>CM060432.1:24138416-26638416 GCA_030545235.1 Helianthus tuberosus
AGTCGTCCTGATCCGTCACTTTACTTGTATAAGACTGCTTATCAAATTTCAGGACGAAATTTCTTTCAAGTTGGGGATGATGTGACAACCCGAACTTTAAAATACGTTTCTATGTATATTCTTGCTAACAAATAAGTTGTTTGAATAATTGGACGAACTCAAACGCACGCTTAACCGAATCGCATAACACTTTAGTGATCGCACACCTTCTCTTAGTTGGGCTGTCGATCGGCCCAAGTTCACACAAGTCTGAATTAAAGCCAAGCTGGGCTCGGCCCACTTGCTCCAAGTGTTTTCATGCACACGGGGTTAAGATGGCTTTCATATCTTTGCAAACACAAGAGCAACAATGTCGCACCCCCTTTCTTAGGCGGAAGCACGAGGTGTGATCATGAAAGGTTTTCATTGCATACTATTGGCAAACATACTACATGCTCATAAAAATAACTTCAAAATGCCAAACATTACATTACTGACAACATAGATTAAGTGTTTACATCACGAGACAACACATTGTCTGAAAGTTTACAACTTTATTTAAGGTAAAACATAAACAACATCCATGAGCATGAGTAAGGACCGCGCGCACATCCACTTTAGTTACCTGAAATACATGTGAGTTTTTGGAAAAACGTCAACATAATGTTGGTGTGAATTCATGCAGTTCTTGTATTGAACGTTTGTACACTTTGTATGGAAAATATGGTATGTATCTTGTATAAATCAAGTATTCTTGTATGAATCAAGTATTCTTGTATAAATCAAGTATTCTTGTATAAATCGAGTATTCTTGTATAAATCAAGTATTCTTGTATAAATCAGGTATTCTTGTATAAATCAAGTATTCTGTATGTATCTAGGTTGTTAATGGGTTGCAAGGCCATTAACATGTGACACGACATAGGAAGCATCCAAACCATAGGCATTTTTCTAGTTGTCGATTCACGACTGAGACACAAAAGCAACAAAAGCACTACTCGGTACTAGTTTTCACCAAGAGTGTGGCTGCCCGAAAACCCATTAGATCTAACCTTTAGTTCTGTGATCTTAGTATGTACACGATTAATGGTGCTTATGGTACCCTATTCGTGACACGATTTCTCGTATCATTCCTTAAAACGCATCATACTTGGTACACGTTATCACCAAGAGTGCTTCTTGTTTTTGTATCCATCATACCATTTGTAAAAATTATAACATTTGTAACATGTATTTCACCCCCGAAGTTATAAAACTGAAAACAGTTAAAAGAAAAGGGGGAGCATGAACTCACAACTTTGCGTTCCTTGCGCCGTAAACTTCACCGGTTTTTGCTTATCTAGCGTCGTGACCTAAACGTGTTTTATTAACGTTAGTCACTAGACTTGTATCGCACAAGTACAAGTCACCATCTTTTATGTATTTTTTCTTGTGTTAAAAATAATTTATATTTTTAACTATGTGTCTTACTTATATTATTTTCTCAAAAATAAATATAAGTATCTTGTATTTTTCACCCGAATTATGTATTTTGTCCAAAACTTCATTTCATGTTCATAACTTGTCTAAGTTATTTATTCTATCAAGTAATATATTTTCATAAATATATTTTCTCGTATTTGTCTAAGCATGTTGTTTGTGTATTTTTGTATTTCTATTCCTTGGGAGTACTTAGTGTATTTTCAAGTCCTAATACACTATCACGTATAATACATACTACATACACTTAGCACAAAATTTGGTGATCAATAAATTTATATATTTTCTCCAAAAATATACATACTTAATATCAATTTTAATCTTAAAGAAATCATCATTTCTTAACATAAAAATTAGGGAAACCTTGGTAAATGTTTTTAGATACATTTTTAGGGAATAAGTTTCTCAAAACTTATATTTTTCTAAGTGTCAAAATTTATAAAAATTTTGACATAGTTTCCCCTAAAATGGAGGTTTCCCATGTTTCAAAAACAGGTGTTTATTTTCTTTTAAATCGTCAACAACATCAACAACACAATCAAGTCTTACCATAAGCCTAGATCATGTAAATCACACTACATCATGAACTTGAAGTTCTTGTGAAAACTTGTAGTAACTTACCATGTTATTTAGTAGGTTTAGTTACCCTTAAAACATGGTTGTTTGTTTGTAAATCTTGTTCTTGAAGGATTTAGTCTTTTACAACTTGTAAGCATTTTTTACAAAAATGTTTCTTTATTAAATCTTCTTGTTTCTCTAGTGTCTCTACACTTATTTTATCACCAAAAATAGTGTAAGTTTAAGTAAAAACCAAGATCTTCTAAAACTCATATTTTGAACTTGGCTTTCTTGGAAAATTATTCACAAGTCTTGAATCTACAAGATTATTAACCCACTTTGTTTATTACTTTTCAAGAAAATCCTTTTTCATTCAAGTTCATGTTTAATCAAGAAGTTGATTATTTCATGTTGTAAATCATGTTTTTAATCATAATCTAGCAAGTTCCATGATATGATCAACATCAATATCTCTAGTAATCAACAAGCAAACATCATCTATACACCCAACAACATCATTTTATCAAGATATCATCATATTTCACCTTATGTTTCAAGATTCATGTGCATGTCTTTTAATGTTCTTATGATAATCAACATGTTATATCTTTTAACCAACTAAAATGGAAGTAAACAAGTGTTAAAAGGATCTTACTACTAGCTTCAAGCTAGGGAAGAACAATGAAGAAGATTGAGTGGATAATAACACATAAGAGAGGTCCTTGATGATCCGAGCTCACCAAACCTTCTAATACGGCTCCTTGCACCTTGAATGAAGCTTGGAATGGATGGAGCTTGATCGAAAATGGTGATGTGTGGGGATAGGGGGTCGGCCGTGAGCTTTAGTGAGGGAGAGGAAGAGTATGGTGAAGTGAAGATGATGAGTTGTTAAGCTTTCTTATAATCCACAATATTCTAATATCCATTGGTCATTATGTTTGTGAAGTACACTACATGATCTCTTGTAAATCTCATAGGATCTCATAATATCTTAGCAAGATTACACAAAATCAAGAGTGGGGCCACTAAGGTGACCGTCCACATGTAATGGGGGGGGGGGGGTTAAGTGTAATTTTTGATGGTAAAGGGGTGATTAGTAGAAGGTTAAATGTAATATCTAGTGTTTTATGTGTAGGATGCTTTATGTAGTAAGTTAAGGCGTTCGGGAACCATAACTAGCTCAGAAAAAGTAAAACAATGCTTCTAGTAATATTTTGATGTTCCGGGTAATGTCCGGTTATTCGGTTAAATACCGGTTCGTTAAAGTGCTAAATTGCACCGTTTAGTGTCCTTTATGTCCCCTTTTGTGATACTTTCAATTCCTGACACTTGGGAAAGTATTCTGGATCAATTCGTCATATTTTTGCATGCTACAATCTTGTTAAAATGCTGAATTTTGCTAAATTGTATGAATTTCAGCACTTAAAGTGTGTTTCGGGTGCTTTTTAGTGCGTATTTTAGTTTCCGGAGAGTCTATATATAAACCCTTGCATGTACTCTTGGGTTTTAATGTATTCTTGTCGTTGGACCTACACCTAGGTTCCAATTCTATTGTCTAACTGCTTTCTGCAGAATTGTTGACACAATGTGTCTTACCGGTGAGTTTACTAGTATTTCTGACGCAACGCTGTTCATTAATGCATAAAGTAATTCTTGTAGTATAAAACATGCATGAATTCACTTGTATAGTATGTAATCAGACAATGTTGACATTTAAGCACATAATTGCAGTTATCAAGTATTAATTAAATTGTACCGAAATTACCGGTTGGGTGCCAGTTGTCACAAACAAACCCTAGCATCTTTTCTTTCCTTTGGAGAATCGACGGCAGCCATCTTCATCTTCGAAGCCTTTCCTCTTTCGGGCTAGCACATCCTCTACATCTTTTCGGTTAGTGAGAACATTCTCGTTTAGTTTACTTTTCCAGGTAATTCTTGATTATGTGTTACGTGAGATTAACGTTAGTATGTACAAAGAAGAACATGATCTAGCATAGCATTATAGATTGTTCATCAGAATGAGTTGAATGATTGCTATGAAAGATTTAATAATGTTTCGAATGAAATCGGAAGTTGTCATGATTAACTGATTGGCCGAAGTTGCGTATTCGGAAGATGATTAGGGATCCGTTGATAGGTCAAGCGTGATGATAATAACTGTTAATGAATTAGTGATGATTTTTAGAGATCTTAAGGATGAAAACTACTAAGAATGTTGTTTGAATTGATTTGAAGGTGGGGTTAGTATAATGATAGTTACTGTGTAATAAGTAGGAGTCATGAACTTCAAATCTTGTAACTGTTCGATCAATTTTGGATGGGTGCTTGTTGATAATTGTTGTTAATTATTATTAATAAGAAATAAAATAAATAAATTAATGATTAGGAGTTATGGGAATTATGTAAATGGCTGGTGAATGGCGTAAATCATGAATGATCAGTTTTGGATCCTTGATTCACGGCAAAGGGGTAACCGACCCTGTATGCTCCCAATCGCACACTCTTACTATGATCGCACACCTAAATGTTGCACACTTTAATCACAGTCGCACACCATCACGGGGTCGCACACTGCTTGTGGGCCTTGCATTTGTGTTGGGCCGCACATCCTAGAAACAGCTCACTGATTTTTGCCCCACGGATAGGATATGGGTCGCACAAAGGGAACCGAGTCGCACACTTTAGTTGGGCCGAAATCAGCTGGGCCACACATTGATATGAAAACCATGTTGGACAGTTAAGTGATATTGGAGATGTACGTTGTGTATGTGACCCCAAACAGTTAATGTAATCATAATATGTGATGAACTTTATGATATGCCATGCTAAGATGTTAATTGGGAACGTGAAGCTGTTTTATGAACCAATACATGTACTAAATGACTAAGGTGTATCATGAGATCATGTGCATAGTATGCAAGATGTCAATTATGTGATTTAGGTGTATGTGAATCAAATACTTGCTATGTGATGACTATGAACTGATGGGTGTGCATAATTAACAGTTATGACTAGTATTATGTTATGTGTATTGCTGGTATGCTACTGGTGTAATGTGTGCAACAAGTATGTGATCTATATGTTTACGAAACTGACTGTTTTTGGTAACCACGGTAGGGTTTGGTTGACCAACTTGGAACGGGTAATGTAACATACCGAGCAATCTAAGGTGAGTTCACTACTCTCAATACAAGCATGCGTCCGGTGGGGACAATCAAACAGGCAAATGAACAAATAGATTTTCATAAACCCATATCCTTGTAGGGGATATGAGGCGGTTTTCAGTAACAAACAGACTTTCACAAACCCATATCCTTGTAGGGTATGTGAGGCGGTTTTCAGTAAATGTTGATGTTGGATAATACACTCACTTTCTATCACTTAAGTCCCATCATACTACCGAACTAGTTGCTTGTAGGGCAACGGGGTTATTAGTTGATAGCGCTATTAGGTTTGGCACCCTCACGACGTACTTGGATAGGACGGGCGTGAACTAATAACTTTAAAATCATGACCAATGTTTGATAGAGCATTGGAGAAGGGCAAAAAAGGAGCCGTCTGCGGTATCGAGTTATTATCAACATAACATAAATCAATACTTGGTAACAATCGGTTAACAATCAGTGAACTCGCCAGCGTTTTGCTGATACACTTTTTCTGCAAGCTTGCAGGCCTATAGGTATATCACTGGAACTTGCCGTCAGGGATGCTGGCGTGGTCATGGGTCAAGATACATGGAATCATGGAACAAGACTAATGGTTTTCATACATTTGGATTATGAATAACATAACTTATGTTATATATATATATATATATATAGAGAGAGAGAGAGAGAGAGAGAAACAGGTTCAGGAGAAAACGGAAAAAAGTGTGAGAACGCATCCTGGCCCAACACGTGGCGCGGGGCATGATCAGGGTCCGAGGGTTTTTTTTTGTCTTTTTAGTATTCTTCTCCTTTCCCGATTTTTGCGTTTGACATGCTGCTTTATTTTTTGCGTGTAAGATAATTTTGGCGTTATCTAGAATTATTAATTATTCGGCGTTTTATTGTTTTTCTCAGATTTTTTCTCGTTGAATTAATTCTTTTTGTGTCACATAGTTAATTTTTTTGGCGTTATGTATATATATATATATATATATATATATTGGGGAAGGTTCAAATGAAAACCACTTTTATTGTGAAAACTCGAAAACTAACTAAAAAAAGCCTAAAAAACACACCATTTTTTTTTTCAATTTTTTTATAAAAAATCGTAGGTTTTTTGTATATAAAAAAAAACTTTTTTTCAAAAATTTTTTTTTTTGTATAACACATGTGTAATACTAGCACTACAAATTATTTTTTTTTTGAAAAATTTTTTTATATAATAAAAGTAGCGAAAATTATTATGCAAAAAAAAATTTTGATATGTTTTTTTAGTTTTTTTAATTAGTTTTCGAGTTTTCACAATAACTAGTGGTTTTCATTTGAACCTTCCCCTATATATATATATAACGCGAAAACTCGGAAACTAACTAAAAAAAACCTAAAAAACACACAAATTATTTTTTTTAAATTTTTTATTAAATATCGCTAGTTTTTGTATATAAATAAAAACTTAAAAAAAATTTGTAGTGCACATGTGTAATAATTCACATGTGTACTGTTACACATGTGCACTACAAAAAAAAAATTATATTTTTTTTTGAAATTTTTTTTATATACTTTAATTAGCGAAAATTGGTATGCAAAAAAAAATTTGGTATGTTTTTTAGGTTTTTTTAGTTAGTTTTTGAGTTTTCGCGTTAACTAGTGGTTTATATATATATATATAGGGTCAGGATTTAGAGAGAACGGTGAAAAGTGTGAGAACGGTGAGAACGATTTTGGTGGTGACATGTGACATTGATGTTAAATTACACTAAGGGGTAATATCGTCAAAAAAAACTCACTCACATGAACTGGGTGTTCAAATAAAACGCCATAAAAACACCCAATTTAGAAAAACGTCAAACACTCAAAAGCTATTTTTTAAGCTATAATTTACAACAGCTCAAAAAAACCATTTTTTTGAACGCCATAAAGCACTCAAAAGCTATTTTTTGAGCTATAATTTACAACAGCTCAAAAAACCATTTTTTTGAGCCAGCTCCTAGTTAAAACACCATAACAAAAAAAACTATATTTTCAGGGTCCAAAGTGTAACTTATAGTGTGAACAAGTGTGAACACAACTATTTAATTAGTTTCATCGCCATAACAAATACAAAACGCCATAACAAAAAAAAGCAATATTTTCAGGGTATAAAGTGTAACTTATAGGGTGAACAAGTGTGAACACAAGTATTTAATTAGTTTCCATACAAAATGCCATAACAAATACAAGCTATATTTTCAGGGTCTAAAGTGTAACTTATAGTGTGAACAAGTGTAAACAAGCATGAACACAAGTATTTAATTAGTTTCATCATACAAAACGCCATAACAAATACAAAACGCCATAACAAAAAAAAACTATATTTTCAGGGTCTAAAGTGTAACTTATAGTGTGAACAAGTGTAAACAAGTGTGAACATAAGTATTTAATTAGTTCAGAAGAAAAACGCTGTAAGTCCCAAAACTACCAATCGGATATAAAAAACACTAATCAAAGTGCGGAATACTGAGAAAAGTGTAGAAGAACAAGAACAATCAATCGATTAAATGATCAAAGTGCACACGGTTTCAAAAGAACCGTCTGGTACACCAACAAGAATTCGAAAATGACTAGGAAGAACAAAAACAGAACTTCCAACCTAATAATGGCCTAGGCTCACCCTATTTATAGTTACATAGGGTGACCTGTTACAAACTGGGCCAGGCCCACATGCAAAAATATTTAACTAAATAAGCCCAAATCACTAATTTAGCCCACATGGCTTATCCCAATATTATCTAACCCACTACAAGGCTAAGCCCAATAGCCTATAATTATGTTTGATAAAGATAAGCGTAAACGTACCCAATTATAGGGCCTTACAATATCCCCCTAGGTTTATGCTGTCCTTATCAAACTGTTCTCTTCATCATGAATCTGTGGGAAGATGCTTTATCTCTTAATCTTCAAATTTGGGCTCGTTGTTCTTCTTAATCACGATCAGCTTTGCTTAAAATCTTGTTGAAAAGAATGCAAGAGGAGGATTCTTATCAACTCTTTTCTTTGTCAATGTCTTCTCTTTCAAGCAGGTTCACAGGTACTTCTTCAAATGCACTATCACTATCAGATGATGACACGTATCGGGTTCTTCTGACTCAGGTACATCTTGTTGTTGTGATGCTTCATGCTTTGTTAGCAGCCAACAACATCTCAATCTTCAACAACCCCTGTTTCTTGATTTTGCATCAAATTCTGCACATGCTCAGAAATTCATAAGGAACATTTCTAAACAACAGAGGGAAATACCACATGAACACTCGGTACATCCAAGTATTTGTACTTAGATTTCACAATTTAAATTTCTTTCAACTTATGATAATCAATCAAACCTTCAAGAACGGTTAATAATTTTTAATAAAACAAATAAACACTCTATTTTTGGATTTTTGATTTTATAAAAACTAACAATATAAACTAAAACACAAATAAATAAAGAAACTAATATACAATTACAATATGCAATGTGATCAAATCACAGTGTTTCAGGCCAAACTACACTTATCAACACTAATTTACTTTGGATGATCTGAGCGATTGCCAGTATGTTTGTCCACTTAAACTTATCTCCCTAGGACTTTTTTTCAAATAACGGTCTGCAACTGATTTATCATGTTTTTCAATTCAATTAATATGAACACTCAAATCAATCACAATCAATTCCTGGAATTTTAAATCAGAACACACTATCATACATGCAGTTTCCCTACCACATATTTCACAAGCCCGTTCTAGGATTCTGAAACCTTGACTGGGACTGGATTGAGAAGAGAACAGAATAGATCATTTGCAGAGATGGATATAATATACAGATCAAAAGAGTTTTCTTAGTTTGATATAGGTTTTTCGGGTTTCTTTTGGGCACTAGAGGGCCCCTTTCGGGTGCATTTGATCTATAGCGCGACAACGTACAGCTAGGTCTTTGCTCACGCAAAACAAAGGAGATACATGAGTTGGACAGAAAAGATTTCAGAACTAGAACGAAATTGTGTGTTTCGGGACATCACACACGCATTCAAATAGCCATGTCCTAATTCCAAATGATGTTCTTTCCTGAGGACATAGAATAATTTAGTGTTCTGCACAGAACCAGTCAAAGAATCTAGCCATCAGGATAAAGCCTACCAACATATCGCTCTAGAGTCAGACCATTTCAATATTGGTCTTACATGAGTCAGCCTTAATCCACATAGTGAAATTATTTCATTTCCCAGTTATGCAAATATTTTTGATTTTTCTGTTTTTCGAATATTTTTTTTTGTATTTTCTCATTTTCTCTATTTACAAATATCTCTGGATATCCCCCTAAATTTGTGCATAAATCTTATGCGCAAATTTACCTAACAATGAAAACATATGTACAAGGAGAAACACAAAAGAAAATAAAAAATATTTTTGTTGTTTTTGCCTAACCGTTCCATCACAAGATTTAAGACTAATCAATATTGAAATTAGAATACGAAATTCAAATTTTGTACCTTTTCGTTGATCTTGTCTTACCTCTCTTATCTCCTTCAAACGAAACATATCAACTGTAAAGAATTAAAACTTTTTGCTACAGTGAAATGTTACCCGTTATGTATCTGGAACATCCGCTATCAACATCTAAGGATTATCAACAGCTCCTCCTTGGTTGTCCCTGAAAAGTAAGGAGATTAGTAAAACATTGGTACCCAGGCCATCGTGGTCCTGGGTATTCCTGAAACATCAACATACGACACTTCTCGAAAGCACATAGTCCATTTTGATTCAAGGATTGGTCATGTCGCTGCTTTGTGTTTTGCCTTCCAAACTTGTTTAGGCTTTTCTAATTTCTTAGGTGCCTTTGGCAAAACTGTTTGCTTTTCAACCTTGTTATTTTTTAGAACTTGTTTAGGTTTTAAAGCTTGTTTTCTTTTTGCTTTTGCAGCATTCCAATCCCCATCAGATGGTTTAACCTGGGGAGGCTTATTCATCATTGCCTTAGGCTTTTCAACCTCATCGGCTTAGAATAAGATCTATCCCTAGGTGTAACCTTCTGATGTTGTGTATAGTATGGCACATAGGGACGATATGTGCAATTCCTTGCAATGTGACCGGGTATGCCGCAGTTGTAGCATGTTTGCTTCTTTACATAAGGAGCATAACCCCATCCTTTCAATCCAACAGATGCTGAGTATGAGTTATAAACTTTGTTGGATGATTTGTTTGCAACCTGCTCAGCCTTTCTTCCCTGTTTCTTATGTCTTTGTTTACAACAGTTAGCACATTCACTAGATTTAGCCTTTTCATTTTTAATTGTTGGCTTTGGAGGCACATATTTAGTGGACGGGCCTCTCAAAGCTGGCTCAAAAACAACCTTTCTCACATATGGAGGGGTATCAGCAGATAAATTTGATGTTTTTAAACAAACATCGTCAACCTTTTGGCAAACAATATCATCCCCCTCAACCCAATCCTCAATTATTACTTCATCTGCACATGAAGTAGAAGCATCAGTAACGTTCACTTGTTCACAAACGGTGTCAGGCGAAGCCGTAGTAACATGTTCATTCTCGAGTGACACCGTTTGTTCAGTGGTTTCAGAATCATCAATATTCAAAGATGGAGCGGAGGCTTTTGTTGTCAATTCACCACTAGTCTCAACAGAAGCTTCTGATGTCGATTCTGATTCTACTTTTATCTGTTTTGATTCAACTTCTTCAGGTGATTCGTTACTAGACTCGGCTGAATCAACTAACTCTGACTTTTCACAGTTAGCTGTCTCCGAGGAGTCACATGACGAATCAGATGAAGAAGTCGATTCATTTTGTTTGCGACACCATTCAGCAAACTCATTCATCATACCAAACTCAAAGTTGAGAGATTTTGTTTTAGACTCTTTCTATTGTTGTACTTCAGGTAAATTTTGAGAAAACATTGACTCATTATTATCTAATACTTGAAAATGTTTGTCAATGTTTGCATTATTCTCATAGAGTCTCGGTTTGGTTTGAAACATCAGTAGGTTTCACGAAAGTTTTATCAAACGCCTGTTTTTCTAGAATAATTTCGGTTTTATCTAGCCTTGTGATTTTAACTTTCTTTGGCTTAATAGGCTCAACCTTCCTATCCCCGGGCTTCCCATATTCCATGTCATGCAAGTCGGCTATCTCCTCCTCAGTCATAGGAATAGAGGTGTAATTGTGATTGTATGGTGGAGGTATGCATACAAATCCCAATCCCTTATTCCTGACTTCCTTTTTGCTATATTTTAACTGTTGATTTATCATCTTTTCGACTTTTTCACTTGAAAGATCAAACTTTTTAAAATTGAATTATGTATTTTCAAAAGTTGATTTTAAGTCATTTAATTCAACAGTTAATTTTTCAGATAGCTCTTTGAAGTGGAGATACCTACAGTTTGCTTCACTCAGATCGCTATGCAACTTTCGAATATCACGCTTTTGCGCCTCCACCATATCCTTATACCCACCCAGTTTCTTTTTAACCTCATAACTACTGGATCTGGTATATTGAAGTTGCATAGTAAGCGATTCGGCTTGTTCCTTAAACCCTTTTACCTTCTCCCTACATTTTAAAGTACAACAAATATCATCTACACATACCTCAGTGGGAATGGGAGTGAAGTCTTGAATTTTAATACTTGTACAGCAACCTGATTCTGAATTTTGTGATGAATCAGCAGAAGTGGAAGAGCAAACTACAGCAGGCAATGGAGCAGTAGGAGTAGGAGTGGGTGAGCAAACTGCATCAGATGTGTTGCATTGAGCCTTCTACTTGTCATCCTTATCATAAGATTTGATGTGTGAGATCAGCTCATCCAACTTCATTTTGTAACAGTAGTAGTCGGTTGTCACAATTATCTGATTAACATTCCTAAACCAACTACAGTTCGCCTGATCTGGAATCATTTTTATAGCATCCAGAAGCTTTCTGTTACTCGAGTGAGTAGACACCTCAATCTCAGCCTTCTCCATTTCAGAGAGCAGTTCAGCAAACCGACCTGTAAGTGCTTCTATAGATTCACCATATGAGTATCTGAATCCTTGAAGTTCCTGCTCAAGCACTTCTCTCTTAGAAGACATTTTTAAGATTAACTGTGATCCCCCGAAAGTATGATCCCCCAGAAGTTGTGATCCCCCGAATATGTGATCCCCCGAATATGTGATCCTAATGATTTTGATTATTAAATATTAATTAGGAATATTATGATAAAAGAACATGTCTTCTTCTTTGTTGATGATACAGTACTTACAAAACCAAAACCCTAATTTCTTTTCAGCCGCCACCACCTGTGAAGATCGGAGAAAATGATCCAGTCGCCGGAGAAGGATGAACTATGATGAATGATGAAGACAGAGTAAGTGGTCGGAGGTGGTGGTTATCGTTGGAGTTCACAGGTGAATAATGGTGGTTGAGGGATCGTCGGAGATGGTGGTGATCGACGGACTGTTGATGATGATGATCAGTGGTGGTGGATGGAGATGTGTGCGGGTACGAGATTGATGGTAATGATGTATGATGTCGAAACGAACTCTAACTCAAAGATGACCGGTGTGGCAGTTAACGGTGGTGAGTAACAGTGGTCTTGATGGTGATGTGGGAGGTGTACGGTGCCGAGGGGTCGGAGAGGTTGAATGTGTTGGACGTCGAAACGGTGAAGGTGATCGGAACACGACGGAGATGGAGATGTAGATTAAGAACTCGTAATGGAGGTCCGACGATGATGGAGATGATGATTGACATGTCTGATGGTTCGATGTGCCAGATTTTTAACGGTGTGAAGTTGAACAACGAATAGTGCAGTCGTTGAAGATGATCGACGGTGGTAGTGATGATGGTGTACCAACAGTAGATGATGGCAGTTGCGGTGGTCGGAGACGTTTGATGATGATGATGTCTTGATCGCACAAGAATTTGATCGCACAAGATTTTTTGGATCGCACAAGAAGACTGATCGCACTATATAAATGTAGTCGCACAAGATGTTGTTGGATCGCACAAGATGTTTCAATCGCACAAGAAGGAAGTTCAGTCGCACAAGTATATTGTAGTCGCACAATATATTAAATTTAATGGCACACCTTTGTTTTTGGAAACAAAACAACCTCCTATATCTCAAAAATCAAAGATGAATTTGAAATTCAAATTCTTTGATTCTTTCCACCAATACTTTCCGAAATAATAGCAAACACATTTAAAACTTTTCAAGCAAATCAAATATGAGAATTTCTAACTGTTCTTCGTATCTTCAAAAATTTCTTCGTTCTTCGATCTTCAAATAATATCCGATTACAACCCTGCCTTCGCAAGACTACTTAGGCTCTGATACCAATTGTAAGTCCCAAAACTACCAATCGGATATCAAAAACACTAATCAAAGTGCGGAATACTGAGAAAAGTGTAGAAGAACAAGAACAATCAATCAATTAAATGATCAAAGTGCACACGGTTTCAAAAGAACCGTCTGGTACACCAACAAGAATTCGAAAATGACTAGGAAGAACAAAAATAGAACATCCAACCTAATAATGGCCTAGGCTCACCCTATTTATAGTTACATAGGGTGACCTGTTACAAACTGGGCAAGGCCCACATGCACAAATAATTAACTAAATAAGCCCAAATCACTAAATTAGCCCACATGGCTTATCCCAATATTATCTAACCCACTACAAGGCTAAGCCCAATAGCCTATAATTGTGTTTGATAAAGATAAGCGTAAACCTACCCAATTATAGGGCCTTACAAACGCCATAAAACTCAGTTAATTTTTTTCAAAAAGTATATCAATAGTATACTCATTGGAAAGATAAAAAACGCTGAGTTTTATGGTGTAATTTTTTTCAAAAAATAATCACGTATAAAAAAAGTTATTGTCGTTTAAATATGATGGTGGAAAATGGCATGTGATTAGCATGTGCACCTTTGATTGGATCTTCCTATTTTACCCTTCCTGGTAGTTCCAAGACCCCTATTATTTACAAAAATGCCACCGCATCAATCTCAGCCTCAAACCACTAAGATCTTATGGCTGAGAATCGTTCTCACAGTTCTCACACTTTGAGGTGTTCTCTCCTGATCCTGATCCTACATATATATATATATATATAGGAGACCGCTAAAATGAGAACCACCTCCAGTTGAAAGAACCGTGAGAACTACACCGTACGGGGCGAGGTGGACCAAATTTTTTTTCATAAACGTAGATGCATGTATTATAAGCACATTTGTAAAAAAAAATGTCGGGTGTGTAGTTTTGAGCACCCAAAGTTTGCGTTTACGGGACCCGTAAACACAAACTTGTGGTGTTCAAAACTACAAACACGACATTTTTTTTTTTGAATTTTTTTTTACAAATATGTTTATAATACAAGCATCTACGTTTATGAAAAAAAAAATTTCTCACGGTTCTTACAACTAGAGTTGGTTCTCATTTTAGCGGTCCCCTATATATATATATATATATATATATATATATAGAAACGGGATCAGGAGAAAACGCCCAAAAGTGTGAGAACGGTGAGAACGTATTCTGGCCAAACACGTGGCGTGGGACATGATCAGGGTCTGGGGTTTTTTTGTCTTTTCAATCTTCTTTTATTTTCCCAACGCGCTATAACATTTTCTGGCGTCTAAGATTTTTTTGGCTTTAATTGTTTTTATTAAACGTTTTGGCGTTGAATTAATTGTTTTTGTGTCGTATAGATAATTTTTGGCGTTATAGCGTTTTCTTTTTTGGCATTTTTGTGGCGTTTTGTTTAATTACTCACTACGAGTCATTAATATTTTCAGAAGATTACAATAAGACCAAATGTTTTTTTTTTTGGAGTTTAGTGAATTTTTTGGCGTTTAATACATTTGACAAGGTGCTTTGCCAGCACCCATTCTCACAGTTTTCATACTACTAGAGTTTTGGTGTTTGTTGTTTTTGGCGTTTTATATAATAATGTATTTTATTTGTAGAGAATTAGATAACAAAACAACATATAACTTGATAACAAAACAATATAAAATAAAAATAAAAAAATAAAAAATGGTAATCTAATTTCTCTTCTGAATCTTCACTGTCATCAGCCTCTTTCTTCTTGAATTTGTTTTGCCGTTTTGAACCTTTTTTGAATACCTTAGCTAGATGCCAACTTTCCTACATAAACCCCGTCTTTTTCAGACGAAGCTGCTTAGTGGCATCCTGTTTTTTGGTGTGATATTCTTGTTTGGTGGGATGTCATTGAAGATCAACTCTTGCTTGATGCTATTTATAATAATGGAGTCCAAAATAGCCTTTTACACTTATGTTGATCCCTTTATTCCATGCCGATATTCATCAAGAACAAAGCTCACATGAGATGCCATCAGTCTCTTTTTCTTGAATATTTGTCCATCTCATTCAACAAAATATTATTGAGATAACCCCCTCAGAAGAAGAATCCATTCAGTGAAAGCTTTGACATCTGTGGTTATTTTAACCAACATTTTTTGGCGTTTTAAAGTGAGTGGTTTCTAGAGCATATGGCGTTTGTTTTTCTAGGTGTGATCAATTCATTGTGTATAGACCCCTTTCTTATAGGAGTTTTTTGGCGCGTAGTTTAGGCGGAATTTTTTTATTTTAATAAATGATAGTAATAAAGTAACTGTCTTTTCAACTACTGTTTTGGTATTTATTGTTTTGATCAGCTTTATCAGTTTATAGGTGATAGACGTCCCATCTTCTAAGTTTGGCGTTTTTTTTAAATGGTGTTATGGAGACCAAGATGACAAAATACAATAACGGAGAAAATAAAATATTAAACAGGAAAAATATTTTTTGTTATTTCTGGCGTTTTGTAAGCAATAACCTTTTCTAGTATTTTTTTGGCGTTTTGCAAATAAATAGAGAAATATATCATTTAATCATATTAAAAAACAGAAGATACACAGAAGAAAAAAAAAGAAAAATAATTAAAACCCTTCGTCAAAAGGTACAAACCAACAAAAGTGTTATTTATATCATTGCATTCAATTATAATAAACAACTATATGATCAAAACGATGTTCATCAATTCATAGTGTTTAAAATATTACAAACACCAGTCGTTTAAGTTTCAAACAACACAACCTCTGAATTCAGTTACAAACCAACAAAAGTGGATGACATCTAAACTTGTTATTCATATCCCGAAACAACACCAGTGCCCAAGATCCAACTTGCCTCCTGAAATACATGTAATTTTGAAAACATCAACAAAAGTTGAGCGAGTTCATGTGTTTTGTATGAGCACTGATAAACTTGTAAACATTTGTGAGACTCCTTTGAAAACAGGTATGAAAAGCGTCTATGAACAGATCAATTAATGTTTTACAAGGACATTAATGTATGTGAAGACATAGGGAGTACTCAATATGAGTAGACTTTTATCTTTGTCGAATCTCTTCGACTGTGTCGAATTCCCCTTGACTGTGTCAAATTCACCTTGACTGTGTCAAATTCCCTTGACTGTATCAAATCACCTTGATTGTGTCAAGTCCCCTTGACCGTTGCCGAATCACCTGGACTGGGACACTAAAGCACTCTAAGTGGTCACATATGGACCATGAGTGGGGCTCGGCCGTACCCGTTAGATCTAACCTTTGTCCATGATTCTTATGAGAGTTATTGGCATTTCAGTTTCAGCCTATGCTCACATGATCTAATAGTTCATTCCACCCCCGAGAGTTATAAATCTGAAAACAGTTAAGAGAAAAGGGGGACATGAACTCACAAGTTTGCGTCCTGCTATCTCGTATGCTCAATGGTCCTTCTATGAGTCGTACGACTACCTACACATGTGCCATGTTTTATTAGGCGCTTAGGTCGTGTAACGACTCTTTGTCTTAGTTGTTCATTAAGACTTGTTTTGGAAATCTTGGTACATTTTGAGTTACATCATTGATGCACATTATAACATTCCAAAGTATATAGTTAAAATAATAATATTTTAACTTAATTTATTTTCATCCATTTATTTGGAATATTGCCAAAATAATATATGTTTGCCTTAGTTTGTTTTGTAGTTCTTATAATGGATATTTCCCAAGTATGGGTATAATTATACTTGTGTATTTTGCCAAGTATATGTGGTGTATTCTGGTGTGTATTCGTACGTACGAGGATACGTATTTTCTTGTATTTATTAAGTATTCTTATACTAAATTTGTATTTACATTTTCCGGAATATTATTTTTAACCAATAAAAATCACCAACTTGTATTCTTAAAATATATATATTTTAAGAAAGCTTTTATAGAAAGTTATTTATAATTCTTCCTTGGCAAAAATAATTATATCTTCATATAAACCTCGAAAATAATATATTTTCAAGATTAGCTTAGAAAATACTTATAAATCCATTTTTCACCCCAAAAATAATATATTCTAAATTTGTTTAAGAAAATATATATTTTCTCCAAAAATAGTATATCTTGTAATTGTTCAAGAAAATATATTTTTTTTCTCCACTAAAAAATAATGTATTTTCTACTTGACAAAAATATGATATATTTTTGTAACACTTGTAAAAATTATAATTTCCGTTCTTTCGTTTTTTAAAATACCGTTTGACTCGTTTGTCAAAATATATATCTATTTCCGGAATTTATGTGTAGTTCATACGTTCGTGTTCGGTTTATCCAATATTCGAGTATAAATTATATATTTGTTTTCTTGGAATTTTGATAATATTTTGTATTATAATTCTTGGTATTTTGGTAAGTTATATTATTTCAAGTCCTAAGATAATATAACTAATACATATAAGATACAAGTAATCACATAAATTGTGATATCTAAATATATATTTTCCTTAATACATACTTAGTCACT
Organism: Helianthus tuberosus; assembly: GCA_030545235.1. Taxonomy (NCBI): domain Eukaryota; kingdom Viridiplantae; phylum Streptophyta; class Magnoliopsida; order Asterales; family Asteraceae; genus Helianthus; species Helianthus tuberosus. Next base: position 24,156,429 of record CM060432.1, read on the forward strand.
TTTATTTATCAAAAACCAACCTCCAATATTTGTAATTTTTGTAACAAAATTTATGGCAAATTTTATATGAAAAACCATGGTTAAGATTTACTTGTAAATAATTGTTTAAAAATATTTTTCTAAGTGTTTAATTTCTACAAAAATTTTGCCATACTTTTCCCTTAAAAATGGAGGTTTCCATGCTTTAAAAGCGTATCATTTTCTTTAAAAAAAACCATCATCAATCATCGACAACATAAACAAGACTTACCATATGCTTTAAATACGCAATTTACACATTGACATGAACTTGAAATTTTGTAAAAACTTGTAGTAACTTACCATGTTAATTAGTAGACTTAGTGTAGGATCGAAGGTTCGACCTAATGAGTCGATCAGAAGAGTTCTAGACCAAACCAAAGGCGGAATTCAATGATTTGGACATGTTTGCAGCTTGTTTAACACTAAGAATCACTTTAACTGTAGATTAGATTAATTTGATAGTGATTACAGATCGTTCGACACTTCGGCAGCACTTCGTCTCCGGAATCAGAATGTTACAAATGAAGAACCAAGACCCACTATATATTGGGAACACCAGGTCGCATGAACTAGTCACACCAGGTCGCACGAACTGGTTAAGCCAGTTCGCACGAACTGGTCACCTCGTGCGAGGTGGCTAGTTCAAGCCTGTTTCCCGTTTTTCTCGTACAACGTGTCCTGGTCTATCAATTCTATTTCATGACTTGATACAAGACGAAGTCAACAGACATATGCACCAACAAACTCCCCCTTGGATGTTGATGAGTCTTCAGTGTGTCGAGCCTTCAGTCTTGATCGGTCTTCTTGCTCTTTCCAAAATGTCTTTCTCTGCAAGCATACCCATCAATCTCTATCTTCTTCTTGCTCATCAGCATCAGCAGCTGAGTCTGGTTCTTTTAAACTTCAAACTCCCCTTTGCTAACAGACCCCCCTTAAATTGTTCCGGGATCGCAATCTGACATAGCTCTCGTTCTAAGATCGTGTCCTGGCTCAAACTCTGCTCAGGCTTAGACACGGGGATCTGCACAAATCTCTACCCAAAAGTAAATTTCACAATTTTTTAAAATTTAACAAATTTAGAAACCACTGGAGGATATCATTCATCATCAACAATAGTTATATCAAGTTCAAATTAATGACCTTGATTAAAACATTTCTCAAATTATCTCACACTTTAACTTCATTTTTTATTTCAAACACACTCTCTCAATCCACTGTTGTTCATCATGTTTAGCACTTGGAATTTTGAAAATCAGCTTTTCAACATCAGTTGTTAAAAATAAGATGAAATAAAATCTTTTTGATTTTTCAAAATTTTATGCTAAAAACACATTCTTTTTGGTTTTTTTTTTTCTAAGATTTTCAGTGTGTTACAATGCAATAATGAAATATTTACAGACAATATTTTTGTGAGTTTTTGTAAGAGGATCATATCAGTTTTTGACAAATCACTAGCACCGTTGAGCTTTAAACACTTTAAGATCTAAACGATTCACTTAGATTGTTAGTATACTGATCCACTTAAATTTTCACACAAAGTTCAATTGTTTCGAGATACGGATTAGTGTTTTAAGGACTTAAACTTATTCGCGTGTCCCACCTCAGAATATACTCCCGTATCCAGACTCCTATATTTAGTCTTACAGGTGAATGTACACTAATGATATCTGTAAGGGGTAAATGCGAGGCCATGAGAGCTCAGGCTAGAACTTCCTTTCAATCAGAGAGATGATGGCTCGACGTTAGGTGGGTCCCCCTTGGGGATCTTCTTTTCAATAGCACATGATTAGTATTTTTCAATGTTTCATCATTTTTTATGCTGAGGGGGAGCTTTTATGATTAAAGCAGTGCAGAGTATTATACGAGGACTAGACTATTGCTCCCGCAAAATCTGAAGTCCCGGTATAATACCCCAGATATCATCACGCACAAAGACCCAGTATGTTAGAAATAGAAAGCCCTTCAAACAAGATTTCAGGGGTTACCTATATATCCGAGAGATGTTCCCCACGAGATAAGTAAGTATTTGATATTTAGGTTTATATCTCGAAAACAATCTACTAAGCGAGTAAAAATCTACTGGCATATCATCAGTGAGACCGTTTATCACATTTTAACTTTCCAATTCTTTAGCATACTGTGATTGACTACTGATGTACTATCATTTCCTCTTTTTCACAACAAAACTCATTTTGATTTTTCAATTTTTTTATTTTTATATTTTATCATGTTTTTGGATTTTTCAAATTTTCAAAAATTTTTTACTCCCCCTAAAATAAAAAATATCTTTCAATTTTTGATTTTCCGGGAAAATTTGAAAATGTAAACAATAAACTGTACAAATAAAATGACAAACTGATGTGAATTGCTTCACTTCTCCATCCACTTGGCTTAAACAATCAGAACTCCCCCTAACAACAAACTATTTTCCCATTAAGATTTCAAAACACTTAAGTTTCTTTTAATCAAAATGGTTTTTCTGGAAAATTAGTTTTGTTGATTTCACACATCATGGGGTTTCATCACATTGTTCTTTTAACAACTTGTAAAAATAACACTTCTGGGTTTTTCACAAAAACATTTTTCAAGAATGATGCTGATTCATGCTCCACGATTACCAACTTGGGAGCTTTGGCAATTCAGGATTTTACTTTTTAAAGAATCTCACCCATGCCTGATCAATCATGGGTGAACCATCCTCATTTGGTTTAACAATTTTCGATTCATAAAATTCTTTTACTCCCTTCACCTTCCCATCAGCCATCTTTCAAAAAATATGTAGCACTTTACCATTAAATGCTTTTTTAGCATCAAATTCTTTCTTATAAGAGAAGAATTGATCTGAAATCTCAATCTTACCAATTTTTTATCTCAAGTTTCCATTTGACAATGGTGGAAAGTTTTCATCATCCATTGTTGGAACGAAATTCTCATCACTTAGCACAACAGATGGCTCCTCTGACTTTGACGAGTCAGATTCATTGCCAGAACTAACTTCTGATTTTTAACCACCCATTTTTGTTTGTTAAGATTTGCTCTTCTTTTGTAAAAATGGTTCAAACTTTCACCAACTTCGAAAGTCGAATTTTTGAACTCTTTAAATTTTTCTGTTGGTTGTTCCTTTTTATCAACACATTTTTCTTTCAATTTTGAGTTAGAAGAAACTCCCTGTTTTGTGTTGGTGGGCTTTGAGCAATTCCAAGCAATATGTCCAACCTCTCGACATTTGAAATAGGTTATTCTTTCAACTCTCGGTTCAGATTCCTTCAACGTATTCTTTTGTTTTTCGGCGAGAAACTCCTTGTTTGACTGTTTCCGGAAAGGTTTCTCCTTCTCTTCTTCTGAACTTGCTCCTGAAACAAATTTAGTTTTTGGTTTATAAATTTTCTCGTTTTTATGATTTTCTGGTGGAATAAAAACTAATCCTTTCTTTATGAAATTATTGTTATGGTTTGGTTTCTTTCCATAACCATAACCAGAACTGTAACCCTTTTTCTTGTTCAATCTTTGTTGAACTCTTGAAGTGTATTTTTTAGGTTTTTCAGTAAGATTTACATCTTTTATTTCAGAAATACTAATTTCTGTTAATTTGAAAACCTTGTTAATCATTTCAGTTTTAACACTTCTTATTGGAAATTCTTCATCAGAATATAATTTGTCAGAATCATTCAAAGTATATGCTACTTTGAATGTTTTGTCATTCAAATTATTTTGTGACATCAGAAAATCTTTATTGTAAAACCTTTTGACCGGTGTACTCGAGCTTTTGTCTAATAAACTTGAATTTTCAGATTTAGACTCTGACTCTTCATCTTTCTCCAACACCTGATCGACCACTTTCTTAATTATCTCGGACTCATGATCAGTGTCAGAAGCTGTGAAGGTGACATCAATATCATCTGGTAATCCATTGATAGACTTGGATTTCAGATTCAGTTTGAGTGCTTTAGCCACCTTTTCAAAGTCTTGGGGGAGTATAGCCATCCCACATTGGATTTGGTACTCTGTTATAATTCAAACCAGTTTTCTTACCATAATTTTCTTCATCTTCTGCAAACTTATGAGCTGCCACTGTAGGATAAATGCGATCAATAACATAATCTGAACTTTGATAACTTCGAAGTAAAGAATTCACTCTTTCGGTTTCGATCGTCATCGCTGCCAATTCTTGTTTCAGCCCTGCATTAATCTCAATGTATTTGTTGATTGCAGTTTGCTTTTGAAGAACTGTTGCTTTTAGAAGATTCTTCATCTGAATATCCTCATCACAAGCTCCTTTGTACAAATTTACTTTGCTGCTTAGGAGATCATATGATTCCTTTATGCTTCTCACATTATGCAATAAATTCTCTTTGAGCTTCTCCAATTCAGCAAGCTTTGTATCTTTTTCAGCACAATCGTTGCAAGGTTTTAAACACTTAGTACAAGGTTTTTCAACCTTTACAATCTTTTCCACTTCAACAATTTTTTCAACTTCAACTATTTTCTCCACCACCTTTTCAATCACAATCGGTTCTTTATCAAACTCTATCTTCACTTCATTCTCTTCAACCTCGACCTTCTCTGTTGGTTTTTCTTCAACTTTTGCCTTATCAGCTTCCATCTGAACTTTTGCCTGTTCTTCAGCAACCCTTCTTGCTTCCATTTCTCTCTTCAGTCTAGCAGCCCTTTTCTCTTTCAACATCTCGATTTTATCTGCAAAAAACAAATTAAAACTATAAGAATCCAATTGTTTTCTAGCTTTATTAATATACTCTTCCTCATCATCAGTGTCTGCATCACTTCCTAATGACTTAAAAATCGGTTGTCTTCTCGGACTGTTCTTAGATTTGACTGATTCTTCTTCAAACATTCGAGCGAAAAATGCTTTAGAAGCTGAAGGTCTAGAAGGATCATAATCATCCCAATTGAAATCTTTCAGAATCCTTTCATCTTCTTGATCTAACAGACCAAAACAAGCTCTACCCTTCGATTCTTCAATAGTACGTGAGTGTGAAGATTGTTGTTGATATGGTTGTTGAGCAACCTGATGATAAAATGCTTTTCTATGATAATCGTTGTTTCCGAAAGGATCTTGTCTTCCGGTTGCTTCTCTGTTTGTACACTCTCTTTTAAAATGTCCTTTTTCTCGTCAACGAAAACAAGTAACTTTCGATTTGTCAAAACCTAGCTGAGATGTAGCAGCATCACGAAGATCATCTCTTCCTGTGATCTGTTTGAACTTTTCTGCTCTTCTCAAAACACTTGCTAAACACCACTTGATGCACATCAACTCAAGTTCTTCAGAATCAATCTGGTCATAATCCTCTTTAGTAAGCATTGGATTTCCGATTCGTCTAGCAACTAAGCTTTCATACGATTCTAACACATTGACAAGAGATGCCATGTGTTGCTTCGCAATATCTGGAGAAAATTTTTGACCAATTTGAATATGTAATGTAACATTGCATTGCATTGCAATACTTGACCGGTAACATTTGTTGAACTTTGTTGTCGAGAACTCGGTGTTGAGAAATTTGGTTCAAAACTTATATAAGACGAAGAATATCTACTGCTCTGATTTGTATTGTTTGCATTTGTTCCGGAAGTACCCTCAGCACTGAACGCAGTCTCAATCTTTGGACTCGGAGTGGTTTCAACTTTGCTTCCTCTATAGTATAGACTAACATCTTGTTGAGCACTTGGACTTCTCATCGTAACAGTTTTTCGAATTGCTAGCTCATGTTCTTCCAACTTCTGGATAAACTTACTCAAATTCATATCTTCAAATTGTCGGTTATGCTTTAAAATCAACAGATATGTTCCCCATTCATTCTGTGGTAATGCATCGGCTAGCTTATAAACCCATTCATCGTCTTCTTTCTTGATGTCCAATCTTTTCATTTCCATGACAAGATGACAATATCTCTCAATAATCGTTCTTGTTGTTTCACCTTCAAAAGTTGTAAACATATCAAACGATTTTTTTAGTAATGCACGTTTATTTTTTATCATATCAGCACTACCCTTAAACTTTTTAATCAACGCTTTCCAGATTGATCTAGCAGTTCCCTTATGTTGAAGCAAAACGAAAATATCTTCTTTTACCGCTTGTTGGAGAATGCTAATCATCATCTTTTCACTGGTGTATCTTAATTTTTCATCCGGTGTAAATTGACTTAATGGTTTTTCATTTCCAAGATCATCTTTCGGTAACATATAATCTTTCTCTAACGAAACCCATGCATCAAACTTATTAGCTTGCACCCAGTTTTCAAAACGATCTTGCCATCCTTTAAAGTCCTCAATGTACGTAAGCTTTGGAGGATTTTGGAAAGTTCCCGTTTCATTCTTGATACCAACAGTCTCAGCAACGGTAACTGGAGCAGCTGGGGCAGTAGCAAACGCGTTGTAAAATTCGTTTTCCATGTTTTGGTGCGAAAGATTTTACAAACACAAAGTTCAAACGAGCTGAAGTCAAACGATCTGGTTTTTCACACGAGTTGAGTTTTGTGCGGTCTGATGAACTTCAACCGAACTGATCAAACTTATACGATCTGATAATTGTTTCCAAGCGATCTGATTGTTCCACATGATCTGACACCTCGTACGACCTGATGTGATGTCAATCCGTGCGACCGGACTCAATTCCAAGCGACCTAGAATCACTTCACATGATCTGAATGATTTCAAATGATCTGGACTCACTCCGTACGACCTGAGTTCAATTTCACATGACCTGATCTGGTTTCAAACGACCTGGTTCAGAATCCAAGCGACCTGAACCTAGTTCAAACGATCTGGAGACTTTTCTGATCAAACCGTGCGACTTGGCTCAAAATTCGAATGATCTGAATGGTTTTTCGAACAATTTGGTCAATTTTATCAGGATTTAGGAGGAATTAGGTCATGATTTGTTCACGGATTGTTTAAAACTCAATTTTACGTGTTATATGTGAAATTCAGATCATTTTAGCTGTGAAAATGTTCTGACTTTGAAGAAAATGTGTAGAAGAATGAGTAGAAATGAGAAGAAATCAGATTTATCCGTGAAAACAAGCTGAAATGGTAAGAACTCTTCCTCCTGAGCTCTGATACCACTTGTAGGATCGAGGGTTCGACCTAATGAGTCGATCAGAAGAGTTCTAGACCAAACCAAAGGCGGAATTCAATGATTTGGACATGTTTGCAGCTTGTTTAACACTAAGAATCACTTTAACTATAGATTAGATTGATTTGATAGTGATTACAGATCGTTCGACACTTCGGCAGCACTTCGTCTCCGGAATCAGAATGTTACAAATGAAGAACCAAGACCCACTATATATAGGGAGCACCAGGTCGCATGAACTAGTCACACCAGGTCGCACGAACTGGTTAAGCCATTTCGCACGAACTGGTCACCTCGTGCGAGGTGGCTAGTTCAAGCCTGTTTCCTGTTTTTCTCGTACAACGTGTCCTGGTCTATCAATTCTATTTTATGACTTGATACAAGACGAAGTCAACAAACATGTGCACCAACACTTAGTTACCCTTAAAAGTGTGGTCATTTGTTCTTAAACATCATTCTTGAGAAATTTAGTCTTTCACAACTTATAACATGATTTTTCAAAAACATTTCGTCTTGAATTTTTCTTGTTAATAACATGTTTCTGTACTTGATTTATCACTAAAACATGATTAGTTTCTTTAGAAATTATGGTTATGTAAATCTTGAAATTAAACTTGGTTTCTTGAGAAATCTATCTTTGAAATCATCATTCTACAAGTCTTATAACATGTTTCATACTTCATCATACATAAAAATAACTTCATCTTTCAAGTTCATGTTTACATAAAGGATGATCATTATGATTTCTACAAGATCCATCCTTATACTTGCTAGATCATGTCTTTAGTCATCATCTAGCAAGGTTATTATGATGATCAACATCATAAAAATAAGAAATCCACAAACAAGTTTCATACATACACTTAATCAACTTAGATTTCACGTTATTTAGCTTTATGTTAGTGATCATCTTCATATTTCTTTGTGATTCTTGAATTTAACCACTTACATAACACTTTAACTATTATGATTAGAAGTAAAAACAAGATCAAGAAGCTTACTACTAGCTCTAATGGCTAGGGAAGTGGCACAAGAATGATGGAGATGAATATGGAAGAAAATAAGTGGTTAAAGGCTCCACAAAGAGGTCCTTCAAGTTCCTACGCTTCAAGCCTCCTTAGATATGCTTCTTACACCTCTAAATCACCTTGGATTGCTAGGAAATGAAGTGAAAAAGATGGATAGACGTGGGTGTGTAGTGACCGTGAACAAGAGGGAGGAGAAGGAAGGGTATGAAGTTGTTGTTTTGGTGAAAATGAAAGAGAAAGATTGCCTTATGGTCCTTAAATCAAGTTCCTCCAACATAATCTTACATGAAGATCCCTTGTCCCATATCTTCTCTACAAAGCAAAATTTAATAATCAAAAGAAATGAGGGAGGTGGGGTCCACCTCATAACCGTAAGTTGGGGGGGTGCCTTGTTGAGTTGTAACCTTTAGTTAGGAAAAATAGTTAGGTTATAAGTGTATCGGTTAGCGTTATACGGGTTATAATGTTTTAGGGTGTGTTATGGTGTTTGGTGACCATAACTAGCTTCGTACCACTAAAACAATGCTTCTAGTGAAAATTTGGTGTTTCGGGTAGTATCCAGTTGTTCGGTTGGTTACCGGTTCGTTAAGGTGCTAAATTACACAGTTTAGTGCGCTTTATGTTCCCTTTTATGACAATTTTGATTCCCGACACTTAGGAAAGTATTCTGGGCCATTAAACCACATTTCTGCATTATATTTAGTTGTTAAAATGCCGAAAATTGCTGAATTTGTTTATTTTCTGTAGAATTCTAAAGTTTTAGTGTGTTTCTGGCACTTTCCGGCACCTAAATCATCACTAGGTAAGCAGTTTTATGATCCCTACTTTCCTACACACTATTCTAGTGTAACTCTTGGTTTCGGGCTGATTCTGTGTCTTAATATCACGTCTGTCTAAGTACTGAACTACCGTCAGCACTTCTAGTTTGTCTGATAACTGTGCTAACTTTGTTTCGTGCACTAATTGTTCCATATTGTGTTGCATGTAATAATGATGAACAATCTTGCAACATGAAATGCCTTTGTATGTATATGACAGTAATCAGAAAATCATTCATCTTGTTAATTCAATCATGCACAATCATTAAAGCACATATTACTATTTATAATTGTACGGAATTCATGGAAAAGTGCCAGTTGTCACATTCTCCCCCCATTAAAAGAATTTCGTCCCGAAATTCAAGCGGTGTTATTGGTTGTAGGGGAGTTGTGAAACAGATATGAATACTTAGACTTAATTTGGCCTTCATGTTCCCAATTAAATTCTGGGCCATGATGTGAATTCCAACGAACTTTAAAAAATTTAATACGACTTCTCCGTGTTTAGTGGACTTCCAGTCCGTAACCTTAAAAGGTTCTTTAGCAAATTGGAGTTTGTCATTGATGTGAATCTTGTTTGCGGGAATGATGACTGTTTCCTGAGTAGGATTCTTCCTAGGATTAGACACGTGAAACGTGTCATGAACACTGCTAAGTTTTGGGAAGTTTCGGCTTGTAAGCAATGGTTCTGATCCTTTCTGGGATCTCGAAAGTTCTAATATACCGTGGGTTCAACTTCCCATGCTTTTCCAAAATCGTACCACGCCCTTCCAAGGCGAGACTTTCAATGAAAACCATCTCTCCAAACTCAAATTCCAACGGTTTCCGCCGCTTATCGGCGTAGCCTCTCTATATATCAAATGCTTGACTTGATTTGATCACGTATCTGAACGATCCTGTCTGTAGTTTCCTGAACCAACTCGGGGCCAGTAAATTGTTTATCTCCGGTCTCTGCCTAACACAAAGGGGACCGATACTTACGTTCATATAAGGCTTCACCCGAGGCAGCCTAAACGGTGCTGTGATAAATACTATCATAGGAAAACTCCACTAAGGGCAAGTGAGTATTCCAACTTCTCAGCAAAGTCCATCACACAAGCACGTAGCATGTCATCCAAAGTCTGTATCGTTCGATCACTTGGACCGTCCGTCTGAGAGTGAGAGGCAGTACTGAGGTTCGACCGTGACCCATACGCCTTCTGATACGTCTGCCATATCCTTGGCACAAAACGACCATCTTGGTCGGATAAAATAGAAACAGACACTCCATAACGTGCCACCATCTCTCCAAGATAAATCTCTGCTAATTCCCTTGTGCTGTTTTCCTTACTGTTCGGTAGGGAATGTGCAGACTTGGTGAGTTGATCAATAATCACCCCAAATCATATCGTGACCTCTTTGGGTTCTTGATAGCTTTGTAATCAAAATCCATTGAGATTCGTTCCCACTTCCACATGGGGATATGATGTGCACAAAATGCAACATATAAATTACATCAATTGTGGCATAAAACTAACCCTTTTTTAGTACTAATGTTGGAAAAAGTGTGTTTTTGTCTTCCATTTGTATTTTCAGGATTAAATGAGCTCAAATTAACAAAATAAGCAAAAAGGCAGATAAATCTAACATAAATACAAGAAAAGGAACAAACGTGGCATGCCCGACCCCCCGACAGCATCTTCCCAAGCAAAAACAAGAAAACAGAAGGCTGAACACGCCCCGTGCTCAGTGAACACGGGGGCGTGCCCAAGTGCTAGCAGAAAAGACAAAGCTATTAAAGCTTCTATCAACCACCACGGGGGCGTGCCCAGCGGACACGGGGCCGTGGTCAACTCTAAGATTCGCAGAATCTGAGTAAATCTTGATAGTACAGATATGCTTCTGCACACGGGGGCATGCCCAGCGGACACGGGGGCGTTGTCAACTAATGCAGACAAACTGCAATTAATGAAGGAAGATAAGAGGATGGACACAGGGCCGTGCCCAATGGACACGGGGCCGTGCCCGAGCTACTGTTCAGCCTATAAATAAGGGTGTTTGGCTCAACTGCAAACCATCCCTTGGCACACCACCTCTCTCACACTTCACCCACCACCATCATCCACTGTCCATCATAGAGTGTGTGAGTCGTCTCGGGATCCAAGATTGATCGTAAGAGTTCTTGACAGTCAAAGGCCATGTTTGCCTAAGTCTCTTACATCACTTGGTGAAGACAAGTGTCTAGTGTAATACTTTTTATTTTTAATCTTTTCGCACTTTTTGCTTGGTTATGTATTAATGACTTTAATAACTAGTTTCTTATGTTGAAGGTGATTCTTCCTTATCGTTTGTCCGTGGTGTCTTGGCATTATTTTACTGTCTATATAAAATAAAATATTTTCACCATTCATATCTCCACGGTCTATATGGAGATATGTTGGCTACCTGGTCGGGGGTTAAGGGAACGGTTTGGTAAGAGTCTTGCCTTGTTCAGTGTATAGATCCTGCAAGGAACTAGGTCAAATTTAGTAGGACCTCCTTCAATACCCACCGGTATTGGATGGCGGGGGTCCAAACTCTTTGATCCCCTCATATGTAAGCTGCTATTAATACTTTAACCCGGCTACTTAGGACTGTATCCCTGCTGACTCAGACTACTTAGCCGAGGGTAACGTCACCTTCAAAGGAGGGGACTACCATAATATGCATTAATAACTTAATTAATTATCTTTCAATAATCCAACCCTTTAGGATTGTATCCTTGCTGACTCAAACTACTGGGTTCAGGGTAACGTCACCTTCAAAAGAGGGGCCTACTACAATAACTAAGATAATCTCTTAATAAGTGCAAAGGTGCAGACATAATCAAATGTTACACTAAACACGAGTCTGAGCCAAGTGATTCATCTTGTCTATCTATTTTTACTTTTATTTTTATTTTCAGTATTTTAGTTAGTTTTATTTTTCTAGTTAAAAACCTTTTTCTAACTTTTGATTTGATTAGACGTTGAGGATAAACCGGTACTAAAAGCTCTTGTGTCCTTGGACGAACTCGGTATCTAGCCAACATTATACTACGCTCACGATGGGTGCACTTGCCCACATGTGTGTTTGGTGTTAGTAAAATATTGTGTTTTATAAATTTAAAACTTGGCTAAAAAGTGTTAAAAAGGGCTTAAAATATACATTAAAACATACGACACTTCACACGCATCAAGTTTTTGGCGCCGTTTCCGGGGACACAAAGATTTTAAGAAAGTTAGGAATCAACGGCCTAATCGTTTTTTCTAATTTTTCTATTTTTTTTAGGATTTTCTTAATTTTTCAGGTTCTGCAGAGTTCAGCACGGGTCGTGCCCGCTGAACACGCCCCGTACCCAATCATTGGAACTGGCAATCATGTTTTAAGTCAGACAGTAAGCTGAACACGGGGTCGTGCCCACTCAACACACCCAGTGCCCAAGTTTCAGTTACTGAAAACAGAACCGTAAGATCCCGACGGTTGGTAATTTCTGACACAAACATGAGTGATACTTATATTTTTTACTTTCGGCACTCTTATGGTACGTGGTGTCAAATATGTGGTGGTTCCCATAAAGAATTAGAATGTTATTTTCTAAATTATAAGCCCCACTATATAGACCCATCGTTTTCCCGTAGCCTTAAGAGGGGCGAAAGTAAAAATAATCCCTATCTCTCCCTCGAATGCTCTCAACCGGATCTTCTAGGAGAAATGCTTCTTGATGAACTATTTCAATTGGAAGATCTAATTCTTAATTGGTTAAAAGAACTTAAGATGGATTTCAATAATTTATCTCAAGACGATAACCAAGAAGAATTGTTGGGATCGCATTCAAATAAAAATTAACAACTTCGTTGTTCCGATGTTACCTCTAACTCTAGTGAGGAGTTGAGCGATAGTCGTCCCTGTGTCGATTATGCCGTGAAGGACTCCCCATCGACTTCGTTCGATGCATACATAGACCTGAGCGATTCGGCATACACCTTCTTTAACGAGAGCCCGGGAAAGGGTTGGACTTGTCCACCTACATATAGCATAGGAATCACACTCATCGATAACCTCTTGCGTTCTCGTCTGAATCTAGAGCAATTAAGGTATCTTAGGCACTTTAGGGTTGTTCCATCTAGTAAGTAACCGCCCGATCCGGATAAGTTCCTTAAAAATAGACAAACTTCATAAACAGCCTTTCGACACGGGGCCATGCCAAGGTCAACACGCCCCCGTGTCCACCAAAAGATTCCTTTCTGACTTGTTGTCAGAATACGGACAAAATATGTCAGGATCCTACCTGCACATGGGACCGTGTCCAGCCGACACGGGGCCGTGTCCAGCATGCTGTCGTTTTCTATAAATGCAGCCAAGAATCCTACTCATTTGGACCATCCAGGGACAGAGATTTGAAAGATCTTCTCACCTACCATCCTAGGTATTTTCTAAAAGAAGGTTCTAACAACCATCTTGTCCTTTCCACTTTTATCTATTGCCTTCTTCTTCATCTTTCTTGCATCAACACCTCCATTGAAGCTTGAAATCACCATGATTCCAAGCTTTATTGTGATGTTTATTAGTTTTATGTTCAAGGAATCTTGTTAAAAATAAGTTGTACAACATTGTTTAAAGTTAATTCTGCTAAAAAATGCTTCATAAGTTGGAAAGATAATTTGAAACTCCAAGATTCCTTGTTCCAAAGACCTGCAGGAAGTTGAACACGGGGCCGTGCTCGTTGAGCACGGGGCCCTGTCCATTGAACTGTTTCATTAAAATGAACTATTTTTGGTTTGTTTACGTAGAATGTCTAGTCAAAACAGTGGAACCTCTTCTGCGCACTCCAGAAACAGTCGAAGGGAAAGAAGGTCATCAATTGAAGCAACTCTCGTACGTTAAGTAATGGCATTACGTGAAGCTCTTGACGAGATGACTTCGGTAGAGGAGGTCTTAATAGACCGTATAAGTTATCTTATGGTGGGGTTGGAAAACAGTTTTCAAGAAATTAACCTCTTGCACCAGAGGTTAAACATTCTTGTAACACCTCCCATGGAACCAATCCTCCCTCAAGAGGATTGGAACCTAGCACTTGGAATCAACAATCCTACTAGGTGGGATGACTTTCCAGCGGAGCCTCCTCTTGAAGATCTACAAGAAGTCCCGGTGGAGGTTGCACCTCCTCAAACCGATGCCAATGAGCCCGCCTTTCTTCTCCCACGGGAGATATAAGAATGGCTCGCCGACGTGTGAGGGACCCATGCCCGGAGAAAGAAGTTCTTCAAAGCCGCATCCAACCAAGAGAATTATCTCTTTGGAAATTTTGCTAATAGAATAATTTTAGGCTAGAACTTCTTGATTTAGATTTCTTGTGCTTCTTTGACCTGTTTATCTTGAGTTTTAACTTATTAGGATCATTATGTAATTCTCTCTATGACTTAATGAATGATGGTTTTAGTTAATTTGGTGTTTGGATGATGTTGAAATAAATAAAACACACTCGGGATGGTGAAGGATAACAAGGGAAACTTGAACCAGCACCCCATGCACGAAAATAGGGCCATCGGATAAAATTATGTTCATTACAGTAAGTTCAGCACGGGCCGTGCCCGCCCAACACGGCTCTGTGCTGCAAAATCTGCAAAAAATGCCCAGTTCAGGTAACTGGACACGGGCCGTGTTCACCCAACACGCCCCCGTGCCCAGGCTTCTGTTTCTCTTTATTCATTTTTGTTACTGGCGATCTGAACACGGGGCCGTGCCCAGACACCACGGGGCCGTGTCCAGACGCCCAGTAACATAAATTTTGCTTTTTCACACCTTTTTACACATTCAATCAACCTAAAAACTTATTTTTGGGACACATTGAGGACAATGTGTAATTTAAGTGTGGGGGGATGCTAAAACCTTGAATCTTGCAAGTCCTAATTACAAGCCTTACACAAAACTCTATTGGAACCGCTAATCACCCCAAATTTTTTCAAAAAATTTTCATTTTTTCTTACTTGTCTAGGTTTAACTTGGGAATTTCAAATTCTAAAAAGGTTATATTTTTACAAATTTACAACCGATAGCGTCGTGATAAAAAGAACCAACATAAGAAAATTATGAAACAACATAACAAGCTTAGTTAAAATTTGATTATATATACTTGATCACATAAAAACCCATTCCCACAAAAGTGAGTTTTGAGCCTTTATTGAGCATACAAATACATATCTTTAAACTAAATGCTCATTTTTCGTTTCTTGTGTGAATAGCCGCTTGGTTCTTACGACTCTAGAACTTGCCACGACGATACATTCCTGGTCCTTACCAACTTAAACCCGAGTAAGTAAATGATGGAGGCATTAGGACTACCCTTTTTTTCATTTCTACACCATTATTTTTTCTTTTTTTTACCACCTACCCAAAATCCCCCTAGTTAACCCCTTTGAGCCTAAACCTTTTCATTTCTTAACCCAAAAACAAACACCCTTTCACCCACCAAACCTTTTTATTTTTAACCCTTTGTTTTAGTAACAAGCTCGGTTTTTCGTATGACTTTTCAAAAAAAAAAGTTGATGATGAAGCAAAAAAAAAAAAGAAATAAACAAACAAGTTTCACCAAAAACAACTTTGTTTGAATAATGGCTTCATCAAAATGAAAATTGCAAAAATAAAAAGTCTTACGAAAACCGACGCTTTTTTACGCCTTTCGCCCTTTTTACTAACCATTAACCCAAGCCTAACCCTTCACCCAAAAATCCTCTTGATATTTACAAAGGTATATAGTTAAAAAGGAGGAGGATTGATTGCTTGGCAAAGTGTTGAGTGATCCCCGTGAGGTACGTGAACTTGTATATAAATGGAATTTTAAAAAGGCATGTTATGCCCTAATAAGTAATTTATCTTATGTAATGTTTTAAATAAATCATGACGAATAGGATTGTAATTAAATAAAAATAAAACTTAATAAAGAATCTTGGAAATCCCGACACTCTATGACAAGCCCAAAAACCTTCTCTTCTACCCATTCCATTTGGGAGTGTAAAGCCACATTATAAAGAGTTTTGCTTGAGGACAAGCAAAGATTCAAGTGTGGGGGTATTTGATGTGCATAAAATGCAACATATAAATTACATCAATTGTGGCATAAAACTAACCCTTTTTTAGTACTAATGTTGGAAAAAGTGTGTTTTTGTCTTCCTTTTGTATTTTCAGGATTAAATGGGCTCAAATTAACAAAAGAAGCAAAAAGGCAGATAAATCTAACATAAATACAAGAAAAGGAACAAACGTGGCATGCCCGACCCCCCGACAGCATCTTCCCAAGCAAAAACAAGAAAACAGAAGGCTGAACACGCCCTGTGCTCAGTGAACACGGGGGCGTGCCAAAGTGCCAGCAGAAAAGACAAAGCTATAGAAGCTTCTATCAACCACCACGGGGGCGTGCCTAGCGGACACGGGGCCGTGGTCAACTCTAAGATTCGCAGAATTTGAGGAAATCTTGATAGTACAGATATGCTTCTGCACACAGGGGCGTGGTCAACTAATGCAGACAAACTGCAATTAATGAAGGAAGAGAAGAGGATGGACACGGGGCCGTTCCCAATGGACACGGGGTCGTGCCCGAGCTACTGTTCAGCCTATAAATAGGGGTGCTTGGCTCAATTGCAAACCATCCCTTGGCACACCACCTCTCTCACACTTCACCCACCACCCACCACCATCACAACACCATCATCCACCACCATCATCCATTGTCCATCATAGAGTGTGTGAGTCATCTCGGGATCCAAGATTGATCGTAAGAGTTCTTGAAAATCAAAGGCCATGTTTGCCTAAGTCTCTTACATCACTTGGTGAAGACAAGTGTCTAGTGTAATACTTTTTATATTTAATCTTTTCGCACTTTTTACTTGGTTATGTATTAATGACTTTAATAACAAGTTTCTTATGTTGAAGGTGATTCTTCCTTATCGTTTGTCCGTGGTGTCTTGGCATTATTTTACTGTCTATATAAAATAAAAGATTTTCACCATTCATATCTCCACGGTCTATATGGAGATATGTTGGCTACCTGGTCGGGGGTTAAGGGAACGGTTTGGTAAGAGTCTTGCCTTGTTCAGTGTATAGATCCTGCAAGGACCTGGGTCAAATTTAGTAGGACCTCCTTCAATATCCACCGGTATTGGATGGCGGAGGTCCAAACTCTTTGATCCCCTCATATGTAAGCTACTATTAATACTTTAACCCGGATACTTAGGACTGTATCCCTGTTGACTCAGACAACTTAGCCGAGGGTAACGTCGCCTACAAAAGAGGGGCCTACCACAATACGCATTAATAACTTAATTAATTATCTTTCAATAATCCGACCCTTTAGGATTGTATCCTTGCAGACTCAAACTACTGGGTTGAAGGTAACGTCACCTTCAAAAGAGGGGCCTACTACAATAACTAAGATAATCTCTTAATAAGTGCAAAAGTGCGGAAATAATCAAAGGTAACACTAAACACGAGTCGGAGCCAAGTGATTCATCTTGTCTATCTGTTTTTACTTTTATTTTCAGCATTTTAGTTAGTTTTATTTTTCTAGTTAAAAAGCTTTTTTCTAACTTTTGATTTGATTAGACGTTGAGGATAAACCGGTACTAAAAGCTCTTGTGTCCTTGGACGACCTCGGTATCTTGCCAACACTATACTATGCTCACGATGGGTGCACTTGCCCACATGTGTGTTTGGTGTTAGTAAAATATCGTGTTTTATAAATTTAAAACTTGGCTAAAAAGTGTTAAAAAGGGCTTAAAATATACATTAAAACATACGACACTTCACACGCATCAGGATATCAGGTTGTTGCAGCAGCCCTGATGGTTTCTGGTATTCTGTCTTAACTTCGGCATAAGTAAGACAGTTACCCACATAGGTAGCTATATCAACTTCTGACTTGGGCCACCCGTACTAATCCTTCAAGTCTTGGTGCATCTTGTTGGATCCAGGATGGAACGAGTACCTCGACCTATGAGTCTTGTCCAGTGTACGTAAATTGTCACGAAACGGAACCCAAAGTCGTTCCATGAAGTATACTGTCCCGTTTACCTTAGGAAATAATTGCACTCCCATTCCACGTAACTCTTTAGCTTGAAGGTTCTCTGGTTTGAGCGCCTCTTGCTCATCTTCATGAATCCGAGTAGCGGGATTCGTCTGTATGGTTATCTCTAAGGCTCGCACCCTTAGAGGCTTTGCACGATCCTTGCGGCTCAAGGCGTCTATCACAACGCTCGCCTTGTCCAGGTGATACTTAATCTCACAATCATAACCATTCAGTAGCTCAATCCATCTTCGTTATCTCATGTTTAAGTCCTTATGGTCAAAGATGTGCTACAAACCCTTGTGATCAGTAAAGATCGTGCAGCGTTTTCCATACAAGTAATGACGCCAAATCTTCAATGCGTAATTACTGCACCTAGTTCAAGGTCTCTTCTCATGATCCTTAAATCAACGTGACGCGTACGCGATGACTTGGTCTCATTGCATCAACATGCAATCGAGACCTGGTCGAGAAGCGTTACAAGAACCGCAATTCTACTAGTATTGTCAGGTGAAGACAAGATAGGTATCGACTGGGTTAGGGTTGTTAGCGGTTGAGCAATCCTTGAAAAGTTTTCTAGGAGTCGTCTGATACAGCATACAATCCCCAAAAATTCTTAGTTGTGTCTTTGGGACTCCTTAGTTCTTGGTTGCAGGGTCGACATGAATCCTTTTCTTATTCACCACGTGACCTAAGAATCTTGCCTCGCGAATCCAAGGTTCGCACTTCGACATCTTAGCACACAACTATTCTTTCTCTAAGAGTCCCAAGATAAATTGCAGATGTTGCTCATGGCCTTCCTTGGTCTTTGAGCATATAAGAATGTAGTCAATGAATATAATCACGATCTTATCCAGGTACGGCTTACACACCCGATTCATGAGGTCCATGAATATTGCCGGTGCATTTGCTAAGCCAAACGGCATGACAAGGAACTCGTATTGCTCAAAGCGAGTCCTAAAGGTTGTTTTAGGGATACTTTCTTCTCGTATACTCAACTAGTGATATCCTGTCCTTAAGTCCATCTTGGAATAGTAGCTGGGACCTTGTAGTTGGTTGACAAGTCATCAATTCTCGGTAAGGGGTACCGATTCTTAATGGTTAGTTGTCTATCTCCCTATAACCTATGCGTAATACTTTTTCCACATTAATTCTTCTAAGTTCCTCTCAGATTAGACTGTGTACACGTATAAAAACTGTCGTCCTTCTTCCTAACAAATAACACTGGGGCTTCCCAAGGTGAGAAGCTCGGCCTGGTAGATTTCCACTGCCTAGCAGCTCTTGCATATGCGTCGGAGGCTCCTGTATCTCGGACAGAGCTAGTCGGTAAGGTGCCTTCGCCACCGGTGCCGCTCCTGGCAATAGGTTTATCCTAAACTCCACTTGTCGCTGTGGAGGTAACCCAGGCAAGTCTTCGGGGAAGACTTCTGGAATTTCCTTCACAACGGGGATGTCTTCTGGCTTTGGCTTCTTGGTCTCTTTATCGACAACATGAGCAAGGAAGGCTATGCAGCCTATTAGGAAGCACTTCTGTGTCTCTATGACCAATGTGAGATGTCGCAAATCTATCGCCTTATGGGGCCTAGTGCCCTCGCATCTAATGCAAGAAGGTTGTGTACTATAAGTGTCTCACCATTCTCAAGAGGGATGCGGATGATTTTCCTTATGACGAACAACTTCAGCTCTATCCTTGGATATTCAATCCTTGCTGACTTCAATATCATGACTTCCCAAGTCAACAGTAATAGAAGGTTCTCGCTCTCTAAGTTCCATAATACAATCTTTAATCACCTCATCTGCTTTAACTAACCTTCTATTTGCCAATTCTAAAGAATACGGGGCGTCTATCCTACTTGAAACTAGGCCAAGTAGGTTCTTAATTCCTAAGGATACAAGGTTAAAGTCGGTGCCAGTATCAATCAAAATGGATGTATAGTGTTGGTTAATAGGGAACGTACCCATAATCACGTCTGGATCCTGGCGTGCTTCACGAGCTCCGATCGTGAAGACCCTTCCTCGCTTGGTTCTTCCTAAGGCAATCTTTCCTAAAGTGCCCCATGTCCCCACATTTGAAGCAACCTGGAACTCTACCATTATCGTTTCCATCTTGGTTGCCGTCATCATTTCCTCCTTGTTTGGGATACTTCACCCAACAGGCATCCTTGATGTGTCCTTCTTTTCCACACCTATCGCACTTAGGCCTCAGACATCGACCTTCATGGTGAAACTTGCATTCCACGCATCTCGGCTTAGTCCCCAAATAAACTTTACCACTGGCCTTATTAGTGGCTCCATAAGCTTTCATGCCACGAGGCGATTTCGCTTCCCTTCTTTTGGTTGCATTAGAGTTGTCATAACTGGCTTGGGTGCCTACCTTCAGGTTTGAAAACTTTCTTTTGTTATTGCCCGAAGACTCCACGTGAGTCTCCTTCTTGTTTGCCTCGGATTCCGAAAACTTTCCCATACGAAGAGCTTCTTCAGTAAGCGTAACACTCAAATCGATAGCCTCCGTGATGGTTGGAGGCTTTGCGGCAGTAACCATGCTTAGGATTTGAGGCGCAAGTCCCCAAATGAACCGCTCGATTCTCTTGAATTCCGGCTCGACAAGATAGAGGATAACCCTTGACAAATCGTGGAAGCGCTGGAAATACTCGGCTATTCTCGGACCATCCATCTTTAAGTTCCAGAATTCCGTTTCCAATTTCTGAATCTCTGCTCAATAATACCTTTTGCGCATTAACTCCTTCAGTTCATCCCACGTTAATGCATATGTAGCAGCTTCACCCAATGTCTGCACCTGGAGGTTCCACTATGAGAGCGCCCCGTCAAGAAACAGCCCCGAAATGTACGTAACTCTTAGTTCCGGAGCACATTTGCTCATTCTTAATACGGAGTCCGTTTTCTCCACCCAGCGTACGAAGGTGACAGCACCCCCAACGCCATCGAAATTTAGGGGCTTACAGTCCAAGAATTGTTTATAGGTACAGCCGATTAGGGGGTTTATTCCCAGAGGTACCACCGCTATATTCGGAGCGGAGGGCCTCCTGCTGAGCGATGGCTTGTGAGATGCGCTCTTGTAGCTCGGCTTCTGTCCTTAGTAATGTATTAGTGTCCGTGCCACGTCTCGGCGGCATTTTCTTCTGGCAAAAGGTATGGGGTAGGTTAGACAACATCCAATAATTGTCTATGAGGTAGATACATATCACTACAAGCAACCATGTAATCACCTAATATCACATGCATATATAATCGACAATGTATAAATAAGAAAACAACCACTAAGCTTTCATATATGCTTGACAACTTGACTTATTGTTTTTATCAGAGGAAAACAAAATGAACTCGAGGTTACATCACCTCGGTCATACAAGTTCCCTAATATGAAAGTAGTAGTTATTTTCCTTCTACATTGGTCTTCTTAGGTCTTTAGTTTCACAAAAACGGGCATGCATCCCAAGAGATGGGGGTTGTGTATTTCTACCACATATAGGGGTGATAGAGAGTGTAAAGTTGCAGAATCTTTCCCGATTGTTAGCCATCTTTACTTGCTTAGATATCGGTTCCCAAACGACTCGTATACGGGTAGAAATGTCAGACACGAAGTAGGCAAAGACAGGTTTCCTACTTTGTAGAGTGCTATAACAACTATCTAGGTATTGTTCTATTAGATGAAGGGGTGAACACTTAGAAATTTTTGGATGGGTGGTGATCATTAGCTTGGCCCGCAGAGTCCACCAGGATTTCCATGCACTACAAGTCATTATTACGTGGGCCCCCGTAATAATAAATTGTCTTGCATGGTCACCCTGATTTTCCCTCATTCAAAGCAGATGGTCAACCAGAGAGGGGACACTACTGTCCTCATACCTTCAACATGGAAAGGACCATTATGGTGGTCCACGCGCTATCATTCATTATCATTACGCGCGTATAGGCACATTGCTTAGACGTAATAGGAATAAGGGGAATTCCTAGTAGTTGGAGGGGCACCTTCAAGTTGAGTACTTCATCTTCCTTAACTGGACGAGAGTGTCATAAATCTTGTTTCACAAAAACCACAGGGACCTCGTCCTGCCGATGAGGTTGTTATCCAAGTTTGCCTCCTCCGCCTCGCCATCACTACCGTAGTCAGGCACCTTCACATTCGAGAGGGAAGAACAACCATCTTCTACGGAAACCAGCTCAGGATCTCATTTGGTAATCACTCCATCCATGAGCTTCGCAATAAACGCGAGGTCGACAGTCTCATTGTCACACCCCGACCATGTATAACATACAAAACGTGGCGGAAAACGTCGGGGAGTGTTGTAACAGAATTAATTGTTTCATAACCATGGTACACAAAGTTGTATTTTATTTATCAACATGAGAGTTTCATTGTTTTAAACAGGAAATAAAGAGTTCAGAACATAATTAAACTAAGTCTATCTTCATTTTATGCTTCTAAGGCACAGGTCCGCCCTAGTGTCACGATCATCATCCTACGCAAAAGCTCCTGAAAACACATGTGAAAATAGGTACGTCAGCATAAAAATGCCTGTGAGATACATAGGTTTTGTAAAAATAGGATTCATGACTTAAGTTTAAGAAAAGTTGTTTAGTCATGAACCTTGTAATTTGCTTTGTCTTGTAAATCATTTGAAAAACGATAAGATCAGATGATATGTATAAATAAGAGAATAATGTATGGTTTAAATGTATAACCAAGTAAAATGAGTTGTATAAAGTAAATTGTTTGTAAACCAAAGTCTTGTGAAAATAGTGTTACTTGTGTAAAATGTATAAGTCCAAATTGAATGATTTAAATAACGCTATGATAAGTAATATAATACAAACACTTATATATAGGAAGTACCAGCGACGTATCCACCATGCTTGTATCATATTACTCACATCTCGTTACTTAAGTCGCTTAAACAAACCACCAATGTATAAAGTCTTTGTTTAAACCAATAGTCGAAAGTCCTTGTATAAGCCATGTCAAATGTTTATAAGTCCAAAAGTAGTCAAGTAATGTGTATCAAATGTTATGTATTGTAAGTAAAGTATTGTTCCATAATCCAAATGTAGATATGTACAAAAAAAAGTATTTTGAATATATCAAAAAGTTATGTTTTGCAAAGTAATGCATGTTACATTGATACAAACATTTATGTGGTAAGTTAACGCATACATTCAAGCCTTGAGACAGTCGGATAACCCTTTCAGTCAAGGTTATCAAAAGAAATGTTTTCGGATTCAGTCATTCCTTACATCCAAACAAACCCGGGATGTCAGGAATGGGATTTGTCAAGTCCTATGGTACCAGTACTTACTACCGAGCGGCGTAGCTAATGTTAATGAACGTATAATAGTCTCGTTTGTGCAAACCAAATGTTATAGCAGTTGTATACATGTCATATGAAAACAATGTACTAAGTATGCTAAGTTAACATACAATGCAGAAAAGTCATGTAAATCAATGTGCTAGCATGCTATCAGTCAACATACATAGCAGAAATGTAATGTAAAACAATGTACTAAGTATGCACACAATGGACATACATAGCCTAAAATGTAATGTAAAACGATGTACTAAGTACGCACACAATGGGCATACATAGCATGAAATGTAATGAAATCATGTACTATAATGTACTAACGAACATAGCAAGTATATGATGTGAAAACAGGAAAGCATGAAAGTAACAAGTAGGCACATGTGTTTCACCCCAAAACAGTTTGGAAAACAGTAAAAGAGGGGTTCTATGTACTCACATAAACACCTTGAAAACATTTAAAAGAAGGGGTTCTATGTACTCACTTGAGATTGCTCAGAAGTCCTAAGATAACCACCAAGCAATGCAAGAGATCACGGAATTAAACGACACCTAATATAGGTAACTATGTTAATAAACCGGACCTAAATCGGAAGATTTAGATAGAATGAGATTTCGTAAACCAAACGAGTATGGAGACTCGTGTCATATGGTTTAACAAAGCCTACATACTAAATGAAACCTAACCTTAGTGCTTACGACCCGTTACGACCCGTTTAGGTAGCTTATGCTACTTTAACGCGTCGTTCGCGTAAAACGCGTTCGGACCGCTTAACTAGTCCTATGACAAGTAACATATGCCTTAACATGTCTAATATTGTTGTCAAATCAGTTTAGATGTCAAAAGTTATGTTACATAGGCTTAAAATGAATTTTGGCGTCAAAGGGGTATTTTGGTAATTTACCTAAGGCATATAAACTACCTATCATACAACTACTTAAACGAAGCGACCATAAGGTATAACCTCGGAAGGTTATTCCCTATATACTATGGTCACCTAATGTGTTTGGTCGGATCCTAATGATCTGTCACACCCCCAAAATCCACTCGCGGAGTACTACCGCTTGGAGGCGTGACATGACCAGGATCAAACCACCAATCATATTGAACATAAGTATAAAGTAAAAGTCATTCATCAATACGATAGGTGTTTACAAAACCAAATATAAACAAGTGTGTAGCGGAAGCATTAATGTAAAAACCCAACATCAGTTTAAGTACAAAAAGGCATAATGTTTAACAACACATTCACGATCCATATCCACAACGACTGTGCCTCCCGTGCAAGCTCCAAAAGTACCTATGGTCCTGCAAGGCATGTAACAGAGAGTCAACAACTAGTTGAGCGAGTTCACAGTTGGCTATTTAGTGATAATGTTCATTTCGTAAATCGTATGTTCGATTAGTAATCATGTATCGTATGTAATAGCATCGCGGCCCTCAAGGCATGTTTGCGAAGTTTAGTGGGGGTTTCCCATGTTTTCTAGAC
Organism: Helianthus tuberosus; assembly: GCA_030545235.1. NCBI lineage: Eukaryota > Viridiplantae > Streptophyta > Magnoliopsida > Asterales > Asteraceae > Helianthus > Helianthus tuberosus. Next base: position 24,181,252 of record CM060432.1, read on the forward strand.
TAGTTATATTTGTATCGCGGCCCTCCAGGCATGTTTGCGAAGATTATAGTATAGTTCGTGGCCATTCCAGGCATGTTTGCGAAGATCGTTCTAGTATAGTTCGCGGCCATTCCAGGCATGTTTGCGAAGAGAAGTATGTGTATCACTAGTCTAGTAGTATATACCATTGACCTTCCACTCCCGAGGCCTATGGTATGTAATTCCGATAACTATTCAACATAAAAATCAATCAACCCATTCCCAACCCCGGGAATCCCATGCCTTGGTAGAAGTGTGAACTCACCTTGTTTCGCTCGGTATGCTAAGTATGTGCTCACGGTTAATCAATCACGTCCTAAGGTATGCACGTATACATAATCAGTTTGTATTAAAGTTGTTTGTGCGTAAACATAATCATCATGAACATCGCATCAATCACAATACACGTATTTGAAATCATACAAGTAATACTTTATACATAACAGCAGTTGACTAGCTCAGTTAAGTTTTTATCAGAAACAGTTACTGTGCAAACAACCCAGGTCGGCGAAACACCCACTGTTTCGCCATGAGCCCCTCCGACGAAACACTCATGATTCGTCAAACAAGTCTCGGCGAAACACATTGTGTTTCGCCATGTCGGTTTCAACAATTTGATGTGTTTCGCTGGTACCTCAGATTCGTCGAAACACATAACAGTTTTTAGCAATAAAAGATCTTATCACAAAACTCTAGTGGCCAACAACTATCAATCACCTCCAATTCTCATTGGACCAAGCATAACACTTAGCCGATTGGACCTCTAATGTTTTTAACCGATTGGACTTTTATTAAACATTAACAACACAAACAAACATCATCATTATAAAGTGGCGGTTCACAATTTCCAACCCATTGACCACCGATTAACCCACCATTTCGATAATAGTGAGCATCCCAATTTTTACTTTCCATAACTTTATCAAATCTAGCCGACAATATCCATGTGATGTTTCTTTATCTTTCAATACAACAACATATATACCAACAAGTAACAAATGATTCATGAATAACATATCCTGACAACACACATGGGCCGCAACTAAGAGCATTCATCAAATAGACTTTATGGTCAACAACAAGTAATCGGTTCTTTATAATACACACTAACCGAGATGAGAAGAACGATGAGTAAGCTAAGGGGGGCTTCGAGAGTTCTAACAGCCGTCACACAGAAGAGGGGCGCTCTAGGGTTTCTATTTTGTTAAAGTGTGACGAATAAGACGGTTCCGTGTACTTTATATGCGTACAAGTGAACTGGGCCCTAATGGGCTTTGGTGAAACTGGGCTTCGGCGAAACACCTGTTTCGTCGAAATGCTTATGGCGAAACAGTCTATTTCGTCGGGTCCAGTCTGTTTCGTCGAGTCCTGTTATGTGTTAACAGTTTTTAAGTTTTCAACAGGTTTCATGTTAAACAGCCAAACACAAAATCATGCAACCACAATGCGTTCATAAAAATATATATGAAAAAAAAAAAAATATAACGTGCACAGTTACAAGTTAAACAAGTCAAACAACTACACAGTCAAAGTCAACGTGCACTAAATGCGAAAATGAAAGTCGGAAACTCGAGTTGTCACATTATCCCCAACTTGAAAGAAATTTCGTCCCGAAATTTAGCATGCGGTTACTGAGGAAGCTAGGTAAGTTATCGTTTACTGGTTTTCCTGGGGTGTCACATCATTCCCCCGTTGAGTTTGAATTTCGTTCCGAAATTCCGTAGTAGCTTCAGTCTCAGTAGTAGTTGCATTGTTTTCGAACAACTGGGGATATTTGAGTTCCATTTGATCTTCGCGCTCCCAGGTGAACTCTGGGCCGCGACGGGAGTTCCAACGAACTCGTACAAGAGGTATTCTAGTGTTCTTGAGGACCTTAACATCCCGGTCCGTGATTTCAACTGGTTCTTCGACGAAATGCAACCGTTCGTCGATAGTGAGCTCCTTCAAAGGAACTATAAAGGTCTCATCTAACTGCCACTTCTTCAGATTCGACACATGAAAGACGTTGTGAACTGCACTGAGTTCAGCTGGTAAGTTCAGTCTGTAGGCCACTTTGCCTATCTTTTCTATGACTTCAAATGGTCCAACGTAACGTGGATTGAGCTTGCCTCGTTTGCCAAAACGAACAACACCCTTCCAGGGTGACACCTTGAGTAGTGCTCGATCCCCAACTTGAAATTCGAGTATTTTCCTGTCTTTATCAGCGTATACTTTCTGACGGTCACGTGCTGCCGCCATGCGTTGTCGTATTTGAGCAATCTTTTCAGTAGTATCAACTACCATTTCCGGACCTGTGATCTGACTGTCACCCACCTCTGCCCAACAAAGAGGTGATCGGCATTTACGCCCGTACAATGCCTCAAATGGAGCAGCTTTAATGCTCGTGTGGTAACTGTTGTTGTACGAAAATTCCACAAGTGGCAGATGCTTTTCCCAGCCCTTGCCAAAGTCAATTACGCACGCCCGAAGCATGTCTTCTAGAGTTTGAATAGTGCGCTCAGACTGCCCATCAGTCTGAGGATGATAAGCTGTGCTCATGTCTAATCGAGAGCCAAAAGATTTGTGCATTGCTTGCCACAGTTCTGAAGTAAAACGTGCATCACGATCAGAGATAATAGATGTGGGCACCCCGTGCCTCGAGACAACTTCTTTAAGGTATACGTCTGCTAGAGTGGAGAACTTATCCGTTTCCTTGATAGCCAAGAAGTGAGCAGACTTTGTGAGTCGATCCACGATCACCCAAATAGTATCATTCCCACGTTGAGATCTAGGCAGGCCAGTAACAAAATCCATGGAAATTTGCTCCCATTTCCATTGTGGTATCTCAGGTTGTTGGAGTGGGCCTGATGGTTTCTGATATTCCGCTTTGACTCGCGCACAAGTCAAACACTTGCTAACGTAAGTGGCTATGTGAGCTCTCATGCTAGGCCACCAGTATGTAGTTCTAAGGTCGTGGTACATCTTATCCGCACCAGGATGTACTGAGTAGCGAGACTTATGAGCTTCATCCATTACAAGCTCGCGTAAGTTGCCATAGAATGGGACCCAGATGCGTCCCGTTACATAGTAGGCTCCGTCTGCCCTTTGTTCTAACCTTTGCCTTGAACCGCGTAGGGCTTCAGACCTGACGTTTTCCGGTTTCAATGCTTCTACCTGAGCATCTCGTATCTGTGAAGGAAGACTAGACTGAATAGTGAGTTGCAATGCTCGTACACGCCTAGGTGTAGTATCTTTTCGACTGAGGGCGTCGGCCACCACATTGGCTTTGCCTGGATGGTACTTTATAGCACATTCGTAATCGTTCAGTAACTCGACCCATCGACGTTGTCGCATGTTCAAATCTTTCTGCTTGAAAATATATTCGAGGCTCCTGTGATCGGTGTAGATGGTGCACTTGGTGCCATACAGGTAATGTCGCCATATCTTGAGCGCAAAAACAACAGCTCCAAGTTCTAAATCGTGCGTAGTGTAATTCCGTTCGTGAATCTTAAGTTGGCGCGAAGCATAAGCAATGACTTTATCCCGCTGCATCAACACACATCCAAGACCTTGGATAGATGCATCACAGTAGACTACAAAATCGTCCGTGCCTTTAGGCAATGAGAGGATAGGTGCGCTACAAAGTCGATCCTTTAAGTGCTGAAACGCTGTATCCTGTGTATCACTCCAACGGTAAGCAACACCTTTCCGTGTCAGTAATGTAAGTGGCTGTGCAATCTTTGAGAAGTCTTTGATAAACCGTCTGTAATAACCCGCCAAACCTAAGAATTGGCGTATTTCTGTCGGTGTGCTAGGTGCAGGCCAGTTCTTGATCGAATCTACCTTGGATGGATCAACATGAATCCCATCCTTGTTTACCACGTGGCCTAGAAAGTGGACTTCACGAAGCCAGAAGTCGCATTTTGAAAACTTAGCGTACAGCTGTTCCGTTCGAAGGAGTTCCAGAATAAGTCGTAAATGCTGCTCATGTTCCTCCCGATTCTTCGAATAAATTAGGATGTCATCAATAAAAACAATAACAAACTTGTCAAGATAAGGTTTGCACACCCTGTTCATAAGATCCATGAAAAGCGCAGGCGCGTTCGTTAGCCCGAATGGCATGACCAAAAACTCGTAATGACCGTAGCGAGTTCTGAATGCTGTTTTGGAGACGTCCTCATCCCGGACTCTCAGTTGATGGTAACCTGACCTTAGATCAATCTTTGAGTAATAGCTCGACCCTTGTAACTGGTCGAATAAGTCGTCGATACGTGGGAGTGGATAGCGATTCTTCACGGTCACCTTGTTGAGTTCGCGGTAATCTATGCACATACGAAAGGTACCGTCTTTCTTCTTTACAAATAATACTGGAGCTCCCCAGGGCGAAGAGCTAGGACGTATGAAACCCTTTTCCAAGAGTTCTTGCAATTGCTTAGACAGTTCTTCCAGTTCGGTTGGAGCTAAGCGGTATGGCGCTCGAGCTATAGGTGCTGCCCCTGGAGCTAGCTCGATCTGAAATTCGACCTGGCGATGGGGCGGTAACCCAGGTAACTCTTCAGGAAACACTTGAGGAAAGTCGTGTACTACAGGAATATCCCCAATCTTTTTCTCTGTCGACGATGTATCAGTGACGAGTGCTAAAATAGCTATGTGGCCCTTTCGCAGACACTTCTGAGCCTTCAAGAAGGAGATGATGCCAATCACGACACCACTCTTGTCGCCTTGAACTTCGAGAGGTTCTTTTCCCGAACGAGGAATACGAATGATTTTCTCCTTGCATAGGATCTCTGCTTGTTGTTGGGATAACCAATCCATACCGATGACAATGTCGAAACTACTCAGAGTTATAGGAATGAGATCGATAGAAAAAGTCTGACCAGCGAGGATAAGATTACAACCCTGAACTATGTGTGTGGCCTCTAAACTTTTACCGTTAGCTAACTCTACGACATGTTTGGTGTTCAAAAGTGTTGGTGCGCGTTTAAGCGTTTGACTAACGCTCAGAGACATATAACTGGTATCCGCACCCGAATCAAATAATACGGTAACATAAAAGTCGTCGAGAAGAAACTTACCCGTAACCACATTAGGATCGTTCCTTGCGTCACTCTGGCCAATCACAAACATACGACCTTTTGCACCATTGTTGTTGTTGTTTCCCCCATTGTTGTTCCCACTGCCCTGATTATTGTTGTTGTTATTCTGATTCTGGTTTAATTGGGGACAGTTCCGCTTGAAATGACCTTCAGCCCCACACTGAAAGCATGTCTTATTTCCTTGCTGTTGTTGCTGTGACTGGTTTCGTGGAACGGGTGACTGTTGTTGCTGGTTCTGACTCGCAGGCCTTGAGCTCCTGCAATCTTTAGCTTCATGACCTACCCTTAGACATCTCTGACAGCGGCCTTTACGACACTGACCACTGTGGTGTTTGTTGCACCTGTTACATAGTGGATGAATTCCCCGATATCCACTCTGCCCCTGGCCACCAGACGATTGCTGACTCAGACTCTGGTAGTCACTAGTCTTGCGCTGCTGTTGTGCTTGAGGCTGTACAATAGCTGAACCTCTGCTGGAATCCCCTTCCCATTTCCGCTTGTTGTCACTGGGAATAGCAGGAGTAACTGGAGTGGTAGCGGTAGTAGTAGCGTTGATACGTTTAGGCAGCCTGTTCTGTTCCACCGCCTGATCAGTGAGGCGATGAGCTAGCTTAACGATCTGTTGAATAGTGCCCAGATTCGCTGAAGTTACGTGGCTTTGAATCTCCGGCACCAGACCATTGAGATACAGTTCGATACGCTTAATGGGAGGGTCCACCATAGTGGGACACAGAATAGCCAACTCATTCGATCTTCTGGTGTACGCTTCAATTTCTGACCCCGTCATTTTCAAATGGTAAAATTCTACCTCCAGTTTATGAATATCGTCACGACTACAGTATTCCTCTTTAATCAATTCCTTGAAATCATTCCACGGTGTGGCATTAGCAACAGCCAACCCTAACATCTGCACTTGCGCATTCCACCAAGTCAGCGCAATGCCTTCTAGTGTACCAGTGGCGTACTTCACCCTGCGAGCCTCAGGGCATTCGCACATTTCAAATACTGACTCGAGCTTTTCAAACCAATGGAGGAGTCCAACCGCTCCTTCCGTGCCACTAAAAGTAGTAGGACGACAGTCCATGAAAGTCTTGAAGGTGCAAACAGGTGGCTGAGCGTGCTGACCTGTTGTGTATAAGAATTGAGAAAAGTTTAAACACGAGAGTTGGTTTAGGAGTGTAGGATCTCAAGATCCTAGTGTGAGTTTACAACTGCAGGGTATACCTCCTGCTTGTGCGGCTGCAAGTGCCGCAGCAATTTGCTCGTTAATGAGAGCCGTCAGTTGGGCTTGCGTCATGTTAATACGTCCAGACATGATCTTCATAGCAAATATGACATAAGTGAGAGAGGTTCGAGAGTAGTGCGATAACAAAAGGGAATAATCACACAAGTGTTCTCATGCAATAGTGTTAAGTTAACCTAAGCATACCCAGAGCAAAGTTCTATGCAATTCTAGCAAGTAGGCAGTAAAACATGTACCATATTACCTAGGATGTCGAGTCTTGCACGTGGAGCGAGGCGTCGTTGTGGATCGTTGAGCACTGTTTCGGTTATAGTCTGGTTTTAATAAAAATGTTTTCCCCTTATTAAAACCGAGTTCTCTATAACCAATGGCTCTGATACCAATCTGTCACACCCCCAAAATCCACTCGCGGAGTACTACCGCTTGGAGGCGTGACATGACCAGGATCAAGCCACCAATCATATTGAACATAAGTATAAAGTAAAAGTCATTCATCAATACGATAGGTGTTTACAAAACCAAATATAAACAAGTGTGTAGCGGAAGCATTAATGTAAAAACCCAATATCAGTTTAAGTACAAAAAGGCATAATGTTTAACAACACATTCACGATCCATATCCACAACGACTGTGCCTCCCGTGCAAGCTCCAAAAGTACCTATGGTCCTGCAAGGCATGTAACAGAGAGTCAACAACTAGTTGAGCGAGTTCACAGTTGGCTATTTAGTGATAATGTTCATTTCGTAAATCGTATGTTCGATTAGTAATCATGTATCGTATGTAATAGCATCGCGGCCCTCAAGGCATGTTTGCGAAGTTTAGTGGGGGTTTCCCATGTTTTCTAGACTAGTTATATTTGTATCGCGGCCCTCCAGGCATGTTTGCGAAGATTATAGTATAGTTCGCGGCCATTCCAGGCATGTTTGCGAAGATCGTTCTAGTATAGTTCGCGGCCATTCCAGGCATGTTTGCGAAGAGAAGTATGTGTATCACTAGTCTAGTAGTATATACCATTGACCTTCCACTCCCGAGGCCTATGGTATGTAATTCCGATAACTATTCAACATAAAAATCAATCAACCCATTCCCAACCCCGGGAATCCCATGCCTTGGTAGAAGTGTGAACTCACCTTGTTTCGCTCGGTATGCTAAGTATGTGCTCACGGTTAATCAATCACGTCCTAAGGTATGCACGTATACATAATCAGTTTGTATTAAAGTTGTTTGTGCGTAAACATAATCATCATGAACATCGCATCAATCACAATACACGTATTTGAAATCATACAAGTAATACTTTATACATAACAGCAGTTGACTAGCTCAGTTAAGTTTTTATCAGAAACAGTTACTGTGCAAACAACCCAGGTCGGCGAAACACCCACTGTTTCGCCATGAGCCCCTCCGACGAAACACTCATGATTCGTCAAACAAGTCTCGGCGAAACACATTGTGTTTCGCCATGTCGGTTTCAACAATTTGATGTGTTTCGCCGGTACCTCAGATTCGTCGAAACACATAACAGTTTTTAGCAATAAAAGATCTTATCACAAAACTCTAGTGGCCAACAACTATCAATCACCTCCAATTCTCATTGGACCAAGCATAACACTTAGCCGATTGGACCTCTAATGTTTTTAACCGATTGGACTTTTATTAAACATTAACAACACAAACAAACATCATCATTATAAAGTGGCGGTTCACAATTTCCAACCCATTGACCACCGATTAACCCACCATTTCGATAATAGTGAGCATCCCAATTTTTACTTTCCATAACTTTATCAAATCTAGCCGACAATATCCATGTGATGTTTCTTTATCTTTCAATACAACAACATATATACCAACAAGTAACAAATGATTCATGAATAACATATCCTGACAACACACATGGGCCGCAACTAAGAGCATTCATCAAATAGACTTTATGGTCAACAACAAGTAATCGGTTCTTTATAATACACACTAACCGAGATGAGAAGAACGATGAGTAAGCTAAGGGGGGCTTCGAGAGTTCTAACAGCCGTCACACAGAAGAGGGGCGCTCTAGGGTTTCTATTTTGTTAAAGTGTGACGAATAAGACGGTTCCGTGTACTTTATATGCGTACAAGTGAACTGGGCCCTAATGGGCTTTGGTGAAACTGGGCTTCGGCGAAACACCTGTTTCGTCGAAATGCTTATGGCGAAACAGTCTATTTCGTCGGGTCCAGTCTGTTTCGTCGAGTCCTGTTATGTGTTAACAGTTTTTAAGTTTTCAACAGGTTTCATGTTAAACAGCCAAACACAAAATCATGCAACCACAATGCGTTCATAAAAATATATATGAAAAAAAATATATATATAACGTGCACAGTTACAAGTTAAACAAGTCAAACAACTACACAGTCAAAGTCAACGTGCACTAAATGCGAAAATGAAAGTCGGAAACTCGAGTTGTCACATGATCGACCAAATGGGTCGGGTTCGAAGGTATAAGCGATTGTTTAGATCGCTTACCTTACGACCCTATACAAGCACTAAACTAAAAGTGACGAGCTAAGCATGTTAAAACATGCTTAACTAAGTTTAGAAACAGGTTTGGTATCAAAACAAACGGTTTTGATACCCATAAGTAGTTTGGTTACAAAATACGCAAGAATACGTATTCTGGCCGAAACTACGGCTCGTCACTGAGCCTAGATAACGTGGTAATCAGTAGGTATACTCACTAGGGACTATAACCATCGTGATTACGCTCACGTTATGAAGTTCAAACGAACTTCGCATTGACCATAAACTGGTCAACGCAGAAAGTCAAACGAAGTTTGACTTTCGGACTCGAAAAGCAATAAAAGAACGAAGGAACACTTACAAAGGGTCCCCGCAAGCAATCTAGACCCAAATAGTTCAGGTATGAAGCAAAGGCTTCAACTTAGAACACTTTAGATCAGATTTTGTGAGGAATGAGTGAAGGTGGGGGGGGGTATTTATAGTAAATGGACAACCGTTAGGATCGTTTCTCGAATAACGTGATCGAATCTCACCCGTACACTTGTTGTAATGTTGTGGTATGTCATTTGCCCCCACCATAAGTGCTTAACACGTGTAATTGGCCTTTGGCGGCTGAAAGGTCGCTAATCAGCAGAAAAAAATCGAGTTGCTGCATCTGGAGACCCCTTACGGACCGTAAGGGTCATGGCTTACGGTCCGTAAGCCATGAACTTTGGCAGAATTGCAGTTTTGGTCCCTGTTGTGTTTTAAGGCCATTTCTGATGCGTTTAAGGCCCGTTAACCCCATTTCAAAGCTCTAAAAGGAATTTAAAGTATAGGTAACTCAAAATGTGCTCAAAAATATCTCGGATGTTGGTTCGTTTGGCCGTACAATCGCGTTGTTCGGTTAATTACGACGAAATGCGCATAAGCGTGAAAAACGATCCAAATTGCGTGACGAATGGATTTTTGACAAGCCAAACACTAAAGCATAATATTATAATGATTACATAAATTTTTGGATGTCCGGATGTATTCAGAACGTAAGTTATGCGCGAAAGTGCAAACTTGTGCACTTTTTGACGCTTTTAGTCCCTGAATGACCCAAAAGTTTATTTTAGCACACCGAACCCCTCAAAGCCTATTTCTAAGCTATGTAAAGGATATTTAAGGTGTGTTTAACTTATGGTCATGTTCCGGAATGTTCGTTACTGTTCAAATTGGCATACTTTCGCAGTTTGTCAAGTTTAGTCCCTGTAAGCGAATTAACTTGTTTTTGCCATACCAAAGCCTTTAAAACTTATTTCTAAGTTATGTAAAGGTTATTTAAGGTATGTTAAGTATATGTTGATGTTCCAGAGTATTTGTCGCATTAAACTGATTATGTTTACGCACCAGTTTGCGTATAACTCTCCAGAAAGCGATATAGAGTTTGAAATTGAATAAAAGTCAAAACATGAAAAATGTAAAACACAACTAAACAAACATTGGGATCAAATAACATTGTTTTATTGATAATAGAACTGTTCACAATGATTACAAGCACAGATGTTACACTCATCATGCGAGTCAAGAACAATAATAGGATTCGGAGTCGAAGGTATCTCGTTCATGTCAATAATTATTCCGTACACTTATACGCATATATATTAATGAATAAATATGTTACTTGGTATACACAGGCAAATAAATGCATCATGTCACATATAACTCTCGTTTGTCCTTTCCGGGGGGGGGGGTCATTTCTTCTTTGGCAAGTCTATCTCATGTAGACTATACCTCAATCGGCCCTTTAATTTGGAGTATCCTCCTCCCTACTAATGTCCTTACCTTGTCTTTTCTTTGAAAAGCGTTTGACACATGGATCTTGGCACTTTCGTAAATGCAATGAAAAACTTTTTTTTAAAATGTTTTCGTGGGAGAGTCCTAGTGATTGTAGTATAGACTCGAGAAGGAATCCTAGTTCACTACAATCGAAGCTCTAATACCAAACTGTCACACCCTGACTTTTGCGGAAGCGTATGATGTGTGACTTGTTCAATATCATTGCATTCATTTATAATAAACAACTATATGATCAAAACGATGTTTATCCATTCATAGAGTTTAAAATATTACAAACACAAGTCGTTTAAGTTTCAAACAACACAACCTCTGAATTCAGTTACAAACCAACAAAAGTGGATGACATCTAAACTTGTCATTCATATCCCGAAACAACACCAGCGCCCAAGATCCAACTTGCCTCCTGAAATACATGTAATTTTGAAAACATCAACAAAAGTTGAGCGAGTTCATGCGTTTTGTATGAGCACTGATAAACTTGTAAACATTTGTGAGACTCCTTTGAAAATAGGTAGAAAAGCGTCTATGAACAGATCAATTAATGTTTTGCAAGGACATTCATGTATGTGAAGACATAGGGAGTACTCAATATGAGTAGACTTTTGTCTTTGTCGAATATCTTCGACTGTGTCGAATTCCCCTCGACTGTGTCAAATTCACCTTGACTGTGTCAAATTCCCTTGACTGTATCAAATCACCTTGATTGTGTCAAATCTCCTTGACTGTTGCTGAATCACCTCGACTGGGACACTAAAGCACTCTAAGTGGTCACATATGGACCATGAGGGGGGCTCGACTTACCCGTTAGATCTAACCTTTGTTCATGATTCTTATGACAGTTATTGGCATTTCAGTTTCAGCCTATGCTCACATGATCTAATAGTTCATTTCATAGCCAAATCATACCATTGTAACACATGTAACATGCATTCCACCCCCGAGAGTTATAAATCCGAAAACAGTTAAGAGAAAAGGGGGACATGAACTCACAAGTTTGCGTCCTGCTATCTCGTATGCTCAATGGTCCTTCTATGAGTCGTACGACTACCTACACACGTGCCATGTTTTATTAGGCGCTTAGGTCGTGTAACGACTCTTTGTCTTAGTTGTTCATTAAGACTTGTTTTGGAAATCTTCGTACATTTTGAGTTACATCATTGATGCACATTATAACATTCCAAAGTATATAGTTAAAATAATAATATTTTAACTTAACTTATTTTCATCCATTTATTTGGAATATTGCCAAAATAATATATGTTTGCCTTAGTTTGTTTTGTAGTTCTTTTAATGGATATTTCCCAAGTATGGGTATAATTATACTTGTGTATTTTGCCAAGTATTTGTGGTGTATTCCGGTGTGTATTCGTACGTACGAGGATACGTATTTTCTTGTATTTATTAAGTATTCTTATACTAAATTTTGTATTTACATATTTCGGAATATTATTTTTAACCAATAAAAATCACCAACTTGTATTCTTAAAATATATATATTTTAAGAAAGCTTTTATAGAAAGTTATTTATAATTCTTCCTTCGCAAAAATAATTATATCTTCATATAAACCTCGAAAATAATATATTTTCAAAAATAACTTAGAAAATACTTATAAATCCATTTTTCACCCCAAAAATAATATATTCTAAATTTGTTTAAGAAAATATATATTTTCTCCAAAAATGGTATATCTTGTAATTGTTCAAGAAAATATATTTTTTTTTTCTCCACTAAAAAATATTGTATTTTCTACTTGACAAAAATATGTTATATTTTTGTAACACTTGTAAAAATTATAATTTCCGTTCTTTCGGTTTTTAAAATACCGTTTGACTCGTTTGTCAAAATATATATCTATTTCCAGAATTTATGTGTAGTTCATACGTTCGTGTTCGATTTATCCAATATTCGGGTATAAATTATATATTTTTTTTCTTGAAATTTTGATAATATTTTGTATTATAATTCTTGGTATTTTGGTAAGTTATATTATTTTAAGTCCTAAGATAATATAACTAATACACATAATATACAAGTAATCACACAAATTGTGATATCTAAATACATATTTTCCTAAATACATACTTAGTCACTTTTATTTATCAAAAACCAACCTCCAATATTTGTAATTTTTGTAACAAAATTTAGGGCAAATTTTATATGAAAAACCATGGTTAAGATTTACTTGTAAGTACTTGTTTAAAAATATTTTTCTAAGTGTTTAAAATCTATAAAAATTTTGCCATAGTTTCCCCTTAAAAATGAAGGTTTCCATGCTTTAAAAGCATATCATTTTCTTTAAAAAAACCATCATCAATTATCAACAACATATACAAGACTTACCATATGCTTTAAATACGCAATTTACACATTGACATGAACTTGAAATTTTGTAAAAACTTGTAGTAACTTACTATGTTAATTAGTAGACTTAGTTACCCTTAAAAGTGTGGTCATTTGTTCATAAACATCATTCTTGAGAAATTTAGTCTTTCACAACTTGTAACATGATTTTTCAAAAACATTTCTTCTTGAATTTTTCTTGTTAATAACATGTTTCTATACTTGATTTATCACTAAAACAGGATTAGTTTCTTTAGAAATCATGGTTATGTAAATCTTGAAATTAAACTTGGTTTCTTGAGAAATCTATCTTTGAAATCATCATTCTACAAGTCTTATAACATGTTTCATACTTCATCATACATAAAAATAACTTCATCTTTCAAGTTCATGTTTACATAAAGGATGATCATTATGATTTCTTCAAGATCCATCCTTATACTTGCTAGATCATGTGTTTGATCATCATCTAGCAAGGTTATTATGATGATCAACATCATAAACATAAGAAATCCACAAACAAGTTTCATACATACACTTAATCAACTTAGATTTCACCTTATTTAGCATTATGTTAGTGATCATCTTCATATTTCTTTGTGATTCTTGAGTTTAACTACTTACATAACACTTTAACGATTACGATTAGAAGTAAAAACAAGATCAAGAAGCTTACTACTAGCTCTAATGGCTAGGGAAGTGGCACAAGAATGATGGAGATGAATATGAAAGAAAATAAGTGGTTAAAGGCTCCACAAAGAGGTCCTTCAAGTTCCTACGCTTCAAGCCTCCTTAGATAAGCTTCTTACACCTCTAAATCACCTTGGATTGCTAGGAAATGAAGTGAAAAAGATGGATAGATGTGGGTGTATTGTGACCGTGAACAAGAGGGAGGATTAGGAAGGGTATGAAGTTGTTGTTTTGGTGAAAATGAAATAGAAAGATTGCCTTATGGTCCTTAAATCAAGTTCCTCCAACATAATCTTACTTGAAGATCCCTTGTCCCATATCTTCTTTACAAAGCAAAATTTAACAATCAAAAGAAATGAGGGAAGTGGGGTCTACCTCATAACCGTAAGTGGGGGGGGGGGGTTATCTTGTTGAGTTGTAACCTTTAGTTAGGAAAAATAGTTAGGTTATAAGTGTATCGGTTAGCGTTATACGGGTTATAATGTTTTAGGGTGTGTTATGGTGTTTGGTGACCATAACTAGCTTCGTAGCACTAAAACAATGCTTCTAGTGAAAATTTGGTGTTTCGGGTAGTGTCCGGTTGTTCGGTTAGTTACCGGTTCGTTAAGGTGCTAAATTACGCAGTTTAGTGTGCTTTATGTTCCCTTTTATGGCAATTTTGATTCCCGACACTTAGGAAAGTATTCTGGGCCATTAAACCACATTTCTGCATTATATTTAGTTGTTAAAATGCCGAAAATTGCTGAATTTGTTTATTTTCTGTAGAATTCTGCAGGTTTAGTGTGTTTTTGGCACTTTCCGGTACCAAAATCATCACTAGGTAAGCAGTTTTAGAATCCCTACTTTCCAACACACTATTCTAGTGTAACTCTTGGTTTCGGGCTCATTCTGTGTCTTAACATCACGTATGTCTAAGTACTGAACTCCCGTCAGCACTTCTAGTTTGTCTGATAACTGTGCTAACTTTGTTTCGTGCACTAATTGTTCCATATTGTGCTGCATGTAATAATGATGAACAATCTTGCAACATGAAATGCCTTTGTATGTATATGACAGTAATCAGAAAATCATTCGTCTTGTTAATTCAATCATGCACAGTCATTAAAGCAGAGATTACTGTTTATTATTGTACGGAATTCATGGAAAAGTGCCAGTTGTCACATCGTTGTCCAGAGCGATGCCAAGGCAGAGGATACCCCTCTGTACCTCTTCTTCCATCTTTAAAATAGCCTTGATCGTTCTAACATACACCCTCCTTCTGTTGTCAAAACGCAGGACGAATCGCCTGATTGCAAGAGTGTATCTCCAACAAACGATTGTTGCCATTTTTGGCGTTTTTGGTTAAAGATGTTTTTTTTTTGCAGAAATGGATAGATTGAAGTGATTATGGAAGAGATTTTTACATCGTTTATATAATGTTGTTTTTGGCGCGTAATTTAGGAGGGAATTTCTTCTAATAAATGTTAATAACTGAAATTCAGTTACTGTGTTGTTTCCTCTTCCTGTAATATCCAACGCATTTTATCACTAATTTTATCGTTTTGTTTTTAATGGCGTTTAATTTTTTTTAATGGCGTGTTATCATTTGATGGCGTTTTGAATTTGAGCGGTAAAAGACCATTTTACCCTTAATGAAGCGCGTCCCACATAATAAAATTGATGTTATTTACGAAAACGCCACCGCGCAATCTAGTCCATGGATTGTTTTGGTCGGACGACCCATAAACGTTCTCACCGTTCTCACAATTTCAATCGTTTTCTCTAAATCCTGACCATATATATACTAGTGGGAAACCCGCGCGTTGCTGCGTAGTCGAATATAATACAGAGAGAGAAAATAATTCAAACCTTAAAACAATGTGGAGCCCATATATAAAACAGAGCGAGAAAATAATTCAAACCTTAAAACAATGCGGAGTCCATATATAATATAGAGCGAGAGCATAATTCAAACCTTAAAACAATAAAAAAATCATATATAAGTCGTATATATGTATAGTTTGTCTATATATTGTTGCTAACAAAACTGTCTGAATCACAAAGTTATGAACTGCTACTTGCTATGCATGGCTACATAGGACACAATATTCCTAGTGCTACTCAAACTAATATTACTGCTAAGAACTTGATTATTTCAATTTTAAAGATGAGTATCATCAGTCAAATAATTACCTTAAAACACAACTATACATGGGCTTCTGGGGTCAAATATTCAAACATATAAAGACAAGATTGATACATGTATATGAATTCAAGATAAGTGGCACACTGTAAAAAGGAAAAGATAGTTACATGAATACAAAGAATTGCTTTCATCTACCATTTAATTTACTTCAGAAGACCAATTGCATAGATAATCAACTTTTCTCAAACTTTTATTTTGGGTAAAAATAATACTTTTTCTTTTATAACTATTTAAAAAGTTTAATAACTTCAAACTATTCACTTTATGTTATCCAACTTTCAATCCTTTTTTTTCCTATTTTGGGTACTTAGGGGTTGATGAAAATGGCCATTTCCACATCACATCCACCTAATTAACTAACTTTGTTAAGGTTATACATTTTTATGGATGAGAAATCTTGAATTAGATAAAACAGAAATTTGAGAAAAAAAATGAAATTAATTCAGAAACAATATCACTGACATATATATCCCCTACATTACTTTTTTGGAGTTTGAAGTTGATAAGTCATTTGTTTTTGGAGATTCAAATAGTCATATGTTGGAATATGTCTTTTTGGAGTTTGAGAATAAAGTTTTACGCCTGAGTGAGTCTCACACTTATTTGTCCCATGAAGCACACACAACACATATGTTTAAACATGCATACAAAACAACTAACCATTAAATCATACACACACAAAACCTATACTTGAAGACAACAAATGAATACAGAAGTGTTACAACTTATAACCAACTACACAATAATTTAAAGTTTTTTCACAAACTAATAATTGGCATGCACTCTCTTTTAACCAATGCAACATGCAAGTATAACTTAATCTTCCAGAACTGTCCTTCTTCATCCAATTCATCGAATCCTCCGAAAACTCTCTGTCAATTCCTACTGGGCTTGATGGAGATCGCGTCAGAGAGGCCGCAAAAATAGAATTAGACAGTGTATAGCTCCCAACCTACAAGCTATCCATCGACCGGTGCACATCCGACGGAGGAGGCACTCAGACGGCATGTAAGAGGTTATCGGAAGCATGATGTGTTAGCGGAATCATGACCGGAGATAGGAGATTGTGTCAGAGTTGTGGCGGCCGGGCTGGATTGAGTTCGCTCAGGAGGTGGACAGAAAGTGAAGATGTCGATTTTTCGGACTGTTGGATCGATCACGCGTGACGGTTGGAGAGGATCTATCGGTGACAGTTAGTTGCAGTGGTGGTGGTGAGTTGATGGTGAAGTTTGGATTGATTGAGTGTAGGAATTTGAAGTTTTCATGGTGGATTAGTGGTGGTAGGGTAGAAACTCCATTGGGTAATTCTATGTGCAAGTGCATGATGGAATAATATGTTTCGTCTTTGTAACGACTTTTAAGTAAAAAAGAAAAAGAGAGATGAATAATACGTAACATCTTTGTAACGGCTATTCGATAATGAATAGATTCAATGTCACATAATTGGCAATAAAATTTGATCTGTTAGAATTTTGAAGACTCTCTCCAGCCAAGAAGTAATGTTTAATATGTATTTTCACATTACACCTTTAGAGTGTTGGATAATTTATCCTTGGAGCTTATTTGAATTTAATTAGTCTTTTAAAAGACAGTTTTGCCCATTTACTATGCTAATCAAGTATTGTACAATAAGCATTATAAGTTGTAATTACTTAAATTTTACAGGAATCCTTGGGAAATGCTTTATAACAGTCAAGAAGCAATGTTTAATATGTATTTTCACATTACACCCCTAGAGTGTTGGATAATTTATCGTTGGAGCTTATTTGAATTTAATTAGTCTTTTAAAAGACAGTTTTGCCCATTTACTATGCTAATCAAGTATTGTACAATAAGCGTTATAAGTTGTAATTACTTAAATTTTACAGGAATCCTTGGAAAATGCTTTATAATATAGTATATATATATATATATATATATATTTGTGTGTGTAGATGCGTCCAAATATTCTGTATGATTGTCGTTTTATCGAGAACCCGGATTTCACCAAAATCATGTATTTTATCCGAAAATATCCCTTCGGTTTTGAAACTCGTTTTCCACACAAAATCTCGTTTATTCTTCTAAACTTCATTTTTCCACATAACATTTGTCAAATATGTATATATCTATATTTTACTAAAGTAGATCAATATAGTCCATAATGCGTATATTTATTCATTAAACTTTTAAGACCTTAAATGTTCAAGTTTTTAACCATGGTATTTTGTTATCCTTGTATGCTCACAAATATATACATAACACCTAATAAGTGAAAATATCCGTTTAATGCTTTTAAAACCCTAATTTACCATGTTTTATCTTGACTTGTTAACTTTATAGTTTTTAACTTGTTAACCCTAGATCATTATCATCCTCTAATCCTCATCATCATCACCATCATCTAATAATCATCATCAATATTTCTATACTTTTTAACAAGATCTAAGACTTGATGTAATTTATATGAAAACCCTAAAATATTGAAGAGCAGTATCCATAACCATTTCTTTTTCTAACAAGTTTATTCCATCTCTACACTTAGTAAACAAGTTAAATCACTTTCAATCACCAAATCATGAGTTAAACAAGTATATATCTCAAGATCATCACAAATCACCAACACCACATAAAATATATATCTTGTTTCTTTTTAAACCTTCTACGTATCTTAATAAGATCTTTGGTGATTTTATTGTATTCTTAACATTAAATCAAACTTAAAAACAAGGATTAAAAGCTTACTACTCGCACCAGGCTAGGGAAGAACAATCTTGTAGAAAACAGAAGAGAAAACTCCACAAATTTGCAAGAACAAGCTTCCTTGCATGACCCAACACCTTGTAACACCTTGAAATACCCTAAAGAACCCTTGGATGTCTTGTTTGAGTTTTGAAAAGTGAGAGGTGAGGGGAGAGGGGTTGGTCTGTAGGTAGAGAGGAGAGGATAAGAGAGAGTGTTTGTTGTTGTTTTTGTTAAGTGTTGGAATGAGGTGAAATGCTAGTGTGAATAGCCATATATTTCTCCTTATCTTCAACCATATTTGCAACCCTTTTTAGTCAACATTCACCATGCTTGTAAGGTCTTTACTTAAAACAAGATGGTAGGGTGGTGGGGCCCCCTTGGAGCCATGAGTAGAGGGGAGGAATGGGGGTCTTGGGTCGGTAAAATATTTGACTAATAAGATCTTATATGATGATGACTTTGGAGATATTTAGGTGGTTAGGGCTAATTAGGTTATTTAGGAGGGTAATCTAGCATTAGGGCACTAAATGAGGTTAACTAGTTCACTAGATTATGCTTTGATGATGACTTGATGCTAAACGACTCCATAGTTGTGCTAATTATTCGATTAACTATCATTTATGCGATAATACTCTAAACAAGTACTATTAGTCGTTTGGCGAAAGTTATAAGTCATGTTTGCTAAAAATGGACCAAAAATAATGCTTGCGCATTTTACTGGACAATTAGAATATATACTTATTCTAATAGGTCTTTATCCGTTGTTTTCGTCGAACATATAATAATGCCCAATTCGTTCTAGGCATATTGGAACACTTTTGACATTAAATTGTTAACTGGATAACCCCCCAAACATTTGTTAAGACTATTTTCATCGTAAGGCGACACGACGAATACGATTGTGTTAAATGCAAATATTCATGAATTTCCAAGATATTGCTAGACTTTGTGGATCAATTAATGCATAATTAAGTCTAAATGCACCTAATTGTATAATTAACTATGATTACGTTGTATGGATTTACCTGTAATTTTTCCGTTTGTCACACGACATCTGGAACTACCACCTTAGACCCCAAAAATATTGAGAACACCAAATATTTGAGCATCATATATGCCATATTTGAGTCAGATAAGTAAAAAATAGGGTTAAAAGTGTTGGATCTTACCTTGGTTACTAGAAACAACATCACATTCTATGAACTACTTTGGGAACTCACAACCAACCCTAGATCTAAGCACTACACCTTCCATTGTCGTCGTTAGAGGTTATAATCGTCCCCACCGCCACTGTTGAAGCCATGGCAATGACTTTCTTCTTCTCTTGTTGTTGATAAAACACATCCGAGTAGGGTTTAGCCTCTGATCGGTTGAGAAGATAAGCATGCAAGAAACCTAGAAAACGGTAAAAATGAGTAAAACTGAACATAAAAGAAAGCATCAATAAACAAAACCAAATCAACATAGAAAGCAAAATACAAACCTCAAATTAGTCTAACAAAAACGGAAATCAAACCTTGGAAGACGAAAGTCTCTTGAACGGCGACAAAGCTTCAGCAAAGCCCCAAACGTCAGACAACCGAAATAATCGAAACCAAAAACACCAAATGTCGATAACATGACCATGAAAAAACAAGAATTTAACAAATCAACATATTAGAAGCAAACAGGGTTGGTAGAAAGGATAGTCGGAAAAAGCCCCATATCAATCAAAGACGTCGCCGGCATCGCCATTGGCAACAGTTCACCTTCGTCGCCATCATCATCGTCGGAGTTCAGAGCTTCATTTATACAAAGCTATACTTAGATACAGCTGAGTGGTTTGAACGATTAAGGTCGTTGGAGAAGCCGTTGGTTTCCTTCGTCACATTCATGGACTGCTAACACCACAAATCGAAAGTGTTACCTTTTCTCTCTAACGCCTTGGTGGGTGTACGTAATAAGGAAAAGGAGGAGGTGGGAAGATACCTGTTTAAGTGGGAAGTGCATTGTAAGTGGCAAAGAAACATGACAACAAATGGGAAAAGTTACAAAGGGAAGAAAGTAGCGTATAAAAACCTAATGCACAAAACACAATTGAAGCCATGCGTACAACACCTTATTGCACAAGTGTGTTGCAAATTGATGATATATAAATTACAATAGAACAAATTTGTAGTGTAATAGTTATTACGCTAGAAATTGTACGGCATAATAATTATTAAACTATATAGTGTAATTATTTGCTTAATATCATAATTATCGTATTTACGAAAATGTCACCGAATTCTTTTTCTTATTTTTTGCTTTTTCTTCACTTCATACACTTTAAATAGAAAAAATAATAATTATTGATCTAACACTATAAATGTAAATGTATATTCAACGCACGTTACACTTCCTATAGAAAAAAATAATAATAATAATAATAATAATAATAATAATAATAATAATAATACTAATAATAATAATAATAATAATAATAATAATTATTATTATTATTATTATTATTATAATAATAATAATTATTATTATTATTATTATTATTATTATTATTATTATTGTTATTATTATTATTCATATTACTATTAGTATTACTATTATTATTATTATTATTGAACAGCTATACTTGCAGAACTAAAGGAGCTAAATTTTTGGGTATAAATTTATTTAAGCACGACTTGGTTAATTCAATAACCAGTTAATCTCTACTTCCTAATTACAAGCCTTTTACTTCGTTTACAGCCCTAGATATTATCAGTTCTGTCATGGCAATTAACTACGAAGAACCTGGATCCCATTTGAAACGCATTAAAGATGTTCCTTTGACATTGACTTTCAGGCGAAGACCTCAGTCCAATTTTCTAAGTCGCTTGAATCACCACAGATCGAGTCCACAGGTGCAGTACATCCTCCATAAACCAAATCAAAATGAGGCGCATAAGCTCAACTGCAGCACTTCGGGCTGAGAGAGAAAAGCAACGCAGAGATCATATGAAAGGCCTCTACTCCACACTCGCTACACTTCTTCATCTTCAACCATATGTACCTCTATCTATCTCTGTAGGTAGCTGCACAAAAGCACACACACATGCACTAAAGTGATGAAGTAGACACACATATGTACTATACATTAATATTGAAAATGATTACAGGACTGGAAGTCGTTGCCGGAGTTATTGGATGGAGCGACCGCGTCACTGATACACTTGAAGGAAGGCGTTGAAAGATTGAAGGTTAGGAAAGAAGAGCTAGAAAAGGAAGTTAACCATAATTGTGAGCCCAGCAATAACAA
Organism: Helianthus tuberosus; assembly: GCA_030545235.1. Classification (NCBI taxonomy): domain Eukaryota; kingdom Viridiplantae; phylum Streptophyta; class Magnoliopsida; order Asterales; family Asteraceae; genus Helianthus; species Helianthus tuberosus. Next base: position 24,203,125 of record CM060432.1, read on the forward strand.
ACCAATGTTAAAGGTGGTTCGAGTCACGGAATCAATGGATCTGAAGTTAGAGGTTAATATGATATTCATGGTGAATAACAAGAAAGTGTTTCCATTTGAAGTGTTGAGAGTCATAGAGCAAGGTGGTGCTGAAATTACAAGTTCTAGCTTTTGTACCGTTGGCCAACATATCTACTGCACTGTTCATGCTCAGGTGCATATATCACTTTCTCAAGACCCTTCCCCCAACGAAATGGTTTTTGTCTTAAAAACCACCCTATTTTCTAGTAGTCATGTAGATGCTTGTACGATTTGCTAAGTTACAACTTCAAAAAAAAAAAAATAAATAAATAAAAGAAAAAAAGAAAAGCGTGGGGCTTGGGTTGGGGGCATGAGTTGACACGTGGAGTTCGAGCCCTCCCACCGCCTAGTGACGTGTCCGTGGGGTATGGCGGGACGTGGGTGCACCGCGTGGGTTGGCAGGTTATTAAAAATATATATATATATATAGGGTTAGGTTAACGTACAAATGCCCTTATCGTACATTACGTACGCTACAATCTCAGCCGTCCGATCATCTTCCCGCATTGAATTCGCATGTTGTTTTTTTACCACATGCGAAATTGTTACAAAAAAACATGCTATTTCATCAAAATTATCACATGCGAAATTGGTACAAAAAAACAACATGCGAATTCATCAAAAATTATCACATGCGAAATTGTTATAAAAAAAAACATGCTATTTAATCAAAATTATCACATGCGAAATTGGTACAAAAAAACAACATGCGATTTTAAAAAGTGGGAAGATGATCTGACGGCTGAGATTGAAGCGTACGTAATGTACGATAAGCAATATTGTACAGTACTCTTTACCTATATATATATATATATATATATATATATATATATAATTTAAAACCCAAGGCGAATAGGAGGCTGCCACATCAAACCCAAGCCCGCCCCACGCCCGGCTTCAAACCCAAGCTCCAAAGACCACGCCCCAACCTAAGCCCCAACCCAAGCCTCATACCCCACCCCACAGTATTAAGACTTATTCCTACATCTTTTCACTCTATTTCTCTCTCTATATCTTTTTCACTCTATTTCTCTCTCTATGTATATAGAGAGAGAGAGAACCATATGCTGGTATTTCCGTATAATGGATATCATACTGTATATACAAGTTTGATTCAGGGGCGGACCTACACACACTCACGGGTGGGCAGCCGCATCCTTTGAAAAAATATTTTTTAGTGTTAATTTTTTTGTAAAATCTCGATCTCACCCCTTGAAATTTTTCACCCGCACCCCTTGGAAATTTCAATCGCCCTCCTTGGACAAAAAATCATATTTTTAATTTATAAAAAATTGTAATAAACACTGTTTTTTACATAAACCGACCCGAATTGACCGGATCCGACTCGATATGAACCGAATTTTTTTATATAGCTATGGGCCTAATTATTCTACCTACACTCTAACTGCAAAGAGCTAGATGCTTATCTATACATTAAGGAAATCATGCCTCAAGACTTCAACTTTTTTTTAATTTATGCAGGCTTTTCAAGCTCGATTAGGGATCGACGTGAAACTAATAGAATCACAGCTGTTGGAACTAGTTTATTAATTATTAGCCAAGTAGTATATGAACTTGGATGTCGCCAGATTTTCTTCTACTTATTTCATATTGCACTAAAGTACATAAGTTCGACAGTGTTTGCAAAAAAAAGTAAGCAGTCAATTAACTGATTGATATAAGTGGGTGTTGACTATGATAAAGTGATTTTATTGAAATATATATTATTTTGTGTTGCTTTGATCCTTTGAAATATTAAGGGGATGTTTGGTTCATGGAATGTTTTGGAATTTGAATAGAAATTAGAATTTGAATGAATTGGATTTGAAATTTAAAATTCCAATAGAATTGAAAATTGTTTAGAATTGGAATCTCAATTCCATTTTTGTAGTGTTTGGTTGTCAAATAAATTGGAATCCATCACTCCGGCACCCACAACCCTCGTTTCGGGTCGAAACGCTACGGGTCAAAACGGTTCGCGTCAAAACGGTTCGATTCGAAGCGGTACGGTTGAAACGGTTCGCGTTGAAACGGTTCGCGTCAAAACAGTTCGATTCAAAACGGTTCGATTCGAAACGTTACGGATCGAAACGGTTCGCGTCGAAACAGTTCGATTCGAAACGATTCGCGTTGAAACGGTATCAGTCTAAACGGTTCGCGTCGAAACGGTACGAGTTGAAACGGTTCGGATCGAAACCTGTACGAGTCGAAACGGTTCGGATCGAAACGGTACGAGTTGAAACGGTGCGGGTCGATACCGTTCGGGTCGAAACGGTCGAAGATTCCGACGAATTTACTTTAATTCCTTCACATATAGGAAGTATTTTGAATTCCTTTAGTTCGAGGAATTTGAAGGATTTCATGTTCAATTCCAATTCCAATTTCAATTCCATTGTCAACCAAACACATGAAGATTGAAATTTAGATTCCAATTCTCCTATATATTAATTTCTGAATGAAATGAACAGTAGATCAACATTCTCCTATATATTAATTTCTGAATGAAACGGTACGAGTTGAAACGGTGCGGGTCGATACCGTTCGGGTCGAAACGGTCGAAGATTCCGACGAATTTACTTTAATTCCTTCACATATAGGAAGTATTTTGAATTCCTTTAGTTCGAGGAATTTGAAGGATTTCATGTTCAATTCCAATTCCAATTTCAATTCCATTGTCAACCAAACACATGAAGATTGAAATTTAGATTCCAATTCTCCTATATATTAATTTCTGAATGAAATGAACAGTAGATCAACATTAATAATAAATAAATATTTAAAAGAGTAATAAATGAATAGTATCGGGTATCGGTACCGGTATCAAATTTATCAAACTTGGTGTATTTTCGGTATCCGTTCGTCACCGGTATTCATCGGGTTTTACATTTAAATACCGGTGCCGTACCAGTACCGACCGTATCAAGCCGTACTGTACCAGGTATATTCGGTACCGGTACCCATTTTTGGGGATTTCGGTAAAGATATTTTCGGTACCGGTTGGTACCGAGCTCATCAAATCCTGTAGCAACGTACCAATGCAAGTAATTGCACAGTTTAGATTACTTTTCATACACAGAGTAAGTAAACTGTATTTCGTTTGAATGAGGTTTTATATACACAACAACTTATTTTGCTTTATTTTATGTCTTTTTACGTAATAAATGAATTGTAGCGTGTAAAATTAACTTTGATATTTAGATTATTTATGAGCAAATCGTATTAAATCCTGTAATCAAACCGGTATCGTATCGGTACCAAATTTACTATACCAAATCATTTTCGGTACCAATTTGGTACCCACCTTTTGACGTTTTCAGAATCGTTACTTTCGGTTCGACACAAGTCTAGCACCATACCTATATTTATTGATTTTTACCTTCAAATACCATACCGTATTGTACCGAGCATTTTCGGTGCCGGTACCTAATTTCGATGATTTTCCGGATCGGCACTTTCAGTGCCGTTACAGGTACCGAGCTCATCCCTATTTTAACGTGTTAGCACCGTAATAACTGAACTGAAAACAACCAAATTTCCAACGTGTAGGACGTGTGGGTCCTGTTATTATATATTAGGTTATTTAAAATCGTTTTTTTAGGACGGATTGACTATCCTTTTCACGACTTTTTTATTTATGTTTTGATATTCGGTATCTGCTTGCCGTTACTGACACGCGTTTTGTAGTTATTGGGTCCCGCCGTAACGCGCAGGCGGAAATTTAACTAGTTATATTAAATTCTATGAAGATATAAAATTTAGATTCTAATTTATTTAAATTCCATTAAATTTCTACCAACCAAAAGCCCCTTAATCGATTGGGCTGAGTTGGGCCAACGGAAGATTCTAAAGGGAGTTTCATAGGTGACGGTTTTATTTGAAAGTAAGGATTGTGTGCTACAGGTTTATTTAAAAGAAGAGTAAGGCGGTGATAGATGAGGTGTCAAATAAGGAGAAAGCATTTCATTGTTATCTTTAAGTATATTTTTAATAGGTTTTTAATCTTTAAATGGTTTCGAATATTTTTGGAGGAGATTTGATTGTTATCTTTAAGTATACCTTTTTTTTTAACGGCCAACAAACTCAATCCCGACTCCCGAGCACTCTTGGAACACCCACTGGACAAACAGAGTACTCCGAGAGTAACCCAAGTCCACCACCAATTCCGTAAAAAACCCGGTAACCCACCCGCCCGTAGGCACAACAGTGAAATTACTGGTAAAACCCGTTTGGCTCAAGAATCCAACCCAGGTTTCCCTGGGTCTCCTATCATTGTCCACCAGTGCCTCACTCTGCACCAAATGGGAGTCGAACCTGCATCTCTCAAGAGAAAAGCAAGCCCTCCACCACTTGATCTAGAGATCATTGGCCTTTAAGTATACTTTTAATAGGTATTGTACATCAAATCGAACCGAACATGAACAAAGGTCTGCTATGTTTTTTCCTTGACATTTTGACATGAATTTCGTTGTGAACGAAGTTGTATTTAAAATAGATGTAAATTTTTTATATCATAAGCTATACGAATGATGGTGACGAACCAAATTGGTTTCGGCTGGACAAAATCGGTTCCGGTATTGAACTATCGAAACCAATACCGGTATGAGTTTTTATTGTTATCGATTAACTTTACGTTGAAAACGGAATTGTATTTATCATAGATTATTTTTTGTAACCTATCCTATAATGATTGTTGTACCAGTGCCAAACAAACAACTTCATTACCGATATTATCAGAACCATTACATACCGATATTCGTTTTTATGATTTTAGATTAATGAAAAACACATGTCGATATTTTTTTTGGCACATCACAACTTTATTTTTGGTTTTCTATTTGGGATGCTTTCTAAGTGTTGGTACATTATCAATACCATCTATCTATACTTTCTATAAATGGAGAAATCCCAATGACATAAGAAAAGCTAATGTGTCAGCAGGAGAGGCTGTCCAACAATGCTTTTCGTATGTCATTATTACATCATAAAGCCTAATATAAAATATCATTTAAAATTTTGTCTAAACATCTGCCCTCAAAATTTTATAATCAAACATCTGTTCCCAATAAACATTTGTCCAGATTCAAAATTCTGGCTCCACATTCAAAATTCAAAATTCAAACCATATATTCTAATCCTATAAATAAGATATAATTATCTGGCTCCACATTGAAATCTCTCTCGCCCATATCTGCGAGCGTATCACTCTCTCTCTCAAATGCATCTTTCTCGTGATTCAGCCGCTAATCTCCGATTACACTTCTTTGTTCGAATGTTTGTTGATTCTCTTTACATGTTACCGTTCCAGTATCATTGTTCCAACATCGTCGTTTCAATGAAGCTTCCCAGCACACATCAACCTTTCAATATCGATGTTGCAGTATCATTGTTGCAACATCGTGAAATGTTGCATGTGCTACCTTCTTTGATGAGAGAGTTGCATTGTTCGATTTTCGTTAACTCGAAAGTCAGGTTTTCTTGCGTCAGTAAGATTTTCTCCTTTTATAGAAAGTATAGATTAGTGCAATATCGTGAAAAGTCAGATGTGCTACAACAGTTGAGAGGAGACCTTTGCATTTTAGGTTTGTTTCTTATTTTGATTAACTGTTGATGATGTTGAGAGTTTTTATTGACACTGACATTTTAGAATATGTTAAGATGCATGTTGATATTATTAAAATGAACTACTACATAGAAAAATAGAAATTTAATGAAATATTTATAAAGTATTACACGCTAGAGTTAACACTTGCTAGGATTTCTTAGACTCTGGCCTTTCTTCGTGTGATTTCATGCTCTCTTTTGAATTTCAGGTCAGTTAGCATGTTGCAGATTTTCTGATCCTGTTTTAGAAGTTGTGTCAGAAACTCTTCTGCATTCTTCTGGAACTCCGATGGAGGAGAGTGGAGGACTTCATCGAGCAATGCTATGCTGTTCCAGGTTTTGTGGTAATTAGTGTCATTGATTATGTTGACTTTCCTGTTTAGTTCTTCGTCTGTTCTTTATTATTTGAGTGACCACATTGAGAATTGTGTTTTAACATCGCTGGTGTCTTACCAGTGGTAAAAGCTGAAGTTTGCCATGTAGATTTTTTGTTGGTTTTTCTGATTTGGAACAATTTTTGACAGAATGTGATTTGTAAGACAATTTGTTGATGTTTGAATCAAAAGTAATCATCGGTCTTTTATAGAATTTAAAAACGCGTCTACATGGTAAATGAAGAGGTTAATTGTAACTGTGATAATATGCTTTTGTTCTTTGAACTTCGAAATTTTGTCCCTTGGGTTTCTTGGTATTTAATTTTACAGTTTTCCCATAAAAGTTAAGGTTTGGAAAGGTTTTTGCATTAAAAGACTGCTGTTTTGATTTACACATTAATATGTTTATATTAAATCTACATGTTTTCACTGTTAGATATTTTAGTATATAAACTCATAGTCACTTCACCTGTTTTTCATCACGTTTTCCTACAAAGATATCATACTTTCAGGAAAGTCGAGTAATATAGTTTATTCAAATGGCGTCATTAACTTCTGTAAAATCAGATGATTTAAAGAAGCGTTTTGTCAGGCAAATCGAGGAACAGGTGTATGAAGATAGGGCTACTCTTCAAGAGCTGAAGAGATGTTTTGATGGATTGCAAGTGGGCCTGTTCACGAGAGAACAGGTTTCTAGAAATCTTATACGAATGCCTTCAACTTCCGTTCGTGAGCTTTGTGTTGTCAGTAATATAGAGTGCGGTGATAGAGACGTGGAGTTCATGGCGATGCTGAAGGACATACATCGAGAGGTTTAGCAATCGATGGAGTTGAAGCTAAAGTTTCTTAATTCTTGTTGTTATTGTTAGATTTGAACTTTAATGTTGTTCAGTATGTTATGTAATTATTGGACTTTTAATGTCATGAATAAATGAATAAATTTAATCTTATGAATCTATGTTGCCTTTTAGTTTTACTTATTTAGTGTTTGAGTTTGATTTAGATTATGTTGATGTTGAATTGTGTCTGAACATCTGTTTGGTAAGTCAACAGAAGTTTAATAGTATCAAGGGTTGGTTTGATGGTGAGCATATAATGTTGATGTTGAATTGTGCCTGAACATCTGTTTGGTAAGTCAACAAAGGTTTAATAGTATCAAGGGTTGGTTTGATGGTGAACAGATTATGTTGATGTTGAATTGTGTCCGAACATCTGTTTGGTAAGTCAACAAAGGTTTAATAGTATCAAGGGTTGGTTTGATGGTGAACAGATAAGTGCAAAGATAAAACAAATGTTCAGAATTTGATCATTGATAGTACTTTTGGAGTCAATATTTGGAGTTCTAAAAGGTCTGTTGTAGTTAAAGTTTGGTAAAAGAGAACATCTGCTGATGATGAAACAACTGTGTATGCTAACGACTGTTGATTTACCACTGTTGACTAAATGAATAAATTTTAATAGTATTAATCTTTGTTGTCGCATCTTCATTTTAATTATTTCAGTCATTCCTAAATATTATTATATAATTTTGTTTATCAATAACAGTTTTTTGGAAGAATTTATCGTATATTTTGGTGTTATAAAAGGTGTGTTGTAGCTAAAGTCTGAAAAAAGAAAGCATCTGCTGATGAATAAATGTCTGAAGATGCAAAGGTCTGCTATGGGTCAACAGATGTTAACGAACAACAGATGATATTCAATCTTAAAAATGCTTAACAAAGGATTTAGCTACTAACAGTGGTTGGGCTAATGATGAATAAGTATTATTATATAAGGTCTGCTATTGCTGTTATAAAAGGTGTGTTGTAGCTAAAGTCTGACAAAAGAGAGCATCTGTTGATGAATAAATGTCTGAAGATGCAAAGGCCTGCTATGGGTCAACAGTTGTTAACGAACAATAGATGATATCCAATCTTAAAATGTTTAACAGATGATTTGATACTAACAGTGGTTGGGCTAATAGGAGATGTTAGACTTACGACTGTTGAGTTACACCGATTGAAAACAACTGTTTTTGAAACTTCTGCTTGCCTAAAAATACATCCATTGCTAAAGGGTACCGTCTGTTGTCATAATTTATGTTTATCCTAATGACTGTTGATTTACTATACTGCTGACTGTCATCCATTATGACAACAGAGGTTCTGACGTGGACAGATGTTAGCTAAAAATAAAACAACTGCTAAAAGTTATCATCTGTTCTCATAACTTCTGTTTATCTAACGACTGTTTGACTCACACTTTTCCCAACGACCAACAGAGGTTTCCAAACAACTGTCATCTGTTGTCGCAAGAGAGGTTCTGAAGTGGACAGATCTTAGCCATCAAATATTTGTAACTAGTGCCACGTCAGCATTCACTTCTTCTCTCTATATAAAAGTTGTTTCATCCCTAAATCGAGGTTCTACTACTGCCGTCTCGAATTCAAAATTCTCAAAAACAGTTTCCAACATATTAAAAACCCTCCAACTTAAACCCTGTTTCATCCCCAAATCACCTTCTTCTCCGATCATGTCTCTGAACATCAAAAACCCTCACAACTACCTCCCCATCTTCGAGAAAACCAGAAAAATACCAGCTATCACTCAATAATTGACCTTTTAACGTCATCAAAATACAAATCAATTCTTACTGTTGATGCTCCGGTTCATACAGAAACACTCCGACAATTTTGGTTTAATGCTGAAATAGAGTCTGAAGATAATAATCCAGTTGCCATCACATCTAAGGTCGGGGAAAGTGTGGTACGAATTTCTCCCTTTACAATTTCCACTACATTTGCATTGGACGACTTGGAAGGTAAGACCAACTTAGAAAAAACTTGAACTTCATACAGAGTTCATTGAAAGAGGGTATGATGCATAATTAAAGGAAGTTACTATCTACAAACCAAACATCCCTCCACCAATGAAATTTTTGGTTCATACTCTTTTAACTTGTCCCTCAGCCAAGACCACCACATTTAATGAGATACCTTTGAACATTCAGTATTTGGGTTATGCTATTTTAACAAAATCTGATTACAATTTATCACAAGCACTGTTTTCTGATTTGTTGAATAATGTGAAAAATGTGAAAAAATTGAAAAAAGTGTTCGTAGTAATGCTTTTCTGTTGTATCCAAGACTTCTAAGCTACTACCTACGAAAACAAGTGTCACAAACAGATTTTGAACAAGGTGTAGCTTTTCAAATAAATAGCCTTACAAGTAAAACTTTTACTAAACTTATGGATAAAGAGTCAAAAGTTTCAACAACGGAAACTAAGGGGGATGAGCCTGTTTTAGATGCGTCCGCATCAGTTGCTCAAACTTCTGTTGTTGAGCGAACTGCTCCTGCTGATCATGACACCAAAACCGGTGTTGTGAAACACACACCAGGAAAACGCAAAAAGAAAGCTGTCACATCCAAAAAGCCCACCAAAACCAAAGAAAATAAAAAGGTTCCTCTGGAAGATGAGATCCTAGAGGTTAATGCAGTGACAACACAAATGTCACTTGAAACCACTGCTGCTACTTCCTCACAGTTGTTGGAAAGATCTCAACCCATCCAAACTCCTCATGTATCCTCACAAAAGGATCATGTTGTAAGCACAGGGACACCACAACATGAAGTAGACCTTTCATATGAAAGCATATTTAAAAGTCCCTCTCCTAGGGCAATCACGCTTTCTACACCACAACCCTCGACTCAAGTTCCATCAAGAATATTACTTCTGTTTGAAGCAATTGAATTTCAAAAAGAAAACAGTTCGTCTAATGCACACATTACTGAGAGTAGATCGCAACAAATGACTGTGTCTGAACCAATTCAATCTCATATCCTACAAACAGTTGAGGAGGTTATCCCCGTTGAGTATTATGAAACTCTTGGTAGTAGTTCAAGTGGAGCAGCCACTACAACTGTTGAACCCATTGGTGATTAGTTAGACAGTGGTTACATCATTAAGACTCCCTTGAAGGCAACCACTGATGAGGCTACAACTGTAATCTCTGCTTCAGTGGGAAGTCCCCACAACGAAGAAAAGGGGGCATCTGTTTCTGATGATATGGAGACTTCTCCTATTATCAAAACAAATACAACCACTACAGGTGGGAATTCAGATGATCCTATAAAAGTAGGTGATGAATTAACTTATAAGGATTTGACGGTTAGAGTGTCTACCACTGAAACATATGTTGCTGAAATGAAAGAATTGATTAAGCAGATGATAGAGCTTTTTAAAAGTCAACCTACCAGACAGGAAATTGCCAATGAGCTTTGGAATTCTATGCAACCCATCCTTCAAGAGCAGAGGAATTTGGCTGAAAGTAACCGCAATTTCAGTTTGGAATTTATCAAAAATTTGGTTGATGCCAGGTATAAAGACACACAAGCAGACATTATGAACATTAAGGAATATCTGTTGAAACTTACTGGCTCCACCTCTACATCAATCTTTGAGAAAGATGATGATGATGATAATTATGCCAAAAAGGGGGAGAAAGATTCACTGAGATGCCACCAGATTCAAAAGCTAATCCTACAGAAATTGTATCCCCTGCTCAATCTAAATCCCAGCCTTCTCCAAAAACACCACCACAAAAGAAGGAGAAAATACCTTCCACACCATCATCACCCATTTTGTCAATAGATGCTGGGAACACAAAAGTATCAGCAGATGTTTACCAAACAGCTGCTGGGACACCAGTTGTTTCAGCAGAAGTTTGTCAAACATCGGCCATGATCATTGTCACTACACCAACCACAATCCAACCATCTCCAATGTCACAAAGATTTCCCATACATTCATCTTCACTACCAAAACATTCTCCTTCACCAGAAATCATATCCACACGTAAGAGAAAAACTCATATCGATAGAATCACAAAAATGAACAATGATCCTCTGGTAAAGCCAACTCCACCTAATTGGAAGAAAGTCAAAACTGTGGATTCAGATGAGGTATTGAAGTTTAAAAGAATGAGAGCAGAGCTTGTGGCTGCTGGTTATGGTCCAGTTAGATCCCAGATGGTCTAAAGTGAAGATAGTTGAGACCTACAAAAAGCTGGAAGAAGTTAGAGCTGAACATTCAAATGTTCTTCAAAACCCAGTCTATCCTACAACTGCTGCTCTGTCTCAAAAAATCGGTACTCCGAAAAGCCTTCTGTCGTCATCTAATTTGTCTGAATCAATTTCAAATTTAGTTAGCAGACCACAATTACCAAACTCATCTTCAATAATTCTTTGCCCAAGAAAACCAACTGATCCAAAAATAGTAAAGTGAAAGTCATGCTCAAAAACCCAAGTATGGACTTTGATCAGATCAGATGGTAGTGTTGAAGAGATAAAATGGATATTGCGTATAATCTGAATGCATACGATCTCCAAGATTTGTTGGACCTTCAACTTGAGAGGGATGATGAAGAAGGCATGTTCTCCCTGGAGTTTGAACTACAATTCAAAGGACAAATCAGGGAGATGTTGATGAGAAATAAAAATCAGTAATAAAGAAGGGTTTTCGTATCATCTGTTGTATAGGTAGATTGTTGGATCAGCAGCTGTTACATTGTTTGCAGTAGCATATTTAACCAGATCACAACATGTAGCAAAGGACATGTTGCTGCGTAACAAATTCTTGAGTGAGGTTTGATGTGTGTTGTTTAGGCAGGTGATCGTATGTTCTTAGTTAATGTTTGTTAAAGTTAAGTTGTATTCGAATTTTATTAAGTTTGTTAGAGATCTTTTATATGTACTTATGTTTATAACAATTTACATTGTCAATGGGTGGATACTCTCTTTTTTTAATTAGAGAATGGAAATAATCATATGTAACTGATGAATTTTATTAAGTTTGTTATACATCATTTAGACATCTTTTATTAAGTTTGTTAAATATCTTTTATATTTACTTATAGTTGTCTTTTAGCTATAATGGATAACACATTTTCGTACAATATCTATACATGTATCTCTATGTTCTATCAATATGTGTTATGCATGGTTTTTTAAGAAACGACCCGTGTTTGCACACGGGTCTTACAAAAAGACCCATGAATTGACTTTGATCAAGTCTGATGGTAGTGTTGAAAAGATATCAAGGGAGAATGCACTTGGTCTGAATCTAGTTGACCTCCAAGATCTTTTTAACCTTCAGCTTGACAGAGATGAAGATGATACTGATTACTTGGATTTTGAGCTCTAATTCAAAGGGCAAATCCGGGAAATGTTGATGAGAGAATAAAGAACTACTGATTTCTAAAGTCTGCTGATTCCTTAATTTAGTTTTACTGAAAGTTGTTGAGGCTGGTGATTGTGTGTTTGTAGTTAACGTTTGTTGAACTTTAAGTTGTATTCAAATTCTATTAAGTACCTATGTCTATAAACAATTTATATTGTCTTTTTGGGTAAACAGTAAAATTATATGTAACTGATATATTAACCGATAATCTATGTTTATAGTTGTCTTTTAGCTATAATAGATAGCACGTTTTGGTACAATATCTATACACGAATCTATATGTTCTATTAATATATGTTATGCATAGTTGTCTAAGAAACGACACATGTTATTTTTGTAATTTCATTGAAGTGAATTTCAGTTAGTTTTCCCTAACATATAAATAGATGTTTATCATGAGAAACTACATGTATTATAAAGATTAAAAAATCATGCAAATAATATATTATAAAGATTAAAGCATCATGTTTTATAAAGATCCTACTTTTTATACATTTGTAAACTTAAAGAATATAGAAAGATAAATTACTTATAAAACCATACTTCCCTCCGCCAATGAAATTTTTGGTTCATACTCTTTTAACTTGTCTCTCATCCAAGACCACCACATTTAATGAGATACCTTTGAACATTCAGTATTTGGGTTATGCTATTTTAACAAAATCTGATTACAATTTATCACAAGCACTGTTTTCTGATTTGTTGAATAATGTGAAAAATGTGAAAAAATTGAAAAAAGGTGTTCGTAGTAATGCTTTTCTGTTGTATCCAATACTTCTAAGCTACTACCTACGAAAACAAGTGTCACAAACAGAGTTTGAACAAGGTGTAGCTTTTCAAATAAATAGCCTTACACGTAAAACTTTTACTAAACTTATGGATAAAGAGTCAAAAGTTTCAACAACGGAAACTAAGGGGGATGAGCCTGTTTTAGATGCGTCCGCATCAGTTGCTCTAACTTCTGTTGTTGAGCGAACTGCTCCTACTGATCATGACACCACAACCGGTGTTGTGAAACACACACCAGGAAAATGCAAAAAGAAAGCTGTCACATCCAAAAAGCCCACCAAAACCAAACAAAATAAAAAGGTTCCTCTGGAAGATGAGATCCCAGAGGTTAATGCAGTGACAACATAAATGTCACTTGAAACCACTGCTGCTACTTCCTCACAGTTGTTGGAAAGATCTCAAACCATCCAAACTCCTTATGTATCCTCACAAAAGGATCATGTTGTAAGCACAGGGACACCACAACATGAAGTAGACCTTTCATATGAAAGTATGTTTAAAAGTCCCACTCCCAGGGCAATCACTCTTTCTACACCACAACCCTCGACTCAAGTTCCATCAAGAATATCACTTCTGTTTATAGCAATTGAATTTCCGAAAGAAAACAGTTCGTCTAATGCACACATTACTGAGAGTAGATCGCAACAAATGACTGTGTCTGAACCAATTCAATCTCCTATCCTACAAACAGTTGAGGAGGTTATCCCCGTTGAGTATTATGAAACTCTTGGTGGTAGTTCAAGTGGAGCAGCCACTACAACTGTTGAACCCATTGGTGACCAGTTGGATAGTGGTTACATCATTAAGACTCCCTTGAAGGCAACCACTGATGAGGTTACAACTGTAATCTCTGCTTCAGTGGGAAGTCCCCAGAACGAAGAAAAAAGGGCATCTGTTTCTGATGATATGGAGACTTCTCCTATTATCAAAACAAATACAACCACTACAGGTGGGAATTCAGATGATCCTATTAAAGTAGGTGATGAATTAACTTATAAGGATTTGACGGTTAGAGTGTCTACCATTGAAACAGATGTTGCTGAAATGAAAGAATTGATTAAGCAGATGATAGAGCTTTTTAAAAGTCAACCTACCAGATAGGAAATTGCTAATGAACTTTGGAATTCTATGCAACCCATCCTTCAAGCTCAGAGGAATTTGGCTGAAAGTAACCGCAATTTCAGTTTGGAATTTATCAAAAATTTGGTTGATGCCAGGTATAAAGACACACAAGCAGACATTATGAACATTAAGGGATATCTGTTGAAACTTACTAGCTCCACCTCTACATCAATCTTTGAGAAAGATGATGATGATGATAATGATGCCAAAAAGGGGGAGAAAGATTCACTAAGATGCCACCAGATTCAAAAGCTAATCCTACAGAAATTGTATCCCCTGCTCAATCTAAATCCCAACCATCTCCAAAAACACCACCATAAAAGAAGGAGAAAATACCTTCCACACCATCATCACCCATTTTGTCAATAGATACTGGGAACACAAAAGTATCAGCAGATGTTTACCAAACAGCTGCTGAGACACCAGTTGTTTCAGCAGAAGTTTGTCAAACATCTGCCATGATCATTTTCACTACACCAACCACAATCCAACCATCTCCAACGTCACAAAGATTTCCCATACATTCATCTTCACTACCAAAACATTCTCCTTCACTAGAAATCATATCCACACGTAAGAGAAAAACTCATATCGATAGAATCACAAAAATGAACAATGATCCTCTGGTAAAGCCAACTCCACCTAATTGGAAGAAAGTCAAAACAGTGGATTCAGATGTGGTATTGAAGTTTAAAAGAATGAGAGCAGAGCTTGTGGCTACTGGTTAAGGTCCAGTTAGATCCCAGATGGTCTAAACTGAAGATAGTTGAGACCTACAAAAAGCTGGAAGAAGTTAGAGCTGAACATTCAAATGTTCTTCAAAACCCAGTCTATCCTACAACTGCTGCTCTGTCTCTAAAAATCGGTAGTCCTAAAAGCCTTCTCTAATCATCTAATTTGTCTGAATCAATTGCAAATTTAGTTAGCAGACCACAATTACCAAACTCATCTTCAATAATTCTTTGCCCAAGAAAACCAACTGATCCAAAAATAGTAAAGTGAAAGTCATGCTCAAAAACCCAAGTATGGACTTTGATCAGATCAGATGGTAGTGTTGAAGAAATTAAAATGGATAGTGCATATAATCTGAATGCATACGATCTCCAAGATTTGTTGGACCTTCAACTTGAGAGGGATGATGAAGAAGACATGTTCTCCCTGGAATTTGAACTACAATTCAAAGGACAAATCAGGGAGATGTTGATGAGAAATAAAAATCAGTAATAAAGAAGGGTTTTCGTATCATCTGTTGTATAGGGAGATTGTTGGATCAACAGCTGTTACATTGTTTGCAGTAGCATATTTAACCAGATCACAACATGTAGCAAAGGATATGTTGTTGCGTAACAAATTCTTGAGTGAGGTTTGATGTGTGTTGTTTAGGCAGGTGATCGTATGTTCTTAGTTAATGTTTGTTAAAGTTAAGTTGTATTCGAATTTTATTAAGTTTGTTAGACATCTCTTATATGTACTTATGTTTATAACAATTTACATTGTCAATGGGTGGATACTCTCTTTTTTGAATTAGAGAATGGAAATAATCACATGTAACTGATGAATTTTATTAAGTTTGTTATACATCTTTTAGACATCTTTTATTAAGTTTGTTATACATCTTTTAGACATCTTTTATTAAGTTTGTTAAATATCTTTTATATTTACTTATAGTTGTCTTTTAGCTATAATAGATAACACATTTTCGTACAATATCTATACATGTATCTATATGTTCTATCAATATGTGTTATGTATGGTTTTCTAAGAAACGACCCGTGTTTGCACACGGGTCTTACAAAAAGACCCATGAATTGACTTTGATCAAGTCTGATGGTAGTGTTGAAAAGATATCAAGGGAGAATGCACTTGGTCTGAATCTAGTTGACCTCCAAGATCTTTTTAACCTTCAGCTTGACAGAGATGAAGATGATACTGATTACTTGGATTTTGAGCTCCAATTCAAAGGGAAAATCCGGGAAATGTTGATGAGAGAATAAAGATCTACAGATTTCTAAAGTCTGCTGATTCCTTGATTTAGTTTTGCTGAAAGTTGTTGAGGCAGGTGATTGTGTGTTTGTAGTTAACGTTTGTTTAACTTTAAGTTGTATTCAAATTCTATTAAGTACCTATGTCTATAAACAGTTTATATTGTCTTTTTGGGTAAACAGTTAAATTATATGTAACTGATATATTAACCGATAATCTATGTTTATAGTTGTCTTTTAGCTATAATAGATAGCACGTTTTGGTACAATATCTATACACGAATCTATATGTTCTATTAATATATGTTATGCATAGTTGTCTAAGAAACGACCCGTGTTTGCAGCTCTCATTTTTAATGAGAGTACTAAATTCTTTGTTAATAACATTATTCTCTTAACATCTGTTTACTAACCTTTGTAATTTCTGTTGACTGACCTTTTTAACATGGGTTGATTAACATCTGATACTTACTATCTATCCATCTGGCAAGCTCTGTTGGAGATAATGGATAACAGCTTTTAGTAAAGTCTGTTGGAAAGCAACAGAGGTTTTTAACAGTTAATA
Source organism: Helianthus tuberosus (assembly GCA_030545235.1). Classification (NCBI taxonomy): domain Eukaryota; kingdom Viridiplantae; phylum Streptophyta; class Magnoliopsida; order Asterales; family Asteraceae; genus Helianthus; species Helianthus tuberosus. The sequence goes on from CM060432.1 coordinate 24,219,836, forward strand.
GATAACAGTGGTTTGCTGTCAACATAATGGAATTGCTGTTGAATAAACCTATTGATCATTAGTTTATATCAATTTTGTAAGTCTGCACTAATTATTTTTTTACTCTCTGTCAATATGTGTTATGCATGGTTTTCTAAGAAACGACCCGTGTTTGCACACGGGTCTTACCGCTAGTACTATATAATAAAAGAAATCAATAGAGTGACACTTGTCATTATTTTAGACCATTATTAGTTGTAGATAATTATTATTTAATTTAAATTATTAAATTTAATTAGTTGATATCACAATTGAATATATGTTATATTTAAAAAGTTAAAGTAGATAAAATTTACTGATATTGATAAACATATATTTTATAGATAATATGAAAATGTTTAAATAGTAATAGCTTTAGATTATTTATAAATAAACGACTTACGTTTTTTTTCTTTTCTAATTAAGTTTGTTTGTATAAACTAAATAATAAAAAAGTTAAAAGTTGGGTTTGTTTTTATAAACTAAACCTAATAAAATAAAAACGTCTTTCTCAGAGGTTATAATTATCACTGTCCAAGAAGAGCTGATAAGATATATATCATCACATTTTTTGTATAGTACCATGTTTATATATCAATTTAATATCATCATCAGACTATCAATATAATGTCAATGTTATATTAGGGTGAAGGGAGTGGTTAAACAGGTGAAAGTGGCAAACTTTAAAATGGACCAATCAGGGTGTGCCACGTCAGAGAGGGTAAAAAGTTTAAACTTTGGTGAAAAGTGTTAGCAGTGGTGTAGACACTTGAAAGTGGCAAACTTTTTTTATTCTTTAACTAAAAATGTCAATAAAGTAAAAGGAATATTCCTTTTTTTTTGTCTGCATATTCATTAAAGTCCAAAACATGGAGAAAGGTGTCTGCATATTCATTAAAGTTCAATAAAGTAAAAGGTCTTTCCCGATCGACTAAGGTTCACCGCTCACATTAGTTTACCGATCGGCAAAGGTGGCCGGCGGCGGTGTTGCCGCGCGGCAAACACCTTTGCCGCTGTGTTTCCCGCACCACTCCCTTCACCCTTAATATTAAAGCATGTGGAAGTCTTACACAAAGCTAATAGAATGATTGATATGACCTTTCATCTTGTGTGCACTGAGGAACTACGACATAATAAAAATTAAAAAAATACAATTAATACTTTAATCTAATAAAATTAGCAAAGAAACTCAATATTACTGTGATGACATCATAGAAATGTAGCATCTTACATGTTTGTATACCGACACATGTTCTTTTTGTAATTTCATTGAAGTGAATTTCAGTTAGTTTTCCCTAACATATAAATGGATGTTTATCATGAGAAACTACATGTATCTATACTATATAATAAAAGAAATCAAGTTTTAAACACGTGTCATTCATTGAAGGTATCCTTAAATTTATACTTATCTTATATTAACTAAATAAATAAATAATAAATGAATATTAAATCCTATCATACTTTAATAAAATATTATCCTTAAATCTAAATTATTAATTTAATATATTTTTAAAACAAATACTCTCTTAATGAAGTCTATTTTTAATCCTTTCAATTATGTCTCTCTAAACATATAACGAGACAAGTAATAATACGTTTCAATTCAGAACACCCATTTCATCCTCGATTCCCATTTCACATGCCCATTTGTCCATAACACCGAGAGTCACCAACAAAGATCTGTGGATTTCTTTTTCTCATCCAGGTTTAAAGTTACAATTACAAAAAACAAAAAAATAAGAAATTAAAAAATAAAAAAAATTATATTACATGGAAATTCATTAAGTAGATAAGATATACTCATATGACTATCGATCTAATTACAAAACCAAATAAATATTGTGAAATTATAATATCAACACGATGTCTTACATATGAAAATATATTGATTGGAAAATCATGTGGATCTTTGTATGTCTATACACGTGTATAATAGAGGATTCGAATAAGAATAAATTATTTGTAAAAAGAATAAAGAAAAAATTTCAAACAAAGTATATTGTAAACTTATATAGCTCAATAATTTTTAGTTTTCTTTTCTAATAGTTAACTACGTTAAATTTGTAACTTATTTTCAAAATATATATAAATTTTCAAAAAAAAAATTAGAGTGTATGATAAATTACGAGGTGTGTAAGATAAATTACGAGTTGTGTAGGATAACTATATATTTTTTTTCTTTCGCATCATTTATTATTATTTTTTACTAATTAATTAGTTATAAATATTATTATCCTCCACACTAATTATTTTTGCCTACATAAATGAAAATTTATCATACATATATCAAAATCTATATCTATATTTATATCTATACTATATAATAAAAGAAACCATGTAAGGGACACATGGTTCTCTATGAGGCGGTCTTAATATTTTTTCTAAATATTTATTATGGAAAATCAATTATTGATAATATTAAATTTAAAATTTAAAATTTTTGGAAGAGATTTTAATGATAAAGATAAAGATAATTAACAACAACAACAACAATCATACCCAGTATATCCCACAAATAGCAGAACTATTCGTAGGGTCTGGGGGAGGTGGGATGTAGGCAAACCTTTCCTCTATCCTACGAATAGAGAGGCTGCTTCCTGAGAGACCCCCGGCTCCAAAACAACCAACAGGTAGATATATGAAAGATGGATAAGTAAATAGCGTAGCAGTAGTCAGATAGATCATTAGCATGCACACATAGGCATAGATACAAGTGATAATATTATATTAATTATTATAATCATATATTAATTATTAAAATCTAAAAAAATATATTAGCGTATTAAATATTTATAAAGATAAAGATTTTATTTAATTGATAGTTTTAATTGTTTTTATATTTTGATAATAAGGACAAGGATAACTAATAATCACATATTAAAATAAAAAAATTTATTTTATTCAACTGTTTCGTTAAAAGGATTTATTCAATACATGTAGAACATATATATTTTTTATACATGTGGTATATTTAAAATCCTACTTCTAATAAAGAATCCTATCATCCCGTTTTACACTCTAATAAAATAATAATATTAAATCATAATATCCAGCTTATCTTCTGTATAATTAATATTTTTTACTAAAATATTTCTTTTCTTTTTTTCTGTTGATTATCCAACATCAGGCAATACGTAAGTTTCTAACCTAATAATAAATAAAAAAAACAAAGTAAAATGTTATAAACCATGTAATACACAACTCTCTAACCTAATAAAAAATAAAGTGAGATGTTACAATAAGTAAATAGTACCTCAAAGTTCATTTTGTTAGAAAACACATCTTAATGACTAAATGTGTTAACGGATTACATTATTCGTGCAAGACATGTGTTTATTTAAATCGTGCAGTACACGAGTTTTTCAAAAATATAATTATTTTATTACTTAGTATATAAAATTATATTTATTCAACCCGTGTAATACACGGGGTACTACCCTAGTTATAAAGATTAAAAAATCATGCAAATAATATATTATAAAGATTAAAGCATCATGTTTTATAAAGGTCCGGACCTTGTACAATATACAATTATTTGGACATGCATGTATTCTCTCAAATTCCAATCCCATCGGACACATCAACTTTTTTGCTTGGTATGTCGAAACTGGTAATTCATTGTCTTCCGGAAGCATGTCATGCAAAAGCACTAATAAATTTGTGAAACTTTTATCGCTCCATCCGTTTTTCGACTTCAAGCTCAACAACTTCAACACAGCATCTAGTTTCGTAAATTTAGAACCGGTATATAATGTTTTTTCTTCATCTTCAAATAGTTGTTGTAGATTTTCTTTTTCGGCATCACCCATATTAGTCTCCATGTCATTTAACATATCATTTAAATTGTCATTAGGGTCATTTGAATGGTCATCAACGTATAATGAGTCGTTGTTGTATGTACTATCATTAATGTCTAAAGTGGTCGAGGAGGTGCTAAAATCAACTAGTGACTCTCCATGCCTTGACCAACAATGGTATTGAGGCATAAAACCATATTCGAACAAATGGAACTCTATTTCATTGCCATTATAATATCTAAGGTTTTCACATTTGGCACAAGGACAACAAATCGAACGACTTCCTTTCTTTACGCGATTTGCTTCGGCAGCCTTAATAAAACTTCGAACACCCACTGTATAAGTTTCGGATACACGCGAAATTTTATACATCCAATAATCACGATCCATCTGAAATTATATAATATATTAAAGAAGAACTTTTTGATACCCTTAGTTAAAGAAGCTTTACAACCAAAGTTTTAACAAGAATTTACAAAGCCAAAAAAGGGAGCGAGAGTTCGACTAAGGAATGCACTTTCGTGTATCATACATTATGTTATGAAATTATTATGCTATGTTTTAATTTTTATTACATATTTTTGTTATGTAAGTTTTGTCGCCTCTCCTTTTTTCGAACATTATTTACTTCTCGCAGGGTGGGTTTCCTACTAGTTTAAAAAAAACAAAATAAGTGTGGATGTAAGACTATGGGGTATGGGGCGTGGGTTGGGTACAAACGCCCAAGTCACCACCCCGGGTGGGCTTGGGTTTCGGCGTGGCCCCTTGGGCGAGAGTTTCAGCCAAGTCGCTATAAAACCCCACAGCCCCACCGCCTGTCCACATCGCCACCCCAACCCAAGTCATTCCACATACCCGAACCGCTACCCACACACACTTGATCGATGGGAAGCTTTCGCTAGCTACCGGCACAACGTGGGAAACGACTGGCACAATTTAAATGCGTGCCAACACAAGTGGCGCGAGCTACGACCGAAGCTCGATCGTTTTTAAGCATACTACGACAGTGTCCCGGGTGGTGATATAAGTCACGAAGATCGGGTGGCGGTGGCCAACATCGAGTTCCGGGGCAAGGAGCGGAAGCCATTTGACAAGCTCGCCCTTTTCGAAATCTACATAACGCTTTAGGCTTTTTTTTTTTAATTTTGTAATCCTTTTTTTTTTTAGAAATTTGTAATTTTTAGGGAATTTTAATAATAATTTTAGGCTTTCTTCTTAAATTTTGTGTGTATATTTTAATTTTAGTTTTTTTTTAAATTTTAATAAACCTGGCCAACCCACCCGGGCTAGCCACGTCCCGCCATACCCTACGGACATGTCACTCACCAGCGGCGAGACTCGAACTTCACGTATCAACCCATGCCCCAAACCCTCGCCCCACCATACCCCACAGTCTAAGACGGGGATCCTAACCATATTTACCTCCAATAATATTCCTAAAATTTTCACTTTCCCTCCAATATTAACTAAGTTTCCCTCATTCTTCAATTCGGTTTTCAAAATTATCATCAACACCACCCCTAACCCTAATTGAATCACACACATAGTTACTTATCAGCCACCATCGGAGGAAATATGCACTTTCTCTTTTGAGGTAACTTATTATTCAAAGTTCAAACTCTAGTTCGATAACAAGTAGCCAAATTGTTATTCTTAGGTTTATAGATTTCAGAACTGTTTTTTTTTATATGCCAGAAGAGATGAAGTACTAATATGTGTACCAGAAGTATCAGAATTTATGTGAATGTTTTGGCTTTAGTTGATCTGATTAGTTTTCTATTTTACTTAATTATGTAACTGTTCTCATTGAATTTATGTGAATGTTTTGGATTTAGTTGATTTGATTAGTTTTCTATTTCAGAACTGTTTTTTTTATATGCCGGAAGAGATGAAGTATTAATTGGTATGACTATGTGATTTTCCGTCTTATATATCCCTTGTCACTTGTGAGTACTTCTTGTCAACAATTACTGTCAAGAAACAAAAACTTTGTTACACTGACATTGTAATTTGAAACCTGAAAACCTCTGTTTTGTTCTGTGGTGTCTGTTTGGTATATCTGTAGCTAGTTACTCTTTGGTATATCACCAAAAACCTTGTAAACCCTTGTTTTGTAGATTCACTTCAGTATGTTCCATCTATGCACAAATGATGGATCCAATGGTGACTCTATTCGGAAGTATTCACGAGAAACAGAACGAAACCGGAAGCATGATCTTCCCAAATTTCGGAAGCATGATCTTCCCAAATTTCGGAAGCATGTTTCATGGCGATCAGCATAAACCCGATAACTGGGATGTAGAGAGTAATCACGAAAATGGGAACTTATCCGTGGACGAAACTGATGATAATGTAAAAAGCCCGTTGCTATCGCTTAATTCAACTAGTGTAGATAAAGACATGATTGCTCCAGTTTCTAGGAGTATGTTAAACGCAGATCAGCCTAGCGAGTCGAATAGTGTGATAGGGATTGGTGGTGGGTGGCAGTTGGCGTATAGAAAGACTGAAGACGGGAAGAAAGCGGGCGGGTTGCAGTGGATTTACTTGCACCAGGAGGGTGGTGCAGAATCCAGACGCGGGTCCATTGCTTCACTCCCGGTTGCAGATGATGGTGACGGGGTTCGGGCCTCGGCTCTTGTTAGTAGATCAGTTCTTTGTTTAGATGATACGATGGGTCAGAACCCGATTCAGTCGGGTCTGATCAAGCCGCCGCCCGACCCGGACCCGTTTCGACTCGAACCAAAACAACCCTTTTCGACTCGAACCAAAACAACCCTTCTTTAGTTTTCTAATTAATTTTTTGTTAGAAATCTGAAACACCGATGGCAGTTCTGTTGAATTCTCCGAAAAAAAAATGTCTATACCTCTTGTTAATTAGCTGTTATCACTAAATATTTTATTATTTTGCAAATGAGATATATTACCTAGTCTACCTACAACGAACATTGTATATTTGTATATTCGTTTGCTATATATATAATGCACACATGCATTATTCTATTTAGTTGACTGGTAAAAAAGTTTGTTTTAATTTTTTAACATTTTTCTTTCCTAGACGTCAACGAGTGTGACGATAAAAGCAACCTCCGTTGTTTTGGGCATTGCATTAATACAGCAGGGAGCTACAACTGTACATGTTGGCCAGGATACACCGGTGATGCAAAAACACCAGATGGTTGTCGACCAATCTCAAATGGTTCAAAATTTCCAGTCATGGTATTCACATTAGCTGCGTGGTTCTTTATTAACAACATCGGCCATCGGCCATGTTAAAACTTAATTACTTAGTAAATGGTCCAATATAGTTAGTGTTGTACCTATATATGAATGTGTGTGTAACGTGACTTACGCCTAACAGTATCTAAATGGAAAGATTTTTAGTTTTTCATGTCTTGCCTTTGTTTATCTTTCCCAAACCTGATTATTTTGCATTCTGTTTTGAGATAACTGCAAGTGATGAGATGATTTTTGTGATGAGATGATTTTTTTCTTTTATTTCACATGTAGCTCTAGTGTTTGGTTTCCTGGCAACATTATTTGGTATCGGTGTAGGCAACTCCATAGACGAGTCGTTTGACCTAACGTGCAACACGACTAACGACCCACCCAAGGTATTCACACAAATATATATACACATAACAAATAACCACATAAAGTTAAAATTTCATACCTTTGCTTGATGATTGAATGAGATGTCTAAAAAAACTTGTAAAATTCAACCTTCACCTAAATATAACAAAATATATTCAATAATATTCATTAAAACTAAAATAAAATTTCAATGAATGAAATAATACCTTTAGTTTAATGTATACACAAGATAAAACGAAGAAGATGATAAAAATTTGACGAGGATGATGATTAAATTTTGAAGGAAAATTGACGAAGATAAGATTCAGCCTTCGTTTCTTCAAGTATTAAAGGAAAAAGATATGAAAAATATGAAATTTTTGTTTCAGAAGATGATGGAAGAAGATGATGATTAAATTTTGAAATCTCAAATAATCAAAATTTTGAATTCTTTCTCCTATTCCTTTGACTATGTGTGTGTAGCCAAAATATTAACAATATCTTATTTTTTAAAAATAAATATTTAAGATATATGTCACTCGATTTGTATATATTATAAAAGTTTATATTAAGGTTAAAATGGTAGTTCGAGTTTATGTATATAAAAGTCAAGTTGTCATGCAGACTTTATAGATTGAATTAATTATTGAATGGGTCACTGGATGTAGATTCATTCACTAGAATGCAAAAAATGCGGTTACATTAGAATCGCATTTTATGGGCGAAATTGAAAGATGCTAAAAATGCGATTATATTAGAACCACATCTTTTGCGAAATTGAAAGATGCAAAAGATGCGGTTACATTAGAACCGCATCTTTTGGGCGATGTTTTTTTTTAAATGAATACATGATTTTATTAGATGAATCAAAAGATGCGGTTGCAACCTACCAACCGCATCTTTTGAAAACACCCATAGCATCCTTTGTTCATTTTTGTACTAGTGTCCTACTTTTGATGCATTTGTAAACTTAAAGAATATAGAAAGATAAATTACTTATAAAACCAATCGAGTTATTATTTCATGATATTTTTGGATTCTCAAATCCCTCAAATATTGAAATGGTTTTCTATATCTCTTATTATATTCCATTATCGCCTCTAACTGCAGCCAAATATTGCATTGCTATCTTTGTTGTTTCAGTTTTCTCACCTCCACTTTCACCACTAAACAGATATAGATGGTACCGAGTAGTTGCAAAACATGAGCATATTATCCACAAGTAAAGGTATCTATCAATATATTTGTTTGCAACCAAACTATACCTAAAATGATATAAGTAATTAAACTAAGTAAGAGAGTGTATATAAGCAATATAGTACTTTAGGCTTAGTGAGTTATGTGGAAGAGTGCATTAATTTCATGAATGTTTTATGTAAGTCGTTTGGGACGTAGGATGACGCCAAGACTTTTTTTTTATAATTTGATATACAAAATGGCATTTATTCAACACATACAATACACGGGGTTCTTAAAGATATAACTATTTTTATTATTTAATATATAAAATTACATTTATTCAATCCGTGTTAAACAAGGTTTTATAAAAATATATTATTTATTTAAAATTAAATTTGTTCAGCCCATGTAATACACGGGGCTCTAACCTAGTAATGAAATAAACTAAAACCGGCCGAATTTATGTCGTAGCATGAAACAAGAATTCCACTAGTTTTATAAAAATTAGAGTAACATGTCAAAAGGGTCCCTGAGGTTTGGTCACTTTGAACGCTTTAGTCTAAAACTCAAACCCTTTTAATCTGGGTCCCTGTGATTTCAATTTTGTTGCCATTTTCATTCAAAATCAAAATCTGGTCAGATTTTTTAATTAATACCCAATTTTTTGTCTTTTTCCTCCCTTTTAATGAAGGGCAAAATGGTCTTTTAACGTTTTATTATGACGAATTAAAAAAAATCTGACCACTTTGCTCTTCATTCAAAGGGAGGAAAAAGACAAAAAAAAAAAAAAATTGGATCTTAACTGAAAAATCTAACCAGATTTTGCTTTTATATGAAAATAGCAACAAAATTGAAATCACAGGGACCCAGATTCAAGAGTTTTGAAGGAATTCATGCTTAATTCCATTTCCAATTCTATTGTCAACCAAACACATAAAGATTAGAATTGGACTTCTAATTCCATCAAATTCTGTGAACCAAACATATTAAGAGATGAAATTGAAATTCCAATTCCCTTAAATTCCATTGAATTAATGCAAACCAAACGCCGACTTAGAACATCTGTAATGTTTAGTGTATCTAAGGGACATTTTCAGTGTATCAACATCTTAACTTCCCTTCAAAAAATGTTTATATTAGAAACGTCCATTCCTCTTCATGCCCTTTTAACGCCCAGGGTGACGGTGTTAGAGGTGTTATTAAGTCCCCTCACGCCCTTATAATGACCATTAAACATGCCCCTCTAACGTCCAAGGTGACGGTGTTAGAGGTGTTATCAAGCCCCCTCATGCCCTTATAATGTTCAGTGCGCATGATCTTATAAATTCTCATTCTCAACTGTAATAGTAATGGAAAATGAAATGGAGTTTTACAAATTTGTGGAGAGATTTTGTTTTACAGTTTTTATAAAGCTTGTGTTTTGTAAGTGATTTGGTCAGTGGCGGATCTAGGATTCGCGTCAAGCGGTAACGTTTTATAAATAAGCGGTAACGAAATAGAAAAAACGTCAAGTTTTTCCAAAATTTACACTAATTTTACACTACCGCCGGAGCGCCAAGGGGTAGCGGGCATTACCCCTTGTTATACACTAGATCCGCCCCTGGCCGTGGTCCAAGAACTATAGGAAGGCAGTCGGCATTATATGTTTAGAGACGCTATGAAGTATATGGAAAGCGAGAAATAAAATTTAGAGACGCTATGAAGTATATGGAAAGCGAGAAATAAAAAAATATTGATTCACATCTGTAATGTTTATTTAATTTACTTTTTTCTTTTCATAATGATATATATTTGGTCCCCTAGCACCTTGCTAGGAATTGCTTGTTCGTTCAAATAAGATCTTGTTTGCCATTAAAAAAATTTGTTCGCAACATACACTGAATAAAAATTAGTTAGTCTGTCGTAAATAGTAGATCATTTAAGAAATCTAATATTAAATATTATAAAAATCTTAAGATTATATAGATAGAAGAATATTAAAGTATTTTAAATATTTTTAAAAGGGATATTTGCATAATGCATGTTACAATAAATTATGAAACTACATAATTTTCAAAATATATAATTTTCTTTTGACGTTTTTCATCATCTTTAACCATAACTAGAAAAATTAACTCTTTTTTTCTCAAATATGTTATAAGATTATTGGATCATGAGACGATGACAAATAACATCTTTTGTCAAAAGAGCATCTTTTAAAATTATTCGATTCGTGACACAAGATAACCTTTTGGTCAAAATATGCATCTAATAAAATTACTAAGATATTTTGATGCATCTAATAAAATTACTAAGATATTTTTGGTCAAAGTAACCTTTCTTCTTTTAACAAGCTAAGGGGCTGTTTGGTAGCCTCTTAATAACCATTCAGATGCTACCTCTTAATAGTTTAAAACCTCTGAATGAATAAGAGGTAACCTCAAGTCTGAATGGTTAAGAGGTAACCTCTGAATGGTAAATCATCACATGTCACATTCTTCTACCTTCTCTTTGGTAAAATTCTTAATGAGAGGTAGCCTCTTAATGACCATTCAGACGCTACCAAACAACCCCTAAGATTTGTTGGTCAAAATATGCATCTATAAAAATTATTAGATATATTTTTGTCAAAATCTGCATCTAATAAAATTACTAAGATATACTTGTCCGTTCTCGTCTATATTGGTTAAATTCTCTTTATCATTTTCTATCCGATAATTATCCTATATATTAAAAAACAAAGCTTATGAATAGTACCAGGGGCTTTTCAGGGATTTTACCTCTGCCTCCCTCACTTCACCATCTCTTTTGTAGCCTTGAAGCCACAGAAGAAACATCAGCAACAGATTACACAGATAGAGATGAGCAGCGGTGGAGGAAGCAGGCATGGTCTCCGGTCGGCTACCTTCTTGGACTTCCGGTCAGATCGGTGGTTATGGCGTTGTGTGGTGGTAATTCCATTACCCATCTTCCATCATAACCCCAAAACACATACACCTCATCGACCCCTTTCATCTTCTCCACCCTAATTTCATCTGAGATACCCCCAACCCACCATCACCGTTCCACCAACCATCTGCGGCAATAGTATCCTGGGACACGTGACAAGCCACGTATGGCGGCGACTGCACAAGACGAGAGAAGAGAGAGAAACGAAGAGCGTGAGAGATGAGAAAGAGAAATCAGAGACGGCGACGATCCGCGGCGGCGGCAGCGATATTTGGCCAACGATGTTTACAGTAACACCCCCTGCTACTTCTCATTCTATTCCTTTTTTTATTGATTCTCATTCTATTCCTTTTTTATTGAATGTCCGATAATGTTCTGTTGGTTGTTCACTCGGTTCAGGTTTCGGGTTTCCGTTCACTCGAGCCTCGGGTCAGCGATTTCGGTTCAGTCCTCATAAAGACGACGTGGTGTCTTGGCTCGGTTCATTTTTGGACCCTATCTCGGTTCGGTTCAGGTTAGAAGCTGATGTGGGTTATGTTTATTCAAGTTAACAAATTCGAGTATCTTTCTAATCAAGTTCACGTTACGGTTCAACTTCATTTCGGTCGACTTAGGTCAACTCAGCTTTGGTTCGGTTCGACAAGTCAACATCGGTCAGCATTGATTCGGGTCAGCTTAGGTCTCAGCTCAAGTGCGGGTCTCGGTGCTGCTCGGTTCAACCCGGTTCGACTCGGTATAACGCGTATGTTAATTTCACTATTTTGTATTTTGTATTGTTTTAAATCACGGAACCAAAACTTTAAGTGAGTTGTGGACATAATAAAAGTGTATATATACATATTTATGTTGTTTGGTCATTGGTTATTGAGTTTTAATCATATAAATCGACAACATGCCTTGTCAGAATTGTCCGAAAACAGAGGAAACTTTGTCCGTTAACAGGCGAAAGTTGCAGCCAAGCGAATGTTGCTAAACATGGCTCCAAGTAAGGGATGCGTGTGGCTTTGGGTGCAACAGTGGTGCTCACTTACTGTTTACAGGGTCTGTTTCATCCTGCAAGGAAGGTTCGGGAAGTATACTGGAAGATCTACAACTCGCTCTACATTGGTGCTCAGGATGCCCTTGTGGCGGCTTATCCGGTGCTGGAGGATGAAGGATACAACGTTTGCAGTCGGCCTGTATGTTTGCCTGAGGTAGTTGCTTTTTGATTATGTGTTTGGTTGATAATGAATCTGGCTGGAGTGGGTTTTGAAACTTTCTTGGATTACAGGAAGCTGTTGAAAGGTGAATGAACACAACGATGTCATGATCAAACGGTAAGTCGAAACTTGCATATGACATGTATCGAGTAATGGATTTGGTTATTACATGGATGGTTGTTTTGATTGGTTTTTTTGATGTTTTAAATGGCTGGAACTGCTGGTCTTGGAGGGGGTACCACTTGCTAAGAATACGTGAAAAACTCTTTTCAGTCTTTGCTTTTATTATCTGGCATTTTTCTATTAAACTGACTTGTGCACTATTTCTTTGAAGCATAAATGGTGAACCCTTTGTCCACCCAAAACAACAAACACGGGTGGGATGGCAGTTAAGAGCAAGGAACAATCAGCTAATTCTTTTTGTTCAAATAATACTGACCGCCTACTAATTACAAGCAGCGCAACACATCAACCATGTAAAATATGTAAGCGATGGTTGAATGTTAATGACACTAATATGTATGCCTAGATATGCCATTTCTTGATGGTTGCGTATGTTAAAGCACCATGATAACTTGGTTCTCAGTTGGCATAACGAATTCTTGCCAACGTGAGACCAACATCTAATGTCGCGCAACGCGCGAACGGTCGAATACCCCTAGTTTAATTAAAACTCATATTTTTCAAAATATATCTTTCAATTTAAAAAAAAAACCTCTCACATCTCATTCACTATTTTTATATTTAAATCCACCATGATCCATTAAGGCCAACTAAGGTCCATTAATATATGCATGATCTACTATTGTCTATTATGATCCATTAAGTCTCAATATGTCCCACTAACATTCATGATCAACTATTGTTCACCATGATACATTAAGGCTTCATAAAGTCTATCTAAGACATGTATGATCTACAATTGCCCATTATGATCCACTAAGGCCTAATATGGTCCATTAGGATATGCATAATCTAGTATTATTCGTTGTGGTCTACTTAGGCCAATAAGGTCAATTAGATCATGCATGATCTACTATTATCCATCATGTTCCATTAAGGCCCAATAAGGTCCACTAGGACATACATGATCTACTATTGTCTAAGGCCCAATATGGTGTTGTCTATCGTGATCCATTAAGGCACAATAAGGTTCAATAGGACATGTATGATCTACTATTATCCATCAGGATCCATTAAGGCTCAATAAGGTCCACTAGGATATGCATGATCTACTATTGGTTGTACCTTGTTGGTATTGGTTACCTTTTGTTGTTGTTTATTAATTAGCTTTTGGGTTTATTTCATATATGGGTTGGTGGGGGTGGGGGTGGGGGGTGGGGGTGGGGGTGGGGGGGGGGGGGGGTTAAAATGTGACAAATGGAAATTTACCGGAAATTCTGTACAATAAATCACTATTTTTAGTATATAATCTCATGCAATTAGCGTAATTTAATTACGTAACTGGATCGTACATTAGATAACAGTGTTAGGACAAGAGAACAATACTATAACAAATGTTGGTTTTCGTCGTGTCACGAAACCAATCAAATTATGTCCTAAAAGTGTTGGTAGAATGTGCTGCGTGCACTATTCACGGTCACACTATTCATTACAGCAAAACTGCGAAAACAAAACGAAACGATGAAAAACGACATACGAATGACATAACTTAGTCCATATATATATGAAAACACTAATGTGGAAACACATCTTGCAATATTACATAACTTTCCGTTACAACGCCCTAATCACAAAATCGTCTGTTCGGCTAAAAATATAACAATTTTAACTCGTCCGAACTATAAATTTATCATTTCCGAGTCTCTGAAATTATGACAAACGATGAAAAACACATGAAAACAATATGAGGATATCAATGGGGTGTCCGAAACATAAGCTTTCGGCGCTACGTAGCAACCCCCATAACTTGTCTGTTTTTGAACCGACAAGCTAGTAAACAATATTTTCGTCGCCAAAACAACCAAACGGACAACTTGGCGAACTAGTTAAGCTTATTTTGGAACTCGAAATCACTTCATACATCTTTTGGTTGCGGAATAACAATTTGCGGCAAACCTTCGTCGGTACGAAATAAAAGTGTCGTTAACTAGCCGATGCCTAAATGGAAGACATCCAGGGTATCAAAATACAATTTCTACTAGTCTAGTGAACTAGTTAATGACGATTAACATTCTGAATCCCTAATTGCCCACTAATGGTGCAATTAAACCCCTAATCACCATACTTTGATTTATCACCAAAATATCTAGATTATAACAATTTTTATAAAAAAAAAATACATATACCCCCCCCCCTCCATGTTGGCGGACTCAAGTGGGTCCCACCCCACTTGATCTATGTTGAAATTTTGCAAATATTTGAAGCATGGTTGTTGAAATTTTGTGCATGCACCATCATTTTAACCATCCCATAAGACATCATCCTTATCTCATTTCACAACACCATTCCACATTTCTTTCACCACATTTTCAAAACACAAGAACCTCCTCTTATCTCTCCTAGTTCACGGCTCCAAGAACACACACTTATCCCACCATAAATAACCCCTAAACACCCTAAATTACCCACTTTCTAAGCATTTCAAGATCATCTAAGCATGGATTAAGCATAGAGCTTCATTAAGGACCTTCTTGGGAGCTTAATCTCTTCTTAATCATCTTGTTTAGCTTGTGCAAAGTTGTAAGCCTTCTTTTACCCATATTTAAGCTTCTTGCTTAGTGTAAATTACAAAAGTACAAGTTGATTATTTTGAAAATTTAGAAAAATTCAACCAAAAACCCTAATCTCAAACATAATAATCTACTAAACATCACTTATTATGTGATTATTTTTGTAGATTAGTGTAACTAGTTAGTGTAATCTTATTGATTATGTTAAGATTAGTTGTTTAAAAACTAGATTTATGATGGTCTTGTGATTTATTTCATGTAGTAACTTACATGGGTGTTAATCTTGCCATGGTAAACTTGAAAATGTGATTTAAGCATATATATATGTTTAAATCCTACAAGATCATCTCTTTCAAATTCATGAGTATTACATACATGAAACTTTGATTAGGGTTTTTGAAAGATAGAACATAAAAAGGGCTGGAAACTAGACTTTTTAAAACACTAGTAACTTGGTTTTTACATGAAACAAGTTTATATAAAATATTTATAAAAAGTGTTATATAAAAAATCTTGGTATTTTTTAGTAAACTTGAAAAATATAAGAGTTGGGGATTTCTAAAAATAAACAAACATAATCAAGTTTATGTAAAGGATGAACATGAAAAGTGAATAACTTTAAAGTCATGAAATGTAACATAAGTAATGCTCATGAAAGTTTGAAGGAAAAATCGTGTGATTATTCTTGTAAAAATGATCTTTGGTGAAACTTGATAAATTGTGGTGATTTGGAAACTTGATTTGGTGAGTTAAACGCGTTTTGAAAATGTGGGAAACGTCATAGTTTAGGGGAAACTATGGCGAAATTTTCTATAATTATAATCATGATTAAATGGGGATTAAAGTGTGATTAAAATGGCTAATCGCACTTAAGGAACTTAATCATGGTTAGACAAACTTTTTGGTCAAAAAGTTTAAGTGCTAAACTTTTAAGCATTTTCCTAAATACTTATGATCATTTTTATAAGTTAAAAAAGGAGACTTATAAATATATATATTTTAGGAAAATATATATGCTTAGAAAATCTATCAAAGTGTATATGTTTATGTGGTAAGTGTATGTATTTAGATGGTAGGATAATCTAAATAATACACCAAATGATACCAAGAGAATACTTATAAGAAAACAAGTATAAAATACCACATGAATACATATACACTAATTTCCTCAAATTACTAAGGAAATGCTAAGAAAACGGATATATATAAACCTTACTTATATTATATCCTAAAATGAATAAACGCCAGACGGATCTATAAAATATATTTCTAAGAAATAAAATATATTTCGACCGACCAAATAAGAAATATAAACTAATCGGTCAATAAAGGGATATATAATGGTTGACGACGACAAACGAGCGTATCGCATCATGAGGAGCTACTACGACAATTGGGCGATCTTTCGACGCAAAAATATATATATCAAACGACGACGATGACGCGTCTAAAAATAATGTATTTTTAGACACTTAATGAACATATATATTTACGATAACAAAAATCCGAAAAGTTAGGAGATATAAAAATCACTAAGTGAATTCATATAAATATATGAGTATACTTAAATCTCTATACTTTGTGAATTTTACAAAATGCAAGAACACTAATATATGGGCTCATAAAATCAAGTTGGGCTAGGCCCTATAACATTAATACATGGGCAAGGCCCAATAACATAAAAGACATGAGCTAGGCCTAATAACATAAATAAATGGGCAAAGGCCCAATAACATAAAAGACATGGGCTAGTCTCAGTAACATAAATACAAGGGCGGAGGCCCAATAACATAAATACATGGGCAAGGGCCCAATGACATAAATAAATGGGCAAGGGCCCAATGACATAAATACATGGGCAGAGGCCCAATGACATAAATACATGGGCAGAGTCCCAATGACATAAATACATGGGCAAAGGCCTAATAACATAAAAACATGGGCAAGGCCAGATAACATAAAAGACATGGGCAAGGACCAATGACACAAAAGACATGGGAAAGACCCAATAACATAAAGACAGGAGCAAGGACCAATAACATAAATGACATGGCTAGGCCCAAGGACATGGGCTAGGCCCAATGATATGGGCGAGGCCCAAGGACATGCGTGCAAGGCACGAGGACATGTGAAGGGTGAAGACCGTTCATACACGATTCAATAAATACGAAGTATATATATATATATATACACACAATCGTGAAATAATTATATATAACGATCGACAAACAAACTACCAACACTACAAAAACAAAAAGTTGTTCCAACCATGACAAGTGAAAACATAATAAGAATTCAAGATTAACAACTTGTACGAGGTCCCAAAAGGCCTGAGTGTCTAATAAAGTTAGTACACATGTAGGTTGCTCATGCGTACGGACGCTCAAATTTTAGTAGTACGATACACAGAACACAAACCTGTGAGTTCATGTCCCTCATTTCAGTGGTTTCAATGTTATGTTTTTAAAACAATCGAGATGAAATACATGTCATAACAAACGGTATGTTAGCTATGGATTTAGATGATAACATGACCAATGTGCGTAAGTAGGATGATGACAACAGTAACCACTAATCACTTAGTGACCCAGGTGCAAAAGGTATAGATCTATAGAGCTTGAGACGCGCTCCACTCCTGGTTGGTACCTTAGGAGTGCTTTTGTGATCCCAATGATGTCAAAGTTGTCTCGGTTTGATTACTTACTTATGGCACATATGTCAGGGTGCAAGCTACACACTGATAGATCCTTAAACTCCATGAATGCTAATAACATACCATGATTACATTACTGGATTACAAACATGATTTCATTACTGGATTTCAAACATGAGATTTCATACGATAACAATAACTACATGAACTCGCTCAACTTCAATTGACTTTTTAAAATTACATGTATTTCAGGACACAAGACTTGAGCCGGTGATAGACCACGGGAAATAGGAATGACATGACAATGAATGCCTTTGGAGGATTTGTCTTTTATATCCCAACCTCGTATGGGTATATAGGGGACGAAACCTCAACATGCTTTTATGACTAAAACAATCTTATAGTACGAAGTGCTATGTAACTTAATAACTCTACTTCGGATAACATTGTGAACTTGTTGGATCTTGGAATCTCCTTTTGGGAACTTGTAAACTTTTGTTGCAAATCAATACATATGGCATCATTGTTGACTTATATTTGTTTACACGATTGGATGCAATAACTACCTTTCTTAAGTCATACGCATTACGCTTCCGCTACCAGCAGGGTGTGACATAAAAGGCTGACCCCTTACAGACTTGTCTCCATTATGCTTCCCTCTCTCTTTACACGAACAACTTTCTATCTCTGTTTCTCCGATGACTTTCCGGCTAGCTACTTTAGGTAAGCACTTTCATTGTTTGTTTACTAGCTACGTATGTTCTTCATCCGATTTCTTTTTGTTTGTTACTGTTTCAACAATTTTTTTTTGTCTCTTTGTGTGTTACTTATGTACATTTTCCAGCCAACGCCGCTAAGTATTTGCTTCCTGCGTTGAAGTATGTAGTTTCACCGTCTGTGAATTTGGGTTTTCGTCTTTCTGACTTTTGGTTTGCTAGGTTTGTTTCTTAATGATATTACCGGAGCTAGGTGTTGCATGAAGGTATGGTTAGTGTTAACTTTTTCTGTAAGGTTGACATTTTTTAGGTTTTTATACGGTCGATTGTTGTTTGGGGTATAGAGATTGATTTTGACAGTTCATGTCCGATGTTTACTTTGGTGATATTTTGTTAGGTTTTACTTATTTTAACATGCAATGGCATATATATATATAAATCTATGTTGGTGATGTTTCTTCGACGATTATGATTGTTGTATACTTTACGGAGTTAGATTGATCGTTTGGTTCTATGATGCTTATTGATAGGTTTTAACGTTTCGTCTTTTTGATGTGTAGCTTTGGTGACTTTTTCTTGGGTTTAGTGTGTAAAATACGGGCGATCACATATTTGCAGTTGTTCAAAAGAGGATGGATTTTGTGTTTTTGATGTTGCTTTGATAATGTTTAACCAGTATGAGGATGGCTATTTAGTTGCTTGATACTATTTTAATTAAGTTTGCGTGTGGATTTATTATGGTATGCTTTGAGATTGTTTTTGGAAGGTTGTGTATTGCTTTTGTTGTACCTATATATCCATGTGCGTTGGATCTGAGAGTGTGTGTTTGTGTGTGTTTTTTATAAAATAGTTTAGAAATTAATCATAATAGTTATAATAATCAAAATGGTAATATATATCATGTTTAAGTACAATCATAGGTACCTAATCGTGCTAAATTTTATTAAATTAACTAGGCTAACACATACGTCATCAATATACGATATTAAAATAAAGAAAGGACAACCCTACAAAGCATTACACGACTCGTAGTGTGCCGTATTAAAAGAAGGTGACTATAAGTCGATAAGTATTATACGACTCATATATGGTATCCGAATTAAGTAACATAAACATTTATACGATTGTATACGAACCAAAAAAGGACACAGTATAAATAAAAAAATCAAGCTATATGAGTCTTATAATGGTTATTCGACTCATATAGCTTTTGGTTTAAGTTTTTGTTTTTCAAAAAATCTAACAATCCTACGTTCGTACGCTAATCTAGGCTATATGATACGCTTGTCACACCACAACTCGCAACGAATTGGTACGGGCAATGATGATTGCCCATAGCTCATGACACTCATCAATGTGACAATATTTAAAGCACCTCCAATTAAACTATCACATTATATATAATAATCACAAATTGTTCATACAATGTTCAAAAAAAAAAAAAAAAGCATAACATAAGTTTTTCTAGTTTATTTTCCTAAGGCCCATGCTACGTGTCCTCATCACTTGATCATCAACCTTGATTATCTGAATCACGTTAGAAAAATACATTTTTGGGTCAACAAACATGTTGGATAGTAATTTTCTCATTTTATAGAAAAACAATTCTGTTGATGCAACAAATAATAAACCAAGGCCTGTAGCGATATCTCCGGGTAAAAGGGTTCAGGGGTTTCGATTAGCCTAACGCAGGTCGTGGGGTCCCCCCACGTTTGCAAGACGTGGAGAGAGGTTCATTAGTGTTATTGTTGTTCTTCTTGAATTCTAGACTGATATGAAACCAGCTCATAACGTAATCGTTGGAGAAGATGAATTGTTTGGTGTGAAGGAGAGAAGCATAAAGCTAGCTCTCATGGGAGAAGAAGAAGAGAAGCAAGCATGAAGCTTGTTCTTGAGAGGGAGAAGGAGAATCAGAGAGTTAAGTTAGTTTTCAGCTGATTCCGGAGTGTTTGATACGTTTGGCATGGGCTGCAATTTATAGGGGAAGAGGTTTCTCAAAGGAGAAACCTTTAACTAATGAACCTGGCTTGTAGTGAGGGGTTTGCCCATTTTGGGGGTTGAAGGGTTTGGACCTGCGGACAAAAGGGTGTTCTCTGTGCACATGTTCTGTCTGTGCAGAAATGGTTCACACGTTAAGTGCTGATGTGACCGGACGCTGTGCTTGTCCTTTTACTGTTCACCTGAGTTTGCGCGTATTGAACCTCTCAACCTTTTAACCTTTTAAGCTGTTATGTATATTAGTCATTTTATTGAGATTTGGGCTACCCCCGTCATCAGCCCCCCAAGTCAGAGGTGTTTGGGATGTAAGCTCAAATGCTTCTGACTTTTACACATTATTTTTTTATTGCTTGAAGGCTTCAGGGCTTTAAGGCGTTTGAGTTTTGAGATTTGAATTTCGGAATAATAGTAGGCTTCAAGGTTTCAAGGCTTGAAGGCTTAAAGGCTTCAACTCTCTCACTCAAGAGGTAGTTGAGGATCGACCTAAAGTTTAATCCGGTGGCTCTGGGTTTTGGCAAATCGATCGGTTAGTGTCCCGTTGGTTAGATTGCTCTTTATTGCTGAGTTTTCCAACTTGCGTCATCCGTTTTCGGTCTTTATTCTGAATGTTTTAGAGTATTATCGTGTGTCGTTTGGTCAGTTACACCCTTAAGGTCTTGCTAGGGTTTTACACTTTGATGTTTTGTGTCCAGCGATAGGGTATGACCCATCGTTGTTGTTGTTCCGCTGTTTCTTCCAGTTAGCCAAGAAATGCGATTGTTTTACCTTTGAAACATCTCAGGTTGATGTGTGTTTAATTTCGTCTATGGTTACTACCGTTGGTTCTTGGAAGGACCGATTTTTCTGGATTTCTGAGTCCATTGTTTCCTTCAAGCTTGTTTAGAGGCACCCTGATGCTATGTTAAACAAGCTTAAGCCATTTGAGTCTGAACTAGATAGTTGGTTGTTAAAAGCCATTAGGAAGTGGCCTTCAAGGCTTCGTCCCTTTCCTGAACACCTTTTAGTGTTGATGGGTGTGAGCACCTTATGGGACAAGCCGGATCGTGACCCTGTGCTCATGAGGTATGATCAGGGTATGATGTTTTGCCTTATGCTTTATCAAGAGTGGTGATACCTCTGATGTTGTGTTTGGGGATGTTGAGGCTACCTCCAGCGAAGATGTTGTTGCCAGAGGTGCTGAACACAGGTTCGAGGGTTCAGGCTATGTGAAAGTTCCAAATGTCAAAGGCTTTACTAGGGTCGGTGCTTCTAAAGCTTCTAGCCATTGTTTAACCCGACGTGTGTTAAAGGTAGCTAACCATCCATCGGCTTCTGAGCCAGTGGAACTGAGCCATGACGTAGAGGCTTCAGACGACTTGGAAGTTGGGGTTGAGGGAAAATAAATAAAAGAAAAGACAAGGAGTTGTCCTTGGTGATTGGTAAGGAGAGTAAAGCAGCGGGTAAGAAGGTTGTGAGCTTGAAGGGTTTCGGGAAGGGTGGTGAAGGTTCCGTTACTGTTAATCCAGAAGAGGTTTATGTGCTGGATTGGAGGGTCACAGTTGGTGACAGCTTCAAGCCTTCATCCGTTTGTGAGGATGTTCTTACCCATTTTGCTCCTCCTACTGTTCGAGGTTCTTGCTCATCTGTGTACAATGAACTGATGATTTCGAAAATGATGATGGGTGCTTGCTACCTTGCTTCTTGAGGGTGTATCCCGATTTCGAAAAAGGATGCAAGAATATGAAGTCCTTTCGAAGAAGAGGGATGAGATGAAATATTCAATGGTTGCTTTGAAAGAAGCTGAGGGCTACGCTAAGAAGGAGAAAGCATTGTTGTTTGAAGATTTTTAGGAGTTTTCTTCCTGCACAAGACTGATATGGTTGAATTGGAAAAACTCTTGGAGGCTGACAAGGTTCAAGTCAGGGTCGATAAGGCTGCCTTGGAGCTTCAGAAAAAAACCTTATTAGAGGAGAAAGAAGGGTTAAAGGCTTCACTTGCCCAGGCAACTAGTGATAATAAATGGCTCATTGAGCATGGATTTCAGCAAGTGGTTACTTATCTTCTCCATTCGTCGGAATTCAACAAAGTCTTGGGTGATGTGTACACCGAGCTTCTTGCTCATGGGAGACACCAAGGTTTGTTTGCTGGTTACAAAGCTTTGTGAACCTGGGGAGCCTCAGGAAAAGTCTTCTCTTTTTCAACCCAAAGCCTTCGAAGTCTTCAAGGAAACTGTTTTGAAGGTAGGGCATATTATTTACCCTTATGTGGGTGAAGTCTCCAAGTGTTTTGGTAAACCTTTGCCTGTCTTGCAGGAGCTAAAACCCAAGGGCCTTAATGAGGCTGTTTGTAACGAAGTGTTGAAGTCCCTCTCGAAGAAACGTCCTTGCTCCGGAGATAGCGAGGAAATGTGTTCTGAAGGTGGTGAGGGCTCAAAGGGTTCAAGCCTTGAAGCCCCAGAGACAACGGGTGTCGTAGGGAGGAAAAAGAGGATGGCTAAAAACACCCAAGATGATGGGGTTTCGAATGAGGATGATGCAGCAAAGTCTACTATCTCTGATGTTGACAAGTGAAGAAGAAACTTTGATTTGTAGTATTCTTAGCATGTCAAACAATGTTATGGATTGTTTGTTTGAACATCCTTTTATTTTAAGGGAACCGTTTAGGTCCCTTGGTGGTTAAAGCCTGGCAGGCTTGTGGACAATGTTTTATGTTTGATGGCCAGTATGGCCCTTGCTATCTTTAACTTATCTTGTTATGTCTATTGTGTTGTTCTGTTTACTCCCTTGTGTTTTTATTGGTTTTGTATGTTGTCTTTGTTTTGGGCGGTGCATCTTATGTTATTTATACCTTAAAGGGTTCAGTGCTGCAGTCACTTAACCTTAGGATATTTTAACAAGAAGATACAACATCTATCCTATGTATGACATTCACTTAGAGTCTTTTTGGTTCGTAAGCCAATGTTGGGGCTTAAGGAACATTTGGTGTAGGCTGTTCAAACCCGTCTATGAGACATGTTTTTAAGATTTCTGTGAGTCTCATGGAGTTGTATTGATTTAGGAACTCACCCCTTATATAGGTCCATTCAACCCTTGAACCTATTGAGCGATGTGGCCTGGGAGCTCATCCCCTTACATGGCCCTTGCCATGGAGTTTCTTGCTAGGTTCTCAACCTGATTATAGGATAGAAAGGCAAATTTTGATTCATCGTTCATTCATTTCAAAGTATTTTGATTACTAGGGGAATAGAACAACTTTTGGGAACTATTTGTAATACGTTTTGGTTAAACATGAAACCTTTTAAGGTTTTTGCCATTCCAATGGCGGGGAAGCTTTTTGCCTTGCGGACCTGCCAGCTTGTATGATCCCCCTTTGTGGGCTTTAAGGATAGTGTATGGCCCTTCCTACTTAGGGCCGAGCTTTCCTTAGCTTTCTTTCTTGCAGGCCTCATTATTTCGAAGCACGAGGTCCCCAGGCTTGAAGTGTTCATGCTTCACCCGTGTATTTTAATGCAATTCCATGTTTTGCTTGTACCTTGCTTTTTGTATGGCTGCTTGATCACGAGCCTGTTTGAGGAGTTCCAAATTCAATATCGTCTCTTTCTTATTTGGCTCGAGGTCGATGTTAATTGTTCTTTGTGTTTTTACTCCGATTTTAGCTAGGATTACAGCCTCTGATCCAAACACTAGGCTGTAGCGTGTTTTCTTGTGGCTCGTTTTCTTGATTGTTCGAATTTCCCATAGCACATTCGGAAGTTATTCGAGCCAGTTGTTGTCGTATCTTCCCAATCGAGATTTAATCCCTTCAACAATGTTGCGGTTTGTCTTATCAACCTGGCCATTGGATTGTGGGTGAGCTACCGAGCTGAATACTTGGGTTATTCTGAACTCCTTACACCAGGAGCTAGAAGGATTCTCGGCAAACTACTTCCCGTTATCCGTGACTAGTACCCCTGGAGCCCAAAACGACAGATTACGTTTTCGTCAACGAAATCAATGACCTGTTTCCCTGAGATTTTTTCCAATAGTTTTACTTTTGGCCACTTGGTGAAGTAGCCCACGGCTAACAATAAGAACTTGACTCCTCCTTTGGCTGGTGGGAATGGTCCAACAATGTCCATTCTCCAGTTACGAAATGGCCAAGTCGAGGAGGTGGGAACGGGGCCATGTTTGGTTCTTTTGGGTACCGGAGCATGTAACTGTCAAGCTTCACATTTTCGCAGTTGTTCGAAGGTATCTCGATGCATGGAAGGCCAAAAGTATCCGAGGTTCATCAACTTTGACACTACCGATCTTGGGCCACAATGAGCCCCACATATCCTTTCGTGAACCTCTTTAATCAGATATTGGCTTTGTTCTGGGTCAACGCATCGTAGTAGTGGTGCAAGGTATCCTTTTTGTAAAGGATATCTCCTTGTAACACATACTGCCTTGACTTGATACGAACCCTTTTAGCCTCAGTCTGGTCATTAGGTAATTCACCATTTTTGAGGAACTTTTCAATGGGAGTCATCCAATTTGGCCCTTCTTTAGTGATCACATCTTGAACCTCAAGTTTTTTGGATGGATGGGGTTTTTAATACCTCAATTAGTACCTTCTTGGTAAGGTGGGCAAACGTAAGAGATACAAGCTTGCTTAGTGTATCAGTTCTCTTGTTTTGAGATCTTGGAACTTTTTTGATAGAACATATTTGAAATGTGTTCATCAATTCCTTTGATTTCTCTCGGTACTAATACATGTTGGGTTCTTTTGCTATGTAGGTGTAATTGTCTTGGCTTGAGAGAGTTTGTGAGGACTTAAAGCTTTTGAACCCCATTTCTTTGGCTATGTAGTTGTCACTTACTTGGTTTGAAACAAGCAACGAGTCTGTGAAGACTTGAAGCCTTTTGACACCCATATTTTTGCAAGCTTGAGCCCGGCAATCAATGCTTCATACTCAGCTTCGTTGTTTGTAGTCTGTAATTCAAGACGAAAGGCATACGTGAATTCCAATTCGTTAGGATCAATTAGAACAAGCCCTGCTCCTAACCCTTCAATGCTGGAAGCTTCGTCGGTAAAGAGCTTCCAAGTATGGGGGTCGAAGGGTTCAGTGGAGACTGTATTGACTTCCGTTGTGACTTCTTTAGGGACTTCTATGATGAAGTCAGCTGAGACTTGGGCTTTGACAACTTTTCTCGGGACATAGGTGATTTTTCAAGCACATTCTTAATAGGTTAGTCAGTGACCACTTGTATCGGGTGTGACTGAAAGTACCTTCGAAGCCTTCTAGCCGTTTAGACTAGGGCTAGAGCAAGTTTTTCCAAAGAAGAATATTTGATTCCTGCTAATTTTGAAGTTTTGGGTATCTGAACTTTGTTTAGTTCAATAATCAGAGCCGTACTTATGGTCTTTTCAGCAATCGATAGGTAGGTGGAGGTCGTTCCTCCGGTTTCCGGAGCCAAAATGGCTGGGAGTGAAGCCAAGTGTTACTTCATTTGGTTAAAGGCTTCCTTTTGAGGTAAAACGCTTCAAAGCTGTAAGCTTTCCATCGAAAGTCTTTCTTGTTAGCACATCCTTTGGGGGTTGGATTTTATGCTTTGTTTCCCCATGATGTGCCCTAGAAACGAGCACTTGATTGGGTTAAGCTTCATGTTGATCTTTCTTGAGTTTTGGAAGGTTTCTTGTATGTCATCGAGCATTTGGTATTCCGTTTTGCTCTTGATCACCAAATCGCCAACATAAGCTTTAATGTTCTTGCCGATTTGTCTGGCAAACGCTTTGTCAACCAGACGTTGATAAGTGGCACCTGCATTTACCAAAAGGCATTTTTTGATAGCAAGATATATCTTTATCAGTGTGGAATGTAGTTTTTTATTATTTTTTTATTAGGTTCTGATGGTAACCCTTTTAGGTGTCAAGAAGACACTTGGACGGGAAGCCTGTGAGCGAGTTAACCTTGAGGTCTATCTGGGGCAGCGAGTAGCAATACTTTGGGCATGCTTTGTTCAAGTCTTTAAAATCGATATACATTCTTCAAAACTTTTCCAGTTTTCGAACCATGATTGATACTTAACCTCTCGAAGGATTCTGGTTAGAACAAGCTTTTTTATCTTTTGTATAATGGGCTTAGTATCAGATGGGATCCATGACTCATGTTTCAATAATGCTACGGGGGATGCCGGTCATATCTTCCGGGCACTAAGCAAAGACGTAGTGCAAGAGCAACTTTTCAAGGTATGAGAGGGTTTCATTGGAAAGGTTAGTGTTTACCCTTATCCCCTGTTGAGGGTATTTTGGGTTTATGTCCGACCCTTGTTCATCGTATTCGTCCTTTCTTGAGCTTTCCCCTTCAACCATGAAAGCTTCTTGGGTAGGTTGAAGGGTTGATATCCCTTTTTCGGCGGGAAACTTCACAGTTCCTTGACCAACTGAAATTACCATTCCGAACACACTTTGCCCTGGCCTTCCTATGATGATATCATAATTGGAAGGGATGTTGATCACCGCAAAAGTGAGTTGTTCGGTTCGTCCCTATGTTCTCTCGCTGAACAAACATTAAGGGTTATTTGGCCTAAAGGCTGGATGGGTATGTCTGCGATACCTTCGATGGAGGGTTCAGTCTGTTGAAGCTTTGAACGTTCATCGTCGCTGAGAGGGTTAAAACCTTTCTCAAACATGATTTTAGTGGTTACACCGGTGTTAATGTAAGCCTTTTGTGTCTTGATGGTTCCTATGTTGGATTCCATCACCAGAGGGTTTGAAAGCAACTCTCTTACTGGTGGTGGGAAGCAAACATATTGACGTTCCCATGCCTTGGAATGATGGCGTTTGTGGGAAGCTTCGTTTTCAAGGTCGACCATGTTCACTATTATTATTTTTTTTTCAACCATCTTGTCCTTGACCCCTTTAACCAAGTGGGCCTGTTCGGACTTGACGGCTTCTTCGATCCTTTTTTTTGGTTGGAAGAAATCATTGGTATGGTGACCTTTCTATTCTTGAAACTTACCATATTGGCTTGATTTTTTCGATCTTTTGTTTTTTGGCAAAGGTTGAGGAGGGTGGAAGCTGTGTTTTACCTCTTCGGTTGCCAAGATCTCTTGCGGAGTCTTGGTTAAGGCTGTAAAGTTTATGGTTTTTTCTCGGCTTGGAGGGTTCCGGCCTTCAAGCCTTCAGGAATCCGAACCTTTGAACCATTTGTCATAAGAGCCATACTGGAAGCTCCAGTTAAGAGTTCTCTCTCTTTTTTCTTTGATGTCTTCAGCTTATTCTCCTCGAATGTGGGCTTCAGCCCTTTCGAGTGTTTCTTCAAGGGTTTTGGGCAGGCATTTATTGAAGTCTCTTGTGAGATATTTGGAATTTATAGCATTCATGAACCCTGCAACCCTAACCTTTTCATCGGCGTAAGTTAAACCTTCCTTCTTGTAACTTTCGATGAAGTCTCTGAGACTTTCATCATCATGTTGTTTGATCTGGAAGATTATCATGGCGTCCTTGACATACCTATGTTTTTATAGGGAACTTTTGCTAAGATATCGTCAAAGGTCTGAACGCTTCGTCTAGGAAGGTCATTGAACCATATGCGCGAAGACCCTTCAAGGGTTTGCCTGAACATGAGACAACATTCGAAGTTGGGTCATTTTTTTATTCTTGTAGTCCCGGCGAAGATTTGGAAGTAGTCTTCAGTACCATGATGGCATCTTTATCTGGGTTTGAAACTCGTACTCAACAATTTGTTGAAGCAAGATATTGGGCTTGTAAGGTTTTGAGAGGTATTTTATTACCCTTGAAGCTGGATTACCGTTTGAGGTACCCTGGTGAGTGGTTGGCACTTGGTTGATGAAGTTAAGGTTAAAGCCTTGAAGGCTTTCTGTGTCATCATCCAGCTTTCACGTGCTGCAAAGGAAATTGTGCCATCATCTGTGTCATCAGCTAGGGCATAAGGTTAAAGCCTTAAAGGCTTTCTGATGGTACTCATAAAAGATGCCATTATCTGTGTCATAAGGTTAAAGCCTTAAAGGCTTACTGTATAAGGCATTCCCATGGATGTGCTCATGACCGCACCTCGAGCCAAAGGCGGGGTGACCATGGCTTGTTTTCACGAAGTAGCAATGGGAGGGGGAACACTTGAAGCTGGTGACTGCCATAATTGATCAAGAGTGATTTTATGCCCCATAGGTGCATCGGTTGTAACGGGTTGGGAGGTAAATAAGGGAAAAACGGTTGGACTTGGCCTCCCCAAAAGCTAAAGGGCTTGAGTGGTTGGTCTGTCACACTAGGACCAGCTTCAAGGTAAGATGTGGCTGAACGTGAGCTGCTAAAAGGAAGAGATGGAGGGCCATGTGATAACGAGGGTTCATACTCCTCATAATTTAGTCTTATTCTCACCCTTTTTTCCCTTTCTAAGCTCACATGCTAGTTGAGAAGAAATCTCAGTTGTAAGAAATTTCTAGCTAGTCACTCGGGTGTTAGATCTATGCGTTCCGGTGTATGCATTACATCGATTTGAGTAGGTGCAACCCCTGACCGAGATGGGTTTGTGTTTGAAAAGAAGTGAACTCCGGGAACATATCCCGGTGGAGTACTTCCGGGAGTAGAAAGAGGTGTAGATAAGACCGGTGAGATCCGACCCGAATTTGATGTTAAATCGGTGTTGTTAGGCACTTGATTTACCTGACCGAGAGACTCGCTTTCAGACATGATGTAAAGAGAAAATAGAGCTACACAACTGGTCTTTAAGATAAAGTAAGCGGCGTAGCCCCACGGTGGGCGCCAACTTGTTGATGCAACAAATAATAGACCAAGGCCTGTAGCGATATCTCCGGGTAAAAGGGTTCAGGGGTTTCGATTAGCCTAACGCAGGTCGTGGGGTCCCCCCACGTTTGCAAGACGTGGAGAGTGGTTCATTAGTGTTATTGTTGTTCTTCTTGAATTCTAGACTGATATGAAACCAGCTCATAACGTAATCGTTGGAGAAGATGAATTGTTTGGTGTGAAGGAGAGAAGCATAAAGCTAG
Organism: Helianthus tuberosus; assembly: GCA_030545235.1. Taxonomy (NCBI): domain Eukaryota; kingdom Viridiplantae; phylum Streptophyta; class Magnoliopsida; order Asterales; family Asteraceae; genus Helianthus; species Helianthus tuberosus. Next base: position 24,249,559 of record CM060432.1, read on the forward strand.
CTCTCATGGGAGAAGAAGAGAAGCAAGCATGAAGCTTGTTCTTGAGAGGGAGAAGGAGAATCAGAGAGTTAAGTTAGTTTTCAGCTGATTCCGGAGTGTTTGATACGTTTGGCATGGGCTGCAATTTATAGGGGAAGAGGTTTCTCAAAGGAGAAACCTTTAACTAATGAACCTGGCTTGTAGTGAGGGGTTTGCCCATTTTGGGGGTTGAAGGGTTTGGACCTGCGGACAAAAGGGTGTTCTCTGTGCACATGTTCTGTCTGTGCAGAAATGGTTCACACGTTAAGTGCTGATGTGACCGGACGCTGTGCTTGTCCTTTTACTGTTCACCTGAGTTTGCGCGTATTGAACCTCTCAACCTTTTAACCTTTTAAGCTGTTATGTATATTAGTCATTTTATTGAGATTTGGGCTACCCCCGTCATCAAATTCTATATTTAATTTAAAAAATAATATTTTTAACATGCCTTTCAAGGTTAGTATGATGATTGTCTCATAATATTAACATAGTCAACATATCCATAACCACTAAACAAGAATACACAATCAATCAACAATAGAAACAAACTAAATATGACAATAGCGTGCATTAGTCTCAAGCCCCGAATAGCGAGTCTAATACTGTTGGCGATACTAGGCTACAACCCATGGCCATGGGGAACCTAGTCAGCCGTGGATCCACATGACACAATAGCAAGCAATAGACTTGGCAAGAGATAGCTTATAAAACAAAGGAAACACATAAAGACATTCACATAATAACACTTTGAACATAGCATGCTAAATAAATCAAAATGTGTATAACATGATGCACCCCAAAGTTTGTAAAAATAAAAAAAGGGGGAAAATAGAGGAAATCACTCACTAGTTGCGAAGATTATCAAGTACAACTAGCACGAGGCGTAGCGGTTCGGATAATAAAAAAAATCCCCTAATAGCATGGATGGTATAAGTAATGATAATAAAATAAAAAGAATTCCAATGATTTGAAAATTTTTAGGTTCATATGAGTTTAGGGATTTAATTTAGGATTCTAGAATACATAGTGTCAAAAAGTATTTATATACAACTTATAATAAATAACCTGTATTTATACCAAGTTGTAAAAATAAGTATAGTTTACGAATACGACTCGATTAATAAATATATCTACATTATGTTTTTTTTTCATGAAATAAATATATATTTTACATGTGTATAGATTTTAAAAAAATACAATATGTTTATTTATTATTTTAGTCATTCGAGTCGTCTAATAGTATTAAGTTAGAATATGTAACAAGTCCAATAATATAAAATGTAAAGTATATAAGTATATAAAAAATACTTAAGCATCAAACTCAAACAAATAGTACAATTATAAAGTGTCAAATTATTCATATTTGAGTAGTACAATCTCCCCCTCAGCCTGAGCTCACACTGGTTTGTTCGTACAGAATGACTTGGGATAAAAGAGCTAATAGAACAGTACAGGGTACTGTTCTATTTATAGTACGAAGCAAACCACTGAAGCATCTTTGCTGACGTCACCATGAAAGTGACGTCTAACCTCCTAACAACCTACAACTACTGTTATATACAAGCATTATTATCTTAACCACTGATTACATTACAACACAAATAAGTAAACTAAACTACTGCTTCTCATTCCACTGTTGTAACTCCAGCAGTACTTTATATCTTCAGTAGTGCTTGACCCTTATATGTAGATTGAGCATCAGTGCTTTAGTCTTCAACAGCATTTAACAGTCTTTAGCAGTTGTTTGAAGATCAGCAGTTGTAGACGAACAGTGGATGGAGGTCATCAGTTGTTAAGCCACTTTCAAGGGGAGATAATTGAATACTAACATCTGCTTATTCTGGATCCACTGCTCTGATCCAGTTTTGGCTTTAATCAACTGTTCCTCTGTAGGGTTCAATCCCAACAATCTCCCCATGGAACAAATGATGCCAAAACCCTTCATTATTCTGGATCTTTATTGCCTCATCAATAATTCCCTGACTTGCCCTTTGAATTGTAATTCAAAGTCCAAGGAATCTGTGTTATCCTCATCCCTGCACAGTGTAAGATCAAGGAGATCTTGCAGATCTTTAACATCCAGGCCCAATGCTTGTTCCTTTGATATGTTCTTCACTTCACCACTGGATTTGAGCAAAGTCAAGACGTGGGTCTGTTTGTCAGATTTCCACTTTAGTAATTTTGAATCCAGTGGGTTTCTTGGGAGAGGTTTTATTGAAGATGAGTTTGGAGATGGTGGCTTGGTGATGACAGGTTGAGCAGTGTTTGAAGCTTGTGCCAATTCTGGATTTTCTGCTAACATCTTCTTAAGGACCATTTTTATAATGAAATCCCCATGTGCTATGTCTTCTGCTGTTTCTGCATCCATCTGCTTTTGTTTCCTTCTTTGATAAAGGATGGCAGCAGGTGGAACAGTGGATTTCCTGACTTGTAACTTTTATGGCTTGGCTGGAACCACTGTTACAGGATAATCAGGCTTTTGAGGCACACTTGGATTTTTCTTTCTCAACTCTTCCAACTTTTTGTAATTGGCCAACACTTTATCCTCTGACCATCTTGTGACCTGATTCCTTGACCCAAAATCAGCTGTTATCAACTCTTCTTTCATTCTCTTCAGCTTTAAAACCTTTTCTGGTACATTCTTCTTATACTTTGACCAAACAGGAGGAGTGTGTTTAATTTATCTTTGTTCATCTTTTTAATTCTCTCTAACTCCTCTTTGAGCTCACCAAGGGTCCATTCTTTATATTGAGCTTTTTCTGCCCTGTATTTCTTGAAGGCCATAATGTGTTCAATGTAATCTTTTCTTAGGCTTTCATCATCTCTTTCTGAAAGTTTAGAGATCTTTTGAAAACTGCTCCAAAGTTCTGACTTGAGTTAGCAGATATTGGTAGTATCTTTGAATCTCTTTGTTAGATTTTCCCTGTGTATTTCTTTTAGGGATATCCTCTGCTTGTTGACCCTTTAACTTCAAATATTCTTCAATGTTGTTAGGCCTAGGATACCCTTGAAGAGATGGCAGGTTCCTTTTTGCAGGGTCATCTTCAGAGTAGAAGGATTTTATCTCCTCTCTAACTGCTGGAAGATCTAATGGATACTGGACACCTGCAGGAACAATGGCAGTGTTTGGATTTTGAGCTTTTACTGAAGAGAGTGGATCAGGGTTTGGAATGATAGCAAGGGTCAGTGGTTGTGAAGATGTTGGAGGTGATGGAGAGTCATCATCCAGTATAATACTTCTCCTTTTGGGTTTAGGAGAGGTTGGTGGTGTTTTGGTGGGTTGAGAAGTGGTGATTTGAGTTGTGATGATTGATGTGGAAGGTGGCTGACTAACAGTTGTTGAAACAACTGGTGTTTCAACCACTGCTGTCATTACAACTTATGATGTGTCATTAGCTGTCTTCTGCTTTTTGGCAGGTGGCTGTTTTGGTGGTGATGAGATTTTTGGTGGGGCAGTGGTTGAAGTGTGTGTTGAAGTGGTAGTATTGGTGGCAGTTGTTTGGGTAACAGCTATTGAAACCACTGAAGTACCAACAACTGTTGATACAACAGGTGTTTTAACATCTGTTGGTTTGGAGGTTTGATGAGTGGAGTTTTTGGGAGTTTGGGGAGCATGTTTTGTGAGTCTGGAAGGTGTGGATTTGGGTTGTCTCACTTTTCTAGTGGGCTGTCTTCTTTTTGGCTTAGGATTTTCTTCATCCTTGGCCTCAGAAGTACCCTGATCTTCCATCTCCATAAAAACTTTCTTCTCCTGCTCAAACCTTGATTTACCCTTTGCCTCCCTATCCTTTTTCAGCCTTATCTTTTCATCAGCAAAGGCATTTAAGGTTACATCAACCTTTTTGGAACCATCTGGCCTAGGGATTTCTACAAGCATACTAGAGTTATCTTGTGCAATGCATAGACCATCTTCATATCCCTTTTTCGTTAGCTACTTCATTTTCTCCCCCTTTTTGGCATCATTAGGAGGGGATTGTCCACAAAAATGATTGAGGGAGGAGCAGTGCTAGTGGTGTTCATCAAATGGGCCTTGATTGCCTTTATATCTGCCTGTGTATCCTTGAACCTAGCTTCCATTAAATTTCTGATCTTTTGAACTTGAATTTCATGTTGCTGATCAGCATATTGTCTTTGTTGAATAAGCATAGGTTGGAATAAACTCCAGAGCTCAGTGGGAGTAAGAGCAGATGATGGAGCAGCTGTTTGAGCTGGTGCAGCAGTGGGTGTGGCCTTTTGTGCTTTCAACAACTGTTGCAGCATGTCTTTGATTTCTGCAATAGATGTATCGAGTTTATCAACCCTCTCTGTCAATTCTCTGTACATTAAACCATCACCCAACATAATGGGATCATCTGATTTCCCACTGGTAGTGGTTGTATCACTGGTTGACTTAGGGAAAGTATCCCAAAAATCATCCACTGATGCCCCTTTGTCTTGGTACTGGGGACTTCTTCCTTTAGCAGGGGTGACCAGTTTTAGTGAACTAGTAAATACTAGAAACACCCTGGTTCCCAAAGAAGTAATTGCCTTCAAGGAAGTCTGATTGATGAAACTACTGTCCAAGTGTAAACCAGTGGGTTTAACACTTGTAGTAGCTGCTTCACTTGAACTACCACCAAGAGTTACATGTAACTCAAGGGGTGTAACCTCCTCAGTTGTTGGTGGGTTAGCAATGATAGGGAGCTCAGACTCAGTCACTTGTGGTGGCATACTCTCAGTGATAGGTGGTTGAGAGGAACTGACTTCTGTCTGAGCTATATCTAGTGCATCCAACAAGGGCAATATGGTTGGTGGAATTTGTGTAGTGAGGATAGGAGTGGAAAGCGAATTTGCCCCGGGAGCTGGGTTGTGGATGATGGAATCAAGTGATTCCAGAGCATCATATTGTGGTGTCCCTGTTCTTACAACCTGTTCTTTCTGAGAAGAAGCAGGAGGAGTTTGACGCTCAAGTTGAGATCTTTCTTCCAACTGCTGTTAGGAAGTAGCAGTAGTGGTTATTGGTGACTTTTGTGTTGTCACTGGTAGTTTCTCTGGGATCTCATCTTCTAGAGTTACCTTTTTTGTAGGTTTGGGGGGCTTTTGTGATTTTTTCTGTTTTGGTCTTTTGGTGGTTTTAGGTGTGGGTTTCACAGCAGTTGTTTTGCTGCTGTGATCACCTTGAGCAGTGGGCTCAACAGGAGGTGCCTGAGGAGCAGTGGTTGCTGCTAAATTCTGCTCAGGAACATCTGCTTGTGTTTTGGAAGGTTTTGATAGCCTTGTAAATGTTTCAGAAGTGAGGCTGTTTATTTGACAAGGTTCTCCTTGGATAAGCACATGAGCATTATCCTTTGAAAATTTCTTTTGAAAATAGTAACTTAAGAACCATGGAAATAGTAAAAATGATTTTTTATTAACATTTTTGACCAAATCATTGAAGATCTCCTGGGAGTAGTTAAAGTTTTCCTCATTCAGTATAGCATAGAACAGGTATTGGATCTTCAATGGAATTTCATTGAAAGCAGTGGTTTTGTTTGAAACACACATTAGGAGGGTATGAAATAAAAACCTTGTTGCAGGAGGAAAACTGCCTTTTTGTAGGGTATCCTTTTTCATTTCCTCTTCATACCCTCTTTCAAGAAAATCAGTTTGATACTCTGTTTTAGGGAAAGAAGTTTTACCTTGAAGAACATCGAGTTCAAACACCTCTGATATGGTTTGAGGTGTTATTGTAACTGGAACACCCTTTATCGAAGAATTAATGGCTAAGGGCTTTTTATCCTTAGATTCAAGTTTAGCATTTTTTCAAAATTCTTGCTGGGTTTCCAGGTAGACCGGAGCATCATAAGTCAACAAATTTTTGTACTTTGAGGACGAAAGAACGACAATTACAGAGTCGAAAGTGGTGGTATGACTTGGTTTTGTAAGTAGACCGGAGTAATTGTGAGAAGCTTTGAATGGAAGAGCCATGGCGATTTTAATGTGAGAGCGAGAGAAAGAAGACGATGAGTGATTTGAGAGAAATGGATGGTAACTGCTTTGAGAAAAGAATTTTGAATTCGATTTGACAGTGAAAACCCTGTTTGGGGTTTTGATCAGGGTTTTATAAAGGGAAAAAGTGAATGCTGACATGGCAGCGGTTACAAAGAATCTGACGGATAAGTACTGTCCACGTGTCAACCACTGATGATGAATGGAAGACAGTTGTTAAGGAAACCACTGATGGAACAAGTATCAGTGGTTGCAACGGTTATAAAGAGAACAGTGGCTGATTTTCAACTATCAGTGGATAGGCTATTAGTGGGTTAAAACATTGATTTTAAACAACAATGAGTAACAAGGAAATGAGAAAACAGTGGTTGACTTTCAGCAGTGGACAATATTATCAAGATAGATGTTTGAACCAAATCAGTGGTTATGGCAGACTTTTAAGGATTAATGAAAATTTTCATTTTTAGCTATTTTTAAGGATGAAATTTTGATTTTCTGAAAACATTTTAATGCTTTTATTCATAGAAAAACAAGATTTTGTTTGTTATTCCATGTTCAGCATGCCAATCCTAGAGATCAAGCTTTCAAAGGTGGATGTGTCTTATGCTTTTGTTAGCACATCTGCCAGCCGATCTTTAGTTCGAACATGGTGCAGAGAAATCAAACTTTTTTCATTGCAATCCCTCATAAAGTGATGTCTGATATCAATGTGCTTGGTGGTTGAATGGGATACTGGATTTTTGATGATATTTTCTGCTGCCTGACTGTCCAACATGAGGGGTGTCTTTAGGGCAGTGATACCAAAATCCAGCAATTGATTTTTAAGCCATAACAGTTGGGCTGTACAGCTTGCAGCTGCTATATACTCTGCCTCAGCAGTGGATGTTGAAACAGCTGCTTGCTTTTTGCTTTGCCAAGACACTAAGCAACTGCCTAGGAATTGGTACCCTCCTGATGTGGACTTCCTTGTTTTGTCACATCCAGCAAAGTCACTATCTGAGAAAACTGAAAGCTTGATATTTCCATCAGCTGGATACTAGATACCAAGTGTGGGAGCACCTTTTAGGTATCTGAATATCCTTTTTACAGCAATAAGGTTTGACTTTCTAGGGGCTGATTGGGGTCTTGCACAAACACATGTTGCACACACGATGTCTGGCCTAGATGCAGTTAGGTACAATAAAGACCCAATCATGCTTCTATAAAGAGTTTGATCAACCAAATCATCCTTTTCATCAGACATGACTATCTTTGTGGTTGCAATGGGTGTACTACATGGTTTATAATCATCCATCTCAAATTTCTTTGGCATATTTGCCTTGATGGATGAAAGTACCATTTTGCAGTTACCTTACTTGGAGACCAAGAAAGCACTGGAGTTCACCCATTGCACTCATCTCAAACTCAGCTGTCATGAGTTGTCTGAACTCTTCACACATTTTAGAACATGTGCTTCCAAAAATGATGTCATCCACATAAATCTGGACAATCATCAAGTCCTTCCCACTCTATTTTAAAAACAAAGTTTTATCAATTTTACCTCTTGTGAACCCAATAGAAAGTAAAAAGGTGGAAAGAGTTTCATACCAGGCTCTTGGTGCTTGTTTCAGGCCATACAAAGCTTTATTTAGCTTGTAGACATGATTTGGATTAAATGGATCCTCAAAGCCTGGAGGTTGACAAACATATACCTCTTCTAGAATTTTACCATAGAGGAAAACACATTTAATGTCCATTTGAAACACCTTTATGTGTGGTTGACACAGCAAAGGCCAGAAATAATCTGATAGCTTCTAGTCTTGCTACAGGGGCAAAAGTTTCATCATAATCAATGCCCTCTTGTTGTCTGAAACCTTGAACCACAAGCCTTGCTTTATTCTTGACAACAATACCCCTTTCATCAGTTTTATTTTTGAAACCCACTTTGTGCCAATAGGACTTACACCCTCTGGTAGTGGTACAAGCTCCCATACTTGTTGTCTTCTAAACTGTTGGAGCTCCTCTTGCATGGCTTCTACCCAGCTGTTGTCTTTCAGTGCCTCTTGGTACTTGACTGGCTGATGGAGAGATAGGAAACCAGCAAAAAGACAGATGTTTTGGGATTGGCTTCTGGTTAGCACCCCTTCACTGATGTTGCCAATGATTTGGTCAGGTGGATGAGACTTCAAGAAGATTAGATCTCCTTTGTATGGAAAATGGCATTTAAGGGTGAGGGCTGCAGACGTGAATCATCTGAGCTAAGCACTGCTGGTGACTTGATGATCCAACAGTGGCTTCAAATGGAGGTGGAGGAATAGGAGGAACTGGTGTGAAAACATGTTGACTTTTATCCATTGTTTGATTGCTTTTATCAACAGTGCTTGATGATGTGGAAGCAGGGGTTAAAGGGCTACTTTGGTCAACAACTGTTGAGGTAGCAGTGGTTGAGCTTTGACAGCTATTTTGAACATCTGCTGCTCTTCCAATTGAAGCAGACTTTTGTTGTGGAATGATGACTTCATATCCATAGTCTGATGAAGGATTTTCTGATGGACCTGCACTGTTAGTCTTGATAGAAACATTTTCAAAAGAAAATTTATCAAGATCAAACAATTCTGCAGGGTTTGCAGGGATTTTCATTGAAGAGAGTTCATTGAACTTCACATTCAAAGTCTCTTCCACTGTCTTAGTCCTTGTGTTGAACACTTTGTAGGCCTTAGAAGTGGTTGAGTATCCCAAATGATAACCACAATCAATTTTGGCTGCAAATTTTGAGATTGAATCTTTTAAGTTTAAAATGAAACATTGGTAGCCAAAAACTTTGAAGTATGAGATCAGTGGTTTTATTTTATACAGCAGTTCATAGGCAGTCTTTTGATGCCTGGGGTTGATTAAAACTCTGTTCTGTACATAGCAAGCAGTGTTTACTGCTTCTGCCTAGAAAGTTAATGGCAAACCTGAATCAGCAAGCATGGTTCTGGCAGCCTCAATCAATGTCCTGTTCTTTCTCTCAACAACCCCATTTTGCTCTGGTGTTCTTGGAATGCTGTACTGCCTTACAATTCCTTTTGACACACAAAACTCATCCAACTCCTTATTTCTAAACTCTGTGCCATTGTCACTCCTAAAGACTTTTACTGGCAAGTCAAACTGCTTTTCAACCTGTGTAACAAAGTCTTGCAGAATGCCTAAAGTTTCATCTTTGGAATGTAAGAAATAAGTCCATGTAAACCTAGAAAAATCATCTACAATTACCAAGCAATATCTTTTCCTTTTAAGACTCATGACTTTAACTGGGCCAAACAGATCCATGTGAAACATTTGCAAGCACTTGGTTGTTTTGTACTCTTCAATGGACTTAAAAGAGCTTTTATGTTGTTTTCCTTTTAGGCAGGAAACACAATGCTCAGGATAGGTGAACAGTTTTTGAGGAATACCTCTTACTAACCCTTGTTTTGACAAAGCAGTGATTGTCTTGAGATTTGTGTGCCCCAATCTTCTGTGCCAAAGTTCTGTCTCTTTGTTAGAGGCAGCTGAGAACAGACATGCATCAGTTCTGGGGTTCTCTATTGACAAATCAACTACATAAACATTGCCACTTCTTTGAGCAACAAGTTGGGTTTTTTCATTTTTTATTATTTCTTCAATCTTTTTAACCATTTCTGGTCCAACAATCCTACAACAATCCTCAGTAAAGAATGAGCCATAGCCCTTATCACTAATTTGTGAGACACTAAGGAGGTTGAATTTTAGATTGTCTATTAGATTGACATTTTCAAACTTAACATTACCAGACTGAACTGTACCAGACCCCATCACATTCCCTTTACTATTATTACCAAGGGATATATCACCCCCTATATGAGTTTTGAAATCTTTGAGTAGGGCTCTACATCCAATCATGTGCCTGGAGCCTCCACTATCTACATACCAAAGACTATCTAAGCATGCAGAAGCTCCCTACACATCAAGTAAAAGGTTAGTTTATTAGGGTCTCCAAAGCGAATAAGGCTTTGGATGGGGTCTCAATAGTGTCTATGTTAAGTTCAGGTGGATGGACAGTGGTTAGCTTAGGGGTTTGGACAGTTTTGGAACTGTTTTTCTCTAACCACTCTTGGGGGTCTTGCCCTATCAGCTGTTGATACCCAAAGGGATGCCTGTTCACTCTTGGTTTAGAAGGCCTTTTGTAGGCTTCATAAACATGTGGGACCCTTGGGTATGGTGGTTGACCTTTACCTCTTCGGTATTGGTTAGCAGGGGGTGCATCAGTCACCTGAACATCTCTTTTAACAGAGGTTTGGTTCAGCTGTTTGGTAACAACTGTCTCAACTAGCACAAACAGTGGTTGGTTCTTGATTGGTGGTTTTGATGAACTCATGGATGTTTTTGAAGTGCACTCATTCTTTTTTTACATCAAAGGATTTGAGATACACACATTCCTTAGTGATGTGATTTGATTTACCACAGATGGTGCAGCTCTTAGTATGTTTAATGATACTTGTTTTGTGAATATCATATGCTTTTAGATGAAAACAATCTTGGGTCAAATGATTTTTCTTCTCACAGAAATCACAAAACAAGTTTTTAACCGTTTGTTTTCTTTTCTTCTTTTCAGACTCCTTTGCAACAGAGTTTTGAACTACTGTTGGGATGTTCTTAAGAGGAATGACCTTTGCATTGGGAGCTTTTACACCATCAGTGGTTGTGAAGTCCATGGGCTTGAAGTTTTCAAGGATGTCACACTCATCAAACCACGTGGGTTTAAATGGGCATTTCTCAATTTCCTCAAAAGTTGAGGACCCCAAAGATCTTTCCAAAGTGATCTTGTTACCAAGTTTGTCAGTTATTTTAACGTCTTGGCCATCCTTGTTTGTGGGAATGATTTCAACAAAACCAGATTCATTTGCAGCATTGTTTTCAACTTGGTCATGTTTTCTAAAACCTACACCAAATTTTACATTGCTTTTGATCTGTTTCTCAAGCATGACCTCATAACCTTTGAAGGATTCCACCCATTTTTCATAAGTGATCTGGGTGAATTCCAACTCCTTTTTGCAGGCATGATATTTTTCTATCATGGTCTGGAGTTGGTCCTTGGTTATGCTATGCTCTTGTTTGATGCTGCAAATTTCACTTTCTTTTTCTCTCAATTTGTTTTTCAGTTCTTTTAATGACTTTTCAAATTGAATTTCAGCAGTTAATACCCTATCCCTAAGGTTTTCATTCACCTCTTTAATGTTAGCAAATGCTCTGATGCATTTGTCTGAACATAGATTTTTAAGAACCTGATGTGATACCTTGGTTTCAGCCATCATGGCACAATCACAGGTATGATCACTTTCTTCTTTAGCTTTCTCTTCTTTTTCACCTTCTTTCTTTTCTTCTTCTTCTTTGGACTAAGGGTCGGACAGTGGTTCTAACAGGGGTTTTGAACTTTCTCCCAACAGTACCTCATCAGCAACAGCAGTAACCACCGCTTCAGCAATTTTCTCCACTGTTTCATCACTTGACTGTTCTTCTTCAGCTTCCAGCCCCTCTTGTATGGTCTCCAATGCTACAAAACAGATATCATTACCAGAAACAGTGCTTTGAGCATAGAGTGCAAAATTTTCATCTCCTAACTCTTCAGGTAAACTGCTCCAGTCAACCAGCCCTTGTGTGAAAAAGCTTTGTTGGTCTGGTTGAACCACTGTTGGTGCAGTTTGTTGAGGTGCAGCCTGTTGCACCTGAACCTGAGGAGCAGGGGCTTGGACATACTGAATTTGGGGAACAGTGGTTTGAACATAATGCACAGGAACAGGGGTTGCACGATGTGTATAGTGAGCATTGTTAACATGGGCAGCAGGGGTATATTGGGCATAGTAAACAGTGCTTTGGTTATTTTGTGGTCTAGGGTTTGTGCTAGGATGTGTGATAATTGGTCCAGTGGTTTGACTCCTGCATTCCCTAGCAAAATGACCTCGCCTATTGCACTTATAGCACTTGATCTTTGACTTATCCAACCCCACTTTTAGATTCCCATGTAACCTTGGGAATTTTCTCCCTGTCCTTTTGTAAAACTTGCTAGTTCTTACACTTAGCAATGCAAGTTGATGCAAAATGTCCATTTCTTCTAAGTCAGTTGGATCAAAATGTTGTAAATCATTGAGTTCAAAGCACAGATTGTCAGAGTTCTGGCTTTCTCCATTTGCTGTGAAAGCAAAGTTGGATGAGTGAGGATCAGAATTGAAGTTTCCACCAGCAGTTATGTCAATAAAATGATCATAAATCTGATCCTTACTGCTGCTAGACTCTTCCTGACCAAAAAGAGCTGTGCTGCCAAATGAGTAGTCATCTACAACTTTTCCAGACTCTTGCAACTTCTTTTTCTGGTTTAATTCCCTTTCATAGGTCAGGAGTCTACCATGAGTTGGGTCAGGGTCAGATCTTTGAACTCAACAGAGTTTCTTGTCACAAAAGCTATAGTATCCCATTTTTCAGGAAGTGATCTTAAAAACCTGCTGTCAATAGTTGATTTTGGAAATTCAGTTTTAACAAGCTTAAGTTCACTTATGAGACAGCTAAATCGCTCAAACTGCTGTGTTAATGTTTCACCCTTAATGTGACAAAAGGTTTCATACTGTTGGCTCAGAATTTCCCTGTTGTTTTCAATTACTTATTCAATCTCCCCAAATTGTTTCTTAAGTGCATCCCACAATTCCTTGGCATTGTTACAGTGTAACAGCCCAGCATAAATTTCATTGGGGAGTGCAGATGCAACGATGCTAAATGCCTTGGCATCCAGTTCGATTTTTTGAAAATCCTGTTCAGTATAGTTCTCAATTTGCTTAGGTTCGAACTTCTTTGGATCCTCAACACTCGGCACCAGTGGAACATGTGGTCCAAAGATAACCGACTTCCAGCATCCGGTATTCTGTTGAGCTAAGATGTGACCCATCCTTCGCTGCCAGATGTTGTACTCATTTCTCTTCAACATAGGTGGTTTGAAGAGAGAACCGATGTTATTGTTCATATCTTGTGATTGTGACGTCATCCTGGTTGTTTTACAGGCACTGGTTAATCAACTTTGATCGTAATTAACCCTTACTCTGTTTTTCAACGAAACGAACAATTTAAAAGTATCAACGATTATGAGCTGAACAATTTATGTCAAAATGATTGTTAGATCAAATTTGACTGTCCAAGCTCTGATACCAATTGTTAGGATCTGAGTTTCTTATGATTGTGCTTTGTTTGATTAAGATGAAAATGAATGATAATAATTGCAGCGGAAACTAAATGGAATAAACTTTCAACACAATCAACTGGAATAAATGTTTTCAACATACATGTTTAACATCAAACCGAATGCTTATATTTATTATAAACTTCAATTACAATGCATGCATATAATACAATCTCCCACTCAGCTTGAGCTCACATTGGTTTGTTCGTACAGAATGACTTGGGATAAAAGAGCTAATAGAACAGTACAGGGTACTGTTCTATTTATAGTACGAAGCAAACCACTGAAGCATCTTTGCTGACGTCACGATGAAAGTGACATCTAACCTCCTAACAACCTACAACTATGGTTCTATACAAGCACTGTTATCTTAACCACTGATTACATTATAATACAAATAAGTAAACTAAACTACTGCTTCTCATTCCACTGTTGTGACTCCAGCTGTACTTTATATCTTCAGCAGTGCTTGACCCATATCAGTAGATTGAGCATCAGTGCTTTAGTCTTCAACAGCATTTAACAGTCTTTAGCAGTTGTTTGAAGATCAGCAGTTGTAGACGAACAGTGGATGGAGGTCATCAGTTGTTAAGCCACTTTCAAGGGGAGAGAATTGAATACTAACATTTGCTTATTCTGGATCCACTGCTCTGATCCTCTGTAGGGTTCAATCCCAACATGTGTCTGATGAAATCACTAGATAAATTGTAAAGACCTTAACAAAGTATTTAGACCTAAAAATTATATGATGAATTCAGGTTGTCTAAAAAGTCTCTAAGGAAATTACTCATATTAATGAAATGTGAATTTTTAGGGTGTTATATATTTTTTCTATGAAAAATATATACTCAATTTTGTATGACATGGCCTAAGTCAAAATGTCCAAATAATATTTTTATGATTACACAATAATTTCAGAATAAAAACTACCAATCATATGGTTTGAAATGTATAGCAAAAATTTATAAAGAATACATATATTATTTCAAAAGGGGGTAGCGGCGCAGCTTGTTGCCCCTCTACTGTCACACTCCAAAAACGTAGTGGTGACGGAAGCTGGTGCCCATTTGTATCTTGCTGAACGATGCATCGTAATGTTGGACATTTCAACTTAATTAAAACATAGATTTTAATACACAGAGTCTTAAAGTTCATCACAATCACACCATAATTAAATTGTTTTGATCCGTATGGATCTTATTACATTGGTCCCAAATAGTTTTAAAAGTTTGTCCAAAACATTATCAAACCAAACATGCATCAACAACCACAAGATACGCTATAATTCCCGAAGCCGAACTCAAGTACCTGTAGAACACGTTAAAATCAAGTGTCAACACAAAGGAAGGTGAGTTCACATATTCATATACAAACAATTCATTCCAAAGGAAAACTTTCTGATTATGTGTTTATTTTAAAACATCCATATAATTATTAGAAAGTCCATTTTACTTCCTTAATAAAATCCATGGGTCATCCGTCGCGGTTCAAAAACCCGACAATAAAGCTCTTACCTAGGTTTTGTATATTAAATTCATAGCGTCAATTTTCAGACTCGTATGTTAGCTAGACAATACGAACTATATATTTACCATGCAGGCATAATCAATGCTAGACAATAAACATAATCTAAATTCGTCGCTTGACTTGACACGGGGCGACAGGTCACGGCGGGGTTGTCAACCTGATAGATCTACCAACAATTCCTCGCACGTAATACTTAATGATTAAACGACATCATGGGCGCAGGGTCCATTTTGAGACCAATATGATGTCTGCCTCACGTACAATATATATATCCTACTAATATGACAAATTTAATACACGATGTTGTACGAATCCCCTGAATCCCCTTCCCTTGGGACCAGGCCAGCATTTGTCCTAACTTTACGGTCTGTTTCTCCTCGGAAACATCGTACCATCCCAATTTCCTCCAAACATTCATTCATCAAAAACATTTTACCTCGAAATGTATGACTTATCAACTCCATATATTTTCAACAAAAATATATATTTTATATTAAAAATAAAAGGTATGTTTTAATCCAAAAACATTATTAAACCCTTTTATTGGCGTGTTCTACCCCCAAAATATATATACAAAGCAGTAAAAAGAGGGGTTTAGTGACACTCACCTTTGGGTGCGTATTTTAAATAGCGCAATCCCAGAGATTGATTTCTACACGTCCTATTATATAGATAGTAACGATTTTTAAATCAATATACATACATCAAAAAATCTTAAGTTTCTATGTTTCTTAGAATTCTCACATAACTTTGAGATTTTCTTGAAAAATCATCGTTTTTTATTATGTTGGCACGTTAATATATATATATATATATATATATATATATATATATATATATATATATATATATATATATATTAAAGATTTTGAGACTTGAACGATTTTATTGGTGACAGTTATCGTGTAAATCCGTTAACATTCCCGTTTACACGCAATAAATCTACGATTTGCGCGTCGTAATATACATATATAAACGTTCACATAATTTATCATCGAAACACGTGAAATCTTGTTAACTTATCTATTTTGTCATTTTTAAAGCAAATATACATAAAATATCTCATATGTATCAAATTTCATGCTCGACACCCAAGTTACACATTTAACGCGATTTTTACTGTTTCTACCGCACAAAACTTACAAGCATACATGCGTAAGCTAAATTTCTAATATCATGTTAAAAACTTAACATATTTTCACATTCACAAGTTTATATCACATAACACATCTTAATACATAAGGTTCACCCAAATATTACCCATACTAGTGTACATTGAAAAATGCGTATTTTAGCGATTCGGTAACGTTTTCGGCCGTCGGAAGTCACGTATGACCAACCAAACACCAAGTAAACTTAAAATTAGTTAAAATACTTATTTTTAAACTAAAAATATCAGTTTCCTTACTGATCTAAATCAGTTTTATATAAATCACTCAAAAAGCTGTTTTTTGACCGTTTTAACGCATAGTTTTGCGTTAAACGTTACTATAATCATTCCAACTCGAAACGACTTGATATTTTAACACAATACATGTTATTTACTGATTAAAATAGTGGTTATAATCAGATTAGTGCAGTTTTTGTGTAAGTCACATAAATCATGCGATATCACGTATTTTACAACTCCTAACGCACCAAGTACAACATGCAAAGCTAGAAAACATTATGAAAAAGTTTTATACCATTTTAAAACTTCAAATAATTATATTTTTAGTGTTTAGAATCTGATTAAAAATCGTCTTCATCATACCATACATAAATCATCATTTCATGACCATTCATCCACATGCATGCTTAAGTACAAGCATCTAATGCATTCAAATCACATCATCATCAACATGCATGAACTAAATTATTTCTATCATGTATTTAACTCATGTTCAAACATTCAAGAACATCATCTTCCTCGTATATCATCATCGAATCATTTAACCTAAATGTAAGATTCTCTCTATTTATGAACATATGACAAAAAACCCATATGCATGTGTATACATATATACATACACGACATCACACACATGTGCACATAAACATCCAAATATTCCACTTTTCATGACCATCTTTAATCATAGAACTTTTATAAACATCATTCCTTGATCATGCATGCATTACTCTTCCAATAATCACATAAATCAGGATTTAACAAAAATCAAAACACAACCTCTATCATGTATATATATACATTCACGGCCACACACATATATAGGGTCGGGATTTAGAGAAAACGGTGGAAAGTGTGAGAACGGTGAGAACGCTTATGGATCATCTGATCAAAACAATCTATAGACTAGATTGGCACGGTGGCGTTTTCATAAATAACATCAATTTTATTACGTGGACGCGCTTCGTTAAGGGTAAAAGTGTCTTTTGACTACTCCAAACAAAACGCCATCTCATGAAAATAAAATGCCAAACAAAAATCACACACCATTTTAACTAAACACGCCATTAGATATAAAACGCCAAACTTAATTATAGTAAAATCCCGCCTATAAAAACCGCCAAAAAAATCCTATATATACAACAACTCAGACCTTCAATTAAAAACACACACAAAAACCCCAAACGCCATATTTAATATATACCATTCGTCTGATAAACGCTAGAAAACCCAAACATCAAATATATTGTTGTCAATAAAGTGTAGCTGTATGGTATGGACAACATTGGCAGTTATCTTTCTTAACTGAGGATTAACATTGTTATCCATCACCATACAGCAACACTTTATTGATTTTAGCATGATCAAATTTACAGTTTTAAGAAGGTTTATTTTGTGGCGTTCTTTTTCTCGGTAAAATGCCAAAAAAGATAACATTTTGGCTGAAAGGGTGTACACTCAATAACATTTTGCTGCATGAGATGGACAAAAATTATAGAAAAAGAGTCTGATTTCAGACTTTGTGTTTCCAAACAGTGACAAAAAAACTACTTCAAAAAACAAAAATAAAAAAAAATCATACGAAAGTCGAAACAGCCAGTGAAGATGCTTCAAAAGAAGAAAGAGACTGGTGACAGTGAAGATTTGGAAGATCAATATTTATTTTGTTTAATTTTCTTTTTCAGTTGATTGTTATATAATAACAACGCCATATCTAATAAAAACGCCAAAAAGCCAAATGTCTTACACCTTTGGCGTTTATTAAACCATCATAAAATTACTTTGGACAAGTATTATAAGAAAACCAAAATAATAATAATAATAATAATAATAATAATAATAATAATAATAATAAAATAATAAAATAAAAAAAACAAACTTGAAAATGTAACTAGAAACAGTAACTACAAATCAGTAATACTGAAGATAGGGAAAATTTATTATATTAGAATCTAAAACGCCAAACTTGAAAGATGGGACGTGTTACAGACTTCAGAGATAAATCTTGTCAAAAACAATAATTACAAACAGTAACTGAAAAGACTAATACTTTATTATAATAACGCACCGCCTAACTTAGGCGCCAAAAAGAGATCCTATAAAATGATACGTCTTAGCAACTTCCATTTGATCAAACCAAAAAAACAAACGCCAATACTACTAAATACCACTCACTGTAAAACACCAAAAAAAATCAAAGATGGCAAATATGCTTTCTTGGATATTCGGTATTGTTATTCGTGAAGTTTCACTGAATGAATTATTAGCAGAGGAGAGTAACTCAGTAAGATTTTGCTGCATGAGATGGACAAAAATTCAAGAAAAAGATACTGATGCCAGTCATATGGCATTTTGTATTTTTTGTTCTTGAAGAAGGCTTGGATGAGGAGAAGAGATCAATGACACTAAAGAGTTGGATGATTATAAAGATGAAGATCAACATGAAAAAAAGCGAAAAACCCACCCACACGTCATAGATTTATGTCCCCAAACATCCACAAAAAAGACAATTCAACAGACGAGCAAGCAAAATATGTGACAACTGTCAAAATTTCAGATGTCCGTACGATTATTAAACAACGATTAGTGCTTAATGACTGTGCTGAATTACAATTAATTACTTGAATTGCTTTCTGATTATTACCATATACATACATATGCATCATATATTGCAAGTGACATATCATTATTGCATGCAAACTTTGTTGATTCAAATGATGCACGAAACACAGTTAGCACAGTTATCAGACAAACCAGAAAAATGCTGACGGAGTTCAGTAAATAGACAGACAGACATTGTATTGTATTGTATTGAGGTATAGAATGAGCCAGAAACCAAGTATTACACTAGTATATTGTGTAGGGAAGTAAGGATCACCAAACTGCCTTCCTAGAGATAGTTTAAGTGTCGGAAAGTGCCTAAAACTCACATAAACTGCAGAATTCTGCAGAATTCAGCAAAATTCAGCATTTAAACAACTTAATATCATGCAGAAATAAGGTTAAATGGTCCTGAATGCTTTCCTAAGTGTCGAGAATCAAAACTGTCATAAAAGGGTACATAAAGCACACTAAACTGCGTAGTTTAGCACCTTAACGAACCGGTAACCAACCGAACAACCGGACACTACCCGAAACACCAATTTTTCACTAGAAGCATTGTTTTAACATTACCAAGCTAGTTATGGTCCCCGAACATTATAACACATCATATAAATATCTTGTAACTAAGTATCTAACTAATACTTGGATTTTAACCTAAATACTAACTATAAAGTTTTAACCTAGCCTACTACCCCCCTCACCTATGGACGGCCAACACAAGGGCCCACATGAAGATTTTCCTTGAATTATTTATTAGATCATGTTGGGTATATTCTACACATATTATACCATATTCCATTACATGTTGGAAGAAATTTCCTATAAACCATAAGATTAAGCCAAGTTCATTTCATCATCTTTAACACAAAAATTCCCCTTCTTCTTCCTTCCATACTTACGGCCCACATACACACCCCACACACATCCATTTTCATTCAACAATCAACTATTCTAAGGTGTCCACAAGGTGTCTCTAGAATCATTAGGAAGCTTGGAACCTTCAGAAGTTCAAGGACCTCTCTCACTTGCTTTTATCCACTTGTTTTCTTCTCATGATCATCCCTAGCCTTGAGCTAGTGGTAAGAACATTGATCTTGCTATTTCACATATTATATTAGTGGTTAAAAGATGATACAAGATGATTATCATGAAGAATACTAAGAAACAAGAAGATGAAACATGAACATAAGCTTAAAATTATAAGAAATCATGAAGAAATCATGTTGTTTATGTGTTGATTTACTTGTTGATCATTGTTTGCTTATGAAAATGATATAGATCATCATATGATCTTGCTAGATCATGATTAAAAACATAATCTAGCAAGATGAGGGGATGAACATGTTAGAGTTTAATGAATCATCCTCACATAAAGCATGAACTTGAAAGAACATAATGTGTTCTTGTGAAATAATGATTATAATCAAATGTAAGTCTTGTAGATCTAAGATTTCAAGAATGATTTTTCAAGAAACCAAGTTAAAAATACAAGTTTTACTTAATCTTAATTCTTACATAAATAAACCTCATTTTTGGTGGTTAAACAAGTGTAGAAACACCTATGTAACAAGAAAAATCCAAGAAGAAACATTTTTAGAAAATATGATTATAAGTTGTAAAGATCTAAATTCTTTAAAAATGATGTTTTTAAAGAATCAACCACACTTTAAAGGGTAACAAGACTTACTAAATACACTAGTAAGTTACTAGATATTTTTATAAATATTCAAGTTCATGAAGTGGTAGTATATGCTTGTTTTTTGGCAAAATGGGTAAGTAAAGATGGTTTGTTGTTGATTATTGATTGATTGTGATGATTTACAAAAGAAAATGATATACCTTCAAAGTATGGAAACCTCCATTTTTAGGGGAAACTATGGCGAAATTTTTTTAAAAATTAAACACTTAGAAAATTATTTCTAAACAAATAATTACAAGTGTGCTTTAAACCATGAATTTTTACATAAACTTTGCCATAATTTTTGTTACAAAAATTATAAATATTGGAGGTTGGTTTTTACAAATAAAAGTGACTAAATATATATTTAGGAAATATATATTTAGAAGGCACCATGTGTGTGATTATTTGTATATTATGTATTAGTTATATTATTTTAGGATTTGAAATAATATAACTCATTAAAATACCAAGAAATTACAATCCAAAATTCCAAGGAATAAATATACAAAGAATACCCAAAATACCGGTAAAACCGAACAAAGGAATATAACTCACAAAATATTCTGGAAATACTATTCATGTGTATATTTTGGTAAATAATATTTTGGACATCAAGGGAATGAGAATGGGATTTTCATGATTACTACAAAACATTTCATATTTTTGACAAGAAGAAAATATATTATTTTTGGGTGAATGAAAATATGTATTTTCTTGGAAATATTAGAAGATATATTATTTTTGAAAGAAATATATATTTTCTCAAACAAAAACGGAATATATTATTTTGGAGAAAAATAAGCATATATATATATATATATATATATATATTTTCTAAGTTAGACTTGAAAATATATTATTTTTGGAACTTATATGAGAATACAAATATTTTTACCAAAGGAAAAATTATAAATAATTTTTCTAAGGAGTATTTCTTAAAATATATATATTTTGGAAATATATATGGATTTTATTTTACTAAGGATACTTAATAATTACAAGAGATACGTATTTTCGTACATATAATTACACTCCGGAATACGATGCCAATACATGACAAAAATATACAAGTATAAGAATACGAATACAGATACACCCATCCTTGGGAGGGATATACATATACAATACATATGTGTGTCAAGTTAAAATATATTATTTTAACTAATATTCCAAAATGTAATAAATATAATTTAAGTTAAAATATTTAATATTTTGACAAATAATTATATACTTGGAATAACATTGATAACACAAACTAACGTAACTCAAGACACTAATTAAGACCAAGGTTAAGGCACGACCTACCCGCCTAATGGACCGTAGTACGCATGTAGGTAGTCGTGCGTTCTAGAGGAAGCTTTGAGTTACATTGGATACGAAGAACGCAAAGCTGTGAGTTAATGTCCCCCTTTTCTTTTAACTGTTTTCAGTTTTATAACTTCGGGGGTGAAGTACATGTTACATACTGTTTACAGACAATTACAAATGGTATGATTAGCTAAGGAATGTATTGCTAGATCATGTGAATGGATAGGCGATTGACTTAAGACCATTAATCCTTGTATAAGGACCGAGGGGCATGAGTGATAGATCTATTGGGTGTTGCGAGCCCCACCCATGGGCCTGCCAGTTGGCCGCATGTGGTGACTATGTCGTTCCGCCGGAGGGGCCGGCACGAAAGACGCTTACAGGGTTGTGTGCTTCCTATACCATGTCACTTATATTAATGTATTAGCTACACATTAATTGATCTGTTTTCCTTGTTGCTTCATACCAAATTACAAATAGATACATGCATACTTACAAATGTTTTCAAGGTTGTTCGTGCACACATACAAAACACATGAACTCGCTCAACTTTTGTTGATGTTTTCAAACTACATGTATTTCAGGATATTAAGTATGGATCTGGCGGGCGTTGGAGTTACAAGTCATGTCTCTAATAAAAGGTGTCATCCGAAGTCGAAGGGTTTGGGTTACGTATTTTATCTTGGATAAGATACATGGCTCGAAACCTAGTTTGGTAGTGTCTTTTGTGAAGTCTAGTATGAAACTTTAAGCTTTGGTAGTCATGTGATCTAAACTTAAAGTCTTAGTTTGATTGTATTGTTTTGAAAACTATCTATGGATGAACATCTTGGTTTTATCATATAGTTGTTTTTTATGGTTGAATGCAATGATATTAAGCAAGTCACACCAAATCACGCTTCCGCAAAAGTCAGGGTGTGACAAAATAATCAAACCGATGGGTTTGTTAAGTTTTACATAATACGCCATATTTTTGGTGACAGTTCTTGTACTATTAAAGAATAGAGAGACTGATAACAATGAATATTCTGAAGAGAGATCCGATTAGGATTTTTAATTTATTTTCTTCGCATGTGTTTTTTTTACTGTGGCTGAAATATAATCTAACAATTGTAAAACGCCAAGATACCACAAATGCCAAAATGTTTATAAAAAATAATAGAACAATGGACCATCTTTTTAAAACGCCTTGAAAAACGCCATTCAGATAGATTTCCTGACCACCCTAGGTTCCAATGGCATACGATTTGAATAAACGCCATAAACGCCAAAATAATAATACGATGAAACCATTAAACGCCATTAATTATTGAATTTGGTTAACGCCAAAAATCTTAAACCCCAAAAATTAAAACAATATTCGGAAAATCGGAACTAGAAAAGCAGAAGATGAAAGGACAAAAAAGCCCCTCCGCCCTTCTCTATGCCGCGTGACACGTGTTGGGCCAGGATGCGTTCTCACCGTTCTCACACTTTTGAGCGTTTTCTCCTGATCCCGTTTCCACATATATATATACACTTTCATTTTTATTTTGTTTAAAACCCATTTATTATTAGTTTCAAGTTTGTGAAATATTCCAAGAATCAAGAGAAACCTTCCACTATCATCTTTATCACCAAGAATCAAAGAATAAGATTTTTAAAGTGAGTTTTATACCTTCATGATTCTTAGTGGGTTTTGGCCAAAAATGATGATATGGAGCTTAATTCTAACTTGAAACTCCTTGGAAACACTCTTAAATCTTCAATTGGATTTGAAACAAGATTGCATGAACATGAATTTTCAAGAACATGATTGAAATTTGAAAATGGTTGTATGTGAGAGGGGGTTCGGCCGAGTTCAAGAAAGAGATCGAGAATGTGATTTGTAAAATGGTTTCTTGTAAGGATTTAGGAGATTTTAGAGGATTTAGGTGAAACATAATCATCACCAACCTCCTTTTATGACCAACAAATGGAGGAGAGAGGAGAGAGATGTATTTGCATGGCCACCACATGTCTACACTCTCTCAACATATGTATACATACATATATATATATATATATATATATATATATTACACGCATACACACGTATATATACATTTATATAGATCAAAACTGGTATTTTACTAGATACCGGGTATTTTATCTAGTGTTTTAATCCCGTTTTATGACGTTTTAAATTATTTTTATCATTCTATAAAAAGAATCACTCAAAATTATTATTAAAATAATTATCAGTTGCCTGAACTGGCTGCGTTGACAGTATTTTGTTAGATACGCGCAGTATCGCGCGGTACGCGCTCAAACTTGAAAAATAGAGTTTCTTAGCGTTTTAATTTATTTTTCCTCACGAATATGATTAAAATTATTATTCTAATAATAACAGACTATTTTTAGGATTTTAACACTGATCGGGTGGTGTTCGTTTCGCATTTTAACCGTTACGCGATAAGCGTTTATCTTACCGTTGCCAACATAATTTTTACCAAGGTTTAAATTTACCAACTCATTAAATTCCACATATAAACATCATAATCAGTCAAATACAACCTTTTATCTATTCACAACACGTGTTACAATCGTACGGAATGGCCTGAAAAGCCGGGTGTCACATTTACCAACTATCTCGATGTAAATTCATATCACATATTGATGTTGCATTTTTTTTAACAGCACAATACTTAACATTTTCTATTCATTTTCTTGTAGTTGAAATAGATAATAAGATACGAGAGAAAAAATATTTAAATACTATGTTAAAATGAATAAAAGTTGGTTAAACAACGTAATCCTATAAATCCTCAAATTAGTATGAACCCTAAAATATGATTTTTCAAATAGAGAATCATTTGCCCTTTATCAACGGAAATTGATAGAGAGCGTTTGGAGACGACATAAAATAAATACGTTTAGGCTCAAGAATTACTATAGGTCCCTTAGTCCTATAGATCTTCATAGAATTGTCAATCTAATCTAGAGTGCAGAATTCTCTAGATCAGATTATCACAGAAAGATGTAGAAACAAATATCACCACAAAATGATCTTTATTGATTATCTATCAAACTGATTACAATCAATCAAGATCCCGAACAATCACCAAATTCGTCCAAGACCATTATCTCTCACGAATTGTCACTCTAACTCTCTGTAAACTCTTTCTCTAATGATTATGGTGATTAACCTAAACCCTAATGCATAGCCTTGTTTATATAACACAAGTTTGCAACCTAGGCTAGGGTTAAAACACATGGGCTGCTAAATGGACAAGCCTAATTTGCCTACCATTCCCCAATGTGGGTTTGGTTTGACCCAATCACTGTTAACTAAACTATTACAAAGCTAAACTCGCTAACCATTTATCATTTCACTAATTACAAGATATCCAAAGACCCAAATCTAAAAGTTGTTGTCACAAAAATGTACCAACAGACTCTCCCTTGACAATATCTTCATAAAACAACTTTGTCTTCTGTCATCTTGGATTCTTCATGTAATCTCTTCATCGTCTTTGGTCTTTGGATAGCTTCAGCTTCAATAGCTTCTGTCAGCAGTAGACTCCCCCGAAGCTAATGCATCCAATCACCAAATATTCAAAATTGTTAGCACTTGAGTAAACTCTAGTTCAGCATTTCCATAGAAATCTTCAAACTCTTCAAACTTTGTCTGCAATGTAGAAAGGAGGTTTCTACCATGCATCCAATCAGACTCCTCTTCACTAAACTTCACAACAACTCATTACTTTACTTCACTTTGCTTCATAGGAACAAATTGCAACTATCTGTATACAAAATAAACATCTCGAGAAACCATAAGAATTTTTCAACATAGTTTATCAAATTATTATTAATCAAAAGATGTGAAAACCGTATTACAGATTAAGCAATTTTTCAGTTCAACACCAACACTCAAAACTTTTACCCAACACACTAGAACCTGCAAGATTAAAGATTTAGAACTTATTTTCTAACACCAACTCCCCCTATCGGTAACAATTCCTCCATGAACAACCATTTTCCATACGATAAGAATTTTAAAGAAAAAGAAAATCTTTTTGGATTTTTATATTTTTCTGAAAGCTAATAAATAACAAAAAAAAACAACTAAAATAAACAATCTATTTTTGTGAGAATCACTGGTTAAGAAGATCATATCAGTCAAATCAAACTACTTCACACTTGAAGTTAATTCTTCAAGTTAATTTTCGTGAAATGTAGTTCAAGACGATTACCAGTATTGTTTATCCACTAAAAACAAAACAAATGAACATTTCAAGTATCTTTACTTGGTGATATGTTAAGGCAATATTATACGGATGTACTAGCGTGTCCAACTTCAGGACATACCCTCGTGATCAAGGTATGCACAAAACATCCTCGTAGTAGGTGAGTATACCGAAATCTTCTTTTTTGTTTTACAACGAATGGTAATTGGTGACCAGGTTAGTACTTTCGTACAGTAAAGAGACCAATATCCAACGAGGTAAGGCAAATACCAAATTTTGGTACGATTTATGTATTTTGCAAATTTGAATGACTCTCTAGGAGAGCTTCTTCAATTTATGGGTTTTTTGGCATTTTAGCTCTTTGAAGATATCTTGGTTGTGCCTAGGTCAGCATATATCTGGATGCAGCAAAAGGACAACCCTGATATTCCAGATGAAATAACAGTATAAAGACCTAAAACAACCAAATTTGGCAATCTCTCAGCGCAAGATTTAAGGTTATAAAACCATACGCCACTGCTATGTTACCCACTCATACACAGTTCATTATGTTTATATCACCTTGGTAAGTTGATTATTTTATGTTTCTTGCCTACGGGTACATCATATGATGAAGCTACTATCACACTTAAGCAATTTAATTTCAGTTCCAGTGTGACAGTCTAACTCACTGATGTACTATCATTTCTTCTTTTTCACATAGTGATAACTCATTTTTGATTTTTTATATTTTTTATTTTTATGGTTTTCTATTTTTTTAATTTTTGATTTTTAAGAAAGCAATAAACTATTTACAAAATTCTTATGAAAAAATGGTTATTCAGGATTCCTCATCCCGTTGAGTTCGACTAGATATTCAAATCGAGCCCTGTCAAAAGCTTTTGTGTAAAGATCTGCCATGTTATCTAATGTGTCGACTCTATGCAGTTCAGTCATTCTCTTTTCATCATAATCCCGTATAAAATGAAGACGAATGTCAATGCGCTTTGTGAGACTGTGTTTTACAGGATTAATTGTTATGGAAATTGTGGCATTATTGTCTATCATAATAGGGGTGAGAGTGAAATTCAAACCGTAATTGCCATTTGCTGCTGTATCCACAGAACTTGAGAGCAACAGCTACCTGCAACAATGTATTCAGCTTCACACGAAGATGTAGACACACAGGCTTGTTTCTTGCAATGCCATGACACAAGTCTTCCCCCTAAGAATTGACAACCACCTGTGGTAGATTTTCTGGTTGATTTGCATCCTCCGAAACTGAATCATTGTATACAATGAACTCTAAGTCACTATCAGCAGGGTACCATAACCCAAACTTAGGATTTTCCTTCAAGTAATGAAGAATACGCTTCACAGCCTTCATATGAGACTCCTTCAGATTTGCTTGATATGTGGCACAATGACATACGATGAATATAATGTCTGGTCTTGAAGCAGTAAGATACATCAACTATCTGATCATGGCCCTATATTGAGTTGGATAAACATCTTCCACACTCTCAACATCTAGACCAATATTGTGATTTTCACAAATGGGTGTATTAAAAGTTGTGCAAACCTCCAGCTTGAAACGAGTCATAATGTCATACACATACTTCTTCTAATGAATAAAGATGCAACACCCTGACCGTGTAGAAACAACCCACGGTGGAATCATCGAGGAGTCACGTTACAAATTGCTCACTACACATGGTACTAAAAGTTTCATTATATTAATAGTATTGTTTTACAACACAAAGAGTACAAATAATTGTTTTTATATTTAGAAGCAATCTAAGGTCCGAGTGCGTTCCTATGTGTAGCATACTTGAAATGTCAATACCTGAAACCTATGTGAAAATAAAGGGTCAACAATAAAGTTGGTGAGTAACATAGATTTTGTTGGCCAAATTTATGGCAAAAGGTTTGGTATTGAAATACTTTGACAACTACGTGAGTTGTCGAATGAAAATATATTTTTGAAACCAATATGGCAAAAAGTTTAGTATTTCAACACATTGTTTTTGGATTAGTAAAACTTGTGACAAAAATATTTTGTGAATGGCAATATGTTTAATACAAAGTATTTTTGTATTGGTGAAAAGTGTACTTTGTTCTTTGTTTCTCTTGTACTTTATCTTGATATAACACAGAATCATCAAGTGATTTTGGATAATGTTGCGAAGGGTAATATGATAAGAGCACTTATATATAGGAACTACGAGCGGCGTATCCACCATGCCCTTATCGTATTACACTCGCCTAGTTATCCTTGATCACTCTAGATTCTATGTTATAACACCACACAACACATAAACACATAACACAAAATTTGACTAAGGACTTGTGGAAGTACTCTTAGAAATCCAATCAAGGATTTAAAATAGTACTTTAAGTATCCTCTAAGAATCTAACTATTAATATCGTAAGATCCTACAAGGATTTGGCATTTGTACTTTGTTTCATCAAAACCTAAAATCCTAAAGTGATTTGGATAATGCTACGATGAGTAATATAATAAGAGCACTTATATATAGGAAGTACCAGCAGCGTATCCACCATACTCTTATCGTATTACACTCGTTTGGTTATCTAAATCACTTACACAACTCTGCACATAATTATACGTTGCAAAGTACTCTTATAAATCCAATCAAGGATTTAAAATAGTACTTTAAGTATCTTTAAAGAATCTAACTATTAATATAGTAAAATCCTACAAGGATTTGCCATTTGTTTCTTGTTTTGTGTGACATCTATGCTTGTGTAACCATTGTACAAACTCTGAACAATTCAATATCAATAAAACAATGTGTTTTGATCCCAATGTTTGTTTATTTATGTTTGACATTTTGCACGTTTTGATTTTGATCGATTTTGAACTCTATATCGCTTTCTGGAAAGTTATACGCTAACTGATGCGTAAACGTAATCAGTTTAACGCGACAAACACTCTGGAATAGTGACATAAGCTTAACATACCTTAAATAACCTTTACATAGCTTGGAAATAAGTTTTAAAGGGTTTGGTATGGCAAAAACAAGTTTATTCGTTCACAACGACTATTTGCGTCAAACTGCAAAAGTCTGCCATTTCGTATGGCAACGTACAGTCCAGAACATGATCATAAGCTAAACATACCATAAATAACCTTAACATAGCTTAGAAATAAGCTTTGAGTGATTCGGTGTGCGAAAATATGCTTATTTGATCATACAGGGACTAAAAGCGTCAAAAACGGCGTAAGTTTGCATTTACGCGCATATCTTACGTTTTGACCGCATCTGGACATCCAAAAATTTTTGTAGTCACTAAAATATTTTATTTTAGTGATCGGAATGCAAAAATGCCATTCGTCGCTTAATTTGGATCGTTTTCGCGTCCGTTCAAGTTT
Organism: Helianthus tuberosus; assembly: GCA_030545235.1. Classification (NCBI taxonomy): domain Eukaryota; kingdom Viridiplantae; phylum Streptophyta; class Magnoliopsida; order Asterales; family Asteraceae; genus Helianthus; species Helianthus tuberosus. The sequence goes on from CM060432.1 coordinate 24,278,839, forward strand.
CGCCGTAATTTACTAAACAACGTGACCTTACGACCAAACGAACCAATACCCGAGATATTTCTGAGCATATTTTGAGTCCCCTATACTTTAACGACCTTGTAGAGCCTTGAAAATGGCTTAACGGGGGTTAAAAGTGCCAAAAATCAGCTTTAGCACGTGCAGGGACCAAATATGTCAAAATTGAAACTTTGCTGAATCGACCAGAGGTCGCGGGCCGCGTAAGCCAGCCCCTATTCTTACGCGGGGAGTGAGCGAACACCCAGTGGCAGAAAACTCATTTCAGCAAACTGTTTGCAATTCAGGCCCTTCTAAGCAATTTTTCTTGTTTTGGGGAGCAAGTTAACACCTCCCCAAGTATGTTAGTTGTCCCTTAACACATGTATGGCTAGGATTTCTTGCTTGGTGGCCAAACAAACCACTTGTAATGATCCTAGAGCATCAACACAACTATAAATACCCCCATCTCTTCCTAGTTCATTGCTCATTCTAATTTTGGAACTCTAAGTGGAGGAATCCCTGCAAAGGAGCCACCTACCTGAGTTCTAAGATCATCCTTCTAGCCCTTGAACACCTTGTAAGTGTTCTTTCATGGCTTAGTAATGATTTTCAGCTATTTAGAGCTGAAAGTCAAACTGTTTGACCAACAGTTTGACTTTCGGTTTTGACCATCAATTGGTCAAGTCAAAGTTCAATTGAACTTTGCAACGTGATTGTAATCACGATGGTTATAATCCTCACCGATTATACCTACTGATTACCACGTTGACTAGGTGTAGTGACGAGTCAAAGTTTCGGTCAAAATGCGTATTTGCGCGCATTTTGCAACGAAACTATTTTCGGGTATCAAAACCCTTTGTTTTGATACCAAATCAGTTTTCTAAGTTAGTTAAACATGTTTTAACATGTTTAACTTGTCACTACTAGTTTAGTGCTTGTTTGGGGTCGTAAGTTAAGCGGTCTAAACAACCGCTTAGACATTCGAACCCGACCCGTTTGGTCGATCATTAGGATCCGACCAAGCATGATTAGTGATCATAGTTGCATAGGGAATAACCTCTGAGGTTATACCTTATGATCACATAGGTTGGTTAGTTATGTGTTAAGTAGGTTATACATTTTCCTATGGGGTTGAGTAAATACTATTTATTCATCATACATGAAATTTTTCTTCACATTAACATAATCATATGGTTTGAGTAGATACTTTCTACTTGTTATACATTACATTTGGATATACATGACACAGTCTTCACATGACATTGAACATGGTTTACAAATAAACATTTTGACATTGGTTTTAAACAAAACATTTTGATTGATTTGTTGGTGCATACGTCTGTCGACTTCGTCTTGTATCGAGTCTTGTAATAGAATTGTTAGATCAGGGCATGTTGTACGAGAAAATAGGGTTTGGGGTGTGATTGAGCTATTTCGCACGAAATAACAAAGAGCTATTTCGTACGAAATAACCATTGGCTATTTGGCACGAAATAGCAAGATGCTATTTCGTATGAAACACCCACCACTATATATACCCTTGATGCTGATTCATTTGTAACGTTCGTGATTCCGGTACCGAAGTGCTGCCGATGTGTCGTTTGATTTGTAAACGTGTTATATCAATAAAGCAAGACAATTAAGAGTGAATCAAGCTGTTACACAGTCTAATCAACGAATTCCGCCTCTGATTACACCGAGAACTCTTCTGATAGACTCATTTCGATCGTCTCACGATCCTACATGTGGTATCAGAGCTCAGGAGGAAGATTTCTTACCAAATTCAGCTTGATTTCTTCAAAATTCTGACTTCTACACTTTCTTTTCAAAATTAAACAAGATTTAATGGTCAAAATGACTTGAATTTCACTCATTATAAGCGAAACACTCTTTTAACAAGGCCTTGAAAGAATTGGATCTAAAATCAACCTAAAAATTGATCATTTGGACAAAAAATCAGATCGACATGGTGACGTCCGCAGTATTTCGCAAGAAATAGTCAATTGATTTCGCTTGAAATTGCTATTTCGCTTGAAAAATACACTTGATTTCGCACGAAATCACTGTATTTGGTTTGTTTCGCACGAAATCACCCCAGATTTATTATTTCGCACGAAATCAGCTTGTAATTTCGTACGAAAACAACCTGTAATTTCGTATGAAATCATCTATTTCGTATGAAATCAGTCATTTTGCACCATAAGGACTTCATTTCAAACGAAATAAACCTCTGGTACGAAAATAATCACAAGTTGTATAACTCAGCAGTAATCGTTTGATTCTTTCGCTTTCAATCTTTTCAAGTTCCAAATCTTGCTTCAGCTTTGCACAGTCTTCAATATATTCATTGATGACCTTCTGCTTTGTCATTAATGTTGAGCTCATCATTGTCATAGCAGCATCAACTTCTAAATTTGTCTTTTTCAGACCATCAACTGTTCTGTTCAGCACATCGTATGACTCTTTCACATACTTTACATCAAACAACAGTTTCTCTTTCAATTCTTCAAGTTCACGAATCTTCTTGTCTTTTTCTTCACAATGTTTGCAAGACTCCAAACATTTCTGACAAGGTTTAATGACCTCGACAAACTTTTCAACTTCGACAATTTTCTCAACTAATTTCTCCACTTCAACAATTTTCTCCACTAACTTCTCAATCAGTTTCTCAGGTACAACTGATTCTTCATCAAGACTTATTCTTTCTTCACATTTTTCAACTTCGACCTTATCAGTTGAATTTTCTTCAACTTCTGCTTTCTCGGTTTCCAATTTTGTCCTTTCTTCAGCACTCTTTCTTGCTTCCAACTCTCTCTTCAATCTAGCAGCCTTTTTCTCATTCAGCATCTCAACCTTATCTGCAAAGAACAAATTAAAACTATCAGTATCCAGACCTTTTCTAGCTTTATTAATATACTCTTCTTCATCATCTGTATCTGCATCACTTCTTAATTCTGGAAAAATCGGTATTCTTTTTTGATGAGATTTGATTGATTCTGCTTCCAAGATTTTAGCAATAAGAGTTGATTTCTTTAAAAATTCTTTATCAGGCACGTAGTTGTCCCAACTAAAACCCTCTGCTAGCTTTTCATCATCTTGATTGACAAGAAAAGCTTTCTTCTTTCCATCCTCAAGAGCACGTGATGACAATGGTTGTTGTTGAGTAAGCTGATGAAAAATTGATTTTTGATAATATTTAAAAATTGTTAAAATTCTACAGGTTGTGGACTTGCTGGAACTTCCAGGTTGGTAAGTGTGGAGTAGGAATCGGCATTTTCCTGCAAGTGGTATTTCAGTTTTCTAGTGGTAGTTGTTCGTAAATTGTCATATTTTGCTTTACAACTGGTAGATTTGAACCTACAAGTGGTTGAAAACGAGATTTTCATCTATAAGTGGTTAGTCAAGGTCATTAAGTTAAACTTGATTTAACTTTCATACAAAGTGATTGGAAAACAAAGTGATGATCATATCCCTATTTTTACAAGTGGTAAAATCAACAAAATTTATTTTCCGGAAAAACCATTTTTGATTAAAACAAACTTAAGTGTTTTGAAATCATAATGGGAAAATGGTTTGTTGTCAGGGGGAGTTCTGATTGTTTATGCCTAGTGGATGGCGATTTGAAGCAATTCACAATAGTTGTCACTTTATTTGTACAGTTTGTTTTCAAATTTCCTTTAAATGATTTTGAATTTTTGGGGGAGTAAGAAATAAATTTCGGAAAATCCAAAAACATTAGAAAATTTGAAAAAGTAAAACACATGATAAAATTTCAAAAACGAGTTTTGTTGTGAAAAAGAGGAAATGATAGTACATCAGTGGACTATCACAGCATGTTAAAGAATTGGAAAGTTAAATGTGATAAACGGTCTCACTGATGATGTGCTAGTAGGTTTTTGTATATTTAGTAAATTTTGTCGAGATATAAACCTAAATTTCAAACTTACTTATCTCGTGGGGAACATCTCTCGGATATATGGGTAACCCCCGAAATCTTGTTTAAAAGACCCCTCTTTCTGAGATACTAGGTCTTTATGCTTAGTGATATATGGGGTATTATCCCAGGACTTCTGATTTTGCGGAAGCAATGGCCTAGTCCCCGTATAATACTTTTCGCTTGCTTGAAATATAGCACAACCCTCAGCCTAAAAATGATGAAACATTGAAAATGCTAATCATGTGCTGTTGAAGAAAAGATTCTCTAAAGGGAACACACCTAAATTCGAAGCCATCATCTCTCTGATTTTGCGGAAGCAATAGCCTAAGCTCTCATGGCCCTCGCAATTAACCCCTTACAGATATGATCTAGCTATACTCACCTGTAAGACTGAATATTGGGATCTGGATACGGGAGTATATTCTGAGGTGGGACACGCGAATAAGTTTAAGTCTCTAAAACATTAATCTCGTATCTCGAAACAGTTGAACTTTGTGTGAAAATTTAACTGGATCAGTATACTGACAATCTAAGTGAATCGTTTAGAACTTAAAATGTTTAAAGCTTAACGGTGTTGGTGATTTGTCTCATAAACTGATATGATCCTCTCGCACAAGCTCACAAAAAATATTGTTTGTAAATATTTCTTTACTGCATTTCTTTAATATAAAAAATCCAAAAAGATTTTCGGAGTGTTTTAGCATAAATTTTGAAAAATACAAAGACAACTGATGTTGAAAAGCAGATTTTCAAAATTCCGAGTGCTAAACATGATGAACAGGTTTGGGAGAAGTTGTATAAAAATGTAAAATGATGAAAAAATTGATATTTTACATGTGGTATCAGAGCTCAGGAGGAAGAGTTCTTACCAAATTCAGCTTGATTTCTTCAAAATTCTAACTTCTACACTTTCTTTTCAAAATTAAACAAGATTTAACGGTCAAAATGACTTGAATTTCACTCATTATAAGCGAAACACTCTTTTAACAAAGCCTTGAAAGAATTGGATCTAAAATCAACCTAAAAATTGATCATTTGGATATAAATCAGATCGACATGGTGACGTCAGCAGTATTTCGCACGAAATAGTCAATTGATTTCGCTTGAAATTGCTATTTTGCTTGAAAAATACACTTGATTTCGCACGAAATCACTGTATTTGGTTTGTTTCGCACGAAATCACCTCAGATTTATTATTTCGCACGAAATCAGCTTGTAATTTCGTACGAAATCATCTATTTCGTACGAAATCAGTCATTTCGCACCAAAAGGACTTCATTTCGTACGAAATCATCATCTATTTCGTACCAGAGGTTTATTTCGTTTGAAATTGGAATTTCGTGTGAAAGATTGTTTTCGTTTGAACGGCTATTTCGCACCAAACTGATTTCGTATCAATGTGTCATTTCGCTTGTGTTCTCATTTTGCGTGAACTTTCATTGTTATTTGAACTTTGTGATTTTGTGATACAGGTTATTGAATCACAGAAGAAGAGTTTTACAATGCGTTTGCTACACCAGTTGCTCCAGTTACAGCTGCTGAAACTGTTTACAGTGAGAATGAGGCAGGAACGTATCAAAAACCGCCGAAGCTTATGTACATTGAGGATTTTAGAGGATGGCAAAATCGATTTGAAAACTGGGTGCAGGCTTATAAGTTTGACGCATGGTGTTCGTTAGAGGTAGATTACGAGAAACCAAAAAATGAACGTGGGCTTGAAAAAGCGTTTAGTGACTATTCAGATGTTGAAAAATTGAAATATACAAGTGAAAAAATGATGATCAGTATTCTTCAACAAGCAGTTAAAGAAGATATCTTTGTTTTACTCCAACATGAGGGTACTGCTAGATCAATTTGGACAGCGTTGATTCAAAATTTCAAGGGAAGCGCTGATATGATAAAGAACAAAAAAGGCCTTATTTAAGAAATCATTTGATATGTTTGTAGCTTTCGAAGGAGAATCAACAAAAACAACCATTGATATATATTGTCATCTTGGTTTAGAAATGGGAAGATTCGAAATAAAGAAAGACGACGATGAGTGGGTTGATAAGTTAGCCGATGCGCTACCACAGCATAAATGGGGAACGTATTTGTTGATTTTAAAACACATGAGAAAGTCTGAAAATATGAACTTGGCAAAGTTTATTCAGAAGATTGAAGAGCATGAGTTGGATATTCGGAAAACTGCAATTATGAGTAATCCAAATGCTCAACAAGATGTCAGTTTGTATTATTGAGGAAATAAATTTAAAACCACTCCAAGTCCAAAGATCAAAACTGCTTTTAGTGCTGATGGTTCTTCTGGTTCAAATGCTAGCACTACAACTCAGAGTGGAGGATATTCATCATCTTATTCAAGTTTTGATCCGAATTTCACAACACCAAGTCCTCAGCAACAAAATCCAAAAAATTTGCAATGTAATGTTACATTGAACATTCAAAATGGTCAAAATCTCTCTCCTGAAATGGCTAAGCAACACATGGCATCATTTGTTGCTATGTTAGAGTCATATGAAAGTTTAGTTGTTGGAAGAATTGGAAATCCGATGCTCACAAAAGAGGATTATGATCAGATTGATGCTGTAGAACTTGAGTTAATGGATATCAAGTGATGTTTGGCTAGTGCTGTAAGAAGAGCTGAAAAATTCCAACAAATCACCGGTAGAGATGATTTTCGAGAAATGGGTGCATCTCCGATAGGGCTTGACAAATCAAAGGTCACTTGTTTTCGTTGCAAAGAAAAGGGACATTTTAAACGAGAATGCAAAAATAAAGAAGCAACTGAAAGACAAGACTCATCTGGAAACAACAATTATTATCAAAAAATTGATATTTTACAAGTGGTCATCAGAGTTTAAAAATGTTAAATCATTTTTGTTCAATATTTGTAATTGGTTTTTAAATTTGTCAAATTTTAAATTTGTGAAATTTACTTTGAGGTAGAGAATGTGCAGGTTATGGCTATGAGAGAGTCAGATTGCGATTCTAGAACATGTGAAAGCCAGACTACGATCCCAAGCATTCTTTAAGGGGGAGTCTGATGATGAAGAGCTTAAAGAATCAAGAGATCTGATCAAGAGAATGTGAAGAGATAGATTGATTTAGAAGCCCAAAGACTGATAAAGGCTGAAGCGTGTGAAGACTCGACACCGAAGACTTCGTCAACATCCGAGGGGGAGTCTGTTGGTACATACGTCTGTCGACTTCGTCTTGTATCGAGTCTTATAATAGAATTGTTAGATCAGGGCACGCTGTACGAGAAAATAGGGTTTGGGGTGTGATTGAGCTATTTCGCATGAAATAGCAAAGAGCTATTTCGTACGAAATAACCATTGGCTATTTCGCACAAAATAGCAAGATGCTATTTCGTACGAAACACCCACCACTATATATACCCTTGATGCTGATTCATTTGTAACGTTTGTGATTCCGGTACCGAAGTGCTGCCGACGTGTTGTTTGATCTGTAAACGTGTTATATCAATAAAGCAAGACAATTAAGAGTGAATCAAGCTATTACACAGTCTAATCAATGAATTCTGCCTCTGATTAGACCGAGAACTCTTCTGATAGACTCATTTCGATCATCTCACGATCCTACATGATTATTGATAAGTGACTTATATAACGAGGCTATGTGTTATATGATGAAAGCATGGTGGATACGCCGTTGGTACTTCCTATATATAAGTGTTTTTTTTATATTACACATTGTAACGTTATCTAAACCACTTCAACAAGACATGAAACATTTTTATACAAGGACACGACAATGTTTTACAAATTACATATTTTATACAAATTCACTTTTATTTGGTTAGTCATTTAACCATGCATTTTCCTTTTATTATCATTTGATTTTCACGTCGATTTTCATATGATTTTATAAAGGAAAACGTTTTACAAGGTTCATGACTACATTTTTGTTAAACACATCCCTTTAAATTCAAGTCATGAATCCTACATAAACAAAACCTATGTATCTCACAGGCATTTTTATGCTGACGTACCTATTTTCGCATGTGTTTTAGGTGCTAATGCATGATGATGTTTGTGCTACACTTAGGCGGACTTGGGCCTTAGTGACTTAAAAGACAGTTAAAATATGTTATGTTTCATTAATTTATAAGACAATGTACACTCTTTAATCAATAATACAAAACTTTAATTACCATGGTTGTTGAAACAATAATTCTATCGCTCCACTCCCTGACGTTTCCGCCGCGGTTTGTTGTTTTACGCGGTCGGGGTGTGGCAGAAGAGTTGGTATTAGAGCCAATGGTTATAGGGAATTAGGTTATTAGTAATGCTTTGACCTAGACTATAACTTTCTAGGACCCTAACACAAGTTATCTTGTGTTTAGATCTTAAAACAATACACGTCACCTATACTTAGGTGATTACCAAAACATGAACATAAATTTCCAAAATGATTTTGAAATCAATCATCTATCCTTAGATGATCTCTTTTGGCTTAATGCCTTCCAAATTTTCAAAATCTCGACAAAGTTTGGGTCTAAATAATGGGAACACGTGCAAACTGGAAGGGTGGATGCCTGTACCCTGAGTTTTCTGTCTAAGGCTAGAGTGTTCGTACAAATCCGCAATATCGGACCAGTCACTCTTACCTGGGAACTCTTGGGGTGAGTGTCCACTTATAGGCGAGCATTTCTTCGACGATACATTATTATGACCTATTTACTTTGATTTGTCACTGTGCGTCATTTGTTTGGTTTGAGGTAACGAACAAATGACCACCATCCTTACATTTTATCGATTTTTATTGACATTTCATTTCTTTCATCACATCATCTCACTCGTTTTCTCTCATGTTTTCTCTTTTAGAATGCCTCCTCGACGTAACGTTCAACAACCTAACGCCGAACTTGCGGCTATTATAGCACAGCAGATGGCTGCTATGCTACCGAATCTCATCACTCAAATAAACCAAGCCAACAATAACAATAATGCACCTGCTCCGTGCAATTTCAAAAGTTTTAACTCGGCTAAACCGCTTAAGTTTAGTGGTTCTGATGGAGTAACTGGGCTCCTACAGTAGTTTGAGAGTCTTGAGAGCACCTTTTGCCATTTTCAGTGTCCTAACAATCGTAAAGTCGAGTTTGCTTCTAGCGTATTCCAAAAGAGGGCTCTTACCTGGTGGAATGGGTTAATGAGAGATTGAGGTGCTGAGGATGCTTTGGGTCAGACATGGGAGGAACTTAGAGCTCTTATGATGAGAGAGTTCTGCCCTCGTCACGAGCAGAGGGCATTTGAAATTGAGTTCCATGACCTGAAATAAGACAGTGGTGAACACCGGGCTTACACTGACAGATATGAGGAGTTAAGCTTGCTCTGTCCGACAATTGTCACGCCTTTGGATAAAGCTATTTAGAAGTACATAGACAGTTTGCCAGATCTTGTTCAGGATTTTGTCATTGGCAGCAACCCTACTACCGTCCGACAGGCCATTGAGCTAGCTGCAACCCTAACAGACTCTCAAGTCAAAAAGGGTAAACTCCACAGAAAAGGTGACAAGAAACAGTCTAATAGCACCAAGGAGCAGAAGGGTAAGAAGGCTACTGAGTCTTCAAAGAAATCAAGGAAGCGTAAGGCTTCCAAGAATTTCGCTGTCACTGCTCAGACTAACCAGGCTGCTCCTAATCAGGCTGTACAACCTGCCGCCAAGAGGCATTATGCTGGGAATGCACCTCTGTGCAACAGATGTAATAGCCACCATCAACCACATGTGCAATGTCGTATCCGCAAAAACTGTGGCAAGTCTGGTCATCTTGCAAATACTTGTCGTTTCGCCCCTAATCAAAATCAGGCAGCTCAAAACATAGCACAAAACCCTGCCCAAAATCTTGCACGGCCTCACTATCCGCCTGGTTCATGTTTCAATTGTGGGGATCTGACCCACTACAGGAACAACTGCCCGAGGTTGGCAAACACAAATCAGGCACATGCTCGCGGTAGAGCTTTTAATCTGAATGCAAATGAGGCACGCGCAGATAACGAAGTGGTGAACGGTACGTTTCTCGTTAACAACCAACCTGCTTCTATTCTATTTGATTCGGGTGCCGATAAGAGTTTTGTGTCCTTAGCTTTTGAGCCTATGCTTTCGATGACTAGAACAAAACTAGGAAAGCCTTTGATAGTAGAAATAGCTAGTGGTGAACCCATTGTACTCGATTCCGTTCTTCAAAATTTCCAGTTGAACCTTAATAACCATATTTTCCCTATTGACCTCACGCCGATGCAACTCGGGAGCTTCGATGTTATAGTGGGAATGGATTGGTTAACCAAATACCATGCTGAGGTGGTTTCTTTCGAGAAGATTGTCCGTATACCGCTTTCGAATGGTGAGATCTTAGAAGTTCGTGGGGAGAAACCCGTTAGTAGCCTTAAACTCATGTCTGGTACCCAAGCCCAAAAATACCTACGAAAGAACTATGTCGCTGTCTTGGCACATATCGTAGAGGAGAAAGGCTAAGGTAAGACAATCCAAGATATCCCTATTTTTCGGGATTATCCTGAGGTATTTCCTGAAGAATTACCTGGTTTACCCCTTGTACGCCAAGTTGAGTTCCATATCGATCTCGTACCTGGTGCAAATCCAATTGCTAAGTCACCTTACCGACTTGCACCGTCTGAGATGCAAGAATTATCTAAGCAGCTTCAAGAGCTATATGACAAAGGATTCATTCGTCCGAGCTTTTCACCTTGGGGCGCTCCTGTCCTATTCGTGAAAAAGAAAGATGGATCATTTAGGATGTGTATCAATTATCGTGAGCTTAACAAGCTTTCCATCAAAAATCGATATCCCTTACCTCGTATTGATGATCTCTTTGATCAGCTACAGGGCGCTACTTGCTTTTCAAAGATTGATCTACGTTCTGGGTATCATCAACTTCGAGTGCTTGAAGAAGATATTCCCAAGACAGCTTTTCGTACAAGATATGGTCATTATGAGTTTACTGTTATGCCTTTCGGTTTAACAAATGCTCCTGCTGTTTTCATGGACTTGATGAATAGGGTCTGTAAGCCTTATTTGGACAAGTTCATCATTGTATTCATTGATGACATTTTGATCTATTCTAAGACGCGAGCTGATCATGAGCAACATCTCCGTCTTACAATGGAGCTCCTAAAGAAAGAACATATTTTCGCCAAATTCTCTAAGTGCGAATTCTGGCTTAAGGAAGTTCAATTTTTTTAGGCACATCGTCAACGAACAAGGTATTCATGTAGATCCCGCCAAAATCAGTGCGATTAAGGATTGGGACACACCTACTACTCCTACCGAGGTTCGTTCATTTCTTTGTCTAGCGGGTTATTACCACCGCTTTATCGAAAACTTCTCCAAGATTGCGGTTCCTCTCACAACTTTAACTCTGAAGAATAAACCTTTTGAGTGGGGATCCAAATAGGAAGAAGCTTTCCAGACCTTGAAACAGAAACTCTGTGACGCACCTATTCTATCTTTACGTGAGGGCAATGACGATTTTGTTGTGTACTGTGATGCATCCAACTTGGGCGTTGGCTGCATTCTTATGTAAAGAAACAAAGTCATAGCTTATGCATCCAGACAGCTGAAGGTACACGAGAAAAACTACACGACTCATGATTTTGAGTTAGGCGCTGTAGTTTTTGCTCTCAAAATCTGGAGACACTACCTTTACGGTTCAAAGTGTATAGTGTTTACTGACCACAAGAGCCTCCAGCATATTTTCAATCAGAAAAAACTAAACATGAGGCAACGACGTTGGATTGAGCTTCTAAACGACTACGATTGCGAAATTTGCTACCATCCTGGTAAGGCAAATGTCGTGGCTGACGCATTGAGTCGTAAGGAATGTGTCAAGCTTCACTGTGTTCAGGTTCGATCTGACATTCAAACCCGCATTTCTCTGGTTCAACATACTTGTGTTACACAAGGTTTGATGGGTAAAGAATTACCATGTCATATTAAACCTGAGCTTGAACTGAGAGACTTTGGGTTATTTTATTTCATGGACCGTTTGTGGGTCCCAAGTCAAGACAATCTTCGCAACTTGCTAATGGATGAAGCTCATAAGTCTCGTTATTCCATTCATCCTGGTACAGATAAAATGTATAAGGATCTTCGAACCAAGTACTGGTGGCCGGGTATGAAGAAAGACATTGCCTAATATGTTTCCAAATGCCTTACTTGCCTTAAGGTTAAGGCAGAACACCAATATCCCTCTGGATTATTGGAGCAACCAGAGATCCCGGTTTGGAATTGGGAAAACATTGCTATGGATCTCATTACCAAACTGCCTCGCACTAAAAGAGGTCATGACGCCATTTGGGTAGTTGTTGATCGTCTTACAAAGTCAGCACATTTCTTGCCAATCTGTGAGGATCTATCTGCTGAAAAGCTTGCTAAAATCTATGTGGATGAGATTGTATCCCGACATGGTGTTCCTTTGAACATTATATCTGACAGAGATGCTCGATTCTCGTCTCGCTTTTGGAGAACCATGCAATCTGCCATGGGAACCCAACTCAATTTGAGCACAGCATATCATCCTCAAACAGATGGTCAATCTGAGAGAACAATCCAAACACTAGAGGATATGCTTAGAGCTTGTGTGATTAATTTTGGTGGTAGTGAGAATTCGCATCTACCGTTGATCGTATTCTCCTACAACAATAGTTATCACTCTAGCATCAACATGGCTCCTTTCGAAGCTTTATACGGTTGAAAATGTCGTTCACCGGTCTGCTGGAATGAGATAGGTGAAGCTCAGCTTACTGGACCTAAACTCATTCTAGAGACTATATATAAGGTCAAGAAGATTCGTGATAACCTTCAGACAACTAGAAGCTGTCAAAAGAGTTACGCGGATCGATGACGTAAGCCCTTGGAATTTCAAGTCGGTGATCACGTCCTACTCAAGGTATCCCCTTGGAAAGGTGTGATTAGATTTGGAAAGAAAGGAAAACTTGCACCATGATATGTTGGACCATTCAAGACCGTTGAAAGAATCGGAAAAGTGGCCTACAGACTTGAGCTACCTCCTGAACTTGGAAATGTTCATCCAACTTTCCACGTGTCCAATCTTAAAAAGTGTTTAGCTGATGAGAACCTCCAGATACCACTTGATGAAATTCGTGTTGATAACACGATGCACTTCGTTGAGAAACCTGTGGAAATCATGGACCGTGAAGTCAAAAAGCTCAAACACAAGCATATACCTATTGTCAAAGTTCGCTGGAAATCTAAACGTGGCCCAGAATTTACTTCGGAACGTGAAGATCAAATGCAAGTGAAATATCCACATCTATTCTCACAAGTTTCCTCTAAATAAATTTCGGGACGAAATTTCCTAAAGTAGGGGAGACTGTGACATCTGTGCTTGTGTAACCATTGTACAAACTCTGAACAATTCAATATCAATAAAACAATGTGTTTTGATCCCAATGTTTGTTTATTTATGTTTGACATTTTGCACGTTTTGATTTTGATCGATTTTGAACTCTATATCGCTTTCTTGAAAGTTATACGCTAACTGATGCGTAAACGTAACCAGTTTAACGCGACAAACACTCTGGAATAGTGCCATAATCTTAACATACCTTAAATAACCTTTACATAACTTGGAAATAAGTTTTAAAGGGTTTGGTATGGCAAAAACAAGTTTATTCGTTCACAAGGACTATTTACGTCAAACTGCAAAAGTCTGCCGTTTCATATGGCAACGTACAGTCCGGAACATGATCATATGCTAAACATACCATAAATAACCTTAACATAGCTTAGAAATAAGCTTTGAGTGATTCGGTGTGCGAAAATATGCCTATTTAATCATACAGGGACTAAAAGCGTCAAAAACGGCGTAAGTTTGCATTTACGCGCATATCTTACGTTCTGACCACATCTGGACATCCAAAAATTTTTGTAGTCACTAAAATATTTTATTTTAGTGATCAAATTGCAAAAATGCCATTCGTCGCTTAATTTGGATCGTTTTCGCGTCCGTTCGAGTTTTGTCGTAATTAACCGAACAACGTGACCGTACGACCAAATGAACCAAAATCCGAGATATTTCCGAGCATATTTTGAGTCCCCTATACTTTAATGACCTTGTAGAGCCTTGAAAATGGCTTAACGGGAGATAAAAGTGCCAAAAATCAGCTTTAGCACGTGCAGGGACCAAATATGTCAAAATTGAAACTTTGCTGAATCGACCAGAGGTCGCGGGCCGCGTAAGCCAGCCCCTATTCTTACGCGGGGCGCGAGCGAACCCCCAGTGGCAGAAAACTCATTTCAGCAAACTGTTTGTAATTCAGGCCCTTCTAAGCAATTTTTCTTGTTTTGGGGAGCAAGTTAACACCTCCCCAAGTATGTTAGCTGTCCCTTAACACATGTATGGCTAGGATTTCTTTCTTGGTGGCCAAACAAACCACTTGTAATGATCCTAGAGCATCAACAAAAATATAAATACCCCCCATCTCTTCCTAGTTCATTGCTCATTCTAATTTTGGAACTCTAAGTGGAGGAATCCCTGCAAAGGAGCCACCTACCTGAGTTCTAAGATCATCCTTCTAGCCCTTGAACACCTTGTAAGTGTTCTTTCATGGCTTAGTAGTGATTTTCAGCTATTTAGAGCTGAAAATCAAAATGTTTGACCAATAGTTTGACTTTCGGTTTTGACCATCAATTGGTCAAGTCAAAGTTCCATTGAACTTTGCAATGTGATTGTAATCACGATGGTTATAATCCTCAGTGATTATACCTACTGATTACCACGTTGACTAGGTGTAGTGATGAGTCAAAGTTTCGGTCAAAATGCGTATTTGCGCGCATTTTGCAATGGAACTATTTTCGGGTATCAAAACCCTTTGTTTTAATACCAAATCAGTTTTCTAAGTTAGTTAAACATGTTCTAATATGTTTAACTCGTCACTACTAGTTTAGTGATTGTTTAGGGTCGTAAGTTAAGCGGTCTAAACAACCGCTTAGACTTTCGAACCCGACCCATTTAGTCGATCATTAGGATCCGACCAAGCATGATTAGTGATCATAGTTGCATAGGGAATAACCTCTGAGGTTATACATTATGATCAGATAGGTTGGTTAGTTATGTGTTAAGTAGGTTATATGCCCATTGGAAATGACCAAAACGCCCTTTTTGAACATAAATCCATATTTTGCATATGTGAACATGTTTTTGACATCTAAACTGATATGGTAACATAATTAGGCATAAGTGGGCATGTAAGACTAAACATAGGACATAGATAACCATCCGACCTTAGTTTTACGCCAACGACGCGTTATAGTAGCTTAAACTACCGTAACGGGTTGAAACGGGTCAAAAGCACTTAGGTAGACTTCCAAATCAGAATGTTAGCTCTATTAAATCATACCATATGAGTTCAAATACTCATATGATTTATAGAACCACATTCTATCCTATCTCCCGATAGGATCCGATTATTAATGTAGTTACCTATATTAGGTGCCTTGTTGATTCCGTGATCCTTGGAGCTTAATTTGGTCTTAATCCCAAGACTAATAAGCAATCCCAAGTGAGTACATAGTCCCCTCTTTTACCGCTTTCAAATAATTTGGGGTGATACAAATGTGCATACTTGTTACTTTCGTGCTTTTCATTGCTTTTATGACATAAACATGCTAGTTTCACCTAGTACACCTATAGTACATGATTTCAACTATGTTTTGCTATGTATGCTGACTAAGCATGCTAGCACATTGATTTCATTTGACACTTTGTTGCATATGTTTACTCAACATATGGACACATTGATTTACATTACATTTCTGTTATGTATGTTTACTGAGCATGCTAGCACAATTGATTTCATGAACATTTCTACTATGTATGTTTACTTAGCATACTTAGTACATGGTTTTCACATGCTACATTGGTTATGACATTTGGTATGTTTAATCGGGACAATAATACATTCATTAACATTGATCACGCCGCTCGGTAGTATGTAATGGTACCATAGGACTTGACAAATCCCGTTTCCGACTTCCTAGGTTTGTTTGGAAGTTGGGAATGACAGAATCCGATATACATAATTTAGATAAACCTTTAACTTGTTAAGGGTTTGTCACCACAGTCGCAAGGCTTGAATGTATGCGAATAAACATTACTGCATAAATGTTTGTAATCATAAGGCATTGTTTTTCTGCAAAACATAACATTTGATTTAAACTTAGGTTTATTCAAAAACATTGTTTTGTACATTTTCCTATGGGGTTGAGTAAATACTATTTATTCACCATACATGACATTTGTCTTCACATTAACATTATCATATGGTTTGAGTAGATACTTTTTACTTGCTATACATTACATTTGGATATACATGACACAGTCTTCACATGACATTGAACATGGTTTACACATAAACATTTTGACATTGGTTTTAAACAAAACATTTTGATTGATTATTGATAAGTGACTTATATAACGAGGCTATTTGTTATATGATGAAAGCATAGTGGATACGCCGCTGGTACTTCCTATATATAAGTGCTTTTATTATATTACACATTGTAACGTTATCTAAACCACTTCAACAAGACATGAAACATTTTTATACAAGGACATGACATTGTTTTACAAATTACATATTTCATACAAATTCACTTTTACTTGGTTAGTCATTTAACCATGCATTATCCTTTTATTATCATTTGATTTTCACATCGATTTTCATATGATTTTATAAAGGAAAACATTTTACAAGGTTCATGACTACATTGTTGTTAAACACATCCCTTTAACTTTAAGTCATGAATCCTGCATAAACAAAACCTATGTATCTCACAGGCATTTTTATGCTGACGTACCTATTTTCGCATGTGTTTAAGGTGCCAATGCATGATGATGTTTGTGCTACACTTAGGTGGACTTGGGCCTTAGTGACTTAAAAGACAGTTAAAATATGTTATGTTTCCGTTAATTTATAAGACAATGTACACTCTTTAATCAATAATACAAAACTTTAATTACCATGGTTGTTGAAACAATAATTCTGTCGCTCCACTCCCCGACGTTTCCGCCGTGGTTTCTTGTTTTACGCGGTCGGGGTGTGACATTTTGTCTCATAAATTAAATATGCAAAAAGCACTTAGTAATCACATTTGCCATACATATTATTTGATAAAATGGTTAACACATATGAATCACCCCAAAACATTTTGAAAACGGAAAAGTGGGGAACTATGTACTCACAGGTTTGCGTAGATGTCTTGCCTAGTCGTGTCTAGCAAAGCTCAAGTGTTTCAAGTGTTTCCTAATAATTAGGATAATTATTAGGTTAGTGTGTATTATGGTTTAAACGGAAGAATGGATAGAATGAGATTTATTAAGCAAATGAGTGAAGGATCTCATGTGATATGGTTCATAATACTTTATATTCTGATTAGAAGGTATGTAAAGGTGTTTTGCCCCTTACGACTTGTTAAAGTGGGTTACATCACTTTAACAGGTCGTATGCGTAACTACGGGTCCGGATGGTCGAATTAGTCCTATGACGAGTCCGATATGTCAAAACATGTTTACTAATGTTGTATGACCAGTTTGTAAGTAAAAAATAATGACCGTTTGTGTTTAAAATTATTTTATGCGAAAAAGGGTATTTTAGAGATTTTTAAAAGTATTTAAAGTTGAGACGTCATTTCACTAAACAAACGACATGACCATAAGGTATAACCTCAGAGGATTATTCACTATATTACTATGGTCATATAAATGGGCTTGGTCAGATCCTAAGGTTGACCAAACGGGTCAGATTCGAAAGTCCAAGCAGAAGTCAAACCGCTCGACTTTCGACTAAGGAATAAGCGCTAACTAGAAATGACGAGCTAGACATGTTAGAACATGTCTAATTATGTTATAAAACTGATATGGTGTCAAAACTTCAAGTTTTAATACCCGAAAACTCTTTCGTCCTAAAAATGCAATTTTATGCATTTTTTACTTTTATTTCGTAAAAGTTTGACTCGTCATTTCGCTTACTAAACGTGATGATCAGAGGGTGTAATCGCGAGGGATTAACACCTTCTTTATTATGATCACGTAGCAAAGTTCAATTTGAACTTTTACTTGACCAAAATGGTCAGAACCAAAAGTCAAAACAAAAGTAATTTTGCTTGACTTTTGGCTCATAACTAGCTAAGAAAATGAAACAGAGAAGAAAGAGCACTTACTAGTGTTGAAGAACACTTTAAGAACTCAGAAGGAGGCTTCCAATGGTGGAAGCAAGCTCCATAAGAAGATTTAGAGTTAGAAAAGAATGGTGTGAAGAACAAGGACCTATTTATAGTGATGGAGGATCAAGGAGGTGTTGCCATGTGTTATAGGGTGTTGATTAGTGTCCTCGCCAGATTAAAGGTGGAAAAATTCGTGCAAAGTGGCAAGGTTTGGTGAAAGGTCGCCGAACTTGGAGAACAAGCAATTTTTTGCTTCTGGGCATTTCTTACGGACCGTATGGCTTAGGTCTTATGGTTTGTATGGCCTTCAGGTAAATAAGTTTCACTTTTTGGCAGTTTTGGCCCCTAGACTTGTATTATCAGCTTTTTGACATTTTAACCCTTCTAACCTAATATTTAAGCTATATGAAGGGTATTTAGGGTATGTGTAACTTATATCTTTGTCTCGGAGTGTACGCTAAGTTAAACTGATTATGTTTAAAAATAGGTTAACGAAATACTTCCGAAAGAAATAGAAAAGTTTTTGAAAGCTCGAAATTTTCGCGGGGTTACAGTCTCCCCTTCTTTAGCGAATTTCGTCCCGAAATTTATTCGTAGGAGACTATAGATAAGGTTGGAATGATTGAAAGGTATGCATAACTCTATATTCCAAAGATGCGGAGCATCATTTGGTACTGGAATTTGGGGATTCAAAGTGTGAGTAATGATATACTAAGTATCTCAAGGTATTCTACCTTTAGAGCTTACGAATTTGAAGGGTGTTGTCAAGTGCATAAAAATGGTTTTGTATGGCATTATATTATACTAAGGGAATTAGTGTTAATCTTAAACAAACAATTGTCTTACATGGAAATCCAGGGTTCTAACTATGGTTCATAGAAAGTCTTATTAAGGATTTCTAAGATGACTTTATTATTCTACCAGGGCCTTCTAGTTTCACAACATATGTGGAAACATGAATGATGGGTCTACATTCAAGCCTAAGTTGACATATTCATGCGGTTTCTATCATCCCACGATGTACATTCCATGTACCATGAGCATCCCATGCAAGGGGGACGGGTCGTCACACCTATAGCGTTACAGGTCGTCACCTTTAACGCAATAATACACTCCCGATCGGCTCGACTAGAGTTAATGAATGTACTTGTTGCGGATATTGCACTCATTGCACACATAAGTATGCCAATAACACACATGGGTCCAAAATAACATAAAATCTACAAGTGATTTAAATAATGTTCCGATGGGTAATACAATAAGAACACATATATATATTGTGACACCCACGACGAAACCAGGTGCACCTTAAACAGTCCAAAATGGTAAAGCACACTTAACACTTTAATTGTGCGAAAACCCTAAAAACATGTGTGACTTATATGCTTGATTAAATGATATCTGTTATGTCTCGGAGGAATCCGAGAACACGTTATGACTGGCATGACACTAATAAGGGCCAACAGTGCGAAGTTGGTGTCCTTAGACTTTAAACACGTGTTAAACCGGAGCTTTCCGTTTAACAGCGCTTTAAACCTTTGACATCGATTATTAGGTTATCAGTAGCATTATTTAAAATTTCGAGTTCCAGGAACATCTTAATTTTGTGCCATAGACTGTGACATAAGGTTTGAAGCCAATCTGAGATTGGGCACGTAAAACGAAGCAGTTTCCCGGTTAGGGAAATGCTCTCATTTCAGGAATAACATAAGGCAATCAAACATGCAAGGAACGATCGATCAAGCTTAAAAACACTTAAACCACCCTAATACGAGTCTTTTATGATTAAAACGTGACCGGGTTCGGATTTCAAGACGGTTATTCATGATTTTTAAAACCGAGTCTTTTGACACTAAGTACCCGCGAAACGGAGTCCGTCACGCAAATCGAGAACGCGCACGGGACCCGCAAACGAACCTAAACACTCACCGAAGGATAAACATCATCTTTTATTGCGTTTTACATGGCATGAGGTGGCCTAGTGGGGCCTACCAAAACCGCCACCATCCACCCCCATATATATATTGTTTTTTTTTTCATTTTCCTTTAATTCTCTCACAATTATCTCCAAAAATTCTGCACCTTCTTCCTAAAAATTCAGCTGAATTCACAAGAACAAGTCATAAATCAAAGGTAGCAACATTATTTTTTATGGTTTTAAGTCTAGTTTCTTGATTAAACATGGTTTAGACCATGAAAACTCTTTTTAATCCATAATTTTGAAAGTTTAAACAACTTTAGTGACTGAATAAGAACACCATGAGAGTTCCCTGGTGTTATATGGCAGCCATGGTTACAAATCTTTGGGTTATGATACCCTAATCAACACATATTCGACAAAAATCGCGTAACTATTCGATTAACCGAAAAACAATGAATCAAAGCTTGATTGATCTAAGTTCTAGCATATTTGGATTGTACTTGATGTGTAGGTACTGAATATAGTCCATACATACTTCTGTACTCAAGAAAAACACTCGAACACGAAGGAATCGCTAGGTATATCGCTCGAAACTCGAAACTAGCATAGGCAGAATATTGTTTAAACCATAACTTGATCCGTGATACTTGTATTGAGCTGAAATTTGGTATGGTGATGAAGATTAGTGTCAGGAAGGTCCACGTAAAATTGTAGAATTTTGGAATTTTCTACGATTATCGGTGAATTTTTGACTGTTTTACAAAAAGAATTCTGGAAAAAATACCAAAATGATTCAATAAATCACCAACTTTTACAGAAACACTAAAGAACATATGAGGAATGTTCTGGGAAAATTCGGAGTCCATTGGTTGAGTTTTGATTTGGGTTAAAGATCCGCGCTTTTGTGAATTTTCGGTAGCCGGAAACGCACCGAAACGAAATCGGAAAAATCTTAGAATTTTTGGAGATGTTACTGGAAACATAAGGGATGTCCAGGAATTTTTTGGGAATTTTTGGATCTTTAATGGTAATTACTATTAATTATGTAGTTAAATACGATTTTGTAAATAATTTATTTAGACAAGTAAAATGCTAAAATAAATTCCCAGAATTTTTTTTCCATAATCTACTGATTTTTACTAAGTTATATAAAAATTTACAAATTTTTATTCAAATTCTATGTTAAAGGGGAATTGTTGGGATTAAAAATGGATTATTTTAAATCAATTTCGGCAGTTTACCGTATAACGAACTGGCCGGAACTGGGAACTGACCCAACCCGAAAAATACTATAATTAAAACACGGGGAGTATTCCGGGAGATTCCAGGGCGGATTGGACACTCGGGGTGTGTCCAATACCAGTTTGGGAAATCCCCGACGGTAGAAACGGAAACTCAAAATTGGGCAACCTGGACTCCCCAAACACCCAAACTCCCTTAATGAAAAGTTAATCATTCTTAAATAACAACGTGTTGGCATTATTGGTATTCCCGTACCATTGTCCGAACATGTTAAACTACTGACATTGCCAGGCACGCGAACCGGTGCCCGGAAGCCAAACTAAAAACTAATACTACCCTGACCTCCATCACCATACCAGTATTGTATAAGCTCAATCTGGAGTGAAAACTCCTGACAGAATCCAAGTTATACGTGTTACCGACTTAGATACTGACGTAAGTCTATATTTGCATATATGCTTCTAGAAGTTGACCCGGTTGCTTGTTTACATCCTGTGTGAAACTACTACATACACTGTGAGTTTTACTTCCTCATTTTCAAACTGTTTTCTGTTTTACATGGGGTGAAATGCATGTTACATACGTTTATACGTGCACATATATAAATGATATAACGTGAATTATCTGAGTAAACACTAGTACATGAAAAGTCCCCACAGACCCAAGTGATTAACCGTAGGCCAGTGAATGTGTAAATAGTACTATTGGTCCGACAAACCCAATTGCGATGGCCAGGAACGCCATGAGATACATACGCAATTGTACATGTTTGAGCGTAGGCTATGGGGTACTAGCCATAGCTACATAGGGGCAGTGCCGTGGTGGTGGACCACGGGGTTGAGGTGACAGTTTAGGCTTCACTTGTGGGCTCAGAATATATATATATATATGAAATCAGATGTGCCAACTAGAACTATAATTACATCTATGTAATACAAACTAAAACAGTGGAACTCACCAGCAGCGTTTAGTTGACCCCTTTTAAAACTAACATGCATTTCAGGTAACTTGAGACTGATGTGATCCGTGTATGTTGTTCAAGACGTGTTTATTGGCAAATATTGAGATAGACGCATGCGATTTAGAAGACTTATGTGGTTCATGGGATCACGCAGTTGTGACATACATGTAGTATGTAATCAACATTTTGTAATAAATAAAATGTAGTGTCTTTATAAACAATGTGCTTGTACCAAAGGTGTCTGTTGCATCCCACGTTTTTCCTTCCGCTGTAAATCGGGGTGTGACAGAAGATGGTATCAGAGCCATTGGTTATAGAGAATTAGGTGCCTTTAAGGAAACCTAGACTATAACTCCAGGCTCGAACCTTAGTGGACATCACTGGAAAATTAACCACTACTAAAAGTAGTTAATGAACACTGTAAAGTATCCTATTGGTGAGTACCAGGATGGCCTTGTGGGGCAAGTGTGTTATTATGGTCCGGAACGTAATAACAGACTTGCTCATACGAGGTGGTGTTGGGAAAGTCGTGGTAATAAACACGCTTAAATATGTGGAGTGATACATACGTGTACCAAGGTGATAGTGTGTGGATGTTTGTGTGTGGATTAATACATGAATTGGGATTGGTGGATTATACATTACTGCATGTGCCTTCATGATAGGCAGAAAACTGGTATTACAGTCCATTCCACATTCCTAGCGATCACATATTTAATACACTAGAGTTTGATTCCTATCACTCACACAGTTGTTACTTATACTTTACGATGTGAGAACGCAAGACTTTATTATGATACCATCTCACCAACTCTACTCTTATAGCTACTATAACGATGGTTATATACTAGAGTGATACTTCAAAGAGAACCTAGATACCCAAAGAATGCTCAGGTCATTCTGATAGACTGGGAGGACGTGTACGGATCCTTACTCCACTTCTCATTGCTTCACTTTCGATTGTTATACAGTCGTAGAGTTTAAACATCTTACGAATCTTTTTCGTCCGTGAATCCACGATCTATTTGATTGTCCGCTGGATTCCTCTTCTGTTTACAATATTGGTTTTAGCCTTCACGTCGTGTGATACTAGAATGCTTCGTGGTATTCCTTAGCACCTATTTCGATATATGTTATATCTGACGATGACGATCTCCGGGTGATGGAGATGGCATGGAGCGCGTGAATAAGTTACCTTTTCCATTGTCATTCAGTTCCATTGGGTATAAAATTTTGATGATACAGATTCCTTGGAACGCTTTGCGTTGTGAAATCTCGTTTCGTGTGACCGTCGGTTACATTGTGTTTTTTCGAGTAATGAGTGTTTCGGATTTTAGTTGGTTATTCACGGAAAGTTATATTAGGCCTGAATATTTTGGTGAACGGAACATTGATCATGTATATGGGTGTGGTGGATATGCGGCGGTACTTCCTATATATAAACACCCGGCTACATTATCAAGGTACCGTTACTCAGGGCAGACGGGCTTCATATTGCGATCCGTTCGGTTATGTTTTGAGTAAGGCAGTGTTGAGACTTCGACCCTGGTTGATGCAAAAGATGAGGCCACAGTTGCTGTAACCATGATATCTATACACGTTTGTGGTAATTCTAAATGAAAGATAGTTGGGTCAACATATAACGACCTTTGGGTTAATCGTGGGGGTTATGTCCATGTCGAGGTAGTGTTGCAGTCGTAGTACTTCCGTATTTCCGTAGTTGTGCTGTCATGTGAGGATGCACGTACGTCACTTTGGTGACCAGTTTTGATAACTCATTTAGGCACTAGCCCTTATGGGTTAAGTCTGTGTGCAAAATTTAATAGATGTTATTATATAGGTGATGTGTAATGGAATGGTGTGGTATGTGATAACTGAAAATGTGATAAGTGGTGATTAACTATGTGACATTGATACATACATATCTATTATTTATAATGGAATGGCCCCGAACCGTGTACCTCAAATAACAGAGGCAGAAATTGCCCAACTGATAGCACAACAACTCCAAACGGTTATTCCAACAATCGTGGCGCAGGTTAGCGCCGATATTAACACTAAACCCCAACTGAACCCACAGCCGAGACCGTTAGGTCAAAAAAATAACCAAAACAATGTTAGGCCAGTTTTCACGTATAAACACTTTATGGAGTGCAAACCAATGGAGTTTAATGGAACTGAAGGACCGCACGGGTTGGTGAAATGGATCGAGAATTCAGAATCGGTCCTTAACATAAGTAATTGTCCGGGTGACTGTGCGGTAAAGTATACAACTTGTACTTTTACCGACTATGCTTTGAACTGGTGGAATGCTATTGTGCAATCTCGCGGACAGGACGCGATTAATGCTATGACATGGGATGATCTTAAGATACTAAGGAGAGAAAGGTTCTGCCCAATCCACGAAATTCAGAAACTTGAGCATGAGTTTTGGAACTTGCAAATGCAAGGTGCGGATCATGCAGGTTACACAAATCGCTTCAATGAACTAGCACTCATCTTGCCAGACATGGTTCGACCGGAGTCCAAGAGGATCGAGAGATATATCTGGGGACTGGCCCCAGAAGTAAGGAGTATCATTAAGTTGGTGGAGTACCTGACCATGCACGGAGTGGTAGCTAGGTCAAGCACGGTTACGTACGACATGGTTAGACGCAAGATTTTGACAATGCCGGGAGAGCCGACAAGAAATAAGGGAGAGGCCCCGGAAAGTAGCCAAGCGGGGGCAGCCATACCGAAGAAGGGGAGAGCCACTCGTAGAAGCTACACCATGACTACGCCAACGGGAAACTCTGGTGGCTATAAAGGAACAGCCCCAAAATGCAACAAGTGCACTTTGCACCACTATGGTGCATGTCGAGCAGGGATCTGCTCGAGGTGCCATACAAGTGGACATTATACCCGAAACTGTAAGACACCATTGGAACCCAACCGTTTCCAAACCCCAAGGCCTCAACCTCTTCAGCAACAACCCCAACCACCAATGCAACAGATTACCTAACCCCGTACTTGCTACGGATGTGGCAGTACGGAGCACTTCCGAAGAAGCAGCTTAAAATTTGCTCCATAGCCAGCAGGAAGGGATACGCAGGGCCAAGCTTCTACCTCAAATGCAGTCCGAGGTCGTGCCTTTATACTTGGGTCTGGTGACGTACGGCAGGATCCAAATGTGGTCTCAAGTACGTTCCTCGTTCCCGATCAGTATGCTTCAGTATTGTTTGATACGGGCGCAGATAGGAGCTACGTTTTCATTAATTTCTTACCCCTATGAAGTATGCCGGCTATTGGCTTAACAAGTCCCTATTCCATAGAACTTGCTAACGGTAAACCTATAACTAGTCACCAAATCATTCATGATTGTCCTTTAATTCTTAACGATCACCAATTCCTTATTGACCTACTACCGGTAAAGCTCGGAAGTTTCGATATAGTAGTGGGAATGGACTGGTTGTCCAAGTACAAGGCGGAGATTATATATGAGCAAAAGATTGTTAGGATCCCTTTTTCTAATGATGAAGTTATTATGGTACTGGGAGAGAAGTCTGGTACCATATTAAACCTAATATCTCACCTTAAAGTGTTGAAATGTATACGTCAAAGGTGTGATGTATTCTTAGCAAGTGTAATGACGACCGCACCAGAAGAACAACGAATTAAGGATATCCCAGTAGTGTGTGATTACCCAGACGTGTTTCTCGATGAATTGGCCGGATTGCCACCCAATCGGCAAGTCGAGTTTCGTATCGACTTAATACTGGGAGCAGCTCCAAGTGCAAAAGCACCTTACCGTTAAGCATCTTCAGAGATGCAAGAACTATCATCTCAGCTACAAGAAATACTAGACCGGGGTTTTATCCGTCCCAGTTATTCACCTTGGGGAGCACCAGTGTTAATTGTGAAGAAAAAGGATGGAAGCTTTCGGATGTGTATTGACTACCGGGAGCTGAACAAGATTACCATAAAGAATCGATCTTCGATCCGATTATCATCAAGTGAAAGTTCAAGAGGAAGATATCCCTAAAATAGTCTTTCGAACTCGGTACGGTCACTATGAGTTCCTGGTTATGCCCTTTGGGTTAACCAACGCACCCGCGGAATTTATGGACCTCATGAACCGAGTTTGTAAACCATATCTAGATAAATTCGTCATAGCCTGTATTGACGATATTTTGATCTATTCCAAGAGTAAAGAAGAACATGAGCACCATCTACGAGCCATACTAGAGATATTGAGGAAAGAGAAGTTGTACGCCAAGCTTTCAAAGTGTGACTTCTGGTTACAAGCGGTGCAATTTTGAGGACATGTGGTAGATCAACAAGGGATTCATGTTGATCCTAGTAAGATCGACGCTATTAAGAATTGGCAATATGCATTTCATACTAGCATGAATGGTAATATGTGTTTTGTAGATAAACGAGTTCATAGGATTTGTGGAGATTATGTGGACGCACTAGGTGCGATCACAATGGGAAAAACGACGAGAATAGTTCAAATTCGTAAAGAACAGAATCCTCGAACTCGGTGTATAGATGTATATTACACATACGTGTAATCATACTATATTTTGTAAATGAAATACTAATGTGATCTGTGTATGTTGTTCAAGACATGTTTATTGGAAAATATTGAGATAGACGCATGCGATTTAGAAGACTTATGTGGTTCATGGGAACACGCAGTTGTGACATACATGTAGTATGTAATCAACATTTTGTAATAAATAAAATGTAGTGTCTTTATAAACAATGTGCTTGTACCAGAGGTGTCTGTTGCATCCCACGTTTTTCCTTCCGCTGCAAATCGGGGTGATGTTTTTCCTTCCGCTGCAAATCGGGGTGTGACATATATATATATATATAAGAAATACCAGTGGCGTATCCACCATGTCCTTACCGTATTTTACTTGTCTCGTTATCTAATCACTTTAGATTTTATGTCATCATACCTAACCAGGCTTACTATGATTTCCATGCATAGAATTTCATAATTATATGTGCACCAATAATTACTCATTTCGTTGCATGGTCTACGTAACTCATCTTGTTAAGTGGGGAAGAACAAACAATAGGGTCGAAGGAAACGTTTGAATTAAATAAGTTCCTCAGTGATACAGTAATAATTGAAGCAATACGTGTCTCACACTTGCAATAATGGCATTATTTGGTTCAAACTACCAAAATTGGTAATATGCATTTCATACTAGCATGAATGGTAATATGTGTTTTGTAGATAAACGAGTTCATAGGATTTGTGGAGATTATGTGGACGCACTAGGTGCGATCACAATGGGAAAAACGACGAGAATAGTTCAAATTCGTAAAGAACAGAATCCTCGAACTCGGTGTATAGATGTATATTACACATACGTGTAATCATACTAGATTTTTGTAAATGAAATACTAATAATAAGATGTAGTGAGGAAAAAATTATTGAAATAGATGTGTCATTACAAAAACAACCGAGAGATGTTTATGATTGTTGGATGACAAATGGAAAATGTAAAGGTTTGAATAGTTGTAAGTGCGTTGTTATCAACATGAGCCTCATTATTGCTGATGTTAAACATGCGTTCATGGGTTAAGTTGTCATTTGGAAGAACCATTGCGTTTGAAGTGTTTAGGATCACCACAGTTGAAGTAGGTTTCATTTGGATTAAAGGGACGGATAGTTAACGTATGTGGAGGAGGTGGAACAAACCAAAACAAGATTGCAAAGGTTGGATTTGGTAGTGTAGAAGAAAAACAGAAAGCGTTAGTCGAATGACCCAAAGTATTTGATAGGGTTAATAGAAATGAATTGTTTGAAATTAAAAGGTGAGGGTACATTGTTTTTGTCATCGTTGCTTGCATTTACTTGATTGAGATTAGTCACAAAAGTTGGGGATATTACAGCTAGTTGTTGGATGATTATAGTAGCCAACTTCAGAACTTCGAGTATTATTGCGTCGAGGAAGATATTAAAGAATGAGAACGGATTCAATAGAAATTGAGTGAGATTCATATGGTATCAAAAGAATAAGGTAATGAAGTGAATAATTTAATTGCATGAGTCAAAAATCTTGTTTTCGGATTTAGGAAAACAGGGTGACAAATGTTTTTTGAAAAAAGGAATGCTTGATAGATGAGTTTTCATAAAAAAATTTGGATGAGATAAATATAAACCAAGTTAATGGTTTATGAAAATTTTAAAATCCTTTATTTTCTAGAAAAAATATTTTTAAGATAAAGTATTTTTGATTGAATTACTTGAATAGAGAAAAATATGTAAATAGTTACTTGTATAGGAAAATATGTAATTGAATTATTTGAATAAAGAATGTATGTAAATAGTAAAATTATAAAATTTCATTCAAACGATAAAAATTTGGTAAATATGAGAGAGGAGTAAACAAAGGAGTGTATTTGAGAACACAATAGGTTTACAAAGAGTTGTGAGGTGAAATGTAATTCGTTCCGAAGGTTTTTAATAAAAATTTATATTACCGAAGGTAATATGGTGGAGCAATGACACAAGGGTTGTAATGTTTTGTAAACGGCTGATTAGTCAAGGTAGATGGGTTTTCATAATGTTATGGGAAGACATGCTTTAGCCAATAAGTGGACACTCACCCCAAGAGTTCCAAGGTAAGAGTGACTGGTCTGATTATATGTGATAGGAAACTTTTATATAAGTATTGAAGAAAAAGATGATCAACCTGATCATATGCTGAAGATACAGTACAGGAAGATCAATAAAAGGTGCCTACATGATAACATGACAAAAAGAAAGAAAGGAACATCTTCAACAAATATTAGGAATGATCAAGACAAAGAGAAGACGATCAGAAATGACCAGTCTGGTAAGTCTGATGATAAATCTAGTATTTATCATCAGAATCTGGTAACTCTGATCATCAGAATTTCTGATGATCAATCTCAACAGAATTCTGGTAAGTTGGTCATCGGAATTTCTGATGGACCAACTAGTCTTAAAGATAAGGCCCTGACACAATTTGGAAAGTAGCAGGTTGACATCCACGGATTCAATGAATATGCCACAAAGCTACTTTGTGCAGAGCAAGTGCATGAATTGTGAGTGTTAGGAACGGTTCTAAACGATGAAGAACGTGGTAGAATCGATCAATGATGTGGTGCGGAATCCCTCGGCATCGTCTGAGAATCACCAACAACGATATCACTGATAAACATGTCTAATCTCATTGATAAATGTGAAAGTACAAAGTTCCAGATGGCAATTGGACAGAGCTTCGCTTCACACAACTGGCAAAAGGTTCTAGACAAATGACCATACTCTATTATTTATAGGCAAACCAGGGAGAGTTTGGAGTCATCCGATCGGATGGTCATCCGATCGGATAGCCATCCGTCCGGATGACCCATGTCATCCGTTCGGATCACATCTGACTTTTAACATTCCGTTCCCTGTTTTGTCTAGATACAAAATACATGCATACACAAATGTACAAAGACACATACTGGACAAAATACATAGACTCGATACAGATGGAAGCTACAGACATAATGCACTAACAGACTCCCCTTTGGATGTAGCTGTAGTCTTCCTTCCTGCATAGTCTTTACTTCACCCTCCTGTTGCGCCTTGAAGCCTTGGCTTTCTGTCTTCTAGCCTCTGCTTACACTGCTAACATTTTGCGCCTGAAAAGCCTGCCGATCCCATTCTAGTACTTTCTATACTCCAGATCACCATCTCTTTTCCTATCCCACCTTGGGATCTTCTTCTCTTCAGATTCTATTGGCGTTTGGTCTGTTGGTGGAGGCCTGCAGAGTTTCCTTCTTCCCAGTTCTGCAGCTCTTTCAGCTATCTTTTTGAACTTCTCGCTACGCTTCTCTTTCTTTAGGAACTCCTCCAACTCTAAGTCTCTGAACTTTGTCTGCCAATATCTCCCTGAGTTTATATCCTTTGCAAAGCATAAGTTCGCCATCTTCTAATATTGTTAAGCCTGTGCTTTGTCTGGAGCATCATAAACAATCTTGTTGATACACAAACATTCAACATCCTTCTTCGAACAATTAACCAACCACATAGGATCTAACACGTTGATCCTCCTTGCCTCTCCTGTCTTCTTATCAAACAATGAGATAACCGCTTCTGCCATGCTTTGATTGTACATCCAACCTTGGAAGTCTTCATAAAAGTCTTGTTGCATCGCATGTAGTGGCATATTCTTTAAACACCTTGGTGGTTTTATCTTCAGAGTAATGTCTTTCTCTTTTGTTACTGGATCAAACTTTATAACTTTCTTTGGATAGTGCGGCTCCAATCAGGGAACTTGTTCTTTGCCTGGTGCTTGATGTAGTTCCATAGCTTTTGTTCGTGTATCTTCTCATCAGGACCGTAATAGAACTGTTTGATGTTTTTAGTCTGCACCAACTCCTCCACATACCACCAAGGGAGTGTTTTGATATCTGACAAGAACTCGAAATATTGAACCCCGTGTTCCCTTCTAATAGCATACACTTTCAAATCCTCAAGATAACCCCAAGAAAGAATGTCACCCTGAGATTTATCTAGATGATCCGTAAAATACTGTAGTGGTCTCTTATACTTCCACTCTTTAGGCATAACCTTGAACAAGTTCTTTCTTCCTTCTAACAATGTTTCCTGTGGAACTGTCTCAGGAATACCCTCAGTTGATATCTTTTCCACCACCTTCCTACGAACCTCATCTTCATTGTGTGACTTAAACATCTCAGCAAATGAGGAAACATGTCATCAACCCCTGAGTAGTGAAAGGGTGTATCTTCTTTAGAGATATCCGAACCCTCTTCAATAATCACATCATTAAAGTTGTCTGCTTCATTGGGAAAGTTGAACTCAAATTCTATTTCTGGCGATGGTGGAATCTCATCTTCTATATCAAACTTTAGATTCCCGTCATCCATCCCCAATTCTTCTAACATCTCTTCTCTCATTCTAGGAACCTCTAACTCCCCCTCAAATGCAGAATGTAAGTAAATAACCTTAGGTT
Organism: Helianthus tuberosus; assembly: GCA_030545235.1. NCBI lineage: Eukaryota > Viridiplantae > Streptophyta > Magnoliopsida > Asterales > Asteraceae > Helianthus > Helianthus tuberosus. The sequence goes on from CM060432.1 coordinate 24,310,111, forward strand.
GAGTTAGGAATACCTGATTAGTGTGTTGTTTGCCAGAAGAAGAAGACTCCTGATGCTGATCCTCCACTTGTTCATTAATCTCATCATTAAGAAGATCATCAAGTGATTGTTGAACATTTGGCTTCACAACTAGCAACCATGTTGCCCCTTGATCATCGTCATCTTCATCTTCAGGATAATTATCAATATCTTCAAACAACTGTTCTAACTCCTCATCTTCCATCTTTTCTTCTTCCTCTTCTTTATCACCATCTTTCTCTTCTTTGTAATAAAGAAGTTTTATATCAGGATCATTTACAGAATGAGCTCTTCTCGCCTTCCGTCTTCGTTGATCAACTTTTACCAAACGAATAACATCTTTTAGATTATAAGGAAGCGAGAATGCTTCACCAATAAGGACAAAGCTTTGATCTGGATCAACATCCTTGTTTTCTTCATTTACCTCTGCGTCTACCATTTCAACATCATCACCTTCAGTATGGCTAGAAGAGCCTGCAACCTCTTGAGTTTCACCTATCAACCCTTTCTTCTTTTGTGTTGCTTCTTTAGCCAACTCTTTCTCCCTAGCAACTCTTCTTTCCTCAACTCTTTGAATCTCTAACTCATTATACACAGCTTGGACATTGATTCCAAGCTTGTGTTCTATCACAGCATATAACATGTTCTGCTGCTCGTCCTTAACAACTTTATTTGCCCTTAGAGCTTCAATCTCTTGTCTCAGATTTTTTTTTCATTAGAAGACGACTCATGCAGCTCTCCTATCATCTGATGCAGTGTCTTGTTTACTTCATTCATGTTTTCATAGTTTGCATTCACTTCTACAAGCTCTGTAGTGAGTTGATCAATGACTTTAGCTTGTCCTCCAAGATCATCTGTTAAGTCATCGATTCTTTCAGCATGATCATTCACTGCTAACTTCAACTCATCATTCTCAGCCAATGCTTTCTTAAGCTTCTTTTTCAAATCATCGCGTTCAGCTTCTGCTTTGGCCTTTGCTTTCTCCAGAATGCTTATTTTCTTTGTTAGTACACTGATCTTCCCAGTATTGAACACATCGAAATCACCTTCTGGAAGATCAAATGGAAAATTACCATGAACCTCCGAAAAATCATCAAATAAACCAGGAAAAGTATCTTTCTTTGACTGTGACGTCTCTGGATCATCTTGAATGTGTATAGTTGGATTCTCTGGTGGTGGTGGTGGTGGAGTAGACTCTATTTCCCCCATGAATTGAACTTCATCATCATCACTAAATTTCTTCTAAACTCTAACATATTCTGGACTTTCAGGCTTTCAGCTTCTGGACCCTCTGTCGTTTGAACCTCAGGTGCTTTTACACTTTCAACTTCAACTTCTGGAATACTTTGAGATTGTTGCACTTCTGGAGTTTGAATACTTTCAACTTCTGGAGCTTTACCACTTTGAACTTTAGGGATTGAAGCTGCTCCCTTTGTCGCTCTGATATTCCTTGGAATAACTCCTGTTTGAACTACTTTATACTTCTTGATAACTTTCTTTTTCTCTTCTGGTGTAGGAATGTAAGTACAATCCTCTTCATAGGAATCTTTCTTTTTCTTTTGAGGCTTCTTTTTCAACCTTATCTTTCCAAATCCAATCTTTGAAGTATCAATTTCAGGCTCAATATCACTTTCTGTTGCACTAGAGTCTGTGCGAACAACACCTTCAGCTTCCTTTTCTTTGACACTTTCTGCTTCAACGTTCTTTGCAGAAGTTTCAGCTTCTTTTGCAGCTTTAGCTTCCTCATTTTTCTGTAAGAAGTCTTCAAATGTCACTTTCATCAGATCAACATCTTATTGAGTTACATCTGCTGGATCAAGCACTATTTCATCTACAAGCCTTGGTGGAGATTTCTTCTTTGATGGCTCTGCAAAACAAACATCAACAGAATTAATATGACATAACAAAGAATAATCTAACTTTTCTTGTGACTCCCCCTTTCAATTTTCCCTTAGTAACAATCTTCAGTGTCACCACTTTGGGTGTAGTCACTGTTGGAGAAACTTTTGGTGTTATTTTCCTTTTTCCATCCCTCACAAACCAATACCTCAGCTTCTTCTCATGCATGCCACTTAATTGTTCAGTTTCATCATCAGAATTACTGTTTTCATGCCTCCATGCATCATTTTCAGGTGCCACATAATCTGGATTTGCAATCTTACAAATCATTCCTTTAATTCTCGGCTCCTGATCTTCTGTTATACCTTTATACTTATTTAATCTGTTCAATGTTTCATTCTTCATGTGATGTAACTTAATTCATCAGATGGATCCTTTGGAAGGTCTTTCACTTGACCATCCAACAACATCTGAATGAATCTTGGGTACATGATGTATTTTTCGCCTTTGATGTTGTCAATCATGTGATCAAACAACGCGTGTGAAATGTTATAAGGCCTATTCAATACTAAACATGTGATAATATTCATAATGTAATCCGATGTTTCATCATAAGCTCCCTTTCTGTGAGATAGAGCTTGTACCACACAATGAACCAAAAACTTATAGGGCCTATAGAATCTAGACTTAAGATACTTATCATTTACATGGCCCGTGTATCCTATTCTAAATCACAAACCCTTGCTCAATCTTTCTGGGATAATTGTAGGATCGTCATCACTATCCTTAAGATCCAACACCCTCCTAACGTCCGCCACTGTGAACTTAACTTCTACATCTATATCTTGTCCATTTTCATCTTTCTTTTGTACCGCTGAATATATTGTCTTTTCTTTCTCTTCGTACCTCACAGACTTCCAGATAATTCTTACATGCGACTCATAACATTTCGTCCTATCACTCAATGCCTTAGCAATTCTGCTATCTTTTAAAAATGTCACTATATCTTTGAATGGTTCCATATTCGCATAATTTTCATCTAAAATATAGTAGATGTTGTGAGCTGGATGCCAATCAGATGCTCTTGCCTGCAAGAATTATCAACGTTAGAATCTGTACAAACTTCGAGACATAAAGTGAAAAGTGACAAAGTTTCAAAATATTCAAAAAATTTCTAACATTGGAAACACTCTATACACTCTACTCAGTACTGATGATCGGATGGCCATCCGATTGGATGGTCATCCGATCGGATGGTCATCCGATCGAATGAAACATCTCCTATGAAGATCACAACAAACAAAACATGTGCATTTGGATCGGATGGCTATCCGATCAGTTGGTCATCCGATCGAATTGTCATTTGTTCCAAATGATTAAAACAGATGAGCACATTGACACGTCAAACAAGTGAATGTGTTTTTGGATCGGATGGCCCTCCGATCGGATGGTCATCCGATCAGATTGCCATTCGATTGAAAGCATTAACATTAGCAATAGACAATCATGAACATGGGCATGTGATGAATAACAATTGATCCAATTCAAACACTTAGAATAATTTTCAACAATTAATGTGTCATGGATCGGATGGCCATCCGATCGGATGGTCATCCGATCGAATGGTCATTCTTTCCATGTGACCAATGAAGAACAGTTAGAATCCTAAACATGAACATCAAAATTTTCTTATAATTTTTACAAAATTTAACACATTTTCACGTAGAGTTTTTGCCGACTAACGAAACCCTATGTTCAGATTTTCTCAAAACTTAACAGATTGGGTTTAATTTGACAATATGTGCTTCGGCTGCCAACACTATTCAAACATCTAACTTCAAATCTAAGTTCTTATTGATAAAATTGAGACGGTAAACCTATAGATCTAAGGCCGATTAACAATTCCATATGTTCAGTTTCTAAGAAAAATCCCTAACAAAGCCTAGATCTAAGATTCTACATCAACAGCCGCCGACACTTCTAAAATCATCAAAAACTTGTAATTTTGTGGTTAAAATTTGGAAACTTACCTTTCCCATACTGAAGGTTGAGTGTGCCAACAATCCTATGTAACTTGAAAAGCAAGAATGTGAGATCAAGAACAAGAACAGTATAGAGAGTTTGAGTGTGGGTCGGAGGGTCCTTTCGATCGGAAAAGTTTGACTGAAGAACTTGACCCTCTATTTATAGAGTTGACAATCACTCGGATGGCCATCCGATCGGATTGCCATCCGATCGGATTGCCATCCGATCCAAACTCAAACTTTTTCAATTTTTCAATTTTTATTTTTCACATTTTTCAAATTCTATCTGGTTTGATCAGTTTAGGTATCCACTCAAGTATCTAGGTCCAAATTAATGACCCGAGGTACTCAATTTGCCTACCAAGTCCAAGTTAAAGACCTTGGTTGACCCGAAACGAAACAACTGACATTTTGTTCGAACTTTTCAAACATTTTTTCTTAGAAAAATAGTGCAAGTGTCAACTTAATGAACTTTTTTTGACTTTGAGATCTCAAACTTTCAAGATTAGCTCCCAACCCAGTTGTTCAGCCCAGAAACTTCCTGCTTCGCTTCACTTTTCAGATTCTGAAAATCAACTTAATGAAGTTTTTAAGCTAAAACATACTAAAATCTTTTTGGGTTTTTATGCTAAACTGAAATGAAATGCAGTAAAGTAAAGTAATCAGTAAACTATTTACAAACTTATTTTTGGTGAGCGTGTTAGAGGATCATATCAGCTGCCGACAAGTTACAAGTACCGTTGAGCTTAATTTTCACATTAAGTATTAAACAGTTCACCTAGATTGTCGATATACTGATCCTTTTTGTTGGGATTGAACCCTGCCAAAGGAACAGATAATTAAAGCCAAAACTAGATCAGAGCAGTGGATCCAGAATAAGCAGATGTTATGTTTATATGTCTCTCCCCTTGAAAGTGGTTTCAACATCTGCTGACCTCCTATCTACTGATCGTACAAACTGCTGATCGTACAAACTGCTGATCTAGTAAAAGACTGATGGAAGACTAAAGCTCTGCTGTTCAATCTACTGCCTTGAGTCAAGCTCTGCTGATCATGACAAGTACTGCTGGGTTCACATCAGTGGAAGGATGCAGCAGTAGTTTAGATGTCTTTTTGTAATGAAATGTAATAGCAGTAGTTAGCATAAGCAGAGGTTGGATAGATCAGAGGTTAGAGTTTGTTAGGAGGTTAGATGTCACTTTCATGGTGACGTCAGCTTAGATGCTTCAGTGGTTTGCTCGTGCCTATAAATAGAACAGTACCATGCACTGTTCTATTTAGCTCTTTCACTATCTTCTTCCTGCACGAACAAATACTGTGAGCTCAGGCTGAGGGGGAGTTTGTTGCATACTTGCATATTGTAATCTTTGTTGAAATTAAATTCAATCTTTCGGTTCAATGTTAAACTTGTATGTTAAAAGCAATTCTCCTGTTTGATTGTGAAAAGTTTGCTTCCATCTTAATTCCGCTGCACAACTCATTCATCTTCATCTTAATTCAAATGTAAAACACAATCAAAACCAAACTCAGATCCTAACAATTGGTATCAGAGCTTGGACAGTCAAATTTGATTTAACAATCATTTTGACATAAATAGTTCAGCTCATAATCGTTGATACTGATAGTTTGTTCATTTTATTGAAAAACAGAGCAAGGTTTAATCACCATCAAAGTTGATTAATCAGTGCCTGTAAAACAACCAGGATGACGTCACAATCACAAGATGATAAGAATAACATTGGCTCTCTTTTCAAACCACCCATGCTTAAACATAATGAATACAACATCTGGGAGACAAGGATGGGTCACATCCTTGCTCAACAGAACACTGGATGTTGGAGGTCTGTTGTTTTTTGTCCCCATGTTCCTATGGTGCCAAGTGCTGAGGATGCAAAGAAGTTCGTTCCTAAACCAACTGAAAACTATACTGAAACTGATTTTCAAAAGTTCGAACTCGATGCCAAAGCATTTAGCATCATAGCATCTGCATTACCCAATGAGATCTATGCTGGACTGTTACATTGTAACAGTGCCAAAGAGCTATGGGATTCATTGAAGGAACAGTTTGGGGGAACTGAAGAAGTTATTGAAAACAATAGGGAAATTCTGAATCAGCAGTATGAAACCTTCTATCACATTAAGGGTGAATCATTGACCCAACAATTTGAACGTTTTAGTTGTCTCATCAGTGAGCTAAGGCTTGTTAAAGTTGAAATTCCAAAATCAACACAAAATAGAAGGTTTCTTAGATCACTACCTGATAAATGGGACACAATTGCATTTGTGACTAGAAACTCACCTGAGTTCAAAGATCTGACCCTGACCCAACTTCATGGTAGACTCCTGACCTATGAAAGGGAGTTAAACCAGAAAAAGAAGTTGCAAGTGTCTGGCAAAGTTGCTGATGATTATTCATTTGGCAGCACAGCTCTGTTTGGTCAGGAAGAGTCTGGTAGCAGTAGTAAGGATCAGGGTTATGATCACTTTATTGATATAACTGCTGGTGGAAATTTCAACAACCCTGATTCTCACTCTACCAATTATGCTTTTACTACAAATTGTGAAAACCAGATGTCAGATAACTTGTGTTTTGAACTCAATGATTTACAACACTTTGATCCCACTGATTTAGAAGAAATGGATATTTTGCATCAATTGGCTTTGCTTAGTGTAAGAACAAGCAAATTCTATAAAAGAACAGGGAGAAAATTCCCAGGGTTACATGGGAATTTAAAAGTGGGGTTGGATAAGTCAAAAATTAAGTGCTATAAGTGCAATATGCTAGGTTATTTTGCTAGGGAATGCAGGAGTCAAACCACTGGTCCAATAGTCACTCATCCCAACTCAAATCCTAGACCACAACACCAAAGCACTGTGCACTATACCCAATATACCCCTGCTACCCATGTTAACACTACTCACTATGCTGCAACCCCTGTGTCTGTGCATTATGTTCAAACAACTGTTCCAGAAATTCAGTATGTTCAAACCCCTGTCCCGCAGGCACTAGTGCAACCTGTTGCACCTCAACAAGCTGCTCAAACAGTGGTACAACAAGATCAACAAAGCTTTTTCACCCAAGGTTTTGTTGACTGGAGCAGCATGCCTGATGAGCTGGGTGATGAAAATTTTGCACTCAATGCTTTTAATGATCCTTCTAATGATGAATTTTGTTTGATGGCATTAGAGTCAATACCAGAAGGGATAGAAACTGAAGGTGAATGTCACACCCCGACCGCGTAAAACAACAATTCGCGGCGGAAACATCGGGGAGTGTTGCAACAGAATTAATGTTTCATAACCTTGGATATCAAAAGTGTTTCGTTTTATTAAACATTGAGTAATTACATCGTCTGGAAATCTAAATACACTATTTAAACATAGTCTATCATTGTTATTGAGTCACTAAGGCCTTGTCCAGTCCTATGTGAGCATGCATCTTATCAATCGATATCATCCAACAATACCTGAAACATATGTGAAAACGAGGTCAGCAAAGAAATGCTGGCGAGTACATAGGTTTTGTGAAAATAAGATTCATGACTTCTGTTTAAGAAAATATTTAGTCATGAACCTTGTAATTTGCTTTGTCTTTGTAAATCATTTGAAAAATAATAAGTTTAGGTGATATGTATAAATAAGAGAATAATGCATGATTAAATGAATAACCATGTAAAATGAGTTTGTATAAGATAAGTTGTTTGTACATAAATGTCTTGTGAAAAGTATGTTACTTGTATAAAATGTTCTATGTCTCAATTTGAAATGATTCAAATAACGCTACAATATGAAATACCATACAAACACTTATATATAGGAAGTACCAGCGGCGTATCCACCATGCTTGTATCATATTCCACACGCATTGTTACTTAATCACTTAATCCAAACCAAACCACCAAAGTAATGTTCATGCCCAAATGTAAATCATGTAATATGTATAACCAATGTCAAAAGTGTTTATGTGTCAATGTAAACCATGTAATATGTAACCAAAATAATATCGTATATCGCTTTGAAGCCAATCGTTTACCCAATCGTTAAAACATCGTGTGAAAACCTATCGTTTACCCAATCGTTAAATTCGTTTTAGGTCGTGAAACTACTTATATGATCGTCTCGCTAATAACATTCAAACCTTCGTGACTCATCACTCGTCGCTTCTCGTTTTCGTATTAACAAACCTCCATAGGGTAAGTTAACAATTACAGATTCAGTCGCTACCTACCATACCCACACATAACCACGGGTGTAGTAAATAACGGGATTTGTCAGATCCTATGGTACCATAACCTAATACTGGTCGGCTTGATCATTGCTAATGAATGTCATTTGTTATGTAACTACAACCAACAAGTTTGTTCACTTTATGAAATCGTTATTAGTTTTGTATAAATCGTCTTAATCGTTTTTGAAACCATCGTTATAACATCGAAAACATTTAGCACATATGAGTCACCCCAAAACAGTTGAAAACAGTAAAAGAGGGGAATAATGTACTCGCCTGAGAATGCTTGGAGGTCTTGAACAACAACCAAACAAAGCTAGAGAGAGCACGGAATCAGTCGGCAATCTAAAACTATATAAATAAACCGGACTTAAATCGGGAGATCGGATAGGATGAGGCTTGGTAAACCAAATGAGTGTTGGAACTCATATGATATGGTTTAACAAGGCCTACATACTACAATGAAACCTAACCTAAGTGCTTTCGACCCATCGCGACCCATTAAGGTAACATATGCTACTTTAACGTGTCGTGCGCGTGAAATGCGTTCGGACCGTCTAACTAGTCCTATGACAAGTGTTATATGCCTAAACATGTTACATAATCAGTTATATGACAAAGGTTTAGGTTACATATGCTTAGTTACCAATTATACATGAAAAGGGTATTATGGTAATTTACCTAAGGCATATAAACTACCTATCATTCAACTACTTAAACGATGTGACCATAGGGTATAACCTCGGAAGGTTATGCCCTATACTAGGGTCACCTAATGTATTTGGTCGGATCCTAATGATCGACCAAACTGGGTCGAGTTCGAAGGTATAAGCGATTTATTAGATCGCTTACCCTACGACCCTAAACAACGTGGTAATCAGTAGGCATAATCCCAAGGGACTATGACCATCGTGATTACAATCACGTTGCGAAGTTCAAACGAACTTCGCATTGACCATTACTGGTCAACGCTGAAAGTCAAACAAAGTTTGACTTTCTGACTCGAAAAGCAATAAAATAAGGAAAAGAACGAAAGAATACTTACGAAGGGTCCCCGAATGCTAATCCCGATCCAAGAACTCAGGTATGAAACAATGGTTTCAACTTAGAGCTCTCAAAATCAGAATTCTTGTAAGAAATGAGGTTGAATGGGTTGGGTATTTATAGGAATACCCGAACCGTTAAGATCGTTTGTCGAAACTCGTGCCTTAATCATGTCCGTACAAGTGTCGGAAGGTTATGGTGACTAAATTGGCACTAACCATAGGCTATCAACATGTGGCAAAGGATTTGGGAGTGCAAAATAGCTGTAAACAGCTGTCGATACATCGAATCTGGTCCCGAAAATGCGAAAAATGAGTTTTCTGCATGTTTCTGCCCAGAATAGGCAGTCGCGTAGCGCGACTGGTAAGGCCACATGCAGTGGCGCTACGCCACTGCCCCCTTGTTTCAGCAACTTTCAAAATTGGCAGAAATGGTCCCTGCAGCCCGTTTAAGCGATTTTCGATGCGTTTGAACCCCGTTAACCTCATTTCAAGGCTCTAAAATGAAGTTAAAGTATAGGGAACTCAAAACATGCTCAAAAATATCTCGGATGTCGGTTCGTTTGGTCGTACGATCGCGATGTTCGCTTAATTACGACGGAATGCGCATAAGCGCGAAAAACGATCCAAAGGACGCGACGAATGGATTTTTCTTAAGGCGAACACTAAAATATAATGTAGTCATGCTTACATAAATTTTTGGATGTCCAGATGTATTCAGAACGTAAGTTATGCGCGAAAATGCAAACTTGTGCACTTTTTGACACTTTTAGTCCCTGAATGACACAAAAGTTTATTTTAGCACACCGAACCCCTCAAAGCCTATTTCTAAGCTATGTAAAGGATATTTATGGTATGTTTAACTTATGGTCATGTTCCGGAATGTCTGTTACAGTTCAAATTGGCATACTTTCGCAGTTTGTCATATTTAGTCCCTGTAAGCGAGTTAACTTGTTTTCGGCATACCAAACCTTCCAAAACTTATTTCTAAGTTATGTAAAGGTTATTTAAGGTATGTTAAGCCTATTTCACTATTCCGGAGTGTTCGTTGCATTAAACTGGTTATATTTACGCATCGGTGCGCGTATAACCTTCCAGAAAGCGATTTAGAGTTTGAAATAGAACAAGAATTGATATGTGTAAATGATACACACATTTTTACAAATCCCCAAGTATGAAATATAATATTTCATTGGTTCGGTATTTGTTTGATGGCCGTGGAGGGACAGGTGTTACAGTCTCCCCTACTTTAGGAAATTTCGTCCCGAAATTTATTTAGAGGAAACTTGTGGGAGCTTGAGAACATGAAATTGAAAAGATCGAACAACCTTGGTTTGGGTTCTGAACTTCTAGTAACTTTAATAACATCATGATTGCAATGTAAGAGGGATACTTATATACAAGTATATGAAGCGTCATTGGTGCGTCCACCATACCTCCATTACATCGTCCTCATTTTGTTATTGTTGTCACTATGGGTTCTTACACATAATAAACCTTACTGGGTTTCTGTGCACTAAATTTCATAATTATGTACGCGTCCATAATTAGACAATTCCTTGCATAGTCCACACAGTCTATTTTAAAATGTGCAGGGGAAAAACCAAATGAACAATCCTGTGATGAGTGTGACTAGACCGCCATAGAGTCCTTTTAATTAAATCATTAATTGATCTAAATAGACTATCAAGGAGTCTGTCCAGCTACATCACTAGATGTCGTTCTTTAACCAAATTGTGAATCAATCTTTTTGATTAGACCACTAAAGGGTCTCTTATGAATCATGGAGCAGTACTATATAATCCAAGGGTCTTAACTATTACATAGAAGCCCATTAAGGATTGAAGGTAGTACCTTTTGAATATCCTGCTACGAATCTCTCATATGAAGATATGAAAGATCCTGCGAGGATTTGGATAACGAATATCCAGAGTATTAAAAACACAAAAAAGCAGACAAGAAAACATGAGATGAATAAACACATAGTCACATAATTGTATAATCGTTTAATCGCAAAATCGTTTAATCGTATAATCGTTTAATTGTATAATCGTTTAATTGTATAATCGTTTAATTTGTTATCTTTGGACATGGGTATTTAAAGCATACTAGGAATCCAATCCGTGGATTTCACTTGACACTTTAAATATTTTCAAGAATCTAACTATGAAAATAGGAAGATCTAAAAAGGAATTCGGCTTGTCCTAATTGAGTTGTAATGTACATATTAAGGTGTACAAGGAATCCAATCAGGCTCCGAAATCAACGAAGGTGTTGATCGTGGTCGGCTCGGGACTTTGAATAGATCAAGATGTCATCAATAAAAACAATGACGAACTGATCCAAATAAGGCTTGCAGACCCTATTTATTAAGTCCATGAAGATGGCTGGAGCATTTGTCAAACCAAAAGGTATGACTGTAAACTCGTAATGGCCATACTTCGTGCAGAAAACCGTTTTGGGAACATCTTCTTCGAGAATACGAAGTTGATGATACCAAGAACGCAAATCGATCTTGGAAAAGCATGAAGTACCCTGCAGATGATCGGATCATTGATTTAAGGTAGGGAATATCGATTCTTGATGGTAAGCTTTCTAGGCTTACGTTAATCGATATATATTTGAAAAGATCCATTTTTTTCTTTTCACAAAGAGAACAGGAGTTTCTCCAAGGTGAAAAGTTCGGACGGATGAATCCTTTATCAGACAACTCTTGAAGCTGTTTTGATAATTCTTGCATCTCGAACGGTACAAGATGATAAGATACTTTAGATTTAAAAGAAACAAGTGTTTGAGGTTCTTTGGGAGATCACAAGTGATCATAAAAATGACAGAACCACACGAGTAGTTTTGTCTTTGTGTTAACATCATAAGGTTGGATCAAACATTCATACAATTGCATTAGTTAAAAATAAAAACCACAAATTTTTATTTATATAGCAACCGCATTGTCTTTAAATGTTACAAGATAACAACCAGAGGAAATACAAAATACTAAAAGTTCACTTCTTCATCATCGATTGCCTCATTGATGTTAAACACTCGACCGCGTGCTGGATTCACATTGACGTGAACGTTCGCATTCGGGTTTGCGTTAGCATTTGCATTCACCAGTCTCGGACAGTTGGGGCGGAAATGACCAAACTCTCCACAGTTGAAACATGAACCCAGTGGAAATCTCGCAGCATTCCCTTGAACCGGAGCTTGAACCTGAGCAGCCTGATTTTGTCTCAGACGACAAGTATTGGCCAAATGCCCAAGTCTACCACACGTTGTGCATTTCTTGCAATCTTGTTGTGCAACGTGATGACCGTTGCAACGGGCACAATGTGGTGCGGTACCAGCATATGCCTTCTTTGCATGTGGCTGAGCCGGTGGATTCTGCAGGTTCTGAGCAGTCTGTGCTGTAACAGCAAAATTTTGGGCACCCTTCCGCTTCTTCGATTTCTTCGACATCTCACCTTCCTTACCCTTCCCCTTATCCTTCTTCTTGTCCTTTCCAGAATCGGTTGCCTTCTTTTTATCACCCTTGCGGGTGAGTTTACCCTGTCTGACTTGAGACTCAGTCAGGGTAGCTGACAACTCGATTGCTTGACGAAGGGTGGTAGGATTTACACCGATCAAAATATCCATAATAGAATCGGGTAAACCATCTATGTATCTCTCGATCGCTTTCTCCAGAGGGGTAACCATGGTGGGACACAATAGACTGAGTTCTTCAAAACGATCCGTGTACGCACGGTGTTCAGCCCCATCTTGCTTTAAGTCGTCAAACTCTCGTTCCAAAACTCGAATCTCGTGACGGGGACAAAACTCCTTCATCATGAGAGCCCGAAGCTCTGCCCATGTTTGTGCCAACGCCACTTCGGCACCCCTATCTCGCATAACACCATTCCACCAAGTAAGCGCTCGCTTTTCAAACACACTTGAAGCAAATTCCACCTTACGCGCATCCTGACACTGCACATGTCTGAATGTGCTCTCGATACTCTCAAACCACTGCAGGAGCGCAGTTGCTCCTTGAGACCCAGAAAACTTAAGTGGCTTCGCAGAATTGAAGTTCTTGAAATTACACGGTGCATTATTGTTGTTGTTGTTGCCGTTGTTGTACATCTCGTGGACTTGGGTTACAACACCGGGAACCACAGCAGCCACCTGTTGAGAGATCAGGGCTGCGAGTTCTTCAATAGTAAAAGTCCGAGTATCGGTTCGGGTATCGCGTCGAGGAGGCATTGTCTGACAAGGAAACGAGTGAGAGAGTTAGACGAAAAGAATGAGATGAAACAAATCTGATGAAAGCAAGGATAGTGGTCATTTGTTTGTTACTACAAAGCAACAAACGACCTCGGTGATTTAATCAAAGTAAATAGGTCAAAAATAATGTATCGCGAAGTCATGCTCGCCTATAAGTGAACACTCATCCCAAGAATTCCCAGGTAATCACAACTGGTCTCGCGTCTGATGAGATGTATACGAAGTGCTTGCCTAGACAGAAAACCCAGAATACAGGCATTCACCCTTCCAGTTTGCACGTGTTCACATTATTTAAGACCCAAAACCTTGACGAGATTTTGAAAACTCAAAGGGGTTCAAAACCATATAATAGAGAGTTCAAAACCTTACAATAGAGGGTTCAAAACCTAGTAATCAATCATCCTAGAACAGATGATTAGTTTTCAAAGCGGTTTTGAAATTTATGTTCTTGTTGTGGTCGTCGCCTAAGGATAGGTGACGGTATTGTTTTATGACTAAACGCAAGTAAACTCGCGTTAGGGTCCTAAGAAGGTTATAGACTAGGTCAAAGCATTACTAATTACTAATAACCTAATTCCCTATAACCATTGGCTCTGATACCATCTTTTCTGTCACACCCCGACCGCGTAAAACAACAATTCGCGGCGGAAACATCGGGGAGTGTTGCAACAGAATTAATGTTTCATAACCTTGGATATCAAAAGTGTTTCGTTTTATTAAACATTGAGTAATTACATCGTCTGGAAATCTAAATACACTATTTAAACATAGTCTATCATTGTTATTGAGTCACTAAGGCCTTGTCCAGTCCTATGTGAGCATGCATCTTATCAATCGATATCATCCAACAATACCTGAAACATATGTGAAAACGAGGTCAGCAAAGAAATGCTGGCGAGTACATAGGTTTTGTGAAAATAAGATTCATGACTTCTGTTTAAGAAAATATTTAGTCATGAACCTTGTAATTTGCTTTGTCTTTGTAAATCATTTGAAAAATAATAAGTTTAGGTGATATGTATAAATAAGAGAATAATGCATGATTAAATGAATAACCATGTAAAATGAGTTTGTATAAGATAAGTTGTTTGTACATAAATTTCTTGTGAAAAGTATGTTACTTGTATAAAATGTTCTATGTCTCAATTTGAAATGATTCAAATAACGCTACAATATGAAATACCATACAAACACTTATATATAGGAAGTACCAGCGGCGTATCCACCATGCTTGTATCATATTCCACACGCATTGTTACTTAATCACTTAATCCAAACCAAACCACCAAAGTAATGTTCATGCCCAAATGTAAATCATGTAATATGTATAACCAATGTCAAAAGTGTTTATGTGTCAATGTAAACCATGTAATATGTAACCAAAATAATATCGTATATCGCTTTGAAGCCAATCGTTTACCCAATCGTTAAAACATCGTGTGAAAACCTATCGTTTACCCAATCGTTAAATTCGTTTTAGGTCGTGAAACTACTTATATGATCGTCTCGCTAATAACATTCAAACCTTCGTGACTCATCACTCGTCGCTTCTCGTTTTCGTATTAACAAACCTCCATAGGGTAAGTTAACAATTACAGATTCAGTCGCTACCTACCATACCCACACATAACCACGGGTGTAGTAAATAACGGGATTTGTCAGATCCTATGGTACCATAACCTAATACTGGTCGGCTTGATCATTGCTAATGAATGTCATTTGTTATGTAACTACAACCAACAAGTTTGTTCACTTTATGAAATCGTTATTAGTTTTGTATAAATCGTCTTAATCGTTTTTGAAACCATCGTTATAACATCGAAAACATTTAGCACATATGAGTCACCCCAAAACAGTTGAAAACAGTAAAAGAGGGGAATAATGTACTCGCCTGAGAATGCTTGGAGGTCTTGAACAACAACCAAACAAAGCTAGAGAGAGCACGGAATCAGTCGGCAATCTAAAACTATATAAATAAACCGGACTTAAATCGGGAGATCGGATAGGATGAGGCTTGGTAAACCAAATGAGTGTTGGAACTCATATGATATGGTTTAACAAGGCCTACATACTACAATGAAACCTAACCTAAGTGCTTTCGACCCATCGCGACCCATTAAGGTAACATATGCTACTTTAACGTGTCGTGCGCGTGAAATGCGTTCGGACCGTCTAACTAGTCCTATGACAAGTGTTATATGCCTAAACATGTTACATAATCAGTTATATGACAAAGGTTTAGGTTGCATATGCTTAGTTACCAATTATACATGAAAAGGGTATTATGGTATTTTACCTAAGGCATATAAACTACCTATCATTCAACTACTTAAACGATGTGACCATAGGGTATAACCTCGGAAGGTTATGCCCTATACTAGGGTCACCTAATGTATTTGGTCGGATCCTAATGATCGACCAAACTGGGTCGAGTTCGAAGGTATAAGCGATTTATTAGATCGCTTACCCTACGACCCTAAACAACGTGGTAATCAGTAGGCATAATCCCAAGGGACTATGACCATCGTGATTACAATCACGTTGCGAAGTTCAAACGAACTTCGCATTGACCATTACTGGTCAACGCTGAAAGTCAAACAAAGTTTGACTTTCTGACTCGAAAAGCAATAAAATAAGGAAAAGAACGAAAGAATACTTACGAAGGGTCCCCGAATGCTAATCCCGATCCAAGAACTCAGGTATGAAACAATGGTTTCAACTTAGAGCTCTCAAAATCAGAATTCTTGTAAGAAATGAGGTTGAATGGGTTGGGTATTTATAGGAATACCCGAACCGTTAAGATCGTTTGTCGAAACTCGTGCCTTAATCATGTCCGTACAAGTGTCGGAAGGTTATGGTGACTAAATTGGCACTAACCATAGGCTATCAACATGTGGCAAAGGATTTGGGAGTGCAAAGCAGCTGTAAACAGCTGTCGATACATCGAATCTGGTCCCGAAAATGCGAAAAATGAGTTTTCTGCATGTTTCTGCCCAGAATAGGCAGTCGCGTAGCGCGACTGGTAAGGCCACATGCAGTGGCGCTACGCCACTGCCCCCTTGTTTCAGCAACTTTCAAAATTGGCAGAAATGGTCCCTGCAGCCCGTTTAAGCGATTTTCGATGCGTTTGAACCCCGTTAACCTCATTTCAAGGCTCTAAAATGAAGTTAAAGTATAGGGAACTCAAAACATGCTCAAAAATATCTCGGATGTCGGTTCGTTTGGTCGTACGATCGCGATGTTCGCTTAATTACGACGGAATGCGCATAAGCGCGAAAAACGATCCAAATGACGTGACGAATGGATTTTTCTTAAGGCGAACACTAAAATATAATGTAGTCATGCTTACATAAATTTTTGGATGTCCAGATGTATTCAGAACGTAAGTTATGCGCGAAAATGCAAACTTGTGCACTTTTTGACACTTTTAGTCCCTGAATGACACAAAAGTTTATTTTAGCACACCGAACCCCTCAAAGCCTATTTCTAAGCTATGTAAAGGATATTTATGGTATGTTTAACTTATGGTCATGTTCCGGAATGTCTGTTACAGTTCAAATTGGCATACTTTCGCAGTTTGTCATATTTAGTCCCTGTAAGCGAGTTAACTTGTTTTCGGCATACCAAACCTTCCAAAACTTATTTCTAAGTTATGTAAAGGTTATTTAAGGTATGTTAAGCCTATTTCACTATTTCGGAGTGTTCGTTGCATTAAACTGGTTATATTTACGCATCGGTGCGCGTATAACCTTCCAGAAAGCGATTTAGAGTTTGAAATAGAACAAGAATTGATATGTGTAAATGATACACACATTTTTACAAATCCCCAAGTATGAAATATAATATTTCATTGGTTCGGTATTTGTTTGATGGCCGTGGAGGGACAGGTGTTACAGTGAACAGCTAAGTGATGAAACAGTGGATAAAGTGACTGAAGCAGTGGTTACTGCAGTTGCTGGTGAACTACTGCTGGGAGAAAATTCAGAAACCCTGATTGAACCACTGTCCGACCCCTGGTCCAAAGAAGACAAAGAAGACAAGGAAGAAAAGAGAGTAGGTGAGAAAGAAGTAAGAGCTGATGATGAAGAGGATCATCAATGTGATTGTGCCATGATGGCTGCTGTCAAGGTATCACCTCAAGTTCTTGAAAAACCGTGTTCAGACAAATGCATTATTGCATTTGCTAACATCAAAGAGGTAAATGAAAACCTTAGGGATAAAGTCTTAACTGATGAAGTCAAATTTGAAAAGTCATTAAAAGAACTTAGAAACAAATTGACTGAAAAGGATAAAGAGATCAGCAGTCTCAAAGAAGAGCAAAGCATAACCAAGACTCAACTCCAAACTATGGTAGAAAAATACCAAGTTTGCAAAAAGGAGTTGGAGTCTACCCAGATCACTTGTGAAAGATGGGTGGAATCTTGCAAAGGGTATGAGGTTATGCTTGAGAAACAGATTAAAAGCAATGTGAAATTTGGTGTTGATTATAGAAAATATGATGATGAAAACACTGCTTTTGAAAATTCTGTTCAAACCACTGATGTAACAACTTAATTCATTCCCACAAACAAGAATGGCCAAGAAGTGAAAATCACTGACAAACTTGGTAACAAAATCACTTTGGAAAGATCTGTGGGATCCTCAACTTTTGAGGAAATTGAAAAATACCAATTTAAACCCACATGGTCTGATGAGTGTGACATTCTTGAAAACTTCAAGCCCATGGACTTTACAACCACTGATGGTGTCACAGCTCCAAAAGCAAAAGTCATCCCTCTCAAGGACTTCCCAGCAGAGGTTAAAAACTCTGTTGCAAAGGAGTCTGAAAAGAGAAAGAAGAGAGAAAAGATCAAAAACCTGTTTTGTGAATTTTGTTAAAAAAGGAATCATCTAACAAAAGATTTTTTCCATTTAAAAGCTTATGATTTAAACAAAACAAGTGTCATTGTTCCTGCTGAAATGTGACACCTGGGTCACAGCAACCATCAAACAAATACCAAACCAATGAAATATTGTTTTTCATACTTGGTATTTGTACAAATATGTATATCATTTGCACATATCAATTCTTGATCGATTTCAAACTCTATATCGCTTTCTGGAGAGTTATACGCAAACTGGTGCGTAAACGTAATCAGTTTAATGCGAAAAATACTCCGCAACATCAACATATACTTAACATACCTTAAATAACCTTTACATAACTTAGAAATAAGTTTTGAAGGCTTTGGTATGGCAAAAACAAGGTAATTCGTCTACAGGGACTAAATTTGACAAACTGCGAAAGTATGCCAATTTGAACAGTAACAGACATTTCGGAACATGACCATAAGTTAAACATACCATAAATATCCTTTACATAGCTTATAAATAGGCTTTAAGGGGTTCGGTGTGCTAAAATAAACTTTTGGGTCATTCAGGGACTAAAAGCGTCAAAAAGTGCACAAGTTTGCACTTTCGCGCATAACTTACGTTCTGAATACTTCCGGACATCCAAAAATTTATGTAAGCACTAAAATATTTTATTTTAGTGTTTGGCATGAGAAAAATCCATTCTTCGCGTCATTTGGATCGTTTTTCACGCTTATGCGCATTCCGTCGTAATTAAGCGAACATCGCAACCGTACGGCCAAACGAACCGACATCCGAGATGTTTTCAAGCATATTTCAAGTTCCCTATGTCTTAACATCATAGTGGAGCTTGAAATTGGGATTGACGGGTGTTAGAAGTGCCGTTACGCAACGAAACAAGGTGCAGGGACTGAAACTGTAATTCTGTCAAAGTTAATGGCTTACGGACCGTAAGCCATGACCCTTACGGTCCGTAAGGGGTCCCCAAAATAGCAGATCAGTTTAAATAGCTGTTGCCCCTTCAGGATAATGAGGGGCCAATTTGCACTTGCCCCTTCAGGATATTAGACATATTAAGGCATATTTTACTTGTTATAGGACTAGTTAGGCGTTCCGAACGCGTTTTACGCGAACGACGCGTTAAAGTAGCATAAGCTACCTAAACGGGTCGTAATGGGTCGTAAGCACTTAGGTTAGGTTTCGTTTTAGTATATGGGCTTTGTTAAACCATATTACATGAGTTCCCATACTCATTTGGTTTACGAACCCTCATTCTATCCGATCTTCCGATTTAGGTCCGGTTTATTAACATAGTTACCTATAATAGGTGCCGTTTGCTATCCGTGATCTCTAGCATTGTTTGGTTGTTACTCAAGGACTACTAAGCAATCTCAAGTGAGTACATAGACCCCTCTTTTACTGTTTTCAAACTGTTTTGGGGTGAAACACGTGTGCCTACTTGTTACTTTCATGTTTTTCCATGTTTTCATATCATATGCTTGTTATGTTCAATAGTACACTTATAGTACATGATTTCATTGTGTTTATGCTATGTATGTCCATCGTGTGCATATTTAGTACATCATTTTACATTACATTTTATGCTATGTATGCCCATTGTGTGCATACCTAGTACATCATTTTACATTACATTTTATGCTATGTATTCCCATTGTGTGCATACTTAGTACATTGTTTTACATTACATTTTATGCTATGTATGCCCATTGTGTGCATACTTAGTACATTGTTTTACATTACATTTTATGCTATGTATGTCCATTGCGTGCATACTTAGTACATTTGTTATTCATCACATGCTTACATTTTGGTATGACATTTGGGTTGTTTAAATGGGACAATATATTCATTAACATTGATCACGCCGCTCGTTAGTAGGTAATGGTACCATAGGAATTGACAACTCCCTTTCCTGAACCCTAGGTTTGTTTGGGTGGAAGGAATGACCGAATTCGATAAACATAACAACAAGATAGACCTTTAAATTCGTTTAGGGGTTTATCGCCACAGTCACAAGGCTTGGATGTATGCATTTTCACAATACCGCATAGATGGTTATATCCGTATAGCATGCATTTATTCCACAAAACATAACTTTGATTTAAACCATGTTTTACTTCAATACCTTGTTTTTGTGCATTTTACATTAGACATAAACATTTTGACATTGATATACACAATTCATGATTTACATTAGACATAAACATTTTGGCATTGATATACACATATACACAATTCATGATTTACAATAGACATAAACATTTTGACATTAATATACACAATTCATGATTTACATTAGACATAGACATTAGACATGGTTTTCATACAAACATTTTGACATTTGATTATACATAAACATTTTACTTTGGTGGTTTGGTTTGAGTAAGTGATTTATGTAACGAGGCGTGTGTAATATGATACAAGCATGGTGGATACGCCGCTGGTACTTCCTATATATAAGTGCTTGTATGGTATTACATATCGTAGCGTTATTTGAATCATTTCAATTTAGACATATAACATTTTATACAAATAACATACTTTTCACAATACATTGTTTTACAAACAACTTATCTAATACAAACTCATTTTACTTGGTTATTTACTTAACCATGTATTATTCTTTTATACATATATATTATTTGGTTTATTTATCACTTTTCAAATGATTTACAAGACAAAGCAAATTACAAGGTTCATGACTAAACATTTTCTTAAACATAAGTCATGAATTCTATTTTCACAAAACCTATGTATCTCACAGGCATTTTTATGCTGACGTACCTATTTTCACATGTGTTTCAGGATATGATGCATAGGATTTATCAAGATACACTTAGGCGGACTTGGGCCTTAGTGACAATAAAATATGCAAGACTAGTTATTTATGTTATATTTCTTTGATTGTCAAGACATTGTAACTCTTTTAATCAATAAAACAATATTTCAATTTCCATGTGTTATGAAACAATAATTCTGTTACAACACTCCCCGACGTTTCCGCCCCGTTTTGTTGTTTTTCGTGGTCAGGGTGTGACAGAAAAGTTGGTATCAGAGCTCATGGTTATAGGGAATTAGGTTATTAGTAATGCTTTGACCTAGTCTATAACCTTCCTAGGACCCTAACGCGAGTTTACTTGCGTTTAGTCATAAAACAATACTGTCACCTATCCTTAGGCGACAACCACAACAAGAACACAAATTTCAAAACCGCTTTGAAAAACAATCATCTGTTCTAGGATGATTGATTACTAGGTTTTGAACCCTCTGTTATAAGGTTTTGAACCCCTTTGAATTTTCAAAACCTCGTCAAAGTTTGGGTCTTATAGTGTGAACACGTGCAATCTGGAAGAGTGGATGCCTGTACTCTGAGTTTTCTATCTAAGGCTAGAGTGTTCGTACAAATCCACATACTCGGACCAGTCACTCTTACCTGGGAACTCTTGGGGTGAGTGTCCACCTATAGGCTAAAGCATGTCTTCGCGATACATTAATATGACCCGCTTACTTTGATTAGTCACCGTCTCATTTGTTTGCCTTAGGTAACAAACAAATTATCGCAATTTCTATGCGTTGTCATTTTGTTTTATTTACCAATAACACTTCATTTGTTTCCTCCTATATCCTTCATTTCCTCTAGAATGTCTCTTCATCGCAACGGTGCGCAGATATCCGAGCAGACTGCCAAATTTGCCCAGCGAATAGGTGAAGTAGTCCTGAAGACTGTTGAATTAGGCATTGCCATGTCTCGTCTCAACAATGAAGCCACTCAAGAGTCACCGAAGGAAGCAGGAGTCAAGCCTGCACCAAAATCAAGGAAGCGTAAGGCTTCAAGGAAACCCGCAGCAGTTACACCTAATCAAGCGGGACCTAGCCAGGTAGCGCGCCACCAGCTAGGAAGCCGTACATAGGAACTGCCCCTTGGTGCAAACGATGCAACCGTCATCATTCAAACCTCATACCCTGCTCCAAATGTACCTACTGTGGACGGAGGGGACATTTGGTCAACATATGCCGCTTTGCTATCCAAAACAAAGCTGCTATAAACCTTGCTGCTACCCAACTCCAAGTCAACCCTACTCAAGCTCGTTTTCCGTCTGGTACTTGCTACAACTGTGGCGAGACGAGCCATTTCAGGAACAACTGCCCGAAGATTGTCAGTGCAAATCCAACCCTTGGACGAGCATCTGGCTGAGCAAAAGATGTTGATGTCTTATGCCTTTGTTTCTTTTGTTTTCTTATATTGTGAAACAATCTGTCTCGTTCATAAATAAAAGTTGTTGTTCGCAATTTTGATATACGAGTGTAGTTACATGTGTGTATGACTTTTCCTATGATACCTACATCAAGGAACTATATTCCTTACAAACTACTCTTGCGAATTTTCCCATTCTTACGTTGCTCATGATTCCCTTGGAAAGATTCTAAGTACTAGTTTCACTCTAAGAAACAAAGTACAGAAAATAAAGTGACATTATGAGTAATCGTGCTTTTGCACATCTGTGCCTTTGAATCCTTGGTTAGATAACCAAGGATATTTTCAAATCTTAAACCCATTATGTTCTGATTTTTTTTCAACATGCATAACATATGTTTTCAAAAACAACCTCCATGATTTCAAGGACATTGTCTATGTTTTCAAAAACAACATTCATGATTTCAAAATGTTATTAATACCGTATAATTACTTATATCAAGTGCATAACTTCAAAAACATCATTCATGTTTTCCAAAAACCTTATACATAATTTCAAAATTCATCTCGCATGATTTTAAAACATTTTTATAAATATACCTACCTAATACACCTACTTTATGATTTCAAAAGTATTATATATAAGGTTTAAAAAACATTGAACACATTTTTAGAACCGCATGCATAGTTTTCCAAAAAATATTCTCCTCATACATTGACTTAACCTTCAAATTCTGCTTCATATATCACCTTGGCATATCTAGCATCTCAACTTCATAAGCATTTTTACTTCATGTTTTGACTTAAGCACATCCAGTGCAAGGTTTCAAAACATCTTCGACTTCTAAAATCCATTTAGGATCTTTTTATCTTCACATTAGACCCTTGTGGATGATTATCTTTCAAATCAGAGTCCTTAATTGGATTCCTTGTGTACCTTAATTTGAACATTTCGGTTCTTTATAATCGAAATCGAATTTTCTCTTTAAAAGATCTTTCTATCTTTATAGTTAGATTCTTAGAAATATTTAAAGCACCAATCAAAATCCACTGATTGGATACCTGGTGTACTTTGAATACATGTGCACAGTTAGCAGAACAAATTAACAAAATGATAACAAATCAAGTTAAACAATTTTGTGGTTATGTGACTATGTGTTTATGCATTTTGTGTTTTCTTTTATGCATTTTTTTTGTGTTTTTGTATACTCTGGATATTCGTTATCCAAATCCTCGTAGAACCTTTCGTATCTTCATATGAGGGATTCGTAGAAGGATATTCAAAAGGTACTACCCTAAATCCTTATTGGGCTTCTACGTGTTAGTTAAGACCTTTGGATTATATAGTACCACTCCATGATTCATAAGAGACCCTTTTAGTGGTCTAGTAAAAAAGATTGATTCAAAAATCTGGTTAAGAATGACATGTGATGATATAAGCTGAAAAGACTCCTTGGTTGTCTATTAAAATCATTTATTGATTTAATAAAAGGGACCCTATGGTGGTCTAGTTACACTCATCACAGGTTTGTTCATTTGGTTTTCCCCTACACATTATAAAATAGACTGTGTGAACTATGCAAGGAATTGTCTAATTATGGACGCGTACATAATTATGAAATTTAGTGCACAGAAACCCAGTAAGATTTATTATGTGTAAGAACCGATAGTGACAACAATAACAAAATGAGAACGATGTAATGGAGGTACGGTGGACGCACCAATGACGCTTCATATACTTGTATATAAGTATCCCTGTCACATTGCACGCATGATGTTATTGTAAAGTTACTAGAAGTTCAGGACTCTAACCAGTGTTGTTTGATCTTTTCAACTTCATGTTTCAAGCTCTCACAAGTTTCCTCTAAATAAATTTCGGGACGAAATTTCCTAAAGTAGGGGAGACTGTGACACCTGGGTCACTGCGATCAAACAAATACCAAACTAATGAAATATTGTGTTTCATACTTGGGATTTGTACAAATATGTATATCATTTGCACATATAAATTCTTGATCGATTTCAAACTCTATATCGCTTTCTGGAGAGTTATACGCAAACTGGTGCGTAAATGTAATCAGTTTAATGCGAAAAATACTCTGGAACATCAACATATACTTAACATACCTTAAATAACCTTTACATAACTTAGAAATAAGTTTTGAAGGCTTTGGTATGGCAAAAACAAGTTAATTCGTCTACAGGGACTAAATTTGACAAACTGTGAAAGTATGCCAATTTGAACTATAACAGACATTCCGGAACATGACCATAAGTTAAACATACCATAAATATCCTTTACATATCTTAGAAATAGGCTTTAAGGGGTTCGGTGTGCTAAAATAAACTTTTGGGTCATTCAGGGACTAAAAGCGTCAAAAAGTGCACAAGTTTGCACTTTCGCGCATAACTTACGTTCTGAATACTTCCGGACATCCGAAAATTTATGTAAGCACTAAAATATTTTATTTTAGTGTTTGGCATGAGAAAAATCCATTCGTCGCGTCATTTGGATCGTTTTTCGCGCTTATGCGCATTCCGTCGTAATTAAGCGAACATCGCAACCGTGCGGCCAAACGAACCGACATCCGAGATGTTTTCAAGCATATTTCATGTTCCCTATGTCTTAACATCATAGTGGAGCTTGAAATTGGGATTGACGGGGGTTAGAAGTGCCGTTACGCAACGAAACAAGGTGCAGGGACTGAAACTGTAATTCTGCCAAAGTTAATGGTTTACGGACCGTAAGCCATGACCCTTACGGTCCGTAAGGGGTCCCCAGAACAGCAGATCAGTTTAAACAGCTGTTGCCCCTTCAGGATAATGAGGGGCCAATTTGCACTTGCCTCTTCAGGATAATGAGGGGCCAATTTGCACTTGCCCTTTCATGCTCATGAGGGGCCATTTTGATGTTACCATAAGGTTTCAACAAGTGTATGGACCAGATCAAAGCACGTTATTCGATAAACGATCCTAACGGTTCCAAGAATCCTATAAATACCCAACCCTTTCACAACTCAAAACCCACAAATCTGATCTTAAAGCTCTAAGTTGAAGTCATTGCTTCATACCTAAGCTATTCGATCAAGTTTTACTAGCGGGGACTCTTTGTAAGTGTTCCTTCGTTCTTTTATCGCTTTTCGAGTCTGAAAGTCAAACTATGTTTGACTTTCTGCGTTGACAAGTTTATGGTCAACACGAAGTTCGTTTTAAACTTCATAACGTGAGCGTAATCATGATGGTTATAGTCCTTAGTGACTATACCTACTAATTACCACGTAATCTAGGCTCAGTGACGAGTCGTAGTTTTGGCCAAAATGCGCATTTACGCGTATTTTGTAACCAAACTACTCATGGGTATCAAAACCGTTTGTTTTGATACCAAACCTGTTTTCTAAACTTAGTTAAGCATGTTTTAACATGCTTAGCTTGTCACTTTTAGTTTAGTGCTTATATAGGGTCGTAAGGTAAGCGATCTAAACAATCGTTTATACTTTCGAACCCAACCCGTTTGGTCGATCATTAGGATCCGACCAAACACATTAGGTGACCATAGTATATAGGGAATAACCTTCCGAGGTTATACCTTATGGTCGCTTCGTTTAAGTAGTTGTATGATAGGTAGTTTATATGCCTTAGGTAAATTACCAAAATGCCCTTTTTACGCCAAAATTCATTTTAAGCATATGCAACATAACTTTTGACATCTAAACTGATTTGGTAACAATATTAGACATGTTAAGGCATATTTTACTTGTCATAGGACTAGTTAGGCGTTCCGAACGCGTTTTACGCGAACGACGCGTTAAAGTAGCATAAGCTACCTAAACGGGTCGTAATGGGTCGTAAGCACTTAAGTTAGGTTTCGTTTTAGTATATGGGCTTTGTTAAACCATATTACATAAGTTCCCATACTCATTTGGTTTACGAACCCTCATTCTATCCGATCTTCCGATTTAGGTCCGGTTTATTAACATAGTTACCTATAATAGGTGCCGTTTGCTATCCGTGATCTCTAGCATTGTTTGGTTGTTACTCAAGGACTACTAAGCAATCTCAAGTGAGTACATAGACCCCTCTTTTACTGTTTTCAAACTGTTTTGGGGTGAAACACATGTGCCTACTTGTTACTTTCATGTTTTCATATCATATGCTAGTTATGTTCAATAGTACACTTATAGTACATGATTTCATTGTGTTTATGCTATGTATGCCCATCGTGTGCATATTTAGTACATCATTTTACATTACATTTTATGCTATGTATGCCCATTGTGTGTATACCTAGTACATCATTTTACATTACATTTTATGCTATGTATGGCCATTGTGTGCATACTTAGTACATTGTTTTACATTACATTTTATGCTATGTATGCCCATTGTGTGCATACTTAGTACATTGTTTTACATTACATTTTATGCTATGTATGTCCATTGCGTGCATACTTAGTACATTTGTTATTCATCACATGCTTACATTTTGGTATGACATTTGGGTTGTTTAAATGGGACAATATATTCATTAACATTGACCACGCCGCTCGTTAGTAGGTAATGGTACCATAGGAATTGACCACTCCCGTTCCTGAACCCTAGGTTTGTTTGGGTGGAAGGAATGACCAAATTCGATAAACATAACAACAAGATAGACCTTTAAATTCGTTTAGGGGTTTATCGCCACAGTCACAAGGCTTTGATGTATGCATTTTCACAATACCACATAGATGTTTATATCGGTATAGCATGCATTTATTCCACAAAACATAACTTTGATTTAAACCATGTTTTACTTCAATACGTTGTTTTTGTGCATTTTACATTAGACATAAACATTTTGACATTGATATACACAATTCATGATTTACATTAGACATAAACATTTTGGCATTGATATACACAATTCATGATTTACAATAGACATAAACATTTTGACATTAATATACACAATTCATGATTTACATTAGACATAGACATTAGACATGGTTTTCATACAAACATTTTGACATTTGATTATACATAAACATTTTACTTTGGTTGTTTGGTTTGAGTAAGTGATTTAAGTAACGAGGCGTGTGTAATATGATACAAGCATGGTGGATACGCCGCTGGTACTTCCTATATATAAGTGCTTGTATGGTATTACATATCGTAGCGTTATTTGAATCATTTCAATTTAGACATATAACATTTTATACAAATAACATACTTTTCACAATACATTGTTTTACAAACAACTTATCTAATACAAACTCATTTTACTTGGTTATTTACTTAACCATGTATTATTCTTTTATACATATATATCATTTGGTTTATTTATCACTTTTCAAATGATTTACAAGACAAAGCAAATTACAAGGTTCATGGCTAAACATTTTCTTAAACATAAGTTATGAATTCTATTTTCACAAAACCTATGTATCTCACAGGCATTTTTATGCTGACGTACCTATTTTCACATGTGTTTCAAGATATGATGCATAGGATTTATCAAGATACACTTAGGCGGACTTGGGCCTTAGTGACAATAAAATATGCAAGACTAGTTATTTATGTTATATTTCTTTGATTGTCAAGACATTGTAACTCTTTTAATCAATAAAACAATATTTCAAGTTCCATGTGTTATGAAACAATAATTTTGTTACAACACTCCCCGACGTTTCCGCCACGTTTTGTTGTTTTTCGTGGTCGGGGTGTGACATGAAAGCAGCACCATCTGTGGTAAAACAAACCACAAAACTCAAGCATGTGTGTATCTCAAAAACTTTGATGTTAAAAAGGATGAGTACACTGCTAAAATATCCTTGAGTCCATCAACATCAACTGTCAAATTCACCAAGAATCAACCACTGTTTGTGCCAGTCCAAACAGCTATTACAAAACAGCTGAATCAAACATTTGTCCAAAGAGATGTTAAAGTGACTGATGCACCCCCTGCCAACCAATTCAGAAAAGGCATGGGACAATCATCTTACCAAAGGATTCCACACGTTTATGAGACCTACAAAAGGCCCTCTAAACCAAGAGTGAACAGGTATCCTTTTGGCTATCAGTAGGTGATTGGTCAAAACCCACAATAGTGGTTAGAGAGAAACAGTCCTAAAACTGTCCAAACCCCTGACCAAACCACTGTCCATACATCTACATCCATCCCAGACACTGTTGAGACCCTATCCAAAGCCTTATTGGCTTTGGAAACCCTAATGAGCTAATCCTTTTACTTCATGTGCAGGGAGCTTCTGCATGCTTAGATAGCCTTTGGTATGTAGATAGTGGAGGCTCCAGGCACATGACAGGATGTAAAGCCCTACTCAAAGATTTCAAAATCCATGGAGGGGGTGATATATCCTTTGGGAATAATAGTAAAGGGAAAGTTCTGGGGTCTGGTACAGTACAGTCTGGAAATGTAAAATTTGAAAATGTCAATCTGATAGACAATCTGAAATTCAACCTCCTGAGTGTTTCATTCTTCACAAAGGAGTGTTGTAGGATTGTTGGACCAGAAATGGTTGAAAAGATTGAAGCAATAATCAAAACTGGAAAATCAAAACTTGTTGCTCAAAGAAGTGGCAATGTTTATGTTGTTGATATGTCAAAAGAGTGTCCCAGAACTGATGCCTGTCTGTTCTCAGCTGCCTCTAACAAAGAGACAGAACTTTGGCACAGAAGACTGGGGCACACAAATCTCAAGACAATCACTGAAATTTCAAAAAATGGCCTTGTAAGAGGCTTACCACAAAAATTGTTTTCATGTCCTGAGCATTGTGTTTCCTGTTTAAAAGGAAAATAGCATAAAAGCTCTTTTAAGTCCATTGAAGAGTTCAAAACAACCCAGTGTTTGCAAATGCTGCACATGGATTTGTTTGGCCCAGTTCAAGTCATGAGTCTCAAGAAGAAGAGATATTGTTTGGTTATTATTGATGACTTCTCTAGGTTTACATGGACTTTCTTTTTACACTCAAAAGATGATACTGCAGGCATTTTGCAAGACTTTGTGACACAGGTTGAAAAGCAATTTGACCTTCCAGTAAAAGTCTTCAGGAGTGACAATGGCACAGAGTTCAAAAATAAGGAGTTGGATTCTTTCTGTGTGAAGAAAGGGATTGTAAGGCAGTACAGCATCCCTAGAACACCAGAGCAAAATGCGATAGTTGAAAGAAAGAACAGAACTTTGATTGAGGCTGCCAGAACCATGCTTGCTGATTCAGGTTTGCCACTAACTTTTTGGGCAAAGGCAGTAAACACTGCTTGCTATGTCCAAAACAGAGTTTTAATAAACCCCAGGCACAAAAAGACTGCTTATGAAATTCTGTATAAAATCAAACCACTGATCTCATATTTTAAAGTCTTTGGCTGCCCATGCTTTATTTTAAATTTAAAAGATTCCATCTCAAAATTTGCAGCCAAAGTAGATTGTGGTTATCACCTGGGATACTCAACCACTGCCAATGCCTACAAAGTGTTTAATACACGGACCAAAGCAGTGGAGGAGACCTTGATGTAAAGTTCAATGAACTTTAATCAATGAAAATCCCAGCAAATCCTGCTGATTTGTTTGATCTTGATAAATTCACTTTTGAAAATACTGTTGTCAAGACTAACAGTGCAGGTCCTTTAGAGGATTCAACACCAGACTATGGGTATGAAATCATCATCCCTCAAAAGTCTGTTAAAATGGGAAGAGCAGCAGATGTTCAAAACAGCTGTCAAAGCTCAACCACTGCTACCTCAACAGTTGTTGACCAAAGTAGCCCCTTAACCACTGCTTCCACATAATCAAGCACTGTTGATAAAAGTCCTCAAACAGTGGATCAAAGTTAGCATGTGTCCACATCTTTGCCTCCTATTCCACCACCTTTTGAAGCCACTGCTGGATCATCAAAGTCACCAGCAGTGGTTAGCTCAGATGATAGACATCTGCAGTCTTCACCAACAAATGCCGTCATACCATACCAAGGAGATTTAATCTTCTTGAGATATCATCCACCTGACCAAATCATTGGCAACATCAATGAAGGGGTGCTCACAAGAAGCCAAACCCAAAACATTTGTCTTTTTGCTGGCTTTCTATCACTCCATCAGCCAGTCAAGTACCAA
This sequence comes from Helianthus tuberosus, assembly GCA_030545235.1. NCBI lineage: Eukaryota > Viridiplantae > Streptophyta > Magnoliopsida > Asterales > Asteraceae > Helianthus > Helianthus tuberosus. The sequence continues at coordinate 24,340,687 of CM060432.1, forward strand.
GAGGCACTGAAAGACAACAGTTGGGTAGAAGCCATGCAAGAGGAGCTCCAACAGTTTAAAAGACAACAAGTATGGGAGCTTGTACCACTGCCAGAAGATGTTAGCCCCATCGGCACAAAGTAGGTCTTTAAAAACAAAACTGATGAAAGGGGCATTGTTGTCAAGAATAAAGCCAGGCTTGTGGTTCAAGGTTACAGACAGGAAGAGGGGATTGACTATGATGAAACTTTTGCCCCTGTAGCAAGATTGGAAGCTATAAGACTGTTCTTGGCCTTTGCTGTCAACCACAAAATGAAGGTGTTCCAAATGGATATAAAAAGTGCTTTCCTCTATGGTACAATTCAAGAAGAGGTGTATGTTTGTCAACCTCCAGGTTTTGAGGATCCATTTTATCCAGATCATGTCTACAGGTTAAACAAAGCCTTGTATGGCCTGAAACAAGAACCTAGAGCCTGGTATGAAACTTTTTCCACCTTTCTACTCTCAAATGGTTTCAAAAGAGGTACCATTGATAAAACACTATTTCTAAAATGGAGAGGAAAGGATTTAATGATTGTCCAAATTTATGTGGATGACATTATTTTTGGAAGCACATGTAATAAAATGTGTGAAGAGTTTAGGAAACTCATGACAACTGAGTTTGAAATGAGTTCAATGGGTGAGCTGCAATGCTTTCTTGGTCTCCAAGTTCAGCAAATGCAAAATGGAACTTTCATTCATCAAAGCAAATATGCTAAAGAACTTTTAAACAAATTTGATATGAATGATTGTAAACCATGCAGCACACCCATGGCAACAAATAAGCTTGTCATGTCTGATGAAAAGGATGAGCTGATTGACAAAACACTTTATAGAAGCATGATTGGGTCTTTACTGTACCTAACTGCATCTAGACCAGACATCATCTTTGCAACATGTGTCTGTGCAAGAAGTCAATCAGCTCCCAGAAAATCAAACCTCATTGCTGTAAAAAGGATCTTCAGATACATAAAAGGTGCTCCCACACTTGGTATCTGGTATCCAGCTAATGGGAATATCAAGCTTTCAGGATTTTCAGACAGTGATTTTGCTGGATGCAACACCACAAGGAAGTCCACATCAGGAGGGTGCCAGTTTCTAGGCGATTGCTTAGTTTCATGGCAAAGAAAAAAGCAAGCAGCTGTTTCAACATCCACTGCTGAAGCTGAATACATTGCTGCTGCAAGCTGTACAGCCCAACTACTGTGGCTTCAAAATCAGTTGCTGGATTTTGGTATCACTGCCTTAAAGACACCACTCATGTTGGATAGCCAGGCAGCAGAAAATATCATCAAAAATCCAGTTTCCTATTCAACCACCAAGCACATCGACATCAGACATCACTTTGTGAGGGATTGCTATGAAAAAGGTTTTATTTCTCTGCATCATGTTCCAACTAAAGACCAGCTGGCAGATGTGCTCACAAAAGCATTAGATACATCCACCTTTGAAAGCTTGGTCTCTAGGATTGGCATGCTAAACATGGAATAACAAGCAAAATCTTGTTTTTCTATGCATAAAAGCATTAAAATGTTTTCAGAAAATCAAAAATCCATCCTTAAAAATAGCTAAAAATGAAGTTTTCATTAAAATCCTTAAAAGTCTGCCATAACCACTGTTGTTCAAAAGTCTGCTCTACTTCAAAGTCTGTCCACTGCTGAAAGCCATCCCCTGTTCTCTCATTTCCTTGATAAGCACTGATGTTCAAAATCAGTGTTTTATCCACTGATGTGCTATCTACTGATAGTGAAAATCACCCACTGCTTCCATTTGTTACCGTTGTAACCACTGCCTTCATCAGTAGTTTTCATACAAGTACTGTCCTTCATTTCATCAGGGGTTGGCATGTGGGCAGTACATAGTGGTCAGTCCTTTTCTAACCGCTGCCACGTCAGCATTCACTTTTTCTCTATAAAATCCCCATTCAACACCCAAACAGGGTTTTACTGTCGAATTGAATTCTTAAAAATTCTCTTCTCAAAGCAGTTTTTCTCAAATTTCTTCACAACCTTCTTCTATCATCATCTCCAAAATAAAAAAATCGAAGTCATCTGCAAAACCCACTTCCAAATCATCTTCAAAAGAGGTCTCTCAAAAGGCCAAACCCACTGACATTCCACACAAACCTTCTCACAACCTTCTGGGTCTTCTCACAAAACCCAGCACCACCAACGCTTTTGATTCCATCATTGATCTCATGTCTGCGTCAAAGTACAAAACTTTGCTTACAGCTGATGCACCCATTTACCTGCAAACCCAAAGGGAGTTTTGAAAAAACTTAACCCTTGACAAACAAGGTGACGTTGTCATAGCCATTAACTCCACATTACAGGGTAAATCAGTCAAAATCACACCACAATCAATCTCAGAGGTCTTTCAACTCGATGATCAGAAAGTTATAACTTCTTTCCCTAAAAACGAGTTAAAAATTGAGTTTATTGAAAGAGGGTATGCAGATACAATGATGAAAAGGGATACCTTACAAAAAGGTTTCTTCCCCCCTGCAACAAGATTTTTATTCCATACCCTCCTAATGTGTGTTTCAAACAAAACCACTGCTTTTAATGAAATACCATTAAAGATTCAAAACCTGGGGTATGCTATTCTGCAAAAAGAAAATTTTAATTATTCTCAGGTAATCTTTAATGATCTGGTTAAAAATGTTGAAACAAAGGCATTCTTACTGTTTCCAAGATTTCTAAGTTGCTATTTTGAAAAGAAACTTGGTAAGAATGATGCTGCTGTAATAAAACAAGGTGCATCTATTCAAATAAACAGCTTAACTGCTGAAACTTTTACAAGAATGTCAACACCTTGCAAAACACAAGCAGAGGTGCCTGAGCAGAATTTAGCAGCTACCACTGCTCCTCAGGTATCTGCTGCTGAGCCCACTGCTCAAGGTGATCAAAGTAGCAAAACAACTGCATTGAAACCCGCACCTATAATCACCAAAAAGCTAAACAAAAAGAAAACTCTAAAACCCCCAAAACCTATCAAAAAGGCAACTCTGGAGGATGAGATACCAGAGCAACTGCCAGTGACAGCACAAAAGTCACAAGAAACCACTGCTGCTTCTTCCTCACAGCAGTTGGTAAAAATATCTCAACCCATAGTCGGAACTCCTCCTGTCTCTTCTCAAAAAGAACAGGTTGTACATATAGGGACACCACAATATGATGCTCTGGAATCACTTTCTTCCATCATCCACAGCCCAATGCCCGAGGCAAATTCTCTTTCTACACTAACCATCAAATCCACAATTCCCCCACCAACTAAACTTTTGTTGGATGCTATTGATTTGAACCAGGCACAAACCAGTCCTTCTCAATCACCTAGCAATGAGAATATACTTCAACAAATGACAGGGTCTGACGCATTAATCATAGTTAACCCACCAACAATGCCTGAGGAGGTTACACCCCTTGAGTTACAAGTAACTCTTGGTGGTAATCCAAGTGAAGCAGCCACTACAAGTGCTGAACCCACTGGTTTGCACTTGGACAGTGGTTTCATCAATAAGACTTCTTTGGAGGCAATTCCTTCCATAGCACCTCTGACATCCACCAGTGGATTTGTTTTGACCACTGGCAACATCAAAAGGTTGTCAAGTGTTGAAGGAAGAAGACCCCAGTACCAAGAAAAAGGGGCATCAGTGGTTAATGTTTGGAGTACACTCCCTACCTCAACCACTGATAAAACCACTGCTAGTGGGAAATCAGATGATCCCATTAAATTGGGTGATGGTTTAAAGTACCTGGAATTGACGAAACGTGTTGAAAAACTGGATACTTCGGTTGCAGAAATCAAAGAAATGCTGCAACAGTTGTTAAAAGTACAAAAGGTGCAATCCACTGCTGTTCCACCTCAAGCACCTGCTCCACCACAAGCACCTGCTACAAATGAGCTCTGGAATCTATTTCAACCTTTTCTTCAACAACAAAAACACATGGCTGATCAGCAACATGCAATACATTTACAAAAGTTGAGAAACACAATGGAGTCTAGGTTCAAGAACACACAAGCAGACATCAAGGCTCTCAAGGCCCACATATTGAAAACCACTGGCACCGCTCCTCCAACTGTTCTCTTTATTGATCAATTACCCCCAGATAATGCCAAAAAGGGGGAGAAAATTCAGGAGTGGAAAAAGAAAGGAATAGATGATGGTCTCTACATTGAACTAGAAAGGGATGCTATGACCAGAAAAATTCCTTTGCCAGATGGTAGCAAAAAGGTTGATGTTACCCAAAATGCACTTGATGAAGCTATAGCAAGTGTAAAAAGGGACATAGAGGCAAAGGATATGTCAAGATGGAATGAGGAGAAAAAAGCTTACATGGAGTTGAATGCGCAGGGTTGTTCTGAGCCAAAGGATGTTCAAAATCCTGTGCCAAAAAGAAATCTCACTAGAAAAGTGAGGGAACCCAAGTCCAGACCATCCAGACTCAAAAAGCATACTCCAAAACCACCATCCAAAAGCCCCCAACAACAAACCTCCACCCAAACAGTTGTTGCAACTCCTGCTGTATCAACATCTGCTGGTACTCCAGTTGTTTCAACATCTGCTATCACTTTAACACACACCACTTCAACACACACCACAACCACTGCCTTACCATCACCACCATCGCCTCCTGCCAAAAAGCAGAAGACAACATATGTTACAACATCTGTTGTAATGACAACAGTGGTTGAAACACCAGTTATTTCAATAGCTGTTAGTCAATCACAAATCACTGCCACTGAAATCACCACCACTGATCCACCCAAAACATCATCTGCCTCTCCTACAATAAAAAGGAGAAGGATTTTCATACCAGATGATGATGATTCTCCATCACCACCACCAATATCTTCAAAATCTCTAGCACTTGTTTCAATACCAAAGCCTGTTCCTCTCTCATCAGCTCAAATTCAAAAGCCCTTACCTCCTGCAGGTGTTCAATTCCCTCTTGAACTTATATCAGTCAGAGAAGAAATCAAATCTTTCTACTATGAGGATGACCCTGCTAAAAGGAAGTTGCCATCTGTTGAAGGATATCCTAGGCCTAACAATATTGAAGAATATTTGAAAATCAAGGCTTACCAAGCAGAGGATATCTCAAAAAGAAATACGCATGGGAAATCTGATAGAGAAATTCAGCAGAACTATCAATATTTGCTCACACATGTCAGATCTTTAGAGCAATTTGCAAAAAATGTTTGTCAGCAGATCTCAGAGAGAGCAGATGAAACTATGAGAAAAGACTACATTGAAAGTATCATGGCAACCAAGAAGTACAAAGGAGAAAAACACATGTACAAAGAGTGGACCATCTCTGAGCTTGAAAATGAAGCAGCCAGGATTCAAGATATGATCAAGAATAAGGTCAAGCACACTCCTCCAAACTGGGCAAAATTCAAAAAGAATGTACCTGATAAAAAGGTAGAGCTGAGGAGAATGAAAGAGGAATTAGCTGCTGCTGATTATGGGTCTTTGAATCAAGTGTTGAGATGGAAAGAAGATAAAGTCAGGGCTACCTACAAGAGTTTGGAGAAATTAAGAAAGACAGATCCTACTGCTCCACAAAAGCCTGATTATCCTGAAGCAGAGGTTTCAAAAAGGGTATCAAAGCTGCAAGTCAGGAGATCCACTGCTCCAGCTGGTGCAGCCATCTTTAAAAGAAGGCAACAAAAAGAGTTGGGTACTGAAACAGTAGATGAATTAATGGCAGGAGATGAGTTTGTAAAAGAAGGCATTAAAGAAATGATAGCTGAAACTCTTGGCCTGAATCAACCTGCAAGCACTGCTCAAACAGTCATAAATAGGCCTGCATCACCAAACACCTCATCCAATAACAATCTTCCAAGAAACCCACCAGGCTCAAAAGTACTAAAGTGGGAAACTGACAAACAGACCCATGTACTGACAATGTTTAGGTCTAGTGGAGAAGTGAAGAAAATAACAAGGGAACAAGCACTTGGTCTAAGTCTTGAAGATATGCAGGATCTCCTTGATCTTTCACTTAGTAGGGATGAAGATGACACAGATGCCCTAGACTTTGAGTTACAACTTAAAGGTCAGATAAGGGAACTGTTGATGAGGCAATAAAGTTCCACAATAATGAAGGGTTTTGGCATTATCTGTTCCAGGGGGAGATTGTTGGGATTGAACCCTGCCTAAGGAATAGATAATTAAAGCCAAAACTGGATCAGAGTGGTGGATCTAGAATAAGCAGATGTTATGTTTACATGTCTCTCCCCTTGAAAGTGGTTTCAACATCTGCTGACCTCCTATCTACTGATCGTACAAACTGCTGACCTACAAACTGCTGATCTAGTAAAAGACTGATGGAAGACTAAAGCTCTGCTGTTCAATCTACTGCCTTGAGTCAAGTTCTGCTGATCATGACAAGTACTGCTGGGTTAACATCAGTGGAAGGATGCAGCAGTAGTTTAGATGTCTTTATGTAATGAAATGTAATAGCAGTAGTTAGCATAAGCAGAGGTTGTATAGATCAGAGGTTAGAGTTTGTTAGGAGGTTAGATGTCACTTTCATGGTGACGTCAGCTTAGATGCTTCAGTGGTTTGCTCGTGCCTATAAATAGAACAGTACCATGCACTGTTCTATTTAGCTCTTTCACTATCTTCTTCCTGCACGAACAAATACTGTGAGCTCAGGCTGAGGGGGAGTTTGTTGCATACTTGAATATTGTAATCGTTGTTGAAATTAAATTCAATCTTTCGGTTCAATGTTAAACTTGTATGTTAAAAGCAATTCTCCTGTTTGATTGTGAAAAGTTTGCTTCCATCTTAATTCCGCTGCACAACTCATTCATCTTCATCTTAATTCAAACGTAAAACACAATCAAAACCAAACTCAGATCCTAACACTTTTAAATTTTTACACAGACTTCAACATATTCAGGATACAATTTAGTGTTTTAAGTACTTAACTTATTCGCGTGTCTCACCTCAGAATATACTCTTGTATCCAGACATCTCTATTCAATCTTACAGGCGAAAGTACAATAATAATATCTGTAAAGGGTAGTGAGAGGCCATGAGAGCTCAGGTTAGAACTTCCGTTCAGACAAAGAGATGATGGCTCGACTTTCGGTGTGTCCCGTTTGGGGATCTTTTCTTCAACAGCACATGATTCACATTTTGCAATGTTTATCATTTTTATGCGGATGGGAGGCTTTAAAGATTAAAGCTGTGTAGAGTATTATACGAGAACTAGGCTATTGCTTCCACAAAATCAGAAGTCCAGGTATAATAACCCAGATATCATCAAGTACATAGACCTAGTATGTCAGAAATAGAAAATCTTTCAAACAACATTTCATGGGTTACCTATATATCCGAGAGATGTTCCCCACGGAATAAGCAAGTTGTGATTTTCATGTTTATATCCCGAAAAAGTCTACTAAGTGTGTAAAAACCTATCGGCATATCATCAGCAAGACTGTTTAACGCCTTTTCAACATTACATTTCTTTAGCATACCGTAACTGTCTAGCTGATGTACTATCATTCCCTCTTTTTACACAAACTATTTTTGGTTTTCTATTGTTTTTGCATTTTGAAAATATCTAATGTTTTTGGATTTTTTCATTTTTTTATTGTTTTTGTATTTTCTGAAAACTATTATCTTCCCTAAATACGAAAACAATTAAAAAATCGACAAACCAAAGCAGTCTGCTTTTCAACATCCTCTGCAGTGTTTTTCTCATCAACGCCAAGAATTGTGACACTCTGGATTTTCCCGAACAACCTTCTAGTTCAGTATTTCGTGTACGTACTATTATTAATTAAAAGGTGTGACTTATTTTGATGTGCTATGTGCTGATAACGTGTAAGTAAAATATATGTATAGATATATTTATTCGTGAACCGAAATCACAACTCGAGACCACTCGGTCTCGAGTGAACAGTAAAGAAGTGGGCCGGTTGGGCCTTTCACATCTCGAAACCCAAAACACAAGGACCTGACTCGAGACTATTCGGTCTCGAGTGACCCAAGTCGGTTGGGCCGCAACTCCCCTTAGCCCACTCGGAAACCATTAGGGTGCACCTTTTGTTATATATAAACCTAAAACCCTCACACTTTCTCCTCTACACTCTCTCTCACTTCATCTTCTCTCTCTCTCTCTCTAGCAAACCTTAAACCCTAACAATCAAGCATCACCTCCCCTCTCCTTTCTCTCTCGGACCAAAACCCGTGATAACAAGGACTCTCGGTTCAAGCTTGGGATCTTATTTGGAAGCTTATTCATCATATTCTCACACCTTGAAATCTAACCGGTTAGTGGTTCCTTGCAATTTAGAGATGAAAATATTATATATGTTTGCTTGTTAAATTATATGCATATTGAATATGCCTTTTCTTGTATAGTTGATATTATGATTGTTGTTTAAGTAAAGTGTATGTTGATCTATTGGTTGCTTGATTAAAATGGTTTTTGATATTTAGTATATGTGATTCTTGACCATGGAATGAATATGTGTGTAAGATGAACCGTGTTAAATAAATGATGGTAATTGTTGGCTGAAAATGCTTTTAGAATTGCAAGTATAGATCTAGGATAACATGTTTCGAGTCGGTTTTGAATGATTATGCATGACGGGTAGTTTGTATATATGATGAACAACATGAATATGAGTTGAAGGTGCTTTGAATATTTGAAAAACTTGCTGTTTGATCCATTTTGGTTAATTGTTAGACAAAGAAACATGTTTGTGAACCCTCATTGGATAGGACACCAAATCATGAAATTAGAATTCTATTGGTTAGTACAAGTCTTGCAGGTGTACCAGAATCAGCAGACAAACGAGTCGAGATCTTTGGTTTCGACTCGAGACCATCGAGTTACAACTCGAGACTGTAGTAATTGCGACTCGAGACCATGTCCAAGCAACTCAAAACAGACTTCAGGGACTCGAGACCATCAAGGTCTCGACTCGAGATCTTCTGATTGCGACTCGAGACTGGGCTCGAGATCCCTGAGGTTGCGACTCATACCTGCACTACTCGAGACCAGAAGTCTATGACTCGAGACCTCCTGGTTGCGACTCGAGACCACCTGTTCTCGAGTCGAGACCACCTGGTCTCGACTGGGCTGTTAGTTTTCATTATTGGGCCCAAGTGTATTAACTGTACATGCTTGTTACTGTTTAAGTGGGCTACGTGTTAACTGTTAACTGTTGCTGTTAAAGAATTTAGACGGGCCCAATGACTTATTGGATAATTATATGTTGTGCATGCTATGTGTTCGATACGTGTAGAATATACGTGACTTCTTTGTACCCAAACCTGACCAATACTGGTAACCATGTTAGGACGTGGTGACCAACGTGTTTGACCAAGTAAACTAAACTGCCGAGCAACCTAAGGTGAGTTCACAACTATCAAAGCATGCGTTCCTGGTGGTTTTGGGAAAACGGAAACTTAAACAACGCTATCCCCTCGTAAGGGATACAAACCTACTTTTTCCCCTTAAATGGGACTCTTAGTTAATTATTGTTTATACGGTAATGCAACAAGCAACACTAAACGAAACTCTATCACTTAAGTCCATACCATTTAATACCGATTAGTCGCCGGGGCCTGGCGAACGGGTTATTAGTTAATAGCGCTATTTAGGTGTAACCAGCGTCACACCGACCCTTGTTACTGGGAACGGGAGTGAACTAATGTACTCTGGCAAAAACCGTCAATGATGATAGAACATTGACAAACGGGGCACTGCGGAAACGTACGGTTAAGTAAGTATTCGGTATTGTAAAACAGTTTAGTCGCTTACCTATGGGGTAGCTCCCCATCGCATGTATAAACGGATAAATTAACTAGTGAAACAAGTTTTTGGTAATTAAAAACTGGACAACTCGTGAACTCGCCAACATTTTTGTTGATACCCTACTGCATGCTTTGCAGGTAACCAGTGACTCAGGAGCTTGCTACTTGGGGATGTGTAGTGGTCGTCTAACCCATGCGTTGGGTTCTAAATAAACTTGAACTATGAACCTTGTTTTAAATTGCTTTGCCTATGCTTCCGCTACTTACTTAGACTGTTACTTAAACTTAAACTTTTGAACTTTAAACTAGGATGTCTACTAACCATTGTGGTTGGCGAACATTTTTACTACTAACCAATGCTCAGTATAATTGGTGGCTGGATCCTGGTCAGTCACGCCTCCAAGCGGTGGTACTCCGCATGTGGATTTTGGGGGTGTGACAAGAATCTCCTCCGCCGCCGACAAAAGCTTCACGCCATTCAATTTTAATAGATACTGAAAACGTGATTTATCAAAAGCTTTGGTATGTAAATCTGCCTTTTGTTCGTCGGTGTGGATTTTATCTATTCGTGTCAACTTCTTCTCAAAACAATCTCGGATGAGGTGATGACGAATTTCTATGTGTTTAGTTTTAGCGTGATGTACTAGATTTTTCATTATGTTGATTGTAGCCTCATTATCAACAAATATAGGAGAGGTAAAAAAATTGCAAACCGTAATCGCACATCTGTTGCTGAATCCACAGGATCTGCGAGCAGCAGCTGCTGGCAGACACGTACTCTTCTTCACATGTCGAAAGAGTAACAGAGGTTTGCTTCTTACATTGCCAAGTGACCAAGCGAGGTCCGAAGAATTGGCATCCTGCAGTTGTTGATTTTGCGTTGACTTTGCAGTAACCGAAATCTGAGTCCGAATATCCTTCGAGCTTGAAGTCGCCATCGTTGGGATACCACAACCCCAAGCTTGGGGTTCCTTTCAGGTAGCGTAGGATCCTTTTGATGATAGACATGTGCGAGGCTCTAGGACTTGACTGATATCGCGCCGCGAGGCATGTCGAGTACATTATATCAGGTCTGGATGTTGTCAGGTACATCAGCGAACCAATCATTGAGCGGTATAGCGTCTCGTGAACCTTCTCTCCGGTGAGATCAGGGTTTATACCATGATTCATTGCTAATGGGGTGGACATTGGCGCCGTCTCAGACATCTCAAATTTCTCTAGAACATCGTAAACTTACTTTGTTTGATGTATGAAAGTTCCTTCAGGAATCTGATCAACTTGCAGCCCTAGGAAGAACTTCATCTCACCCATTGACGACATCTCGAACTTCTGCTTCATCACTTGTTCAAAATCTTTGCAGAGTTCTTCGTTTGTTGACCCAAAAATAATGTCATCAACAAATATCTGAACGATCAGCAGATGACCAGCGACCTGCTTAGTGAAGAGTGTGGCGTCCACCTTGCCTCGGATAAAGCCGTTGGCAAGCAAGTGTTGAGAGAGCATCTCATACCAGGCTCTACGGGGCCTGATGCAAACCATACAACGCTTTGTCCAGCAGGTAGACCTTGTCTTTGTGTATTGGGTCGGTAAAGCCCGATGGCTGACCGACATATACCTCCTCTTTCACCTTTCCGTAAAGGAATGCCGACTTGACATCTAGCTGGTAAACTTTAAAACCTTTCCATGAAGCGAAAGCAAGAAATATTCTGATGGCCTCGAGTCGAGCAACTGGAGCGTAAACCTCTATGAAGTCTATCCCCTCTTGCTGACTAAAGCCCTGAACAATGAGTCGAGCTTTGTTTCTGACAATCACTCCTCGATTGTCTCTCTTGCATTTAAACACCCACTTGGTGTTTATCTTTCTGTGTCCATCAGGTAGGTCCACAGGCTTCCAAACTCCAAGTTTCTCAAATTGACCCAGCTCCTCTTGTATTGCATTAACCCAAGATTCTTCTGTCAGTGCTTCTTTATATGTTCGTGGTTCGATCTGCGAAATAAAGAAACTAAGTGAGAATTCAGTTTGTAATGGAGCAATTTTAGTATAAAAGCAAGTAAGGCCATGGTCAATTTGGCTTCTTGTGTGAACTCCTGATTGTAATTCTTTCTATGATCAACTCCTCGGGGTGATAAGATAGAGTCCTCGGCATAACTTCATCGGGAACGTTCACCTCGCCTTTTAAATTTGTGACATTCTGGTCCGTAACTTGTTCTTCAACATGGACTGTCTGGTCTGAAGATTGGATCTGCTCCTCCTCAGATTCTGAATCACCGTGATCAAAGGTCGGAATAACATCAGATTCTGAATCAACATCATTGACTGTCGTCTGATTTTTAGGAGCAGGCTCTCGTTCCGAGGTGGTCGGAGTTTGCTGAACATCATCATTTTCACCAGCATTACTTGGACCAGCTTCATTATCATTGGAAGTATGTTGACGTTTATAAGACCTTGCTGGAAATCTCCCCTGAGATGCTTCATAATCCCGTAAAATATCTAATTCATCAAAGTACTCTGGCTCTTCTTCTAAATCAAATGAATCCCATAGGGCATCATTATTGAATAGCCATGAGTCTGCGGGCTTCTGTAGAGGCATTGTATAGCCTTGACATTCAACGTGTTGTGCCTCGATGATCCTCCCGAGACTTGGAACAAAGACTCGTCTGAGTGGACTGGAATAGCCCACAAAGATACCTTCCAAATTCTTCGAACCAAATTTTCCATCGGGATCTAGAACAGTGCAGGGAGCCCCGAACGACTCTAGATATTCAAGTTTTGTCTTGCGATTGTTGATTAACTCGAAGCACGTTTTATTATGCTTCTTCACAGTGAGTACCCGGTTGAGTGTATATCAAGCGGTAGATATAGCTTCTCCCCAAAAGTTGATTGGTAACTTTGAATCAGCTAGCATCGTTCGTGCCGTTTCGATCAGCGTTCGATTCTTTCTTTCTGCAACTCCATTCTGCTAAGGAGTATATGGTGCGCTGAACTCTTGCAATATACCTCGTCTGTCACAGAATTCCTCCATTCTATTGTTTTTTAACTCCGTACCATTGTCACTTCGTAGTCTGCGTATGCGGGTCTGGTACAGGTTCTCTATCTTTCGGAACAACTTCAGCAAACTCTCAAAAGTTTCATCTTTCGACTTCAGGAACATTACCCACGAGAATCTCGAATAATCATCGGTGACCACTAGACAGTAAAGATCTCCAGTAATGCTCTTGACATTCACAGGACCGAAGAGATCCATGTGAAGTCTTTCAAGTGGCTTCGAGACAGAATTCACCATTTTTCTCTGATGGGATTTCTGGTGTTGCTTTCCTTTCAGACAGCTAATACAGTCTCCCTCCAGGTGAAAATTATTCAGATGAACACCTTTAACAAGATCATTATGCACCAGGTAGTTCAACTTTCGTAGGTGAATGTGGCCCATTTTTCGGTGCCACAGCACTGACTCCATTTCGGTAGCCTTTGATACGAAGCACTGAGGGTGACCCGTGGTAGTCGTAGAAACGCTCATATCCAACACGTACAGATCGTTTACCCTTGGTGCTCGCATAATGATCCACTCCTCAGGGATGACAAACCCCGGCTTCAGGATCAGACACTCCTTGTCAGTGAAGTGCGTTGAATACATCCTGTCACAAATTTGAGAAATGTTGAGCAAGTTGTTCTCCAGCTCTACTATGTAGTTGTCTCTTTCAAATGTAACAACTCCGTTTGATAACGTGCCCTCCCCGATAATAAGTCCTCCTTGATTTCCTGCGATACCAACATAACCGCCGTTGAAACCTTTAACATCGTATAATAGGGTCTTTCTCCATGTCATGTGTCGGGACGCTCCACTATCCATAATCCACTTTGAGATAGATCTCGGGAGCTCCTGCACATTTCACAAAAAACTTAGTTAGAAGTTGAAGCAACCCAAGCCTCCTTTGACTCGGGTAGCTTGATGTTAATGTGAGTTGTTGCTGTGTATAGTGGTGGAAAGTTTTTATCGTTCATTTTCAGACTCTCTTCAGATCCAACCTCAACCACTTTGTATAGAAAGAACCCGTCCTTTTGAGGTTGACCAGATGGTTGAACCGTCTTTGGAACATACTTCTTTTCTGATGGAGTCGAAGTTTGTTTCTCAAGCTTTTCGTAAAAATCCAAAGGTACATCCATCTTAACCGATTGGGTTGAAGATGGTTGTTTTGCCGCAGTGTCGGAAACCTTTGGTTTTGACTCATTTGATGTCTTTGCTTGAGATTTTGGCTTCCATGTTTGTTGTGGAGAAGCAACCCGTTTGTAAAAATGATTATTTTTATTTACTGATTGTTTAACGGGTTCAGTTTTGTTTTTGATTTTTTCAGATTTCAATATCTTCTTCTCAACAAACATTGGTGCTTTTCCTTTGACATCAAGTTTCTTTTTCGGATTCTCAACAACCACAGACTTAGGTTTTGATTTGGTACACTTCCGTGCAATGTGCCCAACTTGGTTGCATTTGAAGCAAGTACGGGAATCAACTTCCTGACTTTTACCTTCGATCTGCGGCTGTGAGGCCTTCTTAGCAAAAAATTCTTCATTTGTCTTTGAAAAGATTTCCGATTCTTGTTTGGAAATTGAGCTTGAGCTCTTTACAAACACTTTCTTTTCAACAAATTTTTGTTTCTGAAAGTTCCTCTTTGGGTAATTCTTACCACCCTGATATCCACCCGACCATATGTTTTGATTGTTTTTGTTAAAACGTGGTGGAACAACTGGTTTTTTATAGTAAGATTTATCTCTTTCAAAGTTTAAAAGTCTTTTGGACCTTGATAACCCTTTAACCTTAGAAACCTCGATCTCAACAAGTTTGAAAACCTTCTTCAATTTGTCCAGATTCACATTCTCAATCGGAAACTCAGAATCCGAGTACAACTTATCAGAACCACACATCATGTACATGACAAGAGTAGGTTCATCATTTGAGTTGTCATGGGATTTTGATTTCGGAATGTAGTTGTTTAGAAAACATTCATCCTCTTCAGTGGAATCACTGTCTGATTTTAGCACATTTTCAACAACATTTTTCACAACTTCAGATTGAACACTGTCATCATCAGATTATGAAGTAAATGCGACATCAATTATTTCTGGAAGTTTTTTAACATCTGTTTCTCACTTGTTTCAGATTCGTTATCCAACCCAGACCTCTTCTTTGAAAAATAGTTAAGCACAGGTGGTGGAACTTGATGATAACCCACCCCTATTCCATCCGAGTAAATGTCCTCACCAGCTTTGTTCTTCCCGATTGGTTTGGGAACTATGTGTTGAAGAACAAAGCTAGCGGAGTTATAGCTGGTCTGCTTGAGATTTATTCTCTCATTTTCAATCTTAGCTTCTTGGAATTGAAGCTTAAGACTTGCGATCTCGTCCAGTTGCTGGTTTATCAATTTTTCTTTCACTTGAAGAACTCCTGATAAATGAATGTTTTCTTTGTAAGTTTTATCATTTTGTTCATCTGAATCTTTTACCATTCTTTTGAGCTTATCAAAATTTTCAGAAATCTTTCTATTTTCAAGAGTTAATTTTTCATTTTCCTTTTGAAAACGTTCAACATCACTTTTATCTTTTTCAATCTTTTCGGTTAATTCTTTGATTCTTTCACTTGAAGCCTTAACCAGTTTATCTCGGTTTAAAAATTCTTCATCAGTTATGCCAACTTTTTCAACCAGATGCTGGTTTCTTTTGTTTGCGAGATACGCGCGTGTGCTGCAGACTTTGCACTCTCTCGTGCAATTTCTGCAAACAATTTTTGTTTTAGCACAGTCAGCCGTACCTAGTTCATTGTCTGAACCACTACCACTGACCTTGTATGACGACTCAGAACTAGAAGCAGACTTGGAAACTACCTCAAGTGTTTTCGCCATTAGAACTTGGTCTGCCATTTTCGGCAGATTTTTTGCTGTCATCTCCTTTGTAGTGTCAATGATCCCTACGTCTACCTTCTTTGGTTCTAGGGACTTCAGGTATTCTTGACGTCTCTCCTTAATGAGCCTTTCTCTTTCGGCTCTCTTAGCATCGTCGATCTTGATCTGTTCTTCAGCTGATGGAATTGTTTTCATGAGAGTTTTGACATCAACTGATGATGGATCAACGTAAATATTCCCCTTTGGATCTAAGTAACATTCACGATCCGGATCCCATATTCTTTCCTTTTTGGCTTCTATCCAAGCTTCGTAGATCTGTTTCTTCATATGTTGTGCTATAGCCCTTTCACGATTATATGTTGGCTCTATTGCTGCTGGTTGAGTTGTTGCCATGAATGCGAAACCGACTCCATCTTCGTCCGACAAGAATTCACTCCAATCAAATCCTTCATCATCCTGAATAACTGCGAATGCTCTCGACTTTTCTTTTGGAGTCTCCTCAATTTGTTTCATCCTTGGTGGTTCCTCCCGGTTTCGAAGATAAACAGCTTTCTTGTAGTAGTCATCATGAAAAGGATTTGCTGTTTCATTTGCTGCTGAGTTTCTACATTCACGCTTGAAGTGCCCCTTCTGCTTACACTTGAAGCAGGTCACCTTGGATTTGTCGAAACTGAGTTTTGTTGAAGGACCTCCAATAGAATTTCTCCCTGTGATTTCCATGAACCGTTGTGCTCTGCGGATCACACTCGCGATACACCAACGAATATCAATCAACTCCATATCCTCAGGATCTATCTGGTCATAGTCCTCTTTTGTAAGATTGGTGTTTCCGATCTTTCCAGCTACCAGACTTTCATACGACTCCAGAATAGAAGCAAGGAATACCATCTGCTGTTTTGTTGTTTCCTCGTGGAAATTCTGAGCGTTATTCAAATTAACAGCAATGTTGCATTGAAAAACATTCTTAGGAGCATTTTGTGTTTGCTGATTGTATGAAGTAGATGAAGAAGAACCAGTTCCATGGTAACCACTGCTTGGAGAAGAACTGTTGCTGTTCTTTTATTGATTCATAGTGTTTGAACTTTCAGCAGTAAAGGCAGTTTTTGGAGAAGTGACTTTTGGAATCATACTTCCCTGATAGTAGAGATCAACATTATGTTGATATGTCGTGCTGTTCACTTTGTTCATCTTCTTTATCTCCAATTCATTACTTTCGAGTCTCTCAATCAACCAATCAATCGTCATATCTGCCATTGGTTTGGTATTTTTCAGCACCAGACCGAAATATTGCCAGTCTTGCTCATCTGGCAGAGCTTCAAACATTTTGTCAACCATCTCATCTTTGTCTATCGTGATCCCATATCTGATTAGTCCTGCCTTCAGATGACAAAACCTTTTAATCATATGTCGTACACTCTCGTTTTTCATACATGCGAATAAATCAAATTCCTTTTCCAATAACCTTTTCTTTTTTTTTCACAATTTCCTCACCTTGATACATTTCTTTTCCAGTTTACCCCATAAATCTTTTGAATTAACATAGTCAATCAGAGATATAATGTCATCTTGGAATGATTGATGAAGTAGGGCAATACACTTCTGTTCAGCTATAAACATTTCCTGTTCAGTATCAATCAAGTTTACATGATCTTGTCTTGAAGCCGTGAAACCATTTTTCATGCACCTCCAGCTATCGTACATGAATGCCTTTAACCATCCATCGAACCTATTAGCCCATCTATTGTAATCCTCGATTGCCATCAACTTTGGTAGCTTGTTGTACATTCCGTAGGCATTATCAACGCTGAGCGAGTCTGAGATCGCCTTTGAAGCATTCTTCGGGTTCGTGTTGGTATTTGTGTTTGTGGATGCATCTCCTATGTTATACGCGAAAATATCACCAAATGGGTTCAAAAAGTCACCTCCCATCTTCGATATCCTGAAAAATCAAACACTTAGTCAAATTTCACAAATTTCAAAACTTGAACACTTGGATCGGATGGTCGTCCGATCGAATGGCAGTTCGATTGGATGACACAAATGAACAATGAAACAAATGCCAAGTAACGGATGGCATAAGTGACGAATGGCGATCCGATCGTATGGTCGTTCGTTGATAGTGACTCTTGAACCTTTAAGACACTAAACCACAATACTTATCTGGTCAGATGGCGATCCGATCGGAAGAGTTTGACATCGGCTAGTGAATTAAGAATAAATCTAGGGCAATCCGATCGGATGGAGATCCTATCGGATGAGTGACGTTATCAAACACGAAGAACAGTTCATGGTTTTTTATCAATTTGAAGGTGTTTTAGTCCGAATTTTGGATTGAAACTTTGTAGGATTATGCTGTCACAGATTCCGATCAGTTTGATACCAATTTTAGTCCATTTCGTCCGTAAAATCTAGGTTAATTTTGAGTTTTTATTACTTTTAGGTGTGAAAGTATGTAAAACAGCAAGAAATGTAGAAGAAGATGATGAAATTGTCAGAATCTCCGGTGAGATTTGACTGGAAACTGCTGAAAATGGCTGAAATCTCTATGAAATCGCTGTAGCTATCTCTGGTCCAACCTCCTGTGGCTCTGATACCACTTGTGAGTGTCAGGAACGGTTCTAAACGATGAAGAACGTGGCAGAATCGATCAATGTCGAGGTGCGGAATCCCTCGGCATCATCGGAGAATCACCAACAACGATATCACTGATAAACATGTCCAATCTCATTGATAAATGTGAAAGTACAAAGCTTCACACAACTGGCAAAAGGTTCTAGACAAATGACCCTACTCTACTATTTATAGGCAAACCAGGGAGAGGTTGGAGAAATATCTTTAACGTTCCGTTCCCTGTTTTGTCTAGATACAAAATACATACATACACAAATGTACAACGACACATGTTGTGGGCTAATTTCTGAGCTCATATCCTGATAAATATCTTGGCTTATATCTTGATTAAATAAAATCTGTTTATATCCGGGGTGCGGATTCAGGGTACTGGTAATATCCTGAATGGTATCCTCAGGATCACTAACGAATTACGTGCAGGTACGTGGGCTGGAAGCTAACAACGTTCACAAAGACTTGTTCTGCGGAAGACTCGGTCCAAACCGTTCAAAGAAAGACGTTGAAGCCTTATTACTCGGTCTACAACGTTCGTGATGGAATATTCGGAGCATCCCATATTTATAGGGATATTTGTTTGTATTTCGTTACTATAAATAGGAGGAACACCAGATCGAATAGGACACAACAATTTCACTGCAATCACACTCACTACACACCAACACTTGTTCTCTCGCAAATTGTACTCTCACACGAATTCATTGTAACACTTAGAGATCTGGTTGATATCCTGCACTGTATCTTGAAGTTTAAAGCAATAAGAAGAACAAGGCAGCTGCGATTGTCAGCTCCCGAGGTTTTATGCCGGCGATCTAGATTGATCAAGGGCTTTCCTCGTACATCTCGTGTCGTCTTCCTTACTTTTTATTTATTATTTACTCACTGTTTGATCGTAGATACAGCTCAATATCCTGAGCCGTATCCTGAATGCTGATTTGTTAAATAAATCAACAAGCATATTTTCCTTAAACTTTTTAGCACACTACCTCACATTACTAATTTGATCACTAAATTGCTTCGGTAATTTTTGACCAAAACAATTTGGCGCCCACCGTGGGGCAAGTGGTGCTATCTCTACTAAAAATTTTTGTTAAATCGCTAATCGGTTTTTTATTTTCAAAACTTTTTGCCACATTGTCCACAATGGCCTCACGATCAAACATGAGTTCCTCTACTATGTCTGCTACGACTTCTGTACTACAGGTTCGGTGCTTCCACCACCTCCTCCAAGAATGCCAGCTTCTACACGACCTCAGGATATTATTCCCTACTCGCACTGTTCAAGAGTCTGCCCCTGTTTTAGCATCTAACGATGAAATTTTAACCTTGTTTGGAAGTGTGCAGGAACAAATGAGGCAGCAGCAAGAAACAAACCAAATGCTTTTAAGGGAAATACAACTCCTGAAGTCTAGCTCGAGCAGATCCGCTGAGGATATTGTCACCCCATTACAACCCAGAGCTTTGAACTTCAGTTCAGCCGTGTATACAGAGGATAACAGGGGGAATATTGTGCCCAGCCTTCCTCAGAATCATACTCCTGAAATACCCTCCTCGGTCAGGATATCGACCATAAGGATATGCCTCAGGATATGGGCAGAATCCTCCAACGAGTAACATATTAAATAATAATAATAATACTCATGCTACTAACAATAGTGGATCCTTGCAGGATACAGGTGTGACGTCAGCACTTACCAGGGAACTTCAAAAATTGAAGGACATGATATCAAGTGTACCCGGGGTGGTCCAGCCAATCCCGGAAGTGTCTCAAGATAGCCATAAGATATCTCGCTTTGCATATCCTATCTGTGATGCTGAGATTCCAAAGAGGTTCCAAACCCCCAACATGAAGCTTTACGACGGAACGACGGATCCTGAAGAGCATATTGCTCAGTATAGGGAGAGGATGGAGATCAACCCTATCCCTCCGGATCTCAAAGAAGCATGCTTGTGCAAGGGTTTTGGTTCAACCTTGACAGGATCAGCTTTGAAGTGGCTCTTGAATGTTCCTCCGCATTCAATCACATCTTTTGCTCATTTAGTAAATTTATTTAATAGTCAGTTTTCTTGTAGTAGGAGCTTTGAAAAATTAACAAGTGATCTCTACAGGATAACACAAGGGCCTCAGGAATCCCTTAGGGATTATGTGAACAAGTTTAGCCGAGAATCACTAGACATTCCTCATCTTGATGTTGCAACAGCTGTGCAAGCTTTCAAGATGGGGTTGCAAAAAGATTCTCAATTTTACCAAGACCTTGTAATGAACCCATGCAGGAACCTGGATGAAGCTCGGAACAGGGCCCTAAGATACATTCGGTTGGAAGATGACAGGAAGATGCAAGAAAGGATGAACTCATCCAACACTTATGAGTCAACTAACAGGAAGTCAGAATCCTCATTCAAGTCGTATCGGCCTAAGCCATACGGCAGAAATGAGAATAAGAGAGTGAATGCTGTCGAAGACGAGGATCCTGAAGAGTATCCTGAATTATCAGAATATTGCTTTTCTGTTAACATTCCTGAATTGATGTATGCCATGCAGGGTCTAGGGGACAAAGCAAGATGGCCTCGAAAGAATCAACAAAAAGCGGATTGGAAAGACAAATCAAAATGGTGTGCTTTCCACGAAGATTTCGGACATATGACCGAGGACTGCATTGCTTTGAGGAAAGAGATAAGCTATCTTCTAAGCAAGGGATATTTGAAAGATCTCTTAGGAAGAAAGAAGAATAAGGGTCAGGATACTGAGAAGGATCCTGAACGAGCAGCCTCACCTCCCCCGGATGCCAAAGTAATCAACTTCATTTCGGGGGGATCCGACATTTGTGGGACTTCATATTCGGCAGCAAAGAGACATGCAAAAGAAGCCAAAGCCGAAAGGGGAGACAAACCTGTCAGGATGACTACACTCACAACTGACAAAGTGATCACATTTGATGCTGACGACAGGGATACTGTCCAGGATCCTCACCATGATGCTCTGGTAATAACGTTATATGTGGCTAACCATTTTGTACGCAGGATATTGGTTGATAATGGCAGCTCTGTCAACATAATCCAACTAGAGACACTTAAAAGGATGAATGTATCTCCAATGGATATCACTTCGAAGTCCACCGTGCTTGTTGGGTTCAGTGGAGAGGCCAGAAACACAGGGGGAGAGATAAAGTTGCCGGTGTACGTTGAAGGACTCAACTCGATACAACGTTTCTGTGTGATGGACTCTCTATCCTGCTATAACATTATACTGGGAAGACCATGGATTCACGATATGAAGGCCGTGCCATCAACATATCACCAATGCATCAAGATACCTACCCCTTGGGGAGTTGTTAAAGTTGATAGCGATCAGCAGGAGGCGAAAGAATGCTACTCATCCTCAATGAAATCCTCAACCAAACCTAGTGCAGCATAGCAATTAAAGACGCGGGCCCAGGATATTGTGGAGGATCCGGAGCAGGATGTGAAGAAAATTGTCCTGGATCAGGATAATCCTGATATTTCGGTGCTCGTGGGAACCAATATCCCTCAGGATATTGAAGAACGATTAATTAACTTTTTAAAATGCAGGATGTCGACGTTTGCATGGAAGCATGAGGATATGACAGGCATATCCAAAGATATTATCACTCACAAGCTTGGAATTGATAAATCATTCAAGCCAGTGCAACAAAAGAGAAGAAAGTTTGCTCCTGAACGCAATACAATTATTCAAGAAGAAGTTGAAAGATTGTTGAAGTCCAAAATGATTAGAGAAGTCAAATTCCCAAGGTGGCTAGCAAACGTGGTAGTGGTACAGAAGAAGAACGGAAAATGGAGAGTCTGTGTTGATTACACAGACTTGAATAAAGCTTGTCCTAAAGACCCATTTCCTCTTCCCCATATTGATGCGATGGTAGATGCCACTGCTGGGCATGAAATGCTGACTTTCATGGATGCATCCTCAGGATTTCAACAGATCCAAATGGAGCCTTCTGACCAGGAGGATACTGCCTTCATGACGCCAACAGGTATTTATTGTTACACAGCTATGCCTTTTGGTTTGAAAAATGCAGGTGCAACATACCAAAGATTGGTAAACATGATGTTCAAAGACAAACTGGGGGACACCATGGAAGTATACATTGACGATATGGTAGTAAAGTCAAGGAAAGCTCAGGATCACCTCCAGGATATCAAAGGAGCGTTTGATATCCTGGATCAGTATAATATGAAGCTGAATCCTGCTAAGTGCCATTTCGGAGTGGGGGCAGGAAAATTTCTAGGATATATGGTGACCAAAAGAGGAATAGAAGCAAGCCCGGAGCAGATCAAAGCCATCTTGGATATTAAATCACCCTCAAATATGAAAGATGTTCAACGATTAACGGGGCGAGTGGCAGCATTAAACAGATTCATCTCAAGATCCTCGGAGAAATGCAAAGATTTTTATGATATCCTGAAAAAGAACGAAAAATTCGAGTGGGGTGAAAGGCACGAAGCGGCCCTACGGGAATTAAAGCAATATCTTTCAACCGCACCTCTACTAATGAAGCCTGAGAATGGTGAACCATTATCCCTGTACCTTGCTGTATCAGGGAATGCTGTAAGTGCCGTTCTTATAAAAGACCATGAAGGTCAGCAATATCCTGTTTATTATGTTAGCAAAAGTTTGTTAGATGCTGAAACTAGGTATTCTCACTTAGAGAAACTAATACTAGCATTAGTCATGGCATCAACAAAACTTAGACATTATTTTGAGACTCATAGGATTCATGTTAAAACTAATTATCCTGTCAAGAATGTGCTTAGAAGACCAGAGATGTCAGGCAGGATGGCTAAGTGGTCGGTAAAGTTAAGTGCCTATGATTTAGTATATGAACCCAGGAATGCCATAAAGTCTCAGGCTTTAGCTGACTTTGTGGCTGATTTTAGTAGTGACATTCAGGACGAGGCAGACCTAGAAGTTCAGCAATTAGGAGAATCCTCAGGATCCTGGACATTATATACTGATGGTGCATCTAATATAAGAGGAGTAGGATTGGGAATACTACTAAAATCGCCACAGGGGGACATATTACCCCAGGCTATTAGGTGTGAATTTCCTGCTACCAATAATGAGGCAGAATATGAAGCTTTAATTGCAGGATTAGAACTAGCTAAGAGTATGAATATCAAGAATTTGCAAGTATATGTTGACTCCTTGTTAATTACTAATCATTTTAATGGATCCTATGCAGTTAAGGGTGAGAAGTTAATCGAATACCTCGATATTCTCAAAAAAATAGCAGGATATTTCGATGTTTTTACACTTGAACAGGTACCAAGAGAGGATAATGCTGAAGCGGATGCCTTAGCAAATCTGGGATCATCAGTCAGGATACCGGAAGGGATCCAAATACCAATAATACATGTTTTATATCCTGCAACGAATCCTCAGGATAAAGAAGTAGCGGATATTCGGGATCCTGGAGTGGAATATCCTGAACAGGATCCTGAATCCTGGACAACTCCAATTCTGAAATATCTTAAAGATGGACACATCCCCGAAAATGAAAATCCTAAGGCATTTAGGATGAAGGTATCACGGTTCACTATTATAAATAATATCCTATATAAGAAATCTCTTGCAGGACCATATTTAAGGTGCTTGGAGGATCATGAAGCCAAAGAAGTACTTCAGGATATACATGAAGGGGACTGTGGTAATCACACTGGAGGCAGATCATTATTCTCGAAAGTATTGAGGACAGGATACTTTTGGCCAACAATGAGAAAAGATGCTGCAGAATATGCTCGAAGATGTGATGCATGTCAAAGGCATAGTAACATACTACATCAACCAGCTGAACCACTATATCCTGTAGTTTCCCCTTGGCCATTCATGAAGTGGGGGATGGATATAGTAGGGAAGTTACCAAAGGCTCCGGGAGGAAAAGTATTTATGTTAGCAATGACGGATTATTTCTCTAAATGGGTCGAGGCTGAAGCATTCGTTCAAGTAAGGGACCAAGAAGTAGTATCCTTCATCAAGAGGAATATCCTGACTAGGTTTGGGGTACCAGTTGAGATCATTTGTGATAATGGGTCCCAGTTTATAAGCAAAAGGACTACTGACTTTTGCAAAAGTTGGGGAATCAAAATGATCACATCTACTCCTGTACATCCTCAAGCGAATGGACAAGCCGAATCCTCGAACAAGATAATAGTCAATAACTTAAAGAAGAGACTTGGAGCCAAGAAAGGAAGATGGGCGGAAGAGTTACCCTTTGTTTTGTGGGCTGATAGGACAACGGTGAAGAATGCAACTGGCCAAACCCCGTTTTCCTTGGTATTTGGAGCAGAGGCAATGATTCCAACAGAAATGACGATACCTACTGCAAGATTTATGCTACAGGATCCTGAACAGAATCCTGAAGTCTTATGTCAAGATCTAGACACTATAGATGAAAGAAGAGATGCAGCAAGGCTAAGGATAGCAGCATATCAACAAAGAATATCCAGAGCATACAATAAGAACATAAGGACTAGAAGATTTCGAGTTGGTGATTGGGTGCTGAGAAAGGCTTTTCAAAACACCACTAATCCTGCCGATGGCAAGCTAGCTCCGAAATGGGAAGGACCTTATGAAGTTGAGTCAGAAGCAGGGAAAGGAGCATATCGACTCAGGAATGTGGAAGGGGATATGCTACCAAGATCCTGGAATGCAATACATTTGAAGCCCTATTTCAAGTAAGAGTAGAATTTGTTTTCTATCTCGGAATGGTATGTGTTCTATCTCTTTAAAATATATTTGTTTATTATCTTGAACCCAATACTGACTTAAGCATCGGAGGGGTGTTAGCCAAGCTAACACCCACCTTAGTTTAGAACTGTTTTGCAGGATATGTTTCAGGATATAGATCCAGGATATATACTCAGGATAAGTCGAAAGATTAGAGGATTGGCCCCCTCTCTCACGTTTAAGGGATCCTGATCCCTTCACAGGT
Organism: Helianthus tuberosus; assembly: GCA_030545235.1. NCBI lineage: Eukaryota > Viridiplantae > Streptophyta > Magnoliopsida > Asterales > Asteraceae > Helianthus > Helianthus tuberosus. Next base: position 24,365,971 of record CM060432.1, read on the forward strand.
TTAAAGGTATTCACCTTTCTTTCGAATTGGGTTTAAACACCTCGCCTGGAGCGCAAGTTATCTAGGTATAGTTCAAGGTAGCGGGACCAGTTCATGTAAAAGTGGCTGACAATTTCGTTACTGTTGGCTATATCCTGGATCCTAAAGGTATATGAGGATTGATCACCCTCTCTCACGAAAGGGTATTTTCATACTCTCTAAGGTTTAAAGGTTTTCACCTTTCTAAGTCTAGGAGTTTATACACTCTCGCCTGTAGCGCATGAAACTCAGGGTTTATCCCCAGGATACCAGGGTTTATCCCCAGGATATTAAGGGTTTATCCCCAGTATGCTAATGATTCATTTCAGGATATCAAGATTTTTGCTTCGGAGTGTTTGAAATTTATTCAAACCAAAGTGTGAATACATTTGCATTTCTGTGTCATACACAGGGGACGTACATTATACTATTCAAAGGTTGGATCCAAGTTTGTAAGTGTGCACTGGGGACATACCTAAGGTGGAAGATTGAAATTGATTCTCTAAAAGTCTTTGGTATGATCTCTCCTTTTTCAAATGATTTAAGTCTTCTAAGTTATATGACAATATCCTGACCAGGATATCTCTTAGAATACTAGTCAGGATATTTTCCCACAATATTCCCAAAAATGTTTAAACAAAACAGTTTTCATAAGTAAAATTTGTGCACTAATAACAACAATAATAAAGTCAAAAGAGTAGTTATATTATTGACATACCAAAAGGTGTGCTCTTAGTTTCACCTCAAAACGAGGCCCATCCGCTAAGAGCACTAGTAGTTCATAACTATATTCACCCGACAGTTGAAGGCTTCATCTCAAACCGAGACCCATCCACCTTCAACTGTTGTATTGTTCAAAAAGCATGCAGGAAATGTAAATTGTTCAGGTACGGAAAAGTAAAGTGCGGAAAAGTAAATTGTTTATGGGACTACAAACCAACATTCAAATTCAAAAAGATGGGCTCTGGCCTTGGCACGTATATCCGTCATCGCCCACCTAAATGCCCTCACACAGCGGCATCACCTCCAACCTTCTCAAGCTTCTCAGCACCAGCATCCTGACCAGCATCCTGCGCAGCATCCTTGCCAACGTCCATCTCAGCATCAGCTCCAACATCCTTCTTCTCTCCAGCCTGGACCACCACCTCTGCTGACTTAGAAGACTCGCCAGCTTCAGCAGGAAGGGGCACAGCTTTGCCTCCGAGCTCCTTCAATTTGGCCACCCAGGATTCAACTGGCCAAGATGGACAAACAAGGCCTGTCTCCTTGGCCTCGTAGGCCATCTTGATGCGTGCTTGTAGCAGGGAGACGATAGCAGAAGCCTTGATTCCCTCTCGGAAGCTGATCAAGGCCTGATCATGATCCATTTGAACGCTGGCAAGTTTGACCTCAGCATCTTGGGTGACCTTCTTTAGCAAGCTTTCATAGTGCCGGCTCTTTGCTTCGGCAATAGCACCTTGGTCAGCAACGGTGCTCTCGAGCTGCTTGATCCTGGCTTCATGAAGTGCCACAGTACCACAAGCGTCATTGTACAAGTGGAGCAAATGCTGGAGGCCCTGCACATTGATCACAGGTATGAGGTTAGAATATATGCTGACTAAGATGTCCTACCAGGATATCCTGTTAGGATATATGTGCAGGATATACATGAAGGATATGCGGCAGGATATTACCTTATTGAGGAAGGATGTCATTGGCTCTAAGGAGTCGGAGAAGCTGAGCTCATCATAGGAGAACCCTTCAGAGCCTGGAGTACTGACCTCAAGACCCTTTCTCTTTTTTGCTGCGGAAGCACGGGTTCTTGGATTGGTCTTGGGAGCCGGGAGTGGCTTGGAGCTGGTGGTAGCAGGAGTCTCCTTCTTGACTATGGCTGGAGTTGGATAGCTGTCAAGTTCATCTAGGTCTAGATAGACTGGGACTTTGCTGGAGTCTGCACACAGGGAGTAAATTCTAAATCCCTCCTATAAATAACAGATAAGAAGCATATGTATGCAGGATATCTTGCAGGATCCTTACCAGACATGTTGGCACTTGAAAGAGGACTTGGAGTTGGTGGAGAAGGATTGAAACTTCTTTCTGCTTCTGGGAGAAGTCTAATGGCGTCTATTCTTTCTTGAGAATTGGCAAGAGGAGGAGCAATCTTCCTGAAATCAGCTGCATAATAAAGAAGATAAGTTAGTTCAGGATATGGAACAGGATAAGCGACAGGATCATTCTTAAACCCTAAATCCTACCCTTTCTCAACCACTGTAACGGATATTCCGTCCCACCAGGGATTGAGTCCCTTTTTACAAAGAAAAACTTGGATTGCCAACCATCCTCGTTCTTGGTGGCACAAAGTATCAATGGGTCACCGGAAGTAGAGTAAAACAGAAATCTACATGATCCGTGACATCTAAGCTTGTAAGCCAGGGGGAGATCATGGATGGAAAGCTCAGGAATGTGGTTTCTCTTGATCTGGTCAAGAACAGTTAAGACACGCCAGAGCATTGGCATTGTTTGGCTAAAAGAGATTTTTGTGATATTAAAGAACTCGGTGATGAAATCCGGAAAGGGGAATCGGAGCCCTAGGGTAAAAGGGAAAGCACTAAAGCAAATCCACTCGTTGGAGACCATATCTGACCGGATTTCACGGTCAAACGGTCTAAATATGGTTCCTTCCGGGAAGATACCGGAGGATTTTAAAGCAGACAAGTGGGCACTATCAAAAGTACAGGCTTCCTTCTCCGGTTCTTGGAGAAGGTTTTGTTGGTAGAACGTAGGGGCTGAGTCACCTGAACTGGATCTTGTTTGGCGCGGCATTTGATCGGTTGGATTTTTCGCCGGAGAGAAAAGATGAAGGAAAGTAAGAAGGATAGAGAGAAAATGTACCTTTTTCCTTGTCGATGATTATTAAAAAAGAAGATGAGGATGAGAAGATATAGGGTATGATGAGTAGATATAGGCTGGGTAGTTGCAAACGGTCACATCACAGGTCTTATCTCTTAATTGCCTCGGTTTGCGTAAAAAATGTAACCGTTAGTAATGAGGATACTAAACGGTAACATTTTTGGGGACAATTGTTGTGGGCTAATTTCTGAGCTCATATCCTGAGAAATATCTTGGCTTATATCTTGATTAAATAAAATCTGTTTATATCCGGGGTGCGGATTCAGGGTACTGGTAATATCCTGAATGGTATCCTCAGGATCACTAACGAATTACGTGCAGGTACGTGGGCTGGAAGCTAACAACGTTCACAAAGACTTGTTCTGCGGAAGACTCGGTCCAAACCGTTCAAAGAAAGACGTTGAAGCCTTATTACTCGGTCTACAACGTTCGTGATGGAATATTCGGAGCATCCCATATTTATAGGGATATTTGTTTGTATTTCGTTACTATAAATAGGAGGAACACCAGATCGAATAGGACACAACAATTTCACTGCAATCACACTCACTACACACCAACACTTGTTCTCTCGCAAATTGTACTCTCACACGAATTCATTGTAACACTTAGAGATCTGGTTGATATCCTGCACTGTATCTTGAAGTTTAAAGCAATAAGAAGAACAAGGCAGCTGCGATTGTCAGCTCCCGAGGTTTTATGCCGGCGATCTAGATTGATCAAGGGCTTTCCTCGTACATCTCGTGTCGTCTTCCTTACTTTTTATTTATTATTTACTCACTGTTTGATCGTAGATACAGCTCAATATCCTGAGCCGTATCCTGAATGCTGATTTGTTAAATAAATCAACAAGCATATTTTCCTTAAACTTTTTAGCACACTACCTCACATTACTAATTTGATCACTAAATTGCTTCGGTAATTTTTGACCAAAACAACACATACAGGACAAAATATATAGACTCGATACAGACGGAAGCTACAAACATAATGCCTTAACATGAATAAACAATTGTTATTCATGATCCAGACTCTCTGTAAATGGAGATGTCAACCCCGAAGGTTAAATGAGTTAAGCCAAGCATTCAATACACACACCACAAATTCCATTACCATTCAACACAAAATTCTTTGTACATTCATTTGTAACAGTCAATAACTTTTTTTTTCCAAGCTGATTAATATACTTGAAAATTCTGTAAGTTGTTGTTTCTTGAAAGTTTGATTTCTAGTTCCGCACAATATTTTCCTACTTGTTGAAATCTGTCACACCCCGACCACGTGGAACAACCAAACGTGGCGGAAACGTCGGGGAGTGTTGTAACAGAATTAATTGTTTCAAATCCATGGCAATTGAAGTTTCGTTTTATTAATCAAACATGAAAGTTTACATTGTTTTAAACAAGAACCAAAGAGTACATAACATAAAGTAACTAGTTCTTGTCTCGATTTAAGTCACTAAGGCACAAGTCCGCCTAAGTATGTCTTGATAAGTCCTATACATCATCTCCTGAAAACACATGTGAAAATAGGTACGTCAGCATAAAAATACCTGTGAGATACATAGGTTTTATGAAAACAGAATTCATGACTTATGTTTGAGAAAATGTTTAGTCATGAACCTTGTAATTTGCTTTGTCTTGTAAATCATTTGAAAAACGATAAGATCAGATGATATGTATAAATAAGAGAATAATGTATGGTTAAATGAATAACCATGTAAAATGAGTTTGCATAAGATAAGTTGTTTGTAAATCAATGTCTTGTGAAAAGTATGTTATTTGTTTACAATGTTATATGTCTCAAATTGAAATGATTCAAATAACGCTACAATATTTGATACCATACAAACACTTATATATAGGAAGTACCAGCGGCGTATCCACCATGCTTGTATCATATTACACACGCCTCGTTACTTAAATCACTTACTCCAACCAAACCACCAAGATGTAATGTTTAACGATTGTAGAAATGTTTATGTATAGTCAAATGTCTATTGTCAAATGTAAATCATGTCAACAGATACAAATGGTTCACACGGTTCAACAGTTCATATAATCAAAGGGTTACGACGGTTCACATAGTCAAATAGTTACAACGGTTCAAAATGTAGTATAATGTGTTCATATGCTGGATGAGCATATGCAACAGAAATGCAATGTAAAACAATGTACTAAGTATGCACACAATGGACATACATAGCATGAAATGTAATGTAGAACGATGTACTAAGTACACACACAATGGGCATACATAGCATGTAATGTAAAACGATGTACTAAGTACGCACACAATGGGCATACATAGCATGTAATGTAATGAAATCATGTACTATAATGTACTAACGAACATAGCAGGTATATGATGTGAAAGCATGGAAAGCATTAAAGTAACAAGTAGGCACATGTGTTTCACCCCAAAACAGTTTGGAAAACAGTAAAAGAGGGGTCTATGTACTCACTTGAGATTGCTTAGTAGTCCTTGAGTAATAACCAAACAATGCTAGAGATCACGGATATCAAACGACACCTAATATAGGTAACTATGTTAATAAACCGGACCTAAATCGGAGGATCGGATAGAATGAGGGTTCGTAAACCAAACGAGTATGGAGACTCGTGTAATATGGTTTAACAAATCCTACATACTAAATGAAACCTAACATAAGTGCTTACGACCCATTACGACCCGTTTAGGTAGCTTATGCTACTTTAACGCGTCGTTCGCGTGAAACGCGTTCGGAACGCCTAACTAGTCCTATGACAAGTAAAATATGCCTTAACATGTCTAATATGGTTGTCAAATCAGTTTAGATGTCAAAAGTTATGTTACATATGTTTAAAACGAATTTTGGCATCAAAGGGGTATTTTGGTAATTTACCTAAGGCATATAAACTACCTATCATACAACTACTTAACGAAGCGACCATAAGGTATAACCTCGGAAGGTTATTCCCTATATACTATGCTCATCTAATGTGTTTGGTCGGATCCTAATGATCGACCAAATGGGTCGGCTTCGAAGGTATAAGCGATTTATCAGATCGCTTACCCTTACGACCCTAGACAACGTGGTAATCAGTAGGCATAGTCCCAAGGGACTATAACCATCGTGATTACAATCACGTTGCGAAGTTCAAACGAACATCGCATTGACCATAAACTGGTCAACGCAGAAAGTCAAACAAAGTTTGACTTTCGGACTCGAAAAGCAATAAAAGAACGAAAGAATACTTACGAAGGGTCCCCGAATGCTAATCGTGATTCAAGTAGCTCAGGTATGAAACAAAGGTTTCAACTTAGAGCTCCTCAAATCAGATTCTAGTGGGTTTAGAAGCAAATGGGGGTGGGGTATTTATAGTATTTCCCGAACCGTTAAGATCGTTTCTTGAATAACGTGCTTCAATCTTGGCCATACACTTGCACCCATGGTATTGTAATACCATGTGCACATCAAACCAGCCCATAGTATTGCCCAAAACCATGTGCAAAGGTGGTATAGGCCAGATTCAATGTTTCTGCTCAGAAAGTTTCAAAAATGGCAGATTTGGTCCCTGTAGTGTAATAAGGCCTTTTCCGACGCGTTTAAGGCCCGTTAACCCCATTTCAAAGCTCTAAAATGAAGTTAAAGTAAAGGGAACTTAAAATGTTCTCAAAAATATCTCGGATGTCGGTTCGTTTAGCCGTACGGTTGCGTTGTTCGGCTAATTACGACGGAATGCGCATAAGCGCGAAAAACGATTCAAATTGCTCGACGAATGGATTTTTCTTATGCCAAACACTAAAATAAAATATTTTAGTGCTTACATAAATTTTTGGATGTCCGGATGTATTCAGAACGTAAGTTATGCGCGAAAATGCAAACTTATGCACTTTTTGTCGCTTTTAGTCCCTGAATGACCCAGAAGTTTATTTTAGCACACCGAACCCCTCAAAGCCTATTTCTAAGCTATGTAAGGGATATTTATGGTGTGTTTAACTTATGGTCATATTCCGGAATGTCTGTTCCAGTACGAATCGTCATACTTTCGCAGTTTGTCAAGTTTAGTCCCTGTAAGCGAATTAACTTGTTTTCGGCATACCAAACCTTCCAAAACTTATTTCTAAGTTATGTAAAGGTTATTTAAGGTATGTTAAGCCTATGTCACTATTCCGGAGTGTTTGTTGCATTAAACTGGTTATATTTACGCATTAGTGCGCGTATAACCTTCTAGAAAGCGATTTAGAGCTTGAAATCGAACAAGAGTTGATATGTGCAAAAGATACACATATTTATACAAGTCCAAAGTATGAAACAAAATATCTCATTGATTTGGTATTTGTTTGATGGTCACGGAGGCACAGTTGTCAGAGTCTCCCCTACTTTAGGAAATTTCGTCCCGAAATTTATTTGTAGGAGCATGTCTGTGACTTTGTGTTAAATAACCATCAAGGATAAGGCATATCCTGATATTTCTCCAGAAACGAAAATGAACGGAATGAGTCGTTTTCTACCATTTCTTCAGAAACGAAAATGAACGGAATGAGTCATTTTCCACAATTTCTTCAAAAACGAAAATGAACGGAATGAGTCATTTTCACAACTTTTTAAGAAACGAAAATGAACGGAATGGGTCATTTTCCACAATTTCTTCAGAAATGAAAATGAACGGAATGAGTCATTTTCTACAATTTCTTCAGAAACGAAAATGAACGGAATGAGTCATTTTCACAAGTTCTTAAGAAACGAAAATGAACGGAATGAGTCATTTTCCACGATTTCTTCAGGAACGAAAATGAACGGAATGAGTCATTTTCCACCATTTCTTCAGGAACGAAAATGAACAGAATGAGTCATTTTCTACAATTTCTTAAGAAACGAAAATGAACGGAATGAGTCATTTTCCACGATTTCTTCAGGAACGAAAATGAACGGAATGAGTCATTTTCCACCATTTCTTCAGGAACGAAAATGAACGGAATGAGTCATTTTCTACAATTTCTTCAGGAACGAAAATGAACGGAATGAGTCATTTTCTACAATTTCTTCAGAAATGAAAATGCACGGAATGAGTCATTTCTAGACACACGACCAAACTTGTTGTGGTTTCTGTGCACTAAATCCCATAATTATGTATGCATCCATAATTACGTAATTCCTTGCACAGTCCGCACAGTTCGTTTTGGTAATGTTGTGAGGAAGGATATCAAACTTGTGATGACGGTGACTAGACTACCATAGGGTCCTTTTAATTAGATCAACAGAGGATCTTCTTCATTAGGCCACCAAGGAGTCCTTTCAACTATATCATCCAGTTTAACTAGACCACTCAAAGGGTCTAATTATGAAGCAGTACTTTATAATCCAAGGGACTTATCTACAACATAGAAGTCCATTAAGGATTTTAGATAGTGCCTTTTGGGTATCATATTATGAATCTCTTGTACGAGGATATGTAAGATTCTACGAGGATTTAGATAACATAATCTGGATCACACGACACATAAAAGGGAACACATAAGCACATAAGCACATAATTGTTTAATTGTTATTATCTTGTTATTGATTGCTATTATCTTGGCGCCCCGTGCTTCGTTTCTCTTGGAAGAAACGGGTACTTAGGATTTTCGTGGAAAACGCAAGAGATCATACAATGGAAGAAATTTTGGGGGTAGTCTGTTCTTCAAGGAATACGGTTCCTTGATTGTCGGTATTGTAAAGGATATGTTTATACATGCAACCACCTAAACATATTAAAATGTAAAAAGATTTATTTATAAACAACGATAACAATTGTTTCTTGGACCTTAACAACAAAAGAAAATAATACATAAGACGTGATTATTTCTAAACGATGTTGTCTTCTAGTCAGTCAGATGCTCATCCCTGTGCTGGATTTGCATTAGCAAGCCTTGGGCAATTCCTACGAAAATGGCCCATCTCGCCACAGTTGTAGCAAGAACCTGGTGGAAAGCGAGCTTGAGCAGGATTGTTGTCAGCTTGATTTGGTGCAACTGCTGCTCGGCAAACTTTTGCTGTATGACCTTTACGTCCACAAATTTGGCATTCGCGGCACTTCACACTAGCATGATGATGAAGGTTACATTGGTTGCACAAGGGTGAAGTTCCATTGTATGGCTTCCTAGCAGGGGGTTGAGTTGGTTGGTTGGGGACGGCTTGACCATTGTGAGTAACCATGGCGAAGTTCTGAGAAGCCTTTCGCTTCTTTGACCTCTTAGGGGATCCAGTCTGTTCATCCATGGTCTTTGATTCCTCGATTGGGTTCGATTCCTCTACCGGTTTCTTGTCACCTTTTCGGAAAAGTTTACCTTTCCTGATCTTTGATTCAGTCAAGGTTGCAGATAGCTCAATGGCCTGTCTAACTGTAGTAGGGTTGCTACCAGTCACAATGTCTTGTATTGAGTCAGGGAGGCCATCAATGTACTTTTCGATTGCCTTATCCAAAGGTGTGACCATGTTTGGGCATAACAGACTTAACTCCTCATAACGGTCCGTGTAGGCTCGATGTTCACCGTTGTCTTGCTCAAGATTGTCGAATTCCCTTTCCAAGGCCCTGATCTCGTGACGAGGACATAATTCCTTCATCATAAGGGCCCTAAGTTCAGCCCATGTCCGTGTTAGAGCAACTTCTGCACCACGATATCTCATAACCCCGTTCCACCACGTAAGGGCCCTCTTCTGAAACACACTCGAAGAAAACTCGACCTTGCGATTGTCAGGACACTGCACGTGGCGGAAAGTATTCTCAATGCTCTCGAACCATTGAAGAAGCCCAGTCGCTCCCTCAGAACCACTAAACTTGAGTGGTTTAGCCAAGTTAAAACTCTTGAAATTGCATGGACCATTGTTATTGTTGTTGGCTTGGTTCCATTGAGCAAAGAGGTTTGGGAATTGAGCAGCCATTTGCTGCGCAATGATTTCTGCCAGTTCGGCATTCGCTATCTGGTTTTCGCGTCGAGGAGGCATTCTAAAAGAGGAAACATGAAATGAAACGAGTGAGAGAATTAGACGAAAAGAATGAGATGAACAAAACTGATGAAATCCAGGATAGTGGTCATTTGTTTGTTACTACAAAGCAACAAACGACCCCGGTGATTAATCAAAGTAAAATAGGTCAAAAATAATGTATCGCGAAGACATGCTCGCCTATAAGTGAACACTCATCCCAAGAATTCCCAGGTAAGCACAACTAGTCTCGCGTCTGATGAGATATATACGAAGTGCTTGCCTAGACAGAAAACCCAGAATACATGCATTCACCCTTCCAGTTTGCACGTGTTCACATTATTTAAAACCCAAAACCTTGACGAGATTTTTGAAAATTCAAAGGGGTTCAAAACCTTACAATAGAGGGTTCAAAACCTAGTAATCAATCATCCTAGAACAGATGATTAGTTTTCAAAGCGGTTTTGAAATTTATGTTCTTGTTGTGGTCGTCGCCTAAGGATAGGTGACGGTATCGTTTTATGACTAAACGCAAGTAAACTCGCGTTAGGGTCCTAAGAAGGTTATAGACTAGGTCAAAGCATTACTAATAACCTAATTCCCTATAACCATTGGCTCTGATACCATCTTTTCTGTCACACCCCGACCACGTGGAACAACCAAACGTGGCGGAAACGTCGGGGAGTGTTGTAACAGAATTAATTGTTTCAAATCCATGGCAATTGAAGTTTCGTTTTATTAATCAAACATGAAAGTTTACATTGTTTTAAACAAGAACCAAAGAGTACATAACATAAAGTAACTAGTTCTTGTCTCGTTTTAAGTCACTAAGGCACAGGTCCGCCTAAGTATGTCTTGATAAGTCCTATGCATCATCTCCTGAAAACACATGTGAAAATAGATACGTCAGCATAAAAATGCCTGTGAGATACATAGGTTTTGTGAAAACAGAATTCATGACTTATGTTTGAGAAAATGTTTAGTCATGAACCTTGTAATTTGCTTTGTCTTGTAAATCATTTGAAAAACGATAAGATCAGATGATATGTATAAATAAGAGAATAATGTATGGTTAAATGAATAACCATGTAAAATGAGTTTGTATAAGATAAGTTGTTTGTAAATCAATGTCTTGTGAAAAGTATGTTATTTGTTTACAATGTTATATGTCTCAAATTGAAATGATTCAAATAACGCTACAATATTTGATACCATACAAACACTTATATATAGGAAGTACCAGCGGCGTATCCACCATGCTTGTATCATATTATACACGCCTCGTTACTTAAATCACTTACTCCAACCAAACCACCAAGATGTAATGTTTAACGATTGTAGAAATGTTTATGTATTGTCAAATGTCTATTGTCAAATGTAAATCATGTCAACAGATACAAATGGTTCATACGGTTCAACAGTTACAAACAGTTCATATAATCAAAGGGTTACGACGGTTCACATAGTCAAATAGTTACAACGGTTCAAAATGTAGTATAATGTGTTCATATGCTGGATGAGCATATGCAACAGAAATGCAATGTAAAACAATGTACTAAGTATGCACACAATGGACATACATAGCATGAAATGTAATGTAGAACGATGTACTAAGTACACACACAATGGGCATACATAGCATGTAATGTAAAACGATGTACTAAGTACGCACACAATGGGCATACATAGCATGTAATGTAATGAAATCATGTACTATAATGTACTAACGAACATAGCAGGTATATGATGTGAAAGCATGAAAGTAACAAGTAGGCACATGTGTTTCACCCCAAAACAGTTTGGAAAACACTAAAAGAGGGGTCTATGTACTCACTTGAGATTGCTTAGTAGTCCTTGAGTAATAACCAAACAATGCTAGAGATCACGGATATCAAACGACACCTAATATAGGTAACTATGTTAATAAACCGGACCTAAATCGGAGGATCGGATAGAATGAGGGTTCGTAAGCCAAACGAGTATGGAGACTCGTGTAATATGGTTTAACAAAGCCTACATACTAAATGAAACCTAACATAAGTGCTTACGACCCATTACGACCCGTTTAGGTAGCTTATGCTACTTTAACGCGTCGTTCGGGTGAAACGCGTTCGGAACGCCTAACTAGTCCTATGACAAGTAAAATATGCCTTAACATGTCTAATATGGTTGTCAAATCAGTTTAGATGTCAAAAGTTATGTTACATATGTTTAAAACGAATTTTGGCATCAAAGGGGTATTTTGGTAATTTACCTAAGGCATATAAACTACCTATCATACAACTACTTAACGAAGCGACCATAAGGTATAACCTTGGAAGGTTATTCCCTATATACTATGCTCACCTAATGTGTTTGGTCGGATCTTAATGATCGACCAAATGGGTCGGGTTCGAAGGTATAAGCGATTTATCAGATCGCTTACCCTTACGACCCTAGACAACGTGGTAATCAGTAGGCATAGTCCCAAGGGACTATAACCATCGTGATTACAATCACGTTGCGAAGTTCAAACAAACTTCGCATTGACCATATACTGTAACACCTGTGCCTCCACGGCCATCAAACAAATACCAAACCAATGAAATATTGTATTTCATACTTGGGATTTGTAAAAATATGTGTATCGTTTACACATATCAACTCTTATTCAATTTCAAACTCTAAATCACTTTCTGAAAGGTTATACGCGCACCGATGCGTAAATATAACCAGTTTAATGCAACGAACACTCCGTAATAGTGAAATAGGCTTAACATACCTTAAATAACCTTTACATAACTTAGAAATAAGTTTTGAAGGCTTTGGTATGGCAAAAACAAGTTAAATCGCTTACAGGGACTAAAGTTGACAAACTGCGAAAGTATGCCAATTTGAACTGTAACAGACCTTCCGGGACATGAACATAAGTTAAACATACCATAAATATCCTTTACATAGCTTAGAAATAGGCTTTGAGGTGTTCGGTATGCTAAAATAAACTTTTGTGTCATTCAGGGACTAAATGCGTCAAAAAGTGCACAAGTTTGCATTTTTACGCGTAACTTACGTTCTGAATACATCCGGACATCCAAAAATTTATGTAAGCATGACTACATTATATTTTAGTGTTCGCCATAAGAAAAATCCATTCGTCACGTCATTTGGATCGTTTTTCGCGCTTATGCGTATTCCGTCGTAATTAAGCGAACATCGCGTTCGTACGACCAAACGAACCGACATCCGAGATATTTTTGAGCACATTTTAAGTTCCCTATACTTTAACTTCATTTTAGAGCTTTGAAATGGGGTTAACGGGCCTTAAACGTGTCGAAAATGGGCTGATTGCACTGCAGGGACCAAAACTGTAATTCTGCCAAAATAAGCTTACGGACCTCAACATCCATGACCTTACGGTCCGTAAGGCAACTCCCAGACCAGATTCAATGTTTTTAACAGCAGGTCCCACCTGTTCGATTCTCAACCACACATTCTCAATCGTCTAGTCAGCGGATAAGAACCAATTTCCAGCCACCATAAGGTTCCGACAAGTGTACGGGTTGGATCATGGCACGATATTCAAGAAACGATCCTAGCGGCTCTACTTTTTCTATAAATACCCACCCCCCTTTGGCTTAAAAACCCACAAATCTGATTGAAAAGACTCTAAGTTGGAACCTTCGTTTCATACCTGAGCTATTTTGATCTGGGTTAGCATTCGGGGACCCTGGGTAAGTATTCTTTCGTTCTTTTCCTTATTTTTACTGCTTTTCGAGTCAGAAAGTCAAACTTTGTTTGACTTTCAGCGTTGACCAGTAATGGTCAATGCGAAGTTCGTTTGAACTTCGCAACGTGAGTGTAATCAAGTTGGTCATAGTCCTTTGGGACTATGCCCACTGATTACCACGTTGTCTAGGGTCGTAGGGTAGGCGATCTAATAAATCGCCTATACCTTCGAACCCGACCCAGTTTGGTCGATCATTAGGATCCGACCAAACACATTAGGTGACCATAGTAGGTAGGGAATAACCTTCCGAGGTTATACCCTATGGTCACATCGTTTAAGTAGTTGTATGATAGGTAGTTTATATGCCTTAGGTAAATTACCAGAATACCCTTTTCATGTATAATTGGTAATTAAGCATATGTAACCTAAACCTTTGTCACGTAACTGATTATGTAATATGTTTAGGCATATAACACTTGTCATAGGGCTAGTTAGGCGGTCCGAACGCGTTTCACGCGCACGACACGTTAAAGTAACGTATGTTACCTTAATGGGTCGCGATGGGTCGATAATACTTAGGTTAAGTTTCATTTAGTATGTAGGCTTTGTTAAACCATATCATATGAGTTCCTACACTCATTTGGTTTACAAACCCTCCTGCTACCCAGTCTTCCGATTTAGGTCCGGGTTAATTATGTAGTTACCTATATTAGGTACCGTTTGATTTCCGGGACTCCTCTAGCTTACTTGGTAGTTGTTCAAGACTCCTAAGCACTCCCAGGCGAGTACATTCTTCCCCTATTTTACTGTTTTCAATTGTTTTGGGGTGACTCATATGTGCTAAATGTTTTCGATGTTATAACGATGGTTTCAAAAACGATTAAGGCGATTTATACAAAACTAATAACGATTTCATAAAGTGAACAAACTTGTTGGTTGTAGTTACATAACAAATGACATTCATTAGCAATGATCAAGCCGACCAGTATTAGGTTATGGTACCATAGGATCGGACAAATCCCGTTAGTTACTACACCCGTAGTTATGTGTGGGTGTTGTGGGTAGCGACTGAATCTGTAATTGTTAATTTACTCTTTGGTAAGGGTTTATTAATGCGAATTGTTAATCTATCCTTTGGTAAGGGTTTATTAATGCGAATTGTTAATCTATCCTTTGGTAAGGGTTTATTAATGCGAATTGTTAATCTATCCTTTGGTAAGGGTTTATTAATGCGAGTCAAAAAGGTTTGAATGTTATTAGCGAGACGACCATTTAAGTAGTTTCACGACCTAAAACGAATTTAACGATTATGTAAACGATTGGTTTTCACACGATGTTTTAACGATTGGGTAAACGATTGGTTTTCACACGATGTTTTAACGATTGGGTAAACGATTGGTTTTCACACGATGTTTTAACGATTGGGTAAACGATTGGTTTTCACACGATGTTTTAACGATTGGGTAAACGATTGGTTTTCACACGATGGTTTAACGATTGGGTAAACATTTGTACATGATTGACATTTGATCATGTATTTCCCACAAAACATAACTTTGATTTAAACCAAGTTTTTACTTCAATACTTTGTTTTTGTGCATATGGTTTAGTTGAGACATTTCACTTGCCATACATGGATATTTGACATAGACATTTGACATGGATATTTGACATAGACATTTTACATTGTTTGGTTTGGTTTGATTAAGTGATTAAGTAACGATGCGTGTGTAATATGATACAAGCATGGTGGATACGCCGCTGGTACTTCCTATATATAAGTGTTTGTATGGTATTACATATTGTAGCGTTATTTGAATCATTTCAGTTTGAGACATAGAACATTTTATACGAGTAACATACTTTTCACAAGACATTTATTTACAAACAACTTATCTTATACAAACTCATTTTACATGGTTATTCATTTAATCATGCATTATTCTCTTACTTATACATATCACCTGAATTTATCATTGTTTTTCAAATAATGTACTAAAACAAATGTTTTTGGGTTAAGAGTCATGGCTACGAGGTTTTACAAATTATAACTCGCTTGATTTGAGTTGGTTAATTAAGTTGCAATATTATACTCTTTTCAAAACAAGGTTTTTAAATAAAGTATTGCAACGTCTAAACTAGCCATGATTTCGACACTCCTACAAAACCTATGTACTCGCCAGCATTTCTTTGCTGACCTCGTTTTCACATATGTTTCAGGTATGTTGGATGATATCGATTGATAAGATGCATGCTCACATAGGACTGGACAAGGCCTTAGTGACTCAATAACAATGATAGACTATGTTTAAATAGTGTAATTAGATTTCCAGACGATGTAATTACTCAATGTTTAATAAAACGAAACACTTTTGATATCCATGGTTATGAAACATTAATTCTGTTGCAACACGCCCCGATGTTTCCGCCGCGATTTGTTGTTTTACGCGGTCGGGGTGTGACAGAAAAGATGGTATCAGAGCCAATGGTTATAGGGAATTAGGTTATTAGTAATTAGTAATGCTTTGACCTAGTCTATAACCTTTCTAGGACCCTAACGCGAGTTTACTTGCGTTTAGTCATAAAACAATACCGTCACCTATCCTTAGGCGACGACCACAACAAGAACATAAATTTCAAAACCGCTTTGAAAACTAATCATCTGTTCTAGGATGATTGATTTCTAGGTTTTGAACCCTCTATTATAAGGTTTTGAACCCTCTGTTATATGGTTTTGAACCCCTTTGAATTTTCAAATTCTCGTCATGGTTTTGGGTTTTAAATAATGTGAACACGTGCAAACTGGAAGGGTGAATGCCTGTATTCTGGGTTTTCTGTCTAGGCAAGCACTTCGTATACATCTCATCAGACGCGAGACCAGTTGTGCTTACCTGGGAATTCTTGGGATGAGTGTTCACTTATAGGCGAGCATGTCTTCGCGATACATTATTTTGACCCATTTACTTTGATTAGTCACTGTGTGTCGTTTGTTTACCTTGTGGCAACAAACAAATGACCACTACCCTTGCTTTCATCAGATTTGTTTCATCTTATTCTTTTCGTCTAAATTCTCTCACTCGTTTCCTTTCATGTTTCCTCTTTTAGACAATGCCTCCTCGACGCGAAAACCAGATAGAGACTGCCGAGCTGGCAGAAATTATTGCGCAGCAAATGGCTGCTCAATTCCCAAACCTCTTTGCTCAATGGATCCAAGCCTATAACAACAACAATGTTCCATGCAAATACAAGGATTTTAACCAGGCTAAACCACTCAAGTTTAGTGGTTCTGAGGGAGCGACTGGGCTTCTTCAGTGGTTTGAAAGCATAGAGAATACTTTTCGCCACGTGCAGTGTCTTGACAATCGCAAGGTCGAGTTTGCTTCGAGCGTATTTCAGAAGAGGGCTTTGACATGGTGGAACGGGGTTATGAGAGATAGGGGTGCTGAGATTGCCTTGGCACAGACATGGGCTGAACTAAGAGCTCTTATGATGAGGGAATTCTGTCCTCGTCATGAGCAGCGAGCCTTAGAGAAGGAATTTGATGATTTGAAGCAGGATAGTGGTGAGCACAGGGCTTATACTGATAGGTTTGAGGAGCTGAGTCTGCTTTGCCCGACAATGGTTACCCCACTTGACATAGCTATCGAAAGGTACATCGACGGCCTACCTGACTCGGTACAAGACATCCTTACTGGTAGTAACCCTGCCACACTCCGTCAGGCGATCGAGTTATCAGCGACATTGACTGAGTCGCAGATTCGGAAGAACAAGTTACACAGGAAGGGTGACAAGGGCAAGAAACAGACAGCTGACATGGAGGTTAGCAAGAAAGGTCAAAACAAGAAGGGTAAGGAAGGTGAGACGTCAAAGAAATCAAGAAAGCGAAAGGATGTTCAGAACTTTGCTGTTACAGCACAGACTGCTCAGAACCCGCGGAACCAACCAGCTCAGCCACCTGCAAAGAAAGCATATGCCGGTACCGCACCTCATTGTGCCCGTTGCAACGGTCATCACGTTGCACCACGAGATTGCAAGAAATGCACAACGTGTGGTAGACTTGGGCATTTGGCCAATATTTGTCGTTTGGGACAAAATCAGGCTGCTCAGGTTCAAGCTCCGGTTCAAGGGAATGCTGCGAGATTCCCATTGGGTTCATGTTTCAACTGCGGAGAGATTGGTCACTTCCGCCACAACTGCCCAAGACTGGTGAATGCAAATGCTAACGCAAACCCAAATGCGAACGTCAACGTCAATGTGAATCCAGCACGTGGTTGAGTGTTTAACATCAATAAGGCACTCAATGTTGAAGGAATGAACAATTAGTATTTTGTATTTTCCTCTGGTTGTTATCTAGTAACATTTTAAGACAATGCGGTTGTTATATAAATAAAAATTTGTGGTTTTTATTTTCAACTAATGCAATTGTATGAATGTTTGATCCAACCTTATGATGTCATCACAAAGACAAAACTACTCTTGTGGTTCTGTCATTTTTTATGATCACTTGTGATCTCCCTAAGAACCTCAAACACTTGTTTCTTCTAAATCTAAAGTATCTTATCGTCTTGCACCGTTCGAGATGCAAGAATCATCAAAACAGCTTTAAGAGTTGTCTGATAAAGGATTCATCCGTCCGAACTTTTCACCTTGGAGAAACTCCAGTTCTCTTTATGAAAAGAAAAATGGATCTTTTCAAATGTATATCGATTAACGTAAGCCTATTAAGCTTACCATCAAGAATCGATATCCCCTACCTTAAATGAACGATTTCTCCGATCAACTGCATAGCGTTCATGCTTTTCCAAGATCGAATTGCATTTTGGGTATCATCAACTTTGTATTCTCAAAGAAAATGTTCCCAAAACGGTTTTCTGCACGAAGTATGGCCATTACGAGTTTACAGTCATACCTTTTGGTTTGACAAATGCTCCAGCCATCTTCATGGACTTAATAAATAGGGTCTGCAAGCCTTATTTGGATCAGTTCGTCATTGTTTTTATTGATGACATCTTGATCTATTCAAAGTCCCGAGCCGACCACGATCAACCCCTTCGTTGATTTCGGAACCTGATTGGATTCCTTGTACACCTTAATTTGTACATTACAACTCAATTAGGACAAGCCGAATTCCTTTTTAGATCTTCCTATTTTCATAGTTAGATTCTTGAAAATATTTAAAGTGCCAAGTGAAATCCACGGATTGGATTCCTAGTATGCTTTAAATACCCATGTCCAAAGATAACAAATTAAACGATTTTGCGATTAAACGATTATACAATTATGCGATTATGTGTTTATGTGTTATGTGTTCTCCTCTATGTTTTTGTGTGATCCAATTTTCAAATCCTCATAGAATCTTTCGTATCTTTATATGAGGGATTCATAGTAGGATATTCAAAAGGTACTACTTTAAATCCTTAATGGGCTTCTACGTTGTAGTTAAAGACCCTTGGGATTATATGGTACCATTCCATGATTCGATGAGAGACCCTTAAGTGGTCTAGTCTAAAAGATTGATTCACAATTTGATTAAAGAACGACATCTAGTGATGTAGCTGAACAGACTCCTTGATAGTCTATTTAGATCATTTATTGATCTAATTAAAAGGACTCTATGGCGGTCTAGTTACACTCATCACAGGTTTGTTCATTTGGTTTTCCCCTACACACTATAAAATAGACTGTGTATACTGTGCAAGGAATTGTCTGATTATGGACGCGTACATAATTATGAAATTTAGTGCATAGGAACCCAGTAAGATTTATTATGTGTAAGAACCGATAGTGACAAAAATAACGAAATGAGAACGATGTAATGGAGGTACGGTGGACGCACCAATGATGCTTCATATACTTGTATATAAGTATCCCTCTTACATTGCAAACATAATGTTATTAAGGTTACTAGAAGTTCAAGAACCCTAACCAATGTTGTTCGATCTTTTCAACCTCATGTTTTCAAGCTCTCACAAGTTTCCTCTAAATAAATTTCGGGACGAAATTTCCTAAAGTAGGGGAGACTGTAACACCTGTGCCTCCACGGCCATCAAACAAATACCAAACCAATGAAATATTGTATTTCATACTTGGGATTTGTAAAAATATGTGTATCGTTTACACATATCAACTCTTATTCAATTTCAAACTCTAAATCACTTTCTGGAAGGTTATACGCGCACCGATGCGTAAATATAACCAGTTTAATGCAACGAACACTCCGTAATAGTGAAATAGGCTTAACATACCTTAAATAACCTTTACATAACTTAGAAATAAGTTTTGAAGGCTTTGGTATGGCAAAAACAAGTTAAATCGCTTACAGGGACTAAAGTTGACAAACTGCGAAAGTATGCCAATTTGAACTGTAACAGACCTTCCGGGACATGAACATAAGTTAAACATACCATAAATATCCTTTACATAGCTTAGAAATAGGCTTTGAGGTGTTCGGTATGCTAAAATAAACTTTTGTGTCATTCAGGGACTAAATGCGTCAAAAAGTGCACAAGTTTGCATTTTTACGCGTAACTTACGTTCTGAATACATCCGGACATCCAAAAATTTATGTAAGCATGACTACATTATATTTTAGTGTTCGCCATAAGAAAAATCCATTCGTCACGTCATTTGGATCGTTTTTCGCGCTTATGCGTATTCCGTCGTAATTAAGCGAACATCGCGTTCGTACGACCAAACGAACCGACATCCGAGATATTTTTGAGCACATTTTAAGTTCCCTATACTTTAACTTCATTTTAGAGCTTTGAAATGGGGTTAACGGGCCTTAAACGTGTCGAAAATGGGCTGATTGCACTGCAGGGACCAAAACTGTAATTCTGCCAAAATAAGCTTACGGACCTCAACATCCATGACCTTACGGTCCGTAAGGCAACTCCCAGACCAGATTCAATGTTTTTAACAGCAGGTCCCACCTGTTCGATTCTCAACCACACATTCTCAATCGTCTAGTCAGCGGATAAGAACCAATTTCCAGCCACCATAAGGTTCCGACAAGTGTACGGGTTGGATCATGGCACGATATTCAAGAAACGATCCTAGCGGCTCTACTTTTTCTATAAATACCCACCCCCCTTTGGCTTAAAAACCCACAAATCTGATTGAAAAGACTCTAAGTTGGAACCTTCGTTTCATACCTGAGCTATTTTGATCTGGGTTAGCATTCGGGGACCCTGGGTAAGTATTCTTTCGTTCTTTTCCTTATTTTTACTGCTTTTCGAGTCAGAAAGTCAAACTTTGTTTGACTTTCAGCGTTGACCAGTAATGGTCAATGCGAAGTTCGTTTGAACTTCGCAACGTGAGTGTAATCAAGTTGGTCATAGTCCTTTGGGACTATGCCCACTGATTACCACGTTGTCTAGGGTCGTAGGGTAGGCGATCTAATAAATCGCCTATACCTTCGAACCCGACCCAGTTTGGTCGATCATTAGGATCCGACCAAACACATTAGGTGACCATAGTAGGTAGGGAATAACCTTCCGAGGTTATACCCTATGGTCACATCGTTTAAGTAGTTGTATGATAGGTAGTTTATATGCCTTAGGTAAATTACCAGAATACCCTTTTCATGTATAATTGGTAATTAAGCATATGTAACCTAAACCTTTGTCACGTAACTGATTATGTAATATGTTTAGGCATATAACACTTGTCATAGGGCTAGTTAGGCGGTCCGAACGCGTTTCACGCGCACGACACGTTAAAGTAACGTATGTTACCTTAATGGGTCGCGATGGGTCGATAATACTTAGGTTAAGTTTCATTTAGTATGTAGGCTTTGTTAAACCATATCATATGAGTTCCTACACTCATTTGGTTTACAAACCCTCCTGCTACCCAGTCTTCCGATTTAGGTCCGGGTTAATTATGTAGTTACCTATATTAGGTACCGTTTGATTTCCGGGACTCCTCTAGCTTACTTGGTAGTTGTTCAAGACTCCTAAGCACTCCCAGGCGAGTACATTCTTCCCCTATTTTACTGTTTTCAATTGTTTTGGGGTGACTCATATGTGCTAAATGTTTTCGATGTTATAACGATGGTTTCAAAAACGATTAAGGCGATTTATACAAAACTAATAACGATTTCATAAAGTGAACAAACTTGTTGGTTGTAGTTACATAACAAATGACATTCATTAGCAATGATCAAGCCGACCAGTATTAGGTTATGGTACCATAGGATCGGACAAATCCCGTTAGTTACTACACCCGTAGTTATGTGTGGGTGTTGTGGGTAGCGACTGAATCTGTAATTGTTAATTTACTCTTTGGTAAGGGTTTATTAATGCGAATTGTTAATCTATCCTTTGGTAAGGGTTTATTAATGCGAATTGTTAATCTATCCTTTGGTAAGGGTTTATTAATACGAATTGTTAATCTATCCTTTGGTAAGGGTTTATTAATGCGAGTCAAAAAGGTTTGAATGTTATTAGCGAGACGACCATTTAAGTAGTTTCACGACCTAAAACGAATTTAACGATTGTGTAAATGATTGGTTTTCACACGATGTTTTAACGATTGGGTAAACGATTGGTTTTCACACGATGTTTTAACGATTGGGTAAACGATTGGTTTTCACACGATGTTTTAACGATTGGGTAAACGATTGGTTTTCACACGATGGTTTAACGATTGGGTAAACATTTGTACATGATTGACATTTGATCATGTATTTCCCACAAAACATAACTTTGATTTAAACCAAGTTTTTACTTCAATACTTTGTTTTTGTGCATATGGTTTAGTTGAGACATTTCACTTGCCATACATGGATATTTGACATAGACATTTGACATGGATATTTGACATAGACATTTTACATTGTTTGGTTTGGTTTGATTAAGTGATTAAGTAACGATGCGTGTGTAATATGATACAAGCATGGTGGATACGCCGCTGGTACTTCCTATATATAAGTGTTTGTATGGTATTACATATTGTAGCGTTATTTGAATCATTTCAGTTTGAGACATAGAACATTTTATACGAGTAACATACTTTTCACAAGACATTTATTTACAAACAACTTATCTTATACAAACTCATTTTACATGGTTATTCATTTAATCATGCATTATTCTCTTACTTATACATATCACCTGAATTTATCATTGTTTTTCAAATAATGTACTAAAACAAATGTTTTTGGGTTAAGAGTCATGGCTACGAGGTTTTACAAATTATAACTCGCTTGATTTGAGTTGGTTAATTAAGTTGCAATATTATACTCTTTTCAAAACAAGGTTTTTAAATAAAGTATTGCAACGTCTAAACTAGCCATGATTTCGACACTCCTACAAAACCTATGTACTCGCCAGCATTTCTTTGCTGACCTCGTTTTCACATATGTTTCAGGTATGTTGGATGATATCGATTGATAAGATGCATGCTCACATAGGACTGGACAAGGCCTTAGTGACTCAATAACAATGATAGACTATGTTTAAATAGTGTAATTAGATTTCCAGACGATGTAATTACTCAATGTTTAATAAAACGAAACACTTTTGATATCCATGGTTATGAAACATTAATTCTGTTGCAACACGCCCCGATGTTTCCGCCGCGATTTGTTGTTTTACGCGGTCGGGGTGTGACATAAACTGGTCAACGCAGAAAGTCAAACAAAGTTTGACTTCCGGACTCGAAAAGCAATAAAAAAACGAAAGAATACTTACGAAGGGTCCCCGAATGCTAATCGGGATTCAAGTAGCTCAGGTATGAAACAAAGGTTTCAACTTAGAGCTCCTCAAATCAGATTCTAGTGGGTTTAGAAGCAAATGGGGGTGGGGTATTTATAGTATTTCCCGAACCGTTAAGATCGTTTCTTGAATAACGTGCTTCAATCTTGGCCATACACTTGCACCCATGGTATTGTAATACCATGTGCACATCAAACCAGCCCATAGTATTTCCCAAAACCATGTGCAAAGGTGGTATAGGCCAGATTCAATGTTTCTGCACAGAAAGTTTCAAAAATGGCAGATTTGGTCCCTGTAGTGTAATAAGGCCTTTTCCGACGCGTTTAAGGCCCGTTAACCCCATTTCAAAGCTCTAAAATGAATTTAAAGTAAAGGGAACTTAAAATGTTCTCAAAAATATCTCGGATGTCGGTTCGTTTAGCCGTACGGTTGCGTTGTTCGGCTAATTACGACGGAATGCGCATAAGCGCAAAAAACGATTCAAATTGCTCGACGAATGGATTTTTCTTATGCCAAACACTAAAATAAAATATGTTAGTGCTTACATAAATTTTTGGATGTCCGGATGTATTCAGAACGTAAGTTATGCGCGAAAATGCAAACTTATGCACTTTTTGACGCTTTTAGTCCCTGAATGACCCAAAAGTTTATTTTAGCACACCGAACCCCTCAAAGCCTATTTCTAAGCTATGTAAGGGATATTTATGGTGTGTTTAACTTATGGTCATATTCCGGAATGTCTGTTCCAGTACGAATCGTCATACTTTCGCAGTTTGTCAAGTTTAGTCCCTGTAAGCGAATTAACTTGTTTTCGGCATACCAAACCTTCCAAAACTTATTTCTAAGTTATGTAAAGGTTATTTAAGGTATGTTAAGCCTATGTCACTATTCCGGAGTGTTTGTTGCATTAAACTGGTTATACTTACGCATTAGTGTGCGTATAACATTCCAGAAAGCGATTTAGAGCTTGAAATCGAACAAGAGTTGATATGTGCAAAAGATACACATATTTATACAAGTCCAAAGTATGAAACAAAATATCTCATTGATTTGGTATTTGTTTGATTGTCATGGAGGCACAGTTGTCAGAAAATCTATTTGCCATACTTAGTCTTTGAGCATCTTATCTGGGATCAACAATTGGTATCAGAGCAGATTGAATAAATTATTTTCAAAAGATCAATTGCACATTTTTTTATAACAATCTCTTTTACTAAATATGGCAAACTTTCAAACTTGGGACAATGCCTTTAACATTTGATCTATGTTAAAGCCTCCGACTTTGGTCAGGGAGGAGTACCCTAATGGAGAATCAGGATGTTCAATTTTCTTAATGGAAATGATCGAGCTCTATTTCAATCCATTGAGAGAGGCCCACATGAACCCACTATTGAAATTCCTGCTAATCCAGCAACTGAGCTCACAACAACAATCCTTATCTCTTTTGCTCCTAAACAATAAATAAACCGGAGCAAAGAAGATAAGGATATGGTAGAGGCTGATGAAAGGGCCAAATCACTCCTGATAATGGTACTTCCAAATGACATATACTCACAAGTAGATGCATGTGCATCTGCTAAGGGAATTATGGGATCAGTTGGAAAATCTTTGTGAAGGAGGAGAAAGAATGAAAAGAAACAAGAGAACAAACTGTGTTTCTTCATATGAAAGATTTAAAAGTCTTCAAAGTGAGAGTCTTTCAGAAACATATAATAGGTTTACAAAACTTTTGAATGATCTTAAAAAGTTTGGTATTGAGAAGTCAAATGATGAAAGAAATGTAAAATTTCTGGATTCATTACCACGAAAGTGGAGAAGTCTCACAATGACCTTGGCATCCACCCTTGAATTAGGGAACATGAAATTACATGATCTTTATAGCATCCTTGCCCAAGAGAGGAAGAAATTTATGAAAACTCAAACCACAAGGCTGGACATATTGCTCTTGTTTCTAACACACAAAGAGTAACAATCACTGATCCACAAACCTCTATCTGCCAAAGCTCGGAAATTTCTGAACCTCAACTGATTTCTCAGGCTTTGCTGAGGAAATAACCCTGCTCACAAAAACTTTTGAGCAAAGGCTAAGAGGTGGAGGTGGCAAGTACCAGAAGGGTGACATAGGGAGGATGGAAGGTAAAACCAGGGAGAAAGGAAAGAAAGATTTTTTCCTATAGATGCAAACAAAAGGGGCACTATGCATCTGAGTTCAAAATAAGAAGCTGAAGGATGTAGCCTACTATGAAAAGAAACTTGAAGAAGCTAAAAGACAACAACAAAAAGTTAGTCTAATAGTAAGCACAGATACATGGCTAACAGATGACTCTTCTGATGAAGAAGAAAAAGATGAAGAGGAAATGGCTAATGTCTGTTTAATGGCTGCAACTTTTGATGGAAGCTCCAGTTCTTAAGAACCCAAAGTAAGTTCAGATAACAATGATTTGGAACAACAACTGAACAAACTAATGAAAGATTTTGTAATTTTAAAAGATAAAAAGTTATCAGAAAACACAAAATCTGATGATTTGCCAAAATTGCTCAAGAAAGTCAAACTTGAAAACCGGATATTAATTGATCAAAATTTAACAAAGGAGGCTAAAATTGAATTTTATGAACGAGAAAGAAAAGATCTTTACAAAAAAATTCATGATAATGAGATCAATGTAAAAGGTTTTCAACAAGCTAAAGAGTTTATACACTTTATTGAAGCAACACCTAAGAACAAAGGTGAAGGATTAGGTTATATGAAGACAAATACTAGAAATCCTACCACCTTTGTAAGGACATTAAAAAACTATTCTGATAAAATAATATCAGATTCTGATGCTGACACTTGCAAATCAGGCAGTTCTGACAAATTTTTTCTGCCATCCAAAAGCAGCTTAAAAGGTAAAAGGGATGTGATTCAAAACTTTTCTGAAAAACCAAAAGAAATGCATCCCTAATTTCAAAGAAGCAAAAATATTCCATCACAATGAAATTTGTCTAAACATATCGACAAAACAAGTTGTATGTGTGTTGAAATTCTGAAGCTAATTCAACACCATCTCTCCAAAGAAAACCATTCTGTTAATGGCTCAGCATTAAGCAGAAGTTCTGATGAGAACTATTCATCTGACAAAGAAATATCTAATGTATTTTCATCTGAAAAAGTACCCAAATAGGTTTGGGCACCAAAAATTCTCTAACCTTATCATTTCAGGGTCGTCATGTGCAGCAGAACTGGTACTGCGATTCTTGAAGCTCCAAGCACATGACAGGGGATAGGAACTTACTCAGTAATAATCAAGAAAATTTGGGTAAATTTGTAAATTTTGGAAATGAGGTTAAGGGAAGAAGCATGGGTTATGGTACCATACAGTATGTATCATTAACCGTTGATAAGGTTGCGTATGTTGAAGGTTTGAAATATAAATTACTAAGTTGTGGGCAATTCCGTGACAACGAATTCCAAGTAACTTTCTTACCAGAAAAATATTTACCGGTTGGTTTAGATGATAACAAGGTATATTTAAGTGGTAAAAGAATAAGAAACTCCATCTATTACTTTGACTTTAGAGAAGAAATTGAGCATCCTCAATTATACTTATTTTCAACAGAAAACAAAGGAAATAGCTGGCTGTGACATCTGTGTCACTTCAACCATCAAACAAATACCAAATAAATGAAATATTGTATTTCATACTTGGGATTTGTATAAATAAGTGTATCATTTGCACATATCAATTCATGTTCGATTTCGAGCTTTAAATCGCTTTCTGGAAGGTTATACGCGAACTGATGCGTAAATATAACCAGTTTAATGCAACAAACACTCCGGAATAGTGACATAGGATTAACATACCTTAAATAACCTTTACATAACTTAGAAATATGTTTTGGAGGGTTGGTATGACGACATCAAGTTTATTCGATCACAGGGACTGATTTCGACAAACTGCGAAAGTATGCCGATTCGTACTATGACGAACATTCCGGAACTTGATCATAAGTTAAACATTCCTTAAATGTCTTTACATAGCTTAGAAATAGGCTTTGAGGTGTTTGGTGCGCAAAAATAAACTTTCTTGGTCAATAGAGACTAAAAGCGTCAAAAATTGCATAAGTTTGCATTTCTGCGCATATCTTACGTTCTGAATATATCCGGACACCCAAAAATTTATGTAATCATTAAAATAATTTATTTTAGTGATTGGCATGATAAAATTAGATTCGTCACTTAATTTGGATCGTTTTTGCGCTTGTTACGACTTCCGTCGTAATTAACCGAACAACGCAACCGTACGACCAAACGAACCGACATCCGAGATGTTTTTTAGCATATTTTAAGTTCCGTATACTTTGACTTCATTTTAGAGCCTTGAAATGGGGTTAACGGGGCTTAAATGTGTCAAAAATGCATCGAAAACCAAGTTTCTAAGCTGTAGGGACCACAATTGTCAAATTGCCAAAGTGCTTAGGCGGGCCGCGTAAGCCTAGCCTTACTATTTTGTGGGGCGCGAGGTCTTTCCAGACAGAAACATTGAACTTGGTCCAAATCAGCTGTTTTGATGGTTTTTAACCATTATTTTGGATACCATCTGCTTGTTTTAGCTTGTTTATCATGTCCCCATGGTTTCTAAAACCATTTGCCCACATGTATGGCCTAGATTAATCCCTCTTTAGCAAGAAACGATCCTAACGGTTTACCGAAAACTATAAATACCCATGCCCTCATTCCATTTCACTCACCCTTGATCTGATTAACACTCTAAGTTGGAGCCTTTGCTTCATACCTGAGTGTTATAGATCAAGTTGTCCCTAGCTTGGACCCATTGTATGCTTCTTTCGTGCTTTTATCGCTTTTCTAACGTGAAAGTCAAACATTGTTTGACTTTCAGCTTTGACCAGTCTTTGGTCAACACAAAGTTCATTTGAACTTTGCAACGTGAGCGTAATCACGATGGTCATAGTCCCGTGTGACTATACCTACTGATTACCACGTTGATTAGGCGTAGTGACGAGTCGTAGTTTTGGTCAAAATGCGTATTTATGCGTATTTTGCAACCAAACTACTCTTGGGTATCAAAACCCTTTGTTTTGATACCAAAACCTGTTTTCTAACTTAGTTAAGCATGTTTTAACATGTTTAGCTCGTCACTTTTAGTTTAGTCCTTGTTTAGAGTCGTAAGTCAAGCGGTCTAAACCACCGCTTAGACTTTCGAACTCGACCCGTTTGGTCGATCATTAGGATCCGACCAAGCATGTTTAGTGACCATAGTTGCATAGGGAATAACCTTCCGAGGTTATACCTTATGGTCACTTAGTTTAAGTAGTTGTATGATAGGTAGTTTATATGCCTTAGGAAAATGACCAAAATGCCCTTTTCAGGCATAATTGGATTATAAGCATATGTAACTTAATTTTTGTCACCTAAACTGATTAAGCAACATATGTAAACATGTTTAGGCATATAATACTTGTCATAGGACTAGTTAGACATCTCGAACGCGCGTTTGCGCGAACGACGCGTTAAAATAGCGTAAGCTACCTTAATGGGTCGTAACGGGTCGAAAGCACTTAGGATAGGTTTTGATTTAGTATGTAGGCTTTCTTAAACCATATCACATGAGTTCCAATACTCATTTGGTTTACGAAACCTCATCTTATCCGATCTTCCAATTTAGGTCCGGTTTATTAACATAGTTACCGATATTAGGAGCCGTTTGATTCCGTGATCCCTCTAGCTTTGCTTGGTTGTAATTCAAGACTTCTAAGCATCCTCAAGTGAGTACATAGTCCCCCTTTTACTGTTTTCAACTATTTTGGGGTGAAACACATGTGCCTACTTGTTACTTTCGTGCTTTTCATACTTTTATATCATATACTTGCTATGTTCATTAGTACGTAGATAGTACATGATTTCATTATGTTTTGCTATGTATGTTCACTTAGCATGCTAGCACATTGATTTTCATATGTTACATTTTGTTGCATATGCTCATCCAGTATATGGACACAATGTTTTACATTGTGAACCGTTTGGAACTGTTTGATCCTTGTGAACCGTTTGGAACTGATTGATTGATGTGAACCATTTGGAACTGTTTGATTTATGTGAACTGTTTGGAACTGATTGATTGGTGTGAACCGTTTGGAACTGTTTGAACCGTTGAGTTAGGTAAGTGATTAGGTAACGGGGTGGGTGTAATGTGTTAAAAGCATGGTGGATACGTCGCTGATACTTCCTTTATATAAGTGCTTTTAACACATTATATATCGTTGCATTATCTAGATCACTTGGGCAAAGGTTATCAAAACGAGGTTATATTACAAGGTTTTTCTAACAATATAAACCATTCGAGTTTTATTACAAAAACAATTTACGATCTGGGTTTACTTAAACAAATGTTTTGGGTTAAGAATCATGGCTGCGAGATTTTATAAACTATGACCATCTTGATTTGAGTTGGTTCGTTATGTTGCAACACTATACACTTTTCAAAACAAGGTTTTTTTTAATAAGGTATTGCAACATGTAAACGAGCCATGAATCTGACACTCACATAAAACCTATGTACTCGCCGGCATTCTTATGCTGACGTATTTTCACATGTGTTTCAGGTATCATAGTTGATGATGTTATTTGGTGCATGCTCACATAGGTATGGACGAGGCCTTAGTAACTTAATAACAATGGAAGTTAATTGTTCATGTTTTGTTTCTAATTTCAATGTAATGTAATACTTTTAATTCAATAAAACAAAACTTCAATCCATGTATTATGAAATAATGATTCTGTTACAACACTCCCCGACGTTTCCGCCGTGATTTGTTGTTTTACGCGGTCGGCGTGTGACAGAAAAGTTGGTATCAGACCTCATGGTTATAGGGAATTAGGTTATTAGTAATGCTTTGACCTAGTCTATAACCTTCCTAGGACCCTAACATAAGATTCTTGTGTTTAGATCTTAAAACAATACCGTCACTTATCCTTAAGTGACAACCACAACAAGAACACAATTTTCGAATCCGCTTTGAAATCTAATCATCTGTTCTAGGATGATTTATTATAAGGTTTTGAACCTTCAAGTTTTCAAAATCATGTCAAAGTTTGGGTCTAAATGATGTGAACACGTGCAAACTGGAAGGGTGGGTACATGTACCCTGAGTTTTCTGTCTAAGTCTAGAGTGTTCATACAAATCCGCTGTATCGGACCAGTCACTCTTACCTGGGAACTCTTGGGGTGAGTGTCCACTTATAGGCGAGCATGTCTTCGCGATACATTATGAGGACCTATTTACTTTGATTCAGCTTTTGTGTGTCGTTTGTTTGCTTCGTGGTTCGAACAAATGACCATCATCCATGCCTTTTTAGTCGGTAATTGTAACCTCCTATTCTTACGCAATACCATTTCACTTGTTTTCTCCCATACTTCCTCTTTTAAAATGCCTCCTCGACGCGACAATTAGATACCTAATGAAGAACTGGCAGCTATCATTACGCAGCAAATGGCTGCTGTACTCCCAAACCTCATTGCTCAAGTTAACCAAGCCCTCAATAACAACAATAATGCTCCCTGTAACTTCAAGATGTTCAACTCAGCTAAGCCATCAAAGTTTTCTGGGTCTCAAGGAGTAACTGCACTTCTGCAATGGTTCAAGAGTCTAGAGAGCACCTTCAGACATGTTCAGTGTCCAAACGAGTGAAAGGTTGAATTCGCGTCTAGTGTCTTTGAGAAACAAGCTTTAACATGGTGGAATGGTGTGATGAGAGATAGGGGTGCCGAAGTAGCACTGGCTCAAACCTGGGAAGAGCTTCGAGCTCTAATGATGAGGGAATTCTGTCCTCATCATGAGATTAGGGCATTAGAAAGGGAATTCGACGATCTTAAGCAGGGTAGTGGTGAGCATCGAGCTTACACGGACCGTTATGAGGAATTAAGTCTGTTATGCCCGAACATGGTTACGCCTTTAGATAAGGAAATCGAAAAGTACATTGATGGCCTCCCTGACTCAGTACAAGACATTGTTACTGGTAGTAATCACACTACAGTTAGACAGGCCATTGAGTTATCTGCTACCTTGACTGAATCTCAGAGCAGGAAAGGTAAATTTTCCGAAAGGGTGATAAGAAACCGATCGAGGAATCGAAACCAAAGGATGAGCAGTCTGAGTCCTCCAAGAAGTCCAAGAAGCAAAAGGCTTCTCAGAACTTTGCCATGGTTGCTCACAGTGATTAAGCTGTTCCCAACCAACCAGCTCAACCCCCTGCTAGGAAGCCATACAACGGAACTGCACCCTTGTGCAACCAATGTAGCCTTCATCATCATGCCAGTGTAAAGTGCCGCAAATGCCATATTTGTGGACTTATAGGTCATACAGCAAGAGTTTTCCCAGCTGCAGCTGCACCAAATCAAGGTGGCAACAATCCCGCTCAAGCTCGTTTTCCACCGGGGTCTTGCTACAACTGTGGCGAGATGGGCCATTTCCGAAAGAATTGCCCAAAGCTTGCTAATGCAAATCCAGCGCAGGGATGAGCATTTGACCAACTAGAAGATGACCCTGTTTAGAAATAATCAAGCCTTATGTATTATTTCTTTTGTTATCATGGTCTATGAAACGGTTGTCGTTGTTGTTTATAAATAAATCTTTTATTTACATTGCAATTTACAAATGTGGTTGCATGTATAAACAACAAATCCCCCACAATACCGACAATCAAGGAACCGTATTCCTTGAAGAACATACTACCCCCAAAATTCTTCAATTTTATGATCTCTTGCGTTTTCCACAAAAATCCTAAGTACCCGTTTTTTCCAAGGAAACGAAGTACAAGGCGCAAGTTACAACTCTGGACGAATACCCAAAGTACCACTATAAATCCTTAATAGGGTACGTAAGGGTATTTCCGTAAGTCCTTAATTGTTGTATACCTTAATTCGAATGTTATGATTTCTTGTAATCAAAAATAGAATTTTTGGAAGATCATCATATCTTTTCAGGTAGATTCTTGAGGACGTTGAAGTCCATCGACTGGGTTCCTGGTATACCTTGAATACCCATGTTCAAATCGACAACAACTTAATAACAATTAATAACAAACTGATAACAAATTAATAACCAAGAAAACAATTTTGTGCTTATGTGTTTATGGGTTGACCTAATCAAAGTTGTCTCGAGCTTGTTCAAATTCTATTCCCTTCACATTATAAAACAAACTGTGCGGACTGTGCAAGGAATTACGTAATTATGGATGCATACATAATTATGGAATTTAGTGCACAGAAATCACAGCAAGTTTTGTCATGTGTCTAGAGTTAACCCGATTCATTTCCATTTCTGATGAAGCACCCGTTGAGGAAAAATGAACTAGCAATTCATTTTTCACTTCTAAAAGAATACCCGTTGAGGAAAATGACTCCGTCTGTTCATTTTCATTTCTGAAGAATATCTATTGAGGGAAATGAATACCCGTTTGTTTAATCCTTCATTTCCATTTCTGATGAATACCCGTTGAGGAAAATGACTCCGTCTGTTCATTTTAGTTTCTGAAGAATATCTGTTGAAGGAAATAAATATCTGTTTGTTTAATCCTTCATTTCCATTTCTGAAGAATACCCGTTGAGGAAAATGACTCCGTCCCTTCATTTTCGTTTCTGAAGAATATCCGTTGAGGGAAAATGAATATCCGTTTATTTAATCCTTCATTTCCATTTCTGAAGAATACCCGTTGAGGAAAATGACTCCGTCCATTCATTTTCGTTTCTGAAGAATATCCGTTGAGGGAAATGAATATCCTTTTTATTATTCCTTCATTTCTATTTCTGAAGAACCCGTTGAGGAAAATGACTCCATTTGTTCATTTTCGCTTCTGAAGAATATCCGTTGAGGGAAATGACAGGAATATTGTAACACCTGTGCCTCCACGGCCATCAAACAAATTCCAAACCAATGAAATAATGTATTTCATACTTTGGACTTGTATGAATATGTGTATCTTTTGCACATATCGACTCATGTTCGATTTCAAGCTCTAAATCGCTTTCTGGAAGGTTATACGCGCACTAATGCGCAAATATAACCAGTTTAATGCAACGAACACTCCGGAATAGTGAAATAGGCTTAACATACCTTAAATAACCTATACATAACTTAGATATAAGTTTTGGAAGGTTTGGTGTGGTGAAATCAAAGTTAAATCGCTTACAGGGACTAAAGTTGACAAACTGCGAAAGTATGCCAATTTGAACTGTAACAGACATTCTGGAGCATGACCATAAGTTAAACATACCATAAATATCCTTCACATAGCTTAGAAATAGGCTTTGAGGTGTTCGGTGTGCTAAAATAAACTTTTGGGACATTCAGGGACTAAAAGTGTCAAAAAGTGCACAAGTTTGCATTTTCGCGCATAACTTACGTTCTGAATACATCCGGACATCCAAAAATTTGTGTGAGCATGACTACATTATATTTTAGTGTTCGCCATAAGAAAAATCCATTCGTCGCGTCATTTGGTTCGTTTTTCGCGCTTATGCGCATTCCGTCGTAATTAAGCGAACATCGCAATCGTACGGCCAAACGAACCGACATCCTAGATATTTTTGAGCATGTTTTGAGTTCCCTATACTTTAACTTCATTTTAGAGCCTTGAAATGAGGTTAACGGGGTTCAAACGCATCGAGAATCGCTTAAACGAAGTGCAGGGACCATTTCTGCAAAATCTGCCAAAACAGGGGCCTAGCGTGACGCGAGGGTCCTTAGCGTCACGCGAGCCCCTATCTGGACTAGATTCAGTGTTTTTATCACAAGTTGCAGCCACTTAAATCCTTAACCACATGTTTTCACTTGCTTAGTCACTAAGATAAGGATGGAATTTTAGTTCCATAAGCTTCCAACACATGTACGGCTTGGATCATGGCACGTTTTCCATGAAACGATCCTAACGGTGGACCGTTTACTATAAATACCCAACCCCCCTTCCATTCAAAACCCACCAAAGCTGATCCAAATGCTCTAAGTTGAGGCCTTCGCTTCATACCTGAGCTATTCGATCACGATTCACTAGCGGGGACCCTTCGTAAGTATTCTTTCGTTCTTTCCTTATTTTTACTGCTTTTCGAGTCAGAAAGTCAAACTTTGTTTGACTTTCAGCGTTGACCAGTAATGGTCAATGCGAAGTTCGTTTGAACTTCGCAACGTGAGTGTAATCACGTTGGTCATAGTCCTTTGGGACTATGCCCACTGATTACCACGTTGTCTAGGGTCGTAGGGTAGGCGATCTAATAAATCGCCTATACCTTCGGACCCGACCCAGTTTGGTCGATCATTAGGATCCGACCAAACACATTAGGTGACCATAGTAGGTAGGGAATAACCTTCCGAGGTTATACCCTATGGTCACATCGTTTAAGTAGTTGTATGATAGGTAGTTTATATGCCTTAGGTAAATTACCAGAATACCCTTTTCATGTATAATTGGTAATTAAGCATATGTAACCTAAACATTTGTCACGTAACTGATTATGTAATATGTTTAGGCATATAACACTTGTCATAGGGCTAGTTAGGCGGTCCGAACGCGTTTCACGCGCACGACACGTTAAAGTAACGTATGTTACCTTAATGGGTCACGATGGGTCGATTATACTTAGGTTAAGTTTCATTTAGTATGTAGGCTTTGTTAAACCATATCATATGAGTTCCTACACTCATTTGGTTTACAAACCCTCCTGCTACCCAGTCTTCCGATTTAGGTCCGGGTTAATTATGTAGTTACCTATATTAGGTACCGTTTGATTTCCGGGACTCCTCTAGCTTACTTGGTAGTTGTTCAAGACTCCTAAGCACTCCCAGGCGAGTACATTATTCCCCTCTTTTACTGTTTTCAACTGTTTTGGGGTGACTCATATGTGCTAAATGTTTTATCAATGGTTTCAAGAACAATTACAATATGGTTTCAAGAACAATTACAATGTGGTTTCAAGAACAATTACAATTATTTCAAGAACGCTAACAATGATTTCAAGAACGAATACAATGATTTCAAAAACTAATAACAAATTTCAAGAAGTGAACAAACTTGTTGGTTGTAGTTTACATGACCGATAACATTCATTAGCTATGATCAAGCCGACCAGTATTAGGTTATGGTACCATAGGATCTGACAAATCCCGTTATTTACTGCACCCATTGTTATGTGTGGGTGTTGTGGGTAGCGACTGAATCTGTAATTATTAACTTATCCTTTGGTAAGGGTTTGTTAAGAACGAGAGCGAGAGCGAGTTGGAACGAGGAACGCGTCAAGAAGGTTTGAATGTTATTAGAGAATCGATCATAAAGTAGTTCACGATTAAAACAAGAACGATTAGAACGATTAAAACAAGAACGATTTGAACGAATGGGTAACGATTGGGTAAACATTTGTACATGATTTACATTTGATCATGCATCTACACGAAACATAGTATTGGTTTAAACCAAGTTTTACTTCAATACTTTGTTGTTGTGCATATGGTTTAGTTGAGACATTTCACTTGCCATACATGGATATTTGACATAGACATTTGACATGGATATTTGACATAGACATTTTGACATGAATTACATCTTGACATGAATACTTTGACATATTATTCAATACATTTGACAATTGATTTAAACATAGACATTTTACATTGTTTGGTTTGGTTTGGTTTGATTAAGTGATTAAGTAACGATGCGTGTGTAATATGATACAAACATGGTGGATACGCCGCTGGTACTTCCTATATATAAGTGTTTGTATGGTATTACATATTGTAGCGTTATTTGAATCATTTCAGTTTGAGACATAGAACATTTTATACAAGTAACATACTTTTCACAAGACATTTATTTACAAACAACTTATCTTACACAAACTCATTTTTACATGGTTATTCATTTAATCATGCATTATTCTCTTATTTATACTTATCATCCGAACTTATTATTTTTCAAATGATTTACAAAGACAAAGCAAATTACAAGGTTCATGACTAAACATTTTCTTAAACAGAAGTCATGAAACTTATTTTCAACAAAACTAATGTATTCGCCAGCATTTCTTTGCTGACCTCGTTTTCACATATGTTTCAGGTATGTTGGATGATATCGATTGATAAGATGCATGCTCACATAGGACTGGACAAGGCCTTAGTGACTCAATAACAATGATAGACTATGTTTAAATAGTGTAATTAGATTTCCAGACGATGTAATTACTCAATGTTTAATAAAACGAAACACTTTTGATATCCATGGTTATGAAACATTAATTCTGTTGCAACACGCCCCGATGTTTCCGCCGCGATTTGTTGTTTTACGCGGTCGGGGTGTGACAGAAAAGATGGTATCAGAGCCAATGGTTATAGGGAATTAGGTTATTAGTAATTAGTAATGCTTTGACCTAGTCTATAACCTTTCTAGGACCCTAACGCGAGTTTACTTGCGTTTAGTCATAAAACAATACCGTCACCTATCCTTAGGCGACGACCACAACAAGAACATAAATTTCAAAACCGCTTTGAAAACTAATCATCTGTTCTAGGATGATTGATTTCTAGGTTTTGAACCCTCTATTGTAAGGTTTTGAACCCTCTGTTATATGGTTTTGAACCCCTTTGAATTTTCAAATTCTCGTCATGGTTTTGGGTTTTAAATAATGTGAACACGTGCAAACTGGAAGGGTGAATGCCTGTATTCTGGGTTTTCTGTCTAGGCAAGCACTTCGTATACATCTCATCAGACGCGAGACCAGTTGTGCTTACCTGGGAATTCTTGGGATGAGTGTTCACTTATAGGCGAGCATGTCTTCGCGATACATTATTTTGACCCATTTACTTTGATTAGTCACTGTGTGTCGTTTGTTTACCTTGTGGTAACAAACAAATGACCACTACCCTTGCTTTCATCAGATTTGTTTCATCTTATTCTTTTCGTCTAAATTCTCTCACTCGTTTCCTTTCATGTTTCCTCTTTTAGACAATGCCTCCTCGACGCGAAAACCAGATAGAGACTGCCGAGCTGGCAGAAATTATTGCGCAGCAAATGGCTGCTCAATTCCCAAACCTCTTTGCTCAATGGATCCAAGCCTATAACAACAACAATGTTCCATGCAAATACAAGGATTTTAACCAGGCTAAACCACTCAAGTTTAGTGGTTCTGAGGGAGCGACTGGGCTTCTTCAGTGGTTTGAAAGCATAGAGAATACTTTTCGCCACGTGCAGTGTCTTGACAATCGCAAGGTCGAGTTTGCTTCGAGCGTATTTCAGAAGAGGGCTTTGACATGGTGGAACGGGGTTATGAGAGATAGGGGTGCTGAGATTGCCTTGGCACAGACATGGGCTGAACTAAGAGCTCTTATGATGAGGGAATTTTGTCCTCGTCATGAGCAGCGAGCCTTAGAGAAGGAATTTGATGATTTGAAGCAGGATAGTGGTGAGCACAGGGCTTATACTGATAGGTTTGAGGAACTGAGTCTGCTTTGCCCGACAATGGTTACCCCACTTGACATAGCTATCGAAAGGTACATCGACGGCCTACCTGACTCGGTACAAGACATCCTTACTGGTAGTAACCCTGCCACACTCCGTCAGGCGATCGAGTTATCAGCGACATTGACTGAGTCGCAGATTCGGAAAAACAAGTTACACAGGAAGGGTGACAAGGGCAAGAAACAGTCAGCTGACAAGGAGGATAGCAAGAAAGGCCAAAACAAGAAGGGTAAGGAAGGTGAGACGTCAAAGAAATCAAAGAAGCGAAAGGGTGCCCAAAATTTTGCTGTTACAGCACAGACTGCACAGAACCCGCAGAACCAACCAGCTCAGCCACCTGCAAAGAAAGCATATGCCGGTACCGCACCTTATTGTGCACGCTGCAACGGTCATCACGCAGTACAACAAGCTTGCTGGCAATGCACGACGTGTGGTAAACTTGGGCATTTGGCCAAGATTTGTCGTTTGGGACAAAATCAGGCTGCTCTGGTTCAAGCTCCGGTTCAAGGGAATGCTGCGAGATTTCCACTGGGTTCATGTTTCAACTGCGGAGAGATTGGTCACTTCCGCCACAACTGCCCAAGACTGGTAAATGCAAATGCTAAAACAAACCCAAATGCGAATGTCAATGTCAATGTGAATCCAGCACGTGGTCGAGTGTTTAACATCAATGAGGCACTCAATGTTGAAGGAGTGAACAATTAGTATTTTTTTTTTCC
Organism: Helianthus tuberosus; assembly: GCA_030545235.1. NCBI lineage: Eukaryota > Viridiplantae > Streptophyta > Magnoliopsida > Asterales > Asteraceae > Helianthus > Helianthus tuberosus. The sequence continues at coordinate 24,404,471 of CM060432.1, forward strand.
TCTGGTTGGTATCTTGTAACATTTAAAGACAATGCGGTTGTTATATAAATAAAAATTTGTGGTTTTATTTTCTAACTAATGCAATTGTATGAATGTTTGATTCAACCTTGTGATGTCAACACAAAGACAAAACTACTCGTGTGGTTCTGTCATTTTTACGATCACTTGAGATCTCCCTAAGAACCTCAAACACTGGTTTCTTTTAAATCTAAAGTATTTTATCGTCTTGCACCGTTCGAGATGCAAGAATTATCAAAACAGCTTCAAGAGTTGTCTGATAAAGGATTCATCCGTCCGAACTTTTCACCTTGGAGAAACTCCTGTTCTCCTTGCGAAAAGAAAAAAAAAATGGATCTTTTCGAATGTGTATCGATTAACGTAAGCCTAGTAAGAATCGATATCCCCCTACCTTAAATCAACGATTTCTCCGATCAACACCTTCGTTGACATCGGAGCCCTGATTGAATTCCTTGTACACTTTAAAATGTACAAAACAACTCAATTAGGACAAACCGAATGCCTTTTAAGATCTTCCTATCTTCATAGTTAGATTCTTGAAAATATTTAAAGTGCCAAAGGAAATCCACGGATTGGGTTTCTGGTATGCTTTAAATACCCGTGTCCAAAGATAACAAATTATAGGTCAAATTGAACGATTATGCGATTGAACGAGTATACAATTATGTGACTATGTGTTTATTCATCTTATGTTTTCTTTTATGCATTTTTGTGTTTTTAATACTCTGGATATTCGTTATCCAAATCCTCGCAGAATCTTTCATATCGTCATATGAGGGATTCGTAGCAGGATATTCAAAAAAGTACTACCTTCAATCCTTAATGGGCTTCTATGTAATAGTTAAGACCCTTGGGTTATATAGTACCATTCCATGATTCGATGAGAGACCCTTTAGTGGTCTAGTCAAAAAGATTGATTCACGATTTGGTTAAAGAACGACATCTAGTGATGTAGCTGGACAGACTCCTTGATAGTCTATTTAGATCATTTATTGATTTAATTAAAAGGATTCTAAGGCGGTCTAGTCACACTCATCACAGGATTGTTCATTTGGTTTTCCCCTACACACTATAAAATAGACTGTGTGAACTGTGCAAGGAATTGTCTGATTATGGACGCGTACATAATTATGAAATTTAGTGCACAGAAACCCAGTAAGATTTATTATGTGTAAGAGCCGATAGTGACAACAATAACGAAATGAGAACGATGTAATGGAGGTACGGTGGACGCACCAATGACGCTTCATATACTTGTATATAAGTATCCCTCTTACATTGTAATCATGATGTTATTAAAGGTTACTAGAAGTTCAAGAACCCTAACCAATGTTGTTCGATCTTTTCAACTTCATGTTTTAAACTCTCACAAGTTTCCTCTAAATAAATTTCGGGACGAAATTTCCTAAAGTAGGGGAGACTGTAACACCTGTGCCTCCACGGCCATCAAACAAATGCCAAACCAATGAAATAATGTATTTCATACTTTGGACTTGTATGAATATGTGTATCTTTTGCACATATCGACTCATGTTCGATTTCAAGCTCTAAATCGCTTTCTGGAAGGTTATACGCGCACTAATGCGCAAATATAACCAGTTTAATGCAACGAACACTCCGGAATAGTGAAATAGGCTTAACATACCTTAAATAACCTATACATAACTTAGATATAAGTTTTGGAAGGTTTGGTGTGGTGAAATCAAAGTTAAATCGCTTACAGGGACTAAAGTTGACAAACTGCGAAAGTATGCCAATTTGAACTGTAACAGACATTCTGGAGCATGACCATAAGTTAAACATACCATAAATATCCTTCACATAGCTTAGAAATAGGCTTTGAGGTGTTCGGTGTGCTAAAATAAACTTTTGGGACATTCAGGGACTAAAAGTGTCAAAAAGTGCACAAGTTTGCATTTTCGCGCATAACTTACGTTCTGAATACATCCGGACATCCAAAAATTTGTGTGAGCATGACTACATTATATTTTAGTGTTCGCCATAAGAAAAATCCATTCGTCGCGTCATTTGGTTCGTTTTTCGCGCTTATGCGCATTCCGTCGTAATTAAGCGAACATCGCAATCGTACGGCCAAACGAACCGACATCCTAGATATTTTTGAGCATGTTTTGAGTTCCCTATACTTTAACTTCATTTTAGAGCCTTGAAATGAGGTTAACGGGGTTCAAACGCATCGAGAATCGCTTAAACGAAGTGCAGGGACCATTTCTGCAAAATCTGCCAAAACAGGGGCCTAGCGTGACGCGAGGGTCCTTAGCGTCACGCGAGCCCCTATCTGGACCAGATTCAGTGTTTTTATCACAAGTTGCAGCCACTTAAATCCTTAACCACATGTTTTCACTTGCTTAGTCACTAAGATAAGGATGGAATTTTAGTTCCATAAGCTTCCAACACATGTACGGCTTGGATCTTGGCACGTTTTCCATGAAACGATCCTAACGGTGGACCGTTTACTATAAATACCCAACCCGCCTTCCATTCAAAACCCACCAAAGCTGATCCAAATGCTCTAAGTTGAGGCCTTCGCTTCATACCTGAGCTATTCGATCACGATTCACTAGCGGGGACCCTTCGTAAGTATTCTTTCGTTCTTTCCTTATTTTTACTGCTTTTCGAGTCAGAAAGTCAAACTTTGTTTGACTTTCAGCGTTGACCAGTAATGGTCAATGCGAAGTTCGTTTGAACTTCGCAACGTGAGTGTAATCACGTTGGTCATAGTCCTTTGGGACTATGCCCACTGATTACCACGTTGTCTAGGGTCGTAGGGTAGGCGATCTAATAAATCGCCTATACCTTCGGACCCGACCCAGTTTGGTCGATCATTAGGATCCGACCAAACACATTAGGTGACCATAGTAGGTAGGGAATAACCTTCCGAGGTTATACCCTATGGTCACATCGTTTAAGTAGTTGTATGATAGGTAGTTTATATGCCTTAGGTAAATTACCAGAATACCCTTTTCATGTATAATTGGTAATTAAGCATATGTAACCTAAACATTTGTCACGTAACTGATTATGTAATATGTTTAGGCATATAACACTTGTCATAGGGCTAGTTAGGCGGTCCGAATGCGTTTCACGCGCACGACACGTTAAAGTAACGTATGTTACCTTAATGGGTCGCGATGGGTCGATTATACTTAGGTTAAGTTTCATTTAGTATGTAGGCTTTGTTAAACCATATCATATGAGTTCCTACACTCATTTGGTTTACAAACCCTCCTGCTACCCAGTCTTCCGATTTAGGTCCGGGTTAATTATGTAGTTACCTATATTAGGTACCGTTTGATTTCCGGGACTCCTCTAGCTTACTTGGTAGTTGTTCAAGACTCCTAAGCACTCCCAGGCGAGTACATTATTCCCCTCTTTTACTGTTTTCAACTGTTTTGGGGTGACTCATATGTGCTAAATGTTTTATCAATGGTTTCAAGAACAATTACAATATGGTTTCAAGAACAATTACAATGTGGTTTCAAGAACAATTACAATTATTTCAAGAACGCTAACAATGATTTCAAGAACGAATACAATGATTTCAAAAACTAATAACAAATTTCAAGAAGTGAACAAACTTGTTGGTTGTAGTTTACATGACCGATGACATTCATTAGCTATGATCAAGCCGACCAGTATTAGGTTATGGTACCATAGGATCTGACAAATCCCGTTATTTACTGCACCCATTGTTATGTGTGGGTGTTGTGGGTAGCGACTGAATCTGTAATTATTAACTTATCCTTTGGTAAGGGTTTGTTAAGAACGAGAGCGAGAGCGAGTTGGAACGAGGAACGCGTCAAGAAGGTTTGAATGTTATTAGAGAATCGATCATAAAGTAGTTCACGATTAAAACAAGAACGATTAGAACGATTAAAACAAGAACGATTTGAACGAATGGGTAACGATTGGGTAAACATTTGTACATGATTTACATTTGATCATGCATCTACACGAAACATAGTATTGGTTTAAACCAAGTTTTACTTCAATACTTTGTTGTTGTGCATATGGTTTAGTTGAGACATTTCACTTGCCATACATGGATATTTGACATAGACATTTGACATGGATATTTGACATAGACATTTTGACATGAATTACATCTTGACATGAATACTTTGACATATTATTCAATACATTTGACAATTGATTTAAACATAGACATTTTACATTGTTTGGTTTGGTTTGATTAAGTGATTAAGTAACGATGCGTGTGTAATATGATACAAACATGGTGGATACGCCGCTGGTACTTCCTATATATAAGTGTTTGTATGGTATTACATATTGTAGCGTTATTTGAATCATTTCAGTTTGAGACATAGAACATTTTATACAAGTAACATACTTTTCACAAGACATTTATTTACAAACAACTTATCTTACACAAACTCATTTTTACATGGTTATTCATTTAATCATGCATTATTCTCTTATTTATACTTATCATCCGAACTTATTATTTTTCAAATGATTTACAAAGACAAAGCAAATTACAAGGTTCATGACTAAACATTTTCTTAAACAGAAGTCATGAAACTTATTTTCAACAAAACTAATGTATTCGCCAGCATTTCTTTGCTGACCTCGTTTTCACATATGTTTCAGGTATGTTGGATGATATCGATTGATAAGATGCATGCTCACATAGGACTGGACAAGGCCTTAGTGACTCAATAACAATGATAGACTATGTTTAAATAGTGTAATTAGATTTCCAGACGATGTAATTACTCAATGTTTAATAAAACGAAACACTTTTGATATCCATGGTTATGAAACATTAATTCTGTTGCAACACGCCCCGATGTTTCCGCCGCGATTTGTTGTTTTACGCGGTCGGGGTGTGACAAATATGCCTTGCATATCTTTTATGGGTTACTCTACGCAAATAGATAACACCCTAAATTCCATGCAAGACAATAATTTAACACAACGTCACAGGCATACTCCTACGAATAAATTTCGGGACGAAATTTCCTAAAGTAGGGGAGACTGTGACATCTGTGTCACTTCAACCATCAAACAAATACCAAATCAATGAAATATTGTATTTCATACTTGGGATTTGTATAAATATGTGTATCATTTGCACATATCAATTCAAGTTCGATTTCGAGCTTTAAATCGCTTTCTGGAAGGTTATACGTGAACTGATGCGTAAATATAACCAGTTTAATGCAACAAACACTCTGGAACAGTGACATAGGATTAACATACCTTAAATAACCTTTACATAACTTAGAAATAAGTTTTGGAGGGTGGGTATGCCGACATCAAGTTTATTCGATCACATGGACTGATTTCGACAAACTACGAAAGTATGCCGATTCGTACTGTGACGAATATTCCGGAACTTGATCATAAGTTCAACATTCCCTAAATATCCTTTAAATAGCTTAGAAATAGTCTTTGAGGTGTTTGGTGTGCAAAAATAAACTTTCTTGATCAATAGGGACTAAAAGCGTCAAAAAGTGCATAAGTTTGCATTTCCGCGCATATCCTACGTTCTGAATATATCCGGACACCCAAAAATTTATGTAATCATTAAAATATTTTATTCTAGTGATTGGCATGATAAAATTCCATTCGTCGCTTAATTTGGATCGTTTTTGCGTTTGTTACGACTTCCGTCGTAATTAACCGAACAACGCAACCGTACGACAAAACGAACCAACATCCGAGATTTTTTTGAGCATATTTTAAGTTCCCGATAATTTGACTTCATTTTAGAGCCTTGAAATGGGGTTAACGGGGCTTAAACGTGTCAAAAATGCATCGAAAACCAAGTTTCTAAGTTGCAGGGACCAAAACTGTCAAACTGCCAAAGTGCTTAGGCGGGCTGCGTAAGCCTAGCCTTACTATTATGCGGGGCATGAGGTCTTTCCAGACAGAAACATTGAACTTGGTCCAAATCAGCTGTTTTGATGGTTTTTAACCATTGTTTTGGATACCATCTGCTTGTTTTAGCTTGTTTATCATGTCCCCATGGTTTCTAAAACCATTTGCCCACATGTATGGCCTAGATTAATCCCTCTTTAGCAAGAAACGATCCTAACGATTTACCGAAAACTATAAATACCCATGCCCTCATTCCATTTCACTCACCCTTGATCGGATTAACACTCTAAGTTGGAGCCTTTGCTTCATACCTGAGTGTTATAGATCAAGTTCTCCCTAGCTTGGACCCTTTGTAAGCTTCATTTGTGCTTTTATCGCTTTTCTAGCGTGATTGTTTGACTTTCTGCTTTGACCAGTCTTTGGTCAACACAAAGTTCGTTTGAACTTTGCAACATGAGCGTAATCACGATGGTTATAGTCCCGTGTGACTATACCTACTGATTACCACGTTGATTAAGCGTAGTGACGAGTCGTAGTTTCGGTCAAAATGCGTATTTATGCGTATTTTGCAACCAAACTACTCTTGGGTATCAAAACCCTTTGTTTTGATACCAAAACCTATTTTCTAACTTAGTTAAGCATGTTTTAACATGTTTAGCTCGTCACTTTTAGTTTAGTGCTTGTTTAGAGTCGTAAGTCAAGCGGTCTAAACCACCGCTTAGACTTTCGAACTCGACCCGTTTGGTCGATCATTAGGATCCGACCAAGCATGTTTAGTGACCATAGTTGCATAGGGAATAACCTTCCGAGGTTATACCTTATGGTCACTTAGTTTAAGTAGTTGTATGATAGGTAGTTTATATGCCTTAGGAAAATGACCAAAATGCCCTTTTCATGCATAATTGGATTATAAGCATATGTAACTTAATTTTTGTCACCTAAACTGATTATGCAACATATGTAAACATGTTTAGGAATATAATACTTGTCATAGGACTAGTTAGACGTCTCGAACACGCGTTTGCGCGAACGACGCGTTAAAATAGCGTAAGCTACCTTAATGGGTCGTAACGGGTCGAAAGCACTTAGGATAGGTTTCGATTTAGTATGTAGGCTTTGTTAAACCATATCACATGAGTTCCAATACTCATTTGGTTTACGAAACCTCATCCTATCCGATCTTCCGATTTAGGTCCGGTTTATTAACATAGTTACCTATATTAGGAACCGTTTGATTTCGTGATCCCTCTAGCTTTGCTTTGTTGTAATTCAAGACTTCTAAGCATCCTCAAGTGAGAACATAGTCCCCCTTTTACTGTTTTCAAATGTTTTGGGGTGAAACACATGTGCCTACTTGTTACTTTCGGGCTTTTCAAGCTTTTATATCATAAACGAGCCATGAATCTGTCACACCCCGACCGCGTAAAACAACAAATCGCGGCGGAAACATCGGGGCGTGTTGCGACAGAATTAATTGTCTCATAACCATGGCATACAAAGTTTTATTTATTTATTAAACAAGGGTGTTTCATTGTTTCAAACAGGTAATTAAAGAGTTCAGAACATAATTAAACATAGTCTATCTTCTTTTAAAGTTTCTAAGGCACAGGTCCGCCCTAGTATCGTGATCAACATCCTATGGAAAAGCACCTGAAAACACATGTGAAAATAGGTACGTCAGCATAAAAATGCCTGTGAAATACATAGGTTTTGTGAAAATAAGATTCATGACTTATATTTGAGAAAATGTTTAGTCATGAACCTTGTTATTTGCTTTGTCTTGTAAATCATTTGAAAACAATAAGATCAGATGATATGTATAAGTAATTGTCAGGTTAAATAGATAACCATGTAAAAATGTGTTTGTATAAGATAAGTTGTTTGTAAATCAATGTCTTGTGAAAAGTATGTTATTTGTATAAAATGTTCTATGTCTCAAACTGAAATGATTCAAATAACGTTACGCCATGTAATACCATACAAACACTTATATATAGGAAGTACCAGCGGCGTATCCACCATGCTTGTATCATATTACACACGCATCGTTAACTTAATCACTTAATCAAACCAAACCAACCAATGTAAGAAGTCTATGTTTAACCAAATTGTCAAATGTATTGGGTAATATGTCAAAGTGTTCATGTCAAGATGTAAATCATGTCAAATGCCTAGGTCAAATATCCATGTCAAATGTCTATGTCAAATATCCATGTCAAATGTCTATGTCAATTATCCATGTCAAATGTCTATGTCAAAATATCCATGTCAAATGTCTATGTCAAAATGTCATGTATGGTAAGTGAAATGTCTCAACTAAACCATATGCACAAAAACAAAGTATTGAGGTAAAACTTGGTTTAAATCAAAGCTATGTTTTGTGTAGATGCATGCAACTATTTAATATGAACATTTATGTGGTATTGTGAAAATGCATACATCCAAGCCTGGCGACTGTGGTGATAAAACCCTTTAAACAAATTAAAGGTCTATCTGTCTTAATGTCAACGAATTCGGTCATTCCTTTCTGTCCCCTTTCCCTGGGATGTTCGGAACGGGAGTTGTCAATTCCTATGGTACCACTACCTACTAACGAACGGCGTAGCTAATGTTAATGAATGTATTGTCCCATGTAAACAAACCAAATGTCATACCAAAATGTAAACATGTGAAAACAATGCACTAAGTATGTAATCAAACGAACATACATAGCGTGAAATGTCATGTAAAACAATGTACTAAGTAATGCACACAATGGGCACACCTAGCAGGAAATGTCATGTAAAACAATGTACTAAGTAATGCACACAATGGGCACACCTAGCAGGAAATGTCATGTAAAACAATGTACTAAGTAATGCACACAATGGGCACACCTAGCAGGAAATGTCATGTAATCATGTACTATAATGTACTAACGAACATAGTAGTATATGATGTTAAAACAGGAAAGCATGAAAGTAACAAGTAGGCACATGTGTTCCACCCCAAAACAGTTTGGAAAACAGTAAAAGAGGGGTCTATGTACTCACTTGTGATTGCTCAGATGTCTAAAGATAACCACCAAGTAATGCTATAGATCTCGGAATCAAACGGCACCTAATATAGGTAACTATGTTAATAAACCGGACCTAAATCGGAAGATTGGATAGAATGAGGTTTCGTAAACCAAACGAGTGTAGAGACTCGTGTCATTTGGTTTAACAAAGCCTACATACTAAATGAAACTTAACATAATTGTTTACGACCCATTACGACCCATTACGACCCGTTTAGGAAGCTTATGCTACTTTAACGCGTCGTGCGCGTGAAACGCGTTTGGACCGCCTAACTAGTCCTATGACAAGTATTATATGCCTAAACATGTTACATAATCAGTTACGTGACAAAAGTTTAGGTTACATATGCTAAATTACCAATTATGTATGAAAAGGGTATTCTGGTAATTTACCTAAGGCATATAAACTACCTATCATACAACTACTTAAACGATGTGACCATAGGGTATAACCTCGGAAGGTTATTCCCTACCTACTATGGTCACCTAATGTATTTGGTCGGATCCTAATGATCGACCAAACTGGGTCGGGTTCGAGGTATAAGCGATTTATTAGATCGCTTACCCTACGACCCTAGACAACGTGGTAATCAGTAGGCATAGTCCCAAGGGACTATGACCATCGTGATTACAATCACGTTGCGAAGTTCTAACGAACTTCGCATTGACCATTACTGGTCAACGCTGAAAGTCAAACAAAGTTTGACTTTCTGACTCGAAAAGCAGTAAAAATAAGGAAAAGAACGAAAGAATACTTACGAAGGGTCCCTGAATGCTAACCCAGATCAAAATAGCTCAGGTATGAAACGAAGGTTCCAACTTAGAGCCCAAATGATCAGATTTGTGGGTTTTTAAGCCAAAGGGGGGTGGGTATTTATAGAAAAAGTAGAGCCGCTAGGATCGTTTCTTGAATATCGTGCCACGATCCGAGCCGTACACTTGTCACAAAGGTTATGGAGCCACTTATGCTCCTTATCTTAGTGACACATCAACTTAAAACATGTGGTTAAGAATCAATTAGTTGCAACTTGTAATTAGACATTGAATCTGGTCCAGATCACTCACTCGCGTAGCGCGATGGGTAGAGCCCTAGGGCTCGCGCTACGCGACTGCCTATCTGATTCAGAATTGTTTCAAAAGTGACAGCAATGGTCCCTGCACGTGTTTAAGCCCTTCTTCGATGCATTTGAACCCCGTTAACCTCATTTCAAGGCTCTAACATGAAGTTAAAGCATAGGGAACTCAAAACATGTTCAAAAATATCTCAGATGATGGTTCGTTTGGTCGTACGAACGCGATGTTCGCTTAATTACGACGGAATGCGCATAAGCGCGAAAAACGATCCAAATGACGAAACGAATGGATTTTTCTTAAGGCGAACACTAAAATATAATGTAGTCATGCTTACATAAATTTTTGGATGTCCAGATGTATTCAGAACGTAAGTTATGCGCGAAAATGCAAACTTGTGCACTTTTTGACACTTTTAGTCCCTGAATGTCCCAAAAGTTTATTTTAGCACACTAAACCCCTCAAAGCCTATTTCTAAGCTATGTAAAGGATATTTAAGGTGTGTTTAACTTATGGTCATGTTCCGGAATGTTCGTTACAGTTCAAATTGACATACTTTCGCAGTTTGTCATATTTAGTCCCTGTAAGCGAATCAACTTGTTTTTGCCATACCAAAGCCTTCAAAACTTATTTCTAAGTTAGGTAAAGGTTATTTAAGGTATGTTGAGTATATGTTGATGTTCCAGAGTATTTATCGCATTAAACTGAGTACGTTTACGCACTAGTTTGCGTATAACTCTCCAGAAAGCGATGTAGAGTTTGAAATTACATAAAAGTCAAAACATGAAAAATGTATAACATAACAAAACAAACATTGGGATCAAATAACATTGTTTTATTGATAACAGAACTGTTCATAGTGATTACAAGCACAGTTGTTACAGTCTCCCCTACTTGTGGAAATTTCGTCCCGAAATTTATTTAGAGGAAACTCGTGGAAAAAGATGTGGATATTTCGCCTTCATTTGATCTTCGCGTTCCCAAGTAAACTCAGGTCCACGTTTAGCTTCCCAGCGAACTTTGACCAAAGGAATGCGCTTGCGTTTAAGCCACTTGACTTCACGTTCCATGATTTCCACTGGTTTCTCAACAAATTTCAGTGTTTTGCCAACACGAATTTCGTCAAGCGGTATGGAGTAGTTCTCTTCAGCTGTACACTTCTTGAGATTGGACACGTGAAAAGTTGGATGAACATTTCCAAGTTCAGGAGGTAATTCAAGTCTGTAGGCTACCTTTCCGATTCTTTCGACGATCTTGAATGGTCCAACGTATCTAGGTGCAAGTTTTCCTTTCTTTCCAAATCTGATCACACCTTTCCAAGGTGAGACCTTAAGTAATACACGATCACCGACTTGAAATTCCAAGGCTTTGCGTTTTGGGTCCGCGTAAATCTTCTGACGGCTTCTAGCTGCCTGAAGGTTATCACGAACTTTCTTGACCTTGTCAGTTGTCTCTAAAATGAGGGCAGGTCCAGTAAGTTGAGCCTCGCCAATCTCATTCCAGCAGACTGGTGAACGACATTTTCGACCATAGAGAGCTTCGAAAGGAGCCATTTTGATGCTAGTGTGATAACTGTTGTTGTAGGAGAATTCAATCAATTTAAGATGTGAATCCCAGCTACCACCAAAATCGATCACACAAGCTCTAAGCATATCCTCCAGAGTCTGGATTGTTCTCTCAGATTGACCATCCGTTTGCGGATGATAAGCTGTGCTCAGATTAAGTTGGGTCCCCATAGCAGATTGCATGGTTTTCCAAAAGTGAGAAGTGAAACGAGCATCTCTGTCAGAAATGATGTTCAAAGGAACACCATGTCGAGCCACAATTTCATCTACATAGATTTGAGCAAGTCTGTCAGTAGGAAAATCCTCGCGGATTGGCAAGAAATGTGCTGACTTTGTAAGACGATCAACGACTACCCAGATGGCATCATGACCTTTCTTTGTGCGCGGGAGTTTGGTAACAAGATCCATAGTAATGTTTTCCCATTTCCAAACTGGGATCTCTGGTTGCTCCAATAAACCAGAAGGACGCTGATGTTAAGCCTTAACCTTAAGACAAGTAAGGCATTTTGAAACGTATAAGGCAATGTCTTTCTTCATACCAGGCCACCAATAGTGAGTACGAAGGTCCTTATACATTTTATCTGAGCCCGGATGAATGGAATAACGAGACTTATGGGCTTCATCCATAAGCAAGGTACGAAGATCATCCTGGCTTGGGACCCACAAACGGTCCATGAAGTAATACGATCCATTGTCCTTCAGTTCCAGAGCAGGCGTTATGTGGTAAGGAAATTCCTTATCCATCAATCCTTGTGAAACACAAAATTGTTGGGCCTGAGTAATGCGGGCTTGAATATCAGATCGAGCTTGAATAACAGACTGAACGCGTACACAATGAAGCTTAGTACGTTCCTTACGACTCAATGCATCAGCCACGACATTCGCCTTACCAGGATGGTAGCGAATTTCGTAGTCGTAGTCGTTTAAAAGCTCAACCCAACGTCGCTGTCTCATGTTGAGTTCTTTCTGGTTGAAGATATGCTGAAGACTTTTGTGGTCAGTGAAAACCACACATTTTGTACCGTACAAATAGTGTCTCCAGATCTTGAGAGCAAAGACAACTGCACCCAACTCAAGATCATGAGTGGTGTAGTTCTTCTCATGTATCTTCAATTGTCTTGATGCATAGGCTATGACTTTGTTCCTTTGCATCAGAACACAGCCAAGACCCAATTTCGATGCATCACAATACACGACAAAATCATCATCACCCTCAGGTAATGATAGAACAGGCGCATCGCAAAGCTTCTGCTTCAGGTGTTGAAAAGCTTCCTCTTGTTTGAATCCCCAGTAAAAGGGCATTTTCTTCTGAGTTAGAGCAGTTAGAGGAACTGCAATCTTAGAGAAGTTTTCAATGAAGCGGCGATAATAACCCGCTAGACCAAGAAATGAACGAACTTCAGTAGGAGTAGTAGGTGTATCCCAATCCTTAATCGCACTGATCTTGGAGGGATCTACATGAACACCTCGTTCGTTGATAATGTGCCCCAAAAATTGAACTTCTTTAAGCCAAAATTCGCACTTGGAGAATTTGGCGAAAAGTTGCTCTTTCTTCAGGAGTTCCAGAGTAAGACGAAGATGCTGCTCGTGATCAGCTCGCGTCTTAGAGTAAATCAAGATGTCATCGATAAAAACAATGACGAACTGATCCAAATAAGGTTTGCAGACCCTATTCATTAAGTCCATGAAAACAGCAGGAGCATTAGTCAAACCGAATGGCATGACTGTGAACTCGTAATGTCCATAACGAGTACGGAATGCTGTTTTCGGAATGTCTTCTTCTTGCACCCGAAGTTGATGATATCCGGAACGCAGATCGATCTTTGAAAAATAAGAAGCACCTTGTAACTGATCAAAGAGGTCGTCGATGCGAGGTAGGGGATATCGATTCTTGATGGTAAGCTTGTTAAGCTCACGATAATCGATACACATCCTAAAGGATCCATCCTTCTTCTTGACAAAAAGAACTGGAGCACCCCAAGGTGAAAAACTAGGACGTATAAAACCTTTGTCGGAGAGCTCCTGAAGCTGTTTAGACAACTCTTGCATCTCAGACGGTGCAAGACGATATGGAGCTCTGGCAATGGGGTTTGCACCAGGTACGAGATCAATGCGGAACTCGACTTGGCGTGCTGGAGGTAGACCAGGTAAATCTTCAGGGAACACTTCAGAATAATCCCGAATGACAGGAATATCTGAAATAGACTTACCCTTGCCTTTATCTTCCGTAACATGTGCTAAGAAAGCCACATAGTTCTTCTGCAGATACTTCCGAGCTTTAAAACAAGACATGAGTTTGAGACCACCGGTAGGCTTCTCACCTTGAACCTGCAGGATCTCGCCTGTCGAAAGTGGCACACGAACAATCTTCTTAGAACAAACTATCTCTGCGTGATGCTTGGATAACCAATCCATTCCCACAATAACGTCGAAGCTTCCAAGTTGCATAGGCGCGAGGTCAATAGGAAAAAGATGGTCGTTAAGATTCAACTGGCAGTTGCGAAGAACAGAATCAAGAATAATGGGTTCACCATTAGCAACCTCTACTGTCAAAGATTTGCCTAGTTTCGTTCTAGACACGCGAAGCATTTGCTCAAAAGACAAAGACACGAAACTCTTATCGGCACCAGAATCGAAAAGAACGGATGCAGGCTGATTATTAATAAAGAACGTACCGTTCACCACATTATCGTCAGCCTGTGCCTCTTGGGCATTCATGTTAAAAACTCGGCCTCGAGCCGGAGCTGGAGCCGGATTCTGGTTCTGGTTCTGGTTGGCTAGCCTTGGGCACCGGTTTCTATAGTGGGTCAGATCCCCACAATTGTAACAAGCACCTGGTGGGTATTGTGGTCGTGCAGCTTGACCCTGTTGCGGAGCAGGAGGCTGAGCAACTTGTTGAGCCGGGTTCTGAACCGCGGGATTCTGAGCAGATCGACAAACATTGGCGAGATGGCCTGATTTCCCACAGTTAGTACAGAAACGGCATGGAAGTTGTGGCTGGTGGTAACTGTTGCATCTATTGCACAAAGGTGCATTCCCTGAATAGGGTTTCTTTGCTGGAGGCTGTGCGGGTTGGTTGGGAGCTGTCTGATTAGCTTGGGCAGTGATAGCAAAATTTTGAGAAGCCTTACGCTTCTTTGACCTCTTCGAAGAACCAGAGTTCTTTCCATTCAAGTTTTGACCTTTCTTGCTATCTTCCTTGTCAGCCGACTGCTTCTTGCCCTTGTCACCCTTCCGGTGTAACTTGTTCTTCCGGATCTGCGACTCAGTCAATGTCGCAGATAGCTCGATCGCCTGACGAAGTGTGGCAGGGTTACTACCAGTAAGAATGTCTTGTACCGAGTCAGGTAGGCCATCGATGTATCTCTCGATAGCCTTGTCGAGTGGGGTGACCATTGTTGGGCAAAGCAGACTCAATTCTTCAAACCGATCAGTATAAGCCCTGTGCTCACCACTATCTTGCTTCAAAACATCAAACTCTTTCTCCAACGCTCGCTGTTCATGGCGAGGACAGAATTCCCTCATCATAAGGGCTCTAAGTTCAGCCCATGTCTGTGCGAGAGCAACTTCTGCACCTCTGTCTCTCATAACCCCGTTCCACCATGTCAAAGCCCTCTTCTGAAATACGCTCGAAGCAAACTCGACTTTGCGATTTTCCGGACACTGCACATGGCGAAAAGTATTCTCTGCTCTCGAACCACTGAAGAAGCCCAGTCGCTCCCTCAGAACCACTAAACTTGAGTGGTTTAGCCTGGTTAAAATCCTTGTATTTGCATGGAACATTGTTGTTGTTGTTGGCCTGGTTCCATTGAGCAAAGAGATTTGGAAATTGAGCAGCCATCTGCTGCGCAATAATTTCTGCCAGTTCGGCAGTAGCTATCTGGTTCTCGCGTCGAGGAGGCATTCTAAAAGAGGAAAACATGAAAAGAAACGAGTGAGATGATTGGATGAAAAGAATGAGATGATAAAAACAAGAATTGCAAACAGCATAGATGGTGGTCATTCGTCCGTATCACAAAGCAAACAAACGACTCACAGTGACTAATCAAAGTAAATGGGTCAAAATAATGTATTAGCGAAGACATGCTCGCCTATAAGTGAACACTCACTCCAAGAATTCCCAGGTAAGCACAACTGGTCTCGCGTCTGGTTGAGATGTATACGAAGTGCTTGCCTAGACAGAAAACCCAGAATACAGGCATTCACCCTTCCAGTTTGCACATGTTCACATTATTTAAAACCCAAAACGTTTGACGGGATTTTGAAAATTAGAAGGCACAAGGCCAAAAACCAAACTTAAAAAGGGTTCAAAACCTTGTAATAAATCATTCAAAAACAGATGATTGTTTTTTCAAAAATCGTTTCGGAAAAATTTTGGTTCCTTGTTTTGTAAATCACCTAAGGATAGGTGATGTACATGTTTTAAGATCTAAACACAAGATAACTTGTGTTAGGTTCCTAGAAAAGTTATAGTCTAGGTCAAAGCATTACTAATAACCTAATTCCCTATAACCATTGGCTCTGATACCAACTCTTCTGTCACACCCCGACCGCGTAAAACAACAAATCGCGGCAGAAACATCGGGGCGTGTTGCGAAAGAATTAATTGTCTCATAACCATGGCATACAAAGTTTTATTTATTTATTAAACAAGGGTGTTTCATTGTTTCAAACAGGTAATTAAAGAGTTCAGAACATAATTAAACATAGTCTATCTTCTTTTAAAGTTTCTAAGGCACAGGTCCGCCCTAGTATCGTGATCAACATCCTATGGAAAAGCACCTGAAAACACATGTGAAAATAGGTACGTCAGCATAAAAATGCCTGTGAGATACATAGGTTTTGTGAAAATAAGATTCATGACTTATATTTGAGAAAATGTTTAGTCATGAACCTTGTTATTTGCTTTGTCTTGTAAATCATTTGAAAACAATAAGATCAGATGATATGTATAAGTAATTGTCAGGTTAAATAGATAACCATGTAAAAATGTGTTTGTATAAGATAAGTTGTTTGTAAATCAATGTCTTGTGAAAAGTATGTTATTTGTATAAAATGTTCTATGTCTCAAACTGAAATGATTCAAATAACGTTACGCCATGTAATACCATACAAACACTTATATATAGGAAGTACCAGCGGCGTATCCACCATGCTTGTATCATATTACACACGCATCGTTAACTTAATCACTTAATCAAACCAAACCAACCAATGTAAGAAGTCTATGTTTAACCAAATTGTCAAATGTATTGGGTAATATGTCAAAGTGTTCATGTCAAGATGTAAATCATGTCAAATCCCTAGGTCAAATATCCATGTCAAATGTCTATGTCAAATATCCATGTCAAATGTCTATGTCAATTATCCATGTCAAATGTCTATGTCAAAATATCCATGTCAAATGTCTATGTCAAAATGTCATGTATGGTAAGTGAAATGTCTCAACTAAACCATATGCACAAAAACAAAGTATTGAGGTAAAACTTGGTTTAAATCAAAGCTATGTTTTGTGTAGATGCATGCAACTATTTAATATGAACATTTATGTGGTATTGTGAAAATGCATACATCCAAGCCTGGCGACTGTGGTGATAAAACCCTTTAAACAAATTAAAGGTCTATCTGTCTTAATGTCAACGAATTCGGTCATTCCTTTCTGTCCCCTTTCCCTGGGATGTCCGGAACGGGAGTTGTCAATTCCTATGGTACCACTACCTACTAACGAACGGCGTAGCTAATGTTAATGAATGTATTGTCCCATGTAAACAAACCAAATGTCATACCAAAATGTAAACATGTGAAAACAATGCACTAAGTATGTAATCAAACGAACATACATAGCGTGAAATGTCATGTAAAACAATGTACTAAGTAATGCACACAATGGGCACACCTAGCAGGAAATGTCATGTAAAACAATGTACTAAGTAATGCACACAATGGGCACACCTAGCAGGAAATGTCATGTAAAACAATGTACTAAGTAATGCACACAATGGGCACACCTAGCAGGAAATGTCATGTAATCATGTACTATAATGTACTAACGAACATAGTAGTATATGATGTTAAAACAGGAAAGCATGAAAGTAACAAGTAGGCACATGTGTTCCACCCCAAAACAGTTTGGAAAACAGTAAAAGAGGGGTCTATGTACTCACTTGTGATTGCTCAGATGTCTAAAGATAACCACCAAGTAATGCTATAGATCTCGGAATCAAACGGCACCTAATATAGGTAACTATGTTAATAAACCGGACCTAAATCGGAAGATTGGATAGAATGAGGTTTCGTAAACCAAACGAGTGTAGAGACTCGTGTCATTTGGTTTAACAAAGCCTACATACTAAATGAAACTTAACATAATTGTTTACGACCCATTACGACCCATTACGACCCGTTTAGGAAGCTTATGCTACTTTAACGCGTCGTGCGCGTGAAACGCGTTTGGACCGCCTAACTAGTCCTATGACAAGTATTATATGCCTAAACATGTTACATAATCAGTTACGTGACAAAAGTTTAGGTTACATATGCTAAATTACCAATTATGTATGAAAAGGGTATTCTGGTAATTTACCTAAGGCATATAAACTACCTATCATACAACTACTTAAACGATGTGACCATAGGGTATAACCTCGGAAGGTTATTCCCTACCTACTATGGTCACCTAATGTATTTGGTCGGATCCTAATGATCGACCAAACTGGGTCGGGTTCGAGGTATAAGCGATTTATTAGATCGCTTACCCTACGACCCTAGACAACGTGGTAATCAGTAGGCATAGTCCCAAGGGACTATGACCATCGTGATTACAATCACGTTGCGAAGTTCTAACGAACTTCGCATTGACCATTACTGGTCAACGCTGAAAGTCAAACAAAGTTTGACTTTCTGACTCGAAAAGCAGTAAAAATAAGGAAAAGAACGAAAGAATACTTACGAAGGGTCCCCGAATGCTAACCCAGATCAAAATAGCTCAGGTATGAAACGAAGGTTCCAACTTAGAGCCCAAATGATCAGATTTGTGGGTTTTTAAGCCAAAGGGGGGTGGGTATTTATAGAAAAAGTAGAGCCGCTAGGATCGTTTCTTGAATATCGTGCCACGATCCGAGCCGTACACTTGTCACAAAGGTTATGGAGCCACTTATGCTCCTTATCTTAGTGACACATCAACTTAAAACATGTGGTTAAGAATCAATTAGTTGCAACTTGTAATTAGACATTGAATCTGGTCCAGATCACTCACTCGCGTAGCGCGACGGGTAGAGCCCTAGGGCTCGCGCTACGCGACTGCCTATCTGATTCAGAATTGTTTCAAAAGTGACAGCAATGGTCCCTGCACGTGTTTAAGCCCTTCTTCGATGCGTTTGAACCCCGTTAACCTCATTTCAAGGCTCTAACATGAAGTTAAAGTATAGGGAACTCAAAACATGTTCAAAAATATCTCAGATGATGGTTCGTTTGGTCGTACGAACGCGATGTTCGCTTAATTACGACGGAATGCGCATAAGCGCGAAAAAACGATCCAAATGACGAAACGAATGGATTTTTCTTAAGGCGAACACTAAAATATAATGTAGTCATGCTTACATAAATTTTTGGATGTCCAGATGTATTCAGAACGTAAGTTATGCGCGAAAATGCAAACTTGTGCACTTTTTGACACTTTTAGTCCCTGAATGTCCCAAAAGTTTATTTTAGCACACTAAACCCCTCAAAGCCTATTTCTAAGCTATGTAAAGGATATTTAAGGTGTGTTTAACTTATGGTCATGTTCCGGAATGTTCGTTACAGTTCAAATTGACATACTTTCGCAGTTTGTCATATTTAGTCCCTGTAAGCGAATCAACTTGTTTTTGCCATACCAAAGCCTTCAAAACTTATTTCTAAGTTAGGTAAAGGTTATTTAAGGTATGTTGAGTATATGTTGATGTTCCAGAGTATTTCTCGCGTTAAACTGAGTACGTTTACGCACTAGTTTGCGTATAACTCTCCAGAAAGCGATGTAGAGTTTGAAATTACATAAAAGTCAAAACATGAAAAATGTATAACATAACAAAACAAACATTGGGATCAAATAACATTGTTTTATTGATAACAGAACTGTTCATAGTGATTACAAGCACAGCTGTTACAGAATCTGACACTCACATAAAACCTATGTACTCGCCGGCATTTTTATGCTGACGTATTTTCACATGTGTTTCAGGTACCATAGTTGATGATGTTTTGATGATGTTATTTGGTGCATGCTCACATAGGAATGGACGAGGCCTTAGTAACTTAATAACAATGGAAGTTAATTGTTCATGTTTTGTTTCTAATTTCAATGTAATTTAATACTTTTAATTCAACAAAACAAAACTTCAATCCATGTGTTATGAAACAATGATTCTGTTACAACACTCCCCGACGTTTCCGCCGCGATTTGTTGTTTTACGCAGTTGTGGTGTGACACTGGTTATGGCACAAAAGATTAGCCCACTTAAATTTTAAAACTATAAACCAACTGGCAAGAAAAAATTTGGTAAAAGGCTTACCTTTTATTTCATCCAAAAATGATAAAATGTGTGAAGCATGTGAGCTTGGAAAATCAAACAGAGGCTCACATAAAACCATTTCTGAATCATCAATTTCTGAAAATTTAGAACTTTTACACATGGACCTTTGTGGATCTGTAAAAACATCAAGTTTTTCTTGAAAGAAATACACTTTAGTCATTGTAGATGACTACTCCAGGTACACTTGGGTTGAGTTTCTCAGAAAGAAAAGTGAAACCCCAAATCTGATCATTAATTTCATCTGGAAAACTAAAAATCTGTTGAAATTACCTGTAAGAAGGATCAGATCTGACAATGGAACAAAACTTAAAAATGCAAAACTTGAGACTTTCCTTACAAGCAAAGGAATTTCTGATGACTTTTCTTCTTTAAGAACTCCACAACAGAATGGAGTGCTTGAAAGAAGGAATAGGACCTGGTTGAAGCAGCAAGAACAATGCTTGCTTATGCCAGATTGCCCACTTACTTTTGGGCTGAAGCAATTGCAAATGCTTGTTTTACACAAAATAGATCTATCATTAACAAAACACACCAGAAAACTCTCTATTACATTAACAACCAAAGGATCCCAATCATCAAATTTTTAAACACCTTTGACTGTAGATGTTTTGTCTTCAATGATTTTGATAATCTTGAAAAAATGACAAAAAAAGCTGAAAAAGGAATTTTTCTAGGTTACTCATTGTCCTCCAAAGCTTGCAGAGTTTTTCTTTTAAATTCAAGGACAATAAGAGAAAGTTTATATGTGTCATCTGATGATTCATCAGAAACAAAAATTTCAGATGAAATGTTACAAGATATAAACTTATCAAAACAACCATAAAATTTTGAAGATCTTCTTAACAAACTGCCTGAAGAACTTCTGGAACATGACTACATGCAAATTGTTTCAAATAAAACCATGTCATGTACTAACTCTAAAGATAATTTAGAACCTCCATCAGAAACTGTACCAAATGATCAGAATTTTAGGAATTCATCAGAAAATCCAATTGAACAATAGAATTCAGATCCTCTTAACCATACAGAGGTCACAGATTATGTGAAGATTCAAATCCATCAGGAAGTACAAGTTCACACAACAACATAAGATGGATCAAGGGACATTCACAGATAAACATTATTGGAAACCCTGAAGAAGGTGTTAAGACAAGATCTACAACAGCACATGAATGCCTATATGCTGGATTCTTAAGCATGATAGAGCCAAAACTGTCAAAGAAGAACTGAATGACTCAGATTGGGTACAAGCAATGCAAGAAGAGCTTGACCAATTTGAAAATAGTCAAGTGTGGTGAGATTCCAGGATCCGGCGAGATTAGACGGAGTTTTGGCCCCGATAGAACTAATCCGGTAGAATATTATTACTAAGAATGGAGTAGAAGCAGAATAAACATAGGTTGAATACTTACTTCATTCATATCAAAAGAGTTTACATCTTTTACAAGCTGGCGGAATTCTAGAGAAATTTCGCTAGCGTTTCCCCTCTGGGAACTCCAAAACTTCTGAAATGAGAGGCCCTCATCCCCTATTCATAGGCAAATCCTATTCGCGTGAAATCTCCTAGGACGAGAGGGCTCTCTCGCACGGAAGGACTGAGGCTCCTTTCGCACGAATGGCTCTTTCGTGCGAAAGGGGTTTCAACATACGTTTTCGTTCCGTTTTTCACACTAATCTATACAATAGTCAACACACGCTCTATCTAGCCTATTCGCATAGTGGCGGACATACAAAATATGTACCAAAATGTGGGATTTAGTACCTAAACCTACTGACGAATCTGTCATTGGATCAAAATGGGTATTCAGAAACAAATTTGATGAACAAGGCATAATAACAAGGAACAAAACAAGACTGGTGGTAAAGGGCTATTGTCAACAAGAAGGTATAAACTACGATGAGACCTTTTTACCAGTTGCATGACTAGAAGCTGTAAGAATATTCCTTGCTTCTGCTGCCTCAAAGAATATCAAAATTTATCAGATGGATGTAAAATCTACATTTTTAATGGTAAGATTAAAGATGAAATCTATGTGCAACAACCAGAAGGCTTTGTTGATCCTCAATTTCAAAACATGTTTATAAACTAAACAAAGCCTTGTATGGGTTTAAGCAAGCTCCAAGAGCATGGTATGAGACTTTATCAAACTTCTTAATCAATTCTGGCTTCACCAAAGGTACAATTGACACTACACTATTTCTGAAATCGCACAAAGGGGACACTTTGTTGGTCCAAATCTATGTTGATGACATTATATTTGGATCAACAAATGGGAAATTTTGTAAAAAGTTTGATAATTGGATGACCAGCCACTTTGAAATGAGCATGATGGGTGACTTAAGCTTTTTTCTTGGACTACAAGTAAAAAAACAAACTGATGGCATATTTTTGAGTCAATCAAAATATGTTAGAACTATTTTGAAAAAGCACTCACTTGAGACCTGTTCATCTTCAAGAACTCCCATGGCAACATGAAACAGACTTGATTCTGATGTAGAAGGAAAATCTGTTGATATAAAAACTTATAGGGGAATGATATGTTCATTGTTATACTTAACGGCCCATAGAGCAAACATAATGTTTTCCACATGTTTTCTTGCAAGATATCAATGTAATCCTAAAGAGTCCCACATGAAAGCTGTTAAAAGAGTTTTTAAATATCTTAAAGGCACGTCAGATTTTGGATTGTGGTATCCTAAAAACATAAATTTAGAATTAATTGCATACACAGATGCAGATCATGCAGGATGCAAACTTGACAGAAAAAGCACATCTGGTGCCTGTCAAATGTTGGGAGAAAAGTTAGTATGTTGGGAAAACAAGAAGCAAAACTATGTATCCACATCAACAACTGAATCAGAATAGGTAGCAGCAGCAAGTGGTTGTTCATAAGTTCTATGGATACAAACTCAGCTAAGAGATTATGGAGTAAATCTGACAAAAAATCCAATTCTATGTGATTCCATGAGTGCCATTGTAATAACATCAACTCCAGTACATCACTCAAGAACAAAACACATTGATGTCAGATATCACTTCATCAAAGATCATATGGAGAAAGGTAATATTGAAATGTATTTTGTCCCAACAGAAAACCAATTTGCTGATATTTTCACTAGACCTTTAGATGAAAATGGACATAACTTCTTGATTGGCAAATTAGGGATGATCAATATGAAAATTGAACAAACAAAAGAAATTTTGTCATAAAAAGAGGAAAAATATGATATGCAAACATCTGATCAGATTTCATAGTACAAATTCTGAGAATCCATCAGAAAACTCAAAAGTTACCAGAAAATCTGATAAATCACCAGAAGTTGACCAAGTCAATAGAAATTCTGAGGAAGCATGAAATATCAATTTTTCCTCTCTTCTCACAATATATTCCACACGTAGTTATCATTTCGTTCATATCTCAATTCTTTTATTTTTCTTTTATTTTCTCTAATCAAAATTCAAAGATTATCTCTTTAACATAGGGTAGATCACGTCACGAAATGAAGAAAATGAGTGTTCACTATAATCAAAGAAATTATCGTGATACAATGACCATTAAGAGGAGTAGAGGTGTTAGAATCTACTCACTAGATGCAAAAGTCAGAATTTCATTAAAAGAAATTTAAGGACTTTACCTAAGGTTTCATGTGATGACCGGTTTTTAGGTGACATTACCATGGAATGTCGAACATAGCATACTCGTCGTTAATGAGATAGGGGGAATGCGGAGTGTGACAACTGTGTTATGTAAATGATGTGCGATGTAAAACAATATCAATTATCAATAAAACGATGTGTCTTGGTGTTAACATATGTGAATTTGTGTTTGATGATTTTACGATTTGATTCGAGTTCGATTTCAAGCTTTAAATCGCTTTCTGGAAAGTTATACGCAAACTGGTGCGTTAACGTAATCAGTTTAACACGACAAACACTCCGGAATAATTACATAGGCTTAACATACCTTAAATAACCTTTACATAACTTAGAAATAAGTTTTGGATGGTTTGGTTTGTCGAAAACAAGTCTATTCGATCGCAGGGACTATTTGTGCCAAACTGTGAAACTATGCCGATTCGTATGGTAATGAACATTCCGGAACTTGATCATAATTTAAACATACCCAAAATATCATTTACATAGCTTAGAAATAGGCTTTGAGGTGTTTGGTGACTAAAAGCGTCAAAAAGTGCATAAGTTTGCATTTTCGCGCTTATCTTACGTTTTGAACTTCCCCGGACATCCAAAAATTTTTGTAATCATTAAAATATTTTATTTTAGTGATTGGAATGCAAAAATACCATTCGTCGCGTAATTTGGATCCTTTTCGCGTCCGTTCGAGTTTTCATCGTAATTAACCGAACAACGCAACCGTACGACCAAACGAACCGACATCCGAGATGTTTTTTAGCATATTTCATGTTCCCTATACTTTAACTTCATTATAGAGCCTTGAAATGGGGTTAACGGGGCTTAAACGTGTCAAAAATGCATCAAAAACCAAGTTTTGGGCTTGCAGGGACTAAAACTGACAATCTGCCAAAGTATGCTAGGAGGGGCGCCTAAGCCTTGTCTATTTCCTACGCGGCCCACGACAGACTATTAGACAGAAACATTAAATCTGGTCTTTTGGGCTGATTTTGATGGTTTTGATCCTTGTTTTGCAATACCATTTGATGGTTTTTGAGTTCCCCATGTTTTGTAAACAATGGGTAACACATGGAGGGCTAGGATTAAAGCACGAATTACAAGAAACGATCCTAACGGTTCTTGGATTTCTATAAATACCCACCATGTTCTCATTCATTCCTCACACCATTTGATCTGAATTTGCTCTAAGTTGAAGTTAATACTTCATACATGAGTGCTTTAGATCAAATCATTCCTTGCTTGGACCCTTTGTAAGTTTCTTTCATGCTCGTTTATGCTTTTCAAGCGTGAAAGTCAAACAATGTTTGACTTTCTGCTTTGACCATGATTTGGTTAACACAAATTTCATTTGAACTTTGCAACGTGAGCGTAATCACGATGGTTATAGTCCCTTGTGACTATACCTACTGATTACCACGTCGATTAGTCGAAGTGACGAGTCAAAGTTTCGGTCAAAATACGTGTTTATGCGTATTTTGCATCGAAGCTATTTTCGGGTATCAAAACACTTTGTTTTGATATCAAACCTGTTTTCTAACTTAGTTAAACATGTTTCAACATGTTTATCTCGTCACTTTTAGTCTAGTGCTTGTATAGGGTCGTAAGATAAGCGGTCTAAACAACCGCTTAGACTTTCGAACTCGACCCGTTTGGTCGATCATTAGGATCTGACCAAGCATGTTTAGTGACCATAGTTGTATAGGGAATAACCTTCCGAGGTTATACCTTATGGTCACTTAGTTTAATTAGTTGTATGATAGGTAGTTTATATGTCTTAGGAAAATGACCAAAATGCCCTTTTCATGCATAATATGTAACTTAACTTTTGCCACTTAAACGGATTATGCAACATATTTAAACATATTTAGGCATATAATACTTGTCATAGGACAAGTTAGGCGTCTCGAATGCGCATTTTCGCTAACGACGCGTTAAAATAGCATAAGCTACCTTAATGGGTCGTAACGGGTCATAAGCACTTAGGATAGGTTCCGATTTAGAATGTAGGCTTTGTTAAACCATATCACATGAGTTACATTACTCATTTGGTTTACGATTCCTCATTCTACCCGATCTTCCAATTTAGGTGTCGATTTATTTACTAGCGATCCGATTACTAGGTGCTACTTGATTTCCTTGGTTTGCCTGAGCTTCGTTAAGTTCATTAGATCGAGGATACTTTGCACTTCAAGTGAGTACATAGTTCCCCTATTTTACTGTTTTCAATTGTTTTGGGGTGATTCATATGTGTTAAACGATCTCGATACTTTTAACGATGGTTTCAAAAACGATTAATATGGTTTATATTAAACTAAAAACGATTTCGATAATGTGAACAAAATTGTTGGACGTATTTACATAACGAATAAAATTCATTAGTTTTGGCCAAACCGACCAGTATTAGGTTATGGTACCATAGGATCTGACAAATCCCATTATCAGACTGCACCCATGGTTATGTTTGGGGTTATGTGGGTAACGACTGAATCTGTGATTGTTAACTTACCCTTTAGCGGTTTGTTAATACGAGTTGAACGATGGACGAGTTACGAAGGTTTGAATGTTATAAATGAGACGACCAAAAGTAGTTTTCACAATAAAAACGAGAACGATTTAATCGATTTGGAACGATTTAAAAGAGTTAAACGAATTGAACAAACGATTGGTTTTGGGTTGTAATTAGATAATGGGACGGGTGTGACATGATAAAAGCATGGTAGATACACCGCTGGTACTTCTTATATATAAGTGTTTCTATCATATTACATTCCGTGGCATTAATTAGTTCACTTGGGAAAACGATGTTAAAACGATGTTTACTAAATGATATAAACCATACGAGTTTTACAAACGATATGATTTTCAATTTGGTTTACTTAAACAAATGTTTTGGGTTAAGAATCATGGTTGCGAGATTTTATAAACTATAACCAACTTGATTTGAGTTGGTTAACTATGTTGCAATACTATACACTTTTCAAAACAAGGTTTTTAACTTTTGACTCTTGTAGTCTAATGAGGTATTGCAACATGTAAATGAGCCATGAATCCGACACTCTCATAAAACCTATGTGCTCGCCAGTATTTCTTTGCTGACTTTGTTTTTACATATGTTTCAGGTGTTGTTGAATGATGTTGATTGCTAGGATGCATGTTCACTTAGGACTGGACGAGGCCTTAGTGACTTAATAACGATGATAGACCATGTTTAACTTGTTTGTTTAAATTTCAAGACAATGTAAATTATCTAATGAATCAATAAAACGAAACTTTTTGAATCCATGGTTGTGAAACAATGATTCTGTTGCTCCACTCCCCGACGTTTCCGCCGCAGTTTCGTTGTTTTAACGCAGTCGAGGTGTGACAGAAGAGTTCGTATCAGTGCCAATGGTTATAGGGAATTAGGTTATTAGTAATGCTTTGACCTAGACTATAACTTTAATGGGACCCTAACGCAAGAAATTTGCGTTTAGATTTTAAAAACAATACCGTCACCTATCTTTCGGTGATAACCACAACCAGAACACAATAACAAATCCGATTTGAAAATCAATCATCTATTCTTAGATGATTTGTTATAAGGTTTTGAACCTTCAAAGTTTCCAAAACAATTTTGAAAATAATCACCCACCCTTTGGATGATTCATTTTTGGCTTAATGCCTTCCAAGTTTTCGAAATCTCGTCAAAGTTTGGGTCTAGATAATGTGAACACGTGCAATCTGGAAGGGTGGATGCCTGTATCCTGAGTTTTCTGTCTAAGGCTAGAGTGTTTGTACAAATCCACATAATCGGACCAGTCACTCTTACCTGGGTACTCTTGGGATGAGTGTCCACTTATAGGCTAAAGCAGGTCTTCGCGGTACATTATTTTGACCCATTTACTTTGATTTGTCACTGTGTATCATTTGTTTGTTCGAGGTAACAAACGAATGATCACCTTCCTTGTGTTTTGTCGATGTTTTCAATACCTCTTTTGTTTATCCACATATCGATCTCACTCGTTTCTCATGTTTCCTTGTTCATTTTAGAATATGCCACCTAGACGTGATCCCGAACAGGATGCTGCAATCGCAGCCATTGTCGCCCAGTAAATCGCAGCTGTGCTTCTGAACATAGTAACCCAGATTCATCAAGTATACAACAATAACAACAATTCCCAGTGTAGTTTCAAAACTTTCAATTCAGCTAAACCCCTAATGTTTTCTGGGTCTCAAGGAGCAACTGCGCTCCTTCAATGGTTCGAGAGTCTCAAAAGTTGTCACACCCCGACCACGTAGAACATACAAAACGTGGCGGAAACATCGGGGAGTGTTGTAACAGAATTAATGTTTCATAACCATGGAAATTTAAGTTTCGTTTTATTGATTAAAAGTGTTACAATGCCTTAATCAAACAAGGAAATACAACATAATTAACTAGTCTTGCATCTTTTATTGTCACTAAAGCCCAAGTCTGCCTATGTGTATCTTGATCATCTTATGCAACAGTTCCTGAAAAACACATGTGAAAATAGGCACGTCAGCATAAAAATGCCTGTGAGATACATAGGTTTTGTGAAAATAAGATTCATGACTTATGTTTGAGAAAATGTTTAGTCATGAACCTTGTTATTTGCTTTGTCTTTTAAATCATTTGAAAAACGATAAGATCAGATGATAAGTATAAATAAATGTAAGGTTAAATGAATAACCAAGTAAAATATGTTTGCATAAGATAAGTTGTTTATAAATCAATGTCTTGTGAAAAGTATGTTATTTGTATGAAATGTTCTATGTCTCAAACTGAAATGATTCAAATAACGTTACGACATGTAATACCATACAGACACTTATATATAGGAAGTACCAGCGGCGTATCCACCATGCTTGTATCATATTACACACGCATCGTTACTTAATCACTTAATCAAACCAAACCAAACAATGTAAAATGTTCATGTCAAGATGTAAATCATGTCAAAATGTCTATGTCAAATATCCATGTCAAATGTCTATGTCAAATATCCATGTCAAATGTCTATGTCAAATATCCATGTCAAATGTCTATGTCAAATATCCCTGTCAAATGTCTATGTCAAAATGTCATGTATGGCAAGTGAAATGTCTCAACTAAACCATATGCACAAAAACAAAGTATTGAAGTAAAACTTGGTTTAAATCAAAGCTATGTTTTGTGTTAATGCATGCAAATATTTAATATGAACATTTATGTGGTATTGTGAAAATGCATACATCCAAGCCTGGCGACTGTGGTGATAAAACCCTTTAAACAAATTAAAGGTCTATCTGTCTTAATGTCAACGAATTCGGTCATTCCTTTCTGTCCCCTTTCCCTGGGATGTCCGGAACGGGAGTTGTCAATTCCTATGGTACCACTACCTACTAACGAACGGCGTAGCTAATGTTAATGAATGTATTGTCCCATGTAAACAAACCAAATGTCATACCAAAAATGTAAACATGTGAAAACAATGCACTAAGTATGTAATCAAATGAACATACATAGCGTGAAATGTCATGTAAAACGATGTACTAAGTGATGCACACAATGGGCACACCTAGCAGGAAATGTCATGTAAAACAATGTACTAAGTAATGCACACAATGGGCACACCTAGCAGGAAATGTCATGTAAAACAATGTACTAAGTAATGCACACAATGGGCACACCTAGCAGGAAATGTCATGTAAAACAATGTACTAAGTAATGCACACAATGGGCACACCTAGCAGGAAATGTAATGAAATCATGTACTATAATGTACTAACGAACATAGCAGGTATATGATGTGAAAACAGGAAAGCATGAAAGTAACAAGTAGGCACATGTGTTCCACCCCAAAACAGTTTGGAAAACAGTAAAAGAGGGGTCTATGTACTCACTTGAGATTGCTCAGAAGTCCTTGAGTAACAACCAAACAATGCTAGAGATCGCGGATATCAAACGACACCTAATATAGGTAACTATGTTAAGTAACCGGACCTAGATCGGAAGATTGGGTAGCATTAGGGTTTGTAAACCAAACGAGTGTAGAGACTCGTGTCATTTGGTTTAACAAAGCCTACATACTAAATGAAACTTAACTTAAGTGTTTACGACCCATTACGACCCGTTTAGGTAGCTTATGCTACTTTAACGCGTCGTTCGCGTGAAACGCGTTCGGACCGCCTAACTAGTCCTATGACAAGTGTTATATGCCTAAACATGTTACATAATCAGTTATGTGACAAAAGTTTAGGTTACATATGCTTAATTACCAATTATACATGAAAAGGGTATTCTGGTAATTTACCTAAGGCATATAAACTACCTATCATACAACTACTTAAACGATGTGACCATAGGGTATAACCTCGGAAGGTTATTCCCTACCTACTATGGTCACCTAATGTATTTGGTCGGATCCTAATGATCGACCAAACTGGGTCGGGTTCGAAGGTATAGGCGATTTATTAGATCGCCTACCCTACGACCCTAGACAACGTGGTAATCAGTGGGCATAGTCCCAAGGGACTATAACCAACGTGATTACACTCACGTTGCGAAGTTCAAACGAACTTCGCATTGACCATTACTGGTCAACGCTGAAAGTCAAACAAAGTTTGACTTTCTGACTCGAAAAGCAGTAAAATAAGGAAAAGAACGAAAGAATACTTACGAAGGGTCCCCGAATGCTAATCCCGATTCAAGAACTCAGGTATGAAACAATGGTTTCAACTTAGAGCTCTCAAAATCAGAATTCTTGTGCAAAATGAGGTTGTGTGGGTTGGGTATTTATAGGAATACCCGAACCGTTAGGATCGTTCCATGGAAAACGTGCCATGAATCCAACCCGTACACTTGTCGGAACCTTATGGTGGCTACATATGCTCCTTATCTTAGTGACTAAGCAATTGAGAACATGTGGTTGTGGTTAAATCTGCTGAAAACAGGCTGTTTAAACATTGAATCTGGTCTGCAGACTCCTTACGGACCGTAAGGTCATTTTGCTTACGGTCCGTAAGCTACATTTTGGCAGAATTACAACTTTGGTCCCTGCAATGCAATCGGCCCATTTTCGACACGTTTAAGGCCCGTTAACCCCATTTCAAAGCTCTAAAATGAAGTTAAAGTATAGGGAAATTAAAATGTGCTCAAAAATATCTCGGATGTCGGTTCGTTTGGCCGTACGAACGCGATGTTCGCTTAATTACGACGGAATGCGCATAAGCGCGAAAAACGAATCAAAAGACGTGACGAATGGATTTATCTTATGGCGAACACTAAAATAAAATATTTTAGTGCTTACATAAATTTTTGGATGTCCGGATGTATTCAGAACGTAAGTTATGCGCGAAAATGCAAACTTGTGCACTTTTTGACACTTTTAGTCCCTGAATGACACAAAAGTTTATTTTAGCATACCGAACACCTCAAAGCCTATTTCTAAGCTATGTAAAGGATATTTATGGTATGTTTAACTTATGGTCATGTTCCGGAATGTCTGTTATAGTTCAAATTGGCATACTTTCGCAGTTTGTCAACTTTAGTCCCTGTAAGCGAATTAACTTGGTTTTGCCATACCAAAGCCTTCAAAACTTATTTCTAAGTTATGTAAAGGTTATTTAAGGTATGTTAAGCCTATTCCACTATTCCGTAGTGTTTGTTGCATTAAACTGGTTATATCTACGCATCGGTGCGCGTATAACCTTCTAGAAAGTGAATTTAGAGTTTGGATTTTGAACAAGAGTTGATATGTGCAAATGATACACATATTTTTACAATTCCCAAGTGTGAAATATAATATTTCATTGGTTTGGTATTTGTTTGATGGCCGTGGAGGCACAGGTGTTACAGTCTCCCCTACTTTAGGAAATTTCGTCCCGAAATTTATTTAGAGGAAACTTGTGAGAGCTTGAAAACATGAGGTTGAAAAGATCGAACAATATTGATTAGGGTTCTGAACTTCTAGTAACCTTTTATAATATCATGATTGCAATGTAAGAGGGATACTTATATACAAGTATATGAAGCGTCATTGGTGCGTCCACCGTACCTCCATTACATCGTTCTCATTTTGTTATTGTTGTCACTATCGGTTCTTTCACATAATAAATCTTACTGGATTTCTGTGCACTAAATTTCATAATTATGTGCGCATCCATAATTAGAGAATTCCTTGCACAGTTCACACAGTCCATTTTATAATGTGCAGGGGAAAACCAAATGAACAATCCTGTGATGAGTGTGACTAGACCGCCTTAGAGTCCTTTTAATTAAATCAATAAATGATCTAAATAGACTATCAAGGAGTCTGTTCAGCTACATCACTAGATGTCGTTCTTTAACCAAATTGTGAATCAATCTTTTTGACTAGACCACTAAAGGGTCTCCTATAAAACATGGAGTGGTACTATATAATCCAAGGGTCTTAACTATTACATAGAAGCCCATTGGGGATTGAAGGTAGTACCTTTTGAATATCCTGCTACGAATCCCTCATATGAAGATATGAAAGATTCTGCGAGGATTTGGATAACGA
Organism: Helianthus tuberosus; assembly: GCA_030545235.1. Lineage (NCBI taxonomy): Eukaryota > Viridiplantae > Streptophyta > Magnoliopsida > Asterales > Asteraceae > Helianthus > Helianthus tuberosus. The sequence goes on from CM060432.1 coordinate 24,436,789, forward strand.
ATATCCAGAGTATTAAAAACACAAAAATGCATAAAAGAAAACATAAGATGAATTAACACATAGTCACATAACCACAAAATTGTTTGTTAATTTGTCTTGTAAATTGCGTACATGCATTTAAAGCACACTAGGAATCCATTCCGTGGATTTCATTTGGTACTTTAAACGTTATCAAGAATCCAACTATGAAGATAGAAAGATTTTTGAAGAGAAAATTCGATTTCGATTATAAAGAATCGAAATGTTCGAATTAAGGTACATAAGGAATCCAATTAAGGACTCTGATTTGAATGATGATTATCCACAAGGGTCTAATTGTGGAGATAAAAAGATCCCATATGGATTTTAGAAGTTGAGGATGTTTTGAAATCTTGCACGTGATGTGCTTAAGTCAAAACATGAAGTTGAAATGCTTATGAAATTGAGATGCTAGATATGCCAAGGCGACATATGAAGCAGAATTTTGAAGGTTAAGTCAATGTATGAGGAAAATATTTTTGAAAACTATGCATGGGGTTCTTTTAAGAAAAAGGTGTTTAACGTTTTTGAAACCTTATATATAATACTTTTGAAATAAAGTAGGTGTATTAGGTAGATATATTTACAAAAATGTTTTTTTTTTAAAATCATGCGAGATGAATTTTGAAATTATGTATAAGGTTTTTGAAAGACATGAATGATGCTTTTCGAAATCATGCACTTGATCAGAAAATGTATTGTGTTAATATTGTCTTTAGACTATATGAAATATTTTGAAATTAGAAAGGTTGGTTTTGATAACATGGCCAATGTTTTTGAAATAACATAGATAATGCATCTAGAAAAATTGTTTTCAAACTATATGAAATGTTTTGAGATCATGAAGATTGTTTTGAAATACTTGTACTGTGACTGTTGAAAAAAATCAAAACGTAATGGGTATGAGATTTGAAAAAAAAATATCCTTAGTTATCCAACCAAGGATTTAAAGGTACTGATGTGTAAAAAGCACGATTACTCATAATTTCACTTTATTTCCTGTACTTCGTTTCTTAGAATGAAACGAGTACTTAGAACTTTCGAGGAAATTATGAGCGATCACTTGAAAGTGAGAATCACAAGAGTAGTTTGTAAGGAACATAGTTCCTTCATGTAGGTATCATAGGAAAAATCATACACACATGTAATTACACTCGTATATCAGAACTGTGAACAACAACTTTTATTTATGAACGAGACATATTGTTTCACAATACATGAAAACAAAAGAAACAAAGGCATAAGACAGCAACATCCTTTGTTCAGCCAAATGCTCATCCAAGAGTTGGATTTGTATTAGCATTTGCATTCACCAGTCTCGGACAGTTGTGGCGGAAGTGACCAATCTCTCCGCAGTTGAAACAGGAACCCAGTGGGAATCTTGCAGCATTCCCTTGAACCGGAGCTTGGACCTGGGAAGCCTGATTTTGTCCCAAACGACAAACATTGGCCAAATGCCCAAGTTTACCACACGTCGTGCATTGCCAGCAAGCTTGTTGTACCGCGTGATGACCGTTGCAGCGTGCACAATGAGGTGCGGTACCGGCATATGCTTTCTTTACAGGTGGTGTTGCCACCCGGATGGGTCCTGCTTGATTTGCTACTGCTGCAGTTGGACAAACCCTTGCCGTATGACCTATAAGTCCACAAGTTTGGCATTTGCGGCACTTCACACTAGCCTGATGATGAAGGCTACATTGGTTGCACAAGGGTGCAGTTCCGTTGTATGGCTTCCTAGCTGGTGGCCTTGCCACATGGCTAGGTCCCGCTTGATTAGGTGTAACCGCTGCGGGTTTCCTTGAAGCCTTACGTTTCCTTGATTTTGGTGCTGGCTTGACTTCTGTTTCCTTCAGTGGCTCTTGAGTGGCTTCATTGTCGAGACGAGAGGCTTCATTGTTGAGACGAGCCATGGCAATACCTAAATCCACAGTCCTTTGAATCACTTCGCCAATTTGCTGGACAAATTTGGCTGTTCGCTCGGGCATTTGACCAGTGCCAAGAGGAATAGACATTCTAGAAGAAAATAAAAGACAGAGGAAGAAACGAGTGAAAGGTTATTGGATAATCAATACAGAATGGTAACGAATGAAAATTGTGATCATTTGTTTGTTACCTAAGGCAAACAAATGAGATGGTGACAAATCAAAGTAAATAGGTCAAAAATAATGTATCGCGAAGACATGCTCGCCTATAAGTGAACACTCATCCCAAGAATTCCCAGGTAAGCACAACTGGTCTCGCGTCTGATGAGATGTATACGAAGTGCTTGCCTAGACAGAAAACCCAGAATACAGGCATTCACCCTTCCAGTTTGAACGTGTTCACATTATTTAAAACCCAAAACCTTGACGAAGTTTTGAAAACTCAAAGGGGTTCAAAACCATATAATAGAGAGTTCAAAACCTAGTAATCAATCATCCTAGAACAGATGATTAGTTTTCAAAGCGGTTTTGAAATTCATGTTCTTGTTGTGGTTGTCACCTAAGGATAGGTGACAGTATTGTTTTATGACTAAACGCCAGTAAACTCGCGTTAGGGTCCTAGAAAGGTTATAGACTAGGTCAAAGCATTACTAATAACCTAATTCCCTATAACCATTGGCTCTGATACCATCTTTTCTGTCACACCCCGACGACGTAGAACATACAAAACGTGGCGGAAACATCGGGGAGTGTTGTAACAGAATTAATGTTTCATAACCATGGAAATTTAAGTTTCGTTTTATTGATTAAAAGTGTTACAATGCCTTAATCAAACAAGGAAATACAACATAATTAACTAGTCTTGCATCTTTTATTGTCACTAAAGCCCAAGTCTGCCTATGTGTATCTTGATCATCTTATGCAACAGTTCCTGAAAAACACATGTGAAAATAGGTACGTCAGCATAAAAATGCCTGTGAGATACATAGGTTTTGTGAAAATAAGATTCATGACTTATGTTTGAGAATATGTTTAGTCATGAACCTTGTTATTTGCTTTGTCTTTTAAATCATTTGAAAAACGATAAGATCAGATGATAAGTATAAATAAATGTAAGGTTAAATGAATAACCAAGTAAAATATGTTTGCATAAGATAAGTTGTTTATAAATCAATGTCTTGTGAAAAGTATGTTATTTGTATGAAATGTTCTATGTCTCAAACTGAAATGATTCAAATAACGTTACGACATGTAATACCATACAGACACTTATATATAGGAAGTACCAGCGGCGTATCCACCATGCTTGTATCATATTACACACGCATCGTTACTTAATCACTTAATCAAACCAAACCAAACAATGTAAAATGTTCATGTCAAGATGTAAATCATGTCAAAATGTCTATGTCAAATATCCATGTCAAATGTCTATGTCAAATATCCATGTCAAATGTCTATGTCAAATATCCCTGTCAAATGTCTATGTCAAAATGTCATGTATGGCAAGTGAAATGTCTCAACTAAACCATATGCACAAAAACAAAGTATTGAAGTAAAACTTGGTTTAAATCAAAGCTATGTTTTGTGTTAATGCATGCAAATATTTAATATGAACATTTATGTGGTATTGTGAAAATGCATACATCCAAGCCTGGCGACTGTGGTGATAAAACCCTTTAAACAAATTAAAGGTCTATCTGTCTTAATGTCAACGAATTCGGTCATTCCTTTCTGTCCCCTTTCCCTGGGATGTCCGGAACGGGAGTTGTCAATTCCTATGGTACCACTACCTACTAACGAACGGCGTAGCTAATGTTAATGAATGTATTGTCCCATGTAAACAAACCAAATGTCATACCAAAAATGTAAACATGTGAAAACAATGCACTAAGTATGTAATCAAATGAACATACATAGCGTGAAATGTCATGTAAAACGATGTACTAAGTGATGCACACAATGGGCACACCTAGCAGGAAATGTCATGTAAAACAATGTACTAAGTAATGCACACAATGGGCACACCTAGCAGGAAATGTCATGTAAAACAATGTACTAAGTAATGCACACAATGGGCACACCTAGCAGGAAATGTCATGTAAAACAATGTACTAAGTAATGCACACAATGGGCACACCTAGCAGGAAATGTAATGAAATCATGTACTATAATGTACTAACGAACATAGCAGGTATATGATGTGAAAACAGGAAAGCATGAAAGTAACAAGTAGGCACATGTGTTCCACCCCAAAACAGTTTGGAAAACAGTAAAAGAGGGGTCTATGTACTCACTTGAGATTGCTCAGAAGTCCTTGAGTAACAACCAAACAATGCTAGAGATCGCGGATATCAAACGACACCTAATATAGGTAACTATGTTAAGTAACCGGACCTAGATCGGAAGATTGGGTAGCATTAGGGTTTGTAAACCAAACGAGTGTAGAGACTCGTGTCATTTGGTTTAACAAAGCCTACATACTAAATGAAACTTAACTTAAGTGTTTACGACCCATTACGACCCGTTTAGGTAGCTTATGCTACTTTAACGCGTCGTTCGCGTGAAACGCGTTCGGACCGCCTAACTAGTCCTATGACAAGTGTTATATGCCTAAACATGTTACATAATCAGTTATGTGACAAAAGTTTAGGTTACATATGCTTAATTACCAATTATACATGAAAAGGGTATTCTGGTAATTTACCTAAGGCATATAAACTACCTATCATACAACTACTTAAACGATGTGACCATAGGGTATAACCTCGGAAGGTTATTCCCTACCTACTATGGTCACCTAATGTATTTGGTCGGATCCTAATGATCGACCAAACTGGGTCGGGTTCGAAGGTATAGGCGATTTATTAGATCGCCTACCCTACGACCCTAGACAACGTGGTAATCAGTGGGCATAGTCCCAAGGGACTATAACCAACGTGATTACACTCACGTTGCGAAGTTCAAACGAACTTCGCATTGACCATTACTGGTCAACGCTGAAAGTCAAACAAAGTTTGACTTTCTGACTCGAAAAGCAGTAAAATAAGGAAAAGAACGAAAGAATACTTACGAAGGGTCCCCGAATGCTAATCCCGATTCAAGAACTCAGGTATGAAACAATGGTTTCAACTTAGAGCTCTCAAAATCAGAATTCTTGTGCAAAATGAGGTTGTGTGGGTTGGGTATTTATAGGAATACCCGAACCGTTAGGATCGTTCCATGGAAAACGTGCCATGAATCCAACCCGTACACTTGTCGGAACCTTATGGTGGCTACATATGCTCCTTATCTTAGTGACTAAGCAATTGAGAACATGTGGTTGTGGTTAAATCTGCTGAAAACAGGCTGTTTAAACATTGAATCTGGTCTGCAGACTCCTTACGGACCGTAAGGTCATTTTGCTTACGGTCCGTAAGCTACATTTTGGCAGAATTACAACTTTGGTCCCTGCAATGCAATCGGCCCATTTTCGACACGTTTAAGGCCCGTTAACCCCATTTCAAAGCTCTAAAATGAAGTTAAAGTATAGGGAACTTAAAATGTGCTAAAAAATATCTCGGATGTCGGTTCGTTTGGCCGTACGAACGCGATGTTCGCTTAATTATGACGGAATGCGCATAAGCGCGAAAAACGAATCAAAAGACGTGACGAATGGATTTTTCTTATGGCGAACACTAAAATAAAATATTTTAGTGCTTACATAAATTTTTGGATGTCCGGATGTATTCAGAACGTAAGTTATGCGCGAAAATGCAAACTTGTGCACTTTTTGACACTTTTAGTCCCTGAATGACACAAAAGTTTATTTTAGCATACCGAACACCTCAAAGCCTATTTCTAAGCTATGTAAAGGATATTTATGGTATGTTTAACTTATGGTCATGTTCCGGAATGTCTGTTATAGTTCAAATTGGCATACTTTCGCAGTTTGTCAACTTTAGTCCCTGTAAGCGAATTAACTTGGTTTTGCCATACCAAAGCCTTCAAAACTTATTTCTAAGTTATGTAAAGGTTATTTAAGATATGTTAAGCCTATTCCACTATTCCGGAGTGTTTGTTGCATTAAACTGGTTATATCTACACATCGGTGCGCGTATAACCTTCTAGAAAGTGAATTTAGAGTTTGGATTTTGAACAAGAGTTGATATGTGCAAATGATACACATATTTTTACAATTCCCAAGTGTGAAATATAATATTTCATTGGTTTGGTATTTGTTTGATGGCCGTGGAGGTACATGTGTTACAAAAGTACATTCAGACATGTTCAATGTCTGAATGAGCGTAAAGTTGAGTTTGCGTCAAGTGTGTTCGAGAAACGTGATCTTACATGGTGGAACGGTGTGATGCGTGATAGGGGTGCTGATGTGGCCATGGCACAAACTTGGGAAGAGCTTCGAGCTCTCATGATGAAAGAGTTATGTCCCCGTCATGAGATTAGGGCTTTGGAACGAGAATTTGACGATGTGAAACAAGATGGGGGAGAACACCGTTCTTACACGGATCGTTATGAGGAACTGAGTTTGTTGTGTCCTACTATGGTTACCCCGTTGGAGAACGCAATTGAGAGGTATATCGATGGTCTGCCCGATACTGTGTAGGATATTGTCACTGGTAGTAATCCTACCACTGTTAGTCAGGCAATTGAATTGGCTGCTACTCTGACCGAGTCTCAGGTCAGAAAAGGTAAATGGACCCGCAACGGTGATAAGAAGCAGTCGGTCGATTCCGTTCAAGACAAGGAAAAGGGTAAGGGTAAGAAGAAGGGTGAGTCTTCTAAGAGGTCTAGGAAGTGCAAGGCTTCCCAGAACTTTGTTGTCATTGCGCCAAATGCTCAGAACCCATCGGCTCAACCTCCTACGAAGAAACAATATGCTTGTACCGCACCTCACTGTGCTCGATGCAATGGTCATCATGCTGCCCAACAAGCTTGCAAACAATGTACTACGTGTGGTAAACTTAGGCACTTGGCCAACATTTGTCATCTGTGTCAAAATCAAGTTGTTCAAAATCCAGCACAGGTTCAGGGAAATGCTGCTAGATTCCCACTTGGTTCGTGGTACAACTGCGGAGAAATGGGTCATTTCCGCAACAACTGCCCAAGATTGGTGAACGCAAATGCCAATGTGAATCCCGCTCGTGGATGAGCGTACAACTTGAATGCAAACAAGGCACGTGCTAACAACGAGGTTGTTAATGGTACGTTCCTTGTTAACCATCGACCTGCATCTGTTCTTTTCGATTCTGGTGCCGATAGAAATTTTGTTTCGTTATCATTTGAGCCTTTGCTGCATTACCTAGAACTAAACTAAGGAAACCCTTATCTGTCGAATTTGCTACTGGTAAACCGATCATACTCGATTCTATTATTCACGATTGTCAATTGAACCTTGATAACCATCTTTTTCCTATTGACCTCACACCGATGCAACTTGGGAGTTTCGACATTATCGTTGGGATGGATTGGTTAATTAAGTTTCATGCTGAGATGGTTTGTGTTGATAAGGTTATTCGTATTCCTTTATCGTCTGGTGAAGTTTTAGAGGTTTGTGGTGAGAAACCATCTGGTGGATTGAAACTAATGTCGTGTACGAAAGCCCAAAGTTATTTACGAAAAGGATATGTGGCATTTTTGGCACATGTCACCGAGGAGAAAGGCAAGAGCAAGAGTATCCAAGATATTCTGATTGTTCGCGATTATCCAGAGGTGTTTCCTGATGAACTGCCTGGTTTGCCTCCAGTTCGTCAAGTCGAGTTCCATATTGATCTTGTACCCAATGTCAACCCGATTGCGAAAGCACCTTATCGTCTTGCACCATCTGAGATGCAAGAGTTATTGAAACAGCTTCAAGAGTTATCTGATAAAGGATTCATCTGACCGAGTTATTCACCATGGGGCGCTCCAGTCCTGTTTGTGAAAAAGAAAAATGGATCTTTTCAATTTCGTATCGATTATCGTGAGCTTAACAAGCTTACCATCAAGAATCGATATCCCCTACCACGAATCGATGATCTCTTTGATCAGCTGCAAGGTGCTACATGTTTTTCCAAGATCGATCTGCGTTCTGGGTATCATCAGCTTCGTGTACTCGAAGAAGATATTCCCAAAACTGCCTTCCGCATGAGATATGGACACTACGAGTTCACTGTCATGCCTTTTGTTTTGACGAATGCCCCAGCTATCTTCATGGATTTAATGAATAGGGTCTGTAAACCTTATTTAGACAAGTTCATCATTGTGTTCATTGACGACATTCTCATTTATTCGAAGTCTCAAGCCGATCACGAACAACACCTTCGTTTGACAATGGAACTCCTGAAGAAGGAACAACCTTTTGCGAAATTTTCCAAGTGTGAATTCTGGCTTAAAGAAGTTCAATTTTTGGGACATATAGTTAACGAGCAGGGTATTCATGTGGATCCTTCCAAAATTACTGCAATTAAGGATTTGAACACACCTACGACACCTACAGAAGTTCGTTCTTTTCTTGGTCTTGCTGGTTATTATCGACGGTTTATTTCGAACTTCTCAAAGATCGCGGTTCCACTCACTGCTTTAACTCAGAAGAATAAGTCATTTGAGTGGGGACTCAAACAAGAAGAAGCGTTCCAAACACTGAAACGAAAACTCTGTGATGCTCCTGTTTTGTCTTTGCCCGTTGGAAACGATGATTTCGTTGTCTATTGTGACGCGTCGAATCTAGGCCTTGGTTGTGTTCTCATGCAACGAGGTAAAGTTATTGCATATGCGTCAAGACAGCTGAAAATACACGAGAAGAACTACACCACTCATGATCTTGAGTTGGGCGCTGTGGTTTTTGCTCTCAAAATCTGGAGACACTATCTGTATGGCACGAAATGTGTGATTTTCACAGATCACAAAAGTCTCCAACACATTCTTAATCAAAAGGAGCTGAACATGAGACAACGACGCTGGGTTGAGTTATTGAACGATTACGATTGCGAGATTAGCTACCATCCTGGTAAGGCGAATGTTGTAGCTGATGCACTAAGCCGAAAGGAACGAGTCAAGCTTAATTCTGTTCGAACTCTATCTGATATTCAAACCCGCATCTCTCGAGCTCAACAAACTTGTGTTACACAAAATTTGATGGGTAAGGAATTACCACGTCAACTAGAGCTTAAACTTGAAACGAAAGACGATGGGTTACTCTATTTTAAGGATCGTTTGTGGATTCCGAAACAAGACGATCTTCGCACTTTAGTGATGGACGAATCTCACAAGTCTCGATACTCTATCCATCCTGGTGCTGACAAAATGTACAAGGATCTTCATACTCAGTACTGGTGGCCTGGTATGAAGAAGGATATTGCCTTGTATGTATCGAAATGCCTAACTTGTCTCAAAGTCAAGGCTGAGCATCAACGACCATCTGGTTTGCTTGTACAACCAGAGATACCAGTATGGAAGTGGGAGAACCTTGCAATGGATCTCATCACTAAGTTACCACGTACATCTAGAGGTCACGATGCTATTTGGGTTGTTATCGATCGATTAACGAAGTCAGCTCACTTTATACCAATTCGCGAGGATCCATCTGCTGATAAACTTGCCAAGATTTATGTTGATGAGATTGTATCTCGACATGGTGTTCCTTTGGATATCATTTCAGATTGTGATGCTCGATTTTCTTCTCATTTTTGGAAGACCATGCAATCTGCTGTGGGAACCCAACTAAATCTAAGCACTACTTATCATCCTCAAACAGATGGACAATCTGAGAGGATGATACAAACATTGGAGGATATGCTTAGAGCATGCGTGATAGACTTTGGTGGTAATTGGGATTCTCACCTGTCGTTGATCGAGTTCTCTTACAACAACAGTTATCATGCTAGCATTAATATGGCACCATTCAAAGCTTTATACGGTCGAAAATTTCATTCACCTATCTGTTGGAATGAGATCGGTGAAGCTCAGCTTACTGGACCTGAGCTCATTCCGGAAACAACATACAAAATCAAGAAAATTCACGATAATCTTGTGACAGCTAGAAGCCATCAAAAGAGTTATGCGGATATGCGACGCAAGCCCTTAGAATTTCAAATCAGAGACCGTGTCCTACTCAAGGTGTCCCCTTGGAAGGGAGTGGTGAGATTTGGAAAGAAAGGAAAACTTGCACCACGATATGTTGGACCATTTAAGATTGTTAAAAGAATCGAAAAGGTTGCCTATCGACTTGACCTACCTCCTGAACTTGGGAATATTCACCCAACATTCCACGTGTCCAATTTGCGAAAGTGTTTAGCCGATACTGATCTTCATATTCCACTCGACGAGATTCAAGTTGATGAAACGATGCACTTTGTCGAGAAACCTGTGGAGATAGTGGACCGTGCAGTCAAACGGTTGAAGAACAAGCGAATATGATTGGTCAAGGTTCGCTGGGAGTCCAAACCTAGCCCAGATTTTACTTGGGAACCTAAGGACCAAATGAAAGCGAAATATCTGTATTTGTTTTCACAAGTTTCCTCTAAATAAAATTTCGGGACGAAATTTCCTAAAGTAGGGGAGACTGTGACAACCGTGTTCTATAAACGATGTGCGATGTAAAACAATTTCAATTATCAATAAAACAATGTGTCTTGGTGTTAATATATGTGTGTTTTTGTTTGATGATTTTACGATTTGATTCGAGTTCGATTTCAAGCTTTAAATCTCTTTCTGGAAAGTTATACGCAATCTGGTGCGTAAACGTAATCAGTTTAACGCGACTCACTTGAATTTACATTTGGATAGTAGTTTCATCTCTATAACTCCCTTGAAGGAAACCATTGTTGTAGCTACAAAGGTAACCACTGCTGCAGAGGGAACTCCCCAGTACCAAGACAAAAGGGGCATCTGCCACTGATGATTTGGAGTCTACTCTTATCACCAAGGCAAATACAACCACCTCTGGTGGGAACTCAGGTGATCCTATTAAGTTATGCGATGAATTAAAATACAAGGATTTGACGAAGAGAATGTCATCTATTGAAACCACTGTTGGAGAAATGAAAGATCTGATGAAACAGTTGGTGGATGCTTCTAAAAGTCAGCCAAGTCACCAGCAAATTACACAAGAGTTGTGGAATTATGTGCAATCAATCTTAGCAGCTTAAAGGGAATTAGCTGAACTTCAACATAACTCACACATGGAACTGATCAGAGTTATGGTTGAGGCAAGATACCAGGATACTCAGGCAGGTATAAGGGGTATCAAAGAATCCCTTGCAAAACTAATTGGCACTTCCCCTGCACCTATCTTTGAAAAAGAAGATCAAGATGATGCCAAAAAGGGGGAAAAAGATTCTATGAGAAAACTTGATGTTGACCCCAAAGCACAACCAAAAGGTCAGCAACAAGAAAAGCCAGGGTCTGCCAAAGACACTTCTACAAAATCTTCTGAAAAATCTGATGCTAGTAAGAAAAATGGAATTGATGAGACCCTTAATAAACAAACAAATGAAGAGATTTTGGAAAATCTGGAGAGAAAAGACACAACAGATAGCAAGGCAGATGTTTGGAAGTAGAAACAGGAAACAAAGATGAAAAGAGAAAACCAAACACAAAATATTGGCACTTCTAATAGAAGAAAATCATTCAGAAACAACAGACCTCCAATTGCCACATTCCCCAAAACCTCTGCTGCTTCTAAAAAGCTTCAAACCACTGCCTCATCCAAACCTAAACCCTCACCTCAAAAGAAGCATAAAACAGCTTCATCACCACCACCATCTACCACAAAACCACCAAATGTTGATGCTACAAAAGCTTCAACAGATGTTAGACCATCAGTTGTTGACACTCCAGTGGTTTCAACAGCTGTTAGCCAAACCACTGCCCCCATTCATTTTGATCCTCCACCATCAACACAACCACCACCAACACCCCAAAGATTCCTTTCACAATCAACCTTCTCACCAAAACCACCTTCTCCATCAAAAACTCCTCCTCCTCCAAAGTTTGCCTATGCTAGAAAAAGGAAGATTTGTTGTAATTGAAGAAGAAAAATAAATTCCATCACCAATTCCTTTATCATCTGCTCCTCCTCAAATCATTCCACCCTTATCATCTCCACAAACAAACCCACTTGATCATCCACCCACAGGTTACATGCCACATGTCATTCCATTGGCAACTCAATATCCTCTGGAACTGCTTGCAGTCCAAGATGAAATGATACAATTTTAAAAGATAGAGGATCCATCCAAAAGAGCCTTCCCGTCTCTATATGGCTTCAGAACACCTTAGAATATGGATGAATATTTGAAGTTGAAAGCCAAACAAGCAGAGCTTATAGCAAAAGAAGAGAGTAAAGGATTAGGAGACAGGAGATACCAAGGTCTGATGCAACATGGGCTTACCAAAGTAAGGAAACTTGAAGACTTTGCTAGAGACTTCAGTAAATCCATGTCAAAGTTGCCACCAGATGTTGGTCTTCAAAGGGAACTAAGGGTTGATTATTTAGATCTCTGATGCGTGTGAAGTGTTATATATATTAGGTGTATATTTTAAGCCCTTTTTAACACTTATTTTTAGCCAAGTTTTCAATTTATAAAACACGATATTTTACTAACACTAAACACACATATGGGCAAGTGCACCCATCGTGAGAGTAGTATAGTGTTGGCAAGATACCGAGGTCGTCCAAGGACACAAGAGCTTTTAGTACCGGTTTATCCTCAACGTCTAATAAAAAATAAAAGTTTAGAAAAATGTTTTAAGCTAAGAAAAATAAAAACTAACTAAAAATGTTGAAAATAAAAATAAAAAGAAAAAACAGATAGACAAGATGAATCACTTGGTTCCGACTCGTATCTAGTGTAACCTTTGATTATTTCCGCACTTTTGCACTATTTTAAGAGATTATCTTAGTTATTGTAGTAGGCCCCTCTTTTGAAGGTGACGTTACCCTCACCCCAGTAGTTTGAGTCAGCAAGGATACAATCCTAAAAGGGTGGATTATTGGAAGATAATTAATTAAGTTATTAATGCAAAATATAGTAGGCCCCACTTTTGGAGGTGATGTTACCCTCGACTAAGTAGTCTGAGTCAGCAGGGATACAGTCCTAAATAGCCGGGTTATAGTATTAATAGTAGTTAACTTATGAGGGGATCAAAGAGTTTGGACCCCCGCCATCCAATACCGTTAACTATTGAAGGAGGTCCTACTAAATTTGACCCAGGTCCATTGGACCACCTCTAAACGCTAAACAATGGCAAGACCTTTACCAAACCGTTCCCTTAACCCCCGACCAGGTAGCCAACATACCTCCATATAGACCGTGGAGATATGAATGGTGAAAATCTTTTATTTTATATAGACAGTAAAATAATGCCAAGACACCACGGACAAACGATAAGGAAAGATCACCTTCAACATAAGCAACTAGTTATTAAAGTCATTAATACAAAACCAAGTAAAAAGTGCAAAAGATTAGAAATAAAAAGTATTACACTAGACACTTTGTCTTCACCAAGTGATGTAAGAGACTTAGGCAAACATGGCCTTGATTGTCAAGAACTCTTACGATCAATCTTGGATCCCGAGACGACTCACACACTCTATGATGGACAATGGATGATGGTGGTGGATGATGGTGTTATGGTGGTGGTGGGTGGTGGGTGAAGTGTGAGAGAGGTGGTGTGCCAAGGGATGGTTTGAGCTTGAGCCAAGCACTCCTATTTATAGGCTGAACAGAAGCTCGGGCACGGCCCCGTGTCCAGTGGGCACGGCCCCGTGTCCACATCCTCTCTTTCTTCATTTAATGCAGCTTTGTCTTATTAGTTGACCACGCCCCCGTGTCCGCTGTGCACGACCCCGTGTGCAGAAGAATCTTTGTACTATGAAGATTTGCCTAGATTGTGCGAATCTTATAGTTGACCACGGCCCCGTGTCCGCTGAGCACGGCCCCGTGGTGGGCAATAGAAGCTTCTACCACTTTGTCTTTTCTGCTGACACTTGGGCACGCCCCCGTGCTGGCTGAGCACGGGGCGTGTTCAGTCTTCTGATGTCTGGTTTTGCTTGGGAAGATGCTGTCGTGGGGTCGGACATGTCACGTCTTGTTCCTTTTCTTGTATTTATGTTAGATTTTGATGTCTTTTTGCTTTTTTTTTGTTAATTTGAACTCATTTAATCCTGAAAATACAAAAGGAAGACAAAAGCACACTTTTTCCAACATTAGTACTAAAAAAGGGTTAGTTTTATGCGACAATTGATGAAATTTATATGTTGCATTTTGAACACATCAAATACCCCCACACTTGAATCTTTGCTTGTCCTCAAGCAAAACTCTTTAATATGTGGCTATTACACTCCCAAATGGAATGGGTAGAAAAGATGGTTTTGGGCTTGTCATAGAGTGTCGGGATTTCCAAGATTCTTTATTTAGTTTTATTTTTATTTATTTACAATCCTATTCGTCATGATTTATTTAAAACTTTTCATAAGATAAATTACTTATTAGGGCATAACATGCCTTTGTAAAATTCTATTTATATACAAGTTCACATACCTCACGGGGATCACTCAACACTCGGCCGAAAATGTATTTTTGTGGATCACTCGAGAGCAGCATGGAACTTACTCCTACCATAGGCTTGCCAAGCAATCAATCCTCCTCCTTTTTAACTTATATACCTTTGTAAATATCAAGAGGACTTTTTGGGTGAAGGGTTAGGCTTGGGTTAAAGGTAGGTGGTTGGGTGAGTGGTTAGTGGTTAGTAGAAAAAGGCAAAAAGCGTAACAAGTTTCGGTTTTCGTAAGACTTTCTATTTTTGTAACTTTTATTTTGATAAACCTATTACTCAAACAAAGTTATTTTTGATGAACTTGTTTGTTTATTTTCTTTTGCTTCATCATCAACACAAATTTTTTTTTTCAATAGTCATACGAAGAACCGAACTTGTTACTAAAACAAAGGGTTAAAAATGAAAAAGGTTTTGGTGGGTAAAAGGGTGTTTGGTTTGGGCTATGAAATGAAAAGGTTTAGGCTCAAAGGGGCTAACTAGGGAGATTTTGGGTAGGTGGTAAAAAAAAAGAAAAAAAATAATGGTGTAGAAAAAAAAGGTTAGTCCTAATGCCTCCATCATTTACTTACTCGGGTTTAAGTTGGTAAGGACCAGGAATGTATCGTCATGGCAAGTTCTAGAGTCGTAAGAACCAAGCGGCTATTCACACAAGAAACGAAAATGAGCATTTTAGTCAAATGATATGTAAGTGTTTGCTCAATAAAGGCTTAAAACTCACTTTTGTGGGAATGGGTTTTTATGTGATCAAGTATATATAATTAAATTTTAACTAAGCTTGTCATGCCTTTTCATAATTTTCTTATGTTGGTTCTTTTTATCACGACGCTATCGGTTGTAAATTTGTAAAAATATAACCTTTTTGAGAACTTGAATTTCCCGAGTTAAACCTAGACAAGTAAAAAAAATGAAAATTTTTTAAAAAAATTTGGGGTGATTAGCGGTTCCAATAGAGTTTTGTGTAAGGCTTGTATTCAGGACTTGCAAGATTCAAGGTTTTAGCATCCCCCCACACTTAAATTACACATTGTCCTCAATGTGTCCCAAAAATAAGTTTTTAGGTTGATTGAATGTGTAAAAAGGTGTAAAAAGCGAAATTTTTGTGTTACTGGGCGCTGAACACGGTCCCGTGTTGTCCGGGCACGGCCCCGTGTTCAAGTGCCAGTAACAAGCCTGGACACGGGGGCGTGTTCGGTGAACACGGCCCGTGTCCAGTTACCTGAACTGGGTCTTTTTTCTGCAGACTGTGCAGCACGGGGCCGTGTTGGGCGGACACGGCCCGTGCCGAACTTACTGTAAATGAAGAAATTTGTCGGACGGTTCTGTTTTCCTGCATGGGGTGCTGGTTCAAGTCTCCCTTGTATCCTTTGCCATCCCAAGTGTGTTTTATTCATTGCAACACCATCCAAACACCAAATTACTAAAACCATCATTCATTAATCATAGAGAGAATTTCATAATAGTCCTAAAAATGAAAAATAAAGCAGAAAATAAAAGTTAAAAGTCCTAATATTAAATAGGTCAAGTGATCCGTAAAATCTTCCTAAGGAGTTCTATTTCTACAATAAGAACCAAAATTCCGGAAATAGACTTCCGGTCTAAAAGTCTTATAGAACTCCAAGCCAAACGGTGTTCCTTAGATGTTGCTAGAGCCATTCTTCGATCTCCCTCGGGAGAAGGGAGGCGGCTTCATGTTCCTCGACATCTGGTGGAGGAGGAGCGACACCAACCGGAACCCCTTGTAGTATGTCTCGAGGAGGTTCCGGATGTAGGGCGTACCATTCGGCCGGAATGATGACTTCCGGCACCACATTCCATGCCCTTTGGGTGATAATCGGTACCAAAGGAGGAGAGGCGAGAATGTTCAACCTTTGGTGCAAAAGGTTGACCTCCCGGAGACATCCTTCTAGTCCCACCGTCAAATGATTAATACGGTCGACCAATGCCTCTTCCACACTTGTTACTTCATCAAGGGCCTCTCTTAAGGCGTAAACATAGTTTACAAGAGAATCTTCAACCGTTGATGATCTTCTCCCCTGCCAGTTGTTTCTGGAATGCGATGAAGAGTTTCCGCTTGTTCTGCTTGCCATTCTGAGAAAACATACCGAAAAGAGATCAACTTTATGGATCCAGTACTTTGGACACGGCCCCGTGTTCATCTAACACGGCCCCGTGTTCAGATATTTGCAGGATTTATGAACAAGGAATCTTGGGGTTTCAAATTGTTTTTATGATTTTTGAAGCATTTCTGAACTTAACAACTTAAAACATTGTTATAAAACTTATTTTTAACAAGATTCAATGAACAAAAATCTAACAAACATCCCAATAAGGCTTGAAATTATGGAATGTTCAAGCTTTAATGGAAGTATGAAGAAAATTGAAGAAGATGAAAGTGGATAAAAGAGGAAAGGACAAGAAGATGGTTGAGAAACTTCTTTTAGAAAATACCTAGGATGGTATGTGAGAATATTCCTCAAATCTCTGTCCCTGGAATGGTTCAAATGTGTAGGATTCTTGACTGCATTTATAGAAAACGACAGTACGTTGCGCACGGCCCCGTGTCGGTTGGACACGGCCCCGTGTACAGATGGAATCCTGACACATTTTTGTCCGCATTCTGACAAAATCAGAAGGGAATCTTTGGGTGGACACGGGGGCGTGTTGACCTGGGCACGGCCCCGTGTCTAGAAGCTGTTTTATGATGTGCGTCTATTTTTAAGGAACTTTTCCGGATCGGGTGGTTCCTTACTGGATGGAACAACCCCAAAGTGCCTAAGATACCTTAATTGTTCTAGATTAAGGCGAGAACGCAAGAGGTTGTCGGTGAGGGTGATTCCTATGCTATATGTAGGTGGACAAGTCCAACCCTTTCTCGGGCTCTCGTTAAAGAAGGTGTATGTCGAATCGTTCAGGTCTATGTATGCATCAAACGAAGTTGATGGGGAGTCCTTCACGGCACAATCGACACAGGGACGACTATCGCTCAAGTCTTCACTAGAGTTAGAAGTATCATTGGAAACAATGAAGTTGTTTGAATGCGGTTCCAACCCTTCTTCTTGGCTATCGTCTTGGAAAAGATTATTGTAATCTTTCTTAAGTTCTCTCAACCAATTAATAATTAGATCTTCTAGTTGAAATAATTCATCGAGAAGCATTTCTCCTAGAATATCCGGTTGGGCGCATTCGAGGGAGAGATAAGGATTATTTTTACTTTCGCCCCTCTTAAGGATACCAGGAAATGATGGGTCTATATAGTGGGGTTTATAATTTAGAAAAAAGCATTCTAATTCTTCATGGTTACCACCACATAATTGACACCACATAGTACCATAAGAGTGCCGAAAGTAAAAAGTATCAGTATCACTCATGTTTGTGTCAGAAATTACCAACCGTCGGGATCTTACGGTTCTGTTTTCAGTGACTGAAGCTTGGGCACGGGGGCGTGTTGAGTGGGCATGGCCCCGTGTTCAGCCTACTGTCTGACTTAAAACAGGATTGCCAGTTCCAATGATTGGGCACGGGGCGTGTTCAGCGGGCACGACCCGTGCTGAGTTCTGCAGAAGCTGAAAAACTAAAAAAAATCCCAAAAAAAATGAAAAATAAGAAAAACGATTAGGCCGTTGATTCCTAACTTTCTTAAAATCCTTGTGTCCCCGGCAGCGGCGCCAAAAACTTGATGCGTGTGAAGTGTTATATATATTAGGTGTATATTTTAAACCCTTTTTAACACTTATTTTTAGCCAAGTTTTAAATTTATAAAACACGATATTTTACTAACACTAAACACACATATGGGCAAGTGCACCCATCGTGAGCGTAGTATAGTGTTGGCAAGATACCGAGGTCGTCCAAGGACACAAGAGCTTTTAGTACCGGTTTATCCTCAACGTCTAATCAAAAATAAAAGTTTAGAAAAATGTTTTAAGCTAAGAAAAATAAAAACTAACTAAAAATGCTGAAAATAAAAATAAAAAGAAAAAACAGATAGACAAGATGAATCACTTGGTTCCGACTCGTATCTAGTGTAACCTTTAATTATTTCCGCACTTTTGCACTATTTTAAGAGATTATCTTAGTTATTGTAGTAGGCCCCTCTTTTGAAGGTGACGTTACCCTCAACCCAGTAGTTTGAGTCAGCAAGGATACAATCCTAAAAGGGTGGATTATTGGAAGATAATTAATTAAGTTATTAATGCAAATTATGGTAGGCCCCTCTTTTGGAGGTGACGTTACCCTCGACTAAGTAGTCTGAGTCAGCAGGGATACAGTCCTAAATAACCGGGTTATAGTATTAATAGTAGTTAACTTATGAGGGGATCAAAGAGTTTGGACCCCCGCCATCCAATACCGTTAAGTATTGAAGGAGGTCCTACTAAATTTGACCCAGGTCCATTGCAGGACCTCTAAACGCTGAACAATGGCAAGACCTTTACCAAACCGTTCCCTTAACCCCCGACCAGGTAGCCAACATACCTCCATATAGACCGTGGAGATATGAATGGTGAAAATCTTTTATTTTATATAGACAGTAAAATAATGCCAAGACACCACGGAGAAACGATAAGGAAAGATCACCTTCAACATAAGCAACTAGTTATTAAAGTCATTAATACAAAACCAAGTAAAAAGTGCAAAAGATTAGAAATAAAAAGTATTACACTAGACACTTTGTCTTCACCAAGTGATGTAAGAGACTTAAGCAAACATGGCCTTGATTGTCAAGAACTCTTACGATCAATCTTGGATCCCGAGACGACTCACACACTCTATGATGGACAATGGATGATGGTGGTGGATGATGGTGTTATGGTGGTGGTGGGTGGTGGGTGAAGTGTGAGAGAGGTGGTGTGCCAAGGGATGGTTTGAGCTTGAGCCAAGCACTCCTATTTATAGGCTGAACAGAAGCTCGGGCACGGCCCCGTGTCCAGTGGGCACGGCCCCGTGTCCACATCCTCTCTTTCTTCATTTAATGCAGCTTTGTCTTATTAGTTGACCACGCCCCCGTGTCCGCTGTGCACGACCCCGTGTGCAGAAGAATCTTTGTACTATGAAGATTTGCCTGGATTGTGCGAATCTTATAGTTGACCACGGCCCCGTGTCCGCTGAGCACGGCCCCGTGGTGGGCAATAGAAGCTTCTACCACTTTGTCTTTTCTGCTGACACTTGGGCACGCCCCCGTGCTGGCTGAGCACGGGGCGTGTTCAGTCTTCTGATGTCTTGTTTTGCTTGGGAAGATGCTGTCGTGGGGTCGGGCATGTCACGTCTTGTTCCTTTTCTTGTATTTATGTTAGATTTTGATGTCTTTTTGCTTCTTTTGTTAATTTGAGCTAATTTAATCCTGAAAATACAAAAGGAAGACAAAAGCACACTTTTACCAACATTAGTACTAAAAAAGGGTTAGTTTTATGCCACAATTGATGAAATTTATATGTTGCATTTTGAACACATCAATCTCATCATGAAAACCAAGCCCTACAAAGCTAACAAGTCTCGATTCAAAGATTGATCTCTTGATGCTCTCGATGAAGAAATTAATAGAATTGAAATGATGAACAAAGATCCTCAAATGAAGAAATCTGCATCCAACTGGAATAAATTCAAGAAGGTTGATGTAGATGATGCATTGAGGTACAAAAGAAAGAGAGCAAAGCTTGTTACTGCAGGATATGGATCTGCAAGATCAACTGCAAGATGGTAAAAGCAGAAAGTTGATGAGACCTACAGAAAATTGGAAGTGCTGAGAAAGAAAGACCCAAATGTTTCTCAGAAGCCAGTATATACTAAAACCACTGCTGATAGGCCTCAACAGACCCATGCCCCTAAAAAGTTGTTATGGTCATCTGTTTTACCCATCAGTGCCTTAAATCAATTAAAAAGGCAAAAGAAGATATATGAGGAAGATGAGAAGAGGTATGCTGAACACAGTAAAGAGGCCATCAGAAACCAAATTCTATTTGGAGTTAATGATGGCTGCTGACCAACTTGCTGTTCAACTTGTTGACATAAACAAACAGTTGGGAAGCAGACCTCAATCCCCAAACTCATCTCAAATAAATCTTATACCTAGAAAGCTATCAGATCCAAAAATACTAAAGTGGAAGTCTGTTATGAAGGTTTGAATGTTATAAACGAGACGACCAAAAGTAGTTTTCACAATTAAAACAAGAACGATTTGGAACGATTTAAATGAATTGAACAAACGATTGGTTTTGGGTTGTGATCAGATAATGGGACGGGTGTGACATGATAAAAGCATGGTAGATACGCCACTGGTACTTCTTATATATAAGTGTTTCTATCATATTACATTCCGTGGCATTTTTTAGTTCACTTGGGAAAACGATGTTAAAACGATGTCACATAACGATGTTTACTAAATGATATAAACCATACGAGTTTTACTAATGAGATGATTTTCAATTTGGTTTACTTAAACAAATGTTTTGGGTTAAGAATCATGGCTGCGAGATTTTATAAACTATAACCAACTTGATTTGAGTTGGTTAACTATGTTTCAATACTATACACTTTTCAAAACAAGGTTTTTAACTTTTGATTCTTGTAGTCTAATGAGGTATTGCAACATGTAAACGAGCCATGAATCCGACACTCTCATAAAACCTATGTGCTCGCCAGCATTTCTTTGCTGACTTTGTTTTTACATATGTTTCAGGTGTTGTTGAATGATGTTGATTGCTAGGATGCATGCTCACTTTGGACTGGACGAGGCCTTAGTGACTTAATAACGATGATAGACTATGTTTAACTTGTTTGTTTAAATTTCAAGACAATGTAAATTATCTAATGAATCAATAAAACGAAACTTTTTGAATCCATGGTTGTGAAACAATGATTATGTTGCTCCACTCCCCGACGTTTCCGCCACGGTTTCGTTGTTTTTAATGCGGTCGGGGTGTGACACGGAGACATGCGTCTTCTCCTTGGCGTGATTCGAGTCGTTGCTGGATCGCGTGATAAGTTACCGCATCCTGATCGATAGTTCTCCTGCTGACAGAATTAGCATCATCACTGAAATGCTCAATCGCGTCTTCTCAAAGACCTTGCAGCGAAATTCGTTTGTGACGTACTTCAACCCTGTTGATGTGTAGATTGAGTTTCGTGTAATTTTGTATACCGGTAGTTCGTTTTGCGTGGGTTACCTGCTCGGTTGAATAAAATAGCATGGACGACATAATCATGGCATTTGCCCCAGTTAATAGACGTGGTTCCTACGTGATAACCTTTAATGAACTTCGACATAAGTTTCCAAAGGTTCTAAATGCATGTTTCCTAGCTCTCAAGGTTTTTTTTACTATATGTAATTGTTTTGTGTACTGTGCACAAAACACAATATTAGCGTATGTTTAAAAACAAAATTTTGACTCATTATTTTCGGCAACGGTTGGAAACCATATTCGAGTCTTAGGCGTTCTGTATGTATTCAAAGTCTTAATAATCTAAATCCCCAGAGAAAGGTGAGGTTAGAGCCTAGGTATCTCACACCTCTACTCCTCTTAATAACCCACAAACAGTTGACGAGGTTACACCACTTGAATTTCACGAAATTCTTGTTGGTATATCAAGTGGAGCAGCTACTACAAATGTTGAATCGACTCCCTTGAAGGCAACCATTGTTGTAGTTTCATCTCTATAACTCCCTTGAAGGCAACCATTGTTGTAGCTACAAAGGTAACCACTGCTGCAGAGGGAACTCCTGTTGGTGCATTCATCTGTCGTCTTCGTCTTGTATCGAGTCTCGGTTCGGTGCGGAGCTAATCAAGACATGATGTCATGATGACATCATCTAGGTGACATCATCAATGACATCATATTACAAATACACGTGAGATTGCATGAAAATTACAAATCAGATTTATGAATTATGAAGATCTCGCTTGAAGACAAAAGTCTTTTATTGATAAGTTCGCTTCAAAGGTTTCGCTTGAAGTCTTCATGTTTACTTCAAGCGAAATCAAGCTCATTATATATAGGCAATTTGTCATTTCAGTTGTAATTTTTCTAGAGATTCTTCCGGTGAGCCACGAAGTGCTGCCGAAGTGTTGTTAGGTCTGTAATCGCATTTGTTATCAATACAACAACAGTTTCAAGTGAAATCTTGCTGAATTGACCTCGGTTTCTTAGTTTCCGCCTCTGAAACCGAGATAAACTCTTCTGAACGACTCGTTCGGGTCCGCAAACGATCCTACAATTGGTATCAGAGCCAGTGAAGAAGAGTTCTTGTTGATTCAGCCGTAAAATCTGTTTCTACACCTTTCTTTTCGAAAAACAAAATTTTTTTTCGGTCAAAATTGGACAAAATTCACATATATTGTGCGCATACATGGTTTAATCAATCCTTGAAAGTTTCAAGTTTAAAATCAGCCTAAATCTTGTATTTTTGTGGAATTTCGCTTCAATTGTTCGAACATATGATGACATCAGCAACTGTTTTCATAGATTTCGCTTGAGAATTCACATTTCATCACTATCTCGCTTGAATCTGATATTTTACATGATTTCGCTTGAAAACATGACATATGTTTAGTTGATTTCGCTTGAGTTTACTCTGAGATTACGCTTGAAATCTTGTTGAACTTTTCACTTGAAATCATATCAGTCTTGAGTCTGTTTGAAATTAGGATCTGCTTGAATCTTCATTTAGATCTGAACTCGCTTGAATCTGATTGATAGTGCACTGTATTGTATGTTTTTCTGGTAAACAAGTTTGTGTTTAGTGTGGAAAATATATCGTTTTGTGTGTGAATATATTGGTTTATATAGTGATTGTGAAGAATCATTTCAGATCCGGCAAATAGTTTTTTATAAAATCAAGTAATGCATGAAATGATATTGTCTGCCATGTTGTTTGATAAAAGTTCTTACTTTGATAAAGTGTTTGACTGACATGTGATATCACTGCCATTTCATGTGAAAACTGTATTGTTTGTCGACCACTGCATTTATAATATTGAAAATTCCAATTAAGTTTGTCGATTAGCATGTGAGATATATCGGGTCTTGTGTTTTGAATATTGAGATTGCTGGTTTATTAAAATGACTTTTTAAGTGTGCATTTGAATATTAATTGTTTTGATAAATCAAATCATAGTGCATGTGAAGAGCTTATTATCTAGAAATTATCATTCACAAGAAATCATGTTTGGTTGTAAAATTTGTCGATTTCATTAAAGGATACATGTGACGTGATTTTAATCGATTCATGTGATTACTTTTAATTTGTTGTCGGATAAATGTATTGTGACACAAAGTTTGGAGTTTAGTCGGTTCACTCGATTTGATCAGTCCATTTATCAGTCAAGTCGTATAGTGTGGTCAGTTCGCGTGATAAAGTCCAGTTCGTACGATTTGGAGTTCAAAGATTTCAAAGGGTCAGGTCAATTGAATTCGAACCGGGTCATATCAGTCCGTACAGTTGGTCAACAGTCAGTCCGCACAGAAAATTCATAAGTTCGAGTACCAGTTTTATTCAGTTAGTTGATTAACTGTTAAACTGATTGCATTTTGTTTGTTTTTGTGTTGTTAGGTAATCGACAGGTATTTTACAAGGTGATACAGCTCATTTGAAAATTCGAAACATGGAGAACGAGTTTTACAATGCTTTTGCTAGTCCAGTTACAGTCACTCAGAGTGCTTTGCATGAAAATGAAACCGGGACGTCTCAGAAACCACCAAAACTCATGGATATTGATGATTACAATGGATGGTCCGAAAGGTTTGGAAATTGGGTTGAGGCGTATCACTTGGATGCGTGGGAACACACTGAAGAGCCGTATGTTAAGCCCACAAAGAACGATGTTGTGAATGGTACTCCGTTGACACTTAGAGAAATGAGTACTGTAGATAAAAAGAAATATCGAGATGAGAAATTGATGGTGAGTCTGCTTCAGCAAGCGATAAAAGAAGATATTTTGATACTGCTTCAACATGATGGAACTTCATATTCGATATGGAAAGAGTTGGAAGCAAAGTTTACTGGAAGTGACGATATGCTCAGGAATAAGATGTCTCTCATGAAAAAGGAATTTGACTTATTTCGGGGATTGAAAAATGAGAGTGTCAAGCAATTAATTGATAGATATTGTAACTTGGTGAGAAATATGACGAAACTTGGTGTTAAGAAAGATACTGATGAATTGGTTGAAAAACTTGCAGATGCGCTACCATATGAAACATGGGGAACATTTCTGATGATGCTGCGGTCAAACAAAACAGATTATAAGAAAATGACACTGGGAGATTTTATCAAGCATCTGGAAGCTCAGGAGATGGAGCAGAGGAAGATTGCTAGGATGAAGAATTACGATGGAGAACAAGATATCAGTTTGTATTACAAAGGTGGTGTCAACGAAAAGTCAAATTATTCTCCAAAAATTGAAACTGCTTACAGTGTGAATGATTCTTCTGAAAAGAAATCATCCCAGGGATCAAGCAGCACTAGATTTTCATCATTCGATCCAAACATTTCTGCAACAAAGAATGGAAGAAAACTTCAATGCAATATTGTATTAAATCTTGAAAGTGATCAAGATTATTCTGAAGAAGTTGCAAAAAATCAAATGTCTTTGTTGGGAATCGTGTTAGAGTCCTATAGTAGTTTTGTGGCCGGAAGGATCGGTAATCCAATGCTCACGAAAGAGGATTACGATCAAATCGATGCTGAGGAAATGGAATTGATGGATATTAAATGGTGCATGGCCAGTGTAATGAGAAGAGCTGAGAAGTTTAAACAAATCACGGGAAGAAATGATTTTCTTGATGCAAGTGTTTCAAATTTAGGCTTTGATAAGTCCAAAGTTACATGTTTTCGTTGCAGGGAAAAGGGGCATTTCAAGAGAGAATGCAAAAATCGTGAAGCTACTGGAGCTCAGAATCCTTTTGGAAACAATGATTATCACAAAAAGGCGATTTATCATCAAATCACACCACCAGCACTGCATCAGGCACAAACTGCACATGGAATGATGCAGATTAAAGACTCAAAGAAAGCTTGTCTGGGAAATGATGGTGGATTCAGTTGGGATAAATATGTTCCAATAAACAGCAAAGTGTGTTTGGCAGAACAAGATGATGAAAAACTGGCTGAAGGTTTCAATTGGAACAATTTTTGTCCAGATCAAGAATTTATGGCCAAAGAGATGTCTAAAGACACTTCAAATGTTAATGTTTTCTTTGCTAATGCTTATGATTTGAAATGTGCAGAAAGATGCAGAAAAGTCATGGAAGCAGCTGAAGAAAAACGAAGGAAGAACAAAGAAGAGGAAGAAGAAGAAGAGATATTGAAGAACGAAGCGAAAGCTGAGAAAAGAAGAAGAGCTGAGTTTTTACAATCAAGCAGAAGTGTCAAAGAAGTTCCAGAATATGAAGTGAAGATTGATGAAGAACGAGTTGAAATTTCTGAAAAGTGCATGAACTGTGATTCGTTAATCAAACAAAACAATGAGTTATTGCACAATATTCACAAGTTGAAAGAATCATATGACACAATGAACAGAGAAATTAACAAATATACTGATTCGAGTGGTGAACAAGCAATGGCGATGAATACTTTGAAAGTAGCATATCTTAGACAGCTGGATGATGCTAACTTTTATATCAAGAAATGTGCTGATTTAGAGTTGGAGCTGGCAACACAAAAGATAGAGACTGAGAAAGTTAAAAAGTTATTAAACAGTTACTCATGTTCTTCTTTTGTTGTTGACAGGATTTATCCCGTAGTGGAGAATTTGAAGACATTTGAAGAAATGAAAATGTCTGAAGAAGAGAAAACTGTGACAAAAGATGAAGTGAAGACTTCTGGTAAGAAATCAAGTGTGGTCTACACTAGATGTCCGCCCCCGGTCGAAAATGGATTTTTACCTCGAAATCCAAATTCCGAAAGAGTCGAAAAGGCAATAAACTTACAATGGGAGTCTGGGCCGTCGGATAACTTGCCAGAAAATATTGATGTCACGTACACGTCATCCGATACTGATCATGAGTCAAAGTTGATAAAAAGTGTGGTTGATCAGGTGTTAGATAAAGATGATTGTGAGGAGTCAAAACCGGAGTCCAAATTCAAGTCAAAGTCTGAGTCCGATACGTCAAAGTCAACAGTCAAAAAGGACAAACGGGTTTACGATAAAAAGTTTTTGATATCGAAATCTAATTTGAATGATGAATCATTTAAAGTGGCATATACTTTGAAAGATTCTGACAAATTATATTCTGATGAGATTTTTCCAATAAGAGGTGTTAAAACTGAAATGATTAAAAAGGTTTTCAAACTAACAGAAATCAATATTTCTGAAATAAAAGATGAAAATCTTCATGTAAAACCTAATCCTTACACCTCAAGAGTTCAACAACGTTTAAACAAGAAAATGGGTTACAATTGTGGTTATAGTTTCCAAAAGAAACCAAACCATAATCGTAATTTCAAAAAGAAAGGTCTTGGTTTTGTACCACCGAGAAATTATAAAAATGAAAAATTTTCTAAACCAAAAACTGTGTTTGTTTCAGGAAATACTTTAGATGATGAGAAAGAGCAAGCATTCAGAAAGCAGACAAATCAGGAATTCCTTTTCAAGAAGCAAGAAGAGTTGAAGAAAAATGCTGTGCCAAAGAAGATAGAAACCAGAACCTGTTTTCAGTGCAAGATTGCTGGTCATGTTGCTAGGAATTGTCCGAAAACATTCAAACCAAAACAGGAAGTATCTGGTAAACTGAAAGAGAAAGTTGTTGAGAAAACTGAACTTTCAACCCGAAAGTTCACAGGCTTTGAAAATTCAATCTTTGAGAAGGGAGAATGTTCAAAAAATGTGATTAAAAGAAAAGAAAATCTTATAAATCAAAAATGGGTTGTTAAGGGTTCAGGAAACAGTTCTGGTGATGAATCTGATTCCACAAAATCAGAGGAGCCAAAAGTTGTTAAAGAAAAGGTTGAAAAATCAGTTCCAAAAGTGGATAATGTGAATTTTCCATCTTTGAGTGCTGAAAATTTTAAAAAGAAAGTTGGGAAAGTTGAAATTTCAAATCAATTTTATTCTGACAAGAAGAAATTTGATGTTGATAAAGCTTTCAACGGAACAGTGAAACACATTTTTGGCAAAATGATCAATGGTAAGGCCAAAAGTGTTAAAGAATTTTATGCTGCCAAAAGAGGAGGTCACAGGTTAGTTGAAAGAAAAGATGATGAAGTGATTGTTACACCCAAGGAAGGTCAGGCTTGGGTGGACATATTTTTCAAAGAGTAAAAACCTGACTTGCCGGAGATCCCAAGTTGGTAATCGTGAATCATGAATCGGCATCATTCTTTATCATGTTTGTATAAAATGTTTGAGAAGTTTTGCAGGACTTGCCGGAACTCCCAGGTTTGTAAGCGAGGAGTAGGAATCGGCACCTTGAGAATTCAACTAACAGATGATGTTTGGTTGAAAATGTTTGATTGGATTGATCTTAAAAGTGGTAAATCAGGGACATTAAGTTGTATCTGATTTTCTACAAGTGGTTGAAAAACAATGTGATGATTTAATCCCCAATTTTACAAGTGATAAAATCAACAAAACTTATTTTCCGGAAAAACCATTTGATTAAAACAAACTTAAGTGTTTTGAAATCGATGGGAAAATAGTTTGTTGTGAGGGGGAGTTCTGATTGTTTATGCCAAGTGGATGGCGAATTGAAGTGATTCGATATCAGTTGTCATGTTTTTGTACAGTTTGTTTTCAAATTTCCTAAAATGTGTTTGCATTTTAGGGGGAGTAAGAATTTTAGAAAATCCAAAAACATTTGAAAATTTGAAAAAATCAAAAACATGATAAAATGAAAAATGAGTTTTGTTGCATAAAAGAGGAAATGATAGTACATCAGTGGACGATCACAGCATGCTAAAGATTTGGTAAGAGTAAAAAGTGATAAACGGTCTCACTGATGATGTGCCAGTAGGTTTTTGCACATTTAGTAAATTGTGACGAGATATAAACCTAAATTTCAAACTTGCTTGTTCTGTGGGTTAACACAAACTTGGATATATAGGTAACCCCTGAAATCTTGTTTGAAAGGTCCCTTATTCTGAGATACTAGGTCTTTATGCTCAGTGATATCTGGGGTATTATCCCGGGACTTCTGATTTTGTGGAAGCAATGGCCTAGTCCCCGGAGAATACTTTCTGCTTGCTTGAAAAATAGCACCACCCTCAGCTAAAAAATGATGAAACATTGAAAAATGCTAATCATGGCTGTTGTAATTCAAAAGATCCTCTAAAGGGGACACACCTAAAAGTCAACTAGGCTCTCTGCTGAACGGAAGTTCTGACCTGAGCTATCACGGTTGCATAATTTATTCCCCTGACAGATATCATCTGTGGTATACTCACCTGTAAGACTGAATATTGGGATCTGGATACGGGAGTATATTCAAGTAGTGGGACACACGAATAAGTTCAAGAGCTTAAAACATTAACCTCGTATCTCGGATCAATTGAACTTTGTGTGAAAATTTAAGTGGATCAATATACTGACAATCTAGGTGAATTGTTTAGAACTTAAAATGAAATGAAGCTTAACGGTGTTGGTGTTTTGTCTCAAAAACTGATATGATCCTCTTACACAAACTCACAAAAATATTGTTTGTAAATATTTCATTTTCTGCATTTCTATTTCAGTCAAAAATCAAAAAGATTTTAGTGTGTTTTAGCATAAAGTTTGAAAAATTTAAAAAGATTTTCGACAACTGGTGTTGGAGAGCTGATTTTCAAAATTCCAAATGCTAAACATGATGAACAAATGGTTTGGGTGAAAGTGTTTGAAGAATGTTGAAATGAAATGAAAAAAAAAATGTTTTGAAATATAAATGTTATTCCTGCAAGTGGTAAATTAGTCTTGAAAATCTTATCTACAAAATGGTTATCAGAAAATTTATTTTTGGGTAGAGCTTTTGCAGGTTAGCCAGGTTCTGAAATCTGAGAGTGATGAAGTGCCAGGTTACGATCTAAAAACCTGTGGAAAGTGAATTCCAGACTACGATCCCAGCAGATTGAGAGGGGGAGTCTGAAGACATCAAGACTCGTAAACATTTGAGAGAGAGGAGTTTGTTGATGTTAAAGATAGAGAATGAGGATTCTTGAAATGACAAATACTTCAGAGAAAGATCAAAGACTGATAAAGACTGAAGATGCAAAGACTCGACACTTAAGACTCGTCAACATCTGAGGGGGAGTCTGTTGGTGCATTCATCTGTCGTCTTCGTCTTGTATCGAGTCTCGGTTCGATGCGGAGCTAATCAAGACATGATGTCATGATGACATCATCTAGGTGACATCATCAATGACATCATATTACAAATACACGTGAGATTGCATGAAAATTACAAATCAGATTTATGAATTATGAAGATCTCGCTTGAAGACAAAAGTCTTTTATTGATAAGTTCGCTTCAAAGGTTTCGCTTGAAGTCTTCATGTTTACTTCAAGCGAAATCAAGCTCATTATATATAGGCAATTTGTCATTTCAGTTGTAATTTTTCTAGAGATTCTTCCGGTGAGCCACGAAGTGCTGCCGAAGTGTTGTTAGGTCTGTAATCGCATTCGTTATCAATACAACAACAGTTTAAAGTGAAATCTTGCTGAATTGACCTCGGTTTCTTAGTTTCCGCCTCTGAAACCGAGATAAACTCTTCTGAACGACTCGTTCGGGTCCGCAAACGATCCTACAACTCCCCAGTACCAAGACAAAAGGGGCATCTGCCACTGATGATTTGGAGTCTACTCTTATCACCAAGGCAAATACAACCACCTCTGGTGGGAACTCAGGTGATCCTATTAAGTTATGCGATGAATTAAAATACAAGGATTTGATGAAGAGAATCTCATCTATTGAAACCACTGTTTGAGAAATGAGAGATCTGATGAAACAGTTGGTGGATGCTTCTAAAAGTCAGCCAAGTCACCAGCAAATTACCCAAGAGTTGTGGAATTCTGTGCAATCAATCTTAGCAGCTCAAAGGGAATTAGCTGAACTTCAACATAACTCACACATGGAACTGATCAGAGTTATGGTTGAGGCAAGATACCAGGATACTCAGGCAGATATAAGGGGTATCAAAGAATCCCTTGCAAAACTAACTGGCACTTCCCCTGCACCTATCTTTGAAAAAGAAGATCAAGATGATGCCAAAAAGGGGGAAAAAGATTCTATGAGAAAACTTGATGTTGACCCCAAATCACAACCAAAAGGTCAGCAACAAGAAAAGCCAGGGTCTGCCAAAGACACTTCTACAAAATCTTCTGAAAAATCTGATGCTAGTAAGAAAAAGGGAATTGATGAGACCCTTAATAAACAAACAAATGAAGAGATTTTGGAAAATCAGGAGAGAAAAGACACAACAGATAGCAAGGCAGATGTTTGGAAGCAGGAACAGGAAAAAAAGATGAAAAGAGAAAACCAAACACAAAATATTGGCACTTCTAATAGAAGAAAATCATTCAGAAACAACAGACCTCCAATTGCCACATTCCCCAAAACCTCTGCTGCTTCTAAAAAGCTTCAAACCACTGCCTCATCCAAACCTAAACCCTCACTTCAAAAGAAGCATAAAACAGCTTCATCAGCACCACCATCTACCACAAAACCACCAAATGTTGATGCTACAAAAGCTTCAACAGATGTTAGACCATCAGTTGTTGACACTCCAGTGGTTTCAACAGTTATTAGCCAAACAACTGCCCCCATTCATTTTGATCCTCCACCATCAACACAACCACCACCAACACCCCAAAGATTCCTTTCACAATCAACCTTCTCACCAAAACCACCTTC
This sequence comes from Helianthus tuberosus, assembly GCA_030545235.1. Taxonomy (NCBI): domain Eukaryota; kingdom Viridiplantae; phylum Streptophyta; class Magnoliopsida; order Asterales; family Asteraceae; genus Helianthus; species Helianthus tuberosus. The sequence continues at coordinate 24,468,081 of CM060432.1, forward strand.
TCCATCAAAAACTCCTCCTCCTCCAAAGTTTGCCTATCCTAGAAAAAGGAAGATTTGTTGTAATTGAAGAAGAAAAATAAATTCCATCACCAATTCCTTTATTATCTGCTCCTCCTCAAATCATTCCACCCTTATCATCTCCACAAACAAACCCACTTGATCATCCACCCACAGGTTACATGCCACATGTCATTCCATTGGCAACTCAATATCCTCTGGAACTGCTTGCAGTCCAAGATGAAATGATACAATTTTAAAAGATAGAGGATCCATCCAAAAGAGCCTTCCCGTCTCTATATGGCTTCAGAACACCTTAGAATATGGATGAATATTTGAAATTGAAAGCCAAACAAGCAGAGCTTATAGCAAAAGAAGAGAGTAAAGGGTTAGGAGACAGGAGATACCAAGGTCTGATGCAACATGGGCTTACCAAAGTAAGGAAACTTGAAGACTTTGCTAGAGACTTCAGTAAATCCATGTCAAAGTTGCCACCAGATGTTGGTCTTCAAAAGGAACTAAGGGTTGATTATTTGGATCTCATCATGAAAACCAAGCCCTACAAAGCTAACAAGTCTCGATTCAAAGATTGATCTCTTGATGCTCTCGATGAAGAAATTCATAGAATTGAAATGATGAACAAAGATCCTCAAATGAAGAAATTTGCATCCAACTAGAATAAATTCAAGAAGGTTGATGTAGATGATGCATTGAGGTACAAAAGAAAGAGAGCAGAGCTTGTTACTGCAGGATATGGATCTGCAATATCAACTGCAAGATGGTAAAAGCAGAATGTTGATGAGACCTACAGAAAATTGGAAGAGCTGAGAAAGAAAGACCCAAATGTTTCTCAGAAGCCAGTATATACTAAAACCACTGCTGATAGGCCTCAACAGACCCATGCCCCTAAAAAGTTGTTATGGTCATCTGTTTTACCCATCAGTGCCTTAAATCAATTAAAAAGGCAAAAGAAGATATATGAGGAAGATGAGAAGAGGTATACTGAACACAGTAAAGAGGCCATCAGAAACCAAATTCTATTTGGAGTTAATGATGTTGCTCACCAACTTGCTACTCAACTTGCTGACATAAACAAACAGTTGGGAAGCAGACCTCAATCCCCAAACTCATCTCAAATAAATCTTATACCTAGAAAGCTATCAGATCCAAAAATACTAAAGTGGAAGTCTGACAAAGATACCCACATATTGACTCTACTCAGATCTGATGGTAATGTTGAAAAGCTATCAAGGAAGGCTGCATATGGTCTGAATGCAGGAGACCTTCAAGATCTACTAAACCTTCAACTGATTAGGGATAAAGAAGATACAAATTCCTTGGATTTTGAGCTCTAATTAAAAGGGCAAAGCAGGGAACTGTTGATGAGAAAATAAAGACCAGAGAATAAAGAAGGGTTTTGGCATCATCTCTTCTAGGGGGAGATTGTTGGCTCATGTGAACCTTCTTGAAGAACAGATGATACAAAGCCAAAACCGGTTCTGCAACAACTGATCCTAATAACAGTGTTTGAATTCTATTTCCCTTCAATGGAAGTGGCTTCCAACATCTGATGATATGTAAAGTCCGCTGATACCTAAAGACTGTTATGTACAAAGGTCTGCTGAAGTATAAAGTCTGTTGAAGACCAATCCTCTATTGAAGTCAAAGAACTGCTTGAAGTCAAAGGCCTGATCAACATTTACAGAAAGCACTGCTCAAGCTTCATCAGTGGTTGAGCCCATCAGCGGATAAAATCATCAGTAGATAGTTAATCAGTGTTAATTGTAACAGTGTTTGTAATCATCAGTGTTTAGAGGTTGTTAAGATTGTTAGCTGTCATTGTCTAGGTGACATTAGCCAAGATGCTACAGTGTTTAGGATTGTACTATAAATAGACAGTGCCTATACTGTTCTATTAGCTCTTCTCACACACTTGCATTTTGTAAGAACTAGCACTTGTGAGCTCATGGTGAGGGGGACATAGCAATTCATGTATACGTTGAATCTTTTGTAATCAAATCATTCGACACAAAGTTTTTGTGATGAAAGTTGTTCTTTCCTTGTTTGTGTTATAAAGTTTTTACTTCATTTCACTGTAAATTATCATCTGTTTATCTTCATTCATTTATCATCTTATAAAATATCACAAACAAGTAAACTCAGATCCTAACAATTGGTATCAGAGCATAGGTCAGTCAAATTCGATTTAACAATCAATTTGACATAAAAGATTAGCTCAATTTCATTGATACTCTGTTGTTCGTATTTGTTTAAAAACAAAGTACAAGTTTAATCACGTTCAAAGTTGATTAATCAAAAACTCTGTAAAACAACCAAAATGTCTTCACAATCACAAGATCCTCACAGCACTAGCACACTCTACAAGCCACCTATACTTGTCAGATCTGAATACAATATCTGGCAATGTAGGATGGGCCATGTTAGCATAACAAAACACTGGTTGCTGGAAGTCTGTCATCTTTGGACTTCATGTTCCAATGGTGCTAAGTGTAGCAGGATTTTCAGATGATTGAGTTAAATGCTAAGGCATTTAGTATAGTGGCCACAGCACTACCCAATGACATATGTCAGCTCCTGAGGTTTTATGCCAGTGATCTAGATTGATAAAGGGCTTTCCTCGTATATCTAGTGTCAACCTTTACTTTTATTTCTCTTTGTTTTATAATTGATGTGAAACTTGTGCTCCGGAAACACCACACGATATAGGAAACTATATTTTATCAAAGAAACAATGTGTTTTGGTCTCAAAATTTGTTTATTTGCGTTTGACAATTTCACCTTTTGATTCTATTTCAATTTCAAGCTTTAAATCGCTTTCTAGAAAGTTACATGCAAACTGATGCGTAAACGTAATCAGTTTCATGCGGAAAACACTCCGGAACAGTGACATAGGCTTAACATTCCTTAAATAACTTTTATATAACTTAGAAATAAGTTTTGAAGGCTTTGGTGTGTCAAAAACAAGTTTATTCACTCTCAGGGACTATTTGCGTCAAACTGTGAAAGTCTGCTGATTCGTATAGTAACGAACGTTCCGGAACTTGATCATAAGCTAAATGTACCCTAAACATCCTTTGCATAGCTTAGAAATAGGCTTTGAGGGGTTCGTTATGCGAAAATATGCTTACTTGATCAATAGGGACTAAAAGCGTCAAAAAGTGCAAAAATTTGCATTTACGCGCATATCTTACGTTCTGAATATATCCGGGCATCCAAAAATTTTTGTAATCATTAAAATATTTTATGTTAGTGTTTGGAATGTTAGAATTTCACTCGTTGCGTAATTTGGATCGATTTCGCGTTCGTTAGGACTTCCGTCGTAATTAACCGAACAAGTGCTGTATGACATATATGTGTTCACTAAGTGCTTTTATGTGTATTATTCTGATTATGCAAATGTGATGTTTATCTAAATCCTTAAGTGATCTACCTATCTTCATAGTTAGATTCTTATAGGATACGCCACTGGTACTTCCTATATATAAGTATGCTTATTGTATTACCCTTCGTGGCGTTATCCCGAATCACCGTTAGGATTTAGGATGTTGTAGTACAATGATTCGATGTGACGAGAACCTGATCCCTGAAGTATCTATCTATCTTCATAGCAAGACATACTTGTAGGATGATTAGAGTACTAATATTGAAGTCCTTGTTTGGAATTCATTAGGTACTTTAATGCGTGTTTGACTAGATGATGTGACGAGAACCTGATCCCTGTAGTATCTATCTATCTTCATAGCTAGACATATATGGGATGTTTAGAGTACTAATATTGGAGCCCCTGTTTGGATTCATTGTGTACTTTAATGCGTGTTTACGAGTTGGAACAAGTTGACGATTATGTGTTTTATGTGGTAGTTGTGATTTAGATAACGGAACAGGTGTAATAAAATAAGAACATGGTGGATACGCCGCTGGTACTTCCTATATATAAGTGTTCTTATTTTATTATTCTTGTAGCGTTATCCAAATCACATTAGGATTTTGTGTACAATTGTTTCAATGTTTGATTATCGAAATCTTCGTAGAATCTCGCATATCTTTATATGTTAAATTCTTAGAAGGAAATCTAAAGTATTATCATGAATCATTGATTTGATTCATATAATACTTACACAAGTTTTGATTTATATCAAAACAGTTATTCTTAATCCTTGATTGGATTTTTAATAACATATTAACGAGTTTTACGATGTTTTAAACGAGATTACGATGTAAGGCATAAAAATGACTTAGTAATAATCATATTGCCATATACAAAACTATTTGTCATGAGTTTTCATAATCAAGATTATGTATTGCAATACTAAACTTTTTCCATCCTCTAGCTTCAAGATTTATTTTCTATCGACAACTCTCGTAGTTTCCAAAGCTGAGATAAGCATGCAAATCGCATTGTTATTATGGGTGCACACACATGTAAGTCCCAGTGAGGCTTAACGAGTGTGAAAAGGGTTTCGCTCCGTTGTCTGAAGTGATGATAGAACTCAGTAAACTATGGAAGTCATAGTGATGCATGACTCCTACTCAAACCCGACTTTAACCTTTTCCCACTTGTTTTATTTAGAATCATGAGTGGACGAGCTGGCGGACGTGGTGGAGGCCGCGACGGTGGACGTGGCAACATTAATATGACCCAGGTTGAATTGACCGATTTGATCAATACTCGTGTGGCTGAAGCCTTGGCGGCTCAGCAGGCTGGTACGATATTGCCAAATACACTTTAACCTTGTGTAGCGTACTCAAATCTTACCCGTGTGTCGTGTTCTCTTTCGTCTTTAGGTCATCATGTGAATCAGAACAATCCGCCTGTTTGCACGTTTAAGACGTTCATGGATTGTAAGACACAGACGTTCAGTGGGACTGAAGGAGCTGTGGGAGTACTACGTTGGTTTGAGAAGGTAGAATCGGTGTTTGCTATGTGTAACTGTCCTACTGGGGACAGAGTGAAGTATGCTTCAGGCACACTTGAGGATGGTGCCTTGACTTGGTGGAATGCCCAAGTCCAGATGCTAGGTATTAAAATGGCAAATGCGAACACTTGGGAGGATTTTAAAGAGCTAATGAGGGAGGAATAATGTCCTCATGACGAAGTGCAGAAACTGGAGAATGAGTATTATGATCTGAAATTGGTGGGGTCTGAGATTGAGGCATACACGAAACGGTCTCATGAATTAGCTATTATGTGCCCGAACTTATCACGACCTCCACACTGAAGAATCGAACTGTACATCAAAGGATTAGTCCCGCATGTTAAGGGCTTGGTCACAATAGCAAACCTCAATAACTTATCCCAGATCATCCGTTTAGCTCACAAGATCACAGATCAGGAGGTGGAGCGTGGCTCGCTACCACCGCGTGTTTCTACTACTGCTGCTACCGCTACAGCTACTACTCCTGCTACTAATAGCAAATGTAAATGGAATGATGTGGACAAGGTGTTCAATCCGAATCAGTCACAGAAGAAACCAGACACCAGAAACAATCACAGTTTTAGCCAGTCATCCTCAGTTAATCAGAATCAGAGCAACAACTCGAATCAGGGTTCTTAAGCAGGAAAGCAACCCAAGTGTAACAAGTGCAACTTTCATCATCGTGGGCCGTGCACCCGAGTCTGTCACAGGTGCAACAAGGTGGGCTATATGGCTAGAGATTGCAGGGCTCCACTCCCAAGACAGCAACAGCAACCCCACAGCAACAGCAGCCACAACAACAGGAGAGGCAGCAGCCTCAGTAGAATCAGGGAAATCGTAAGGGGTGTTTTCAGTGTGGAGACGAGGGTCACTTCAAGCGGGATTGCCCTTAACTGAATCAGAATGCTGGTAATAACAATAACAACACTAGGAACAACAACAACAACAGAAACAATGGTGGGAATGGTGCACGTGGAAGAGTGTTTACCATTGGTGCTGGGTAAGCTAGGAATGATGGCAACATGGTGACCTGTACGTTTTCTCTGAACAATCTATTTGCTTTTGTTCTATTCGACTATGGTGCCAATTGTAGTTATGTGTCTTTGGGGTTCAGTCGTCAGTTAGGGTTAACTCCTACACCTCTTGTAACCAAACACGTAGTAGAATTAGCTGATGGCAAATCGATTGAAGCCTCGCAAGTCCTTTTTGGGTGTAAACTCGATCTTATGGGTCAAGTGTTCGACATTGTCCTACTCCCCGTTACTCTTGGAAGTTTTCATGTGGTCAATGGTATGGATTGGATGTCTAAACACCGAGCGGAAATTCTTTGTAAGGAGAAAATCGTGCGTATCCCTCTCCCCAGTGGAGAATCTTTGTCGGTCCAAGGTCATCGTAGTAGTGATGTGGTTGGCATCATCTCAGCCATGAAATTTCAGAAGTGTCTACGAAAGGGCTACCCTGCTATTTTAGCGCTTGTTACCGATACTCAACCTTAAGAGAGGAAAATCGAAGACTTACCAGTTGTTCGTGAATTTTCTGACGTTTTTCGTGAAGAACTTCCTGTTTTACCTCCACACCGTCAGGTAGAATTTCAGATTGACCTTACACTAGGAGCAGCCCCGATTGCCCGTGCTCCTAATCGTCTTGCACCAGGAGAGTTGCAAGAGCTGTCAAATCAACTCCAAGAACTGTTGGATAGAGGTTTTATCCGACCCAGTTCTTCGCCTTGGGGAGCCCCAGTTTTGTTTGTGAAGAAGAAAGACGGATCCTTTTGTATGTGTATAGATTACCGTGAACTCAACAAGGTGACCGTCAAGAACCGCTATCCTTTACCACATATCGACGACCTGTTTGACCAGTTGCAAGGGTCAGGTTTTTACTCGAAGATTGATTTAAGATCAGGCTATCATCAGATGAGAGTCTGAGAGGAGGATGTTCCTAAAACAGCTTTTCGAACGCGGTATGGCCATTACGAGTTTTTTGTTATGCCATTCGGGTTAACTAACGCACCAGCAGTGTTCATGGATCTCATGAATCGTGTGTGCAAACCGTATCTTGACGATTTCGTCATTGTATTTATCGATGACATCTTGATCTACTCTAAGAACAAGGAGGACCACGAGCGACACTTGCGTTTTATCTTGGAGCTCCTGAGGAAGGAGCAACTCTACGCGAAATTCACTAAGTGTAACTTCTGGATTTGAGAAGTACACTTCCTCGGCCATATTGTTAATGAATCGGGGATACATGTGGATCCTGCTAAGATTGATGCTATCAGAAATTGGGCGGCACCGAAGACTCCTTCAGAGGTGCGACAATTTCTTGGTCTCGTTGGGTACTATCGCATGTTTATCAAAGACTTCTCAAAGATTGCTCAACCTTTTACTTCATTGACACAGAAAGGCGTGGTATACTCTTGGGGAACGAAGCAGGAAGATGCTTTCCATCTCTTGAAACAAAAACTCTGCAGTGCACCAATCCTGTCATTACCTGAGGGTACCGAGGATTTTTTGGTGTATTGTGATGCTTCTATTCAGGGCCTCGGTTGTGTGCTAATGCAACGCGAGAAGGTGATAGCGTATGCTTCTCGGCAGTTGAAGGTTCATGAGAAGAATTACACGACTCACGACTTAGTGTTGGGGGCCATGGTCTTTGCTTTAAAAATCTTGAGGCATTACTTGTACGGTACTAAATGCATTATTTATACCGACCACAAGAGCCTTCAGCATATCTTTGATCAGAAGGAATTGAATATGCGATAGCGTCGCTGGGTAGATCTCTTAAACGACTACGATTGCGCCAACCACCCAGATAAAGCTAATGTTGTAGCTGATGCCCTTAGTCGAAAGGAAATGAAACCCAAGCGTGTACGAGCCTTACAGCTCACTATTCACTCAAATCTTCCTGGTCAGGTCCGTTCAGCTCAGACGAAAGCGTTGAAGGAAGAAAACCTGGAAGCTGAATATTTGCGGGGCATGGAGAAACGACCTGTGGAAAGATCTGACGGCATTTATTATTTTATGGAACGGGTATGGGTTCTTTTGTACGGTAATCTTAGGGAGCTTGTGATGGACAAGGTGCACAAGTCTCGATACTCTGTTCACCCGAGTTCGGATAAGATGTACAGGACCTTAAAGTCTTGTATTGGTGGCCGAAGATGAAGGCTAACATCGCGACGTATATGAGTAAATGTTTGACTTGTGTGAAAGTCAAGGTAGAGTATCAGAAACCCTCAAGCCTGCTTCAGTAACCAGGGATACCCATGTGGAAATGGGAGTAAATCGCTATGGATTTCGTCACCGGTTTGCCAAGAACTCAAAATGGAAACGATACCATCTGGGTGATCATGGACCGTCTCACGAAGTCAGCGCACTTTCTAGGAATCAAAGAAACGGATAAGTTATCACACTTAGTTGTTGTTTATCTAAAGGAGGTGGTTTCTAGGCACGGGGTGGCAACCTCTATTATCTCTGATCATGATCCGCGTTTTATATCAGAAATGTGGCAGGCGATGCATAAATCATTCGGCTCACGTCTCGACATGAGTACCGCATAACACCCACAGACGGATGGTCAAAGTGAAAGAACCATCCAAACGCTTGAAGACATGCTACGAGCATGTGTGATCGATTTTGGTAAGGGCTGGGAGAAACACTTGTCGTTGATAGAGTTCTCTTACAACAACAGCTAAGATTCCAGTATTCAGGCAGCTCCGTTCGAAGCATTGTTTGGGCGGAAATGTCGCTCCCCTCTTTGTTGGGCTGAGGTGGGTGACAGCCAGATCACAGGTCTGGAACTTGTACTTGAAACTTCAGAGAAGATTGTCCAAATCAGAAATCGTATGGCGGTAGCGCACAACCGTCAAAAAAGCTACGCTGACAAGCGTAGGAAACCTTTGCAGTTCGCCGTGGGCGATCGTGTTATGTTGAAAGTCTCGCCCTGGAAGGGCGTGGTACGCTTTCGGAAGCGCGGCAAGCTTAATCCACGCTATGTTGGACCATTCAAAATCCTAGAACGAATCGGTAAAGTGGCCTACAAGCTTGAGTTACCTGCTGAGTTGGGTAACGTCCATGATATCTTCCATGTCTCACAATTAAAGAAGTGTTTGTCTGATGAAACACTTGTGGTACCACTTCAGGAACTGAAAATCAACGATAAATTGCAGTTTGTCGAAGAACCAATCGAAATTATGGATCGGGAAGTCAAGGTACATAAGCATAGTCGAATTCCGATCGTGAGAGTCCGTTGGAACTCGAGACGTCGATGGGAGTTCACATGGGAACGCGAGGATCAGATGAAGCTCAAGTACCCTCACTTATTCCCAACTGACCAATCTAAATCTGATGCAACTGGTAAATTTCGGGGCGAAATTCCCTTTCAAGTTGGGGATGATGTGGCACCTGCGGAAAATCCCAGTCATCCTGATTTAACATATGGCCACTTTGGATTACATGTCAAATTTCGGGTTGAAATTTCTTTCAAGTTGGGGATGATGTGACAACCCGAAATTTCAAGGTCTTTCTCTACGCGTCACTTGTTTCACAAATCCTGTTTTCACAATTCGCTTTTATGTTGTACCATGTGCTTTAATTGTGAATGATTATAATACTATTAGGTTTGGTTGTTATATGAAAGTTAGAAACTGTTGATGTTTAATGTTGAGTTATAACTTGTCCATATCACAATCTGCTCGACGAAGAGTTCATGACAACGAAGTCCGTCGTTGCATGCATCTCCTGACGAAGAATGATCCATCGTCACATTCAACCTTCGACGAAGGTTAATGTTCGTCTCCCTCACATATGGCGAAGAGTGATTCTTCACCGGCCCAGATCCTTCGAAGCCCATGAAGGGCCCGACTCACTTATTCTAGTACATTCGTACGTAGGGTTTGGTTATTTCACAAAACTCACCCTATTGCAACCCTAGCATTATTATTTCCCTGCTCTCTATCGACGGCAACATTTCTTTTAAGATCAAGGTCGTTGATCAATCCTTCCAACACCCTCGTGCACACATAATCTTACGGTTAGTAACGTTATCATAATTGGAACAAAATTTCTTACGATTCTTGTTCATGTGTGCGTTTGTTTGGTTATGTGTTACGAATGAGTATAAAGTAAGATCTAATGTCTATTTAGTGGGTTGAATTGATGGTAGTTAAGAACAGTTCCTGAATTACATGAATCTCGTGAAATTGAAACTAGGGTTTGCGTGGCAAAGGGGTTGCGGTGTTGGGAAATGGGAAACACGGACGGGTATAATGTTTGATGAAACTGTTATGTTTAGAATGGATCTGAATGCTTGATGATTTCTCATAACTAGGGTATTTAACCGTGGAATTCTCGATGTTTAATGAAACTGTCAAAATTGTTAACTGCTTTTTAGAAATCAAAGGAGTTGTAACTGTGTATGAGGGACGACGAAGAATATAGCCCAACAAAGGATGGATCCTTCGTCGACAGACTCATGACGAACCCCCTGATTCTTTTTCATGCCCATCCACAATGAAGAATTGATTCTTCATCGTCTGGTGTTTGACGAACTCCTTGAATCCTTCGTCACATTCGTCTCAGGCAAAAAATGAATCTTCGCCATAGGGATACTTCGCCGAGAAGACATTGGGTAGAACACTAGACAGTTGCGATGCTTGTGTTGATGAATACTTGTGTTTACAAATACTACTTGTTGCATGATAACAATACTGATTAAGAATAAGAAATCTGACTTGTCTTGTGTGGTTAGAACATTCATCTGTTATGTGTTGATTTGTGATACTCACATGGGATGTGGACTTGTATGTGAATTAGGTACTTGATACATGTCATACAGTGATCTTTGTGATGAATGCAATCTGTGTTAAATACGTGAATTAATTGATTGTGAAACTGATGATGATTGGTAACCACAGTAAGGTTTGGGTTGACCAACTTGGACGGGTAACTTAACATACCGAGCAAATCAAAGGTGAGTTCATTTCTTTTGAGCATGCGTCCCGGTGGGTGGGATAATCATTGGGTATTCCTGAGAGGAATAAGTCTTTTGGGTAAAAACTGGAATGTTAGATAATACACTCATTTCCTATCACCTTAAGTACCATCTTCTACCGAATAGTTACCTGAGAGGTAACGGGGTATTAGTTGATAGTGCTATTAGGCTTGGCAACCTCACACCATACCTGAGAGGACGGGCGTGAACTAATGACCTTAAATCATGACCAATGCTTAGATAGGGGGCATTGGGGAGGGGCAAAACAATTTGGAAGCCATCTTGTACGGTACTCGAGTTATTATCAACATAATAATTAATGAATTGAACTAAACACTTGGTAACTAACGTTTTGGTAAAACTATGAACTCACCAGCGTTGTCTGATACACTTGTTGCATGCTCGCAGGTCGTTAGGTAATATGGACAAGGAACTTGCTATCTGGGATTGCTGGAGTGGTCATGGGTCACACTACTTGGATATGCATGTCTTGTTTACTGATTTCACATACATTTGGTTTTGAAATGTTTAAAAAGTGATTTACTATTTGCTTCCGCTGAACATGTTAAGCTTGGATTATGATTATGAATGTTTTAAATGGAAAGTTTATTTTACAACTTGATGTTAGTTCAATGTGATTGGTGGCTAGATCCTGGTACGTCACACGCCTAGCGGGGTCACCGCATGTGGTATTTTGGGGGTGTGACAATATCTTGCAGTGTCAGAAAATGCAGTAAGTGCAGTCTTGGTAAAAGATCATGAAGGTCAGCAGTATCCTGTCTATTATGTTAGTAAAAGTTTATTAGATGGTGAGACTAGATACTCTCATTTAGAAAAATTTATATTACATTTAGTTATGGCATCAACTAAGCTTAGGCATTACTTTGAAATACATAGGATACTTATTAAATCCAACTATCCTATTAAAAATATGTTTAGAAAACCCGAGATGTCTGGTAGAATGGCTAAGGGGTCTGTGAAACTAACTACTTATGATTTAGTATATGAACCTAGGAATGCTATAAAGTCTCAGGCCTTAGCAGACTTTGTGGCTAATTTTAGTAGTGATATACAAGAAGAAGCTGATCAAGAAGTACAACAATTAGGTGAAAGTTCAGAATTTTGGATACTGCATACTGATGGTGCATCCAACATAAGAGGTGTAGGATTAGGAATCCTACTAAAATCGCCACAGGGGGACATATTACCCTAGGCTATTAGATGTGAATTTACTGCTACAAATAATGAAGTTGAGTATGAAGCTTTAATAGCAGGATTAGAACTAGCTAAGGATATGAATATTAGGTGTTTACAAGTATATGTTGATTCCCTTTTAATTACTAACCATTTCAATGGGGCTTATGCAGTAAAAGGCGAAAAGTTAGCTGAGTATCTTGAAATTGTTAAAAAATTAGCAGGATGTTTCTAAATATTTTCACTTGAATAAGTACCAAGGGAAGAGAATACTGAAGCAGATGCTCTAGCAAACTTAGGATCTATTGTCAGGATACCAGAAGGAATTGGATACCAATAGTCCACATTTTGCATCCTACGATGGAACATTTCAAATCTTAGGACAAACAAGTAGCAGGTATCCAGGATCCTGGTGATGGTTATCCTGAGAAATATCCTGAATCCTGGATGGCTCCAATCGTGAAGTATATACAAGAAGGAGATATCCCAAAGGATGAGAACCCTAGAGCTTTCAGGATGAAGGTATCTCGTTCTACTTTAATAAATAATGTCTTGTATAAGAAATCTCTTGCAGGACCATACTTGAGATGCTTGGAGGATCCCGAAACCAAAGAAGTACTCCAGGATATACATGAAGGAGACTGTGGCAACCATACTGGTGGGGAGAGCTTCGTTTTCAAAAGTGCTAAGAATAGGATATTGTTGCTTAACTATGAGAAAGGATGCAATGGAATATACCCAGAAATGTGATGCATGTTAGAGACATAACAACATACTGCATCAACCTGAAGAACCATTATATCCTATTATATCTCTGTGGCCATTTATGAAATGGAGGATGATATAGTGGGAAAGCTTCCAAAGGCTCCAGGAGGAAAAGTTTTTATGTTAGCAATGACAGATTACTTCTCTAAGTGGGTTGAAGCAGAATCTTTTGTCCAAGTCAGGGATCAAGAAGTGTTATCCTTCATAAAAAGGAATATCTTGACAAGGTTCGGGATACCGACTGAGATAATTTGTGACAATGGCTCCCAATTCATCAGCAAGTGGACTACAGATTTTTGTAAGAGTTGGGGCATAAAGATGATTACATCAACACCGGTGCATCCTAAAGCTAATGGGCAGGCAGAATCCTAAAACAAGATAATCATCAACGACTTGAACAAGAGATTAGGTGCCAAAAAAGGAAAATGAGCTGAGGAACTACCATTTGTCCTATGGGCAGATAGAATAACTGTAAAAAATGCTACTGGGCAGACCCCATTCTCATTGGTATTTTGGGGTAGAAGCTGTGATTCCAACTGAAATGGTGATACCTACAGCTAGATCAAGCCTACGAAATCCTGGGTCAAATCCTGAAGCCTTATGTCAAGAGTTAGATACTGTTGATGAGACAAGAGATGCAGCAAAACTAAGGATGGCAACATACCAGCAGAGGATAGCTAAGTCTCACAACAGAAATATAAGGACGAGAAGATTCTAAGATGGGGATTGGGTATTGAGAAAAGCATTTCAGAATACAACTAATCCTACCGATGGAAAAGTAGCCCCAAAATAGGAAGGACCATATGAGATAGAATCAGAATCTGGAAAGGGAGCATACAGGCTCAAGACCATGGAGGGGGATATGCTACCAAGATCCTGAATGCCATACACCAAAGCTTATTACAAGTGAGTTTAGAATTTAAATTCTAACTCAGGATGGTATGAACCCTACCTTATTTAAATATGATTAATTTATTTCATTTATTTTTCTTTTTTGAAACCTTGTACTGACTTAAGCATCGGAGGGGTGTTAGCCTAGCTAACACCCACTCTCACCTTAGTTTGAAGGTGTTTTGTAGGGATACATTTCAGGATGACACTCCATGATATTTGCTCAAGATAAATCTAAAGACTAGAGGATTGGCCCCCTCTCTCACGTTTAAGGGTTTTATATTCCTTCAAAGGTTTAAAAGTATTCACCTTTCTCTCGAATTTGTTTAAACACTCCGCTTGGAGCATAAGTTATCCGGGTATAGTTCAAGATGGCGGGACCAGTTCATATAACAGTGGCTGACAATTTCATTATTTTTGGATATATCCTGGATCCTTATGGTATATGAGGATTGATCACCCTCTCTCACGTGACAACTGCCACTTTCTAGTAATTTTTGTACATTTAAATTGATCATTTACGCTATACAATTATGTGTTTTGAACATCCGAACTGCATGATTTCATGACCTACATTTAGAATACTCATGGAATACATATTTATGATGCACATTATTCATTTTTATTGGTTACATCTGAAACAGTTTAAACAATGCATCGAAACAACTAGTATAATACCTAGTAGACTATTGTGCTGATAGAAACGCAGGATCCGTAGAAACCAGCTTAATGGCATATTTAGAACTTAGACGAGAGTCCAACATCAAATATACATTAAACCCTAATTGGGAATGCAAGGGTTTGGTATAATACCTTCCCGAAGTCCGACAAACACTAAAAATTGCCCGAAAAGCACTATAAGTCACAAATTCAGCACTTTCTGCAGAAAATCAGCAGAATTCAGCATTGTAATTTTTATGCAATGTGTAAAAGTGTTGCTTAACTCAAAATTCATATGAGAATACATTGGGGTATCATTTAAACCAATAACTATATCATTCCCCACAACTTAGAGCTGCTAAAGAAGGAGAAGCTCTATGCTAAGTTCTCGAAGTGCGAGTTTTGGTATTCATGTGGATCCCACCAAGATCGAGGCAATTAAGAATTGGGAAACTCCAAAGACGCCAACAGAGATCCGACAGTTTTTGGGTTTAGCAGGGTATTATCGCAGATTCATAGAGGATTTCTCCAAGATCGCTCAACCGCTGACCTCCCTTACTCAAAAGGATAAGAAGTATGAATGGGGAGACAAACAAGAAGAAGCTTTTCAGCTGCTCAAGAATAAGCTTTGCGATGCACCTATTTTATCCCTACCCGAAGGCACCGACGACTTCGTGGTCTACTGTGACGCCTCGCGTCAGGGATTGGGCTGTGTGCTAATGCAGCGACGGAAAGTTATCGCTTATGCTTCACGCCAATTAAAGGTTCATGAGAAGAACTACACCACGCATGATTTGGAGTTAGGCGCAGTGGTGTTTGCTTTGAAGATTTGGCGACATTATCTGTATGGTACTCGATGTACTATTTTCACGGATCACAAGAGCCTTCAGCACATATTCAATCAGAAAGAGCTTAACATGAGACAGCGACGTTGGGTTGAGTTTCTAAACGATTATGACTGCGAGATTAAGTATCATCCAGGAAAGGTGAATGTGGTGGCAGACGCCTTAAGTCGGAAAGAAATGATTAAGCCCATAAGGGTTAGGGCTTTAGAGATGATCATTCAGACAGACCTCTCGTTGCATATTCGTGCTGCACAAAGAGAAGCTCTTATGAAGGAGAACATTAAGGATGAATATCTTCTTGGGATGGAGAAAAAGTTGGTACCCAACGAGGAAGGAACCTTGTATTTTATGGGACGAATTTGGGTTCCGCTTTTTTGTGGTCTTAGAGAGGTTATTTTTTATGAAGCTCATAAATCGAGGTACTCGATCCATCCAGGATCTGACAAGATGTACCAAGATTTGAAGGATTATTACTGGTGGCTAAAACTTAAGGGCGATGTGGCTACTTATGTTGGGAAGTGTTTGACTTGCGCCAAAGTGAAGGTCGGGTATCAGAAGCCTACAGGTCTCCTGCAGCAGCCAAGATACCCATGTGGAAATGGCAGCAAATCTCAATGGATTTCATAACCAAGTTGCCCCAGACTCCCAGAGGTCATGATACGATTTGGGTAATCGTGGACCGATTGACAAAGTCTACGCACTTCTTACCGATCAGAGAGAAGGATAACACTGGTAAGCTAGCTGAGCTGTACCTAAGGGAGATAGTAGCACGTCATGGAGTGCCTATCTCGATTATATTAGATAGAGATGAACTGTTTGTGTCAAGGATTTGGCAATCCTTTCAAGAAGCATTTGGTTCTCAGTTGAATCTGAGTACTGCTTTTCACCCGCAGACGGACGGTCAAAGCGAGAGAACGATACAGACGCTTGAAGATATACTACATGCTTGCGTAATGGATTTAGGTGGCAGTTGGGATACTCACCTGCCTTTGGTTGAGTTCTCCTATAACAACAGCTACCATACAAGCATCCAAGTTGCACCATTCGAGGCTCTCTACGGACGCAAGTGTCGATCACCGTTATGCTGGGCAGATGCAGGTGACAGACAGCTAGTTGGTCCCAAACTGGTCCAAGAGACAACAGACAAGATCATGCAGATCTGAGAGCGTATCAAGGCGGCTCATGATCGATAGAATATTTATGCGGACCAAAGACGAAAACCCTTGGAATTTGAAGTGGGTGATATGGTTCTTTTAAAAGTCTCACCTTGGAAAGGTGTGGCACGCTTTGGGAAGTGTGGTTAGTTAAACCCATGATTTATCGGGCCGTTCAAGATTCTGGAAAGAGTTGGTTCTGTAGCATATAAGGTGGAGCTACCAACAGAACTTAATGGTGTTCATGATACATTTCATGTATCTAATCTGAAGAAAAGTCTAACTCAAGAGATAGTGGTCATTCCTGCGGATGAAATTCACATTGACGATACACTCCAGTTTACCGAAGAACCCGTTGAGGTTACAAATTGGAAGGTTAACAAAACTCGGAGGAGTAGTGTTAAGCTTATCAAGGTTCGATGGAACGTACATCACGGCCCAGAGTTTACTTGGGAGCGTGAAGACCGCATGAAAGCTAAATACCCACATTTGTTCCCCAACTCCCCTGCAGCTAATAGTAAAGCTTAAAATTACGGGACGAAATTTTCTTAACAGGGGGAGAATGTGACAACTGTCAAAATTCCAGGTATCCGTACAATAATTAAACAATGATTAGTGCTTAATGACTGTGCTGAATTACAATTAATGACTTAAATTGCTTTCTGATTATTGCCATATACATACATGTGCATCATATATTGCAAATGACATATCATTATTGCATGCTAACTTTGTTGATTCAAATGATGCACGTAAAACAGTTAGCACTGTTATCAGATAAATCAGAAAAATCCTGAAGGAATTCAGTACATAGACAGACATTGTATTGAGACACAGAATGAGCCAGAAACCAAGTATTACACTAGTATAGTGTGTAGGAAAGTAAGGATCACAAAACTGCCTTCCTAGAGATAGTTTAAGTGCCGGAAAGTGCCTAAAACTCACATAAACTACAGAATTCTGCAGAAATCAGCAAAATTCAACATTTAAACACTCTAATATCATGCAGAAATATGGTTAAATGGTCCAGAATACTTTCCTAAGTGTCGGGAATCAAAACTGTCACAAAAGGTAACATAAAGCACACTAAACTGCATAGTTTAGCACCTTAACGAACCGATAACCAACCGAACAACCGGACACTACCCGAAACACCAAATTTTCACTAAAAGCATTGTTTTAGCATTACCAAGCTAGTTATGGTCCCCGAACATCATAACACACTATATAACACACTAACAACTAAAAACACTAAACTAACACTTAGATTCTAACCATTATCCCTAACTATCTAGTTGAAACAAAACCAAGATCCCCCCCCCCCCCCCCTTTGTGGATGGTTAGACAAGGGTGGCCCACCCTTGATTTCTTTTAATTGTTTATGTGATATTGTTAAGGGTCCATGAAACATATTACACATTAGATTACAAGGTGTTGGCATGTTATAACATAAACCAAGAGATCATAATCTATCATTCTCATTTCTACACAACACTTAAGCACCCTCCTCCCCTCTTCTTCTTCCTCTCGGCCGTAACCCAACCACCACAAAACCACCATCATCACTCATCTTTCATACAATCCATACATATACAAAGGTGCTAGAAGCCATACAAGGAAGCTTGGAGCCTTTAGAAGCTAAAGGACCTCTCACACAAGCTTTTGTCCACTCCATTTTCATCTAGTGATCATCCCTAGCCTTGAGCTAGTTGTAAGATCATTCTACTCTTCATTTTACATCTTGTTTTGGTGGTTAAAAGAAGATACAAGTTGTTAATCATAAGGAATACAATGAATCAAGAGCATGAAACTTGAACATAAGACTAAATACATAAGAAAACAAGTTGTTTAAGTATTGTTATGATTGTTGATTGTTGATTGTTGATTGCTCATGTTATTGATGTAGATCATCATGTGATCTTGCTAGATAGTGATTAAAGACATAATCTAGCAAGATGAGAGGATGATTATGTTAAAGATCAATAGATCATCCTCATGTAAATCATGAACTTGAAAGTATAAGTTGTTTTTCTTGTTAAGTGATGATTAAAGTAACCATAAAGTCTTGTAAATCTATGATTTCAAGAATGATTTTTCAAGAAATCAAGTTAAAAATACAAAGTTTACTTAATCTTGGTTCTTAAAGGAATTAACCACATTTTAGTGGTTAATCAAGTGTAGAAATATATTTGTAACAAGAAAAACTCAAGAAGAAACATTTTTAGAAAAATTAATTACAAGTTGTAAAGAACTAATTCCTTCAAGAATGAAGTTTTTAACTAAACAACCACACTTTAATGGGTAACTAGGCTTACTAAACACACTAGTAAGTTACTACACATTTTGTAAATTTTCAAGTTCATGAGGTAGTAGTTTATGCTTGATTTTGGCAAATTGGTAAGTGTAGATTGATTGGTTGTTGATTGTGTTGATTTATAAAAGAAAATGATATGCTTTGAAAGCATGGAAACCTCCATTTTTAGGGGAAACTATGGCAAAAATTTTCTAGAAATTAAACACTTAGAAAAATATTTTTAAACAAATATTTACAAGTATATTTTAAACCATGAATTTTTATGTAAAGTTTGCCATAATTTTTGTTACAAAAATTACAAAGATTAGAGGTTGGTTTTTGTAAATAAAAGTGACTAAATATGTATTTAGGAAAATATATATTTAGTTGTCACCATGTGTGTGATTATTTGTATATTATGTGTATTAGTTATATTATTTTAGGACTTGAAATAATATAACTCATCAAATACCAAGAAATTACAATCCAAAATATTACCAAAATTACAAGAAATAAACATACAATCTATACCCAAAATATTGGAGAAACCGAACAAAGAATATAACTTACAAAATATTTCGTAAAATTAATTCATAAGTATATTTTGGTAATTGGTATTTTGGACACCAAGAGAATGAAAATGTGATTTTTATAATTACTACAAAAATATATCATATTTTTTACAAGGAGAAAATATATTATTTTTTGGTAGATAAAAATATATATTTTCTTGAAATTATTAAAAGACATTATTTTTTGGAGAAAATGTATTTTCTTAAATAAACTTGAAATATATTATTTTTGGATGAAAAATAGATTTGTATATATTTTCTAAGTTGGACTTGAAAATATATTATTTTTGAAGTTTACATGAAAATACAATTATTTTTGCCAAAGGAAAATTTATAAATAATTTTTCTATGTAATACCTCTTAAATATATATTTTGAGAATATATATTGATGAATTTTTATTAGAAATATTATTTCGGAAAAGTTAATACAAAAAATTAAATATAAGAATACTTAATAATTACAAGAAAATACGTGTTCTCGTACGTATAAATACACACCGGAATACGCCACCGACACTTGGCAAAAATATACAAGTATAAGAATACGAATACTAAAACACCCATCCTTGGCGAATTATTCATGTTGATGCGTGTGAAGTGTATATATAAGTTTAAGTATATTTTAAGCCCTTTTACACTTTTTAGTCAAGTTTTAAATTTATAAAACACGATATTTACTAACACTAAACACACATATGGGCAAGTGCACCCATCGTGAGCGTAGTATAGTGTTGGCAAGATACCGAGGTCGTCAAAGGACACAAGAGCTTTTAGTACCGGTTTATCCTCAACGTCTAATCAAATTAAAAGTTTAGAAATGTGTTTTAAACTAAGAAAATAAAAATTAACTAAAATGCTGAAAAATAAAAATTAAAGAAAAACAGATAGACAAGATGAATCACTTGGTTCCGACTCGTGTTTAGTGTAACCTTTGATTATTTCCGCACTTTTGCACTTATTTAAGAGATTATCTTAGTTATTGTAGTAGGCCCCTCTTTTGGAGGTGACGTTACCCTCAACCTAATAGTTTGAGTCAGCAAGGATACAATCCTAAAGGGTCGGATTATTGAAAGATAATTAATAAAGTTATTAATTCAAATTATGGTAGGCCCCTCTTTTGAAGGTGATGTTACCCTCGGCAAAGTAGTCTGAGTCAGCAAGGATACAGTCCTAAGTAGCCGAGTTATAGTATTAATAGTAGTTTAACTTGCGAGGGGATCAAAGAGTTTGGACCCCCGCCATCCAATACCGCTAAGTATTGAAGGAGGTCCTACTAAATTTGACCCAGGTGCCTTGCAGGATCTCTAAACGCTGAACAACGGCAAGACTCTTACCAAACCATTCCCTTAACCCCCGACCAGGTAGCCAACATACCTCCATATAGACCGTGGAGATATGAATGGTGAAAATCTTTTATTTTATATAGACTGTAAAATAATGCCAAGACACCACGGACAAATGATAAGGAAAAATCACCTTCAACATAAGAAACTAGTTATTAAAGTCATTAATACATAACCAATTAAAAAGTGCGAAAAGATTAAAAATAAAAAGTATTACACTAGACACTTTGTCTTCACCAAGTGATGTAAGAGACTTAGGCAAACATGGCCTTGATTGTCAAGAACTCTTACGATCAATCTTGGATCCCGAGACGACTCACACACTCTACAATGGACAATGGATGATGGTGGTGGATGATGGTGTTATGGTGGTGGTGGGTGAAGTGTGAGAGAGGTGGTGTGCCAAGGGATGAGTTGCAAGTGAACCAAGCACCCCTATTTATAGCCTGCACAGACGCCTGGACACGGCCCCGTGTCCATTGAGCACGGCCCCGTGTCCATCCTTCTTCTCTTTCTTCATTAATTGCTCTTGTCCGCATTAGTTGACCACGCCCCCGTGTCCGCTGGGCACGACCCCGTGTGCAGAAGCATATCTGTACTATCAGATTTGGCCAGATTCTGCGTATCTTTGCGTTGACCACGGCCCCGTGTCCAGGATGGTCTGCCCTGGCACAAAAGATAAACATGTAGAAGCTTATATTGCCCACCACGGGGCACAGTCCCATGCTCAGCTTTCTTCTTGTTTTTGCTTTGGGAAGATGTTGTCGAGGGGTCAGGCATGCCACGTTTATTCCCTTTCTTTGTATTTATGTTAGATTTGGTTGTATATTTGTTCCTTTTGTTCAATTAAGCTCATTTGATCCTGAAAATACAAAAGAAAGACAAAAGAACACTTTTCCAACATTAGTACTAGAAAATGGTTAGTTTAATGCCTCATTTGATGTAATTTATATGTTGCATTTTGTGCACATCAAATACCCCCACACTTGAATCTTTGTTTGTCCTCAAGCAAAACTCTTTATAATGTGGCTGTACACTCCCAAATGGAATGGGTAGAAGAGAAGGTTTTTGGGCTTGTCATAGAGTGTCGGGATTTCCAAAATTCTTTATTAAGTTTTATTTTTATTTATTTACAATCCTATTCGTCATGATTTATTTAAAACTTTTCATAAGATAAATTACTTATTAGAGCATAACATGCCTCTTTAAAATTCTATTTATATACAAGTTCACATACCTCACGGGGGATCACTCAACACTCGGCCGAAGATGTATTTTAGAGAATCACTCGAGAGCGGCATGGAACTTACTCCTACCATAAGCTTGCCAAGCAATCAATCCTCCTCCTTTTTAACTATACACCTTTGTAAATATCAAGAGGACTTTTTGGGTGAAGGGTTAGGCTTGGGTTAGAGGTAGGTGGTTGGGTTAGTGGTTAGTGGTTAGTAAAAGGGAGAAAAGCGTAAAAAGCGTCGGTTTTCGTAAGATTTTTTTTGTAACTTTTTATTTTGATGAACCACTTTTTTTTTTCAAACAAAGTTCTTTTTGATAAACTTGTTTGTTTATTTCTTTTGGCTTCATCATCATCAAATTTTTTTTTTTTATGAAGTCATAAGAAAAACCGAGCTTGTTATTAAAACAAAGGGTTAAAAATAAAAAGGGTTTTGGTGGGTAAAAGGGTGTTTGTTTTGGGTTAAGAAATGAAAAGGTTTAGGCTCAAAGGGGTTAACTAGGGAGATTTTGGGTAGGTGGTAAAAAAAAAAGAAAAATAATGGTGTAGAAATAAAAAGGGGTTAGTCCTAATGCCTCCATCATTTACTTACTCAGGTTTAAGTTGGTAAGGACCGGGAATGTATCGTCGTGGCAAGTTCTAGAGTTGTAAGAACCAAGCGGCTATTCACACAAGAAACGAAAAATGAGCATTTAGTTTAAAGATATGTATTTATATGCTCAATAAAGGCTCAAAACTCACTTTTGTGGGAATGGGTTTTTATGTGATCAAGTATATATAATCAAATTTTAACTAAGCTTGTCATGCCGTTTCATAATTTTCTTATGTTGGTTCTTTTTATCACGACGCTATCGGTTGTAAATTTGTAAAAATATAACCTTTTTAGAACTTGAAATTCCCAAGTTAAACCTAGACAAGTAAAAAAAATGAAATTTTTTTAAAAAATTTGGGGTGATTAGCGGTTCCAATAGAGTTTTGTGTAAGGCTTTTAATTAGGACTTGCAAGATTCAAGATTTTAGCATCCCTCCCACACTTAAATTACACATTGTCCTCAATGTGTCCCAAAAATAAGTTTTTCGGTTCACTAAAATGTGTAAAAGTGGGTTAAAAACAAGATTTTATGGTACTGGGTAGCTGAACACGGGGTGGTGTTGGCTGAGCACGGCCCCGTGGTCAGACTGCCAGTATCAAATTTAAACAGAAGGCTGGGCACGGGGGCGTGTTCAGTGAGCACGGCCCCGTGTCCAGTTACCTGAACTGGGCATTTTCTCCAGAACCTCGGGCACGGGGCGTGCTGGGGTGAGCTCATCCCCGTGCTGAACTTGCTGTAATGAAGAAAAAGTGTCGGGAGGCTCTGTTTTTGTGTATGGGGTGTTGGTTCAAGCTTCCCTTAGCATCCTTCATCATCCCGAGTGTGTTTTATTCCTGAAAATTAAAAACTAAACTAGAAAACATAAAAGTTAAACTAATCTAAAACTAAGGATAGTTCCGCGGAATGCCTCCGTGGTGCGCCACGTTTATAAGGGTCCTTGGCTAGACCCATCTTATCGAGTGGTTCTGGCTCATCTTCAATTAGGGGGTCGTCATTGCCGAATGGATATTTCATTGAACGCTCAAGATCGACACTCTTTTTAAATGCCCCTAATTGAAGAGGTAGATTGTTGAACTTCCGGTTTTTCAAAGCTTCGTGAGTTTTTACAAATGGTCGTCCCAACACTAGAGGAGCATCATCGAGGATGAAAAGTCGGTGGGGACTACCATTTGATTTGTTTGAACCAAGACATCCTCAACTACACCGATTGATTTTATTACCTTCCGATTGGATAGAAAAATGGGTATTTGAAGTGGAGAAAAATCACTAATACTTAATTTTTCAAAAATGTAGTTAGGCATTATGTTAACACAAAAATCTTTATCGATTGTAATATTACTAATAAATGAATTTTGAAAGAAACATGGAACCGGTGTAATGTTAATTTCAAATGGGTCTTCTTTTATTAGCGAGGTTTGATCATTAGTTAACTTAACACTTACCGTTTCGTCAATTTTAGTGTTAGTGTTTAACTCTTTTAAAAACTTAGCATGAGTGGGTACTAAACAATGATTTTCAAAAGAAGGTGACAAGAGATTAATTTCATCAAAATTAGACTCTTCTTGAATTTTAACGTTGTCGGACTCACCTTTTTCGTTGTTTAACTCATGTGTCGGTTTTTCACTTGTTTGTTCTTCCATTTTTTCACTTTCAGTTATCTCTTCTTTATTTAATTGTTCTCTTGCGCGAGACTCCTCTTCCCTTACGCGAGATTCTTTTATATAGCGATCGATAACTCTAAGGTGTTCTAATATCCTCTCAGTCACTTCGGTTATAGAAAAAGGATCGGGATTTTCAAAGCTCGAATCCGGTTGTTCGATCCTTTGTTCCTCATAATACCCATATGAAGTAGATGGTTCACCCCATTGTTCTTCATTGTAAGTATATGATGGATAAGGGTCGTAATTTTGTTCTTCATAATACTCATATGAGGTGGTTTGTTCACGCCATGGTTCCTCATAATAAGCATACGAATGTGGTGGCTCATATCTTGGTTCCTCAAAGTATGAGTAAGAAGGCTCATACCTTGGTTCATCAAAATATGAGTATGAGGGAGGAGGTTCATACCTTTGGTCTTCATAGGATGTGTATGAAGTTGATGGCTCGTACCTGGGCTCCTCATAGTAGGTGTATGAATTAGATGGTTGATATGAGTGACTATATTGAACCGAGTGCGGATTACTACAATTAGTGCAATAGTTACTCCTATAATCATCCTCCTCATAGGTGTAGTTGTAACCTCCTGAGTATTGATCCATAAGAATCACTCAGCAGACCACAACCAATTCTCGAGATCAGAAAACAAAAATAAAAAACGGAAACAGAGGCTGGACACGGCCCCGTGTTCAGTGGACACGGCCCCGTGTTCAGGATCTGTATCTGGGCGTTTTAATTAAATTTACTGATTTCGTTGAGCACGGGGCGTGTTCAGTTAGCACGGCCCGTGTTCAAGCTACTGTTTCTGGGTGTTTTATGAAAATGTGCAGCACGGCCCCATGTTCAGTGAGCACGGCCCGTGTTCAACCTACTGTAAATGCAAAACTAAACTAAAATGCAGAAAAATGTGCGTGTGTTTTAAAAAGGTTTTGAAAAACTGATTAGGCCGTCGATTTTAAGCTTTCTTAAAATCCTTGTGTCCCCGGCAACGGCGCCAAAAACTTGATGCGTGTGAAGTGTATATATATGTTTAAGTATATTTTAAGCCCTTTTACACTTTTTAGTCAAGTTTTAAATTTATAAAACATGATATTTACTAACACTAAACACACATATGGGCAAGTGCACCCATCGTGAGCGTAGTATAGTGTTGGCAAGATACCGAGGTCGTCCCAGGACACAAGAGCTTTTAGTACCGGTTTATCCTCAACGTCTAATCAAATTAAAAGTTTAGAAAAGTGTTTTAAACTAAGAAAATAAAAATTAACTAAAATGCTGAAAAGTAAAAATAAAAGAAAAACAGATAGACAAGATGAATCACTTGGTTCCGACTCGTGTTTAGTGTAACCTTTGATTATTTCCGCACTTTTGCACTTATTTAAGAGAATATCTTAGTTATTGTAGTAGGCCCCTCTTTCGGAGGTGACGTTACCCTCAACCTAGTAGTTTGAGTCAGCAAGGATACAATCCTAAAGGGTCGGATTATTGAAAGATAATTAATTAAGTTATTAATGCAAATTATGGAAGGCCCCTCTTTTGAAGGTGACGTTACCCTCGGCTAAGTAGTCTGAGTCAGCAAGGATACAGTCCTAAGTAGTCGGGTTATAGTATTAATTGTAGTTTAACTTATGAGGGGATCAAAGAGTTTGGACCCCCGCCATCCAATACCGCTAAGTATTGAAGGAGGTCCTACTAAATTTGACCCAGGTCCCTTGCAGGATCTCTAAATGCTGAACAACGACAAGACTCTTACCAAACCATTCCCTTAACCCCCGACCAGGTAGCCAACATACCTCCATATAAACCGTGGAGATATGAATGGTGAAAATCTTTTATTTTATATAGACAGTAAAATAATGCCAAGACACCACGGACAAATGATAAGGAAGAATCACCTTCAACATAGGAAACTAGTTATTAAAGTCATTAATACATAACCAATTAAAAAGTGCGAAAAGATTTAAAATAAAAAGTATTACACTAGACACTTTGTCTTCACCAAGTGATGTAAGAGACTTAGGCAAACATGGCCTTGATTGTCAAGAACTCTTACGATCAATCTTGGATCCCGAGATGACTCACACACTCTACGATGGACAATGGATGATGGTGGTGGATGATGGTGTTATGGTGGTGGTGGGTGGTGGGTGAAGTGTGAGAGAGGTGGTGTGCCAACGGATGAGTTGCAAGTGAACCAAGCACCCCTATTTATAGCCTGCACAGACGCCTGGACACGGCCCCGTGTCCATTGGGCACGACCCCGTGTCCATCCTTCTTCTCTTTCTTCATTAATTGCTCTTGTCCGCATTAGTTGACCACGCCCCCGTGTCCGCTGGGCACGACCCCGTGTGCAGAAGCATATCTGTACTATCAGATTTGGCAAGATTCTGCGTATCTTTGCGTTGACCACGGCCCCGTGTCCGCTGGGCACGGCCCCGTGGTGGGCAATAGAAGCTTCTACATGTTTGTCTTTTGTGCCAGGGCTGACCATCCTGGACACGGCCCCGTGCTCGCTGAGCACGGCCCCGTGTTGAGCTGGACACGCCCCGTGCTGAGCTGGGCACAGCCCCGTGGTTAGCTGGGCACAGCCCCATGCTCAGCTTTCTTCTTGTTTTTGCTTTGGGAAGATGCTGTCGATGGGTCAGGCATGCCACGTTTATTCCCTTTCTTTGTATTTATGTTAGATTTGGTTGTATATTTGTTCCTTTTGTTCAATTAAGCTCATTTGATCCTGAAAATACAAAAGGAAGACAAAAGAACACTTTTTCCAACATTAGTACTAAAAATGGTTAGTTTAATGCCTCATTTGATGTAATTTATATGTTGCATTTTGTGCACATCAATGTACAAATACATAAGTGTGACAAGTTAAAATATATTATTTTAACTAATATTCCAAAATGAAGTAAATATAATTTAAGTTAAAATATCTATTATTTTAACAAATAATTATATAACTTGTAATAATATTAAAAACATAAAGGAACATAACTCAAAGACACTAATTAATACTAAGTCTAGGCACGACCCGCTCATCTAATAAACCGTAGTATGTTGTAGGTAGTCGTGTGCACCAGAAGAAGCTTTGAGTTACAGTTGGTTACGAAGAACGTAAGATTTTTGAGTTCATGTCCCCCTTTTCTTTTAACTGTTTTTGTTTTATAACTTCAGGGGTGAAGTACATGTTACAATTTACATGGTTTTCATTAGTGTCTTTCGTCGAGTCCTTGTGGAACGCGAAAACAATTTGCATGGTTGTAATTCGAAGTCTATGTTTGGATTCTAAAACAATGTTGTTGTGATGTTTTAAAACTTAATCAATGGATAAACATCTTTAGCTTTATCATATAGTTGTTTGTTATAGTTGAAAGCAATGATATTAAGCAAGTCACACGTAATCACGCTTCCGCAAAAGTCAGGGTGTGACAATATGTGCCTATTCATTATTTTCATGATTTCAACTATGTGATTACACATGCATAGTACTTATCTTTTGATGAATTGAACCATTGTCCATGGCTTAAACACTGATTTTCAAACTTTGTTAGACTATTTGTTGGTTCATATTGTTACTTATACATTTATTAACAATGATCAAGCCGATTGGTAGTACGATATAGCGCTATAGGACTTGACACCCCATTCCTGTTTTTTGGAATGTCAGAAACCAAAGTTTAAACCAAATAGATTTGCCTTTGTGGTATTTCTATAGTCACCAAAGTGTAGTTTGATACACTAGGTTTGAATGTATTGCCAAATCACGATATATGGTATATTTCGGTATACTACTAAGGCATATTTCGATATACTGCCAATGTGATATTATATTAACCAATGTATAGATTGCAAATGATTTCCAATTAAGCCATAAAAACTTATCTTATGTTGTTTCCAAAACCCAAGCATAGTTTGATATGATATTGTTTACTAAAGTATAGTTTGATATACTACCAAATCACAATTTAAGTATATTTTGATATACTTCCAAAGCATAGTTGATATGCTCCCAATGTGATATTGTTTACCAAAGCATAGTTTGATATGCTATTTACAAAACCAAAGTATAGTTTGATATACTACCGACTCTGTTGTTTCACAAATTAAAGTATATTTTGATATACTACCAAAGCATAGTTTGATATGTTATTTTCAAACCAAATCATAGTTTGATATGCTATTTTCAAACCAAAGTATAATTTGATATACTACCGATGCTTTCATTCTTAAACCAAAGTATACTTGAGATGTACTACCAAATCTATTATCTCATTAACCAAAGTATATTTTGATATACTATTTGTTTAACTATTTCAAAACTAAAGTATATTTTGATATACCACTTATCCGATTATTTCAAAACCAAAGTATATTTTTGCATATACTATAAACCTTTTTATCAAAGCAATGTGTTTTAGAAACCAAACTTTCTACAAGGATTCGTGGGTATTTTTGTAAACGCAAAACCTTTTTCTTGTGTTATCCAAAGCCATGAATCTAATTCACAAAACCTATGTTACTCACAGGCATTTTTATGCTGACGTTTTATTTTCACATATGTTTCAGGTGCTACTACGTGATGATTGTTGATACATGCCACACATAGGAAGGACTCGTGCCTTAGCGACTTTAAAACTTGAAATACAATTATTTGTATTTATTTGGTTTGTAATAAAACAATGACTTCAATCACAGGGACTATTTGCGTCAAACTGCAAAAGTCTGCCAATTCGTATAGCAACATACACTCTGGAACAAGATCATAAGTTAAACATACCCTAAATACCCTTAAGATAGCTTAGAAATAAGTTTTGAGGGGTTCGGTATGCGAAAATACGCTTATTTGATCACAGGGACTAAAAGCGTCAAAGACGACGTAAGTTTGCATTTACGCGCATATCTTACGTTCTGACCATATCCGGACATCCAAAAATTTTTGTAATCACTAAATATTGTATTTTAGTGATAGGAATGCAAAAATACCATTCGTCTCTTAATTTGGATAGTTTTTGTGTCCGTTCGAGTTTCGTCGTAATTAACCGAATAACGCGACCGTATGACCAACCGAACCGACATCTGAGATATTTCCAAGAATATTTCAAGTCCCCTATGCTTTGACATCCTTGTAGAACCTTGAAAATGGGTTAACGGGTGTTAAACGCGTTGAAAATGCACTTAGAAATGTGCAGGGGCCTGTTCTGCCAATTCTGAAACTTCAGCCTATGCCCTCGCGTCCGGCGACAGCAGAAGGCCTCTACTGTGGCGCGACGCGATAGCATACTTTTGACAGAAACTTCCATTTCAGATGCTGCACTTGTTTTCTAACTTGGATTTTCAATATTGTGGATGATTTTAAGTATTGAGCAAGGCTTTAATTCTTATCCACACACTTGTAATCATCCTATAATGCCTTGGGCAATACATAAAGCACATGGCATGATCCTAGAGCTCTAACACAACTATAAATAGGCCTAAATTCTTCTCATTCTTTGCTCATTCCATTTCATTCTTTCTCTAACACTCAAGAGGAATTGCTACCTTCTTAGGAGGCCTCCCAACTGAGTTTTCTAGTTGATCTTTCAGCCATTAGAGCATTGTAAGTGTTCTTTCATGGCTAATTCTTTATTTTCAGCAATTATAAGCTGAAAGTCAAACAGTTTGACTGCCGTTTGACTTTCGGTTTTGACCATGAATTGGTCAAGTCGAAGTTCAATTGAACTTTGCAATGTGAGCGTAATCACGATGCTTATAATCCCTTGTGATTATACCTACAGATTACCACGTTGACTAGTCGAAGTGACGAGTCAAAGTTTCGGTCAAAATGCACGATTATGTGCATTTTGCGACGAAACTATTTTCAGGTATCAAAACACTTTGTTTTGATATCAAATCAGTTTTCTAACTTAGTTAAACATGTTTTAACATGTATAACTCGTCACTTTTAGTTTAGTGCTTATATAGGATCGTAAGTCAAGCGGTCTTAACAACCGCTTAGACCTTCGAACCCGACCCGTTTGGTCGATCATTAGGATCCGACCAAACATATTTTGTGACCTTAGTTGTATAGGGAATAACCTTCTGAGGTTATACCTTATGGTCACTTAGTTTAATTAGTTGTATGATAGGTAGTTTATATGCCTTAGGAAAATGACCAAAATGCCCTTTTCATGCATAATTTGAATTTAAGCATATGTAACTAAATTTTTTATACTTAAACTGATTGTGCAACATATTTAAACATTTTAGGGCATATAATACTTGTCATAGGACTAGTTAGGCTACTCGTTTGCGCTTTTGCGCAAATGACGTGTTAAAGTAGTGTAGACTACCTTAATAGGCCATAACGGGTCATAAGCACTTAGGATAGGTTCTAAATCAGAATGTAGCCTTTGTTAAACCATATTATATGAGTTCCAACACTCATTTGGTTTACAAGACCTCATTCTACCCGATCTCCCGATTTAGGTCCCGATTATTAACATAATGATCCGATACTAGGTGCCACTTGATTCCTGATTTCCCCAGCTTCGTTAGGACACTTAAACAAGGATACTTGCAATTTCAAGTGAGTACATAGTCCCCTCTTTTACCGCTTTCAAATGTTTTGGAGTGAAACATATGTGCCTATTCATTATTTTCATGATTTCAACTATATGATTACACATGCATAGTACTTATCTTTTAACGAATTGAACCATTGTCCATGGCTTAAACACTGATTTTCAAAGTTTGTTAGACTATTTGTTGGTTCATATTGTTATTTATACATTCACTAACAACGATTAAGCCGATTGGTAGTACGATATAGCGTTATAGGACTTGACACGCCATTCCTGTTGTATGGAATGTCAGAAACCAAAGTTTAAACCAAATAGATTTGCCTTTGTGGTATTTCTATAGTCACCAAAGTGTAGTTTGATACACTAGGTTTGAATGTATTGCCAAATCACGATATATGGTATATTTCGGTATACTACTAAGGCATATTTCGATATGCTACCAACATGATATTATATTAACCAATGTATAGATTGCAAATGATTTCCAATTAAGCCATAAAATTTATCTTATGTTGTTTCAAAGACCAAATCATAGTTTGATATGCTATTGTTTACTAAAGTATAGTTTGATATACTACCAAATCACAATTTAAGTATATTTTGATATACTTCCAAAGCATAGTTGATATGCTCCAAATGTGATATTGTTTACCAAAGCATAGTTTGATATGTTATTTACAAAACCAAAGTATAGTTTGATATACTACCGACTCTGTTGTTTCACAAATTAAAGTATATTTTGATATACTACCAAAGCATAGTTTGATATGATATTTTCAAACCAAAGCATAGTTTGATATGCTATTTTTAAACCAAAGCATAGTTTGATATGCTATTTTCAAACCAAAGTATAATTTGATATACTACCGATGCTTTCATTTTTAAACCAAAGTATACTTGAGATATACTACCAAATCTAATATTTCATTAACCAAAGTATAATTTGATATACTATCTATTTAACTATTTCAAAACTAAAGTATATTTTGATATACTACTTATCCGATTATTTCAAAACCAAAGTATATTTTTGCATATACTATAAACCTTTTTATCAAAGCAATGTGTTTTAGAAACCAAACTTTTTACAAGGATTCATGGCTATTTTTGTAAACGCAAAACCTTTTTCTTGTGCTATCCAAAACCATGAATCTAATCCACAAAACCTATGCTACTCACAGGCATTTTTATGCTGACGTTTTATTTTCACATATGTTTCAGGTGCTACTACGTGATGATTGTTGATACATGCCACACATAGGAAGGACTCTTGCCTTAGCGACGTTAAAACTTGAAAGACAATTATTTGTATTTATTTGGTTTGTAATAAAAAAATGAGTTCATTAATGGAATAAAACAAAACTTCAATCACCATGTGTTGTGAAACAATGATTCTGTTACGACGCTCCCCGACGTTTCCGCCGTGGTTTGTTGTTTTACGCGGTCGGGGTGTAACATTATAGCCATCTTCCATTAAAGTTTTATGTGTGCACATGGAAGGATTGATGCCTTTGATGTCCATAAGCTTCCATGCAATTACGTTTTTATGTTTTTTTCAAAAGTTTTATTAATTTTTCTTTTTCAAAAAGTGTTAGTTTTGAAAAAATGATGACGGGGAGCTTACCATGTCCGTCCAAGAATGCGTATTCTAGACCTTTGGTAGTTCGTTGAGTTCAAGTGGCAGTAGGTCTTTAAGAGACCGCTTATTTTCTTCTTTATTAAGATCGATGGCCGAAAAAGTTTCTTTAATGACGGCTTCCTCTTCGACGAGTTGTTCATCTGTTTCTTCCGAAGCGGGTGGCTTTACTTCATCTTCAATTAAGGGGTCGTCATTGCCAATTGGATATTTCATTGATTAGTCAAGATTGACGTACCTTTTGTCGGCCCCTAATTGAAGTGGTAGGTTGTTTTTCTTCCGGTTGATTAAGGTTTGATGGGTTTTTACGAACGGTTGTCCCAACACGAGGGGGTATCATCTAGGATGATGAAGTCGGTTGGTACTACCGTTTCGTTTGTTTAAATTAAGACATCCTCAACCATTCCCGTGGCTTTTATCATTTTTCGGTTAGAGATAAAAATAGGGATTTTAAGAGGAGAAAACTCACTAGTTCCTATTTTTTTTTGAAAATATAGTTTTGCATTATGTTAACGCAAAGATCTTTATCAATTAGCATGTTACTAATGAAGATGTTTTGAAAAAACATGGTACCGGTTTTATGTTTAGTTCATGGTGTTCATCTTGTATTAGCGATGTTTGATCATTTGTTAATGTAATGCTAACTTTCTTCGATTTTAGTAGTAGTGTTTAACTCTTTTAAAAACTTGGCATGAGAAGATACCAAACAATGATTTTCGAAAAAAGGTTGTAAAACATGAATTTCTTGAAAGTTTTGTTCTATTTTAAAATCATTAGTTTTAGACTTACCTTCTTCTTGGTTTGGTTCGTACGTGAGTTTTTCGTTTTGTGGCTCTTCTATTTTTACCTCTTCGATTATTACATCTTTAGTGCAAATGGTTTCCTCCTCACGAGATCTCTTAATTAAGAGTTCTAAATTTTTGAGACTTTGTATAAGGCTTTCGGCTTCGGGATTAGTTGTTGGTGGCGTGTCGTATGTTTCCAACGGATTGGTATCCCAGTCAAAGTTTGAGTTTGGGAGCTCAAACCTTGGTTCTTCGTATGTGGTGTATGAGGTTGATGGTTGAAAAAGGTAACAATGTTGTACCGAATTGGATTCACCGCAAATGGTACAATACGATTCCTCATAATCATCCTCAATATAGTAGCTGTAGTCTCCTGAGTAGTAATCCATTGTATTGGAAGATACCCAGAAGATAAACGAGCCTTGGGATCAGAAAACGGAAAATTAAAATTTAACAGAATGATGACCACGGCCCCGTGCTGAACTAGCACGGCCCCGTGAGCAAGTCTGTATCTGGGCATTTGAAAAAGTTTTTCTAGAAATTTGCAGGACGGGGGCGTGGCCAAGTGGCACGACCCCATGTCAAACGTACTGTAAAAATAAAAAAAGTTTTGAAAACGGACGTGCAGTTTCGAAAAATGTACAAAATTTGATTAGGCCGCTAATTTTAAGCTTTCTCAAAATCCTTATGTCTCCGGCAGCGGCGCTAAAAACTTGACGTGTGTGGGTGTGGGTATATTTTTAGATATATTTTAAGCACTTTTTACTCGCGAATCAAGCTTTAAATTTATAAAAGACGATATAATACTATCACTCTACACACGTTAGGGCAAGTGCACCCATCGCGGACGTAGCATAGTGATGGCAACTCCTCTTTTATGTATCCTTTGATGATTTCCGCACTATGGGCTTTTTAAGAGATTATCTTTAAGTTATAGTAGTAGGCCCCTTTCCAGGCAGCGTTACCCTCAACCTATTGGTCTGAGTTAGTAGGGATACAGTCCCGCAAGGTCTGATTATTGAAAGATAATTACGTAAGTTATTAGTGCGAAAAGTGATAGGCCCCCTTCCAGGCAGCGATACCCTCTACCTATTGGTCTGAGTTAGCAAGGATACAGTCCCACAAGGTCGGTTTAATTTTTTAATAGTAGTTTATATAACGGATTACAAGCGGTTCTTACTTCCCTTGATTTGATGCTATCTGCCTCAAGGGAAGTCCTACTAAGCTTGAATCAGGTCCTCGCAGGATCTATACACTGAACGAGGCAAGAACTTTACCCAAACACCCTTCTAACCCCCTTCCAGGCAGTTAACGTGTTGTATATAGATCGTCAACGGCACGGCCCGTGGTGATTGTACTTGTTGTACTATCTCAGATTCTGCGAATCTTAGAGTTTACCACGAACCATGTTGAATTGGCACAGCCCCGTGTTAGTTTGTCTTTTCCTGTTGTCTTTTTCTGAAGGGAATCTTAACTCGGCATGACCCCATGCCTGGTGGGCACGGCCCTGTGCCTAAGCTTCTGTTTTGTTATTTTTGTTGGTTTGGATGTGGATGGGGGCTCGTCGAGTCATGTCAATCCTTCTTCTTTGTAGTTATGTTGGTTTCTACTGTTAATTTGTTCCTTTTGTGCATTTAAACTCTTTTCATCATGTAAATTAAAAGTAAATAAAGAAACATGCTTTGTCCAACATTAGTACCGAAAAGGGGTTGATTTTATGCATTGTTTGATGTAATTTATATGTTGTATTTTATGCACATCAATAGGAGTCTGATCTGTAGGAATTGGCTTGTTCATGAATTGAAATCTTCTGATAGTTTCTTTCTTCATCATAGCCGTAATCGTATCTTCTCTCTTTTGTTCTTTCAGAAACTCCTTTCTTTCAAGTTCTCTCCACTTGGTATCCCACATTCTTCCTGAGTGTATTTCATAAGCATAACACGTTCTGACTACACTCTAATATTGCATTGCTTGTGTTTTATCTACCACATCATACCTTATATTGTTTAAATACAAGCATTCAATATCTTTTTTCGAATGGTTTACCAACCACATTGGATCTAGGATTCTAATTCCCCTCCATATACCATTTGTTTTCAAAGCAATCACCGCTTCACCAGTTTGAGGATCACAATACCACCCTTTGAAATCTTCATGAAAGTCTTGTTCTAGCTTCATGAGTGGCATGTTCTTCGAAGCACACGGTCTCTTGACAATCACCATAACATCTTTTTCTCTTGTAACCGGGTCAATCTTTGTAATCTTCTTAGGATAGTGGGGCTTCCAATCTGGAAAGTTATGACGAGCTTGATACCAAATGAAGTTAATATACTTCGTTTGGCACAAATCTTGCACATCCTACCATGGCAGAGTTTTAATATCTGAAAGATATCGAAAGTATTGTACTCCAAATTCTTGCTTGATGCCAAAAACATTTAATTCAGCAATCCAACCCCAGCTTAGAATATCACTAAGTGAAACATCTTGATGACGTGTAAAGAATGCTAGAGGTCGCCCAAATTTTCTTTCTTTTGGTGCTGGCTTGAACCATAATTTCCAAGCTTCCATAAGTTCTTCTTTACTCATTTCGAAGGTACACCTTCTTTAACTCTTTCTTCAACCTTTCTATTTAACAATTCTTCAGTATCTTCATCAAACATTTCTAGAATAATATTCAGGCTGTGAAATGTTGATGATGTTAAGCTCTTCATCAAAATCGAACTCAAACGTATTTTCATAAATTCCCATCATCTGTGCAATCCTTTCTCTCGTGTAATTGTGGACAAACTCTCCCTCTTCCACATCATGACACAAATAAATGGTTTGCATTGTACTTTCAGGAACAGCCGTTAGTGGGGTAACGTCTGTGAAAAATTCCTGAAGTATTTGCATCGTTAACATGATCGAAATTTTGCTCCGCCTTTACGGTAGCATCTTCTTCGTTCTGATTCTCATTCAAATATACATAATGTCATCATCATTTGTTTTCTTTCCTTCAATCACCAATCCTGTACCTCCCATGTTAGCATCGTCATCATCATCGTTGTCATCACTGTTGTCGCAACCCCCGACCCCTGCCCCGGGAGGCGGGCGGCCGCGAGCTACTTAGAGCCGGTGGTATCGGTGTTTATTAATTTGGCAACGGAATTTTCATCAGGACCGTAGTTAGGAAATAGTTTATCAGAGTAAAACACCACATTTTTATAATAATAAATACATGGGAAATTCCCAAGTTTCCATTACAAACATGTTTATAGGGATAAACCCTAATTTATTGAAATAAAACTTCTTCTTTATATCGGTAAATTTTATAGCCACTTTTCCAAGCCTTCAGTACTCTCCAGCTGGCTTCTAATTGGCTTTCACATTTTGTTACCTGAAACGCGTTTAAAAACATTTTATCAGCAAAAAATACTGGCGAGTGAATCCCAGTTTAATAAAGAAAAGTTTTATCATTTTACAGCATTGAGAGCAATCCAGCAATTACATTTGTTTACATCTACTTTAATTACCACCCGTGGTACTGCCAATCCTGACTTGTGGTAATGTTACTACTCACAGTGTAGTAGCAAATTTTGTATACAAAACCCCAACATACCGACGATAATTGTAGAATTACAAATACTCAATCACTGTGAAATATAATTTAAAATATTTGAGGTTTTGTAAAAATTGTTTGTGAAAAGAGGAATTACTCACATTGCTAATTTAGGTATTTCTTTGTGATTTCCTGGTTATAATCTATTAATTTAAACAATGCACACGCGTTAGTATAATAACCCAATTTACATTAATTATACCCTCCCCGAGACAGAACTCCAACGACTGAGTCAGGCAGAGCCTTTACATGTGTTACGGAGAACTAGATCAATCGGGCAGCGTATCTAATACGTAACCGGGGGTTATGATACTTACATCGAGGCAGAGCTTCGCTAATTAGTGGGTATTATGCCCGAAAATTATTTCTAATATTCAGATTTTGAGAGAGATTCGAGTTTTGAACGGTTTCAACTGGATGCTCGAACTCCTCATTTATAGGGCTGGAGATAGGGCGGCTATCGCCCCGCGAGCGCCCTTCTCCTTCTCTTTCGCGGCGTGTGACAAGGTTAGGCTAGGTCCTAGCCTTGTCGAGTCAGGGTTATAGCCCCACCGAGTCACCTGCCACGTGGAGGAACCGGGTTAAGCCTGGTGGCACCTGGTCGTGCCCCCTGAAGCACACAATCACATTGGTCGCGGCCCGCGAGCGCCCACCAGAATTTTTTTTATTCGATTTTTGTTAAATTTAAGGTATTTCGGGCCTATTTTTCTTATATGGGGTGTATTTTAGAATGTATAGTGGTGTTTTAAGGTTCTTAGGAGAGTTGTTATATCCTCCCCACCTTGTTTTAGAGCTCGTTCTTGAGGTCTACTGGAACAGGTGTGGATATTTCCTCTGCATCTCTGATTCAAGCTCCCAAGTTTACTCTGGTCCTCGTTTGGAATCCCATTTTACCTTGACTAAGGCTAATCTCTTGTTCTTGAGAATCTTGATCTTTCTGTCTTCAATCTGTAGGGGTCTCTCTACAAACTTAAGTTTCTCATTTACCTCTATGTCCTTAAGAGGTACCATTAGTGATTCATCTGCTAAGCATTTCTTGAGATTACATACATGAAATATATCATGTATCCCTACCATTTCCTCTGGCAGTTGTAGCTAGTAAGCTACTGGTCCTATGTTTTAATAATCTCAAAGGGTCCAACATACCTGGGGCTTAGCTTTCCCCTCTTGATGAATCTGACGATTCCTTTCCACGTAGAAACTTCTAATAGTACCTTATCTCATACCTGAAATTTCAATGGTTTTCGCCTGTTATCAGCATAACTCTTTTGTCGATCACGTGCTGCTTTTAGTCTTTCCTTGACTTGAATAATCTTGTCCATTGTTTCTTGTACTATCTCTGGTCCAGACAATTGCTTTTCTCCAATTTCTGCCCAACAGACTGGAGTTCGACACTTTCGCCCATAAAGTGCTTCGAATGGTGCAGCATTGATACTGGTATGATAGCTGTTATTATAGGAAAATTCTATTAATGGTATTTGATCGTCCCAGTTTCCTCCGAAATCAATTACATAAGCTCTAAGCATATCTTCCGTTGTCTTGATTATCCTTTCGCTTTGTCCATCCATTTGAGGATGATAAGCAGTGCTTAGATTTAACTTGGTTCCCATTGCTTTTTGGAAACTAGTCCAAAAATGAGAAGTAAAACGACTATCTCTATCAGATACAATAGATAAAGGAATTCCATGTAATGAAACTATTTCGTTTACATAAAGTTTGGCTAACTGTTCCATATTGAAAGTTTCCTTCATCGGTAAGAAATGAGCAGACTTGGTAAGCCTATCTACAATCACCCAGATTATATCATTACATTTTTGTGTCTTGGGTAATTTGGTAACAAAGTCCATTGTTATCAATTCCCATTTCCATATTGGCATTTCTAGTTGCTGCAATAAACCCGAGGGTTTCTGATGTTCAGCTTTTACTTGGGAACAGGTTAGACACTTGGCAACATAAGCTGCTATATCCTTTTTCATTCCTATCCACCAGATATTCTTTCTTAAGTCTTGATACATCTTATCACTACCAGGATGTATCGTATATTTAGACTTATGGGCTTCTTCTAATATTCGGTGGCGTAGGTTTCCTTGTTTGGGTATCCAAATTCTTTTCTTATGGAATCTCCAAATTCCGCCTGTTCCTTGTTCTAATTCCTTAATCATTCCTTTCAATTTTTCAGTATCATCCTTGATTACTGATTCTTGTACGTCCCTAATCTGTTCATTTAAATCTATCTGCAGATTTAATTTGAGAGAACGTACTCGTTTTGGCTTTTCATGATATTTTCAACTTAATGCATCGACTACTACATTAGCCTTTCCTGCATGATACTGGATACTACAATCATAATCGCTAAGAATTTCCATCCAGCGTCTCTGTTTCATATTTAGCTCTTTTTGCCCGAAAACATATCTTAAACTTTTATGATTGGTGAAAATGGTAAACTTACTACCATAAAGATAATGCCTCCAAATTTAAAGGGCAAAAATTATGGCTCCTAACTCTAAATCATGGGTAGTATAGTTTTCTTCATGATTCTTAAGTTGTCTAGAGGCATAGGCTATAACATTTTGACGTTGCATCAACACACATCCATAACCTAATTTAGACGCATCACAATAGACTACAAAGTCGCCAGTTCCTTCTGGTAATGCTAGTATGGGTGCCTTCTTTGTTTGAGGATTCTAAAGCCTTCTTCCTGTTTTGGTCCCCATTCAAATTTAACTGATTTACAAGTCAGTTTTGTTAAGGGAATGTCTATTCTAGAAAAATCTCGGATAAACCGTCTATAATAAATGACCAGTCCTAGAAAATTTCTCACCTCCGTTGTTGATTCAGGGACTTTCCATTTAGTAATTGCCTCGATCTTTGTGGGATCCACATGGATTCCTTCATGATTAACTAAATGTCCGAGGAATTGTACTTCTTGTAACCAAAATTCACATTTTTAAAAATGTTGGACTCTGTATGCCCAAGACACATACTAAATAGATGTGGCTAGTACGTTATGATCCAAGTCGGGTCATACCCAATAACAAGCTAGACAAACACCTACAATATTTATTTATGATATGATCAAACAAATAAATATTAACACTTATAATATTTAGAAATTGGTTTTCTAAATAATTGCACTTGACAAGCTAATAAATTATATGGATAATTTATTTTTAGAGAATATTTTATTTTGTTATTTAATGGGTTAAATAACATTTTAAAAGGTTGCATAAGTCTTGTAAACATAAGATGTTATATTTTATAAAAGGTTATAAAATAAACAAGACTTAAATTTATAAAAGAATTTGAATTTTTTTTATAAAATAAAAGCCTAGGTCGCCCACCCCATGGGGTCTTCCCAAGACTTTTTTGGTCCAATGAGAAGGCATGCATCTTGCATGGTTAGATGGTCCTTGATTGGCTCTTGTGGGTGGCAATCTCTCACAACTTTCTATAACTATTTTGTATGATAAAATAGGATTCAAGAACTTGAAAACTCTAGTAATTGCTCTCATATTTTTCGGCCAACATAAGGTTGTCAATGAGGGTCTTTCAAGTTAGAATTCAAGTGCAAGAACACACATAAACACTCTCTAATTTTTGGCCAAAGGTTGTTGATCAAGAGGGATTTTTTCAAGTGTGTTTCAAGTGTACAAATCCTAGCAACATAAGGTGTTCGTTGGAGGCTTGGGGTATGCAAGCTTGAGGTCTTCTCCTTTGAAGATTTCCATTCAAGAATATCATCTTCTTCATATCACCTTGCTCTTTGAATGGTAGTATTCTAAACACCCTATGGTTGTGATTTTGATAGCATGCATGTTCGTATATTGATCGGGGTTATTGGGTTTTACATATAAAATGGGTTTTATATCTTGAAAGTAACATGTTTTAAAAAATTTTTCCGCTGCGTTTTAATTTTATTCGGATAAAATTACTTTGATAAACATGTGAAAAACCCAACAGAAAATTTAGCGTAGAGCTTTTCTTTTCTTAATAATGTAAGGAGTGCATGCAGATGCGTTGCATGTTCCTCTTTACTTTTAGAGTAAATGAGAATATTATCTATAAAGACAATTATGAATTTATCCAGATATGGTTTACATATTCTGTTTATCATGTCCATAAATGCAGCTGTGGCATTGGTTAAACCAAATGGCATGACGGTAAATTCATAATGGCTATACCTTGTTCTGAAAGCAGTTTTAGGAATGTCCTCTTCATGTACTTTCAGTTGATGATATCCTGAGCCTAAATTGATCTTAGAAAAGAATCAAGATCCTTGAAATTGATCAAACAGATCATCGATTCTCGGTAATGCGTACCGATTTTTATCGTGAATTAAAGTCAATTCTCGGTAAGCAATGCACATACGCATTGATCCATCTTTCTTTTTGACAAACAAGATAGGTGCTCTCCATGGCGAAGAACTAGGCTGTATGAATCCTTTCTCCAGAAGTTCATCCAACTGTTTCTTCAGTTCTTGCATCTCTGCTGGTGCCTTGGCAATCAGTGCTGTTCCTGGTAGTAGGTGTTCGACTTCCCTGTCTGGTGGTAGTCCGGGTAGCTCTTCTGGAAAAACATCTGAGAATTGAGATACTACTGGAATATCTTTCAATTCTTTCCCTTTAGTGTTAATGATTATGGAAATCATATACACTAGTGATCCTTTCCTTGCATAACTTGTCGTTTTCATCACAGAGATGAATTTTGTGGATTGAGATGGCTTATCTCCTTTAATTGTGATCTTTTCACCCTTTGGTGAACTTACTTGTATTGACTTTTGATCACATAGGCTATTGGCTTTATTGGCTACTAACCAATCCATTCCTAATACAATATCAAATCCAGCCAGATTCATTGGGTAAAGGTTAGCAATAAAATTATGATTTAGAATTTCTATTCTTGCTCCCTGCAAGATTTTAGTGATCTTAATGGACTCTCCATTTTCCGTTTCTACCAGACATTCTTGTTGAAGTTTAGTTAATGGTTGATTGAGAAGTTTGTAAAATGAAGTATTAATGAAACTTTGGTTCGCACCAGAGTCAAACAATACTTTAGCAAAAACATCATTAACTAAAAACGTACTGGCAATCACGTCCGGAATCATCTTTGCTTCTTTTGCTTTAAGAACAAATGCTCTAGCATTCTTAGTAGTCTTGTTGTTCATGGCTGGAGCTAGTTTCGGACAGTTTGGTTTGATATGCCCCTTTTCTCCACATTTGAAGCATACTCCATTGCTGGGTTTCTTCCTGCAGTCTTCTTCCTTGTGTCCTAGTATCTTGCAGAAATTGCAGTATGTGGAACATCTCCCTGAATGCTTCTTTTACATTGGGAGGACAGAATTTTCTTTCAACCATATTCTTAAACTCAGTCCATTCCATATTATAGACTCTATCACTCCCCCTAGACTGGAGAATAGTGTTCCACCATTCTAGAGGTGCATTCTTAAAAAGATTGGAAGCAAACATGATTTTATTCTCTTCTGCACATTTGGTTATTTTTAAGACTGCCTCAGTCTTTTCTATCCAACGTAGAGTTGCATGGCTCCTTCATTGCCAGAGAATTCTATTGGTTTGCAAGACCAGAATTCTTTGTAAGAACAACCATATGACATGGTTCTTCTTCTTTTTGGAATAAGCAATTGAAGTATTGGTCCATTATTTACACTGTGACTAGGTTTAGTAGGTGGTCGTTTACTTCCACTGTTAGTTTTATTATTTTCCGCTTCTTTAACCGTTTTGATAATGTATGGCATAGCGTCTATA
Organism: Helianthus tuberosus; assembly: GCA_030545235.1. Taxonomy (NCBI): domain Eukaryota; kingdom Viridiplantae; phylum Streptophyta; class Magnoliopsida; order Asterales; family Asteraceae; genus Helianthus; species Helianthus tuberosus. The sequence goes on from CM060432.1 coordinate 24,510,539, forward strand.
ATCCCTTGTGCCACTATGTGTTGGATAGCATTGTTATCTAATTGATTCCCGCTATTATCGTTATTCGGGTTTTCCTGATTCACTTCGTTGTCCATCTGGATTATAAACATTTACCAAGTATTAATATCACAGAACAAGATTTAATGTCAACAATTACACAAACAAACACATTGATCAAAACCGTCATGCATTGCGACATTTACTCTATTTTATAGATATCTATATCTATTACAAGCTGCAACTGGAATTTAAAATAGAATACTAATTATGCATCAGTAGGTATTTCGTTTATCTATTTTTAATTAGATGTATATTTATTTTCAAGCTACACACGTATATGTATATATATATATATATATTATTAATGGGGGTTCATCCAATATTGCATATTTCGCTCGTCGTATTTCCAAATGAGCATTTCCCCTATTTGTCTTATTATTTGTCCTTCATCTACTAACTCCTCACCAAAAGTGCGGAGTTCCTACACGTTTTCGGTACTCATGGGTGGTGGTGGTGCTGGTATTGGGTCAGGGTACTATGGTACGGGTTCTCCATATGGGTATGGGTTTTCTAGTATTTCCCGAACATACTGATCGGCATCCCAATATAGATCTAGAGGGTCAAGGTTAGGGTATGGTGCTACAGGGTTTGGTATGTGCTCCTCCTGTGGGTAGAGTTCTCGATAATCCCTATGGTCATCCTCCCATGGGTCATAAGCTAGAGGATCTGGTGCTGGGACTCTAGGGATTTCGTTTGGGTCGAAGGTGGGTATGGGAACCTGGTCTCCTGGGTTAGGTTCTATTTCCATGGGTTGGGTTCGGAACAGTGGTAGTGGCTGTGGTGCGATGTTTTTTTTCTAAGTTTGGGTCGGCTGCGGTGGTAGCTAGTATGTGAAAATTGGCCAATCGCATATTGATTATGTCTTGGGTCTGAGCATTCATTTCCTTATTTGATGCTGCTAAAGCCCGTTGCTGTTGTAACTTCCTCATTCTCTTCCTACGCTCATGTGCTCCCCGAATGAACCATCCTCTCTTTTTGGTAGGGAATGGTTCTTCGGATTACGCCTTAAATATGAAAATCCCCACTTCTGTGTCAGCTGAATACCCCGAAGGGGTAGGCTGGGAGGAAGTTCCTTCATCTCTAGGAGAACTAGACAAGTCACGATAGGCGTCCGATGGACCTTGATCAATCATACTGTAAACTAAGAAATTGTCAAATAACACAAAACAATAATATATAGATATGCACATAATCACATAGATTATTTCCTAACATAATGGATAAAATTTTGGTGTCAGCAGAACAGTTTTGTGGCTGAAATCAGTGGCTGTAGTTCTGATACCACCTTCTGTCGCAACCCCCGACCCCTGCCCCGGAAGGCGGGCGGCCGCGAGCTACTCAGAGCCGGTGGTATCGGTGTTTATTAATTTGGCAGCGGAATTTTCATCAGGACTGTAGTTAGGAAATAGTTTATCAGAGTAAATCAGCATATTTTTATAATAATAAATACATGGGAAATTCCCAAGTTTCCATTACAAACATGTTTATAGGGATAAACCCTAATTTATTGAAATAAAACTTCTTCTTTATTTAGGTAACTTTTATAGCCACTTTTCCAAGCCTTCAGTGCTCTCCAGCTGGCTTCTAATTGGCTTTCACAATTTGTTACCTAAAACGCATTTAAAAACATTTTTTCAGCAAGAAATACTGGCGAGTGAATCCCAATTTAATCAAGAAAAGTTTTATCATTTTACAGCATTGAGGGCAATCCAGCAATTACATTTGTTTACATCTACTTTAATTACCACCCACGGTACTACCAATCCTGACTTGTGGTAATGTTACTACTCACAATGTAGTAACAAATTTTGTATACAAAACCCCAACATACTGACGATAATTGTAGAATTTTAAATACTCAATCACTGTGAAATATAATTTAAAACTTTTGAGGTTTTGTAAAAACTGTTTGTGAAAAGAGGAATAACTCACATTGCTAATTTAGGTATTTCCTTGTGATTTCCTAGTTATAATCTATTAATTTAAACAATGCATACGCGTTAGTATAATAACCCAATTTACATTAGTTATACCCTCCCCGAGATAGAACTCCAATGATTGAGTCAGGCAGAGACTTGACATGCGTTACGGAGCACTCGATCAATCGGGCAGCGTATCTAATACGCAACCGGGGGTTATGATACTTACATCGAGGCAGAGCTTCGCTAATTAGTGGGTATTATGCCTGAAAATTATTTATAATATTCAGATTTTGAGAGAGATTCGAGTTTTGAACGGTTTCAACTGAATGCTCGAACTCCCCATTTATAGGGCTGGAGATAGGGCGGCTCGCGGCCCGCGAGGCCCTTCTCCTTTTCATTCGCGGCCCGCGACAAGGTTAGGCTAGGTCCTATCACCGAATTTATAGGGCTGGAGATAGAAGCAAACTTTAACCATCTTCTCAGGATATCCAGTTGGATCATTTGGTTTATCACCGAATTCTAAAAATCTTCTAATCTGATCCTCTGTAATAACTACCTGTTTATCTTTGTTACCAACTCTCGCAAAGGAATGAATTGAAGGCGGATCAGCTACGAACTTTTCGTGCTTCCAGAAATGCTCTTTGTGTGACTTGTAAACTTTGTGATGATCTGTTAAAGCTTTCTTTATTCGAATTCTTTCCATAAAATCTAGAGTTGGCTCGAACGGCTCCAATTTCATCAAAGTTCTATCCATCACAAATCAAATGTTGTGTTTTGAGTCAAAATTTGATGCCTTTTTGTTGGGATTGAACCCTATGAGAGGAACAGATAATTAAAGTCAAAACTGGATCAGAGCAATGGATCCAGAATAAGCAGATGTTATGTATACAAGTCTCTCCCCTTGAAAGTGGTTTCAACATCTGCTGACCTCCTATCTACTGATCTCTACTAACTACTGACCTACAACTGCTGTCCAAGTCAAAGACTGATGGAAGACTAAAGCTCTGCTGATTCAATCTACTGCTATGAGTCAAGCTCTGCTAATCATGACAAGTACTGCTGGGTTCACATCAGTGGAAGGATGCAGCAGTAGTTTAGTTTATATTATGAAATGTAATGTACAACAGTAGTTAGAATAGCAGAGGTTGTATAGATCAGATGTTAGAGTTTGTTAGGAGGTTAGATGTCACTTTCATGGTGACGTCAGCTTAGATGCTTCAGTGGTTTGCTCGTGCCTATAAATAGAACAGTACTCTGTACTGTTCTATTAGCTCTTCACCATCTTTCTCCTGCACGAACAAATCACTGTGAGCTCAGGCTGAGGGGGAGTTTGTTACATACTTACAATTGTAATTGAATCTTGTAATAAATTCAAGCATTCGGTTGAATGTTAAACTTGTATGTTAAAAGCAATTCTCTCGTTTGATTGTGAAAAGTTTGCTTCCATTATATTCCGCTGCACTACTCATTCATTGTTCATCTTAATTCAAACGTAAAACACAATCAAAACCAAACTCAGATCCTAACAATTGGTATCAGAGCTTGGACAGTCAAATATGATTTAACAATCATTTTGACATAAATAGTTCAGCTCATAATCGTTGATATCGATAGTTTGTTCGTTTTGTTGAAAAACAGAGCAAGGTTTAATCACCATCAAAGTTGATTAATCAGTGCCTGTAAAACAACCAGGATGACGTCACAATCACAAGATGATAAGAATAACATTGGCTCTCTTTTCAAACCACCCATGCTTAAACGTAATGAATACAATATCTGGCAGAGAAGGATGGGTCACATCCTTGCTCAACAGAACACTGGATGTTGGAGGTCTGTTTTTCTTTTGTCCCCATGTTCCTATGGTGCCAAGTGCTGAGGATGCAAAGAAGTTCGTACCTAAACCATCTGAAAACTATACTGAAACTGATTTTCAAAAGTTCGAACTCGATGCCAAAGCATTTAGCATCATAGCATCTGCATTACCCAATGAGATCTATGCTGGACTGTTACATTGTAACAGTGCCAAAGAGCTATGGGATGCACTGAAGGAACAGTTTGGGGGAACAGAAGAAGTTATTGAAAACAATAGGGAAATTCTGAATCAGCGGTATGAAACATTCTGTCACATCAAGGGTGAATCATTGACTCAGCAGTTTGAGCAATTCAGTTGTCTCATTAGTGAACTAAGGCTTGTTAAAGTAACATTTCCAAATTCAACTCAAAATAGCAGGTTCCTTAGATCACTACCAGAAAAATGGGATACAATTGCATTTGTTACTAGAAACTCTGTTGAGTTCAAAGATCTGACCCTGACCCAACTTCATGGTAGACTCCTGACCTATGAAAGGGAGTTAAACAAGAAAAAGAAGTTGCAAGAGTCTGGCAAAGTTGCTGATGATTATTCATTTGGCAGCACAACTCTTTTTGGCCAGGAAGAATCTGGTAGCAGTAGTAAGGATCAGGGTTATGATCACTTTATTGATATAACTGCTGGTGGAAATTTCAACAACCCTGATTCTCACTCTGCAAATTATGCTTTTACTGCAAATTGTGAAAATCAGATGTCAGATAACTTGTGTTTTGAACTCAATGATTTGCAACACTTTGATCCCACTTACTTAGAAGAGATGGACATTTTACATCAATTGGCTTTGCTTAGTGTAAGAACAAGCAAATTCTACAAAAGAACAGGGAGAAAATTTCCAGGGTTACATGGGAATTTAAAAGTGGGGTTGTATAAATCAAAAATCAAGTGCTATAAGTGCAATAGGCTAGGTCATTTTGCTAGGGAATGCAGGAGTCAAACCACTGGTCCAATAATCACTCATCCCAGCTCAAACCCTAGACCACAACATCAAAGTATTGTGCATTATACCCAATATACCCCTGCGGCCCATGTTAACACTGCTCACTATGCTGCAACCCATGTGCCTATGCATTATGTTCAAACCACTATACCACAAATTCAGTATGTTCAAACCCCTGTCTCTCAGGCACACGTGCAACCTGTTGCACCTCAACCAGCTGCTCCAACAGTAACACAATCAGATCAGCAAAGCTTTTTCACTCAAGGCTTTGTTGACTGGAGCAGTATGCCTGATGAGCTTAGTGATGAAAATTTTGCACTCAATGCTTTTAATGATCCTACTAATGATGAATTTTGTTTGATGGCATTAGAGTCTATACCATAAGGGGTAGAAACTGAAGGTGAACAGCTAAGTGCTGAAACAGTGGATGAAGTGACTGAAGCAGTGGTTACTGCAGTTGCTGGTGAACAACTGCTGGGAGAAAATTCAAAAACCCTGATTGAACCACTGTCTGACCCCTGGTCCGAAGAAGATAAAGAAGAAAAGGAAGAGAAGAAAGCAGGTGAGAAAGAATATAGAGCTGATGAAGAAGGTGATCATCAATGTGATTGTGCCATGATGGCTGCTGCTAAGGTATCACCTCAAGTTCTTGAAAAACTGTGTTCAGACAAATGCATTATTGCATTTGCTAACATCAAAGAGGTAAATGAAAACCTTAGGGATAAAGTCTTAACTGATGAAGTCAAATTTGAAAAGTTATTAAAAGAACTTAGAAACAAATTGGCTGAAAAAGACAAAGAAATCAGCAGTCTCAAAGAAGAGCAGAGCATAACCAAGACTTAACTCCAAACTATGGTAGAAAAATACCAAGTTTGCAAAAAGGAGTTGGAGTCCACCCAGATCACTTCTGAAAGATGGGTGGAATCTTGTAAAGGGTATGAGGTTATGCTTGAGAAACAGCTTGAAAGCAATGTCAAGTTTGGTGTAGGATATAGAAAATATGATGATCTTGTAAACACTGCTGGAAAACAAGCTGGTTCATCTGAAATTAAACCAACCAACAAGAATGGCCAAGAGGTTAAGATAACCGACAAACTTGGTAACAAAATCACTTTGGAAAGATCTGTGCGGTCCTCAACTTTTGAGGAAATTGAGAAATACCAATTTAAACCCACATGGTATGATGAGTGTGACATTCTTGAAAATTTCAAGCCTATGGACTTTACAACCACGGATGGTGTCACAGCTCCAAAAGCAAAGGTCATCCCTATCAAAGACATCCCAACAGTAGTTCAAAACTCTGTTGCTAAGGAGTCTGAGAAAAGGAAGAAAAGAGAAAAGGTCAAAAACTTGTTTTGTGATTTTTGTGAAAGGAGAAACCATCTAACAAAAGACTGTTTTCATCTAAAAGCATATGATCTAAACAAAACAAGTATCATTGTACCTGCTGAAAGCTGCACCATCTGTGGTAAAGCAAACCACAAAACTCAAGCATGTGTGTATCTTAAAAACTTTGATGTAAAAAAGAATGAGTACACTGCTAAAACATCCTTGAGTCCATCAACATCATCTGTCAAATGAGTACACTGCTAAAACAGCTGAATCAAACATCTGTACAAAGAGATGTTTAAGTGACTGATGCACCCCTTGCCAACCAATTCAGAAGAGGCAAGGGACAATCATCTTACCAAAGGATTCCACATGTTTATGAGACCTACAAAAGGCCCTCTAAACCAAGAGTGAACAGGCATCCTTTTGGGTATCAACAGGTGATTGGTCAAAATACAAAAAGAATATGCCTGACAAAACACTAGAGCTGAAGAGAACGAAAGAGGAATTAGTTGCTGCTGATTATGGGTCCAAAAGTTCCACAAAAACCTGACTACCCTGAAGCAGAGGTTTTAACAAGACCACCAAAGCTGCAAATCAGGAGAGCCACTGCTCCAACTGGTGCTACCATCTATAAAAGAAAGCAACAAAAACAGTTGGATACTGAAACAGTGGCATAATTAATGGCAGGAGATGAGCTTGTAAAAGAAGGTATTAAAACGATGATAGCTGAAACTCTTGTCCTGAATCAACCTGCAAGCACTGCCCAAACAGTCATCACAAGGCCTGCATCACCAAATTCCTCATCTAATAAAAATCTCCCAAGAAACCCACCAGACTCAAAAGTACTAAAGTGGAAAACTGACAAACAGACCCATGTACTGACAGTGTTCAAGTCTAGTGGAGAAGTGAAGAAAATAACAAGGGAACAAGCACTTGGCCTAAGTCTTGAAGATTTGCAGGATCTCCTTGATCTTCCACTGTGTAGGGATGATGATGACACAGATGCCTTAGCCTTTGAGTTACAACTCAAAGGGCAAATAAGGGAATTATTGATGAGGCAATAAAGATCTACCAATAATGAAGAGTTTTGGCATTATCTGTTCCAGGGGGAGATTGTTGGGATTGAACCCTATCAGAGGAACAGATAATTAAAGCCAAAACTGGATCAGAGCAGTGGATCCAGAATTAGCAGATGTTATGTATACAAGTCTCTCCCCTTGAAAGTGGTTTCAACATCTGCTGACCTCCTATCTACTGATCTCTACTAACTACTGACCTACAACTGCTGTCCAAGTTAAAGACTGATGGAAGACTAAAGCTCTGTTGATTTAATCTACTGCTATGAGTCAAGCTCTGCTGATCATGACAAGTACTGCTAGGTTCACATCAGTGGAAGGATGCAACAGTAGTTTAGTTTATATTATGAAATGTAATGTACAACAGTAGTTAGCATAACAGAGGTTGTATAGATCAGATGTTAGAGTTTGTTAGGAGGTTAGATGTCACTTTCATGGTGATGTCAGCTTAGATGCTTCAGTGGTTTGCTCGTGCCTATAAATAGAACAGTGCTCTGTACTGTTCTATTAGCTCTTCACCATCTTTCTCCTGCACGAACAAATCACTGTGAGCTCAGGCTGAGGGTGAGTTTGTTACATACTTGCAATTGTAATTGAATCTTGTAATAAATTCAAGCATTCGGTTCAATGTTAAACTTGTATGTTAAAAGCAATTCTCTCGTTTGATTGTGAAAAGTTTGCTTCCATTATATTCCGCTGCACTACTCATTCATTGTTCATCTTAATTCAAACGTAAAACACAATCAAAACCAAACTCAGATCCTAACACTTTTCCTACAAAAACAACAAAATTCCAATACTTAGAAATTTTTCAATAATTACTGTGACAACCTGACTTCCAAGGTTAGTGTCGTTTCGTTTCTTAATCTTAATTTTTCGCTATTCATCGCAAATGCTTCCTTCTAAGATAGATTGGTTAGACATTTTATTTGATATTAAACGAAAACGTGAATTGCGTAGGATCATGATATGAATTCTTGTGCTACTTTAAGTCTTAAACAATTGAGATGGGCCGAAAATGACCAGGGACTACACTTATGTCAATCTGGTTTAAGTCGACCACAAATTATCCGACCCACACCAAACATAAGTGAACCGGCCCACAATACTTTGGCCCACAATAATCATTATAGGCACAAATTAAGGGACGGTTATGGGGGGTTACGTAACAAGAATTGTATTAGAAAAACCCTACCCTTGTTCTGGATCGACAACAGCAACGAGTTCCCTTATTCTGTACCGTTTGCATCTTAATATTCCTGTTCGGTTTCACTTTGGTCGAGTAGCATACCTGGTTAGTAATCTTTGTTTACTTGTTTCATGATTATGTGATAATACTTGATTATGTGTCAATATGATTGGTTGTTGCTTGAATCGATCGAATCAATATGTGTGGCAAGTATCTAGTTAGTGTATATATATAACGTGCCGGATGATTGTTCGAGTAACTGAGTGATCAGGGGGTATCGATTCTCGGATTACTAATCGGAACTGTGAAAACGTGACACAATACACCAGCAATCCATGAATATTGTATATGATTATTGTTGATTATATTGTTGGTATATAATATGAATATGTATATGATGGATGAATGGATGAATGGAATGTTTGCTTTGATTAGATAGTTATTGATGGTGATAATGATGATGTTGTTCGGTTGCACAAACTTCTAGTATGAGAATAGGATATATGTTAGTTGACTAGATAAAATTTATAATGATAAATGTATACTAGGTAATGATAATTATTTAATGAGCTGAAACAAGTTAACTGGATTGCAACAATTATAAGATTAAAATGTTTTTTTTTTAGTTGGGTCGGTTGGTATATGGGCTGCACATGGTGATTGAACACACACAAACCATGTTGGGTTGTTAATTTGGGCTGCATTCAAAACGGCTTGCACCAGGGTCACTATGATGATGCTGGGCCGCTAGCCTGGTGGTTTTTATAACTCAGCTGGGCCGGAACTCACTGAGCCACGTGAACGGATTTGGGCCAGCAACATGGGGCCGATTAAGACTGCCAAGGCAGTGAGTTCGAGTAACATGTTTTGATGAGCAATGTGTGTTTAGTTGTGTTGATAAGTGGGTTATATGCATACTTTATTATTTGGATCATATGTGTTTAATAGTTGGATTAAAACATGGATAAGCAGACTATGTGTGTATACATACAACATGCTTGGGTGATTACAAGTTAAGTAATTGGTTATTACTAGAAATGCATGAATAAACCATTGTGAACTGGACAGTATGTGCACGCTAGGTGAGCAATAAATATGTGTGATGTGAACCTTGAATGCATTAATTAATTAATGGTATACAAAGTGCATGAAAACTGACTGTTACCGGTAATCCTTTTAGGGCGTGATTGATCAAATAGTCAAACGGGTAAATAATCTACCGAGCAATCAAAGGTGAGTTCACTACATTCGAGCATGCGTCCCAGTGGTTGGGGACAGTCAGTGGTTTGGGTAAAAACGGGTATATTGGTTAATATTCTCACCTATCATTTTTGTAAGTCCCTTATTCGGGTATTAGTTGGTAGCGCTACTTAGGTTTGGCACCCTCACACCGCTCCTGGATAGGACGGATGTGAACTAATGACCCAGTCGGGCCCAGTACTAGATAGGAGTACGTGGGATAGGGCAGTCATGTACATCAGGAGCCGTCTTGTTCGGAATTGAGATATTAACAATATTACTTGCATTGGTTATTGAACTGTTTTACATTCAACTGGTAACAAACGTTTTCTAAAACTGTGAACTCGCCAGCTTTGTCTGATACACTTGTTACATGCTCGCAGGTCGTTAGGGGATGGAAACAGGAGCTTGCTGGCTGGAGGGTAGGAGTGGTCATGGTCACACTGATGGGCTCATTTGTTAAACACTTATTCATCATGTTGATTAGTATTACTTTATGATACAATAATGCTTCCGCTGAACTTGTGTTCTCTTTTGAATGACTTATGATTGGGATTTTTATCAGTGCTATTGAAAGAACTTTATTTTAAACTTATGTATCAATATAATTAGTGGCTCATTGCTGGTGGTCACACGCCTAACAGGGACACCCCCTAGGTGGTAATTTGAGGGTGTGACAGTTTGGTATCAGAGCCACTGGTTATAGTGAACTTGGTTTTAAAATGTTTTATAAAACCAGACTATAACTGAACTGATTCGACATCGACCATGACACTCAGCTCCAGACAGCAAGGTTCGTCTCTTATTTACTATTGCATAGGGTGTTTAGAACTTACTTATGACTCGTATTGCACTTAAATGCACAATTGACACTACATCACGAGTTTCTATGAAAGCAGAAAATGTTACGTGTTTTAGAAGTGGGATTCTTCTTGAATTTGCATGTTACGTGTTATAACGCTCGTGTTTGTGTTACTGGAAGATTAGGAAGCCTTTTAACATGAGTTAAGGGGAATTGAGATGAACATGCAAACTAGATTATTATTGTGGGTGCACACATAATAATAATGTGGGGTGCATGTGAGTCCCAGTGAACCTTGACAAGTGTGAAAAGGATTTCCGCGTTGTTAGTTGGTCTTGTATTAGAATTTTGAAATCTGTGGATACTACATAAATACTTGACTTCTACTTGAGCTTGTTTGTTAATTCGTCCTTTTTATCCATACTCATAGAATCATGAACGGACGTGGTGGAGGCCGTCGTGGTGGACGTGGAGGAGGCCGCGGTGGTGGACGTGGCCAAATCAATATGACTCAAGCCGAATTGACCGACTTAATCAACGCCCAGGTGGCTGCAGCCTTGGCGGCTTATCAGGCTGGTACGACATGTACCAAATACTCTCCCTTTAAGTCTTATACTTGAGTCTTACGCGTTTGCTATATTTTCTCCTGTTAATAGGTCAGCCGGCACCACAAAATCAGCCTCACCCACCTGTCTGCACGTTTAAGTCCTTTATGGATTGCAAGCCCCAGACCTTCAGCGGGACTGAAGGGGCTGTGGGACTCCTGCGCTGGTTTGAAAAGGCGGAGTCCGTATTCGCGATGTGTAACTGCCCAGTTGGGGACAGAGTGAAGTATGCTACGGGCACACTTGAGGATGGTGCCCTGACATGGTGGAATGCTCAGGTTCAGTTGTTAGGCATCGAGGCGGCGAACGCCACTACGTGGGAAGCCTTTAAGGAATTAATGAGGGAAGAGTACTGTCCTCGTGATGAGATACAGAAGTTAGAGAACGGATATTATAATCTGAAGTTAGCGGGATCTGAGGTTGAAGCATACGTGAAGCGGTCGTATGAGTTGGCTGACTTGTGTCCAAACTTGTCCCGACCTATGTCTCGAAGAATTGAGTTGTTTATCAAGGGATTACCTCCACGAGTGAAGGGTTTGGTTACTGCGGCAAACCTCAATAACATAACTGAAATTGTCCGTTTGACTCACAAAATTATTGATCAGGAGGTGGAAAGTAATTCACTACCACCACGTATTTCTAGTACTACGACAGCTGCTACTACTTCCACTACTCCTGCTACTGATAGCAAGCGTAAGTGGAGCGATATGGACAAGGGGTCCAACTCGGTACAGTCTCAGAAGAAAGCAGATACTGGCAGCAATCGCAGTTTCAGCCAGACATCGTCAGTGAATCAAAACCAGAGTAACAGTTCGGGGCAGGGATCTTATGCGGGAAAGTTACCTTTGTGCAACAAGTGTAACTATCATCACAAGGGTCAGTGTAATCGGGTTTGTCATAGGTGTAACCGATCAGGGCACATGGCTAAGGATTGTAGGGCAACACTTCCAGCTCAGCAGCAACCAGCACAGCAGCAGGGTAGGCAACAGAATCAGCCGAATCAGGGTGTACAGAAAGGGTGTTTCCAGTGTGGGGCTGACGGGCATTTCAAGCGAGACTGCCCACAACTGAAGCAGAATACTGGGGGTAATACCAACGGAAACAACAATGCTGGGAACAATGGGGGCAATGTGGCACGTGGACGCGGATTTGTTCTGGGAGCTGGGGAAGCACGTAACGACGTTAATGTAGTTACTGGTACTTTTTCAGTAAATGGTGTAATTGCTTTTATCTTGTTTGATTCTGGTGCCGATTGGAGTTACGTATCTTTGGGGTTCAGTCGTCAGTTAGGGTTAAGTCCTACACCTCTTGTAACGAAACACATAGTGGAGATAGCAAATGGTAAAACAATCGAAGCATCACATGTTCTGGTTGGGTGTAAACTCGATCTTTTGGGTCAGGTATTCGACGTTGACCTACTCCCCATTACTCTTGGAAGTTTCGACGTAGTTATCGGCATGGATTGGTTGTCCAAGTATCAGGCGGAAATTCTCTGTAAGGAGAAGATCGTGCGTGTTCCTCTTCTTAGCGGAGAATTTTTATCGGTTCAGGGTCATCGCAGTGGGACCCCGATCAGTATTGTTTCGTCAATGAAGGCTCAGGAGTATCTTCGTAAGGGCTATCCCGCTATTCTAGCCCTTGTCACTGATTCGCAGACTGACGAGAGGAGGATTGAGGATATTCCAGTTGTTCGGGAATTTTCTGACGTCTTTCCTGAGGAACTCCCTGGGTTACCTCCACATCGACAGGTGGAATTTCAGATCGATCTCACCCCAGGAGCACCACCGATTGCTCGTGCTCCTTACCGCCTGGCACCAGGGGAGTTGCAGGAATTGTCAAATCAACTTCAAGAGCTTTTAGACAGGGGTTTTATCCGACCCAGCTCTTCACCTTGGGGAGCCCCAGTTCTGTTTGTGAAAAAGAAAGATGGGTCTTTTCGCCTGTGTATAGATTACCGTGAGCTCAATAAGGCGACGGTCAAGAATCGTTATCCTTTACCACGTATTGATGACCTGTTTGACCAGCTGCAAGGGTCAAGTTTCTACTCCAAAATCGACTTAAGGTCGGGTTATCATCAGGTACGGGTTAGAGAGGAAGATGTTCCCAAAACGGCATTTCGGACGCGATACGGTCATTATGAGTTCTTGGTCATGCCATTCGGGTTGACCAACGCACCAGCGGTCTTCATGGATCTCATGAACCGCGTGTGCAAGCCATACCTCAACGACTTCGTTATCGTTTTTATCGACGACATTCTAATTTATTCCAAGAACAAGGAGGATCATGTGCGGCATCTACGCCTTATCCTAGAGCTCCTGAGGAGAGAGCAGCTGTACGCGAAATTCTCTAAGTGTGATTTCTGGATACGGGAGGTACATTTTCTGGGGCATATCGTTAATGAGATGGGCATACATGTGGATCCTGCCAAGATCGATGCCATTAGAAATTGGGCGGCACCAACGAATCCTTCGGAGGTGCGTCAATTTCTCGGTCTAGCAGGGTATTATCGTCGTTTTATTCGGGATTTCTCGAAGATTGCTCAACCCCTCACATCCTTGACACAGAAGAAAGTAGTTTATTCGTGGGGAGCAAAACAGGAGGATGCCTTCCAATTGTTGAAACAGAAATTGTGTAGCGCGCCGATTTTGTCTCTACCAGAGGGTACCGAGGATTTTGAGGTACATTGTGATGCATCGATTCAGGGTCTTGGTTGTGTGCTGATGCAGCGCAAAAAGGTGATAGCTTATGCCTCTCGACAGTTGAAAGTACACGAGAAGAACTACACGACACATGACTTGGAGCTAGGAGCAGTGGTCTTTGCATTGAAGATTTGGAGGCATTATCTGTACGGTACGAAATGCACCATTTATACCGATCACAAGAGCCTTCAGCATATCTTCGACCAGAAAGAGTTGAATATGCGTCAGCGTCGTTGGGTGGAGTTGTTCAATGATTACGAGTGTGCCATCAAATATCATCCGGGTAAAGCTAACGTTGTAGCAGATGCTCTTAGCCGCAAGGAACCGAAACCGAAGCGTGTTCGTGCTCTACAGCTTACTATTCACTCTGATCTACCCACACGGATTCGTTCAGCACAGGTCGAGGCCTTAAAGGATGAAAACATTGAAGCAGAGGGTTTGCGTGGTATGAACAAAAAGTTCGAGCTAAAGTCTGATGGCATTTACTATGTTATGGAGAGATTGTGGGTTCCTCTGTTTGGCAACCTTCGGGAACTGGTAATGGATGAAGCACATAAGTCAAGGTATTCTGTTCACCCGGGGTCTGATAAGATGTATCACGATCTCAAAGTCTTGTATTGGTGGCCGAATATGAAAGCTATTATAGCCACATATGTGAGCAAATGCTTGACTTGTGCTAGAGTCAAGGCAGAGTATCAGAAGCCTTCGGGTCCACTACAGCAGCCTGAGATACCGATGTGGAAATGGGAGCAGATATCCATGGATTTTGTCACAGGCCTACCAAGAACCCAAGCTGGGAATGATACGATATGGGTAATTGTGGACCGTCTTACGAAGTCAGCGCACTTTTTACCAATTAAAGAAACAGACAAGCACTCCCAGCTCGCAGCGATATACCTTAAAGAGGTGGTTTCTAGGCACGGGGTGCCAACTTCCATCATTTCGGATCGAGATCCGCGTTTCACTTCGGAGTTGTGGCAGGCTATGCACAGGTCGTTTGGCTCGCGTCTCGATATGAGTACTGCGTATCACCCACAGACCGACGGTCAGAGTGAGCGCACTATTCAGACACTTGAATACATGTTGCGGGCGTGTGTTATTGATTTTGGGAAGGGTTGGGAGAGACATTTGCCATTAGTAGAATTCTCCTACAACAATAGTTACCATACTAGCATCAAGGCAGCCCCGTTTGAAGCTTTATACGGGAGAAAGTGTCGTTCACCTCTCTGTTGGGCTGAAGTAGGTGATAGTCAGATTTCAGGTCCTGAGTTGGTTTTAGAGACTTCAGAGATGATTGTGAAGATCAGGGAACGTATGGCGGCAGCTCGTGATCGTCAGAAAGCCTATGCCGACAAACGTGCTAAGGAGGTAGAGTTCGAAGTGAATGATCGTGTCATGCTGAAAGTTTCACCGTGGAAAGGCGTTGTACGTTTTGGAAAGCGTGGCAAGCTTAATCCACGCTACGTTGGACCGTTTAGAGTTCTTGAACGCATTGGTAAGGTGGCTTACAGATTGGAATTACCTACTGAATTGGGTAATGTCCACGATGTTTTTCATGTATCGCAACTGAAGAAGTGCTATGCTGAAGACCCACTAGTTGTACCTTTCCAAGAGCTGAAAATCGACGACAAACTACAGTTTATTGAAGAGCCCGTAGAGATCATGGATCGGGAAGTCAAAATACGTAAACACAGTCGAATTCCGATCGTCAGCGTCCGTTGGAATTCAAGGCGTGGACCGGAATTCACGTGGGAGCGAGAGGATCAGATGAAACTCAAATACCCACACCTTTTTCCAAAAGACAAACCAGAATCTAGTAAAGATGGTGAATCTCGGGACGAGATCCCTTTTCAAGTTGGGGATGATGTGACACCCGAGCAACATCCGCAACAACCTTGATTCCTCATTTCATTCTTTCGTGTACACTTGTCAAATTTCGGGACGAAATTTCTTTCAAGTTGGGGATGATGTGACAACCTGACTTCCAAGGTTAGTGTCGTTTCGTTTCTTAATCTTAATTTTTCGCTATTCATCGCAAACGCTTCCTTCTAAGATAGATTGGTTAGACATTTTATTTGATATTAAACGAAAACGTGAATTGCGTAGGATCATGATATGAATTCTTGTGCTACTTTAAGTCTTAAACAATTGAGATGGGCCGAAAATGACCAGGGACTACACTTATGTCAATCTGGTTTAAGTCGACCACAAATTATCCGACCCACACCAAACATAAGTGAACCGGCCCACAATACTTTGGCCCACAATAATCATTATAGGCACAAATTAAGGGACGGTTATGGGGGGTTACGTAACAAGAATTGTATTAGAAAAACCCTACCCTTGTTCTGGATCGACAACAGCAACGAGTTCCCCTATTCTGTACCGTTTGCATCTTAATATTCCTGTTCGGTTTCACTTTGGTCGAGTAGCATACCTGGTTAGTAATCTTTGTTTACTTGTTTCATGATTATGTGATAATACTTGATTATGTGTCAATATGATTGGTTGTTGCTTGAATCGATCGAATCAATATGTGTTGCAAGTATCTAGTTAGTGTATATATATAACGTGCCGGATGATTGTTCGAGTAACTGAGTGATCAGGGGGTATCGATTCTCGGATTACTAATCGGAACTGTGAAAACGTGACACAATACACCAGCAATCCATGAATATTGTATATGATTATTGTTGATTATATTGTTGGTATATAATATGAATATGTATATGATGGATGAATGGATGAATGGAATGTTTGCTTTGATTAGATAGTTATTGATGGTGATAATGATGATGTTGTTCGGTTGCACAAACTTCTAGTATGAGAATAGGATATATGTTAGTTGACTAGATAAAATTTATAATGATAAATGTATACTAGGTAATGATAATTATTTAATGAGCTGAAACAAGTTAACTGGATTGCAACAATTATAAGATTAAAATGTTTTTTTTTTTAGTTGGGTCGGTTGGTATATGGGCTGCACATGGTGATTGAACACACACAAACCATGTTGGGTTGTTAATTTGGGCTGCATTCAAAACGGCTTGCACCAGGGTCACTATGATGATGCTGGGCCGCTAGCCTGGTGGTTTTTATAACTCAGCTGGGCCGGAACTCACTGAGCCACGTGAACGGATTTGGGCCAGCAACATGGGGCCGATTAAGACTGCCAAGGCAGTGAGTTCGAGTAACATGTTTTGATGAGCAATGTGTGTTTAGTTGTGTTGATAAGTGGGTTATATGCATACTTTATTATTTGGATCATATGTGTTTAATAGTTGGATTAAAACATGGATAAGCAGACTATGTGTGTATACATACAACATGCTTGGGTGATTACAAGTTAAGTAATTGGTTATTACTAGAAATGCATGAATAAACCATTGTGAACTGGACAGTATGTGCACGCTAGGTGAGCAATAAATATGTGTGATGTGAACCTTGAATGCATTAATTAATTAATGGTATACAAAGTGCATGAAAACTGACTGTTACCGGTAATCCTTTTAGGGCGTGATTGATCAAATAGTCAAACGGGTAAATAATCTACCGAGCAATCAAAGGTGAGTTCACTACATTCGAGCATGCGTCCCAGTGGTTGGGGACAGTCAGTGGTTTGGGTAAAAACGGGTATATTGGTTAATATTCTCACCTATCATTTTTGTAAGTCCCTTATTCGGGTATTAGTTGGTAGCGCTACTTAGGTTTGGCACCCTCACACCGCTCCTGGATAGGACGGATGTGAACTAATGACCCAGTCGGGCCCAGTACTAGATAGGAGTACGTGGGATAGGGCAGTCATGTACATCAGGAGCCGTCTTGTTCGGAATTGAGATATTAACAATATTACTTGCATTGGTTATTGAACTGTTTTACATTCAACTGGTAACAAACGTTTTCTAAAACTGTGAACTCGCCAGCTTTGTCTGATACACTTGTTACATGCTCGCAGGTCGTTAGGGGATGGAAACAGGAGCTTGCTGGCTGGAGGGTAGGAGTGGTCATGGTCACACTGATGGGCTCATTTGTTAAACACTTATTCATCATGTTGATTAGTATTACTTTATGATACAATAATGCTTCCGCTGAACTTGTGTTCTCTTTTGAATGACTTATGATTGGGATTTTTATCAGTGCTATTGAAAGAACTTTATTTTAAACTTATGTATCAATATAATTAGTGGCTCATTGCTGGTGGTCACACGCCTAACAGGGACACCCCCTAGGTGGTAATTTGAGGGTGTGACAATTACAACTTTTGGTGCGGATGAGGTTTCATGCGAATTTAACTTTTTGCGAAGATACCAGAATTTCATACGGGTGTAACCATTTATACGAATGAAATATTCTACCTTCGTGCGAAGGTAATCAATTTGACAAAACACAGTTACTTTCGTGCGAAGGTTCGTGCGGATGGATTATCTTCGTATGAATGTAATGATATCCGTATGAACATCAATTTTTACATCTTTGATTTTTGCATGTTTTGTACAAATTGATGGTTCCAAAGACGCCTAAAAGCGCCGATTAACATAGATCTAAGTTCAATTTTACGTTTAAACTATTAAAACGTTCCAGATCTGATGTTTTATGTCCGACAGATCAAAACAGTCAAAATTATGTCCAATTCAGTCCGATTGGTCTCAATTTTACCCTTCCCATGATAAGTATTGTGCTAATCAACACCCCTAGGACAATTTTGGCAGCACTTCATTACAAAGATGAATTTCTCTCAAATTGTAAAAACTGGTGCTGAGTAAATTATATTCGTGCGAATGGAAGTTCAGTCATACGAATGACCTTATATAGGTCACAGATTTACATTCGTGCGAAGATGATTCTCTTCGTGCGAAGGTGTTTCTCCTTCGTGCGAAGTAACTTTCTTTCGTGCAAAAGGCTTCCTTCATGCGAATGTAAATCCAAATTTTCCATCTTTTTCAATTTTCAAACATTGTACTAGTCTTAAAAACCTACTTAGATATCCAAGCCCAAGTTAATGACGTTGGTCACCTGATTTGTCTACCAAGTCCAAGTAAATGACCTTGGTTGAATACTTTGTGAACAAAATTGATGTTTTCTGTCAAATTTAAGTTTCAAATTAATAAACTTGTGATCTTTCAAATCATTTTTTTCTCATTTCAGATTAAGCTCTCAACCCGCTGTACTTCAGGATTTATTCAGCATCTTTTGGATTTTGAAATTCAGTATTCCATCATCGGTTGTCGAAAATAAGATGAAATAAAATCTTTTTGAATTTTGAAAAATTTATGCTAAAATACACTGAAAATCTTTTTGGTTGTTTTCTGAAATAAAATACCTATGTACAAACATATTTACAGACATATATTTCTGAGTTTGTGTAAGAGGATTATATCAGTTTTTTAGACAAATCACCAACACCGTTGATCTGATTAAACATTGTTTCCCACCTCAGAATATACTCCCTGTCACACCCCGACCGCGTAAAACAACAAATCGTGGCGGAAACATCGGGGCGTGTTGCAACAGAATTAATGTTTCATAACCATGGATATCAAAAGTGTTTCGTTTTATTTAACATTGAATAATTACATCGTCTGGAAATCTAAATATACAATTTAAACATAATCTATCATTGTTATTGAGTCACTAAGGCCTTGTCCAGTCCTATGTGAGCATGCATCTTATCAATCGATATCATTCAACAATACCTGAAACATATGTGAAAACGAGGTCAGCAAAGAAATGCTGGCGAGTACATAGGTTTTGTGAAAATAAGATTCATGACTTCTGTTTTAAGAAAATGTTTAGTCATGAACCTTGTAATTTGCTTTGTCTTTGTAAATCGTTTGAAAAATAATAAGTTCAGGTGATATGTATAAATAAGAGAATAATGCATGATTAAATGAATAACCATGTAAAATGAGTTTGTATAAGATAAGTTGTTTGTAAATAAATGTCTTGTGAAAAGTATGTTACTTGTATAAAATGTTCTATGTCTCAAACTGAAATGATTCAAATAACGCTACAATATGTAATACCATACAAACACTTATATATAGGAAGTACCAGCGGCGTATCCACCATGCTTGTAATATATTCCACACGCATTGTTACTTAATCACTTAATCCAAACCAAACCACCAAAGTGATGTTCATGCCCAAATGTAAATCATGTAATATGTATAACCAAAATAATATGTATGGCTAGTGAAATGCATCAACTAAACCATAGGTGAAACGCACAAAACAGAGTATTGAAGTAAAACTTGGTTTAAACCAATACTATGTTTCGTGTAAATGCATGATCAAATGTAAATCATGTACAAATGTTTACCCAATCGTTAAAACATCGTGTGAAACCCAATCGTTACCCAATCGTTAAAACATCGTGTGAAACCCAATCGTTACCCAATCGTTAAAACATCGTGTGAAACCCAATCGTTAAAACATCGTGTGAAACCCAATCGTTACCCAATCGTTAAAACATCATGTGAAACCCAATCGTTAAAACATCGTGTGAAACCCAATCGTTACCCAATCGTTAAAACATCGTGTGAAACCCAATCTTTTAATTCATTTTAGGTCGTGAAACTACTTATATGATCGTCTCGCTAATAACATTCAAACCTTCGTGACTCATCACTCGTCGCTTCTCGTTTTCGTATTAACAAACCTCCATAGGGTAAGTTAACAATTACAGATTCAGTCGCTACTTACCATACCCACACATAACCACGGGTGTAGTAAATAACGGGATTTGTCAGATCCTATGGTACCATAACCTAATACTGGTCGGCTTGATCATTGCTAATGAATGTCATTTGTTATGTAACTACAACCAACAAGTTTGTTCACTTTATGAAATCGTTATTAGTTTTGTATAAATCGTCTTAATCGTTTTTGAAACCATCGTTATAACATCGAAAACATTTAGCACATATGAGTCACCCCAAAACAGTTGAAAACAGTAAAAGAGGGGAATAATGTACTCGCCTGAGAATGCTTGGAGGTCTTGAACAACAACCAAACAAAGCTAGAGAGAGCACGGAATCAGTCGGCAATCTAAAACTATATAAATAAACCGGACTTAAATCGGGAGATCGGATAGGATGAGGCTTGGTAAACCAAATGAGTGTTGGAACTCATATGATATGGTTTAACAAGGCCTACATACTACAATGAAACCAAACCTAAGTGCTTTCGACCCATCGCGACCCATTAAGGTAACATATGCTACTTTAACGTGTCGTGCACGTGAAACGCGTTCGGACCGTCTAACTAGTCCTATGACAAGTGTTATATGCCTAAACATGTTACATAATCAGTTATGTGACAAAAGTTTAGGTTACATATGCTTAATTACCAATTATACATGAAAAGGGTATTATGGTAATTTACCTAAGGCATATAAACTACCTATCATACAACTACTTAAACGATGTGACCATAGGGTATAACCTCGGAAGGTTATTCCCTACCTACTATGGTCACCTAATGTATTTGGTCGGATCCTAATGATCGACCAAACTGGGTCGGGTTCGAGGGTATAGGCGATTTATCAGATCGCCTACCCTACGACCCTAGACAACGTGGTAATCAGTGGGCATAGTCCCAAGGGACTATGACCAACGTGATTACACTCACGTTGCGAAGTTCAAACGAACTTCGCATTGACCATTACTGGTCA
This sequence comes from Helianthus tuberosus, assembly GCA_030545235.1. Taxonomy (NCBI): domain Eukaryota; kingdom Viridiplantae; phylum Streptophyta; class Magnoliopsida; order Asterales; family Asteraceae; genus Helianthus; species Helianthus tuberosus. The sequence continues at coordinate 24,531,945 of CM060432.1, forward strand.
ACGCTGAAAGTCAAACAAAGTTTGACTTTCTGACTCGAAAAGCAATAAAATAAGGAAAAGAACGAAAGAATACTTACGAAGGGTCCCCGAATGCTAAACTCGATTCAAAAATCTCAGGTATGAAACAAATGTTTCAACTTAGAGTTTCTCAAATCAAGTTTCTAGTGATTTTTAGCAATGGGGGTGGTTGGGTATTTATAGGAATACCCGAACCGCTAAGATCGTTTCATGGAAACCGTGCCTAGATCTCACCCGTACACTTGTCGAGATGTTATGGTGACTAAATTCCATCCTTATCCGCTGACTAAGCAAGTTTAGAATGTGTGGTTGTGAATTAAACAACGGCTAATACATCGAATCTGGTCCCGAATGCGAAAAACTGAGTTTCTGCATGTTTTCTGTCCAGCATAGGCAGTCGCGTAGCGCGACTGGTAAGGCTACATGCAGTGGCGCTACGCCACTGCCCCCTTGTTTCAGCAAACTTTCAAAATTGGCAGAAATGGTCCCTGCAGCCCGTTTAAGCGATTTTCGATGCGTTTGAACCCCGTTAACCTCATTTCAAGGCTCTAAAATGAAGTTAAAGTATAGGGAACTCAAAACATGCTCAAAAATATGCCGGATGTTGGTTCGTTTGGTCATACGAACGCGATGTTCGCTTAATTACGACGGAATGCGCACAAGCGCGAAAAACGATCCAAATGACGTGACGAATGGATTTTTCTTATGGAGAACACTAAAATATAATATAGTCATGCTTACATAAATTTTTGGATGTCCGGATGTATTCAGAACGTAAGTTATGCGCGAAAATGCAAACTTGTGCACTTTTTGACACTTTTAGTCCCTGAATGGCACAAAAGTTTATTTTAGCATACCGAACACCTCAAAGCCTATTTCTAAGCTATGTGAAGGATATTTATGGTATGTTTAACTTATGGTCATGTTCCGGAATGTCTGTTACAGTTCAAATTGGCATACTTTCACAGTTTGTCAACTTTAGTCCCTGTAAGCGATTAAACTTTGATTTCACCACACCAAACCTTCCAAAACTTATATCTAAGTTATGTAAAGGTTATTTAAGGTATGTTAAGCCTATTTCACTATTCCGGAGTGTTCGTTGGATTAAACTGGTTATATTTACGCATCAGAGCGCGTATAACCCTCCAGAAAGCGATTTAAAGCTTAAAATCAAACAAGAGTTGATATGTGTAAAAGATACACATAATTTTACAAATCCCAAGTATGAAATATAATATTTCATTGGTTTGGTAATTGTTTGATGGCCGTGGAGGCACAGGTGTTACAGTCTCCCCTACTTTAGGAAATTTCGTCCCGAAATTTATTTAGAGGAAACTTGTGAGAGCTTGGAAATATGAAGTTGAAAAGATCGAACAACATTGGTTAGGGTTCTTGAACTTCTAGTAACCTTAATAACATTATGTTTGCAATGTAAGAGGGACACTTATATACAAGTATATGAAGCGTCATTGGTGCGTCCACCGTACCTCTATTACATCGTTCTCATTTCGTTATTGTCGTCACTATCGGTTCTTACACATAATAAATCTTACTGTGTTTCTGTGCACTAAATTTCATAATTATGTACGCGTCCATAATTAGACAATTCCTTGCATAGTTCACTCAGTCTATTTTATAATGTGTAGGGGAAAACCAAATGAACAATCCTGTGATGAGTGTGACTAGACCGCCATTGAGTCCTTTTAATTAAATCAATAAATGATCTAAATAGACTTATCAAGGAGTCTGTCCAGCTACATCACTAGATGTCGTCCTTTAACCAAATTGTGAATCAATCTTTTAGACTAGACCACTTAAGGGTCTCTCATCGAATCATGGAATGGTACTATATAACCCAAGGGTCTTAACTATTACATAGAAGCCCATTAAGGATTTAAGGTAGTACCTGTTGAATATCCTACTACGAATCCATCATATGAAGATATGAAAGATTCTACGAGGATTTGGATAACGAATATCCAGAGTATACAAAAACACAAAAATCATAGAGGAGAACACATAAACACATATCATATAACCACAAAATTGTTCGTTAATTTGTCTTGTAAATTGCGTACATGCATTTAAAGCACACTAGGAATCCATTCCGTGGATTTCATTTGGTACTTTAAACGTTACCAAGAATCCAACTATAAAGATAGAAAGATTAAAAAAGAAAATTCGATTTCGATTATTAGGAACCGAAGTGTTCGAATTAAGGTACATAAGGAATCCAATTAAGGACTCTGATTTGAATGATAATCATCCACAAGGATCTAATTGTAAAGATAAAAAGATCCCATATGAATTTTAGAAGTTGAAGATGTTTTGAAACCTTGCACTGGATGTGCTTAGGTCAAAACATGATGTAAAATGCTTATGAAGTTGAGATGCTTGATATGTCAAGGCGACATATGAAGCAGAATTTTGAAGATTAAGTCAATGTATGAGGAAAAATATTTTTGAAAACTATGTATGGGGTTCTTTTAAGAAAAATGTGTTTAACGTTTTTGAAACCTTATATATAATACTTTTTGATATCATAAAGTAGGTGTATTAGGTAGATATATTTACAAAAATGTTTTAAAATCATGCGAGATGAATTTTGAAAATATGTATAAGGTTTTTGAAAGACATGAATGATGCTTTTCGAAATCATGCACTTGATCAAAAAATGTATTGTGTTAATATTGTCTTCAGACTATATGAAATATTTTGAAATTAGAAAGGTTGGTTTAGATAACATGGCCAATGTTTTTGAAATAACATAGACAATGCATCTAGAAAAATTGTTTTCAAACTATATGAAATGTTTTGAGATCATGAAGATTGTTTTGAAATACTGGTACTGTGTATGTTGAAAAATCAAAACGTAATGGGTATGAGATTTGAAAATACCCTTAGTTATCTAACCAAGGATTTAAAGGCACAGATGTGCTAAAAGCACGATTACTCATAATGTCACTTAATTTTCTGTACTTTGTTTCTTAGAGTGAAACGAGTACTTAAAATTTTTGAGGGAATCATGAGTAATCATTTGAAAGAGAGAAATCACAAGAGTAGTTTGTAAGGTACATAGTTCCTTGATGTAGGTATCATAGGAAAAGCCATACACACCTAGCAAGGGGTTGAGCTGGTTGGTTGGGGACTGCTTTACCATTGTGAGCGACCATGGCGAAGTTCTGAGAAGCCTTTCGCTTCTTTGACTTCTTAGGGGATCGTTCATCCATGGTCTTTGATTCCTCGATTGGTTTAGTGGCTGATGGTGTTGTCGCCTGACTAGGTCCTGCCTGTCTTGGTGACTCTTGAGTGGCTTCATCCTGGAGATGATACATGGCAGTAGCTAATTCAACAGTCTTCAGGACTACTTCGCCTATTCGCTGAGCGAATTTTGGCTGCTTGCTCAGATATCTGAGCGTCATCGTGATGAAGAGACATTCTTGAAGAAAAAGAAAGGCATAGGGAGAAACAGGTGAAAGATTATTGGACAATCAAAACAGAAAGATAACGCATGAAAATTGCGATCATTTGTTTGTTACCTAAGGCAAACAAATGAGACGGTGACTGATCAAAGTAAATGGGTCAAAAATAATGTATCGCGAAGACATGCTCGCCTATAAGTGAACACTCATCCCAAGAATTCCCAGGTAAGCACAACTGGTCTCGCGTCTGATGAGATGTATACGAAGTGCTTGCCTAGACAGAAAACCCAGAATACAGGCATTCACCCTTCCAGTTTGCACGTGTTCACATTATTTAAAACCCAAAACCTTGACGAAGTTTTGAAAACTCAAAGAGGTTCAAAACCATATAATAGAGAGTTCAAACCCTTACAATAGAGGGTTCAAAACCTGGTAATCAATCATCCTAGAACAGATGATTAGTTTTCAAAGCGGTTTTGAAATTTATGTTCTTGTTGTGGTCGTCGCCTAAGGATAGGTGACGGTATTGTTTTATGACTAAACGCAAGTAAACTCGCGTTAGGGTCCTAAGAAGGTTATAGACTAGGTCAAAGCATTACTAATTACTAATAACCTAATTCCCTATAACCATTGGCTCTGATACCATCTTTTCTGTCACACCCCGACCGCGTAAAACAACAAATCGCGGTGGAAACATCGGGGCGTGTTGCAACAGAATTAATGTTTCATAACCATGGATATCAAAAGTGTTTCGTTTTATTTAACATTGAATAATTACATCGTCTGGAAATCTAAATATACAATTTAAACATAATCTATCATTGTTATTGAGTCACTAAGGCCTTGTCCAGTCCTATGTGAGCATGCATCTTATCAATCGATATCATTCAACAATACCTGAAACATATGTGAAAACGAGGTCAGCAAAGAAATGCTGGCGAGTACATAGGTTTTGTGAAAATAAGATTCATGACTTCTGTTTTAAGAAAATGTTTAGTCATGAACCTTGTAATTTGCTTTGTCTTTGTAAATCGTTTGAAAAATAATAAGTTCAGGTGATATGTATAAATAAGAGAATAATGCATGATTAAATGAATAACCATGTAAAATGAGTTTGTATAAGATAAGTTGTTTGTAAATAAATGTCTTGTGAAAAGTATGTTACTTGTATAAAATGTTCTATGTCTCAAACTGAAATGATTCAAATAACGCTACAATATGTAATACCATACAAACACTTATATATAGGAAGTACCAGCGGCGTATCCACCATGCTTGTATCATATTCCACACGCATTGTTACTTAATCACTTAATCCAAACCAAACCACCAAAGTGATGTTCATGCCCAAATGTAAATCATGTAATATGTATAACCAAAATAATATGTATGGCTAGTGAAATGCATCAACTAAACCATAGGTGAAACGCACAAAACAAAGTATTGAAGTAAAACTTGGTTTAAACCAATACTATGTTTCGTGTAAATGCATGATCAAATGTAAATCATGTACAAATGTTTACCCAATCGTTAAAACATCGTGTGAAACCCAATCGTTACCCAATCGTTAAAACATCGTGTGAAACCCAATCGTTAAAACATCGTGTGAAACCCAATCGTTAAAACATCGTGTGAAACCCAATCGTTAAAACATCGTGTGAAACCCAATCGTTAAAACATCGTGTGAAACCCAATCGTTACCCAATCGTTAAAACATCGTGTGAAACCCAATCTTTTAATTCGTTTTAGGTCGTGAAACTACTTATATGATCGTCTCGCTAATAACATTCAAACCTTCGTGACTCATCACTCGTCGCTTCTCGTTTTCGTATTAACAAACCTCCATAGGGTAAGTTAACAATTACAGATTCAGTCGCTACTTACCATACCCACACATAACCACGGGTGTAGTAAATAACGGGATTTGTCAGATCCTATGGTACCATAACCTAATACTGGTCGGCTTGATCATTGCTAATGAATGTCATTTGTTATGTAACTACAACCAACAAGTTTGTTCACTTTATGAAATCGTTATTAGTTTTGTATAAATCGTCTTAATCGTTTTTGAAACCATCGTTATAACATCGAAAACATTTAGCACATATGAGTCACCCCAAAACAGTTGAAAACAGTAAAAGAGGGGAATAATGTACTCGCCTGAGAATGCTTGGAGGTCTTGAACAACAACCAAACAAAGCTAGAGAGAGCACGGAATCAGTCGGCAATCTAAAACTATATAAATAAACCGGACTTAAATCGGGAGATCGGATAGGATGAGGCTTGGTAAACCAAATGAGTGTTGGAACTCATATGATATGGTTTAACAAGGCCTACATACTACAATGAAACCAAACCTAAGTGCTTTCGACCCATCGCGACCCATTAAGGTAACATATGCTACTTTAACGTGTCGTGCACGTGAAACGCGTTCGGACCGTCTAACTAGTCCTATGACAAGTGTTATATGCCTAAACATGTTACATAATCAGTTATGTGACAAAAGTTTAGGTTACATATGCTTAATTACCAATTATACATGAAAAGGGTATTATGGTAATTTACCTAAGGCATATAAACTACCTATCATACAACTACTTAAACGATGTGACCATAGGGTATAACCTCGGAAGGTTATTCCCTACCTACTATGGTCACCTAATGTATTTGGTCGGATCCTAATGATCGACCAAACTGGGTCGGGTTCGAGGGTATAGGCGATTTATCAGATCGCCTACCCTACGACCCTAGACAACGTGGTAATCAGTGGGCATAGTCCCAAGGGACTATGACCAACGTGATTACACTCACGTTGCGAAGTTCAAACGAACTTCGCATTGACCATTACTGGTCAACGCTGAAAGTCAAACAAAGTTTGACTTTCTGACTCGAAAAGCAATAAAATAAGGAAAAGAACGAAAGAATACTTACGAAGGGTCCCCGAATGCTAAACTCGATTCAAAAATCTCAGGTATGAAACAAATGTTTCAACTTAGAGTTTCTCAAATCAAGTTTCTAGTGATTTTTAGCAATGGGGGTGGTTGGGTATTTATAGGAATACCCGAACCGCTAAGATCGTTTCATGGAAACCGTGCCTAGATCTCACCCGTACACTTGTCGAGATGTTATGGTGACTAAATTCCATCCTTATCCGCTGACTAAGCAAGTTTAGAATGTGTGGTTGTGAATTAAACAACGGCTAATACATCGAATCTGGTCCCGAATGCGAAAAACTGAGTTTCTGCATGTTTTCTGTCCAGCATAGGCAGTCGTGTAGCGCGACTGGTAAGGCTACATGCAGTGGCGCTACGCCACTGCCCCCTTGTTTCAGCAAACTTTCAAAATTGGCAGAAATGGTCCCTGCAGCCCGTTTAAGCGATTTTCGATGCGTTTGAACCCCGTTAACCTCATTTCAAGGCTCTAAAATGAAGTTAAAGTATAGGGAACTCAAAACATGCTCAAAAATATGCCGGATGTTGGTTCGTTTGGTCGTACGAACGCGATGTTCGCTTAATTACGACGGAATGCGCACAAGCGCGAAAAACGATCCAAATGACGTGGCGAATGGATTTTTCTTATGGAGAACACTAAAATATAATATAGTCATGCTTACATAAATTTTTGGATGTCCGGATGTATTCAGAACGTAAGTTATGCGCGAAAATGCCAACTTGTGCACTTTTTGACACTTTTAGTCCCTGAATGGCACAAAAGTTTATTTTAGCATACCGAACACCTCAAAGCCTATTTCTAAGCTATGTGAAGGATATTTATGGTATGTTTAACTTATGGTGATGTTCCGGAATGTCTGTTACAGTTCAAATTGGCATACTTTCGCAGTTTGTCAACTTTAGTCCCTGTAAGCGATTAAACTTTGATTTCACCACACCAAACCTTCCAAAACTTATATCTAAGTTATGTAAAGGTTATTTAAGGTATGTTAAGCCTATTTCACTATTCCGGAGTGTTCGTTGGATTAAACTGGTTATATTTACGCATCAGAGCGCGTATAACCCTCCAGAAAGCGATTTAAAGCTTAAAATCAAACAAGAGTTGATATGTGTAAAAGATACACATAATTTTACAAATCCCAAGTATGAAATATAATATTTCATTGGTTTGGTAATTGTTTGATGGCCGTGGAGGCACAGGTGTTACACTCCCCTATCAAGATTCCCTGGATTTTATCTTACAGGTGAATATACCTAATTGATATCTGTCTCTGGGTTATGCGAGGCATTAAGAGCACAGGTTAGTACCACCGTACAAAAAAGAGATGAAGGCTCAACTTAATAGTGGTGTTCCATATTTGGAATCTTTTGACTTCAATTGTCAAATCTTTGGATACTTTCAATTTTTATGTAGTTTTTGGGTTTTTAGCGAAACTATTCTACAAGTTCTAGGCTATTGCCAATGCAAAATCAGAAGGACTTGTATCATACCCCAAATATCAACTAGTTATAAAGACCTAGTATCTCAGAATCAGGCAATCTCTCAAACGAAATTTCGGTGTACTAAGACCATATATCCGAGAGATGTTATCCCACTAATTAAGAAGTTTTGTTATGTGTATATCTCGAAAACAATTTACTGAATGTGCGAAATCTACTGGCACATCATCAGTGAGACCGTTTAACAACTTTTTGGCATTACATTTCTTTAGCATGTTGTGATAGTCCATTGATGTACTATCTTTTCCTCTTTTATACATGAAAACTCAATTTTTTGTCTTTTTTATATGTTTTTGTACTTTTCAAGTTTTATATGTTTTTGTATTTTTCACCATATTTTCTCCCCCTAAAATCAAAAACATATTTTCGGATTTTGGTTTTTAAGAAAGAAACTTGAAAACAAAAACTTGACAAATCGATGTAGTTTACTTCAAATCATCCTTCGTCTCGGCTTCACACTCACTATTGTTCCCCCGTGATGACAAATTTTTCATTCCATTTAATTTTAAAAGATATTGAAACTTTGTACGATCAAATGGTTTTGTATAAAAATCAGCCTTTTCTTCATCAGTGTGGATTTTCTCAATACAAATCAAATTTTTCTCGTAACAATCACGGATAAAGTGATGTCATATCTCGATATGTTTAGTTTTGGAGTGTTGAACCGGTTTTTTAGTAATATTTATGGCCGCCTCATTATCTACAAAATTGGCGTGTTAAGAAATTGCAATCCATAGTCTCTCATCTGTTGTTGTATCCACAAAATCTGCTAACAACTCGAAGCTGAAACGTATTCCGCTTCACAAGTCGAGAGAGCGACCATGGTTTGCTTCTTACACTGACATTTTACCAAATGAATTCTGAAGAACAGGCATCCAGCAGTTGTAGATTTTGTGTTGATTTTGCAACACCCAAAGTGAGAGTCTAAATATCCTGCGCGGTTGAAATCGTGTTCATGGGTACCACAAGTCGGTGCTTGGACTCCCCTTAAGATATCGAAGAATCCTCTTGACGATCATTAGGTGTGATACTCGAGGACTTGACTGATTGCGTGCGCAGAGGCATGTCAGATACATTAAAAAGGGAATCATCGAACGGTTGAGAGTTTCATCGATCTCCACTTGGGTCTGGTCCAATGCCATGATTTAGAGCCAACGGGGTAGACATTGGTGATGTGTTGGACATGTTGAATAATTTTATATAAAAACATAAAACATATGTTATCATTAAATCCTTATTCTGAAACATCTTTTACAACGCTTAGGAATATATCGTTTATAGAAAAGAACAATTTACAGTGGTGAAGACGAATCAACTTATTTTATTACATGTTTTATAACACTTAGAAGTAAATTGTTATATCAATTATATCAACTTATAGTTGGGCAAATATAAAACTTTATTTTAATATATCTTTTACAACACTTAGGTGTACAACGCTTTATTAAATATAACGATATACAACGGTGCAAACAAATAGGTTTATTCTAGTACTTTTACAGACAAAAAAATGTTATATTAAAAAGATCATAAAAAAACCCTTATATACATAAACATACCTACATACACAAGTGAGGGTTTGCATGTAAGTGTTTACGTTACGCCCTTCTTGCGGTGTGCGCATATAACGTATATCTATGTGGGTCCTCAAGGGGGAAAAGTGAAATTGCACTAATTTTAACATTATTTTACTAATTTTGTGAAAATAAATTTAAAAGCAACGGACGACTAATCATGCATCATGTGGTGACGTTAATAGCCGAAAAACAACGGGGTACATGCATAAATCAGCCTTTCTCAGACTCCACCTTAGCTTTGCTATTGGTGTGATTTACTTGGTATGATGATGTAAATGTTTGTGCATATTCATGACAAAAGAAAAAAAAGTTATGTATTGATCATTGTAAAAGACGCACGTAACATATTAATGAAACATAACACCAACATAAAATTACAATTGATCAGGTTTTCTCTAAAACAACTTCCTTTATGTGACTGAAAAACCAATCGAAACACAAGTTGCTAAGAGTGGTCTAGTTGATATAAGTTCTGGTTGAATAATGATTGTTTGTATTTCCATGAATGATAACAATTACATCTGACAATATATAAGAAGAGAAGTTACGCATAAGGACCTACATAAACCAAGATAAAGCAATAACAACCCTACACTTTAGTATTATTTAACATCCCCCCCCCCCCCAACAAGTTGAACGGTGGTGGACCAATGCGAAGCATTTGACGAAAGGTGTTAAATTGAAACTTGGAAGACTTTTTGTAAAGATATCAGCCACCTGAAGCTTGGTAGGAACAAACTTAGTTGCAAGTTTTCCCGCAGCAACCAACTCTCGTAAGAGGTGATAATCAAGATCTATATGTTTAGCTCGCTTATGTAAGACTGGGTTTTGAGTGAGAAAAATGGCACTTTGATTGTCACAAAGGAGGGTTGGACGTTCTGGAGGTAAAGCATGAAGTTCTTGAAGAAGATGAGTCAACCAAACAATTTCAGCAGCAGTATTCGCCATGGCTCTGTATTCTGATTCACAACTGGATCGAGCAACAGTTGGTTGCTTTTTAGCACTCCATGAAATTAAATTACCCTCCAAGAAAATAGAGTAACCATAAGTAGATCGCCTAGTGTCCAGGCAGCGAGCCCAATCAGCATCGAAGTACCCAAGTAATGAAGTGTGAGTGGGACAACTGTATTGTAATCCAAAAGCAATGGTTCCCTTAAGGTATCGTAGTATTCTTTTGACTTCCTGAAAGTGAGCACTGATGGGAGCATGAAGAAACTGACTGACTTGATTTACCGCATATGCATTGTCAGGTCTCATGATCGTCAAATATTGGAGAGCACCTACAATGGAATTATAGTGTGTAGCATCCAGAAATGAAGTACCTGTAGAAACAAAAGACACATTGGTGCTTAAAGGTGTTGGTGCAGGTTTAGCATCCAACATCTTAGCACGGTTCAAAACATCCAAAGTGTATTTTGATTAAATTAGGAAAAGACCATGTTGAGTGTAGGTAACCTCGAATCCCAAAAAGTAGTTGAGTTTCCTAAGATCCTTTGTGGCGAACTCTTTGTTTAGACAAGAAATGAAAGAGGTCATGATGGATGGTTGGTTTCCTATTAGAATGAGATCGTCAACATAGACAAGAAGATACATAGCACAAGAGTCACGCTTGAAGATAAACAACGATGGGTCCGATCGACTGCAAGAAAATCCATAAGTTTTAAGAAACAGACTGAGACGATGAAACCAAGCCTTGGGTGCCTGTTTTAGCCCATGTATAGCTTTGTTCAGCTTACAAACATGAGACGGAAATTGAGAGTCAACAAAACCCTTAGGTTGTTCCATATAAACATTTTCTGTAAGATGCCCATGTAAGAAAGCATTGTTAACATCCAATTGATGGAGCTTCCAGCCGTTTATAACGGCTAAGGAAAGAACAGTGCGCACAGTGGCAGCTTTAACAACAGGACTAAATGTGTGAGAATAGTCAAGTCTGGGAATTTGATTAAAACCTTGTGCTAAAAGTCTCGCTTTGTAACGCTCAATAGATCCATCAGCTTTGAATTTAGTTCTAAAAAGCCATTTGGAACCAACCACATTAACATTGGGTGGACGAGGAACAAGTGTCCATGTATTATTTTTACAAAGAGAAGAAAATTCACTTTTCATTGCTTGCACCCATTTTTCATCTTTAGAGGCAGCATGGTATCTAGTAGGGTCAGTAGTGGCAAATAAAGCTCGATGAAGAGGAAGGATTCCCGTATGTGCCAAATCAACACGATGACGGGGTTTAAATATTCCAGATTTAGCACGGGTTATCATTGGGTGAGACGAGATAGGTGGAGGAGCAGGGGCAGGAATGTCATTTGGAGGTGAGACCACACTTGTAAGACCGATGAAAGAGGTGGGTGAAGATGGCAGAGTGGTTGATGGAGTTGTGCAGGGTGTGGAAGTAGAAGATTGGTTTAAGGGAATTGAGTCTAAGGGTGTAGGGTGAGATGGGCCAATGATTTCTGGGCCACGAAGGTAAGGCTGAGATGGGTTCCAGGTATGTAGATCGGATATTGGGCCGACAGTAGGCTGGTAGTCGGTTGGCTGAGTTATGATTTTCAAGGTTTGGAGTAGGGTTAAATGGGCTTGTATTTTGGGCCATAGGGGTGGAAAAACGGAACAGTGATGGGAGTCTTATGTGACGTTAGGTTTAGTGTGGGTTCGCTTGTTTTTGTGGGAGAGGGTTCTGAAGGGTGTGGAGTTGGTGGTTGATTAACATCAGAAAAGGTAGTCACCTCAAGTTGAGCAATAGATGATGCATTGGTGAATAATGATTGTCTGTATTTCCATGAATGATAAGAATTACATCAGACAATATATAAGAAGAGAAGTTACACATAAGGACCTACATAAACCAAGACAAAGCAATAACAACCCTACACTTTAGTATTATCTAACAAGTTCGATTATAGTTGTGCAAGATCGTAATATAGTTCTTGGTGTTTTGTTGATCTAGGTCATTGATAGATTTGTTTTTATGAAATTTTCTGTTAAAAAAAATTAATGTTGCTAAAAAAACATTTATTTCTTGGACACAGATAACAACTGTAAACATTACATTTAATAACTTTGTTTTTTTTTTTTTTTTTGAACGGCAAATTTCTTTTATTCTCTGCTGTCTGTGAGACTTCAACACAAGATCTCTCTCTCAAGGTGTTTAAAGATTTTGTCTTTACCAATAGACCATCACCCCATTGATTTTATTAACTTTGTTTTACTTAAGAGTGCAATATACTAGCTAGTTTTTTTTTTTTTTTAACATAAACTTTCATTAACACAAGGGCGCGTCCTCAAAACAAGGACGCCCACAAAAACTTACAAACAACTTATATACTAGCTAGTTGGGTCAAATGAATCATTACTCTATATTAATATATTCATTACTATACATTTAATAACACAATGGTTGACTAGTTCGCTTGTTATCTGATCGTTACTCTATATTAATATTTATTAGCTAAGAAATTAAAGATAGTTTAAGTAAACAATCTTCTAAGTCGTCAAAGTAGAAATTGAAGATGATAAACTTAAAAATTAACAAGATGTTGCTGGTCTATTTTTGTTAATATATATTTTCTTACATGTCCTATCATTACGTGCTATAAATAAGGCATATCACCACCAACAAAAGTATTCAACCACTAATTAAAGCTTCAAGCCATGGATGCTTTCACCATCATTTATGTCCTTACTTCTTTCCTAATTCTCTTCACTTGCTGGTCCCTCATAACTTCTAAGAATGCAAAAAAGCTACCACCTGGACCACCCAAGCTTCCCATTATCGGAAACATACACCAACTCGAAAAACAAACACCACACCGAAGGCTTAGAGACTTGGCCCGTAAATATGGTCCCATCATGCATTTACAACTTGGGCAAGTGTCAACCGTCGTCGTATCTACACCCCAACTAGCCCATGAGATCTTGAAGATCCAAGATCTTAGCTTTTTAGATAGACCCACAGCTACAACCTCCCAAATATTTTATTATAACGCCACAAACATTGCATTTTCTAGTTATGGGAATTACTGGAGACAGATAAAGAAGATCGCTACTTTAGAACTCCTCAGTGTCAAAAAGGTTCGATCGTTTTTCCATATTCGAGAGGAGGAGCTTAATCATGCTTTTAAGTTTCTTGACTCGTCTTCCGAAACAACAATCAATTTTAGGGATCTAACAATTAAGACGGTTAGTAACATTGTTAGCAGGGCTGCCTTAGGAGATGTAAGCAAAGAACGAGAGTATCTAGTTGATTGTGCATATGCCCAATTGAGAACATTCAATGCTTTTCATTTGTTCAATTATTACCCTAGTCTAAGTTTTTTAAATGTCATTTCTGGGAAAAAAGCTAAGTGGATGAAGATGCACATGGAGGTAGATGTAATCTTGGAAGAAATCTTGAAGGAGCATAGAAGTAGACCACGTAGCATCCATGACCATGAAGATCTGCTTGATGTTCTATTAAGGGTAAAAGACTCTGGTGATCTTGATTTTCCCATCACCGATGACAATATTAAATCAATCGTTCTTGTAAGTACAAAGATATTCTATCAATATTTTTATATGTACGAAGATGAACCACTAATCAAAATGTGGTGGGTTCATAATATATGATTCTTGACAACACCATATATTAGTGACACGTACTTTGGTTTTGCTATTTAAAAGGGGGTTGCATCGAAGCGTGTTGCCTGTTTACCTGTCACTCTATTCTAAACATCTAATGGTTTGGAATGATATTTATTAATCGATTATGTTTTGTTAATTTAGGAAATGTTGACGGCTGGGACAAGTTCTTCTTCAATGACAATTGAATGGGCATTTAGTGAAATGATGAGGAACCCGAAGATAATGAAGAAAGCGCAATCGGAGGTGAGATCAATGGTGAAGGGAAATACAATCACAGAGGCTAATATACAAAGTATGCATTACATGAAGTTGGTAGTAAAGGAAACAATGAGGTTACACGGTGTGCCTATCTTGCTTCCTAGATTGAACCCGGTGGATTGTGTTGTCAATGGATATGATATTCCAGCAAAGACAAGGGTACTTATAAATTCATGGGCATGTGCAACAGATCCTGGTAGTTGGGAAAATCCTGACAGCTTCATACCAGAGAGATTTGAAAATAGCTCCATCAGTTATGCTGGTTCCGACTTCGAGTTCCTTCCATTCGGTGCTGGCAGGAGAATGTGTCCTGGTATGAACTTTGGCCTAGGTACAGTTGAATATGTTATTGCTAACTTATTGTATCACTATGATTGGAAACTTCCAAATGGAGTAAAACCCCAAGATGTTGATATGAGAGAAATTACTGGAATATCTACGCTACCGGTAATTCCCTTACAAATTGTTCCTATCTCCATTTCAGAAAGAAACTAGGAGGAAACCATGTGTATCGTGGTTCTAATTATGTTTCTTAGTCATCCTTGTATCATCGTTATGTTTCTTGCATGATTTGTTTTTGTGTGTATCTTAATATTGTACGTTTTTACTTATATCATAATAGGTCCAAAATAAAAGGATGACAAGCTTAATCTAGAATGCTAAGCCTTTTGTATGAAACAATAATATTGTATGTTATGGTATTATAATGAAGTGTTTACTTTCCTGTGTAAATAGAATAATTCACACAACTACAATCTACGAATATCTCCCCAAATGTAAACAAATATAATGGTTTATTTACGAATGGTATCACTAGTGTGAACTTTGTTGCACTTGTGTTGAATAAAGGGGTAGGGGTGGTCATCACTTGTACAAATTCCATCACTCACAACATTGAATCAAGTTCCGCCATGTCATTAACCATTATTCCATCACTCACAACCTTTTTTAGTGGAAATGGTTATCACTCACCACCATGGTTGCAAAAGTCGCTAGGCGCTCCCTAGTCGGTCGACCGGGGAGTTGAGAGTACTCAGTCTAGGCGGAGAGTACTCGGGGAGTACTCGGACATGTTAAATTATATAAAAAATTACTTTTTGGGGGTTAAATTAAATATATGTCAAATAGCATAAACTTACTAATATTTATAACAAAATACGTGAAAATGATATTCATTTTTTAATATGATAGGCATAGAAATCATGTTTTATTATTATTTAACTCAAATTAGGCCTCAATTGACCTACTAGATCCAATTCTGGCCGAGGTTGACCGCGTTTGACCGACTCCGAGTAATTAGGCGGAGTTGAAGAAAGTCGCCTCGGCAGCCTACCTTGTAGCGACTACTCAGAGAGTAATCGGCCTTGGAAACCTTGTTTTACAACCATGCTCACCACCACACCCAACAATTTTCCCCCAACCAACAATTTCCCTCACATCAATTAAAAGATAACGCGTCAAAAATATAACGGGATTTAAGGTTGACGCGTGATGGAGAGGCTGTTTCCAGTGAGACCCCCGGCTCGATGGTAGTTTTGCATCAAACTTTGGACATAAGGCACCTTACACTCGGCAATTAAGACAAAGGCCAATTAGTGCATGTACTTGTCTTTCGACTATCAACGCCACCACATGATCCATGATTAACCATCCCCCTCTTTTAACATTATTTTCACGAAATTAGTAAAATAACGTTAAAATTAGTGCACCGTTATATAAAATTAAGTATAAAAATCTAAAATTTGCCTATGTAGCCTCTCTAAATATACACGTCCTATTCAAACCAACTTAACATCTTCCTTCTTTACAAAGTCTTTTTTCTAATCCTGATTTTTTATAACTTCACAATGTCTACAATCTTCCATTCTTATAAAAACAGAGTTGTTTTATGAGCCAAATACACAACAGAAATTAATCATTAATACTCATAAATGAATATTGGTTCAGTACATCCTTCATTATCAAAATATCTTAACATATAGGGTGTTCTTTAACAAATCCCAAAAGTGAAATCAAGAAACAGCCGGGTTCCAATGATGGCTCACTTAAGCACACTTCTAAATCACCTTCAGTGTGACCCCTACAACCTTCCTTTACCATTCCCTAGAAATACATGCTGAAAACATACGTAAGTATAAAGTTGGTGAGTTCACGACAAACCAACACATCAAAAAAGTTTTAAAGACTTTCAATGTATAACAAATATCACAAACGCTATCAAAATCAAATAGCATTAACTGATCACTAGTCCACTTGAATGTATGATAACATATATGCACACACCATGCAGCCTTACGGCATCAACCATGTACAAAATCCACTTTTCATATAGTTAAGGTAACAACTATAGGTATATATGACCCGCAGTGGCGGACCCAGGAATTTTTTCATGGGGGTGCGGAAATTTTTTTAAAATTTTAGGCGTCTAGATATATACATAAAAAACCGGTTCGGGTCGGGTCGGGTCATGTAAAAAAAGAACATCAAACTTAAATTTATATAATCACCAAAAACACGTCAAACATTGTTACAAACATATTTAAAAAGTCGCCCTACGGGTTTTCATTTTTTGAAATCTATCCAAAACATCATCTAGATGTACTTTCTTAAGCAAGTCTTTCTCTATATAACATATACAACTATCACTTAAATTCTCATCGCCAATCCGATTACGCAAGTCGGTCTTCACATTCTTCATTGCCGAAAAACATCTTTCAACGGTTGCGGTTGCGACGGGTAATACGAGAACAAGCTTCAATAAACGATATACCAATGTAAAAGTTACGTGAATATTTGTTGAAACCATTAACCTTACAAGACTTGACAAACCATCCAAGTTGGCGAATTGTTTATCTTTTTTCACAAAATCAATGTAGTTTCCGAGTTGAACCGGAAGCCTTCGTTTTTCGGCTTCATCGAAATCATATGGATACTTTCCGGCTAACTTTAGTATATTTGGAATGTCAAACGCACTAAAATTATCACACGGACTCAAACAACTCATACAAAGAAGTAGTTCTGATGTTACCTCGTTAAAACGGTTCCCAAATTCTTGAATTTGCAAATCTAGAACCGCATTAAAGCAATCATACTCGTAATAGTGCCGATTTGAGATGTTCGTCTTTCTTCTTGGCCATCTTGGGTTAATATATTCATCATCTAAATTTTTCACCTCAAGTTCATACATGTCACAAAAAGAGTTAACCTTCTCCAAGAACTCATTAAATCCTTCCAACCTAAACTTTTCAAGTTGGTTTTTTGTGGAAGAAACCAATTTAACCGCATTCATCAAATCTTGTTATTTTCTTTGTAGACATTGGGACAATGTGTGTGTGATGTTTAGAATATGCTCCATTTTTTTCCAATTGTCTTCTTTGGCTTTCACGAAGCATGTCCTGTCGCTTGGAAGATGCACAAACAGCATTTGTTAAACATGTTATCGTTTCAAATACTCTCTAAATAGGTGTGTGTTTGTGTGCAACCGCCACAACAACTAGTTGAAGTTGGTGTGCAAAACAATGAATATAGAAAGCCGAAACATTTTCCTTTAAAATAAGAGCTCTTAAGCCGTTAAACTCACCCGACATGTTACTTGCCCCGTCGTAACCTTTGCCTCTAATCCTTTTCAAACTCAACCCATAACGTGCCAACATATCATCAATAGTCGATTTAAGTGTTAATGCGCTTGTCTCTTTGACATGAACAAGCCCAATAAAACGCTCCTTAACAATCCCAACTTTATCAACATAACGAATAACAACCGCCATTTGTTCTTTTTTTGAAACATCACATGATTCATCAACTAATAAAGAAAAAAACATCATCACCAAGATCTTCAAAAATTTGTTTAAGTACCTCTTGAGCATAACAATGTTTAACGTCCGCTTGAATTTTAGGACTAGTCATTTGGTTATTCGCTGGTGCATTCTCTAAGATAACCTTACCAAGCTCTTCATTCATTTCACCCATTAGTTCTAAAAGCTCTAAGAAATTTCCGTTATTTAATGAATCTTTTGACTCATCATGACCACGAAACGCCAAACCGCCATTCAACAACCTTTTTCCAAGCAAAGTAGAAGCACTTAATCTAAGTTTGTAATCACGTTTCTCCTTAGGGGTCCTTTTGTCCCATTGTGTGTTTACCACTTGCTTTTCATTAAGTAAATCGGCATACTTTTGGAAACATTTGTTGTGGGCGCTATTAACTAACCCAACATGTTTTGTAAGTACCTCATGTACTTTTTTCCAATTGTTATACCCGTTCAAAACAAATGTGTCTCTATGATCACCAAATTCGGACCTAAACAAGTAACAACATAAGCAAAACACACGATCCGATTTTATACTATACTCTAACCATCCCTTGTATTCCTTTCGGTCATACCATTCTTGTTTGAATTTTCTCAAGTCTTTACCTTGAAACGTTGATGTTGGATATTGAATACCCGTTGGTTGACATGGTCCTCTTAGTAGGTATGTCCTTCTAACATCATCTCGTTGATTCACGTTGTATGATGCTATCGCCTTGCGATCATGAGGATCCGAGGGAAGATCATTCACATCAACAAAATCGGAAGATGATCCAATTTCATCCGCTTTCCTCTTGTTGAGAAATCGCGCCATAACATCTTTACTTATTGTGCATATCACATACAAAATAAACAATATTCTTTAATTTCAATTCCTTAATATTTAATGAAATCAACAATAAACAAAAAATTATGGAATCAATAATAAATAATGAAACACAACTTTAACATTTAATAATGAAATCAAGTTGAACCCAATAAATCAACAGCAACATTTTTTTAATATTTAATCAACAATCCACTAACTTTTTTAATATTTAAACAAGTTGAACCCATTTACAATTTGCTGACTGCCGTAATTTTACAACAGCAACCTTATCAATAACCTTATCAAAACTCTTGAAGAATAAAATCAAGGATTGGTACCTGGTCGGCTAGTCTGCACTCTGTCTACGGTGACTCGGCGAGATTTATGGATGATCGATCGAAGCCTGTCTGCAGGTTGAATGGTTGATCCTTCTGTTTCTTGGTCGCTGCAGCAAGGGGAGGGCGGGAGAGATGAAAGGTCGATTGGGTTTATTTGGGTAATTGGGTTATATTTTGTTAATTGATTTAGTTATTTGGGTTGGGTTTTACCATAAACTTATTCAATCGGGCTTGATGTTGGGTCATTGACCCGTAAAACAACTTAATGATTTATATGACTCACATTTTAACTACATAATGCACATTCAAGAAAACTCGTTATTTAATAAAACATTTGCATGTATTTTCACCATAAAACATTTAAAAAGGGGATTATTTACGAGGATTCACCATAGGTCACGGTGATTTAGGATATCTTCTTAATAAATTAATCACAACTCATAATGGTGACCTTATTCAGATACATCTGCATCATGCAGTAACCACCATGAATTTTAATTTGTACTTATTTTCATTTTGGAGGTAATTTCATCTTATTCGATAATACAAGTGATTATTTTCATCCACCAACGTCCATTACCATTTGTTAGTCACATGATTCCTCAAACATCGACGCTTTCAAAAAAAAGTTTATAAAAAATGGTCTATTTACATATTTAATAAGATAAAATTTCTATTATATATATTTATATATAGAGGTACGGGATCAGGAGAAAACGCCCTAAAGTGTGAAAACGGTAAAAACGCATCCTGACCCAACACGTGGCGCGGGATATAGTCAGGGTCTGAGGGGTTTTTTTGTCTTTTCAATATTTTTTTTGTTCCCAATTTCGTGTGTCACATGCTGCTTCATTTTTTGCGTCTAAAATAATTTTGGCGTTAACTAGATTCATTAATTACTTGGCGTTTTACTGTTTTTTGAATTTTTCTCGTTGAATTAATTCTTTTTGTGTCACATAGTTAATTTTTTTGGCGTTATGGCGTTTCCCAGGTCATTTTTTTTTTTGCGTTCGTAGCGTTTGTTAAAAATTGATTAATATTTTATAGAATTACAATAATACGAAATCAAAATAAACTAATAGTCTTCTGTGGATGGGATTACATTAGAGATGTACCCATCGCTTTGTTCCTCACTTTCTTCAGATTCATCATCATATTTTAGATTGGCGTATAACGTCATCATCTCGTCTCTTCTTTGTCGCAGCTTATACTTGAATATCATTGCAACCCTGGATCTTGCACCGTTCGAAAGTGCTAAATCACAGATTTGTTCAAGTAGATATAGCCTCTCTGTCTTCAACATTTCCTCCATCGGCAATGAATATTTCACCCCGTGTTGATAAGTCACTTCAACCGTTCCTGCTTCTCCATGCACCACCCAGCTGCTAACTGTTGGTAGAGGAGTATCGTCAATATAATCATCATCATAATCATCATCTTCTACCGGAAATTTTCTATCAAATCTTCTTATTACCGTTCGAGTTCTTTCACAATCGTTGGCCATTAGAACCCCAAGGGCCAGAAATCCCTCTGAACCCCGTAAGCCATACCAAGTATGGCTTGATTGTCCTGACCTTCACCCTTCTCCTATTAGAGAACTTTAGGATGAATCGTCTCCCCGACCTTTCAAACCTCCATGCAATAAACGTAGCCAAATTTTTAAGTTTTTGGCGTTTTGGAAAATATGTGGCGTTTTAGACAATGTTCGGCGTGTTAAGTTGTGTTCTCATGTTCTACTTTTATAATGACTTTTTTTCCCCGCGCAGTGACAAGTAATTATGGCATTTTGAAAAGATAAATAAATTTAATTCCCCAAGCATTTGGCTTTTATTATAATAAATGTTAGTAATTATGTTTTCGTCGCTTCATTTTACTGTTTGCAGTTACTGTGTTTTGTTTCAGATTCATCTGTTTATCGCTGTAACACTTCCCATCTTTACGGCTGTAATTATGGAGTTTTGTTTTCCAATGGAATTTATATAAAGATGTCACTTTTGTTTTATTCTCTTGCACGTTGTTTTAACCTTTTTTTAAGATTTATTATAATAATAGTTGTCCAAAGTAATTTTATTATAGTTTGTTAGTTTGGGGCGTTTTATGGTATGATGGTGTTTCACAAGCATTTGCTCGTTTGGCGTTTTACTGTATTTTTATTAGAGAATTAATGTATTGTTGTTCTTAGCTGAAATTACATAACAAACAACAGAAAAAGAAAATAAAAAAAAACAAATAGAAGCAATTTATGATCCAAATCTTCACTGTCATCACTCTCTTTCTTCTTTTGAAACTACAAGAACTGTCACAAATAAATGGCACTTAGGTTTGGCATGGTTTTTTTTCTTATTCGTGTGTTGAAGTGGGTTTGTGGATGTTGGAGACATAGATCGACTCCGTGTGGGTGGATGTTATTTGCCCATCATCTTCATTATCATCATCGAGGCCAAAGTAGCATTTACACTGGGATCGATCTCTTCTCCTCATCCAAACCTTATTCGAGAACAAAGAAGACAAAATGACATATGGGTGTCATCAGTCCCTCTTTCTTGAAATTTGTCCATCTCATGCAGCAAAATCTTACTCCCCTCACCTAACAAACCATTCAGCGAAACTTCATGCAGAACATTACTGAGTATCAAAGAAAAGATGTTTGCCATCGTTGATTTCTCTCAACTTTTTGGCGTTTTACAGTGAGTGGTATTTAGGAACCATTAGGTTTTGTGCGTTTTTTTGGTGTGATCAACGGAATGTGGTGAGACGTTTCTATTTATAGGATTTTTTGGCGCGTAGTTTAGGCGTGATATTATTATAACAATAAAATGCAATTAACAATTATCCGGATGTAAGGCTTGGCGTTTATATATTATGGTGTTTTCTTTTTATGGTGTTTTTGTAGGCTAAGACCTTAACTAAAACACAGAAAAAATTATGCAGTAATAAAATTGGCGTTTTGTACTTACTTGCGTTTTATTTTTTCAATGGCGTTTTATGTAAGAAATGATGTTTTACCTTTTTTACTCTTAATGAAGCGCGTCCACGTAATAAAATTTATGTTATTTACGAAAAATGCCACCGCGCCAATCTAGTACATAGATTGTTTTGATCAGACGATCCATAAGCGTTATCATTGTTCTCACACTTTTCACCGTTTTTCATAAATCCTAACCCTATATATATATATATATATATAGAGAGGCCGGTTAACGTACAAATGCGCTTATCGTACATTACGTACGCTACAATCTCAGCCGTCAGATCATCTTCCCGCATTGAAAATCGCATGTGAAATTGAATTACCACATGCGAAATTGTTACCAACATTATCACATGCGAAATTGAATTACCACATGCGAAATTGTTACAAAAAAAAAACAACCTGCTATTTCATCAAAATTATCACGTGCGAAATTGAATTACCACATGCGAAATTGTTACAAAAAAACAACCTTCTATTTCATCAAAATTATCACATGCGAAATTGAATTACCACATGCGAAATTGTTACAAAAAAACACCTGCTATTTCATCAAAATTATCACATGCGAAATTATTACAAAAAAAAACATGCGATTTTCATTGCGGGAAGATGATCTGACGGCTGAGATTGGCGCGTACGTAATGTACGATAAGGGCATTTGTACAGTACTCTTTACCTATATATATATATATATATATATATATATATATATATATAGGGAGGGGCTCATGCGAGAACCACCCTTATTGTGAGAACCTTGAGAACCAATGTGAACACAACCTAAAATAGCTAAAAAAAACTAAAAAAACCTAACCCCCCCCCCCCCCCAAAAAAACCTAAACCCCCCACCCCCCCCCCCCCAAGCTAAAAAAAAACCTAAAAAAAACCAAACCCCACCCCCCCCCCCCCCCAAAAAAAACCTAAACCCCCCTCCCCCACCCCCCAAAAACCTAAACCCCCCCCCCACCCCCCACCCCAAGCTAAAATGCTAAAAACTAAACCCCCAAAAAACCTTAAAAATCTAAAAAAAAATTTTTGATTTTTTTAATATTTTTTAGGTTAAAATCCCTACTTTTCGAAGCCAAAAAAAAAAAATTTGCTTCGAAAAGTAGCGATTTTAACTTAAAAAATATTAAAAAAATCAAAAAAAAAATTTTTGTGTGATTTTTAGCTATTTTTAGGCATTTTGGTGTGTTCACATTGGTTCTCGCGGTTCTCACAATAAGAGGTGGTTCTCGCATGATTTTCTCCCTATATATATATATATATATATATATATATAGAGAGAGAGAGAGGGGGGGGAGAGGGTGGTTATCATACATTACCCCTAATCCTACATTGCGTATATGACAATGCTAACCGTTCGATCAATCTGATTTGTGTGTCATTAAATTGATGATGATGAGCGGTGGCAAAATGGTAATTGTTCTACCAAAAGGTTAAAATCGAAAATTACCCCTATCAAAATACCCGGCTACATCATCTTCTCAAATCAAAATACAAAATTAGAACCTAAAATTCTCGCAGAAGTATCAACGTAGGCTCGAAGGAAAAGTGATAAAACCGTATATCGATTTGAAGTGAAATAAGGGCAATGACGATTACAGCATTAGGAGGTAAACCAATCAATTTAATAATCATGTTCAGCCTTTTGTATATCATTTGTTTTATGATTAAAGTGTTGCTGATACTGAATATTCGTTTCATGGTGAACAAAAACTTAGCTAAAAGAGAGAGGAGGAGCGAAAAAAGCAACGATCCGGCTCAGTCTACGAACATCAGTCCAAGTTTTCCCTAAAATTCCCATCTTTAGGGTTTGATTTCTGAGCATTCGGTGTGGGATTTTATAACTTGCGGTTTGTGAAAATGAATTTGGTAACATGCGTTTTGATATATTGAATTTGGGCCACATGCGTTTTGTCAGATTGTTTTTGCTAACATGCGTTATTTGATATTGGGGTTTTAATAATCATGTTCATCCCTTTTGTTAACTTGCGGTTTTAGAAAATGATTGTCAGCTTGATTTTTGCTAACATGCGTTTTTTTATATTGGGGGTTTTAATATTCATGTTCATCCTTTTGTTAACTTTCGATTTGAGAAAATGATTTTGCTGACTTGCCTGGTATGTAAATTTGGGGTTTTGAATGATTTTGGTTCTACCTCCGGCAGTGCCTCCTTCATATGCTTTTGATAAGCATTTTGGTAACTTGCGGGATTTTTTGTGATTTGATATATATGTATGCAGGGGTTCCTGATTGAAATCAAACAAACCTCAAAAGTTAAATGAACGGCCAAAGAAAGTAAATGTTGAAGATGATGATGATGATTTTGAACCACCAATTCAAGCTTTGAAAACCAAAAAGGCCGAAAACACAAAAAAGAAGGCAAATTATAGAACTGATGAAGATGATGATGATTTTGAGGAGCCCATAAAGAAGATGAAAGTGTCGAAACAAGATAAGCATAAGGATCCTACAAAGAGTAAGAAGACGATGAAAGTACCGGAACCAATTATAACGGAACTGCTTACTGCCATCACGGAAGTGGTAAAGCTTTGGCTAGGGGGTTATGCCCTAAGGTGCTCGCGGATTTTGTTGCTTCGGCTCCCCTAACCCCTTTGTTGAAGCCTGATAATGGAATTCGCCCGATTGTTGTGGGGGCAATTTGGAGAAGATTGGTCTCCAAAGTAGGCATGAAGAAAGTTGGGAAAGATGTCGTTAAGTACTTGGGGGACAACCAATTTAGGGTGGGGTCCCCAATGGGGCGGAGGCGGTGCTGCACAGCGCTAACTGGTTTCTTAATTCTTTTCATTCAGATGGCTCGCTGACCATGCTTACGGTTGATTTTTCCAACGCTTTTAATTTAGTTGACCGTTCGGTTTTGCTTCGCGAGATCCATTGCCATTGCATCTCCATGTTCCCGTGGGTCCAATTTCTGTATGCCCAGCCTGTAACAACCCGCACGTTCATGCGTTGTTACTACTCGTTATACTCGTTACGCCTAGCACCAGAGATTCGGATCATAATGTAGCTATATCGCATACATCGCTATTTCGCAAATATTTTCGCATATTACGCATACTTTATCGCTATCCCATAACATTGCACTTGCTGACAACCACGAAGATATCAAAGGAGGACCAATTCTACCCTCCTTGATAGCCGTGATGTGTCGCAGTGCAACTCATTACTCCAAACGCACATCGCATCACACACATTAACGTTCACGATGGCGTTGAGTGAGGACCTATTTTACCCTCCTCGATGACCGTGAAGCGTCGCAAAGCAACGCATATTCGAAACGAAACCCGGTTATTGTATCGCAGCTTTGAAATATGGATATGTATATACGACCCAACGTAGCTAATTATAATAAATATATGGAAATGTGGATGAGAATGTGTAACCAAACTACCGCAACGCTTAGCAATCGAAATGAAACGCCAAAACCCAACTCGCCGGTGACACTTGATCGAATGACAATTCGATCGGAGTGTCATCCGATCGGACTGCCATCCGATCGGACTGCCATCCGATCGGACTGCCATCCGATCGGACTGCACTTTTTCACCTTCACCCCACCTCACCTATAAATAGCACTTGTCACATCACTTGAACAGTGATGTGACAGCTCCCATTCGACCAGCACGCTTTGGGGCCATTTCCTCTCTATTTCTCGCGATTCTTGTAAGTTTCTACCTCAAATCTTGTACTTCTACGATCTACACACACATCTTCATCAATTTCACCTTTGAATCTTAACTTTTAACCGTGAGATCAACGGATTTGAGGTGTTCTAGGATGATGTCATCATGGAGTTCTTATGAGCTTCCAGTTTTGGCATCATTCCACCGAGAACAACTCAGATCTGAAGGATTTCCACATGATTAAACAACATTTTCGCATAGATCTACAAAAACTCATGGTTAAAAGGATTGAAATATGGTTTTCTAACTTTCTTTCAACTCTTTCACACTCAATGCACTCAAAACCGATAGAATCGGAGCTTGTTCTGATCTTCTACTCCTTCTTGTTGATGTGTTGGTTCAAGATCTGTATTCTATCAACGAGACAACCGATCTCGGGTTAAACGCGAACCATCGTCTCGAACAGTTGACCGATCAGATTAGGGTGATTCCTATACGATCGGATCGCCTGGTGTTGATGGGGTTCTATTGTTTAGCACGATGTCATACCGTCTCGAGAAAACCGCAAACATTCAAAACAATCAAGTGACAGGACGATCTAAGGCCGTCGGAACGGATTGCCGTCCGATCGGATAACCACCCGGTCGGATTGCCATCCGATCGGACAGCTGTCCGATCGGCTTGCACTTGGTTCCTCACTTAAACTTTTAAATTCAACTTTTCAAGTTCTGAACGTCGAACGGATTTCCGTCCGATTGGATTGCCACCCGATCGAACAGCCATCCGACCATGTGATGTTGGGACTAATTCAATGCATAGACGGTTCTAGACGGATTGTCACCCGATCGGATTGCAATCCGATCGAGTGACAAACTGTTGTGAACTTGTCCTCACTAAAATGTCCTACAAATCGGATCATCACCCGATCGACCGACCTGAAGGGTAGAGATACTTCTCTGTTTTCAAAATGCTACAACGAAAACTTCAAAGGCAAACCATCATACACAAACACCTCTTCACCAAAACAAAGTGACAATCCAATCGAATGGTCATCCGAACGGATTACCACCCGATCGACTGGCTATCCAATCGGATTGCCATCCGATCAGATTTCCATCCGACACTTGGTTCATCCGCCCCCGTTTATCGCACTATTCAACGCTTACGCTATCGATCTATAATCAGGCTAATCTCGGACGCGCTCCCTTCAATCCAACCAAGTTGTGTTTACTTGCTAAACACCGACTGTGAGTATACTTGAACCCATTTTGCTTTTGCACTTTTGGGTGTAACATTCGTTGCTATCAAGTCAAATCACATCAAATGCTTAAACTATTTATCACTTGCGAATGACCAATGTGCATAGTTATACGTGATGCTAGTTACATATGTGCTAGGACTTATACTCGCGATATCCCACCATGACTAGTATAGTACTATTGCGCCCGACGGGGTCTAGTTTAGCAATCGCGATCGAAGCTCGAGGACTTAGCTGGTAGTATCAGTTTTGTGAGTATATATGTCGTGTATTACGTTTATGTATGTGGAAATTCGCAGCTTTTATCTATTACACTATTACATATCAAACCTGTATGCTCGCCAATACTTTTGTATTGACTTTATTTTAACGTATGTTGCAGGTTTAGTCGCAGACTACATCAAATCAAGCTAGGAAGTCTAGAAACACACCTAAAATCTAGGTTGTCGGATTTGAATTGTTTGAGAAAACAGGAAATTCGTGACAGCTTATGTGATTGTAATTGTTTATTAGTATGGGATAATGAACGCATTAAATACTGTCGCAATATAGTTGTTATGGATTCTCTTGAGCAATCTGATTCGCCTAGTGTGGTGCCCCGATGATTCCGCCATCGGTTGGGGTGTGACAGATTGGTATCAGAGCCATAACTATAGGGAATTAGGTAAGACTTGACCTAGTCCGGGTCAATGTCTTAGAAACGACCTAGTCTATAGTCTAAGTACCAACGGGCCGACTCGTGCGAACCCAGTAGGAACTGCACTGGCCTACTTGATACTCTCGTTCGAATTCGCTAAAAGCTACTACTTCACGTGAACACCGCATACTACAACTTCACACGAAGAGCCTTTCCTAAGGCTAGAATATTACTTAGCCTTTCCTAAGGCCAACACAATACACACGTTTTCGAAAATACTCGCATAACACAACCGAGCGGTCCAGTCGAGATCAGGCATGAAAACCAAGAACTCTCGATAAGATCGCTCACGCAGCGCATTTTTCTAGCACGAGAACTTTCCGTTGAGCTAGGAGTGACAACCATATCTCAACGGAAGTCTCCATTTCAAAATCCAGTGGAAATCCCGGGTTTATTCGAAGAGCACAACCACAGTTAGGAGCTAAGTTATTAAGTCAGGGGTGAAACCCGTACCTTAATAAACCGTTCCACTCCCTATAAAATGGTTTTCAAAAGCTCTCACAAAGGACTCGGCTATAACAATAACTCGAGCCACGTGATGACCAGGAAAACGAATGCCATGAGCTGTATCCCAGTGGAAGCATAAGCCTTCTAGGGCAACGCACGTGCACGAACTTGTTGGGTATAGTTGGGCTACCTTGGGCAATCGACACCTAAACACCCAAGGCACTCTATCTATTTTTCTAGCATACGACTCGCCGATTTTACACTTTATGGAATCTATTTACGCTTATATGGTTACAATTTAAACTTTACGCTTTATCTATTTCTCAGTTTATCGATTTTCGCTCCCTGGTTTATAAACGCACGACTTGCACAGCCATCGCAATCTAAAACGAAAACCGAATGTTCGCAACAAAACTAATGTCAAATTACTCGCTCTCTGCATCACGTCCTCACGCATTCTATACCGACATGTATGTGTACAAGTATAAGCTGCAACTAATTATGTATACAAATGAATCAATTGTGTGGGAATTTAGGAATCTCGTGTCTCCTATGTGGCTCCTATGTGAAATCTATTATACTACCTACAACAAGTTTTGATCGCGCTCAATCGCATCGCAAAAAAAAACTCAAATTCATTATGATCGAATCTCACTCCAAATCTCTCTCTGTCTAGATGTCTTCAAACGACTCTACCTCAAGACGAACAGCTAGGAGAAGAGCCAAACGAAGCGCCGATAAGAGGATTGCCTCGCTTGTGGCCAAGGAAGTGGCCAAAGTCATTCCTCAAATTGTCGCTCAAGTGCACTCTCTCAGCAAATCTCGAACCTCGGAAGACTTCAAGACAGAAGCGCCGCAATCTGCTTTCCTCTACAAACACTTCAAAGCCTGTGACCCGATGGAGTTCACGGGTGAAGGCGGTGTATCCTAGTTACTCCAGTGGTTTGACTCTATCAAAGTTACCCTTCGTCAGAGTGGGTGTCCCGATGGGTTTCGTACTACTTGCGCTACCGGAGTATTTCAATCGCGAGCACTCGACTGGTGGACGACCGAACGTAATAAACGTGGGATCTCCGCAGCTTACGCTCTCTCTTGGGATGAGCTGAAAGAGCTCATGAAGAAAGAGTATTGCCCTCCCCACGAAGTCCAGAAGCTAGAAGACGAATTTTGGGAAATCAAGCTAGTCAAAGGTGACAATGCTGGCTACACCGCAAGGTTTAAACAGCTTAGCATGATCTGCCCTAGTCAAGTCGACACTTCAGAAAAAGCCATCACGAAGTACATTCGCGGCTTGCCTGAGTGTGTGGGTGATTTTGTCGAAGGTGCAAGACCTGCTACCATCGAAGAAACCTGCCGCTTGGCCGCATAAATCAATGACAGACGAGTCTTGGACGGATTTTTCTCCAAGAATCCTGTCAAACAAGCTCATCAAGCAATCGTCATCGACTCTTCTGACGATTCTTTCGACGATTCCTCCGACGATTCTACCAATGATTCTTCAGATGAGTCCTCGGGCAAATCCTCCAACGCCAACGCACCGCTTCAGGAAGCTCAATCCAACCACATACGAAAGACCATGAGCCCAAACTCTTCAACAACTGAACTGTCGCAGCCAGAACCTTTCCAAGCAATTCCAGTTCATTCGAAGCGTGACTACAACGGAATTCATCCCCTGTGTCTCATGTGTACGTATCACCACCCGCCAGAAGCTAACTGTCGCTTTTGCGCAAATTGCAACTGGTATGGTCATCTTACCCAGCACTGCCGCACGGGGCCGCAAACTTGAGGAATTCCAGCAACGATCGCAGTCTCCGCAAAAGTCCTCCACAGTAACATTTGTCATGCTTCCAATATTGTAGTAATGCTACGATTTTCGCCGTTAGTTTCTTTTATGTGTTGAATTTGTTCTATTTTTCGACGCAATGTGGACTCTATTTATCTCTCGCTTTCTCTCTCGTCTTTACACTTAATCCGGAATCACCCACATGCTATATATTATATCACGATATAATGTGTTATACCCCCACTACACTCTTAGAATAAGGTACGATAAACGTGCAAGGAACGACTAATCACGGGTGCACATGGGATTATTTTGGCCAGTGCACGGAGATCGTAGTGAGTTCTAATGGTGCCATAACGTTAAAAGCATGGTCGAGCGTGGTGGATACGCCACTGGTACTTCCTATATATAAGCGTCTTGACCATGTCAACAAAGTGCGACATCTATTCACGGGATACAAGTAGTAGGGGTAAAGCAAGGTGTGCTTTGCCATACTACCAAAGTCTCGTGAAGAAAGTGCCACGTGGAGTTGAACGTTATTTAGACCTATACTATTATGGTTATTTTTCGACACACTACACTCATTCGCAAGGCGTAACAATTACATCGCATCATCGCGAGACTTGTCGTAAGTCTGCAAACGCAATGCAAATGCCTCATCGATGGACTCTGGAGAGTCTACCCCTGCAGGGCAATTGCATCGACGCAAGACTAGTCGTAAGTCTTTAATCGCAACTCAATCGCAATTTCGTTGGAATCTAACGCACATCACCCTTGCAATACTTTAACGCTTAACGCGTCTATCGATCTCATCGCTTCGATACTCGCATCGCTTATCGCTTCTATCGCTTATCGCTTCTAACGCTTATCGCTACTTGTGTTATGTTAAGCACACATGACATCGATTCACGAAACGCATCTAGTATGGATAAAACATGGTGGATACGCCGCCGGTACTTCCTATATATAAGTGTTTTAGCCATATTAGCAAACTTTTGTGGGAAGATGCCATGTGGGGCTTAATGTTGGTTAAATTGTGGAACTGTGGAATCTAATCGAAATCGCACTATTCGCTTAATCGCATATCGCTCGTCGCCTATCGCTAATGCTATCGTTTACCGTATCTGTGTTATCTGTGTTAAGTTAGCACACGTGACCTCGCTTCATGAGACGAAACTCATATGGTTAAAGTATGATGGATACGCCGCTGGTACTTCCTATATATATAAGTGTTTTAGCCATATCAGCAGACTTTCGTGGAAAAAGAGCCATGTGGGGTCTAATGTTAGTTAAATTTTTGGTGTTGATCGATCCAATCGAATTGCATTAATTGCGTGTATTCCCATCGCTTGCAACGCATCTATCGTCGCCTAACGCTTGACGGTTGTCGCTATCGTTTGTCGCTTATCGCTTTTCGCCCGTCGCCGTTGTCTTCGCTTATTATCTTTGTTTTGTGCTATCAATATTCGTGTATCGCTCATCGCTTGTAGCACTCGCTCGTATCGCTAAACTGAGTTCGAAAACGACTTCATCGCTCAGTTTGCTCAATCCTTCTCTTACACTTGGTCCGACCATCTTTCGCTTGGGACCGAGGGAATCGAAATCTATCAGTACTATGTCGACACACATGACACCGCCTCATGAGACGGAAGCCATATGGCTAAAACATGGTGGATACGCCGCTGGTACTTCCTATATATAAGTGTTTTAGCCATATTGTCGAACTTTCGTGGAAAAGTGCCATGCGGGGCCGACCTTAAAAAAAATATATATATATATATTAAATTTTTTTGATATTATTAGAAAAGCTTTGGTTACCCAAAGATTAAACCGACCTTACTTACAAAACTTTTTTTTCTCTAAAATATAGATCAAAACCGTTGTACAAAACGAGATTATCTTGTAACAATGGAGTGACAATCGACTCAAGTTACTGCCGCGTGACGAGAAAATTTCATAAAACGAGTTTCAAACACCCTAAAATCTTTTAGTAACCTAATAAAACCCTTCCCATAGCGCTGGTGTGGGCATCGGTACAGTTAATGCCACGCCATGAGAAGATTTTCATAAACAAGTTCTCCAAATTAATCGACTTTTCAGAAATTTAAAACGCTGGGGATCGCATTCTCGTGTGTGTTATCGCTTTTGGTTGTTTGAATCGTATGACTCGTCGCTCTCGCTTAGTCTTCGCAATGCTCTCGCGCGTTAATTCTCTATCGATCGCTCGCTATCTCGTCGCTTTTATCGCTTACTCGCTCGCATCAACTCTCGCGACCCTTCTTGTGGATTAATTTCGGGACGAAATTTCCTAAAGCAGGGGAGACTGTAACAACCCGCACGTTCGTGCGTTGTTACTACTCGTTATACTCGTTATGCCTAGCACCAGAGATTCGGATCATAATGTAGCTATATCGCATACATCACTATTTCGCAAATATTTTCGCATATTACGCATACTTTATCACTATCACATCACATTGCACTTGCTGACAACCACGAAGATATCAAAGGAGGACCAATTCTACCCTCCTTGATAGCCGTGATGTGTCGCAGTGCAACTCATTACTCAAAACGCACATCGCATCACACACATTAACGTTCACGATGGCGTTGACTGAGGACCTATTCTACCCTCCTCGATGACCGTGAAGCATCGCAAAGCAACGCATATTCGAAACGAAACCCGGTTATTGTATCGCAACTTTGAAATATGGATATGTATATACGACCCAACGTAGCTAATTATAATAAATATATGGAAATGTGGATGAGAATGTGTAACCAAACTATCGCAATGCTTAGCAATCGAAACGAAACGCCAAAACCCAACTCGTCGGTGACACTTGATCGAATGACAATTCGATCGGACTTCCATCCGATCGGACTGCCATCCGATCGGACTGCCATCCGATCGGACTGTCATCCGATCCGTTGCACTTCTTCACCTTCACCCCACCTCACCTATAAATAGCACTTGTCACATCACTTGAACAGTGATGTGACAGCTCCCACTCGACCAGCACGCTTTGGGCTAATTCCTCTCGATTTCTCGCGATTCTTGTAAGTTTCTACCTCAAATCTTGTACTTCTACGATCTACACACACTTCTTCATCAATTTCACCTTTGAATCTTAACTTTTAACCGTGAGATCAACGGATTTGAGGTGTTCTAGGATGATGTCATCATGGAGTTCTTATGAGCTTCCAGTTTTGGCATCATTCCACCGAGAACAACTCAGATCTGAAGGATTTCCACATGATTAAACAACGTTTTCGCATAGATCTACACAAACTCAAGGTTAAAAGGATTGAAAGATTGTTTTCTAACTTTCTTTTAACTCTTTTACACACAATGCACTCAAAACCGATAGAATCGGAGCTTGTTCTGATCTTCTACTCCTTCTTGTTGATGTGTTGGTTCAAGATATGTATTCTATCAACGAGACAACCCATCTCGGGTTAAACGCGAACCATCGTCTCGAACAGCTGACCGATCAGATTAGGGTGATTCCTGCACGATCGGATCGCCTGGGTGTTGATGGGGTTCTATTGTTTAGCATGATGTCATACCGTCTTGAGAAAACCGCAAACATTCAAAACAATCAAGTGACAGGACGATCTAAGGCCGTCGAAACGGATTGCCGTCCGATCGGATAACCACCCGGTCGGATTGCCATCCGATCGGACAGCTGTCCGATCAGCTTGCACTTGGTTCCTCACTTAAACTTTTAAATTCAACTTTTCAAGTTCTGAACGTCGAACGGATTGCCATCCGATCGGATTGCCACCCGATCGAACAGCTATCCGACCATGTGATGTTGGGACTAATTCAATGCATAGACGGTTTTAGACGGATTGTCACCCGATCGGATTGCAATCCGATCGAGTGACAAACTTTTGTGAACTTGTCCTCACTAAAGTGTCCTACAAATCGGATCGTCACCCGATCGACCGACTTGAAGGGTAGAGATACTTCTCTGTTTTCGAAATGCTACAACGAAAACTTCAAAGGCAAACCATCATACACAAACACCTCTTCACCAAAACAAAGTGACAATCCAATCGAATGGTCATCCGAACGGATGACCATCCGAACGGATTACCACCCGATCGACTGGCTATCCGATCGGATTGCCATCCGATCGGATTTCCATCCGACACTTGGTTCATCCGCCCCCGTTTATCGCACTATTCAACGCTTACGCTATCGATCTATAATCAGGCTAATCTCGGACGCGCTCCCTTCAATCCAACCAAGTTGTGTTTACTTGCTAAACACCGACTGTGAGTATACTTGAACCCTTTTTGCTTTTGCCCTTTTGGGTGTAACATACGTTGCTATCAATTCAAATCACATCAAATGCTTAAACTATTAATCACTTGCGAATGACCAATGCGCATAGTTATACGTGATGCTAGTTACATATGTGCTAGGACTTATACTCGCGACGTCCCACCATGACTAGTATAGTACTATTGCGGCCGACGGGGTCTAGTTTAGCAATCGCGATCGAAGCTCGAGGACTTAGCTGGTAGTATCAGTTTTGTGAGTATATATGTCGTGTATTACGTTTATGTATGTGGAAATTCGCAGCTTTTATCTATTACACTATTACATATCAAACATGTATGCTCGCCAATACTTTTGTATTGACTTTATTTTAAAGTATGTTGCAGGTTTAGTCGCAGACTACATCAAATCAAGCAAGGAAGTCTAGAAACACACCTAAAATCTAGGTTGTCGGATTTGAATTGTTTGAGAAAACAGGAAATTCATGACAGCTGATGTGATTGTAATTGTTTATTAGTATGGGATAATGAACGCATTAAATACTGTCGCAATATAGTTGTTATGGATTCTCTTGAGCAATCTGATTCGCCTAGTGTCGTGCCCCGATGATTCCGCCATCGGTTGGGGTGTGACACAGCCTGCTAGGCTATACGTGGGGAATGACCGCATCGGGGCATTCACAGGGGTCCAGCAAGGGGATCCCTTGGGACCTTTGCTTTTTGCCCTAGCCTTACACCCCTTAGTGCTTAAGGTGTAGGAAACCTGTAAACTCCCCTTTCATGCTTGGTACTAGGATGATGGGACGGTTATCGGGGTTGTTGTTCAGGTTACTAAAGCTCTTGACATCATCAGTTCGGAGGGTCCAGCCTTGGGGCTACTGCTTAATATTAGAAAAACTGAGATATTTTGGCCGACATGTGTTGGTGCATACGTCTGTCGACTTCGTCTTGTATCGAGTCTTGTATTGTATAGTTAGATCAGGGCACGAATAACGAGGAATTGTGTTTATAGGTAATTTCTCTTGAAATGACACAAGGTCATTTCAAGTGAAATCAAGTGAAGTAATTCCGCTTGAACTCACATGTTAATTTCGTTTGAGTTAATTCCGCGTGGAATTAGATTCAGTTTGAGCATTTTCAAGCAGAATTAACCAGCCTACAAATACCTGAAGTGTCTAGTCATTTGTAACGATTCTGATTCCGGTAGCGAAGCTCTGCCGAAGTGTCTACAGCATTGTAATCGATCTAATATCAATCAAAAACAGTTTAAAGTGTTATTCTAGCTGAATTGAACTCTATACGTTTGTTTCCGCCACTCATATTGAGAAAAACTCTTCTGATCGACTCGTTTGGGTCACAAAACGATCCTACAAGTGGTATCAGAGCTCAGGAGGAAGAGTTCTTACCAATTCAGCTGCAAATTCTGTTTTCTACACCTTCTTTTTACAATTAAACAAAATTTCACGGTTAAAATGGCTTGAGTTTCAAATATGTTGTCACACCCCAACCGATGGCGGAATCATCGGGGCATGGCACTGAGCGAAACAGATTGTCCAGAAGTTTCCATAACAACTATCATTACCATTCAATTTAAATTAACATGTCCCATACCATGTCTCAAACAGTAAACAAATTATTACAGATAAAATCTAGGCAAATATTCTGTTTCGACAACTCAGATTTAAACATAGCTAATTTATTTGTTGGTTTCTAGGACCCCCTTTTCCTAGCTTCGATTTCATCACGGCACAGAGAGCATCTTAGACCTTTCCTAGCCTCGATTTCACAGTGAGCTAGGC
Source organism: Helianthus tuberosus (assembly GCA_030545235.1). NCBI lineage: Eukaryota > Viridiplantae > Streptophyta > Magnoliopsida > Asterales > Asteraceae > Helianthus > Helianthus tuberosus. The sequence continues at coordinate 24,568,141 of CM060432.1, forward strand.
ATACAAGCAACCTAAGCACCTGTCACATACGTTAAAATAAAGTCAATACATAAAATGTAAAGGTGAGCATACAAGTTTGATAATAGCATATAGAGTTCGAATTCGTTTACGCATAACCAGCACGTACACATAGTGAAATGAAGCACGTTAGTTATCGACATAGATCCATCGATACCAATGACTGCGGGTTGACTGCCCGAGGCAGTTCGCAATACATGATTACTACCGTAATCCATGCAAGTAAAAGATCCTTAACAACCCCCGTGCGAACGGGTGCTGAGTCCAAACTATAGTACTATCGTTGCTAAGGCAGGTAGACAGCATTCCATGTGTAAACATAACAAACAAGCATTCATAAGCCACGTATAACATGCATTAACGGTTAGCGTTCAAATAGTTTGAGTAGTGTGATAGTTGTAGTTTGAATATTCGCAACGTATGTAACACCCAAAAGTGCTTAAAGCAAAAAGGGATCGAGTATACTCACAGCGATTATGGATTAAAGGGAGCGCTTAGCGAGTACGGTTAGCCTGAATAGATTCGGTAGCATAATGATAAGCGATTCGTAAAACGTCACAAAGTATGAAAGGGGTCGGATAGGGGTTCGATCGGATGGCAATTCGATCGGACAGCAATCCGTGCGGGTAACAGTCCGTTCGGGTGGTCATTCGATCGGATGGTAATCCGATCGAGTGACGATTCGAGTGGATTGTTTCTTCCTATGAGAAGGATGTGTTTGTGTATGATGGTTTGACTTTTGAAGTTTTCGTTATAGCATTTTGAAACAATGAAGTATCTCTATCTTTCAAGTCGGTCGATCGGATGACTAGTCGTGCGGATGGCAATTCGTTCGAATGGTCATCCGGTCGATTGGTGACTTAGTGATGAGGTTACTTATTGAAAACTAGATTACTACGGAAGTGTCATTCGATCGAATGGTAATTCGATCGGATGGCAATCCGTGCAATTGAATATGTTGGGAATTATTAAGTCTTTTAAAGTCTTAGTATCTCATGATCCGAAGAGTAATCCTTTCAAAGGGTCGTTCGATCGGATTGCAATCCGTTCAATACCCAAACTTTAATTAACATTGTTTAATGGTGGGACCCAAGTGTAATCCGTTCGGGTGGCCATTCGTTCGGGTAACCTATCCGGTCGAATGGTAATTCGATCGGTTGGCAATCCGCTCCGATTGTCCTGTTCGTTCTACACTTGGTCGTTTTGAAGGTTTGTCGTTATGTCGAGTCACTTTGACAACGTGTTAGCCAACAGAACCCTTCGTTCGACCCAGTTGACCAACCTGACCAGGAATCACCCTAGTCCGGCCGGTTACCGACTCGAGACGGTTGTTCTTGACTAACCCGAAATCGGTAGTCTCATGAGTAGAATCTAGATCTGAGTCAGTACAACACTAAGGGCGAGTAGGAGACTAGATCAGAACCTGATTCTACCGGTTTTGAGTGTTTTAAGTGTAAAAAGAGTCGAAAGAAAGTTAAAACCATCTTTCAATCCTTTTTCACCACACTTGTGTCGAGATCTTTACAAGATCTTTGTGGAAATCGGTTAGATCTAAGTTGTTCTTAGTGGGTTGAGGTCAAAACATGAAGTTCTTGAAGAACACATGATAACGTCACCTTAGAACACCCGAAATCTAGTGATTTCACGGTTAAAATTTAAGATTTAAAAGATAGAAAGGTGTAGGAGTGCGCGTAGATCAAGAAAGTACAAGATTTAGGTCGAGATCTTACCGGAATCGAGAGAAATCTGAGAAAAGGTTGAGTTAAGCGTGCTGGTCGAACAGGGATTTCCAAAAGTGGAAAAGATGACAGTGACAGGGGTATTTATAGGATGCCAAAAGGGGAAAGGGCTGTTCGGTCGGATAGCACATCGCCTGGGTGACTGTCCGGTCGGATGGCTATTCGATCGGATGGCACCTGTCATCCTTTATCAAGTGGCTATCCGGTCGGATGGCTATTCGACCGGATGGCTCTTGGTTAGTGTGTTTGACGTGGCGATTTTTGCTGATTCGATTTCGATTGCGAGCGGTACGATACGATAGGGTTTCCAAATCAAATTACTTTCAGTCCCAAACACTCACATCTCGCATGATCTATTTTCCACCATCTATCATATCTCGTTCACGATTTCGAGTTCGATTGTATTTCGAGTTTCGATTGAGTTTGCTCGATTATCACAACATAACATAAATAAACATGCACAGGTAGCACGTAAGGCACACACACACGTGTAATAACAAGTAAGAGTACGTAGCTCGAGTTGCGATTTGATGTCGATTCGATTAGCACGGCTTGATTATTGATCAGTTAACTTTATCGCATGGTTACTTCCTATAGTCCACAGTCGTAGGTCGATTGAATAACGATTAACACACATCGATTATTGCAATTAACAACACTTACTCCACATAATATAATTAAAGACAAGAAGTTTCTACAAGTCAAGTTGCGCGAAATCGGTCGTTGACTTAGACCTTGACTTTGACTTTGACTTGTGAAAACACGGGGTGTTACATATGTTGTGCGCAACAGTGTTTTAATAAACCCTAGAAAGAATCAGACTCTAATTCGAAGTATAACATGATCAATTTTTGAAAAAACTGTTCGAAATTGTAATTCCGTTTGAAAGATTGATATAATTTCACTTGAACATTGCATTGTTTCACACGAAATTAGTAATTCCGCTTCAAAGTGTAATTCCGCTTGAAATAGCAGTTGATTTCATACGAGATTAGCTATTCCGTTTGAAGGTGATTCCGTTTCAAAGGGTTATTTCGTGTGAAAGTTGATTCCGCTTGAAGAACATACTGATTTCGCTTGAAAAGCTAATTCCGTTTGAAAGCAACTTGATTCCGTGTGAAAGGTTGATTTCATTTGAAGAGGGTATTTCGTTTGAAACAGACAGTTTGTGAACATTTCGAAAAGTAATCATGGAGAACGAGTTTTATAATGCCTTTGCTAGTCCGATGACTATTGCTCAGAGTACATTCCTTGAAAATGAGACGGGGACAACACAAAAACCACCGAAGCTTATGGATATTGATGATTTTAGTGGATGGTCTGAACGTTTTGGTAATTGGGTGGAAGCTTATCACTTAGATGCATGGGAACATACTGAAGTTCAATATACTAGACCAGTCGGAAACAACAACGTGAAAACACCAATTAAAGAATTGAGTGCTGATGAGAAAAAGAAGTACAAAGATGAGAAGTTGATGGTTAGTTTGTTGCAGCAAGTGATTAAAGAAGACATCTTGATCTTACTTTAACATAATGGAAGTGCATATTCGATTTGGACAGAGTTAGAAGCTAAGTTTCTTGGTAGTGATGATATGCTCAAGAACAAAAAGTCGCTTATGAAGAAGGAATTTGATTTGTTCCGAGGCTTAAGAAATGAAAGCACCAAGCAGATCATTGAGAGATACTGCAATTTATTGAAAAATATGAAAAGATTGGGCATCAACAAAGATAAAGATGAGCTGATTGAGAAGCTGGCTGATGCGTTTCCACATGATGAGTGGGGCACATATCTGATGATGTTGAAGAATAAAACAGATTTTAACAATATTACGCTGAGCAAGTTTATTAAACATCTTGAAGCTCAAGAGATGGAACAAAGAAAAATTGCTAGAATGAAGAACTACGATGGAGAACAAGACATTGGGTTGTACTTCAAAGGTGGCGTTAATGACAAAACAAATTTTTCTCCAAAAGTTGAAACTGCTTTCAATGCGAAAAGTTCTTCTGAAAGTTCATCTCAGGGTTCAAGCAGCAAAACAGGATTTACTTCATTTCCAACATTTGATCCACATTTTTCAACAACAAAGAGTGGCAAAGTACTTCAATGCAACATTGCATTAAATCTCGAAAATGATCAAAATTATTCAGAGGAAGTAGCTAAAAGCCATATGTCTTTGTTGGTAACAGTGCTTGAATCTTATGGTAGTTTGGTTGCAGGGAGGATCGGGAATCCAATGCTTACAAAAGAGGATTACGATCAAGTTGATGCTGAGGAGATGGAATTGATGGATATAAAGTGGTGCTTGGCGAGCGTGTTGAGAAGAGTAGAAAAGTTTAAACAAATTACGGGAAGAGATGATTTTCATGATGCGAATGTTTCTACTTTAGGATTTGATAAATCTAAAGTTACTTGTTTTCGTTGCAGGGAAAAGGGGCACTTCAAGAGAGAGTGCACAAATCGAGAAGCAAGTGGAGCTCAAAATCCTTTCAGAAACAACGAATACTATCGAAAGGCGATTTATCATCAAGTTGCTCGATAGCCGTATCAACAAGAACAGCCACAAACTGCACATGCTAGGAAGGTGATTGAAGATTCAAAGAAAGCATGTCTGGTCAATCAAAATGATGGAAGTTCATCAAAAGATTTCAGTTGGGATAAATATATTCCAGCTGATAATAAAGCATGTCTGATAAATCAAGATGATGAAAAATTGCCTGAAGGTTTTAGCTGGGACAATTATTGCCCATATAAAGAATTCCTGGCTAAAGGATTTGTTGCTCATGTTATTAATGATTATACTGATGAATATTGGGCAGAAAAATACAGACAGCTTGAAAAGGCTGAAGCTGAAAAAAGGAAGAAATATGAAGAAGAAAGGCAAATGAAACAAGCTGAAGCTGAGAAAAAGAAAAAGGTTGTAGAAGAAGTTCAAGTGAGAATAGTCAAAGAAGTTCCAGAATTTGAAATTAAAACAGATGTTGATGCTGTCAAGGTTTCTGAGAAATGCATGAACTGTGAATCTCTGATAAAACAGAACAACGAATTGCTACATAACATAAAAAGGCTGAAAGAATCATATGATGTCTTGAACAAAGCTAGGAATAAATACAATGAGTCAAGCAGTGAACAAGCGTTGGCAATGAATACACTTAAAGGAGCATACATGAGACAGCTGGACAATGTCAGTTATTACACGGAGAAGTGTGTTGAGCTTGAGTTGAAACCGGAAACTGGAAACTCAGAGAATTGAAACTGAGATAGTTAATAGTTTATTAAAAAGTTACTCATGTTCTACTTTTGTGGTTGACAGGATTTACCCCATAGTAGAAGAAATGAAGACGTTCAAATAAGAGAAGACTTCGGAAGAGAAGAAGTCTGAAACAAAAGAAGATGACAAAGTGAAGATTTCTGGTAAGAAACCAAGTGTTTTCTATAACAAATGTCCACCCCCGGTCGAAAATGGATATTCTCCTCGAAATCCAAATTCTGAAACAGTCAAAAAGGCAACGAACTTACAGTGGGAGTCTGAGTCTTCAGATAACTTGCCAGAAAATATTGATGTCACGTTCACATCGTCTAACACTGATCATGAGTCCGAGTTAATAAAGAAAGTGGCCGATCAGGTGTTCGATAAAGATGAAACAGATGAGTCAAAGTCGGAGTTAAAATCAGAGTCGAAGTCAAAGTCCGACACGTCAAGTCAAAAAGTCAAACGGGGCAAAAGAGTGTATAATAAAGAATTTTTGTTATCAAAATCTAATTTGAATGACGAACCGATCAAATTAGCATATACTTTGAAAGATTCTGACAAATTATATTCTGATGAGTCTTTTCCAATAAGAGGTGTTAAACCAGAAATTATTAAAAAGGTTTTCAAACTAACAGAAATTGATATTTCTGAAATAAAAGATGAAAATCTTTTTGAAAAACCTAGACCTTACACCTCAAGAGTTCAACAACGTTTAAACAAGAAAATGGGTTACAGTTCTGGTTCAGGTTATCGAAAGAAACCAAACCATAACGGTAATTTCAAAAAGAATGGATTGGGTTTTATTCCACCGAAAAACTATAAAAATGAGAAAACTTATAAACCAAAAATTGTATTTGTTTCAGGTACTTTTGCTGAGAGAGAAGAAAAGAGCTCATTCTGGAAACAGACGAACAAAGAATTCCTTGCCAAGAAGCAAGAAGAATTGAAGAAGAGTGTTACTCAGAAGAAGATAGAGACGAGAACCTGTTTTCAATGTAAAACAGTTGGTCATATTACCAGGAATTGTCCAAAGGCAATACAGACAAAACAGGGAGTCTCTAATAAACTGAAAGAAAAAATTGTTGAAAAAATCGAACCACCAACCAACAAGTTTAAAGTTTTTGAAAACTCAATTTTTGAAGTTGGTGAATGTTCGAAAAATGTTTATAAAAGAAAAGAGAAGCTTAACAATCAAAAATGGGTTGTTAAGAAAACAAGTGATGATTCTGGTGATGAATCTGATTCCACAAAATCAGAGGAGCCAAAAGTTGTTATGAAAGAAGAAAAGTCAGTTCCGTCTTTGTATGATGAAAATTTTCCACCATTGCGGACTGAGAATTTTAAATCTAAAATTGGCAAAGTAGAAATTTCAAATCAATTTTTTCCTGAAAAGAAAGAATTTGATGTTGAAAAGGCTTTTAACCCCACAGTGCAAAACATTTTTGGAAAAATGATTGATGGGAAGGTAAAGGGGGTTAAAGAATTTTATGAGAAAAAGATGGAAGGTAAGCAACCGAGTGTTGGTAACTCGGAATCTCCCAATGACCGTCAGGCTTGGGAGAATCTCTCTAACTGAAAAAAACCTGACTTGCCGGAGCTCCCAAGTTGGAAATCGCGGAGCATGAATCGGCATATTTCTTGAATTGTTTTTTGTAGAGTGTGACTTGCCGGAACTCCCAGGTTGGTAAGTGTGGAGTAGGAATCGACATTTTGAGATTTCAACCTACAAGAGGTAATTGTTGGTAAGCAAACCTACAAGTGGTTGAAAGAGAGGTTTTATCTTCAAGATTAATCAGGGACATTAAGTTGTACTTGATTTATCTTTCCTACAAGTGGTATTTTGAAAAACAAGATGATGATTTGATCCCCTAACCTACAAGTGGTTTATAAAATCAACAAAACTTATTTTTCGGAAAAACCATTTTGATTAAAACAAACTTAAGTGTTTTGAAATCAAATGGGAAAATAATTTGTTGTGAGGGGGAGTTCTGATTGTTTATGCCAAGTGGATGGAGATTTGAAGCAATTCGATATCAGTTTTCAATTTACCTTGTACAGTTTGTTTTCAATTTTTCTTTAAATGATTTTGCATTTTAGGGGGAGTAAGATATTTCAGAAAATCCAAAAACATTTGAAAATTTGAAAAATCAAAAAACATGATAAATCCAGAAAAAGTCAAAAACATGATAAAATCAAAAATGAGTTTTGTTGACAAAAAGAGGAAATGATAGTACATCAGTGAACGATCACAGCATGCTAAAGAATTGGAAAGATAAAAAGTGATAAACGGTCTCACTGATGATGTGCCAGTAGGTTTTTGCACATTTAGTAGATTGTGACGAGATATAAACCTAAATTTCAAACTTACTTAATTCGTGGGGAACATCTCTCGGATATATGGGTAACCCCCGAAATCTTGTTTGAAAGGTCCCTCTTTCTGAGATACTAGGTCTTTATGCTTAGTGATATCTGGGGTATTATCCCGGGACTTCTGATTTTGCGGAAGCAATGGCCTAGTCCCCGGAGAATACTTTATGCTTGCTTGAAGTAAAAGCCTGCCCTCAGCATAAAAAATGATGAAACACTGAAAAATGCAAATCATGTGTTGTTGTAAAAAAAGATCCTCTAAAGGGGACCCACCAAAAGTCGAAGCCGTCATCTCTCTGCTGAACGGAAGTTCTGACCTGAGCTCTCATGGCCCTCGCATTTAACCCCTTACAGATATCATCTAGGTATACTCACCTGTAATAATGAATATTGAGATCTAGATACGGGAGTATATTCTGAGGTGGGACACATGAATAAGTTTAAGTCTCTAAAACACTAATTATGTATCTCAAAACAGTTGAACTTTGTGTGAAAATTTAAGTGGATCAGTATACTGACAATCTAAGTGAATTGTTTAAAACTTAAAATGTTTAAAGCTTAACGGTGTTGGTGATTTGTTTCAGAAACTGATATGATCCTCTTACACAAACTCACAAAAATATTGTCTATAAATATTTCTTTACTGCTTTTCATTAAAGAAAAATCTAAAAAAAGATTTTAGTGTGTATTAGCATAAATTTTTTTAGAAAATTCAAAAAGATTTTCGACAACTGATGTTGAAGAGCTGATTTTCAAAATTACAAGTGCTAAACATGATGAACAGGTTTGGGAGAGTGTTTAAAATGAGAAATATTTTTTGAATGATTGTGTACAAGTGGTCATCAGAAGCTTTTATATGACAAATCATTCTGAAAATATTACTTGCAAATGATATAATTTGATAAATATTTTAAAGTTGTGAAACTTATGCTTGTGGTAGAGAATGTGCAGGTTAGTCAGGTTCCGATACCTGAGTTGGATGAGTGCCAGGTTTCTATCTTAGAACCTGAGAAAAGTAGATTCCAGACTGCGATCCCAGTTTAGCGAAAGGGGAAGTCTGATGACATCAAGAGAGAGTTTGAAGATGAAAGCTGCTAATGCTGGTGATTTTAAGGAAAAGAGAAGAAAGAGATTGTTTGAGGATGCTTACAATGGAGAATCTTTGGAGAGAGCGAACAGACTGATAAAGACTGAAGGTTTGACAACCGAAGACTCGACACTGAAGACTCGTCAACATCCGAGGGGGAGTCTGTTGGTGCATACGTCTGTCGACTTCGTCTTGTATCGAGTCTTGTATTGTATAGTTAGATCAGGGCACGAATAACGAGGATGTCACACCCTGGCTTTGCGGAAGCGTGGTTAAATTTTGGTGTGACTTCTTAATACCATAGCTTAATCATAACAAGCTATATGAATTTAAAAACCATGCAAGTCATCCATTAAGTTTTGAAAATCAAACACATTACCATTGTTTTAACATATAACCATAACCTTGTTCAGTAGACATTACAACTTATAACATAACATAAACGTGGGTTAAGGATTGTGTCTTGTCCAGGAAAGAGACACATCCCCTAAACCCTGATGACTTCATGACAAGTGCAGCGGAAAACGTTCCATACCGTGCCAGATCCGTTTAATTTCCTGAAATACATGTGAGTTGAAAAATCAACAATAATGTTGAGCGAGTTCATGTGCAAGTGAGTAAGTAAAAACACTTGTAAGTATAAAAGTTTCCTGGTATGTAGCAGTGTAAGAGGACTTGTGATCACCAATGGTTTGCAAGGCCATTAGCATGTCGTGAAATGCAAGTAGGAAAGACACACCCTAGCCGATTTTTGCGTTGGGTACCAAGTCACTCCAGGTCCGTTCTGTTGGTCCTCCGAGAGGCCCGTTCTGTTGGCCCTAGAGCTGGGCTCGCTACACCCAAATAGATCTACCGCTCGAGTCCCTCGGTGTTCTAACTACCCATTCACATGATCTAAACCTCCTTACGTAATTCATACCATGTATAAAGTACTCAAAATCATAGTAACATGTATTTCACCCCCGCAGTTATGAAAACTGAAAACAGTTAGAGAAAAGGGGGACATGAACTCACAGTGAATGCGCGTCTCTACCAAGTGTCTCCAATACAGTAAGCTGTGCAACGACCTACAAGTGCTAATTCTATTAGACGGACGGCCGTGCTTTAGCTTTATAGTTTAAGTCTTTGGGAAATAGTTAGACAACTATTTCGTGTTTATGTTCCGTATACACTTGGTAGTTATACTTCTTCCCAAGGATGGGGGATACAGTACATGTGCGTAAGTTACGTTTTATCAATCTTGTGGTAATGTAATTACCGGTGTAACTTATATGTTAATGTGGAAGCGTTCGTACAGTTTTGGAATCATTAACGCTTGTAAATATTATTTTTACTCTAAAATAATATTTATGTATTTTCACAAAATAATCATAAACAGTGTTGTGACAAATATACTTATCACGTTAATCTTTGTGAAAATCCCACCTCCGAATATTTAGTAAAATATAGTGCTGGCGAAATTTATGTTTCGAAAGTATGTCCAAAAATAGTTCTAACACTTGTTGTGTAAATAAGCCTAAGTGTTAGGTTTTTAGAAAATTTCGCCAGAGTTTCCTCTGTAACTGGAGGTGGCCACGCTTTCAAGCGTATCATTTTCTTTTAACAAATCAATTCAACAATCTTCTTTATTCAATCAAACAATTTCCGACACAACAAACTAGTCGACAAGTATGTAAATTTGCATAGTCGCATGAACTTGTAGTTTTTCCGAATCTATGGTGTAAATCCCCTTATTTCTTGTAGATCTCTATATAAAGTAACTTTAATCTTGTAAAAACCTTGTGACTAGCGAAATCCGTCTTTACAACTTCTAGTCATTTTTCCCAAAAATAGTTATTTGTCGGATCTTTTCATTTCACAAGTGTCTACGCACTTGTGGTTCATAAAATCATGTTTACTAGTGTAAGATCCACTTTTTAAAGTACATGATTTCTTTATTGTGTGGTTCTTCAAAAATACCACTTGCGGATACGTAGATCCGCTAGTTTTAAGCACCATTTTACCGGTTAAATCACTTTTACACAAGTAAAATATTTTCACACAAGTTCATGTATCTTGTGTGGTAGAGTTTCACCTTTAACCCTTGTATTTAGTCAAAAACGAGCTTATGTGAAGATACATGATCTTACAAAGTCGGGTTAAACGATGTTCCGAGCTACCACATCATAGATCGGGTCTCAATAAACACATATTTCAAGTCCTACGACTTTTACACAAGTTATATGTCTTTAACCACCATTTTAAGTATTTTTAGTAGACTTTTGATCATCATCTTTCATTTTAACAAGATTCAACCGACATAACTTCTTTTAACCACTTTAGATAAGTGTAAAAACAAGTTTTAAATGATATACCTCTAGCTCAAGGCTAGGGAAGATCTTTGGCGAAAATGAGGTGGATAAAAGCTAACGAAAGAGGTCCTTCGTGTTCCGCTTGCTCCAAGACTCCTTATACGTGACCTCTAACACTTGTATGATGATGGAAATGCAAGATCAAAAACCGAAAGTATGATGGAGGTGAGGGTGGTGTTCGGCCGAGAGGTAGAGAAGAGAAGAGAGAGTAGTTTTTGTTGAGTTTTTGTGATGGTGATTAGTGTGTAGGTTAGTTCTTATTTATAGACAAGAGTAGGTGTTATTGTCCAATGGACAATGTGTAGGTTAGATACTAAACCAAAGTGATTAGGAGATCTTGCAAGGTACATGTGTGTCCCCTAGGGGACCGAAATCGTAAGGGGGGGGGGGTCATTTGGTTAGTTTGTAACTAATCTCCAAGTATTAGTTAGGTTATTAGTTTAGTTAAGTAAGTTAACCAAGTATTTAACTTAGTTAGTTGTATGTTACACGTTATGGCGGGTGTTAGGGTAATCAGGGACCCTAACTGGCTCAGAAAAATAAAAATAGTGAAAATACTAATATTTTCATGTTCCGGGTAAAGTCCGGGTGTCCGGTTGGATAGTAATCCGTTAAAGCCTTTTGTAACGCTTTAAAGTGTCGTTATTACATTTTTAGTGACACAATTTGTTTTCCCGACACTTTAGAAAGTGTCTAGTGTTATTTTCTCATTTTCTGGCACTTTATTAGTCAGCTAGAAGCTGGTTTGTTTATTAAAGTGCTGTGTTTGGTACTTAAAGTACGTTTTTGGCACATCCGAATCAGTGTATCTTATTCCTAGAGACGCGGTACCACAACCCTTATATCCCTACACTCACTACCGGTGTAGCCAAAATATATGAGGCTCTTAACAGGCCTTAGAGGCAGTATCTGCCTGATGCTGGTTATATCAGCATGTTCACTGTGTATCCGTTTAGTGCTACTGTGCTTTTTGTGCATCATGTTTGTCACTAGGGTTCAGCATGTAAATAATGTAGTGACAGCAATTAAAGTATGATGCAAGTAAGTGCATGTATCAGTATGCAGGTAGCAGTTTATCAGCTAGTTTCAACAAGCACAGTAATTAAGCAGTAATTAATCATTAATCAAGTTGTACGGATACCTGGTTTAGTGCGGGTTGTCACATTCTCCCCCCGTTAAATAAATTTCGTCCCGAAATTTAAGTTTTGCTTGTAGAAGCAGGGTTCTTGGGAAATAAGTGGGGGTATTTCTCTTTCATCCGGTCCTCACGTTCCCAGGTAAATTCAGGACCATGTCTGGCATTCCAACGTACTTTGACGAGTTTGACACTGCTCCGGCGGGTCTTGTTAACTTTCCAATCCGTGACCTCAACAGGTTCTTCAACGAAGTGGAGCGTGTCGTCAATATGAATCTCGTCGATAGGAATGGCAACGTCAACTTGAGTTGGACTTTTCTTTAGATTGGATACATGAAATGTATCGTGAACACCATTTAGTTCAGCAGGTAGGTCCAACTTGTATGCTACTGTTCCAATTCTTTCCAGAATTCTGAAAGGACCAATGTAGCGTGGATTTAACTTCCCATGCTTTCCAAAGCGTGCCACCCCCTTCCAGGGTGAAACTTTCAATAACACCATCTCTCCGACTTGGAAGTCCACGTGCTTCCGGTTTGGATCCGCGTAGGCCTTTTGCCTGTGGCGAGCGGCTTCGATGCGTTTAAGAATTTGCGCGATCTTATCTGTCGTCTCTTGGACGATCTCGGGACCAGCAAGCTGCCTATCACCTGCGTCAGACCAACATAGTGGTGATCGGCACTTGCGTCCGTATAGGGCCTCAAATGGCGCGACACCAATACTGGTGTGGTAGCTGTTGTTGTATGAAAATTCGACCAAAGGTAAGTGTTTATCCCAGCTACCGCCTAAATCCATAACACATGCCCTCAGCATGTCTTCCAAGGTTTGTATCGTTCGCTCGCTTTGGCCGTCAGTTTGCGGATGGAACGCAGTGCTCAGATTCAATTGTGAGCCAAAAGATTCTTGGAAAGATTGCCATATTCTTGACACAAATCTTCCGTCTCTATCAGAGATGATCGAGAGAGGTACTCCATGACGTGCTACGATCTCTCTTAAGTAAATTTCCGCAAGTTTACTAGTGCTGTCTTTCTCCTTGATTGGCAGAAAGTGTGCGGACTTTGTTAGGCGGTCAACTATTACCCAAATCATATCATGGCCTCTTGGCGTTCTTGGCAATTTCGTAACAAAATCCATTGAGATTTGCTCCCATTTCCACTTGGGAATCTCAGGTTGTTGCAGAAGTCCCGAAGGCTTCTGGTATTCCGCCTTGACCTTAGCGCACGTTAAACATTGGCTCACGTAAACAGCAACGTCGCCTTTCATCCTGGGCCACCAATAATAATCCTTGAGATCGTGGTACATCTTATCCGATCCAGGGTGGATAGAGTACCGTGACTTGTGCGCTTCGTCGAAAATGACTTCCCTTAATCCACCAAACAGAGGAACCCAAATCCTTTTCTCAAAACATAACGTTCCTTCCTCGTTTGGTACCAAAAGCTTCTCCATTCCACGGAGATATTCTTCCTCAAGGTTTCCCTCCTTGAGAGCTTCCTTTTGTGCAGCACAAATGCGCAAGGAAAGGTCGGTTCGTATGATCATTTCCAAAGCCCTAACCCTTATGGGCTTGATTCTTTCTTTACGACTTAGGGCATCGGCAACTACATTCGCCTTCCCTGGGTGATACTTTATCTCGCAGTCGTAATCGTTCAACAATTCAACCCATCGTCTTTGCCTCATATTTAACTCCTTCTGGTTAAATATATGTTGTAGGCTTTTGTGGTCTGTGAAGATTGTGCACTTCGTACCATACAGGTAGTGTCTCCAGATCTTTAGAGCGAAAACCACTGCGCCAAGCTCTAAATCGTGGGTGGTATAGTTCTTTTCGTGTACTTTCAGTTGGCGCGATGCGTAAGCAATGACCTTTTGGCGTTGCATCAACACACAACCCAGTCCTTGACGCGATGCGTCGCAGTATACCACAAAGTCATCAGTACCTTCTGGTAGAGCTAAGATTGGCGCGTTACAAAGCTTATCCTTCAGTATCTGAAATGCCTCTTCCTGTTTGATTCCCCAATCAAACTTCTTATCTTTCTGGGTCAGGAGCGTCAATGGTTGAGCGATTTTCGAAAAATCCTCGATGAACCTTCGATAGTAGCCAGCCAAACCCAAGAATTGTCGAATCTCGGTTGGCGTTGTAGGCGTCTCCCAATTCTTGATTGCCTCGATCTTTGTGGGATCAACATGAATTCCATCCCCATTAACCACGTGTCCAAGAAACTGGACTTCTCGTAGCCAAAACTCGCACTTGGAGAATTTGGCGTACAGCTGTTCCTTCTTTAGCAGCTCCAATATGGTTCTAAGATGTTGTTCGTGTTCAGCCTTCGTCTTTGAGTAAATCAAGATGTCGTCGATGAATACAATCACGAACTTGTCCAGGTATGGCTTGCAAACCCTATTCATTAGATCCATGAATACCGCAAGCGCGTTTGTCAAACCAAATGGCATAACGAGGAACTCGTAGTGTCCATAGCGAGTTCGGAAGGCTGTTTTCGGGATACTTTCCTCCTGTATCCTTAATTGATGGTATCCAGATCGAAGATCGATCTTAGAGTAACAGCTTGAACCTTGAAGTTGATCGAACAGATCGTCGATTCTTGGCAGAGGATACCTGTTCTTGATCGTCAGTTTGTTCAATTCTCTGTAGTCAACACACATGCGGAAACTTCTGTCCTTCTTCTTGACAAACAAGACCGGAGCTCCCCAAGGTGAGAAGCTTGGTCGGATAAAACCCTTGTCTAACAACTCTTGAAGTTGCGTCGACAATTCCTGCATCTCAGACGGAGCAAGTCTGTACGGTGCCTTAGCCACAGGCGCGGTGCCTGGAACTAAGTCAATGTGAAACTCCACTTGCCTCTGAGGTGGCAGTCCGGGTAAGTCTTCTGGGAAGACTTCTGGATACTCCCTTACGACAGGGATGTCCTCGATTGTTGGCTCAGCAGCCTTCTTATCTACGATGTGTGCCAGAAAAGCAACACATCCTTTCTGTAAACACTTCCTTGCTTTCAAGCAGCTGATAAATCTTAGCGGCGTGTCACGCTTCTCTCCGTGAACCACAATTGTCTCACCATCATCAGTTGGGATACGAACGACTTTCTCATGACATACTATCTCCGCCTTGTTTCCGGATAGCCAATCCATTCCTACCACCACGTCGAAGCTTCCCAATTGGACTGGTAGTAGATCCAAAGTAAACTCACGTTCTCCCAATTCTATCACACAACCTCTGATTACTTCGTCGGCTTCTACTAACTTTCCATTAGCTAATTCGATCGAGTAGGGAATGTCTAACTTATTAGCAGCTAACCCAAGCATATCCTTAAATTCTAATGATACGAAGCTATAATCGGCACCAGTATCAAATAAAACGGATGCATAGCGTTGATTGATAGGGAACGTACCCGTAACAACATTTGGATCTTGGCGTGCTTCCCTGGCTTCTAGTTGGAACACTCTACCACGGGCCTGATTCCACGTTGGGCAGTTCTTCTTAAAATGCCCGATTTCCCCGCAGTTATAGCATCCGAGTCTCTGCCCGTTTCCATCCCCATTTCCAGCTGGGGTGTTGTTCTGGTTGGCATTGCCAGCCTGGTTTGCATTGTTGCCTCGGTTTCTGTTTCCTCCAAAATTTCCTGGTAGGCGGTTTCCATTTCCACCACGATTATCATTCCTATTTCCATATCCTCCCTGGCCTCCGCGGCCGGCAGGGACCCAACAAGTATCCTTAGAGTGACCACGTTTCCCACACGCTTCACATACTTTTAGCCCACAATGACCAGAATGGTGACGCTGGCAGGCGTTACACTTGGGCTGGGTGCCCATATATCCCCTTCCTTTCCTTCCACTGCCAGTCGTACCCTGAGCTGGCGTGTTTGGTGCTCCTCTCTTACCATCACCGCTAACACTTTGTTTGAAGTTCGAAAACTTTCTTTTGTTACTTCCTGACGACTCAACATGAGTCTCTTTCTCCTTTGCCTTAGCATCACCAAACCTGTTTAGACGAATCGCCTCCTCGGTGAGAGCCACGCTCAAATCGATGGCTTCAGTGATAGTCGCTGGTTTGGAGGAGGTTACCATGCTTATTATTTGGGGAGCCAAACCCCAAATGAAGCGCTCGATTCGCTTGTATTCAGGCGTAACCATGTAAGGAACCACTTGAGATAAGTCGTGAAACCTCTGGACGTATTCCGCAATCTTTGGTCCATCCATCTTTAAGTGCCAAAATTCAGTCTCCAACCTTTGAATTTCTGCGCGTGAACAGTACTTTTTGCGCATCAGTTCTTTCAATTCGGCCCAAGTCAGGGCGTAGGCGGCAGTTTCGCCTAGAGTTTGTACTTGTAGGTTCCACCAAGACAGGGCTCCATCTAGAAACAGCCCTGAAATGTACGTGACTTGCTGATCCTCTGCACACTTGCTCATACGTAAAACGGAATCGGTTTTCTCAGCCCAGCGGGTAAAGGCAACTGCACCTCCTGTGCCATCGAAGTTAACTGGTTTGCAGTCCAAGAACTGCTTGTAGGTGCATCCTGCACGTATGTTAAAACATGTGTTTGGCATTAGCATCATTGCTAAAATCTCCAACTAGTTCATGGTAGGTTCGAATGGCGGGGTATTACCGTGAGGTGGATTGTTATTGCCTTGGTTAACACTTCCGCTCACTCCTGGCTGAGATGCTGCGTACTGTGCTATGGCAGCAGCAATAATCTGCTGGAGTTCTGCCTCATTTGTTGGCATGTTTGGTTCGCGTCTTGGCGGCATCTTCTAAAAGATGGTTTAAGTTGGTTAGGCCATAGTAAGGCTTCGTTGTTATAGTACGTAAATCAGTTCGTAATATAGTGTACGTATATAGCGGTAGTAATAGTATAATCACATAACATCTCATGTTATCACATATCACAAATATCGATCACACAACATCCCATGTCATAAAGTATAAGCAAGTAATCAAGCGAATCCAAATATGGTGAGAAAACTGCGATTGCCATATAAATGAGACCACATCGTAAGTGTATACATACAATCATCAATTACTAGGGGCTACATCACCCCTGTCAAAAGCTACATCAGTATCAATACAATATCAAGTACATAACAAAAGTCAAGTCATAACGTAGTCTCCCCAAAATGCTGTGCAGTCAAAAAGCAATCGCCGCCTTCTCACCTCGCCTACCCAAGTGGCACCGATGAGCTCTAAGCAGATGGTGGTGGAGGAGGAGGAAAACGGGTATAAAACAAACGGCGCAACTGTAACCAGTCCGCCTCCATCGCCTGCTGTGTACGAATAATGGAAGCAATCTGCTGCTCCAAAGTAGTAAGACGAGCAGCATAGTCAGGGGGTAATGGTCGTGATGGCTGCAACGGAGAGGGTACCCGGCCATGGCACTGACATGGCTGCAGAGGGGCTCTCTCCAACTCCTGTAGTCGCTGCTCATGCGACTCATGCTGGTATACAAAGGACATCAATACATCCTCAATGGTGTGGCCCACATGGAACCTGTGGTATGGATCAGTGGGTGGCATAGGGGAAAACGGTGCCCACAGCAGTGGCTCACGTGTGGAATCAAAGGGTGCCACACCAAAAGGAGCTGTAGTGGGTGGAACAAAAGGAATCTGAGGCATGAAAGGCATGGGCATCGGTACATGCCCATCAGGGTGAGCTGAAGAACCCTCTCCAGGCCCTGCTGGAGGTATAAACATAGGAACCTGAAACGAAAAGTCAATATGTGGTGCAACAGGAATCTGTGGAGGGAATGGGGGAACGTCCTCGTCTGCCGGTATCCAGCCATGCTGTGCAGACTCATCCGGAGGATCCATACGTGCCGCGAACAGTGCATGTCCGGGCTCTAGGGGAACGGGATCAAATAAGGGAGCAGCAACAGGGTGAACGGGTGCAAGGTGCTCTATAGGGTGGTCAGCAGGTACAGCAACAATGGGTAAAGGACCAATGGGATCAACAGGAACATCTATGTGGTGATCATCAGCAATGGGCTCAAAAGGTACATCAGCATGCACAGGGTCATGCTCTGGTAAAGGGTCAAGGGCAGCTGCCTGCTCAGGTGCAATGGCAGGCTCAAGATCATCAAACGCCATGTCAAAATCAACATCGGGATCAATCGGATCAAAAGGGTCAATAGGATCTGCTGGATCCTCCATCAACTCGTCCATCGGGACAAACTCTAAATCACGGTCAGGATCAAATCCTGGTGGGAACACAGGATCGGAATCCCCCTCGTCGTCATGGTCAAAAACAAGTCTAGGTATGGAAGCAACAGAAAAAGCCTGGTCAGAATCGGACCCATGGGAGAAGTGCTGCGCACTATGAGCATGTGTGGGTACAGAAGCCACAGACTCAAAGGAGTCCGCGACTGGGGAATGAGCAGGTGACTCCGCAGCCGGAGCATCTGCGATCAGTAAGGGAGCAACAGCAGGTAGGGCCTCGCCCTGAGCATCCTCCAAGGGCTCCTCCTCAAACATATCGACGTCGTCCTCCTCGTCGTCGATGGGTAAAACAGGGTATGATGCAAGGGGTACTGGAGCAGGGATCACAACGAGTGGTAGATCCCCGGCTGGAAGATCAACTGGGAGCTCATCAACGCCGTCGGGTAAGGCGAATGGCTGAAAGTCATCATCATCCGTGCTGGTGAAGTCTGACGTATAAACCTCGTGCTCCGATGACTCAATGTCGTCTGAAACGATAGGCCTCGGGCCTGTGGTGCCTGAACCACCAGTGTCTGCAGAATCCATGTGTCTGTAACATATACACAAACATGCACAAATAGTCAATCACAAATCAAGTAATCACATAAGTCATCAAGTAAGGCATCACATAATCCTCCTAGTCTTACTAGCCAATACTATCCAGTCTACAAGACTGCTCTATCCTTTACTTAAACCAAACCTCGATCCTCCAGATCGATCCTCAGCCCTCCAAGCTGAGCCTTTTCTTCCTAGCCTTGCTAGCCCACTACCTCGGTCACCTAGACCGAGCCTCGATCCTCCAGATCGATCCTATAACAAACCAACGTGCTCAACTACCTTAATCACCTCGATCCTCCAGACCGATCCTCAGCCCTCCAAGCTGAGCCTATAATTAATAAAATGTGCTCAACATTTGTTTGTAAAAGTTTTGGATCTGGACTTAAGTGGTATGCAGAAAAATGTTTTCGTGAGAGCCCTAGTGATCATAGTCTAGACTCGAGAAAGAATCCTAGTTCGCTATGATCAGAGCTCTGATACCAAGCTGTCACACCCTGGCTTTGCGGAAGCGTGGTTAAATTTTGGTGTGACTTCTTAATACCATAGCTTAATCATAACAAGCTATATGAATTTAAAAACCATGCAAGTCATCCATTAAGTTTTGAAAATCAAACACATTACCATTGTTTTAACATATAACCATAACCTTGTTCAGTAGACATTACAACTTATAACATAACATAAACGTGGGTTAAGGATTGTGTCTTGTCCAGGAAAGAGACACATCCCCTAAACCCTGATGACTTCATGACAAGTGCAGCGGAAAACGTTCCATACCGTGCCAGATCCGTTTAATTTCCTGAAATACATGTGAGTTGAAAAATCAACAATAATGTTGAGCGAGTTCATGTGCAAGTGAGTAAGTAAAAACACTTGTAAGTATAAAAGTTTCCTGGTATGTAGCAGTGTAAGAGGACTTGTGATCACCAATGGTTTGCAAGGCCATTAGCATGTCGTGAAATGCAAGTAGGAAAGACACACCCTAGCCGATTTTTGCGTTGGGTACCAAGTCACTCCAGGTCCGTTCTGTTGGTCCTCCGAGAGGCCCGTTCTGTTGGCCCTAGAGCTGGGCTCGCTACACCCAAATAGATCTACCGCTCGAGTCCCTCGGTGTTCTAACTACCCATTCACATGATCTAAACCTCCTTACGTAATTCATACCATGTATAAAGTACTCAAAATCATAGTAACATGTATTTCACCCCCGCAGTTATGAAAACTGAAAACAGTTAGAGAAAAGGGGGACATGAACTCACAGTGAATGCGCGTCTCTACCAAGTGTCTCCAATACAGTAAGCTGTGCAACGACCTACAAGTGCTAATTCTATTAGACGGACGGCCGTGCTTTAGCTTTATAGTTTAAGTCTTTGGGAAATAGTTAGACAACTATTTCGTGTTTATGTTCCGTATACACTTGGTAGTTATACTTCTTCCCAAGGATGGGGGATACAGTACATGTGCGTAAGTTACGTTTTATCAATCTTGTGGTAATGTAATTACCGGTGTAACTTATATGTTAATGTGGAAGCGTTCGTACAGTTTTGGAATCATTAACGCTTGTAAATATTATATTTACTCTAAAATAATATTTATGTATTTTCACAAAATAATCATAAACAGTGTTGTGACAAATATACTTATCACGTTAATCTTTGTGAAAATCCCACCTCCGAATATTTAGTAAAATATAGTGCTGGAGAAATTTATGTTTCGAAAGTATGTCCAAAAATAGTTCTAACACTTGTTGTGTAAATAAGCCTAAGTGTTAGGTTTTTAGAAAATTTCGCCAGAGTTTCCTCTGTAACTGGAGGTGGCCACGCTTTCAAGCGTATCATTTTCTTTTAACAAATCAATTCAACAATCTTCTTTATTCAATCAAACAATTTCCGACACAACAAACTAGTCGACAAGTATGTAAATTTGCATAGTCGCATGAACTTGTAGTTTTTCCGAATCTATGGTGTAAATCCCCTTATTTCTTGTAGATCTCTATATAAAGTAACTTTAATCTTGTAAAAACCTTGTGACTAGCGAAATCCGTCTTTACAACTTCTAGTCATTTTTCCCAAAAATAGTTATTTGTCGGATCTTTTCATTTCACAAGTGTCTACGCACTTGTGGTTCATAAAATCATGTTTACTAGTGTAAGATCCACTTTTTAAAGTACATGATTTCTTTATTGTGTGGTTCTTTAAAAATACCACTTGCGGATACGTAGATCCGCTAGTTTTAAGCACCATTTTACCGGTTAAATCAATTTTACACAAGTAAAATATTTTCACACAAGTTCATGTATCTTGTGTGGTAGAGTTTCACCTTTAACCCTTGTATTTAGTCAAAAACGAGCTTATGTGAAGATACATGATCTTACAAAGTCGGGTTAAACGATGTTCCGAGCTACCACATCATAGATCGGGTCTCAATAAAACACATATTTCAAGTCCTACGACTTTTACACAAGTTATATGTCTTTAACCACCATTTTAAGTATTTTTAGTAGACTTTTGATCATCATCTTTCATTTTAACAAGATTCAACCGACATAACTTCTTTTAACCACTTTAGATAAGTGTAAAAACAAGTTTTAAATGATATACCTCTAGCTCAAGGCTAGGGAAGATCTTTGGCGAAAATGAGGTGGATAAAAGCTAACGAAAGAGGTCCTTCGTGTTCCGCTTGCTCCAAGACTCCTTATACGTGACCTCTAACACTTGTATGATGATGGAAATGCAAGATCAAAAACCGAAAGTATGATGGAGGTGAGGGTGGTGTTCGGCCGAGAGGTAGAGAAGAGAAGAGAGAGTAGTTTTTGTTGAGTTTTTGTGATGGTGATTAGTGTGTAGGTTAGTTCTTATTTATAGACAAGAGTAGGTGTTATTGTCCAATGGACAATGTGTAGGTTAGATACTAAACCAAAGTGATTAGGAGATCTTGCAAGGTACATGTGTGTCCCCTAGGGGACCGAAATCGTAAGGGGGGGGGGGGGTCATTTGGTTAGTTTGTAACTAATCTCCAAGTATTAGTTAGGTTATTAGTTTAGTTAAGTAAGTTAACCAAGTATTTAACTTAGTTAGTTGTATGTTACACGTTATGGCGGGTGTTAGGGTAATCAGGGACCCTAACTGGCTCAGAAAAATAAAAATAGTGAAAATACTAATATTTTCATGTTCCGGGTAAAGTCCGGGTGTCCGGTTGGATAGTAATCCGTTAAAGCCTTTTGTAACGCTTTAAAGTGTCGTTATTACATTTTTAGTGACACAATTTGTTTTCCCGACACTTTAGAAAGTGTCTAGTGTTATTTTCTCATTTTCTAGCACTTTATTAGTCAGCTAGAAGCTGGTTTGTTTATTAAAGTGTTGTGTTTGGTACTTAAAGTACGTTTTTGGCACATCCGAATCAGTGTATCTTATTCCTAGAGACGCGGTACCACAAACCCTTATATCCCTACACTCACTACCGGTGTAGCCAAAATATATGAGGCTCTTAACAGGCCTTAGAGGCAGTATCTGCCTGATGCTGGTTATATCAGCATGTTCACTGTGTATCCGTTTAGTGCTACTGTGCTTTTTGTGCATCATGTTTGTCACTAGGGTTCAGCATGTAAATAATGTAGTGACAGCAATTAAAGTATGATGCAAGTAAGTGCATGTATCAGTATGCAGGTAGCAGTTTATCAGCTAGTTTCAACAAGCACAGTAATTAAGCAGTAATTAATCATTAATCAAGTTGTACGGATACCTGGTTTAGTGCGGGTTGTCACAGAGGAATTGTGTTTATAGGTGATTTCGCTTGAAATGGCACAAGGTCATTTCAAGCGAAATCAAGTGAAGTAATTCCGCTTGAACTCACATGTTAATTTCGTTTGAGTTAATTCCGCGCGGAATTAGATTCCGTTTGAGCATGTTCAAGCGGAATTAACCAGCCTATAAATACCTGAAGTGTCTAGTCATTTGTAACGATTCTAATTCCGGTAGCGAAGCTCTGCCGAAGTGTCTACAGCATTGTAATCGATCTAATATCAATTAAAAGACAGTTTAAAGTGTTATTCTAGCTGAATTGAACTCTATACGTTTGTTTCCGCCACTCGTATTGAGAAAAACTCTTCTGATCGACTCGATTGGGTCACAAAACGATCCTACAACATGCAACGGGGTGAAGGTCCGACCAGGGCTTTTTTTCCAGTGAGATTGGGAGGCCGGAAAGAGGTGTCAAACTACTAGGAGGGACAGTCAGCCGTGATGCCAGTTTTATTAGTGGTCTAGCGGCTAAGAGGGCAACGCAAGCTGTTGACATTATGGGACACATTCCCTTGTTGCGGGATCCTCAAAGTGAACTCCTCTTGCTTAGATCTTGTATGGGGGTTGCAAAGTTGCTATTTGGTTTGTGAACTTGCCAGTCCCCCTTGTAGATGATGTTGTTTCATGTTTCGATAAAGGTCTTCGGGAGGCAATAAAAGACATTGTCGTATGTGGGGGGGGGGGGCTTTTTTTGGTGAACTCCAATGGCGGATCGCGACCTTGCCGATGCGGCTTGGTGGGTTTAGCCTTCTCTCGGCCCAGGATGTGGCTGCCTATGCCTTTGTGGCTTCCAGGTCTCAATCTTTGGAGCTATAGGACCACATCTTACGTAACAGTGGGGGTTGCTAACACTGACCCAGATTATGCCAGCGCCTTGGAACTCTTGCATGAATCTCAACCTGACTTTGATCTCGGTGGTTTCTCTAACAAGGATACCACCCCTAAAAAGCCACAGAAAACTTTGGCGAATGCCCTTTGTTGTCGAATCGCACAAAGTTTTGGAGAAGATTTCCATCCCCCCCCCCCCCGCGCGCGCGCGCCAGAAAGCCGTCATTGGATGCCTACAGAGGCCTCACGCTCAAGATTCTTAACTGTTATACCTATTGAAGGTCTAGGTCAACGATGTCAGCGGTGGAGTACCGGTCAATCCTTAAATACCGTCTGATGATCCCCATGTTCCCAAATGATGAAACTTGCCTAGTCTGTCGTAAAGCATGCCTGGATAAATACGGGGAGCATGCGTTACACTGTAGAGATTTGCCGGGGTCGCCATGAGTTTGAGACGCGTTAATGGATATTTTTTCAAACGAGCAGGGATCTCGGCAAAGAAAGAGGCACCGGTTAATTTTCTTACAGACCCGGCGGAAGGGAGGTCCACCCTACGCCCTACTGTCGTGCTAGTTTTTGGTTGGGAGGGCGGGAAACATGCTTGTGTCGATCTCACAGGTGTATCCCCCTAGCCGGGTTCCGGGAAAATGGGTTTGTGGCTGGGCAAGCGGTACTGAAAGCAGAGTCAAAGAAGGTGGAAAAGCACGCGAAAGCTTGTGAGGATAATCAGCATGCCTTTGTCCCCCTGGCGTTTGACACGTTCGGCTCCTTGGCGTCGGAGGCAGTTCGGTTCTTGGCTATAGTTCAGCTTGTGGTCCACAGCAACTTTTCGGCCCCTCAAGGGCAAGGCTTTGTTTTTAGTAGATTAGGGTTTTCTATTCAGAAGGGGATGGCGGCGCAGTTTGTTGTCCGTCTACCTGCTATTCTTATGTAATCTGCTCTGATGATTGGAATGAAATATTATAATTCAATTAAATTCGAATTTGAAAAAGAAATATTTTCTTTATATCTCTTTCTGTTTTATTTGACTTGTTCATGTTGATTAGTTGATGTTAACCAGTCTTTGTATTAATTTTCTTTGCATATATGTTACCCGTCATAATTATGATGCATTCCTCTTACTTCATCTCAGCTCGAATTTAATTGACGGGAGATGTTATTATATTTTATTTTGGGTGTAACTATCTACACACCATTTTGCCTATTTACACACCAAAAAAGTTGTTTTTGTCCTTATATGTACACCCTGCAGTGTCGAACTGTGGCCAAAACGCGACGTTTTGGTCCGGTTAACCAGACAAAGACTGACGGGTGTCTGACGGGTCTGTTGACCGGACCAAAACGCCGAGCTTTGGCCGCGTTTTGGTCCTATCAACCAGACAAAAGACTGACACCCGGTCTGGTTGACAGGACCAAAACGCGGCCAAAGCTCGGCGTTTTGGTCCGGTCAACAGACCCGTCAGACACCCGTCAGTCTTTGTCTGGTTAACCGGACCAAAACGCCACGTTTTGACCACAGTTCTACACTGCAAGGTGTGCATATAAGGACAAAAAAACACCTTTTAAGGGTTTTTATTTCATGTTCTGACCTTTCCATGATTATCTAACAATGACTTTGAGTCTTTCTTTTAAGAGTTAAGTTCTTTTTGAGTCCCTGTGGTTTGTGCAGTTTAACTGTTTGAGTCCAAAAACCAAACTTGTCTTGATTTGAGTCCCTGTGGTTTGTATTTTTAACCATTTGAATCCAAAATGCAAAAACTTTTCTTGATTTGAGTCCCTGTGGTTTGTATTTTTAACCATTTGAATCCAAATGGTTTTTGGATGAGGTTTGCATTTTGGATTCAAATGGTTAAAAATACAAAACCACAGGGACTCAAATCAAGACAAGTTTGATTTTTGGACTCAAACAGTTAAACTACACAAACCACAGGGACTCAAAAAGAACTTAACTCTTCTTTTAAATATACATCGTTAGTTATTTTCAATATATGAATTAGCGGACGGCAAAGATTTATCTTTTTAAAACATTTATGCACTGAGATGTTATCGCCTGTTAATTATATTAATGGACAGTACAAAAATATAAAGTTCTATTAAAAAGTTAAAGTAGATTATTGCAGAAACTAACACCGGTTTTATTAAGCCGTATAAGTCCATAAATGACTAAGTACGATTTTAAAACAATTATCCACCTAGTGATCGACTAACCTAAATGTTCATTACTTGTTACCATTGGAACAATATTTTGGAAGTTCTTCTTTGTTTTATTATCTGAGTTTATAAAATAAATATTTGACAGTTAAAATGACCGGCCTTCCCTTACCCTTAAAAAACTCATTATTGTTCATTATATATGTTTGTATGTACGTATGTATAGATAAGTTGTGTTTATATATGTATAAGCAAGAGGGTTTTAATAGAAGATAGAAAGGATAGCGGTTTTTATAGTATGGAGGGTCCGAAGAGGCTAGAAGAAGGGTTTGGTCATGCTCCAATATCTATGGCCGGAGAAAAACCCAAAACTACAATGGTGGAGCTAACAGATGATCAAATCAAAACGACAACAAATGAAACCGAGCAACCAAACGGTGGCGATAACCCATTGTTGAAGAAAAAGAGTAAGAGGGTTGCGACATTGGATGCGTTTAGAGGTCTAACCATTGTTGTAAGTTGAAAAACCTATTATGAGTGTAATGAACTTATGGTTTGCATATTAGTTAGTAATAGTATTTAGTAAGAATAACAATTACAAGAATGTGTACTTAATCAAACAACCTCTTTTTTTTTCAGCTAATGGTACTAGTAGATGACGCTGGAGGAGTATATGAGCGAATGGATCATTCACCGTGGAACGGGTGCACCCTGGCTGATTTTGTGTTGCCGTTCTTTCTCTTCATTGTCGGGGTGGCAATTGCCCTTGCTCTTAAGGTACAAAATCTCATCCAGAATCCTATCTTAGTAATATGTACTCATCCAGAATCGACTTTGTCCCTCACCAATACATTGCTATATACCGGGGGGTAAGGTTATCAAACGAATGTGTTAGAAATATAAACTTTATTTATTATAATTTTCTATGATTTGGTGGTCGGTCCCTATGCTATGATCCATCCGTCTGGTGGGTTTAGTAAAGTGACGTCTAAAGTATCCTTCGCAGAGGGTTCCAAATACGAAGTATGCAGTAAAAAAGATTATCATAAGAACATTGAAGATGTTGTTTTGGGGAATTATTTTGCAAGGTAATGTTGATTTGAAAAGAACGGTTATTTTGATAATTTTACAAGTAATATTCTCCTGAGGTTGCAACTAAATCTTTATACATACAGGAGGGTACTCACATGCACCATATGACTTAAATTATGGAGTAGACATGAAGAAAATTAGATGGTGTGGCATCCTTCAGGTATTCTTAGTATTTTATATCCAAAACTCAGATGTAACAATAAAGATCTAAGGATAGTATCATCTTTCCTGTAGAGAATAGCATTGGTGTACATGGTTGTAGCCCTGATCGAAACCTTCACCACAAAGCTTAGACCAACAGTCATAGAGCCCGGTTATTTCTCCATTTTCTCAGCTTATAGATGGCAATGGTAAATCTTAACTTAACATTTCATGTAATGTACTTAAGTTTTGTTTTCGGATGGTATTTTTATCAATTCCTTTGTTTCTCGTGTTTGAGATTAGGCTTGGAGGGTTCATTGCGTTTCTAGTCTACATGATCACAACATACGCTTTATATGTTCCTGATTGGAGTTTTACAATATACGATGATGACGGTACATCTGAGACTTTCACAGTAAGATTGAATCCACCTATCAACCTATATGTTATAAAGGAAAAAGAAGCTTGTATTCAAAACTTGATTATTGTGTTTGTTCTTTTAGGTTGTGTGTGGTATGAGAGGGCATCTTGGTCCTGCTTGTAACGCGGTTGGTTATGTTGACAGAGAAGTTTGGGGTATCAATCATCTTTATTCGCTGCCTGTATGGATTCGATTAAAGGTTCGTTCTTTATATATCAATTAAAATAAACACATAAAAACTCTAATCCGGTAGGAATATAATCGCTATTTGAAAACTGACCATATGAGCTACAAAAAAACAACAATGGAAATGCATACCTATATCAAATCCGGAAAATGAAAAAAGAAATATATTAAGCAGTTGCGTTGTTCCGTCGATA
Organism: Helianthus tuberosus; assembly: GCA_030545235.1. Taxonomy (NCBI): domain Eukaryota; kingdom Viridiplantae; phylum Streptophyta; class Magnoliopsida; order Asterales; family Asteraceae; genus Helianthus; species Helianthus tuberosus. The sequence continues at coordinate 24,595,649 of CM060432.1, forward strand.
AGATAAAATCCCAAAAGGATACAAAATAAATTTTAGAAATGCCACTGGTAATTAGTAACCGACTAATGACGAAGTTAAAGGATACGAGATAAGATTTATGTGCGTGATCCGTTGATGCATTCATTACCCATAGCCATTTTTTTCCTACAGACCTTGACCAACAGATTACCAACAATTACAACCTTCACTGAGGGACCACGCGGCCTTTTGCGCGCATCAGTGAAGGTCCTCTGATTTGTAAAGTGAATTTCATTGGAAGTGGATTAAAGGTTCATTTATAGTTGGACACTCAGAATGTTTTTTGAGATTCTTGAATCACAGGCTTGCACTCTTAATTCTCCGGAATCTGGTCCTCTCCGTCCAGACGCCCCTTCTTGGTGTCGTGCTCCCTTCGAACCTGAAGGCCTATTAAGGTACTAAACAAAAGAAACAAATATAAGATAACCAAGGATAAACAAAACATATATGCAATTTCATGATTTTGTTATACAGTTCAATCTCAGCAATTCTAACCGGGGTCATCGGCATTCACTATGGCCATGTCTTGATCCACTTCAAGGGGCATGCTGAGAGGCTGAAGCAATGGGTTACAATGGGGGTTGGCTTGTTAATCATAGCAATTCTTCTTCATTTTACTGATGGTATATTTTTTTAATTTTACCAACACTAATTCTTTTAATTATAGTCTTTAAACAACTTTACTCTATGTAGCAATTCCTATAAACAAGCAACTCTACAGTATCAGCTACGTTTGTTTCACTGCGGGAGCTGCAGGAGTTATATTTTCAGTTTTTTACATCCTGGTAAGGAAAACTTCCCATTGTTAAAAACTTGCAACACCCGCTTAAAACCGAAACTTAGCATGGTACATAGTTTGCACGTTATCTGTCTTAATTGTTTGTGTTTGTTCGTCAAGAGAATTAGAATGTTCTCTATTTCTTTTGGAAAACAAATACTTAAAACTCTTAGTTTAAAATAGTTACAATACTTTTTTTGCTGTTTGCTTAGGTATAACTACTCTGCTATTATACTAAAACTGTTATGTATATAGATAACGAGCAAACTACGTACCACATGTTCATCTACATAATCAACGAATGAGTCGTGTGTTCTTTTTTTCATAATGATTACGATCTAGTAGCTATAACATTTTAACTAATGTAACATTTTGATCAAATGATCATACTCAAATCTCAAACATGGAATATGTAACTCCAACCTTTGGGTTTGTTTAATCAATTGCACAGATTGATATTTGGGGAATACGGACTCCATTTTTGCTCTTTGAATGGATTGGTATGAACGCAATGTTGGTTTTTGTACTGGGAGCACAAGGCATTTTAGCAGGGTTTATAAATGGATGGTACTACAAGAGTGTCGATAACAATCTGGTAACATAACACCAAAGTTTTAGTTATTTTGCAGTGAAAACTTATACGGTTTTAACACATATATTATCGTTGTGTTTTAGGTAAATTGGATACGTGATCATGTTTTTATCGACGTTTGGAACTCCGAAAGATTTGGGACGCTTCTATACGTGATATTTGTTGAGATAACGTTTTGGGGAGTGATTTCAGGGATTTTACACAAGCTTGGTATATATTGGAAGCTTTAAAAACCAAGATATAACATGTTGTACTTAAACATTTTGGTGTGCTTCTAAGAATTTATTAATTGGGTAACTTATATCATACAGCTACAAGTAGGCAAAAAGTTTAATTAAATCATTAGTTGACCAAGATATTGTTGTCATTTTACTTAGAAATGGAAGCGCATTTCGTCTTCTATAACCCAAACACACATATACTCACTATCTTCTACACCTTCTTCATCTACTAAACACACACACAAACTCACTTCCTCTCTCTCACCAGAAAACACAATGCAGTTCCGCACCACTTTGTGGGTTCACGACGGCGCTCATCTCAACACTTCTCTTCCTCCTCCCTAGCGCCACCATCAACATGTTCCTGGATTACTCAACCTTCAACCACTACCTAACCCTAACACACCTTGTTGATGACATCAATAACCGGCAAACAATCACCTTTTTTGCCTTAGACAACGCCGGAATGTTCAAAGGCATCGACACCGCCACCGGATCCACCGGAGTCATCAACATTACAGATCTGAAAGGCGGTAAAGCCGGTTTCAGAGGTGTGTTTGGGTTGTCGTTTTGATGCTATGGTAACAGTGCGACGAAGATTAATGATTTCAGATTTGGGGTTGTGGTTTTGATGCTATGGTTTGGGTGTTTAGTGATGTAAGAAGTTACTACGTGTTTAATGGACCACAATTGTTACATCATGTGTTTACACTCGACGAAGTTATATTTCTGTTTCATTTTGGTTACATTATGAAATTTCAATATTGCTTTTTGAGGGTGGAAATGATGTTTTTGTATTGTTTATTTATAATCTAGTGAGTAGGGCTGTCCAAACTACTCGACGATCGAAGATCGCTCGACGATCGCTCGAAAAATGCTCGTTCGATTCCCGCTCAGTTTGTAAATGAGCCAATCGGATCTGTTCGATTCAAATTCAATCCGAGCATGAGCAAAGCTCCGCTCGCTCGTCAATCGCTCGGTTTCGCTCGACTTATTTTTATTAATAATTAATATATATATTTATATTATAGATTTTATAGATTAAAAACCTAAAAAAAAATTAAAAGCCCAAATAACATTCAACCCAACTTAATATTTAATATCAAATCTAACCCTAAATCCTATTCCTAAAAGAGTATTCACTATTCAGTCGTATCATATTCATATCGCCGCTCTCTAGTCTCCGACTCTCACTCTCTGGTCTCCACAGTGACACTCACACACATCGTCGGACAATCAAAGTATCAAACAAGTGAGTCGCTCCGGTCTTCAATCTGCAACATATCGCCGCTCCTGTGTTTCTTGATATTGTTAAGAACATTTTTAGAATCGTGATTTGAGTTATGTATTGTTTTTGTTAGTAAAGTGTTGGACATGTTTTTAATTAAGTTAGAATTTGTTTTGGTTGAACGAAGCCTTATCATTCAATCGAGCGAAAACGATCCGCTCGATTTTTTTTAGGATTTGATAAAAACCGAGCGAAACCGAGCCAATCGATTCAAATTCAATCCGAGCATGAGCATCACTTTTGCGCTCGGTTTTACAAATTTGATCCGCTCGGATCGGATCGGTTGTAATTCAATCCGAGCATGAGCAGACCCTCGATCGGATCGGATCGGATCGGATCGGCTCATGAACACCCCTACTAGTGAGTGTTTGTATATTCGTTGTTGCCATTTTAGGGTTACTTGAATTGAGAATAAAAAGAGGAGATGACTAATTCACATTGCAATTCCCTAAAGGGCATTGTGGTCTTTTAACCAAAATCCTAATGTTTATCTAACGGACGATCGATTGAGGGACTTTATTGATTCCAATTGACAACCATAGCGACTTGATTGAAGGGCCACAAAATTTCTATAAAATTATTTATACTAGGCCTATTTTAACTCTTTTACACTCAACAACTTAGGCCCAAGCGTCCATGTATTGCGGTCCACTAAACCCAATCCGTAAAGAAACCTCAAAGCGCGGCGAATGAATTAGACTTGCGAATGAATCGAGGCAATAAGGAAACATGAAATCAGGGCGTCGATTGAGTAACCCGATATGTAATCATCGCAACTAGGGTGGTGGCCGACTTTAGGGCTTTCAGATTTGGGGCTAATCATCGCATGGCAATATCAATTGAATATCACAGTTAACATTGTAACAATGGCTATTTGGGCAAAATCAGTATATATTGCTCAAACCCTCAAACAAAAACTAAAATAAGTTTTGCGATTTGTCGATTTGAATATTTAAAACTTGGAAGACAGACGCTTGTGTTTCACTCAGTTTTGTGATTTAGTCTTGCGAATGGCTTGGAACTTGGAAGACAGTGGCACTCAGGTTAGATATCCGATTATACTTATTTGTTGTTTAGGGTGTATTTGCATATTTGATTTGTTGTTTAGTATTATGCTTATTTCATTATTTGGTGATTTCAAGTTGTTTAGGGAATTAGGGCGTATTTACTAATTTTAGTTTGTTGTTTAGGTCTTTAGGGCTTGTTTGCTTATTTTAGTTTTTCTTTAGAAGGAGATATAGGAAATAGATTGGCGCCCATTGTGAATTATATGGCCAAAAGAGGGTGTCCACATCAACCAAATGATTGGCCAAGAATAGGGACATGCGGCAAAGATGAATTATTTTAGTATAATAGATAGATTGCACTCTTTGTCATTTGTTTTTAAAAATCACATAAAATATCCTTTATTTTGTAAATTGTGCACGCTGATTGTCCTTTAATCTAACTTATATTAACTTTTCAGTTAACTTTAAGGTAAAAAGACCATTTTGTTTAAAGGACATAATCTGAAATTTATTTATAAAGGACATAACATTTAATTTACTTAAGTTCTTTTATTTTATTTCTTTTTTTATTTTATTAAATTTATCACTATTGTTTTTTCAATAACTTTTTTTAAATTGTAATATATTAATTAACATTTTTATAAAAAATTATGTTTTTATAATTTATTTATTTTCATTTATTTGATTAAATTATTAACTTTTTTTATTTTACAAATAAGATAAATTTTTATACTATGTTTTACATAAACCATTAGTGTTATCAAGTTATTTTATGTTATACGAACGAAATTTACACCAAAATAAGTAGAAAAATAAGCATGTCTGTTTAAACTATGATTTTCAATAAAATTTTGAAATTTTGTAATGTCATTTTTTAAAATAACTGGTTATTTTAGACGTGTTATAACAACATATACTCAGCTTAAAATACAACATTGCGGCATGTATTTATTATCTATATTTAAACTGACCCGTCATACTGCGCGACTGACGTGCTTATTTTTCTTTATATTTTGTTGTATCTTTCGTTCAAATAACATATAATAATTGTAAAAGGGATAAAAAAAAATAAGTCGATCACAACAACGGTTTATGTAAAATCATAATATAAAAAAATTACATTACATGTAAAATAAAAAAAATTAAATAAGAAATAGATTAGTTGTAAAATAATTTGAACAAAATATACAACAAAATATGAAGAAAAATAAGCATGCCGTCGCGCGTTACGAGGGGTCGGTTTAAACATAGATAAAACATGCTGCAATGTTATATTTTGAGATGAGCGTATGTTTGACATATTATACACGCCTAAAATAAACCAGTTATTTTAAAATAACATTACACAATTTCTAAATTTTATAGAAAATTATAGTTTAAGCCGACCTGTCGTAAGCGAGTGACATGCTTGTTTTTATCCATATTTTGGTGTAAATTCCGTTCGAACAACATAAAATAACTTGATAATACCAATAGTTTATGTAAAACATAGTATAAAAATTTATATTATTTGTAAAATTAAAAAGTAAATAATTTAATAAAACAAATGAAAATAAATAAATTATAAAAACGTATTTTTTATAAAAAAATGTTAGTTGATGAATTACAATTTAAAAAAGTAATTGATAAAAAATAGTGATAATTTTAATAGAATAAAAAGAAAACAAATAAAATAAAAGAACTTAAGTAAATTATACTTATGTCCATTATACATAAATTTCAGATTATGTATTTTGGGCAAAATGGTGTTTTTCCTTAAAGTTAACTGAAAAGTTAACATGAGTTAGCTTAAAGGACAAAGAGCGTACAAAATTTACAAAAGAAAGGAAATTTTGTCTGATTTTTAAAGACAAAGGATAAAAAGTGCAATTTAGTATATAAATAAAGGACAATATGTGTAATTTACTCTTGAAATTAATTGGTGATTCATGGGGCATAATTGTTTTTTTTTTTTTTTTTTTTTTTTGTTAGAGTTAATTACTGTTTTCGTCCCTGAGGTTTGTCAAAAATAACGGTTTCAGTCCATTAGTTTAAAAATTGCGATTTCAGTCCATTAGTTTCATTTTCGTAACCATTTCAATCCACTAACTTAACTTCATCCATTTATTTTGTTAACTTTGGGTGAAATTACCAAATTACCCCTGCTAACTTAACAAATTGTAATAAAAAAATTCTAAAAAATCTAAAAATAAAAAAAATTCCAAAAAAATCAAAAAAATTCCAAAAAATCTAAAAATAATTTTTTTTTAAAAAAATCATAAAAATTCTAAAAAATCCAAAAAAATTCTAAAAAATCCAAAATGTTTCATTAAATGTTTCGACCCGTACCGTTTCGACGCGAACCGTTTCGACGCGAACCGTTTCGACCCGTACCGTTTCGAGCCGAACCGTTTCGACGCGAACCGTTTCGACCCGTACCGTTTCGACGCGAACCGTTTCGAGCCATACCGTTTCGAACCGTGTCGAAACGGTTCAGCTCGAAACGGTTCGGGTTCGAAACATTTAATGAAACGGTACGGGTCGAAACGGTTCGGCTCGAAACGGTACGGGTCGAAACGGTTCGCGTCGAAACGGTACGGGTCGAAACGGTTCGCGTCGAAACGGTACGGCTCGAAACGGTACGGGTCGAAACGGTTCGCGTCGAAACGGTTCGCGTCGAAACGGTTCGCGTCGAAACGGTACGGGTCGAAACGATTCGCGTCGAAACGGTACGGGTCGAAACGGTTCACGTCGAAACGGTTCGCGTCGAAACGGTACGGGTCGAAACGTTTCGCGTCGAAAGGGTTCGCGTCGAAACGGTACGGGTCGAAACGGTTCACGTCGAAACGGTTCGCGTCGAAACGGTTCGGCTCGAAACGGTACGGGTCGAAACGTTTCGCGTCGAAAGGGTTCGCGTCGAAACGGTACGGGTCGAAACGGTTCACGTCGAAACGGTTCGCGTCGAAACGGTTCGGCTCGAAACGGTACGGCTCGAAACGGTTCGCGTCGAAACGGTACGGGCCGAAACGGTTCGCGTCGAAACGATTCGGGTCGAAACGGTACGGGTCGAAACGGTTCGCGTCGAAACGGTTCGCGTCGAAACATTTAATGAAACATTTTGGATTTTTTAGAATTTTTTTGGATTTTTTAGAATTTTTATGATTTTTTAAAAAAAAATTTATTTTTAGATTTTTTGGATTTTTTTTTATTTCTTTGAATTTTTTGGAATTTTTTTGATTTTTAGATTTTTTAGAATTTTTTTATTACAATTTGTTAAGTTAGCAGGGGTAATTTGGTAATTTCACCCAAAGTTAACAAAATAAATGGATGGAGTTAAGTTAGTGGACTGAAATGGTTACGAAAATGAAACTAATGGACTGAAATCGCAATTTTTAAACTAATGGACTGAAACCGTTATTTTTGACGAACCTCAGAGACGAAAACAGTAATTAACTCTTTTTGTTATTTTAACACTCAACCTAACATTTGACTAACAAGAGGTGTCAAAGTGTGATGAAAGTTTCACCTTAGGGTACTCGGGGCACAAGCGGGGAGTCCATTCGGTGACCCCATTCACCTAAGGGGAACACCGCCGCCATCCCTTAGGTGAGTGGTTTAGGGGAGTGAAATGGGTGGGGATTCACCGGAGAGGGAGAGGTGTGATGGTGGGGCCAGCCGCAATTTAGACCAATCAAACCATTTTCTTCTTTTTTTTTTTTTTTTTTTTGAATAAAAAAACAAGGGGAGTTAAGAGGGGAGTGGCGCCATCAAATTGGGGTGTTAGGGGAGTTTAAGAGGGGAGTTGACGTGGCACACGAGGATTGGGTGTGCGTAAGAGAGGGGACTCCCCTCTTAGGGGAGCGCCCCGAGTACCCTTAGGGTGTCATCAGGAAAAAAATGAAATACAGGGGTAATCTGAAACCAAATCTCTGGGAGACAAATTGCACTTTACTAAAAAAATAATGGATATAATATAATACAATAAATTAAAATTGAATTTAGTTCATTCATTTATTTATATATTATATACCAATACTTACTTACTGAAAAAATAATAAGAATAAAACAAATTTTATTTCCCAATTTCGCTTGTTCATCACCACTTGTCATCATTGAGCAACATTTGCAAACAAGATTTCCTTAACATCATAATTTGTTAACCAAATACATTAATCACTCACTCATAATGCATTTCGAAAACAAATCCCATTGTCTCTAATCTAATATGTACAATCCTCTTCGACAAATCGCGAAAAACACCTAAATTCCTTATTAAAATCGTCATTGCAATGATAACTTTAGCGTGGGAGGGCTATCCACACGAAACATAGCGCCATTTTCATCATACCCCGAAGAAGGATGGTGCTTGGGTCCTAGTACATTGTGCAACGAAGCTTGTACATAAGAACCCGACTTGAGCGGCTTATACATAAACGGGTTCATCCACATTTGTTGGTTAGGAAACACGGGTCTCGACCATTGTGAAGGGTCACAATACGGGTTGCCGAAATACGTTTGGACCCCACAGCCACTTGGCTGGCTTCCAAATGTGTTTTTGTTGACTGGGATTGCTTCGTTTAAGTTTATACCCGTGCTGAGATTCATAAAAGTTTCTGGGGTTACGGTTTTCGCTTCTTCGTGTGAAATTACCATTTTGCCCTTGGCATTTTTCAGGTTCTTGATGATTTGGCATATGTAAACATGCGAAGCACATCTCTTTCGCGACTCGTTTCCAACCGTAACATCTTTAGAATCCTGCCAAAAAGTCAAAAAATCACTAGTAAATACACAAGAACTGCAGTCAAACAACATAAAAACATGTAAAAGATTTAACCTTTTTCACATCTGAGTCATTCAGATCATGAATCTGCGCGTATTTTTGAACCTCGTCTTCGGTTTTTGAAGTCGTTGCTTCTGAAATCTTGTTTAACTTAATGTCATCGGTGTTATCATTTGCAGCCAATGCAAGCAATCCAGCAATAGCTTCTTCTTCAATTTTCATTATTGAGTGTTTTTCATCCTGAAAAAATATCAACTTCTTTGAGTGAAATTACAGTTTTACCCTCTTGAAAAATAACAAGTTTAAAATTTCTAACCAGGTCAAGTTTGACCTTCTTGTTACCATCAGTAGATGGCATTTGACATCTAGAAATCGCATTTGTTCGACTTGGGGATGACGGGTCAGAGTATCGCTTGTTCAACACTGCAGATGGAACTAACAAAGAGCTTGTTTTAGTTCAAAACCACAGTCGCAAACATGAATTTTGATTAAAAATCCCTTCTTTTATCGAGATTTGAACAAAGATAAGTTTAGAAATATCACTATGATAGATTAAACATACTTGACCGTGATTTTCTTGGAACGGTTACAAGATTAACCGTATGACCATTATCCACAGGCTGCAAATACAAAAAAAAAGCGAACGATAAAACAGATGATTAATAAATAAACCAAAATTAATTTATGAATAATCAAGTTCACATAAGACCCTTCGTAATGAACAGGCGTGGACAAAGGTGTCATTTTGTCACGAATGTGTGACAATACGCTGGATTCGTCAGGAACCCAATTTGATGGGTCACCCGCATCTAATATCTCATTTAAAATATAACAAATAAAGGACAAAGTTTTTCAAAAGTGAGACGCGACTAAAAAATGTATGAATAATTGCACTATATTGGTATTTTAATTGCTAAAGCCGCCATAAGTGTTAAATCGAAAAGGTACAATTTTTAGAATGGCAAACAATAAACCCTAATACTATGAAACATAAGATCATCCGCAATGGTCAGCCACAAATAAAGGTGTCATTTGTCATGGACGGCCCCACAATCCGGTGGGGCACTCCCTTCCAGTAACTCAATTATATAAGAAAAATATCGTTAAAAGTAAGACACAACTAAAAAATATATAAACAGTTTCACCGCAAGGGTTTGTTCATAGCTGAAATGGCGACGCTCACATACTCTTAAGGGGGTGTTTGGATATGTGTCTAAACCAAGCATTTTGAATTTTTGATTTAAAGTTGCAATAATCACTGTTTGGATCATCAGTAGTAACTTTTTACAATATCACATATTACAAGCCAATATTTGCAAGAAACACTAATGTAAAATTACTACACTACCCAGTAATCCACAATAAAAATAATAACAATAATCAAAATTTCAACATCCATACCAAACACCCCATAAAAATAGTATATATGAATATGATTACAAATCACCTTTTTAGGAAGCTTATCCACTCCAGCCACAGACCTCAATGTCTTCACCTTCTTTGGTGGCTTATGCGAAATTCCAATTCTACCCCCACCTTCAATCACAAACAAAATACATCAAGAAAGACAAAAAAAAGAGGAACATAAACAGGATAAAAGAACACAAAAAAGACGAAATTTCTGTAACCATTTATCGTTTTCCATCAAAAATTTTACTGGGTTTTATGTAAATTAGATCAAGAACCAAGGGCATTATAGTAATTTCACTTCAAAGATCAGAATTTCACCTGTTTGTCGTATCACATCCGGAAATCGAGTGGATCCTTTCCTCATCTCTGCAAAACTGACAAAAAAATTACAAAAGTCTTCGATAATTAACTGAAAATTTCTAATCAGATTAATAAAAACTCATCGATGATCAAATTATTACCAAAAAAACTTCAGCAATTTGTTCGAAAAGTGAAGAATTAAGTGGAACAAATTAACTTCGAAAGACCCCTGTTTCTCTCTGCAACACACACAAACACGTAAAACACACAGTGGGTCTGCAAACTGGAACAAATTTCTGAACAAATCGACTGAAACCCACAATCTGACACACTATACACGACCCAATTGAACGATTCAACGTAAAAATCGTTCAATCTGGAGTGAAATTGAGAAGAACAAAGGTGAAATTGGGGGTAGAACTTACTGGAATTTGAGAGCAATAAGTGGTGATTTGTGAAATTGGGATGAAATAGGGATGAGGGGGCATTAATGGGGATATGAGACACGCGAAAACGCACCGTTAGAGAATCTCTCTCTTGTGCAGAATCGTAACCGACGAGGAATAAAATGAGAATAGAAAGAGAAGCTGCATGAAAAAGAAAATCTCTCGCTCTTTCTTTCTCTCTCTCTATCTCTCACACACACTTACTTGTTCATGTGATTAGTGAAGTACAAAATACGAGCCTATGAGAGGGGATTATTATTATTATTATTATTATTATTATTATTATTATTATTATTATTATTATGATAACTTGATAAAGTGAAAGAGTTGTTGTAAGCTTAGTAATTATTGTGATAAATGTAACTTAAGTAGCTTTAACCAAAAAAATTAAGCTTCATTATTTAAAAAACTAGTAAAGCTCTTCGTGCGTTAAAGTGGAAGCTCAGTCAATATCGGTTCATTTAATTACGGTACGGTATTTATACGTTAACGACATTCGATAAAATCAAATATCAAACTACCTTAAACTCAGTTAGTATCGGTTCACTTTAATCTTACTGACTTAAACTCAATTAGTATCGGTTCACTTTATTATAATACACTATCTATAGATTAAGGTCGTTTAAAAAATCTTAATGGTTACCACAAGCTTATTAAGATACTTATTATCCACAATTTAACAAAATATTACGGATATTTCTTTTATCAATTTATTAAAATGTTTATCGATTTAACCACATAACAATAATAATACATTTATTTCTTTCATATTATATTATATTATATTATATCATATCATATCATATCATATTATATTATTATTAATATAATACATATTAAACACATTTATAGTATCTATCTCCTTCATTTTCTTTTTAATTACAAAATATCATTCATTCACATACTTAACTTCTTATTCTTGATGGTATTTAGTAATTTACACCTCGTGGCATTTGTAATGATCTCATAAGAATTCTTTTTTTTATGTTTTGACAGCCAAGGTTTTGGTTCTTACTATTTTGCCTCTCGTAACATTTGTTAGTTTTTTTAAACAACTTACATTCTAACCCCTTGAATTTTGATAAATGCATTAAGCGTCCTGTGAACTCTCGTAAAGTTATTATTAACCCTTTTAAACCGTTTTACATACAATGCTACAATATTTTTTTAAGTTTTTAATTAATCTCTTACACTTTAAATAACATAGGCCTTTAACCCAATAGTTTTATATTCCTATTATAACTTTCGTTCCTTATATATTTTACAGCTAATTCGCGTTATATTCTTTTAGAAAACATACCAATCTGGTACCCACAAAAAAATTCTAAATTTACTTTTCCTTTATCTAAAATTGATGTTTTAAAATCGTTCATTATTAACTGGAACAAGGTGGTTTTGAATTCCCCAATGCAGGACGCGGTGGGGAAATCTATTTTTTTTACAATAGACCAATCTAGTTTTGTTTTATATTGTAGTGCTGGCCTGATACCGTGTGTAACACCTCGTGTTTCGAAAGTCAAAGTCAAGATTGAAGTCAAAGGAAGACAAGATTGCTAATTGCGATCTGTCTCTTCCTGCTCAATTCCTCTTTTGACTTCTTGGGCTTGTAATTAGTCTATTTTATTTTTCGCTTTAGTTGTATTATGTGGAGTATCTATTAATAATCGCATATCAATCGCTATCTATCGCATGTTTAATCGCTTTATCGCTATCGCAATCGCACTCGCAACTCGAAATACGCATTTTTTGTTATTGTATACGTGTGTGTGTGCCTTATGTGTTACTTTTGCATGTTTAAATTATTTTATGTGTGGTAATCAATCGAATCGCAATCGAAACTCGAACGCAATCGAACTCAATCGCAATCGAAACAGTATGATAATTGGTAGAGAAGAGATAGTGCAAGTGTAGGATCGTTGTGCGACCTGAATGAGTCGTTCAGAAGAATTTTGGATCCGAATCAAAGGCGGAATCAATGAAACGGACGCTCGATTCAATTATAATGTTTCTATTATTGATGTAATAGTCTTACAGCACCTGGAGACAATTCGGCAGCACTTCGTTACCGAATCAGAAAAAGTAATTATGTATCAAATGACACACCATGCTCACCTATATATAGTGTTGCTGATTCCGTTTGAAATGGCCTTTGGCTATTTCAAGCGAAATCACTAATACACACTTAAATCTCATTTTCTAGCACCCGAGCACTGGTTTATCCTATCCTATTACATGACTCGATACAAGAAGAAGTCGACAGACATAGTGCACTAACAGCAAGATATGAATAGTTGGGATTAAAAGTAATTTGACTAGGAAAATCTATCGCGTCGCAACGCTCGCAACCGCAATCGAAACATCAAAAATTGTCGCCCCAAACACTCGAACGAGGTGACTGATCGACCAGGCGACCAGCCGATCGACTAGCGGACCGATCGGACTGCCGTCCGATCGGACAGGCTGTCCGCACGGGCTGCCTAGCCGATCGACCAGCCCTTTCCCCTTTGGGTAACCCTATAAATACCCCATGTCACTTTCATTCTTTAACCGTGAAATCATCAAGATTCAAGGTGTTCTAGGATGACGTCATCATGTGTTTTTGAAGAACTTCATGTTTTTGCCTCAATCTACCAAGAACAACTTAGATCTAACCGATTTCCACACAAACAAAGATCTTTCATAGACCTGAACATGTTCACAATAAAAAGGGGGTGAAAGATGGTTTTCAACTTTCTTTCAACTCTTTTACACTCAATGCACTCAAAACCGATAGAATCAGAACTTGTGCCGGCTTACTACTCATTATTGTGGTTGTGTTAGTTCAAGATCCGTATTCTATCCACGAGATTATCGATTCCGGGTTAAACATGGAACATCGTCTCGAACCGTCCACTGATCGGGTTTGGGTGATTCCTGTCCGATCAGGAGCACCAAGTATTTACGAGGTTCCTGTTACTTAACACGCTATCAAAATATCTCGATAAAACGACAAACTATCAAAAACAACCAAGTGTAAGACGAACAGGTTAACTAGGACGGAGTGCCGTCCGAACGGACTGCTGTCCGAACGGACAGCCAAACCGTACGACTGGCCACCCGTACGACTTGCACCTTGGACCCACACTTAACCGTTTTTGCCAACACTTGAAGTCGGAATGTTGAACGACTTGCTGTCCGATCGGACTACCCTCCGATCGAACTGCCAACCGAATTATGAGACATTCTAACTTCAACACTTAAACAATTTTCAACATGTTCAATGCACCAAGGATGCCACCCGACCGAATGACCGTCCGATCGAGTGACACAATGCTGTGAATTTGTTCTCACTGAAGTGCCAACCGAACGGGTTGACGTCCGATCGAACGACCGTCTGATCGACCGACCTGAAAGGGTAGAGGTACTTCAACGTTTTCAAAATACTACAACGAAAACTTCAAAAGTCAAGCCATCATACACAAAGACATCCTTCTCAAAGGAAGAAACAATTCACTCGAACAGTCATCCGACCGGACGACTGTCCAAACGGACTACCAACCGTATGACTGGCTGTCCGATCGGACTACCGTCCGAACGGACTGTTGTCCGAACCACTTGTACCTTGCATCATTTTACGCGTCGCTTATCTTTATACTATCGTTCTGATCAGGCTAACCTTACTCTCTAGCGCTCCCTTCAATCCATCATCGCTGTGAGTATACTCGATCCCTTTTTTTCTTTACGCACTTTTGGGTGTTACATACCTTACTTATACTAAATCACATCGAACACACTACCCAATACTTTAAATGCTAACCGTTACAGCATTTTATACGTGACTTAATGAATGCTTGTTTGTTATGTTTACACATGGAATGTTGTCTAGCTGCCTTAGCAACGATAGTACTATAGTTTGGACTTAGCACCCGCTCACGCGGGGGTTGTTAAGGACAATTATTTGCATGGATTACAGTGGTGATCATGTATTACGAACTGCCTTGGGCAGTCAACCCGCAGTCATTGGTATCGATAGGTTCATGTCGATAACTAACATGCCTCATTTCACTCTGTGTACGTGCTGGTTATGCGTAATGCTTTCGAACTCTATATGCTATTATCAAACTTGTATGCTCACAGTTACACTAGGTGTATTGACTTTTACTTTAAGGTATGTGACAGGTGCTTAGGAAGTTTACATGCTTAGCTTGCTGTGAACTTGAGGCTAGGAAAGGTCTAGGATGCTCTCCGTGCTGTGATGAAATTGAGGCTAGGAAAAGAGGTCCTAGAAACCAATAAATAAACTATATATGTATAAATCTGAGTTGTCGGAACAGAACTACTTGACTAGATTTGTCTGTAATAATTTGTTTGCCTTTTGAGACATGGTATGGGACATGTTACTTTAAATTAATTGGTAATGATAATTGTTATGGAAACTTCTGGACAATCTGTTTCGCTTAGTGCCATGCCCCGATGTTTCCGCCATCGGTTGGAGTATGACAGATTGGTATCAGAGCCATAACTATAGGGAATTAGGAAAGACTCGACCTAGTCCGGGTCGATGTCTTAGAAACCTAGTCTATAGTTAGGAACCAACAGACCGACTTGTGCATATCCATTAGGGATTATGTATGAGCTTACTACTATTTCTCGCTATTCTTGCCTACGCTACACTATCTCTGCACTCGAATTTTCAAGACATGAACGAATAATTAAGTTGAGATTAGGTGTGAAAACCGCAAACTCTCGACTGAATTGCTTGATCAACCCACGTTTTTATCTATAAACACGAGAAATTGCGCTGAAATAGGAGTGAAATCCATACTTCGACGCATAATTCTCTCTTATTTTATCAAAACAGGGACGAAGATGTTAAGCCAGGGGTGAAACCCTAACCTTGACGACTTTTTCCGCCCTTTTTACAAAACTCTCACCAAAGTCTCGACGGACTCCAACGACCTGAAGTCATGATTTGACTAACGGGATGCGTGCCAAACGCCCAAGAATAGAGGCAAAAGCATAGCCCTGAAGGTCAAATGGGCACAACAAGTCCTTGAGAATAGTCGAATCGCTTTGGGTAGTCAATGTCTAATAGCCGCAGACGATCTATTTCCCGATTTTTAAGTGTTTTCGATTCCGAGCCCGCAACTGCTGACTCTGTCGTTGATTTTATGTGTTTTATGTGAAATTGCCTGTTTATATGTTTAAATTTTGGAGATTTATTCGATTTTTCTTTCACTCCGATCGACACGCATGACTCGCACTGCATTTCTACCTCAAAACGCTGACAAATCGCTAAACTATGGACGACCTTATGCTATGATATACGCTTATACTACACTACTCGATATACTAAACACGATCGCTATACTCGAATACTCGCAAACTTTGAATGATAGGTTTCTGTAATCTGACTGCCTCTTGTGATTACATGATTATGTGCTTTTGTGGATTCTGTGCTTTACGTGCCTACCTGATTCTGTGCTTTTGTGGTTATTTGACTACGTGTCTATGTGTTTATGTGATACATGTTTCACTGTGTTCCTGAGCTTTAGTAAGTATTAGACGTGTGAGGTGAGATTCGATTTTGACGTGTCTGAGACCTATGACAATGTCTGTTGCAGACAATGTCAACTGGACCATCATCAGGATCCCGTCACCCACGACTCTCTCGCCAAGAACAGAGGGACAAACGCCTTGCTGCCATCCTCGCTAAACAAGTGGCCAAGGTTGTGCCTCAGATCGTGAGTGAGATTTACAAGAATGTTAGCAAATCATCTGAGGAGTCTAGAACCGAAGCTCCTAAAGTTTCTGCCAAGACTGCTTTCAGCTTCAAGCAGTTCAAGGCATGCGGTCCAAAGGAATTCACTGGAGAAGATGGTCCGACGGCTATGTTTCAATGGTTCGATTCCATCGAAGTCACTCTGCGCCAGAGTGGATTTCTGAAAAATCTCTGCACTCTAAACGCTACCGGCGTCTTCCAGTCCCGCGCACTAGCCTGGTGGACGGCCGAGAGAAACAAACGCGAGAATGATGCAGCTTATGAGCTGACATGGGAAGAGTTGAAGGCCATCATGATGGATGAATTCTGCCCTCCCCACGAACGCCAAAAGTTGGAGGACGAATTATGGAACATTAAGCAGAAGGAAGGTGACAACGCTGCCCTGACTGCTCGCTTTAAGCAGCTCAACATCATCTGTCTCGATCAAGTGAAGACGTCTGACATGGCGATCAAGAAGTACATTCGAGCTCTACCCGACTGTGTTGCGGATTTTGTGCATGCCGCAAAGACCACAACGATTGAAGAAACTTACTTGCTTTCCACTGAGATCAATGACAAGCGGGTAAAAGCTGGTGTTTGGGATAAAGCTTCAAAGAGTCTGCACCAAGTCACCGCCGCACCGACCACTGAAACTGTCGCCGCTCAACCAACAAAGTCCTCACGCCGCAAGAAGAAGAACAACAACAACAACTCCAGCAACAAGAACTGTACTGTCACCACCACTGCTGCTCCTCTTCAGGCCGTATCGGCCACGCAGCAGCATCACCACCGTCCAGCACCAGTTACTTATGCACCACCAGCAAAGCGTGCATACACAGGCCCCCACCCGGCTTTCCCGACATGTTCTTATCATCACCCGGTGGGTCTCGCCTGTCGTTTCTGCGCTCACTGCAACATGTACGGCCACTTCACTGTCAACTGCGGTACTGGTCCTCGTCAAGCCCCCGCTTAAGCCACTGCTCATCAAGCTCTGCTCCCAGCCCCGCAAGGCCAACAAGCGGCTCCGGCACCCGCGATCAACGCCAGAGTCTGCTTCGCATGTGGTGATCCCAACCACTTTGCGAACATGTGCCCGAACAGGGTTGTGAAACAAGAGCCCCAGCAGCAGCAGCAGCAACACCAACAGCAACAGCTACAGCAGCAGCAACAAGCCGCACGCACCAGAACTTTCAACATCAATGTGCGCCAAGCCCAGGCTGACAACAACGTGGTCAATGGTACATTCCTTGTGAATGGTATTTATTCTTCATGTTTGTTTGATACTGGAGCCGATAATTTCTTTGTGTCGTTCGAATTCGAGAAGCTTCTTAGTCGTAAACGCTCCCATCTCCCCTCGACGTTCGATGTTGAAGTCGCTACCGGAAGAACTGTCGCCGTTAATTCTGTTCTTCGTGATTGTACTATTGAGCTCAACAATCACATCTTCCAATCGACCTTATTCCGATGCAACTCGGAAGTTTTGACATCATAGTAGGCATGGACTTTCTTCGCGAAAACCATGCTGAAGTTGTGTGCTTCGATAAGATGATTCGATTCTCGCTCGCGAATGGTGATTTATTGTGTGTCTACGGTGAAACCGCTTCGAAGGGTCTCAAACTCATGTCATGTGTCCAAGCTAGCAAGTATCTCCGCAAGGAATACATAGCTTTCTTAGCTAACATTGTAGTAGCGGAGAAGGAAAAGAAAGGAAAGACAGAAGTGAAAGACGTTCTTGTGGTTCGTGCATTTCCTAATGTGTTCCTTGACGATCTTCCCGGACTTCCGCCAAGTCGTGATATCGACTTCCGTATCGACCTCATTCCTGGAGCCAACCCTATTGCCAAAGCTCCTTTCCGACTTGCACCGTCCGAAATGCGCGAACTCTCGAACCAACTCTAGGAATTACTTGAGAAAGGCTTCATTCGCCCGAGCACCTCTCCTTGGGGCGCACCAGTCCTTTTCGTTAAAAAGAAGGATGGGTCGTTCAGGATGTGCATCGACTATCGGGAATTGAATAAGTTAACTATCAAGAACCGCTACCCTCTGCCTCGCATTGACGACTTGTTTGATCAGCTACAAGGTGCTACGTGTTTCTCGAAGATCGATCTATGCTCAGCCTATCACCAACTACGCATTCAAGAGGAAGATATACCCAAAACCGTGTTTCGCACTCGATATGGCCACTACGAATTCGTTGTTATGCCATTTGGTTTAACCAACGCACCCGCGGTTTTCATGGATCTGATGAATCGCGTGTGTAAACCTTATCTTGACCGTTTCGTCATCATATTCATCGACGATGTCTTGATCTATTCCAAATCGAAAGCCGAACACACGCAACATCTACGTTTGGTTTTCGAGCTACTCCAGGGGAATCAACTCTATGCCAAATTCTCCAAGTGCGAATTCTGGCTGGAGGAAGTTCAGTTTCTGGGTCACATTGTTAATAGTCAAGGTATTCACGTCGATCCCGCGAAGATTGAAGCTGTTAAGAGTTGAATTACACCTAAGAACCCGTCTGAAGTCAGTTCTTTTCTTGGACTAGCAGGCTATTATCGACGATTTATCGAGGGATTCTCAAAGATCGCTGTGCCGCTTACTGCTCTCACGCATAAAGACAAGCCTTTTGTTTGGGGAACCGAAGAGTCTGCTTTCCAAACTCTCAAGCACATGCTTTGCAATGCTCCTGTTCTCATATTGCCCTACGGAAACGATGACTTCATTGTCTATTGTGATGCTTCCAACCTTGGTCTTGGTTGTGTCCTTATGCAACGAGACAAGGTTATAGCCTACGCATCTCGTCAGCTAAAAATCCACGAGAAGAACTATACAACCCATGATCTCGAGCTAGGCGCAGTTGTTTTTGCGCTAAAGATTTGGCGACACTACCTGTATGGTACAAAGTGTACGATCTTCACCGATCATAGGAGCCTACAACACATCTTTGATCAGAAGGAACTTAATATGCGTCAACGCCGATGGGTAGAACTTCTCAACGATTACGACTGTGAGATTCGTTATCACCCAGGCAAAGCAAATGTTGTTGTCGACGCTCTCAGCAGACGGAGTTACTTGCTCAGCATTCGTAATACTCAAGCCCAATATGATCTCGAAACGCTCATCCGCGAAGCTCAGCATGAATGTTTTAATGAACGCACTCTGAAGAAGGAAAGAATCTACCACGATGGAGCCCAGCTTGTGAATAAGTCGAATGGGATATTCCACTTTTTGGATCGAATATGGATCCCTAAATGGACCGATTTGCGACATATTTTGATGGACGAAGCCCACAAATCCCGGTATTCTATTCATCCCGGTGCCGACAAAATGTGCCAGGATCTTCGCTACATGTACTGGTGGCCGGGCATGAAAAGGGATATTGCTCTCTACGTTGGAAAGTGCCTGACTTGTGCAGGAGTCAAGGCTGAACACCAAAGACCCTCTGACTTACTCGAACAACCGCCTATCCCTATGTGGAAGTGGGAGAGTATAGCTATGGATTTCATAACAAAGCTTCCGCACACGTCATCAGGTCACGACAGCATCTGGGTTGTCGTTGACCGTTTGACCAAATCAGCTCATTTTTTGCCAATACGGGAAGACAAGGTAGAACGATTAGCCCGAATCTACACCAACGAGATCATTTGTAATCATGGGATGCCTCGCGATATCATCTCTGATCGTGATGCTCGGTTTACCTCGCGACTGTGGGAAACGTTTCAAGCGGCTCTCGGTACTACGCTTAACTTAAGTACCGCATTCCACCCTCAAACCGACGGTCAGACTGAAAGAACGATCCGTACTCTTGAAGACATGCTCCGTTCGTGTGTCATAGACTTCGGTGGCAATTGGGACACATATCTACCGTTAGTTGAATTCTCGTACAACAACAGTTATCATTCCAGCATTCAAATGGCACCATTCAAGGCTTTATACGAAAGAAAATGTCGATCGCCTATTGTGTGGCACGAGATCGGTCACTCGCAATTAACCGGTCCTGAGCTATTGCATGAAACGACTGAAAAAGTCCTCCAAATCCGAGATAACTTGTTGAAAGCTCGGAGTCGACAGAAAAGTTATGCCGATAGACGACGCAAGCCCCTTGAATTTGACATTGGCGACTACGTACTCCTAAAGGTATCACCTTGGAAGGGTGTGGTCAGATTCGGCAAGAAAGGGAAACTAGCGCCTCGATATGTTGGACCTTTTAAGATTCTGGAAAGGATCGGAAAAGTCGCCTACAGACTCGAACTACCAGAGGAACTCAGTAACGTCCACCCGACTTTCCACGTGTCAAACCTCCGAAAGTGCCTGGCTAAGCATGATTTAATTGTACCTCTCGATGACCTTCAAGTAAACGAAACACTACACTTCGTGGAGAAGCCTGTCGAAATCATGGATCGCCAAACCAAGCAGCACAGACGCTCACGCATTCCTATTGTGAAAGTCCGATGGGAAGGCAAACGAGGCGCAGAGTTCACTTGGAAACTCGAAAGCGACATGAAGGCGAAGTACCCGCAGTTGTTTGTTAAGGCTTCGGCCTAATTTCGAGACGAAATTCCCTTAACTAGGGGAGGCTGTAACACCCCGTGTTTCGAAAATCAAAGTCAAAGTTAAGATTGAAGTCAAAGGAAGACAAGATTGCTAATTGCGATCTGTCTCTTCCTGCTCAATTCCTGTTTTGACTTCTTTGGCTTGTAATTAGTCTATTTTATTTTTCGCTTTAGTTGTATTATGTGGAGTATCTATTAATAATCGCATATCAATCGTTATCTATCGCATGTTTAATCGTTTATCGCTATCGCAATCACACTCACAACTCGAAATACGCATTTTTGGTTATTGTATATGTGTGTGTGTGCCTTATGTGTTACTTGTGCATGTTTAAATTATGTTATGTGTGGTAATCAATCGAATCGCAATCGAAACAGTATGATAATTGGTAGAGAAGAGATAGTGCAAGATATGAATAGTTGGGATTAAAAGTAATTTGACTAGGAAAATCTATCGCATCGTAACCGCAATAGAAACATCTAAAATCGTCGTGCCAAACACTCGAACGAGGTGACTGATCGACCAGGCGACCAGCCGACCGATCGGACTGTCGTCCGATAGGACAGGCTATCCGCACGGGCTGCCTAGCCAATCGACCAGCCCTTTCCCCTTTGGGTAACCCTATAAATACCCCATGTCACTTTCATTCTTTCCACTTTTGGCAAGTGACGTCCGACTCGTGCTCCTACTCGCTTTTTCCTTTGATTTCTCGCAATTCCGGTAAGATCTCGTCCTAAATCTTGTACTTCCTTAATCTACACGCACTCCTACACCTTTCTACCTTTTGAATCTTAACTTTTAACCGTGAAATCATCAAGATTCAAGGTGTTCTAGGATGACGTCATCATGTGCTCTTGAAGAACTTCATGTTTTGGCCTCAATCTACCAAGAACAACTTAGATCTAACCGATTTCCACACAAACAAACAAAGATCATTCATAGATCTAAACATGTTCACAATGAAAAGGGGGTGAAAGATGGTTTTCAACTTTCTTTCAACTCTTTTACACTCAATGCACTTAAAACCGATAGAATCAGAACATGTGCCGGCTTACTACTCATTATTGTAGTTGTGTTGGTTCAAGATCCGTATTCTATCCACGAGATTATCGATTCCGGGTTAAACATGGAACATCGTCTCGAACCGTCCACTGATCGGGTTTGCGTGATTCCTGTCTGATCAGGAGCACCAAGTATTGACAAGGTTCCTGTTGTTTAACACGCTATCAAAATATCTCGATAAAACGACAAACTATCAAAAACAACCAAGTGTAAGACGAACAGGTTAACCAGGACGGAGTGCCGTCCGAACAGACTGCTGTCCAAACGGACTGCTGTCCGAACGGACTGCTGTCCGAACGGACTGCTGTCCGAACGGACTGCCAAACCGTACGACTGGCCACCCGTACGACTTGCACCTTGGACCCACACTTAACCGTTTTTGCCAACACTTGAAGTCGGAATGTTGAACGACTTGCTGTCCGATCGGACTACCCTCCGATCGAACTGCCAACCGAATTATGAGACATTCTAACTTCAACACTTAAACAATTTTCAACATGTTCAATGCACCAAGGATGCCACCCGACCGAATGACCGTCCGATCGAGTGACACCCTGCTGTGAATTTGTTCTCACTGAGGTGCCAACCGAACGGGTTGCCGTTCGATCGAACGACCGACCTGAAAGGGTAGAGGTACTTCAATGTTTTCAAAATACTACAATGAAAACTTCAAAAGTCAAGCCATCATACACAAAGACATCCTTCTCAAAGGAAGAAACAATTCACTCGAACAGTCATCCGACCGGACGACTGTCCAAACGGACTACCAACCGTATGACTGGCTGTCCGATCGGACTACCGTCCGAACGGACTGTTGTCCGAACCACTTGTACCTTGCATCGTTTTACGCGTCGCTTATCTTTATACTATCGTTCTGATCAGGCTAACCTTACTCTCTAGCGCTCCCTTCAATCCATCATCGCTGTGAGTATACCCGATCCCTTTTTGCTTTACGCACTTTTGGGTGTTACATACGTTACTTATACTAAATCACATCGAACACACTACCCAATACTTTAAATGCTAACCGTTACAGCATTTTATACGTGACTTAATGAATGCTTGTTTGTTATGCTTACACATGGAATGTTGTCTAGCTGCCTTAGCAACGATAGTACTATAGTTTGGACTTAGCACCCGCTCACGCGGGGGTTGTTAAGGACAATTATTTGCATGGATTATAGTGGTGATCATGTATTACGAACTGCCTTGGGCAGTCAACCCGCCTCATTTCACTCTGTGTACGTGTTGGTTATGCGTAACGCTTTCGAACTCTATATGCTATTATCAAACTTCTATGCTCACCTTTACACTATCTGTATTGACTTTTACTTTAATGTATGTGACAGGTGCTTAGGAAGTTTACATGCTTAGCTTGCTGTGAACTTGAGGTTAGGAAAGGTCTAGGATGCTCTCTGTGCTGTGATGAAATCGAGGCTAGGAAAAGAGGTCCTAGAAACCAATAAATAAACTATCTATGTATAAATCTGAGTTGTCGGAACATAACTACTTGACTAGATTTGTCTGAAATAATTTGTTTGCCTTTTGAGACATGGTATGGGACATGTTACTTTAAATTAATTGGTAATGATAATTGTTATGGAAACTTCTGGACAATCTGTTTCGCTCAGTGCCATGCCCCGATGTTTCCGCCATCGGTTGGGGTGTGACACCGTGTCTACGGCTGGCTTGTTATGACTAGTTGTCTGTTTTTAGGATTGTATATGAACTAGAGTTATGCGCCGCCCGCGATGCGGGGCGCGACGCATTTATTTGGGTTAGTTATACATGCTACTTATAACACGATATAAAAAAAGATGCATCGAGTTAACCAAATAAAGAAAAACACTATCATAGTTATGATACAAAAAATAACTAAAACGATGGCAAGCGTGTAATTTAGAGTTGAGGGCAAAACAATAATTTGTCAGGACCAATTAGCGAGTGCTAGGCAGCTGTGTTGCACGAATGAAAACTAAATTGAGTAAACAAAGTAAAATAAAACATTACCATAGTTTTGCCCAAAAAAACTATAACAACATTGAAATTTTTAGCTTGGGTAAAATCGTAATTTTAAAATGGAGGTAAAATAAAATTTTGAACTGAGGGGAAAACCATTTTTTTATTTTGAATTGGGGGCAAAATCGTAATATTTTTACTAAGGGCAAAATCGTATTTTTTAGCTGGGGGCAAAAAAAATTATTTTGAACTGGTGGCGAAATTGTAATTTTAAACTGGGAACCAAATTGTAGTTTGGCAGAATTGTAGCGGTGGGCAAAAGTATATTTTTTTTAACCAAAGCAAAATCGTAAATTTAAGCTGGGGGCAAAGCATAAATTTAATTTCTAACTGGGGGCAAGATCGTAATTTTGAACAGGGGATAAAATCGTAATTTAGCAGGGAGCAAAATCGTTATTTTAAACAGGGGATAAAATCGTAATTTGGAAGGACCTATGAATAACTATTTTATGAAAAACAAACAAAAAACAAAAACAAAAAAACAAACTTGGCCGCCACTTTTGGCCAACCAAGAAAGAGAACTATTCCCGCCGACATAGCAAACTTGTGTTTGTATGTATTGAAAATATGAGCCTAGGCCCTCATGGGCTTAGTTTGGGCCCGCAGGAGGGCCCAACACCATATCCCATCACCTATTTTTAGGCAACCCGACTTCATTAGAATTTTCTGATAGCGTGTGTACGAAACCGTGTTTTGTGATTCGGGAGCTTTAATTTGTAATTCCAGGACCGTTTACGTGTAATCAATCTTTTGGGAACTTAATATCATTATAGATTCGTATGTGTTAGATTCATTTTTCATCTAGTTCTTCATTTGCATTGATTATTCATATTCAAACACCTAATTAATAATTAGTAGGTGTTTGGGTTTATATTTGATTACTAGCATTGTAAATCTATTATTTTGGACATACAAATATTGAACTAAAATTTGTTCTGAATTTCTATATATTTTTTCACACTTGAAGTATTATAAAAAGCTAGTAGGATGCCCGCTCGATATGGTGAAAGCGACATATCGCATTGCAATACTCGTTTTTGGTAGTTTTCTTATTCATATAATATTTATTGTAGCATCATTGTGATAGATATACATCAAAAGCAAAGTAATCGGGTAATCCATTTCATTTTGTTGTGCATCGTTCGGTTGGTTTGGTTATTTTCCTCGACCGAAGCCGAAATCAAAGTTATCGGTTAGTATATTTTATTAACCAGTCGGTTTTCGGTTAATCATTTCGGTTTATTTGGTTCGATTGACAGTTTTTGGTTTGGTTCTTTTAATTTCGGTTATAGGAAAAACCAAACTTGGGCTAAAACTTTTGCTTAGAAATATATCAAATTGAGGCATAAATACATGAAATGAAAGTATAAATGTATGCAATGGAGATATAAATATGAAATATATGCAATGGAGATGTAAATATGAAATATATGAACCGAGGGTATAAAAATAAATATGAAATATATGAATCGGAGGTATAAAAGCTAGAAATATATGAAAATATGAATGATTCGGTTCGGTTCAACTAAGTTTGGTTAAACGAGAGTACAAAAAAATTACAACCGGTTTTTGGTTAATTCACTTTTCTGTTTTTAGTTAATTCAATTTTTGGTTGATTTCAATTCGGTTTCATCTGTTTTTTTGTTTGGTTTAGGTTAACAATTTAGTTATTGCTCACCGATAACTGGTTTGGTTAATAACAAATAATAGTGCGCGATGCGGTGGGAAACACAGACATTGCCATGGTGTGCATTGTTCGGTTGGTTGGATTATTATCCTTAACCGAAATCGAGATCATCGATTAGTCTATTTTATTAACCAATCTGTTTTCAGTTAATCGGTTTGGTTTATTCAGATAGATTGACGGTTTTTGGTTTGATTCATTTAATTTAGGTTAATAGCCAAAACCAAACTTCGGCTAAAACTTTTAATTAGAAATACATGAAATGGATGTATAGGTGTATGAAATGGAGGTATAAATACATCAAATGGGGGTATAAATATGAAATACATGAACCGAAGGTATAAAAGCTATAAATATATGAAAATATGAATGGTTCCGTTTAGTTAATTTTGGTTAGATGAGGGTACAAAAAAGTCGATGACTGTTTTTGCTTAATTCGGGTTTCAGTAAATCAGTTTTTGGTTGATTTTGGTTCAGTTTTGGTTAACGATTCAATTATTCCTCACCCTTAGACACTACTAATCACGTTGTTAGCCGATAATATTCAAACAATATTATTGGATTGATTTAGTAAATATTGTATTAGTTTTAGATGAATGGTATTTCTGTAAATAGCTCCTTAATTACCTCCTTGTACAGCTATTTATAGTCTTTGTATTTACCTTTCATGATCAAGGAATATCACAGCTTTGTAATTCGTTGTATGTGGCAATTCAAGCATAAGTATAATGCTGGTGGATCTCTTGAACGACACAAAGCTAGACTCGTGGTAAACGGTAAGAGTCAAACCGGTGGCATCGATTGTGACGAAACATTTAGCCCAGTGGTTAAACCCACCACCATTCGGACTGTCCTCAGCTTAGCCGTCTCAAAAGGTTGGTCCATGAATCAGCTCGATGTTAACGATGCTTTCTTACACGGCCACTTGAAGGAAACGGTGTACATGTTCCAACCGCCCGGGTTTTCTTCTACTTCCCACCCAAAATTTGTATGTAAACTTAACAAGTCGCTTTATGGTCTTAAACAAGCCCCTCAGGCTTGGTACCAAAGGTTTGCAGGTTACCTTCTCAAGTGTGGTTTCAAGAGTAGTGTGTGTGATACTTCCCTTTTCATCTATAAAAAGGATGGTCAGATTGCATACTTACTGTTATATGTTGACGATATAATCCTCACTGCCTCCAGCAACACCCTATTACAGCAGGTTATCGCATCGTTAACTGCAGAATTTAAGATGACTGATCTGGGTTCTCTCCACCATTTCCTTGGTATTTCGGTTCAGCAACAATCTGGTGGTTTGTTTCTGTCTCAGTCCACATATGTTGCAGATATCTTATCCCGGGCAAACATGTCTAACTGTAAACCAGCTAGCACTCCTGTTGAGGTCGGTTCCAAACTAAGTCCCACTTCTGGCACCGAGTTTTCTGACGGAGCTTTGTATCGGAGTATGGCCGGGGCACTTCAATATCTCACCATTACTCGCCCTGATATTTCATATGCTATCCAGCAGGTATGCCTCTTCATGCATGCTCCCCGAGAACCACATTTTCACTTCCTCAAACGCATCCTCCGGTATATTAAAGGCACACTTTCCCAGGGGCTGCATATCACCCCTTCACGGTCCACTAAATTAGTGGCTTACTCGGATGCGGATTGGGCCGGGTGTCCCGACTCCCATCGCTCCACATCAGGTTATTGCGTTTATATGGGTGGAAATCTAATCTCGTGGTCCTCAAAAAGACAGCCCACTATTTCCAGATCCAGTGCAGAGGCCGAATAAAGGGGTGTTGCAAACACAGTGGCCGATGTCTGTTGGGTCCATAATCTGCTTCTTGAGCTTCATGTACCTGTTACCCAGGCCACACTTGTTTATTGTGATAACATCTCGGATTTGAAGAACTCCACTTCCAGTTTGTGAATCTCATCGCGACTGCAGTATTCCTCCTTGATCATTTCCTTAAAAGTTTCCCATGGGGTGGCGTTGGCAGCAACCAACCCCAGCATCTGAACCTGAGCATTCCACCATGTGAGGGCTAAACCCTCGAGAGTACCGGTAGCATACTTCACCCTGCGCGCCTCAGGGCATTCGCACATTTCGAACACAGACTCTAGTTTCTCAAACCAGTGTAGGAGACCTACTGCTCCTTCAGTGCCGCTAAAAGTAGTTGGTCGGCAGTCCATGAAAGTCTTAAAAGTGCACACGGGTGGTTGAACGTGCTGACCTATCGTAGGTGAAAGAAAAGACAGAGTTTAACACAAAGGTTGGTTCACGAGAGTAGGATCCTAAAGATCCTAGAATGAGTTCGGGCTGCAGGATATACCTCCTGCGTGTGCAGCTGCAAGTGCTGCGGCAACTCGTTCGTTGATCAGAGCCGTCAACTGGGCTTGTGTCAGGTTAACGCGTCCAGACATGATCTTCATATCAAGAAGAACGTGAGTGAGAGGGGTTCGCGAAAGTACGATGTCAGAAGTGAGTAAGTGCACACGTGTTCAAGCAACAATAGTTATACTAACCAAGCATACCATGAACCATGTACTATGTATCTAACAAGTAGGTAATATATACACAGATCATATCACCTAGAATGTCGAGCCTTGCATGTGGAGTGAAGCGTCGTTGTGGACCGTCGAGCACTGTACAGGTTATAGTCTGGTTTTAACAAAAACGTTTTCCCCTTTATTAAAACCAAGTTCTCTATAACCAATGGCTCTGATACCAATCTGTCACACCCCCAAAATCCACCTGCGGAGTACTACCGCTTGGAGGCGTGACTGACCAGGATCCAGCCACCAATCATATTGAACAAGCATATAAGTAGTTATAAAATCCAACCAATACAATTGGTGTTCAACACAAAACATAGTTAAGTTGCAAGCGGAAGCATAAGTCTTAAAGTCAATACATAAGTTTAATAGTTTCAAAGTTTAACATGGCACACAGCCGTCCATGTCCCACAACGATCCTCCTCCATGCAAGCTCCAGCTAAGAAACCTAAGGACCTGCAAAGCATGTAGTAACGAGTCAACAACAAGTTGAGTGAGTTCACGGTTGGGTGTTCGTTTTAAGTTGTTTCGAAAACAGTTTCCTTTAGCTGGCATCCTGCCGTGGGGGTTACCCCATAGTTAAAAACGTGTCTTGTTTGTTCCCGGTTACTCTGGCAATCCAGCCGTGGGGGCTACCCCGTGTTAGTTATCTGGCATTTCGGCCGTGGGGGCTACCCCATGTATACACTAGACTCGTTACCATATCGACTGCTGACTGTAGTCATGTTTATGTGCCCTGAAACTGTCAATGTCTATCATCATTGACGTGCCCCAGATCCATTAGTTCACGCCCGTCCTCTGCGGCACGGTGTGAGGTTTGTCAGACCTAAATAGCGCTATCTAACTAATGACCCGCTCGCCATTGGCCCGGCGATTAAGTCGATACAAAAATGAGGGACTTCATGATAGAGTTTTGGTCTAGTACGAGTTATCGGTCCGTGAGGACGAGGAATTACATTCCTGAACCATTGCTGTCCTACCCAAGGAGGACGAGGAACCCATGTTCCTTAACCCCAATTCCCGACCCCTGGGAATCCCATGCTTTGTAGAGGGTGTGAACTCACCTTGGTTTGCTCGGTAGAAACACAGAAAGGTCAAACAAGCAATGTTGTGGCTACTCACGTCCTATCATAGTTGTATCATACCAATCAGGTTCGTATTCAAATAGTACACGTATATTTCTACACGTATGCTAGCACGTTGTATTCAAGTATCATTCGTGGCTTTCACATATAAGCATGGCAGTTTGCAAGTAATGCATACGAGTTGAACGAACAGTAACATGCCCATAAATAAACAAAGTCCAAGGTCCGGCCCAAACACTAAGCCCATAATCATGCAAGTCCAATTCAGCACGCATATGTTGGTTTCGAGTCGCAATCAAGTGTTCCCGACTCGCAATCTGAGTCGCAATCGGCGGTCTCGAGTTATCATGGTCACGGTCTCGAGTCGCAACAGGACTCGTAACCATGGTCTCGGCTCATGCTGTTTTGGTCTCGAGTCGCAACCGGACTCGTAACGGAGATTTCGAGTTGTGCTGTTTTGGTTTCGAGTCGCAACCAGGCGTTTGCGACTCGCAATTGATGTCGCAACCAGGGGATTTCGACTCATCATGCAGTGGTCTCGAGTCGCAACCGAAGGTTTCGACTAGACATAGGCTGATTTGATACAGTGTACTATCCAATGGGATTTTGTTATCATGCAACAATTTGTACTATCCACTTAAACATGTTTATTTGTCTAACCTTAACCAAAAACGGATCAAACACATACATTTCAAATATTCACATCATGTTCATATGACATTCATCAAGTTCTTCACATATTCAAGTCATGTTCATGTTGATTAATCAAATTTGTTCATCCTATTCCTGGTTTCTAGCATCAATCACAAACGAAACAAGGCAACACACTTGAATATACTCATCTAATGGTTTCAAATCATCACATAACATATCAAAATCAACTCTACACTATCTAATTAGCATGGTATTACACATATGCAAGCCGGTTTTATGAACATCCACATTTTATGATTTGAATCACATTTTGATACAAGATATCATGAGCTCTTTAGCAATATACCCGAAATTAAACATGTTAACCGACTATCAACATCACACACATCCGATACATGAGAACATCATCATTTGTACAATTATTCTAGCTACACCATATCATTCACAGCATTTAACAATAACAACAACATAAACACTAACCGGTTGTGAGATGGTGCCGAGTTGGTAAGGAAGATGAGTGTTCGAGTGATGATGATGAGCTTAACCGGGTCTCCTTGTGGTCACCGGTTTGATCCGAGAAGAAGGAGAAGAAAATGTTGTGGTTTAGGGTTTTAGTGAGGGAGAAGGAGAGTGTGTGTGTGGATTGTCCAAAGAATGGCAAAGTTTGCTAGGAGCATGATATATATACTAATCCTAGTAGGTTTCGGGTGGGTTAAATGAGGTGCGGCCCAACCGGCCCACATGTTGCATTGTTCACTCGAGACCACATGGTCTCGAGTCGGGTTCTTGTGTCTCGGTTCATATACATACTCGCATACATACACACAGGCATACATATAACATAACACATAATCATATAAAAGGTTCACTTATCATTCATTAAATCATCAAATTAGTTAGTCATTTAGTGTTCAAGCGTACAACGAAAGGTTCTAAATTTCGAGTTGTCACATCATCCCCAAGTTGAAAGAAATTTCGTCCCGAAATTTGGTAAGCACTCACTGAGGAAGCTAGTTAAGTTGTATGGTTTTCCCGGTTTTCCTGGGGTGTCACATTAAAAATCAGGAGGGGGTTAGTTTTTTATAAGGGGATAAAGTGTAACTACTCACTAATTATCTATAATTTTGTTAAAGATGAGGGATTAAAGTGTATATAAATGAGAGGATTAAATTGACGGTATTTAATCGCTTAACATTCTGTAGCTATTGAACATTCTGGGAAGATGACTAAGTACGTTGGCTTTAATCACTTGTACACTAAGGAATCATCTACTTGTACCTTTTAATCGACACGTCAATATTGACCAAGACAACTATCGAAACGTCGACAAAAATGAGTAGGTCGTCACTGTACTTTTGGATTTTTTTTAAAACATTCTAATTTATAAGATATAACAAAAATACGTAAAAGAATTATAAGTTTGTTGTGAAGGGGGAAAAGTATAACGGATTCCCTTTAATTCTGTTAAATATCAGGGATTTAAGTGTAATAAGATGACTGACTAAAATATAATTATTGTTTAAGGGTGGAGATACAATAGGAAGTTAATTTGGCTAGGAATGCTAGGAAGTGATCTTGACCATCCATTTAGTTAATCAAGGGCTAAGATTAAATCAGGGAAATTGAAAGGAATAAAAGAAGCGCGTGAGTTTGTTCAAGGGCATTCTAGTCAATCCAAGCCAATAGTTTCTCTCTCCTCCAATTCCCCCCCCCCCATTTTTTAAACGTTAATAACTATTTCATACGACATTATTTTTTTATAAAAATTGCACAAAAAAACGAGCGTTTTTTTATCTTTAAAACGAGTATACTATTGCTATATTTAAAAAAAAAATTAAACCCAGTTGTGTAAAACGCAATAGAAAAACCACCAGTTACGTAAAACGCAATGAAAAAAAAAACCTAAAAAATGACATTTTTCTAAAACGCAATGCACCAAAAACACAAAGAAATGACTTATTTGTAAAATGCAATGGCCAGAAAACACAAAGAAATGTCTTATTTCTAAAACGCAATGGATTGAAAACACATAAAAAAGTGTTTTACCTAAAACGCAATGCACAAAAAACACAAAGAAATGTCTTATTTGTAAAACGCAATGGCCAGAAAACACAAAGAAATGTTTTATTTGTAAAACGCAATAGCCAGAAAACACTTAAAAATGTCTCATTTCTAAAACGCAATGACCTAAAAAAACGAAAGTGTTCTCTGTAAAACGCAATGGACTGAAAACACCTAAAAATGTGTTTTACCTAAAACGCAATGACTAAAAACACTTCAAAAATGTGTTTTACCTAAAACGCAATGACTAAAGATACTTAAAAATGTGTTTTTTCTAAAACGCAATAGCCAGAAAACACATAAAACTCTCTTATTTCTAAAACGCAATGGACACATAAAACTGTTTTTGAACTGTTTGTGAATTGTCTGTGAACTGTCTGAATTGTCTACGAATTACTGTCTTCAAAATGAGCCAATTTCTGGAAAATTAATTTTTCTTATTTCTAAACCTGGCAGCTCAACCCCAGCCAGGGGCTCTGCCCCTTGGACCCCGCCAGGGGCTGCCGCCCCTGGGACCCCGCCAAGATCGTAAAACGCAATGACTAAATAAAAACCCAGAATGTGAAAATGAAATTAAAGAATTTCTTACATGGATCGAAGCCGGTTTCTTCATCAATTGACGAAATTTGAAATGATAGAAACACTTATCAGCGATTGAATCGAACAAATCGAGTGATTATCTTCAAAATCACCAGAAAAAACGAGATTTTGAATGAAATTAAACTGGGTTTTCTTCGAAAAAAGCTGAAGAACACGTTGATCGGGTGGTTGAACCATTGATTGATGACGAAAATCACACTATAATGTAGTGATTATTGAGATAGTAAGTGAAGAAAAGGTTGGAGATGGTGGGTTTTGAAGTAACTGGGGAGAAGAAGGAAGAAGAAATGATGAGATTGACTAAAATACCATTTCTCTTTATTTTAAAATTTGCCACATGTCATAATCATATGGCTTCCTATCCTTCCTAGCCAAAATTAACTTCCTATTTGATATTTTCCCTATTGTTTAAAAGACCAATTTTCCCATTTTAAGAGTGTATTTATAAATTAAGAGGGAAAAAGTTCTTATCTTTTTAGATATATTATGACTGACTAAAAGATAATTATTGTTTAAAAGACCAATTTCCTCATTTTAAGAGTGTATTTATAAATTAAGAGGGAAAAAGTTCTTATCTTTTTATATATATTAAAATGTCCCTCTCTTAGTATTATAATATAGTATAGATAATCTACGATATTTATTTGGATCAATACTATACTTTTAGCAATTATTCAAACGATCTTTAACTGTTTGGACCCAAACCGATCCAACAAGCCTATGGGCCGGGGTGGAAATTTTGAACAGAAACTTGGGAAACATGAACCTTAAAAAACTATTAGAAAAAGTATAAATGAGCAGAAACTTTGGACACATGAACCTGAAAAAGGTATTTGAAAAAGTTTGAAATGTAAGATTAAATATATTACGTATTAATATTTAATCTGTAGCCATTATAATCATTTACATAATATAGATCAAAATATATAATAACCTATTAAATAATTAGTTGATAATTGTTGATGGACCATATTACCCTTATTAACTAATTAGGTTTCCTCCTGGGTGCTTATATAAGGAGAATTATATGGAGGTTAAAGGGTTACTCAGTAGTTACACAATTAGACACACCCCATAAGTCTAACATCATAATCGACCTCCATCTCCATACCGATTCCCTTATCGGTTTTTCTTAGCCACCATCATCAGTCAGCACCATAAGGAGGAACCAGATCAAGCTGACAACCATGTCAAATATTGTTGTTGCGTTTTAACTGGATTCTCTGCTGGTTTATGCTGATGCAATCAAAGGTATGTTTTATTGTTTTCCTTTATGTCTAAACAGAACTGAACCAACATGTGGTATCAGAGCATATGTTTATTAGTCAGTTCTGTTTTCGTATCCATCAATTCTGGGATAGAAATCTGGAAAACGGAATTTTGATAACTTATTAAACAAGCAGCCAATTTTCGAGTCATAAAGGACGACTCGAGACCACTGTTTTCATAAAAGATTAATTATGTATTTCACTCGAAATCAAATGGGTTTATGTTTTTACAACCGAAATCTGTTTAGAAGTCTTAAAAGTTTCAGGTTTCGGGTTCCAGAATTTTATTTTTATGTTTAGGGTTCATCGCATGTTCTAAGAAAATTCGAAAATTCTGTTATGTTTTGGAATGTTTCAGGATTAATGAGTGTTTTTTCCATGTTTGATCTAATTTTATCATTTAACTTTATTCGAAACTGTTATTAGATAAACAGTTACAATTTTCGAAATATGTTGATAAAATTAGATCATCTTAAAATAGGAAATAATATCTCACAATCCCTTAGTTTTCGAATTTTCAGTTATGTTACACATTCACAGCTGTTAACAGGAAGTTTCGAGACCATCAGATTACGACTCGAGACAAAGGTCTCAACTCAAGACAACAAGGTCTCGACTCGTAATCATCAGGCCATTAAATCGTTTCAACTCAGACAGAGGTCTCGACTCGAGATCATTAGATCTCGACTCGAGACCATAACGCGTCAACTCGAGACCATTAGATCTCGACTCGAGACAAAGGTCTCGACTCGAGACAACAAGGCTGTGATTCGAAACCTCATTATTTTAAGTTGTTTAATGTGAACTAAATAAATGGGTGGTTTGCTATTAAATAAATGGTTTTGTAATTTACTTAGTTAATTAATAAGGATCAAATAATGTTTTACAAAACCAAAATAGCTTAACTTGAATGAGCTTTTGATGTATCATTTCTGGCCAAAACTGACTTGATACATCTACTTATCGTTCAAGTATTACGAAAGCTATGTTAAGTATGCATCATAAGCATGAATGTCTTAATTTCTGGCTAAAGCTGATTTAATTCATTCATAGATGGCATACTTAACGAGTGCATAACTAAAGTGATTGTCTCAATTTCTGGCCAAAGCTGATTTGTTACAACCACTTTGCACATATGCTTAAATGATTACACTTCTGGCCAAAGCTGTTTTGTCTTCGTTTAAGTAGAATTTTTTAGCTAAGTCTATTATTTTGATGTTAGTAATAGACATATCACAACCTCTTCACACAATGATCCTTATATTAATGATCCTTAATTAAGTTTTATGATCATTTCGTCTGCCTTATTCTTAGTACCCATAATTTTACTCACTATAATTTTTCTTCTATATATATCTCATCCACTCTAATTCCTAAACCTAAAATGTTTGCTTTATTTAAAGTTTCTATAAGAATTAGCTCTTAAATTAAATACTTGATTATCTCTTAAGGCACGATAATCCTATTGCTCTCTTCTGATAAAGCACTACAGAAGAAAAGTAGAGCATGATGATTAGGATAAATCGAACATGATGTCTCTTATGATAATCAAGAATAAGTGATGTCACTAAAATGTTATTCTAGATTAAGTCTTTCCTAAGACTAATCTATAATTGTGGAATAATCACAAGAACTCCTAAGGTGCATGTCTTCATTTAAAGTTATAAATTATACAGTTAAGTGGTATATGTGAATACATAATAATGTACAATACCATGATCCATAAGGTTAAGGGCTTACGCATGGAAATAAGTACATTTTTCAGTACATTACATACTAAGATTTTCACTTGTACAATTTGATGCATTATAAATCAACTATAACACTCAAAAATACCAAAGTATAATGAGTGTGTTGATAAGCAACATATGTACAAAGAAATAAATGTTTAAAGCTGGAAAATAAGATGTTATTCACCTTACAACCACTAATAGTTTAAAAGAGGATTGTTCTAAGGTCCATAGACAAATTACAAGTGCTAATCCCAACTCTAAGGTTCTTCAAGGGAAAATCTCACTGCATAATTATGTCATTAGACTAGGCATAAGCAACGAGACTATCCATTATTCTAAAGAACAGTTGGATAAGTTAATTAGATAGTCACTTACTAATGATATTTAAGTCTGATAATTTTTAATATTCCAATTAACACATGATTAGTTGACTCTAGTTCCATACGTTTCCTTACCAGAACTCGACAAATAACTAACATGAGAGTTAGTGACAAAATTAAATGTTAAGGCTATAAGACCCATAATAAGCAGTCTTCCAACAAAGCTTTTCGATACCTTATATATATTCTGAAGATTAATCAGAATACAGTATCATTACTTAGGCTATGTCATGAAGGTTGTGAGGTTTGCATAACCTACATAAAGTCACACTTACCTTAAACTCTCATATTATTTGTTCTTAATATCTGGATAGAAACATTACTAAGATGAAACTAGATGATACCTTATACTTTCACAACTTTTGTCATCATGCAAATGAGAATTTGACAAAAGGAAAATGAGACTTATAAATTTCATCCATTATAACTGAAATTCATGAGAAATCATGACATGGTTAATGAGGACGATTTTTTATCTCATCTCATTCTAAGTGATTTTAAATCATGACGTTAAAGCCCTAAAATATAACTTGGCTTAAGGAATAAGTATGGGTCCATCATAAGTCATTCATTGACATTCGTGGAACTTATTCCAAATGGAATATTCAGACATAATTCATTTATCATTAAAAAGGCTATCAACTTATATCTAACTTTTGTTGCATATGGCCCACAGTCTTAGAAGAAATCTATTCATATGTTTACTTAATAAGATTTCTATTAAATATGTCCCTTAAGTTTCTTATGATATCTGGACATTAAGGAAATCCAATAAAGTCTAACGTATATGTGATAGGTTCCCACGTCACGTAGCTCATTGAAACTTCTCTTGTAGCATTTTAGAGATATCAAAAATCAGTGGGAGCATTAAGTGTCTTAATAATAACTTGCAATAGTTGCAAGAGGTGGGGGAGTGAAAACTTTATATTACTTCAATTTACACCTCTTGTACAAGACACTGCTCTGCTCCATTATGACACTGTTCTATCATAACTTATCTCCTTAAATCTAATGCTACTCTTACAAAAGTTTCATTGTTGCCTAATTGTGGGCGCACTTAGATTTCTTACCTAAACTAACATAATCCTCAACAAGAGAAACTACAACGACTAACGTCATTAACTCGTTTCTCTATTAGAATTTGTTGGTCGTTACATATTGACCCTAAGCATGCTGAGTTCCTAAAGATTTCTAAGGTTAGTGGGAGCAATCAAAGTCCTTATCATGATTTGCAAGGAATACAAGAGGCGGGGGGAAGAATGTCATTAAATTTCACTCCGAATTTAACTCCGATTACACCTCTTGTACACCATACTGCACCAACTCTTACAAACTTAGAATGAAAATGATAGCAACCTAACCAAGAGCTAATCCATAAAATTGAAACTTCTAATGAACCTAATAATCAACTCAGGAGGTCATCTAGGTTTAAAGGCCTACTAACTTTGATGATTACATAACCTCCCTAATTGAAGTTGAAATGGATTTTGGAAATGTTTACTGATCCTATCCCTATCTCTTCAAATTAAGCCAAATCCTAATATAAACGTTAAGACACTAAGAAACATGATTGATTGTCAAAGGTTATACTTAGGAAGAGATAAATTATCAAAATTTTATTTGAGGATCATCACTGTTCTAGTAGCTTATAATAGTTTACGGCTACATTAGATGAACATTAAAAAGAATTTTCCCTAACAATGGCTGACACATTTACATGTTCATTAGATAACAACCTAAAGTTTCAAACTGAAGGTTAAAGAACACTTTGTTTGTAAGCCAATAAAATCCATGTATGGGTTAATGCAAACATCATAATGTGATAAAAAGCTAACGTAATTATTTTCATCAAGAATCAAGTGGATTAATGTACCTACCTCAAAATGAGTGGGAGCAACTAAGATAAACTTGTCTATATAGATGATATTCTTTTGACAAGTATATGTTACATAAGTCAAAGCATTGTTAACACAAACTTTGATATAATATATCTCAGAGATATCTCTTACGTGATTGATATCATAACATACTGAGATAGACCCAATGGGATATTAGCTCAGTTCCATAAGTTTAACATTAAATGGGTCCTTACATATGTAACAAACAATACTGCTTTCCTTTAGAGGATAATAGGATAAATGAGATTATTTATTTACGCTTCATTAATTGGAAGCCTTATGTAAGTTTAAGTCTATACTCGTTTAGATATTACTCACATTGCAACACACTAGATGTGTCTAGATTAATGTGAAGCATCTAATGGAGTATTACAATATCTTTAAAAGAGACGAGAGGCTACAATTTGAAGAAGAAGTGAGAATTAAAACCGGTTTATTACTTTAACTTTGAAATATTCAAAGATGATTTCGGGTATATCTTTATGTCAGCAGACAAAACCTATTTCATGGAGGAGTCATAATGCACTGATATTAACAACCTAAGTTATAACGACATAATATAGTCACTAAATGTTGTTGGAAGTTTATCAGTGGACTCATAAGTTTAATGACTCCATATAATGTTTTGAAGACTTAGTGTGATAAAGTCAGCTACCATAACTCCATGAACAGTAACAGTTCAAGAGGTGCTGCATTAAGTTTCGATACGCAATTAATTATTCGTTTATGAACGAATTGAGGAAACTAAGTTTTGTATCGAATACATTCATGATATGCTTAAGGATCCTATAACTGAATGGCTATTACCCATAAGTCTTATTAAGAGAGCTCAGAGACGGGTATTAATTGATGGCCATGCGCAACTGCATATCGTACTATGAATGACTAAGTATTAGTTAATTTTCCTCATCAGTTTGATTTTGTATGTCTCTAAGAATATGTCAAGCTAGCATAACGGCATATAGACAAATATAGTTACAAATCAAACAAAGGGCTTATGCGTATTTTGATCATAACGATTAGGTTTTAAATTAAGGCTATAGTATGATTAATGGGGGTCCTGAGTCGCATAATGATTCAACGGCTGTATTTTTCTGCTATAGTACTTGTTTAAGGCTAAAATGAGTGTTAACTCCTGATCAGGCTTATCTAATACTCATAGTAAATGATTACTCGGCTAAGTGGGAGAATGTAAGATTAAATATATTACGTATTAATATTTAATCTGTAGCCATTATAATCATTTACATAATATAGATCAAAATATATAATAACCTATTAAATAATTAGTTGGTAATTGTTGATGGACCATATTACCCTTATTAACTAATTAGGTTTCCTCCTGGGTGCTTATATAAGGAGAATTATGTGGAGGTTAAAGGGTTACTCAGTTACACAATTAGACACACCCCATAAGTCTAACATCATAATCGACCTCCATCTCCATACCGATTCCCTTATCGGTTTTTCTTAGCCACCATCATCAGTCAGCACCCTAAGGAGGAACCAGATCAAGCTGACAACCATGTCAAATATTGTTGCTGCGTTTTAACTGGATTCTCTGCTGGTTTATGCTGATGCAATCAAAGGTATGTTTTATTGTTTTCCTTTATGTCTAAACAGAACTGAACCAACATGAAAATGCTTACAAGTGTTTTAGTTGTTTGAATTAGGGATAATTGCGTATTCCCTCTTAAAAAACACCTAATTTGCATATTTACCCAAGCCTAAATTGAAATTGCATAGAGTTAAATGCTTGGTTGGTCCCTGTGGTTTTCAAAAATTGCAGACTTGGTCCCAGTGGTTTACTAATTACACGCGTGGTCCCAAAACTTGTCAAAAATGCACTCGGTTGGTCCCCAGCCCTAACATCAGTTAAATTTCTCAGTTAAGTCCATGTTAAATGACCAAAATACCCTTGCTTATTAACTCTCTTTATAATTTTTGTTTAGTTTTACTTTTGACTTAGTTAAACCCATCATCATCTTCATCAGTAGGACACCATCATCTTCATCACCATCACCATCATCATCTTCATCACAAACCCACACCCCATCATAAGCTAAAGATTCGTCTGTAAGCTCAAAATCAGATCTTGTTGAAACCCATTTGTGGAAATCATAAACCTCTCTCCTATTTTACACCAAAAGCATTCATTTCCCCTAAATCAAACCAATTCATGTTTCATCAACTAAAATTAGGGTTCATAAACACACAATTTCCACCAGCAAGCAACAAAAAAAACCCTAACTTTCTTAACATAACTAACTCATAACATCAGATTCTATCTACTTTCAATTAAAAACAACAACAATAAGCAGGTAAACTTCATAATCAAAAGCAAATTCGAACAATAACTGATGATGCATTTTTTATTCCAATTAATCCCACCAAACCTTTAATCTGAACACCTCCATTTTTACCTTGAAGCCACCATCAGTGCCAGCCACCACCATCAGCGCCGACCACCAAGAAGGTTAGCTGCATTTCTTTAGGGATTTAAGGGACCGATTGACACCCAAACAGGGCGGATGGTCCAATCTACACTGTGAATCCGCCTGTGCCTCCACCGCCGCCGCCGTGAGCGACGGCGCTACCGCCGTTCCACCATCTTCTCCGATCTCTTCTCTCTCTTGTCGTCTCTCTCCTCTCTCTTCGCTTCTGATCTCCGTCGCCGGCTGTTTCGGCTTCGATAACACCTGATTTTTAGAGAGAGAGAGTACAAACCTTGTGTGCGGCTTAATTTTTTAGAGAGAGAGAGAGAGCGGTAACCAGATGTGCGGCTTAATTTTTAGAGAGAGAGAGCGGTGACCAGATTTTTAGAGAGAGAGAGAGCAGGAACTTTGTGGATTGGTGATGAAGATGGGTTGGTGATGAAGATGATGTGGTGATGAAGATGATGGGTTTTTTAATTTTTTAATTTTTAGTTTTAGGTTTTTAAGTGTTCAAGGGTAATATAGTCATTTCACACATAGTTAACTGAGAAATTTAACAGAGGTTAGGGCTGGGGACCAACCGAGTGCATTTTTGACAAGTTTTGGGACCACGCATGTAATTAGTAAACCACTGGGACCAAGTCTGCAATTTTTGCAAACCACAGGGACCAACCAAGCATTTAACTCAATTGCATATTTCCCTCTCTTTAATAAAATGACTAAATTACCCTTTTCAAAACTTAAAGATCTCTCGTTTGTTCAGTTTCTTCTCTCAAAAACCCACTGCTGGAGAATTAACCCCTGAATCACGTTCGTTAGAGGATCAATTCTAGGTTTTATCGTTCCCCTCTCGCCGGAGAACACACACCGTTCCGAATCAGGTTCGTATCTAATGTCGGATCCTACCGTAAGAGCATTCATCTCTTCTGATTTATATTTCTTTTTTTTTTTGTAAACGAATTCCAGTTTTTCATTCCCGCGAGTTTAGGCAGTGTAGAAAACAAATATAATTTTGATTCAACTTATTTACTCTGTATGCATTTTGAATTAACTGATTAGTTTCTTAATTGAACTTTTTTTGGTTAGTGGTTTAGAAATTATTTTGATTCCAATTGTGTATAGATTTCTATTCAATTAATTTGACTTTTTTTTTTTGTTACTGGTTTATAATTAGTTGATGAGTTTCGTATTGTTAAATTATTGAAATTTACAAATTCGATTATGTTAATTCTCAGTTATCATTGATTCTTTGGTTTCGCATGGCAGCTCTTGGGGTTAGGGAAGTTCGATGTAATTTTGTTAGAATAAATCAAAATTAGTAAATTTGCAATTTTATTAGTTCAGGGAGGTAATATATGCAATTTAAATTTTTAATTGAGTAAATATGTAGTTTAGAAGTTTTTTAAAGGAAAATATGCAATTCACCCTTTAAATTAAGTTTTGCATAACCTTTTATTTTTTATTTTTTATTTTTTTTTGACAAACATTGGCTTATTAGACTTAAGGGTCGACCCAAGAACCCTACATTCAAAATTGTTTGGGCCCAAGGCCCAACAACACACTTGCGTGTCTTCTTCAAATCTAATTAGTTCAATTGCCTCATGGACTTGTAGTATATGAGTGTGATGTAAAGCAATTGTTTTTAATAACGTTTACAAGACCATCCTCCTGTACCTCCAACCTAAACAAGCCTGAATATGCAACAAGCTTAGATCCGATTATACTCGTATGTCGCAAAGCAATTGATCAGCAAGTATTTATATGTATATTATAACAAAAATACTTGTAAATAACAACTTTGCCCTACATATAACACACGCTTCAGTAGATTAATAATGGGCTTCTTCAATTCTAATACGCATAAAATATAAGGGGCTTTCATGCCAGGGATTCAGAAGGGGCTAGTACAATTTCAACCAAAAAAAAATCATTATAATTACGGTGTTGGGATGAGTTGAGTGGGAGCATGTGGCTCCCCTAAAATCTGGCTGTTCTGGTTTAGTGGTTTAGTGGCGAAGACATAAATCTTTTTCCTATGAGAAACGGATTTGTTTGGTATGGGGTAATGGGATTAGCGAGGGAATGGAATGGACGAGGTAATGAAATGGATAATTACCATTCCATATCTTATTTGGTTAACATGTGGGAATGGAATGAATTGTTGTCGGGTATTGTTTTGTAAGCAAGAAAAGCCGGAGGAATAAAATTGGCGGTGAGCGGTGACAATGGTCGGTGGTGGTGCTGGTGATGGTGGTGGTGGCGGCGACAATGAGTAGCGATGGTGGCGGCAGCGATGGGTGGCGGCGGCGGTGGTGGCCATCGGTGGTTGGCGGTGGCGGAGGCGGCGGTGGGTGGAAGTTGGTGGGTACGAAAGCGGTGGCGGGTTGTGGATGTCGGGGACGGTGGGTGGTGGTGTAACACCCATATAATTTTACTTGAATTTAATAATAATTCATTTCCAATTTATACAAAATATGCCCAGTTAACATAGATTTCATAAGTCAAATTGATAAGTAGCAAAAAGCTTAGTCAACTAAAGACTAAGTTAAACATTCAAAAGTAGTTTAACAATTGTTTACATTCCATAAACATAGTCTATTAAGAGTTAAAACATTGCGGAAGCTTGTAAATTGTGTTTGGTTCTTCAAAAGATAGCTCGATCATCTTCCGGTTAGTTTCCAACATCACCTAAGATCAAAACCACATCAATTGTTAGTTTTGATAAAGTTAAAATGGATATAAACAAGTTCCATGGATCAACAATCAAGAAAAATAAAATTTTCCGGAAGGGGGGGGGGGGGGGGGCCGCGTGACGCCAAGGTGCCTCGCGTCACGTCACGCTAGGCCCTGTTTTTCACAGACTGGTGCTTGGGTTGTTGCTGTATATTCCCAGCTCAAGGTTTAATCAATTTCCAACTTAAAATGGCCATAACTTATGATTCGTAAGTCCGTTTTTAGTGATTCTTTTTCCTATACGTCTGTAATTTCATTACCAACGTGCCTATAACAACAGTCATGCCAAAACTTTAACTTGCGGACAGAAAGTCTATAAGTAGTTATGCATTTGTTCGACCCATTCCTACTTGACACAAATTACTACCATTTAACTAGTAAACTTATGATACTTTATACCCAATATCCCGGGCTTATCATCACCTGCATTTCTTTACCAATCTCATGGTTTAATGCTCTTGTGATTAGTATCTCTATTTTGATTCTCTAAAACACTAAAACAACAACTTGCACAATTAATTGACCCGTTTGGCTCATCTTATGGAATTCCCCAATATGATGA
The DNA here is from genome assembly GCA_030545235.1 of Helianthus tuberosus. Taxonomy (NCBI): domain Eukaryota; kingdom Viridiplantae; phylum Streptophyta; class Magnoliopsida; order Asterales; family Asteraceae; genus Helianthus; species Helianthus tuberosus. The sequence continues at coordinate 24,639,477 of CM060432.1, forward strand.
CTACCAAACGATTCCGGGTCACTCTTAGACTATTAATTTAAGTAACGATCATAGTCGCTACAATTAACACTGTAATTATCCTAAAATGAGACTTCGCATAATTTAACAACAATTTGTTTAATGTAACGGGTCAAGTTACATACCTTTAGTGCACGCCCTTCAACCGCAATTCACCGTCGGCTTGTCCACTTGACGTTCCGGTATCCTTTCCTATAGAGTTCATTTACATCATGTTTAGAACTCTTTTTAATCACATATCGCATAATAGTCAAAACATCACAATTAGGTGTTTCAACTTCAAAATTCTAGTCTCAAGTCTTCTTTGAGGCATTTCAACAAACACTTTAAAGGCAGAATTTTTACATGATTATATAGTAACTTCCTAGCTTATCATCTAGCCCGAATTTCACATAAATCAACCCATTTTACACAATCGTTAGCTTCTAAAACTCTGAAGTCACTTTACAATTGTCAAATTACACTAGAACAACACCCAATTTCCTAGTGTTTATCAAGTTCTACATAACCCACTAATCACCTACAATGGTGTTCATGGATTTTACTAAAATTTCACATGATTTCAACTTGTATTGGTCTAGGGTTTGTCCCTGGACACTGTATTGTTCCTAATTCATCATAGAACTAACATGCAACCATAAATTTCAGAAAATCCCAATTTCATGAGAATTTCGAGTTGAGAGTTTTCATCAAATTTTACATACCTTGTAATCCTCTTGCGATGAGGATCAATAATCTATGCTTTAATTTCGATTTCAACTTGGATTGAGCCTTCAATTTGAAAGTTTAGTGATGTTTTAGGGTTTTGGATAGTGGGGATCGCCCCTGCTTGTTCTTGTACGACCAGACATCCCAAATGGGGTGTTTGGTTTTGTTTTTTTTTATTAAAAATGATAATATAGTTTCAGCCTTTACAACTTAGGCCCCTCCACTTTTGTTCAACATATAGTTTGGTTGTGTTAACCCTATTTCAAGTTATTTCTATACTTATGGTTAACTAGGTTATAATTTCCTAGTTAAACAATATTCTTGTTTATTTAAACTTTATAATTAGAATTATAAAGTTTTATATTTCCGGGGTGTTACAAGTCCACCCCCCTTAAAAAGGTTTCGTCCCCGAAACCAAAGTACGTACCAAATAATGTAGGGTGGAGTCGTCGCATCTCCTCTTCGGACTCCCACGTAGTGTCCGAACCTTTCCTATGCTCCCACTTGATCTTGACTTGATCGATGTGTTTGTTTCGCAAGTGCTTGACATTTCGATCTAAAATCTCCACTGGTCTCACTGCATAATTCAGGCTATTATCCACTTCGATATCATCGTAATGGATATAAGTTGTTTCGTCCGCTAGGCACTTTCGCAATTGCGACACGTGGAACGTGCTATGTATTCCGTTCAACTCTTCCGGTAATTCGAGGCGATAAGCCACCTTGCCGACCCTTCCGATGATTTTAAATCGCCCAATAAACCTCGGGCTTAGCTTCCCCCTTTTTCTAAATCTAATAACGCCCTTCCATGGGGGAACTTTTCGCATAACCATGTCGCTAAACTGGAATTCGATTGGCCTATTCCTTTTATCAGCATACGCCTTTTGCCTGTCTTGAGCCGCTTTCAAGTGTGCCCGAACCACATCAATCTTTTCATTAGTGGCTTGTACTATATCTTGGTGGGCGAGTTCACGTGGACCCACTTCACCCCAACACACCGGGGTTCGGCATTTCCTACCATAGAGCATTTCGTACGGTGCCATTTTGATACTAGCATGGTAGCTGTTGTTATACGAAAACTCGACTAATGGTAGGTAAACATCCCAACTTCCTCCAAAGTCAATTATACACGCCCGTAGCATGTCCTCCAATGTTTGTATTGTTCTTTCACTCTGTCCATTTGTTTGAGGATGGTACGCAGTGCTAATGAACAATTTGGTTCCCATTTGCTCTTGGAAATCTCGCAAGAAATTTGAAGTGAACCGGGTATCCCTATCAGACACGATGGATACTGGTACTCCATGACGTGCTATTATCTCATTAGTATACACTTCTGACATCTTTTCTGACGTATAAGTCTCACAAATGGGAATGAAGTGAGCACTTTTCGTCAATCTATCCACCACTACCCATATGGCATCGAAACCACGATTTGTCTTAGGCAATTTGGTTAATAGGTCCATTGTAATATGTTCCCATTTCAAAACCGGGATTTCTAACGGTTGGAGTTTGCCGTATGGTTTTTGGTGTTCCGCCTTGACTTGTAGACATGTCAAGCATTTTTCCACATACTTCGCCACATCCCTCTTCATTCCAGGCCACCAATAGTTTTGTTTCAGATCATTGTACATCTTGGTCGCACCCGGATGAATTGAATATCGGGATTTATGAGCTTCATCAAGTAGAAGCGTCTTCACCCTACAAGTATTTGGAACCCATATCCTTCCGGATCGAGTCTTCAACCCGTTATTCCCATCCGACAAATCTTTCAACTGGCCAATTATTCTTTCTTTCTTCCAATTCTCCTCTTTCACTGCTTCTAATTGCGCCTCTTGGATACGTTCAAGTATACACGAGGTCACCACAAGCTGCATTGATCTTACTCGTATTGGGACATAGTCCGCTTTTCTACTCAGAGCATCCGCCACCACATTTGCCTTTCCGGGGTGATAGTGTATTTCACAGTCGAAATCTTTCACCGTTTCTAACCATCGCCTTTGTCGCATATTTAACTCCTTCTGATCGAAGAAGTATTTTAAGCTCTTGTGATCAGTGTATATGGTGCACTTTACCCCATATAAATAGTGCCCCCATATCTTTAATGCAAATACCACTGCAGCCAACTCGAGATCGTGCGTGGGATATTTCTTCTCGTGTATCTTCAATTGCCTTGAGGCATAAGCTATAACTTTTCCCCGTTGCATCAAAACGCATCCGAGCCCCGATAGTGAAGCATCCGAATAAACCACCATGTCTTCGACTCCGTCCGGCAATGTCAGTACCGGAGCTTGAGTTAACTTCTCTTTTAGCGTTTGAAACGCTCTTTCTTGTTCTACACCCCAAATAAACTTTTCTTTCTTCCGGGTTAGTTTTGTTAGCGGTGACGCAATCTTGGAGAAATCTTGAATGAATCTCCTATAGTACCCGCAAGCCCCAAAAAGCTTCTAATTTCCGAAGGGTTCTTCGGAGGATTCCATTTTAACACGGCCTCGATCTTTGACAGGTCTACCAATACTCCATCGGCACTTATGATGTGGCCGAGAAATTGCACCTCTCGTAGCCAAAAGGCACATTTAGAGAATTTTGCATACAACCTCTCTCGCCTAAGTGTCTCTAACACCTCTTGTAAGTGGTGTGCATGTTCAGCTTCGCTTTTCGAATACACCAAAATATCATCGATAAACACAATGACTGATTTATCCAACATTGGCTTGCAAACCCGGTTCATGAGGTCCATGAAAGCCGCGGGTGCATTTGTTAGCCCGAATGACATCACGAGGAATTCGTAATGTCCGTATCTCGTGCGGAAAGCCGTCTTCGGCACATCTTCCTCCTTGACCTTTAGTTGGTGATACCCCGATCTAAGGTCAATCTTTGAAAACCAGTTCGCTCCTTGTAATTGGTCGAATAAATCATCTATCCTCGGAAGCGGGTATCGGTTCTTTACCGTGAGTTTGTTTAACTCCCGGTAATCTATACACATCCGCATGCTTCCGTCTTTCTTTTTCACGAACAGTATCGGTGCGCCCCAAGGAGACACACTCGGCCTTATAAATCCCTTGTCAAGCAGGTATTGAATTTGGGACATCAATTCTTGTAATTCCGACGGCGTGAATCGGTACGGTGCTTTAGCTACGGGTTTTGCGCCCGGAATCAATTCGATCTCGAACTCTACTTCCCGTTCAGGAGGTATCCCCGGTAAATCCTCCGGAAACACATCTTCATAGTCTCGTACTACCGGTACAACTTCAATCTTTCGTGATTCTTTCTAGGGCTCATTTGCGTATATCATGAATGCCTTGCATCCTCACTTCATAAGCTTGTGGGCTTTCAACATTGAGCATACTATGGGGTTACCCACTTTTTCGCCATAGATAGTGACGTGCTTCCCGCTCGGAGATGTTAGTTTTATCTCTTTACGAAAACACACGACCTTTGCATGGTGCTGAGATAGCCAATCCATCCCAACTACTACTTGAAATTCCCCCATTGACATCGGGATTAGGTCTATCAAGTATTCCTCATCGTCGATGCTTAATTTGCAGCCTCGACAAACATCACAAACTATAAAACTTTTGTTGTCCCCTATTTCAACTTCTAAGGGCACAGATAATTTCGTCAATACAAATGAAGGATGTCGAATAAATCCATGCGAAATGAAGGATTTATTCGCACCCGTATCAAACAATACACGTGCTGGAATTGAGTTAATTGTGAATATACCTGAGACCACATCGGGTTCTGTTTTCGCTTCAGCCGCGGTAAGTTGGAAGGACCTAGCCTTCGCTTTGGGAGCTTCTGCCGGAGACTCTTTTGTGTCTCTCTTTCCAACCAACTCGGGGCATTTTGACTTTTTGTGGCCGGGTTGATAGCATTTGTAACAAACGGAAACTTTTCCGGGACATAGCGATGCAGTGTGCCCCGTTTTCCCACATACCGGACACGGCTTGTCTTTGAAGCGGCACTCACCCTTGTGCCCCTTTCCACATACTTTACAACTTGGCGACCCGCCTTTAGCCTCTACCTTCTTCCCCGATTCAGCAGTTCTAGCTTTCTTTGTAGGGCTTGGATTCACATCTTGTGCCCTCCGCTCTCCCCTTTCAACTTGTTTCTTTAACTCAATTTCCCGCTCCCGGGCGGTGTTGATGATTTCTGTGAGAGTTTCATATTTTGACGGAGTCATAAACTCCCGGTACTCGGCACTCAGCATGTTGTAATAATAGTATATCTTTTGCTCTTCAGTGGTGACTAACTCGTCACAGAATCTCAGCTTATCCATGAAAATGCCCGTGATCTTATCAATTGTTTCACCCTTTTGTCTTAGCTGGATGAATTCTTCTTTAATCCTGTTAATAACCGCTTTGGGACTATGGTGTTTAAGGAACGGCACCTTAAACTCATCCCAAGTCATGACCCTTGCCGCTTCGGCTCCCATTTCCTTCTTTTTATTGTCCCACCAATCCTTGGCTTGATTTCTCAATTGACCCGTTCCGTAAGCAACAAAGTCACCTACGTCACAGTGGGTTCGTTCAAACACTCCTTCGACATCACTTATCCATCTTTGGCAAATTATCGGGTCAACCTCCTCGTTATAGATTGGCGGTTTACACGCCATGAATTCCTTATACGAACACCCTTTGCGTTCTCCCATTTTATCTTTCATAAGGTTGACACTATCCTCCAACCTTTTAACTCGCTCTTCAACAAGCGACAACACCGTGCTTTGAATTTTGTCTATAAACCCGGATAGACTACCCTCAATTGCCTTCCCTACTTCCTCGGCAATTATTTCTTTCATTTGTTCGGTGCTTGTTTGCATCGGATTATCCTCATTTCCATTAGACATCTTGAAACTGAAATGTTTACATTTAAACGTTAAACATTTCATTCATAACATTGCTTCATTTGTTTCGGTTTAGCCAAGTTCCTAACTTGCTTTAACCGTTCACATTTGGTGCACTTTCCGGGTTTGAGTGTGTTAACACGCTCTTCCCATGCACGTCAATTCTTTTCTCATTCTTACATAAGGCATAATTTGTTAACATAATAAGTTAATTCTTACCGGACGATTGATCAAGCTTGAACCGAACACTTTGATGACAACCTTAAGCTCTGATTACCAACTTGTAACACCCATATAATTTTACTTGAATTTAATAATAATTCATTAACAATTTATACAAAATATGCCCAGTTAATATAGATTTCATAAGTCAAATTGATAAGTAGCAAAAAGCGTAGTCAACAAAAGACTAAGTTAAAACATTCAAAAGTAGTTTAACAATTGTTTACATTCCATAAACATAGTCTATTAAGAGTTAAAACATTGCGGAAGCTTGTAAATTGTGTTCGGTTCTTCAAAAGATAGCTCGATCATCTTTCGGTTAGTTTCCAACATCACCTAAGATCAAAACCACATCAATTGTTAGTTTTGATAAAGTTAAAATGGATATAAATAAGTTCCATGGATCAACAATCAAGAAAAATAAAATTTTCGGAAAGGGGGGGGGGGGGCGCCGCGTGACGCCAAGGTGCCTCGCGTCACGCCAGGCCCTGTTTTTCACAGACTGTTGCTTGGGCTGTTGCTGTATATTCCCAGCTCAAGGTTTAATCAATTTCCAACTTAAAATGGCCATAACTTATGATTCGTAAGTCCGTTTTTAGTGATTCTTTTTCCTATACGTCTGTAATTTCATTACCAACGTGCCTATTACAATAGTCATGCCAAAACTTTAACTTGCGGACAGAAAGTCTATAAGTAGTTATGCATTTATTCGACCCATTCCTACTTGACACAAATTACTACCATTTAACTAGTAAACTTATGATACTTTATACCCAATATCCGGTGCTTATCAACACCTGCATTTCTTTACCAATCTCATGGTTTAATGCTCTTGTGATTAGTATCTCTATTTTGATTCTCTAAAACACTAAAACAACAACTTGCACAATTAATTGACCCGTTTGGCTCATCTTATGGAATTCCCCAATATGATGACTACCAAATGATTCCGGGTCACTCTTAGACTATTAATTTAAGTAACGATCATAGTCGCTACAATTAACACTGTAATTATCCTAAAATGAGACTTCGCATAATTTAACAACAATTTGTTTAATGTAACGGGTCAAGTTACATACCTTTAGTGCACGCCCTTCAACCGCAATTCACTGCCGGCTTGTCCACTTGACGTTCCGGTATCCTTTACTATAGAGTTCATTTACATCATGTTTAGAACTCTTTTTAATCACATATCGCATAATAGTCAAAACATCACAATTAGGTGTTTCAACTTCAAAATTCTAGTCTCAAACCTTCTTTAAGGCATTTCAACAAACACTTTAAAGGCAGAATTTTTACATGATTATATAGTAACTTCCTAGCTTATCATCTAGCCCGAATTTCACATAAATCAACCCATTTTACACAATCGTTAGCTTCTAAAATTCTGAAGTCACTTTACAATTGTCAAATTACACTAGAACAACACCCAATTTCCTAGTGTTTATCAAGTTCTACATAACTCACTAATCACCTACAATGGTGTTCATGGATTTTACTAAAACTTCACATGATTTCAACTTGTATTGGTCTAGGGTTTGTCCCTAGACACTGTATTGTTCCTAATTCATCATAGAACTAACATGCAACCATAAATTTCAGAAAATCCCAATTTCATGAGAATTTCGAGTTGAGAGTTTTCATCAAATTTTACATACCTTGTAATCCTCTTGCGATGAGGATCAATAATCTATGCTTTAATTTCGATTTCAACTTGGATTGAGCCTTCAATTTGAAAGTTTAGTGATGTTTTAGGGTTTTGGAGAGTGGGGATCGCCCCTGCTTGTTCTTGTACGACCAGACATCCCAAATGGGGTTTTTGGTTTTGTTTTGTTTTTTTATTAAAAATGATACTATAGTTTCAGACTTTACAACTTAGGCCCCTCCACTTTTGTTCAACATATAGTTTGGTTGTGTTAACCCTATTTCAAGTTATTTCTATACTTATGGTTAACTAGGTTATAATTTCCTAGTTAAAAAATATTTTTGTTTATTTAAACTTTATAATTAGAATTATAAAGTTTTATATTTCCGGGGTGTTACAGGTGGCGGCGGAGGTGGGTGGCGGCGACGGTGGTGAGTGGTGGGTGGCGGCGGCAGTTGTGGCCGTCGATGGTGGTTGGTGGCGGCGTAGGCGGCAGTGGGTGGGTGGCAACGGTGGCGGATGGGTAGCGATGACGGTGGTGGCGGGTGGCGGAAACTAGTGGGTGGTGGCATTGGTGGTGGGTGGTAGCGACGATGGTGGGTTGTGTTATTGTTAACGAAGGGTGCAAGAGTGGATGAAATGAAAAAAACATGGGGGACGGATAGAATGATTTTGAAGGAATGAAATATCTTATGTGATGGGTGATTCAATTGTATTAACCAACCAAACACCCTTTTCTTCATTCTCTCGTAATGGTTCATTCATTCCGCCTCTCATTCCTTCGTACCAAACACCACATAATTTAATAAAAGTATGCATGGGGACTAAATGTGTTTACTATTATTTTTATTGCTATTACTATTAGAGAATGGATCATGTACATCACAGAAGTTTCGTACAAAGCATACGCGAGTTTGAGAGGAGGATAAGTGGCATTGACTTGAAGGGTAACTTAGTCCTTTCTCACTTGAACCAATTTCCCCTATTGATTTTCAAACAGCTATAACCTTTTCATACGTTAATATTTTTTTAAACATTACACCGTCTTAACGAGTATTTCATTCTCTTTAATTTGAGCAGTCTATTGCTATAGTTTACTTAAAAAATACATGATTTTGAATACACATTAGTCCATTACATGAATACGTGATTTTGAATACCCAGCACATGACTACGTCATTTTGAATACCTATTACGTGATTATACTTTCAATATAAATTCATTACTTGATTACACATTCAATATGATTTGTTATAACTAATGTTATTACAATTATACTTATAACGTAATCACTCAGTGTGTAACACCTGTGCCTTCACGGCTATCAAACAAATACCAAACCAATAAAATATTGTATTTCATACTTGGGATTTGTAAAAATATGTGTATCGTTTACACATATCAACTCTTGTTCGATTTCAAACTCTAAATCGCTTTCTGGATAGTTATACGCGCACCGATGCGTAAATATAACCAGTTTAATGCAACAAACACTCCGGAATAGCGACATAGGCTTAACATACCTTAAATAACCTTTACATAACTTAGAAATAAGTTTTGAAGGCTTTGGTATGGCAAAAGCAAGCTAATTCGCTTACAGGGACTAAACTTGACAAACTGCGAAAGTATGCCAATTTGAACTGTAACATACATTCCGGAGCATGACCATAAGTTAAACATACCATAAATATCCTTTACATAGCTTAGAAATAGGCTTTGAGGGGTTCGGTGTGCTAAAATAAACTTTTGGGTCATTCAGGGACTAAAAGTGTCAAAAAGTGCACAAGTTTGCACTTTTGCCCATAACTTACGTTCTGAATACATCCGGACATCCAAAAATTTATGTAAGCATGACTACATTATATTTTAGTGTTCGCCATAAGAAAAATCCATTCGTCACGTCATTTGGATCGTTTTTCGCGCTTATGCGCATTCCGTCGTAATTAAGCGAACATCGCGTTCGTACGGCCAAACGAACCAACCTCCGGCATATTTTTGAGCATGTTTTGAGTTCCCTATACTTTAACTTCATTTTAGAGCCTTAAAATGAGGTTAACGGGGTTCAAACGCATCGAAAAAGGCCTTAAACACGTGCAGGGACCATTTCTGCCAATTCTGAAACTTTTCTGATTCAGTGGGGTGCTAGCGTAGCGCGAGCACTATAGGCTTACCCGTCGCGCTACGCGACTGCCTAACCAGACCAGATTCAATGTTTTAAACGCGGGTCCCAGCTGTTCGATTCTCAACCGCACATTCTCAATCGTCTAGTCAGCGGATAAGAACCTAATTTCAGCCACCATAAGGTTCCGACAAGTGTACGCCTTGGATCATGGCACGTTTTACAACAAACGATCCTAACGGTTACCCGAAAACTATAAATACCCCATCACCCCAACCTCATTTCTTACAAGAATTCTGATTTGAGAGCTCTAAGTTGAAACCATTGTTTCATACCTGAGTTCTTGGATCGGGATTAGCATTCGGGGACCCTTCGTAAGTATTCTTTCGTTCTTTTCCTTATTTTATTGCTTTTCGAGTCAGAAAGTCAAACTTTGTTTGACTTTCAGCGTTGACCAGTAATGGTCAATGCGAAGTTCGTTGAACTTCGCAACGTGAGTGTAATCACGTTGGTCATAGTCCCTTGGGACTATGCCCACTGATTACCACGTTGTCTAGGGTCGTAGGGTAGGCGATCTAATAAATCGCCTATACCTTCGAGCCCGACCCAGTTTGGTCGATCATTAGGATCCGACCAAATACATTAGGTGACCCTAGTATAGGGCATAACCTTCCGAGGTTATACCCTATGGTCACATCGTTTAAGTAGTTGTATGATAGGTAGTTTATATGCCTTAGGTAAATTACCAGAATACCCTTTTCATGTATAATTGGTAATTAAGCATATGTAACCTAAACTTTTGTCACATAACTGATTATGTAACATGTTTAGGCATATAACACTTGTCATAGGACTAGTTAGACGGTCCGAACGCGTTTCACGCGCACGACGCGTTAAAGTAACGTATGTTACCTTAATGGGTCGCGATGGGTCGAAAGCACTTAGGTTAAGTTTCATTTAGTATGTAGGCTTTGTTAAACCATATCATATGAGTTCCTACACTCATTTGGTTTACAAACCCTCCTGCTACCCAGTCTTCCGATTTAAGTCCGGTTTATTTATATAGTTTTAGATTGCCGACTGATTCTGTGCTCTCTCAAGCTTTGTTTGGTTGTTGTTCAAGACCTCCAAGCATTCTCAGGCGAGTACATTATTCCCCTCTTTTACTGTTTTCAACTGTTTTGGGGTGACTCATATGTGCTAAATGTTTTATCAATGATTTCAATAACAATTACAATAGTTTCAAGAACAATTACAATGTGGTTTCAAGAACAATAACAATTATTTCAAGAACGCTAACAATGATTTCAAGAACGAATACAATGATTTCAAAAACTAATAACAAATTTCAAAAAGTGAACAAACTTGTTGGTTGTAGTTACATGACCGATGACATTCATTAGCAATGATCAAGCCGACCAGTATTAGGTTATGGTACCATAGGATCTGACAAATCCCGTTATTTACTGCACCCATTGTTATGTGTGGGGGTTGTGGGTAGCGACTGAATCTGTAATTATTAACTTATCCTTTGGTAAGGGTTTGTTAAGAACGAGAGCGAGAGCGAGATGGAGCGAGGAACGCGTCAAGAAGGTTTGAATGTTATTAGAGAATCGACCATAAAGTAGTTTCACAATTAAAATATTAACTTACCCTTTGGTAAGGGTTTGTTAAGAACAAGAACAAGTTTTAACATTTGGGTAAACATTTGTACATGATTGACATTTGATCATGTATTTCCCACAAAACATAACTTTGATTTAAACCAAGTTTTACTTCAATACTTTGTTGTTGTGCATATGGTTTAGTTGAGACATTTCACTTGCCATACATGGATATTTGACATAGACATTTGACATGGATATTTGACATAGACATTTGACATGGATATTTGACATAGACATTTGACATGGATATTTGACATAGACATTTTGACATGATTTACATCTTGACATGAATACTTTGACATATTATTCAATACATTTGACAATTGATTTAAACATAGACATTTTACATTGTTTGGTTTGGTTTGATTAAGTGATTAAGTAACGATGCGTGTATAATATGATACAAACATGGTGGATACGCCGCTGGTACTTCCTATATATAAGTGTTTGTATGGTATTACATATTGTAGCGTTATTTGAATCATTTCAGTTTGAGACATAGAACATTTTATACAAGTAACATACTTTTCACAAGACATTTATTTACAAACAACTTATCTTATAAAGACTCATTTTACATGGTTATTCATTTAATCATGCATTATTCTCTTATTAATACATATCATCTAAACTTATTATTTTTCAAATGATTTACAAAGACAAAGCAAATTACAAGGTTCATGACTAAACATTTTCTTAAACTGAAGTCATGAATCTTATTTTCACAAAACCTATGTACTCGCCAGCATTTCTTTGCTGACCTCGTTTTCACATATGTTTCAGGTATTGTTGGATGATATCGATTGATAAGATGCATGCTCACATAGGACTGGACAAGGCCTTAGTGACTCAATAATAATGATAGACTATGTCTAATTTATGTATTTAGATTTCCAGACGATGTAATTATTCAATGTTTAATAAAACGAAACACTTTTGGTATCCATGGTTATGAAACATTTATTTCTGTTGCAACACGCCCCGATGTTTCCGCCGCGATTTGTTGTTTTACGCGGTCGGGGTGTGACAGAAAAGATGGTATCAGAGCCAATGGTTATAGGGAATTAGGTTATTAGTAATGCTTTGACCTAGTCTATAACCTTCTTAGGACCCTAACGCGAGTTTACTTGCGTTTAGTCATAAAACAATACTGTCACCTATCCTTAGGCGACGACCACAACAAGAACATAAATTTCAAAACCGCTTTGAAAACTAATCATCTGTTCTAGGATGATTGATTACTAGGTTTTGAACCCTCTGTTATATGGTTTTGAACCCCTTTGAATTTTTCAAAATCTCGTCAAGGTTTTGGGTTTTAAATAATGTGAACACGTGCAAACTGGAAGGGTGAATGCCTGTATTCTGGGTTTTCTGTCTAGGCAAGCACTTCGTATACATCTCATCAGACGCGAGACCAGTTGTGCTTACCTGGGAATTCTTGGGATGAGTGTTCACTTATAGGCGAGCATGTCTTCGCGATACATTATTTTTAACCTATTTACTTTGACTAATCACCAAGGTCGTTTGTTGCTTTGTAGTAACAAACAAATGACCACTATCCTTGCTTTCATCAGATTTGTTTCATCTCATTCTTTTCGTCTAAATTCTCTCACTCGTTTCCTTTCATGTTTCCTGTTTTAGACAATGCCTCCTCGACACGAAAACCAGATAGAGACTGCCGAGCTGGCAGAAATCATTGCGCAGCAAATGGCTGCTCAATTCCCAAACCTCTTTGCTCAATGGAACCAAGCCAACAACAACAACAATGTGTTATGCAAATACAAGGATTTCAACCAGGCTAAACCACTCAAGTTTAGTGGTTCTGAAGGAGCAACTGGGCTTCTTCAGTGGTTCGAGAGCATAGAGAATACTTTTCGCCATGTGCAGTGTCCGGAAAATCGCAAGGTAGAGTTTTCTTCGAGCGTATTTCAGAAGAGGGCTTTGACATGGTGGAACGGGGTTATGAGAGACAGAGGTGCTGAAGTTGCTCTCGCACAGACATGGGCTGAACTGAGAGCCCTTATGATGAGGGAATTCTATCCTCGTCATGAACAGCGAGCTTTGGAGAAGGAATTTGATGAGTTGAAGCAAGATAGTGGTGAGCACAGGGCGTATACTGATAGGTTTGAGGAGCTGAGTCTGCTTTGCCCGACAATGGTTACCCCACTTGACATAGCTATCGAAAGGTACATCGACGGCCTACCTGACTCGGTACAAGACATCCTTACTGGTAGTAACCCTGCCACACTCCGTCAGGCGATCGAGTTATCAGCGACATTGACTGAGTCGCAGATTCGGAAGAACAAGTTACACAGGAAGGGTGACAAGGGCAAGAAATAGTCAGCTGACAAGGAGGATAGCAAGAAAGGTCAAAACAAGAAGGGTAAGGAAGATGAGACGTCAAAGAAATCAAGGAAGCGAAAGGGTGGTCAAAACTTTGCGGTTACAGCACAGACTGCTCAGAACCCGCGAAACTTACCAGCTCAGCCACCTGCAAAGAAAGCATATGCCGGTACCGCACCTTATTGTGCACGCTGCAACGGTCATCACGCAGTACAACAAGCTTGCTGGCAATGCACGACGTGTGGTAAACTTGGGCATTTGGCCAAGGTTTGTCGTTTGGGACAAAATCAGGTTGCTTAGGTTCAAGCTCCGGTTCAAGGGAATGCTGTGAGATTTCCACTGGGTTCATGTTTCAACTGCGGAGAGATTGGTCACTTCCGCCACAACTGCCCAAGACTGGTGAATGCAAATGCTAACGCAAACCCGAATGCGAACGTCAACGTCAATGTGAATCCAGCACGCGGTCGAGTGTTTAACATCAATGAGGCACTCAATGATGAAGGAGTGAACAATTAGCAGTTTGTTTTTCCTCTGGTTGTTATCTTGTAACATTTAAAGACAATGCGGATGTTATATAAATAAAATTTGTGGTTTTATTTTTAACTAATGCAATTGTATGAATGTTTGATTCAACCTTATGATGTTAACACAAAGACAAAACTACTCGTGTGGTTCTGTCATTTTTATGATCACTTGTAATCTCCCTAAGAACCTCAAACACTTACTTCTTTTAAATCTAAAGTATCTTATCGTCTTGCACCATTCGAGATGCAAGAATTATCAAAACAGCTTCAAGAGTTGTCTGATAAAGGATTCATCAGTCCGAACTTTTCACCTTGGAGAAACTCCTATACTCTTTGTGAAAAGAAAGATGGATCTTTTCGAATGTATATCGATTAACGTAAGCCTGGTGAGCTTACCATCAAGAATCGATATCCCCTACCTTAAAATCGATGATCTTTCCGATCATCTGCAGGGCGCTTCATGCTTTTCCAAGATCGATTTGCGTTCTGGGTATCATCAACTTCGTATGCTCGAAGAAGATATTCCCAAAACGGCTTTCTGCACGAAGTATGGCCATTACGAGTTTACAGTCAGGCCTTTTTAGGTTGACAAATACTCCAGCCATCTTCAAGGACTTAATAAATAGAGTCTGCAAGCCTTATTTGGATCAGATCGTCATTGTTATTATTGATGACATCTTGAACTATTCATGTCCTGAGCCGATCACGATCAACACCTTCGTTGACATCGGAGCCCTGATTGAATTCCTTGTACACCTTAAAATGTACAATACAACTCAATTAGGACAAACCGAATTCCTTTTAAGATCTTCCTATCTTCATAGTTAGATTCTTGAAAATATTTAAGGTGCCAAAGGAAATCCATGGATTGGGTTCCTGGTATGCTTTAAATACCCGTGTCCAAAGATAACAAATTAAAGGTCAAATTGAACGGTTATGCGATTGAACGAGTATGCAACTATGCAATTATGTGTTTATGAGTTATGTGTTCTCCTCTATGTTTTTGTGTTTTTATACTTTGGATAATTCGTTATCCAAATCCTCGCAGGATCTTTCATATCTTCATATGAGGGATTCGTAGCAGGATAGTCAAAAGGTACTACCTTAAATCCTTAATGGGCTTCTATGTAATAGATAAGACCCTTGGATTTTATAGTATCACTCCATGATTCATAAGAGACCCTTTTGGTGGTCTAGTCAAAAAGATTGATTCACAATTTGGTGAAGAACGACATCTAGTGATGTAGCTGAACAGACTCCTTGATAGTCTATTTAGATCATTTATTGATTTAATTAAAAGGACTCTATGGCGGTCTAGTCACACTCATCACAGGTTTGTTCATTTGGTTTTACACTACACATTATAAAATAGACTGTGTGAACGGTGCAAGGAATTATCTGATTATGGACGCGTACATAATTATGAAATTTAGTGCACAGAAACACAGTAAGATTTATTATGTGTAAGAACCGATAGTGACAACAATAACGAAATGAGGACGATGTAATGGAGGTACGGTGGACGCACCAATGATGCTTCATATACTTGTATATAAGTATCCCTCTTACATTGCAAGCATGATGTTATTAAAGTTACTAGAAGTTCAGAACCCTAACCAATGTTGTTTGATCTTTTCAACTTCATGTTTTCAAGCTCTCACAAGTTTCCTCTAAATAAATTTCGGGACGAAATTTCCTAAAGTAGGGGAGACTGTAACACCTGTGCCTTCACGGCTATCAAACAAATACCGAACCAATGAAATATTGTATTTCATACTTGGGATTTGTAAAAATATGTGTATCGTTTACACATATCAACTCTTGTTCGATTTCAAACTCTAAATCGCTTTCTGGATAGTTATACGCGCACCGATGCGTAAATATAACCAGTTTAATGCAACAAACACTCCGGAATAGCGACATAGTCTTAACATACCTTAAATAACCTTTACATAACTTAGAAATAAGTTTTGAAGGCTTTGGTATGGCAAAAGCAAGCTAATTCGCTTACAGGGACTAAACTTGACAAACTGCGAAAGTATGCCAATTTGAACTGTAACAGACATTCCGGAGCATGACCATAAGTTAAACATACCATAAATATCCTTTACATAGCTTAGAAATAGGCTTTGAGGGGTTCGGTGTGCTAAAATAAACTTTTGGGTCATTCAGGGACTAAAAGTGTCAAAAAGTGCACAAGTTTGCACTTTTGCCCATAACTTACGTTCTGAATACATCCGGACATCCAAAAATTTATGTAAGCATGACTACATTATATTTTAGTGTTCGCCATAAGAAAAATCCATTCGTCACGTCATTTGGATCGTTTTTCGCGCTTATGCGCATTCCGTCGTAATTAAGCGAACATCGCGTTCGTACGGCCAAACGAACCAACCTCCGGCATATTTTTGAGCATGTTTTGAGTTCCCTATACTTTAACTTCATTTTAGAGCCTTAAAATGAGGTTAACGGGGTTCAAACGCATCGAAAAAGGCCTTAAACACGTGCAGGGACCATTTCTGCCAATTCTGAAACTTTTCTGATTCAGTGGGGTGCTAGCGTAGCGCGAGCACTATAGGCTTACCCGTCGCGCTACGCGACTGCCTAACCAGACCAGATTCAATGTTTTAAACGCGGGTCCCAGCTGTTCGATTCTCAACCGCACATTCTCAATCGTCTAGTCAGCGGATAAGAACCTAATTTCAGCCACCATAAGGTTCCGACAAGTGTACGCCTTGGATCATGGCACGTTTTACAACAAACGATCCTAACGGTTACCCGAAAACTATAAATACCCCATCACCCCAACCTCATTTCTTACAAGAATTCTGATTTGAGAGCTCTAAGTTGAAACCATTGTTTCATACCTGAGTTCTTGGATCGGGATTAGCATTCGGGGACCCTTCGTAAGTATTCTTTCGTTCTTTTCCTTATTTTATTGCTTTTCGAGTCAGAAAGTCAAACTTTGTTTGACTTTCAGCGTTGACCAGTAATGGTCAATGCGAAGTTCGTTGAACTTCGCAACGTGAGTGTAATCACGTTGGTCATAGTCCCTTGGGACTATGCCCACTGATTACCACGTTGTCTAGGGTCGTAGGGTAGGCGATCTAATAAATCGCCTATACCTTCGAGCCCGACCCAGTTTGGTCGATCATTAGGATCCGACCAAATACATTAGGTGACCCTAGTATAGGGCATAACCTTCCGAGGTTATACCCTATGGTCACATCGTTTAAGTAGTTGTATGATAGGTAGTTTATATGCCTTAGGTAAATTACCAGAATACCCTTTTCATGTATAATTGGTAATTAAGCATATGTAACCTAAACTTTTGTCACATAACTGATTATGTAACATGTTTAGGCATATAACACTTGTCATAGGACTAGTTAGACGGTCCGAACGCGTTTCACGCGCACGACGCGTTAAAGTAACGTATGTTACCTTAATGGGTCGCGATGGGTCGAAAGCACTTAGGTTAAGTTTCATTTAGTATGTAGGCTTTGTTAAACCATATCATATGAGTTCCTACACTCATTTGGTTTACAAACCCTCCTGCTACCCAGTCTTCCGATTTAAGTCCGGTTTATTTATATAGTTTTAGATTGCCGACTGATTCCGTGCTCTCTCAAGCTTTGTTTGGTTGTTGTTCAAGACCTCCAAGCATTCTCAGGCGAGTACATTATTCCCCTCTTTTACTGTTTTCAACTGTTTTGGGGTGACTCATATGTGCTAAATGTTTTATCAATGATTTCAATAACAATTACAATAGTTTCAAGAACAATTACAATGTGGTTTCAAGAACAATAACAATTATTTCAAGAACGCTAACAATGATTTCAAGAACGAATACAATGATTTCAAAAACTAATAACAAATTTCAAAAAGTGAACAAACTTGTTGGTTGTAGTTACATGACCGATGACATTCATTAGCAATGATCAAGCCGACCAGTATTAGGTTATGGTACCATAGGATCTGACAAATCCCGTTATTTACTGCACCCATTGTTATGTGTGGGGGTTGTGGGTAGCGACTGAATCTGTAATTATTAACTTATCCTTTGGTAAGGGTTTGTTAAGAACGAGAGCGAGAGCGAGATGGAGCGAGGAACGCGTCAAGAAGGTTTGAATGTTATTAGAGAATCGACCATAAAGTAGTTTCACAATTAAAATATTAACTTACCCTTTGGTAAGGGTTTGTTAAGAACAAGAACAAGTTTTAACATTTGGGTAAACATTTGTACATGATTGACATTTGATCATGTATTTCCCACAAAACATAACTTTGATTTAAACCAAGTTTTACTTCAATACTTTGTTGTTGTGCATATGGTTTAGTTGAGACATTTCACTTGCCATACATGGATATTTGACATAGACATTTGACATGGATATTTGACATAGACATTTGACATGGATATTTGACATAGACATTTTGACATGATTTACATCTTGACATGAATACTTTGACATATTATTCAATACATTTGACAATTGATTTAAACATAGACATTTTACATTGTTTGGTTTGGTTTGATTTGATTAAGTGATTAAGTAACGATGCGTGTATAATATGATACAAACATGGTGGATACGCCGCTGGTACTTCCTATATATAAGTGTTTGTATGGTATTACATATTGTAGCGTTATTTGAATCATTTCAGTTTGAGACATAGAACATTTTATACAAGTAACATACTTTTCACAAGACATTTATTTACAAACAACTTATCTTATAAAGACTCATTTTACATGGTTATTCAGTTAATCATGCATTATTCTCTTATTAATACATATCATCTAAACTTATTATTTTTCAAATGATTTACAAAGAAAAAGCAAATTACAAGGTTCATGACTAAACATTTTCTTAAACTGAAGTCATGAATCTTATTTTCACAAAACCTATGTACTCGCCAGCATTTCTTTGCTGACCTCGTTTTCACATATGTTTCAGGTATTGTTGGATGATATCGATTGATAAGATGCATGCTCACATAGGACTGGACAAGGCCTTAGTGACTCAATAATAATGATAGACTATGTCTAATTTATGTATTTAGATTTCCAGACGATGTAATTATTCAATGTTTAATAAAACGAAACACTTTTGGTATCCATGGTTATGAAACATTTATTTCTGTTGCAACACGCCCCGATGTTTCCGCCGCGATTTGTTGTTTTACGCGGTCGGGGTGTGACACAGTGTGTTTCACATAAAACATTATAATGAAATCACGTAATAACTGAATGGTTATTTAAAATCACGTAGTCACTTAATAATACATAGTCAACTATTGTAACGTAATTACGTAATCACTTAGTGTAGTTCAACATTCTATAATGAAATCACGTAATCGGTATTTGAAATCACGTAGTCATGTGCTGGGTATTCAAAATTACGTAATCACGTAATGAGTATTCAAAATCATGTATTTTTATAAGAAAACTATAGCAATAGGCTGCTCGAATTAAAGAGAATGAAATGCTCGTTAATACAGTGTAATTTTTTTTAAATATTAATGTATGACTATTTGTTTCTTTAATTGTTTTAACCTTATATTTACGAAAAAGTAACTGCCTAGTTTTGTATCATTGATCTTGGGAGATCAATGGTTGAACTTATCTTCTACACTTAGTACAAAAAATCTCTCTCTTAGATGATCCCTTATTATTACTATCAATATATGGTACCGCATAATACTAACGGGATAGAACAAACGAAAAGGAATAGCCCTAATATATAGTTAGTGGCGGCTTTGATGGTGTGCGGGGAGGATCTCCACATAAGGCCCGTGATATAGTAATAGAACATTATGGAAGGACACATTTTTTCAAGCTCGAACATGGTACGTGAATTCTCAAAGACGCCTCTGTATATAGTTGTCAACTTGTCAAATACTAGAAACCAAAAAAGCATATATCCAGCTTATACCAGCATGGCTTAATATGAGGATTCCAATCCAACGTAAAAGCGAGTGAACTCATGATATGTGGCTTCTAACCTAACCATAATAATTAATTTTCGATCTCTTTTATATAGATGCTTAACTTTTCTTTAAATTTTAATATCTATTTTGAATGCAAGTTCTTTTACATTGTGTTCTTCGTTAATATCAACATTACCAAAGAACCAGCCTTGCTACATATAAGTCAGCCCGAGCTTTATATCGCTTTTAGACATAATATATCAAAATTAATGTAAAGTTTCAAATAATCTTTCAACTTATTTTTTATTGATTAAAGGTTATAGTAGGCTTGTAGTTCATTTAATAAAATTCCTTTATTTGTTTTTATTTTTTTAAATTACTTTCCTGTAATGGAGTTTTAAAATATTTTATTATGATGCTTGAGATTTTAAAGAGATTATAGTAGGCTTGTAGTTGTAGTTCATTTATTTAAATTACTTTCCTTTAATTATTTTTATTTTTTTAATTGCTTTGCTGTAATGGAGTTTTAAAATATTTTATATTGTGATGCTTGACATTTTTAAAGTAAAATGCTCGAATAGTCTTTGTGGTTTGTCAAAATAACACATATAGTTCTCAACTTTTGGAAATTACATTCATGTTTCCTATGGTTTTACACTTTGTTATATAAGAGTAACAAAGTATAAAACCATAGGGAGCATGAGTGTAATTTCCAAATGTTTGGGACTATATGTGTAATTTTGACAAACCACAGGGACTATTCGGGCATTTACTCTTATATAAAAAAGCGCTAACTAGTAGACTTTTCTTACAATCCTTAGTGAAAAAAAAGGCAGAGTAAATTACGATTTTCGCACATGTGATTATATCACTTTTACCCTATTAGTATAACAAGGAAACTTTTGTCATCTGTACCCTCAATGTCTCTTTATCTAACTATTTTGACCCTGCGATTAACACCATTCATAACCCAGGTTAATAAACAGTCACATGTTCCTTACATGATGGGCAATTAAGTAATTTCAGCTACCCACTAAATAAATATAATAGATAATCTATAACCACCACCATCACATCTCTCCCTCTCCTTCTCCCTATATCTCTCTCTGAAGGTTGTTTAAATTTTGTACATAACTACAATTAAACTAGATTCCCAAATTAAAATCCAATAAGAACCCTAGTGTCTTCTCCATAAAATCAATCATGCTTTGTTATTGATGCTACAAATTTGTTGGCTCATGTAATCCTTCCTGAAGAACAGATGTGTCACACCCCCAAAATCCACCTGCGGAGTATCACCGCTTGGGGAGCGTGACTGACCAGGATCAAGCCACCAATCATATCGAACAAAAGTAAAAAGTAATGTATTTCAACCAAACCAATATGAAAGGTGTTCAAAACATAAGTATTATTCAATGTTTAGCGGAAGCACAAAAGTAAACCCAATCATAAGTAAAAGTATGTAATGGCATAACGTCAAATCAAACATCCATGATCCATGTCCACAACGACTGCGCCTCCCGTGCAAGCTCCATAAGTACCTAAGGTCCTGCAAGGCATGTAACAGTGGATCAACAACTAGTTGAGCGAGTTCACAGAATGTAAATGCGTGATAGTAAGTTCGTAAGTAACATGTGGCTCTACTGGGCCGATAGTACGTTCTATTGGTGGGGGCTTCCCATGTTGTATATCCACTAGACTATTCCTAACCATAAGTACCCTTCCCAATCCGAGGATAGTAGTACGTATAAGTTTACGTAGGTTTTACGTAAGTGCCCTTCCCAACCGAGGACAGTACGTAGCAAGTACGTAGGTTTAGCGCTGGCGTCCTTCCCAATCCGAGGACGGTAGTACGTAGATTTAGCACTGGCGTCCTTCCCAATCCGAGGACGGTAGTACGTAGGTTTTACGTAGGTTTAGTGCTGGTGTCCTTCCCAATCCGAGGACAGTACGTAGGCTTTGTATAGAATTTGGCACAGGCATCCTTCCCAATCCGAGGACCGTGGTAAGTAGTCTAGTGGTAATGTAAGTACAGGTAATCATTCAATCCCATTCCCAACCCAACTGGGGAATCCCATGCCTTGGTACAAGTGTGAACTCACCTTGGTTTGCTCGGTATGCTAAGTATGTGCTCAAAGTAAATCAATCACTTCCTAGAGTATGCACGTATAGAATAATCAGTTTGTGTTCAAGTTATACACGTATAAACATGTAGCACGTAATCACAATCATATACAAGATGGTTACACTTAACAGGATTATCACTTAACAAAGTTAACATACTTAACTACGTTAATCAATTTAACAGGATTTATCCACTAACATGTTAATCACTGACAGAGTTAACAAACATCGTATAACCCAGTTTACTGTACAGAAGTCTTTGACGAAATCACTATACACAAAAACACTTGTGCCGAAATCCTATGTTGGGCGAAAACCCCATTGGGCCGAAATCACTTTGTGATTTCGTCGAGGTCTAATCAAGTGGGGTGGGTTTTCGTTGGGCAAACATCATCAACAGTAGTCACGCACAACTCTAATGGTTGTCTAAAATTACATGATTAATCATCTTCAAAATCAGTTAAATAAATCGTTGATATCTAACATATAATTTGCTGAAATCATGTGAGACCAAGATTACAATTCAATCAATATATCATCATTAAAAATCAACAGTAGCCGACCAGTGTATGTTGTTGTCATGTTGCCATCAAACTAACTTATATTATATAATACAATCCCATGATTCAACAAGTTAGACATTCAGTATGCGTGGAACCCTAGTCATCCTTGACTAATGATAGTACTTATCACATTATATGCAATTAAAAAAAAAACACATAAAGCAACCACATGACTTCTGACATCCTCATGCAAAAACATTAAATTTTTCTGCACCCTCAATGTAATTCACATGCATAATAATCATCACTCACAATAAATTTATCACAGCCAAATACCAGAACCGATTGAAGCATTAGGGATTATTAACAACTTATCATTAGTCAATCATAACCGTTAACTCATGATAACCCTAGCATACAATCACTATCACCTCACACTAATAGTTGATTCGTGGTAACAAGTAGGTGGTTCAAGATGGATTTAATCAATTAACTATCAACAGAAGATTACTAACCCAAATAGGATGAACAACGAATATGCAAGGGTCTTCGAGGTTTCGAGTCTGCCGTCGGGTATAAGGGAAACGAGAGAGAGAGAATGAAAGGTGATTAGGGTTTGCAAGTATGGTAAAGGTTGGGGTTTGTTCTACTATCCCCCTTTATCTTTCACGTAATCAAATAAATATATGGACTAGATGTTTGGGCCTGTTGTAATGCTAGTCGCAATAGAGGATTGGGCCGGTTATAGTTGGAAATCAAAACGTATTACAAGCGTGCACAGTTGCGAAATAAACAAGTCATGTAACAAACAACTTAAACACTAAACGTGCAATAAATACAAAAGTGGAAATGTCGGAAACTCGAGTTGTCACATTATCCCCAACTTGAAAGAAATTTCGTCCCGAAATTTAGCATGCGGTTACTGAGGAAGCTAGGTAAGTTGTATCGCTCACTGGTTTTCCTGGGGTGTCACATCATCCCCCCGTTGATTTGGAATTTCGTCCCGAAATTCTGTAGTAGCTTCAGTCTCAGTAGTGGTTGCATTGGTTCCGAATAACTGGGGATACTTGAGTTTTATTTGATCTTCACGCTCCCAGGTGAACTCTGGGCCGCGACGGGTGTTCCAACGAACTCGAACAAGAGGTATTCTAGTGTTCTTGAGGACCTTAACATCCCGGTCCGTGATTTCAATAGGTTCCTCGACGAATCGCAACTGCTCGTCGATAGTGAGCTCCTTCAAAGGAACTACGAGGGTCTCATCTGACAGACACTTCTTCAGATTCGACACGTGAAAGACGTTGTGAACTGCACTGCGTTCAGCTGGTAAGTTCAGTCTGTAGGCCACCCTGCCTATCTTTTCAATAACTTTGAATGGTCCGACATATCGCGGATTGAGCTTGCCTCGTTTGCCAAAACGAACCACACCCTTCCAGGGTGAAACTTTGAGTAGCACTAGATCCCCAACCTGGAACTCGAGTGGTTCCCTGTCTTTATCAGCGTATGCTTTCTGACGGTCCCGAGCTGCCGCCATGAGTTGTCGTATCTGAGCGATCTTTTCTGTTGTATCAACTACGAGTTCTGGACCTGTGATTTGACTATCACCCACCTCTGCCCAACAAAGAGGTGACCGGCATTTACGCCCGTACAATGCCTTGAATGGAGCAGCTTTAATGCTTGTGTGGTAGCTGTTGTTGTACGAAAATTCCACAAGTGGCAGATGTTTTTCCCAACCATTTCCAAAGTCGATTACGCACGCCCGAAGCATGTCTTCTAGAGTTTGAATAGTGCGCTCAGACTGCCCATCCGTCTGAGGATGATAAGCTGTGCTCATGTCTAAACGAGAACCAAAAGATTTGTGCATTGCTTGCCACAGTTCTGAAGTAAAACGTGCGTCACGATCAGAGATAATAGAGGTTGGCACCCCGTGCCTCGAAACCACTTCTTTTAAGTAGATGTCTGCTAAGGTAGAGAACTTGTCTGTTTCCTTAATAGCCAGGAAGTGAGCAGACTTTGTGAGTCGATCCACGATCACCCAAATAGTATCATTTCCGCGCTGAGATCTAGGTAGGCCAGTAACAAAATCCATGGAAATTTGTTCCCATTTCCATTGTGGTATCTCAGGTTGTTGAAGTGGACCTGAAGGTTTCTGGTATTCGGCTTTGACTCTCGCACAAGTCAGGCACTTGCTAACGTATGTTGCTATGTGGGCCTTCATGCTAGGCCACCAGTATGTAGTTTTGATATCGTGGTACATTTTATCCGAACCTGGATGTACCGAGTAGCGAGACTTATGAGCTTCATCCATTACAAGCTCGCGTAAGTTGCCATAAAGTGGAACCCAAATGCGTCCTGTGACGTAGTAAGCACCATCTTCCTTTTGTTCTAAACGTTGTCTTGAGCCACGTAGGGCTTCAGCCCTGACATTTTCTGATTTCAATGCTTCTACCTGAGCATCTCATATCTGAGAAGGAAGACTAGACTGTATAGTGAGTTGTAAAGCTCGCACGCGCTTAGGCGCGGTGTCCTTTCGACTGAGGGCGTCAGCCACAACATTGGCTTTGCCTGGGTGGTACTTGATTGAGCATTCCTAGTCATTCAACAGTTCGACCCATCGTCGCTGTCGCATATTCAGTTCCTTCTGTTTGAATATATGTTCGAGGCTTCTGTGGTCAGTGTAGATAGCACATTTGGTACCGTACAAGTAGTGTCGCCATATCTTAAGTGCAAAAACAACCGCTCCCAGCTCTAAATCGTGTGTAGTGTAATTCCGTTCGTGAACCTTAAGTTGGCGCGAAGCATAAGCAATAACTTTATCCCGTTGCATCAATACACATCCAAGACCCTGGATAGATGCATCGCAGTAGGCTACAAAATCGTCCGTGCCTTCAGGCAATGGGAGAATAGGTGCGCTACAGAGTCTATCCTTTAAGTGTTGGAACGCTGTATCCTGTGTATTTCCCCAACAGTAAACAACACCCTTCTGCGTCAGTAGTGTAAGTGGCTGAGCAATCTTTGAGAAGTCTTTGATGAACCGTCTATAATAACCCGCCAAACCCAAGAATTGGCGTATTTCTGTTGGTGTGCGAGGTGCAGGCCAGTTCTTGATCGAATCCACCTTGGATGGATCTACATGAATCCCATCCTTGTTTACCACGTGGCCTAAGAAGTGGACTTCACGAAGCCAGAAGTCACATTTAGAAAACTTAGCGTATAGCTGTTCCGTTCGTAGAAGTTCCAAAATAAGTCGTAAGTGATGCTCGTGCTCATCCTGACTCTTCGAATAAATCAGGATGTCGTCGATGAAAACCATGATGAACTTGTCAAGATAGGGTTTGCACACCCTGTTCATAAGATCCATGAAAACTGCAGGCGCGTTCGTTAGCCCGAATGGCATGACCATAAACTCGTAGTGGCCGTAGCGAGTTCTAAATGCTGTTTTGGAGACGTCCTCATCTCGGACTCTCAGTTGATGATACCCCGACCTTAGATCAACCTTCGAGTAATAGCTCGACCCTTGCAACTGGTCGAATAAGTCGTCAATGCGTGGAAGAGGATAGCGATTCTTCACAGTCACCTTGTTCAGTTCGCGGTAGTCTATACACATGCGGAAGGTACCGTCCTTCTTCTATACAAATAACACCGGGGCTCCCCAGGGCGAAGAACTAGGTCGTATGAATCCCTCATCCAAGAGTTCTTGTAGCTGCGCTGATAATTCTTCCAATTCTGATGGAGTTAGGCGATACGGTGCGCGAGCTAGAGGTGCTGCTCTAGGAGTTTGTCGCCATGAATCACCAAAGGTTCTTAACCAGCATGAGGAATGCGGACGTTCTTTTCTTTGCAAAGAATCTCTGCTCGAAGTTGAGGTAGCCAATCCATACCGATAACGATGTCGAAACCATCACAACATTGGGGTCATTCCTAGCATCATCTTGACCAATCACGAACACTCGACCCCTGGCACCATTTCCGTCGTTATTACCCCCCGTTGTTGTCTTCCCTAGTTCCCGTTTCCTTGGTTGTGGTTCTGATTCTGGTTCTGGTTCAACCGTGGGTAGTGTCTTTTGAAGTGACCTTCAGCATCATCTGATAACATCCCTTGTTACCCTGCTGTTGCCGCCGATTCTATAGATCTTGTGATCGTTGTTGTTGGTTCTGGTTTGCAGGACGTGAGTTTCTACCATCTTTGGTTCCATGACCAAGCTTGTTTCATTAATGACAATGATTGCGTTTGCACTGCTCGCTGTGGTGCAAGTTACATCGTTTGCGCTTAGGGTGGTTTCCCCTGTATCCACCCTGCCCTTGAATACTAAATGTTGCTGATCAGGACTTTAGTTGTCATCGACCTTTCACTGCTGTGCCTGGGACGAAATCGTAGTCGAACCCTTGCTAGAGGTTCCATCCCACTTTCATCCGTTGTCACTGAGGGTAGCAGAAGTAGTTGAAGTAGTAGCGCTGATACGTTGAGGCAGCTTGTTCTGTTCCACTGCCTGGTCTGTGAGACGATGAGCAAGATGAGTAACATCTTGAATAGTAGCAAGTTTAGCCGTCTTCACATGGTTTTGAATTCCTGGTACTAAGCCTTTGAGGTACAGCCCAAAGCTCTTTATGGGAGGATCCACCATAGTTGGACACCAAAATTGCCAGTTTGTTGGATCGTTATTGTGCACGCTTCTATCTCTGACCCCGTCATCTTCATGTTAAAGGACTCCACTTCCAACTTGTGGATGGTATCATAACTACTGTATTCACGTTTGATAGGTTCCTTAAAATCATTCCATGGGGTGGCATTAGCAGCCGCCAGCCCCAGCATCGTAACTTGCGCGTTCCACCCAGTTTGCGCAGTACCTTCGAGAACATCAGTGGCATATTTCATCTAACGAGCCTCAGGTCATTCGCACCTTTGAAGGCCGATTCGAGTTCCTCGAACTAATGGAGGAGTCCAACAGCTCCTTCAGTGTCGCTGAAAGTAGTAGGACGACAGTCCATAAAAGTCTTGTATGTGCATACAGGTGGCTGAGCGTGTTGACTTGTCGTGTGCGTAAGAGTAATCAAAATTAAGCACAAGTGTTGAGTTACGAGAGTAGGATCTAAAGATCCTAGAGTAAGTGGTGATGGCAGGTTACACCTCCTGCCTGGGCAGTTGCGAGTGCTGCAGTAACTTGTTCAGTGATCGAAGCCGCCAACTGGGCTTGAGTTAGGTTAACGCGTCCACTCATGATCTTGACATCAAGGAGAACATGTGTAAGAGAGGTTCGCGAATAGTGCGATGACAGAAGAGAGTGAGCACATAAGCGTTTTCAAGCAATAACGAATAGTAGGTTCTGAAATCTGAGCATACCACGAGCAAAGTTCTATGTAATTCTAGCAAGTAGGTAAAGTAACATGAATAGTACTACCTATGATGTTGAGCCTTGCACGTGGAGCGAAGCGTCGTTGTGGATCGTTGAGAGCACTGTTCTGGTTATAGTCTGGTTTTAATAAAAACGTTTTCCCCGTATTAAAACCGAGTTCTCTATAACCAATGGCTCTGATACCAATCTGTCACACCCCCAAAATCCACCTGCGGAGTATCACCGCTTGGGGAGCGTGACTGACCAGGATCAAGCCACCAATCATATCGAACAAAAGTAAAAAGTAATGTATTTCAACCAAACCAATATGAAAGGTGTTCAAAACATAAGTATTATTCAATGTTTAGCGGAAGCACAAAAGTAAACCCAATCATAAGTAAAAGTATGTAATGGCATAACGTCAAATCAAACATCCATGATCCATGTCCACAACGACTGCGCCTCCCGTGCAAGCTCCATAAGTACCTAAGGTCCTGCAAGGCATGTAACAGTGGATCAACAACTAGTTGAGCGAGTTCACAGAATGTAAATGCGTGATAGTAAGTTCGTAAGTAACATGTGGCTCTACTGGGCCGATAGTACGTTCTATTGGTGGGGGCTTCCCATGTTGTATATCCACTAGACTATTCCTAACCATAAGTACCCTTCCCAATCCGAGGATAGTAGTACGTATAAGTTTACGTAGGTTTTACGTAAGTGCCCTTCCCAACCGAGGACAGTACGTAGCAAGTACGTAGGTTTAGCGCTGGCGTCCTTCCCAATCCGAGGACGGTAGTACGTAGATTTAGCACTGGCGTCCTTCCCAATCCGAGGACGGTAGTACGTAGGTTTTACGTAGGTTTAGTGCTGGTGTCCTTCCCAATCCGAGGACAGTACGTAGGCTTTGTATAGAATTTGGCACAGGCATCCTTCCCAATCCGAGGACCGTGGTAAGTAGTCTAGTGGTAATGTAAGTACAGGTAATCATTCAATCCCATTCCCAACCCAACTGGGGAATCCCATGCCTTGGTACAAGTGTGAACTCACCTTGGTTTGCTCGGTATGCTAAGTATGTGCTCAAAGTAAATCAATCACTTCCTAGAGTATGCACGTATAGAATAATCAGTTTGTGTTCAAGTTATACACGTATAAACATGTAGCACGTAATCACAATCATATACAAGATGGTTACACTTAACAGGATTATCACTTAACAAAGTTAACATACTTAACTACGTTAATCAATTTAACAGGATTTATCCACTAACATGTTAATCACTGACAGAGTTAACAAACATCGTATAACCCAGTTTACTGTACAGAAGTCTTTGACGAAATCACTATACACAAAAACACTTGTGCCGAAATCCTATGTTGGGCGAAAACCCCATTGGGCCGAAATCACTTTGTGATTTCGTCGAGGTCTAATCAAGTGGGGTGGGTTTTCGTTGGGCAAACATCATCAACAGTAGTCACGCACAACTCTAATGGTTGTCTAAAATTACATGATTAATCATCTTCAAAATCAGTTAAATAAATCGTTGATATCTAACATATAATTTGCTGAAATCATGTGAGACCAAGATTACAATTCAATCAATATATCATCATTAAAAATCAACAGTAGCCGACCAGTGTATGTTGTTGTCATGTTGCCATCAAACTAACTTATATTATATAATACAATCCCATGATTCAACAAGTTAGACATTCAGTATGCGTGGAACCCTAGTCATCCTTGACTAATGATAGTACTTATCACATTATATGCAATTAAAAAAAAACACATAAAGCAACCACATGACTTCTGACATCCTCATGCAAAAACATTAAATTTTTCTGCACCCTCAATGTAATTCACATGCATAATAATCATCACTCACAATAAATTTATCACAGCCAAATACCAGAACCGATTGAAGCATTAGGGATTATTAACAACTTATCATTATTCAATCATAACCGTTAACTCATGATAACCCTAGCATACAATCACTATCACCTCACACTAATAGTTGATTCGTGGTAACAAGTAGGTGGTTCAAGATGGATTTAATCAATTAACTATCAACAGAAGATTACTAACCCAAATAGGATGAACAACGAATATGCAAGGGTCTTCGAGGTTTCGAGTCTGCCGTCGGGTATAAGGGAAACGAGAGAGAGAGAATGAAAGGTGATTAGGGTTTGCAAGTATGGTAAAGGTTGGGGTTTGTTCTACTATCCCCCTTTATCTTTCACGTAATCAAATAAATATATGGACTAGATGTTTGGGCCTGTTGTAATGCTAGTCGCAATAGAGGATTGGGCCGGTTATAGTTGGAAATCAAAACGTATTACAAGCGTGCACAGTTGCGAAATAAACAAGTCATGTAACAAACAACTTAAACACTAAACGTGCAATAAATACAAAAGTGGAAATGTCGGAAACTCGAGTTGTCACATTATCCCCAACTTGAAAGAAATTTCGTCCCGAAATTTAGCATGCGGTTACTGAGGAAGCTAGGTAAGTTGTATCGCTCACTGGTTTTCCTGGGGTGTCACAAGATGATACAAAGCCAAAACCGGTTCTCCAACAACCGATCCTGAATAACAGTGCTTGAACCTTATTGCCCTCCAATGGCAGTGGCACCCAACATCTGATGATCTCTAAAGTCTGCTGATACTCAAAGCCTGTTATATACAAAGAACTGCTGAAGTCTAAAGTCTGTTGAAAATCAATCCTCTATTGAAGTCAAAGAACTGCTAGAAGTCAAAGGTCTGAGCAACCTTTATGGAAAGCACTGCCCACTCTTCATCAGCGGTTGAAGCCCATCAGCGGATAGCACTCATCAGTAGTTTGGTAATCAGTGTTTAATGTAAGATTGTCTATAATCATCAGTGTTTAGAGGTTGCTAAGATTGTTAGCTGTCATTGTCTAGGTGATGTCAACAAAAATGCTACAGTACTTAGGATTGTACTATAAATAGACAGTGCATGTACTGTTCTATCAGCTCTTTTCACACACTTGCATCTTGTACGAACTAACACTAGTGAGCTCAGGCTGATGGGGAGAAAGTGTTCATGCATACGTTCAATATTTTGTAATGAAATCATTCAACACAAAGTATATATGATGAAAGCTTTTCTTTCCTTGTTTGTGTTATAAAGTTTCTCATTCATTCCGCTACAAATTATTCCTCTGTTTATCTTCTTCCATTTATCATCTTAAAAACAACACAAACAAGTAAACTCAGATCCTAACAATTGGTATCAGAGCATAGGTCAGTCAAATTCGATTTAACAATCAATTTGACATAAAAGATCAGCTCAATTACATTGATACTTTGTTGTTCGTATTTGTTAAAAAACAGAGTACAAGTGTAATCACGTTCAAATTTGATTATTCAAAAACTTTGTAAAACAACCAAGATGTCTTCATAATCACAAGATCCTCACAACACCGACACACTCTACAAGTGTCAGAGTGTCACACCCCAACCGATGGCGAAAACATCGGGGCGCGGCACTAGCCGAACCAGATTGCTCAAGAGAATCCATAACAACTATTAAGGACAATATTTAAAAGGTTCATTGTCGCATACCAATAAAAAAACATTTCAAAAACCGTTACCACAGACAGCGAGTTCTCAAAAGCAAAACAAGTCCGACAACCTAGATTTCTATTAGTGGAGTTTCTAGACTGCCTATCTTGATTTCAGCATAATATTCCATCAACCTGTCATATACGTTAAAATACAAGTCAATACATGAAGTAAAGGTGAGTACACAAGTTTGCATAGTAATAGTAGTATAAAAGCGTTTACGCATAACCATCACGTATCACGTAACGGGCAAAGCATGTAACCATCAAACAATGATACAACCTAACCACGAGACTGCGTTGTAGAGTATGCGCGACACATGTTCAGCGACACGTGAAGTAAAGTAATGTGATCCCTAGCAACCCCTGTCCACGACAGGTGCTGAGTCCAAACTATAGTACTATAGTACTATCGTTGCAAGAGGCGGTCTAGTGTAACACTGTATAAGCATAGTACAAGCATTCAAAATCACATATAGCATGCGGGAGCGGTTAGCGTTTAAAGTGTTTGCGTTGTGTGTTGTGTTTTGATATAGAACGTATGTAACACCCAAAAGTGCGTTAAACGAAAAGGGTTCGAGTATACTCACTGTGTGTGTTTAGCTAGTAAACACAATCTAGATTGGATTGAAGGGAGCACGTTGAGTTAGCCTGTGTACGGAAACAGTAGCATAAGTTGTTGAGTAGAGTGTAAACAGCGTGTCGAGCGGGTTAGGTGTTCGACAGGTGATCCGAACGGATGGGTTCCATCCGAGCGGATGGCCATTCGAATGAGTTGTGATTGTTTGCAAATCGTTAAAGTTCGAAGTTTAGTCGAAAGCGTTTTTAAACAGTGGAAAGTATAAGGGCCACGTCATCCGAGCGGATGGTCATCTGGACAGATGGCCATTCGAGCGAGATGATCTGTAGTTGATGTTTTTGGTAAAATTTACTAAGTAGAAGTTTTTGAGTTAACGGAGGAGGCGTGATGACGTGTCAAACAACGGAAACATACCAAATCTAGTTCATTCGGTCGGATGGGTACCACCCCCTTCGAACAGACGAGCTGTTCTTGGTGAAATTTCATGTTTGACCCATCGGTCCATCTCTGGTGGAAATCCGTTTTCAAGCTGGCTCTTGACTAAGGAACGAGTCGAGAGTCTGATTGTGTCCAGATTCCATCGATTTTGAGTAGAAAAGTGAAGAAAAGTTGAAAACAGAGGAAAAGTGTTGAAATCTTGTTGTGATTAAGTTTAAAAGTGTGAAATCTTTTAGATCTAGCACCATTCTCGATTAAATGGTGTTCCTCAACAGTTTGCCTGAGCAAAACGGGTGGAAACCACC
Source organism: Helianthus tuberosus (assembly GCA_030545235.1). NCBI lineage: Eukaryota > Viridiplantae > Streptophyta > Magnoliopsida > Asterales > Asteraceae > Helianthus > Helianthus tuberosus. The sequence goes on from CM060432.1 coordinate 24,672,363, forward strand.
TTCAAGAGGTCCGAATCAACGATTTCAGGTAATAAGTTAGTGTTTGTGTGTGATTTTGATGAAGAAGATGATGTAGAAGTGATTAGAGGTGAAGACTATAGAAGATTTGAGGAGGAAAGCTTACAAAAGAGCCTTGAATCGCGACTGAGAATGACTGGGAGCGTGTGAGCGGATGGAAGTGTCAACATCAGAGAATGGAGGTGTACGGGTAGTATTTATAGTGGAGGTGCGAGGGTTAAGTCGGTGTAAGTGGCAGCGTTTGGAGCGGATGGCCATCCGGACGGATGGTCATCCGAGCGGATGGTCATTCGGTCGGATGTCCATTCGAACGGTCGAGTTGTGTTTGTTAGTTTTCCAACTTTTGGTTTGTTTGTTAAGCGTTGCATTGCATTTAATCGAGTTGCGAGTGTGCGTTTGAGCGTGTAAGCGTTGCGTTGATAACCACATAACATTCAAGCAAATAATCACACAAATAACACACTTAACATAAATAACTTCCGCGTTTCGAGTTTGCATTGAGTTTGCGTTGCGATAGTGTTTATTCTAAACAAGCGATGTAAAATGCAATAAAATGCGTTTGAATAGTAAGCGTTACAAACAACGTTTAAATGCGATGTCTGCGGTTTGAATAAGTGTTGTAATATGCGTTTAAAATGCGTTAAAAATACGTAAAAACATAGTTTAACCCTTATTGCGTTAAGCAAATCCCAGAGTACAAGCGGTTATGAAAAGAAAGACAGCGAAAGGTAACAATCCGAAAAGTCAGGTTGTTACAGCCTCCCCTACTTTAGGAAATTTCATCCCGAAATTAAGGAGCAGGCGTAACAAAGAGTTGTGGATATTTAGCTTTCATATCACTTTCGAGTTCCCAAGTGAACTCGGCACCACGTTTGCCTTCCCAGCGAACCTTTACTATGGGAATGCGTGATGTCACACCCCAATTTTCCACGTGTCACCGGTGGGCCCGGTGGGGGAGTATCGTGACGTAGTTGGCAACATCATGGTCAAACAACACAATATAATAATGCACAGCGGAAGCAAAAGATGAATATATTACGTTCCGAATATAAGTAATGCCAAAGTATTACAACGGAAGGTAAAGGATCCACAGGCGGATCAAATAAAAGATACTAAAACCGTTCAACAGACATTAGGCATCTAGAACTTGCAATAGTCCCTAATGACACCATGAGCTCCCAGCCAATTATGCGTAGTACCTGTCACTTAACCTTTTGGAAAATACGTCAGTTTACACTGGTAAATACAATTAACTGACTCATTTTGGAAAAAGAGTTTGAAAAGTGATTCGAGTGCAAACGGCACAAATATCTTGACACATTGATTAAAATGCACAGAGGCAAAATTAATCTTTTATACTTGGGACAATTCTGTTAATAAAAATCTTGTATCCGATTTACATGGTTGTCCAACATTTAGGGCCGGTGATTATACAATACAAGCCGGACAAGATTAATCGACACACCACAAATATAATCTCACAAGAAGATACCCTTACGAGTGAGTATACGTTATACATATGCAACAGGAGGTGTTATGTCTACACCTTGTGCTTACGTCGTGGCCATTCACTTTTTAAAATGAGCCAAGGATATCCAGGACACGGTCATTAACCCCCAATGTTATTTGTTATCAATCAATACAGATTAAAACGGGATTTTTCAATTTAATCATCTCCGATTAAAAGGTTTCTACACCCGACCAAGCGGTATTTTTATAATACCGTATCCCAAGCCCGTATAAGGGAAAATAAGTTAAAAGTATTTACCTGAGCTAGCTCCTGTCTTAATTAGCAAGAATCTAATAACTCAGCCGTAGTCACTTAAGTAAGCGTAGGTACAATTTACCGGGAAGCTCTAGTCTGGAATGATGGTATAAATAATTAATTAGAATGCTAACGGGTCTTTAATTAAGCCTAAGCTTAGACCGGTTAGTCTTAAGGGAATATACGGTTCTTACGCACGATTAAGCGAAGACCGGAGTAGAATGTGATTTAGACCCGACAAGTTCGAAGACTTGTATAATATTGGTAAACTAAACACATTCTGGATTTTGAGATAAAACCGTTAAGGTTTGACCCGTTTCGGCTAATTTATATAAACTAGTTATATAAACCGAACCGGACGCGAATAATGCGTAACGGGTAACCGAATGAATCACGAACAGGTTTCTTAAGTTAATATGCTTTAAATATGTGGTGATATCATAATGATACCTTCCATAATGCCCAAAACGAGATTAATCATTAATTATGCCCCGTAGGGGTATTTTGGTCATTTTGGAGATTATAAAAAGGGATTTAACGTAACCCCGATGTTCGGGACTGAAGTGATCAGTAAACAACTTATTTTTAACAGATTATATTAGTTGGTAATAATCCTTATGTGTCAAAATGGTTTTAAGCCTAAACTACGCGTATAATACGCGTATAAACCCGTTTTAAGCGACGTACGATTAAAAATACGATTCTGGGTTTTCTGATTAGTTAAACAGGCTCAAAACATCACATTTATTATTTAAAATCAGTAGCAATTGGATTCGCGTCAAAATTCTTTGTAGAAATCATTTTATGACCGAAAAGGGTAAATTCGGTATTAACCGAATTAAGACGATAAGCCTAGCTTAAGACCAGTTTAAAAATAATTAAAAATCTTCAAAAATCCCAAAATATTATTTAACATCAGTGGGGAAAAGGTTTGGTACCGAAAATCGGGTTTAGATAGGCTATGCGCTAATCGCGCCGTTTAATTAATAAAAAGTCTACCGTTTACGCTAATGCGCATATCTCCTAATCTAGACCTCCGAGTGACGTGAAAATTTACGTACATGTTTAATAATCAGTAATTAAGATTATTGTACTTCCACATTTTCAAAATTCTCGTTGTATGGTCATAAGGGCATTATGGTCCATTTTAAGCATTTAACGGAAACGCGCGAACGAATCGGATAATCAACGAAACAAGTATTGAGACTTATACTATCATGTAAACCAACCCTAATGAAGCACTAAGGCAATACCGAATCAAATTAAAACGGGTCAGAACCGAAGTCAATGCAAAAGTCAAAGTTTTGCGTCTTTCGGTTCCGAACCGGGTTTAAACAGAAATTTGTCGAGTCGGACAAGCGTAGACAAGTTTTTATACTTATTACCAAGTTATATTAAGTTTAAAACAGGTTACACGCCTCGCGGATTGCTAATCGTGCATTAAATCGCATTTTGTAATTCTGTTGACCTTTTTCGGTCAACGTTTGACCCGACAAACGACCTAGTTAGGTCTGGATTCGGTACGTGCCCTTATAAGGGTTTAATACCCACATAATTACCTATCTAACGGTACTTTTAATTCGGGTTACGACTGAGCCATCGTTACTTAATCACGAAGTCAATGTTAATTACGATATAATGACTTTTAAGCTAAATACCTAGCTAGAATCAATTTAGAAAGGTTAGAGGTACTTACATAATGATTAATGATGATTAGGGAGCTTGTGATTCAGCTTGGAAGTCCCACAAATGACCAGAATAGTTGTAAGAATGAATGAGCACTTTGGTGGCTTTATATAGTGTTTGCATACACCACAATTCATTGACAACAAGCTCTATGATCATCCACAATCATCCAACACATGTCCCTAGTCTTCTAGGGGAGTCTAAGGGTCCTTCACATGCAAGAAAAACCGGCCTAAAGGGTCACAAGTGCACAAAACAGGCTGTTGCCTGTTTTCTGGTGCTGGCAGCATGGTAGCGCACCGTTACATGTATATGGTAGCGGTGCGCTACCTCTTCTCAGAAGTTGAAATGTGTTTGTTTAATTGCTGTTTGGTCCTTGGTCCCTTGAAACATCGTTTTCACTCGGATCTTGCAAGATTTATTGTACATTAGGCCCTCTAACTTGACTTTTAAAGGTTCCATGACATAACCAATTATTGTTAAGTCCTTGGTTTGCTTTGTGATTGCTCGTAAAGCCTTAATTTGAAATGTTGACGTTATTAACCCCTCGCATACGAACAACATCATAACTTTCCCATACTATATCGAATCCTTGTAATATTTTACCACATTATTCTAGTGAGCAATATTAATCGTTACAAAGCTTCGGGTTCGCTAAATGGTCACTCAGAGGCATACTTTAACATGTTGACACATTTAACCCTTGTAGTTTGTAATCTCTCACTTTCTTTTACAATTGGCTTCGTATGATCCATGATCCATTCGTTTAAGGGTATAAACATTATGTAGGGTTAATATACAATACCTTTATTCACTGTTGACATTTAGAACTCGTATTTTCATATACTTTCCACGTTTGTCAACTTTAGTCCTTTCTGAACATTCTTTCGCACGTTTATGACACGTGTCATTATATTATAGGACGTGAATTTTCGGGGTGTTACACGTGAGCATCAAAGCTTCTTGGTCTCTCGGTCCATGATTTCTACTGGCTTTTCCACAAAGTGTAGGGTTTCGTTTACTTGCAAATCTTCAAGAGGCACGTGCAGATTTTCCTCAGCTACGCACTTTTTGAGATTCGAGACATGGAAGGTCGGATGTACGTTGTTGAGTTCCTCCGGTAATTCGAGTCGGTAGGCCACTTTGCCAATTCTTTCTAGAATTTTAAAGGGACCCACGTATCGTGGCGCCAACTTTCCTTTCTTGCCGAATCGGATCACCCCCTTCCAAGCTGAAACCTTTAGGAGTACGTGATCACCAACTTCAAACTCAAGGGGCTTGCGGCGTTTATCGGCGTAACTCTTTTGACGACTCCAAGATTTCAAGATATTGTCTCGTATTTGGAGGATCTTGTCAGTCGTTTCCTGTAATAACTCAGGACCGGTGATTTGAGCGTCTCCGATCTCGTGCCATACAATAGGCGAAAGATATTTTCTACCATATAATGCCTCAAAGGGTGCCATTTGAATACTAGTGTGATAACTGTTATTGTACGAGAATTCTACTAAAGGTAAATGCGAATCCCAATTACCACCAAAATCTATAACGCACGAACGAAGCATGTCTTCAAGGGTGCGAAACGTGCGCTCAGTCTGACCGTCGGTCTGGGGATGAAATGCGGTACTGAGATTAAGAGTCGTACCGAGGGTGGATTGGAAAGTCTCCCAAAGACGTGAGGTAAATCGACCATCATGGTCATAGATGATGTCACGAGGTGTCCCATGTCGGCAAATGACTTCGTCGGTATAGATTCGTGCTAATCATTCTACCTTGAATTCTTCTCGTATTGGTATAAGGTGAGCGGATTTTGTAAGACGATCAACAATAACCCAAATGGTATCATGACCTGATGGCGTGTGAGTGAGTTTCGTAATGAAGTCCATAGCTATACTCTCCCATTTCCACATTCGGATTTTGGGTTGTTCGAGTAAGCCAGAGGGTCGTTGATGTTCGGCCTTAACTTTCGAGCAAGTTAGGCATTTCAAAACGTAGAGAGCGATATCCTTCTTCATTCCTGGCCACCAATACCTGGCACGGAGGTCCTGGTACATTTTGTCGGCACCGGGGTGAATGGAATATCGGGACTTGTGGGCTTCAGTCAGCAAAATCTCTCAGAGATTATTGCGACCAAGTATCCAAATGCGGTTGAGATAGTGAAAGATACCATTCGGTTTATTCACTAGTTGATTTTCGGTTCCAAGTATTCTTTCTTCCTTCAAAGTGTTCTCGAGAAAACAAGCGTGTTGAGCGTCGTGAATGAGGGCTTCGAGGTCGTGTTGGGCTTGGACATTACGAAAACTATGTAAATAGCTTCATCGACTAAGAGCATCGACAACGACGTTTGCCTTGCCTGGGTGGTAGCGTATCTCAAAATCGTAGTCGTTGAGAAGTTCAACCCATTTGCATTGGCGCATGTTTAGTTCTTTCTAGTTCAAGATGTATTGCAGGCTCTTATGGTCGGCGAAGACCGTACACTTAGTACCATACAGGTAGTGTCGCCATATCTTTAACGCAAAATCAACTGCACCGAGTTCGAGATCATGGGTTGTGTAGTTCTTCTTGTGGACTTTGAGTTGGCGAGACGCGTACGCGATAACCTTGTCACGTTGCATAATAATACAACCAAGAACTAGGTTAGAGACATCATAATAAACAACAAAGTCGTCATTTCCATCGGGTAGCGTGAGTACGGGAGCATTGCAAAGCATACGCTTGAGGGTTTGAAAGGCATCCTCTTGATCATCTCCCCAAACGAAAGGCTTGTCTTTGCGTTAGGGCAGTGAGAGGAACCGTGATTTTTGTGAAATCAGCGATAAATCGACGGTAAAAACCCGCCAATCCTAGAAAAGAACGAAATTCGGACGGGGTTTTCGGTGTAATCCAACTCTTAACTGCTTTAATTTTCGCGGGATCGACGTGAATACCTAGACTGTTGACGATATGACCGAGGAATTGAACCTCCTTGAGCCAAAATTCACACTTGGAGAACTTGGCGTAGAGGCGATTCCCTTGGAGAAGCTCGAGAACTAAACGAAGATGTTGCACGTGTTCAGCTCTCGACTTTGAATAGAAAAGGATATCATCGATAAACATGATAACGAAGCGATCAAGGATAGGTTTACACACATGGTTTATCAAATCCATGAAAACCGCAGGTGCGTTTGTGAGACCAAAAGGCATGACCACGAATTCGTAGTGGCCATAACGGGTGCGGAAAGCGGTTTTCGGGATGTCTTGCTCCTGAATTCGAAGTTGATGGTAGCCAGAATGTAGATCGATCTTAGAGAAACATGTAGCGCCTTGCAGTTGATCAAATAAATCGTCGATTCGAGGTAGAGGGTAGCGATTCTTGATAGTAAGCTTGTTGAGTTCCCTATAATCAATGCACATTCGAAACGATCCATCCTTCTTTTTCACGAAAAGCACAGGTGCGCCCCATGGCGATGTGCTAGGGCTTATGAAGCCTTTATCAAGTAACTCCTGGAGTTAGCTAGAGAGTTCAAGCATTTTAGACGGTGCGAGGCGATAAGGAGCTTTAGCAACAGGGTTAGCTCCAGGGATGCGGTCAATACGAAAGTCGATATCGCGGGTAGGGGGTAGACCAGGTAAATCGTCAGGAAAGACATTAGGAAAATCACGAACCACAAGTACCTTTTCCATCGGCTTCTTTTCCTCCTCCGCTACTACAATGTGAGCTAAGAAAGCCAAGAATTCCTTGTGGAGATACTTGCTTGCTTGGATACACGACATAAGCTTCAATTCTTTCGAGGATACTTCACCATAAACACAGAGTTGGTCGCCATTTGAGAGAGAGAAACGAATCATCTTTTCGAAATAAACAACTTCAGCGCAATTTTCATGAAGAAAATCCATGCCTACTATGACATCGAACCTACCAAGTTGCATAGGAATGAGATCGATCAGGAAAACGTGATTTTTGAGTTCGAGAGTACAATCACGGAGAACGGAACTGACGGTGATGGTTCTTCCGGTGGCAATTTCTACGTCGAACATCGTTTGGAGGTTAGCGTGTTTACGTTTTAGGAGCTTCTCGAATTCAAACGACACAAACAAGTTATTAGCTCTAGTATCAAATAAACACGAAGCATAAATACCATTAATTAGGAACGTACCATTGACAACATTGTTGTCAGTTTGAGCCTGGCGGACGTTAATGTTGAAGGTTCTTCCGCGGGCTGCTTGTTGTGGCTGCTGATGCTGCTGAGGATGTTGTTGTTACTGCGGTGGTTGCTGCTGCGGTTCTTGTTTCACCACACCCAGTGGGCAGACATTAGCAAAATGATTCGAGTCACCACAAGAGTAGCAAGCTCGTGCATGAACAGCGGGCGCAGGAGCTGCTTGGTTGACCTGAGGAGCAGGGAGTGGAGCTGGTGGTGCTGGAGGAGCTTGTGCAGCTTGTTAACGTGGGCCTGAATGGTAATGAGCAGTGAAATGACCATAAATGCTGCAGTTTGCACAGAAACGACAGTTGACCCCTGCCGGATGGTGATAGGTGCAAGTTAGGCACAGAGGGTGGATACCAGTGTACGCACGCATAGCAGGTGGTGCGTTGGTAACAGTAGCTAGATGACTCTGGTTGTTGGGTTGTACGGGAACAGCATTGATAGGAGCGGCGGTAGGAGCATAGTTCTTGTTGTTGCTGTTCTTTTGCTTGCGGCCTTGACGTGAAGACTTTGAACCTTATGATGTTGCATTGTCGGTAGCGGGAGTTGCGATCGCTTGATTGAGGCTCTTGGTTGAGGTTTTGAAATAACCAGCCAAGACTCGCTTATCGTTGATCTCAGCTGCGAATTGGTAGGTTTCCTCAATGGTAGCAGGTTTTGCTGCCTAAACAAAATCAAGTACACAGTTGGGGAGAGCTCGAATGTACTTCTTGATTGTCATATCAGGCGTGGCCACCTGACTAGGACAAATAATAGTCAGCTGCTTGAAGTGAGCGGTGAGACCAGCGTTGTCACCTCCTTCCTGCTTGATGTGCCAGAATTCATTCTCTAGTTTCTGGACTTCATGGGGAGGACAGAACTCCTTCATCATAAGTTCCCTGAGTTCCTCCCATGAGAGGCCATAAGCTACATCGTTACCGCACCTATAGCGCTCAGCAGTCCACCAATCCAGAGCCCTGGTTTGAAAGACTCCGGTAGCATTCACAGTACACAGATTTTATGGGCATTCGCTTTACCTGAAGGTGACCTCGATAGAGTCAAACCACTGGAACATAGCACTGGGTCCGTCTTCACCAGTGAAGTTTGCAGGACCACAGGCCTTGAATTGTTTGAAGCTGAAAGGAGCTCGAGGTGCGTCACTCTTCGATTCGACAGAGGATTTGCTGCTGACCTCGTTGATTTCACTGATAATTTGAGGTATGACTTTAGCTATTTCCTTGGCCACGTGTGAAGCAATGCGCTTGTCAGCATGGTTTCGTCGAGCAGCACGTTGGGTATGAGATCCAAATGACGACATTTTCAAGTGCAGATTCTGCAGCAGACATCGTCAATTGAATTAGACGAGATCCGATTATATCGTGTTTAGTTTTGAAAAGTTTAGCGTTTTAACATCCTACATTATTAAAGCTCAAGAACACGTAGGCGCACATTCACATAAGCACATAATCACGTAGGCACATAAACCACATAGGCACGTATACACATAGGCACATAAACACGTATAAGCACATAATTCACATATTTTGCACGTATTCACCTACAGATTTTGCACGTATTCACCTATATATTTTGCACGTATTCACCTACATCTCAAGGCCGCGTTGCGCGTTCGAGAGTTGCGAGCGATAGCGAGTAGCGTAGCAAGTATTGTAGCGAGTAGTATAGCGTACGAGAGTAGCGTATGAGGCTTCTTAGTTTGTTCGCGATTAGTTAGCGTTTTAGATTAAGAGGGTTGTGCGAGTTGTGCACATTTTACGGAGCGATGAGCGGATAGCGTAAAATCTCCAAAATCGAAACAAATAATCATATAACACATAAAATCGATGATGCATAAAATCGGTTATTGCAGGTTTAAGTCAAAATTAGAGTGTCTTGGGTGTTAGACATTGACTACCCAAAGTGGTATAACTATTCACAACGACCTCGTGTACACGCTTTGGCCTAATAGACTGTGCTCTCACCGAAATACGACGAATGGCACTCATCCTTCCAGTTACTACATGACTCGGGTCATTGGAACAATCGAGACTTTGGTGAGAGTTTTGTAAAATCAAAGTAGGGAGTGGAGCGTGTTATTAATATGCGGGTTTCACCCCTAACTTAACAACTTCGTTCTTGAGAGTGTGGCAAAACCACGAGATAGAGATGGAGAATTTCATCGAGATATGGATGTCACTCCTAACTCAGCGGAGATTCTCGTGCTGAGAGTAAAATACGCGTAGAGTGAGTGATCTTATCGAGAGCTCTTGGTTTGCACACCTAATCTCGACCCAATCACTCGGTTGTGTTTAGGGCTGTTCATAAAGCTCGTGACTCGTAGCTCGGCTCGTAGCTCGCTCGAAAGAAGCTCGAGAAAAACTAGCTAAAAAACTCAATTTGAGATGACTTGAACCAAGCTGGGTCATTTTGTAACCAAGCCCAGCTCGAGCTAAGCTCGGCTCGGCCCATGGCTCAGCTCTTTGGCTCGTTCTTAGGCTCGTTTAACTCCGATGTAAAGCTCAAGCCAAGTTTAGCCTCCTGAATTAATTTTGAGCTTGAGCTCGACCCTACCCTGGGTCGATTCGGCTAAAAAACGTGTATATTGTGTTATGCAGGCGTTTTCAAAAACGTGTATATTGTGTTAGCCTTAGGAAAGGCAAATATGCTTTTTCAGCCCTAGGAAAGGGTGTCTTCGTACGAAGCTGTAGTATGCGGGTTCGTACAAAGATGTAGTTTTTGCGAGTTTGAATCGAGAGTATCAAAGTGGGCTCGTACGATACCCCTACTGGGTTCGCACGAAGCAGGTCTGTTGGTACTTAGACTATAGACTAGGTCAATTCTACACGACTCGACCTAATTCCCTATAGTTATGGCTCTGATACCAATCTGTCACACCCCAACCGATGGCGGAAACATCGAGGCGCGACATTAGGCGAACCAAATTGCTCAAGAGAATCCATAACAACTATTAATGACAATATTTAAAAGGTTCATTGTCCCATACCAATAAACAAACATTTCAAAAACGGTTATCACAGACAGCGAGTTCTCAAAAGCAAAACAAGTCCGACAACCTAGATTTCTATTAATGGAGTTTATAGACTGCCTATCTTGATTTCAGCATAAGATTCCATCAACCTGTCACATACGTTAAAATATAAGTCAATACATAAAGTAAAGGTGAGTACACAAGTTTGCATAATAATAGTAGTATAAAAGCGTTTACGCATAACCAGCATGTATCACGTAACGGGCGAAGCATGTAACTATCGAACAATGATACAACCTAACCACGAGACTGCGTTGTATAGTATGCGCGACACATGTTCAGCGAACACGTGAAGTAAAGTAATGTGATCCCTAGCAACCTCTGCCCACGACAGGTGCTGAGTCCAAACTATAATACTATCGTTGCTAGAGGCGGTCTAGTGTAACACTGTATAAACATAGTACAAGCATTTAAAATCACGTATAGCATGCGGGAGCGGTTAGCATTTAAAGTGTTTGCGTTGTGTGTTGTGTTTTGATATAGAAAGTATATAACACCCAAAAGTGCGTTAAACGAAAATGGGTTCGAGTATACTCACTGTGTGTGTTTAGCTAGTAAACACAATCTCGATTGGATTGAAGGGAGCACATTGAGTTAGCCTGTGTACGGAAACACAAGCATTAGTCGTTGAGCAGAGTGTAAACAGCGTGTCGAGCGGGTTAGGTGTTCGACAGGTGATCCGAACGGATGGGTTCCATCTGAGCGGATGGCCATTTGAACGGATGGCCATTCGAATGAGTTGTGATTGTTTGCAAATCGTTAAAATTCAAAGTTTAGTTGAAAGCGTTTTTAATCAGTGGAAAGAATAAGGGCCAGGTCATCTGAGCGGATGGTCATCTGAACGGATGGCCATTCGAGTGAGATGATCTGTAGTTGATGTTTTTGGTAAAATTTTATAAGTAGACGTTTTTGAGTTAACGGAGGCGGCGTGACGACGTGTCGAACAACAAAAAAATACCAAATCTAGTTCATTCGGTCGGATGGGTACCACCCCCCTTTGGACAGACAAGCTGTTTTTGGTGAAGTTTCATGTTTGACCCGTTAATCGGTCCATCTCTTCGGTGGAAATCCGTTTTCAAGCCGGCTCTTGACTAAAGAACGAGTCGAGAGTCTGATTGAGTCCAGATTTCATCGATTTTGAGTAGAAAAGTGAAGAAAAGTTGAAAACAGAGGAATAGTGTTGAAATCTTGTTGTGATTAAGTTTAAAATTGTGAAATCCTTTAGATCTAGAACCATTCTCGATTAAAATGGTGTTCCTCAACAGTTTTCCTGAGCAAAACGGGTGGAAACCACCTTCAAGAGGTCCGAATCAGCGATTTCAGGGAAAAGTTAGTGTTTGTGTGTAATTTTGATGAAAAAGATGATGTAGAAGTGATTAGAGGTGAAGACTAGAGAAGTTTGCCTTGAATCGCAACTGAGAGTGACTGGGAGCGTGTGAGCGGATGGAAGTGCCAACATCAGGGAATGGAGGTGTACGGGTAGTATTTATAGTGGAGGTGCGAGGGTTAAGTCGGTGTAAGTGGCAGCGTTTGGGGTGGATGGCCATCCAGACGGATGGTCATCCGAGCGGATGGTCATCTGAGCGGATGGTCATCCGAGCGGATGTCCATTCGAACGGCCGAGTTGTGTTTGTTAGTTTTCCAACTTTTGGTTCGTTTGTTAAGTGTTGCGTTGCGTTTAATCGAGTTGCGAGTGTGCGTTTGATCGTGTAAGCGTTGTGTTGTGTTGATAGCCACATAACATTCAAGAAAATAATCACACAAATAACACACTTAACATAAATAACTTCCGCATTTCGAGTTTGTGTTGCGATAGCATTTATTCTAAACAAGCGATGTAAAATGTGATAAAATACGTTTAAATAGTAAGCGTTATAAACAGTGTTTAAATGTGATGATTGCGTTTTGAATAAGCGTTGTAATATGCGTTTAAAATGCGTAAAAACATAGTTTAACCCTTGTTGCGTTAATCGAATCCCAGAGTACAAGCTGTTACGAAAAGAAAGACAGCGAAAGGTAACGATCCGAAAAGTCGGGTTGTTACAACAAGCCACCTATGCTTGTCAGATCTGAATACAATATCTGGCAACATAGGATGGGCCATGTGCTAGCACAACAAAACACCGGTTGCTGGAAGTCTGTCATCTTTGGACCTCATGTTCCAATGGTGCCAAGTGCTGAAGATCCCAAGGTCCAAGTACCTAAAAGCCCTGAAAATTACTCTGAGCAGGATTTTCAGAGGATTGAGTTAGATGCTAAGGCATTCAGTATTGTCTGTTTAAGCTCTTTTATTCCTGAAAATCAAAAGTGAACAAAGAAACACACTTTTTCCAACATTAGTACTAAAAAGGGTTGTTTTTATACCTCATTTGATATGATTTATATGTTGTATTTTGTGTATATCATATGTCTTTTATGAAGAACTTGTTACTTGTAAATTTCTTTTATATCTATGCAATGGATGAACATCGTACATATTTTATTCATATAGCTTGTTTACTTAAATCGTAAGCAATGAGAACTAATCACGATCACACCTTGCGCTTCCGCCTATGAGCGGTTGTGACACAGTTAACGAATGAAAAGCATACTTAAAATTACATGTATGCAATCGAATAGAAGTAAATGGGTGTGGTCGGCGTTCCGAGTGCTCAAGCGAGTTCCAAGAGTTGTAGAGGGTTTCAGTTGCGAAATTGGAAGTGTAGGTGAGTGAGGGAAATTGTTGATTATATGGGTTCTTAATTTTGAGTGGTTTTCATAATCTTTTATATGGGTTCTTGATGTGATGAAGTTGTTGATTATTGTTGGGTTATTGGATGAATTTGATGTGGCATTAGTTGTTATTATTATTGGATTAAATTCTTGCATCTTGTTTTTTAACAAGATATTTTGCAATTCTTGAATAGTGTAGTACTTCTATATGATTTGATCTTTTTTCTATTTTGAATTTGTTTGATGATGAGTTACTGGTAGATTTATATGTTTCCTTTTTGATTAATGGATTTAATTTGAAGCCTACTGGTGGATCACTCCTGTAGATTTTTGCGGTATGAACTTTGATTAACTTGTCATGCTATCGGCATTCTATAAGAAATCATGTTTGCTAAGCATATAGGCGAAAATATGCCCAAAGTCGATTAAAAAGATCTGATTGTTTTCTTGAATTATATATACAATTATGTAAAGATCTGATGTGTTTGGTGTAACGCCCCGCGTTTCGTACTTTCCTTAATTAGAAAGCTTGTTCATAAATTCTATTTCTGGAAATCTTATATTCCTTGCAATCGTCTTTTCGTTGCACTATTGTAAAATTCGAGACTTGAGTCATAAACAAAATTCGTATTTCGTTAAATTCACATTCTACATATTCTTACACGTTCGTACATTTAAATTTATTTTACATGTGGTAACCTATTCGTAATTCATGCAAAATACGTTAAACTTACAAATGCTTGACTTACATGTGAAATTCATACTTATACAATACTAATTCTCAACTCACATACCTATTCATGTTTATTTTATACTCACTTTATGCTTTAATTACATAAGATACCCTTACAATTTGCATTTTATGCTTAAAACACCTTGAAACATAGCAATATGGAACTATAGGGACCAAAAATGTAAAAATAACAAAATAAATCCATCAGCCAAGTGGCTCGCGGGCTGCGACCCGCACCCACATCCCATTCGCGCCCCGCGAGGACGCCAGATCCGCAGAAAGTTCAAACAGCCTTAACCATTGGGCGATGAACAAGTCTTGAACTTGAATGTGTGTGATTATTTGGATAGCTTGGGCTATCCTACTTACAAATCCATACATCACTTGATGTTTTCTTCTTAGTTAGTTAGTTAGTATATTTCATTTCCGTAATAATCCATTCATGACCATCCTTGTTGTCTTATGACAACTTGTGCATTGGTGAATACAAAAGAGGTCTTAAAATGGAGGATTCATCTTCCTACGTCTATGCTTGACTTCTATGATAATCTTGCTATATTTGATGGACTAAAACTTATGATATATACTATATAGAATATATAATACCTATAGTAACCGAACCTTTGATGATAATCTGATGGTTATTTGTCAAAATACTAGGTTACCCCATCTGATAACTTAGTTCTCGTTACGATTCTAATGGGTACTTTAACCCATGAAAACATTCAAACCCTTATGGGTTTCATAGTGTCAAAAACGAGTATTAGGTGCTAGATGGTTATTTTCTCATATATCTACTTTCGATATACTTTAAATTCCGAATTCCGACTCTAAACATACCTTGAACTCCAATCTGTATACATTCAACCTCCTAAACTCATTCCCTCAACAACAATTGGATAATCGGAAGAATTAGCAATTTTGTGAGTATACTTGACCCATTTTACCATTTCACACTTTTGGCTGTAACATGTTTTCATATACAAAACACACTTAGTATACATATTCTTATGCAAATAAATAAACAAACAATCCAATACATGCTTATTATTTGTTATGCTTGATTCGTGTTTTTTGGGTGATTCTTATGTGATGAACTTGTCATTAGCTTCGTACAAGCCTCCACTTAACATGTATAGCGCTATAGGAGTAACGCACCACCCGTGAACGAGAGGTCATGTTAGGTTTATTCATTCATACTTGCGTAAACAGAGGGTTGACTTGTAAATCGCATGCCAGTTTATACGTTAATCTTGATAATTAGGTTTGCCATGTGGATTGTTCATTATCATTTTTATACTTATATTCTACTACAAAAAACTTGTATACTCGCCAATACTTTTGTATTGAACTACACTTTTAAAACATGTTGCAGGTTTAACGATGATGTTGATGATGCATGGAATCTAGTAGGATGCTTAGATACCCACTTTAAATTTTGTATACCTATTGTATTATATTTCATTTATTCACGTTGTTGTATTTGATTTCCATCGTTGTAATTGACTCTTTAGAAATGAAATGAAATTTAAATATTTAAATACTTGTCGTGAATACTAGTGTTATGATGTCTCGAGCAATCTATTTCGTCTCACTCAGATGTTTCTGCCATCGGTTGGGGTGTGACATTTGGTGGTGGTGGGTGGGCGTCGTTGGTGGAGTTTTGAGAGGAAGAATGGTGTTCTTGAGGAGTGTGGTACTCATTAGAGCTTTCCGACAGAGTGATTGTTGCTGGTTCGATGTCTATAGATGAAGATGACTGATTGTGGTTCTATAAGTGGTGGGGAAGATGGTGATTGTAGGTGATGGTGGTGGTTTTAGAGAGAGAGAGAGAGAGGTGATTGGTGGTGGTTATATATTATTTATTATATTTATTTAGTGGGGTAGTTGAAATTACTTAATTGCCCAACATGTGAAGAGCATGTGACCATTTATTAACCTTGGTTATGGATGATGTTAGTCACATGGGCCAAAATAGTTAGATAAAGAGACGTTGAGGGTACAGATGAAAAAAGTTTCCTTTTTGGGTTATCAGGATAAAAGTAATATAACCACAGAGGCCAAACTCGTAGTTTACTCAAAAAGTAAATAAGTAGTAGATTCTCCACATTTCATGCATTACAAGCAAAGAGGCTTTGAATGAAGCAAAATAAAAACAAAAAGCGGCAAAGAGGGAAATACAAAGGCTTCAAATGAACTAACAAGAAAAGCAACAATCGACAAAAATGGAAATAGAGAGGCTTCATTTGGATCGTTGTTGGTACATTTTGTGTGACAATAGCTGAGAATATGTCTAGATCGTGTCTTGATGTAATGGTCTTTATAACTTGGTGTTTTGGTCATTTGGAATAGTGAAGGTATTCGATATGTAACTCATACGCATGGCTTGTCATACGTATGAATGTTTATGTGTATAAGATTCATACGCCTGAAGACTTTAGACATATGAGGATGTCTATTCAAACATGTTTCATGCGTTTAATGATATAACGATCTGATTTGATGTGTATTATGTTCGTAACTAGACTCTATCGAATCCAATACAACGTGTGTTTGTTATACATCATGTTAGTCTAATTCACGTCCAATTTTGTGTTGATTATGTCGTATATGGATTCCGCACGTATACGGTGTATTTCGTAGAATTATGTTTCGAATCGATCCGTTCCAGACCTTACAATCATCAACAACAAGAATTGGAAGAGCTATGACTACCAACATCGAGAAACTTCCATCTAGAGAGTTGGAGGTTGATGCGTAGTTGGTGTGATATATTTTTATGTATATTTTTAGCCCTTTTTAACCACTTTAGTCAAGTTTTAAATTTATAAAACATGATATATACTAACACCAAACACACATATGGGCAAGTGCACCCATCGTGAGCGTAGTATAGTTTTGGTAAGATACCGAGGTCGTCCAAGGACACAAGAGCTTTTAATACCGGTTTATCCTCAACGTCTAATCAAATCAAAAATTTAGGAAAAAGGTTTTAAACTAGAAAATAAAAACTAAAATGCTGAAAATAAAAATAAAATAAATAAAAACAGATAAACAAGATGAATCACTTGGATCCGACTCGCCTTTAGTGTAACCTTTGATTATTTCTGCAATTTTGCACTTTTTAAGAGATTATCTTAGTTATTGTAGTAGGCCACTCTTTTGAAGGTGACGTTACCCTCAACCCAGTAGTTTGAGTCAGCAAGGATACAATCCTAAAGGGTCGGATTATTGAAAGATAATTAATTAAGTTATTAATGCATAATGTGGTAGGCCCCTCTTTTGAAGGTGGCGTTACCCTCGGCTAAGTAGTCTGAGTCAGCAGGTATACAATCCTAACTAGCCGGGTTAAAGTTTTAATAGTAGTTTACATATGAGGGGATTAAAGAGTTTGGACACCCGCCATCCAATACCATTGGGTATTGAAGGAGGTCCTACTAAATTTGACCCAGGTCCTTGCAGGATCTATACACTGAACAATGGCAAGACTCTTACCAAACCATTCCCTTAACCCCCGACCAGGTAGCCAACATATCTCCATATAGACCGTGGAGATATGAATGGTGAAAATCTTTTATTTTATATAGACAATAAAATAATGCCAAGACACCACGGACAAATGATAAGGAAGAATCACCTTCAACATATGAAACTAGTTATTAAAGTCATTAATACATAACCAAATAAAAAGTGTGAAAAGATTAAAATAAAAAGTATTACACTAAATGCTTGTCTTCACCAAGTGATGTTAGAGACTTAGGCAAACATGGCCTTTGATTGTCAAGAACTCTTATGATCAATCTTGGATCCCGAGACTACTCACACACTCTATGATGGATGATGGATGATGGTGGTGGATGATGGTGTTGTGGTGGTGGTGGAGTGTGGGTAAAGTGTGAGAGAGGTGGTGTGCCAAGGGATGATTTGCAAGTGAGCCAAGCACCCCTATTTATAGCCTGAACAGAAGCTCGGGCACGGCCGCGTGTCCATTGGGCACGGCCCCGTGCACATCCCTCTTCTCTTTCTTCATTAATTGCAATCTGTCTACATTAGTTGACCACGCCCCCGTGTCCGCTGGGCACGTCCCCGTGTGCAGTAGCGTATCTGTACTATCAAGATTTCCTCAGATTCTGCGAATTTTAGAGTTGACCACGGCCCCGTGTCCGCTGGGCACGCCCCCGTGGTGGGTGATAGAAGCTTCTACAACTTTGTCTTTTCTGCTGACACTTGGGCACACCCCCGTGCTCATTGAGCACGGGGCGTGTTCAGCCTTCTGTTCTCTTGTTTTTTCTTGGGGAGATGCTGTCAGGGGGTCGGGCATGCCACGTTTGTTCCTTTTCTTGTATTTTTGTTAGATTTAGCTGCCTTTTTGCTTCTTTTGTTCATTTGAGCTCATTTAATCCTGAAAATACAAAAGGGAGACAAAAACACACTTTTTCCAACATTAGTACTAAAAAAGGGTTAGTTTTATGCCACAATTGATGTAATTTATATGTTGCATTTTGTACACATCAAATACCCCAACACTTGAATCTTTGCTTGTCCTCAAGCAAAACTCTTTATAATGTGGCTTTTCACTCCCAAATGGAATGGGTAGAAGAGAAGGCTTTTGGGCTTGTCATAGAGTGTCGGGATTCCAAGATTTTTATTAGGTTTTATTTTTATTTTATGAGTACATTACAAAACTCGTCCTTTATGTATGTCACTTATTGCAAAGTGTGTCCTTTGTCTTCAAAAATTACAAAAAACGTACTCGATGTTTGCAAATCCTTACATGTTACGTCCTTTAGCCCTAACTCAGTTAGTTTTTATGGTTAAATCTGAACAGGTGGACCCCATATGAGGGTATTTTGGTCATTTTACCTAAATGCTAAAATAAATAATAATAAAAAACAATAAATAAAATAATTTTAAAATTATATATGTATATCTACTTAAAAATATGTATATATACTTAATTATATATGTATATATACTTAAAAATATAATCAGAAGATATGTCTTCTCTTCTCTCTTCACATTCTTTCTCCCTCTAGAACCACCACCACCCCACCACCGCCACCCCACCACCGCCACCGCCACCGCCACCACCCACCCCACTACCATCCACCTCTGATCAAACCAACACCATCACGACCTCCACCGTCACGGTCGTAAGAAGCCTAAAACCACCATAATCGCAACACCATCTCCACATGGGAGAAACCAGAGAAATCGAGTGTTTGTCTATCTGGATGATGTCAAATCGAACGATGGTTATAAGTGGTGGTTCGCCACCCAGCGGCGATAAAGTTTCAAGGTGCAAGTGGTGGTTGTAGACTGTGGATGGTTAGGGCTTCGAATGGGTGTTGGAAGGCAAGGGGGTGGTGGTTCCGGTCATCTGCAAGGGGGTTAGGGTTTCGAATGACTGTGGATGGTTAGGGTTTCGCCGGAGCTTGTTCTAATCCACCTCTTGCACATCATCAAAAGGTATAATCTACACCATTTATTTTATGTTTGAACAAGGATAAGATTGTGGTGGGTTTTGATAAGATTCAGGTGGTTGTGGTGGTGTTGGGTTTTGGCCGGTTTTTTATGGTGGTGTGGGCTTTGGATTGGGTGCGGGTGAAGATGGTGAGAGTGTAGCCGGCTTTGACGAGGTGGGAGCACATGGATTGGCCCATGACGCCGGTGCCAAAACCCAGATCTAGAACCTGTTGTGCTTTGTACGGTGGTTTGATTAGTGGTGACAGGTGGTGTGTGGAGTGTGGAGGTGGTGGGTGGTGGGTGGTGGCTTGGGATTCTTGGTCGCCGGAGTAGGTGGTAGTGGTGACCGGAGATCCTGTGGCTGGAGAGGATAGAGAGACTGGAATTGTAATTGTGTTTATAGAGAGAGAGTAAATTGGTTTATATAAACAAATGGTATAATGACTAAAATACCCTCATTTGGGGTCCACTTGTTCAGATTTAACCATGAAAAACAACTGAGTTTGGGTTAAAGGACGTAGCATGTAAGGATTTGCAAACATCGAGTACGTTTTTTGTAATTTTTGAAGACAAAGGACACACTTTGCAATAAGTGACATACATAAAGGACGAGTTTTGTAATTTACTCTTATTTTATTTACAATCCTATTCGTCATGATTTATTTAAAACATTACATAAGATAAATTACTTATTTGGGCATAACATGCCTTTTTAAAATTCCATTTATATACAAGTTCACATACCTCACGGGAGATCACTCAACACTCGGCCGAAAATGTATTTTTGTGAAACACTCGAGAGCGGCATGGAACTTACTCCTACCATAAGCTTGCCAAGCAATCAATACTCCTCCTTTTTAACTATATACCTTTATAAATATCAAGAGGACTTTTGGGGTGAAGGGTTAGGTTTGGGTTAAAGGTAGGTGGTTGGGTTAGTGGTTAGTAGAAAAAGGGCGAAAGGCGTAAAAAGCATCGGTTTTTAGTAAGACTTTTTATTTTTCTTAATTTTTTATTTTGATGAAGCATTTCTTTCAAATAAAGTTATTTTTTATAAACTTGTTTGTTTATTTCTTTTGGCTTCATTATCAAGAAATTTTTTTTATAAGGAAGTCATAAGAAAAACCGAGCTTTGTTACTAAAATAAAGGGTTTAAAATAAAAAGGTTTTGGTGGGTAAAAGGGTGTTTGTTTTGGGTTAAGAAATGAAAAGGTTTAGGCTCAAAGGGGTTAACTAGGGGGATTTTTGGTAGGTGGTAAAAAAGAAAAAGAAAAATAATGGTGTAGAAATAAAAAGGGTTAGTCCTAATGCCTCCATCATTTACTTACTTTGGTTTAAGTTGGTAAGGACCGGGAATGTATCGTCGTGGAAAGTTCTAGAGTTGTAAGAAACCAAGCGGCTATTCACACAAGAAACGAAAAATGAGCATTTAGTTTACAGATATGTATTTATATGCTCAATAAAGGCTCAAAACTCACTTTTGTGGTAATGGGTTTTTATGTGATCAAGTATATATAATCAAATTTTAACTAGATTTGTCATGCCGTTTCATAATTTTCTTATGTTGGTTCTTTTTATCACGACGCTATCGGTTGTAAATTTGTAAAAACATAACCTTTTTAAAACTTGTAATTCCCAACTTAAACCAAGATAAGTAAAAAAATGAAAATTTTTTTGAAAAAATTTGGGGTGATTAGCGGTTCCAATAGAGTTTTGTGTAAGGCTTGTGATTAGGACTTGCAAAAAATTCAAGGTTTTAGCATCCCCCCACACTTAAATTACACATTGTCCTCAATGTGTCCCAAAAAATAAGTTTTTAGGTTGATTGAATGTGTAAAAGGTGTGAAAAAGCAAAAATTTATATTACTGGGCATCTGGACACGGCCCCGTGGTGTCCGGGCACGGCCCCGTGTTCAGATCTCCAGTAACAGAAATTGTTAAAAGGAAACAGAAGCCTGGGCACGGGGGCGTGTTAAGTGAGCACGCCCCGTGTCCAGTTACCTGAACTGGGCATTTATTGCAGATTGTGCAGCACGGGGCTGTGTTGGGTGGGCACGGCCCGTGCTGAACTTGCTGTAACGAAGAAAAATTTTCGGGACGTTCTGTTTTTGTGCATGGGGTGCTGGTGCAAGTTTCCCTTAGTATCCTTCACCATCTTGAGTGTGTTTTATCCATTACATCATCATCCAAACACCAATTTAATTAAAACCATCATTTATTAAAATAACACATTACATAAAGTCCTAGAAAATTAAAAACAAAGCAGAAAAATAAAAGTTAAAGGTCTTAAATGAGATAGGTCAAGTGATACATAAAATCATCCTAAGGAGTTCTACTTTTTTCAACAAAATTCCAGAAATAGCTTTCCGATTTAGTAGAACTCCGAGCCGAGAGGTGTTCCTTAGATGTTGTTTAAAGCCATTCTTCTATTTCTCTAGGGAGGAAGAAGGCGGCTTCATTCTCCTTAACATCTTTCGGAGGGGGAGTAGCACCAACTGGGACCCCTTGTAGTATGTCGCGAGGAGGCCCCGGGTGTATGGTGTACCACTCGGCAGGTATGATGACTTCAGGCACCACGTTCCATGCCCTTTGGGTGATGATTGGTACCAAATGAGGAGATGCGAGAATGTTCAACCTTTGGTGTAAAAGGTTGACCTCTCGAAGACATCTTTCTAGTCCCACCATTAAGTGATTGATACGGTCGACCAATGCTTCTTCCACCCCCGTCATTTCATCAATAGCCTCTCTTAAAGCGTAGACATAGTTTACAAGAGAGTCCTCTACCGTTGATGACCTCCTCCCCTGTCGGTTGTTCCTTGATTGCGACGAAGATGTTACGCTAGTTCTGCTCGCCGTTCTGAGAAAACAGACCGAAAAGGTTTCAATTTTTATTTGGACAGTACCTCGGACACGGCCCCGTGTTCAATGAACACGGCCCCGTGTTCAGCTGTCTGCAGGTTTTTCGAGTAAGGAATCTTGGAGTTTTAAATTATTTTTCCAATTTATAAGGCACTTTTAAGCATAAATAATTTAAAACAGAGTTGTATAACTTATTTTAAACAAGATTCCTTGAATAATAACCTTACAAACATTTCAATAAAGCTTGGAATCATGGTGATTTCAAGCTCTAATGGAGGTATTGAGTGAAAATTGAAAAAGAAGGCAATGAACAAAAGTGGAAAAGACAAGATGGTTGTTGAGAACCTTCTTTAGAATATACCTAGGATGGTATTTGTGAAGATCTCACCAGATCTTTGTCTTTGAGTTGGTCCAAATGTGCAGGAATCTTGCTGCATTTATAGAAAACGACAGCACGCTGCACACGGCCCCATGTCGGCTGGACACGACCCCGTGTGCAGACAAAATCCTGACACATTTTGTCCGTATTCTGACCATAGATCAGACGGGAATCTTTTGGTGGACACGGGGGCGTGCTGACCTGGACACGGCCCCGTGTCTAGAGGCTGTCTATAGAGTTTGTCTATTTTTAAGGAATTTACCCAGATCGGGTGGTTCCTTACTGAACGGAACAACACCGAAGTGCCTGAGATACCTTAATTGATCTAAATTTATACGAGAACGCAAGAGGTTATCGGTGAGGGTGATTCCTATGCTAGATGTAGGTGGACAAGTCCAACCCTTTTCAGGGCTCTCGTTAAAGAAGGTGTATGTCGAATCGCTCGGGTCTATGTATGCATCGAACGAAGTCGATGGGGAGTCCTTCACGGCACAAACACAGGGACGACTATCGTTCAAGTCTTTTCTAGAGTTAGAGGTGATGTCGGGAACAACGAATTTGTTTTTATCCGAATGCGATCTCAATAATTCTAATTGGGTATCGTCTTGAGATGAATTGAAATCTATCTCAAGTTCTTTTAACTAATTAAGAATTAGATCTTCTAATTGAAATAGTTCATCAAGTAGCATTTCTCCTAGAAGGTCTGGTTGAGAGCATTCGAGGGAGAGATAAGGATTATTTTTACTTTCGCCCCTCTTAAGGCTACAGGAAAACAATGGGTCTATATAGTGGGGCTTGTAATTTAGAAAATAACATTCTAATTCTTTATGGGGGCCACCACATATTTGACACCACGTACCATAAGAGTGCAGAAAGTAAAAAATATCAGTATCACTCATGTTTGTGTCAGAAATTACCAACCGTCGGGATCTTACGGTTCTGTTTTCCGTAACTGAAACTTGGGCACGGGGCGTGTTGAGTGGGCACGGCCCCGTGTTCAGCTACTGTCTGACTTAAAACAGGATTGCCAGTACCAAAGATTGGGCACGGGGCGTGTTCAGCGGGCTCGGCCCGTGCTGAGTTGTGCAGAAGCTGAAAAATTAAGAAAAGTCCTAAAAAATAGAAAAATAAGAAAAAATGATTAGGCCGTTGATTTTAAGCTTTCTGAAAATCCTTGTGTCCCCGGCAGCGGCGCCAAAAACTTGATGCGTAGTTGGTGTGATATATTTTTATGTATATTTTTAGCCCTTTTTAACCACTTTAGTCAAGTTTTAAATTTATAAAACACGATATTTACTAACACCAAACACACATATGGGTAAGTGCACCCATCGTGAGCGTAGTATAGTGTTGGTAAGATACCGAGGTCGTCCAAGGACACAAGAGCTTTTAATACCGGTTTATCCTCAATGTCTAATCAAATAAAAAATTTAGGAAAAATGTTTTAAACTAGAAAATAAAAACTAAAATGTTGAAAATAAAAATAAAATAAATAAAAACAGATAGACAAGATGAATCAGTTGGATCCGACTCGCCTTTAGTGTAACCTTTGATTATTTCCGCACTTTTTTTTACTTTTTAAGAGATTATCTTAGTTATTGTAGTAGGCCCCTCTTTTGAAGGTGACGTTACCCTCAACCCAGTAGTTTGAGTGAGCAAGGATACAATCCTAAAGGGTCGGATTATTGAAAGATAATTAATTAAGTTATTAATGCATAATGTGGTAGGCCCCTCTTTTGAAGGTGACGTTACCCTCGGCTAAGTAGTCAGAGTCAGCAGGGATACAGTCCTAAGTAGCGGGGTTAAAGTTTTAATAGTAGTTTACATATGAGGGAATCAAAGAGTTTGGACCCCCGCCATCCAATACCATTGGGTATTGAAGGAGGTCCTACTAAATTTGACCCAGGTCCTTGCAGGATCTATACACTGAACAATGGCAAGACTCTTACCAAACTATTCCCTTAACCCCCGACCAGGTAGCCAACATATCTCCATATAGACCGTGGAGATATGAATGGTGAAAATATTTTATTTTATATAGACAGTAAAATAATGCCAAGACACCACGGACAAATGATAAGGAAGAATCACCTTCAACATATGAAACTAGTTATTAAAGTCATTAATACATAACCAAATAAAAAGTGCGAAAAGATTAAAAATAAAAAGTATTACACTAAATGCTTGTCTTCACCAAGTGATGTAAGAGACTTAGGCAAACATGGACTTTGATTGTCATGAACTCTTACGATCAATCTTGGATCCCGAGACTACTCACACACTCTATGATGGATGATGGATGATGGTGGTGGATGATGGTGTTGTGGTGGTGGTGGAGTGTGAGTGAAGTGTGAGAGAGGTGGTGTGCCAATGGATGATTTGCAAGTGAGCCAAACACCCCTATTTATAGCCTGAACAGAAGCTCGGGCACGGCCCCGTGCCCATCCCTCTTCTCTTTCTTCATTAATTGTAGTTTGTCTGCATTAGTTGACCACGCCCCCGTGTCCGCTGGGCACGACCCCGTGTGCAGAAGCGTATCTGTACTATCAAGATTTTCTCAGATTCTGCGAATCTTAGAGTTGACCACGGCCCCGTGTCCGCTGGGCACGCCCTCTTGATGGGTGTTAGAAGCTTCTACAACTTTGTCTTTTCTGCTGACACTTGGGCACGCCCCCGTGCTCATTGAGCACGGGGCGTGTTCAGCCTTCTGTTTTCTTGTTTTTGCTTGGGGAGATGCTGTCGGGGGGTCGGGCATGCCACGTTTGTTCCTTTTCTTGTATTTATGTTAGATTTAGCTGCATTTTTGCTTCTTTTGTTCATTTGAGCTCATTTAATCCTGAAAATACAAAAGTAAGACAAAAACACATTTTTTCCAACATTAGTACTAAAAAAATGTTAGTTTTATGCCACAATTGATGTAATTTATATGTTGCATTTTGTACACATCAGCGGTGGTAACAAAGATCAAAGATAAAATTGCGGAAAGATGATTTGAAAGTGCAAACGAGAGAGGAAGCATGTGTGTGTAAATGATGCATTTACTTTTAATTATGCTGTTTTTTTTATCATATATGCACTTTTTTTCTTTAATTTGTATTTTTTTTGTTTAATATTAATGAAATATTTAATTTTAGTTTTTTAGTTTTTAGCTTAAAAAATTAAATTAAATGAAACATTAAAAAATGAGTAAACTGCAATTTTACACCCTGAGGTTAGGGGTCATTGGCATGTCTACCCCCCCTAAGGAAATAATTGCAATTTTACACCCCACTGTTAACCCTTATGTCGCAACCTTACCCCCTGTTAACAGATTCTGTCAAGTCAACGTTTGTTTTGACTGTTATAATGTGTGAAAAGTCATTTTTGCCCCTGTCTTATTAAAATTATATAAAAAATCAAGAATCAACACAAAATTATATAAAAAAAATCAAACATTTTTGCCAGATCAGTTCATTCTTCATCATCATCATCATTCCAAACCCAGATCATCATCATCATCAGCAGCAGCAGTCCAAACCCAGATCAGTTCATCATCATCATCATCATCATCATCATCATCATCATCATCATCATCATCATTCCAAACCCAGATCAGTTCATCATCATCATCATCATCATCATCATCATCATCATCATCATCATTTACCGACGGAGGTGTAAATGAATCCGTGACCGTCCGATTCGCCGCCGCTGAGTTAAACACAAACAGAATGAAGAATGAAGAATGAACAGAAACAGATCAAGAATGAACACAAACAGATCAAGAAAGAAGCACACAAACACACAAACCTGGGTGTTTTGAATATGAAGAATGAACTGCTGCAAGAATCTGACCACCGCCACCATCAGCCACCACCACCCTCACCAGCCACCCCCACCACAATCCACAACAATCGAAACCATTTCTTGACAATTTCCCCAACTCTCTACCAAAATCCCCAATTTAACCAATCAGTCAGTTTCAAAACCCTAAATTGAAACCCTAGGCACAAATTTCAACTCAATCACACAAAGATTGAAACCCCTCTGTGATTGAACCAGTCCATCCCCACTTTTCTCATATCTGCTCCGGTGCACAACCACCACCCTAGCTATTGAAAACAAAAAACGAAGGGTGTTGGTGGTAGATGTGTGGGCGGTGATGGCAGATTGTGTAGGAGGGTGGGGACGGTGGTGGTCGATGGATTGCTACACCAATGAAGGATGGCGGTGGTAGGTGTTTGGTTGGTTGATGGCAAGCAGGTGGTTGTAGGTGGGTTGATGGTGGGAGGTTGGATGTGGTGGCGGTGGTATCTGAGTATTCGTGAGAGAGTGTTGTAGAGAAAGGTATAATTATGGCAGCTCTCTTCACCCAGTAATCTTCGCCGGATCTGAACATCGAGATATTGTTCTAGGGTTTAGATGAGAAAGATTTGAAGCTCTTGACCTGGTTTTAATTATGCCAGCTCTCTTCTACTTTTTCTTGTTTCTGGAAAGATCTGAAAGCAGATTTGAAATAATGGTTTTGAATAATAATAATAATAATAATAATAATAATAATAATAACAATAATAATAATAATAATAATAAATATTGGGTAAGATTACCAAAATACCCTCACCTATAAGGTCAAACTACCGTTGACTGTTAACAGGGGGTAAGGTTACGACATAAGGGTTAACAGTGGGGTGTAAAATTGCAATTATTTCCTTAGGGGGGGGGGGTAGACATGCCAATGCCCCCTAACCTCAGGGTGTAAAATTGCAGTTTACTCTTAAAAAATATATAGAAAATAAGAATGGAAGGAGAATCACACCCCTTGATGGAACGAAGGAGAAGAAGGAAGAAAAATGTGACGCGATGACGTATAAGGATGATAAGGAGAAGCGAACTACATCCCGTAACCTAATAATTAGTTAAAATAAAAAAACGAAAGGTCCTTTCAAAAAAGTTAGTGTCAACATGAGAGGGGAGGGAAGGAGATTAAAGAGATGTGATCTTTGGCACCTGTTGATTCAAGTGAAGCGACATGTTTCTATATTTGAGATGTTTCTTTCATCTTATTCTTTTTATTTTTGGTTCTGATTATTTCCTCTCTCCTAAGTTGGCTTATTACGTATTTCCTCAAAAAAAAAAAAAAACAATTACATATTTCCCATTCTTAACCCATATATATTATATATTTCCCATTTTCATTAAAATTACTCTTAAAATGACTATTTTACCCTTAATAAACTATTAAATGAATATTTACATATTTCCCCTATCGAATATTTACGCTTTTAAAATACTCTGACCTCTGACTGATTGCGTAGATCTGATGAATGGCTCCTGAGTGAAATTTGTTGTTCAAATTAGATTTGGTTCTTTATGAACAAGTTCAGTGCTTGTCTTGGTTGAATAGCTTAATGTAGTCATGATTTCCAAGAATTTGAGAATTGAAAAAGATTAGTTTGATCATTTTGATTCATAACGGGGACTTTTAAATTAGAATTAATTTGACAAGCATATTCTAGTGTTCGTGTTACGTGTTGCTTGATCTTGTAGAGCATCTATGTTTCAGTTGTTGCTTGATCTTTTAGAAGCTCCTAAGTTTGGATAATTAAGGATAAAATAGTCATTTTAAGAGTAATTTTAATGAAAAAGGAAAATATGTAATATATATGGGTTAGAAAGGAGAAATATGTAATTGTTTTTTTTTTTTGTTTGGGAAAATACGTAATAAGCCAGCTTAGGAGGGAAAAATATATAAAAAAACCCTTTTAATTACAATGTTTATGTCAAATACATTATTTAATTTACTTTTATTTTCCTTTGTCATTACAATGTTTATGTCAAATACATTATTTAATTTACTTTCATTTTCCTTTATCATTATGACGTTTTTCTATTCAAAGTTATTATTTTTGTTGATTAATTTTAATATAACTTGAAGCTTAATAATAAATCGGTAAACCATAGCTTGTTGGTTAGTGAATAAACTTAAGATCTAACTCGTTTGAGATGAGTTCGGGATAAGGGTTGTTTTTTTTTTTATTTTTTATAGTTGTTTGGCCGAGATAGTTATTATTGTATCGTTTTGAAATGAACTGTGATCAAACAAAGTGTTATTGAAAATTAATGTATTGATTCTTTTGCTACAAATAATACAATGAATTAATCAACCAAAAACTTGTTTTTATGAATTAACATAGCGAATGTCTATCAATTCTTTTACATTTTAAAATTGTGTTTTTCAGGGAAGCTGGATTTTTCATTTTCTATATCTGGAAAGATAAGGATCTTGATTACGACTTGCATCCTACTTTACGCTAGTCCTCAAGAACATTTTTCTTTTAGAACGGCGAATTTGTTTAATATTGATTGTCACTTGTGGGGCGTGAACTCGTAACTTTTAAACCTTCAACGATCCTAGAGTCTTTGCCTCTGTTATTGGCCATTCTCATGGTATGTAAGTTTAGCTATTCAAAAAAAAAAAAAAAAAAAAAAAAAAAAAAAACATGTGTATGTCTATATATAATAAAGTTAAGTACAATTAATATTCGGTATTTATATGTAAACATTAATAAAAACATAATGATAAATAATAGGATGTGAACAGATTTCTCATCCAGCTGTATAGATATGTTTAGTTCAAATTTATTGTGAGTATGAGGTATTTGGCATTGTCTTCCCCTGTCCACTTTATATTTGTTACTTTTTAGAAGTGTTATTGTACGATTCACATGTTATTGGCGATTTTTTTAATGATAAATTTCTTTTTATTTCTCTCGTCTGTGAGACTTGAACCCAAAACCTCCCTCTTCGAAGGTGTCTTGTTGGTCAAACCATGTGAAACTAATGCCCGTTCCTTGGGCATGAATTCACATATGGCATGTGGGGCCAATTGCGGGGCATTGGTCAAACCATGTGCGGGGCATTTTATGGCATTATTAAGCAAAACGCCTAAAACTTTTATCACTACGGGTGGTCTAAAGGCATTACATTTGCCAATGGACCACCACCCCATTGGTTTTTGACGATTAATATCAGTTATAAATAAATAGAGAAAACAAAAAGTGTATAAAGTTGATATGATTTATATAAACAAATGGTTGGAATAACATGACACACAAAAAACGTTTTTAACTCGACAATGCCACAAACAAATTTAAGCCGTTGATACTTTTATAAACTGAAAAAAAAATATATTAAAATAAGTGATTTCAAAGATTTTGCATTTCACATCAAATGTGCTAAATTAATTGATAACAACATTAAATACAAACACACAAAAAAATAATAAATAAAACTTGATTTAGAAGTTTATATCAGGCTAACGTTTTTGATCCTCGTATTTAGAGAAAATTCACAAGAATAATATTCAATAAAAAGATGTCACGGGAATACATATATAATAATAATAAAAGACATGCATTAAAATTGTAATTGTATCAAATACAATTTCTCATACAACTTTTATTGTACAAAATAATATCATTTCAACCAGATATATACTGATCAAGTTGACCTTATTAAACAATCACACTTACGCATAAAGTGCAATCCAACGCTAGACAAGAGTTTAAGACAAAAATATACAATACATATACATATATAACGAACGCTTTAGATCAAAGATGCACAAGGTATAAGTAGTAGACGCTTCAAGGGCACTTTCGTTTGCCACCATGGGTAGTCATGTTATAGTAACATGGGCAAACCTTTTGGTTGCCTGAAGTCCCCGGTGGCACGCAACTGCAACGGGCACAACAAGTCCCACAAGCCCTATGGCACAAGTTTGGCCGCGATGACAGCTTACACCTTGCCTTACATGCCGAACCGCAATCTAAATCCAAGATTTATATATATTTAGGTATATAATTTAATTTATTTATGTTGATCAAGATAATATCCAAAATAATCTTTCACGTACCTATTTTGGAATCACCTATACTCTTCCCATCAATCTCATTCACCTGTGACGAATAGTCTCAAGTGTAAGAACATACACACACATATTTATATATATATATAACTGATTTCAAATGGTAATCACTAAAGATTTAAAAACCATTTGATTCACAAATTAAAATACATATATTGATCAGTGAATCACAATTTTTGAAATCATTAAAAATATTACTGAATACATGTCTTTTTAGATGAATTCTCTATATTTGTAATTATAGTGTATTTGTTAGTAAATCCATATGTTATTAGTAAATAAAGTGTTCTCTATTGTTTTATATAAACTCGTCACTATATATATATATATATATATATGTATGTACACACACAAGTATATATACGCACACATGCAAACTCATGTTTAATACAAAATAAATATTAAGTACAGACTTGCCGCATGTAAACGTTGCTGGACTGGAGAGATAGAATAAGGAAAAAGGATTATGTGTTTACAAAAATGTCTACAATTAAAACAATATATACAATATTTATATATGATTCTTATAATTATGTACTTACGGTTTGATGCATATTGAAGGCGGTCCTTTGTATATTATAAACAATATTATATGTTTTTCAAGAAGAAAAATAAAAAGAAGAGGATAGGAAATTAGGAATACCATTTCATGAGCTTGAGCAAGGAGAAGCATAGAGAGAAGAAAAAGAGGAATAAAACCCTTGGAGATGGCCATGGCTTACAAAGTAGGTAGACTTCGCTGCTTTGTGTTTACTTCGGTGTGGAGACAGCCCCCCTATTTATAGACAAAGAAAGATAGCCAATAACAACTTTAAGATCCTACATATATTTTTTAATATATATATTTTTAATAAGCTATGACAATTTAGGGTTCTAGCTAGTATAAGAGACATTGAAGTTGAGCGATATTAAGTTAGGCCCTTAATTGCTAACTTGTGATCACACGTTCATTATCCTTTTCTTTTTGTTAGTAGATAAATAAATAGAGAGATAAGGTATTTGATGTCTAGAATATTTTCCAAAGAATTAAAATCTATGAAGAAATTTGAATATGAAGAACCAAGAATCTGATTTATGTATTATATGGAATGATTTTTTTTCTTTAAAGTAGTTTGATTTGAAAAACTGAAATGTAAAACAATGAAAAATAATACAATTATCATCCTTCACAACAATAGTTATACTTTAGGGTGTACAGGGTCGAATCGGTGAAGGGGAAGAGGGGAGCATTCACCTCGCAGGTACACCACCGCTAACCCCTTCACTATGCGGTAAACCCATTCAAGCGGGGAGGAGTCACCGTACAAGGGAAGAGGTAAACTCATTCTCCTCCAACCAATTAACCCTTTTATCATTTTTTTAAGAATTTTTTTTTTGAGTTGAGCACCATTTACGTTTGAGTGCAAAATGATGATTGTTGACATAGCACATTATGGTTGCCTAGGGTGGAGAGGTGACTACTCCCCTCGAATTGAGCACCCCTTACAACCTTACATCTTTCAAAAATAAGTTCTATACGTAAATATCTTCTAAAGACATAATTTTTTTTACTTTATTCATAAAAAAATGTGAGAAAGTATATATATTTACGATTTTTTTCACAAAGGATTATATGAAAAGTCTACTAATTATAAAATCTCAAGCATCACAATAAAATATTTTAAAACTCCATTACAGGAAAGTAATTACTAAAATAAAAATAAATAAAGGAAAGTAAATTAAATAAACTAGAGTTCTATATGTTCTTATGTATGTTACCGTATAAATTTAAGTTGGTTTACGTTTTAACGTAATTTATTTTGAAAATGAGTCATATTAAATATAATATGTTTTGTGCTTATTTTATGGATGTTTTCAATTGGTATACGTTTGATCGATAAATAATTACAAAAAAATTCATTATGCTTAAATTACGTTAAAAAATTACCCCGCAAGGCGGGGCATCAATTCTAGTAGATATTAATTCATAATATATTCTATTAATTCATAATACTAGGTTTTAATGCTGCGCACGCGGCGCGACAAAACTAAGTCATTGTAAAACTATTTATTGCGACTAAATATTTGGTTGTTATTAAAGCTGTGCTATTTAGTGTCTTATTTTTAAGTTGACAAGTGGAGTTTTCATACAACAGAGTCGTTGGTAGCAAGCGAGTTAGTAACTCCTGGCGATGGCGACTATTGCGATGTCTAAGCATCCACTAACCCAACAAATAAAGAATAAGAATTGTATAAATACAATCAGAAAAATGTGTGAAAGAGGAGAAAAAGGAAGATGACGTGAAGTTATGTAAGCATAAAATGGAAAAAAAAAGACCCCATGATTTGAACTTGAGTCTCTTTAAAACACATACAACCACAAAACCACTCCACCATGATGAATAATCTACCTAACTTTGAAGAAAATAGATATATATACACACTTAAAAAGATAGGGGAAAAAAGTCAACAAAAGATGACTTGAAGTTATATATATTTACTATTCATGACAACCAATAAGGAAAGTTTACTATTCATTATGATGTGACAACTACTATTCATTAGCTTTGTTTTTTAATATATAGGATAATGAACTACAAGCCTACTATAATCTCTATAAAAATCAAGCATCATAATAAAATATTTTAAAACTCCATTACAGGAAAGTAATTAACAAAATAAAAATAAATAAAGGAAAGTAATTTAATTAAATGAACTACAAGCCTATTATAACCTCTAATTAATCAAAAACTAATTAAATTTCCGTCCGCGCGTTAAGGCGGGGACCCAATAACTGCAAAATGCGTGTCAGTAACGGCAAGCAGATACCGAATATCAAAACATAAATAAAAATGTCGTGAAAAGGATAGTCAATCCGTCAAAAAAAGCGATTTTAAATAAACTAATATATAATAATAATAATAGGACCCACACGTCCTGCACGTTGTAAATTCGGTTGTTTTCAGTTCAGTTATTACGGTGCTAACACGTTAAAATATGGATGAGCTCGGTACCGGTAACGGCACCAAAAGTACCGATCCGGAAAATCATCGAAATTAGGTACCGGCACCGAAAATGCTCGGTACAATACGGTATGGTATTTGAAGGTAAAAATCAATAAATATAGGTATGGTGCTAGACCGGTGTCGAACCGAAAGTAACGATTCTGAAAACGCCAAAAGGTGGGTATCAAATTGGTACCGAAAATGATTTGGTATAGTAAATTTGGTACCGATACGATACCGGTTTGATTACAGGATTTGATACGATTTGCTCAACAATAATCTAAATATCCAAGTTTATTTTACATGCTACAATTCATTCATTACGTAAAAAGACAAAAAATAAAGCAAAATAAGTTGTGTATATAAAACCTCATTAAAACGAAACACAATTTACTTATTGTGTGTATGAAAAGTAATATAAACTGTGCAATTACTTGCATTGCTACGTTGCTACAGGATTTGATGAGCTCTGTACCAACCGGTACCGAAAATACCGTTACCGAAATCCCCAAAAGTGGGTACCGGTACCGAATATACCTAATACAGTACGGCTTGATACGGTCGGTACTGGTACGGCACCGGTATTTGAGGGTAAAACCCGATGAATACCGGTGCCGAACGAATACTGAAAAAACACTCAGTTTGGTAAATTTAATACCGGTACCAGTATCCGATACTATTTATTCATTTATATTTTTATTACTGTTAATTGATTTCTCTTTTTAATATTTATTATTTATTACTGTTCATTTCGTTGTTTTTTTAATATAAGGATAATAAGTTGAAAGATTATTTGTAGGCCTGTAAACGAACCGAACGAACACGAACATAGGCATGTTCGTGTTCGTTCATTTAAGTTTAACCGAACACGAACATATAATCGAACACATTTTTTTGTTCATGTTCGTTCATTAAGAAATCGAGCATGTTCGTGTTCGTTTATGTTCGTTCATTTAAAGCCTAAACGAACTGTTCACGGACATAAACGAACATAAAAAAATTAATTGAATATATTTGAATAAACAAAAATTAACATGATTGAAGAAACAAGTCTAATATATTACATTTCATCCGAAAACACATCTAAATAGGGATTCATAGATATACTAATTAGTTAAATTTATATAAATAGTTAGAAAACCTAATATTTATATAAATATAACTATTTATGTATTTTTTAAAATTTAAACGAACATAAATGAACGAACACAAGGTGTGTTCATGTTCGTTCATTTAATTAAACGAACAAAAAATTTTGTTCGTTTATTAAATAAACGAACTTCCCGCCGAACAAGTTCATGAACGTTTGGTTCGTTTACAGGCCTAATTATTTGTAACTTTAACTCGGGCTGACTTATATGTAGCAAGGTAGTTGGTTACATGTATCAAGTTGGAGTTGGTTCTTTGGTAATGTTGATATTAATGAAGAACACAATGTAAAAGAACTTGCATTCAAAATAGATATTAAAACTTAAAGAAAAGTTAAGCATCTATCTATATAAAAGAGATCGAAAATTAATTATTATGGTTAGGTTAGAAGCCACATATCATGAGTTCACTCGCTTTTACGTTGGATTGGAATCCATATTTTAAGCCATGCTGGTATAAGCTGGATATATGCTTTTTTGGTTTCTAGTATTTGGCAAGTTGACAACTATATATATATTAGGGCTATTCCTTTTCCTTTGTTCTAGCCCGTTAGTATTATGTGGTACCATATATTAATATATATTTTAATAGTAATAGAAATAAAAATAATAGTAAGCATATCCATGCATACTTTAATTGAATTATTGTTTTAGTTTATTATTCAATTATAGATTGATTACTTTATTTATATTAAACGAATGATAACTTTTGTTTGTTAAATACATAAATCAATAATGACTTCAACCAAAATATATTTATATATGTGGTAAAATATAATAAAGTCGATATGTGTCAATAATGGATCGGATAAGTTATTATTGGTGCATTTTGTTTTTATTTTATTTATATATTTTGCTCACACCAATAAACACAAACGTGGGATTTTGTTTTTTCCTCACGCAAATATATATATAGAGAGAAAGTGTATCGTACGAAATGTCTTAACGTACGTTGCGTACGCGATGGTAAAATCACACGTTATGTTGAAAATCGCATGTTACAAAAACATGAAATCGCATGTTGATGTGTATTTCAATTTCGCATGGAGTGTGTATATCAATATGAAATCGCATGTTGGTGTGTCTATCAAATTCGCATGGAGTGTATTTCATTTTCACATGTTATATGTTTTTTTACAAATCGCATGTTTATAAACCAATTTCGCATGTTGATTTTGAATCGCGTACAATTCGTACGTTAAGGGATTTTGCAACAACAACAGTTTGTAAGAAAACGGTAACCGTCTGATCCCGACGGTTAAAACCAATCTGGCAAACATGGATGTTAATGATTATTTTTACCCCCGCCACTCTTACGGTGAATGGTGCAAGTTATGTGGTGGAATGCATAAAGAATTAGAATGTGCCATTCTAAGATTTGATCCCCACTACTTAGCCCCATTGTTTTCCTGTGACGATCACTTTAAGATGGGCGGAAGTAAAAATGATAATGATATCCATCCACCTGAATTCCATCAAACCTCTTTCCTAGGAGACCTAGAAGACGTAGGTCAAATAGAAAAGAGGATTCTCTAGAAACTCAAAGAAATAGAATCCATGAGGAAGGCGCGATATTCATCAAGGAGTTTAAGCGTAGGAAAATCTACGGAGCAACACTCAGGTACAAGTAACACCGAGACCAACAAACCTACCATAGACACTTGCGAAAACGAAGGCGATAGTCGTCCCTGTATCGACTTCGCAATGACAGTCCCCTTTACACTGTGTGAGTCTCACACCGACGATTTAGACGTGAACGAATCGACTCACACCTTCTTTTTAACAAGAGCCGGTTAAGGTAAATAAAGGAAGGTTTCGTCCTCCCACATTTAAATTAGGATTCTATCTTTCCGATAACCTCTTGCGTTTTCGTACCTCTCGCTGGAGCCTAAGGTGTATCAGGCAATACAATGTTGTTCCAAACAGTAAGGAACCTCCCGATAAAGCACATGTCACACCCACAAAATACCACATGCGGAAACCCTGCGGGACGTGTGACGTACCAGGATCTTAGCCACCAATCACATTGAATTCATAAATATATTTAAATAAAGCTTTCATTCATTAACATAAAGTAATTACAAAACGTTACATATAATTCAATGTACACAGCGGAAGCATAACTCAGTTGTTAAATGTTTCATAAACCACGCGTACGTAAATCGTTAGACTTGTGTTGCGAATCCATATATCTCGACCCATGACCACTTCAGCCTTCCAGACAGCAAGTTTCATGATATAACCCTACAGACCTGCAAGCATGCAGACAAGTGTGTCAGGCAACGCTGGTGAGTTCAAAGTTTTGTTAACGCGTTTAGTTACCAGTTTCCAGGTTAAAACATTTCAATGATTTGTTGTTAATCACACGCTTACCGCC
This sequence comes from Helianthus tuberosus, assembly GCA_030545235.1. Classification (NCBI taxonomy): domain Eukaryota; kingdom Viridiplantae; phylum Streptophyta; class Magnoliopsida; order Asterales; family Asteraceae; genus Helianthus; species Helianthus tuberosus. The sequence continues at coordinate 24,709,608 of CM060432.1, forward strand.
GATGGCTCCAGATTATTTGCCCTAAACCCCAATGCCTCTATCAAAGCAATGGTCAAGATGGGGGTCATTAGTTCATTCCCGACCTCCTCGGTGCGGTGTGAGGGTGCCAAACCTAAATAGCGCTATTAACTAATACCCCGTTTCCTTCCCGACAACAATCGGTAGGAGGGACTTGAGTGATAGATATACGTGTATTAACCAACAACTCAGGTTTAACATTCCAGTCAAACCCATTACCTGACATTCCTCCCCGGAACGTTTACCAGATGTCCCTCCCCGGGACGCATGCTTGGAAAAAGAGCAGTGAACTCACCTTAGATTGCTTGGTATGTTACATCACGTTACCCGTACCAAGTTGGTCAACTATACCCTACCGTGGTTACCAAGAACAGTCAGTTTTCGTAAACACATATCAATTTGCGTATGCAACAAGCCACACGTAATACCGTTATCACATATCACATAGCAAACATTTAGATCTCATGCACGTTTATAACACAAGTTCATGTTTCCCACAGTGGTTACCATCATCATCAGTTTTACAATAAATCATCAGTTAGTTACTCACACGGTTTACATCTATCACAAGGTCACAATACAATATACAACAAATACACATTTCCTTATCCAAGTTCACTTCTCATGTAAATGTTTTTAGGAAGCACATAACATAACAGGTGAGATTGCTATACCAACTGACCGAACCAAGTCTGTTATTCTCATTAACATGCAACAAGGATTCGTATACACACACATATATCATCATCACAGGCACCTACTGTTCAGCTTATTTATCTACACGACGAAACACTCCTAGCGACGAAAGACCATATGTTTCGTCGACTTAAGGAGGTGACGAAAGACTGGGAGTTTCGTCGCTATGGGGTTTGGCGAATAACCCTATGATTCGTCGAATCATGTTTTTCGTCAAAACCCTAACAGAAGTTTACCAGTTCCTGATTTCTGCCGACTATTCTCATGATCATTCATCTAACAGGCCACGCATAATCATCATGCATTATCGAACAACATAGTCATGCAACACAGATTCATAAACTCAACCTTGATTTCAGTTCTTATCAAATCATATTTAATTAAATTCAATCCATCATTCAATAATTGAAACTACCATATGATCACGTTAACTACGTTGACTAACATGAACCCTAAAACAACAATTAGGTCGTTATCAACACATTCAAATCAGATAAGTCATCATCATATTAAATTCCCTATCATAAGAATATTAATTAACATGACTAATGATGCGTGCGAAGTGTCGTATATATTAGGTGTATATTTTAAGCCCCTTTTAACACTTATTTTAGCCAAGTTTTAAATTTATAAAACACGATATTTCACTAACACTAAACACACATATGGGCAAGTGCACCCATCGTTGAGTGTAGTATAGCGTTGGTAAGATACCGAGGTCGTCCAAGGACACAAGAGCTTTTAATACCGGTTTATCCTCAACGTCTAACCAAAATAAAAGTTTGGCAAAATGTTTTAAACTAAGAAAAATAAAAACTAACTAAAATGCTGAAAAATAAAAATAAAATAAAAACAGATAGACAAGATGAATCACTTGGTTCCGACTCGTATCTAGTATAACCTTTGATTATTTCCGCACTTTTGCACATAATTAAGAGATTATCTTAGTTATTGTAGTAGGCCCCTCTTTTGAAGGTGACGTTACCCTCACCCCAGTAGTTTGAGTCAGCAAGGATACAATCCTAAAAGGGTGGATTATTGGAAGATAATGAATTAAGTTATTAATGCAGTATTGTGGTAGGCCCCGCTTTTGGCGGTGACGTTACCCTCGGCTAAGTAGTCTGAGTCAGCAGGGATACAGTCCTAAATAGCCGGGTTATAGTATTAATAGTAGTTAACTTATGAGGGGATCAAAGAGTTTGGACCCCCGCCATCCAATACCGTGAAGTATTGAAGGAGGTCCTACTAAATTTGACCCAGGTCCATTGCAGGACCTCTAAACGCTGAACAATGGCAAGACCTTTACCAAACCGTTCCCTTAACCCCCGACCAGGTAGCCAACATACCTCCATATAGACCGTGGAGATATGAATGGTGAAAATCCTTTATTTTATATAGACAGTAAAATAATGCCAAGACACCACGGACAAACGATAAGGAAAGATCACCTTCAACATAAGTAACTAGTTATTAAAGTCATTAATACAAAACCAAATAAAAAGTGCAAAAGATTAGAAATAAAAAGTATTATACTAGACACTTTGTCTTCACCAAGTGATGTAAGAGACTTAGGCAAACATGGCCTTGATTGTCAAGAACTCTTACGATCAATCTTGGATCCCGAGATGACTCACACACTCTACGATGGACAATGGATGATGGTGGTGGATGATGGTGTTATGGTGGTGGTGGGTGGTGGATGAAGTGTGAGAGAGGTGGTGTGCCAAGGGATGAGATGAAATGTATCCAAGCACTCCTATTTATAGGCTGAACAGAGAGCTGGGCACGGCCCCGTGTCCGCTGGGCACGACCTCGTGCCTGTCTGACACTCTCTCTCCTCATTAATTGTAATTCGCAATTACAATTAATGCGCCTGCTGTACTTTCGACACGCCCCCGTGTCTGCTGAGCACGGCCCCGTGGTGGGCAATAGAAGCTTCTATAGGTTTGTCTTTTCTGCTGCTTCTTGGGCACGACCCCGTGCTAGCTGAGCACGGGGCGTGTTCAGTCTTCTGACTTCTCTAATTTGCTTTGGAAGGTGCCGTTGAGGGGTCGGGCAGTCCACTAATGTTCCTTTTCTTGTTTTTATGTTGGATTTAGCTGTCTTTTTGCTTCTTTTGCGTTTTTTAGCTCATTTAATCCTGAAAATACAAAAGGAAGACAAAAACACTCTTTTTCCAATATTAGTACTTAAAAAGGGTTAGTTTTATGCCTTATTTGATGTAATTTATATGTTGCATTTTACACACATCAAATACCCCCACACTTGAACTTTTGCTTGTCCTCAAGCAAAACTCTTTAATATGTCGCTTACACTCCCAAATAGAATAGGTAGAAGAGAAGGTTTTGGGCTTGTCGTAGAGTGTCGAGATATCCAAGATCTTTTTGGGTTTTATTTTTATTTATTTACAATCCTATTCGTAATGATTTATTTAGAACTTTTCATAGGAGAAATTACTTATTTGGGCATAACATGCCTTTTTAAAATTCCATTTATATACAAGTTCACATACCTCACGGGAGAAATCACTCACACTCGGCCAAAGGTGTATTTTTAGTGAATCACTCGAGAGCGGCATGGAACTTATTCCTACCATAGGCTTGCCAAGCAATCAATCCTCCTCCTTTTTAACTTTTATACCTTTGTAAATATCAAGAGGACTTTGTGGGTTAAGGGTTAGTCTTGGGTTAAAGGTAGGTGGTTGGGATAGTGGTTAGTAGAAAAAGGGTGAAAAAGCGTAACAAGTGTCGGCTTTCGTAAGATTTTCCATTTTTGCAATTTTTTATTTTGATGAAGCTTTTATTCAAACAAAGTTATTTTTGATGAACTTGTTTGTTTATTTTCTTTTTGCTTCATCATCAACACATTTTTTTTTGATCATACGAAAAACCGAACTTGTTACTAAAACAAAGGGTTAAAAATGAAAAAGGTTTTGGTGGGTAAAAGGGTTTTTTGTTTGGGTGATGAAATGAAAAGTTTTAGGCTCAAAAGGGCTAACTAGGGGGATTTTTGGGTAGGTGGAAAAAGAAAAAGAAAAATAATGGTGTAGAAATAAAAAGGGTTAGTCCTAATGCCACCATCATTTACTTACTCGGGTTTAAGTTGATAAGGACCGGGAATGTATCGTCATGGCAAGTTCTAGAGTCGTAAGAACCAAGCGGCTATTCACACAAGAAACGAAAAATGAGCATTTAGTCTAATGATATGTAATTATATGCTCAATAAAGGCTTAAAACTCACTTTTGTGGGAATGGGTTTTTATGTGATCAAGTATATATAATCAAATTTTTAACCAAGTTTGTCATGCCTTTTCATAATTTTCTTATGTTGGTTCTTTTTATCACTACGCTATCGGTTGTAAATTTGTAAAAATATAACCTTTTTAAGAACTTGAATTTCCCGAGTTAAACCTAGACAAGTAAAAAAAATGAAATTTTTGAAAAAATTTGAGGTGATTAGCGGTTCCAATAGAGTTTTGTGTAAGGCTTGTATTTTAGGACTTGCAAAATTCAAGGTTTTAGCATCCCCCCCACACTTAAATTACACATTGTCCTCAATGTGTCCCAAAAATAAATTTTTAGGTTGATTAGATGTGTAAAATAGTGTTTAAAAAGCTAAAATTTGTGTTACTGGGCACTGAACACGGCCCCGTGTTATCCGGGCACGGCCCCGTGTTCAAGTGCCAGTAACAAAATTAAAATAAGAGAAACAGAAGTCTGGACACGGGGGCGTGTTGGGTGAACACGGCCCGTGTCCAGTTACCTGAACTGGGCGTTTTTCTGCAGGTGGTTCAACACGGGGCCGTGTTGGTTGGGCACGGCCCGTGTTGAATCTTCTGAACTGGAGAGAATTGACGGGTTGCCTTGTTCTTGTGCATGGGTTCATTTTTCTCGTTCCCCTTTTCATCCTTTACCACCATGAGTGTGTTTTATTCCTGAAAATTAAAACTAACTAGAAAACATAAAAATAAATCTAAATTAAACTAAGGATAGTTCCGTGGAATGCCTCTGTGGTGCGCCACGTTTATAAGGGTCCTTGGCTAGACCCACTTTATCAGGTGGTTCTGGCTCATCTTCAATTAGGGGGTCGTCATTGCCGAATGGATATTTCATTGATTGCTCAAGATCGACACTCTTTTTAAATGCCCCTAATTGAAGAGGTAGATTGTTGAACTTCCGGTTTTTCAAAGCTTCGTGAGTTTTTACAAATGGTCGTCCCAACACTAGAGGAGCGTCATCGAGGATGACAAAGTCGGTCGGGATTACCATCTGATTTGTTTGAACCAATACATCCTCAACTATACCGATTGATTTTATTACTTTCCGATTGGATAGAAAATGGGTATTTGAAGTGGAGAAAAATCACTAATACTTAATTTTTCGAAAATGTAGTTAGGCATTATGTTAACACAAAGATCTTTATCGATTGTAACGTTACTAATAAACGAATTTTGAAAGAAACATGGAACCGGTGTAATGTTAATTTCAAATGGGTCTTCTTTTATTAGTGACGTTTGATCATTAGTTAACTTAACACTTACCGTTTCGTCAATTTTAGCGTTAGTGTTTAACTCTTTTAAAAACTTAGCATGAGTGGGTACTAAACAATGATTTTCGAAAGAAGGTGACAAGAGATTAATTTCTTCAAAATTAGACTCTTCTTGAATTTTAACATTGTCGGACTCACCTTTATCGTTGTTTAACTCATGTGTCGGTTTTTCACTTATTTGTTCTTCCATTTTTTACAATTTCAGTTATCTCTTCCTTTTTTAATTCTTCTCTTGCGCGGGACTCCTCTTCCCTTGCGCGAGATTCTCTTATACAGCGATCGATAACTCTTATGTGTTCTAATATCCTATCGGTTACTTCGGTTATAGAAAAAGAATCGGTATTTTCTAAGCTTTGATCCGGTTGTTCGATCCTTTGTTCCTCATAATACCCATGTGAAGTAGATGGTTCGCACCATTGTTCTTCATTGTAAGCATATGATGGATAAGGTTCGTAATTTTGTTCTTCATAATACTCATATGAGGTGGGTTGTTCACGCCATGGTTCCTCATAATAAGCATACGAAGGTGGTGGCTCATATCTTGGTTCCTCAAAGTATGAGTAAGAAGGCTCATACCTTGGTTCATCAAAATATGAGTATGAGGGAGGAGGTTCATACCTTTGGTCTTCATAGGATGTGTATGAAGTTGATGGCTCGTACCTGGGCTCCTCATAGTAGGTGTATGAATTGGATGGTTAATATGAGTGATTATATTGAACCGATCGTGCGTTACGACAATTAGTGCAATAATTACCCCTATAATCATCCTCCTCATAGGTGTAGTTGTAACCTCCTGAGTATTGATCCATAAGAATCACTCAGCAGACCACAACTGAGTCTCGAGATCAGAAAACAAAAATAAAAACGGAAACAGAGGCTGGACACGGCCCCGTGTTCAGTGAGCACGGCCCCGTGTTCAGAATCTGTATCTGGGTGTTTTAATTAAATTTACTGATTTCGTTGAGCACGGGGCGTGTTTGGTGAGCACGGCCCGTGTTCAAGCTTCTGTTACTGGGTGTTTTATGAAAAATATGCAGCACGACCCCGTGTTCAGCGAGCACGGCCCGTGTTCAACCTACTGTAAATGCAAAACTAAACTAAAATGCAGAAAAATGTGGGCCCGTTTTGAAAAGGTTTTGAAAAACTGATTAGGCCGTCGATTTTAAGCTTTCCTAAAATCCTTGTGTCCCCGGCAACGGCGCCAAAAATTTGATGCGTGCGAAGTGTCGTATATATTTGGTGTATATTTTAAGCCCTTTTTAACACTTATTTTAGCCAAGTTTTAAATTTATAAAACACGATATTTCACTAACACTAAACACACATATGGGCAAGTGCACCCATCGTTGAGTGTAGTATAGCGTTGGTAAGATACCGAGGTCGTCCAAGGACACAAGAGCTTTTAATACTGGTTTATCCTCAACGTCTAACCAAAATAAAAGTTTGGAAAAATGTTTTAAACTAAGAAAAATAAAAACTAACTAAAATGCTGAAAAATAAAAATAAAATAAAAACAGATAGACAAGATGAATCGCTTGGTTCCGACTCGTATCTAGTATAACCTTTGATTATTTCCGCACTTTTGCACATAATTAAGAGATTGTCTTAGTTATTGTAGTAGGCCCCTCTTTTGAAGGTGACGTTACCCTCACCCCAGTAGTTTGAGTCAGCAAGGATACAATCCTAAAAGGGTGGATTATTGGAAGATAATGAATTAATTTATTAATGCAGTATTGTGGTAGGCCCCGCTTTTGGCGGTGACGTTACCCTCGGCTAAGTAGTCTGAGTCAGCAGGGATACAGTCCTAAATAGCCGGGTTATAGTATTAATAGTAGTTAACTTATGAGGGGATCAAAGAGTTTGGACCCCCGCCATCCAATACCGTGAAGTATTGAAGGAGGTCCTACTAAATTTGACCCAGGTCCATTGCAGGACCTCTAAACGCTGAACAATGGCAAGACCTTTACCAAACCGTTCCCTTAACCCCCGACCAGGTAGCCAACATACCTCCATATAGACCGTGGAGATATGAATGGTGAAAATCATAGACAGTAAAATAATGCCAAGACACCACGGACAAACGACAAGGAAAGATCACCTTCAACATAAGTAACTAGTTATTAAAGTCATTAATACAAAACCAAATAAAAAGTGCAAAAGATTAGAAATAAAAAGTATTATACTAGACACTTTGTCTTCACCAAGTGATGTAAGAGACTTAGGCAAACATGACCTTGATTGTCAAGAACTCTTACGATTAATCTTGGATCCCGAGACGACTCACACACTCTACAATGGACAATGGATGATGGTGGTGGATGATGGTGTTATGGTGGTGGTGGGTGGTGGATGAAGTGTGAGAGAGGTGGTGTGCCAAGGGATGAGATGAAATGAATCCAAGCACTCCTATTTATAGGCTGAACAGAGAGCTGGGCACGACCCCGTGCCTGTCTGACACTCTCTCTCCTCATTAATTGTAATTCGCAATTACAATTAATGCGTCTGCTGTACTTTCGACACGCCCCCGTGTCCGCTGAGCACGGCCCCGTGGTGGGCAATAGAAGCTTCTATAGGTTTGTGTTTTCTGCTGCTTCTTGGGCACGACCCCGTGCTGGCTTAGCACGGGGCGTGTTCAGTCTTCTGACTTCTCTAATTTGCTTTGGAAGGTGCCGTTGAGGGGTCGGGCAGTCCACTAATGTTGCTTTTCTTGTATTTATGTTGGATTTAGCTGTCTTTTTGCTTCTTTTGCGTTTTTGAGCTCATTTAATCCTGAAAATACAAAAGGAAGACAAAAACACTCTTTTTCCAATATTAGTACTTAAAAAGGGTTAGTTTTATGCCTTATTTGATGTAATTTATATGTTGTAATTTATATGTTGCATTTTACACACATCACTAACTACATCTCAATTGTTATGATACATCACATATCAGTCAGTTATACCTAGCCGCGCGAGATTAAACAAGGATTAAATAAACATGTTCATACTAACCCGAGAATGATTATTGTTAGGCACAAGAGATAAGCTTCGAGGGAATGAAAACTCCCAATAGATGGGCTGCCGTCGACCCCCAAGGAACGAATAAGGTTGCTAGGGTTTTTAGTTTTCAACTGACGGTTACTCATCAAAAGTTTACGTTTTAGACACAACATGCTGGGCCGCAAACTGTATGGGCCGAAGGCCCTTATGGCGAAAAACCTCTGTGGACGAAAGACGTATATTTCGTCAAACTTGAGAGTGACGAAAGTCTAGGTTTTTCGTCGGGTAATACTTATGGCGAGTCATACCTGTTTTTCTAAATCTAGGATTGGACCAATTTAAATGATGGGCTGACATTTGAAAATCAATATGGGCTGCACATGTTTGAACAACTTGACTGAATAATTCTTTTGTTTTTGCGATCTAGTATAATAGTGCTCTTGGAATATAATATGTTTACTATGTCCATATACATATTATAAAGTGGGGATAAGAAATCATAAGCTTCAATTTATTAATAAGTTAGTGTTTTGGTCTGAGGTTATCGATAGGCATAGACATCGAATATATATATATATATATATATATATATATATATATAATATATATCGAATTCCAAAATTAAGACTTCACATTTAATCACCAAGTTTCACATTTTCACATTTTGACAACCACACAATACACAATTAACGTACAACATACAAATAACCACACACGACTAACGGGATTGTGAAGCAAGTGATGTGTATAGGGAAGACCTCGAAATCTAGGGTTGTCACAGCACAGTTCCTTAAAACCTTAGACGAAACTTCATAAAACCCTGAGACACGGGGTCGTGTTCCTCAAGCACGTGTTCGTGTCCAATCCTCTTCCAAACATGAGGGTGTGTCAGAAAAACACGGGGCCATGACCCTCATATTTTTCAACACGGGGTCGAGTCACCCTAGACATGGGCCGTGCCTCACTAACGGACAACATTCTCTGACTCATGCAGGCGGCACGGGGCCGTGCTACTTAGGCACGGGGCCGTGTCGATGTGCTGTCACTTTCTATAAAATCAGCCTTGAGGAGAATGTTTGGAGCCATTCCAGAAAGACCAATGACGTGATCGTGTCGTCCCGATCTGTTAGTGCATTACGTCTATTGACTTCGTCTTGTATCATGTAATAGGATAGATTAGAATAATCAGTGCACGAGGTTAGAGAGTCGAAGTTTAGTGATTAAGCAAGACGTTTCGCTCATATGGACATTGTCCATAAAAGCGAAACTATAAGCAACAGGTTTCGCTCATATGGACATGTCCATATAAGAGAAACTACCTCAACTATATATAGGTGCATTGTTTGTTCATTTTGGCAACGGATCTGGAACTTGTAACGAAGTGCTGCCAAATTGCTTTCAGATTGTAAACGTTGTTAAATCAATCAAAGAAGCATTATAATTAGTTTGAGCGTCCGTTTCACTGATTCCGCCTTTGAATCGGATTCACAACTCTTCTGATTGACTCATTCGGGTTCAACAACGATCCTACAAGTGGTATCAGAGCACAGGAGGAAGAGTTTAGCTCAATTGCATCAGTTTTCTGTCTTCTAGACCTTCTTTTTAATTCTGAACAAGTTTCCACGGTTAAAATCGGCCAAATTTTTCACAGAGTGTCTATTAGTGAATATTAACAAAGCCTTGAAAGTTTCACATCCAAATTCAGATTAAAAATGGACCAAATTACCTTCGGATGTGATTTCGCTTATTCGGACATTGTATGGTTTCGCTTTTAGGACCACATGGTTTCGCTCCAGTGAACAAAATTTCTTGGTATTTCGCTCTTATGACATTTTGACTAGAGGTTTCGCTCCAAGATACATGTTATTTCGCTCCAAGAGTCCAAGATAGTTTCGCTTATCAGTCCAAGACAGTTTCGCTCATAAGTCCAAGATAGTTTCGCTCATAAGTCCAAGATAGTTTCGCTCATTTGATCATTCTGGTTTCGCTCTTGTGAACAAATTTTAAGGGATTTCGCTCATCAAGTTATCAAAGGGTTTCGCTTATTAGTCATCAAGTGTTTTCGATTTTGTGTCACAAGTGGTTTCACTTTTGTGTCACAAAGAAACTTGATTTCGCTCAAAGTGTACCTTGTGTGCTATTTCGCTCATAGTGTCATATTTCGCTCGATAGTGAATTTTTTCGAGTCAAGATTATTTCACGACAATCGAGTGTCAGTGTATTTCAGATTACTTGATATTATTTAAACTGATTGAGTTTGTTTGATTGTTCTCAGGTGATTGAAGATGTCAAGCAACGGTGAAGAGCTTTACAACACATTCTACAACGCGTTTACTTCCGAATCAACAGATAAAAGATCTGAGATGAGAGAATATTCAAGAGAGATTTCGGAGAACTTGAAGTTTGAGAACATGTATGGAAGCCAACAGAAACCACCAAAGCTGATGAAAGTTGAAGATTATAACTGGTGGAAAAACCGATTTGAGGGTTGGGTAAAAGCTTTCGCTCCTGAAAGCTGGTTAAAATTGATAAATGGATACACTGAACCAGTAAAAAAGGGAGGAGAGTTAATAGATTTAAAAGATTTCACAGACATAGACATAAAAAATGTTGTGGCTGAATATAAAATGATTACATTGATCAAACAGTCAGTGAGAGAGGATATTATCTCGTTACTTGAACAAGATAAAACTTCAAAGAGTTTGTGGGAAGCGTTAGGGAGAAAGTGTGTAGGAAGTAATGAAATTGTTAAAAATAAAAAGAAATTGTTGCGTAAAGAGTTTGATCTATTCAGTTGTATGAAAAATGAATCTTTTTGTAAAATGATCGAGAGATTTGGACATCTGAAAATGGAGCTGACCAGACATGAAATCACATATTCTGAAGAGGAGCTGGTGGATAAATTGTTTGATTCATTGCCAAATGATCACGAGTGGCAATACTTCGCTCTAATGTTGAAAAATACAATCAAGCCTGAAGATTTAAAAGTGGATTTGCTGATCGAAAGACTTGAAAGTCATGAGTTGGAGATAAAGAGATCTAAAATCAACAATCCGGCTTATCAGCAGAATGTAGAGCTTTACTACAGAGGAAATGTACCACAGGCTGGGTCTCCAAGAACAACATTTTCTGCAAAAAGTTCAAATTCAGTGAACAATGAAAGTCTTCACAGTGGTTTTCACAGTGAATCTTCTTCAAACACTTCAAGTCAATCTGCTTCCAAGAATTTGTTTCAGTGTAATATCGCAGTGGATCTGAAGAATGGGCAGAATTTCAGCGAAGAATCGACGAAACAACAGATAGTTTTCTTGGCATATGTACTTGAATCGTATGAAAGCCTCGTTGCAGGGAAGATTGGCAATACCAACTTGACGAAAGAAGATTATGACCAATTAGACCCTGAGGAGATGGAACTAATGGATATAAGATGGTGCTTGGCCAGTGCGGTTCGTAGGGCACAGCGGTTCATGGAGATCACGGGGAGAAAGTCAATTGGTGGACCATCTACCAAACTGGGATTTGATAAATCTAAGGTGACATGCTTCAAATGCAAGCAAAGAGGTCACTTTAATCACGAGTGCAGAAATGCATATGCTGATGATGATTCTGCAAACCCGTTCAACGAAGATTATTACAAGAAAGCGATTTACCATCAGAACAAGTCTGAGCCCCCAAGATTGAAACAGCCTGAAGAAAAATCAAGGGCTCTTGCAGTTATATATGACGATGAAGGTTACGACTGGAGTCAAGTTTGCCCTGAAGAAGATGTAGTTGGTTATGTATTTGTGGCTGATGCTGATCCTGATAGATGGTGGAAAGCATATTATGCAAGATGGGAAATCGGAAAATTAAACGAACCATTCAAAGAAGCCCAGAGAGCAAAACGATGGAATGATGATTTGAAATGTTACATGGATCCACGGGGTAATCCAGTTGCTGACCCATCAAAAGTGGATTTCAAAGCTGTAACAAATTTGCTTTCAAGGCAAGCTACTTTCAACACACGAAGGTTATCTGATAAAGCATATCTGCCTGATTTGGAGAAGAAGATAAGAGAGGTTTGTGAAGCAAGTCTACCGAAGGTGGTAGAAATGAAGAAGAGAAAAGAAGAAGAATTGAAGAAGATGATTGAAGAAGTAAAGAATGTTGTGAAGATTGCTGCTGAACAAGACCAGAAAGCTGAAGAAGAACAGAAGAATGAAGAAGCTCAGAAAGAAGAAAAGGAGGAAGATCAGAAAGTTGAGTCAGAAGAACTGGTGCTGAATGAGTCTGAGGTTAGAAAATCTTCTGATCTATCGAATGTTGAATTGGTTGATGAAAAAGAAAACAAATGCAGGAATTGCATAGAAATGTGCAAAGCCTGTACTGAAAAAGATGACATCATAAAAACAAAAGACAATGACATAGTTAAACTTGAAAATGGGTTCACAACAAAATGTAAAGATATGATTGAAAAAGAAGAAATTTTGAAACTAAAAGTTGAAAAATTGACACAGAAATGTCAAGGTCTTGAAAAGGATAATGATGTTTATAGACAACTGTGTACATCAAAATGTGTTGATTGTGTTGAAAAAGAATCTAAATTTCAAGATTTACAAAAACAGTATGATTCTTTAAAGTGGTCGAGTCAGAGAGTACAAGAAGCTTATGATACTTTGAAGAGCCAAGTCAAAAGTTTTGATCAAAGATTATCTGAAACTTTAGTCACTAAAGAAATGTATGAAAGAAAGTTTAAAGAAAAGCAAATTGAATTAAACAAGTGTGTTGATGAAATTGCTAATCTTAAACAAGTCTTGGCTGAAAAAGAAAAGATTGTTACAAAACTTCAAAGTTATCATAACTCTTCGTACATTCTTGAACGCATTTTCAACATCACACCAGATGACAAAGATACTGACAATTGCAAAAAGGGTATTGGTTCAGAATTTCATCAGGTACCACCACCATTGAGAAACAATTATACTTTTTATGATGAGGAAAAGGTGGCAAAGGGTTTGAACGTAGCTGACCAGTTACCTGAAAGTATCGATGTGACTTACTCCAAATCTGATGATGCTAATGATTCAGAGGTGGTAAGTAAGGTTGTTGAAAGCGTTTTGAAAGATGAGTCTACAAAAGGTAAGTCTGAATCACAGGATGAAGATGAAGGAAATTTTCATGATGGTTATCTGAAAAACACAAAATCCAAGAAAAATTTGGATGATGATTCAAAGGGATTGGTCTATACCATGATTGGATCGGACAAACTATTCTTAGATGTTGTATTCCCGATTCAGAATGTGATTTCAGAAAAGGTTGATAAAGTTTTTAAAATGGTTGAGATTGAGAAGTCAGAAATTTCAAAATTTGCTGGTAAAGGTCATAAATCTTTTTATAACAAACCTGGTTTTAAGAAGAAAAACATGAAGGCTGGTTTGGGTTATAAAAAGATACAAAATTGGAAGAAAAATGTTCAGGTTAAAACAAGTTTTGTTCAAGGAAAAAGTTTAGCAGAAGAAGAAAAACTCAAATTTGGACAACAGTCTAATGAGGAGTTTGATGCTATGAAAAAGAAACAACAACAGGCCAAGGATGTTTCAAATAAAGTATGTTTTAAATGTGATCAAATTGGACATGTTGTACGAAAGTGTCCAAATCCAAAGCCTGTTGATGTTGAAAAACAACAATCTAAAAATGTGAAACAAAGGTCAACCAGATTTGATTCGAAACAAACTTGGAGGTATAATACAAACAAGTTTGCTTCAAATCAAAATTGGAAATCAAACCCGAACAGGTTCGATTCAAGACAGACCAGGAATTCTCACACACCCAGATTCAGAACAACACAGAGTTGGAGAATATCTGTTGATATGACAAAACCTCAAGAGTTTTGGAAACCTAAAAATGTTATTCAAAATCAAAAGGTTCAAAAAGAGACAAACTTTTACAAAAGAGGTACTCCGGAAGGTCAAATGTGGAGTGTTAAGAAACAAGTGACGTCGGAAAAAGATGAGAAAGTTGAAGTCAACGCTGAAAAAGTTTTAAATGACAAAGAGTTTCCGAAATTAAATGAACATTATTGTGTTGAAATGCCTAAGGTCCAACAGACCTGGGCTAAATTGTTCAAATGATTGATAAATTTTGAATGTGCAGGTGCTCAACAAAGCTGAAGATTGTGAGAATGGTAGTTGGAGCAGCCTGGCACAGGAAGAGGTTGCAGAACCCTGGTTTGGTTAAATAGGGAGTTTATCAATTTCTGTACATAAATAAACAATATTTTCAAAATCCTAAAAATTGAAAAATTTAAAACCAAAAATATGTTTTTAGTTTGTTAAAATTTGAAAAACCAAAAATATGTTGTCTTTAATATTGTTTTGAATGTATGTTGATTGAATACGCCGAAACCCTCACGGCTGAAAAAACATGATTAATTTCATCAGATTGAAAAACGGTTTTCAAACTGTAAAATATCAATGTGTTGTAAATCATGGGGGTATGTATATTTTCTGCAAATCAGAGCACTTTAAGCAGAAAATGGATGGCGAGACAAAGCTATAAGTATTGTGTTGTCAAATTTTTAATGATTTTGCATTTTAGGGGGAGAAAAATTGTCATTAGAAAATCCAAAAACATTAGAAAATTTGAAAAAGCCAAAAAACATGATAAAAATTTAAAAAATTTGAGTTTTGCGTAAAAAGAGGAAATGATAGTACATCAGTAGACAGTTACAGTATGCTAAAGAATTGTAATGATTATATAGCGTTAAACAATCTCACTGATGATATGTCGATAGGTTTTTATACACTTAGTAAACTTTTTCGGGATATAAACCTAAATTCAAACACTTGCTTATTTCGTGGGGAACACTACTTGGATATATAGGTAACCCCTGAAATCTCGTTTGAAAGGTTCCTTTTTCTGATATACTAGGTCTTTATACTCAGTGATATCTGGGGTATTATTCTGGGACTTCTGCTGAATGGAAGTTCTGACCTAGTCCTCGAATAATACTTTACGCAATGCTTGAAACATAGCATCACCCTCAGCATATATGATAAGACAATAAAATTGCTTAGCAATGCTGTTGTAAAAAAGATCCTCTAAAGGGGACACACCCAAGTTGAGTCATGATCTCTCTGCTGAACGGTAGTTCTGACCTGAGCTCTCATGATTCTTCATAATTTATTAACCCCTTACAGATATCATTTGTGTTATAATTACCTGTAAGACTGAATATTGGGATTTGGATACGGGAGTATATTCAAGAGGTGGGACACATGAATGGGTTTAAGTTCTTAAAATACCTAATTCGTATCCTGAATCAGTTGAAATTTGTATGAAAATTTAAGTGGACCAGTATATCGACAATCTAAGTGAATTGTTTAATTCTTAATGTGTAACTAAGCTCAACGGTACTTGTGACTTGTCAAAAACTGATATGATCCTCTGATGCATACTCAAAACAAAAATATTGTCTGTAAATATGTTTGTACATATTACTTTACTGCTTTATGTTATCAGAAAATACAAAAAGATTTTGATTTCTGCTTTATTTTTGACAACCAATGTCTGAGTGCTGAGTTTCAAAATCTAAGTAAGCTGATCGTATTTCTGAAAATAAAACAAGTTCATTAATTTGAAACTTGAAGTTTTAAAATCAAAAATTCAAAAACAGTTTGTGATATCTCCAAGGTCATTAAGTTGGACTTGGATGATTAACTGTGGGGGATTTGGATGCTTATATTGTTATAGAGCTAGTTTCCGATATGATTCGATGAAACTGCCAAATTTATGAGAAGTGATTTTGAGGAGATTGAATTGTTAGATTACAATATCTGGAAGTTTAAAATGTTGTTACTTATAGTTGTATGAGTGATTGCAGGAAAAGTCCAGACTACGATCCCGAGAGCAGAGTCTAAGGGGGAGTCTGAAGACAAGCTGAAAGTTTGGAGGAGCTTGTAGCTGGAAAGCTAGGTGTCGATCCCTAAAAGCACGGAAGCTTGACGAAAGGGGGAGCCTGCTGATGATAAAGTTGTTGATGATAGAGCCAGTGATGAGATCCTGGTGTAAGAGTCAAAGAGAGAAGCTGATCAAAGAGAAAGAGTGAAAGATGCTTACACTGTTACAATCTGAGTGAGGATGCAGAATGATCAAGACTGAAGAAGGTGTCATGATGAAGATTAGTCACTGAAGACTTCGTCAATATCCGAGGGGGAGTCTGTTAGTGCATTACGTCTATTGACTTCATCTTGTATCATGTAATAGGATAGATTAGAATAATCAGCGCACGAGGTTCGAGATTCGAAGTTTAGTGATTAAGCAAGAGGTTTCGCTCATATGGACATTGTCCATAAAAGCGAAACTATAAGCAACAGGTTTCGCTCATACGGACATGTCCATATAAGCGAAACTACCTCAACTATATATAGGTGCATTGTTTGTTCATTTTGGCAACGGATCTGGAACTTGTAACGAAGTGCTTCCAAATTGCTTTCAGATTGTAAACGTTGTTAAATCAATCAAAGAAGCATTATAATTAGTTTGAGCGTCCGTTTCACTGATTCCGCCTTTGAATCGGATTCACAACTCTTCTGATTGACTCATTCGGGTTCAACAACGATCCTACACGATCAGTCAAAAACCCAATTAAACCAAGGTAGCTAGGGTAAGTCAGGTATCGAATCCATGAAGAGAAGGTGGTCAGTATCGCACGACCCGTTCGATTAGTTAGACTATTTACAAACAATGTACAATGTGATTATGAAGTTTGCTAATTATTATAAGTTTGTTTGGTGGGAAAATAAATCGGAGTGACTCGACAATTGGTATTATCTACAACACTCGTGATTAACTAAAATTGCAACTAAATTACTAAATGATTAAAACAAGATTAGAGACAAGTTCCACACCCGGTTTGATTATTGCAAGACCTAGGGTTCCTACATGTTTTAACTTGATTCAATTGCATATAGTGATTAACGGATTACTATCACGAAGCTTAGGTGCCAATTGCCATTGACGTCATAGACAACGGACCGTAATGCACTTCGTTACTTCGGACATGTAAATCCTAACCTACGATAAGGCATAAGTGCACAAATTCATTTCGCAAAGTCATAACTTTATCATCGCTCGGCAATTCACAAATTCAATTCAAATGCACGACAATTATTATAAGTTTCAAATACTAAACAATTTGTCACAAAATCAAATCAAAATACAAATGCATAAACCCCATAAAATCTTACAACAATCTACACCGGGGTGAAACCGACGAGACTAGTCGTTCATGGTCGAAGAAGCACGATCACCGGAGGATGAACACGAACACCGAACCATAATCTTCAAGTCTTGAGAAGTGGTGGAAGTTAGGGTTTGAATGGTGGATGAAGATGATGGTGATGGTGGAATGATGGAGATGGAGTTGATGGACTAGGGTTTTGTTGTCATTCGGGTGATGATAGGATGTTAGAGATGGATTAGAGGTGTTCGGGATTGTTTTGGAATATGTTAGATGCTTGTGAATGGTTCCAACGAGGTGTTTTAACACTATACAACTCGTAACTCCTGAATCTTGGTCAAACGAAACCTTGCAACCCGTCCCCGAACATTAAAACACAAATTTCATGACACAGTAATCGGGAGGGCGTCGCCGACGGCCATTTAGGACGTCCCCGACGCCCCCTGTAATGCGGATTTCCTGATTTCTTGTTTTCTTCATAACTTCTTCGTTAGAGCTCCATTTTACTCACCATTTTCACGTACTCGTAATTCAGCCCTCTATTATGCCATCTTCCAATATACTCATTTTAAATCCATTAACATTCCCCAAAACACATCCAATCTTCATGATTAACCCGGTTTTGTTCATTTCACATCCCCGGTTGATCCGTTCGCTCCCAGTGCTCCGTAAAGCTCCCAAATAGCTCCTTAAACTCAGTAAGACCTGCAAAACACAAATCCCATTAAACGTAGGCTATTCGAGATTAAAGGTTAAGAAAATACATGAACTTAAACATTAACGAACACCGGTTTTCGACCACGTATCACATCCCCACACTTGTCGTTTGCTTGACCTCAAGCAAATCTGTTTTTCACTTTCGCGTAGGTCGAACAAGAAACACACTTCCCATTCTTGAGACGTAAGTTAAGGTCTAAAGTCATACCCGGTTCAAACTTTTTACAATTTACGAAATATCTAACGGTAAAGTGAATAATCACATATAAAATGGTTATCTAAGATTAACCCGTCCTTGAAACCAATTAATCATGCACATCCCTCACAATGTTCTCTCCACTCGGTTTAAAATTTGGCTAATTAGATAATGAATTAGCACTTTTTAAGTAATCACTCAAAACCGATTAGAACACGTACCCGCATATGCTTGCAACTCAATCATTCTCCACCACCGAACACGAATACTAAGCACAAGTCAAAAGGTCTTTGAAGGGTTGTAATGGAGCTAGGCGAACGGTAGGAAATATGATGTTTTAAAGTGGCTAAGGTGATGAAAACTCGATTTTTATTACAAAGCAAGTACTCTAAGCAAAACTAACTATAGACATCAACTACGAGGCAACAATTTTTTTTCGCCCTTTTATTCAACAACTAATAACTCATATTTTTGTATTTTCTCAACGATTTTCTATTCTTTTTTTTTCGCAACATTTTCTTATTGATTTTTTTTTTGCAAACACAACTATACAAACAAATAATCCTACAATTGAATTTTCATCACACGAGTTTAAAAGAAAAGGTTTAACGGTTATGGGCTAAATGGGTTGTAAAACGAAAGGTTTAGGCTCAAAGTGGGCGACTAGGGGATTTGTTTGGGTAAGGATAAATAATTGGTTTTAAAGGAAAAGGTTCACCTAATGCCTTAATCTTTCTCGTGTTTGTATTCGGTCTATGGTCTTAAACGTATCAAAAGATGCAAGTTCTACAATACATGACTAATGGTTCACTCAAACAAAGAAAAACATAAATATGTAATTCTATGATGTAAAAGTAGCTCAAAACCTCACATATATAAAGGGTATGTGTAACAATTCGAAAAATTTTATTTATATAAAATATATAAAAACTTATGTTATTAAAAGGATGCATCATGGGTAAGTTGACCAATGGAAATATGAGATATTTTGGGTAAGCGTTGGAACCGTTTAATAACTAATTTATAAAAATACATTATATTTGAACCTACTCTGTTTTTAATGAAATTTGGTTCAAAATGTAGATAAAATTATTCTTGTTCTAACGGCATATTCAGCATTTTATAAAACGTTATACTTTTAAAGTTATAAGCGCCAAATGAGTATAGTAGTTAAATTAATTATAATATATGTATATATATATATTATTTAAAATAATAAAATAATTCAAAAAGTGTTAGTATACGTAAATAATAATAATAATAATAATAATAATAATAAATTACATTTTTTGAATTCATATTCAATTACGTATACGTAGAATTTAAACAAAATAATAAAATAATAACTTATCCAAAACTAACAAATTAATGCACCATGTTTACGTGGAATATATATGCGTGAATAGCAAGCTAGAATTTTAGTATTAATAAGATCTCAGGCTCACTTTTCATATTGCTTAAACTTTCTGCCTTCATCTCGCTCTCTCTTTTAAAGTATACCCTATTTTCTTTAGTTATTCACCCCTAAATCCTACAAAGCCCTGCCCCGTTTTAAGTATTGTAAGCCCTGAGCACTGATACCTTGTCCAAGTGACGTAGGGCCCCGTAACGTATGTCAAGGCTCTGCCTAAATTCGTTGGGATTCAGTCTCGTGACGTAGGGATAAAGTAGAAATGAGTTACTATATTTAATGTGAGTGCACTATATATTTTATCAAATAACCCAGGAGTGATACCAAAAATATAACCTCCCTCCTAAAACACCCCTGACACCCTACACTTTCTAAAATACATCCCATACGTGAAAACCGAGCCCGAATTATAATATAGTATTAAAAATAAATGAAAAACAAGAAATAGTAAGTTCAGGCGGGCCGCGTAGACCCACCCCAACCTTTACGTGGGTGGTATGAAGATTAATACCGGATTCCTTTGATTTTCTTAAGTTCAAGCGGGCCGCGTAAGCTACCCGTTAAGTTAACGCGGGCCGCGATGGACTAAAAAGGTGGCACAGCCCGGTGCGGCCACGTGGCCCAACACCCGGCTAAGCTAGTTGTCGACTCAGCACAGCTACGCGTTGACCCAGCTTTGACGCGGGCCGCGTAAGCTTTGTGCTTATGTTACGCGGGCCGCGAGAGACCCGGGTTCAGCAACTATATAAGAAGACCATCAGGTTCAACCAAATTTCGTTCACAATTCATTCTCAATCTCAAATTAGAGTTATTATACTCGGGTATTATACCCCTAATTAGCGAGGTTCTGCTCCGTTGTAAGTATTATAACCCCTGGATACGTATTAGATACGCTGCCCGATTGATTTAGGGTTCCGTAATAACTGTCGTGGTTCTGCCTGACGTAGTTATTGGAATGCCGTCTCAGGGAGGGTATCATTAATATAAATAAAGGGTTATTATACTAACATATATACATTTGTGTACATTATAGATTAATCCCAGGAAATCCTTAGAAGAAGTCTAAGACAGCAATGTGAGTAATCCTTCTTTTTGTGTAAACCTTTTTGTGAGTTTATCCTCTTTTTGTTAACTTTTTTGGGAATGTTTTACAATACCTTAATTGTTTTACAATGCGATTAAGCGGTGATTGAGTCTTTGTAGTTCTTCAATTACTGCCGGTATGTTGGGGTTTTGTATACAAAAGGTACTACTCTGTGAGTAGTAAGTCGGGATGACAATACGTTACCAATGGACAATGAGTTAGCCAATGGGTAATATGACCCACAAGTCAGGATTGACAGTACTAATGGAGTAATTGTGTAGAAATAAACAATGTGATCGCTCTCAATACTGTACACTGTGACTTTCTAATTAAACTCGATTAAACTAGGATTCACTCACCAGTATTTCTTGCTGATAAAATATTTTAAACACGTGTTTCATGTAACTTAGTGTGAAGCACATAAAAGCCAGCTGGAGAGCACTGAAGGCTTAGAAAAGTGGCTATAAAAGTTACCTAAATAAAGAAGATGTTTTATTTCAAATAAAATAAAGTTTATTTCTATAAATAGTTTGTAATAAGAAACTTGAGTTTTCCCCATGTATTTGTATTTATAAAATATGGTGGTTTACTCTGATAAAATATTTCCTAACTACGGTCCTGATGAAAAATTCCGCTGCCAAATTAGACAATACGCGATACCACCGAAACTGGGTATGTGACATGCATGATGTGCTAGTTTCTTAGGCGAATTACTCCCAAATAACCACCCGCTAAATACCCATTATGCTATTAACTTGAACTTGACCATGACAAAAGACCAAATGGGTTGTGTCATCCCTCGTTACCCTAGTTACTTGTGCTTTTTAGATCGCTTCAAACAAAGATATTTTTGAAAAATTTTTGAAATTTTTCCCCACATCCCCACACTTGAGGTCAACATTGTCCTCAATGTGTAGTGTTTAAATGAACGAGTCAAAAATCGAAAAACTTTTACTCCCCCATCCCCACACTTGAGGTACACATTATCCTCAATGTGCAAGAATGGAGCTTTTAAATGCACAAGGGATGTGACACGGCTAACCTGCCCAAAATTTCACCCCGGAAAATAAAATACAATTTACAATCCACTTATTTGCTAACTAAAAACCAAAGATAAAAAGAAACGTATGCACCTGGTTTTCGCTAGTTCCTCGTGTGCTCTTCATCTTTTCAACAAAGCGGTCGTCTCACGAACATAATGTACCTACAAATCTCAACCCTTGTGTAGAAGCATGCTTCTCACAACCATTAAAACTTGTTAGTTACCTAGTTCTTCCACTTTTATGAAAATATTACCAAGTCATACGTTAATTTACTTTGGTTTATGTGGAAAAATAATGTACAATAACAACAAACCTAACTCACTTTCGTAGGAATCACAGTTGCATTAAGCGTATGCAACAAGCCCTTTTAAACCTCCCGATAGCTCGGGAGGACGAGTAGGTCTCGTGAGGGTTATATAGGGAACACACCCACAAAGTTCATTTAACTAGAAAAATAAAATAAAACGAATAATAATACAAACTCTACAACAATAATACCTAATTTGTCTCTCATGGTGGTCGAAGTGAGCATTTGCCTACCGAATTTCCAACATATGCTCGGTAGTTGGCATGCCGAATCCACTCTCTTTTTATTCTACGCGACATGCGTATTAAGCAAATTTGGGGTCGTTTCTTAACAAATTGGCCAAGGTCTTGCAACGCCACCCTTCGAATCCTTATACCCGAACCCACATCCCTAACTTTGTTGGTTGGAGTGATAAGTATGGGAGAGGGATGGATATGAACATAGGCTTCTTTCGAATCCGGCTCGTCTCGCGTGTCATGTCTTCCGCTCGGTTCAAACACTCATATTCTTGCTCCGGAAGATCTATAACCTCTTCCACCACATTACCATCCACCAATGTACCATTAGCCAACATCTCTTGGTCTCGTCTAAGTTGAGCCAATTCTTTGGCGAGTTGACCCACTTTCTTTTCCAAGGCTTCATGAGCTTTATCTCTCGCCTCAAGTTCCTTCTTCAGTTCCATCTTAATCTCTTGATTTGAAGTAATGACAACATTGATGATTGCATCGAGCTTGGAACTTATTGAATCTTGAGGTTCTTCAGATGCCGGTTGAGGGTATTCATTATAATAATCATCATACTCATCCCGGTAACTTGAGAAATGTGGCAATTCGGGTTCATAGTTGTTATAACCCCACTCTTGCTCATAATCGTAATCCATCTCTGAATAGTAATATTCTTGATAATTTGGTGGTGGTGGTGGTCTATCGTATGGATAATGTGAGGATGGACCATTGAAATCTTCATAATTCACCCTATTATATTCATACAATCCGCTGAGGTAGTCTTCCCGATCCTTGTAGGATTGAACTTTTTCGTAGAAAACAGAGCAATCCTCTAAATAATGCTCTCCGCTTCCGCGACACTCACACGGATCATCATCTACCCAATTCATATTGAAAGAAGGTTCCTGCAAAACATGTACCTGCACAAACAACCTCGACCACCCAACGTAAAATCACAAAAATAAAAGAAAGAAAAACTAAACTAAAATTAAACAAGCAATGAAATACTAAGCGCACTAGCTCCCCGGCAACAACGCCATTTTGACGTGACTGTGTCGTCCTGGTCAGTCAAAAACCCAATTAAACCTAGGTAGCTAGGGTAAGTCGGGTATCGAATCCACGAAGAGCAGGTGGTCAGTATCGCACGACCCGTTCGATTAGTTAGACTATTGACAAACAATGTACAATGTGATTATGAAGTTTGCTAATTATTATTAGTTTGTTTGGTTAGAAAATAAATCGGAGTGACCCAACAATTGGTATTATCTACAACACTTGTGATTAACTAAAATTGCAACTCATCATCATCATCATACTCAGTATATCCCACCAATAGCAAAGCTAAGGTAGGGTCTGAGGAGGGTGAGATGTAGACAGCCTTACCTCTACCCCGTAGGAATAGAGAGGCTGCTTCCAATGAGACCCCCGGCTCGATTGTGGTTTTGCATCAAGCCTTGGACATAAGGCACATAACACTCAGCAATTGAGACAAACGCCGATTAGTGCATGCACCCCTTTGTCTTTTGGCTATCAACGCCACCACATGATGCATGATTAACCGTCCCCCTCTTTTAAAGTTATTTTCACGAAATTAGTAAAATAACGTTAAAATTAGTGCACTTTCACTTTTGCCCCCCGAGCTAAATTACTAAATGATTAAAACAAGAAATTAGAGACAAGTTCCACACCCGGTTCGATTATTGCAAGACCTAGGGTTCCTACATATTTTAACTTGATTCAATTGCATATAGTGATTAACGGATTACTATCACGAAGCTTAGGTGCCAATTGCTATCGACGTCATAGACAACGGACCGTAATGCACTTCGTTACCTCGGACATGTAAATCCTAACCTACGATAAGGCATAAGTGCACAAATTCATTTCGCAAAGTCATAACTTTATCATCGTTCGACAATTCACAAATTCAATTCAAATGCACGAAAATTATCATAAGTTTCAAATACTAAACAATTTGTCACAAAATCAAATCAAAATATAAATGCATAAACCCTAGAACATCTTACAACAATCTACACCGGGGTGAAACCGACGAGACTAGTCGTTCATGGTCGAAGAAGCACGGTCACCGGAGGATGAACACGAACACCGAAACATAATCTTCAAGTCTTGAGAAGTGGTGGAAGTTAGGGTTTGAATGGTCGATGAAGATGATGGTGATGGTGATGGTGATGGTGGAATGATGGATATGGAGTTGATGGACTAGGGTTTTGTTGTCATTCGGGTGATGATAGGATGTTAGAGATGGATTAGAGGTGTTAGGGATTGTTTTGGAATATGTTAGATGCTTGTGAATGGTTCCAATGAGGTGTTTTAACACCACACAACTCGTAACTCCCGAATCTTGGTCAAACGAAACCTTGCAACCCGTCCCCAAACATTAAAACACAAATTTCGTGACACAATAATCGGGAGGGCGTCGCCGACGGCCATTTAGGGCGTCCCCGATGCTCCCTGTAAATGCAGATTTCCTAATTTCTTGTTTTCTTCATAACTTCTTCGTTATAGCTCCGTTTTACTCACCGTTTTCACCCACGTACTTGTAATTCAGCCCTCTATCATGCCATCTTCCAATATACTCATTTTAAATCCATTAACATCCCTGAAAACACATCCAATCTTCGTGATTAACCCGGTTTTGTTAATTTCACATCCCCGGTTGATCCCGTTCGCTCCCAGTGGTCCGTAAAACTCCCAAATAGCTCCTTAAACTCCGTAAGACCTGCAAAACACAAATCCCATTAAAAGTAGGCTATTCGAGATTAAAAGTTAAGCAAATACATGAACTTAAACATTAACGAACACCAGTTTTCGACCACGTATCAACCAAGATCCTTCCAGATCTTGCACACATACCCAAAAAGGTATGTTCTTAAAAAGGTTTCCTTAAACCTTCTTGTCTTTACCACTTATAGTCATTTCATCATCTTCTTCCTTCAATAACCTCCATTAAAGCTTGAAGCTTCATGGTTAAAAGCTTCAATTGGCGGGTCAAAAGCATGATTTTTAACCAAAAGTTTAGGAAATATACTATTTTAAAACACTATTTTAAGTTATTTACGTTCAGAAATGTTAAAAATCAAACAGACTTAACTTAAAATAAAAAGTTCTTGGGTTGAAACATCAGTGCTGTTGATTCAGCATGGGGTCGTGCCTCATGGGCACGGGCCGTGTGACTCATCTGTTATTCCAGTTCTTTAACGGTTTGTCGTGTTTTCTAGCATGTCGAGCCAAAAGAGCGGAACATCATCCACCAGCTCAAGGAATAACTATAGATGAAGGAGACTTTCTCTAGAGGCCACTCTCGTCTAGTACGTGAGTGCTTTAAGAGAATCTCTCGATGAAATGACCGTTGTGGAAGAGGTTCAAATTGATCGAGTGAATTACCTCTCCATGGCATTGGAAGATTGCTTCAGGGAGATTAACCTTTTTCACCAAAGGTTACATATCTTGGTGGTGCCCCTAATGGAACCAATCTGCCCCTAAGAAGATTGGAACCTTGCTAACAAGGTCATTCACCCCACCGGATAGGACGAGGTGCCACCGGAACCTCCTATTAATGTTTCCTTCGAGGTTCTGATCAATCCCGCTCCCCTACCTCAAGAAGAGATCGACGGGGAACCTTTTATCTTCCTTCTGAGGGAGATAGAGGAAATGTTCAACGACCTGTAAAGAGCATCTCCGGGAATAGCTTGAAGCCCTCCGAAGATTAATCCCGATTTTCACTAGTCATAGATCTATCCACGGAGTAGCTATTAAGGGTTTATAATAAGATCTCGTAGGGCGTCCATCAAGTTTCTATCTATCTAGCTTAGGAACTTAATTTTCCTTTCTCCTTGTATTTTTCTTTCTTTTTAATGCATGAAATGAAAGTAACTTTGGTGGTGGTAAAAATAAAAGTGTGCAAAAGTAATGATAAAATCCAAATGACGTTGACCCACCATCCCATGCATGAAAATAGACGACTTCGACTGAAAATCTTCTATTTAGTAAGTGCAGCACGGTGTCGTATCAGGTAAGCACGCCACGTGCCCCAAGTCTGCTGTAACATTTTTTTTTATTCTGGAACCTTGACACAGGGCCGTGTCCAACGGGCACGCCCCCATGTTCGCCTTCTTGAAAAATTTGCTACTTGCACTTTTGACATGGGGTCGTGGCTCCCACACACGGGGCCATGTTAAATGCTTGTTTTCTGAAAAATTTGTTGTTTTTAACACACGTTTTATACATTTAACCAATTTTGGACACATTGAGGACAATGTGTAATTTAAGTGTGGGGGGGGGGGGACTTAAATAATTTGAATATTGTTTGTCATAAAAACAAGCCTTACACAAAACTCTACTTGGAACCGCTAAAACACCCCAAATCTTTTTCAAAAATTTTATTTTATTTTTATTTTCTTTTGTATTGTTTATAGTTTAAGTTAAGAAATCAAGTTCTAAAAAAAATTCAAGTTCATACAAATTTACAACCGATAGCACAGTGATAAAAAAGGAACCATACAAGCAAATTTTATAAAAAGGGCACGACAAATTTTTAAAATTTGATTGTATATATGTATTCACATTTTTACACTTTTCCCACAAAATTGTGAGTTTTGAGCCTTTTATGAGCATACAAATATCATATCTATACTAAATGCTCATTCTTCATTTCTTGTGTGACTAGCCCGTACGGTTTCTACAAATCTAGAACTTGACAAGACAATACATTCCCGATCCTTACCGACTAATCCAAGTAAGTATATGATCGAGGCACGGGATGGAAGTTCATTGCGTCACGGTCACCTGGATATATCGTTTGTCCAAAACGGAGTTCGAATGATGGGGTTTTGAGCTGTGACTTCCAGCCATTGTTTTAGTTTCCGATGACTGTAGTGGTAGTTTCCGGAGACGAAGATAGGTATAGATGATGTGGTTCGTCGACACGAATGCGTGGACATATTATTCGCCTAAATCCGAGTTCGTTTGGGTCGTTCTGGTCTAGTCGAATATTGACGCGCAAAATCGAATGTACAGAAAGTCAGATCGGTGTTCTGGCAGTAAAGGCTCATCATCCGATCACTTATCTCCTCGACGCACTGTTTACACGTTGTTCAACGCTTACACTATCGTTCTGTGATCAGGCTAACCTCCCAAGCGCTCCTTTCAATCCAAGACTGTGAGTATACTCTAACCCTTTTCGCTTAATGCACTTTTGGGTGTTACATACGTTACCTATATCAAATCACATTAACACACAATGCAAACACTTTTATACGCTAACCGCTCATGCATGTTATACGTGTTTTGATGAATGCTTGTATGTTATGTTTACACAGTGATTGTTGCCTGAAACCTTAGCAACGATAGTACTATAGTTTGGACTCAGCACCTGTCGTGGACAGGGGTTGTTAAGGGTTTTACTTCACATGGTCACAGTGGTGATAACGTGTTGCGCATTCTACACTCGTAGTCATGTCGGTTTCATATGTCATTATCGATAGCTTACTTGTTTCACATTACTACGTGTTACATGCTGGTTATGCGTAAATCGCTTTCGCTACTATATGCTATTAAACTTGTGTACTCACCTTTACACTATGTGTATTGACTTTATTTTAACGTATGTGACAGGTGTTTAGGATGCTATGCTTTGCTGTGATGAATCAAGTTAGGTGGTCTAGAAACCCACGAATAAAATCTGAGTTGTCGGAACTGTTATTTGTCTTTGAGAACAATATCTGTAATAACTATTTTTTACACTATATGTTGATGGTATGGGATGTTAACGATTAATATATTGTCAATAATAGTGTTATGGATTCACTTGGACAATCTGTTTCGCTCAGTGCTGCGCCCCGATGATTCCGCCATCGGTTAGGGTGTGACAAGTTGAGAGTCCTAGATGAGGACATCTCTAAAACTGCCTTTGGAACTCGGTACAGCCATTAAGAGTTCCTAGTTATGCTTTTGGATTAACTAGTGTACCAGCGGCCATCATGGACCTCATGAACCGAGTGTGCAGATCCTACCTCGACAAATTCGTTATCATTTTCATTGATGGCATTCTAATTACTCTAAGGGAAAGAGGGAACACGAAGAGCATTTACGCCTCCTCTTAGAGCTTCTTAAAAGGGAACAACTTTATGAGAAATTCTCGAAATGTGACTTTTGGATTCGTGAAGTCCATTTCTTGGACATGTAGTCAATGAAGCCGGAATACCTATCGATCTAGTCAAGATTGACTCCATTAAGAATTGACTTCATTGAGAGATTTTTGAAAATCGATCAACCTAACACTTCTATAATTCAAAAGGGTACCACTTACAAGTGGGGTGATGCCCAAGAATATTCATTTCAACTCCTGAAGGAGAAACGTTTTTAGCGTGCCTATCTTATCCTTACCAGAAGGCACCGATGATTTCGTTGTCTACTGCGACACATTTATTCAAGGTCTCAGTTGCATTTTGATGCAACATGAGAAAGTAATCGAGTACGTGTCTTGTCAACTTAAAGCTCATGAGAAGAACTACACTACCCACGATCTGGAATTGCGAGCTATGGTCTTCGCTCTCAGGATCTGGATACATTACTGGTACGGTACCAAATGTATGATTTACATCGATCACAAGAGTCTCCATCACATATCCGAACAAAAGGAGTTAAACATGTGGCAACGTCGATGGGTTGAACTCCTGAATGATTATGATTGCGCTATCAGATACCATCCGGGCTAGGCTAACATTGTAGTTGATGCCCTCAGCCGAAAGGAAACCCAACTTAAACGAGTTCGACCTCTACAACGTACTATTCATTTGAATCTTCCAGAACAAATTCTCAATGCTCAGGTCGAAGCATTGAAGGAAGAGAATCTTTTAGCTGAATCCATGCGGGTCATGGAGAAACAACTCGGAACTAAATCAGACGGTATTAGCTATTTCATGGAGCGAATATGGGTTCCACTGTATGGAAGCTTGCGAGATCTTGTGATGGTCGAAGCACACAAGTCTCGATACTCTATTCACCCTGTTTTTGAAAAAAGGTATCTTGACCTTATGGCACTATATTGGTGGCCTAACATGAAAGCAAACATAGCTAAGTATGTAAGAAAGTGCTTGACCTGCGCAAGGGTCAAAACTAAGTACCAAAAGCTGTCTGGGTTGCTTCAACAACCAGAACTACCAACATGGAAATGGGAACAAATCTCCATGGAGTTCGTAACCGGACTACCCATAACTCAAAGCGAGAACAACACCATCTGAATGATCGTGGACTGCCTAACTAAATCTGCTCACTTCCTCGCAATCAAAGTGTCACACCCCGACCACGTAGAACATACAAAACATGGCGGAAACATCGGGGAGTGTTGTAACAGAATTAATGTTTCACAACCATGGAAATTAAAGTTTCGCTTTATTGATTAAAAGTGTTACAATGTCTTAACAAACAAAGAAATACAACATAATTAACTAGTCTTGCATCTTTTATTTTCACTAAAGCCCAAGTCTGCCTATGTGTATCTTGATCATCTTATGCAACAGCTCCTGAAAAACACATGTGAAAATAGGTACGTCAGCATAAAAATGCCTGTGAGATACATAGGTTTTGTGAAAATAGGTTTCATGACTTATGTTTGAGAAAATGTTTAGTCATGAACCTTGTAATTTGCTTTGTCTTTGTAAATCATTTGAAAAACAATAAGTTCAGATGATATGTATAAATAAGAAAATAATGCATGGTTAAATGAATAACCATGTAAACTGAGTTTGTAAAAGTTAAGTTGTTTGTAAAACAATGTATTGTGAAAGGTATGTTATTTGTATAAAATGTTATATGTATCAAACTGAAATGATTCAAATAACGCTACGATATATGTAATACCATACAAACACTTATATATAGGAAGTACCAGCGGCGTATCCACCATGCTTGTATCATATTACACACGCATCGTTACTTAATCACTTACTCAAACCACCAATGTCATAAGTCTATGTTTAAACCAATAGTCAAAAGTCCTTGTATAAACCATGTCAAATGTTTATAGTCCAAAAGTAGTCAAGTAATGTATAACCAAAATGATATGTATGGTAAGTAAAATTTAGACTACTTAAACCATAAGTAAAAATGTACAAAACAAAGTATTGAAGTAAAACTTGGTTTAAATCAAAGTTATGTTTTGTAAGATATATGCATGCTATACTGAATATGAACATTTATGCGGTATTGTGAAAATTCATACATCCAAGCCTTGAGACAGACGGATAACTATGTAAAAGTGACTTATCAAGAGAATATGTATTCGGATTCGGTCATTCATTTCATCCCCTTTCCCTGGGATGTCCGGAACGGGATTTGTCAAGTCCTATGGTACCACTACCTACTAACGAACGGCATGATCGGTGTTAATGAATGTATAGTATAGTTTAAACAAACCAAATGTCATACCAAAATGTAAGCATGTTTTATGAAGATAATGTACCTAGTATGCTAGAGTAAACATACAGGGTAGAGTTGTAAAACAATGTGTCCATATGTTACTGGAACATATGCAACAGAGATGCAGTATAAAACAATGTACTAAGTATGCAAAGTCATCATACAAAGTAGAAAAGTCATGTAAAACAATGTACTAAGTATGCAAAGTCATCATACAAAGCATAGAACACCATGAAATCATGTACTATAAATGTACTAATGAACATAGCAAGTATATGATGTGAAAACAGGAAAGCACGAAAGTAACAAGTAGGCACATGTGTTTCACCCCAAAACAGTTTGGAAAACAGTAAAAGAGGGGTCTATGTACTCACTTGAGAATGCTCAGTAGTCCTTGAGTGACAACCAAACAATGCTAGAGATCACGGAAATCAAACGGCACCTAATATAGGTAACTACATTAATAAACCGGACCTAAATCGGAAGATCGGATAGAATGAGGTTTCGTAAACCAAACGAGTATAGAGACTCGTGTCATATGGTTTATCAAAGCCTACATGCTAAATGAAACCCAACCTAATAGCTTACGACCCATTACGACCCGTTTAGGTAGCTTATGCTACTTTAACGCGTCGTTCGCGTGAAACGCGTCCGGACCGCCTAACTAGTTCTACGACAAGTGTTATATGCCTAAACATGTTACATAATCAGTTATGTGACAAAAGTTTAGGTTACATATGCTTAATTACCAATTTTACATGAAAAGGGTATTCTGGTAATTTACCTAAGGCATATAAACTACCTATCATACAACTACTTAAACGATGTGACCATAGGGTATAACCTCGGAAGGTTATTCCCTACCTACTATGGTCACCTAATGTATTTGGTCGGATCCTAATGATCGACCAAACTGGGTCGGGTTCGAGGGTATAGGCGATTTATTAGATCGCCTACCCTACGACCCTAGACAACGTGGTAATCAGTGGGCATAGTCCCAAGGGACTATGACCAACGTGATTACACTCACGTTGCGAAGTTCAAACGAACTTCGCATTGACCATTACTGGTCAACGCTGAAAGTCAAACAAAGTTTGACTTTCTGACTCGAAAAGCAATAAAATAAGGAAAAGAACGAAAGAATACTTACGAAGGGTCCCCGAATGCTAATCCTGATTCAAGAATCTCGGGTATGAAACAATGGTTTCAACTTAGAGCTTCTCAAATCAGAATTCTTGTAATTTTGAAGCATGGGGGGGTGGGGTATTTATAGTAAAAGGTCCACCGTTAAGATCGTTTCATGGAAAACGTGCCATGATCCAAGGCGTACACTTGTCGGAAACTCATGGTGGCTAAAAGTGATCCTTATCAGCTGACTAAGCGAAAGAGAATGTGTGGTTGTGAACGAAACAGCTGGAAACTGCTGTTAGATTCGATTAATCTTGTCAGAAGGGGCCTCGCGGGCCGCCTAGCAGTCACAGATCAGACATAAGTTTCAGAAATTACAGTTTCAGTCCCTGCACGTGTTTAAGGCCATTTCCGACACTTCTAAGGCCCGTAAAGCCAACTTTAAGGCCCTAAAATGATGCCTAAACATTGTGGACATGAAACATGCTCAAAAATATGCCGGATGATGGTTCGTTTGGTCGTACGAACGTGATGTTCGCTTAATTACGACGGAATTGCGCATAAGCGTGAAAAACGATCCAAATGACGCGACGAATGGATTTTTGACAAGCCAAACACTAAAGCATAATATAGTCATGCTTACATAAATTTTTGGATGTCCGGATGTATTCAGAACGTGAGTTATGCATAAAAATGCAAACTTGTGCACTATTTGACACTTTTAGTCCCTGAATGACCCAAAAGTTTATTTTAGCACACCAAACACCTCAAAGCCTATTTCTAAGCCATGTAAAGGATATTTATGGTATGTTTAACTTATGGTCATGTTCCGGAATGTCTGTTACAGTTCAAATTGGCATACTTTCGCAGTTTGTCAAATTTAGTCCATGTAAGCGATTTAACTTGATTTTGCCATACCAAAGCCTTCAAAACTTATTTCTAAGTTATGTAAAGGTTATTTAAGGTATGTTAAGCCTATGTCACTATTCCGGAGTGTTTGTTGCATTAAACTGGTTATATTTACGCATCGGTAAGCGTATAACCTTCCAGAAAGCGATTTAGAGTTTGAAATTGAACAAGAATTGATATGTGCAAATGATACACATATTTTTACAAATCCCAAGTATGAAATATACTATTTCATTGGTTCGGTATTTGTTTGATGGCCGTGGAGGCACAGGTGTTACAGTCTCCCCTACTTTAGGAAATTTCGTCCCAAAATTTATTTAGAGGAAACTTGTGAGAGCTTGAAAACATGAAGTTGAAAAGATCGAACAATATTGATTAGGGTTCTGAACTTCTAGTAACCTTTAATAACATCATGATTGCAATGTAAGAGGGATACTTATATACAAGTATATGAAGCGTCATTGGTGCGTCCACCGTACCTCCATTACATCGTTCTCATTTCGTTATTGTTGTCACTATCGGCTCTTACACATAAGAAATCTTACTGGGTTTCTGTGCACTAAATTTCATAATTATGTACGCGTCCATAATCAGACAATTCCTTGCACAGTTCACACAGTCTATTTTATAGTGTGTAGGGGAAAACCAAATGAACAAACCGGTGATGAGTGTGACTAGACCACCATCGGGTCCTTTTGACTAAATCAATAAATGATCTAAATAGACTTATCAAGGAGTCTGTCCAGCTACATCACTAGATGTCGTCCTTTAACCAAATTGTGAATCAATCTTTTAGACTAGACCACTAAAAGGATCTCTTATGAAACATGGAGCGATACTTATATAATCCAAGGGTCTTAACTATTACATAGAAGCCCATTAAGGATTGAAGGTAGTACCTTTTGAATATCCTGCTACGAATCCCTCATATGAAGATATGAAAGTTTCTGCGAGGATTTGGATAACGAATATCCAGAGTATTAAAAACACAAAAATGCATAAAAGAAAACATAAGATGAATAAACACATAGTCACATAACCACAAAATTGTTTAACTAGAAGTTTGTTCTGCTAACAGAGTACATGTATTTAAAGCACACTAGGAATCCATCTCGTGGATTTCATTTGGCACTTTAAACATTATCAAGAATCTAACTATAAAGATAGAAAGATTCAAAAAGAAAATTCGATTTTGATTACTAGAACTCGAAATGTTCGAATTAAGGTACATAAAGAATCCAATTAAGGACTCTGATTTGAATGATGATCATCCACAAGGGTCTAAATATGAAGATAAAAAGATCCCATATGGATTTTAGAAGTTGAAGATGTTTTGAAACCTTGCACTGGACGTGCTTATGTCAAAACATGAAGTTGAAATGCTTTACAAAGTTGAGATGCCAGATATGCCAAGGCGACATATGAAGCGAAATTTGAAAGTTAAGTCGATGTACGAGGAAAATATTTTTGAAAACTGTGCATGGGGTTCTTTTAAGAAAAAATGTGTTTACCGTTTTTGAAACCTTATATATAATACTTTTGAAATAAAGTAGGTGTATTAGATAAATATATTTACAAAAATGTTTTAAAATCATGAGAGATGAATTTTGAAATTATGTATAAGGTTTTTGAAAGACATGAATGATGCTTTTCGAAATCATGCACTTGATAAGAAAATGTATTGTGTTAATATTGCCTTCAGACTATATGAAATATTTTGAAATTAGGAAGGTTGGTTTTGATAACATGGCTAATGTTTTTGAAATAACATAGATAATGTATTTAGATAAATTGTTTTCAAACTATATGAAATGTTTTGAGATTATGAAGATTGTTTTTGAAATACTTGTACTGTATATGTTAAAAAAAAATCAAAACGTAATGGGTATGAGATTTGAAAATACCCTTAGTTATTTAACCAAGGATTTCAAAGGCACAGATGTGCAGAAGCATGATTACTCATAATGTCACTTTATTTTCTGTACTTCGTATCTTAGAATGAAACGAGTACTTAAAATTTTCGAAGGAATCATGAGCGATCATTTGAAAGAGAGAATCACAAGAGTAGTTTGTAAGGAACATAGTTCCTTGATGTAGGTATCATAGGAAAAGTCATACACACATGTAATTATACTTGTATATAAGAATTGTGAACAACAACTTTTATTTATGAACGAGACATATTGTTTCACAATACACGAAAACAAAAGAAACAAAGGCATAAGACAGCAACATCCTTTGTTCAGCTGAATGCTCATCCGTGGGTCGGATTTGCATTAGCAAGCTTTGGGCATCGGTTTCTGTAGTGGGTCAGATCCCCACAATTGTAACAGGCACCAGGTGGGTAGTGTGGTCGTGCAGCTTGACCCTGTTGCTGAGCAAGAGGCTGAGCAACTTGTTGAGCCGGGTTCTGAACTGGGCGATTCGGATTAGCAGGGATGCGGCAGGTGTCAGCAAGATGACCGGATCTTCCGCAGTTGGTGCACTGACGACACTGGAGGTGTGGTTGATGATGGCCGTTACACCTGTTGCACAAAGGTGCATTGCCAAAATAAGGCTTCTTGGCTAGTGGTTGCGCAGGCTGATTTGGTGCAGCTTGGGCCTGTGCAGTAATGGCATAGTTTTGGGAAACCTTACGCTTCCTTGCCCTCTTCGATGAACTAGAATCCTTCCCATTCTTTTTTTGACCTTTCTTGCTATCCTCATTGTTAGACGACTGTTTCTCGCCCTTGTCACCCTTCCTGTGTAATTTATTCTTCCGAATCTGCGACTCAGTCAATGTCGCTGATAACTCGATCGCCTGACGGAGTGTGGCAGGGTTACTACCAGTAAGGATGTCTTGTACCGAGTCAGGTAGGCCGTCGATGTACCTTTCGATAGCTATGTCAAGTGGGGTAACCATTGTCAGGCAAAGCAGACTCAACTCCTCAAACCTATCAGTATACGCCCTGTGCTCACCACTATCTTGCTTCAACTCATCAAATTCCTTCTCCAAAGCTCGCTGCTCATGACGAGGACAGAATTCCCTCATCATGAGAGCCCTAAGTTCAGCCCATGTCTGTGCTAGAGCAACTTCTGCACCATGATCCCTCATAATCCCGTTCCACCATGTGAGAGCCCTCTTCTGAAACACACTCAAAGAAAACTCGACCTTGCGATTGTCAGGACACTGCACGTGGCGGAAAGTATTCTCAATGCTCTCGAACCATTGAAGAAGCCCAGTCGCTCCTTCAGAACCACTAAACTTGAGTGGTTTAGCCTGGTTAAAATCCTTGTATTTGCATAGAACATTATTGTTGTTTTTGGCTTGGTTCCATTGAGCAAAGAGGTTTGGGAATTGAGCAGCCATTTGCTGCGCAATGATTTCTGCCAATTCGGCAGTCTCTATCTGGCTTTCGCGTCGAGGAGGCATTCTAAAAGAGGAAACATGAAAGGAAACGAGAGAGAGAATTAGACGACAAGAATGAGATGAAACAAATCTGATGAAAGCAAGGATAGTGGTCATTTGTTTGTTCCTACAAAGCAACAAACGACACACAGTGACAAATCAAAGTAAATGGGTCGAAAATAATGTATCGCGAAGACATGCTCGCCTATAAGTGAACACTCATCCCAAGAATTCCCAGGTAAGCACAACTGGTCTCGCGTTTGATGGGATGTATACGAAGTGCTTGCCTAGACAAAAAACCCAGAATACAGGCATTCACCCTTCCAGTTTGCACGTGTTCACATTATTTAAAACCCAAAACTTTGACGAGATTTTGAAAACTCAAAGGGGTTCAAAACCATATAACAGAGAGTTCAAAACCTTACAATAGAGGGTTCAAAACCTAGTAATCAATCATCCTAGAACAGATGATTAGTTTTCAAAGTGGTTCGGAAATTTATGTTCTTGTTGTGATCGTCGCCTAAGGATAGGTGACGGTATTGTTTTATGACTAAACGCAAGTAAACTCGCGTTAGGGTCCTAAGAAGGTTATAGACTAGGTCAAAGCATTACTAATAACCTAATTCCCTATAACCATTGGCTCTGATACCATCTTTTCTGTCACACCCCGACCACGTAGAACATACAAAACGTGGCGGAAACATCGGGGAGTGTTGTAACAGAATTAATGTTTCACAACCATGGAAATTAAAGTTTTGCTTTATTGATTAAAAGTGTTACAATGTCTTAACAAACAAAGAAATACAACATAATTAACTAGTCTTGCATCTTTTATTTTCACTAAAGCCCAAGTCTGCCTATGTGTATCTTGATCATCTTATGCAACAGCTCCTGAAAAACACATGTGAAAATAGGTACGTCAGCATAAAAATGCCTGTGAGATACATAGGTTTTGTGAAAATAGGTTTCATGACTTATGTTTGAGAAAATGTTTAGTCATGAACCTTGTAATTTGCTTTGTCTTTGTAAATCATTTGAAAAACAATAAGTTCAGATGATATGTATAAATAAGAAAATAATGCATGGTTAAATGAATAACCATGTAAACTGAGTTTGTAAAAGTTAAGTTGTTTGTAAAACAATGTATTGTGAAAGGTATGTTATTTGTATAAAATGTTATATGTATCAAACTGAAATGATTCAAATAACGCTACGATATATGTAATACCATACAAACACTTATATATAGGAAGTACCAGCGGCGTATCCACCATGCTTGTATCATATTACACACGCATCGTTACTTAATCACTTACTCAAACCACCAATGTAATAAGTCTATGTTTAAACCAATAGTCAAAAGTCCTTGTATAAACCATGTCAAATGTTTATAGTCCAAAAGTAGTCAAGTAATGTATAACCAAAATGATATGGATGGTAAGTAAAATTTAGACTACTTAAACCATAAGTAAAAATGTACAAAACAAAGTATTGAAGTAAAACTTGGTTTAAATCAAAGTTATGTTTTGTAAGATATATGCATGCTATACTGAATATGAACATTTATGCGGTATTGTGAAAATTCATACATCCAAGCCTTGAGACAGACGGATAACTATGTAAAAGTGACTTATCAAGAGAATATGTATTCGGATTCGGTCATTCATTTCATCCCATTTCCCTGGGATGTCCGGAACGGGATTTGTCAAGTCCTATGGTACCACTACCTACTAACGAACGGCATGATCGGTGTTAATGAATGTATAGTATAGTTTAAACAAACCAAATGTCATACCAAAATGTAAGCATGTTTTATGAAGATAATGTACCTAGTATGCTAGAGTAAACATACAGGGTAGAGTTGTAAAACAATGTGTCCATATGTTACTGGAACATATGCAACAGAGATGCAGTATAAAACAATGTACTAAGTATGCAAAGTCATCATACAAAGTAGAAAAGTCATGTAAAACAATGTACTAAGTATGCAAAGTCATCATACAAAGCATAGAACACCATGAAATCATGTACTATAAATGTACTAATGAACATAGCAAGTATATGATGTGAAAACAGGAAAGCACGAAAGTAACAAGTAGGCACATGTGTTTCACCCCAAAACAGTTTGGAAAACAGTAAAAGAGGGGTCTATGTACTCACTTGAGAATGCTCAGTAGTCCTTGAGTGACAACCAAACAATGCTAGAGATCACGGAAATCAAACGGCACCTAATATAGGTTACTACATTAATAAACCGGACCTAAATCGGAAGATCGGATAGAATGAGGTTTCGTAAACCAAACGAGTATAGAGACTCGTGTCATATGGTTTATCAAAGCCTACATGCTAAATGAAGCCCAACCTAATAGCTTACGACCCATTATGACCCGTTTAGGTAGCTTATGCTACTTTAACGCGCCGTTCACGTGAAACGCGTTCGGACCGCCTAACTAGTTCTACGACAAGTGTTATATGCCTAAACATGTTACATAATCAGTTATGTGACAAAAGTTTAGGTTACATATGCTTAATTACCAATTTTACATGAAAAGGGTATTCTGGTAATTTACCTAAGGCATATAAACTACCTATCATACAACTACTTAAACGATGTGACTATAGGGTATAACCTCGGAAGGTTATTCCCTACCTACTATGGTCACCTAATGTATTTGGTCGGATCCTAATGATCGACCAAACTGAGTCGGGTTCGAGGGTATAGGCGATTTATTAGATCGCCTACCCTACGACCCTAGACGACGTGGTAATCAGTGGGCATAGTCCCAAGGGACTATGACCAACGTGATTACACTCACGTTGCGAAGTTCAAACGAACTTCGCATTAACCATTACTGGTCAACGCTGAAAGTCAAACAAATTTTGACTTTCTGACTCGAAAAGCAATAAAATAAGGAAAAGAACGAAAGAATACTTACGAAGGGTCCCCGAATGCTAATCCCGATTCAAGAATCTCAGGTATGAAACAATGGTTTCAACTTAGAGCTTCTCAAATCAGAATTCTTGTAATTTTGAAGCATGGGGGGTGGGGTATTTATAGTAAAAGGTCCACCGTTAAGATCGTTTCATGGAAAACGTGCCATGATCCAAGGCGTACACTTGTCGGAAACTCATGGTGGCTAAAAGTGATCCTTATCAGCTGACTAAGCGAAAGAGAATGTGTGGTTGTGAACGAAACAGCTGGAAACTGCTATTAGATTCGATTAATCTGGTCAGAAGGGGCCTCGCGGGCCGCCTGAGGATGTAAGGATCCTGAGGCGGGCCGCCTAGCAGTCACAGATCAGACATAAGTTTCAGAAATTACAGTTTCAGTCCCTGCACGTGTTTAAGGTCATTTCCGACACTTCTAAGGCCCGTAAAGCCAACTTTAAGGCCCTAAAATGATGCCTAAACATTGTGGACATGAAACATGCTCAAAAATATGCCGGATGATTGTTCGTTTGGTCGTACGAACGCGATGTTCGCTTAATTTCGACGGAATGCGCATAAGCGCGAAAAACGATCCAAATGACGCGACGAATGGATTTTTGACAAGCCAAACACTAAAGCATAATATAGTCATGATTACATAAATTTTTGGATGTCCGGATGTATTCAGAACGTGAGTTATGCGTAAAAATGCAAACTTGTGCACTTTTTGACACTTTTAGTCCCTGAATGACCCAAAAGTTTATTTTAGCACACCAAACACCTCAAAGCCTATTTCTAAGCCATGTAAAGGATATTTATGGTATGTTTAACTTATGGTCATGTTCCGGAATGTCTGTTACAGTTCAAATTGGCATACTTTCGCAGTTTGTCAAATTTAGTCCATGTAAGCGATTTAACTTGATTTTGCCATACCAAAGCCTTCAAAACTTATTTCTAAGTTATGTAAATGTTATTTAAGGTATGTTAAGCCTATGTCACTATTCCGGAGTGTTTGTTGCATTAAACTGGTTATATTTACGCATCGGTAAGCGTATAACCTTCCAGAAAGCGATTTAGAGTTTGAAATTGAACAAGAATTGATATGTGTAAATGATACACATATTTTTACAAATCCCAAGTATGAAATATACTATTTCATTGGTTCGGTATTTATTTGATGGCCGTGGAGGCACAGGTGTTACACAAAGAAACCGACAAGTATGAAAAACTTGCCAGCATATACTTGAAGGAAGTAGTCTCACGGAACGGAGTGCCAATCTCCATCATCTCTGATCGTGGCCCTCATTTCGCGTCATATATGTGGCAATCTATGCATAAATCTTTCGACACACGCTTAGATATGAGCACAGCCTATCACCCTCAAACCGATGGTCAGACCGAACGCACCATCCAAACTCTCAGACATGCTACGGGCATGTGTTATTGATTTTGGTAACGGTTGGGAAAGATACCTACTGTGGTGGAATTCTCCTACAACAATAGTTACCACACCAGTATACAGGCCGCACCATTCAAAGCGATGTACGGACAGAAATGCTGGTTACCTCTCTGTTAGGCTGAAGTCGGAGACAGCCAAATTACTGGTCCTGTACTTGTACTTGAAACTTCAGAGAAACTCGTCCAGATCAGAAACTGAATGGCGGAAACTCGTGATCGTCATAAAAGTTATGCTGATAAACATAGAAAACCATTGGAACTTTAAGTGGGTGACAGGGTTATGCTGAAAGTCTCACCTTGGAAAGGTGTGGTCCGTTTTGGGAAACGGGCAAGTTAAATCCGCGTTACGTTGGACCATTTGAAATTTTACAAAGAATCAACACTGTGGCTTATATATTGAATCTTTGTGAAGATCTCAGCAGCGTGCATAACGTTTTTCATGTCTCGAATCTAAAGAAGTGTCTATCTAATGAAAGATTTGTGTTTCCATTCAAAGAGCTGAAAATTGGTGATCAACTACGTTTTATCAAGGAACTAGTTGATATCTTGGACAGAGAAGTCAAAACTCTTAAACACATTAGAATCCCTATTGTGAGAGTTCGTTGGAACTCGAAACGTGGACCGGAGTTCACATGGGAGCGAGAAGATCAAATGATGCGCAAATATCCTTAGTTGTTCAAAACTGTGATGCCTAATGTTGAATCAACTAACGAATTTCGGGAAGAAATTCCCACTTGACTTGGGGATGATGTGACATCCGACAATTTCTGTTAGGATCGGAGGCCCCTCATGATTGTGTTTGTTTGTATAATTTGAACAACTCAATAGAAATGAACAGAGTTTAAATGCAGCGAAAATGAAAAACAAATTTTGTAAACACAATCAAAAGGGAAAATAGTTTTGATAAACACATGCTTTCCAATAGGTCAAAAGATTACAAATCAAATCAAAAGATTACAATGCATGCTTACAACAAAACTCCCCCTCAGCCTGATACTCCATAGTTGATTGCACAAGATGAAAGGATTAGATTAGAGGAGAAGAACTCACTCCATCAATCAAATGTAACAGTACAGGGTACTGCTCCATTTATAGGCAAACCAAACAACTGAAGCATCAAAACTGACGTCACCATGAAAGTGACATCTAACAACCTTTAACCACTGTTCTTATACAGACACTGTTATCCTAACCACTGATTCTATACAATACAAGTGACACACTAAACTACTGCTTTCTTCTTCTTCCATCAGTGCTTTCCTCAAAGTTTATCAGTCCTTGAGTTGGCAGTCCTTTGGCATCAGTAGATTGAACCAGCAGTGTTTACTTCTTAATAGTCTTCAGGGCTTCATCAGCAGTTTGAAGGACAGCAGCTGTTGTATATGGACAATGGATAGAGGAGATCAGATGTTATAAACACTTTCAAGGGGAAAGCCTGGTGTAAACTACTGCTTATGATGTATCCACTGTTGTGAACCATTTTTGGCGTTCATTATCTGTTCCTCTGATAGGGTTCAATCCCAACAATTTCAGATTATAAACTACTCTCGTAAACTCTTTTGTCATGATCATTCATTCACACATTACACTTAATTGGAATTAATTAAGTGCATTGAACATTACACAAGTACAAACACAAACACTCTTATAGCAGTAATTCGGGAAATTACTAGACCACACACGAGTCTGTCCATTACCCTACATTAGTAAATTTTCAAGACAAAAATTCTATCAACTTGGGGATGATGTGACAACTTAGATTTTTCAGGTTAATTCCATTAACACAACTCCGTTATCTTTAATATGATTTAAAACATTCATTATAGCATTCACTTCATATTGGTTGGTTAAGTGTGCCAGTTAGTACACGAACACTCACGTAACAATAATTTGGCAAATCAACCGAATTACCAAACTGCACACAAGTCTGACCCCGAGAGTTGGTGAAACATGGATATAGTATCGCATAGAAATAATAAGAATTGAGTGGAATTATATGTTATTTGATTACATGGACTACTTGTTGATTGTTTCTCCTAATTGCGAACAATGTGTGTTTATGTGTGATCTAGCGTTATAAAAATATTAATTTTTATAAACAAACTAGTGGGTTTTATTATTAGAGACTTGG
This sequence comes from Helianthus tuberosus, assembly GCA_030545235.1. NCBI lineage: Eukaryota > Viridiplantae > Streptophyta > Magnoliopsida > Asterales > Asteraceae > Helianthus > Helianthus tuberosus. The sequence continues at coordinate 24,752,437 of CM060432.1, forward strand.
GCTATTAAAAATTAGTAAAATGGTTTGGTGGGCTTGTGTTAGCTATAAAGGGCCACCAAAAGTTACAAAAGCCCACCAAAAGAACCACCCAAGGGTTTTAATTAGTTAAACAAAACATAACCCAACCCTAAACCCCAAATACGTATGGCAGCCCCACCTCCACCATAATTTCAAAATTATTCCTTCAAAACACCATTCCACTTTGATTTGTTGCTTGAATCTTGCAATTGACAGCTTTCTTGATCGATTTCAATTTAACGCTTACAAGTAAGTTTTCTTGATCAATTTTGATGTTTCTCATGATTTAAAAATTAAGGTTTTGATTATAACTTGGCTGTTGAATCTGATATATTTGGAGTTATGCATAATGTACGGGTCAGATTTGGGGTAAACAAGATCATAAACACGTTTTTGGGAAGAGCTGAAAGTAAATAGATTATGTCCAAATCTTTACAGCCGATTTGCGTTGGCTGTAACGAGGTCAAAACATAACAAAATCCACTTTTTATTGAGTCTAAAATGTAGTGTTTTTCTTTACACCCCACTGGAATCATAATTTTTCGACGTGATTTGAGATTTTAAATGATTTTTTTCATAACAAAGGTCCGGGCTGTGTTTTCTGTCAGAATTTACAGCCCATTAAGAATGTCATAACTCAATGTAGGGATTGAGTTATGATCTAAAATTTTACTGTAGGTAGCTCCAGGTGTTCATAAAAATCTCCCACTAGAATTTCGTAAGAATACTAAACGAGGATTTTTAAATGATTTTTGGTGTAAATTGTCATCAGAAAGTTATAAATCAGACATAGGTGTAAAGAATGATTGTTAGGGATTTTCTGTAAAGATTCAGGTCATGAGAAAAATAAAATGGTATTCGAGGACTAAATAACATATTGTGTTAAAATATCATAATTTTCTGATTTCGTTTAGTATTTTAAATAAATTCTAGACAACTGCATAAAATCTGACATAAAACTACACTGAGCTGAAAGTGTTTGTGAACGTTTTAAATGTGCCTACATGTTATCAAAAGGTATTGAATGTTACTAGAACATTATTAGGTAACAATGAATGTGTTTATGGAATGATATGATCATATGCACAAACATACCTAAACGAGTAATTGTATGACAACGTGATTCTGTGGCTATGTGCTAGACTACTTGTACGGTAAACATATTAGGAATAGATTATTCCTGGTCACCTTTCAAGTTTACTGCCAAGCAAACTAAGGTGAGTTCACAACCTTTTTCCAAAAGCATGCGTTCTTGTTAGGACAACACTTTTTACGGTAGCCCTGGTTGGGGCTACACGCGCATTCCATGTTGGAACCACTGTAACTGTAGGATCGGGATTCGATCAAACGAGTCGCTCAGAAGAGTTCTTGATCAATACGAAAGGCGGAATCAGACATATTGATGTTATAACAGCTAGATTCACATGTAGAATCACTTTAAATGTCGATTGTATTGATTTGAAACTGATTACAGATCGTTCGACACTTAGGCAGCACTTCGTCTCCGGAATCACAAAGTTACAAATGAAGACCCAAGACCACATATTTATAGGAGAGCCAGACCCCACGAACCAGACCACACGAGCTAGCCCAGGTCGCACGACCTGGCCAGACCCCATGAACTTGATCACCTCGTGCGAGGTGGCTGGTTCAGGTCTGTTTCCCGTTTCTCTCGTACAACGTGTCCTGGTCTATCTATTCTAGTTAAATGACTCGATACAAGACGAAGTCAACAGACATATGCACTAACAGACTCCCCCTTGGATGTTGACGAGTCTTCAGTGTATTGAGTCTTCAGTCTTGATCGGTCTTCTCGCTCTTTCCAAAGTATCTTTCTCTATAAGCATCCTTCAATCTCTATCTTTCAATCTCTCTTGATCAGATCTTTCGATTCCTTAAGCTCATCAGCATCAGCAGTTTCTATCTCGAGCAATGTTCTAGGTTCTGAGTCTGGCTCTTTTAAACTTCAAACTCCCCTTTGCTAACAGACTCCCCCTTAAGTTGTTCCGGGATCATAATCTGACATAGCACTCGTTCTAAGATCGTGTTCTGGCTCAAACTCTGCTCAGACTTAGACACGGGGATCTGGCTCTACAGCTTTCACAGGTTCAGGAACGTCTCTTGGCTCTCCGTAGCAATAGGATCAGGAACCTGGTAACCTGCACAATTCTCTACCCAAAAGTAAATTTCACAATTGTTAAAATTTAACAAATTTAGAAACCACTTGTAGATATCATTCAACATCAACAATAGTTATATCAAGTTCAAATTAATGACCTTGATTAACTAACAGTAAAATCAGCCTCAAAACATCACTTGTAAGATTATCTTAAAACATTTCTCAAATTATCTCATACTTTAACCACATTTTTCATTTCAAACACACTCTCCCAACCCACTGTCGTTCATCATGTTTAGCACTCGAAATTTTGAAAATCAGCTTTTCAACATCAGTTGTCGAAAATAAGATGAAATAAAATCTTTTTGATTTTTCAAAATTTTATGCTAAAACACACTGAAAATCTTTTTGGATTTTGGGACAAATCACTAACACCGTTGATCTTGATTTAACCTTAAGTTTTAAACAAATTCACTTCTGATTGTCAATATTGTTGTCCACTTAAACTTCTACACAACTTTCAATTGATTCAAGATACGAGATTAGGTGTATTAGAACTAACTTATTAGCGTGTCCCACCTCAGAATATACTCCCGTATCAAGATTCCCTAGATTCAGTCTTACAGGTGAGTATACCAATTTGATATCTGTTCTCTGGGTTAGTGCGAGACCTTGAGAGCTCAGGTATGAACTTCCATTCAGTCAAAGAGATGAAGGCTCGACTTTAGGTGTGTTCCCTTTAGGGAATCTTTTCTTCAACTGCAATTGATTCATATCTTTTGATATTTTTCAATTTTTATGCAGAGGGTAAGCTTTTTAAAGCGCGTGAAGTATTATACGAGGTCTAGGCCATTGCTTCCGCAATATCAGAAGACTAGGTATAATACCCCAGATATCAAACAGTATAAAGACCTAGTATCTCAGAATCAGGCAATCTCTCAAACAAGATTTCGGGGGTTACCCATATATCCGAGAGATGTTCCCCACGAGATAAGCAGTTATTCGTTATGTTTATATCTCGAATTCAATCTACTAGTCGTGTGAAATCTACTGGCACATCATTACTGAGACTTGATTAAAAACATTTTTCATTACATTTCTTTAGCATGTTGTGATAGTCCACTGATGTACTATCATTTCCTCTTATTCACAACAAAACTCATTTTTTTTATTTTTCGATGTTTTTGGATTTTTTTTATTTTATCATGTATTTGGATTTTTCAAATTTTCAAAATTTTAATTTTTTACTCCCCCTAAAATAAAAAATATGTTTCAATTTTTGATTTTCCAGGAAAATTTGAAAGTAAAAGCAATAAACTGTACAAATAAAATGACAAAATGATGTGAATTGCGTCAATTCTCCATTCTCTTTGGTTTAAACAATCAGAACTCCCCCTGACAACAAACTATTTTCCCATTATGATTTCAAAACACTTAAGTTTGTTTTAATCAAAATGGTTTTTCCAAAAAAGTAGTTTTGTTGATTTCACACATCATGGGGATTCATTCATCACTTTGTTCCTTCAACCACTTGTAAAAACTATCACTTGTAGGTTTTTCACAAAAACATTTTTCAAGAATGATGCCGATTCATGCTCCACGTTTACCAACTTGGGAGCTCCGGCAAGTCAGGATTTTACTTTTTAAAGAATCTCACCCATGCCTGATCAATCACGGGTGAACCATCATTATTTGGTTTAACAATTTTCGATTCATAAAATTCTATCACTCCCTTTACCTTCCCATCAGCCATCTTACCAAAAATATGTAGCACTTTACCATTAAATGCTATTTCAGCATCAAATTCTTTCTTGTCAGAGAAAAATTGATCTGAAATCTCAATCTTACCAATTTTTGATTTCAAGTTTCCGTTTGACAATGGTGGAAAATTTTCATCATCCATTGTCGGAACGGAATTCTCATCATTTAGCACAATAGGTGGTTCCTCTGATTTCTTAACAACCCTTTTATGTTTGTTTAAATTGGCTCTTCTTTTGTAAAAAGGTTTCGAACTTTCACCAACTTCGAAAGTCGAATTTTTGAACTCCTTAAATTTCTCTGTTGGTTGTTCCTTTTTATCAACACATTTTTCTTTCAATTTAGAGTTAGAAGAAACTCCCTGTTTTGTGTTGGTGGGCTTTGAGCAATTCCAAGCAACATGTCCAACCTCTCGGCATCTGAAACAGGTTCTTCTTTCAACTCTCGGTTCAGATTCCTTCAACATATTCTTTTACTTTTCGGCGAGAAACTCCTTGTTTGACTGTTTCCAGAAAGGTTTCTCCTTCTCCTCTTTAGAACTTGCTCTTGAAACAAATTTAGTTTTTGGTTTATCTTCTTTATAATTTTTATGATTTTCTGGTGGAATAAAACCTAATCCTTTCTTTTTGAAATTACTGTTATGGTTTGGTTTCTTTCGATAACCCGAACCAGAACTGTAACCTTTTTTCTTGTTCAATCTTTGTTGAACTCTTGAAGTGTATTTTTTAGGTTTTTCAGTAAGATTTACATCTTTTATTTCAGAAATATTAATTTCTATTAATTTGAAAACCTTGTTAATCATTTCAGTTTTAACACCTCTTATTGGAAATTCTTCATCAGAATATAATTTGTCGGAGTCATTCAAAGTATATGCTACTTTGAATGTTTCGTCACTCAAATTATTTTTTGATATCAGAAAATCTTTATTGTAAACCGTTTTGACCGGTGAACTCGAGCTTTTGTCTGATGAACTCGAATTTTCAGATTTAGACTCTGACTTTGACTCTTCATATTTATCCAACACCTGATCGACCACTTTCTTAATTAACTCGGACTCATGATTAGTGTCAGACGCTGTGAAGGTGACATCAATATCATCTGGTAATCCATTGATAGACTCGGATTTCAGATTGAGTGCTTCAGCCACATTTTCAAAGTGTCGGGGGGTATAGCCATCCCACATTGGATTTGGTACTCTGTTATAATTCAAACTAATTTTCTTACCAGAATTTTCTTCAACTTCTGCAAACATATGATCTACAACGGTAGGATAGATGCGATCAATAACATACTCTGAACTTTGATAACTTCGAAGTAAAGTATTAACTCTTTCGGTTTCGATCGTCATCGCAGCCAATTCTTGTTTCAGTCCAGCAATAATCTCGATATATTTGTTGATTGCAGTTTGCTTTTGAAGAATTGTTGCTTTCAGAAGATTCTTCATCTGGATATCCTTATCACTAGCTCCTTTGTACAAGTTCACTTTGCTGCTTAGGAGATCATATGATTCCTTTATGCTTCTCACATTTTGCAATAAGTTCTCTTTGAGCTTCTCCAATTCAGCATACTTTGTATCTTTCTCGGCACAATCTTTGCAGGGTTCTAAACACTTAGCACAAGGTTTTTCAACCTCTACAATCTTTTCAACCTCAACAATTTTTTTAACTTCAACAATTTTTTCAACTTCGACAATTTTTTCAACTATTTTCTCCACCACCTTTTCAATCAGAATCGATTCTTTCTCAACTTCTATCTTCACTTCACTCTCTTCAACCTCGACCTTCTCTATCGATTTTTCTTCAACTTTTGCCTTATCAGCTTCTATCTTAACTTCAGTCTTTTCTTCAGCAACCCTTCTTGCTTCCATTTCTCTCTTCAATCTAGCAGCCCATTTCTCTTTCAATATCTCTATTTTATCTGCAAAAAACAAATCAAAACTATAAGGATCCAATTGTTTTCTAGCTTTATTAATATACTCTTCCTCATCATCAGTGTCTTCATCACTTCCTGAAGACTTAAAAATCGGTTGTCTTCTAGGACTATTCTTAGATTTGATTGATTCTTCTTCCGAGGTTGAATGTTCAAAGATTCGAGTAACAAATGCTTTAGAAACTGAAGGTCTAGAAGGATCATAATCATCCCAATTGAAATCTTTCAAAATCCTTTCATCTTCTTGGTCTACCAGACCAAAACAAGCTTTACCCTTTGATTCTTCAATTGGAATAGTACGTGAGTGTGAAGATTGTTGTTGATATGGTTGTTGAGCAACCTGATGATAAATTGCTTTTCTATGATAATCGTTGTTTCCGAACGGATCTTGTCTTTCGGTTGATTCTCTGTTTGTACACTCTCGTTTAAAATGTCCTTTTTCTCGGCAACGAAAACAAGTAACCTCCGATTTGTCAAAACCTAGCAGAGATGTTGCAGCTTCACGAAGATCATCTCTTCCGGTGATCTGTTTGAACTTTTCTGCTCTTCTCAAAACGCTAGCTAAACACCACTTGATGTCCATCAACTCAAGTTCTTCAGAATCAATCTGATCATAATCCTCTTTAGTAAGCATCGGATTTCTGATTCGTCCAGCAACTAAGCTTTCATACGACTCTAACACAGTGACAAGAGATGCCATGTGTTGCTTTGCAATATCTGGAGAAAAAATTTGATCATTTTGAATATGTAATGCAACATTGCATTGCAATACTTGACCGGTAAAATTTGTTGAACTTTGTTGTTGAGAACTCGGTGTCGAGAAATTTGGTTCAAAACTTGAATAAGATGAAGAATATCCACTGCTCTGATTTGTATTGCTTGCATTTGTTCCGGAAGAATTTTCAGCACTGAACGCAGTTTGAATCTTCGTACTAGGAGTAGTCTCAATCTTGTTTTCTCTGTAGTACAGACTAACATCATGTTGAGCACGCGGACTTCTCATCGTAGCAGTTTTTCGAATTGATAGCTCATGTTCTTCCAACTTCTGGATAAACCTACTCAAATTCATATCTTCAAATTGTCGGTTATACTTTAAAATCAACAGATATGTTCCCCATTCATTCTGTGGTAGCGCATCGGCTAGCTTATTAACCCATTCTTCATCTTCTTTCATGATGTCAAATCTTTTCATCTCCATGACTTGATGACAATATCTCTCAATAATCTTTCTTGTTGTTTCACCTTCAAAAGTTGTAAACATATCAAACGATTTCTTTAGTAATGCTCGTTTATTTTTTATCATATCGGCACTACCCTTAAACTTTTTAATCAACGCTCTCCAGATTGATCTAGCAGTTCCCTCATGTTGAAGCAAAAAAAAAATATCTTCTTTTACTGCTTGTTGGAGAATGCTAATAATCATTTTTTCACTGGTGTATCTTAATTTTTCATCCGGTAAAAATTGACTTAATTGTTTTTCATTTCCAAGTTCATCTTTCGGTAAAGTATAATCTAAAGAAACCCATGCATCAAACTTGTTCTTGTACCCAGTTTTCAAAACGGTATTGCCACCCTTTAAAGTCCTCAATGTACATAAGCTTTGGAGGCTTTTGGAAAGTTCCCGTTTCATTCTCGATACCAACAGTTTCAGCAACTGTAACTGGAGCGACCGGAGCAGTAGCAAACGCATTGTAAAATTCGTTTTCCATGTTTCGGTGAAAAGGTATACAAAAACACAATGTTCAAGCGAGTTGGAAAGTCACGCGGCCTGGAAATCTTCAAACTGTACAAACTGAAATCACTCCAAACGAGCTGGAGTTATTTTCAAATGGTCTGAATTGAAACAAACTGAGAAAACTCAAACACACTAGGTCACTCCATGCGACCTGGATACTTTCAAGCGGTCTGGGTTACACCGTTTGACAATTTCAAACGAGCTGGAAAATTCTCAAACGATCTGGTAAAATTGATTCTCCTCGTGCGGTCTGGATTTCACACCGTGCGACCTGGAGATACGTTCAAACGACCTGACACTCTTCAAACGATATGGTTTAGCTCATGCGATCTGGAAGTATTTTCAAACGACCTCGTTCAGGTCGTGTGACTTGGCTGTTCAGCTCGTGCGGCCTGAAGAAACTTTCAAAACAATCTGACACTTTTCACACGATTTGGATATTTTTCAAGCGACTTGGACAAAATTCAAGCAATCTGGGTCAATATTCAAATGATTTGAATAGAAATCCACGCCGTTTGAGAATCCTAAGTCCAAATATTCATGAATTTATCAAATTTTATCAAATTTTTGGTCGAATTTATGGTTTAATCTGTTCACAGATTGATTAAAACTCAGTTTTACATGTTATATCATAAAATCAGGTCATATTAACCATGAAATCACGGTTAATTTTGAGAAAAAACATGTAGAAAATGAGTAGAAATAAGTTGTTTTTGAAGAAATCAAGCTGAAATGGTAAGAACTCTTCCTCGTGAGCTCTGATACCAATTGTAGGATCGGGATTCGATCAAACGAGTCGTTCAGAAGAGTTCTTGATCAATACGAAAGGCGGAATCAGACGTATTGATGTTATAACAGCTAGATTCACATGTAGAATCACTTTAAATGTCGACTGAATTGACTTGAAACTGATTACAGATTGTTCGACACTTCGGCATCACTTCGTCTCCGGAATCACAAAGTTACAAATGAAGACCCAAGACCACATATTTATAGGAGAGCCAGACCCCACGAACCAGACCACACGAGCTGGCCCAAGTCGCACGGCCTGGCCAGATCCCATGAACTTGATCACCTCGTGCGAGGTGGCTGGTTCAGGTCTGTTTCCCGTTTCTCTCGTACAACGTGTCCTGGTCTATCTATTCTAGTTACATGACTTGATACAAGACAAAGTCAACAGACATATGCACTAACAGTAACATACTATCCAATGGAGGTGGAGTAGTACACTTGGACTAAACGAAAAAGTCTATCATGAAAGTCCCTACATTTTACCGATTAGATTGCCGGGTAGGCATACGCGGGGTATTAGTTGATAGCGGTATTAGGTTTGACAAACCTCACACCATGCTGGGGGCCGGGCGTGAACTTCTAATCTTCACTCTTGCATTAATGTTGATAGACATTAGGGCAGAAACAAAATGTCAACATTTGGTACAAAGTTTAGTCATGTGATGAGGGGTAGCTACTCGAGTCATACATAAACCAAAACCATTTGTGAACTTTACTTTTGCTAAACTAAAATTTGTGAATTCGCCAACTTTATTATTGACACGCAGTTGCATGCTTTGTAGGTCAGTTGGTACAGCTGTGGACGGGCGTTGCAAACTGCTGGAGTTGTATGGCTCGTTAAACTTTACGTTTTGAAACATTTATTAAACTTGTGGTTTTTAAGTTCGTATTGGGTTTTAGCTTTATATTTCCACTACAACAAAAACTGTGTTTTGGACAATTAAAACTTTATCGCTAATCAAGTTGTTAGTGATGCTTTTATAATTTTAAATGTTTGATTCAACATAATTAGTGGCTAGATCCTGGCCGGTCACACGCCTCGCGGTAAAACTCCGCATGTGAAAATTGAGGGTGTGACAATATATATATATATATATATAGAAACGGGATCTGGAGAAAACGCTCAAAAGTGTGAGAACGCATCCTGGCCCAACACGTGTCACGCGGCATAGAGAAGGGCAGAGGGGCTTTTTTTGTCTTTTCAATCTTCTTTTATTTTCCCAATGCGGTATAATATTTTCTGGCGTCTAAGTTTTTTTTTGGCGTTAATTGTATTTATTAAACTTTTTGGCGTTGAATTAATTGTTTTTGTGTCACATATATAATTTTTTGGCGTTATAGCGTTTTCTGGTTAATTTTTTTGGCGTTTGTGGCGTTTTGTATGCATAAGATTACAATAAGACCAATTTTTTTGGCGTTTAGTGAATTTTTTGGCGTTTAATACCCTTTACAAGGTGCTTTGACAGCACCCGTTCTCTCAGTTTTCATTCTACTAGCGTTTTGGTGTTTGTAGTTTTTGGCGTTTTATATAATAATGTATTTTATTTATAGAGAATTAGATAACAAAACAGCATATAACTTGATATCAAAACAATATAAAATGAAAACAAAAAATAATAAAAAATGGTAATCTAATTTTCTTCTGAATCTTCACTTTCATCAGCCTCTTTCTTCTTGAATTTGTTTTTGGCGTTTTGAACCTTTTTTTAATACTTTAGCTAGATGCCAACTTTCCTACATAAACCTCGTCTTTTTTAGAAGAAGCTGCTTAGTGGCATCCTGTGTTTTGGTGTGATATTCTTGTTTGGTGGCATGTCATTGAAGATCAACTCTTGCTTGATGCTATTTGTAATAATGGAGTCCAAAATAGCATTTTACACTTGTGTTGATCCCTTTATTTCATGCCGATATTCATCAAGAACAAAGCCCATATGATGGCATATCACTGTCATCAGTCTCTTTTTCTTGAATATTTGTCCATCTCATTCAGCAAAATATTATTGAGATAATCCCCTCAGAAGAAGGATCCATTTCAGTGAAAGATTTGCCATCTGTGGCGTTTTAAAGTGAGTGGTTATTGGAGGTTATGGCGTTTGTGTTTTCTGGGTGTGATTAATTTCATTGTGTATAGACCCCTCTCTTATAGGAGTTTTTTGGCGTGTAGTTTAGGCGGGACTTTTTATTGTAATAAATGATTGTAATAAAGTAACTGTCTTTTCAGTTACTGTTTTTGTATTTACTATGTTGATCAGCTTTTATCAGTTTTATAGGTTATAGATGTCCCATCTTCTAAGTTTGGCGTTTTTTTAAATGGCGTTATGCAGACCAAGATGACAAAATACAATAACGGAGTAAATAAAATATTAAGCAGGAAAATATATTTTTTTGTTATTTTTGGCGTTTTGTAAGGATTAACCATTTTTAATATTTTTGGCGTTTTGCTAATAAAGAGAGAAATATATCATTTAATTATCTTAAAAAAAAGATGATTACATAGAAGAAAAAAAGGAGGAAAAAATTAAAAGCCTTCGTCAGAAGGTACTTTATCCGAAAAGTATCCATCACTTGCGTCATCTTCTTCCTCCTCGGAGTCTTCATCTGGATCTTCATCCATGTCATCACCTTCACCTTCATCAGCTTCTTGTTCCTGGAGATTCTGAAGCCTCCACTTGAACATGTCTTGCATTAACTCCAATTTTGAGTCTATTTCTGTGTTGGTACAAGTGGCGTTATGCAATTCTTCCATGAAACCCATACGCTGCTTTGTCATGATGTTTTCTAGCCAGTATACTTCCTGCTCTCCGCTGTCGTATGTAACCGTCACCATGTCTGTTTTATCATCAAAATGCCATGATGTCATGACTGGGTCCGACCTCACATCTGCTTTGATTGGTCCAAATTTCCTGGTTAATGCTTTCTTAAGCATATGTGTTTCATGGCATTCGTTGTCTAGAGCGATGCCAAGGGATAAGATTCCCCTCTGTATCTCTTCTTCCATCTTCAGAATTCCCCTGACAGTCTTAACATACACCTTCCTTCTGTTGTCAAATCGGAGGACGAATCGCCTGATTGCCAGAGTGTATCTCCAGGAAACGATTGTTGCCATTTTTGGCGTTTTGGTTAAGTTGGCGTTTTGGTTAAAGATGTTTTTTTGTAGAAATGGATAGATTGAAGTGATTATGGAAGCTATGTTTTTACCTCGTTTATATAATGATGTTTTTGTGTAACACCTCGTAAAATCACGACCAATATTATAAAGACACGTGTCATAAACTCGGATCATGTTAAAAGATAACTGGAGGGATTAAAAGTGTCAACATGTTAATTCTACCTCTGAGTGACCTTTTAATATTCCCAAAGCTTGTAAAATATAAATACACCCTCATGAATATCTGATAAAGAATTCATAAGCATCCGGTTAAATTGTGATAAATTATTCAACTTTCAAGAAATAAAGTCACATGTGCAAAAACTGACAATTCTTCATTCAATGGCCATCTCGAAAGACTCCAAGGAAACACTAATGCATGGCAATGCATTCTGAACAAGGCAGACCTGATCATGTGGACCTTTCCTGCTGCAAATGACTATAGATTCGAGTTTAAAAGTTGCATGATCAAATATAAAAGTTCTCAAAAATTTTGTCTCTGATGGAAGGCTTACGGACCACAAAGCTTTCGCCCTACGGTCCGTAAGAAGGCTTAACTGGGAGATACAATTTGAATTACGGATACGGACCGTAAGGGCTTAGGCTTACGGTCCGTAAGACATGTAACTGGGCAATAAAATGGACAGCTGCAGGTATAGCAGGTTACACCGCCTTTGCATGGTGGTTTTCGATTCTAGGAGCTGAGCCAATAGTATTACATGCATAGGGGACACCTGGGATGATCAGGAATCACTTGTAGGCTTGTGTGTAATGATCTTGTGAGTTTTAGTGTCCTATATAAGAGCTTGTTGGTTTGCTAGTTCAATGATCATTCACAAAAATCTTTCTAACTCTTTCTCTGGAACTCTCTGGACTTCAAGGAAATTTCCTCAAGCTCCTAATTCGTGCTAAGAGCCTTTTTAAGCATTCTTAGCCTCTCATTGTTTTATTAGCTTAATGACCAAAAGTCAAAGTCGTCGTAATTAAGCTTTGACTTAGGATTATTCACTAATGGTCCAGTCATTTTTCGAATTGAAAGTGGCTATGAGTTGGTAATTATGTGGGTAATAAACCCTTAAAAGGGCATCCCCTAATTATCACTCTAACTTGGTCAATTGTCGGGTTAAACTTAATATTAAAAGGTCAACAGAAAGCTATTTTGCAAATAAATTCATATTTAGCAATGTAGAAGCTATGGAACCTGTTTTAACACTTATATAACTTGGTAATTAATGTAAGAACATGTCTAAGCATGTTCAACCCGACAATTTTGAGTTTAGGCTCGGTTCGGAACCGAAAGTCGCAAAAGTTGACTTTTGCTTTGACTTTCAGTTCTGACCCGATTTAGCTAGTTTTAGATATGCCTTAAGGTTCCTTTAGGACCATATTATAAGTTAGTAAAACCCTCTGAGGTTATACTACATGTCTCCTTAATTATTCGATTCATTTGCATGTTTCCGTTAATTGCTTAAATATTGACCATTATGCCCTTTTGACCTTAAAACGAGATTTTTGAAAATGTGAGAGGACAAAAATATTTATTACTTATTTATAAAAATGTCCTAAAAATTGGACATCAGTTTAAGGTCTAAATTAGGAGTTATGCTCAATATCGTAAACTGAAAGCTTTTTATTTATTTAAACGGTTTTTTTGCATAAAGCCTATTTAAACCCAAATTTCGACACCAAAATTTTTACCCACTGATGTAATATAATATTTTTGGATTTTTGAAGATTTTTATTTATTTTTAAACTGATCATAACATAGGGTTCTTGCTTTGATTCGGTAATTGTCGGTTATACCCTTTTTGCTAATAAAATGAGTTTTACATAACATTTTGATACCAAACCTTTTGCTACTGATTTTATATGTTAAATAAAATATTTTAAGCCTTCTGGATGGATAAAAATCTCAGCTTTCCTTAAATCTCCTGAAAATCGCTTAAAACCGACTTTTTACGCGTTTTAAACGCATAGTATGGATTAAAACTAATTTTTGTCATATAAGACTTAATACCTACTGATGTTTTAAGTAAATTGTTATACTTTAACAGTAAGCAAAAGTTTTGAACTCATATTTTCAAATTTGACCTTTAAAGCTTATGTGAAATTACCAAAATGCCCCTACGGTGAATAGTTTGGTTATAAATGATAAATTTCACATATATGCAATACCCTACTGTTATGACTTGCAAGAATAAATATTTTTACTGATCATTTCAGATCAGAACCTCAGATTAATATTTAATCTCTTTTATAACCTTTAAAATGACCAAAATACCCCTACGGGGCTTAATTTGAGTTTAAATCCGTTTTAGGCATAATGGAAGGTATCTTACTGATATCACAACATATTTAAGGCATATTAACTTAGGAAATCTGTTCATGACTCGTTTGTTTACCCGTTATGCATTTTTCGCGTTCGGTGCGGTTTATGTAACTAGTTGCATAAATTAACCGAAACGGGTCAAACCTTTTCATTTTTATCTCAAAATCCAGAATGTGTTTAGTTTACCCATATTATACAAGTATTCAAACTTGTCGGGTATAAATCATATTCTATTCCAGTCTTCGCTTAATCTAGCGTTTGAACCGTATGTCTTTCTTTAAAACTAACCGGTCTAAGTTTAAACTTAAGTAAGACCCGTTAGGAATCTAATAGGTTATTAAAACCTTCGTTCCAGATTTAGGAGCCCAGTAAAAGATATTTGCACTTGTTGATTGTTTACGGCTGGGATAAATTTGTATAATTTGCTCAGGTAAATACTTTTAACTCATTTTCCTTATACGAGCTTGGGGTACGGTATATAAAATACCGCTTGGTCGGGTATTAAATTTTTAATCATATGAAGGTTAAATCATTGAGATAGCCCATTTAATCTGTTTTGTTTGTTTTAAGCCTTTGGGGGGTTAATGACCATGTCCTGGATATCCTCAGCTCATTCATAGAAATGGTCACGACTTAAGCACGGGGTGTAGGCATACACCTGCCAGTGCGTATGTAAAATTAATATACCCGCCTGTTCGAGAATAACTCGCCGCGAGATATATTATGTGGTGTGTCTATTAATCTTTAACCTAGTTTTCAACCCGGGCTACTGCACGTATAACAAACATTTAATTCTTTTACAAGTTTATTTTTAAATAAATATCCCAAGTTATAAAAGATTATTTGTGCCTTGTGCATTAAAACCAATTTTCTTAAACTCTTTTCAAAATGAGTTGGTTAATTGTATTTACCAGTGTAAACTGACGTATTTTCCAAAAGGTTAAGTGCGGGTACTAGGCGGAATAGGCTGGCTACTCCTGAGTGAATTAAATAAAGAGTTATGCAAGCTTTATCACTTAAAAATCTGTTGAACAATATTTCCTTGTTTTGATCCGCCTGTGGATCCTTTTGCATTCCGTTTGTAATACTTATGATACTTTCATTCGGTTTGTAATATATTTTACTTTAGACTTCCGCTGTGCATTGAACTGTGATTATTTGACTATGACGATATCAACTACGTCACGATACTCCCCACCGGGCCCACCGGTAATACGTGAAAATATCGGGGCGTGACATTTTGGCGCGTAATTTAGGAGGGAATTTCTTCTAATAAATGTTAATAACTGAAATTCAGTTACTGTGTTGTTTCATCTTCCTGTAATATCCTACGCGTTTTATCACTGATTTTTGGCGTTTTGTTTTTAATGGCGTTTTATCTTTTTGAATGGCGTTTTATCATTTGATGGCGTTTTGAATATGAGCGGTAAAAAGACCCTTTTACCCTTAATGAAGCGCGTCCCACATAATAAAATTGATGTTATTTACAAAAACGCCATCACGCAATCTAGTCCATGGATTGTTTTGATCGAACGATCAATAAGCGTTCTCACACTTTCTACCGTTTTCTCTAAATGCTGACCCTATATGTATATATATATATATGTACATATATATGTATATATACCGTTTTCTCTAAATGCTGACCCTATATGTGTATATATATGTGTATATATATATATATATATATATATATAATGTAAGGTTCAAATGAGAGTAATTTTTTTGTAAGAAGAAAAAAGAAGAAGTTTCAACCAATAAGAATATTTTATTTTTCTTCATTTAATATTTGCATTTAATTTTAATATAAGGGTATATTGGTAAACTTACATAAATCATTAATTTGTATTTTCCCCTTTAATAACTAACTAAATTAAATTTGTGACTTCTTTTCAAAATATATACGTTTTCCAAATTAAAAAAACAACAACTTAATTTAAAGTGTAGAATAAATTACTAATTGCGTAGGATAAATTACGAGTTGTGTAGGATATATTTCGAGGTGTATAGGATAAATTTTGGTTGTGTAGGATAAAATTCTATAATGTGTAGAGTATATGTAGAAAAATTTTGATATGTGTAGGCTTTGTGGATTATATGTAGAATAATTAATGATTAGTTGACAATTAATTAAAGAGGGAAAAATTAATGATATGAGTTATAAATGAAATAGTATTTTACTAATATGTCATTTCTTCTTTTTCTTCTCACATTAAATTTCTTCTCAAATGAACTTTCCCCTATATATATATATTCCAACACACACATAAAAAAAAAAACCTTTCTTCTGCAACCTTCTACTCCGCTGTGCATACTCTCATCCATCATCATCCGATGTGCATATCTCCATCAAAGTAAGTTTCCTCTTTTCTTTTATTTCCAGTTTTCATTACCTCCTAACTAGGTGTGGCAAAATCAACCCACACATTCAACTTTGGGTTAGGATGGGTATTATTTTTGTAGTAGATGGGTTAAGTTGGGTTAACAAGAAATATTAGATGGGTCAAAATGCGTAACTTTAAAAAATAACAAAATAACATGTGGGTCAGGATGGGTTTTCTAGCATGGTTTCATTACTACTCTGCTTTCCATTTGAATCTACCTCACTGCTTGCGTTCTCTCTCTCTCAATCTCTCTCTTAATTTCCCCCAAATCTCGTCAAAATGGGAGTGGAGAAACCAAAGCCAATCGGCGGTGTGTGGCCGACGATCAAACAGTTCGTTAATGGCTGAGCTTCTGGTATGCTTGCTACATGCGTCATCCAGCCTATCGATATGATCAAGGTGTATTGTCTATCACTTTATCCGCTGTAATTTTCGCATTTCTAGTTCTTAATATGAGTTTAGATCTGTTTGTAAGATGTAGATCGGACTCTCGTAGGTGTATTGTTCGATTTGTTCAGCTCATTTGTGATAGAATTGTAGAAACTTGTAGGTGTTAGATCTTATATTAGGTTTTCACTGAACATGGAGTTGAAAAGCGTTGTAGATCTTATAAAAGGGTTCTGTATAAAAGGGTTCTGCATGAAAGGCTTGATGAATGAAGCAGATAAGGTGTTTGATAAAATGCTTCAAAGAAAACAAGCACCCACTGAAGTTGTTTATAATGTTCTTATACATGGCCATTGTAAAGGCGGGAACTTGAGGAAATCTTTTAAGTTATATAAAGAGGCGGTGAGTCATGGATATATGCCGCACACTGCAACAATTATCGCATTAGTAAAAGAACTTGTGAAAGGTGAAATGACTGTTGAGTCGAGTGAAGTTACGAACAAACAATTGTGTGTTGAGAAGTTGTAAGGTTACGGATGCTGAGGTGGCAAAGGCTCTTGTTGAGATAAACCAAAACAAGGGAACATGGATGCAGTGTTTAAGATTCTTTCTGAAAAGGCTAAGGATGGACTTCTTTCAAATAGTGGGAGAACTGCTTATGCTCAATGTTCATCATTATTTTGCCATTTTTTGTCATAATTTTTTTGTATTTTAGGGGATTCATCTTGCTTGTGTGTGTACATATTACATGTAATGCATTCTAATGTTATAACATATAAATTTTGACTATATAACCATTTGCATGGATGTCCTTGATATATATATATGTGTGTGTTGTGTGTTTGCCACTCAAGTTTTAGTTGTCTTGGTCACTTTCATCTGGTATTGCATTATGTGTGTGTAATTGAATGATCATATTGAGTAGGGTTGATCAACAAGCAATTTTAGTCGAATTGTAGAAACTTGTAGGTGTTAGATCTTATATTAGGTTTTCACTGAATATTTGATGGTACAAGTACGGTTCGGTACCAGTACCTGGTACCAAATGAAGTTCATCGTGACGTACAATCCTCAAAAAGCACTGAACCTTTTTTGAATTTTTTTTATTTTTTTAATTTTTTTTTAATTTTTATTTTTTTTTTCATTTTTTTGATTTTTGATTTTTTAGTTTTTTTTTTATTTTTTTGATTTATTAATTTTTTTTTATTTTTTTTAAATTTTTTGATTTTTTTAATTTTTTTTTATTTTTATTTATATTTTTAGCCTATCATGCCTAAATCCATCTTGACAAAAACCCATCTTGACCTAAACCCATTCTAACCCATTTCTTAATAAACTCATTCTAACCCATACCCATCCTAACCCATTACCCAAACCTACCCAACCCACCCATTTTGTCACCCCTACTCCTAACAGACTAAGACAAGTTCCTTTATGGCGTTTTAAGCCAGTATTTTTGGAAAACTCTCTTAGGTGAAGATTGTGGGAAAGATAGTTGCTTTGATAACAACATAAACGAAAGGATTAAATATTATTACTAGTTTTTATATTAGACATCTTTTAAATAGATTAAAAAGATATGATAGACTAATTCTTTCTTTAGATTCAGCAGATTGGTTAGATTATATAGATGAATATCGTTTAAGGTATTATATCTACCAACGAGCTAAGTTAAAAGAAAGAATATATAGATCAAACCGTTTAATAGTTTAAGCATAATACAACTTGAAGAAGAAATAGATTTAGATAGAAATTTAGAATTATATAACCAACATCAATTAGACATATTAAATCCAAGAATATTATATCAAACAGGAAGATTAAACATAAACACAACTCTTATAAGAAGTAGTAGAGAAGAAAGTTTAAGGGTAGTAGATAATACAGTAAATCTAGATCTTTTTTCACCAGAAACTATTGAAAAAATTAAAAAAACAAAATACGCTGGTGTTTGGCTGCATTTGTTATAGTTTGGCTGTAGTCTGTTGAATACGCTGGTGTTTTCACTCAAACAGTATGTTCGATCGGATTCATCGGTGTGAGCATCCCGTTGGGAACCCAACCTATCATGCACCGATTGTCTTTGACGAGGACGAAATTCATCATGATGTTGTCTTCGGTAACTGCTTGTATCATCATAAGTTGATTCTTCTCGCTGAGAGGCATGAGCTCTTGATCCTGGCCTCCGGGGTTGGGTTACAGGAGCAGTTTGAGCACATAACTGTGAGTATACTGCATTTAATGCTCCTTGGGACCGGACATACCATGATATCGGGGTTTCCCCTGGTGGTAAAATTGATTGTGCAGGATTTGCTGGTAACATTCCTGGGGTTACAGGATCATTTGCTCGATTGGATTGGACCTCATTATCGTCCGAGGCTTCCTCTACGATCCCTTCTATCGGTAAATTGTTTCCGACGTTTGGTCGAGGACCAGGTTGCCGGTGAGATGACGAATTTTCTGCCATGTGCAAAGACAGGAAATGGAATGAACTGAATCGAAACGAGGTAGAAACTAGAAAAACTGAGAAAAACGGTGGGCGCCAATGAAGAAACACTAACTAAATGGTCGGAACCGAGATAGTTAGGGGGTTTGAATCCGCATAAAAGGTTAGCTCTCTCTCGGTTGATTCAGTCGTAATGGATTTACTTCTCCGGTAGCTCTGCAAAAAAGAACACCGTTAGCCTCGCCAAGGGGAGAAGAGGGTTCTCTCCTTGACCCGACTCCGGCGTGAGAATAAGTATTGGTATCGGAGAAGATAAGTATTTGAAGAGTGAGAGTAGTCTGAGTTTATACCTGAACAGTTCTCTTATTTATAACCGGGAGTTTGGGAGGGAAAACGTGTTATTGAAAAGATAACGGAAAATGCTTAACGCCGTAGCGGTTATTTTTTCTTCCGTTTGATTTCTTTGATCTAACGTCAACTAGCCTCGATCCGATGTGAATGCACACGGATCGTGGTTTGATCTGTGGCTGGGGGATTGCCACGTGGAAAGTGATTAATTGGAGATTACTCTCCAATTGCATGCCTTCGTTGTGATTCCAGGGTTGTCTGTGGTGATGACACGTGTCCAGACGGTTATAACCGTCTGGGTGGTGCATGATTGTAATCTTTCTAGAAGATTACTGCTGCAATCCAGTGTGATATCTTACTGTGTGGACACAGACAAATAAACCCCAAGCCTGGGTAAAATATTATCTAAGTCTGGATGTTGTGGCGGAAGTATTGGCTCTTAACCTTGTGGTCGTGGGTTCGAGCCCCACGGTGGGCGCCAATGAAGAAACACTAACTAAATGGTCGGAACCGAGATAGTTAGGGGGTTTGAATCCGCATAAAAGGTTAGCTCTCTCTCGGTTGATTCAGTCGTAATGGATTTACTTCTCCGGTAGCTCTGCAAAAAAGAACACCGTTAGCCTCGCCAAGGGGAGAAGAGGGTTCTCTCCTTGACCCGACTCCGGCGTGAGAATAAGTATTGGTATCGGAGAAGATAAGTATTTGAAGAGTGAGAGTAGTCTGAGTTTATACCTGAACAGTTCTCTTATTTATAACCGGGAGTTTGGGAGGGAAAACCTGTTATTGAAAAGATAACGGAAAATGCTTAACGCCGTAGCGGTTATTTTTTCTTCCGTTTGATTTCTTTGATCTAACGTCAACTAGCCTCGATCCGATGTGAATGCACACGGATCGTGGTTTGATCTGTGGCTGGGGGATTGCCACGTGGAAAGTGATTAATTGGAGATTACTCTCCAATTGCATGCCTTCGTTGTGATTCCAGGGTTGTCTGTGGTGATGACACGTGTCCAGACGGTTATAACCGTCTGGGTGGTGCATGATTGTAATCTTTCTAGAAGATTACTGCTGCAATCCAGTGTGATATCTTACTGTGTGGACACAGACAAATAAACCCCAAGCCTGGGTAAAATATTATCTAAGTCTGGATGTTGTGGCGGAAGTATTGGACAAAGACTTTTTAACCCTTTGTTGAGTGGGAGAAGGCGCAAGGATTTATGTTATCCTTTGGGCGCGCGACTGTACGTTACTGATTTCTTTGTTCCTTTAGTAGGACCAGTGCGCAGCCGCGCAAGGTCAAAAGGCTAGAAAAGTTAGTTTGTGGTATGGTCTCAAATCCTTTTTATGAGGTTTTTGGTACCTTACCCCTTCAAGTCCCCCCAGTCTAGTGTTGTACTTATGCAAGTAAGTGGAGCACTGGACTTAGGAGAGGGAAATGTTTTTTGGGCGCGAAAAGAAATCTTTTCTGAAAAGATTTGAATTTACTGAGTTTGTAAAGATTTTTTGTAAAAAATCTTTGATTTGATATTATATCAGTAAATTGATTTTGACAACCTGTCATTGTCAGTTGTTTTTTTTATTATTCGTGTCTTACACGCGCGCGTGTAAACGCGTGTATGTCCTGACATCTGCTTTTTCTGTTGCCTGGGTAATCGTGATACCCGGAACAGTACTGCGACGGTTACCGATGCTATTTATTGCGATGGGTATATAATCGTTTGGGTGACCCCTTCTGTGTAATCATTGTTTTGTTTGAAAACTTTTCCCCTTTCCTTGTTCCTAAGAACAACTTTCCGTCATTCCCCTGCTTATGTCAACCGGAGAACGTCAAGAGGATCTTGTTGAAGAGATGTCGACTGAGCTTCCACCATTGAAGTGGCCCAGGGCGTCCTTTGAGGGTTTAATCCAGAATCTTAAATTCCCGGAGAACTGGGGTGCCTTGTATCCTGAAGAAGGGCAAACGGCAGCGAATGCTCCGGCAGGGTATATTACCCTTTTTTGGGATTTTTTCTGCGATGGTAACTTTCGATTGCCTGTTACGAGATTTTTCCTTGAAATTCTTGGATTCTACAATCTGCATATCTCCCAACTTCACCCTATTGGTATGGTTAGGGTTCGTCATTTCGAATTTGTATGTCGAACGATGCATGTGGAGCCAACCGTTCCCCGATTTAGGGTTTTTCATCAGATGCACTGTACCCAAGGGTTTTACTCATTTGTTCAGAGGGCTTCCGCAAAGAAAATTCTTCATCAGCCCCCAAAATCATTTCATGATTGGAAACAGAAATTTTTCTTCATTAAAGCTGGAGTGATTCCGATGAAGATGACGCTAAGAGGGAAGGACGATGTTCCGATTGAATCCATTCAGACCCCTGTCGATGAGAACTGGTACCAAGATCTGAAGGATGTTCCCAATATTGCTTTGCCGGAGAAAGCCCTAGTCGGAGCTGGCATGAGTTTGAACTGGAAAATGGAACGAGATGATAAACCCGTGTACACTGAGGATGGTCATAGTAAGTATTGGGGTTTTGTCACTGTTCTTCTTCTTGTTTGTTTTTTTTTTGTTTTTTTTTTTGACCTGCTTTCCCTTCAATGTAGTTGTTTCTCTATATGTTGTTGCTTTTAAGAGGGAAGGCGGAAGAATGGGGACCATCAAGAAGAAACCTGAAGATGAGCTCTGGTATCACCGTATTGTGAAGAATTTTGTGCTTCCGCAGGACGCGGACTTATCTGTTCAACCGGCAGCTGGTGCTGGTGAGTTTATATCTGTTTTTCTTTTCTTTCTTGCTTTGAGTAAATTTCTCTATCTTGCGCTTGTTTGTAGGTGAGTTGTTGAATTTGGGCATAGGCCCTGAGAAGAAAAAACGCGCAACTACGTCCACTTCTGCGCCGAAGAGGAGTGAAACTGTTAAAGCGCAACCTTTGAAAGCAAAAAATGCTGGAGAGAAGAAAGGTACGCGCCGTTCTTCTGTTTCCAGGTGTGACTATGTGGTGGTTTCTGACTCATTGGAGGGTCTTACTCCTGTAGTGACTATGCGGGAACCGAAACCAGAACCGAAGGATTCTGCCGATATTCCTCCTTCCAATCCAAATGAGCCTATCGATCTGGATTCCAGTCCCGAGCGTTTGGTTCATAGGAAGGCCGGTAAGAGAAAGCCAGCTGATGCTGATGCGGAGGGTCAACCTCCCAAGAAAGTGCAGAGGAAGAAAATTACTAGGAAGGGAAACCTAGATGCTTTTGTTTCAGAATCCATTCCTGGTATGTATTGATTTTTCTTTGTTTTCTTTGAACGGATAGGATTTTTATAGACTTTTGTTTTTCCAGAAATTCCTGTTTCTTCTGTTCCTGTGGACGTACCAACTGTGGTTGATAAAGAACTTCCCCCTTCCCCACCGCGCGCTACTGTTACACACCCGTTAGAGTCATCAGGGATAGCTGGGGAAGGTGTTGAGAAAACTGTTGAGGCTGAGGAGCCTGTTGGTATTAACATAGAAACTGAACAGATTGTTGAACCAAGTGTGGTAAATGATGATAATCAACCGACACCGGAAAAGGAGACTGCCGAGGCAATCCAATCTTCTCCTCCCAGACCTTCTGAAACTGTTCCTGAGCCTACTGAAAAGGCTGCTACTGAGGAGGCAGGTTCTTCTGCTGGTGTTGAGAAACAATCTCCAATTCGTCCAGAAGAAACGTTAGGAGAGTATTATTATCGGATGTATGCGGAGAAGGATGCTGCTGATCCTCATATTCCTGTTTGGAATGTGAAGAAAGGAGATACTTTCTCAGATTGGCGTGTATGCCAAGATTGGTTGCAGGGGATACTTCCGCCTGGCGAGATTAAATTTCAGGAAAATCAGCCTTATGAACAGACCTATCAGTCTTATCTTGCAGAAACTGCATCTCATGTTTCTACTACTCATCGCATAGTGCGTGAGTGGTATAGCATGCATAAAGAGCGATCATCTTTTGTAGCATCACAAAGGAAGTTTGCAAAAGATGAAAAACATGTAGCTCAGTTGAAGGCTAAATTAGAGACTGAGCAGGCTAAGTTTGAAGCGGAGCGCAAGACTGAAGAATGGTCAGTTTCTGGTTGGAAAAGAAAAGCTGAAGCTGAAGCTGCGCTTTTATCTGAGGAGCGCAAAAATTGGAGAAGAATTTGTGAGAAAGATAATGCCGAGAAGGCAAACCTTCGCAATATCATAAATAACCTCAAGGCTGAGGTTGAAAATCTGAAGAATCAAGATGCGGAGGTAGAAAGATTAAAGAAAGAGAAAGCTGATATGGAAACTATGTTGATGGAAGCACGTTCTCATAGGGAACGAAGTGAGCAACGGGAGGTACAAGCTTTAGCCACTCTTGCCATTAGAGATAAAGAATTAGAGGAACTTACCGCTTTGGTTTCTGACCAGGAACAATTGAAGTAGGATTTGGAGCTTGCGCGTTCCGAGAGTACTGAAACCTCCCGCCGTTTAACTGAAGTTGAAGAGAAACTGGAGAATTCAGAAATGGCGCGGGTTTCAGCGGAAAGCGAGCTTGAACCCTTGAAGAATGATATGACCTGGTTGAAGGATCGCGGGATTGCATGTGTAAGTTCCTCTCTTTTTTTAGTTCATGTATGCGCTTTTCTTGCTTCGATCTTATCTTCATCTGATGTTATAGGTTGCTGAATCTGTATTAAACTCTGAAGAACTGGATAAAACTGTCGCTAATTTGATGGTTGCTGCGCGACGAGATGGTTATGCGCAAGGGTATGCGGAATGTTCCCAACATGTGAATAGCGCTTTAAAGGTTAACTGGGATGATAGCAAGTCTGCTACCTTTGGTGTTAATACTTCCAGTGCGCTTGCTGCTATGAAGACAGAGTTTAATAATTTGCAACTGCCAGTGATGGAGTTGATAAATGTGGCGCTGCAATCGGATGATCACGTTGCGCAACTTAAGGAAATCTTTCCGGATGGGGGAGAAGATTTAGAGTAGGGGTGAAATTGTATTTGAACAACTTTTTCTATGTAGGATGTTGATCCTTGTTTTGATGGTGCGCTGTTGCGCATAGGTTTTAAACACTGCTGTGCCTTGAGCCTTTCAGGACGTATTTGTACGCCAAACATAGTATGTTTCTATTTATTTTGTTAATATGTCTTTACAATATTTTGCATGAGTATAATTACTTTTGTTTTGAGTAAGGCGAATAAAGTTGGTATGAAGCTCATGTATGAGTTTATGGTCGTTTGTGCGTGATCACTGACCGCGCATGGAGCTTTGTGTTATACTACCATAATGTTTTTGCTCTTACTAAAAAGGAATTGCATGCATTTTGTAAACACAAAAATAATAGAAACTTTGTAATTTTATTCATGGATAATGCTCAGAGGCGTTACAAAGTTTTTTGGATAATTAAATGGAACTTAACTTACTCCCTGATAGTTCCGCCGCTTTTAATAAGTCGTGTCTTTTCCGCGGAAAACATACGGAGTTCCTTAAGTCTTAGCCCGTTTGTTTGAGCTTTCTTCTCCCCGAGTAATCTGTTTAATCTCCTTGCGCATATTCTGGAGCAGATGCGTGAGTTCTCCATTCTTGAGAGCCTTTTCGATTTCCATGCGCAGAGATATACAGTTGTTCGTGGTGTGCCCATTATCCTTATGATATTCGCAGAACTGCGTCGGGTCTTGACCACGTTTACTCTTCATTGGAATCGGGGGTTTGAATTGGTGATCCTCGGTACTTAGTACCTCTGCTGGGGTTTTCGTTAGGGGAGTCCACTGTCTCTCCCTATTTTCGTGTCTGTTTTCTCTTTGCGCCGAGAACTTGTTAGTTGTTGTGCGGTTGTCTTCTGCAAATCGACTTCCAGATGCTTCGCGCCATGACTTTTTGTACTTTCCGTTTGAGCTTAAGTCTGCCGGCCTGCTGTGTGGTGGTGGCGGTCTGTTTGTAGTAAGGTTTTTCTCGGTCTGCGCATATACCTTGGCCGCCGCCATTATCTTTTCCCAACTCGTTGGGAGACCTTCCGTTCCCGATAACACCTTGACCATGTCGTCACACCTAACCGCGTACTTAAACTGAGCACGGATTAGTTGTTCGCTAACACCTCCAATTTCTAACACTTCTTTATTATATCTGGTAATAAAATCTTCCAGATTCTCATCATCGCGACGCCAGATATTCATAACGTCGGATGTATCACGTTTTGACCGCCTTTGTTGGCTGAAGTGTGTTAAAAATTTTCTTCGGAGATCCTTCCATGATTCGATCTGCCCCGTTGGTAGGTTGTCAAACCAGATTCGCGCTGGGCCAGTTAGTGTTTGTACAAACAAATGACACCACAGCGGAAGGGTCCAACCGCCGACCAACCCTGCACTGGTGAATACTCTTAGATGATCATCAGGGTTGGTTAACCCATTGAATTTCCCAATGTTAGATGGTAACTTGGCCCGTTCCAACGGAGCCAGAGCTATCTCTAATATGAACTTCGAGTTTTCTGCTGCTTCGTCCGGGCGATAAACTAAATCATAGTTATGCTCGGCCTCGGGGTTATAAACCGCTCGAGGCCTGCATTTGTTATAGTTTGGCTGTAGTCTGTTGAATACGCTGGTGTTTTCACTCAAACGGTATGTTCGATCGGATTCATCGGTGTGAGCATCCCGTTGGGAACCCAACCTATCATGCACCGATTGTCTTTGACGAGGACGAAATTCATCATGATGTTGTCTTCGGTAACTGCTTGTATCATCATAAGTTGATTCTTCTCGCTGAGAGGCATGAGCTCTTGATCCTGGCCTCCGGGGTTGGGTTACAGGAGCAGTTTGAGCACATAACTGTGAGTATACTGCATTTAATGCTCCTTGGGACCGGACATACCATGATATCGGGGTTTCCCCTGGTGGTAAAATTGATTGTGCAGGATTTGCTGGTAACATTCCTGGGGTTACAGGATCATTTGCTCGATTGGATTGGACCTCATTATCGTCCGAGGCTTCCTCTACGATCCCTTCTATCGGTAAATTGTTTCCGACGTTTGGTCGAGGACCAGGTTGCCGGTGAGATGACGAATTTTCTGCCATGTGCAAAGACAGGAAATGGAATGAACTGAATCGAAACGAGGTAGAAACTAGAAAAACTGAGAAAAACGGTGGGCGCCAATGAAGAAACACTAACTAAATGGTCGGAACCGAGATAGTTAGGGGGTTTGAATCCGCATAAAAGGTTAGCTCTCTCTCGGTTGATTCAGTCGTAATGGATTTACTTCTCCGGTAGCTCTGCAAAAAAGAACACCGTTAGCCTCGCCAAGGGGAGAAGAGGGTTCTCTCCTTGACCCGACTCCGGCGTGAGAATAAGTATTGGTATCGGAGAAGATAAGTATTTGAAGAGTGAGAGTAGTCTGAGTTTATACCTGAACAGTTCTCTTATTTATAACCGGGAGTTTGGGAGGGAAAACGTGTTATTGAAAAGATAACGGAAAATGCTTAACGCCGTAGCGGTTATTTTTTCTTCCGTTTGATTTCTTTGATCTAACGTCAACTAGCCTCGATCCGATGTGAATGCACACGGATCGTGGTTTGATCTGTGGCTGGGGGATTGCCACGTGGAAAGTGATTAATTGGAGATTACTCTCCAATTGCATGCCTTCGTTGTGATTCCAGGGTTGTCTGTGGTGATGACACGTGTCCAGACGGTTATAACCGTCTGGGTGGTGCATGATTGTAATCTTTCTAGAAGATTACTGCTGCAATCCAGTGTGATATCTTACTGTGTGGACACAGACAAATAAACCCCAAGCCTGGGTAAAATATTATCTAAGTCTGGATGTTGTGGCGGAAGTATTGGACAAAGACTTTTTAACCCTTTGTTGAGTGGGAGAAGGCGCAAGGATTTATGTTATCCTTTGGGCGCGCGACTGTACGTTACTGATTTCTTTGTTCCTTTAGTAGGACCAGTGCGCAGCCGCGCAAGGTCAAAAGGCTAGAAAAGTTAGTTTGTGGTATGGTCTCAAATCCTTTTTATGAGGTTTTTAGGACCTTACCCCTTCATAAGGTATACTTATTTTAAAGAAAAACAAACAGAGAAAAATGATGATGAGAAATATCATTTTATGAATATTGAAGAAGAAGAAATACTTACATATAACACAGATAATGAGGAAGATGAAATAGATGTAAACTTTTTAAAATTTGAACAAGAAGAAACAATGGATTACACACTATTAGATTATGAAGAAGAATCACTAGATTGTTTTAAAGTAGAGGAAACAAATAAAACAATAGAACAAATTATAGATCGAAAATTTACAGAAATAAATATACAAGAAGAGGTAGATGATATGATTATAGAATGTATGACATAATTAGGGATGAACTATGAAGAAAGTTATAAAAAATTGCAAGAATATTATAATTTACCATTAGTAGAAGATATTATAAATGGAAAAGTAATGTTATCAGATTTTTATAAAAAGAACAAAATTTTATGGATACACAAATGGATAATCCCTTAAAGAGACAAAAAATAGAATGGGGAGGAGAATATAGTGGTACACACGAAAGTCATGGTAGAGAACCATGGACACAACCAACAATTAATTATCAACAAGAAGCTAATTCTATAGGAATAGGAAGAAGATTGCCTATAGGACAAATATACAGTGGAAATATGTTATTATTAGAACAACAAAAACCACAGTTATGGATAGATGAAGTCTTAACATGGGAACAAAATGTAGTAAGATTATGTGAAACAAATAAAAAAGATAGTATGGATATGTTTTCATATTTAGAAACTACATTAGGACCAATAGCATTAGGAATATGGCAACGTAAGAAAACACAAAATCCAGAAGAAATAAATAATCTTAAAGCATTAGGAGATAATCCTTATAATTTTACATCATAAATTAGAACACTCATACTAGGAGTTGACCCAGCAAAAAATAATTCTCTAATACAGGATACACCTATCAGAAATTTAGAACAATTAAGTATAGCAGATATGAAATATATAAATGAATTCACACTAGACTTTACAAGATTATTATCACAAACAGGAAAAGCAATGGATGATAATCTATGTGATAAATATTTTATAAAACTACCAGGAGATTTAGGAAAATCTATACATGAAGCATGGAAAATAAATTATGGTACACAACAAAATTTAGGAATAGCGCCAAGAATAACTTATACATTCGGTATACTAGAAGAAAAATGCAAAGAAGTAGCATTACAAGAACAATTAAAAAGAAATGCTTATGCATTTTGTAAAACAGCAATTTATACACCACAAGCATATGGAGTTTATGATAAAAAGAAAAAGATAAGAAAAAGTACAACATATAATAGAAATTATAGAAAAAACTATAATACAAATAAATACGTTAAAAAACCACATACTCGAAAATGTAGATGTTATACTTATGGAGAAACAACACACTTAGCTAATAAGTGCCCA
The DNA here is from genome assembly GCA_030545235.1 of Helianthus tuberosus. Lineage (NCBI taxonomy): Eukaryota > Viridiplantae > Streptophyta > Magnoliopsida > Asterales > Asteraceae > Helianthus > Helianthus tuberosus. Next base: position 24,781,266 of record CM060432.1, read on the forward strand.
AATAAGAGAAAAAAATATGGAAAGAGCTAATTTAATAGAGCAATTACAAGATTATGAAATAGAAGCTTTAGGAACAGATGATGAATCTGATAATGAATCAATATATAATATTTACAGTGAAGAAGAAAATCCAACAGCAAAAGTAACATATACATATATGACTACAGAAGAAAATTGTGAACATGATTGGAAACAAAATAAAGGAAATAATCACATAAGATGTTACAATTATGGATATTACCCTAGTATAGAGAAAAGATCACAATGCAATAGATGTTTTAAAGAAATTTGTTTTAAATGTCTTAAGGAAATTTATGATAAAGATATAGCCACAACATCTAAAGTTAAAACAATTTCCAAAAATAATGAGAATGAAAGGATAGACAAACTAGAATTAACAATGGAGTTACATAGTTTAAAAATAAAAAAAATTAGAAAACACAGTAGAAGAACTAGAAAGATTAGTTAAAACAGAAGAAATAAGTAAAATGGCTTTACAAAAACCAAATGATCAAACTTACATACAAACACAAGGATCAACAAATATGATAAATATACAATGTCGTTTATGGTTAGAAAATAATAAATACTTAGATTTAACATCATTAGTTGATACAGGAGCTACAAAAAGCTTAATCTCGTACAGTTTAGCACCCATGGAATAACATAAAAAACTATCGTATGAACTAAGTACAAGAACAATAGAAGACAGATTAATAGCTATTACACATTGCTTAGAACCAATAGGAATACAATTCTTAGACTTTGTAAACAATTACAGTATAAAATATGATATGCCACAAATAAATATTAATCCACCAGAGATAAAATCAAAAGACTTTGTAATAGGATTAAATTTCATATTATGATTAAATGGTGCAGTAACAATTACAAGATATTTCATAACACTAAGTAAACAATTATATACAATACCAACACTTAGATATATGAATACAACACAAATTGTTCAAAAAAGAGGGGATAAAGGGAATTTAGATTTTTTAAAAACACAAAACAAACAAAATTTTATAGAAAATGAATCATTAAAACTTTTAATAGATTTTTTAAGTCATGAAATAGAGAAAGGGCAAGACATTATAAAAAGTGTTAATCATCCTATAATACTACATCTAGAAAAAATAGGATATATTGGAGAAGATATAACAAAATCAAAGGTAAATTATATTTGTAAATTCAAATTAAAAAATCCTGATATAATAATCAGAATAGCTAATATAGAATACAGTCCGTTAGATAAAGAAGAATTTAAAAAACAAATCCCTGAAATGGTAAATCAAGGACTAATTAGAAAATCAGAAAGTCCTCATAGATCTACAGCTTTTCTAGTAAGAAATCACAGTGAGATAAAAAGAGGAAAAGCTAGAATAGTGTATAATTATAAAAGATTAAATGATAATACAATAGATGATGGGTATAATATTCCCAATAAAGATAGTTTATTAAACCTTATACAAAACAAAAAAGTATTTTCAAAATTTGATCTAAAATCAGGATATAACCATTTAAAATTGGAAGAAAGTTTTAAACCATGGACAACTTTTACATGTTCTGAAGGGCAATATGAATGGAATGTTCTTAGTTTTGGACTAAAGAATGCACCTTCAATTTTTCAAAGATTTATGGACAGTATCTTTTTAAAATTTGATTTTTGCTTAGTATACATTGATGATTTCTTAGTTGCAAGTAATACAGTGCAGGAACATGAGAAACACTTACAACAGGTCTTTGGAGAAATAAAGAAAAACGGTATAGTAGTTTCAAAAAGAAAAATGGAGCTTTTTAAACGAAAAATTTATTTCTTAGGATTAGAAATTGGAAATGGAAAGATAGAATTACAACCACATATTTCTACAAAGATTCTAAGTTTTCCAGAAAAATTTGAAAATTTAAAACAGATACAAGCCTTCTTGGGTCTAGTAAACTATGCTAGGAAATTTATTCCAAACTTATCAAAATTAGTTGGACCTTTATATGGTAAAACTACTAAAAATGGTCAAAGGTATTTTAATCAAGAAGATATTAAATTAGTTAAAGAAATCAAGAAAGCAGTCAAAAACATTAAACCATTAGAGTTACCATTAGTTACAGATTATATAATTATTGAAACAGATGGATGCAAAGAAGGATGGGGAGCAGTCCTTCTATGTAAACCAAACAAATACAGTCTCAAGGAAGAAGAGAAAATTTGCGCTTATGCAAGCGGTAATTTTCAAAACAAAACAAACTGGACCACAATTGATTTTGAAATACAAGCATTAATCTATGCATTAGAAAAATTTAAAATCTTTCTTAACAAAGAATTTACAGTGAGAACTGATTGCGAAGCAATAGTTAAATTTGTAAAAAATGACCAAAATAAAAAAAGTAAACAGAACCAGATGGGTTAATTTACAAAATATTATACAAGGATATGGATATTTTATAAATTTTGAACACATTAAAGGAAAAAATAATGGGATAGCTGATATGTTATCTCGAAATATAAATAAATGGTTTGTTTCAGATGGACAGGAAAAAAGATAAGGAGAAATTAAAGCTTATACGTCCAAAGCAGGGGAATTCTTCTTCGGATGAAGAAAAAATTCAACAGTCATATCTACAGTCAACAGAAAGAATATACAGTTCTCCTCACACATCATTATCACAGATAATGATGGGACAGTTTTATAAACAACAACAATCAAAGGCCGCTGACAAAAGACCTCTATACACAAATTTCTCACCCAAACCGGTGATTGAATTTGGAACATATGCTTTACAGATATGCAGTGAAGTTGATAAAAAGTTTCGTCCTATTATGAGAATGAAACTTACAGATAAACAGCAATGTTTATTAGACAACTTATGGCATATTCAAACCATGCCACAAGCCTCAACATTTAAAGTACAGGTTTTAAATGCTTTAAGCATTTACTTTCAGGAACAAAGTTTAAAAACACCTGAAAGACAGTTTAAATAAAAACCAAATTACACACATTATGTTATATTCAGGGGTACAAAGATTGGTATTTTTAACAAATGGGAAACAGTTATACAACACATAACTTGTGCAGGAGGGTCATTTTGGAAAGGTTATACAAGTTTTGCTGAAGCCCTTCAAGCAGCAAGAGACAATTTTGGTGTAAACAATTTTTACATACAACCTGAAGAGGTTAAGAGTTTTTCTGACATGGCTAAAACAAATCCCGAGCATTACATAAAAGCTCAACAAGAAATTATTTCTACATTAAGAACACAGCTCGAGGAAAAAACAAAAAATGCACAAGATATACAATTGAAAATAGCCTGTTAAAACAAAAAATGAATCTGCTCGAAGCAAAAAAATACACAGTTATTACAAAAGCTTGAGAAAAAAGAAAACAAAGAAAAAACAGATGTATACAGAACTTTTGAGTGTTTCAGGACAAGGATTCTTGATACACCTTGGTGGCGGTGCTTGAGGCCAGTTACAGAAAGATTCCCAGAATTTGAGAATCTTGTTTCACAAAAAGTTTGTGCAGAATTTCCTCTAATTCTGTACAATTTGCAACAACAGCTGGTAGACATGGCATTCAGATTTGACAGTGAACAACAAGGATTCAAAGTGGTGGAAAGAACGGATGAAGCATGAGATGGAATTGGTCTTCTGTTGCTCCAAGTACACCATCCTACAAAATTAACAGATGAACAAATAATTCAATTTTATCATCATGGTATGATTGATTATTTGGAAATCAAGTTAAACAGCAGAACAGAAGATCTCCTCAACCAGCTTGGAGAGAAAATGATTCTAGTAGCAGGAAATATTGCAATCAGGTCGACAACCTCGATTATTGGTTGCAAAATACTTTCCTCATTTCCTTACACAGATTCATATACATACAGACCAGCAAGAAAAAGAATTTTCATTGAACACAAAAACACAAGCCATCATCTACAAACAGCAATGACAAAAACCAACATAGAGTTTACAACTCTACCTTGGTTAAGTCATTCAAGTGAAAACATCCCAGACAGCTTTACACAGTTTATTAAAAAACATCAGGAAACTCCAGAAATTCCTGACTATTTTCCATGGAGACACTCTACAGCTACACCACATCATAAACCTAGAAGATGAAGATTGTGAACACGAAGACTGTTCGAGTCCACAGTCAATAGACAGCACACACAGAGACTTCTAGAAGATGACGTAAGAGATGACGACAGAAAACACAAGACAAAAAACATGACGAAAGCAATGACGTTTTAAAGCTCAATTATTCACAGAAAATGGTCGACAGTGGGCAACAATTTTCAAACCTAATTTTGGAATCTAGTTTTGTAATAATTCGTTTATTTTGCTTTCTAGGCTATGCTTTTTGACTTTTGTGTTTAGTCTAGATGCTTTGTTTCTTTATTTTTGCCTATATATAGAGGCATTGTAAATCACTGTAAGATATGAAGAACCATTACGAGTAATAGAATTACTACTTTAATGGCACACTAAAAACTCTCTCCACATATCTTTAGCTCCACTCCCTTAACATCCCAAATTTTCTCCAGATCTTCATATTATATTCCAACACACACATAAAAAAAAAGAAAAAAAACCTTTTCTTCTGCAACCTTCTACTCCGCTGTGCATACTCTCGTCCATCATCATCCGATGTGCATATCTCCATCAAAGTAAGTTTCCTCTTTTCTTTTATTTCCAGCTTTCATTACCTCCTTCTCTGATATATTAATATATATATATATACATATATATATATATATAGGGAGCCGCTAAAATAAGAACCACCCCTAGTTGTAAGAACCGCGAGAACCACTCTCAACCAATTAGATTCAGCCACACAAAAGGGTAGTTTGGTCATTTACTACCAAATGTCATTTCCCTATATCTCTCCTCATTTATTAAGTCTGATCACTCTCTCTCTCTCTCCACTTTTTCAACCTTCTCTCTCTTTAAAGTCTTTATCACAGACTTTTTAATTCATCTTCCCCAAAATTTGAAATCCCCCTCTCTCTCTCTCTCCCAAAGATCCGTTGACCACCTCCTCCGTCCACAACTCCGGCTGAGCTAACAACATCTCCGGTAAACTCTCTCTATTTTGCTTCACCACCATCTGATCATTACCACCACCCGGCTACCCCCTCTTTCTCACCCCCTCTCTATACTCTCTGTCTCATCGTTTCACCTTCAAACTTTAGGGGGGTTTGCTCAGATCTGAACGGGGTGTGGCGGCAGTGGTGTACGGTAGGGTGTGGCGGCAGGGTTTAGGGCAGGAGAAAGAAAATGGAGGGGGGGGGGTTGTAGTGGTGGTCGTTTGTTCGACTTGGGGTTTCAGTGGTGGAGAAATGGGTTTTGCCACGTCTTCCAATCTCCGACCGCCACTGATACATCGTCAGAAGTTAAAGGTATGGTGTCGGTTGGAAACTTGATTTAGCTGAGTTAATGATTTTGTGTATGATTTGTTTTGATAGATATTAATGTTTGTTGTGGGTGAGAAATTGTTATTTTTTGTGGGTGAAAACTTGATTTAGAGAGTGTTGTTTTGGATCTTTTTGTAGCGACGGTGTTTGGAGGTGGTTGTTGCGTGAGCGGCGGTGGTTGCTGTGTGAGCGGCGGTGGTTGCTGTGTGAGCGGCGTTGGCGGTGAACGATGGTGAGGGGGTGGGTGAAGGGGGGCGGTCGATTTATTTGCAAAGCGGTGCCCGGTGGTGCCCCGTGGTGCCCGCATGGTGCCGGTGGTGCCCCGTGGTGCCGGTGGTCGATTGAAGTTTGGTTTTGGTTTTGGGGTGGTTATTTTTTGGCCTGTGTTCTTGATTTTTCTAGTGATTTTCTGGTTGCCTGTGTTCTTGACTTTTCTGGTGATTTTTTGGTGGGTTTTGATGATTTTTCTGCTTGAATCTGATGGTTTTTTGATATGCTAGGGGGGTTTTGATTTGTGTTCTATGAATCTGTGGGTTTTGATACGATCGACGGGGTGGCGATGATGCAAAAAAAAAAAACGCAGATTTTGATGAGGATGGCGCAGCAAGGACGGCGGATGGTAGGTTTTTTAAACCTGCAACCCCAATTTTGCAGCCTTTTGATTATCGAATAATCTGAGCCAAACCCCGTTTTTTTTTCGAGATACACTTTGTGTTGATGTTGTTGGTTTTTTTTATTTTTTCCCCCCTAGTCGAGGATGATAACAATATATCTGAGACGCTTCACCGAGTTTGCGATTTTCTGGGTGCGTTCGTTTTTGCGTAAAAAAGTTTTTGTAAAAAAAAAATTAAACCGTAAACTTTTTGACGTAAACCGTAAACTTTTTAACGTAAAACGTAAAAAGTTTTACGTAAAACGTAAAAAGTTTTACGTAAAACGTAAAAATGTAATTTTTTTTTTACTAAAACGTAAAAAACTTGAATTTAAAAATGTTAACGTAAAAAACGTTAACGTATAAAACCAGCGCGTAAAAACGTAAAAAACGTTAACATAAAAAACCGGCGCGTAAAACGTAAAAAAACGTTAACGTAGAAAACCAGGGCGGAAAACGTAAAAAACCGGCGCGTAAAACGTAAATAACGTTAATGTAAAAAACCGGCGCGTAAAACGTAAAAAACCGGGGCGTAAAACATAAAAAACCGGGGCGTAAATCGTAAAAATGACGCGTTGAAAAAATGATGCGTGAAAAAAGTCGGGCGTAAAAACGGCGCGTCAAAAAACGAGGAGTGAAAAGGCAGGGCGTAAAAACGTAAATCGTTAAACGTAAAAATCAGTGAATAAATCTGAATTTGAAAATGTTTTAATAAAAAAAACTATGTTTAAAAAATAAATATCTAATATAATAATAACAAAAAGTAATAAAAAACAATAAAGACAAAGTGACAAAATAGTGTAATTTTACTTAAATACCCTTTTAGATTATAATATTAAAAACATAATATGACAAAAAATACTTAATATTATTTTAAATACTTTTAATCTGATCCATCCATCTACTTGATTAATGGCTAGAAAGTGGTTCTCGCGGTTCTTACAACTGGAGGTGGTTCTTATTTTAGCGGTCCCCTATATATATATAGGGGATGGTTCAAATGAAAACCACTTTTATTGTGAAAACTTGAAAACTAACTAAAAAAAGCCTAAAAAACACAAAATAAAAAATTCATTTTTTTTTTAAAAATCGCTGGTTTTTCTATATGAAAATTAAAAAAAAAAATTTGTAGTACACATGTGTAATAATACACATGTGTAGTACACATACACATGTGCACTACACAATTTTTTTTAATTTTTTTTATTTAAAAAAACATGCGAAAATTAATATGCAAAAAAAAAAAAATTGGTATGTTTTTTTGGCTTTTTTAATTAGTTTTCGAGTTTTCACAATAACTAGTGGTTTTCATTTGAACCTTCCCATATATATATATATATATAGGGAGCCGCTAAAATAGAAACCATCCCAGTTATAAGAACCGCGAGAACCACTCTCAACCAATAAGAATATAAATGTCAAATCTTTCTCTCTCTTGCATTTAAAGTCTCCCGACTTTATTAAATCCTCTCTCAACTCTCCTCTGTCATATTTCACTTTCCTCACTCTCCATTTTCAACTTTCATATCTCTCTCCATTTTCAACTTTCATATCTCCTCTGTCTCTCTCTCATTCAAAACAATCACAAAATCTCTGTTTCCTCTCTCTTGCATATCACAAATCAGAAAAATTATCCATTTCTCACACAACTTAACTAAGACCCATCTGGGTCAGAGTGATGCCAGCCACTGTTGGTATTTTCCACGGCGGAGGGCTCGTCGGGAAGTGGAGGAGGACGAAGAGGAGGAGACGCCGCCGCCGTACGTTAGATTTGGTATTTTCCAGTGACGGTTTACGGTTGTCTGAAGCGAAAATGGTGGAGGATGCGACAGTGGTCGTTTCTTGATTTTCCGGCCGAAGCGCCGCCAGCACGGCGGCGGTGGCGGTGATGTTCTCAAGTGCAGTTTGTTGTTCGTGTTTTCTTTATCTCTACCAAATCTTGTAAATGTACAAGTGGAGATGCATAAAGGTACAACAAGCTCTGATTGCACGTGGAGATGCATAAACGTATTAGTGATCTTTAAGTTAACCCTAGTCACAAGTCATAAACCCTGAAGTTCTTCTCTGATTGCATGAACTCAAGAGCAACCCCCCCCCCCCCCCCCTGTTCGAGTTATTAATCAAGCTTCCGGTTAGTGATTTTCATTGATTAATTCTCATGTTGTATAATTGTGAATTGATAAATGGTTGTGCGTTAGATGGTCTCATATTAAGAATAGGTCATGCGAATTAAATAATATACTAATTGTTTGTTGTTGTGAAGTAATAGATGGTTGTGTGCTAACTGTTATATTGATAAGAAAGTGCCATGTTGTTTGGATATATATGTGACCATAATACTGTTGATTATATATATGTATATATATGCTGCCTTGATGGAATCAAAACCTGGTGGAACAATGAATTAAAATCGATAAATAAGTTAGTATCTTGATTATATGGTGGTCAATATAAAGCATGCAAACTTTCGTATATATATTTGCGAATCTGTTTTAAGAATGATAATCGTAGAAGGTTTGATAACATGGGTACTTTAGAAAGAAGGTTAAATAATACTAAAGAATTGTATGTGGTAATGATTCATGATATGTGCTGATGGTAATCGAACCATGCTAGTATTGATTTCTGTTTGATGACTTGATGCCCGTAATATGTGATAATATGCCTAGGGAATTGGGAATGAACAGCATGCTATCCGAGTCACAGAAACACGTTTGTGGGCTGACAAGTTAAATGAGTTGCTAGTAATTAATTGACATGTTGGGCTGGTATATTTGGGCCGCATGTTTTGGTTGGATAGCATCCTTTTATAGTGTTGGTTGGTTTGGGCTTGATACTAATGGACCAAACATAGAATGTTGTTACAACATTGGGCCATTAATTACTTTTATTAAACTTGTATAAAATTGGTATAAATGTTAGGCGTTTATTGATCGTGTACCTGCTTGTTAGATGTTGTTATGATCTATGTGACAATATGAGATCGGTTGTTATTGCTTGAGTAATGTGTAAACTTATGGTACGTGACCAAGTAACTGATCTAGTCTGGTAATCTACAATAGGACTTGATTGACCAACTAGATAACGGATAATTAACCTAACCGAGCAAAGCAAAGGTGAGTTCACTGCTCTTTTCTCAAGCATGCATCCCGGGGAAGGGATAACGGGTAACGTTCCATAAAGGAATGCGTGAAAACGGGATGTTGTGTTATGTACTCAGTATCTATCTCGTAAGACCCCTTGACACTACCGGCAGTTGCGAAGGGCAACGGGGTATTTAGTTGATAGCGCTATTAGGTTTGGCACCCTCACACCGTCCCAGAAAGACGGGCGTGAACTAATTACCTTAAAACATGACCAACGTTTTGATAGAGACGTTGGAGGTTGGGCAGACATATCTTGTAGCTATTCGGTAATTGAGTAATAACAACATCAAAACAGCGAAACGACATATCATCTGGTTAACTGTTTTACACACGTGAATGATAACTAACTCGGTAAACAAAACTTTGAACTCACCAGCATAGTCTGACACACTTGTTTACATGCTTGTAGGTCGTTAGCTGAGGTACACTTGGACTTGCTATCTGAAGTGGCTGGAGTGGGCATGGTCATGACTGGGCGTTTTATTTATGATACTTTATGATACACTGTTGGGTTTTAAACTATTTACTTTTGCTTCCGCTGGTTACTTGGTTTTATTTCACTTGCAAACAGTATTTCCTTTATTAACGAGTACTTTATTATTTTATTGAACATGTTTGATATGATTGGTGGCTCTTTGTTGAATAGTCGCACTCCTAATAGGGACATACCCTAGGTGAGAATTTGGGGGTGTGACAGTTTGGTATCAGAGCCACTGGTTATAGAGAACTTGGTTTTAAAAACGTTTTCATAAAACCAGACTATAACTGAATTGATCCAAAAATCGACCATGACACTCAGCTTCAGATTGCAAGGTTCGTTTCTCATTACTTTATGCATTACTTGTCTAGTAATCACACATTCATAGCATGCATGACACGACATGTTAGATATCATAGCACAGTGATAGTGTAACACGACTTTTCGAATTTTGTGAAACTTCGAGCATAAGTTAAGAGGCATTGAGATGAGCATGCAAACCGCCTTATTATCATGGGTGCACACATAATAATAACGCGAGGTGCATGTAATTCCCAATGAGGCTTAACAAGTGTGAGAGGGATTCTTCCCTATTGTGTGAACTTGGTAGTCTGTAGACTTTAATGTGATACCTGATTTTACTCCGTCTTCGACTCCTAAATTCGTTCCCTTTCCCTATATAGAATCATGAACGGCCGTGGCGGACGTGGTGGTGGACGTGGAGGTGGCCGCGGTGGTGGACGCGGAGCTGGTAACATCAATATGACTCAGACACAGTTGACCAATCTGATCAATGCGAGTATGGCTGAGGCATTGGCAGCCTATCAGGCTGGTACGTTTCGTGTCAAAATCCCCTATATACTCGTGTCTTATGCACATTTCTTACCCTTGTATTGTATTCCTTTACGTCCATTAGGTCAGCCAGCGCAACAGAACAACCCGCCCGTCTGCACGTTCAAGATGTTTATGGACTGCAAACCACAGACTTTCAGTGGGACCGAAGGGGCTGTGGGATTGCTGAGATGGTTTTGAGAAGGCCGAGTCTGTTTTTGCTATGTGTAACTGTCCTGCTGGAGATAGAGTGAAATTTGCTTCGGGCACTCTCGAGGATGCCGCACTGACATGGTGGAATGCCCAGGTTCAGCTGTTGGGTATTAAGGAGGCAAACGGCACCACTTGGGATGATTTTAAGGAGTTGATTAGGGAGGAGTACTGTTCTCGGGACGACATTCAGAAGTTAGAGAATGAGTTCTATAATTTGAAAATGGAAGGGTCAGAGATAGAGGCTTACACGAGGAGGTCCAACGAGTTAGCAATTTTATGCCCCAATCTGTCTAGACCTGCACCTCGAAGAATCGAACTGTATCTCAAGGGGTTGGCTCCAGAAGTTAAGGGTTACGTCACCGCAGCAAACCACAACAATCTGGCACAGGTTGTCCAAATGGCACACAAGATTTCTGATCAAGAGGTCGAACGCGGCAATTTACCGGCTCGCAAATCTGCCGCTACCTCTACTACTACAGCTCCAGCCACTACTCCTGCCACTGACGGTAAGCGTAAGTGGAATGATGTGGACAAGGGGTCCAATTCAGTGCAGTCACAGAAGAAATCAGACACTGTTAGTGCTCGCAACTTTAGTCAGTCTTCTTCGGTTAATCAAAATCAGGGTTCATATGCCGGGAAAAAGCCACAATGCAACAAATGTGGTTATCATCACTTCGGGCAGTGTGCTCGCACTTGTCGTAGGTGCGAGAAGGTGGGCCACGAGGCCAAGGATTGCAGGGCTCCGCAGCCCAAACAGCAGACTCAGCAGTATCAGCGACAGCAGGGGCAGCCACCACAGCAGAATCAGGGGTTTAGGAAGGGATGTTATCAATGTGGGGCCGAGGGTCATATCAAGAGAGACTGTCCTCAGTTGAATCAAAATGCGGGCAATAATAACAACACTGGGAACAACGCTGGGAACAATGGGGGCAATGTGGCGCGTGGGCACGGGTTTACGATTGGAGCTGGCGAGGCGAGGAACGACGGCAATGTAGTTACTGGTACGTTTTCAGTGAATGGTTCCTTTACTTCTATTTTATTTGATTCGGGTGCCGATTGGAGTTATGTATCCTTGGAGTTTAGTAGTCGTTTAGGATTGAGTCACACCCCTCTTGCTACTAAACATATAGTAGAGATAGCTAATGGAAACACAATTGAAGCCTCGCATGTTATTACTGGTTGCAAATTAGATCTCCCGGGTCAAGTGTTCGACATTGACCTACTCCCTATCACTCTTGGAAGCTTCGATGTGGTTGTTGGCATGGATTGGTTGTCTAAGCATCAGGCAGAAATTCTTTGTAAAGAGAAAATCGTGCGTGTTCCTCTCCCTAGTGGAGAATCTTTAACAGTTCAGGGTCATCATAGTGGTGCTACAGTTAGTATTATTTCAGCTATGAAGGCTCTGAGGTGTTTGCGTAAGGGCTATCCTTCTATATTAGCTCTTGCCACTGACTCACAAACTGACGAAAGGAAACTCGAAGATCTTCCAGTGGTTCGAGAGTTTCCTGATGTTTTTCCTGAAGAACTTCCTGGTTTACCTCCACATCGTCAAGTGGAATTTCAGATTGATCTCCAACCAGGAGCAGCACCGATTGCTCGTGCTCCTTATCGCCTTGCACCAGGAGAGTTACAGGAGTTGTCAAACCAACTCCAAGAGCTATTGGATAGGGGCTTTATTCGACCTAGCTCGTCACCTTGGGGAGCCCCTGTGTTGTTCGTGAAGAAGAAAGATGGGTCCTTCCGTATGTGCATTGACTATCGTGAGCTCAACAAAGTGACAGTCAAGAACCGTTACCCTTTACCACGTATCGACGACTTGTTTGACCAGCTGCAAGGGTCAAGCTTTTATTCTAAGATCGATTTGAGGTCAGGTTATCATCAAGTACGGGTCAGAGAGGAGGATGTACCCAGAACCGCTTTTCGAACGCGGTATGGCCACTATGAGTTCTTGGTTATGGCATTTGGGATGACCAACGCACCAGCGGTCTTCATGGATCTCATGAACCGCGTGTGCAAACCTTACCTTGACGACTTCGTTATCGTTTTCATTGACGACATTTTGATCTACTCCAAGAACAAGGAAGACCACGAGCGCCATCTTCGTCTTATTTTGGAGCTCCTGAGGAAGGAGCAGTTCTACGCAAAGTTTTCTAAGTGTGACTTCTGGATTCGGGAAGTACACTTTCTCGGGCACATCGTTAACGAAATGGGTATTCATGTGGATCCTGCCAAGATCGATGCTATTCGAAATTGGGCGGCACCAAAGAATCCTTCGGAGGTGCGTCAATTTCTTGGTCTTGCGGGATATTATCGTCGGTTTATTCGAGATTTTTCTAAGATTGCTCAACCCCTCACCGCCCTGACTCAAAAGAAAGTTGTTTATTCTTGGGGATCGAAACAGGAAGAAGCTTTTCAGCTCTTAAAGCAGAAGTTGTGCAGCGCGCCGATTCTATCTCTACCAGAGGGTACTGAAGATTTTGTGGTTTATTGTGATGCGTCTATTCAGGGTCTCGGCTGTGTGTTGATGCAGCGAGACAAGGTGATAGCTTATGCTTCTCGACAGTTGAAGGTACAAGAGAAGAACTACACGACACACGACCTGGAGTTAGGAGCCGTAGTCTTTGCGTTGAAGATTTGGAGGCATTACCTGTACGGTACCAAGTGTACCATCTATACCGATCACAGGAGTTTGCAACATATCTTCGACCAGAAGGAGTTGAATATGCGGCAACGTCGTTGGATTGAGCTTTTTAATGATTATGAGTGTGCTATCAAGTATCATCCGGGTAAGGCTAATGTTGTAGCAGATGCTCTTAGTCGCAAGGAACCGAAACAGAAGCGTGTTCGTGCCCTACAGCTTACTATTCACTCTGATTTACCTGCTCAGATTCGTTCAGCTCAGATTGAAGCATTAAAGGAAGAAAATATCGAAGCTGAAGGATTACGAGGTCTACACAAGAAGAAGTTCGAGCAACGGTCTGATGATATCTACTACTTCATGGAACGGATATGGGTTCCTTCATTTGGTAATCTTCGAGAGCTTGTGATGGACGAAGCACACAAGTCACGATATTCTATTCATCCAGGGTCCGATAAGATGTACCAGGACCTCAAGGTTTTGTATTGGTGGCCGAACATGAAAGCTATTATTGCTACCTACGTGGGTAAGTGTTTGACTTGTGCTAGGGTCAAGGCAGAGTACCAGAAACCTTCGGGTCTACTTCAGCAGCCAAAGATGCCCATGTGGAAATGGGAACATATCGCTATGGATTTTGTTACGGGGTTACCTAGAACACAGGCTGGGAACGATACTATATGGGTGATTATCGACCGTCTCACAAAGTCAGCACATTTCCTAGCAATCAAGGAGACAGATAAGTATTCGCAGCTCGCAGCAGTGTACCTTAAAGAAGTGGTTTCTAGGCACGGGGTGCCGACTTCTATTATTTCTGATCGAGATCCTCGTTTTACTTCGGAGTTATGGCAGGCTATGCATAAGTCGTTTGGCTCGCGTCTCGATATGAGTACTGCGTATCACCCACAGACCGACGGTCAGAGCGAGCGCACTATTCAGACACTTGAAGACATGTTGAGAGCGTGTGTTATTGATTTTGGGAAGGGTTTGGAGAGACATTTGCCATTAGTAGAATTCTCCTACAACAATAGTTACCACACTAGCATCAAGGCAGCTCCGTTTGAGGCATTATACGGGAGGAAGAGTAGTTCACCTCTCTGTTGGGCTGAAGTGGGTGACAGTCAGATTTCAGGTCCCGAGTTAGTATTAGAGACATCAGAGATGATTGTGAAAATCAGGGAACGTATGGCAGCAGCTCGTGATCGTCAAAAAGCTTATGCTGATAAACGTAGCAAGGAAGTAGTGATCGAAGTGAATGATCGAGTTATGTTGAAAGTTTCACCGTGGAAGGGCGTTGTACGTTTTGGAAAGCGTGGCAAGCTTAATCCACGCTACGTTGGGCCGTTTAGAGTTCTTGAGCGCATCGGTACAGTGGCTTACAAGCTAGAATTACCTGCTGAGCTGGGTAATGTTCACGATGTCTTCCACGTTTCGCAGTTGAAGAAGTGTTTTGCAGACCACCCGCTAGTGGTACCATATCAAGAGTTGAAGATCGACGACAAGTTGCAGTTTGTCGAAGAACCTATCGAGATCATGGATAGGGAGGTCAAAGTGCGTAAGCATAGTCGCATCCCGATTGTTAGAGTCCGTTGGAACTCGCGGCGTGGACCGGAGTTCACATGGGAGCGAGAAGATCAAATGAAGCTCAAGTATCCTCACCTTTTCCCTAAAGGCAAACCAGAATCTAGTAAAGCTGGTGAATCTCAGGACGAGATTCCTCTTCAAGTTGGGGATGATGTGACACCAGAGCAGAATCCGCGACAATCTTGATTTCCTCACCTCATTCCTCAGTGCTTACTTGCCAAATTTCGGGACGAAATTTCTTTCAAGTTGGGAATGATGTGACAATCCGAACTTTTAAGGTCAGAATCTTTTAACCACGCGATCCTGTTTCTCGTTATTTTTCTTTCACATTCCTTACGACGATAAAAATTAGTAAACACACTTATAACTGGAACGTAGTGGCTGAAAGTATAACGTGATTGATTATGCCTGCTTGTGTGTGTAACTGTTTAATTATGAGAAATCGTTAACATGTTTCTTTGGCCCGAAGTAATCACAAACCGTACCCAACCTATCTCTAGTATGTTTTGACTTAATCAAGTTATGTTAATAAACAAGTCATGGGAATTGGCAGCCCACATGAAGCCCAATCGGTTTCTGCATTGTGTGCGTATTGGGCTTGAGCCATTATTGGTCCAATAACTCGGTTATATCATAAACCGCCCTAATATCAACATTCTATATGAATACGTATTAGTGATCTTTAAGTTAACCCTAGTCACAAGTCATAAACCCTGAAGTTCTTCTCTGATTGCACGAACTCAAGAGCAACCCCCCCCCCCCCCCCCTGTTCGAGTTATTAATCAAGCTTCCGGTTAGTGATTTTCATTGATTAATTCTCATGTTGTATAATTGTGAATTGATAAATGGTTGTGCGTTAGATGGTCTCATATTAAGAATAGGTCATGCGAATTAAATAATATACTAACTGTTTGTTGTTGTGAAGTAATAGATGGTTGTGTGCTAACTGTTATATTGATTAGAAAGTTCCACGTTGTTTGGATATATATGTGACCATAATACTGTTGATTATATATATGTATATATATGCTGCCTTGATGGAATCAAAACCTGGTGGAACAATGAATTAAAATCGATAAATAAGTTAGTATCTTGATTATATGGTGGTCAATATAAAGCATGCAAACTTTCGTATATATATTTGCGAATCTGTTTTAAGAATGATAATCGTAGAAGGTTTGATAACATGGGTACTTTAGAAAGAAGGTTAAATAATACTAAAGAATTGTATGTGGTAATGATTCATGATATGTGCTGATGGTAATTGAACCATGCTAGTATTGATTTCTGTTTGATGACTTGATGCCCGTAATATGTGATAATATGCCTAGGGAATTGGGAATGAACAGCATGCTATCCGAGTCACAGAAACACGTTTGTGGGCTGACAAGTTAAATGAGTTGCTAGTAATTAATTGACATGTTGGGCTGGTATATTTGGGCCGCATGTTTTGGTTGGATAGCATCCTTTTATAGTGTTGGTTGGTTTGGGCTTGATACTAATGGACCAAACATAGAATGTTGTTACAACATTGGGCCATTAATTACTTTTATTAAACTTGTATAAAATTGGTATAAATGTTAGGCGTTTATTGATCGTGTACCTGCTTGTTAGATGTTGTTATGATCTATGTGACAATATGAGATCGGTTGTTATTGCTTGAGTAATGTGTAAACTTATGGTACGTGACCAAGTAACTGATCTAGTCTGGTAATCTACAATAGGACTTGATTGACCAACTAGATAACGGATAATTAACCTAACCGAGCAAAGTAAAGGTGAGTTCACTGCTCTTTTCTCAAGCATGCATCCCGGGGAAGGGATAACTGTCACGGCCCCCGACCCGGTTTGACCCGTTTCAGGAGCCACGGGACAGAAATCCCGTGGTATCTAATTTAATCACAGCGGAAGTCTTTTTAAAATAGGATCATTCAATATTTAAAACTGCTCGTTTATATAAAATAAAGGAATAAATCCCATAATTTACAATATAGTGATTTCACCGGGAAATCTTTATTTCTCAAAACATGTTTCTTTATTTATTTACATTGAGCCACTTTTCTAAGATTGTAGTGCTACATGGCACTTTTCCTTTGCTCACAACAGATTACCTGAAACATGTTTGAAAAAGGTTTTGTCAGCAGGGAAATACTGAGTGAATCATTCATTTTTCTAAAACGACTCGTTTGTTATAATACACAGTATTAAGAGAGATTACAATGTTTATTTCAACCAAATACCCACAGTACTTGTCATCGACTCGTTTCGGTGACTGTGGTCATATTACTATTGAGTCCATTCACCCAATAGTAACGAGTATCATTAATTAGGTTCGCCCACCTAAACTGATAAAAACAGTAATGTGCACAATACCCCACATACCGGCTGTAATTTGGTGACTACATATACTTAATCACTGCAATTATAATCTTGAAAATAAACATACTTTTGTAAACAGATTTGATAAAAAGAGAATGACTCACATTGTAGATTTTAACGAGCAGAATATAAGCCTACTGATTATCTTGAATTAACCTAATTTAAATAACAATGCACACACAACAGGTTAGTAACTAATACAGCAGTTACGACAATTCACGAGATTAAACCCTCACAACAATTTATTAGTGCAATACTTAATAATTCCTCGGATTCACAACGAATGACAGAGCATAGTCCGAATTCGAACAGCACTCAAACATTCAAGTCGAAATCACGATGAATTATCAAAGTATAACTCAATTTGAGCGGCACTTAAACAATCGTTGGATAGTTATAATCGATCGGACGTTGAATCGTATCAGTGATCGAGTTATTACCCTGATTGCGGCAGCACTTCGTGATCAGTGTGTGTTTTTGAGAATAAACAGACGATAACTCCTTCTACGTAACTCGAATTTACGTCGTTCCAATTCCAAAATTCAAGTCCCAACGTCCTCTATTTATAGGTAAATTTTAACCCTGTCGCGGCCCGCGTGAGATATATGCTAATCTTACGCGGCCCGCGTGACACCTATTTTTAGGTATAGGGTTGCCACGATTGGGACTAGCTTTGCTGACTTGACAAATTTCGTTATTTCAACTTCTTCCGCACGCAATTTAGATAATCGTCAACTAGGGTATTACCCCCCTGAGTTTTAGGGGCCCTAATCCTGATTCTGAAAATTCTGGAAAAATTAGGGTTTGTGCAGAATTACTTGAGTCTCTCAATTAGGGTTTCCTATTAGATAAATTAATTAATTAAATATGACTTTTGATATGAGTTGTTACATTCTACCCACCTTAATAAAATCTCGTCCTCGAGATTTACTGGAATAAATGAGGATACTTTTGCTTCATTTCTGATTCCAGCTCCCAAGTGTATTCAGCTCCTCTTTTTGAATCCCATCTGACTTTGACTAAAACTAGTCGTTTGTGTTTGAGAAACTTTACTTTTCTATCTTCTATCTGAAGAGGTTTCTCAACAAATTTTAACTTTTCGTTTACCTCTATATCTTGGAGAGGTACTACCAAAGATTCGTCTGCTAGACATTTCTTGAGATTGGATACATGAAATACATCATGTACTCCAGCTAATTCTTCTGGTAGTTGTAAACGATAAGCAACTGGTCCTATACGTTGGATCACTGGGAATGGTCCTACGTATCTTGGACTTAGCTTTCCTTTCTTACCGAATCGAACTACTCCTTTCCAAGGAGAAACTTTTAACATTACTTTGTCTCCAATTTGGAATTCTAATGGCTTGCATCTATTATCTGCATAACTTTTCTGGCGATCTCGAGCCGTCTTCAGTCTTTCCTTGATTTGAGTAATCTTGTCGGTCGTCTCTTGCACTATCTCGGGACCTGACAATTGATTTTCTCCTATTTCTGCCCAACAAACTGGAGTTCTGCATTTTCTTCCATAAAGTGCCTCGAATGGAGCAGTTTCAATACTTGAATGATAACTATTGTTATAGGAGAATTCAATTAATGGTAAATGGTCATCCCAATTTCCACCAAAATCTATTACACATGCTCGGAGCATGTCTTCTAGAGTTTGAATTGTTCTTTCACTTTGCCCATCTGTTTGGGGATGATATGTAGTACTTAGATTTAGTCGAGTTCCCATAGCTTGTTGGAAACTTTTCCAAAAATGAGAAGTGAAACGACTATCTCTATCTGATACAATGGAGAGTGGGACTCCATGTAAAGATACCACTTCGTCTACGTACAACTTGGCTAATCTTTCCATGCTAAAGGTTTCTTTCATAGGTAGAAAGTGAGTTGATTTGGTTAATCGATCCACAATAACCCAAATCGCATCATTACCTTTTCTTGTTTTGGGTAACTTGGTAACAAAATCCATTGTTATAAGTTCCCACTTCCATACAGGCATCTCTAATTGTTGTAGTAGACCTGAAGGTTTCTGGTGTTCTGCTTTAACTTGTGAACAAGTAAGACACTTAGAAACATATCTTGCTATATCCTTCTTCATTCCTATCCACCAGAAGTTTTTTCTTAAATCTTGGTACATTTTATTGTTTCCTGGATGCATAGTATACCTAGATTTATGAGCTTCTTCTAAAATCTTAGGTCTTAAGTCTCCTTGCTTTGGTACCCAAATTCTACTTTTGTGGAATCTCCAAATTCCATCTGCTCCTTGTTCTAATTCCTTTATCCGTCCTTTCATTCCTTCAGCATCATCCTTGATTGCTGTATCTTGAACATTCTTCAATTGTTTCATTAAATCTATCTGTAGATTTAATCTGAGAGCACGAACTCGTCGTTGCTTTTTATGATATTTACGACTTAAGGCATCTGCAACTACATTTGCCTTTCCTTCATGATATTGGATATCACAGTCGTAGTCACTTAAGATTTCCATCCATCTCCTTTGCCTTATGTTTAACTCTTTTTGCCCAAATATATATCTTAGACTTTTATGGTCAGTATAGACAGTAAATTTACTTCCGTAAAGATAATGTCTCCAAATCTTAAGGGCAAAAATTACGGCTCCTAATTCTAAGTCATGAGTCGTATAATTTTCTTCATGCTTTTTCAATTGTCTTGAGGCATACGCAATTACCTTCTTGCGTTGCATTAACACACATCCAAAACCTAATTTTGAAGCATCACAATATACTTCAAAATCTTCAGTACCTTCTGGTAAGGCTAAGATTGGAGCATTGGTTAATTTCTGTTTCAAGATCCTAAAGGCTTCTTCTTGTTTAGGTCCCCATTCAAACCTAACGGCTTTACAGGTTAGCTTAGTTAATGGTACAGCTATCTTGGAAAAATCCTTAATAAACCTTCTATAATATCCAGCTAAACCTATAAAACTTCTTATTTCCATTGCAGTTTGAGGAACCTTCCAATTAGTAATTGCTTCTATTTTAGCAGGATCTACGTGAATTCCTTCGTGATTCACCATATGACCTAAAAATTGCACTTCTTGTAACCAAAATTCACATTTCGAGAATTTGGCATAAAGCTTTTCTTTTCTTAACAAAGTTAAGAGTGCATGTAAGTGCTGACAATGTTCGTCTTGACTTTTGGAATAAATAAGTATATCGTCGATGAATACGATTACAAATTTATCCAAGTATGGTTTACAGATTCGATTCATCATGTCCATGAATGCTGCAGGTGCATTTGTTAATCCAAAGGGCATGACTGTAAACTCATAATGACCATACCTAGTTCTGAAAGCAGTTTTAGGTATGTCTTCTTCTTGTACCTTCAATTGATGATATCCGGAACGTAAATCAATCTTAGAAAAATATCTTGCTCTTTGAAGTTGATCAAATAGATCATCAATCCTAGGTAATGGATATCGATTCTTAATTGTAACCTTATTCAATTCTCTATAATCGATACACATTCACATTGATCCATCTTTCTTTTTCACAAACAACACTGGTGCTCCCCAAGGGGATGAACTAGGTTGTATAAATTCTTTGCTTAATAATTCATCTAACTGCTTTTTCAATTCTAACATTTCAGTGGGTGCTAATCGATAAGGTGCCTTAGCTATTGGTGTAGTACCCGGAATTAGATGAATCCTAAATTCTACCTCCCTATCTGGTGGTACTCCTGGTAATTCTTCTGGAAATACATCTGGATATTCTGAGACTACTGGTATTTCCTTAAGATCCTTACCCTTAGTGCTAATGATTACTGAAATCATATACACTATTCCTTTCTTTCGTTCATAACTAGCAACTTTCATTACCGATATGAACTTCATGGGTTTACGTGGTTTATCTCCTGTAATTGTGATTATTTCCCCAGTAGGTGCTTGAATTTCTATAGAGTTTTTATCACAAAAGATTCGAGCATGGTTGGCTACTAACCAATCCATTCCTAACACAACATCAAATTCGGCTAATTTCATAGGTAACAGGTTGGCAGAAAACTTATGGCCTAACAGTTCTATCTTTCCTTCTTGCAAAACCTTATTTATTTTAACAGAATTCCCGTCTGCCGTTTCGACTGTAAAAATTTGCCTAAGGTTTGTTAAGGGTAACTTAAGGGCTTGGCAAAATGAAGTATTGATAAAACTTTGGTTTGCACCAGAGTCAAATAATACTTTTGCATATACGTTGTGAACTAGGAACGTACCAGCTATCACATCTGGAATGAGTTCTGCTTCTTGAGTAGTTAACTGAAAGGCTCGAACATTCTTCTTTGTAGCTTCGTCAGCTGGTTTAGGTTTGTTATCTGCTGGTTTGGCCAATTTAGGACATTCTGTTTTGAAATGTCCTACTTCTCCACAATTATAACAGATTGTGGATTTCTTCCTGCAGCTTTCTTCACGATGTCCTACCATTTTACAAAAATTGCAAGTTACACCACATCTTCCAAAATGTTTCTTTTTGCAATTTTTACAGAACGGTGGAGTTGAAGATTGCCTTGTTCCTCTTTTCTTGAAATTACTATTATTACCCGTACGAAATCCCTAGGTAATCTTCTGAGCCAATTCCTTCTTTCTGTTTTCATCTTGCGTGCGTACCAGTTCGTCGGTTAAGGTATTAGCTAATTCCACAGCATCGTCAATCGTACGAGGTCTCGTAGCTTTAACGATGTTGCGGATTTCACTAATCAGTCCCCAAATATAGCGAGAAATGAGTACCGGTTCTGGCGAAGCCAGTGTTGGTACCACTCTAGCATATTCAAAGAATGTCGAAGTATAACTGCGACACTCTACTCCTATCATCCGATGATTTAGGAACTTATTTGCCATTTGTTCCTTTTCATATTCAGGACAATATTTTCTTTCGACAAGATTCTTAAATTCCTCCCAGCTCATAGCATAAGCTATTCTTCTTCCTTTTGCTTGTAGCACCGTGTTCCACCATTCTAGTGCCCCTTCTTTGAACAGATTTGATGCATACATAACCTGATCTTCTTCGGAACACTTACTTATTGCAATTACTGCTTCGGTTTTCTCTAACCAACGCAGTACTGCAGTTGCTCCTTCATTGCCTGCAAATTCAGCAGGTTTGCAAGCAAGAAATTCTTTGAAAGTGCAACCAGGCGTTGCAGCTTTCATTTTCTTGGGAGGTGGAGCCTGTCCTGGATTATTATCGTCATGATTGCCGCCTCCATTTACACTATGACTAAAATTATCTTCCTGAGTACGTTTACTAGGAACGATTTGTTAAGGCTCTATTGGATTTTTAACAGCAGCAACAAATGCTGGAATAGCATTGGCTATTCCTTGAGCAACGATATTTTCAATATCTTGTCTAGTCATATACTGGTTTTCCTGATTTTGTTCAGATTGATTCCCTTCATTAACTGGTTCATTATTAGCGTTTTCCATCTGATAATTGGTATAAATATAACTATTAGTATCAAATAATGGTAAATAAAACAATTTACACAGAATCACATAAAATCTTATAACACAGATATATATATATATATATATATATATCCAAAATCGTCGATGTTTCGACTTCTATTTTGCTTTATATTTCATATAGGCATCCATACACACTGTTTATCTTACAATGTTTTATTTCCCATTTTACAGAGTTGTTTTTAGCTATTATTATTATTATTATTATTATTATTATTATTATTATTATTATTATTATTATTATTATTCTTCCCAACCCCTCTTTTCTTTGATCAACTAGCAGTTTAGTAGCGACGCTCCCTTTCGTCGTATTTCCAGGAAATTTGCTCCCCCATTTCCCGGATCCTATTCCCTGTACTTATCAGCTCTTCACGTACTGACGGAGTTCGCTAAGTTTTCGTTACTCATTCGAGGATTGGGGATAGGTTCTGGATCCCACTGTGGAAGGAAAGAATAAGGACTATTGACAATATTTTCGAATTGCCAGTCATTTGTCCACCATTCTTCCATTTGACCTAAGGGTCGAGTGTGGATTAGTGGATCTGGAATAGCTGGTTCCAGATTAACAGGAAGTTGGGTTTCTAGGTAAGGATATAGATTATTATGGATAGGGCTAATGACATCACAGTTTGCCAGTAGACGGTCGATTTCGTCTTGAAATGTGATTTCTTCAGCTTGTCTAGAATTCTCTCCAATTTCTATTCCTTTTTGTTTGTAATCTTTCCTGATTTCTATTTCTGCTGGATTTGAACTTTCTCCGATTTCAATTCCTTTTCCTTTGTTTATAGGGTTTTCTATTTTAGGGAGTTTCCTAGTAGCAGGCTTTCTCCTGCGCACTTTCCTCCATCCTACATATCTTCTTTTCTTTTTAGATTTTGCTTTTTCCAGCGGTGGAGCTTGGAATTCCAGTGGTTCCTCTATGTCAGCAATATAACCAGTAAAGTCGTGGGAGACTTCAATTGGTACTGGGTAGAGGTTGAGATTCTGAAATGCTTCCGACATCTCATTCATGCTGGATAGCATATATGCAAAATGCACAAAAATGCTAAGTTAAAACTTTGGAACAAAGTTTAACAAATAAACATTAAAGTTTATTGCATATTAATTTGTACAAAAGACTACAGGAAATTAAACATATTATAGTTTATTTATTTACTGGAGATTAATTTTCTACTAAACCAGGCTTATTAATAGTTTAAAGGTTTGCATTTTCTGCTACTGTAGCTAGCATATAGAGATTTGCCCATTTTTCCTTTAAGGTATCTTCCCAAGGTGACTTATTTCCTAATTCCTGGATTTCCGGATTAAACCTCACTTTCTTGACTTGTGGTTTCTTTATTTTCTCCTGTCCCTTCCTAAGAATCGAATTTCTTTTATCTCGGGTGAGAGGATTTTCATAATTTGCTTTACGGACAAAAATCCCTTCTTCTAAATCTGCTGCGTTTTTAGAGGAAGAGGTTCCTTTTTCTGTGGGTGTAGTATCTAATTTGTGGTAGATGGCAGAAATCTTTTGCTTACCCATACTGTAACTCAACAATTAGTCAGTTAATAAAACATATTTTCACAGAATAGCAATAAAATTTTCTAAGTATTTTTCAATTATTTAAATAGGCTAAAATCAATAGTAAGCTTAAATCAGTGGCTCTGATACCACCTTTTTCTGTAACGGCCCCCGACCCGGTTTGACCCGTTTCAGGAGCCGCGGGACAGAAATCCCGTGGTATCTAATTTAATCACAGCGGAAGTCTTTTTAAAATAGGATCATTCAATATTTAAAACTGCTCGTTTATATAAAATAAAGGAATAAATCCCATAATTTACAATATAGTGATTTCACCGGGAAATCTTTATTTCTCAAAACATGTTTCTTTATTTATTTACATTGAGCCACTTTTCTAAGATTGTAGTGCTA
This sequence comes from Helianthus tuberosus, assembly GCA_030545235.1. NCBI lineage: Eukaryota > Viridiplantae > Streptophyta > Magnoliopsida > Asterales > Asteraceae > Helianthus > Helianthus tuberosus. The sequence goes on from CM060432.1 coordinate 24,805,977, forward strand.
CATGGCACTTTTCCTTTGCTCACAACAGATCACCTGAAACATGTTTGAAAAAGGTTTTGTCAGCAGGGAAATACTGAGTGAATCATTCATTTTTCTAAAACGACTCGTTTGTTATAATACACAGTATTAAGAGAGATTACAATGTTTATTTCAACCAAATACCCACAGTACTTGTCATCGACTCGTTTCGGTGACTGTGGTCATATTACTATTGAGTCCGTTCACCCAATAGTAACGAGTATCATTAATTAGGTTCGCCCACCTAAACTGATAAAAACAGTAATGTGCACAATACCGCACATACCGGCTGTAATTTGGTGACTACATATACTTAATCACTGCAATTATAATCTTGAAAATAAATATACTTTTGTAAACAGATTTGATAAAAAGAGAATGACTCACATTGTAGATTTTAACGAGCAGAATATAAGCCTACTGATTATCTTGAATTAACCTAATTTAAATAACAATGCACACACAACAGGTTAGTAACTAATACAGCAGTTACGACAATTCACGAGATTAAACCCTCACAACAATTTATTAGTGCAATACTTAATAATTCCTCAGATTCACAACGAATGACAGAGCATAGTCCGAATTCGAACAGCACTCAAACATTCAAGTCGAAATCACGATGAATTATCAAACTATAACTCAATTTGAGCGGCACTTAAACAATCGTTGGATAGTTATAATCGATCGGACGTTGAATGGTATCAGCGATCGAGTTATTACCCTGATTGCGGCAGCACTTCGTGATCACAGTGTGTTTTTGAGAATAAACAGACGATAACTCCTTATACGTAACTCGAATTTACGTCGTTCCAATTCCAAAATTCAAGTCCCAACGTCCTCTATTTATAGATAAATTTTAACCCTGTCGCGGCCCGCGTGAGATATATGCTAATCTTACGCGGCCCGCGTGACACCTATTTTTAGGTATAGGGTTGCCACGATTGGGACTAGCTTTGCTGACTTGACAGATTTCGTTATTTCAACTTCTTCCGCACGCAATTTAGATAATCGTCAACTAGGGTATTACCCCCCCTGAGTTTTAGGGGCCCTAATCCTGATTCTAAAAATTCTGGAAAAATTAGGGTTTGTGCAGAATCACTTGAGTCTCTCAATTAGGGTTTCCTATTAGATAAATTAATTAATTAAATATGACTTTTGATATGAGTTGTTACAATAACGGGTAACGTTCCATAAAGGAATGCGTGAAAACGGGATGTTGTGTTATGTACTCAGTATCTATCTCGTAAGACCCCTTGACACTACCGGCAGTTGCGAAAGGCAACGGGGTATTTAGTTGATAGCGCTATTAGGTTTGGCACCTTCACACCGTCCCAGAAAGACGGGCGTGAACTAATTACCTTAAAACATGACCAACGTTTTGATAGAGACGTTGGAGGTTGGGCAGACATATCTTGTAGCTATTCGGTAATTGAGTAATAACAACATCAAAACAGCGAAACGACATATCATCTGGTTAACTGTTTTACACACGTGAATGATAACTAACTAGGTAAACAAAACTTTGAACTCACCAGCGTAGTCTGACACACTTGTTTACATGCTTGTAGGTCGTTAGCTGAGGTACACTTAGACTTGCTATCTGAAGTTGCTGGAGTGGGCATGGTCATGACTGGGCGTTTTATTTATGATACTTTATGATACACTGTTGGGTTTTAAACTACTTACTTTTGCTTCCGCTGGTTACTTGGTTTTATTTCACTTGCAAACAGTATTTCCTTTATTAACGAGTACTTTATTATTTTATTGAACATGTTTGATATGATTGGTGGCTCTTTGTTGAATAGTCGCACTCCTAATAGGGACATACCCTAGGTGGGAATTTGGGGGTGTGACAACGTACAAGAGCCCTTATCCTACATTACGTATGTGGTCATCTCAGCCATCAGATATCTTCATCCCACATTGAAATCGCATATTGGTTTTTTGTAACAATTTCGTATGTTGGTTTTTTAACATGCGATTTCATCAAAAATACCACATGCGTAATTGTTACAAAAAAACAACATTCGATTTTATCAAAATTATCACATGCGAAATTGTTACAAAAAACCAACATGCGATTTCATCAAAACTATCACATGCGATTTCATCCATGCTATTTTATAACAAGCGATTTCACATCGCGTACGTTAAGCCATTTTGTACAATACACTTTTTCTATATATATATATATATATATATATAGGGGAAGGATGTATAGAAAACCCACTTTTGGTTAGAAAACCCGGGAAACTCAAAGCTCCCGATGTTTTTTTTTGAAATAATTTACACATGTTATATACATGTTTTTAAGGGTTTTGGGCAAAAAAATAAAAAAAGCGCCGAGTAGATATTTAAAAAAAATAAACAAGTTTTTGTGTAACATATGTTACATTCATCTGACATATATGTAACATATGTTACACCAAAACTTGTTTATTTTTTTTTTAAATATCTACTCGGCGCTTTTATGATTTTTTTTGCCCAAAACCATTAAACATGTATATAACATGTGTAAATTTAAAAAAAAAATCGGGAGGTTAGAGTTTCCCAAGTTTTCTAAATTATAAGGGTTTTCTATAGATACTTCCATTATATATATATATATATATATATATATATATTTCCAAAACGATTTAGGATCGATATGAAGAAGTTTAAACATAAAGACAATATGAATTAATTTAAAGAGATGGCAATATAAACAACCATGATATAAATTTAAAATATACCTGAATTTATTGATTGATAATCTTGATTACAATTGATTTCTTTACAATCGGGAGGAGCAACAATAATTTGAAAATCTAAAGATCTTGAACATAGAGAAGTTGATAATACAATTTTTGGGTTTGAAGGTTTTTTCATACATAAGAGAAATTGTAAGAAAATGTGTGTAGAGAAGTGTGTCCTTCTTCCTTGATCATCCTCCCTTTTATAGATGAAATAAAAGGGTCTTCATAATTGAGTCTTGGAAAAGCTTCCGTATGAAATGGCTTTTGTTGAAAAGTTGTTTGTCCATTTTGAGAATTACTTACACCATATTGGAAAGTATCTTGTCTCTTTGTAGAATGATTGCACCACTTTTGGAAAATAAGAAAAGTAGATTGTCCATTTGTAGAATTATTGGTCACCACCTTTTGAAAATAAGAAAAGTAGATTGTCCATTTGTAGAATTATATGGACCTTCTTTTCTTTCACCATCATTTATCCGTCAAAGAACAATTATTATTATTATTATTATTATTATTATTATTATGTATATATATTTTTTTTACATCAAATCATATGGGTCTTGAGAATCTTGAAAAACTTCAGTCCCCAGGGATGAGTGTTTTGAAGGGGATGGAGACTGTCTAATTTCATTGACTAATTTTAAAATGTCTTCTGGAGACTTGCAATCTGAGAATCTTTTAATATACTCTTGGTCTTCATCACTGGCCTTGATATCTCGAATCGGAGACTTTAAACTTCTTTCATATTGAATAGCTAGTTCCTTATAATACTTGGTAACTGCTTGAGAAATTGCTTTTGTAATAATGAACTTATTCCACCATTTACACCTGTATTGTCTAAAGAGTAATGGAGGAGAAAGTTCTGTAGGACTTTCTTCTTGAAAATTGTAAGTCCATAAACAGATCCATGGAATTCTGAAAACGCTCATGAATTGTAAAGTATATTCAAAAATTGGTGTTCCATCATGTTGGAAATACTCGACGAATTTTGAAAATGCCTCTGAAACTTCTTTAGGAAAAGCATCTGGAATAATTCCCATATATTTGAACCATTTAACAAACCATCTTGGATAAATATTTGAAAAATCTTCATCAAATTGGAAGAACCAAGAATGATCAAAGTTTCTTAAGAAAAATGCATATTCCCATGCATCTTGATAATCATAGTAGTTATATTGAGGATAAGCACTAAAGTTTGAAAGGGTTTTTGGATTATAGGGCTTAGAATTCCAATCTTCTAAAGATAAGACTTTCAAAATCTTTACTTGACTATAAGCAATCTTGGAAGGATCTCCACTATTAAAATTGTGTCGAATAATAACTGATTCAGAATCTTCTAAAATTGCTTGATACTAATCTCTGTTTTTGTATTCATCTTTGAAAAAATGACATCCTTTTGGAAAAATGAAGTCGATCAGGGAAAAGAAGGTTTTATTAACCTTTTCAACTTCCATAGGTTCTAGAATTTTGATAATCTTTTTGTTTGGGTTGATAATGTAGGGAATAGTGGCTGGTGAAGAGGTTGAAGGAGAAGCTGGTTTAGAGAGTTTTGTAAAAGAAGGAGATTGAATAATGGGTTTTGATTCTAAATTTTGAATAATAGATGAGAATGGAGGTCTAGGTCTTGGACCTGGGGTTAGAGGGGCAAATCTGTTTTGAATATTAGGTAATAAGGGAAATTGTTGCAAATGGGTTGGTCTTGAAGGAGAATTTGGAGAGCTTGATAATTGAGATTTTGAGAATTGTTGTTTTGAGAATACAATCTTTTTTGAACAATCGGAGTTGCTCATATTCCCTGTAAAAATTCTCTTGATAAAAAATCTGGTAAAGAATTATTTTCTCCTTTTATAAATTCTATTTGAAAATCAAAGTTGCTTAATAATGCTTGCCATCTTGCAAAAACTTGTTTTGAAATCAAATTCTTAATGTCCTTTTCTAAAATATATTTTGCAAATAAACAATCTATTCATAATAAAAATGGTTTCATATATAAATCATCTTCAAACTTTTTTATACATAAAACTATACTTAAAATTTCCTTTTTGATTGTAGAATAATTTTTCTGAGTATCATTCCAAGCACCTGAATAATATCTAACTAAACTTTCTTTATTATCTAATTCTTGTTTTAATATTCCTCCAAATCCTAGATCACTTGCATCGGTTTCTACAATTAATTTTGCATTGGGATGGGGAATATGTAAACATGGTAGACATTTTATTTTATCTTTAATGTATTTTACTATATCTGTATGTTCTTGAGTCCATGGTTTTGGATTCTTTTTTAATCTGTCATATAAAGGTTTACATATAATTCCTAAATCTTTGAAAAAATCATGAATATAATTTAAACATCCTAAAAATCTTTGCAATTGCTTTTTATCTTTAATTTCATTTGGAAATTTATTTGAAAATTCTAAACTTCTGTTGATAGGTTTTATTGTTCCTTGAATAATATTATGTCCTAAAAATCTTATTTCTATTTGAAAAAAGACTCATTTTAGAAGGTGATACTACTAATCTATTTTTATGAATAATATTGTAAAAAGAATTTAAATGTTTAAAATGTTGGTCTAAAGAGTTTGAGAATATTAATACATCATCAATGTAAACAATAGCATAATTTCCTAATGGTAAAATAATATCATTCATTATATTTTGAAATTCTGAAGGAGCATTTTTTAATCCAAATGGCATAACATTCCATTCATAGTGTCCGAATGGTACATTGAATCCAGTTTTATATCTATCTTCTTCAGCAACTTGAACTTGCCAAAATCCAGATTTCATATCAAATTTAGAAAATATTTTTGAATCATATATCTTTTTTAATAAATCTCTTTTATTTGGTATAGGGTATCTAATCCATTCTAAAACTTTATTTAATGGTTTATAATTTATAACTAATCTAGGAGCTCCTCTTTCGATTTCTGCACTATTTTGAACATAAAAGGCAGAGCAGGACCAAGGGGATTTAGATGACCTTATTAGTTTTTTATCTAATAATTCTTGTATTTCCTTATTACAATAGTTTTCTAACTCTTGAGACATATGTATAGCTTTAGATTTTGTTGGAATAGTTTTCTCATTAAAATCTTTAATATAAGGTAACTTTACAACATGTTGTTTTCTTTCCCAAAAAGCATTTGGAATATTTGCACAGACATTTTCTTTAAATTTATTTTCAATTTCTTGTATTCTTTTTATAATTATTTTATCTTGCAATTGATTCTTTATTCTAACATAATCAATTTCTTCTATTAAAAATTCCTTTTGTTTTTCTTTTAAGCTTAAAATATTTATTTGTTTTGAAGTAATTGGATGAGCAAATTCAAAACAGATCTTTTTATTTAATACTTTAATACTTATACCCTTTTCTTCAACTGTAAATGGATATAATTGAGTTATGAATGGGAGTCCTAAAATAATTTGAGATGTTAAATCTTTTACTAAAACCAATTGGGTTTTGTAACAATAGTTTTCTTTGCAAATATGAACATTTGATAATTTATATTGAATATTTAATGGGTTTCCATTAGCTCCAGATAATCTATATGTAGTCTTTTCATAGTATTTTGTGGGTATTAATCCTTCTTGAATACAATTCATGTCAGCACCACTATCAATCATAGCAACTAATGTTAATCGAAATTCATTATTGACTATTATATTTAACTTAGTATACCATTTTTGAGAAGTTAATCCTTTTAAACGATTTATTATTCCTGTATTTTCAGTGTCACTTTTAGTATTGTTATTATTTTCTTCATCCTCTTTATTTTTTCCTCTTTCTAATTCTTTAATTTGTAATTTTATTTCTCGAATCTCTTCTTTTATATTTTTTAATTCTATTTGTAAATCGGTTATTGTAACAGGATTTTCTTTTATTTGTTTTGTTTGAAATCTTTAGCATATTTCGTTAAAATTATATGCTTTTGTTTCCTTTTCTATTGGTAGTTTATACTTTTCTTTTAATTGTTTTAAATATACTTGTTTTACTTCTTTATCTTCAATTTTTTCTAATAATTCAAATAAGTCTTTATTATCTGATGTTAGAGAATTTATTGTACCATCAATCTCACATATACAAGGACCAACGCATTCACACGCATTGTCTTCTGAACTACTATCAGAATTAGAATCTTCAATATAATTTAAATCATTATCACTATAATCTGAAATACTATCTTCACTTGAATTATCATAAATAAGTATTTTGTTTATCTGTTCTTTTAATTCATCAGAAATATTTAACTCATTTATCTTTTTCCTAGTATAACAATCTTTTGAATAATGTCCTTGTCTTCCACACTTATAACAAATAACAATATCTTGTTTACCTTGTTTTTTCTTTTGAAAATCACTCTTATCTTTATAATATTTTTGTTTATTTTTAATATATGGTTTTCTTTTATAATTCCTTTTAATAAATTGTTTAGTAATTTTCTTTTTAGATTTAGAAGGAGTTTTAAATGGTTCAAATCCATATTGTTGACAAAAACTTCCTAATTCCTTATGGCCTTGAATTCCATCCTTTTTAATCTTTTCTTTTAGTCTTAAATCATTACATATTTTCAATCCTTCTTGATTTATATAATTTATTATTTGACCATAAGCTAGATCTCTACAAGGAATACTATTATTAAAGTCTTTTTTAATTTTTTCTCTAATTCTTTCAGCAAATAATTTTGGTAACCCAGCTATAAATCTTTCTTTCCAATAAGCTTCTTTACAATCATCTCTAGTCATAACTTTTGAAAGAAAAACGTCTTTATACCATCTAAAATCTTGTAATTTTCTACATGTCAAATTTAATAATATTAAAGAATTTCTTTCTTGATAATCTGTTGGGTTTCCAATAAAATGTTGGATTATAGCAAATACTAGAGTATTAATTATATCGGGAATTTCAGTTGGTGTTTGAACATTATTTTCTGTTTTAATAACTATCTTTTTAGCATTTTTAATTATATGTTTTTCTTCTTCTGTGAGATACTTATCCCACCAGCCTTTTAAAATTCCAGTAAAACCAGAAACTATCATATTAAGAATTGCAGTATCGTCATTTCCATTTGCTTTATATGCATTAGCTGCCATTATCATTTCTTGTATTAAACTAAGAATTTGATGTTCTGTTCGGTCTTCTATACTCCATTCATATAAAGAACTTCCATCATATTTGGCTTGAACTAAAGTATGTCGTTCTTCAAATTGTAAATCAGGTGGAGTAGGTCTAGGGTAATAATTTCTTGTTTCAGGTCTAGTAGTATAAGTATTATTTTTTGAAAAATGATAATTTCTTTTAATTTTATTTATAGAATCTTCTAATTGAAAATCATTAAATTGTTCTTCAATATTTTGAATTTTTTGTTCTGAAATAACATTTATGTCTAATTTTGAAAGTTTTGAGTTAATATCTTTTAACATGTCTTGTTGTTTGTTTAGACGTATTGGGATATCTATATTGTATGGTTTAAATATTGGATTTTCTATAGTTTCAATTATTGTTTTAGTATTTGAAGTACTAGGTTGATCGAAAGTTTTATTAGTTTCTATTCTTTCTAATTGTTCTCCTATAGTATTTAATTTCTCATTAGTGTAATTATTTTGAAAAATAATTGCCTTTACATTTTTATCTATATCTTCCTTAAGATTTGCTAAAGGTTTTGCAATATATTCATTATTTTCAGTTTCTATCTTTATATCCATATGTGGAAGGTGTATACTAGTAATATTTTTATTTTTATCTATAATTGTATAGGTTTTGGTTATAGTATTATTAACAGATATATTTTCAAAGAATGGATACTCAATTTTATTTTCTATACAGTAAAGAGAAAACCAAGAGAAAAATGGAATATTTTCATCATTTTCACACATATATAATTGCCAATCAATTTCATGTAAAAATCTTTCATCCTCATTAAATTTAGAAAAATACCATATTAAATTTTTATTATTATAATTATTGAACATTTCATTTTTTAAATATTCTAACATTTCTTTATTCATACTTAACAAGTTGTTCTAGAAATTTTTTCCATAAGCTTTATTCTATGATTATATTCTTCTCTTAATTTTTCTTCTAAAAATGATCGATATTGACTTCTATAATCTATATAATTAGAGGGATGATATGGATCAGATCGAGACATGTTACATGGAATATATTCAGATGAAGGTATCACATATGGAATTTTATTATATTCTTCTAATCTTTTATTCAAATTTTGTATTCTTCTATTACAATTTTTTAAAAGCCAAATATAGCAATTTCTATGAGCTTGAACCTTAGAATCACTCATTGTTGTAACTCTTCATAATTTTCCATATCAGACTTAGTTGGAACATAAGTATTATTATCACTATCATTTTCTTCATATAGTGGTCTTGGAATTGTATTTGAAAAATCCACACCTTTCATTTTCATTGATAAACTTCACTAAATAGACTTTCATCTAAAGTATTTCTAGAAGTACTTGCTCCCATAGAATGCCTTGGTGGTATATTACTGAAAGAAATATCTATTGAACCATCAGAATGTTCTACTATGCTAGATGTTTGATTATCTATCTCTATAGGTTTTGGCGGGTTTATATCTTGCAAATTCCATGTTAATGATTGAGTTATTTCATTCCATTTTAATTTTTTAGGTGTTCTTATTTTTGTATGCATAGTATTAGCTTCAAAAATAATAGTTTCTTCTTCTGTGAGATACTTATCCCCCCAGAAACTATACCTATTAATAAAGAGTATCAAAACATGCAATTATTATCAGTAGAAGCTATTAAAAGACATAGAAAATTATATAAATTTCTACACATAGGATTAGTTCAAGTCGCCATTAAACCTATGTTCAGATTAGGAATTGATGCTCCTGTTTTACTAATTCTAAGAGATGCAAGACATACAAATTTTAATAATTCTTTGCTAGCTATGGCTGAGTCTAATATTTCAAATGGTCCTATTTACTTTAATTGCTATCCAAACTTTTCAATTGGTTTATTTGATCCACATATTTTAGATACTTTAACATTAACAATTAAAACTAAAAATTTAGAATTTAAAGAAAAAACTAATGCTGCAGTAGTTATATATAGAATATATTATAAGACTATGACTACCACTATAGAACCTAAAACAACATTTAGGGAAAACAGTGAAAAGTGTGAGAACGATTTTGGTGTTGACATGTGGCATTGATGCTAAATTACACTAAGGGGTAATATTCTCAAAAAAACCCACTCACATGAACTGGGTGTTCAAATAAAACGCCATAAAAATATACAGTTCAAAAAACGCCATGAAAATACCCAGTTAAAAACGTCATAAAACACTCAGTTCAGAAAAAAAAAAACGCCATAAAAAACTCAGTTGAAAACGCCATATAACACTCAGTTCAGAAAAACGCCATGAAAATACCTAGTTAAAACGCCACAAAAACACATAGTTCAGAAAAACGCCATGAAAATACCTAGTTAAAACGCCATAAAAACACATAGTTCAGAAAAACGTCATGAAAATACCTAGTCTAAAACGCCATAAAACACCCAGTTCAGAAATACGCCATAAAACCCAGTTCATTTTTTTTTAAAAGTATATCAATAGTATACTCGTTGGAAAGATAAAAAAAACGTTGAGTTTTATGATGTAATTTTTTTAGAAAAATAATTACGTATAAAAAAGTTATTGGCGCTTAATATGACGGTGGAAAATGGCATGTGATTAGCATATGCACCCTTGTTTGGATCTTCCAATTTTACCTCTCCTGGTAGTTATAAGGTTTCCATTATTTACAAAAATGTCACCGCATCATCTTAACCACAAATTACAAAGATCCTATGACTGAAAATCGTTCTTACTGTTCTCACACTTCAAATCGTTTTCTCCTAACCTCATTCCTATATATATATATATATATATATATATATGGGAGGGTTCATTGGGGAACACTAAAAAGTGGGGAACGGGGGAACACTTTTAAAAATTATACTTAACATGTTAAAAAAATATTTTTCTAATTTTTTTTCGGCGCTTTTTCTTATAAATACAAGTAGAAACATTTTTGATAAAAAAAATCAAAAACTAAAAATATAGAAAAATGTTTAAAAAACAGTTTTATCTTATAGAATTAACTTAACATGTTAAAAATAATTTTTTTTTTAAATTTTCAGCGCTTTTCTTTATAAAAAGGAGGAGAATCTAGTCGAGTAAAAAATATTTTTTCTAAAAAAACAATTTTTAGCCTTTTTTAATTGTTTTTTTTATATTTTTAGTTTTTGATTTTTTTTATAAAAAATGCTTCTACAAGTATATATAAGAAGAAGCGCCGAAAAAGATGTTTAAAATTTAATTTTTAACATGTTAAGTTAAATTTTTAAGAGTGTTCCCCGGTTCCCCACTTTTTTAGTGTTCCCCAATGAACCTTACACTATATATATATATATATATATATATATATATATAGAGAGAGAGAGAGGCCGGTTATCATACAAATACTCTAATCGTACATTATGTACGCTACATTCTAGTCCGTCAGATCATCTCATTTAATCAACGTGTTTTATCAATTTAAAATTAATAAATAGAAACCGCCAAGGTTAAAATCGTCAAATGCGAGATCAAAACCCCTAACAATCAGCACAATAACTCCCCAAAACATACCGTAAACCCCAAAATCAACATTGCATTCTCCTTCAACAAAGTTCCCTGCTACTCTCCGTTGCGATTCAAGTTAGATTCATGAGTTTTGAGAAACGAAGCAAAGCAAACAACGACAGACCACAATCGAAGAAGATGAATCCAGGTATCGATTGAAATTTGCGATTTTATAGTATAAATATACATGGACTTTAATGTCAAATGCGATTTTGTTTGTTTATTAATCTTTTAACTGAAACATATAGTTTAATAAAATACATATTGGTCACAACTGCAATTTTGCTAGGGTTTATGACTGGTATGTTTATTTATTAGGTTTGGCATGATTATGCAGTTTTCATAATTATACATGATATATGTGCGATATCATATAAGGTTTTGTGAGGGTTTTGTATGACAAATGCGATTTCATAAGATAAAATACTGTTTGTTGAAGGTTTTGGTAATGCTTAACTAACACATGCGAATTATAAAGATTGACTATTTTTGTTAATATATTAGTGTTTTTAATTTCGCATTTGTGTTTTTAATTTCGCAAATTTGACAATGAATTATTAATATTTGCAATGAATTATTAATATTTGCAATGAATTATTAAAATTTGCGAATTGATAACTAATTCATGCGATTTTATCACTTATTGACTTAATGTACATGATTAACTGATAAATACGATTTTGTAAAGTTTCTTGACTATAGCTTGCGATTTTGTAGAAATAGAATCTGATGATGACTTTGAAGGGCCAATATCAAGACTGATAAAAGTTGACAAGAATAGAAAGAGAAGGATAGTTGTAGAAAGTTCTGAAGAGGATGACTTTGTTAAGACACTCCCAAAAAAGAAAAAAGATGAGAAGAAATCAAAGATACAGACAAAAAAAACATTCAAAAAAGGTGGAACAACCTAAAACAGAACATAGGGAATTCTTCAAATACAGCAATGAAGCAATACTGCTGAGATGGCAACCTAACTCATACATGGATACTGTGAGTAGATTTTCAGAAAAACAGCTTGAAGAAGTAAGGAATATGGGATTTGGTGCTATACTAAATATCAACATCAACCATATTTCGACACGATTGGCATATTGGCTAGCAAGAAAATTTGACGAGAATTCCGATGAGCTAAACTTGGGAAAACACAAAATAAAAATAACATCGGACACAGTTTTTGAGGTAATTGGAATACCAAGAGGGCCAAAGAAGGTTGAGATAATAGCCGATAAGAGGAAAGTTAAAAAGCAAATGAAACTTGAAAAAAGTAAAGAACCAGGAAATGCTGTGAGGGATACATTCATCCACCAGTGGGAGGAAAACAGGAGAATTACCCATGGCTTAATTGCAGATACAATGGAAAATCAAAGAGACGGAGGGAGCCTGTTTAAATTAAACTTCCTAGTATACTGGATGACGTTCTTTGCGGAGATTACAAAGGCAGCACTTGCAAATGATAGATGTTTGCTTGGTGTAGAAGATGTTGAGGAAATAAAGAATCTAGATTGGTGCTCATTTCTACTCGACACCTTGCGTCGTACACGAGCAGACTGGAAGAACTACAAAATACAGTTTGTGGGACCTGTTACCTTTCTTACGGTATACATTACTACATTTAATAACACATTTAGAATACTAGTTTGTTTTGTTATATAATTAAATGATCTTGCGATTTATACAGCTTCTGTACACGCATGAGTACAACAAGAGGCTTAACCTGTTTGAGAAAGCTGTGGAAATACCGGTTATTAGTTATATCACATCATCGGAGATTGATATAGTCGAAGATAATATTTCGGATAACGGACCTCAATGGATATCAAGTGAGAGTGAAGAAGAAGAAGAAAATGAAGAAGAAAATGATGAAGAAAATGAAGAAGAAGAGGGTCCTTCAACGGAATATTATACACTAAGACCACCGGTTAACACCACAATAAGCTACAAAAGAAGAACTGCGCATGGAGTACAAAACAAAGAAACCGGGGGAGAGCCAAAAGATAACGAGAACATTGATAATTTCATGGATTTCAGTTTTGAAATCCATGAAATGTCTCAGTTGAACCTTGAGATGGGAGTTGGAACACAGAAAATGATTGATTATTGTGCCACTCCTGTTCAACTTTCACCATCCATATTCTATGACACAGCCCAGGAACAAGAACGAGAGGCTTCAAGAACCCACAAAAAGGTAAGCGCAAAAAAAAATTAATTTCAATTAATCCATTCATATTTAACATTTCAATTAATAGTATATTAACTCAAAAAATATTTACAGAACCTGTTAAAGAAAATGAAAGCAAATGTCAAAAAGTACATTAAAATGGTTCAAGATGTTCACGAGATGAACAACTTAGTTTCAGAAGCAATAACTAAATGTTTTTGGGATCCGGAGATTATGGCGGCCTGTAAGCAGTGGGATGAGACGCTTCGGAATAATCCCATTTGTGTGCCGCCTGTTTCGGATCAAGAGCATGAAACTGCAACCTCTCCTGTTCATCAAGATCCTGAAAATCCAGCTTCAGAAGTTCATCAAGAAGTTACTACAACCGAAGAAGGTAGAAATGATGATGAAGCTCAAAAAGTAATATCTAGTGTTTTGGTAGAAATGGCATCAACAGGTAAAACATGCGAACTCAAATATTAACACATGCGAAATTATTTAAAAAAAAATACTATTTTTATGCATATGCGAAACCAATAAAAACACATGCGATTTAGGTCAACAACACTTCAAATTTGATTTCGCACGCGATGTAATGTATACCCTGCGATTTTGATTATAATGTATTAACATTAAGTAATTTGTATCTACAGGTGTACTGCAACCAGATGATGGAGGAGTCACAGACACCCTTCTTGCAAACATTCAAACTGTGGAACCGGGTGTATACACATACCAACAACCTGCCAAAGGTAAAAAAAACACTTTATATTATGAAAAAAATTAAAAAGCACAAATTATTGTATTTCTTAAATTACTCTGGCCTGCAGAAATTGGTGAAAACGAAACTGTTTTCGAAGAAACAGTTAACCTTTCAGAATCTACCCAAGACATTCAACAAAAAGTTCAAGAAAAAGTGACAGAAATGGAAGCAGTTTCTTTAAAAGAAACAACACAAAAAGAACCTCCACATACCGATACGGGAATAGAAGTTGAGAAGGAACCGGTCGTTGAGAAGGAACCGGAAGTTGAATGCCCTCAGGTAACGGCTGAGGAATTGAATGAAGTTGAGTTGCTTTTGAGCCTGGGTCCCACCATGGAAGAAAACAAACAAAAAAAAAGACAACTAAGGGGAGAAAAAACACAAACCCAAAGACAGTTCCAAAACAAACCATACCAAAAGGGTTAAACGAACTGCTTTATAAGACAATAGAACAAGCCAAAATTCGAGCTGAGAAAAGATGTAAAGAGCTTGGAGAAAAATTTTTTTCCCCTTATTGCAACAGGGTGGTAAACTTGCACGAAGCACTATTGACTCAAGAATTGAGTGTGATTCGGTATACATTTGCAACATTTGAAGGCTTACAGTAAGTAAAATACTTATATCAAATAACAAACATCTAAAAATATATACACACAACAAAAAACTAATTATATATTTTATGACTGGCAGAGAAGAATTTTACCGATCAAAAATTGAAGTTGCAACATTCAAAGCTGTATTTGAAAGCTTCTATAGGGAACAATACATAGCATCGAACGGAATAGATGCATTTGTAGATATTCTAAACCTTGAAGAGAAGAAGAGGGATAAGAAATCATCACCATACAGACTCTTCTTGTTTAGCACAATGATGGTATGTTTTCATATACATTTTGTCATTTGAAAAATTCTAAAAGTAAATGTCTATTAAATGATTTCGCACACTGATTATAACTAAAATCGCATGTATTATAGAAGAAATTTCCCTGTGAAACATTTCTCATACTGATTTAATTTCGCATTTGTTATATGTACTATTCGCATGTGAAAAGAAATCCTTTGTTTGCATTCTCATATTGTTATAATTTCGCATGTGTTATATACACTATTCGCATGTTAAAATTAAAATACATTGTTTGCATAACATTGATTCTATTTACATAACATACAGCCGGATATCTTTTACGACGAGGAGAAATACACAAACAACCGACGACTAACCATATTTGCCTCAAATTTTGAAGACATCATACAAAAATATGAGGTTAAAAAACTTGATTCGGTTGACTTGGTGTTTATTCCAGTACTTCAAGGTGACCACTTCTATATCTTGTGCTTCCACTTGAAAACCGGCAAAATTGAGCTGATTGACAATTCAGCAGCTGAACAAGAGTTTAAGGAAAGATACAAGGGCCTTCCAGACACACTAGTAATACAAAAACTTATACATATACATGTTATATATTATGTAAAAGCTACTAACACAATGTTTCTATGTTACAGAGAAGGGTATTGGTTTTATACCTACGAAAGGCTTTAAAACCAACACCGGCTATCGAAGAACTTGCAACCTCGGTTATCGAAAGAAAAGTTATGGATTGGAGGACAAAGAATAACGGCGTCGACTGTGGAGTGTTTACGATGCGTCACATGGAAACATACAAAGGAGACACAATACCATGGATGACCGGATTTGTGAAAGAAGATGAAGTAAACAACAGACAGCAAGCACAACTACATCTCCTAAGGCACAGATATCTCAGCAAAATCATTCTATCTGAACACAATATCCACCGTCAAAAAATAATTAAAAAGGCAAATGCTTTCGATAAAAGGCCAGACAAACAAAGATATATGAAAGATTTGGATAAGATAATCCCAGAAAGGATGAGTGTGTTTTTTGGGAAGGAAACAAAGTAAACTTCTTTGGTGATGGATTTATGTTGAATATTTAAACTTGTTAGTGTTTTTTAATTTCGCAAATATCAGTATTTTTAATTTCGCAGTTGTATTTTAATTTCGCATTTGACAATGAATTATTGAAATTTGAAGTAAATATGTGGCAATTAAAATGCGAATACAATTCCATTATACAACACAAAATGCGAATTTATTTAAACATGAACCAAAAAAAACACAAAATTCATTCAAAAGATGAAAGAAACTCCATTTTCATCTTCATCGAGCATCTTAAGACAGTTATTGCATCAGCCAACTCTTTCAACTGTTTCTCATCCCTCTCACCCAAATCCACCATAAACATAACAGCAATTTCTTTAAGACTACTCACTTGCATCTGAGATAGCAAGTCCAGAATTTCTTGTCTTCTCTTCATGTTTTCTGTTACACGAGAACTGTTGGCCTCCAACATCTCTTGACATGATCGATCCTCTTGAATTTGTTGCTCAATCCTTTTCCTCAAATCCTGCTTGATACTTGGTTCAGAAGAAGATGATGTTGGTATATCTGCCATTCTTAATAGGATGTTTGAAAAGAGTGTTAAAAATATAAAATATATGATAAAAATTATTGATATGAATTATTGAACTCAATTATTGAACTCAATTATTGAACTGAATTATTTGATTTCAATTATTGAGCTGAAATATGAAACACACTGTGCGAAAATAAAAATAATTATTATTAAAACTTGCGAAATTAAAAGCTATATTTGATAAATACTTTAAGATTTGCGAAATCACAGACTTAAAACATGCGAAATTACAAAATATTAAATTTCATTGTTTGCGAAATGTCTAATTTAAAACTTGCGAAGTTATACAAAAGATCCATTCTTAACTACCGGTATTATGTTAACACAATACATGCGATATAATCAAACAACACATGCGATTTGGTAACCAAACAAAGAAAACCATAAACAACTTATCTTCAACCTCGTTACAATCTAATAAAATGAAAAAAATCCTTCAGATCAAATAAAACCCAAAACTCAAACATAATTAAACTATTGACGAATCCTAAATGACGAATCCAGTTTCAATCAAGAATCAAATCAAAAACCCTACAAATCGAATTGATACAAACAATAATTAATTGGACGGTTACGAAACGAAATCCATATCTGCTTCTTAATTGTCAGAATTCCCCTAAGATGATCGAATGAAATGTCTGATATACCCTTATTTAATTAAATTGAATCCGGACACGTGTATGGCTGTGGGTATCGCGTACATAATGTACGATAAGGAGATTTGTACGCTACACTTTACCTATATATATATATATGTGTGTGTGTGTGTGTAGGTGAGATATAGTAATTACAATATATGTGGGTTTATTAGACCATTGGGTACGGGCCCCGTCGCTGGACCGTCCCCCCCTATTTGGGCCGTCGCACACCGCCCCTCAAGGGCCCGTCGCGGCACTTCCGTCACAATTTGGATGATGGAGACGGGGCTAACTGGTGGGCCCCCATCTGACTTCTCTCTCCTCCTTTATATATATATATATTAAAATATTATTAATGGTTGGCTGCTTTCATGAAGGTGAGCCCTCTCCCTCTCTCTCCTTTTAGTTAGGGGTGTGCATGGGTCGGTTTGGGTCGGTTTTGGATCATAACCATAACCATAACCGAGATGTCGGTTATTGAAAAGTCATAACCATAACCGCTCGGTTATGGCGGTTTCGGTTATGGTGGTTTTGATGGTTATGGTGGTCGGTTAACCATGAACTTGGGTCTGGCTAAATTTAGCTCAAAACAATATTATCAATAAATATTAATACTTTTAATCACCGAATAAAACGATATATAATAAATTCAAACAAATGTTCAACCAAAATGACATCCATAAATTCAAACGAATGTTCAACAAAAATGACATAATCCATAAACTCAAACAAAGTTTTAACCAAAAACACCAAATACTACGTGGTGGAAGTTTAATCCTAATCTTCATATCCAATGAAAGAGTCTTCAATTGTTCTCTTTTCCGGTGACAAATCTAAAAAAAACATATGCTACACAACTTTGCAATATTTCTGTAATATTTCTAACAAAAACAATCAGTTTATTAGACTTCTAACAGAATTTTGTAAACTGGATTTGACTTTTTGATAGTGTAAACACTTATAAAACATTCTTTTCCATATAGTTTTCACCTTCTTTTAAATGTGATCTCAAGTACAGAAAGTAAAACTGCTAGCACAAGAGGTTGATATAATTGTTTCTACTAGAGAAGTGTTATCATATCAAATCGAATATTACAGCACCTTACTAAAGCTAAAGATTAACTAGCGGGTCGATTCGGTTATGGCGGTTATGGAAATGTAGAAAACCATAACCGACCCATGATTGTCGGTTTTCAAAAAATTAAAAACCGACCCATCGGTTTTCCATTCGGTTCGGTTTTTTCGGTTATTTCGGTTATGGGTCGGTTAATTCGGTTTTTTGCACACCCCTACTTTTAGTAATATATTGATTTTTTTATTAAAGTGCCGCCATAACCGAATCGACCCATGATTGTCGGTTTTCAAAAAATTAAAAACCGACCCATCGGTTTTCCATTCGGTTCGGTTTTTTCGGTTATTTCGGTTATGGGTCGGTTAATTCGGTTTTTTGCACACCCCTACTTTTAGTAATATATTGATTTTTTTATTAAAGTGGGTAGTCCTCCCATACCCTTGGGTAGTCTCTTTGGAGACTATCCTCCACCGAAGCTTATGTGGCGCCTATGTGGCGGATAGTCTCTTTGGAGACTATCCTCCCCATACCCAATGGTCTTAGGGAACTACATAAACGCGGTAAAGTATGAAATCACAGGTACTTGCATTTAAAAAAAGATTAGGCTGCTCAACCAAAAAAAACTTGGGAATTGTAACATCACTTCTTGGATAATGTTATGAAAAAATAAGTTAAAAAATTAGGTTTTACATGTAAAACAACATTGTAAATGAAATGCTTACCAGATCTATAAATTAGTTTTTTATATGTAAAATGATCCTTTTTTACATGCAAGTGTAATGTGAATTCAGACATTTTTTTTTTAAACTCAAACTTCATTAGAAACACCAACCGGCCCAAAACAGACCGACAACGACACAAACAACCGACAAAATACTTACATATTTACAAAAGAGGCCCAATCTTCCCAACCTATACCTTTATGCTTCGACCTACTAGAGAACCAAAGATAGCCCAACGCCTTTATCTCACTAATAATACAGTAAATCTTAATCGGGCGGTTACAAAAAATCAACCTGTTCCGGGCTCTCCAAATACTCCAACACGAAATTATAATAATGCCGTGGACCGCGTCTTTCTTTCTTTCCGAACCACTAATATTCTTGTGGACGTCGAGGAGGTCTTTAAGCGAGAACGCAAAGATACCCGGGATTTTACACCATCTGCTTATACCGATCCAAACATTAGCGGCTACGAAACAACCAATGAGGACGTGTTCAGCGTTTTCTTCGACTTCCGAACATGCTCGACAGATGCCGTCACCGACCTGAATATTCCTTTTTTTAAAGCTTCGAACGTCGGAATTTTTTCCAACTCCATCCTCCACGCGTGCACGTTACATTTGGTCGGAACCCACTTACACCACTCCAATACGTACCTGTTATCCAACAGTCGGACCTTTTGAATGTTTCTTTTAACGTCCTTAACTGAAAACACACCATCAACAGCGGATCTCCACCTCCATTTGTCAGCAGAATCATTCAAATGGCAAGAAACTAGAATCGACAAAAGTTGCTGAAATGTAGAAACCAGCATCGGGTCTGTCTGAGCTTCTTTCCACTCCCACTGATACACACCAGTCGAACCGGAAGGGAGCAGCCTGTCTGCCACAACACATTTTTTTTATTCCAATCTGAAAAGTTCTGGAAATTTATTCTTGAGCGGTTCGTCAGACGCCCACGGGTCCAGCCAAAAAGATATTTCGGTGCCTCGTCCTACTTCTCCTTTCAACGAATTCCTCAACGGGACCCCTCCAATCTTCATGCTATTAAAAATTTTTGCTATGTTGCTCCACACACCGCTAAAAGTCTTTTTGAATGAGACGCATTCCCAACCCACCCGATTAAAATGAAGAGCGATAATGATTTTTCTCCAAAGGCTATTACTTTCCGTCTTATATCTCCACCCCCATTTGGCGAGGAGGGAAATATTCACATCCGAAAGTTTACTCAAGCCTAATCCCCCGTTTTTCTTAGGACAAGAAACACGGTCCCAAGCCACCCAATGCATCTTATTCTCTTCATCGGAGCCTCCCCATAAAAACTTTTTAATCAAAGATTCCATATCCGAAATGATCTTCTTAGGAGCTTGATAGAGCGAGAAATAATAACATGGAAGACTTTCCATGACCGATTTGATGATAACAATCCTTCCTCCAATAGATAGGAGGTGGGACTTCCATTTGGCAAGCCTAACGCGAAACGTATCAATCACCGGTTGCCAATTTGAGATTCGCTTCATATTAGCTCCAACTTTAAGCCTGAGGTACTTGAACGGAGGCGCATCCGGCTTACAACCTACTTCATTGGCCATATTTTCGATCTCTTCCAACTCCACCCCAATACCAAATAAATTGGACTTATCCAAGTTAATTTTGAGACCCGAACATATGTAAAAGCATCGGAGGATTCTCACGATGTTGACCACTTCACTTCTAGACCAATCTCCCAAAACGATGGCGTCGTCCGCATACAAGAGATGAGTAATGATCGGACCACTATTAGGAGTTGTAATACCTTTGATAATCCCCACTTCCTTTGCCCGAAAAATCATACAAGAAAAAGCCTCCATGACTACTAAGAAAAGAAAAGGAGATAAAGGATCCCCTTGTCTCATACCTTTTTCGCACTTGAATTAGAAAGTGGGAGCTCCATTAACCAAGACTGACGAGCTAGCCGAAGATAGAATACCCGAAATCCAATTGCACCATAAAGATGGGAACCCCATTTGAGTAAGCGTCTCGATCACGAATCTCCAATTCACATTGTCGTAGGCCTTCTCAAAATCAATCTTAAGACAAAAGGCTTTCGATTTCTTCTTTTTTAACCAAGACATAAGCTCGTTGACAATAAGCGGCCCATCCAAAATAAATCTACCTTTAAGGAAAGCCGACTGAGCTTCAGAAATAACTCCGTCTAGGACTTTCCTCATACGACTAGCCAACACTTTAGAAATCACTTTGCTTATGACCCCCACCAAATTAATTGGCATGTAGTTATTAAGGGCGACCGGATCACTAATCTTGGGGATAAGAGTGATGTAGGACGCCCCACTGTCTTCGCTAACCTTTCCTTTACAATGGAACCAAGCAAAGATTCTAAGAAAATCTTCTTTAAATAGCTCCCAAAAATGCTTGATAAAACGAAAGTTAAAACCGTCGAGGACTTATCATCTCCGCACTAAAAAACAGCGTTTTTAATCTCTAATTCCCCAAACAGAACAACCAACGAACTACTCTCCTCTTCCGAAATACTTTTAATCCCATGACAGAGAAGCTTGGGTCTAATCGGAATAGATTCTTTAAACTTGTCTCGAAAAAAAGAAAAAGCCTGCTTTTTTAATTTTGACCGGCTTACTACACCATTCCCCTTCAATGTTAAGACCATGAATACTGTTTAACGCTTTCCTGTTGTTAATCAAGGCGTGAAAGTAACTAGAGTTCTCATCACCTCCAACTGCCCATTTAACACGCGCTCTTTGTTTGAAATCCAACATTTTTCTTTCTTCAACTTCTTTAATGACTTTCCTATTCTCGGCCAGAATCCACTATTCTTCTTCCGAGAGGTCTCTAGATTCTAAATCAAGCTCCAACCGCTCCAACTCCGTTAAAGCAAGATTTTCAGCTTCCTTTTCCTTGGCCAGAAATTCGTCTCTCCAGTTTTTAACGGCGGATTTAATTCTAGAGAATTTGGCTGAAAGACAAGAGTCCGGGGGATCAAAATTGACGAAACCGTCCAACGCCTCCTTAACACATTCCTCGAATCCGGGTTTCCCAATCCAAGAACTGAAGACCCGAAAAGGACGAGGACCAAAGTTCAAATCTGCCAATTCTAAAATAATCGGGCAAATGGTCGGAGAATCGACTGTGCAGAGCCCGAACGCACGCCAAAGGCCACTTATTGAAAAAATTGGAACAGACCAAAAACCGATCCAGTTTGCTCAACTTTCTACCAGAATCCCTTACACACGTAAATTTCCTCCCTTGCATCGGGTATTCACGCAGCCCGCTATTAAAAATAAAATTGTTGAAGTTCGCAGAACATACCGGTTTAAACTTGGATCGCTTCCTTTCCTCCTGGGACCTAACAGCATTGAAATCGCCGACAACGATCCACTGTCCTTCAGAAGAGCCAACAACATCTGATAACTCATTCCACATATCCAGTTTAGCAGCAGTGTTTTGAGGCGCATACACGTTAACCAGGTTAATTAATTCACCACTTCCTTTCACCGAACCTTTGATGACCAAATAATGTCTGTTCTGCAAAACAGAATCGATCTTCAAAACATTAGGGTCCCAAACCCATAACAGACCCCCTGACAAGCCAACCGACGATGAGACTGCAGATTCAAATTTTCGATTTCCCCAAATCTTCGAAATCACCGAATTAGACACCGACTCCACCTTTATTTCTTGAAGAGCCAGAACACTAGTTTTGTTAGAAACCAGCATATTTTTAAGCCAAGCAGCTTTGCAATCCCCCAAAATACCTCTGATGTTAAAAGATAAAAAATTCATTTATCAACCCCATTAATACCTTCATCTAAGATCACCTTCCTGACCAGATCATCATGATTAGACAACTCCACTCCCACTATCTTCCCTACCTCCACCGTCGCACTAAACTCCACATCATTCTGTGCCTCAAAGGTATCCTTAACAAACTCTTCTCGGACACTGGCAGAAGCAGAAGCTATCGGGTTGAGCTTACTGTTCTCGCCGGAACCCTGAGTCGGTGGGCGACCCTCAAAGTGACAATCGTTAGAAGGAGATAACCTCGAGACCGAGTCTGGAGCAGGATCTTCTGCTCGAGTATTAAGGTCAAACATAAACTCGCCATCGTCCCTACTTCTTTTTTTGGGCCTCCCTTCCGAGTTTGGGCTGGCATTTCCTGGATGAGTTTTGGCTTTATGTCTCTTTTTTAACCCTGGACCTTTTACAAATGGGCCTATTGTTTAAGTTATCAGCAGATCTAAAAAAGAAAACCTCCTTGTCACGTGCCATGTTGTCACTGCTGTCAAAAAGGTTGTTTGTAGTATTTAGGTTTCCAACAGTCTGGGGAACCGGAACGTCCCCATCGGCCAACGAGAAATTATTATTGATGTCCCCCATGCCGCCGCAATTATTATCCGTAATAACCTGTTCATCTTCTGCAACCGGATCCGGCAACTCTGGTTCCCTGATCTCCGGGCCGGCAACCTCTTCCTTCTCTGCCAAGACATCGTCAACGTTAACAACCGTCGAAGGAAACTCAACTTTACCCACACTGATAGGAGCCCACTCCCCTATCTCCTCTTCAATCCAGACCCTATAGAGTTTGTTCTTCCAATTCAACGTAACATGATCGTGAATCCGGTCACCTTCGCCTACCAGAATACCGATCCAACAGAACTTGAGATTACCGTCTTCTGCGACACATTCGACCCATGAACGATTTTCCCAAACATCCCAGCTATGGAATCCAACACGTTGTTGTCCGTCAAATGAACCGGTACGCCTATAACTCTTACCCAAGCCAACCTTTCGAACGGGAACGACTGACCATTCCAATTGTCGAGGGTGGAAAACCACTTATCCCATACAGCGTGATCTAGCAAGAAGTTAACACAATCGGTTTCATCTTCAAACTTTAACAACATGGAGAGTCCCCCAATGTAGCTCAAGGAAACACCCTGAACCCTAGCTTCGGCCAATAACATATTAAGCGATCTTACAGTAGCTAAATCTTTACATCTCCCCACTAAGGCTTTGCCAAGAAATTCTTTAAACGCCATGGTGTCGTCAGGGATGGAGCAAGTCCTCCCTTTCGTCACAACCTGATGTCTGGGAGCCTCCTGACCTGCCTTAGGATTAGAGAATAACTCACTGAACAACTTCCTTCATCCATTGTTGACGTAAGCGTGGTTCTGAAAAGAGAAATCCTGTTGCGGCTTCACCTGCTCCTTCAATTTACCCTTCTCCTTCTCATTGCCGGCTCCATGCAAACCAGAATTTTCCATAACAAATTTTGCTAGATTAACCTTAAGCTTGAATCCCCCCATATTGGTGTCGTTAAGAGCCCGCTCCATCTCAACGACATCAACCACGTTTCTAAAACTGATGAAGCCAAATTTCTTTCCTTCTTTATCTTTTTTTTCCGGGCTATATACACCCCGGCCACCTCCCCGAAAACCTTAACAAACTCAGAAACGTCCCAGGGTCTGCATCCGTTAGGAAGGTTAGTGACAAAAAAACTTCGTTATATTGCCACCATAGTTCCTGTCCCCTGATTTTCCTTTTGATCTCTGGTTCCTTTTTGATGGGACGTCCTTTCAGCTACCACCATCATCTTTCTCACTCATAGCTTGAAGGCACTAGGTTACCCAAGAGGCGAATGGAATAGTCAAAACCCTATTAGCTTGGAAGGTTAGATCAAGGGTTACACCATAAGAACCCAATTAAACCTCGCACTCTAATCCGGTGTTGATTTCTTCGTCGAGCACTCCCGGCGGAACCCTAGCCTACGAGAGAGTTTTTTTTCTCAGTTTGCATTCCTTCTCTATAACTTTTCTTTCATCTTAACTATTGATTTGAAAAATGAATGGTAAAGATTATTTCTCATTCTACTTAGGGCATGTTTGGCTAAGCTTTTTGAAACAACTTATTGACTTATTAGTTTTTTGAATTCAGACATTTAACATGTATAATTCTGTGAAAGTCTAAAATTAGTACAAAAAATAAAATAAAAATAAAGCAAAAAGAATGTACAAATAACTCATTTGAAACCAATCATTATTGTGGAACCAATCAAATATATTAAGATCACAAATTACTTACATATATTCCAACCAACTAATATGATTAAAGTAAAATCATAAAGCTTTGTTTCGCTCTCCACAACTGAATTCATAGAGGAAGAGGAGTAGACCCCAACATCACCATTTTACATTTAAAACTGATCAATGTGAAAAACAACACAAATATGATATGTATTTATGTATTAGCAGAATTGTTTCCTGTAACGATTCTCCTGTAATCAATCAAACGTATACCGTTGATATGTAGAGTGGCGTATTAGCAGGTGTTGTGGTCGTGGGCACACCTAGAAAACTTCGCTATATAATGTGACACCGAGGAACGCTTATCTCCATCGTACTAGGTCCTTGACTGTAATCATCCTTCTCTCCACAACTATTGCAAAGGTTAAATCAGGCTTGGATTCTTCATGCATGTCTGGACATGATCAGATCACATAAGTTGATGGTGCCATGGAAAAGAAGAAGAAGAGGTTTCAGATCTTCAATGTGAGAGAAGGAGATAGAGATATATTTCATTTACTCAAATTTTCTATAAGTCAGCCTTTTAAAATTTAATGAGATCACAACTTTTGATTAACTTAAATCCAAGGGTTCTTGGGTAGGTTCTCCGGTTCCCCACTTCAAATCCAGCAAGATTGGGAACCGAGAGAGAGAGAGAGAGATAGAGGGTCAAATTTAAAGTAGTATTCATCTAATCTAAGAAGCGTGAGAAGCAATCTTGGCTTTTGATCAAATGAATTTCAAGGTTAAGATCAACTGGAAGTTAAAAATAGTTGCAAGGGGGTAAAAAAAGAATTTACCACTTTATTTTGAGTTACTATAGTGAAAACCTAATGAACCAAACCAATTGACCGAATTTCCACCGCAACGCATGAGACTATTTTCTAGTATATAACAATTAGCAACTTTTGTGAATAGTGACTTTGATTTTTTATATTTTTTTAGTTTCAGTTACGCACCTTATATCATAAATAATATTCGTTTTTAACTTTATAGTTTAGAACAGTTACTAACTTGTGTGAACGGTAACTTTGCTTTTTTATAAGTTTCTATTACACACCTTATACTATAAATTATATATGTTTTTAACTCTATAGTCTTGTAACTAGAAATTAAACCCGCGTGTGTTGCGGCGCGGATACATTGCATACATCAAATGGATTAGTCCAACCATTATGTGACTCGTTTAACATATAAAAACGCATGTTTTGACGTATTCAATTTAACTCGATAGCATCGCGATTGGATCATGGTTTTTTGTTATAGATTTATAATATGTATCAACTTTGGGTCGAAAAGTATAGTAACTTTAATTTATATTGTCTAAGACCACGGGGTATGGGGGTCGTCCCCTCCCCGTCCCGGTCCGTCCCCCACGTCGCACACCGCTCCTCCTGGGGTCGTTGCGTCACTACCGGCCTCTCCAAGACGTTGTAGACGAGGCAAACAAGTGGGCACCCCTCTAAGGCTATGGGGTGTGGATGGAGCCCCATTGGGCTTTATCAAGTCCACATAGGATCCATGTCAGCGATGGAGCCCCCCTTTAATTTAGAGGGTGTGGATGGAGCCCCTATTAAACAAAATTAAAAAAACATTTGATTGGTTGTCGAACTAGTGAGACCCACCTGAAGGGCTTTATAAGGCTTTACCATCATGGAGCCCCATCAATGGCGCCCTTGGAGGGTGTGGTGATGTGCGCTATACATGGCTTATGTGGCAGGGATGGAGCCCCCACACCCCATAGCCTAACTTCTCTCTCTCTCCCCTTTATTATATTGGTTTTTATTACGGGTTGGGTAGTCCTCCACACCCTTGGTAGTCCTCAAGGGGATGGTCCTCCATCTTGGTGATGTGGCGTTTACGTGACGAGTAGTCTATTTGGGGACTAAGCAAACCACACCCAATGGTCTAATACATATTTAATCCAACTCATTTCTGAACAAAATGTACGCGGAAGTTATAATTATAAAGAGTAACGATAATATGAAAGATAAAAGGCCTAAACTATCTACACCAAGTGTGTAGATAGTTACCCTAAAAATGTGTTTTTTGTCCTTATGTGCACACCGTGCAGTGTCGAACTATGGCCAAAACGTGGCGTTTTGGTCTGGTTAACCAGACAAAGACTGACAGGTGTCTGACGGGTCTGTTGACCGGACCAAAACGTCGAGCTTTGGCCCCGTTTTGGTCCTGTCAACCAGACCAGGTGTCAGTCTTTTGTCTGGTTGACAGGACCAAAGCTCGGCGTTTTGGTCCGGTAAACAGACCCGTCAGAAACCCGTCAGTCTTTGTCAGGTTAACCGGACCAAAACGTCGCGTTTTGCCAACAGTTCGACACTGCAGGGTGTGCATATAAGCACAAAAAACATCTTTTAAGGTGTGTAGATAGGCAAATTGGTGTGCCAATAGGTACACCCGATAAAAAAGGCAGGGTTTTTTTTTGGCCCAAACTATATACACACCAAGTGTGTAGATAGTCACCCCAGAAAGTTGTTTTTTGTCCTTATATGCACACCCTGCAGTGTCGAACTGTGGCCAAAATGCGACGTTTTGGTCTGGTTAACCAGGCAAAGACTGACGGGTGTCTGAATGGTCTGTTGACCGGACCAAAACGCCGAGCTTTGGCCGCATTTTGGTCATGTCAACCAGACCGGGTGTCAGCCTTTTGTCTGGTTGACGGGACCAAAACGTGGCCAAAGCTCGGCATTTTGGTCCGGTCAACAGACCCATCAGAAACCCGTAAGTCTTTGTCTGATTAACCGGACCAAAACGTCACGTTTTGGCTACAGTTCGACACTGCAAGGTGTACATATAAAGATAAAAAACACCTTTTAAGGTGTGTAGATAGTCAAATGGGTGTGCCAATAGGTATTTTTTTTTCTTTCGTCTCTTATTTAAATAGAAAAAGGCAGGTTTTCTTGTGTGGAGGGCGGAGACGTTTGTAGGCATCTAGAAGTCGTTGTAGAAGCCAGATGGATACAGCAAAAAAGTACAAAGTCCTACAACAATGGTTCTATGCCATTTAATAACATTATATTTGATTTGTTTTCCACAATATTTTGAATCTTTATTTCACAAAAGGACATAAAATCCGCCTCCCGTGGCCCAGTGGGTTATTCCCATGGGGTTAAGTCGGCCGGCTTCCTCCTTGGAGGTCGCCGGTTCGACTCCCACTTGTGGTCTTAGAGGGGACGTCCTAATGATGTATCGTATCCTATCGAGGCATGGTGCGGTCTTGAGAGCAACCCGGTTTTACCCATCTGTTACATCAGCGAGTCTCTCGTGTGGGGGCAGTATGATTTCCGAGCGGAAGTCAGCTTGCGCAACGGCCAGGGCCCGATCGAACATCGCGTCCGGAAGAGCGGGACTGACGGGGGAATGTCTTCGACATGAACCCGGTGACCTAAGGTCCTGTACATTGAAAGTCACCTTCAAAAAAAAAGGACATAAAATATGACTATTTTATAATGTAAAATTCATACACCTCTAAACATACTCTTATTCTACGGGTTAAGTTATTCTATAAAAACTTCTAATTATAAGAAGTGTAAGAAAAATTTATATAGTGACAAGTGTTCAATAAACTAAAACTTAAACCCACTATACCATCATCCAAAATCTAAACACCCACCCCCACCCCACCACCACCCAAAACCCACCACCCCCCCCCCCCCCCCCGACAAAAAAAAACTATACCTCACCAAAAGAACCCCCAAAAAACCATAACCCCCCCCCCCCCCCTCAACAAAAAAAAAAACCTAATCTCATTCTTATAATAAAGAGCCTCTGTATTTGATCCTAAAAACTTTTAATTATAAGAAGTGTAACAAGAATTTATATAGTGACAAGTGTTCAATAAACTAAAACCTAAACCAACTATACCATCATCCAAACCAAAATCTAAACACCCACCCCCGCCCCACCACCACCCAAAACTCTAAACCCACCCCCCCCCCCCCCCTCCCTCAAAAAAAAAAACACATTCTTATAATAAAGAGCCTCTGTATTTGATCCTGTATTCTACGTTATTTTAAAGGTACTTAAACTCTCACCAGTTAGGAGAATAAATATTTTAATACATTGTTACCATTAGTCACCATGCCCTTTGATAGATACGATCACTATCTAGCATATTAATTATTTAATTATCGCTTTTATATCGATCAAATTTGCACGTATATAGTGAAAATAAAACCGTAAAAACTGTCAAGCACTACTCAATCTCATCTTCTTCCAAGACTTCTCATATTTCATAACGATGAAACACTGGTTAACACTAGGTTATCCCAGTTGGTCGTCTCGTAAAAGGTGGTTCAATCCCTTTCTTCACTCGCCGTTAAGCTGGTCTTTCAGGGAGTATCCTGCAAAACAACACCGGTGACTCGCCACAAGGAGGGGAATAGGGGGTTCTCCTTGTGACCACCCTCCGGCGTGAGAATAAGTATTGTTCTGAGGATAAGTGTGTGTTAAGAGTAAGAGAGTAAGAAATCGGATCCTTAAACCTGCAAGTGGAGTCCTCTATTTACAGCCGGAGAATGGAGGAGGAGGAGGAGGAGGAGGAGGCCTTCCAGCTAGCCAGTGCTCACCAGCTGTCCGACCAAGAATAATATCCTTTCTGTCCCCTTTGGCATCGTCAGTCCCAGAGCTGACGTGGCACGTGGTCATACGTTCCAGCTGGACGCCTGCTCGTACTGGCTGTCGGCCTGTCCTACAAGGATCTTGCAATCACAGTTAGTGTTCATATATTGGTGCCACCTGTTGTCCTTTTTGTCCGCAGGAGCATCTTTCTTGTCACCAGGAGCATCTTTCTTGTCACCAGGCGAATTCTTCCAGAAGGTTCCAGAACCTTCTGAATGCACTCGTGTGATGTGGATGCCATATTGGAAAGGTGGTGCATACGTTCCAGCTGGACGCCTGCTCGTACTGGCTGTCGGCCTGTCCAACAAGGATCTTGCAATCACAGTTAGTGTTCATCTATTGGTGCCACATGTTGTCCTTTTTGTCCGCAGGAGCATCTTTCTTGTCACCAGACGAATTCTTCCAGAAGGTTCCAGAACCTTCTGAATGCACTCGTGTGATGTGAACGCCATATTAAAAAGGTGGTGCGGTCCCCATGACATGTGTACACTGATTTGGGACCATACGTCTTCACATGACCTACAAACATTCTTCTTAGTCAGTATGTCATTTAATATGTAACTGTTTATTTTTTTATCTTGATTTTTGTTTAATTTTCTCTCAAGATGAATTTATATACACACGATTTTATTATGACATATGTAAATAGGCTGATATATATATATATATATATATATAGGGAGCCGCTAGAATGAGAACCACCACGAGTTATGAGAACCGCGAGAACCAAGTGCCACGGAAGGGCGTTGACCACGATTTTTTTTACAACTAGATCCGTATATTTTAACAACATTCGTAAAAAAAAAATTTCAAACGGCGCGCCCGAGGGGGTAGTTTTTTACACCCAAAGTTTGGAAAAAAAAAAGAAAAAACAAAAAAATAATAAAAACACCAAACTTTGGGTGTAAAAAACTACCCCCTCGGGCGCGCCGTTTGAATTTTTTTTTTACGAATGTTGTTAAAATATACGGATTTAATTGTAAAAAAAATCGTAGTCAACGCCCCTCCGTGGCACTTGGTTCTCGCGGTTCTCATAACTCGTGGTGGTTCTCATTCTAGCGGTCCCCTATATATATATATATATATAGGGCCAGGATCATTTCAGAACCATAAATATTTACAGAACTCCTAATAAACAATCTTTTTATTTATATATTTTTATGTTTAGGATAATTTTATCATTTATTATGTGTATTTTTACTATTACATACATGTTAAGAATAATTTTATCATTTTTTATATGTAATTTTATAATTACACATATGTAAACTAGTTTTTTTATATATGTGTAATTAGTTATGACACATATATATATCATTTTGGCAATTAAACATATGTAAACTACTTTTAACATGTATGTAATCAAAGAAATACATATAATAGATGATAAAAAAATCCTAAATACAAAAACTTATATATAAAATGATTGTTTATTAGGAGTTCTGAAAGTTCTGTAGTTATTTAGAGTTCTGAAATGAACTCAACCCTATATTTGATTACATATATATAATTTGATTATTGCATATATTCAAACTTGTGATTACATACTGACAAAATTTCGTTAAGCTCTATCCATAACAAAGCAAACACGTTGAATTCACACACATTTCCATTATTCCCTTGAACCCTTAATATTTGATGCGTACGATATGACAATCGAAACAAATACCATTGCCCCACCATAAGACAACCAAGGTTTTTCCACAATTGCCAATATCACAAGTCACGTAAGTGTCATACTAAATGATGAAAACTACCTCTCTTGGAAGCATCAAATGGATAGAATCCTTATTTTCATGAGGCTTAGGCTACACGGTATGGGGGTTGTCCCCCTATCATCTCGGTCCGTCGCCGGTTTGAACACCGTGCCGCCCCCCCCCCCCCCCCCACGTCCCGTCGTCTCCGTCGATAAAAGGACGTTGGCGACGCTCATGTGAAGACAAAAAAAGTGTATGACCGTTTAAAAAAAATCAAATTCATAATTATTAATTATAAATAACGGCTATATCTTAAATATTCACCCAATTCACTCCCATTTTTATAAATACTCACCTCTTTTACACCTTTTTTCACAACTTTTCACCCACTACAATCTCAAATCTCTCTCACATTTTATAACCCATCTTCCCTTTTTATAAAAACTCATCTATTTTTATATCATTTTTTACCCGCTAGCACCCCATCTCTCGAAGGGTTTGGGTTATGTATTTTTAAGTTTATTTTATTTAAGTTTATGTTTTTTTTAAATTTATTTTTTAAGTTTAATTTTTTTTTAAGTTTATGTAATGTTTTTTAATATTAATGAAAATATTTTGTTACTTTATTTGTTAAATGTTAAAAAAAATTTGAAGATTAAAAAAAATAAAAAAAACATAAAAGTGGTGTAGGACTATGACTAGGACCATCCTCCCATGCCCTCTAGTTTTGGAGGATGGACCATCCTTGGGAGGACTATGACGTGACGCCTACGTGGCGGATCATCCTCCAAGGATGGTCTATCACCGTACTCACTAGCTTTATTGATCACATCAACTCAAACCCACCCACAACATCTGTCTTGTCAGACCTCAACGATAAGGGTGACAATTGGAATAGTACCGATGAGTATGCATCCACATAAGTCAACGTGATCCTTGACCTTCCATGGCTGTAACACCCTAAAAACGGGTTTGGCAATTAAACCAAATTAACCGCGGATGAGAGGGTAAAATACCGTTAGTGGTAAAAGTTAACCTGTAAACATTAGGATTTAAATAAATAAATCTAATGTTTAATTAATGGAAAATGAATGCCTTTCTCGGAAGATAAAGTTTATCAAAAGACTCGGACTACAGGAACTTAAATTAAACCGGGCACGCTGAACCAGGACCTAGAACGGTGGGGACTGGGTTTGTCCACAAAAAGAGTGAGACATAACGTTTATAAAATGTGGAC
Source organism: Helianthus tuberosus (assembly GCA_030545235.1). NCBI lineage: Eukaryota > Viridiplantae > Streptophyta > Magnoliopsida > Asterales > Asteraceae > Helianthus > Helianthus tuberosus. Next base: position 24,838,885 of record CM060432.1, read on the forward strand.
TTTAGAGTTTATTGTGTTGAAAGTTCAGTTTTTAGGCTCCCAGGAGGGGGCGTCCCTCAAGCTAACAATTGTGACTCGAGTATTTCTACACAATTTAATTTTAATGATACTATTTTTACACAAGTTGATTTTGCTACTAATATCCCAAATTTTATGGGCTTTGGTCAAGAAGGATTTTGTTCGATCCCCGAATCGAGAACAACATCACACATGGAAACTGATGTCTTAATACTTAACCATGCAGTTCTATACATTGGTTCTGAAAAAGTTATAATCGGTATCGTACTTAAATCACCTACATACGTCAATATATGATTTCCCATACCATTTGTTGTGATAACCTTGAGGCTACTTACTTGGATGTTAACCTCTCTTTTTCATCAACATATAAAACTAATTGCTAAGAAAACAAGAATGAAGAAAAAATATGGAATGATTAAATCATAAATGATTCCTTCTTTTGATAATGTTTTGAATTTATCAATTTTGTTAATCCACAAAACACAAAGATCACCATATACAATAATCACTAAAATTATATAATGTGAAGATTAAGTCTACAATGTGAATGGAATTTCAACTAAAAAGATGAAATTAAGGCTTAATACATCAATTAAATTATGAAGTCGTCAAGCGAATGAAGCTTTTATATAATATTATTTATGGATTTGGATCTTGGAAGATGCTTGGTTGATAGAAAAAGTACAAGTGGGTGTGTGCCTTCATGGGGTATTCCGTAATTGTGTATTATTTCATTGTTTAATTATTGACTAGGACTTGAATTGGTATCAAAGTCAAGTTTAATCGTTGATATCTGAAAAGTACTCGACGAGAGGCTATTAACCAGCGGCTACGTTTAGTTAACTTGTAGGCAATTAGGAGGCTCAAGGTCGGCGGCAAATTAAATTCGAGATCAATAACATCAGTGTAAGATTGAAACCAGGTCAGATTGTATCATACAACAGGTTTAGAATTGGTGTTCACGGAGGGATGCGTGATAATTTCGTTCAAAGTAGACATGTTGTATTATGTGAGATAGTTTGGGACTGATCCAGTTGAGGGTTGTATCGAAGGACTGGAACAAGGTAGTGCAACACTTACGTATAAGAGGCGAAACAAAATGGTGGAAGGTGGTGAACATTTCGTTTGCTATGAGTTATGAGAGTAGTTTTTCGAGTCACGTACGCCCCTCGTTGAATTAGACCAATTACACGATATGGGCTATGCGAATAAGGGCAACCTCTAACGTGCATGGTGTTTGGAAGAAAATAAACTAGGTATAGGGTTAGATGCTAAGAAGAACAACATGGCTATCAATTTATTGTTTCATTCCATTCCCAAAAGTCAGATTCTTCAAGTTGGAAACATTGCTACACCTTAGGAGATGTGCGAAGCCCTGAAAAACCCAAAGTCTTGGGGCTGGCAAGGCTAGAGAATCAAGGATGTAAACCTTGATGATTGATTTTGAGAGGAAGGATCAGAGTAAAGTGGGTGAATTCGCTTTTTTATTATGTGGTTTCACTTCAAAAGTGGCTTCCTTGGGTGCTATCATTGACAAGCCGAAATTACCTAAATTGTTTCCAAACGGACTACCGTTATGATTTATTCATATGGTGGCTTCGAATAAAGAAGTACTTGACCTTAAAACCATTATGTTCAATGATGTAGTGGGTCAGTTAAAGACGTATGAAGAGCGAACTAAGGAGAAAAAAAGGCTTGTTGAAAATCAGAAAAAATTAAAGTATACTCGTGGCAAAACATCCTCGAGTCACAAAACCTTTGAAAGCACAGGGGGCATGGACATGGATGTTCAAGTTACAGAGGTCGGGGTCGTAGATGTGATTCAATTCAAGGACGTGATACGAACCAGGGCCGAGAATAGCTTCAGGGTCATGGGTCAAAGAACTCGGGTTAAAGATATAATGGCAACCGACAAAAGGTGAAGAAAGATAAATTTTAAGTAGAGTGTTTCAGATGTGACAAGTTTGGGTCACTTTGCTTCAACATGTCCACAACGGGAGAGGGGTCAAGAAGTAAATCTTGTTGAGACATAAAAGTTTAATCTGACTCTATTTATGATAAGTTATATGAGAAACCGCTTAGCTAAATAAAGAAAAGGTGATTTCAAAGATATATGAATCCAATTACGTGTAGTAGAATTTGTGGTATTTAGATAGCAGAGTATCGAATCCCATGACGCAAAATAATCCATATTTTTCTAAACTAAATAAATGAGAAACGGGTAAGGTGCATTTTGTGGATGATTTGTGTGTTAATCTTGTGGGTAAAGGCTCGATCTTGCTCACAAGTTAAATCGGTGAACATAGACTTATGATGGATGTTTACTACATTATGAGTATTTAAAGTAATATAATTAGCTTGGGGCAAGTCATTGAAATTGGGTGCAAAGTTGTGATGGCATATGACATGTTGCTAGTATACGATATGGCCAAAATTCTTATGACAGGTCTGTAACACCCCGTGTTTTCACAAGTCAAGGTCTAAGTCAACGACCGATTTCGTGTAACACCCCGTGTTTTCGTAAGTGAAAGTCAAAGTCAAGGTCAAAGTCAACGACCGATTTCGCGCAACTTGATTTGTAGAAATGTCTTTATTTTATTTATATTATGTGGAGTAAGTGTTGTTAATTGCAATAATCGATGAGTGTTAATCATATTTCAATCGACCTACGACTGTGAACTATAGGAAGTAACAATGCGATAAAGTTAATCAACTAACAATCAAGCTAAGTTAATCGAATCGACATCAATTCGCAACTCGAGCTACGTATTTTTACTTATCATTATACGTGTGTGTGCCTTACGTGTTAACTGTGCATGTTTAATTATGATATGTTGTGATAATCAAGCGAACTCAATCGAACTCGAAATCTAATGCAATCGAACTCGAATCACAAATCAAACCAGGATAGATAGTGGAAAAGAGAGATTACGCTAGATACGAAGTGGTTGAGACTGAAAGTAATTTGACTAGGAAACCCTATCGAATCGAGCCGCGCGCAATCATAATCGAAATATCTGAAATCGTCGCGCGAAACACTCAAAAGGGTGCAACCGATAGATCAGGCTCCCAGCCGATCGAACAGCCAGCCGAACGGACTGCTGTCCGATCGGACAGGCTGTCCGATCGAGCTGCCAGCCGATCGGCCAGCCCTTTCCTCTTTTGTCATCCTATAAATACCCCTGTCATTGTCATTCTTTCCACTTTTGGAAACCTCTGTTCGACCAGCATGCACAACTCGCCTTTTCTCAGATTTCTCTCGATTCCAGTAAGTTTACGTCCTAAATCTTGTACTTTCTTGATCTATACACGCTCCTACACCTTTCTATCTTTCAAATCTAAACTTTTAACCGTGAAATCATCAAGAATCAAGTGTTCTAGGATGATGTCATCATGGGTTCTTGAAGAACTTCATGTTTTGGCCTCAACCCACCAAGAATGACTTGGATCTAGCCGATTTCCACATAAACAAACAAGGATCTTTTATAGATCTGAACATATACATGGTGAAAAGGATTAAAGGATGGGTTTTCCCAACTTTCTTCAACTCTTTTCACTCGAACCAGTGGAAACGGAACCTGAGCCGGTTTACAAAGCACTTCAGTGGTTGTACGGCTCAAGATCTGGATTTTATCCACGAGGTTAACCGACTTCGGGTTAAATGTTAAACTTCGTTCCGAACAGACCACCGACCGGATTTGGGTGATTCTTGTCCGACCCGGGAAACCAAGTAAGAACGAGGCATCTATGGTTTTACTCGCTGTAAAAAATACCTCGATAAAACGACAAACAAACAGAATAACCAAGGTGTTAGACGCAAGGCTGATCAGGTCAGGATGTTGACCGATCGGACTGCTGTCCGAACGAACAGCCAGCCGATCGGATAAACCAGCCGATCGACTGGCCAGCCGATCGGCTAGCACATGGTCCCACATAATCAACTTGTTTTAAAGAATGGTATTGAACGAATTGTTGTTCGATCGAACTACTGTCCAATCGGATTACTCTTCGGATCATGAGATACTATGCTTCAATACTTAATCAATTTTCAACATGTTTAATGCACTAGAAGTGCCACCCGATCGAACAGCCGTCCGATCAGGTGACACCCTGTTGTCCGATCGAACAGTAGTTGTGCTATTCGATCAACCAACCATCCGAACCATTGCATCAAACTTTACATTCATTAAAGTCTTTGACTTGTTGACCTTTCCGAATCAAAGAACTAAACCTTGAACTTTTGTTGAATGCCTAACCGATCGGGTTGCCGTCCGATCAAACAGCCGTCCGATCGACCGACCTGAAAGGCAAAGGTACTTCAATGTTTTCAAAATGCTACAACGAAAACTTCAAAGGACAATCCATCAAACACAAACACATCCTTCTCAAAGGAACGAACAATCCACTCGTACAGCCATCCGATCGGCCTACCGACCGACCGAACAGCAGACCGTACGGACTGTCAGCCGAACGGTCAGCCATTCGATCGAACTGCCGTCCGATCGACCAGCTGTCCGACGCCTCAATACTTGTTTTCCGTTTTACGTTTCACTTATCGTTATGCTACCGAATCTATTCAGGCTGACCGTATTCGCTAAGCGCTCCCTTCAATCCATAAATCACTGTGAGTATACTCGATCCCTTTTTGCTTTAAGCACTTTTGGGTGTTACATACGTTACGAATATTCAAACTACAACTATCACACTACTCAAACTATTTGAACGCTAACCGTTAATGCATGTTATACGTGGCTTATGAATGATTGTTTGTTATGTTTACACATGGAATGCTGTCTACCTGCCTTAGCAACGATAGTACTATAGTTAGGACTCAGTACCCGTTCACACGGGGGTTGTTAAGGATCTTTTACTTGCATGGATTATGGTGGTAATCATGTATTGCGAACTGCCTCAGGCAGTCAACCCGCAGTCATTGGTATCGATGGATCTATGTCGATAACTAACGTGCTTCATTTCACTATGTGTACGTGCTGGTTATGCGTAAACGAATTCGAATTCTATATGCTATTATCAAACTTGTATGCTCACCCTTACATTATATGTATTGACTTTTATTTTAACGTATGTGACAGGTGCTTAGGATGCACATGTGGTAGGAAATTGAAGCTAGAATAAAGCTTTAGAGCCCAACAAATATTTGTCTGTGGATAACGAACTAGGGGTCTCTAGAAGCAGATAAACAATTGCTACTTATTTAAATCTGAGTTGTCGGAACGAAATATTTGTCTTGATGTTTGTCTGTAATAATTATTTGACTGTTTGAGATACGGTATGGGACGTATTAGTTAAATTGAATAGTTTTGATAATTGTTGTGGAAACTTCTAGACAATCTGTTTCGCTCAGTGTCGCGCCTCGATGATTCCGCCATCGGTTGGGGTGTGACATTTCGCGCAACTTGACTCGTAGGAATTTCTTTATTTAATTCGTATTATGTGGAGTAAGTGTTGATAATGACAATAATCGATGTGTGTTAATCGTTAATCAATCGACTTACGACTGTGAATTATAGGGAGTAACAATGCGATAAAGTTAACTAATCAATAATCAAGCTATGCTAATAGAATCAACATCAAATCGCAACTCGAGCTACGAATTTTACTTGTTATTATACGTGTGTATGTGCCTTACGTGTTACCTGTGCATGTTTATTTATGTTGTGTTGTGAAAATCAAGCAAGCTCAATCGAGACTCGAAATCTAACTCGAAATGCAATCGAACTCGAATCGTGAACAAACTGTGATAAATGATGGAAAATAGATTATGCGAGGTATGAGTGTTTGGGACTGAAAGTAATTTGATTAGGAAACCCTATCGTATCGTACCGCTCGCAATAGAAATCGAAATATCAAAAATCGGCGCGTGAAACACTCGAAAAGTGCGACTGATCGATCAGGCTCCCAGCCGATCGAACAGCCAGCCGAACGGACTGCTGTCCGATCGAGCTGCCTGGCCGATCGGCCAGCACTTACCCCTTTTGGCATCCTATAAATACCCCTGTCATTGTCATTCTTTCCACTTTTGGAAACCTCTGACCGACCCGCACGCTCAGCTCACCTTTTCGCAGATTCCTCTTGATTCCTGTAAGTTTTCGTCCTAATTCTTGTACTTTCTCGATCTATACATACTCCTACACCTTTCTATCTTTCAAATCTTAACTTTTAACCGTGAGATCATCAAGAATCAAGTGTTCTAGGATGATGTCATCATGGGTTCTTGAAGAACTTCATGACTTGGCCTCAATCCACCAAGAATAGCTTGGATCTAACCGATTTCCACATAAACAAACAAAGATCTGTAGTAGATCTGAACTTATACACGATGAAAAAGGATTGAAAGGGGGATATTCCAAGTTTCTTTCAACTCTTTTACACTCAATGCCGTCAACCAATAGAAACGGGGTCTGTGACGTTTTGCAAATCACTTCGGTGGTTGTATGGCTCAGGATCCGTATTCTACCCACGAGGGTAACCGGTTACGGGTTAGACGTTAAACTCCATTCCGAACAGTTCACCGGCCGGGTTTGGGTGATTCCTGCCCGTGTAGGGGAAACAAGTAAGAACGAGGATTCTATGGTTCGACCCGTTGTCAAAATACCTTGATATAACGAAAAACAAACCAGAACAGCCAATTGTTAGACGAAAGGACTGATCAGGTCAGGAAGCTGACCGATCGGACTACTGCCCGAACGGACAGTCAGCCGATCGCCCAGGCCAGCCGATCGGCTAGCACGTGGCCCCACACAATCAACTAACCTATTTTGAAGACTAGTATTGAACGAACTGCCGTTCGATCGAACTACTTTCCGATCGGATTACTCTTCGGATCATGAGATACTATGCTTCAATACTTAATCGATTTTTCAACGTGTTCAATGCACTAGAAGTGCCACCCGATCGAACAGCCGTCCGATCAGGTGACACCCTGTTGTCCGATCGAATAGTAGTTGTGTTATTCGATCGATCAACTATCCGATCCATAGCACCACACTTTACATTTTCATTTAAAGTCTTTGACTAGTTGACCTGTCCGATCGAACACATGTCCGATCCAAAGACTAACAATTTCAATTCATTTGAATGCCTAACCGATCGGGTTGCCGGCCGACTTGAAAAAGTAAAGGTACTTCAAAGTTTTCAAATACTACAACGAAACTTCAAAAGTCAAACCATCATACACAAACACATACTTCTTATAGGAAGAAACAATCCACTCGAACAGCCATCCGATCGGCCTACCGACCGACCGGACAGCGAACCGAACGGTCAACCGTCCGATCGAACAGCTGTCCGACCCTCCAACACTTGTTTTCTGTTTTACGTTTCACTTATTGTTATGTTACCAAATCTATTCAGGCTAACCGTACTCGCTAAGCGCTCCCTTCAATCCATTAATCGCTGTGAGTATACTCGACCCCGTTTTGCTTTAAGCACTTTTGGGTGTTACATACGTTATGGATATTCAAACTACAACTATCACACTACTCAAACTATTTGAACGCTAACCGTTAATGCATGTTATACGTGGCTTATGAATGCTTGTTTGTTATGTTTACGCATGGAATGCTGTCTACCTGCCTTAGCAACGATAGTACTATAGTTTGGACTCAGCACCCGTTCACACGGGAGTTGTTAAGGATCTTTTACTTGCATGGATCTTTTACTTGTTATGTTTACACATGGATTACGGTGGTAATCCTGTGACGATGTCTGTTGCAGACCATGTCATCTGGATCCCGTCATGCACTCTCTCGTCAGGAAAAGAGGGACAAACGCCTTGCTTCCATTATCGCTAAAAGTGTGGCAAAGGCCGTGAGTGATGTTTATGAGAATGCCAGCAAATCGTCCGAGGAATCGAGAACCGAAGCTCCTAAAACTGCTGCAAGACCTTTCAGTTTCAAGCAATTCAAGTCTTGTGGGCCAAAATAATTCACTGGCGAAGGAGGTCCCACTGCACTGTTTCACTGGTTTGACTCTATTGAGGTTACTCTGCGACAAAGTGGTTGTCCTGATGACCTTCGAACTCTGAATGCTACCGGCGTTTTCCAGTCCCGAGCACTAGACTGGTGGACGGCCGAGAGGAACAAGCGAGGGAACGATGTAGCCTATGGTCTGTCGTGGGACGAGCTCAAGGAAGTTATGCTAGAGGAATTATGCCCTCCTCACGAACGTCAGAAGCTAGAAGATGAATTTTGGCACATCCAGCAAAAGGATGGTGACAATGCTGGTCTCACTGCTCGTTTCAAACAGCTCAGCATTATCTGTCCCGATCAAGTCAAGACTCCCGACATGACGATCAAGAAGTACATCCGGGCCCTGCCCGACTGTGTTGCTGATTTCGTGCAAGCGGCTAAGACTACGACGATTGAGGAAACTTATCTGTTGGCCGTTGAAATCAATGACAAACGGGTTAAGGCTGGGGTATGGGATAAGACTTCCAAGCATCTGCATCAAGCTACCGCTACCGCACCGACTGCTGAACCTACCTCATCAAGCAACAAGAGGAAGAACAAGAGAAAGAACAGCTCCAACAACAAGAACTGTGCGATCACTGCTGCACCAGTTCAAGCCGTACCTGCTTAACAGCGTCAAGTAGCGGCGCCTGTAGCCAATGCACCGCCTGCAAAGCGTGCATACACTGGACCACATCCTCCCTGCCCTACTTGCACCTACCACCACCCGACTGCCATTCAATGCCGCTTTTGTGCTCATTGCAACGTGTACGGCCATTTTACTGCCAATTGCCGTATTCGTCAAGCTCCTGCCAACCAAGCTCTAATCACTGCCCCACAGGGTCAACAAGCTCCTCCGGCACCCGCAGTCAAAGCCAGAGCCTGCTTCGCATGCGACGACCCAAACCATTTCGCCAACGTGTGCCCGAACAGGGCTGTGAAACAAGAGCCTCAGCAACAGCAGCCACAGCAGTAACAACAACAGCAGCAGCAACAACAGGCCGCACGCGCCAGAACTTTCAACCCCAACGTGCGTCAAGCCCAGGCCGACAACAACGTGGTCAATGGTACGTTCCTTGTGAATGGTATTTATGCTTCATGTTTGTTTGATACCGGAGCCGATAATTGCTTTGTGTCACTCGAATTCGAGAAACTCCTTAGTCGTAAACGTTCCCAACTATCCTCGATATTCGATGTGGAAGTCGCTACCGGAAGAACCGTCACTGTCAATTCGGTCCTCCGTGATTGTACTCTTAAGCTCAACAATCACATCTTTTCGATCGACCTTATTCCAATGCAACTCGGAAGCTTTGACGTCATAATAGGCATGGACTTTCTTCGAGAAAACCATGCTGAAGTTGTATGCTTCGACAAGATGATCCGATTTTCGCTCACGAATGGTGACTTATTGTGTGTATATGGCGATACTACTTCAAAAGGGCTCAAGCTTATGTCATGTATCCAAGCCAGCAAGTATCTCCGCAAGGAATACAGGGCTTTCTTGGCGAACATTGTAGTAGCGGAGAAGGAAAAGAAAGAGAAGAAGGAAGTGAAAGACGTTCCTGTGGTTCGAGAATTTCCTAATGTTTTTCCAGAGGATCTTCCCGGATTACCGCCAAGTCGTGATATCGACTTTCGTATCGACCTCATTCCTGGAGCCAATCCTATTGCCAAAGCACCTTACCGTCTCGCGCAGTCCGAAATGCGTGAACTCTCAACCCAACTCCATGAATTACTTGAGAAAGGCTTCATTCGCCCGAGAACCTCTCCTTGGGGCGCGCCAATCCTCTTCGTCAAAAAGAAGGACGGGTCGTTCAGGACGTGCATCGACTATCGGGAATTGAATAAGTTAACTATCAAGAACCGCTATCCCCTACCTCGCATCGACGATTTGTTTGATCAACTACAAGGTGCTACGTGTTTTTCGAAGATCGATCTACGTTCAGGTTACCATCAGCTACGTATTCAAGAAGAGGATATACCCAAAACCGCGTTTCGTACTCGATACGGCCATTACGAGTTCGTCGTCATGCCTTTTGGTCTAACAAACGCACCAGCGGTTTTCATGGATCTGATGAATCGCGTGTGTAAACCATATCTCGACCGTTTCGTCATCGTATTCATCGACGATGTCTTGATCTATTCCAAATCGAAAGCCGACCACGCGTAACATCTACGTTTGGTTCTCGAGTTACTCCAGGGGAACCAACTCTATGCCAAGTTCTCCAAGTACGAATTCTGGTTAGGGGAGGTTCAATTTCTGGGTCACATTGTAAATAGTCAGGGTATTCACGTCGATCCTGCGAAGATTGAAGCAGTCAAGAGCTGGGTTACGCCTAAGAACCCGCCCGAAGTCCGCTCTTTTCTCGGACTAGCGGGCTATTATCGACGATTTATCGAGGGATTCTCAAAGATCACTGTACCACTTACCTCTCTTACGCATAAGGACAAGCCTTTTGTTTGGGGAACTAAACAAGAGACTGCCTTTCAAACCCTTAAACACATGCTTTGCAATGCTCATGTTCTCACATTGCCCGACGGAAACAATGACTTTATTGTCTACTGTGACGCTTCCAACCTTGGTCTTGGTTGTGTTCTCATGCAACGGGACAAGGTTATAGCTTACGCATCTCGTCAGCTCAAAATCCATGAGAAAAACTATACAACCCATGATCTCGAGCTAGGCGCAGTTGTTTTTGCGTTAAAGATTTGGCGACACTACCTGTATGGTACTAAGTGTACGATCTTCACCGATCATAGGAGCCTACAACATATCTTTAATCAGAAGGAACTTAATATGCGTCAACGCCGATGGATAGAACTTCTCAATGATTACGACTGTGAGATTCGTTATCACCCAGGCAAGGCAAACGTTGTTGCCGACGCACTTAGCAGACGGAGCCACCTGCTTAGCACTCGTAATGTTCAAGCCCAGCACAACCTCGAAACTCTCATCCGCGACGCTCAACATGCATGTTTCAACGAACGCACCTTGAAGAAAGAAAGAATCTACGATGATGGAGCCCAACTTGTGAGCAAATCAAATGGGATATTCCACTTTTTAGACCGAATTTGGATTCCCAAGAGAACCAATTTGCGACAAATTCTGATGGACGAAGCCCATAAATCTCGGTATTCTATTCACCCCGGTGCCGACAAAATGTACCAGGACCTTCGTTATAAGTACTGGTGGCCGGGCATGAAAAGGGATATCGCTCTCTACGTCGGAAAATGCCTAACTTGTGCTAGAATCAAGGCTGAATATCAAAGACCCTCTGGCTTACTCGAACAACCACCAATTCCTATGTGGAAGTGGGAGAGCATAGCTATGGATTTCGTAACCAAGCTTCCACCCACGTCATCAGGTCACGACAGCATATGGGTTGTGGTCGACCGTTTGACTAAATCAGCTCACTTTCTGCCCATACGAGAAGACTACAAGGTAGAACGATTAGCCCGAATCTACACCGACGAGATCATTTGTAATCATGGGACGCCTCGTGACATCATCTCTGATCGTGATGATCGGTTTACTTCACGATTGTGGGAAACGTTTCAAACGGCACTCGGTACAACGCTTAATCTAAGTACTGCTTTCCACCCACAAACAGACGGTCAGACTGAAAGAACGATCCGTACTCTTGAAGACATGCTCCGTTCGTATGTTCTAGACTTCGGTGGTAATTGGGATAAACACCTGCCGTTAGTCGAATTCTCGTATAATAACAGCTATCATTCTAGCATCGAGATGGCACCTTTCGAGGCATTATATGGAAGAAGATGTCGGTCGCCTATTGTGTGGCACGAGATCGGTCATTCGCAACTAACTGGTCCTGAGCTATTACAAGAAACGACAGACAAAATTTTCCAAATCCGAGACAACCTGGTGAAAGCTCGGGATCGACAGAAAGTTTACGCCGATAAAAAGCGCAAGCCCCGTGAATTTGGCGTTGGTGACTACGTACTCCTAAAGGTATCACCTTGGAAGGGTGTGGTCCGATTCGGCAAGAAAGGGAAACTCGCGCCTCGATATGTTGGACCTTTTAAGATTCTGGAAAGGATCGGAAAAGTCACCTACAGACTCGAACTACCGGAGGAACCTAGCAACGTCCACCCGACTTTCCACGTGTCAAACCTCTGAAAGTGCATCGCCGACCCTGACTTACACGTCTCTCTAGACGATCTGCAAGTGAACGAAACATTACACTTCATGGAGAAGCCTGTCGAAATCATGGACCGTCAAACCAAGCAACTCAGGCGCTCACGCATTCCTATTGTGAAAGTCCGATGGGAAGGCAAACGAGGCGCAGAGTTCACTTGGGAACTCGAGAGCGACATGAAGGCTAAATACCCACAGTTGTTCTAGGAGAAAGTCTAGATAGAGAAAGTCCTCACGAGATTCACGACGGTTGTAACAGCTTCCAGCTTAATTTCGGGACGAAATTCCCTAAACAAGGGGAGGCTGTAACACCCCGTGTTTTCGTAAGTCAAAGTCAAAGTCAAGGTCAAAGTCAACGACCGATTTCGCGCAACTTGACTTGTAGAAATGTCTTTATTTTATTTATATTATGTGGAGTAAGTGTTGTTAATTGCAATAATCGATGAGTGTTAATCATATTTCAATCGACCTACGACTGTGAACTATAGGAAGTAACAATGCGATAAAGTTAATCAACTAACAATCAAGCTAAGTTACTCGAATCGACATCAATTCGCAACTCGAGCTACGTATTTTTACTTATCATTATACTTGTGTGTGTGCCTTACGTGTTAACTGTGCATGTTTAATTATGATATGTTGTGATAATCAAGCGAACTCAATCGAACTCGAAATCTAACGCAATCGAACTCGAACTCGAATCACAAATCAAACCAGGATAGATAGTGGAAAAGAGAGATTACGCTAGATACGAAGTGGTTGAGACTGAAAGTAATTTGACTAGGAAACCCTATCGAATTGAGCCGCGCGCAATCATAATCGAAATATCTGAAATCGTCACGCGAAACACTCTAAAGGGTGCAACCGATCGATCAGGCTCCCAGCCGATCGAACAGCCAGCCGAACGGACTGCTGTCCGATCGGACAGGCTGTCCGATCGAGCTGCCAGCCGATCGGCCAGCCCTTTCCTCTTTTGTCATCCTATAAATACCCCTGTCATTGTCATTCTTTCCACTTTTGGAAACCTCTGTTCGACCAGCACGCACAACTCGCCTTTTCTCATATTTCTCTCGATTCCGGTAAGTTTTCGTCCTAAATCTTGTACTTTCTTGATCTATACACGCTCCTACACCTTTCTATCTTTCAAATCTAAACTTTTAACCGTGAAATCATCAAGAATCAAGTGTTTTAGGATGATGTCATCATGGGTTCTTGAAGAACTTCATGTTTTGGCCTCAACCCACCAAGAATGACTCGGATCTAGCCGATTTCCACATAAACAAACAAGGATCTTTTATAGATCTGAACATATACATGGTGAAAAGGATTGAACTATGGGTTTTCCCAACTTTCTTCAACTCTTTTCACTCGAACCAGTGGAAACGGAACCTGAGCCGGTTTACAAAGCACTTCAGTGGTTCTTTGGCTCAAGATCTGGATTCTATCCACGAGGTTAACCGACTTCGGGTTAAATGTTAAACTTCGTTCCGAACAGACCACCGACCGGATTTGGGTGATTCCTGTCCGACCCGGGAAACCAAGTAAGAACGAGGCATCTATGGTTTTACTCGCTGTCAAAAATACCTCGATAAAACGACAAACAAACAGGATAACCAAGGTGTTAGACGCAAGGCTGATCAGGTTAGGATGCTGACCGATCGGACTGCTGTCCGAACGGACAGCCAGCCGATCGGATAAACCAGCCGATCGACTGGCCAGCCGATCGGCTAGCACATGGTCCCACATAATCAACTTGTTTTAAAGAATGGTATTGAATGAACTATTGTTTGATCGAACTACCGTCCGATTGGATTACTCTTCGGATCATGAGATACTATGCTTCAATACTTAATCAATTTTCAACATGTTTAATGCACTAGAAGTGCCACCCGATCGAACAGCCGTCCGATCAGGTGACACCCTGTTGTTCGATCGAACAGCAGTTGTGCTATTCGATCGACCAACCATCCGAACCATTGCATCACACTTTACATTCATTAAAGTCTTTGACTTGTTGACCTGTCCGATCGAACACCTGTCCGATTCAAAGAACTAAACCTTGAACTTCTGTTGAATGCCTAACCGATCGGTTTGCCGTCCGATCGAACAGCCGTCCGATCGACCGACCTGAAAGGCAAAGGTACGTCAATGTTTTCAAAATGCTACAACGAAAACTTCAAAGGACAAGCCATCAAACATAAACACATCCTTCTCAAAGGAAGGAACAATCCACTCGTACAGCCATCTGATCGGCCTACCGACCGACCGAACAGTAGACCGAACGGACTGTCAGCCGAACGGTCAACCGTTCAATCGAACTGCCGTCCGATCGACCAGCTGTCCGACTCCTCAATACTTGTTTTCCATTTTACGTTTCACTTATCGTTATGCTACCGAATCTATCCAGGCTAACCGTATTCGCTAAGCGCTCCCTTCAATCCATAAATCACTGTGAGTATACTCGATCCCTTTTTGCTTTAAGCACTTTTGGGTGTTACATACGTTACGAATATTCAAACTACAACTATCACACTACTCAAACTATTTAAACGCTATCCGTTAATGCATGTTATACGTGGCTTATGAATGCTTGTTTGTTATGTTTACACATGGAATGCTGTCAACCTGCCTTAGCAACGATAGTACTATAGTTTGGACTCAGCACCCGTTCACACGGGGGTTGTTAAAGATCTTTTACTTGCATGGATTACGGTGGTAATCATGTATTGCGAACTGCCTCAGACAGTCAACCCGCAGTCATTGGTATCAATGGATCTATGTCGATAACTAACGTGCTTCATTTCACTATGTGTACGTGCTGGTTATGCGTAAATGAATTCGAACTCTATATGCTATTATCAAATTTGTATGCTCACCCTTACATTATATGTATTGACTTTTATTTTAACGTATGTGACAGGTGCTTAGGATGCACATGTGGTAGGAAATTGAAGCTAGAATAAAGCTTTAGAGCCCAACAAATAGTTGTCTGTGGATAACGAACTAGGGGTCTCTAGAAGCAGATAAACAATTGCTACTTATTTAAATCTGAGTTGTCGGAACGGAATATTTGTCTTGATGTTTGTTTGTAATAATTATTTGACTGTTTGAGATACGGTATGGGACGTATTAGTTAAATTGAATAGTTTTGATAATTGTTGTGGAAACTTCTGGACAATCTGTTTCGCTCAGTGCCGCGCCTCGATGATTCCTCCATCGGTTGGGGTGTGACATTTCGCGCAACTTGACTCGTAGGAATTTCTTTATTTAATTCGTATTATGTGGAGTAAGTGTTGAAAATGACAATAATCGATGTGTGTTAATCATTAATCAATCGACTTATGACTCTGAATTATAGGGAGTAACAATGCGATAAAGTTAACTAATCAATAATCAAGCTATGCTAATCGAATCAACATCAAATCGCAACTCGAGCTACGAATTTTACTTGTTATTATACGTGTGTGTGTGCCTTACGTATTACCTGTACATGTTTATTTATGTTGTGTTGTGATAATCAAGCAAGCTCAATCGAGACTCGAAATCTAACTCGAAATGCAATCGAACTCGAATCGTGAACAAATTGTGATAAATGATGGAAAATAGATTATGCGAGGTATGAGTGTTTGGGACTGAAAGTAATTTGATTAGGAAACCCTATTGTATCGTACCGCTCGCAATAGAAATCGAAATATCAAAAATCGGCGCGCGAAACACTCGAAAAGTGCGACTGATCGATCAGGCTCCCAGCCGATCGAACAGCCAGCCGAACGGACTGCTGTCCGATCGGATAGGCTGTCCGATCGAGCTGCCTGGTCGATCGGCCAGCACTTACCCCTTTTGGCATCCTATAAATACCCCTGTCATTGTCATTCTTTCCACTTTTGGAAACCTCTGACCGACCAGCACGCTCAGCTCACCTTTTCGCAGATTCCTCTTGATTCCGGTAAGTTTTCGTCCTAATTCTTGTACTTTCTCGATCTATACACACTCTTACACCTTTCTATCTTTCAAATCTTAACTATTAACCGTGAGATCATCAAGAATCAAGTGTTCTAGGATGATGTCATCATGGGTTCTTGAAGAACTTCATGACTTGGCCTCAATCCACCAAGAATAGCTTGGATCTAACCGATTTCCACATAAACAAACAAAGATCTGTAGTAGATCTGAACTTATACACGATAAAAAAGGATTGAAAGAGGGATATTCCAAGTTTCTTTCAACTCTTTTACACTCAATGTCGTCAACCAATAGAAACGGGGTCTGTGACGTTTTGCAAATCACTTCAGTGGTTGTATGTCTCAGGATCCGTATTCTACCCACGAGGGTAACCGGTTACGGGTTAGACGTTAAACTCCGTTCCGAACAGTTCACCGGCCGGGTTTGGGTGATTCCTGCCCGTGCAGGGGAAACAAGAAAGAACGAGGATTCTATGGTTCGACCCGTTGTCAAAATACCTCGATATAACGACAAACAAACCAGAACAGCCAATTGTTAGACGAAAGGGCTTATCAGGTCAGGAAGCTGACCGATCGGACTACTGCCTGAACGGACAGTCAGCCGATCGGATAGTCAGCCGATCAACCAGGCCAGCCAATCGGCTATTACGTGGCCCCACACAATCAACTAACCTATTTTGAAGACTAGTATTGAACGAACTGCCGTTCAGTCGAACTACTGTCCGATCGGATTACTCTTCGGATCATGAGATACTATGCTTCAATACTTAATCGATTTTTCAACGTGTTCAATGTACTAGAAGTGCCACCCGATCGAACAACCGTCAGGTCAGGTGACACCCTGTTGTCCGATCGAACAGTAGTTGTGTTATTCGATCGATCAACTATCCGATCCATAGCACCACACTTTACATTTTCATTGAAAGTCTTTGACTAGTTGACCTGTCCGATCGAACATCTGTCCGATCGAACACCTGTCCGATCGAACATCTGTCCGATCGAACACCTGTCCGATCCAAAGACTAACAATTGCAATTCATTTGAATGCCTAACCGATCGGGTTGCCGGCCGATCGAACAGTTGTCCGATCGACCGACCTGAAAAAGTAAAGGTACTTCAAACTTTTCAAATACTACAATGAAAACTTCAAAAGTCAAACCATCATATACAAACACATACTTCTTATAGGAAGAAACAACCCACTCGAACAGCCATCTGATCGGCCTACCGACCGACCGGACAGCGAACCGAACGGTCAGCCGTCCGATCGAACTATCGTCCGATCGACCAGCTGTCCGACCCTCCAACACTTGTTTTCAGTTTTACGTTTCACTTATCATTATGCTACCGAATCTATTCAGGCTAACCGTACTCGCTAAGCGCTCCCTTCAATCCATTAATCGCTGTGAGTATACTCGATCCCTTTTTGCTTTAAGCACTTTTGGGTGTTACATACGTTACGAATATTCAAACTACAACTATCACACTACTCAAACTATTTGAACGCTAACCGTTAATGCATGTTATACGTGGCTTATGAATGCTTGTTTGTTATGTTTACACATGGAATGCTGTCTACCTGCCTTAGCAACGATAGTACTATAGTTTGGACTCAGCACCCGTTCACACGGGGGTTGTTAAGGATCTTTTACTTGCATGGATTACGGTGGTAATCATGTATTGCGAACTGCCTCGGGCAGTCAACCCGCAGTCATTGGTATCGATGGATCTATGTCGATAACTAACGTGCTTCATTTCACTATGTGTACGTGCTAGTTATGCATAAACGAATTCGAACTCTATATGCTATTATCAAACTTGTATGCTCACCTTTACATTATATGTATTGACTTTTATTTTAACGTATGTGACAGGTGCTTAGGACACACCTGTGGTAGGAATTTGAAGCTAGAATAAAGCTTTAGAGCCCAACAAATAGTTGTCTGTAGTGGTCGAACTAAGGGTCTCTAGAAGCAGATAAACAATTGCTCTATTTTGAAATCTGAGCTGTCAGAACAGAATATTTGCCTAATTTTTGTCTGTAATAATTTTTGTACTGTTTGAGATACGGTATGGGACGTATTATTTTAAATTGAATGGTATTGATAATTGTTATGGAAACTTCTGGACAATCTGTTTTGCTCAGTGCCATGCCCCGATGATTCCGCCATCGGTTGGGGTGTGACAGATTGGTATCAGAGCCATAACTATAGGGAATTAGGCAAGACTCGACCTAGTCCGGGTCAATGTCTTAGAAACCTAGTCTATAGTTAGGAACCAACAGACCGATTTGTGCATAACTAGTAGGAATTATGTACGAGCTAATTCCTCGCTATTCTCGTTTATGCTACACTATCACTACACACAATTTTACAGCTATAAGTAGGCAATAAGGTTGAGATTGGGTGTGAAAACCACGAACTCTCGACTGAATTGCTTAAGTTAATGCTGTTTTATCAACTTATCAATGGTTTCTTCTTTCTTTTCAATAACGAACGGGGGAAATTATACCAAAATCAGGAGTGAAACCCATATTTTGATGAATAATCTCTTCTATTTTATCAAAACAGGGACGAAGTGGTTAAGCCAGGGGTGAAACCCTAACCTTGACGACTTGTTCCGCGCATTTTACAAAACTCTCACCAAAGTTCGCCGGACTCCAACGACCTGAAGTTACAATAAGACCAACGGGATGTGTGCCAACGCCCAAGAATCGAGGCGAGGGCATATTCCTGGAAGTCGAACGTGTACAGCAGGTCCTTGTGAATAGTTGAATTACTTTGGTTAGTCGAAGTCTACTAGCCGCAGAAAATCTATTTCTCGAATTTTATGTGTTTCGATTTTGAGCCCGCAACTGCTGGTTCTGATAATTCGTCGATTTTTATAAGTTTATATGTGTCTTACCTGTCTATGTGTTTAAATTTTTGGAAATTTACTCGATTTTGCTTTCACTTCGATCGACACATACGACTCGCATTGCTTTTCTATCTCAAACCGCTAACAAATCGTTGGATTGTGGACAACCTTAGGCTATGGTACGCTATTCGGTATACTAAAACGCGATCGCCATGGTCGAATAATCGCAAACTTTGAATGCTAGGTTTTGTATTCTGAGGCAGTCGGAATACTCTGTGTGTTTCTATATGCTCCTATATGCCTCTTGTGTGAAAAATGCTTCTTTGCTCTACGTGCTTAGGTATTATGTGATTATGTGCTCTACGTGCTTATGTGATTCGTGCTCTATGTGTTATGTGAACACGTAAATGTACGTGTTACTGAGCTTTAGTAAGTAGTAAACGTGTGAGGTGAGATTCGAATACAATGTGTTGAGTTCCGTGGCGATGTCTATTGCAGACAATGTCGTCTGGATCCCGTCATGCACTTTCTTGTCAAGAAAAGAGAGACAGACGTCTTGCTTCCATCATCGCTAAAAGCGTAGCAAAGGCTGTGAGTGATGTCTATGAGAATGCCAGCAAATCGTCTGAGGAATCAAGAACCGACGCTCCCAAAGCTGCCGCAAGGCCTTTCAGCTTCAAGCAATTCAAGTCTTGTGGGCCAAAAGAATTAACTAGCGAAGGAGGTCCTACCGCATTATTTCACTGGTTTGATTCCATTGAGGTTACTCTGCGACAGAGTGGTTGCCCTGATGACCTCCGTACTCTGAATGCTACCGGCGTTTTCCAGTCCCGTGCACTAGACTGGTGGACGGCCGAGAGGAACAAGCGAGGGAACGATGCAGCCTACGGTCTATCGTGGGACGAGCTCAAGGAAGTTATGCTAGAGGAATTCTGCCCTCCTCACGAACGTCAAAAGCTAGAAGATGAATTTTGGCACATACAGCAAAAGGATGGTGACAATGCTGGTCTTACTGCTCGTTTCAAACAGCTCAGCATTATCTGTCCCGATCAAGTCAAGACTCCAGACATGGCAATCAAGAAGTACATCCGGGCCCTGCCCGACTGCGTTGCTGATTTCGTGCAAGCGGCTAAGACTGCGACGATCGAGGAAACTTATCTACTGGCCGCTGAAATCAATGACAAGCAGGTTAAGGCTGGGGTCTGGGAAAAGACTTCGAAGCATCTGCATCAAGCTACCGCTACCGCACCAACTGCTGAACCCACCTCATCAAGCAACAAGAGAAAGAATAGCTCCAGCAACAAGAACTGTGCGATCACTGCTGCACCGATTCAAGCTGTACCTGCCCAACAGCGTTAAGTAGCGGCGCCTGTGGCCAATGCACCGCCTGCAAAGCGTGCATACACTGGACCACACCCGCTCTGCCCTACTTGCACCTACCACCACCCAACTGCCATTGCCTGCCGTTACTGTGCTCATTGCAACGTATACGGCCATTTCACTGCCAACTGCCGTATTCGCCAAGCTCCTGCCAATCAAGCTATACTCACTGCCCCACAGGGTCAACAAGCTCCTCCGGCACCCGCAGTCAAAGCCAGAGCCTGCTTCGCATGTGGAGACCCAAACCATTTCACCAACATGTGCCCAAACAGGATTGTGAAGCAAGAGCCGCAGCCACAGCAACAACAACAACAGCCGCAACAACAACAGGCCGCACATGCCAGAACTTTCAACCTCAACATGTGTCAAGCCCAGGCCGACAACAACGTGGTCAATGGTACGTTCCTTGTGAATGGTATTTATGCTTCATGTTTGTTTGATACTGGAGCCGATAACTGCTTTGTTTCGTTCGAATTTGAGAAACTCCTTAGTCGTAAACGTTCCCAACTCTCATCGGCATTTGATGTTGAAGTCGCTACCGGAAGAACCGTCGCCGTCAATTCCGTTATCCGTGATTGTACTCTTGAGCTCAACAATCACATCTTCCCAATTGACCTTATTCCGATGCAACTCGGAAGTTTTGTCATCATAGTAGGCATGGACTTTCTTCGCGAAAACCATGCTGAAGTTGTATGCTACAACAAGATGATTCGATTCTCGCTCGCAAATGGTGACTTATTGTGTGTTTACGGGGATACTACTTCAAAGGGGCTCAAGCTTATGTCATGCGTGCAAGCCAGCAAGTATCTCCGCAAGGAATATAGGGCTTTCTTGGCTAACATTGTAGTAGCGGAGAAGGAAAAGAAAGAGAAGAAGGAAGTGAAAGACGTTCCTGTGGTTCGAGAATTTCCTAATGTTTTTCCAGAGGATCTTCCCGGACTACCGCCAAGTCGTGACATCGACTTTCGTATCGACCTCATTCCTGGAGCCAATCCTATTGCCAAAGCTCCTTACCGACTCGCGCCGACCGAAATGCGCGAACTCTCAACACAACTCCAGGAATTACTTGAGAAAGGCTTCATTCGCCCGAGCACCTCTCCTTGGGTCGCGCCAATCCTTTTCGTCAAAAAGAAGGACGGGTCATTCCGGATGTGCATTGACTACCGGTAATTGAATAAGTTAACTATCAAGAACCGCTATCCCCTACCTCGCATCGATGATTTGTTTGATCAACTACAAGGCACTACGTGTTTCTCCAAAATCGACCTACGTTCAGGATATCATCAGCTACGTATTCAGGAGGAGGATATACCCAAAACTGCGTTTCGTACTAGTTACGGCTACTACGAATTCGTTGTCATGCCTATTGGTTTAACCAACGCACCAGCGGTTTTCATGGATCTGATGAATCGCGTGTGTAAACCATATCTCGACCGTTTCATCATCGTATTCATCGACGATGTCTTGATTTATTCCAAATCGAAGACCAAACATGCGCAACATCTACGTTTTGTTCTCGAGTTACTCCAGGGGAACCAACTCTATGCCAAGTTCTCCAAGTGTGAATTCTGGTTAGAGGATGTTCAGTTTCTGGGTCACATTGTTAATAGTCAAGGTATTCACGTTGATCCTGCAAAGATTGAAGCTGTCAAGAGCTGGGTTACACCTAAGAACCCGACTGAAGTGCGCTCTTTTCTCGGACTAGCGGGCTATTATCGACGATTTATCGAGGGATTCTCAAAGATCGCTGTACCACTTACCTCTCTCACGCATAAGGACAAGCCTTTTGTTTGGGGAACTAAACAAGAGACTGCTTTCCAAACCCTCAAGCGCATGCTTTGCAATGCTCCTGTTCTCACATTGCCCGACGTAAACAATGATTTCATTGTCTACTGTGATGCTTCCAACCTTGGTCTTGGTTGTGTTCTCATGCAACGGGACAAGGTCATAGCTTACGCATCTCGTCAGCTCAAAATCCACGAGAAGAACTATACAACCCATGATCTCGAGCTAGGCGCAGTTGTTTTTGCATTAAAGATTTGGCGACACTACCTGTATGGTACCAAGTGTACGATCTTCACCGATCATAGGAGCCTACAACACATCTTTAATCAGAAGGAACTTAACATGCGTCAACGCCGATGGGTAGAACTTCTCAACGATTACGACTGTGAGATCCGTTATCACCCAGGCAAGGCGAATGTTGTTGCCGACGCACTTAGCAGACGGAGCTATCTGCTTAGCACTCGTAATGTTCAAGCCCAACGCAATCTCGAAACCCTCATCCGCGATGCTCAACATGCATGTTTTAATGAACGCATCCTGAAGAAAGAAAGAATCTACCACGATGGAGCCCAACTTGTGAGCAAATCGAATGGGATATTCCACTTCCTAGACCGAATTTGGATTCCCAAACGAACTGAATTGCAACAGATTTTGATGGACGAAGCCCACAAGTCCTGGTATTCTATTCACCCCGGTGCTGATAAAATGTACCAGGACCTTCGTTATAAGTACTGGTGGCCGGTTATGAAAAGAGATATCGCTCTCTACGTCGGAAAATGCCTTACTTGTGCTAGAGTCAAGGCTGAACATCAAAGACCCTCTGGCTTACTCGAACAACCACCAATTCCCATGTGGAAGTGGGAGAGCATAGCCATGGACTTTATAACCAAGCTACCGCACACATCATCAGGTCACGAAAACATTTGGGTTGTGGTCGACCGTTTGACTAAATCAGCTCACTTCTTACCAATACGAGAAGACTACAAGGTAGAACGATTAGCCCGAATCTACACCGACGAGATCATTTGTAATCATGGAACGCCTCGTGACATCATCTCTGATCGTGATGCTCGGTTTACCTCGCGACTGTGGGAAACGTTTCAAACGGCACTCGGTACATCGCTTAATCTAAGTACCGCTTTCCACCCACAAACCGACGGTCAGACTGAAAGAACGATTCGTACTCTTGAAGACATGCTCCGCTCGTGTGTCTTAGACTTCGGTGGTAATTGGGATAAATACCTGCCGTTAGTCGAATTCTCGTATAACAACAGCTACCATTCTAGCATCCAAATGGCACCATTCGAGGCATTATATGGAAGAAGATGTCGATCGCCTATTGTGTGGCACGAGATCGGTCATTCGCAATTAACCGGTCCTGAGTTACTACGAGAAACGACAGACAAAATTTTCCAAATTCGAGACAACCTGGTGAAAGCTCGGGATCGACAGAAAAGTTACGCCGATAAAAAGCGCAAGCCCCGTGAGTTTGACGTTGGTGACTACGTACTCCTAAAGGTATCACCTTGGAAGGGCGTAGTCCGATTCGGCAAGAAAGGGAAACTCGTGCCTCGATATGTTGGACCTTTTAAGATTCTGGGAAGGATCAGAAAAGTCGCCTACAGACTCGAATTGCCGGAGGAACTTAGTAATGTTCACCCGACTTTTCACGTGTCAAACCTCCGAAAGTGCCTCGCCAACCACGATTTACATGTTCCTCTAGACGATCTACAAGTGAACGAAACATTACACTTCGTGGAAAATCCTGTCGAAATCATGGATCGTCAAACCAAGCAACTCAGACGCTCACGCATTCCTATTGTGAAAGTCCGATGGGAAGGCAAACGAGGCGCAAAGTTCACTTGGGAACTCGAAAGCGACATGAAGGCTAACTACCCGCAACTGTTTAAAGAGAAAGTCAAGAAAGAGAAAGTTCTCAAACGTGATTCACGGTGATGTACAACTTCTAGCTTAATTTCGGTACGGAATTTCCTAAACAAGGGGAGGCTGTAACACCCCGTGTTTTCACAAGTCAAAGTCAAGTCAAGGTCTATGTCAACGACCGATTTCGCGCAACTTGACTCGTAGGAATTTCTTTATTTAATTCGTATTATGTGGAGTAAGTGTTGATAATGACAATAATCGATGTGTGTTAATCGTTAATCAATCGACTTACGACTGTAAATTATAGGGAGTAACAATGCGATAAAGTTAACTAATCAATAATCAAGCTATGCTAATCGAATCAACATCAAATCGCAACTCGAGCTACGAATTTTACTTGTTATTATACATGTGTGTGTGCCTTACGTGTTACCTGTGCATGTTTATTTATGTTGTGTTGTGATAATTAAGCAAGCTCAATCGAGACTCGAAATCTAACTCGAAATGCAATCGAACTCGAATCGTGAACAAACTGTGATAAATGTTGGAAAATAGATTATGCGAGGTATGAGTGTTTGGGACTGAAAGTAATTTGATTAGGAAACCCTATCGTATCGTACCGCTCGCAATAGAAATCAAAATATCAAAAATCGGCGCGCGAAACACTCGAAAAGTGCGACTGATCGATCAGGCTCCCAGCCGATCGAACAGCCAGCCGAACGAACTGCTGTCCGATCGGACAGCCTGTCCGATCGAGCTGCCTGGCCGATCGGCCAGTACTTACCCCTTTTGGCATCCTATAAATACCCCTGTCATTGTCATTCTTTCCACTTTTGGAAACCTCTGACCGACCAGCACGCTCAGCTCACCTTTTCGCAGATTCCTCTCGATTCCGGTAAGTTTTCGTCCTAATTCTTGTACTTTCTCGATCTATACACACTCCTACACCTTTCTATCTTTCAAATCTTAACTTTTAACCGTGAGATCATCAAGAATCAAGTGTTCAAGGATGATGTCATCATGGGTTCTTGAAGAACTTCATGACTTGGCCTCAATCCACCAAGAATAGATTGGATCTAACCGATTTCCACATAAACAAACAAAGATCTGTAGTAGATCTGAACTTATACACGATGAAAAAGGATTGAAAGAGGGATATTACAACTTTCTTTCAACTCTTTTACACTCAATGCCGTCAACCGATAGAAACGGGGTCTGTGGCGTTTTGCAAATCACTTCGGTGGTTGTATGGCTCAGGATCCGTATTCTACCCACGAGGGTAACCGGTTACGGGTTAGACGTTAAACTCCATTCCGAACAGTTCACCGGCCGGGTTTGGGTGATTCCTGCCCGTGCAGGGGAAACAAGTAAGAACGAGGATTCTATGGTTCGACCCGTTGT
The DNA here is from genome assembly GCA_030545235.1 of Helianthus tuberosus. Lineage (NCBI taxonomy): Eukaryota > Viridiplantae > Streptophyta > Magnoliopsida > Asterales > Asteraceae > Helianthus > Helianthus tuberosus. The sequence continues at coordinate 24,864,303 of CM060432.1, forward strand.
CAAAATACCCCGATATAACGACAAACAAACCAGAACAGCCAATTGTTAGACGAAATGACTGATCAGGTCAGGAAGCTGACCGATCGGACTACTGCCCGAACGGACAGTCAGCCGATCGGATAGTCAGCCGATCGACCAGGCCAGCCGATCGGCTAGCACGTGGCCCCACACAATCAACTAACCTATTTTGAAGACTAGTATTGAACGAACTGCCGTTCGATCGAACTGCTGTCCGATCGGATTACTCTTTGGATCATGAGATACTATGCTTCAATACTTAATCGATTTTTTCAACATGTTCAATGCACTAGAAGTGCCACCCGATCGAACAGCCGTCCGATCAGGTGACACCCTGTTGTCCGATCGAACAGCAGTTGTGTTATTCGATCGATCAACTATCCGATCCATAGCACCACCCTTTACATTTTCATTTAAAGTCTTTGACTAGTTGACCTGTCCGATCGAACACCTGTCCGATCCAAAGACTAACCATTGCAATTCATTTGAATGCCTAACCGATCGGGTTGCCGGCCGATCGAACAGTCGTCCGATCGACCGACCTGAAAAAGTAAATGTACTTCAAAGTTTTCAAATACTACAACGAAAACTTCAAAAGTCAACCCATCATACACAAACACATACTTCTTATAGGAAGAAACAATCCACTCGAACAGCCATCCGATCGGCCTACCGACCGACCGGACAGCGAACCGAACGGTCAGCCGTTCGATCGAACTACCGTCCGATTGACCAGCTGTCTGACCCTCCAACACTTGTTTTCCGTTTTACGTTTCACTTATCGTTATGCTACCGAATCTATTCAAGCTAACCGTACTCGCTAAGCGCTCCCTTCAATCCATTAATCGCTGTGAGTATACTCGATCCCTTTTTGCTTTAAGCACTTTTGGGTGTTACATACGTTACGAATATTCAAACTACAACTATCACACTACTCAAACTATTTGAACGCTAACCATTAATGCATGTTATACGTGGCTTATGAATGCTTGTTTGTTATGTTTACACATGGAATGTTGTCTACCTGCCTTAGCAACGATAGTACTATAGTTTGGACTCAGCACCCGTTCACACGGGAGTTGTTAAGGATCTTTTACTTGCATGGATTACGGTGGTAATCATGTATTGCGAACTGCCTCGGGCAGTCAACCCACAGTCATTGGTATCGATGGATCTATGTCGATAACTAACGTGCTTCATTTCACTATGTGTACGTGCTGGTTATGCGTAAACGAATTCGAACTCTATATGCTATTATCAAACTTCTATGCTCACCTTTACATTTTATGTATTGACTTTTATTTTAACGTATGTAACAGGTGCTTAGGACGCACATGTGGTAGGAATTTGAAGCTAGAATAAAGCTTTAGAGCCCAACAAATAGTTGTCTGTAGTGGTCGAACTAAGGGTCTCTAGAAGCAGATAAACAATTGCTCTATTTTGAAATCTGAGTTGTCGGAACAGAATATTTGCCTAGTTTTTGTCTGTAATAATTGTTGTACTGTTTGAGATACGGTATGGGACGTATTATTTTAAATTGAATGGTATTGATAATTGTTATGGAAACTTCTGGACAATCTGTTTCGCTCAGTGCCATGCCACGATGATTCCGCCATCGGTTGGGGTGTGACAAGGTCTTTCATTTCAGAAATCGATTGTATAAGATAAAGATGACAGTTGATTCTCTGGGTTTCTTGCTATCAAATATTGACGATCCAACATGGCTTTGCCATGCTCGTATAGGACATCTTAACTTCGAGACATAGAAGAAACTTAGCACCAAACGAATGGTATGTAGTATGCCTCATATTAATTAGCCTACTAATATTTGATGCATGTTGAAGTAATATAACTAGCTCTAGGTATGTCATAGGCACAGGGCTAAAGATTAGTACGTTTAGAACCGACTATGGTGGAGAATTCACATTAACTGAGTTGAATGCTTGGTTTGACTTGCAAGTTATTCGAGATCACCTTACAACTCCCTATCCAATCCAATCCAACAAAACAAAGTGGTAGAGAGACGAAATCGTACAATAATAGGTAATGTGTGTTGAAGCAAATGGAAGTGCTCAAAAGTTTTCAGGTGAAACAACTAAGCATGTGATTTATGTTCTAAAGAAAGTCCAACTAAAGTGCTCACTTCAAAAATGCAATACGAGGTATTACTAAACTGAAAACGTAATTTTGAATATCTAAGAGCTTTCAGTTGTGTAGGTTTGGCAACAGATCCTAAAGTCAATCAACAAAAGTTAAACGATAGAGGAAAACCAATTGTGTATTTGGTTCAAAACAAAGATTAAAGGCCTTTTATATGTATGACTTGGTTTCAAGGAATATATGTGTATGAAGAATGGTTGATTGTATTGGAAATCGTAGTTTGTCGTGGGATTGAAAGGAGACCGAGATAAAGAACTTTACGGTTTAGTTTGACTCCAAATCTGAACCGAGCCCTAATAGGTTAAACGAGTCAACCGTACCCACTACTAGAGATATTCTAGTGGCGGAAACCTCAACCACGACATAACCGGGCGGTGCCGCAAGCCCAACGACCCTAGTCACACACGAATCACTACCGTATGTGGCGGCGGGAGACCAAACAACCCCTGGTGGCAACATGGGTTCATTCTGAGTCAAGGTATGTTGTGAGTTATATTGCTAGCTAGACTCCCCCTATACGTCAATCGTCGAGACCAAAAGTTCTCTCGGTAAAGTTCTTGGATTATTTTATACATGACGAGTATCAATCGAGGTGAAACCAAGCAGGGCCGTTCCTAGGTTTTTGGAGACCCTAAGCGAACTTCGAAGTGGAGGCCTTTTTTTGCAAAATTACCCATTCAACATATTTAGTAACAAAACCCTCCTCCTTTACCAGGGCTTGGGACCGACAATTATAAACTAAAAAGTTTATAGTTGGCGAAGTTAATTTTTTTTTGTTGATCCGCTTTTAACGCATTCGTCCCATTTCCTATCTTCTTCTTGATTGGTATTTTCTATTTAGACTTGTGTGTGATCGATGTAAGTAGAGATATGAAGATATGTGTATATTTGTGATAAGCTGATAATGATTTTAAATCATCTCTAAATTGGGGCATAGTAAACTATGAGAAAGACCATTACATATGTAGGCAGTAACTAAACTACAAGATACCGGTATTTCACAACCAAGATCATCCATGACTATATGCTTCAAAGCTTATTATGACAACTTAAGGTGTAACGGCAGCAGCAGCATCCTCTTTCAATATAGCAAGGGGCCTGGCTGGGCTTGGTTTTGTACCAAACATTGCTACATTTGACTGCCAGTTACAAGTTTAAAGTTAAAGTGAGTTTAAATAATGTTTTAGCATGGTGGGTAAAATCACGATACTGACCCTTATCAGTTCTAAATCGATTTGACATTGGTAAAATATAACTAAAGCCTAGTGCCTAAATAACAAGATCAGGTCAACAAACAACCAAGCCTAGTGCTTAAACAACTAATGATTCAGAAAAATAGCAACTCATGAAAGAAGGATGAGGATATCAGATCTAACCTGTGCCACACCCACACTGCCACAAATCGAATCAACGCCTGCCACTGCCACAAATCGAAGAACTGAATAAGCCCTAATTCCCGAATCAATCAACGTCTGCCACAAATTAATCAACGCCTGCCACTGCCACAAATCGAAAAAAAAGAACTGAATCGATCGAACAACAGATTCTATTTAATCGAAGAACTGATTTATCAGTAAGCACACGGTAATCAAATGGAAGAACTAATTTATCAGTAAGAAGTGATCGAACAGATGGTTTGTTTGTAATCGAACAACAGAGGGTTTGGTTGTAATCGAACAACAGTGATTTAATCAATAAGGAGTGTCGAACAACAGTTACAGTAGATGGTTTGTTTAATTGTTTGTAATCGAACAATAGAGGGTTTGTTTAACAGTGATTTAATCAGTAAAAGAAGCCCTAATAAATCGAAGAAATAGCCGTTAGTGGAATGGTAATTACTTACCGACGATTCAGTCTTCAATTGCATCATCACCGCCGCCTGATTGAAGAACCAAATGATGTACAGCAGCAGCGACCGTCCATCCTCCAATACATTGATACATGCGCGTCCGGTGTTTTGTTGTGTGAGGCCTTTTGTGTTTTTTTTTAAACTGAAAACGGGCCTTTCAAGTTATGGACTGTTTCTTATAAAACTAAAATTGGGCTTACTACAGAAAAAACCCACAATAAATTTGAGGCCTTCCAATTTGGGTGGCCCTAGGCCTGTGCCTAGGGTCCAAAGCCCATTGGACCGGCCCTGAAACCAAGGAACTATTATTAGCAACTATGGATGAGCCGATAAGCTATTCGCAAGCAAAAGATAATAAGATTCGGATAATTTTAAAAATGAGTATCTTTTGAAAATGAGTTATTAGTTTAATTTAATTAGCTAATTTATTAGATATAATAAATTAATCAATTATGTAAATTTACCCCTATACCTTACAATAACATTAAATACAAATGTTAAGTGAAACATTCTTATCAATTTAAACTAATTCTTCCTATTTTAACAAAGATTTTTTTTCACATTTAAACATTTACTACGTATATAGCTAATTACAAGTTTTAACCTTTATCTTTACCAACTATATTAGATATTCTTCATGCAGTTATTTTGTTCAAGTTAAGACCTTTATGTTAAAGACCGTCTATTAACTCGTTAAATACAAAAATATAAAAATCATGTGAGAGTATTTATATAACTTTTCCAATCCGACAATCCCCTTGAAAAAACTTCAAATAACTAAACATCTTATTTTAGTGTTATTAAATTGAAGGGCCTATTTTATTACCAATGAAAGAAATTACTAACATCTTATTATATTTTTTCCCATTGTAAATGATACGAAAAGAAATTATAATATAACATCTTATTATAATTTTTTCCCATAAATGACTGGAAAAAGAAATTATAATATATTCAAGATAATTAGGAGTCCTTGTATTGCAAAACAAAATAGACAATTGTGTTTAACCTGTCAAACCCACTGCCAGCTGGTTCATGGTTGCACGCACTCTGCATTAATTGATAGATAAAATATATTCAAGATACTTATGAGTCCTATTTCCTTTGTGTGGTCCTTGTACTAGGCTACACGACAAATCTTGAGTCGACAAATACATGAGTGTCCATAAGCTAATTATGATATTTCATTGTTATGGAACCATTGCTAAACATAGAATTAGGTTTATATAACAATGTAACAATATAAATTTAAACACTTAATTATCTAGCCATCTTTATAGACACGTCTCGACACGCATCAGGCGACATCTTTGTCCTGATAAGGATAGCCCTTCATCTTGAGTTTAATTAAGGTTCCCTGGTTCCGCCACGCCTTATATTTATTACACTAATGATTTTAATTGTAAACCAATATGATACTTCGACGATTATAAAATTCTAGTTAGGGACGAACCCATTAATAATAGACAGGATCATACGACTTTTTTTTAATTGTATGCAACGTGTACTACCAAAAATTGATTGACACTATACTTTTTATAACCACATAAAAATAATTCTTAAAGATTAATAGCAATGGTTACTCATAAAAGTTGCCAATGAACTTGTGGTCCAGTGGTGGAAAGTGCTTGAGTTCTCAAATGAGGCTCAGGTTCGATCCCCATGCACACTACAAGTGAGGTGGTAAGGTTTACCCACCTTGCTGGGGGTTTTGACCGGGGTCACGGGTTCGAGTCTGGCCGTCTGGATTAAGTTTCCACGAGTTGCGAGAAAGGGCTCCGCACTGCACTCCCTCTCATTCGAACCCGGGTGGTTGTGCTTCCAATAAAAAGGGTTGAAGCGCAGTCGGTAGTAGGTTTCCAATCGATATAAACCTTTCAAAAAAAAATCTCATAATAAAAGTTGTCAACCTTGTTTCCCTAGATTAATTGTTAGGTTCAAACCTCACTTGAAACTAGCGGTTGCAATCATGATCTATTCTTTAAAGAATGAGTTCATTTGGGTCATCTGGAATTAGAAACGATAATTTAGGTCTATCAAAATAGACAAGCTTAAAATAGAAAACTATTATATATAAAACTTGTTAGTTAATTTAAAAAGAGACCAAATGCTTTAGCACAATCAATGACCATTGCTTGTGTCCACCACGGCACCACCTACTCATTCATTGGCAAAGCTTTGCCCCCCCCCCCCCCCCCCAATTTTTCCGAAACCGGGGGTGGAAACGCATAACACTACGCATCGAAAAGTTCGAGGGGTCGGGCGCCCCCTCGGAAGCCTTCTAAGTTGCGCCCCTGTACTCATTGTCACCGACAACAAGGTTACATACACTCCACCACCACGCCGACACAGCAACCATCACCTCCGCCTCCACTTCCTCGTAGTTGTGACATCGTTACCACCCTCACAACAACTACCTCCACCGTTGCCACTAGGCACCATATAAATACTGTGGGTGAACATATTTTGATTCTTTCTTCTAATTAAAACAAATCGTTTCAACCCGACTTTTTTTGCCGAAACCTGTTTTAACCCGAACCAAATTTATACTTTTCAAAACGACTCGTTTGGACCTGAAATCATTTTGTCCAGAATATGTTTCGACCCAAGGGGCGGGAGTTTGAAGCCGGGCGTGGGGCGGGCTAGCGATCCTATGTGGCGGGCTCCTATTCGATTTGTTGGCCATGTCATAGCGGGGCGGGGTAATTTAAATTTTAAATTGTAACCGTTTGGCCAAGCCAAGCGGTCACCCCAACATGTCAACATCCACTATAAATATAACCCCAACCCCACCAGCTACCCCAACCCAAACCATCGCTGTCCACCGCTACCCCAACCAAAACCCACTTGATCGAACCCGCTACCCCACCGGCTACCCCAACCCAAACCATCGATGGCCTCTTGGACCCACGAAGAAGAGCTAGCTCTCGTCACAAGCGTCATTGACGCAATGAAGGGGCGACAACCCGGTCAAACACGATATTGGCCGGAAACCTTTGCAAGCTACCGACATAACGTCGGACACGACCGGCACAACTTAAACGCGTGCCAACATAAATGACGCGAGCTACGGCCGAAGCTTGATCGTTTCAAGGCCTACTACGAAGCCGTTCCGAGCGGTGAGTTAAGCCACGAGGACCGGGTGGCGGTGGCGAACATTGAGTTTCGGGGCAAGGAGCGAAGGCCGTTCGACAAGCTCGCGCTTTTTGAAATTTACCTAATGCTCTAGGTTTTTTTTTTTTTTGTAATCGTTTTTAGGTTTTTTTGTAATTTTTAGGAATTATGTAATTTTTAAGAATTTAATAAAATTTTAGGCTTTTTTTTAATGTTGTGTGTATTTTTTTTATTTTTTGTAATTTTTTTTTAATAAACTGCCAAGCCATGCCCCAACCCAAGCCCCACCATACCCCACGGACACGTCACTCACCAGTGGGGGGGCTCGAACTCCACGTATCAACTCATGCCTACAACCCAAGCCCCACCATACCCCACGGTCTAAATATAAACAAAGCTAACTCAATATACACTCAGGCCTAGGGTGAAAATTAATTTGGAGGCGCTTTTCATAAGATAATACTCCCTCCGTCCCTATTTAGATGTCATCGGACCCACATTCACACAATTTAAGAAATAGTTGAGTATTTTATTTTTTGGGTTGTAAAATGACAATAATGTCCTTAGAAATGACAATTAAATTGGGACAACAAAAAGTGTAAATTTGGACATTTAAAATGGGACGGAGGGAGTATAATCCAAGGCCGTGAATATATAAAAAAACAAATAATTACCTTTCACAAATCACATGATAAATTAAATTCAGAAAGCTATAGAGATAACTCGATTCGTATTTTATCAACTAGTTAATTATAAGAGTAAAATGCACGGATAGTCCATGTGGTTTTGCAAAGTTTCAGCTATAGTCCCCAGCTTTTGGAAATTACACTCATAGTCCCTGTGGTTTGACCAGTTGTTACTCGGATGGTCCCTAGTGTGGATGGGGGTTAGTTTTCTCAGTTAATTGGATGTGAAATTACCAAACTACCCTTCTCATTAAAATAACAAATTCTAAGAGGCCCCACCATCCAACCCCACCCCAACCCCATCACTACCAATGTTGCATTTACATATTTCCAGGCCAAAGTGTGTTCCATCTTGTATATAGTCGATCCCTTTTCTGGAGTTTTCTGATATTTTCCTATCGAATAATAGTCACATGACTATATGCAAGATGGATCGACTATATGCATTATGAAGAGACTGATTCCAAAGATCTAAAGACAAACCCTAATTGTAATAATTGTCAATAGATTGGGGATTTATGATTATATGGGAATAAAGACAGTGAAAAAGGTTGACTAAAACCTTGGAGAGTTGACCTTTGTTGACAAAACGTTGAACGGAGTTAGAGATAGAACCCTTAGTGAGTTGGTGCCGTGGAGAGCTCCGGCTTCTTTATCGAGGAGCCAGACATCAGAACCGGCAACCGCCGCCAGTTGAGCTATGCCGGAGCCTATCTGGCCGGCGCCGATCACTCCGACAACCTTGAATTCCGCCGTACAGTCAATGTTGAATACCGATTTTATCACTTAGCACACGATTGTCTATTTATTTTTGGAAGATGGCGTTAAAATCACCGATTAGTTAGGAATTGTACACTAGAACTTAAGGGGGTGGTGGGCTGAAGGTGACGATAGAGGTGGTGGTTGTGGGTTTAAGGTGGAGGTGATGATAGATTTTAGAGAGAGATAGAGAGTGGGGAAGAAGATGAGGGGGCCACCAATCTTTATATCTTTCTTAGTTTTTTTAATTAGTTAGGGGTAGTTTAGTCATTTCGCACACATTTAACAAAGAAAACTAACCCCCATCCACACTAGGGACCATCCGAGTAACAACTGGTCAAACCACAGGGACTATGAGTGTAATTTCCAAAAGCTGGGGACTATAGCTGAAACTTTGCAAAACCACAGGGACTATCCGTGCATTTTACTCTAATTATAATTTAAAGGAATCATTAATGAAAAATAACTATTTTATTAAGGAAAAATTACAAGTTTTGTCCTTTATTTTTATATTATATTTCAGTCGGTGTCCTTTTCAACGAATGTTGACACATTTTGCCCTTTATAGGGAATTTTGTTGCACGTATTGTCCTTTAACCCTAACCCATTTAAATTTTCTTGTTAAATCTGGTTACCCAAGGGTATTTTAGTCTTTTTATTTATTTTTACTTTGTTGCAGCAGTTGTTGATGCAACTCCAAAGGTTGCTGAAACTACGAGTGATTGGGTTCTGCATTGGTTTCAATTTGAGGGAAAAATTAGGGTTTGAAATCGTGTAGGTGGTGTTACAATATTACTTTCCATTTTTTACAACACGGAAGAGATAACATTTTAGTTTTGTTTCTTCCCATATTAGCTGCACCTGGTAAATCGACAAGGACTACATCCAAGTTATCATGCCATTCTCCCTTATTTCATGGGTTCGATTCCCACAAATGGGGGTTTTCCCAGATTTATTGGGTTTTCTACTGAATTGGTGTATAGACATTATTGCGTAGTGGAGATGGATATGATCGGGTGGTTCTGCTGGTGGCACGATAATACTTCAGTGGTCCGTCAGTGATCCAAATTTCCATTAGAGCATTTATAATCACCAGATGGGACAAACATGGGCCGGAGGATAAACGAAGCCCGGGGTGCCCGGCATCCGTGGATTTTTGGCGCGTAGTGTTAAGTTTTCCAAAAATTTGTTTTTTTAGTGTAAATAAAAGTACGGCCTTCAACCATTTTGATTTCTAGAGCCTGGCCCACATTGAGTTTCCGTTCAAGCTCCGCTACTGGGACAAAACATGTACACCCAAGTGTAAAAAACATAAAAATGGCACGAGGGTTCAACAGGGAACACTAAAAAGTAAGGGCTCCGGGGAACCATGTTTTTTTTGAACGGTGACTTTCTTTTTGAGTGACCCAGTGTCACACCGCCTAATCGGCGGCCCTAGCCAAGTCTGCCTAGACTTAGGTTGTCTTAACCGGGCCCGCGCTGGGTTGGCCAGACTTGGTTACGGCGTTCCCCCGGAACCGTACTGCCTCCATATCAATTTTTTGAAAAAAAAAACTCGAAGCTTTTGCATATAAATACATGTAGAAGCCTTTTTAATAAAAAGATTCAAAAAACTAAAAAAAAAAAACAATTTCTTAGAAAACAATAAAAAAGGTAAAAAAATTTGCAAAAATGATTTTTTTTTTATTAAACGGACGGAAGCTGGCTACGGGAATTTGCAAGGTCGGAAGAACTGCTCGATTGGGTGAAAATGGGGATTCTTTGTTATTTCTGCAACCCATTGAAGTTGATTATCTGGAAGAACCGAAGAAACATGGTGTAATGTTAACAGAATACCCACTTATGAAACTTTTAGACAGTTTCCCATTGAAACATCATCGTTTGAAAAAGTTTGTGTCAATAGAAATGCATCCATGGGTGCTTGATCTCCAGAAGTCCCTTGAATCTTTTGTTTTTAGGGAGGTATGTTTAGTGTTTACTATATATCATAATTATAATTATGATGTGGTGCATGTTAAATAAGCAGTATTTATTTAAATAGGTGAAGATAAAGAAGTTAGCGCAAAATGCATTCTACTCATGGGTGAGGGCGTACATCGTGCATCACGGGGAGTTGAAGAGTATATTCATGGTGAAAAAGCTTCATTTGGGACACGTGGCGAAAAGTTTACACTAAAGGAGCAGCCGTCACTGGTGGAGAGATCGGTTCAGAAGAAGCACACAGAAAAGAGGAAAAGAACACACAAAGTAAAAGAAAAAGAAGGTTTGAAAAAGAAGAGAAAGATGGCAAACCTCGAGGAGGTTAGATTGTCAGATCCAAAAGGAAGCCCCTTTGAGATTAAAAGTGTTATATTTTACATCTTTATTTCTTGTAAATTAAATTTTCCTACCCGAAAAATTTTCGGGTAATAACCTAGTTACAAGATATATCAAAATCATGTAGCCATGTAGGTCCATGCCTTTATAAACCTAGTGGCATCTTGAGGGTAAGATAAAGCTTTGTGACCAATAGGTCCTGGGTTCGATTTCCACAAGGGGGTTTTCCCATATTTATTGGGTTTCCTTCTGAATTGGTGTATAGGCATTATGCCTAGTGGAGATGGATATGATCGGGTGGTTCCGCTGGTGGCATGATGATACTCCAGTGGTCCGTCAGTGAAAAAAAAAAACAATATTACTTTCCATTTTTTACAATGCGGAAGAGATAACATTTTAGTTTTGTTTCTTCTTCCCATATTAGCTGCACCCGGTAAATCGACAAGGACTACATCCAAGTTATCATGCCATTCTCCCTTATTTTCCCCATAATAATTTGGTTATTTAGTTCACTCTCATACTCTCTATTTTCCGTACTGAAAAAGTATGACCTTAGTGACAAAAATACTTGATGAGAGGTGTTATTCCACTATCAACAGCAAAAGGATAATATTCTTGACAAAAATCAATGCAATCCATTAGGGCATTTGTAATCACCAGATGGGACAAACATCGGCAGGAGGATAAAGGAGGCCCGGGGGTGCCCGGCACCAGTTGATTTTTGGCGCTTAGTGTTAAGTTTTCTGAAAATTTGTATTTTTAGTGTAAAATATTAGATTTTTAAAAGTACGGCCTCCAACGATTTTGATTTCTAGAGTTTGGCCCACATTGAGTTTCCGTTCAAGCTCCGCCACTGGGGACAAACATGTACACCCAAGTGTAAAAAATATAAAAATGCCACGAGGGTTCAATAGGGAACACTAAAAAATAAGGGGTTTGGGGAACCATGTATTTAACAAGTTAAAAATCAATTTTTTGAAAAAATTAAAAAAAAATCCGAAGCTTTTGCATATAAATACATGTAGAAGCCTTTTTAATAAAAAAATCAAAAAACTAAAAAAAAAACAATTTCTTAGAAAACAGTAAAAAAGGTAAAAAAAAAATTTGCAAAAATGATTTTTTTTTATTAAAATAGTTTCTACACATCTTTGTATGCAAAAGCTCTGAAAAGAATTTAGAAAAAAAAATAGCATTTTAAATTGAATTTTTAAAATAATACTTAACATTTAAATATATATTGTTCCTCGGATCACACTTTTTTATTGTTCTCTATTGAACCTTATACTATGTACGTATGTATGTTATATGTTAGATGTAGATTTCTTTTGTCTAATGAAACTAGTGTATTTCTACATTATTATTATTTCTTTGACAAATTAATTTATTTTAAATGCTTCTATATTTATATCTTCCATGATTTGAACTCTTGGTACCTCCAATCACTAGTTTGGGGTTTTCAAAATATTTATTTCGTTTAGTCTGATACTTTTCAAAGTTTTCAAACTGCATAAGATTAAGAACAAATTAACCATGTAATTAATTCAAATTTTCTAGTCTATACATAAGTATTACATATGTGCAAAGTGTTTTATGATTTTTTTAATATAATACTTATGATATTCGTTGGTGATTTGCTTTTTATAAAAATATAATGTTAAATAATAAAAATTTTATTGGAATACTGAAAAAAAATATATACTAAAATTTTAAAATTAAATTTAAAAAAAATAAGTAACAATAACAATCTATTTAGCTAGAGGAATTGGTAAGACTCAGTAGTAATTGCATTGGGCTCGGTTTCAGCATAGTGCATACATCTCATAATATAACTAATGAATCCAATCCAATCCAATCCTGTCGAATACCCAAATCCCTGGTGACGTTCAAAGGGTCTTCGCTGACGTTGGAGTGTCCCAGCCTTCGTTGCTACAAAAGAATAAACCGTTAGCCTCGTCACGGAGGGCCCCGGGAGGGGGATCCGTGACCAAGCTCCGGCGTGAGGATAAGTAAACTTGCCGGAGAGTATGAGAAGTTTATTCCGATGAGTATGATCACCGGAATATTTCTCTATGGTGTGAATCTAATTAATGTGTGTGTATTGAATGTGGGGAATATTGGTCGGAGTAAATGAGAGAGTAATTAGTGTGATACCTTGAGTCTGCCCCTTGACTGCTCTCTTCCTTTCCTTATATATTTGAGAGACCTTATCTCACATGTGGGATATTAACAAGGTGATCCAACGGGTTTTGTTAGTCTTCGGGGGGCTCAGACACGTGTCTGACCCCTAATGGTAAGATTTCCATCTCATTTAATGCTTCCGACGAAGAAGTACAATGCCAGCCATATATCCTCTTCATGTCATGCATTAAATGTTGTCTGTGTTCTCTAATCTCTTTCTTCCCGCTCATTTTTACATAAGAGAAACCTTAGTGGGCAAGGTAAACTGTTTTTGGGCCTTATCTGTTGGGCCCGTGTGATAATAGCCCAAGACAGGCAAATGGGGCAACCCATAGGCCCGTCGTCAAGTCATCTTTAGTCCCCGGTTCTGAGATTCAAATCTCATGATCCGGGGCTGAGTCATAACTATTCACGAGAACAGCTCCATTGGGCTAAGGAAGTGGGCCCATCCCTAGGTAATCATCACGTGCCCCTTCTCCTATCGAGACTCATTAATCACAGGTGATCGACGGTGGGGGTTTAATCCTCCCCATACACGTGCACGGTGGTTTAATCTTGAAATGACCCTGATGTGACGGTTTTCCTCTTTCCAGTTCAGTTACCCTCTTTAAATACCCACATAACCTTTTGAATTTTCCTTCAACTTTAGTCAGTTTTTTCCCCTCTTTTCTCCTCCCTCACATATTTCTGATCACCGTTTTCTCTCTTCACCATGAGCCGTACCGGCCGTTCTATGATTCGGTCTGTTTTGACAGCGAAGGATTTGGAGTCCTTCGTGGAGACCTATAAGATTCCCGAGCATTTTTCTCCCACCTTGCCAGGCCCTAATGAACCGGCTGAATGCACACCAGATAGGATTGTTCTCTATACTCTGGCGTTTTCCTCCTGTGGAGTTCGGTACCCCCTTTCTCCCTTAAGATAGCTTTACTGTGTCACTTCGGAGTTCATTTCTCCCAATTGCACCCTCTAGGGTTTATGAGGGTGGTACATTTTGAGTTATCATGTGTGGTTGTCTCCGGTGAGCCGTCCGTTCCCCTGTTTTGTATGTTTTACAAACTGATTTCTGATGCGATTGGTTCACCTTTGCCGAACGGAAAGATAGTGTGCCTCGTCCTTGTTATACCTTCATGCCGACTTCCACTTACCCTAAAGAATGGAAGAGTAGGTTCATCTTTGTTTCCGCTGCCATGATACCGGAGTCTCCACCACTAAGGGATGCCGAGGCTACTATTGAAGACAGTGTTCCCATTTTGTCTGCTGACGAGATCGTCCAATGGAAGCGTATGTATGAAAATCCAACGAGAGTCTTTACTTTTTCTGAGGGGATCCTGGCTATGGGGGGTTGAGTCCTTCCTACTCAGTCCGACCCAAGGCCTTTTTTGGTAAAAAAGGTATCCTTTTGCTCTTGATTTGTTGTATCTGTTTTTACTTTTTGGGGGTTGTGCAGTTATCTTTAGTATTTATCTTGTGAAGAGTTGACTTTGTGGAGGTTGCTTCAAGGGGATTCTAAAGATGTTAAGTTTGTAGTTGGCAACGAGGTTGAGCCGGGTTTGAACCAGAGTGTTGAGGTGCAAGTTACTGGGGGGTCCGTTCAGGCAGGGGGCTCTGCTATTGTGGAAGGAGGTGAAGGGGCTTTTTCTGACGGAGAAGAGAGTTCCCCTGATTCTCTTCAAATTAAGCATTCTAGTCCTAGAGATAAGGAGGACCCGGAGAGCCGCTTGGCCCATAAGCAAAAAGCTGCTAATCCCAAACAAGTCCCGGCCCCGCGTGATATCCGGCTGAGGCTCCGGAGTGCCAGTGGACAGAAGGCCCCTCCTGCAATGAAAGCTGCTTCCGAACTTCCCCCTATTGGGGTCAAAGGTTCCTTGTCTAAGCACCTACGGTCCTCCAGCTTCGTGAGTGAACCCTTGCTGGTAAGTTCGCCTTTTTATTTGTTGTCTCACATTTGCTCTGTTTTGGCAGATTTATGATGTTCTTTTTCCTTCCTTTGTCTGAGCAGGGGAGTTCTCATGCTCCAATAGAGATCCCCACTGCCCCTTCCACTTTTCGTGTTCGAGACAAGACTCCCGAAGTAAGCATTGCTCGCGCTGCCCCAGCTTTTGAAATTTCTCCTTACCATGCCACTGGGACCAGTAAACCCTCTCACTTGGAGGGTCTCACTTCTCAGTCCCCTCTGGCTTCCTTGTTTGCCGATGCCATCTCTGCTCCATATGTCCCCAAGTGGAAAATCACTCAGTCTTCCGTGGTGGGCAACCTTGAAACTGCCCGGGACTTCTTCACTCATGATGTTCCCCCTTCCCATAAATTTATGAATTCTGCTTTGAGGGATGATCTTTTTAATGATCAGTACAGCATGTCACTCTGTGAGGGTCTTTTCAGGGGCGTCGGCATGCTACAGCGGGTTGATGGTATGAGGAAAGAGAATGAGGGACCGAAGAATGACCTTAAGACTTCTCAATCTGTCGCTGCTGAGCTCCGATGTCAAGTGGTTGAGGCCGAGCGTAAATTACAGGAAGAAAAGGTGCATAACCTTTCCCCCTCTCACCCCTTTTTTGTGTTTGATTCTTTTTGGATTTTCTGCAATGCCTTTTGCTCAGGGGGCGGGAGCTATGCTGGAGCGGAGAGAGCGAGCTTGGGAAAGGGAGATGGCGGCGTTGGTGGAAGAGAAAGAGGAGTTAGCCGCGGAGTTGAAACATTTGAAGGAGGCCGATTCCGTTTCTCAGGAGCAGCTGAACACTATGTATGCTGATTGGGGGATAACTTCTGACGACAATCAGAGGTTAGCTAGGGAGAAGCATTGTCTGATTACTGAAGGCTTCGGAGCCTTTCTCACTGTCGTTTCTCAATCGGAGGAGTTCAAAAGTGGTCTTGAGCAGGTTTATAGGGCGTATCGGGATGTTGGATATCAGTCAGGCCTGAAGGATGGGTACATTTATTATGCTCAGGGCTTGGACAGGAAGGAAACTCCGCTTTATAATTCCAAGACCAAGAAGCGGCTGTCTAAGTTGGACAAGGAGTTTGGGGATAAGACCCCAGCCCTTCTTGAGAAGATCCTGGAGCATCCTATGATATCCATCGATGAATTGAAAGTCCTGCTCACTCCTGCTGGTCCCTCGTCTTCGAAGTCTTCGTCTGGGGGTGGCTTCTAGTAATTTATGAACATTAACCCACTTCGATATGGTTGTAATCTAAACAATTATGCACTCTAGGATACTTTTAACTTTTTGATGCTTGGGAGGAGAGCCTTTGTGTAGGGGCTCTCCTGGTACTTAAACGTATGACTTATGACTGTACATTGCTATCTTGCTTTCGCCTGTTTTTTGGTATGTTTTTTTTGTTGTAGTCTTTGCCAGGGATCAGGCTGGCATTTTCCTGAATACTTTTAGTTGTTTGTAGTATGTTTACGAGAAACTGTGTTTTAGTCTGTCTGCCAGGTTTTCTAGCTTGCATATTAGCTTTTCTTTTTAAGGCCAATAGGGCTTCCTGTTGTATATTCACTTTGTAATTTGTACGTGAAAAACTTCTTTTTGTAGTTTGTTTACAAAAGTATGTTGTGTTCATGGTTTGCTTTATAAACCCGGATTGTCTGTTCGAGGACAATCCCTGGACAAGTCTATAATGTAAGATTATGTTTTTGGCTTGTTTGTCCGTTTTCTTTGGGTTAGCTAGACCTTATTTTGCCCCACAGCCGGCCGTTTGGTATACCTTGTACACGTGTGTTTGTTTGTTGTTAGGTTTATAGCTTTTTTTGGGCACATCTGCCTTGGTATAACACCTGTTATTTTGCCAAAAGGGGACAAGTGAGTTGTCCGTTTGTCATTCATTTCATGGGGACTAAGTTCCCTAGTACAAGTTTTTACAAAAGATTTTTTCTTGGGGGTAAGCCCCTGACTAGTAGTTAATTATTACAAAAGTGGCTCCCTGGCCGTTTTTTCTAAAAGACCTTTTTATGCCTCATATGTGGTACGTCATGAGTTGCATGAGGTTCCATGTTCTGGGAACCTCCTTGCCTTGAAGTGTTTCCAGCTTGCAACTTCCTTTGCCGTTTGCCCATGTAACCTGGTAAGGCCCTTCCCAGTTGGGCCCTAGTTTTCCGGTGTTCTCATGTAGGCTGGCCTCATTTGCTCTTAAGACCAAATCCCCCGGGACGAGGTTAAGCTTTTTCATTCTGGCATTGTAATAGCTTTCAAGCTGCTTTTTGTACTTAGCCTCCCTGACTGCTGCCACTTCCCTTCTTTCTTCAAGCAAATTCAGGTTCATCCGGAGGTCTTGTTCGTTTTCGGCCTCCCTGAGCTTCATTCTGACAGTTGGGGACCCTATTTCAGCCGGGATGACAGCCTCCATCCCGTAAGTTAGGCTGAAAGGAGTTTCCCCGTTGCAGTCCTTGGGGGTGGTCTGGTATGCCCACAGCACGAATGGCAATTCCTCTAGCCATCCTTTTTGTTTCCTTACTAGTCTCCCCATGATAACGCTTTGATTTGCTCTTTCCACTAGTCCATTGCTCTGGGCGTGGGTGACGGAGGTAAACACTTGGTGTATGTGCATCTACTCGCACCATGGCCTGAAGGGTTTTCCAGCAAATTGGACGCCGTTATCACTCACCAGTTCTTTAGGAACCCCGTATCTGCAAATGATGTTGTCTAGCACAAACTGTCTCATCTGTTCCCCGGTTATCTTTGCCAAGGGCCTTGCCTTTATCCACTTGGTAAAATAATCGATGGCAACTACCACGTACTTGACCCCTCCCGGGCCTTCTGGGAATGGCCCAATTATGTCGATGGCCCACTTCTGGAAGGGCCAAGACGCTGAAACAGGTATCATCGGGTGGTTATGTCGATGCGTCATGGGAGCGTGGACCTGGCAGTTGTCACATCTCTTGATATCCTCTGATGCTGTTTCATACATTCTAGGCCAATAGAACCCCGCATTCATCGCCTTCGCCACTACTGTCCTTGGCCCGGAATGCATTCCACAGATCCCTTCGTGTATTTCTCTGATCACATACTTAGCCTCTTCATTATCGAAGCACCTCAGGGATGGGCCCAGGTATGACCTTCGGTAAAGTTCTCCATCAATCAACTCATATTGTAAGGCCTTGACTCTTACCTTCCTGGCTGCCCAGTCTCCCTCGGGTAGCATTCCGTCCTTGAGGAATCTTATAATGGGTGTCATGCATGTCTCTTGTGTGTTTTCAATCATAGCCACTTCTTCTGCTCCGAGAGAGGGGGAGGTTAGGACTTCCACTTTGACTTCTCTTGCTAAGTGGTCAAACGCCACGGAAGCCAGCTTGCTGAGGGCATCGGATTTCCTGTTTCTCCCGCGGGGGATATATTCTAGCTTGAAGGTTCTGAAAGCCTTGGTTGTCTCCTTCACCTTTTCCACGTATTGAGCCATTATGTTGTCCTTAGCCTCATATTCTCCCTGGTATTGCTTGACCACTAACTGTGAATCTGTACTGGCTTCCACATGTTTTGCTTTCATCTTTTTGGCTAGTCTCATTCCTGCCAAAAGAGCCTCATATTCTGCAGTGTTGTTGGTGTTCTCAAAGTCTAGCCTTATGGCGTAGGTTAGTTCAACTCCCTCGGGGCTGATCAGCGTAATGCCCGCCCCGCTACCTTCTTCGCTGGATGCCCCATCTGTGAGTAGTTTCCATACTGCTTCGTCTTCCCTTTCTTTCTCTTCCCTCTCCAGGGCTTCCATTTTTAAAAGCTCTTTTTCCTCATCCTCAGGGACCTCTACCAGGAAGTCAGCCAATATTTGTCCCTTAATGGCTGTTCTAGCTTTAAATTCTAAGGAGTGTTCTCCCAACTCTACTGCCCATTTAGCCAGTCGACCCGATAACTCCGGCCTCCTTAGTACTTTTTGGAGGGGTTGATCTGTCATTAGGGTAACCTTGTGTCCTTGGAAATACCTTCTAAGTCTTCGAGACGCAAAGACAAGAGCTAGAGCCAATTTCTCCAGGGGCATATAGCGTTCTTCGGGACCCTTGAGGGTCCTGCCGATGAAATATATTGGTATCTGCTTTCCTTCCCGTTCAACCATCATAACCGCACTTATGGTTGTTTTTGAGGCAGATAGGTACAAGAGTAAACCTTCCCCAGGTACTGGGGTGGCTAAGGTTGGGAGCTTGCAGATGTAATCTTTCATTTCTTGAAAAACGGTCTCCGCCTCCGAGGTCCATTTAAACCTGTCCGTCTGGAGACATTCCTTCAGTACCTTCATGAAGGGAAGGGTCAGGTCGGCTACCTTTGATAAGAAGCGGTTCAAGGTGATTAGCCTCCCATTTAGCTGCTGGATGTCCTTCAGTGACCTGGGGGATCGCATTTCGGCTATAGCTTGAGTTTTCTCCAGATTAGCTTTGATTCCGCCCTTAGTGACCACTACTCCCAGTAATTTTCCTTCTTCTACCCTGAAGCAGCACTTTCCAGGTTTAGCTTCATATTCACATCTTGCATGGTTCGGATAGTCTCAGCTATATCATCTATCATGGCCATCTCCGTTAGGCTTTTTATAACAATG
This sequence comes from Helianthus tuberosus, assembly GCA_030545235.1. Classification (NCBI taxonomy): domain Eukaryota; kingdom Viridiplantae; phylum Streptophyta; class Magnoliopsida; order Asterales; family Asteraceae; genus Helianthus; species Helianthus tuberosus. The sequence goes on from CM060432.1 coordinate 24,883,902, forward strand.
TCATCGAGATACACTTCCAAGTTTCGTCCCCGCTGCTCTCTGAAAAGGGTATTCATGAACCTTTGATAGGTGACTCCAACATTTTTAAGCCCGAAGGGCATTTTGGTATAGCAAAATGTTCCCTCGTCTGTGATGAAGGCGGTTTTTTCTTCGTCTTCCCATCGACATCTGTATTTGATGATATCCTTTGTAGGCATCCAGGAAGCACTTTAGGGGATACTGAGACAAGGAGTCCACTTGGACGTCTATCTCTAGGAGGGGGTAGCAATCCTTGGGGCATGATTTATTTATATCTTGAAAGTTAATGCACATCCTCCACCCCCCGTCGTTCTTCTTGACCATGACCGGATTAGCAACCCAAGTTGGGTATTTTACTTCTCTTACTATTCCGGCTCTTAGCAGCTTCCTGGTTTCTTCACAGGCGGCCCTCCTCTTACTGGGACCCATGCTTCGTTTCTTTTGCTTCACTGGTCTTGCCCAGGTGTATGTATCGAGTCGATGTTCAGTCAGGCTTCTTGGGATTCCTGTCATGTCTCCGTGTTGAAATGCAAACACGTCTATGTTGAGGAGGAGCAGCTCCTTGAGGGCACTCTTGCATTTGTCGCTCAGGTGGCTTCCCACCTTAACCGTCTGATCTGGGAATCTGTCACAAAGGACCCATTCCTCTACCCCGTCTTTCTGGGGCTTCTCAGATGCTTCTCCCTCAGAGACAAAAGATATTACCTCGTATGAAGATTTTACCCAAGCCAAGCCTTTTGGCGTCTGGAACACTAAAGCTCCGTGTGGGGTTGATGCATGTGCTTGGGAATCGCCAAGCCCAGGTCTGCCTAGAATTGAATTGTACTTTGAGGGTGCTCGGACCACTGTGAAGGTTATATTTATAGTTCGGACACGATCCCCTACCCCGACTGTGAATGGGAGCCTGATCTTTCCCAAGGGATGTGACACACTATTGTTGAAGCCTACTAAGGGGATAGAGTCCTCCTCGAGCCTGTCCCTTACGTCCCTGTCAAATCTAAGAAAACAATGTTCATATATCACCTCTACTCCGCTTCCCCCGTCCACATGTATTCTGGCCACCTTGTGACTGGCTATTATGGCTGAGATGTTGAGGGGGAGTCGTTGCACTTCGTTCTCCTCCAGGTGTGGCATCAAGATGGGAGCTTTCATGCGGTCCGGAGAGCCCAGAATTCTGGCCTTTACACTCCTGTTGGTATCAAATTCGTCCCTTCTCCGAATCATGTCTACATCTGCCCTTCCAGGCTCCCTCACATCTTTCCCTCTGAGATCCCCTACTCCTTCCTTAATTTCTTTGACCAAATGAGCCAGTTTACCCGTTTTTACCGCGGCCTCAATTTCTCTCTTTAGGTACATACAATCATCAGTTTTATGACCGAATCCCCTGTGGAAGTCACAATATTCACCTGGCTGGGCCTTTGGCCCTGGTTTTATGGGTGGCGGTCTTGGGAAGGAATTCTTCACCCTCTCAGTGGCCAGTATTTCACTTGGAGTTTTAGTGAGAGGGGTGAAGCTGTCGGAGTAGGGGAGTGGGCCTCTCCCCCGAGGACTGTAGGGGGAATATGATGGCCTCGTTCTATCATGCAACATTTTATCAAGAGCCGGTTTTCATGAGTAGGGTGTACCTTTTTCAGGAGGTTTTGGAGCTTGGTTGACCCTTCGGGGCGGGGTATCCATCTCTTTAGCTTTACTGACCATGTCCTTGCCCCTGACGAAGGATCTGACCCTGTCCATGAGGTTATCGAATGAGTGTGGGAACTCTTCCCCCAGTTTCTCACACAGCTGTGCATGATTTAGTCCGTTGATGAAGCTACTGATCTTCATAACCTCCAGGACATCCTTGATGTTCATACTTTCCTTCACGAACCTTTCCATGTACTAATCTATCCGTTCATTGTCCCTTTGCCTTATGTGCATAATCTCGTTTGCGTTCTTGATCACTTTCCTTTGTTGGCCGAAGTTCCTTAAAAACTTCTCACTTAACTCTTCATAGCTGTCGATTCCTCCTGGGGGAAGGCTGTCAAACCAGAGCCTAGCTCCCTCCGTTAGAGTTTGCACAAACATGTGGCACCAAACTGGCATAGGCCACCATCCCAGTTGCCCTGCCCCTTTGAAAGCATGGAGATGATCCTCAGGGTCTCTAGTCCCGTCATATCTATCAAAGTTTGGAGGTAGCTTCGTCTTAGGGGGCATGGGTGCTTCAGCGATCCTCCTGGTGAACTTTGAGATTTCAGCTAAGTCCCGAGGGAGGTAGGGTTGATCCAGACCATCGTCACTTTGATTCTCCTTTTCTTTTTATTTTCCTTTCTGCTTCTTTCCTGCGATGAGATCTTCCCTCTCCTCCGAGGACATCTGTCTGAGGGCTGTCATGAAGGTTCCGACTGGGTCATTGCCACCGTCTTTGTTTTGCGGATCTACCCCCTCCTGGTTGGATGGTGTATCAAAGGACAGTCTAGCCCTAAGGCTGTCGAGTTTCTCTTCTCTCTCTAGATTCTCAAGATGTTTTTTTCAACTTTTCTCTGTGCATGGCAACAAAATCAGGAGTAATGGCTTCCTCCCTTTCCAGGGTTTCCACCTGGTTTTCAATTTCTTCCTCGTGGGTTATGTCTTCCACTGTGACCTTGTCATGATCATTCTGCACCGTTTGGATGGTACGTGAGCTGGGTGGTGTTGCCATGTTGTTTCTCGCGAAATGGGTTATCTCAACGTCGGAGTTTCAGAGTGGGAATACCAGCTAGACAGTATGGTCCCATGGATGGCGCCAATGTCGAATACCCAAATCCCTGGTGACGTTCAAAGGGTCTTCGCTGACGTTGGAATGTCCCAGCCTTTGTTGCTACAAAAGAATAAACCGTTAGCCTCGTCACGGAGGGCCCCGGGAGGGGGATCCGTGACCAAGCTCCGGCGTGAGGATAAGTAAACTTGCCGGAGAGTATGAGAAGTTTATTCCGATGAGTATGATCACCGGAATATTTCTCTATGGTGTGAATCTAATTAATGTGTGTGTATTGAATGTGGGGAATATTGGTTGGAGTAAATGAGAGAGTAATTAGTGTGATACCTTGAGTATGCCCCTTGACTGCTCTCTTCCTTTCCTTATATATTTGAGAGACCTTATCTCACATGTGGGATATTAACAAGGTGATCCAACGGGTTCTGTTAGTCTTCGGGGGGCTCAAACACGTGTTTGAGCCCTAACGGTAAGTTTTCCCTCTCATTTAATGCTTCCGGCGAAGAAGTACAATGCCAGCCATATATCCTCTTTATGTCATGCATTAAATGTTGTCTGTGTTCTCTGATCTCTTTCTTCCCACTCAGTTTTACATAAGGGAAACCTTAGTGGGCAAGGTAAACTGCTTTTGGGCCTTATCTATTGGGCCCATGTGATAATAGCCCAAGACGGGTAAATGGGGCAACCCATAGGCCCGTCGTCAAATCCTAAGTTTAAAGAAAGAGAATAGGATTAGCACATCTATATACATTTCTAGAGCATATGACTGTAAATTGAATGATTCTATTTGTTAACCAGGTCTGGGCTCCTCATCTGGACTCAATCCATTTGAATGATGACTGGGTCTGAGCCTAGTTGGTTTTCCTCAGCAGGTTTAGTTGGTTCCAGTGTGCCTAGTCCGGATAAACTCTTTCTTAGGCCAGCACATTAGAGTTATGGCCCAAGAATCTTACTATATAAGTAAAGTCCCTTCTTCTAAAGGGATCAGGTTATTTTCTCCCTACCTACTTGTGGCTCCTTCTTCTCCTGCTTCTCTGTCTTCTTACAACTTAAACTTGTGTTCCATCTCTTAACATTACAACCTTTAATTATCTTTACCATACATGATATTAACTTGAGCATCGGAGTGCCCTCGGGGTAAACCTCCCCCCGGCCCTCTAACTAGATTTTCATGTGGCTGCAGGCCAAGACTCGACACTAAGCAAGAGGAACCGTCACCATGACGACGAGAGGAGGAATCTGAACCGGATCTCGCTGAGTCTACGGTTAGTAACGCGAAGCCGTTCAGCCTTGGATTCGACATTGGCACCATCCGTGGGACCGAGTACAAGCGTGTCTCGTTCTCTTCATACTAATGGTCGGATCTGCGACTCCCGTATGCTTAACATGCTGCCCAGATCTACTCCGGTCACCAGGTTTCAAATCTCATACTATGTTTGTAATGTTCAAAAATTGTGTTGAAGCACATGATCATGAACATACAAATCCTTTACGGGTACGCAACTTCTAAGTGCTACACAAGACTCACGTATTGAGGAGTAAAAATTAAAGATCCATGTGTCACACTTATTGGCAGCGTAATCTTTTCAAAAAATACTTTGTTGCCTGATATTCCTTTATGCTTCATGGTCATAGAAGTATGCTTACAAAGGTTAACGATGACATTATAATTACATGAGTAAACCCTCTGTTGGAAAAGAGATGAAAACATAATATATATATATATATATATGTTTTTTACCCTCACAAGAAAACAGGGTTAAAGATATGTATCATAAACATATAAAACTAAAAAGAAGGAATCTCCTAAGTTTTCAGAAGTTTACAATTCAGAAGTTTTTAGAAGTTCGCATCTACCTTTGATCGAATTCTCCTACAACAAAAATTATCACTCCAACATCAATATGGCTCCATTTGAGGCTCTTTATGGTCAAAAATGTCGTTCACCAGTCTGTTGGAATGAAGTTGGTGAAGCTCAAATCACCGGACCCGAACTCATTCAAGAAACAACAGAAAAAATCATAAAAATTCGCAATAACCTTTTGATTGCTAGAAGTCGTCAAAAGAGTTATGCTGACAGACGACGTAAACCCTTGGAATTCCAAATTGGTGATCACGTTCTTCTCAAGGTATCCCCTTGGAAGGGAGTGATTAGATTTGGAAAGAAACGTAAACTAGCTCCTCGTTTTGTGGACCTTTTAAGATCATAGAAAAGAACGGAAAGTTAGCCTACAAACTCGAGCTATCCATAACTTGGGAACGTTCATCCAACCTTCCACGTGTCCAACTTGAAAAGGTGTTAAGCTGATGAAAACCTCCACATCCCTCTTGACGAAATTCGCATTGATGACACTATGCATTTTGTCGAGAAACCTATAGAAATCATGGACCGTGAAGTCAAGAAACTCAAGCGAAGTCGAATACCAATTATTAGAGTTCGCTGGGAATCCAAACATAGCCCAGAGTTTACCTGGGAACGAGAGGATCAAATGAGTACGAAATGTCCACATCTTTTCTCACAAGTCTCATCTGATTCAATTTCGGGACGAAATTTCCCAAAGTAGGGGAGATTGTAACATTAGCAACATTTCCATGGTTGTATACTTCCGATCGTTCTTGTGTTTAATAAAATTTTATATTTTATTTATAAAATACGTAATTGTAAGCCCGCCTACGGACCTCAAACACCTGAACAGGATCACTAACTCGAACAACCGACTCACGCGGTGTGCGGAATCCACCACGCGTGTCACAACCCATGTCACACTCCAACCGATCGCGGAATCACTAGGCGATTCAGATTGTTCAAGAGAATCCATAATGACTAAATAGCGTCAATATTTATTACATTTGGTATCCCATACTAACAAACAATACAATCACATAAGTCATCACAGATTTCTTGTCCTCTCGAACAATTCAAACCCGACAACCTAGATTTTAGGTGAGTTTCTAGACTTTCTAGCTTGATTTGATGTAGACTGTGACTAAACCTGCAACATACGTTAAAACAACGTCAATACAAAAGTATTGGCGAGTATACAAGTTTTGATAGCGAAACATAGTAGACAAAAAGTGCTGCGAATTACCACATACATAAACGAGATACCTCAACACATATATTAGACATATACTACCAGCTAAGTCTCTCGAGCTGCGATTTCGATTGCTATTCATCCTAACTAGACCCCGCCGGGTACTATAGTACTATACTAGTTAAGGCGGGACCTCGCGAGTAAGAGTTCTAACACATATGTAACTAGCATCACGTGTAAATATACATAACAATTATTCGCAAGTGATAAACAGTTTGATTGAATAATTCATTTTGATAAATTTGATTTGATAGAAACGTATGTTACACCCAAAATGCGATAAAAAGGGGTTCGAGTATACTCACAGTTCGTGTTCACCAAGTAAACACAGTCTTGGATCGAGGGGAGCGCGTATGAGATTAGCCTGATCACAGAATGGTAGCATAAGTGATGAATGGCGCGTTAAATGATGAGAAGTAACCCAAGTGTTGAATGGTAATCCGATCGGACGGCAATCCGATCGGATGGTCATTCGATTGGATATCAATCTGTTCGGATGGTCATCCGATTGGATTGACATTCGTTTGGTAAGGATGTGTTTGTATATGATGGCTTTGAAGTTTTTGTTGTAGCATTTTGAAAACAGAGAAGTATCTCTACCCTTCACGTCGATCGATCGAACGGTCGTTCGATCGGATAGCGATCCGATTGGCAGGACACTTAGTGAGAACAAGTTCACAGCAGGATTCTCATTTCATCGGATAGCAATCCGATCGGATAACAATTCATTAGAAACTGATATTCCTTGAAACTCATGAAAGTGTTTAAGTGTCGAAGTTCCAAATGTCAGCTGATCGGATGGTCGTTCGATCGGATGGCAATCCGATCAGACGGCAATCCGTTCGACGTTCAGAGCCTTGCAAGTTTGAAGAAAAGTTTAAGCATGGAACCAAGTGCAATCCAATCGGATAGCAGTTCGTTCGGATGGCTATCCGATCGGACGATAATCCTACCCAACGAATCTGATCGTCTTGAACTTGGTTATTTTTGAAAGTTTGCGGTTTGATCGAGACGCTGTGACAACATATTAAACAATGGAACTCCACCAAGGCTAAGTCATCAGATCGGATGGGAATCACCCCGTTCGTTCAGTTAACTATCCTTAACAGTTGTTCGTGTTCAACCCGTTAACCGGCCATCTCATCGATAGAAATCAGTTCTTAAACCGACACTTCACTATAAAATGAGTAGAAGGTCTGAACGAGCTCGGATTCTATCGGTTTTGAGTAAAAAGTTAAGAAAGCTTGAGAGAAACTTGAAATACTTAGATTCGGCTTAGATCTAGGTGCGATTAGTGTTTACATACCATGAAATCCATTAGATCTGAACTGTTCTTGATGAGATGAGGTCACGCTTCATTGTTCCTAAGAACTCCATGATGACATCACCTTAGAACGCCCCAAATCAGAGGATTTTATGATGAGAAGGTGAGATTTGATGGTGTAAAAGATAAAGAAGTGTGTGTAGATCATAGAAGTACAAGATTTGAGGTAGAAACTTACAAGAATCGCGAGGAATCGAGAGAAATAGCGCCAAAAGTGTGCTGGTCGAACGAGAGCTGTCACATCACTTGAACAGTGATGTGACAAGTGCTATTTATAGGTGAAGAGGAGAGGAGGTGATGGAGTGCCATTACGATCGGTTGGTCACTCGATCGGATGGTCATCTGATCAGATAACCATTCAATTGAATGGTCGTTCGATCGGTGGTCTCCGGCGAGTTGCGTTTTGATGTTTCGTTTTGCTCGTTAAGTGTTGCGATAGTTTAGTTACACATTTTCATACCCACATTCATATAATTATATATTTATTATAATTAGTCACCAAGGGTCGTATACATATCCACATTCCAAAATCTGCGTTGCGATAATCGAGTTGCGCGTTTCAAATATGCGTTGCGACACATCACGGCTATCGAGGAGGGTAGAATAGGTCCTCACTCAACGTCATCGTGAGTGTTAATACGTGTGATGTGATGTGTTATAGCGATAAAGTATGCGATATATGTGAAGATACTGCGATATAGCGATGTAAGCGATATAGCTACATTATGATCCAAATCTCTGGTGCGAGGCGTAACGAGTGTAACGAGTAGTAACAACGCACGAACGTGCGGGTTGTTACACCCCAACCGATGGCGGAATCATCGGGGCGCGACACTAAATGAATCAGATTGATCAAGAGAATCCATAACGACTAATTTGGCGACAATATTTAACCAGTTCATTATCCCATACTAATAAACAAATATTTCCCAAAAAGTCATACGGATTTCATGTCTCTCAAACAATACAAATCCGACAACTTAGATTTTACGTGGGTTTCTAAAGTAGCCTACTCTTGATTCGTGATAACCTGCGATTAACCTGCAACATGCGTTAAAATAATGTCAATACAAAATGTATTGGCGAGTATACAGGTTTGATATAATAGTAAGTAGATAAAAGCGTTGCGAATTTCCACATACATAAACGAGATACAACACAACATATATACTTCAAGACAAACACTCAAGCTAAGTCCCGAGATAACTGCGAAGGAGAGGTGTGAAGTCCCTTAACTAGACCCCATCGGGTGTGAGTCGAACTATAGTACCATACTAGCTAAGGTGGAATATCAACGAGTAAAAGTCCTAGCACATATGTATTAAGCATCACGTGTAAATATGCATATTGGTCATTCGTGTGTGTTAAATAGTTTAAGCATGTAAAGTGTTTTGATAAGTGTGTTTATGTATGAATGTATGTTACACCCCAAAATGTGCGTTATAAAGCGAAAAAGGGGTCAAGTATACTCACAGTGCGTGCTTAGCAAGTAAACACGGTCCGGAATGGAGTGGAGAGAGCGTCGGGTCAGCCTGTGTGCGGGAACATAAGTGCGTAAGTCCCCCAAGGTGCTAAAACAGTCGAATCAAAGTGTTGAGGGGTGAATAGGCTCCTTGTACGAAGTTGTGCCTTCGTACGAAAGTGTGCCTTCATACGAAAGTGTGCCTTCGTACGAAGGTGGTGACTTCGTACAAGTGGCTTGTTTCGTGTTTAAAATTGAGTGTTCTTCACATCGTCTTCGAGAAATCGAGTGTTCATCCCTCCAAAATTAAGCTACCGGTTAAATTTAGAGCCGGAGAGGTCTTTGTTTGAGTCACGAGTGAGAACTTGGGCTGGGATGTGCAAAACCAGTGCCTTCGTACAAAGCCAAGACTTCAAACAGAACAGTCCACTTTTCATGAGTGGCTATTCTTGTGTTCGGAGTTGTGTTTTTGTCTGAAACGGATATGTTTTCGAGTCCTATTCAAGACGGTTTCGACACCACCTCGTCCCACTGTCCAGTGAACGAAATATGTGTCGGTTTAGGTCCATTTTTGTGTAAAATCGAGTTTAAAAGAGTTTTTAAAGGGTTCTGACTTAGATCTAACACCCGGAGAGTGTGAAATCTACAGATTTATGCCTTGGGAAGCCGAAGCTAGGCCCAATACACTAATGTTATGTGTAGATCCGTTGTAAAACAAGAAGATTTGATGAAAAAGATGAAGATTTGTCATGAAAATAGAGAAGTTTAGATGAAAATAGAAGAGTTTTGATGAAATCTAAGATAAACTTGTAGAAAATCATAGTGGAAAACGTTGTGTAATCATGTAAAAATGATATATCTTACTTGAAAACATTAGACAACAATTCGGTAGCATTTCAGAGTAAAAGACAACAAGTTACGAAGCCGGGTGTCTTCGTACGAGGCTACCAGTTTGGTGTAAAAGGTTTCCGTTTCACGTATAGGATGCTTGTTTGGTGCTTTTTGTTGCGTTAGTTAGTACCAGTACTTTAAGTATTTTAGCAAGGCATTAAGTGTCGTGTTACGTCACGTTTTAGAGTCTCACTTTACATAGATAATAATAATAACAACAAGTATATATATAATAATTGCGTTTTGAGTTTGTGTTGAGTCTGCGTTGCGTTTTTGCGAGAGCGAGCGAGTACACTTTAAATACTCACGTGATGCAGTAATGTAAGTGTAAGCGTTATAAGCGTAAGTGTTGTAGTGCGAAAATATGCGATGTCGGGTAGTAAGCGATATAGTTTACATTATGATTCGAATCTCTGGTTGTCACACCCCAACCGATGACGGAAACATCGGGGTGCGAGCACTAAGCGTTCAGATTGTTCATGAGATTTCCACAACACTAATTGTTTCGATAAAGATTAATAGATTTCATGCAAATAGTCTAAAACATCGTCACAAATATCACATTACAAACCAAACATATATTGCTCAAATTGTTCCAAAATACTAAGTTATCTAGGCGTCGTTTCTAGAGCATCATCCTAGCTTGTTTTCCAGGTTCCTCAGCAACCTATCAGCCTACAACATGTATTAAAATATCAATACAAAAGTATTGGCGAGTATACAAGTTTGATAATAGAATAATAGATTGAAACAACTCATATCCGCAGTGTAAGTAATAAAATAGTTTCAGCCGTGCTAGTGTCGCAGTCCACGCAGTGATAGCCCAAGTATCTCGATGCTTTAGTGTCTACCCAAGACTGAAGGTAAACTAGAATCCTCCTAACAATACCCCCGAAGAATAATGGGAGAGGTGCACCCCCTATAGCGCTACTATTGTTAAGGCGGTACTAAACACCCTGGATTAAACGTCACATAGCACAAATAGAATACTAGAATGCACAAGTTTTCACAAACACATAGGATAGAGTGTAGATTGCCAAAATGTTTAGTTTAGTAGAATACATGTTACACCCCAAAAGTTTAAAGTAAAAGGGGATCGAGTATACTCACAGTGATTGCTTAACAGTCACAACTGTTATTGGATCAAAGGGAGCTCTTTAAGGATTAGCCTGATTAGATTACAATAGGATAAGAGTTGGGCCGAATAACGGGGTTACTCAGAGTGTTGAAATAGTCACCGGATCGAAGGACTGTCCGATCGGACGGCTGTTCGATCGGATTGCCGGTCGTTCGGGCGACAGATGTATTGTAAGGAAAGATGGTTGCCCGATCGGATGGCCATCCGATCGGGTTGCCATTTGAGTGAAGTTCATAAGCAAGGTTCTAGGGTGGCTGTCCAATCGGACGGTAATCCGATCGGATTACCACTTGACCCGAGTGTACGTATTTTGGAGGTTCCAATCAGACGGCTGCTCGATCGGACGGCTGTCTGGTCGAGTTGCTGTTCGATCGGGCGATCTTTTGCTCTTGATTATTATTTTTAAAATTTATAAGTTTGAAATTTTATGGTGACGTCACGGTACAGACTGAGGCAACAGTAACTTATCACTTTACGGACATTCTGATTGGTCGGGAATCGCCCCAGTCCGACCCGTTTGTCTGTTAGTGACCCGTTTATGCCGGAACCCATCCCGTGATCGTCTTAATCAGTGAACAATTCGTCCCTAAACCGACTCTATACCACCGATCAAGTCTACAGTCCGTTCAGTCCCGTTTATCACCGAAGTAAATCGAAAATTTGAAGAAGGGATGAAGAATAACCCAAGTTTTATATGGAAAGTATAGATTTAACTTAGATTTAATGTAAAACGCATGAAATACCTTAGATCCAAGCTAGATCTTGCTTAGAATGACATCACATGGCAGTTTGTACAAACCAACATGATGACATCACCCTTAAGAACTCAGATCTGAGAGATTTCACGGTGGAAAGTGTGATTTCAAGTGAGAATCACGTAAATAATCATGTGTAGATTAAGAAAGTACAAAGTTCTAGCCTAGAACGTACCGAAATCGATGAGAAAATGAAGAAAAGGACATGTGCGCATGTCTTGGTCGAGCAGAGCTGTCACATCACTGAAAAGGTGATGTGATAGTTCTATTTATAGTGAGAGAGAGGAGAGAAAAGGACAGTGGGTTTGGTTCGGATGGCAGTCCGATCAGACGGCTGTCCGATCGGGTGGTCATCCGGTAGGGTGACAATCCGATCGGATGGCAGTCCGATCGGATGGCCATTCTGGCCAACCCAACCTTTCCGTATTTCCAGTTTTGACTTGTTTTGTGAGTTAGATTAAGTGTTGCGTTTTATTCGAGTAATAGAATGACCAGATTATACTCATCAAAAGTTTACTAGGTTAAATAGATTCCGCCAGTGACAAGGCTCTAGTCTCTCGTTCAACCAAGAATCAAGTTTCACGAGTCTGAGGAGTCAGGCACCAAATATATTTAGGCATTCCAACGTAGATTTAGGCATTCCAATATAGATTTAGGCATTTCCAGCACATAAAGTTAGACATTCCAAGCATATAGACATTTAGGCATTCCAATCATATAGAGTTTAGGCGGTCTCACATATAGACATTCCTCATTTAGGCATTTCAACATTAGGCATTTTGAATAGGCATTCAAATCATGGATTTAGGCATTCAATCATATAGAATTAAGCATTTCCAACATAGTCTTAGACATTTCAAGAAAATAGACACTCCAACATAGATTAGGGGCTAGTATAATAATAAGTTTAAATCTCAGGGACTAATATTGACAAGGTCCTAAAGTTCAAGGACGCTGGGCGTTACACTGGTGCTAGGCGTAACGAGAGTAACGAGCGATTGTAGTCTAGTGGTTGTGCTAGTTGGATTGGTGTTTTTTTGTCTGGTTGTTTGGTGTACAATCATGGGGCATGTCTCATGATTGAACTAGTGTAGATTCTCTACGCTACTTGTTTTATTTGGTTGTGAATATATAGAATCACCGGGGTAACCCTTTACCCAAAAAAACGAGAGTAACGAGCGCAAAAGTGCGGGTTGTTACAACGCGATGCGTACCGCTACATAGGTCACGAGACGAAGGTGTAGAAGAATAGAGATGAGTGTCAATCTGTGAATCCACAAAGTATTCACAGATTATCAACACACGCAAGAACACGTAGTAGAAAGGGTTTTGCTTTAGGAATAGTTTCTGGATTAGGATTTGCATCAACCGGTGTATCATTGTAAGCAATATCCCACAAGTCTTCAAAATCCAGCTCAACTCCTTCAACAGACTGGACATTCATAGTATATGACACATTGCCCCATTTGCTCATTACAACATGATCGACGTCTTCATCTGATCTAAGTTCTTCAACGACTCCAACTACTTCATCATCTTTCTCTAAATAATCATTAAAGATGAAGTGTTCTCCAGCTATACCTTCACGATTCGAGTCTTCAGACGAATCACAAAGATCACCTTCGACCGGACCTTTTCCTCCACTATCACCTGTGCCCATACCTGACTCCCCCTCAACAGCAGCTTCGGTTGCAGCTTCCATAGCTTGTGAGCAAATTGGTTGCTACTTCTGCTGTGAAGCCTTGGGATCCTTATCTTTATCCAAGTCATCTTGAATTTTTTTCAACTCATCTAATTTGCATCTGGCTTAGACATGTAGTGGAGTATTCTCCCCCTGAGCAGCAAATAGCTCAACAAGCTCAATAAGAATCCTACGGATCTGATCAGTTGCAGCAGAAAGGGTCTCATGTTGAGAAGAATAAGATGCATCCCTCTTAATAAGAATACCCAATTGGATAGCTTGACGTTTAGATTGAAAAATTAAACCCTTTATCTTTTCTTCTTTTTCTACATCTTTCTTTTTAAGCTAGTCTAATTCCTTTTGCTGTTTTCTGATAACATCCTGATTGTCATTGATTACCTTGATTTGCCTCTGCATTGCGTGATGAACTTCGACAAATTTATTACGCACAAACTCTAGAAAAGAAGACTCGTCACCACGAACCGATGTACCTCGAGGCTGTGGAGCCATTCGGTGCCGTAGTCCTTGGAGTAACAGCGCGAGGAGGTCTAGAACCAAAGGCAACTTTTGGACGAATCTTTTTAGAAGAATTTGGAGTAGATGCTGATGCAACAGGTTTCGTCATTCGAGGAATATCACGTGGATGAACAAAGCTGAAGAAGAACCAGGAGGCATAGTGAGAAAAACCAGAGGTACATAAGTAGAACTAACTCCCATGGATGTAGCAAACAAATTGCTAGAACCCAGAAGAGACGGAGACATATGTATCCCAGCCGCCAGGTTTTGAAGCTCTAGACTCGTCGAACAAAGTTTACTTGCTGGACAAAGCTTTATATGGTCTCCATTAGGCTCCACGTGTGTGGTATGAGATAATCTCGAAGCATTTGTTGGTAAATGGATTCACTCGGGGTGCAATAGATTCCACACTCTTCATCTTGAAGAAAGGGGGAGATTTCCTGATCGTGCAGATATATGTCAACGACAATATTTTTGGTTCTTCAAATGAAGAGATTTGTCAGGAATTCGAAAAGGTTATGAAATCGAAGTTTGAGATGAGTGCAATAGGTGAGCTGAAGTTTTTCCTTGGGTTGCAAGTGGATAAAGAAATGAACGACACATACATTCATTAGACGAAGTACATCCCTGAGATCCTGAAGCAATTCAACATGGAAGACAGTATGCCTTAGAAACTCCGTTGCCTACCAATCATAAGCTATCATATGAAAAGGAGAACTATCCTGAAGTGGATCCTTTGTTTTATTGTGCAATGATTGGTTCTTTAATGTATCTTACAACATCTTGACCTGACATAATGTTCTCTGTCTGTTTATGTGCCAGGTACCAAGCGAATCCGAAAGAATCGCATTTGAAAGCCGTCAAACGGATTTTTGTTATCTGAAAGGCAAACCAAGGCTTGGATTGTGGTATCCAGTTTAGGAGGCTTAGACTTGATAGCGTATGTGGATGCGGATTTTGGCGGGTGCCCAATTAACAGGAAATCAACCTCTGGTGGTGCTCAACTACTTGGAAGCCGATTGATATCCTGGCAATGCAAAAAGTAGCTTGCAGTGTCGTTGTCCACATGTGAAGCAAAATACATCTCCGCTTCAAGCTGCTGTGCTCAAGTCTTGTGGATACAACAACAATTGCGGGACTACGATTTTAGTTATACACAAACTCCCATCATGGTAGATAATAATTCAGTTATATCAATAACAAATAACCCAGTAGACCACTCACGCACAAAACACATTGATGTTAGGCATCACTTTATTCGTGACTATGTTGAAAAGGGTTTAATAGATGTAGTTAGAGTTGACACTTTAGACAACTATGCGGACCTGTTTACTAAGACATTCGATCGGGCGAGATTTGAGAATCTGGTCCGAATGATCGGTATGATAAACTCTTGGTAGGATGTTTTCAAAAGCCTTCATGGAAACTTTGTTTTTCTTTTCTTTTGTATAGTTTACTGTTTTTCGTTAAACTCAAAAATCCAAAAAGATTTTACTTAGTTATAGGATATTTTTATAAAAATCCAAAAACATTATAAAATGAAAAATTGAAAGCGTGTTGATTGTGATAAGAAATAATAGTACATCGGCAGTCGGATCGTTTATAGTGTATCTTACAAAATTAAAACCGAAACTGCTTGGCAGCTTCATTATATGTTGTAACGATAGGTTTTACGTGTAAATAAGAACCTATTTTTGGTACATAATGATAACAAACTGCGTAACTTGTGTGTAACAACTCTCGGATATATGGTCTTAGTAACGTTATTTCGTTTGAGAGATTACCAAAATACTGAGATACTAGGTCTTTATATCTGATTATTATCTGGGGTATTATACTTGGTCTTTTGATTTTGCATCGCCAATGGCCTAGACCTCGTTTAATACTTTCCTAAGCGTTTCGTTTGTGCGCAAACCCCTAGGTGGATTTCTTTTCTGCCTAGCAATCATCACCGGATGATCTGTTCTATGTTTGTCACCACCGGGTGAACAACTCAATATATTTGTTACCACCTGGTACATAATATTAAAATACGCCCAAATGCAGAAAAAGATACCAAACCGTTGGTACACCACCGTAAAGTCGAGCCTTCATCTCTTTATCTGTGTGGTGGCACTAACCTGAGTTCTCAAGTTTTCGCAATTTTAGCCGGATACAAATAAGAGTTGGATATATTCAATTGTAAGATGTATTTTTTGGTAGTTTTGATACGGGAGTATATTATGAGGTGGGGAACACAGTTACATCAGTTATTAATACGGTTAATGCATATCTCAAAAACAGTGTTCGAATACGTGCTAAAGCTTAAGAGGACAAGTGTATTGTTAAACATCTTGAACTGTCATTATCATTCTAAGTGCTTAAATTTTTAAATGGATACTAACTGTGATAGATTTTGATAGATAAGCCGATATGGTCTTCTTGTCCGCGTTTTCACAAAAAGATATTGCTTGTAAATATTTACTTCTCATTTCTGTAAGTTTTCTTTCCGTTTCACATATTGAAAAATATAAAAAGATTTTATTTCTTGTTTCCATGTGTGGGCTTCATTTTTTTAAAGATACTCAAATGGGGTTTTACAATTTTGAAAACGGGTTAAAATAATCCGGTGAGGTAATTTATAAAATAAGTCTTTTAACAAAAATCGGTCTCGCAAAGTTTGTCAAACTGTGGGTTTTCCGTGTGGTAAAGTATATCAAATTTTCCAAGCTTGTGAGAAAATTTTTCAAAAGTATATGTTACTTAGAAAATCCCATTAAATTTAACCCGTTTGGGCATTATCACTTTATTTTGTTTTAAAGAATTTAGGCTTAACAAAATGTTTTGGGCCTCTCTTCTAATCTCACTTAAAGGAAGTTGGGTCCAGGTTTGTTAATTGGGTTATTTTATCCGGGTTATAAAAGAATAATGAGTCCTGATTTATTCAAGATAAGTTTGGGCAATTGTGAGGTTCTGGATTTAAATAGGTGACAACTCTGTCTGGATTTGAGAAATCTCTTTCCGGGTTTGGTGTCCAGGTTTGTTAAATTGGACTGGGTCCGAGTTTAATCCTTTGTATACATGGTCCCTCCGTATTTAGATATATGTTTAGGTTTCTCTGGTTCATCCGTATTTAATAACATCTCCTGTTCCGAATTTATCAAAAACCCTTTGAGTGATTCCGAGTTTGTTTCTCTTCGGGTTTGAGAGCATAAAAAGGGTGTTGCTGTTCCGAATTTGTTTATTCCTTTCAAAACCCAGTTATCTTAAACCCTCTATCTCACTCTGTTGTGTATTCAAGTGTTCATCGATCATCATATCATTCTTTTCATCTTGTTAATCAAAGAAATAGATATGTGTTATCATCTCTATCCTCCTCATTTATTCTTATGGTAAGAATGTTTTTTAGGGTTTCTTTAGATGGCTTGTTGTTGTTTCAACATTCTTGATGATTGTTAAGTTCTTCTTCGCGTTTCTTTGCTTAACTTGAGTAGATGATATCTTGTATATAATGAAACTTGTTTTGATTCGGGTTAGGTTTTATGTTCAAATATTTGGGGGTTTTTGTTTAATCTTCAAGAACTTAGTGTTCTTGAAAAGATTTAAAGCATTGAATGATTTATTTATAATGTTGATATGCTTAGTTGATTATTTGCTTGGTTTTGTTAAAATTTTGATTGAAATGGTTTTGTTAGGTTGATTAATTGTGTTTGTTTGGTTGAAATTTGAAGTTGGTTTGTTGGATATTCTTGGAGGGATTTTGGTTGGTTTCTTCATGAAGAAGATGAATGGTTTTTGAAAAACTCACTTTTTGATCCAAAATTTTTGTTGAAAATTAAACCACCTGTTTACCAGATTTCTGAGATACCGGGTTTATCCCTCCGTAGTTCGGATGGGTTTAGACTTGGTTTTTGATGAAGTTATCCGGATATTAGAATGATTCCAAATTTGATAAACTAAGTGTTTATCAAAGTTTGTCCGGTCTTAAACTATGTTTGAATTTAACCATCCGGATTTAATCAAAGTTATAAATCAGTCCGGTTTTATGTGAATTCCGAATATGTTTCACAGTTTTAAAACCGTCCAGATTTTATTTTTGGACTGTCTGGATTTAAATGAGTTTAATCTGTGTAGAGTTTAATATGTCTGAGTTCAATCTATCAGGACTTATTTGAATTCAGTTCAGGTTTGACCAGTTTAACAGTTAGTCCGAACTTACCATCATACTTCAATCCGGATTTGGTTTGATCACTTGTTCGGATTTAATCAGTGTCCGAGTTTATTAAATATATTCCGAGTTAAACAGAACAAGTCAAGTTTTTGCAAATCTATGTTCGACTTTAATCATTTTTCTTTAATTTTTTTTTTATGTCCGAGTTTAACTACATGGTTCCGGATTAATTCTATTTGTTTGAATATCCGGATTTAATTAGACTTCTCTGATATTTTCGGATTTGTATGTTAGGTTTATGTAACTTAACATAGTGTTTGGTCTGCAATTCTACTAAGTGTTTAGTGTTTGAACAGATTGTAGACTTTACACTTGAAGCCTATTTCTTATCTTAAAATCTCACTTATATTGATTGTTTTTCTCGTAGATATGGCTGAACAACCAAACCAGCCTCCTCCAAACCAACCGCAAGTACTAGAACCAAGTAGCGATCTTAAATGAAGGATTGCATGGGATTGACGATTATGTGCAGATCGTTCGCTTTCATAGGAGATCACAAGTATTTTATGCAATCTCGACCGATATTCGGAGAGTAGCCACTTATATGCAGGATTTTTGGACGACTGCTCGTGTAAACAACAATATGATCGAGGCTACTGTAAATTGTCATCAGTTGAATATTACAGAGGAAGTTGTTCGAAATGCATTACAGTTAGGCGTTATGGATTTTGGAGAAGTTTGTTATGTTTCTCATATTCGAGAAAGAGCTCTTATTAGCTTTGGATATTTGGGAAATCTGCCAACACGACAAGTTTACAAAGGAATGCTTCTTGAGAAATGGCGTTTCTTTTACCATGTCATGATGCAGTGTTTCGCTCCAACAAAGTCGGGTATGGATGGAATGGGTCAAAATCTATTGTCGGCTATGATTGGGCTTACGCTTAATCAGTCGTACAACTTCGCACGCATGATTTTTTCAAGCACTATAGGCTCCGAGAATCTAGAAACCGAATTTTAACTCAAATACTCCGAATATAACCAATAAATTCGGTCAAAACCAACAAATTCAGATAATTTTTTTACCTTCCTTTTCCGAATTTGTGATTATTATTCCGAATTTGTCAACTTTAACTCCGAACTTGAAATATTTTTTCCGAATTTAATATAATTCAATCACAAACTCGGACAAGGCACTCCAAACAAATTCGAAACAGAACTTGACCCCAAATTCGGACAAATTATCACCAAATACGGAACAAACTTTCCACCAAATCCAAACTCGGACAGGGTACTCCAGATAAATTCGGACCAGAACTTGAACCCTAAATTCGGACAGATTATCACCACAAATTCAGACAGAGAAAATATAAGCTCAAATTCGGACAAGGGTGACATCCACAAATTCGGGAACTTTGTTTTTAAATTCGGACCTCACAAATTCGGGTATGAGTAAACTTAGACAAATTCCATAGTGTCTTAAATTCAGAACCTCTTCCGTATTATCTACCAAAATGTGACTTCACATAAAGGTCACAGATAAATACGGAAGATACAAATTCGGAAAGAAAATTCGGACAACAAATTCGGAATCTCCAACAAAATCATATACTCGGAAAAAGCAATTTTAGATCAAACCTCAGATCTGCAAAACTTGGAAAATAAGAAAACCACCTCAGCCGACGAACAACTTCAATTTCTTCAAGTTTTCTGCAGAATCTTCATGTCTTCATGATGTTTGGCGGAAAGAAGCATCAAATCAAGAGCAATGGTGATTCGGAAGGCGGTTAGACCATTCTGAATTGGTAACCATGCTCTGATACCACCTGAAAGTCCCCAGGAGCCCCTAGATCGATGACGAACAACATCCACTGCCTTTGAACAAGACGTGAAACATCAAACCATGAAAGATAGAAAGATGTAGAAGATGAATCTCTTTATTATTGAAACAATCATCACAGACTTATAAACCGAAAGAGTAAATATCATCTTCTACAAGCTGGTTTAGATCACTAAGATCTAAACCTAGCTTTCTCTCACTAACACATAGTCTCCCTCTCTCTAGAATGTGCACACCCCTTTGAAGGATTACAAGAGTTTGTGAGAGTTGCCCTAATCTAACCTATCAACACGTGTATATAGACTAGGGACCAAAGCCGGACAAAACACATTGTCCGGGATACACAAACTCAGACCACTAAGTCCTGACAACCTAGTTCGAATTTACACAAAATTCGGAAACTTAAACAAGTTACAAATTCAGACTAGACACAAGCTAGGATGTCCAAATTTATACACA
Organism: Helianthus tuberosus; assembly: GCA_030545235.1. Lineage (NCBI taxonomy): Eukaryota > Viridiplantae > Streptophyta > Magnoliopsida > Asterales > Asteraceae > Helianthus > Helianthus tuberosus. The sequence continues at coordinate 24,903,959 of CM060432.1, forward strand.
TATTCGGACTCCCTTACAAACTCGGAAAACACATACCAAAACAAAACAAACTCGAACATCATCCCTATCCAAATTTAACTGATAAATTCGGACACCTACAATACAAATTCGGAATGCTAACTTGGACCTTTGACTTGGTTTATTCTGTGACTTGGACCATTGACTTTGTTGACCAGAACTGATAAGCGACAGTTACCTAGTAGGGACTGCACTTATAGACTCCCCCTTAACTGTTGCTATCAGTTCTGCGTGGCATCCATAATCTTCAGTCACCGGATACTTGCACTAACAGTAATCGTATGATCGAGCAAAACGATGTTCATGACATTTTCGGAACAAAATCCAAGTTACACATGCCCTAACACCCTAATATAACCTAAATATTAGGTGAGAAGGGTTAAAAATGGCAAACAAGTAATACAAGTCTAGGGGCTGAAACTGTCAAAAAGAAAATTATGGCCGCCAGAAGGCCTTACGGACCGTAAGGTCATGGTTACGGTCTGTAAGGTACACTTGACAGTAGATTGCTGGCTGGCAGCAGGTGTTTGCTACAGAAAATGCCACATTTCTCATCCCCTGCCACACTTAATATGGTGTTAACACATGTTAGGATACTAAGCAACTCCCTAATACACTTGGCAACATCTCCTAGATCCTAAAAAACTATAAATACCCCTTTGATTTATCCATTTTCTTCACACCACTTCAAAGTCAAGTGTGAAGTTTCTTCCTCTTTTCAATCTTGGAGCTTGCTTCTGCTTTGAGGCCTCCATTTCTTAGTTCTAATCCTTCTTCAAAACACAAGTAAGTGTTTCTCCCAGTCTATTTCATTTCTTTTGGCTAGTTATGAGCCAAAATTCAAGCAAATTGACTTTTGCTTTGACTTTCGGTTCCGACCTTTTCGGTCGAGTCAAAGTTCAAAATGAACTTTGCCACGTGATCGTAATAATGAAGATGTAAATCCCTTGCGATTACACCCTCTAATCATTACGTTTAGTAGGCTAAATGACAAGTCAAACTTTTAAGAAATAAAAGTAAAAAATGCGTAAAAGTGCATTTTACGACGAATGAGTTTTCAAGTATTAAAACTTAAAGTTTTGACACCAAATTAGTTTTATAAATTTGTTAGACATGTTTTAACATGTCTAGCTCGTCATTTCTAGTTTAGTGCTTATTCCGTTGTCGAAAGTCGAGCGGTTTGACTTCTGCTTTGACTTTCGAATCTGACTCGTTTGGTCATTTTTAGGATCCGACCAAGCCCATTTATATGACCATAGTAATATAAGGAATAACCCTCCGAGCTTATACCTTATGGTCATGTCGTTTGATGGGTTAAATGACGAGTCAACTTTAGATACTTTTAAAATGTCAAAATTGCCATTTTTGGGTAAAATAGTTTTAAACTTATATGGGCTATGTGTTTGACATATAAACTGATCATACAATATTAGTAAACATGTTTTGACATATCGGCCTCATCATAAGGACTCATTTGACCATCCGGATCCGTAGTTACGCATACAACCCATTAAAGTGGCGTAAACCCTTTTAACAAGTCGTAGTGGGTCAGAACAGCTATAGACACTTTCCAATCAGAATGTAAGGTAACTATATAACTATCTGAAATATTAGGAATCACTTGAGCTTTGCATATATGATTGAACAAGACATCTACGCAACCCGTGAGTACATAGTTCCTTTTTTTCTTAAACCTTTAGGTTGATTCATATGTGCTAACTATTTTTTCAAATCTACATATTTACTATGCATGGCTCATGTGAGTACATAGTCCCCTCTTTTACGTTTTCTAAATGTTGGGGTGATTCATATGTGCCTAAGGTTTTTCCGAGTTTTCAAAACTATATGGTTTTTGTATACAATATTCCTTCAATTTATGTGAAACTTGGTGGTGCGTCATTCATAACAAGGGTACATTCTTTAACTTTGGCCAAGCCAACCGGTAGTATGTTATGGTATCATAGGATTGACAATCCCATTTCCAAATTTCTCGGGGTTTGTGGGGAAGTTTGGGGAACGACAGAAACTGTGCATTTGACAAACCCTTTGGTGATTTGTCAGACGAGTCAACATAGGCTTAAATGTATACACCATACGACCACACTTGTTTACATAAAACAAAACTATTGGTTTTAAAACATGATGATTGGTTTGAACATGACGATTGGTTTTAAACATGATTATTGGTTTACACATACATAACGATTGGTCTAAACATGAGGATTGGTTTATACATAACATGGCAATTGGTTTATACATAACATGACGATAAGTTTTCAAGTATATATATATATATAAACTATACAATTTACAAGAAAACATTTTGGTTACTTACACGATTTCACAAAGAAACATTTTTTGTCGAGTTTCATGGCTACAAGATTTTTTTTTTAAAATACCAACTTTCATAGTTGGTAAAACATGTTTCAATACCAAGCACATTTGATACAAGTTTGGTTACAAAGTTTTCTCTCATCGACTCTCGGAGTCGGACGAGGTGTTGCAATATAAATTATAGCCATGAACCTGACCACAAAATCTATGTTACTCACCAGCATTCAATGTTGACTGTTATTTTTACATATGTTTCAGGTACAAATGTTTGGTGATGTACAAGTATGTTACACATAGGATCCGGACACCGGCCTTAGCTTGCTTAAAATAAAATAGTTGTTGTGTTTTGCTTCAAATTCCCAAAGACATTGTAATTATTAATTCAATAAAACAAAACTTTAAATACCATGTGTTTGAATTAATTTGTAACGTAACTCCCCGACGATTCAATCATGCGTTGTTTTATACGTGGTCGGGGTGTTATACCTTTCGTGCAAATGACTCCTTCGTTTGGTTGACTTAATAGATTTGGGACGAATTAAGTTGTTCGTGCGGATGATGTCTGGTTCGTGCGGATGAATGCTTATCCATGCAGATGAAAGATGATTCGTGCAAATGACTGACTAGTTCGTGCGGATGAACACAATTTTTCAAACGGATCAGGCTCATTCGTGTGAATGAATGACTCATGCGCACGAACGTGACACTCCTACACATGGAACAGTCTCATCCGTTCGAAAGCTGTTGTTCAAATCTTTTCGATCCAATTCTTCCGCAAACATGAACGAAAATCAATTATGAATGTAATGATGTCTTCAATTTCAAATTCCATATGTGAATAAACCTTCAATTTGATGTTTTACATCTAAAAACCTATAAAAACCCATAAATAATGAGCGTAGGTGATTCAATCAACTACTAGATCGATTGAATCGGTACCGTAGCTCTGGTACCAATTGAAAGTTCTAGATCTGGCGGGTTTAGACGGATTTTCAGATAAGATAAAGCTATTTCGGTAGAAATTTCATAAGAATAATCATAAGTAGAAGGATTCCATTCATACCGAAAGAACATACATCATTTTACAAACTGTAGAGAAATCTGAGATCTCTCCAGCCTTTCCCCAAACCTAATCAACTTTGAACACATGAACTTCTATTTATAGACATGAGGTTTGGTGAGGAGATTTGGTGAGGATGACTAGTTCGTGCGGATTACTCATCCGTGCAAACTAGCACTCGTCCTCTCCAAAGAGCCATGTGTTCCAATCTAACTCTCAACTATACAATATTCAACACACACTCTATCTAGCCTATTCGCACTGTGGCGGACACACATAATATGTACTAACGGAAACTACATACAAATATTCGAATAAAAAATCAAGACACTAGCCCCATTTTGTCGTCCACATAGTCTATTGTTTAAAGTTCTCCAAATACTCCCGCCAGATAGTAAAAATAAAAGCTTCAATTGTGATCTTCATAACTTTAGCCAAATAACTCGCATCCAATCAGGAACATATGGGATGAGGATCAAAACAAACCAGAAAAGTAATATCGAGCCATCTTCTAATGCCTCCAAACTATAGCAGCAACTTTACAATCTCCAAAAACGTGCTCCATATTATCCGCTAATAAAGAACAAACCGAGCACATAATAGTTGAAATGTCGATACCTTTTTTTTTTGCTCAGAGTGAATCTTGTAGGGACATGATCCAACAACATACACCATGCATGTGTGTTCACCTTCATAAGCACCAAGCTATTCCACCTTACAGCATGATTACCTTCTAGAAAAGTTAGACAATCAATACTTCTTCTAATCCCCTTAATCAAAGAATCCTCCTCACAATCCAAAACCCACACACATTTTCCACTATTTCCACTATTCTATGTAACATGAAAATTTTGACAATGGCCAATGGTATATGTATAATATTGAAAGCCTAGTGTTAAACAAAAGTTTTGTGATATATTCTATGAAATTTGCAATGAAAGTTACATATTTTATTGTATCTTGTAATCATATCCATCCTTTATTTGTGCTAATAACTATAAGTGTTATAGGAACTAAGGGTTTGGCTTAGTGGTCAAGAGAAATTACCTCTTGTAGGGAGACCAAGATTCAATCCTTGGAAAATGCTTTAGTATAGAATTTAGGGGAAATAAGCTTAGCCATTCAAAAAAAGTATAAGTGTTAAATGATGATCAAAAAATCAAAGGACTCCTATTATGCAATATACATAGTAGAATTAGATAGATAGTCTATGAACACAAAGGAATACATCATGGAGATAAAAAAAACTCCACCTAAAGGAAAAAGAACATTATACTTCGACTTCTGACATTGTTATTTTTTTAGTTTCTTTGTAGTGTAATTTTCTAAGGAATTTACACTTGGTATATACCAAATTTTCTTTCCATCAACAAAGAGGGAAAATTGTTGGGTATGAAATGCTACGCTTAGATTTGTAGATAGAAAAATATTTAGATTGCTTATAATGCTTTATAGTTATGTTCATATGTCTAAAGTTATAGTGTAATATTGAACGACATTAGTACGTAAAAGATTGATCGTGTGATGATCGTCTTAAGCTGTTCAGAATTCATAGCTATGACTTTATACTGAGTCATATGTTCTAAGTTGTAAGTTAGTATGACATTTATCAACCATGTATATAGTGTTGGAAGTTTTAACATACAAAATATCAGAAATTCCAGTGAGTCAACAATACATCCACTGACCATATAAACACTTGCAAGTCAATCTAATCAAAGATCAAGACAGAACATTTCCAGCATGAACACGTGTAATTGTGTCATCCAAATAATGTGACATAAATTATCGTAATATTTAAAATCAAGTATTATGACAAAACGATTTGGGTAAGTCACCATTCTAACTCAAGGTTTATCTCTTTAAGACTTGCCCAATTATAAGACACCAAAATCATGAAGATACACTTTCCATAGCAAGAACATCATTAAACAAATCATTTTTTTTTCAAAGATTTTTGACATAGTTCAAAGTAATATATTCATACTATAAAATTTAATGAGTCTATTCGAATTCATATCCTAACAACTTCTAAGGGTTTTTTTTTCATGGTTTGCTTAAAACAGGTATGCCATAGGAGTTTTATATTTCGTTTCATTAGTGAAGCAAGACATTGAAAAACTCTTGCGTCTCTTTCGATGTTAAATCTATAAAGAGTTTTAAGAGTTATCGGTTAAATATGAAAGTACAAAATCGGGACCAACCTTCCATGTAATATTAAAAAATTTACACATTTTAGAAATCCACAAGTTTAGTAAACGGAGTAAGAAGGAAGAGAAGATCATATATGGGTTGGCTATTGAAGGGGTATGGTCCCAAATATCGCGTCAGCACGACCGCGAATAACCATTACCCTCATCAAAAACCTCCAACAGCAATAAACTCTCCAGTGTCCGCGTGGGCACACGCGAACACTACGGTCCAATCTGTCCATTGATGAGAAGACTTTACCTTAAGGACGAAAACTAATGTTACGCATAGCGATGCGGCCTTGCACCGCATCCTATGAACATTTTCGTCACGACAAGGGATCTGGACAACAGTAACAGTCAGTAGCAGCGATGCGGCCTGGCACCGCATCCCGCGTAAATCATGGATGGAACAACCAATGCGGGAACATCATCAAATGACCGCAAGCAGCGATGCGGCCTGGCACCGCATCCTGCCCTCAAAGCAAGTAGGCCTGACACCACAGTGCAAGTGGCACTAGGAACAGTCGCCTACTGGCCCACGTATGTACAACAGTCTGACACCACAGCAGGACGTGGCAACACCACAGCAGGACGTGGCATCACCACAGTATCCGACAGGTCTGACACACCTGCAAATAGCTGTGCGATGTCAGGCTAGCTACTCAACTACCCTCCTTCACTCCTCGGCTATAAATACTCACCCCAAACCAGGTTTGAGGTATCACTTCTCAACTCTCTCAATACTACTACTATCACACTTTGCTTCCCAAGCAAATTACTGATTCTCACGCCGGAGAGCGGTAACAAGGAGCACCCCCCACCCCATCCTCCTTGTTACGAGTCACGGTTTGTTTCCTTGTGCAGGAAACCCACCACCAGACGATCCAGCCAGCGATCCTCGGAAAGAAGGGATTAACCCTCTTGACGAGACTAGTGAGTTAACCCTACCCGGTTAACCATTGTTTCATCATTGGCGCCCACCGCTACTCTTAGCACTTTTTTCCAATCATCCTTTTCTTTCCAAAGATGTCTGATCGTCAAAACAACAATACCGGGGATAACCTAAACCCCGCCAACCAAGGGCCTGCGGGAACCATTCCCCTAGCCCCAAATGCCCAACACATTGGCACATCAGCGCAAGGGGGCGCATCCCTTACGTTTGGACACGATCTGTCACAATACGCTGCTGTCATACCTCCAGGCATGAACCCTCATACCTGGTATGACCAACAAGCGGCCCTTCTGGCCGCAACGTACAACAGAGCTTGTGCAGACGAACAAGGAGGTATCGGACCTACCCCGATACCGCGTACACCTGCCGGTCGTGTTTTACGATACGACGACAGGGCCCCCACACATCCAGCCTCCAAAAGCAGACAGGAGGACCGCGGCTCCTCTTATTGTGATGTCCGCACAGTCAATGAGGACGATTCCTCATACGGGTCCCGCCGCAGGGACTCCGTACATAGCCGTTTAGGCCCCCACGAAGAAAGAAGGCGACTATCTACAACTCGCCGCGACACAAACATTCATAGTCGTCTGGGACCATAGTCCCACCGTGAAGGGTATGGTTATACCGATCCAGATGACAGTACATACCGCGGGGAATCCCATTCCACTAACAGCAGACCGGGAGGACGCAACTATGTTCCTCCCACTCAACCCCGCACTACATACCTCCGCGCTGCAAAGCACCATCAGGGCAAACCTTATAGGCCAAAATCTGCGGCCGAAAACTCTAAGTTTGTCCCAGAAATCGCCAACGCCGATGTCACCACCACAAAATTCCCATTGAACATTGGGAAATACAACGGCTCGACCGACCCAGATGATCACAACAATATCTTCGTCGGCGCCGGGTGCAACGGTAAGTGGGACGAACCAACCTGGTGCCATTTTTTCCCACAGACCCTAACAGGTCTGGCCAGGGCATGGTTCGATTCTCTGCCACCAGGGTCACTGACCTCATTCGAGGACTTACAACAAAAGTTCCTCGCGCACTTTAGCCAGCAACGACGCCATGAACGTGATTCAATGGACGTCATGAACATCTGGCGCAGAGACAACGAATCGCTTGACGCATTCGTTGTCCGTTACAATAAAGAGATCCTAGAGATTGGCGACGTTGACAACCAGATGGCACGTAACCATTTCATTGTTGCAGTCAAAGACGAACAAATGGTTATGAATATTTCTGGCGGTAACGGCTTGCCTAAGAAGTGGGAAGATGTCATGGCTAAGGTCAAAACATATGCCCAAACTCAGCGGTCTCTCAGACCGCACATGTCAAAGGCACAACCCCTAGCGGAAGGCCAGTCTTCCCGCCAAGAACCCAAGCGCAGCAATAAGCGCAACAGGGACACATGGAATCGCGGCAGCGATCCCAGGCCATATGTCCCCCGGAACAACCAGCCCGACGCAAGGGCTACAATCAACGCCCAACGAGAAAACCGGGCGTCAAAGAAAGAGTCTCGGGACCGCAGCTGGACTGAGATCAACCAGTCGCCAAGCGACGTCCTCCTCACGGATGCGCAATTCCTGAGACCGGCCCAACCAATGAAGTCCAAAAAGAATCAAGATCTCGCACTCTACTGCGAGTATCACAAGGACTCGGGCCACACCACGAACAACTGCATCAGTCTCCGACTGGAGATTGAGCGAGCCCTAAAAGAGGGGAAACTGCAACACCTGTTGACAGGCGCACAAAAAGCTACCAAGCGCATCACTCCCCACAACGAGGGCACCCCCACGGGTAAGAGGGCCATGTACGTGGCCTCTACCCACATGATCAATGGAGGAAAAGGAAGACCGCGTAAGGCGGCGAGAAGACCGGACAATGACTGGAAGGACGAGCAAGTCGTCTTTCCAAAAGTCCGAGGCGGACCGCGCGATAGGCGCGCCGTGGTTATCACAGGGCACCTAGCTCACTACTGCACCGAACGATTATTCATTGACCCGGGCAGTACGTCCGATATTATATACGAGCAGTGCTTCAACCAGTTCGATCAAGAAGACAAAGATCGACTGCAGCCAGCGGACTACCCGTTGGCGGGGTTTTCAGGGGAAACCGTATTCCCCCTGGGACAAATTACCTTCCCTGTGCGCCTTACCAACGGAAGGCACACAAGGACGGAGGAGGTGAACTTCATGGTTTTACCTCACACCTCAAAGTATGACGTAATTCTCGGGAGGGAGTCCCAAGGCGACTTCAATATGATAACATCCATCCCCCACTCTGCCATCGGTTTTCCAACCGAAACGGGGATCGCGATAATATACGCCCAAAGAGAAGTCATGTCTACGGACGAACTGCGTCCGACGAAGGTAGCAAGGCCCACCCCTAAAACGCAACCAGAAAAATGGGTGCTTAATGCAAGGCACCCAGAACAAACGGTTACGTTGGGCCATGCCTTAACACCTACCATCAGAGCGCGCCTGAAGCAACTACTCTTCAGGAACCAAGATATTTTCGCGTGGACACCCGCAGATATGACAGGGGTACCACGCGAAATTGCGCAAGACTTCTTGAATACCATGCCGGGTATCAAGCCCATGATCCAAGGCCAACGCCACCTTGGATCAGCAAAAAACGCGGCGATGGAAGAGCAGGTACAGGAACTGCTCTCCGCAGGCATCCTGCGGGAACTGAAATACCAGACTTGGCTGTCCAACCCAGTCATGGTAGAAAAACCAAGCGGGGGCTGGCGCATGTGTGTCGATTACAAAGACCTCAATAAGGCCTGCCCCAAGGATTGTTACGCACTTCCAGAGATCGACGAGAAGGTCGATAACCTCGCACCATTTCGATGGAAGTGCTTCCTCGATTGTTACAAAGGCTATCATCAAGTACAAATGGCAATCGACGATGAAGATAAAACGACATCCCGCACTCCTATCGGGAATTACTGCTACACCAAAATGCCATTCGGGCTGCGCAACGCGGGCGCAACCTATCAAAAGTTGATGAACGACACCTTTCGCGGTCAAATCAGCAAAAGTGTCGAAATCTATATGGACGACCTGGTCGTCATGAGCATGGAGGAAAACACCATGCTCGACGATATCGAAAGAACATTCCAAACTCTGCGAAGCGTCAACATGAAGCTCAACCCAGGGAAATGCTCGTTTGGAATGGAAGAAGGCAAATTCCTTGGATTCATAGTAACCAAAGATGGATTCAAGGTGAACCCGGAGAAAGTTCAGGCGATCGAGCGCATGCCATCGCCTTCTACGATGAAGGAAATGCAACGACTAGCCGGCAGGCTAGCTGCATTGAATAGATTCTTAGCCAACCATGCAGCTAAGTCTTACCCTTTCATCAAGACCCTGCGGAGCTGTATAAAAAAGGAACAATTCCAATGGACCGCAGAGGCCGAAAAAGCTTTCCAGGAAATGAAAGAGTGTTTAATCCAACTCCCAACTTTAACCGCACCACGAAAAGATGAGCCACTTATCTTATACCTGTCCGCCGCAGATAACGCGGTAGGCGCGGTACTTATAGTGGAGCGAGAAGGAGTCCAAACACCCATCTACTACATCAGCAAAATGCTCAACGACCCAGAGACAAGGTACTCCATCATGGAGAAATTGGTACTGGCACTAGTGCACGCATCGAGACGTTTACGACGTTACTTTGCAAACCACGTCATCACAGTGTTAACCAACTATAGGATCGGCCCGATCCTATCCAAACCCGACATCTCTGGGAGGTTAGCAAAATGGGCAATTGAACTAGGCGCGCTTTCACTGAACTATAAGCCGCGCCCCGCAATCAAAGGCCAGGTCTTGGCTGACTTCGTTGCTGAAGTACCAGCAAACCGCATTCAAGAATGCGAAGAAGAACAAAACCCTGTATCACAACCATCCTCCGCAGAAACCTGGACACTATTCACAGATGGTGCATCCAACGAAGATGGCTCTGGCGCAGGTTTGCGACTTGTTAGCCCCGACGGCCAAGAGCTAACCTACGTAATACGCCTTGATTTCAAAAGTATGAATAACGAAGCGGAGTATGAGGCTCTACTGGCAGGGTTGCGTTTAGCAATTAAACTCGACGTCAAACATTTGGAAGCACACGTCGATTCACTACTAGTTGTAGGGCAGATACGCGGTGACTATGCCGCAAGAGGGGATATCATGATCCTCTACCTCGAACAAGCCTTGCAACTGAAGTCAAAGTTTACCTCCTTCAATATTCGACACATCAACAGGAGTGATAATAAACCTGCGGATGCACTATCAAAACTCGCATCCACCAGCTTCCAACACTTGGCAAAAGAGGTACGCATCGAAATTCTGCAAAATCCCTCGGTACCCCTGCGCCAAGTCAATGTCATCCAGTACGGTACAACATCCTGGATGACACCGCTCATTGCATACTTACAATCAGGTGTTACTCCCGAAAACAAAGCAGAGGCACGCAAATTGCAATACAAAGCGTGTCATTACCAAATGGGAGACGGTATCTTATACCGTAAATCATACCTGGGGCCACTCCTACGATGCGTCAACCCCCAAGATGCCACATACCTTATCAAAGAAATTCACGAAGGGATATGTGGCATACACGCAGGACCACGCATGGTGGTGGCCAAAATCATGAACGCCGGATATTATTGGCCGGGCATGCACCTGGACGCAGTCAAAGTCTTGCGCAAGTGTTTCAATTGTCAGCGACATGCTCCCAAGACCTTGCGTCCCAAGAACAACCTGATCCCCGTCACCACCGCATGGCCATTCCAGAAATGGGCAATTGATGTGGTGGGACCATTTCCAGACGCACCAGGAGCAGTGAAATTTATCATAGTAGCTGTTGATTACTTTACAAAATGGGTAGAGGCAAAGCCACTTGCATCAACCACGGCTATGATAACAAGGAAATTCGTATGGGAACATATCATCTGCCGTTTCGGTCTACCAATGTGCATTGTCACCGATAACGGTACCAACTTCGCTGCCGATGACTTTCAAAAATGGCTAAAAGAGCTAAACATTGAACACATATTCTCCTCAATGGCGCATCCACAAGGGAACGACCAAGTCGAGAGTATCAATAAAAGCTTAGTCGAAGGCATCAAAGCACGGTTGGGAACAGCCAGGCGCGGTTGGGTCGATGAACTCCCAAGTATTTTATGGGCTCACAGGACAAGCCCAAAAATAAGTAACGGAGAGACCCCCTTCAGCCTGGTCTATGGCACTGAAGCGGTGATCCCCGCGGAAGTAGGCCTCCCCTCACCTAGAATGTTGGCCATCAACAAGATAGACAACAATGAGGAACGCAGGGTTGACTTGGACCTTTTGGAAGAAAGGCGCGAAAACGCTGCCATCAACGAGGCCAAGTACAAAACCAAACTGGAAAAGTACTACAATACACGCGTTCGCATTTGTACTTTCAACCCGGGAGACTACGTCCTTCGTGACAACGAAGCATCCAACGCGGAACGCCCAGGGAAACTTGCCCCCAAGTGGGAAGGACCGTACCTCATCCAAGAGGTCCTGGGCAAAGGCGCGTATAAACTACAAACAATAGAAGGCGAAACTATCGCACGCACGTGGAACGCACAGCAACTTCGACGCTGTTATATGTAAGCCATGTTTTCTGCATGTAATCTATTGGGCGGCATGCCATTTGCAAATAAATAAATAGACGATTTAATGCAATATTGTTTATCTATTTCTATTACAAATGCGTGTTCCACTCTGAGGTATACACAAAAACAGATTAGCAAAATCTTCATTCGTGATACCCACACAGAGTGGTAACCACACGCAACTATTGTAATAGGCCAGCAATGGCAATACTGTTTGTCTAACCAGAGACAAATCTTCATACTTGCATATCACCTAGATATGCAAAAGGCAATACAGATTTAGTATTACTCACAGTAACACTAGACGCGTACAAATTCAAACATGCAAGTAGTAAAAACACTTGTAAAAATTGAAACAAAACAATTCTGTATATTCAAAAAATTTCCTACACCCGCGCGGTGCACAAGGAATTTACATAAAGTGTTGTAACAGTTGCATAAGAAAAAAAAAATAAAAAGGCACGCAGGCCAATCTAATCTTCCTTTGTGCCACTGGGGCCCGCACCATCCTTGCCCTCAACAAATGGTTTTTCTTCGTCGTCTTCATCAGCGTATAAGACTCGCAAGCGGTCCACATAATCCTCCGCTTCTAGACACTTTTCAAGTTCTTCAAGATCTGTGAGGGTTGTATCATTAAACTCCTTAACAGCAGCAGCAAGAAGCGCTTCAGTGTCCACGCCATGAAACCCAGACCGCTCATCAGTAAGCCCACCACGCGCTGCAACATTCAAATGACTAATACAGCGGTTGTAGCCAGCTTTGAAACCAGCATCCCGGGCACGCTCCCTGATCTCGTTAACACCTGCTACGGTCTCGGGTGCGTCAAGAATGGCAGTAACAATCTGCGAAACATGAATACAATGGTTATCAAAGGCAAACCTACAACAAAAATAACAAGGCAACGGATACTTACATGCCCGATCCCGTGCATACGCATCCATTCATGATTAGCCTTGAGCAACTCAAGTGAAGAAGCGTAGCTATCCCTAGCCTCTTCAGCCTCTCTTGCCCGCACCTCAGCTTCAGCAGCGCGGGCAGAGATTTCCTCAATAGCGACCCCCCGGGTCCGCACTTCAGCCTTTTAACAAGAAATCATAAGTATACAAGAATAATCAACAAACCTGTGAGACGCAATTTCAAAGTTAGGATAAACTTATACCTGAAGGTCCAAGATAGTTTTGCTCAACTTGGTGCGGTCAACATTTGCCCCTTCAAGAGCCTTTGAAGCACGAGCCTCCGTCTCCTTGGCCTCTTCCAGAGCCTTGGCAAGACGAACCTCTGCTTCCTTGGCCTCTCGAGCAGCCGCAACGGCCTCAGCTTTCTCTTTAGCCAATGCAGAAATCGCTGCCTTGGCATTTATAAGCTCCTGATGAACATGAAAGAGAGTTTCATTCTGTTTACCCCAAGATTCTTTCCAAGTCTTGCGCTCATCAGATAGCGTCTTGCGCTCATTAGAAAGGGTTTCTTTCCAACGATTACGCTCATCAGACAGCAGTTTTGCAAGGGAACGAACCTGTTTAAGCTCAGTAGTTGCAGCCCACTCTTCAGTCTGCTTATGCTTCTCAAACGCAGCTTTATCCCTCTCAAGCTGCTCTGCACCCTCACGTGCAGCCTTCACCAACTCCTCGGCCTCAGCCCGTAAACGCACATTCTCCTCCTCCTTGCGCCCCTGCACCTTGTGCTTTTCCATAATGGCATTTGCCATTATGGAACTCCCCACAAGCATGGAGGAGAGTTGGTTCATCTGGACCTCAGTCGGTAAAGAACGGGCCCGGTTTACCTCAAAAGGAGTGCCCAAACCACTCAAAACCTCCCTACAAGCGGAGGGGTCAACAGTAATGTCATCCCCTTGCAATACAGTCCACGGGGGGCGGTGATAGGCCGTAGCCCGATCTTGAGTATAGGTGCGGTAATAATATTCCAATTCAGACTCTTCAGGCTGAATGGGAGTCTCTACAAAACCCGCACCACCAGAAACGGAACCGGAAGCCTTCTCGGCAGCTGGAGACTTTGGCTTTCCGGTATAACCGAACTTCAAGTCAAGATCACCAGTATCCTCTGGGGTGATAAAATTATCACCCGAATCAACTGTGTCGTAGATTTGGGCCGCGGGACCTTTCCCAGTGTCCACCTCCCGCACAGAGGCTTCAGGAGTAACAACCTTATGAACCCCCGCACCCGCACCAGTGTCATGCGGAGGAGGGGGAGGAGGAGCATCAAAGATGGAGAACCCTTCATCTTGTGGTTCTGAAATCAAAACAAAAATACTTTAAAGTACAAGTATAAGCACAAAATACTTGTTAAAGAAATGCATCACATACCAGAAACAACCGCAGGCTTCTTTGGTCCAACAAAAGCCCTGCGCCTGGTCTGAATCTTCGGCTTCTTCCCCTTACCAGCATCAGCAGCTTCCTCTGCTTTCCTCTTCTTCTCATCACCAGGTTTGGAACCCGCAGTAGTTCCACCTGTGGCCGCACCAGCACCTGGAACACCCAAGCCCTCAAGGGTGTCAGATACTACCACGTAATCGGTATATCTGCGGAAATGAGAACGAGAGATACCTGCTGCATGCGGCACCAAAGGCGGAACAACATGAGCCTCAGGGTTTTTCTTACCGCGACCCCGCACGGCTTTATCTACGTGCTTCTTCTCAGCATGTTTTTTGGGAGCACCCCTTGACTCAAATTTGCCAAGGTTCCCAAGTGTACCTACGCATAGAGAATCAGCAAAGAACCTTATAGAACAATAGCGAAGGTTATGAATCATACCTTTACCCTGCGGTAGGGGTGCGGTCATTACCTCGCGTGAGGCAACGCGGAAGTAAGGGACAATCGACAAGTTAAAACCTTTACCTTCCGCAGTCTTAACAATATCAACCTTGCCAGTAAAGGTTGGATCAAATATCTTCCACACTTCCACAATTTCTGATAATACATATACAAATTAATGACAAACACAGGAATAAAGAAACTGCACAAGAGTGGTAACACTTACCACCAGTTTTCTCCTGCACAATAGGCATGAAATTCCTATTAGGCCGGGTCAACATCATCCGCAGCACCCACAACTCATCGTTGGTCAGCTGCCTATGCTCAATGGTTTTCAATCTTGAGAACCACTCCGCATTCTCCGCGGTAGGTATAGCAATATCCTCCGTAGGGATAGGCTCATTGACATTCCGCATGGTCATATTGACAACAACTGCGGCAGCTTTAACGAAGAAAAACTTGCACTTCCACTTAGTAATACCCTTCGGAGGGGTCATCAACTTGGTACTTCCGTACCGTTCCCTGAAAGAAAAGAAACCGGTGTTCACCGTCAACTGATAAAATCCCCGGAAATTATCAACGGTAACCGGCAGACCCAGAGCACGAAAAGTCGATTCAAAATGCCTAATACGGATCATCCCAAAAGGACTCATCTGGGAGATGTGGACCCTGTAGTACTCTAAGACCTCAACAACAAAAACGGTCAATGGTAAACGAAGGTTACCATCGGTAAAAGAATCAGCCCACATGGTGATATAACCGGCCGGAGCACAGGCACCGGTGTCACCAGTTTGGGGATAAAAAGCCCCAAACTCATGGGGCATCTGGATACTGACCATCAGTTGGTCGAATGAAGCTCTCGTCCACTTCAATGGTGGTAGGCCACCACCAGGAACACTGCCACCATCATCTTCTTCTTCCCCGGCCACCGGAGAAGAAGCTTCAGGGTTTTCACCCTCCACATTATGTGGGTTAGATGGATCAGCCATCAGAAATATGAAGAGAAGTTTCGAGGTACACAAAAACTCAAAAAACTCAGAAGATCACCGGAATAAAGGACAGATTGATCGGAGAAGATGAAGGGAATGCTCTCTCTCTCACCAGAAATTTTTTGAAGAATCTGAACAGTAGGGAAAACCCCAAAAAACGGTTGCCCTTTATATACTCATCGCAATAAATGCGATACAGTAAACCGCCTCAACACGTTCAAAGTAGGCGAGTTACAAGGCGACACGTGTTCAGCGACCTTTCCGCTGACGGTTATCACGCGCGCGTGGCCGCCCACGCGCCTGACAGAGAAGACCTTTCCACTCCCTGCTACAGTGCAGTTATGACCTCGGTCAGTGCAAACGTCTTTTCAAATCAGCACATGTCAGAGTCCTACCAACTTCAACAACCAACACGTGCAATCGTGACGTAGGCAACAGAAAGCGACAACCTTATCCAAACACAAGCGGCATGCGGTTTCTCTGGTTTACCGCACCATAACCCATACCGCATGTCGTTTTTTACATACCCCTCAAAAAAGGAAAAAATATATATCTTTAAATTATATAAAGGGGTATAAGTCATAAACCGCACATATCCACGAGCACACGTGGAATATGCGGAGATGACGCACACCAACCCGCACAGGTGTGTCAGATACTCAGAACCAGCACGGTTCTTTGGACTGCGAAAACCGCTTCTCAGGATGCGGTAAACCGCACTCCATGAAAGCTTCTTCAAGCTTCAAAACCCTCGTTTCCGGTTCACAACCACAGAGGGAACGCAAACAGCTTCTCCTTAAGGAAAAGGACAAGTATGCTGAGCAACCGCACATCAGCAACCCTGTTCCCTGAACCTTCAAGAGCTACATCTAGACTACAAAGCTTCTAGAAACGAGTTCTTTGCTGCAAACCGCAACCATTCATGCGTGGTTACTGCAAACCGCAACTATGCGAATGGTAGCTACGGAAGAGCCACAACTAAGTGACCACGCAGAGGAGCAAAGCTACTTTAAGGAAAACCGCTTTCCAACTAACCGTGAAGGAAAGTGGCTACAAAATGGATGCGGAAGAGTTTCAACCAACTTCCCAAGTATCTAAGGAGATCTCTTCCGGCAACACTACTTACAGGACAACTACTTTCCAACAAAGCGTGAAGGAAAGTAGCTCCAGAACAGCGGTAACAAGTCTGCCTATGACTTGTTATCCACTTATGGACCGCATAGAATAAACAATGGTAGGTACAACCCTGCCTATGACCATGTTTATCTGCCCATAGTCCAGATTCACATTGTTCGACCAAACACGGCCAACAATAACGCAACTACCCCACGATCCTCAAAGAAACATGGCAAACAAGGTTCGGCAACGAGGTAACCGCAGAGAACGCGCGGTTACTAGTGAGCTAAACCTCTGAGGACGTGCGGTTACTTGAGAGATAAACCACAGAGGACGTGCGGTTACTAGGAAGCTAACTGGAGAACACGAACACCCCACAAAACAGGGTTCATCATTGCATGTCCAGTTGCTAAACATAGAGCTTGAACAAAGTACGTACAACTTTGCACTAGCTGAAGCAGAGGTTCCAACTAGACTTAAGAACACATCTTCAGTCACGATCTCAAAGGTTGGTTCGAACCCTGCTAACACCTTCAGTCACCGTCTCAAAGGTTGGTTCGAAACACCAACAGGTGGCTGATGACATCAACAAAAGGCAGACTAAGAGACAAGTCCATGGCTGAGAATTCCGCATCAGACGGAACTTGCTCACCATGCACCCTTCTCAAAGGAAGAAACAATCCACTAGAAAGGCCTACTACTTAAGGAAGGTGCCATCTGCATGGCACAAACTTAACCTTCTAAACAACATAGTCCAGTATCCCTCCCACATGCAACTCGCATACGGAAGGAACACTAGACTGGGGGGACTTGAAGGGGTATGGTCCCAAATATCGCGTCAGCACGACCGCGAATAACAATTACCCTCATCAAAAACCTCCAACAGCAATAAACTCTCCAGTGTCCGCGTGGGCACACGCGAACACTGCGGTCCAATCTGTCCATTGATGAGAAGACTTTACCTTAAGGACGGAAACTAATGTTACGCATAGCGATGCGGCCTTGCACCGCATCCTATGAACATTTTCGTCACGACAAGGGATCTGGACAACAGTAACAGTCAGTAGCAGCGATGCGGCCTGGCACCGCATCCCGCGTAAATCATGGATGGAACAACCAATGCGGGAACATCATTAAATGACCGCAAGCAGCGATGCGGCCTGGAACCGCATCCTGCCCTCAAAGCAAGTAGGCCTGACACCACAGTGCAAGTGGCACTAGGAACAGTCGCCTACTGGCCCACGTATGTACAACAGTCTGACACCACAGCAGGACGTGGCAACACCACAGCAGGACGTGGCATCAACACAGTATCCGACAGGTCTGACACACCTGCAAATAGCTGTGCGATGTCAGGCTAGCTACTCAACTACCCTCCTTCACTCCTCGGCTATAAATACTCACCCCAAACCAGGTTTGAGGTATCACTTCTTAACTCTCTCAATACCACTACTATCACACTTTGCTTCCCAAGCAAATTACTGATTCTCATGCCGGAGAGTGGTAACAAGGAACACCCCCCCCACCCCATCCTCCTTGTTACGAGTCACGGTTTGTTTCCTTGTGCAGGAAACCCACCACCAGACGATCCAGCCAGCGATCCTCGGAAAGAAGGGATTAACCCTCTTGACGAGACTAGTGAGTTAACCCTACCCGGTTAACCATTGTTTCATCAGCTATGATAGCGTGTTGGGGCATATGAAAAGAAACGAACGAGGTGGTTTTTAATAAGAAAACATGCAGCCCACAAGAGATCATAGGAGAGCTAAAATCAAGAGGTTACGCGTGGGTCAAAAATAGATCTTTATGTAATTATATTAGTTGGTCGGAATGGTGTAAATATCCTTTGTACATGTTGTAATTTCTTTGCCTTTTGCCCGTTTGGGTCGGGGGTGTTGTTGTTTGTTTGGCCTTTTGCCCGTTTGGGTCGCAGGTTGTTTTAATGAAGTTTAATTTTCAAAAAAAAAATTAAAAAATTTAGAGTAAATTACAAAAATCGTCCTTTATGTATGTCACTTATTACAAATTGTATCTTTTATTTTCAATAATTACAGAGTACTCGATGTTTGCAAACCCTTGCAAGTTATGTCCTTTAGCCCTAACTCAGTTAATTTTTTGTGGTTAAATCTGACCAAATGGACCCCACACGAGGGCATTTTGGTCATTTTACTCTCATGTGAGATCCATTTGGTCAGATTTAACCACAAAAATACCCTCATGTGGGGTCCATTTGTTTAGATTTAAACACAAAAATTAACTGAGTTAGGGCTAAATGACATAACTTGCAAGTGTTTGCAAACATCGAGTACATTTTCTGTAATTATTTAAAACAAAAGACACAGTTTGCAATAACTGACATATATAAAGGACGATTTTTGTAATTTACTCAAAAATTTAAGGACGACATCTCAACTTTAGATCAAAGAACATACACTTAAAATGTAGTTCACTAAATATATTATTTAAAATGTTTTTTTCTCCAAAGATTAACATATATATCTAAGGACTTTTTGGCAACGTTCGTGACATTAAGTGTTTAGCCATTAAGAGTTTTGATTGAGTAAGAAACTCTAAATCAGTTAGAGGACTGACTTGACTCCAGATGATTGGTTGGTGGTGGAGAAGGTGGTGGTGCTTCAAGAAGTTGGTGCGTGAGTGGCCTCGCTTAGTTTCAGATGTATTTTGTTAGTAAACCAAACACAATTAAGATAACCCCTTAAGAGAATCAAGAAAATGATAAGAAAAGATATTTTAAAATATGTGCATTGAATGGGCAAATGAAACAAAAGTGTCAAAATCTCTAACATCTGGATCATTCTCATTGGTAGAAGCTTCGATCGACGTGTTAGACCCAATATCATAACCTAAATACTCTCTGTGTCGATTGAGACACGTCCTTTCTTTACTTGTTTTTTTCATGCCAACTATATTCTTTTGTCGACTCATCCTCTCACATTTTGACACGTAAGTATTTGATATATATTCGAATTGTTTTAGGTTTAAAACTAGTAATAAGACTCGTGCGTGTTGTCGGTACTTCGCAATTATCGAACGGATTAGTGCAAGCATTATGTAATGTCTTAAACATATGAAAAAATACGTTATGACGTATCCGATTGTATCCTATAGTTGCATTGCGATTGGATCAAAGCGTAACGTAAGTTGAATTTATATCGTACAATCATAACGTATTATACGCGACCCGACTAACTCGAATTTATATTGTCAAGTCAAAAACTTTCGAGGGGTTCAAAGTGGCATTTACAAAGTTCATAAAATTTAAGTGGTTAAAAATTGTATTTCCTAAACTTAAGGGCTAAGAAAGTGTAAAGATAAAATTTGATAAAGTTTTGGGGTAAGTAGAAAACTATAACAAAATTGGAGCTGAAAAGAAACAACGACAAAATTGGGGTGTCAAAAGCAAACTATTTGTAAAATGAGTAGTAGTTTAGGGACTAAATTTGTCATTTTATGAAACTTTGAAGGTACCAAAGTCATGGGGCTAAAATTGCAATATCATAAAAGTATGGGGGGATGGGGAGGCAAAGCCGGTGGGGTTTCCACCGACTTTGTCTTTTAAGTTATAGTATAACTAGACGATTGACCCGCGCGCGTTGCGCCGCGGCCAACGAAATTGACATGTTGTTGATCAGATTGACATTTAAAATGTGTTAAAGATGTTTTTGTCGGTTAAGTCTGTATTACTATCTTATACAAATAAATAATCCACCAAATAAGCTCAATACAATTAATGGTATCATAATTACTATGTTACATGACTTGTATCCATATAAATAACATATCGTATTAAGCTCCCCGCGTTGCGGCGGGGGCGTAAAACCGTGACAAATAGCACCAATGCCACACTATAGCCAACGACCACCAACATTGAAGTTGTGGCGTCTTAACGTGGAAAAATTAGACCGACATATATGTAACGCCCTGCGTCCCTAAACCTTTAACTTTTTGCAAGTTTCGCCGCTATAATATTTGAGATTTAGCAATGTGAAACATTTGTGAAACTTGAAACTTATGACACTTTGAATTTAGACTCTTTGATACTTGAAACTTGACTCTTGATGCTTGATACTTAAACATTAAGAATCTTGATTCTTGGTGAAACTTGATACTAAATACTTGATAATAGAGTCTTGATACTTGATACTAGACTCTTGATTCTTGACTCTTAATACTATTAAACGAGACTCGGATACTTATGGAACGAGAAACTTTGAGACTTTGTTGAACGAGAAACTTGAAACTTGACACTTACTAAGCTAGCTCATTAGTGGACTTGAAACATGGAAACTTTTGTGTTAGTTATATAATCTTGTCATGTGATAATCTTACACGATAATACGCAACGCTTAATCTAACTCGCAAAACGAACCGAAATCAGAAATTTGGCGAACAAGGATTGGCTGTCCGGATGGACATCCGGCTGGATGACCATCCGATCGGATGGCCATTCGATCGGACAACCATTCGATCGAACAGCCATCCGACCCAGCCATCCCACCGCCTTATCCTCTCTGTCACCTATAAATACCCGCTGTCACATCACTATTAACTGATGTGATAGCCTCCTCCGACCAGACGCACTCTCCCTCATTCTAAGGCACCTTTCTTCCAATTTCACGCGATTCTTGTAAGTTTTCTCCGTAATTCTTGTACAACTTTCATCTTTATACACTTTCTCACTAGATTCTTCATCAGAATAATACTTTTCACCGAGAAATCGCTAAGATTTGGGCTACTTAAAGATGACGTCATCATGGCTGTTTGCACAATCGGCTAAGTTATGTCATCCCGTCAAGATTTAGTCCAAATCTAAGAGATTTCTACCTGTTTACCACGAATCTTTACAAAATCTAGACATTTTCAGTGGATTACATGTTTTTCTTCAAGCTTTCCTAAACTTTTTACTCAAATCGGCGAAATCTGGATCCAAACAGGCTGTAGACTGTTATTTAGTCTGGAGTCGGCTTGAAAACGGATTATCACCAGAGAGATGACCGAATTACGGATCAGACATGAAACTCCGTCAATAACAGTTACCCTGATCGAACGGGGTGATTCCCATCCGATCGGGCAGGCTGAACTTTGGTGGGTTTCCGTTGGCTTGATATGTTGCCACGTCGTCTCCATTAAGAGTTAATAGCCAAAATGGTCCCTGAGGTTTGCTCACTTTTGCCACTATAGTCCAAAACCCAAATTTGTTACATCTGGGTCCCTGAGGTTTGCATTTTGTTGCCATTTTGGTCCAAATTTTAAATTTGACCAGATTACCCACTTTTGACCTGCTATTTTGTCTTCACCCCCAGGGGCATTTTGGTTATTTATTATCTATTTATTATATATCCCAATTATAATAACTCACTCTCTCTCCCTCAACACAGAGACTTCATATTTCAGCACCACCACCGTCCACCACCACCGCACCGCCACCATCGCCACAGCACCTCCACTACCGCAACCATCTCTGTCTCTCTCTCTTCTCCCTCTCTCTCTTCCGCAACCACCACAACCTTACCACCGCCCCCTTCACTCTTCTCCATTCGGTGAATTTATGAACAGATCGGTGAATTTACAACAACAACAAGCACCACCACCTCCACCACACCTCCGCCACACCTCAGCCACCACCACATTTCAACCACCGACCACACCTCTGCCACCACCACACCC
This sequence comes from Helianthus tuberosus, assembly GCA_030545235.1. NCBI lineage: Eukaryota > Viridiplantae > Streptophyta > Magnoliopsida > Asterales > Asteraceae > Helianthus > Helianthus tuberosus. The sequence goes on from CM060432.1 coordinate 24,926,714, forward strand.
CCACCCCCTTCACTCTTCTCCATTCGGTGAATATGCCACTGCCAGAACAACAATAATGCCACTGCAGAACAACAACAAGCACCACCACATCCACCACACCTCCGCCATACCTCAGCCACCACCACACTTCAGCTACCTCCGCCACCACCACACCCACACCCCCACCCCCTTCACTCTTCTCCATTCGGTGAATTTATGAACAGATCGGTGAATTTATGAACATATTTATGGATCAAAACTCAAAACCCACATCAAAATCATCAAATCGGTTGCCTTAAACCCCCAATAAGGCAGAGATTAAGGTGAGGTCGGTTGCCTTAAACCCACATCAAAATCATCAAATCGGTTGCCTTAAACCCCCAATAAGGCAGAGATTAAGGTGTTTGACGGTGGTGCCGACGGCGGCGATGTTGATGATGATGATGATGATGATGATCTTGACGGTGATGAGATAGAGAGAAGAGAGAGACGGTGGTGTTGGCGATGTTGATGATGATGATGGTCTTGACGGTGGCGGCGACGGTGAGATGGTGGTGGTGGGGATGATGCGGTGGTGGTGTGGAGGTATTTCAGAGAAGAGAGAGAGTGTGTTGAAGAACATGATGAAGATGAACTGCATCTTCTGATGATGTGTGTATATTATTATATATATATATATTAATTTGTGAATTAAGAAAATATTAAATGAAAAGCAAAATGACCATTTTACCCCTGTGCAAAAGGACAAAACTTGAGGTTTTTTTTGAGAAATCATTCGACCGAACGACCTGTTCCCGTAGCCTTAAACACTTAAACTATTTGAATTGGAACTTTGAACTATTGAACTTACACTCGAACAGTCATCCGACCGAACGGCCATCCGTCCGGATGACCATTCATTCGAATGACTTGATCTTATACTACAACGAAAACTTCAAAGTTTGAAACATTTTGCAAAACACACTGACTGATCGAACAGTCGTCCGACCGAATGGTCATCCAACCAGATGACCATCCGTCCGGATGACCAACCTATCAGGAGACCAGTCAGACACTTTTATTCGATGTTCGCATGATTCGACACTCTGTTTAACGCTTACACTGTTATACTATAACCAGGCTAACTCCAGCGCTCCCTTCAATCCAAATAGTTGGTGTTGGTACTTAGCACCCACTGTGAGTATACTCGATCCCTTTTTGTTTTAAACACTTTTGGGATGCAACATGTATTCTATAAACTTGACACTTGACACTTGAAACTATTTGAAATATACTCTATCTGCTGTGAACTTGAAACTTGAAACTCGTGATTCTTGAGACTTTATGCTATGTGAACGTTTAATCCTTATGTGTAGTTCCGCCTTAACAATGGTAGCGCTATAGGGGTAATGCACCTCCCCGTTAGTCTTTGGGGTATTGTTAGGAGGAGACATTTAACCTCCCGTTAGTCTTTACGAAAGGCATTCCACGCATTGGAAACTTGGGCTATCACTTAGATTGCGTAAACTAGCATGGTGAAACTTATATGTGTTTACATGATGGATATGAGTCCTTTTAAACTATTATGCTACTATGTACTCAAATTTGTATACTCGCCAAAATTATTGTTGATAGTATTTTAATACATGTTGTAGGTTGATAGTAGCTGAGGAAATCAAGAAACATGCTAGGATGCTGCTTAGAAACACATCCTAGTAAATTTAGAAACTTTTGAACAATATTTGGAATGTTATGTAATTGATGCTTTTGTGGTTGTGAAACTTTGGTGGATACTTAGACAATGCTATGAAACTTGATTAATTACTATTGAAACTATTAGTGTTATGGAAACTCTTGAGCAATCTGAACGCTTAGTGCCGCGCCCCGATGTTTCCGCCATCGGTTGGGGTGTGACATATTGGTATCAGAGCCATAACTATAGGGAATTAGGAAAAGTAGGAATGCTTTGCCTAGTCTATAGTTCTAGGAATCTTGACTCTTATATGTTGTTTAAGACTTATGCATTCTACCGTACTTGCTTCCTAGCAACATACTCCTGTTAAACTTGCATGCCTTTCCTAAGGCTGACACAATATACACTTGGATGCCTTGAAATGCTGAACAACGTTTGTATTTTACACGAGATTTACCCTCAAGTTAGGAGTGACATCCAAACATTGACAGGAAATTTCCGTATCATATCCTCGTAGGTATTATCTTTTGATGAGTACCGACACTATTAGGGTACGATGTTGTCAAGCTAGAGGTGAAACTCACATCTTGATAACTAGTCCTACTATTTGATTTCCAGTCTCGCCAAAGTCTCGAAATTCCCGATCAATTAGGGACATGTAATGACCGAAAGGGAAAATATCGTAGGCATAACATCGATGACATATTTGTCTAAGTAAGTAAAGGCACGTTGCCTCAATTCGAGAAGTATTCGATTCACTTTGGTTAGTCGACGTTCCTCTACCCGGAACAATCCTATGTTTTATAAGCCTATCTTTTATGTATCTCGATTTTATATGTGGTTTAAAAACTTGATTCTTTGTTTGTTTCGAAACTTTAACACGACTCGCACATATCTCCGCAATCTAAAACATTAATAATAATCTCTCAGGATCGAACTAAATTTATGAAGCTTTATTCATTGTGGGAGTCTTGATTAAACTATGGGAAACATGATTGAACGATATGCTATGAGAAACTACTTGCTTAATCTATGTGTACCCTAATGCATATGAGAGTCATGGAATGTGTTGTTGTGAGTGGCAAAATACGATATGTAACATAGCACCAAATGACGAGACGAACGTAACATGATCGAAACATGGTGGATACGCCGCTGGTACTTCCTATATATAAGTGTTTCGACATGTTACCAGACTTTCGTACCACGTGCTATGTGAAATTCGTTGTTTTGCAGACTCGTGGTGAGAATGTTGAAACTACATGAAAATGATGGAATGTACTGTTATGGTTGGCAAAACACGGCACGTAACATGACACCGAATGACGAGACGGACGTGACATGGTTGAAACATGGTGGATACGCCGCTGGTACTTCCTATATATAAGTGTTTCCAGCATGTTGCCGAACTTTCGTACCACGTGCCATGCGAAGGTCGTTGTTTTGCGGACTTGTGATGAGAATGCTGAGTCTTTTGAGCTATGTGAAACTTGTTGAACGTTTGTAAAACTTGAGTCTTTATGCGATCATGAGTGAAACTATATACTACGTTACGTCCTTTTGAAACTATACTACTGAACAAGACTGTATGATCTAGACTTATACGATCCTTTTTCTTGGATCTTTAGATGTCTTCCCGTAAACTATCCGATTCTCTCAAGAGATCCAGGGACAACTCTCAGAAGAAAATGATGTCATTCATGGCCGATCAGATTGCTCGCATCGTGCCTAAGATCGTCTCTGAGATCCAGGGATCAAACACTCCTCCCTCTTCTGTAGATTCTAAAGTGGAGAAACCGAAGCCTATGAGCTTCAACTACAAACACTTTGTCTCTTGCAACCCTAAAACTTTCACGGGCAGAGATGGGGTACTTCTATGCTGGAGTGGTTCGACAGCATCGAGGTTACCTTCATCAACAGCGAGTGCCCAGAACACTAAAAGACTAGCCGTGCAACTGGCATGTTTCAAGGCAGAGCTCTAGAGTGGTGGTCCAACGAGAGAAACATCCGCTCCAACGAGGAGGCTTATGCTCTTCCATGGCCTGAGGTGCGAGAATTGATGATGCTCGAATTCTGCCCTCCCCATGACCAGCTAAAGCTTGAGGAAGAGTTCTGGCACCTCAAGCAGGTTGTAGATGAAAACTTGGCTTACACTACCCGTTTTAAACAACTCAGCTTAGTCGTGCCTCACTTGGTTTCTACTCCAAAGCGCATGATAACCAAGTATATTAATGGGTTACCTCCTGCCATGCGAGACTGGATTGAAGCAGCTTGGCTCGAGACTATTGAAGAAGTTTATCGTCTGGCAGCAAGTCTGAACAACAATCGTGTACGTGATAAACAATTTGGAAACTCCACTCCATCGAAACCTGCTCATCAAATCACTCAGTAGCCAAGTGGCAATAAGAACAGTAAACGAAAGTCTCAAGGTTCTGGTTGCAATGCAATTGTCCCTGCTGCGAATACAAACCCTACGGGCAATGTCGTTGTGCCTGCTGCTGCTAATCCACCTGCTCCGGAGAACAACAAGAAGCCGTACACTGGGGTGCATCCCAAGTGTGCGACTTGTAACTATCATCATCCTGCAACCTCCGCTTACCGTTTGTGTACCAACTGTAATCGCTATGGTCACACAACCCCCTATTGTTGTCAAGTCAATCAGGCCCAGCAAGCACCGCCAGTCTAGCTTGCTCAACTAGCCCTACCGGCTCCCCAGTAGAACCCAAGGCCATCAAATGTTCGTGCATGCTACAAGTGCGGAGACACTACTCATCTCCGTAACTAGTGTCCCCAGCTGAATCAGGAGCAACAACCAGCCGCTCGAGGACGAGCATTCAACATCAATGCAAACTAGGCTCGTAACGACTATGACGTCGTTAATGGTACGTTTCTCGTCAATAATCTCTACGCTTCGATACTATTTGATACTGGTGCCGATAGAAGCTTTGTGTCCGTAGAATTTGAATCTTTTTTAAACTGTGCACGCTCGAAACTACCTAAGTCGTTCTCGGATGAGATTCCCGATGGTAAGTCTATTCTAGTTGATTCTATTCTCAGTGGTTGTTCCCTGACTCTTAAGGACCATGTTTTTACTATTGATCTTATACCCATGCAATTGGGTAGCTTTGATGTCATAGTCGGCATGGATTGGTTACATAAGAATCATGCCGAGATCGCTTGCCACGAGAAGTACATTCGTTTACCTCTTTCGTCCGGTGATACCTTGCACGTTTATGGAGACCGACCTTCTAGAGGACTGAAGTTGATGTCATGCACTCAAGCGAACATGTGTTTACGTAAACAGTACTTTGCCTTCTTGGCCCACGTGGTGGAACAAAAGGGCAAGGGAAGGAACATAAGTGATGTTCTAGTAGTGTGTGATTTCCCCGACGTCTTTCCTGAAGATCTTCCTGGTCTTCCCCCTCCTCGATCTGTTGATTTTCGTATTGATCTCATACCTGGTTCGACTCCTATCGCCAAGCCTCCGTATCGACTTGCATCTTCTGAGATGCAAGAATTATCTAGTCAACTGCAAGAACTATGCGACAAAGGCTTTATACGTCCAAGTACCTCTCCGTGGGGTGCTCCAGTGTTATTCGTCAAGAAGAAAGATGGTTCGTTTCGTATGTGTATCGACTACCTTGAACCTAATAAACTCACCATTAAGAATCGTTACCCTCTACCTCGTATCGATGATCTACTTGACCAATTACAAGGCGCAAGTTGTTTCTCTAAAATCGACCTTCAATCTGGCTATCATCAACTCCGTGTTCTCGAAGAAGATGTCCCCAAAACCGCATTTCGAACTCATTATGGGCACTACGAGTTGGTGGTCATGCCTTTTGGTTTGACCAACAGACCCGCCGTGTTCATGGATCTTATGAATCGTGTTTGTAAACCTTATTTGGACCGTTTTGTGATAGTCTTTATTGATGATATACTTATTTATTCGAAAACCCGAGCTGATCATGAACGACATTTACGCCTCATGTTAGAACTATTACGTGGTGAACGCTTATACACAAAGTTTTCCAAGTGTGAGTTTTGGATCAATGAAGTACAATTTCTCGGGCGCGTTGTTAGTAAACAAGGAATTCATGTTGACCATTCTAAAATCGAAGCTGTAAAGAATTGGAGTACGCCTAAATCTGTATATGAAATTCTCTCCTTCTTGGGATTGGCGGGTTATTACCGTCGATTCATCTCGGACTTTTCAAAGATCGCCGTCTCTCTCACTTCGTTGACTCAGAAAGAGAAACCTTTTGCTTGGGGTCCCGAACAAGAGGAATCCTTTCAAACTTTGAAGAATCTACTTTGTAATGCTCCTGTTCTCACTCTCCCTGATGGGAATGACGATTTTGTGGTGTATTGTGATGCCTCGAACCGTGGCCTAGGCTGTGTGCTAATGCAACGGGATAAGGTCATCGCTTATGCCTCCCGCCAACTCAAAATACATGAGAAAAACTATACTACCCATGACCTTGAGCTTGGCGCAGTTGTTTTTGCGTTAAAGATCTGGCGACACTACCTATATGGTACTAAGTGTGTGGTTTTCACTGACCATAAGAGCCTACAACACATCTTTAACCAAAAGGAACTGAATATGCGTCAGCAACGATGGGTGGAATTGCTTAACGACTACGACTGCGAGATTCGCTATTACCCTGGCAAGGCGAATGTTGTGGCCGACGCTCTTAGTCGTAAGACTCATGTTAGTAGCATTCCCTGTTCTCATATCACTAGTAGTCTTCATGCTTGCATCCGTGAAGCTCAATACTCGTCAGCAAACGAAGGAAGCCTAGAAGTGGAAATCCGAGGCGCTACAATTGATCAACTTGAAACAAACTATGATGGACTTCAATACTACCTCAATCGCATCTGGGTGCCGGATCGCGATAACCTTCGTGAGCTCATTATGAATGAGGCTCACAAATCTCAATACTCTATTCATCCTAGCGCTGATAAGATGTACCATGACTTGTGTATGACTTATTGGTGGCCTGGCATGAAGAAAGATATCGCTGCCTACGTTTCGAAATGCCTTACTTGTTCAAAGGTGAAAGCCTAACATCAACGTCCTTCAGGTCTTCTTGAACAACCCGAAATCCCTGTTTGGAAATGGGATAGTATCTCTATGGACTTTATAACTAAACTACCCCGTACACCTGCTGGTCATGATAGTATATGGGTTATCATTGATCGTTTGACCAAATCAGCCCACTTTCTTCCAATTCGTGAAGATTTCAAAGTGGAGAAACTTACTCGAATCTACACCGCCGAAATCATATGTCGTCATGGTATACCCATTGACATTATCTCCGACCGTGATGGTCGATTCAAGTCACACCTTTGGCAAACTTTCCAGTCCGCTATGGGTTCCATTTTGAATCTTAGTACAGCCATTCATCCTCAAACGGATGGACAGACTGAACGCACTATACAAACCCTAGAGGATATGCTCCGTTCTTGTGTCTTCGACTTTGGTGGAAATTGCGATGTACATCTACCATTGATCGAGTTCTTCTACAACAACAGCTATCATTCCAGTATTCAGATGGCTCATTTCGAAGCTTTATATGGTCGCAAGTGCCGATCTCCTCTCAGTTGGCATGAGATTGGTGACAAGCAACTTACTGGCCCTGAAATCATTCAAGAGACGACGGATAAGATTCTTCAGATCCGTGATAACTTGATCAAGGCTAGGAGCAGACAAAAGAGCTATGCTGATAAAAGGCGCAAGCCTCTGGAATTTGACGTTGGAGATCAAGTGCTGCTCAAGGTATCTCCTTGGAAGGGAGTGGTTCGCTTTGGTAAGAAGGGAAAGCTCGCTCCTCGCTATGTGGGTCCTTTCACGATACTCAAAAGGATTGGCAAGGTGGTGTACCGACTCGACCTGCCACGGGAACTTAACAATGTACATCCGGTATTCCACGTATCTAATCTCAAGAAATGTTTAGCCGACGAGGAACTGCAGGTTCCCATCGAAGACTTACAAGTAAACGAAACTTCACATTTTATGGAGAAACCGGTCGAAATCATGGACCGAGGTATCAAGCGATTGAGGCACATCAAGATTTCCATAGTTAAGGTACGATGGGAAGGCAAGCGTGGCGCCGAATTCACTTGGGAACTCGAGAGTGAAATGAAGACCAAGTATCCGCAGCTCTTCGAGCAGTCTTCTTTTAGATTTCGGGGACGAAATCTCCTAAAGGAGGGGAGACTGTAATGCCCTGCGTCCCTAAAACTTTAACTTTTGGCAAGTTTAGCCCCTATACTATTTGAGATTTAGCTATGTGAAACATTTGTGAAACTTTGTGATACTAGAATCTTATGACACTTTGAATCTAGACTCTTTGATACTTGAAACTTGACTCTTGATGCTTGATACTTAAACATTACGAATCTTGATTCTTGGTGAAACTTGATACTTGATACTAGACTCTTGATACTTGATACTAGACTCTTGATACTTGATTCTTGACTCTTAATACTATTGAACAAGACTCTGATACTTATGGAACGAGAAACTTTGAGAGTTTGTTGAACGAGAAACTTGACACTTAGTAAGCTAGCTCATACGTGGACTTGAAACATGGAAACTTTTGTGACAGCCACCTCCGACCAGACGTACTCTCCCTCGTTCTAAGGAACTTTTCCTCCAATTTCACGTGATTCTTGTAAGTTTTCTCCGTAATTCTTGTACAACTTTCATCTTTATACACTTTCTTACTAGATTCTTCATCAGAATCATACTTTTCACTGAGAAATCACTAAGATTTGGGCTACTTGAAGATGGCGTCATCATGGTTGTTTGCACAATCGGCTAAGTGATGTCATCCCATCAAGATTTAGTCCAGATCTAAGAGATTTCTACCAGTTTACCACGAATCTTTACAAAATCTAGACATTTTTAGTGGATTACATGTTTTTCTTCAAGCTTTCCTAAACTTTTTACTCAAATCAGCGAATCTGGATCCAAACATGCTGTAGACAGTTCTTTAGTTTGGAGTCAGCTTGAAAACGGATTATCACCGGAGAGATGATCGAACTACGTGTCAGACATGAAACTCCGTCAAGAATAGTTACCCTGATCGAATGGGGTGATTCCCATCCGATCGGGCAGGCTGAACTTTGGTGGGTTTCCGTTGGCTTGCTACGTAGCCACGTCATCTCCGTTAAACTCAAACTTAGAAATTTTACGAAGGTTGCAAAGGAACAAGACCACAACAGTCGAATAACCATCCGATCGGACGATCATCCGATCGAACGGTCATCCGACCGAACGACCTATTCCCGTAGCCTTCAACACTGAACTTTGAACTATTGAACTTACACTCAAACATTCATCCGACCGAACGGCCATCTGTCCGGATGACCATTCGTTCGAATGACTTGATCTTATACTACAACGAAAACTTCAAAAGTTTGAAAATTTTTGCAAAACACACTGACTGATCGAACAATCGTCGACCGAATGGTCATCCGACCGGATGACCATCCGTCCAGATGACCAACCGATCAGGAGACCAGTCAGACACTTTTATTCGATGTTTGCACAATTCGACACTCTGTTCAACGCTTACACTGTTATACTATAATCAGGCTAACTACAGTGCTCCCTTCGATCCAAATAGTTAGTGTTGGTACTTAGCACCCACTGTGAGTATACTCGATCCCTTTTTGTTTTAAACACTTTTGGGATGCAACATGATTATATAAACTTGACACTTGACGCTTGAAACTATTTGAAAGATACTCTATCCGCTGTGAACTTGAAACTCGTGATTCTTGAGACTTTATGCTATGTGAACATTTAATCCTTGTGGGTAGTTCCGCCTTAACAATGATAGCGCTATAGGGGTAATGCACCTCCCCGTTAGTCTTTGGGGTATTGTTAGGAGGAGAGATTTAACCTCCCGTTAGTCTTTGGGAACGACATTCAACGCATTGGAAACTTGGGCTATCACTTGGACTGCGTAAACTAGCATGGTGAAACTTTTATGTGTTTACATGACAGTTATGAGTCATTTTAAACTATTATGCTACTATGTACTCAAACTTGTATACTTGCCAACATTATTGTTGATAGTATTTTAATACATGTTGCAGGTTGATAGTAGCTGAGGAAATCAAGAAACACGCTAGGATTCTGCTTAGAAACACATCCTAGTAAATTTAGAAACTTTTGAACAATATTTGGGATGTTATGTAATTGATGCTTTTGTGGTTTTGAAACTTTGGTGGATGCTTAGACAATGCTACGAAACTTGATTAGTTACTATTGAAACTATCAGTGTTATCAAAACTCTTGAGCAATCTGAACACTTAGTGTCGCACCCCGATGTTTCCGCTATCGGTTGGGGTGTGACAATATAAAACATAGAAAATAATAACTAACTCGATTTAGGACTCGCACGTTGTGACGAACTTATTAAACAGAAAAAAATAGACGACGTAAACACACTGAACCACACACGTACGTTGCCCCATGTTAACTCGCAAAATTTAGAACGAAGCGTATAACAAAACGTAAAATCGTTGAACCACACACACATTGTGTCGTGTTAAGTCGCAAAATTTAGATCTAAACGTAAGACGAAAATTTTTGCAAAATATGAAAAAGACAGGGGATCAAAGTTGAAAGTAAAAAGGTTGTGAGGTTAAATTGGAAAAACTAAAAACTTTTGGGTTAAAACTACAAAATCAAGTAGTTTTGGGTTTAAATTGAAACATCAATTTTTTTTTGAAAAACCCCAAAACATGGGGTACAACACCCCAATGCCTCAACTTGTTGTAAATTTATATAATGTAAATAACCGGTTTTTTTTTTATTTTTTTTACGTTTTAATAAAATAACTTAAATAAATATTACAATACTAATACAAATTAAAAGTGGTGTTCAGTATAAGCTTTCAAATTTCTAAGTTAGTAAACAACTTTCCATTAACTCGTTCATATTCGACTATAGATTCTTCAACAATATTCTCTTTGTTTTTTGGATTTTCCAACTCATTCGTATGTATACATTAGTTTATGTGAAATCTTTCCAACATTATGGATATACCCATCATCTTATTTTAGATTTTATCACTTGTATGCTTGGTTACAAAACCCATTTCCTCGTCAGATCTCTTTAAAGCAATTCCAAAAATTAGAACCACATTGATACCTTGTACCCTCCTCTTGTGAGTCCAAGGTCCTAACGTGAAAAAAAGACCCTATGAGTACCCCTCGTCTTCAGTCCAATAGGGAACAAGTGGAGGCATTTTCGTAAACTTTTTTTAGCGTTTTTGGGTTCGGTTTTGCATTTTCTAGTTTTGTAATCCAGAGATCACAAAAACATTAAATAACTATTTATACTTTGGCCCGAGGGTGAATATGGGGTGAAAAAACGATAAAACCCGACTTGAAATTGTCATATTACTTTTAATGCTCAGAACGCTACAACGTTAAAAACTGGTCCTAAGCCAGTTTTTCCTACATGGTTCCAAGGTTCGTTTTTTGCCATGAAGATGTGGAACCGGTGGTAGACCAGCTTATGAGAACTGAACAGGGTCCTATAATTTTGGTTCCAAACCGGTTTCGCTTCGGGTCAAGTTTGCCGAACTACTTCGGTAAACCCACCTATAATTTTGCCGAACCGATACCGTACCGGGTATATTCTGTACCGGTACCCACTTTCCCCATTTTCGGTACTGGTACGATACCGGTATTTACGGGTAAAACACCGGTAAATACCGCTACCGATACCGAACCGGTATATTCGATACCGGTACTCACTTTTTCTTTTTTTTCGGTATCGATACTTTCGGTAGCAATACCAATTCAGTATCGAACGAGTACCGTGCTCATCCCTACCTTAACCTCGCCGTCACTATAGTGTTTGAAATGAATGTAAAATAATTTTATAGTCACCCACGAATTAAAAATTTTAGTTCCACTATAATTTATCGTAATAACCTTTTTAAATAAGCTCACGTAATATGTTTAGAATACATGTTTCTCACTTTCGGATATATATATGTATCAAGTACCAGGATATGGTAAATATTTGTTTAGACTATTCTTAATTGTTAATGCTCTATAATGCTCTTTTAATCATTACTTTCTATTTTTTTCCTTCTCATTTGACATTATACTAGAAATGTTTCTCCTTCTTGATTCTCCTATAACACCCATAGGGCGGTGTTAGATACGTTATCAAGCCCTTCATGCCCCTACTCATTACGCATGGTTTTAAGACTATGAATTTAATAATTTCCGTATATGAAAAAAAACCAAAATGATTGAACAATCTAGAAATAGTTAGACCTATATATAAGGGGATTGATTCGGAAAGGTATTGTTGCAAGCGTAGCCAAACCTATCACAATTTGAACAATCTAGAAATAGTTAGACCTATATATAAGGGGATTGATTCGGAAAGGTATTGTTGCAAGCGTAGCCAAACCTATCACAATCAACGGGCATAAAATATTTATATAATTTCATCACTTGTGCCCTAGTGATAGGGAGGCTTGAATATTTATTGGGGTGGGTTCGGGTTAAATATTTTAACCCACCAACTCACAACTCTTTAACCCATCAACCTGACACGATCGACACCTAACACCTATAAAAGATCACTCACCGCAAGCACGACCGCCTTCAAGAAAAGCAAATATCAATTTCTTATTGATAAAGCCCCTTCCTAAAATTTGTTGGGGCCTGAAATTCTAGTTCATGTTCAATTTTAATCTTAATCAATTAATCTGCTTCCTACAACTTTGCCAACCGCCATCGAGAATCATGTGTCTTTTAATCTTTTCTTTAATTTGTTTCTTGATTATATGTAAAGAGGGTGAGATTTACTGAGTATGATGATAATGATGTTTCTTGATTATATGTAACTTGACAGTTTAAATTTATTTAATGAATTATGAAGTAAACTTGTTACTAATTTGAACAATTTTATTGATCATTCCGAAAGGCAAATAAATTTGTTTATCATCATAATAAAATTTAATTAGACAAGCGTATTTTGTTGGAAGTTTACGTCAACCATGTGGCCATTACTTTTTCAAAGAAACTAGTGGTATTAAATCCGCGCGTTGCGCGGTGGGTGGGTATCAGTTCGTTTAACTACGTTACCGACAATCATGATATGACCAAACTTATACCAACACGACAGGAATTTGGTTGGTATCGGTTTGTTTCGTTACGCCACCTACACTCGTTACAGCAACCCGTAGAGAAAAAAATATTGATATGACCAAAATGTACCGACATGTGATTTACATCGATCGAAAATAAATGCAACTTATATAGGATTTATAAAAAAACACATAACATATAAAAAACCACTAAATAACAAATATGAAAACATTGAAAACAAATAATTACTGTTCATTCACTTTATCTATTAACATATAGTAAAAAACATTGAAAACAAATAATTACTATTCATTCACTTTGTCTATTAACATATAGTAATGGTTAGTGGTAAAGCATAACGTTTTCGTCCCAATTGGTTTTATCAATATGGTATAAAAATAGAAAATTATTTTGTCTGTTTTGTTACTATGAAAACTAGTGTTATTTATCATCGCGCATTGCGCGTTTTACAATGTGTTTTTTGCCGTGTTTCATATATGATGTATTCGACTCTCTAATAGGTGTGAATTGGACTTTATACGATGTATATACACACAATCTGTGTTGAATTGAATAAAATGTTTCAGTTGAACTAAAATATTACATATTTAGGAAGTGGACCCAAAAGATTACATATCAACACACATACCTAGAAGCAAAAGGACTTTTGAATTGACCCTTTAAGTCAATTTCCCTTTGTGGCATTTGCTTCTTTCTTCATCTGTAGTAGAGTGCTTAATTGTCATCCATAGTTTTTGTATGCATGTGAGCGAAATGGAAGTTAGGTCGTATTAGAATGCCTTATAGGCGTGCTCAAGCTTTTTTGCTGATGTCATAATCTTATAATATGTCGATTACACGAAAGAAGAGGATTACATTGTAGAATTCTGGTGTTGAATCACCAACTGATTCTCGTGACTTCTAACTGTGAGTTCGACATGTTAATGTCTAGAGCTCCACATGTATACTTGTAATTTATCAAATATGTGGTTAATAGTATGGGTGAGTTTGATAACGGGTCAAAACAGGGTTGGATTAAAACATGTGAGCTGCCTGGCATTATTTACTAATCTATTTGGCTGTCTTACTCAGGTGTAAAAACCAAATAACCTTAGTGCCTTTAAAACCTTAAACAACATTAAGCTTTAATTTTTAGGAATAATTTTAACCTATTTAGTAAATCAACAATGCCAAAATAATAATAATAATAATAATAATAATAATAATAATAATAATAATAATAATAATAATGTAACACCCCAAAAACGGGTTTGGTATCAAACCACGTTAATATTAATGACTTGGTAAAATACCGTTAGTGGTAAAATTTAACCCGGTGAATATTAGGACTTAAATAAATAATCCTAATATTAACTAAAAGGTGAATAAAAGCTTTTAAGGAAATAAAAAGGATAAAAGGCCCGAGTTAACGGGACCTAAAATAAACTTAGTCATAAATATTCCCGAACCCGCTAAGTTAACTGGGAATATTAAACCTAGTTAATAAGTGGGAATATTATTGAAAATAATTAGGTTGTGACCTAATTAATAACTAACCAAACACGAGGGACCAAAGCCGGGTAACTTGAAAATGGAATTATAAACTTAAAAACAAAACACAACACACACACACAAGAGTGTGTGTGCGTGCGTGAGATGGAGCAGGAGACAAGCTCCATGGGAGCTAACCCTAAACTCAACAAATTCTTCAATTTGGAGGATCAATTGAAGGCCAAACTCAGATCTGAATGCGTAAAAATGATCACCAAGTCAAGGGGATCGTAAGGTATGTCGAATTTCTAACATTCGTGAAGTTGTAAAAATGTGACAATCATCCTAATCGCGAATTAGGCATGAATTAGAGATGCTATGGCTAGATTAGTGATGTATACTTGCTTAGGAAAGAAACCCTAAGTGAAAATCATACATAACATGCTATAGATTGATGAATTTGGTGAATTAACACACTTAGATAAGTGGGTTTTGATGTTATGATGAAATAGATGATATAGTTATGCTTAGAATCATCATGCATGGTAAGTAATCAGGAAATACTTAAACAATTTGCAAGTTTGAGTATTTGATCATAAGTGATAGTGGTGAATTTTGATGTTAATCTTGGTAAAATTAACTAGCTATGAACTAGTTGTAAATGTGTAAAAATGTATGCACATTAGGTGTTTGTTAAAATGCCTAAATGAAAACTAAAGTGTTGAAATTAGAGTGAAAAAGGTGCATTTGAATGATATGGCAATTACGTGTGATATGAAGTGATAAGGGTCCTAAATACTATGTTGATTTAGATTAATGTTGTAAACCATGTGATTGAAAGTAGTTAACTTTGATAAACTAAGTTAACTGAGCATGAAGTCGAACGGTAGCTTCGACATAGAAAATAAGTGAGGTGGAATAGTCGTGATTGTTAATGACTAATTTAACCGCCTTGTAAATGATTGACAATAGTTTGACGCGTAACAAGCTAGATGAAAGCTTGGAGGAGGGAGCGGGTCAAACAGAGCAAGTACGGAAAGAAAAGCGTGGCGTGGATGCGAGGTAAGTGTAATTTACACACTTATGTAGAATACCCGTTTATTCGATACGTTGTAAACGTGATAACAATAATATTGGAAATATGAAAATTTGTCAAGTGTCGACTAATGTAAATCAAGGTTAAAAGGATACCCATGGCGTAAGCCGAAATGGGTTGAATTTGTAAGAAAATAGTGTAAAAGAAAAAGGGTATGGTAATAAAATCCGGGATGGGATGGATGTATGAATTGGAAATCAAAAACGATGTTTTTGATTAAATAGATAATATTGGGCATATAGTCCAAACGGGTCGAATGGTGGTGATAACACCATTTGACAATATCGACTAATGTGGTTGTCAAGTCTTATGTTAATAGGACCGATTAGCAAATCTGATAATTGCGTCACCATTGATGGTGTGATAATGAAAACGAGGTATAAATCGGGTCTACTTTTTGATCTGGGCCAGGTACGCATAATTATGTTGTAGTTAAAAGTGCTATTTTGGTCGAATAATTTGAGAGAGAGTCCTTCGTCGTAAAAGGACCAAAATCGACCAAAACGCCCTTGTAGGCTAAATTGAACAAACAACCCTTAAAGGTTGTTTGGAAATGAGTTTTATGACTAGGTAAATACTTAGAATGAGTATAGAAGCTGAAAGAGGCATTATATTAGTCAAATGGCACTATTTGAGTTTTTGCCGTAAAATAATGATTCGAGAGGTAAAATTTGGTTTATATTGATCACCACATTAAACCCACCTTAAATACAGTTGTGGTGGGAGATTATAGGATAAGAAATGTGGTGATGGAATGCTAGAAGCAATCGAAAGCGATTTTAGGCTCGAAAGTGCTTAAATACGCTTGACGGGTCAAAATAAGTATACGAGCGAAAATGGGTTTAAATTGTGCAATAAACCTGTGATTAGAACCTAAAATGGTAGATAACATTAATTTGAAGAAGTGTAGGTGATATAGGAATCAAACAAATATGTTTGTTGATAAAATGCATAAACGGGTAAAATTCGATAAAAAGGTAACGAGTCGAAGGCTTGAAAGTCTCAAAATTTATTTATGTTGGATGTTGGATTTTAACTCCATATGATGGAGAATTAAATTACGGACGCGTAGGAAAAAGAATCGGGTAAAACGGATTAAAAACGAGAGAGTTATGCTCGTTTCCGTGAAATCGGGTCATGCTGGGAATATGCAGCATCAGTTTAAGCAACAGGGTGTGAATACAGGGGCTAGGCATCACGCGACGGCCCTTGGCGTCACGCGACGCCCCCCTGTTCTGAAGAAAAAATATTTTATTGTTGTTTGACCCATGGAACTCACTTATATCCATTCTAACATTGTCAAAACTAACAAGGGTTGTGGTTTTGATCTTAGGTGATGTTGGGCATGCTCCGGATGACGATCAAGCAGCTACGAAGAACCGAACACACGAGATTAAAGCTTCCGCACGGCGTTACGTCATAACTTTTAAATGGCGAACTTATTTATATTATGTTGAAAACTTTTAAGTTGTAGAAGTTTTAAATTACTCGTATTTTCTAAGGATACTTAATCGTAATTACATGTTTAATATCGTATTTATACGAAAACCTTAAAATAATAACATGGGTGTTACAAGTTGGTATCAGAGCCCTGGTTTAAGAGATTCAAGTATGGTGGGGGAAAACCATGCTTGGACTTAAACCTTATGCTCTTAATAAAGATTGGTGTTCGGTTCGAGGCTTGATCGCAAATCCGGTAAGTACATGTATATCAAAGGTTTAGTATGATTAAAGTGTTGAGAACAACACATATGGCTATCGTGTAATACACGTTACACCAATAAAAACGATATAGAATAGATATAGTCAACGAAATTACACGCGTTGATGCGTATAGTAGAAAAGCCTTGTATTATAATACGGACATCCTTTATTGTTGAAATTATTAACTGTTGTATATGTTTTAGTTGAAGGACACTCACATATGAGGATAGCGAGAGTTTAACAAATTACGGATATGATAGAAGAACGGTCCGAAGTATGACAAGAGGAGCATGCTCACCAAGGACTAAATCGCGTAACGACCGCGAACAAAGTTAATGGCAAGAAACGTCCGTCGGGGCAAGCATTACCAGGTGCGTGCTTTTAAATATAATCACACAAATAACAATATGCAACAAACATGTAAAGAATGATTGTTGCATATGTAAATTAGAAACTTGGAAAACCTGAATAGAATACCTATCCAGGATATTAATTCCAAGAAAACTAAATAGAGGCGTTACTTACATAGGGCGTGATGTGAAAACTATAAAAAGGTCATGCGTGTCATGTGTTAATCGCTTACTCTGGCCAAGTAAGTAGTGGCATATGATACCATGAACTTCTTATAGCGGACACATTTACATCCGATGTAGTAAGGACGGGGTTAAAGGGACAAATTAAAAAGTACCCAAATGAATCAGATAAGCAGAATATTTGATCATAATGTAAACGCACAGCCGAGTGACGGAAGCGTATTATATTAGGATAATGAGCCCGAGGGAAGGGACAAAGAAACATGTAAAATAATTAAGATATGCAATTGGGAGGGGTGTGCTTACACTCGAACCCGTAGAATGCAAATATGACTCTTAACGGGCCGATTTTGTAAAACACCAAATTTGAGAACAAAGTAGGAATATAAAAGCAAAACGAAGTTATAATGCATACCGTAAGAGTTGCAATAATAACGACTTCGGTAAAACACCCGGTTGGTGGGTAAGGATTTAAACGCATGCGTAGACTGAGAAACAGGAACGCGAAATAGAAAGTCAAAAGACTTGGAATATGAGTCATGACTAAAAGATGACAAGAATTTTCGCAAACATAAATTTTGGTAATTACGTTCAACCATTTCAAAGTTGGACGGGTCAAATAAAGAATGAAGTTTGACATTCATAAGTGATGAAAATTCACCGAAAATGAGTCAAACGAGTCAATTAAGGAATAACGCTTAATATAATAGGAAAACGCAAACCGGTGAAACCGGAAAGCTAAAAATAATAAGATAGAAGGACCCGGGTAATGGGTTGTAAAGAAGTATAAGTATGAACCGGGTAATGGTAAGCGTAAGACAAACCGACGTGTAAATGACGCTAGAAGTCGTAAAGTCGGAAAGGATAGTCTGAAAGTAAACAAATGAAACCTTAGACTACGGTCAAGGTCAACTAAAGTTCAAAAACAAAATTAAATGATTCCAAACATAACAAAGGATGCTTTAAAGCTATATATGTATAAATAGACAATGGAATAAAGACTAGAATAAAAGATGATCTACGGGATCATCATAACCTACGGGATATTAATTAGTGTAAAGGTCTACGGGGCCAAAATAACCCACGGGTCATGAATTGAAGCAAAGGAATCATAAGGGCCTCGTCTTAAAGAGATGAAAGCTTAAGGAAATAGCCTACGAGGTTAAGTGAAGGAACCTACGGGTCAATAGTGTAGGGTGAGGGAACTTGTCACGATTCCCCGCGTAAAACGAGAACGGAAAACAATAAATTATGGGTTGTCAATTTCCTTGATATGAGTAATTGACATAGTTAAAGAGAAAAACATTAGACTAAAATTCAGTTTTAGTAAGAAATAACATTTTTACAAGTATAAATTCTGATAGGAAATTGAATAGTAAGCATGAAAGATTCAAATCTTGAAACTAATAGGCGCAAGACGATATATTCGAAAAAGTGATATTTTCGAAAATGAAAGGTTGATATGAATTAAACATGATGTGACATGATCACGGTCAAGAAATGCAATGTGAGGTAGAATCACATTATAACCAAGCGAGCGGTAAAAGTAACTGGACTAATAAGTCTAGTTAGTGAGACCGGTTAAGGTCAGCAATTCAAATCAAGAAATTTGGTTTGCTTGTAAGCGGTAGATTCGGTATAACTTAACCGAATAAATAAATTTGAAAATAAAAGAATTTGTTGCCAAAAGTGAAAGATTTCACTAAAGACCTTTAAACGGGTCAAAGTAACGGATTCATAAAGAATTCGATAGTATATGAAAGCGATGGATATCGCTAAGTTAATTAAACTAGTGGAAATAACGAGATTACGTTATTTCAAGTCGCATTATGTCATGTAAGATACGTAGATGATTAATAACCAAAAGGATATTACCATACTTTTCTGGTAATACTAACAATCGGTTAAAGAATGAGAAATGCTTAATTGATTATCGAGAGCAAATGCATGGAACTGAACTCGATAAATTAGGTAAGAAAAGGTTTCGGGGACGAAACCTCTTTAAGGGGGGTAGACTTGTAACACCCCAAAAATGGGTTTGGTAATCAAACTATGTTAATATTAATGACTTGGTAAAATACCGTTAGTGGTAAAATTTAACCCGGTGAATATTAGGACTTAAATAAATAATCTTAATATTAACTAAAAGGTGAATAAAAGCTTTTAAGGAAATAAAAGGCCCGAGTTAACGGGACCTAAAATAAACTTAGTCATAAATATTCCCGAACCCGCTAAGTTAACTAGGAATATTAAACCTAGTTAATAAGTGGGAATATTATTGAAAATAATTAGGTTGTGACCTAATTAATAACTAACCAAACACGAGGGACCAAAGCCGGGTAACTTGAAAATGGAATTATAAACTTAAAAACAAAACACAACACACACACAAGAGTGTGTGTGCGTGCGTGCGTGAGATGGAGCAGGAGACAAGCTCCATGGGAGCTAACCCTAAACTCAACAAATTCTTCAATTTGGAGGATCAATTGAAGGCCAAACTCGGATCTGAATGCGTAAAAATGATCACCAAGTCAAGGGGATCGTAAGGTATGTCGAATTTCTAACATTCGTGAAGTTGTAAAAATTTGATAATCATCCTAATCGAGAATTAGGCATGAATTAGAGAGGCTATGGCTAGATTAGTGATGTATACTTGCTTAGGAAAGAAACCCTAAGTGAAAATCATACATAACATGCTATAGATTGATGAATTTGGTGAATTAACACACTTAGATAAGTGGGTTTTGATGTTTTGATGAAATAGATGATATAGTTATGCTTAGAATCATCATGCATGGTAAGTAATCAGGAAATACTTAAACAATTTGCAAGTTTGAGTATTTGATCATAAGTTATAGTGGTGAATTTTGATGTTAATCTTGGTAAAATTAACTAGCTGAACTAGTTGTAAATGTGTAAAAATGTATGCACATTAGGTGTTTGTTAAAATGCCTACATGAAAACTAAAGTGTTGAAATTAGAGCGAAAAAGGTGCATTTGAATGATATGGCAATTACGTGTGATATGAAGTGATAAGGGTCCTAAATACTATGTTGATTTAGATTAATGTTGTAAACCATGTGATTGAAAGTAGTTAACTTTGATAAACTAAGTTAACTAAGCATGAAGTCGAACAATAGTTTCGACATAGAAAATAAGTGAGGTGGAATAGTCATGATTGTTAATGACTAATTTAACCGCCTTGTAAATGATTGACAATAGTTTGACGCGTAACAAGCTAGATGAAAGCTTGGAGGAGGAAGCGGGTCAAACGGAGCAAGTACGGAAAGAAAAGCGTGGCGTGGATGCGAGGTAAGTGTAATTTACACACTTATGTATAATACCCGTTTATTCGATTCGTTGTAAACGTGATAACAATAATATTGGAAATATGAAAATTTGTCAAGTGTCGACTAATGTAAATCAAGGTTAAAAGGATACCCATGGCGTAAGCCGAAATGGGTTGAATTTGTAAGAAAAGAGTGTAAAAGAAAAAGGGTATGGTAATAAAATCCGGGATGGGATGGATGTATGAATTGGAAGTTTTTGATTAAATAGATAATATTGGGCATATAGTCCAAACGGGTCGAATGGTGGTGATAACACCATTTGACAATATCGACTAATGTGGTTGTCAAGTCTTATGTTAACAGGACCGATTAGCAAATCTGATAATTGCGTCACCATTGATGGTGTGATAATGAAAACGAGGTATAAATCGGGTCTACTTGTTGATCCGGGCCAGGTACGCATAATTATGTTCTAGTTAAAAGTGCTATTTTGGTCGAATAATTTAAGAGAGATAGTCCTTCGTCGTAAAAGGACCAAAATCGACCAAAACGCCCTTGTAGGCTAAATTGAACAAACAACCCTTAAAGGTTGTTTGGAAATGAGTTTTATGACTAGGTAAATACTTAGAATAAGTATAGAAGCTGAAAGAGGCATTATATTAGTCAAATGGCACTATTTGAGTTTTTGCCGTAAAATAATGATTCGAGAGGTAAAATTTGGTTTATATTGATCACCACATTTAACCCATCTTAAATACAGTTGTGGTGGGAGATTATAGGATAAGAAATGTGGTGATGGAATGCTAGAAACAATCGAAAGCGATTTTAGGCTCGAAAGTGCTTAAATACCCTTAACGGGTCAAAATAAGCATACGAGCGAAAATGGGTTTAATTTGTGTAATAAACCTGTGATTAGAACCTAAAATGGTAGATAACATTAATTTGAAGAAGTGTAGGCGATATAGGAATCAAACAAATATGTTTGTTGATAAAATGCATAAACGGGTAAAATTCGATAAAAAGGTAACGAGTCGAAGGCTTGAAAGTCTCAAAATTTATTTATCTTGGATGTTGGATTTTAACTCCATATGATGGAGAATTAAATTACGGACGCGTAGGAAAAAGAATCGGGTAAAACGGATTAAAAACGAGAGAGTTATGCTCGTTTCCGTGAAATCGGGTCATGCTGGGAATATGCAGCATCAGTTTAAGCAACAGGCTGTGAATACAGGGGCTAGGCGTCACGCGACGCCCCCCTGTTCCGAATAAAAATTATTTTGTTGTTGTTTGACCCATGGAACTCACTTATATCCATTCTAACATTGTCAAAACTAACAAGGGTTGTGGTTTTGATCTTAGGTGATGTTGGGCATGCTCCGGATGACGATCAAGCAGCTACGAAGAACCGAACACATGAAATTAAAGCTTCCGCACGGCGTTACGTCATAACTTTTAAATGGCGAACTTATTTATATTATGTTGAAAACTTTTAAGTTGTAAAAGTTTTAAATTACTCGTATTTTCTAAGGATACTTAATCGTAATTACATGTTTAATATCGTATTTATACGAAAACATTAAAATAATAACATGGGTGTTACAAATAATAATAATAATAATAATAAGAGTAAATTACAAGTTTTGTCCTTTATGTATGTCCCAAATTGCAGGCGCTGTCCTTTGTCTTTAAAATTGATGAGTTTTGTCCTTAATGTTTGCAAATCTTGCACGTTATGTCCTTTAGGCCAAACCCAGTTAGTTTTTTTTGTTAAAACTGGTCATGTGCAAGGCATGTGCAAGGCATGTGAGGGTACATTTGTCTTTTCACCATTATAAGGACTATTGTGTAAAATAAATACCCCACCATCTTCAAAAGTTGTAGACTCACCACTTGCCATCACCTGCCGCCGCCACCACCTCCCACCCTCACTTGCCGCCGACCACCACCACCTCCTACCCTCTCCTGCCGCCAACCACCACCACCTCCCACCCTCCCACCACCACCTCCCACCCTCACCTGCCGCCACCACCTCCCACCCTCATCAACCCATGAAAAAAGTCAAAATCCATTTCTTTCTTTGAATAAATGCTAGTTAAAAAACTTCAATCAATCAATTTAAACACTAATCCAACCAAATACAATAAGAAGCAAAACAAAAACACCCATCAGAAAAACAAGTTCTAACTTATGTTCTGCGTTTGACCATCAAAAGTCAAACCTATAATTCCCCTATTTACAACCAAGTTTAATCCATTTTGCCACTGACCCAACACCAAAGATCTCAACTTTATCAGAATAATAACAATGAGTTTGAACCCAGAAACTAAAAACAAATACCTCGTGTAAAAATTAGTAGATAGATTGATGAAAGGTTGGAGCCCTAATTTGTCAAAAAGATTAACTTGGTCAATAGCAAAGGCGTCTTCCTGCTTAACGCCGCTCCATTCTTAACGCCGCTCCATTCTGAAGCTTTCTGTTGCAGAGTCTGCATATTGACGGTAGCAATTGCAGGGAGGATCGTGTGGGTTGGTGGTTGTATTTATAAGCTCGTGGGCGGTGCGTGGAGGGAATGCTTGCTTTTTTTTAGTCAAATCTCCAACGACCACACACAGAAATAATGGGGTTTTGAAATGTGAAGAATTTGTGGGCTGATGATAAATTCTTTATAAGATTAGTTCGAAGGTGGTGTTAACAGTGGCGGTGGCAGGTGGGGGCTGGTGGCGCCGGTGGTGGTTGGGTATAGATAGAGAGATAGAGTGGGGTGGTGGATGGTGGTTGCAGGGGTGGCCGACGGGGATGGTGGTTGCAGGGGTGGCCGGCGGCTGAGGCGGTGGTTGATATGGTGGTAGAGATGGAGATAGAAACAGAGAGCTATAGTCAGTTGCAGAGAGAAGAGACAGAGGCGGTGGTAGATGTATTGTCTCATATATAAATAATAGTAATAATAATAATAGTAATTTTTTAATAATAATATTAAATATATAGGTAAAAAGACAAAAATACCCTTAGGTGACCAGTTTTAACAAAAAAAATTAACTGGGTTTGCCCTAAAGGACATAACGTGCACGATTTGGAAACATTAAGGACAAAACTCATCAATTTTAAAGGTAAAGGACAGCGCCTGAAATTTGGGACAAACATAAAGGACAAAACTTGTAATTTACTCTAATAATAATAATAATAATAATAATAATAATAATAATAATAATAATAATAATAATAATAATAATAATAATAAATAGAATATTAATCAATAACAGCAAAGTTCCAGCGTTTATGATCAAACCAACAAAGAAGCAACGTATATGTTCAATCTGGTAAGTAGCTATTTCAGTTTATGTAGATACCACACTAAATAAAAAGTCATCCACATGATCAAGAACACACTTAATACACAAAGTTGGCAGTTTCAAATGCTTAACAATTTACGAACGAAAAAGAACTCATTGTTTTTTTCTGTCACCCCTTCCGAGACCTGACCCGCTTGCTTTTTCTTTCCTGCCTTTCCTGACCGACATACCATTTTTCCTACTTTTAGAGCTACCCATCCTAGCCCATTAAAACTTATTATTAGCTCGAAACAACCCATAAATTTATATTTGAAGTCAAAACAGTCCAAAGTTAAATAGTCGGGTCAGGATAGACCAAGACCAGTTTTAAGTATACCAGGTGTATGGAAGTCATACATCCAAAAGAATTCCAAAAAAGGTACAGAAAAACAAGTAGCAACACAAAAGAAATCTAGATTACAATCATAAATCTTAACCTTAATTCCGACGAAAGTTGAATGATCTAAACAACATCGTTTTCTACCATAGATGCGCTTGGGAGCGCAAGAGAGTTTTCTAATTTCGGACTCTTGATCTTTTTAACAGTGCATTCTATGGTCACCTATGCATAACAACTTTGTGGTCAAGTTTCAATTCAATTTCATTTAAAACATACTAAATTCATTTTACCGAGCAGATGACCATATATCAACGAATAACAGAGGTGAAAGTGGTGAAGCACAACCTTTTTTTAGATGGATTGCAGCAACGGTGTCTCTATGATAAAGAACGATAAACAGCACCCGTGATAGTTGAAATGACTAATGTAAAAGAAATCCTAATCTATGCAGTGGTGAAAAAGAAAAAAACTAATATGACTCGTTGTTTATTTCCATATATCCCGGTATATCAGCCCACTTTTCCCAAGACCAACCTCTTCCTCATCGATTTCTCTTTTGCCTGACCTTTATTTATCAAATTTTGGTTAAAACCTCATACCTATAGTGGATCTGAGACCAAATCAACTCATAACCTGTATAATTGACAATAGTAAATCATCTCATCACCTATATAATGTTGAATATATGAGTAGAACATGTGCAAAACATAAACCCTTATTAAATAAATTTAATCATGAATAATAAAAACATGTGTACCTGGTTAGCCAATGTAATGTCTCGCTTTTTGCAACTTTCCTTATTTAGCAAGTTTGTTTATACTTTCCACTTATGGAAACTTGTTTTCCTTTTAATTCGTATTTCATTTCAAACATTGTAATCTGAGACTTGAATCATAATGGGAATTATATCTTTTATATACTTTTGTTATCCATTATTCGTAAATACTTGTTAAACATTCGTGATACATACATACTTGATACAATTTACATGCAAATTCATACTTATACATACTTATCATACATACAAAATACATTTATACACTCATTTATTTATTCATAACACTTACACATTGCATTTAAATGCTTAAAACGCTTAAAACCGATAAAACCAAGCAAAATTGGAAGTTGGGCTTATGGGACTGGCTCTCTCGTACGAATGAACAGGCCCTGTCGTCCGAGAAGCCCACTCGTCCCAAACTGCCCATCATCCTATAAATACCAGTTCACTCCTTCACTTCCAAATCTTCAGACTTCTGAAATTCTCTCTCAAGCTAAACTCGAACATACCACTTGGAGCTCATCTCAGTCACTACTAAGTGAGTATTGAGCTCGTAAACATCTGATTTCATCTATCTTCTTCCAGTTTCTTCTGATTTCTTAAACTTTTTATAAAGATTCTTCATGAATCTTCACTCGGTTTATAATGATCTGCCAAGGAAACTGATAGAAACTCCCAAACCAGTTTGAGGACCAAGTGAAGGTGAAGTAAATCTTTCAAAACCATTTTCAAACAACCTTTCTGACTTCGAACTCAGCTGGATTTGAGGTTCTCCGAGCTCACAAGCTAAGTTAATAGCTGTGGATTCAAGTTTGAACCAATTCCAGCTGAGTAAGTAATCAGTTTAAACAAAACCGAACTGATTTTACCTAGAAACATTCTCATTCGTTTGAAAGTGCAGTCCCATTCGTCCGAATGCAACTGTTCACTAAACTTCCGATGATTTCAAGTGTTGAATGACTATCTAGATCCTTATCTTCGATATAGATTATTCTGGAATGTCAATGTGTGTTCTGTGGGAACCTTGGTTTCCAATCTAGATCCACCACCTCGCTTAAACTTGTGAAACAAACACCCAAACAATCTCCTAGACCTAGACAAGTGAACCCTGTGCAGCCTCCGACATTTAGTTAATTCTTTCTATGTCGTATTGGCACATCTGGGTTGTACATTGTTCGGTTGTTTGGTTTATTTCTACATCATGTCCTTTACTTTCAGTATTCATGACCAACCATTCGGTTAACTAAGTTAACTGATTTGTGCTTTGGTGAACAATACCGAGGTTATAGCTCCATGCATGACTTCTATGAATCTTATGAACATACTGGACTGTTAATATACTATTATTATAACTAATAAACTTAAAAGAAATCACGAACATAACTGTTTGATAGTTAAAACGTTCGAACAAGACTCAGTCCCTCTCGTATGAATGGTCCTCTCATACGAATGACCCTTTTGTCCTAGACAGTCTCTCGTCCGAACAGTTCGTATTTCGGTTTTCCCGTTATTCTGATCTCCGCATTCCTTATCTCAGATTCTGTCGGTCAAACTAGGACCCGTACAACAACAAAAATTCAGTGTCGGGCCAAGTGTATGGACATGATACAATTTTGGTTCTATTATACTTTCGTATTATACTAAGTACTTAAATTCTGTAACTTAAACCTCCGACTCCAACTCACGCCTTCGTTTGCCCTGTAGGGTGACCTTGGTGTTCCTATAGTATTACTATCATCCCTTTGCGCACCGGGTAAGATAACCTTGGCGTTCCTGTACTACATCAATCAACACAATGCTCGCGGGATTTCTAATGAAGAATTAGCAAAACCGTGAGTTTATCCGAACACCCTTTTTTCCGTTTTACACTTTGGGTGCAATATGTTTACATAATAACCTACATAGTTACACTTAGACTTTTATACAAAATGCACAAACAATCTAATACATGCATGCATATGTCACACCCTGACTTTTGCGGAAGCGTGATTTGGGGTGACTTGCTTAATATCATTGCATTCTACCATAACAAACAACTATATGATAAATCAAGATGTTCATCCATTGATAACTTTCAAAATAATACAACCGTCATTGTTTAACATCAGAGCAAGACTTCAAATTTAGTTCACATAGCAACCAAAGCTTAAAGTTCCATAAGGACTCATCAAAAGACTTTAGTTAGAACCAGGTTTTGAAAGATGCGTCCCGTCCAGGATAAGACACACTAACCAAACCCTAAGACATGGATGACCTCTTTTATTCTCACCATGACTTGAAACTCCAACGCCCGCCAGATCCATACTTAATTTCCTGAAAATACATGTAATTTGAAAACATCAACAAAAGTTGAGCGAGTTCATGTGTGCGTTTGTGAATAAACCTTTGCAGCATTAGTAAGTATATTTGTATGTACTTGAAAACCCGGTATGAAAGCAACAAGGAAAAACATATCAATTAATGTGTAGCCAATACATTAATATTTGTGACGTGATGCAGGGAACTCAAACCTAGCAAACTTTACATCGGGCTTTCGGCTGTAAGACATAGTCACCACATGGCTCATTCGGCGTGCGCATGGGTGGGGCTTGCTACACCCGAATAGATCTATCACTCATGTCCCTCGGTCCTACAACGAGGATTAATGGCCTTAAGTGTTATGCCCACCACTCACATGATCAAGCAGTACCCTTCCTTAGCTAACCATACCAAATGAGAATGTTTGTAAACAGTTGTAACATGTATTTCACCCCCAAGGTTATAAAACTGAAAACAGTTAAAATAAAAGGGGGACATGAACTCACAGTTTTACGTTATTCGAATCCGCCCGTAACTCAAAGTTTCCTCTGGTGTACACGACTACCTACAATGTACTATGGTCTTATTAGACAAGCGGGTCGTGCCTTGACTTAGTATTAGTTAGTGCCTTTGAGTTACGTTTCCAAGTGTCTTCATCATCATTCCAAGTTATATAATTGTTTGTTAAAATAATTAATATTTTAACTTAAATTATATTTATTAAATTTTGGAATAATTGTTAAACCATATTATTGTAACTTAATACTTCCTAAGTATTTATACTTGTATTTCCTTCCCAAGGATTGTATTCATTAAGTATTCATTTACTTATATTTACATTAAACTTTTCGGAATATTATTTCTAATAAAAGTCCACCAATATATATGTTTCCAAAATATATATATTTAAGAAATATTACATAGAAGAACTATGTATAATTTTTCTTTTGGCAAAAATATCTGTAGTTCCAAAATAATATATTTTCAAGTCTAACTTAGAAAATATTCATAAACTTATTTTTATCCAAAAATAATGTATTTTAAGTTTACTCAAGAAAATATATATTTTTCCCAAAATAATATATCTTCTAATAACTCCAAGGAAAATATACATATTTATATACTTGTAAAAAATGCTATATTTTTCCTTTGTCAAAATGTGATATACTCTTGTAGTAATTGTAAAAAACTCATATTTTAATTTCTTTATGTCCAAAATATTATTTACCAAAATATACCTTGTGAATATATTTTCCGGAATATTTTGTAAGTTACATTTCTTGTTTGGTTTTGCCAATATTTTGTGTGTAACTTATATACTGATTCATTGAGATTTTGGTAATATTTTGGATGGTAATCCTTGGTTTATTTGTGAGTTATATTATTTCAAGTCCTAAAATAACATAACTATTACACAAAGTATACAAATAATCACACATGTGTGTCTTCAATGTATATATATTCTAAATATATATCTAGCCACTTTTATTTATAAAAACCAACCTTCAATATTTGTATTTTTGTAACAAAATTTATGGCAAAGTTTATGTGAAAAACTCATGGTTAAAATACACTTGTAAATATTTGTTTAAAATATTTTTCTAAGTGTTAATATTTTCAGAAAATTTTGCCATAGTTTCCCTAAAAATGGAGGTTTCCATGCGTTCGAGCATATCATTTTCTTTTGTAAAAATCATCACAATCAATTTACAATCAATATAATACAATCTTTACTTACCAATTTTGCCAAACAAGTATAATTTAATACTTCATAAACTTGAATCTTTAAAAAAATATGTAGTAACTTACTAGTTTTTTTAGTAAGTCTTGTTACCCTTTAAAGTGTGATTGATCTTTTGAAAACTTTATTTTTAAAGAAGATAGATCTTCACAACTTGTGATCACAATTTCTAAAAATGTTTCTTTATGAATTCTTCTTGTTACACAAGTGTTTCTACACTTGTTTAACCACTAAAAATAAGGTTTGTTTGTCTAAGAACCAAGATTTAGTAAAACTTATATTTTTAGCTTGGTTTCTTTAGAAATCCTCCATAAATATTTAGATCTACAAGTATTACTACTCACATTAATCATTATTTTTCAAGAAAGTAATATATTCTTTCAAGTTCATGTCTTGCATGAGGATGATTTATAAATCTCTAACATTTTCATCCCCTCATCTTGCTAGATTATGTTTTTAATCATGATCTAGCAAGTTCATATAATGATATACATCATATAAACAACCCATCAATCATAAAGTATCATAACAACACTAAACAGCATGATTTCTTTAAGATTTCTTATAGTTTTATGCTTATGTTCATGTTTCATCTTCAAGTTTCTTAGTGTTCTTCTTGATAATCATCTTGCATCATCTTTTAACCACTTAATATAGATGTAAAATGAAGAGTAGAAGATCTTACTACTAGCTCAAGGCTAGGGATGATCAAGTGAAGAAATGAAGTGGATAAAAGCAAATGGTGAAGGTCCTTCAACTTCTAAAAGCTCCAAGCTTCCTAACTTAGCTCCTTACACCTTAATATCACTTGGGAATGGAAGAACAAGGCTTAAAAATGATGGTGTTGAGTGGGTGTGTCTTGGCCATAAGTAGAGGGAGGAGTGGAGAAGGTTGTGTGTTGTTGATGTTGTGTAGGAATGAAGATGGTGAACTAATGGGTTTTCTTTATAATCTTCCATCAAAAGTTTTTCCTACGGTCGATATGTCACCAAAAGGCCAAGTCAAGATCCATTTTTATAACAAATAAAATCCATTATGGGTCCCACATTATGGGCCGTGAACTAGGTGGGGGGGGGGTAGTAGACTAGGTTTTAACTAGTTAGCTTCATTCTAGTTCAAATCCAAGTGTTTAGTTAGGGTGTTTAGTTATTAGATATTTTTATGGTGTGTTATGGTGTTTGGGGATCATAACTAGCTTGGTAATGTTAAAACAATGCTTCTAGTGTACATTTGATGTTTCGGGTAGTGTCCGGTTGTTCGGTTAGATACTGATTCGTTAAAGTGCTAAACTTGCAGTTTAGTGTGCTTTATGTACCCTTTTGTGATAGTTTCGATTCCCGACACTTAGGAAAGTATTCAGGACCATTTAATCATATTTCTGCATGATATTAGATTGTTTAAATGCTGTATTTTGCTGAGTTCTGCAGAACTCTGCAGTTTATGTGAGTTTTAGGCACTTTCCGGCACTTAAACTATCTCTAGGAAGGCAGTTTTATGCTCCTTACTTTCCTACACACTATACTAGTGTAAGACTTGGTTTCTGGCTCATTCTGTGTCTCAATACAAAGTCTGTCTATCTGCTGAACTCTATCAACATTTTTCTGATTTGTCTGATAACTGTGCTAACTGTGTTTCATGCATCGTCTAAGTCAATAAAGCCCTTATGCAGTAATGATATAACATTAAGCAATATGTGATGCACATGTATGTATATGGCAGTAATCAGAAAGCAATTCAAGTCATAAATTTTAAATCAGTACTGTCATTAATCATTAATTATTGTCTAATTAATTGTACGGATGCATGCAAATCTTACAGTTGTCACAACATACGTTATACTTGATTCTTTAATCTGGGTTTGTTCGTTTTGTGTTGAACTTGTCATTAACTTCGTACGAGCCTACCCTTAACATGTATAGCGCTATAGGAGTAACGCACCGCCCGTGAACGTAAGGTTATGTTAAGTCTTTTATCATTGCGTTAAACCTTGGGTTGACTTGTTTGTTCACTTGCCAGTTTAATGTTAATCTTGATAACTAGTTTACCATGTGGATCCGTTTTATTACTTATGCTATGTTTCATAACTGGTATACTCGCGAATACGTTGTATTGAACTATGTATTTTTAACATATTGAAGGATGTTGATTATATTAAAATGGGCATAGCGACGATGCTTTAGATACACATCTAGAATTAATTAGACTATGTTGCTGTAATAACCCGACTCTTCGGGTCATAACTCAGATCTGTCATTTATTACTTAATTGACTTTTACTCTCGACATCTCGATTATCGCTATGGGTTTAAACTATTTTCAACATGCAATATTAACACATTCACAACGCTTATTCAAAACGCAATTATCGCATTTAACGCAATTTACAAAGCATGCTACTTAAACGCATTTTATCACATATTACTTCTCTTGTTTATACTAAACGCTATCGCAACGCAATCACAACGCAATGCAACTCGAAACGCAGAATTACTTTTATGCAATTATGTGTTATTTGTATTATTTGTGTGATTACTTGTTTAATGTTATGTGGTTATCCCAACACAACGCAGACTCGCAACTCGCTTAAACGCAACGCTTATCGAATGGAACAACAGTCGGAAAACTAACTCACACAACTCGATCGATCGAATGACCACTCGATCGAATGGACATCCGTCCGGATGACCATCCGACCGGACATCCATCCGACCGAATGCACTCCCCACCGCCTTACTCCCCTCTCACTCTATAAATACCCGCCGTAGACGCTACTGTTCACTGACGTGACAGCTCTATCCGACCAACACGCTCCCAACTCATTCTCAAGCAACTTCCTCTTGATTTTGAAGGCCATTTCGTAAGTATTTCTCCCTAAATCTTGTACTTCCATCATCACTACACACTTCTTCATCATCTTCTCCATCAAAATAACTGGTTTTCACCTTGAAATCACCTGATTTGGACCCCTTGAAGGTGATATCATCTCAGTTGCTTATGCATTCGGTTGTGTGACGTCATCTCATCAAGATCGGTTCAAGTCTAAAGGATTTCCACACATTTTAACACAAATCTCCACAAGATTTCAACGTTCCTCAACTGTTTTCAACATTTTTCATCTCTTTCAAACTTTTCTTCGACATTCTACTCAAAACCGATGGAATCTTGACTCATTCAGACCTTCATAGTTCAGAGTCGGTCTGAAAACGGATTTCCACCGGAGAGATGACCGATTAACGGGTTGAACATGAAACTTCATCAAAAGAACAGTGAGTACGATCAAATGGGGTGATTCCCATCCGATCGAATGAGCTGATCCTTGGTGTGTTTCCGTTGTTCGACACGTTGTCACACCGTCTCCGTTAAATCGCGAACTTTAACCTTGGAAACTTTAAATTTTCAAAACAACAGGTTGCCCACTTGAGTGGCCATCCGATCGGATGACCATCTGATCGAATGACCATTTGACAGGTGACTTGTCCTTTATACTATTTCTTGTTCAAAACGATTGACCAAAACTTCAAAATACCAAACTCTCGATCGAATAGCCATCCGACCGGATGACTTGTTTAAATACTACAACGAAAACTTCAAAAGCTTCAAAACACTATACAAACACCAACACTCATTCGAATGGCTATCCGTTCGAATGGTCATCCGTCCGGATGACCATCCGATCGAATGGGTTATCCAACACTCAACATATTCGACTCTCTGTTAACTCGCTGTTCAACGCTTACGATACTGTTCTATGGTCAGGCTAAACTCCAACGCGCTCCCTTCAATCCAAGACTGAGTTTATTTGTTAAGCACATACTGTGAGTATACTCGAACCCTTTTTCGCTTAACGCACTTTTGGGTGTTACATACGTTCTATATCAACACACAACGCACACAATACTCAAACTCTTTTATAAACGCTAACCGCTCTCGCATGCTATACATGATTCGATGAATGCTTGTATGTTATGTTTACACAGTGACTGTTTTAACTGACACCTTAGCAACGATAGTACTATAGTTTGGACTCAGCACCTGTTTGTTCAAGGGTTGTTAAGGGCCTTACTTCACATGTTCACAGTGGTGATAATGTGTTGCGCATTCTACAACTCGCAGTCATGTCGGTTGCATGCGTCATTGACGACAGCTTACTTGATTCAAATTTTTAAGTGTTGCATGCTGGTTATGCGTAAACGCTTTCGCTATACTATATACTATGCAAACTTGTGTACTCACCTTTACATTATATGTATTGACTTTATTTTACGTATGTAACAGGTTGATGGGATGCTTTGCCACCTGTGATGAAACGAAGTAGGAAGTCTAGAAACCCACAATAAAATCCGATTTGTGGGAACAATGTTTTGTTTTTTAGACTTATATCTGTGATAACTGTTTCTGCTTTATATGTTAATGGTATGGGACATTAATGTTAAATATACTGGCATTAATAGTTGTTATGGATTCTCTTGGACAATCTATTTCGCTCAGTGCCACGCCCCGATGTTTTCGCCATCAGTTGGGGTATGACAGATTCGTATCAGAGCCATAACTATAGGTAATAAGGAAGACTTGACCTAGTCCAGGATTCTGAGTCTTAGTATTGACCTAGTCTATAGTCTAAGAACCAACAGACCGTTTGTACAAACCCAGTAAGGGGTTTCGTACTAACTTACTCTCGCTTGTACTCGTGAACACTACAACTTTGCGCGAGCACCGCATACTACAGCTTCATGCAAAGACACCCTTTCTTAAGGCTGAACACTACATGGCCTTTCCTAAGGCTGACACAACACACACGTTTTCGAAAACACTCGCATAACACAATTGAGTGATTGTGTCTAGATTAGGTGTGAAAACCAAGAACTCTCGATAGAATCGCTCATTCTACGCGCATTTTTGCTCTCATTATGAGAATATCTGTTGAGTCAGGAGTGACATCCATACCTCGACAGACATCTCCATCTCTATCTCGTGGTTCTGCCACACCTATAGGAACAAAGTTGTTAAGTTAGGGGTGAAACCCGCATCTTAATGACATGTTCCACTCTACTTGATTTTACAAAACTCTCACCAAAGTCTCGATGGATTCAACAACCCGAGTCATGTAGAAGCCGAAAGGATGAGTGTCGTTCGCCATATTCGATGAGAGCACAGTCTAGTAGGACAAAGCATGTACTCGATCTCGTTGAGGATAGTCGAATCACTTTGGGTAGTCGATGTCTAACACCCAAGACACTTTGTTTCGATTCTGAGCCACAGCCGCTGATTTTACAAGATTTTATGTGTTTATAAGTTGATATGTTTATCTTTCAATTTTGGAAACTATTCGCTTCTCGCTCAGCAAAACGCGCACAACACACGCCGCTTCGCAATCTAACGCAGACAAACTATAAACTCATGTACGAAACGCACTTCGCTTATGATACTCGCTATACTACTCGCAGTTTGTGCTACTTGCTATCGCTACTCGCACTCACAACTCTCGAGCGCATTACGCAACTATGAAAGATAGGTGAATACGTGCAAAATATGTAGGTGAATACGTGCAAAATAGGAAGGTGAAAACGTGCAAAATATGTGCTTACGTGGATTATGTGCTCCTGCGTGCTTATGTACCTACGTGTATACGTGCTTACATGGACTATGTGCCTATGTGTTTATGTGCCTATGTGTTCCTGAGCTTTACCCAACAAAGAATTTTTACAATACGCTAAACTATTATCTAAACCCGATATAATCGAATCTCGGCTGAATCCTATGAAGATATCTGCTGCAGACAATGTCGTCATTTAGATTGCACACTTCTCGCGCAGCTCGCCGGAACCTTGCTGATAAGCGAATCGCTTCACTGGTCGCCAAGGAAATGGCTAAAGTCATACCTCAGATTATGAGCAAGATCAATGAGGTGAAGAGCAGCTCCTCTGTTGAATTAAAGAGCGACACTCTGAAAGCGCCTTTCAGGTTTAAGCAACTCAAGGCCTGCAGTCCTGCTAGCTTCATGGGTGAAGATGGACCCAGTGCTATGTTCCAATGGTTCAACGCCATCGAAGTCACTTTCAGACAAAGTGGATACCTAGAAAATCAGCTTACTGTTAACGCTACTGGGGTTTTTCAGTCCAGGGCTCTGGACTGGTGGACTGCTGAGCGCAACAGGCGCGGTAATGATGCAGCTTACGACCTTTCATGGGATGAGCTTAGGGAGCTTATGATGAAGGAGTTCTATCCTCCTCATGAGGTGCAAAAGCTGGAGAATGAATTCTGGCATATCAAACAAGAAGGAGGTAACAACGCTGGTCTCACCACTCGCTTCAAGCAGCTCAGTATCATCTGTCCTGGTCAAGTGACAACACCGGACATAACAATCAACAAGTATATTCGAGCCTTACCCCACTGTGTATCTGACTTCGTTCAAGCAGATAAACTTGCTACCATTGAGGAGACTTACCAGCTCGCAGCTGAAATCAATGATAAGCGAGTTTTGCCTGGTCACTTCATAACCTCAACCTAGAGTCTGAATCAAGCAACTGCTACTCCCGCTTCCGCTACCGAAACAGCAGCATCACAAGTTTCAAAGTCCTCACGTCAAAATCACAAGCGCAAGGATAACAAAAACAAGAACTGCGCTACTACCTCCGCTCCTCTCAACGTCATCACTGCTCAACCCAACAACAATCAGAACCATCAAGTGGCACCACTGGTGACCAACGCACCGCCTGCTAAGCGTGCGTACACTGGTCCTCATCCTTTGTGCCCTACTTGCACCTACCATCACCCAGCGGGGATAGCTTGCCGTTTCTGTGTCCACTGCAACTTTTATGGACACTTCATAGTGAACTGTCGCACTGGCTACGTCAACAAGCTCAAGCTGTTCAAGCTCCCGCACCACCATCTCAGCTCCTCGCTATCCAGGGTAACCAAGCAGATCCTGCTCCCGCTGCCCACGCACGAGCTTTGATGTGTGTAAAATGCAACATATAAATTACATCAAATGAGGCATAAAACTAACCCTTTTTAAGTACTAATATTGGAAAAAGAGTGTTTTTGTCTTCCTTTTGTATTTTCAGGATTAAATGAGCTCAAAAACACAAAAGAAGCAAAAAGACAGCTAAATTCAACGTAAATACAAGGAAAGGAACATTAGTGGACTGCCCGACCCCTCAACGGCACCTTCCAAAGCAAAAAGGAGAAGACAGAAGGCTGAACACGCCCCGTGCTCAGCCAGCACGGGGCCGTGCCCAAGAAGCAGCAGAAAAGACAAATCCATAGAAGCTTCTATTGCCCATCACGGGGCCGTGCTCAGCGGACACGGGGGCGTGTCGAAAGTACAGCAGGCGCATTTATTGTAATTGCGAATTACAATTAATGAGGAGAGAGATTGT
This sequence comes from Helianthus tuberosus, assembly GCA_030545235.1. NCBI lineage: Eukaryota > Viridiplantae > Streptophyta > Magnoliopsida > Asterales > Asteraceae > Helianthus > Helianthus tuberosus. Next base: position 24,963,476 of record CM060432.1, read on the forward strand.
CAGACGGACACGGGGCCGTGCCCAGCGGACACGGGGCCGTGTCCAGCTCTCTGTTCAGCCTATAAATAGGAGTGCTTGGATTCATTTCATCTCATCCCTTGGCACACCACCTCTCTCACACTTCATCCACCACCCACCACCATCACAACACCATCATCCACCACCATCATCCATTGTCCATCATAGAGTGTGTGAGTCGTCTCGGGATCCAAGATTGATCGTAAGAGTTCTTGACAATCAAGGCCATGTTTGCCTAAGTCTCTTACATCACTTGGTGAAGACAAAGTGTCTAGTATAATACTTTTTATTTCTAATCTTTTGCACTTTTTATTTGGTTTTGTATTAATGACTTTAATAACTAGTTACTTATGTTGAAGGTGATCTTTCCTTATCGTTTGTCCGTGGTGTCTTGGCATTATTTTACTGTCTATATAAAATAAAGGATTTTCACCATTCATATCTCCACGGTCTATATGGAGATATGTTGGCTACCTGGTAGGGGGTTAAGGGAACGGTTTGGTAAAGGTCTTGCCATTGTTCAGCGTTTAGAGGTCCTGCAATGGACCTGGGTCAAATTTAGTAGGACCTCCTTCAATACTTCACGGTATTGGATGGCGGGGGTCCAAACTCTTTGATCCCCTCATAAGTTAACTACTATTAATACTATAACCCGGCTATTTAGGACTGTATCCCTGCTGACTCAGACTACTTAGCCGAGGGTAACGTCACCGCCAAAAGCGGGGCCTACCACAATACTGCATTAATAACTTAATTCATTATCTTCCAATAATCCACCCTTTTAGGATTGTATCCCTGCTGACTCAAACTACTGGGGTGAGGGTAACGTCGCCTTCAAAAGAGGGGCCTACTACAATAACTAAGATAATCTCTTAATTATGTGCAAAAGTGCGGAAATAATCAAAGGTTATACTAGATACGAGTCGGAACCAAGTGATTCATCTTGTCTATCTGTTTTTTATTTTATTTTTATATTCAGCATTTTAGTTAGTTTTACTTTTCTTAGTTTAAAACATTTTTCTAAACTTTTATTTTGGTTAGACGTTGAGGATAAACCGGTACTAAAAGCTCTTGTGTCCTTGGACAACCTCGGTATCTTACCAACGCTATACTACACTCAACGATGGGTGCACTTGCCCATATGTGTGTTTAGTGTTAGTGAAATATCGTGTTTTATAAATTTAAAACTTGGCTAAAATAAGTGTTAAAAAGGGCTTAAAATATACACCTAATATATATAACACTTTACCGCACATCAAGCTTGCTACGCATGTGGTGACCCTAATCATTTTTCAAACGTCTGCCCAAATCGCTTGGTGAAATAAGAACTGCAGCAACCACAGCAGCAACAGCAACAACAACAATAGCCGCAACAGCAGCAGCAGCAACCACAACAAGCCGCCCGTGGACGAACTTTAAACATCAACGGCCGCCAGGCTCAGACTGACAACAACGTTGTCAATGGTACGTTCCTTGTTAATGGTATTTATTCTTCGTGTTTATTTCTTAGTTTTTCAGCTTCTGCAGAGCTCAGCACGGGCCGTGCCCGCTGAACACGCCCCCGTGCTCAATCTTTGGAACTGGCAATCCTGTTTTACATCAGACAGTAAGCTGAACACGGGGCCGTGCCCACTCAACACGCCCCCGTGCCCAAGTTTCAGTTACTGAAAACAGAACCGTTAGATCCCGGCGGTTGGTAATTTCTGACATAAACATGAGTGATAGTAATTATTTTTACTTTCGGCACTCTTATGGTACGTGGTGTCAATTATGTGGTGGCAAACATGAAGAAGTAAAATGCTACTTCCTAAATTATAGGCCCCACTACATGGACCCACCATCTTCTCACAACCTTAAGAGGGGCGAAAGTAAAAATAAGCACTATTTCTCCCTCGAATGCGCCCAGCCAGATATTCTAGGAGAAATGCTCCTTGGCGAGTTATTTCAACTAGAAGAGCTAATTCTGAAATGGTTAGAAGAGCTTGGGAAGGATTTTATTGATCCACCCCAAGACGATACCCATAAAGAAATGTTGGAACCGCATTCCGACAACCTCGTTGCTCCCGAAAATACCTTCGTACCTAGCAAAGACTTGGACGATAGTCGTCCCTGTGTCGATTGTGCCGTGAAGGACTCTCCATCGACTTCGTTCGATGCATACATAGACCTGAGCGATTCGGCATACACCTTCTTTAACAAGATCCCGGGAAAGGGTTGGACTTGTCCACCTAGAATGAAAATAGGAATTACCCTCACCGACAACCTCTTGCGTTCTCGCCTTAGTCTAGGACAATTAAGGTATATTAGGCACTTTGGGGTTGTTCCAACCAGTAAGGAACCACCCGATATCGATGAGATCCTTGAAGTAGCAAAACTCCATAAAGCAGCCTCCAGACACGGGGCCGTGTCCAGGTCAACACGCCCCCGTGCTCACTAAAAAGATTCTCTGCTGATTTGGTCAGAACATGGACAAAATGTGTCAGGATTTCCTCTGAACACGGGGCCGTGTCCAATCAACACGGGGCCGTGCCCATTGCGCTGTCGTTTTCTTTAAATGCAGCCTGATTCCTGCTCATTTTGACCACCTCAATTGACAGAGATCCCTGGGATTTTCACTCATACCATCCTAGGTAAGTGTTAAAAGAAGGTTCCAAAGGACCCTCTTGTCCCTTCCACTTTTATTCATTTCCTCCTCTTTCAAAATTTTTTTCAAAATTTCCTCCATGGAAGCTTGGAAATCCTTTGATTCCAACCCTCTATGTGAAGTTTGTAAGATTATTTACTAAAGATTCTTGCTTAAAGTTAGTTGTATAACTTTGTTTTAAATTATCTGAGCTTAAAACCCAGATAGAAATCATAAAAATAATTTAAAAACTCCAAGATTCTTTAGCTAAAAATCCTGCAGACAAATGGACACGGGGCCGTGTTCAACGAGCATGGGGCCGTGTCCAGGGGCTCTGTTTTGCAAAAATTCAGCTTTCTTCGGTTTCCTTCACAGAAAATGGCAAGCAGAACAAGCGGATCATCTTCAAGAAATAACCGACAAGGGAGGAGATCTTTAACGGCAGAAGACTCTCTTGTAAACTATGTTTACGCTCTAAGGGAGGCTATTGATGAAATGACGGGAGTGGAAGAAGCATTGGTCGACCGTATCAACCATCTTACAGGGCTGTCTCCATGAAGTAAACCTCTTGCACCAGAGGTTGAACCTTCTCGCCTCCCCGCCTTTGGTACCCATAATAACCCAAAGGGCGTGGAACATGGTGCCCGAAGTTGTCATTCCAGCCGAATGGTACGCCATGCACCAAGAGCTTCCGCGAAGAGTGGTGCAAGGAGTCCCGATGAATGTTCCCCCTCAACCACCAGCAGCGGAGGAAAATGAAGCCGCATTCTTCCTTCCTAGGGAGATCGAATAATGGCTTTAAACAACGTTTAGGGAAGAATTCGTTCGGCTAAAGGTCCTACTATATCGGGAGACCATTCTCGAAATTTTCTCAAAAAAGTAGAAATCCTTATGATAACCTCGTGTACCTGCTAACCTATCTAGATTAAGTTTTAGTTTTATTTTAGGATTATGTAAGTTCTCTCTATGATGAAATGAAATGATGGTTTTAAGGTTTGGATGGTTTGTAATGAATAAAACACACTCATGGTGGTAAAGGATGAAAAGGGGAACGAGAAAAATGATCCCATGCACAAGAACAAGGCGAAAAGACAATTATCTCCATTTCAGAAGGTTCAACACGGGCCGTGCTCAACCAACACGGCCCCGTGCCGAACCACCTGCAGAAAAACGCCCAGTTCAGGTACCTGGACACGGGCCGTGTTCACCCAACACGCCCCCGTGTCCAGACTTCTGTTTCTCTTACTTTAATTTTGTTACTGGCACTTGAACACGGGGCCGTGCCCGGATAACACGGGGCCGTGTTCAGTGCCCAGTAACACAAATTTTTGCTTTTTAAACACTATTTTACACATCTAATCAACCTAAAAATTTATTTTTGGGACACATTGAGGAGAATGTGTAATTTAAGTGTGGGGGGGGGGGGGGGATGCTAAAACCTTGAATTTTGCAAGTCCTAAATACAAGCCTTACACAAAACTCTATTGGAACCGCTAATCACCCCAAATGTTTTTCAAAAATTTCATTTTTTTACTTGTCTAGGTTTAACTCGGGAAATTCAAGTTCTCAAAAAGGTTATATTTTTATAAATTTACAACCGATAGCGTAGTGATAAAAAGAACCAATATAAGAAAATTATGAAAAGGCATAGCAAACTTATTTAAAATTTGATTATATATACTTGATCACATAAAAACCCATTCCCACAAAAGTGAGTTTTGAGCCTTTATTGAGCACACAATTACATATCATTTGACTAAATGCTCATTTTTCGTTTCTTGTGTGAATAGCCGCCTGGTTCTTACGACTCTAGAACTTGCCATGACAATACATTCCTGGTCCTTATCAACTTAAACCCAAGTAAGTAAATGATGGCGGCATTAGGACTAACCCTTTTTATTTCTACACCATTATTTTTCTTTTTCTTTTACCACCTACCCAAAAATCCCCCTAGTTAGCTCCTTTGAGCCTAAACCTTTTCGTTTCATCACCCAAACAAAAACCCTTTTACCCACCAAACCCTTTTTCATTTTTAACCCTTTATTTTAGTAACAAGTTCGGTTCTTCGAAAAAAAAATTGTGATAATGATGAAGCACAAAGAGAATAAACAAACAAGTTAATCAAAAATAACTTAGTTTGAATAAAAGCTTCATCAAAATAAGAAGTTGCAAAAATACGAAAACCGATACTTGTTACGCTTTTAGCCATTTTTCTACTAACCACTAACCCAACCACCTACCTTTAACCCTAGCCTAACCCTTAACCCACAAAGTCCTCTTGATATCTACAAAGGTATAAAAGTTAAAAAGGAGGAGGATTGATTTCTTGGCAAGCCTATGGTAGGAATAAGTTCCATGCCGCTCTCGAGTGATTCACTAAAAATACACCTTCGGCCGAGTGTGAGTGATTTCACCGTGAGGTATGTGAACTTGTATATAAATAGAATTTTAAAAAGGCATGTTATGCCCAAATAAGTAATTTCTTTTATGAAAATTTCTAAATAAATCATTACGAATAGGAGTGTAAATAAATAAAAATAAAACCCAAAAAGATCTTGGAAATCCCGACACTCTACGACAAGCCCAAAACCTTCTCTTCTACCTATTCCATTTGGGAGTGTAAGCCACATATTAAAGAGTTTTGCTTGAGGACAAGCAAAAGTTCAAGTGTGGGGGTATTTGATGTGTGTAAAATGCAACATATAAATTACATCAAATGAGGCATAAAACTAACCCTTTTTAAGTACTAATATTGGAAAAAGAGTGTTTTTGTCTTCCTTTTGTATTTTCAGGATTAAATGAGCTCAAAAACACAAAAGAAGCAAAAAGACAGCTAAATTCAACGTAAATACAAGGAAAGGAACATTAGTGGACTGCCCGACCCCTCAACGGCACCTTCCAAAGCAAAAAGGAGAAGACAGAAGGCTGAACACGCCCCGTGCTCAGCCAGCACGGGGCCGTGCCCAAGAAGCAGCAGAAAAGACAAATCCATAGAAGCTTCTATTGCCCATCACGGGGCCGTGCTCAGCGGACACGGGGGCGTGTCGAAAGTACAGCAGGCGCATTTATTGTAATTGCGAATTACAATTAATGAGGAGAGAGATTGTCAGACGGACACGGGGCCGTGCCCAGCGGACACGGGGCCGTGTCCAGCTCTCTGTTCAGCCTATAAATAGGAGTGCTTGGATTCATTTCATCTCATCCCTTGGCACACCACCTCTCTCACACTTCATCCACCACCCACCACCATCACAACACCATCATCCACCACCATCATCCATTGTCCATCATAGAGTGTGTGAGTCGTCTCGGGATCCAAGATTGATCGTAAGAGTTCTTGACAATCAAGGCCATGTTTGCCTAAGTCTCTTACATCACTTGGTGAAGACAAAGTGTCTAGTATAATACTTTTTATTTCTAATCTTTTGCACTTTTTATTTGGTTTTGTATTAATGACTTTAATAACTAGTTACTTATGTTGAAGGTGATCTTTCCTTATCGTTTGTCCGTGGTGTCTTGGCATTATTTTACTGTCTATATAAAATAAAGGATTTTCACCATTCATATCTCCACGGTCTATATGGAGATATGTTGGCTACCTGGTAGGGGGTTAAGGGAACGGTTTGGTAAAGGTCTTGCCATTGTTCAGCGTTTAGAGGTCCTGCAATGGACCTGGGTCAAATTTAGTAGGACCTCCTTCAATACTTCACGGTATTGGATGGCGGGGGTCCAAACTCTTTGATCCCCTCATAAGTTAACTACTATTAATACTATAACCCGGCTATTTAGGACTGTATCCCTGCTGACTCAGACTACTTAGCCGAGGGTAACGTCACCGCCAAAAGCGGGGCCTACCACAATACTGCATTAATAACTTAATTCATTATCTTCCAATAATCCACCCTTTTAGGATTGTATCCCTGCTGACTCAAACTACTGGGGTGAGGGTAACGTCGCCTTCAAAAGAGGGGCCTACTACAATAACTAAGATAATCTCTTAATTATGTGCAAAAGTGCGGAAATAATCAAAGGTTATACTAGATACGAGTCGGAACCAAGTGATTCATCTTGTCTATCTGTTTTTTATTTTATTTTTATATTCAGCATTTTAGTTAGTTTTACTTTTCTTAGTTTAAAACATTTTTCTAAACTTTTATTTTGGTTAGACGTTGAGGATAAACCGGTACTAAAAGCTCTTGTGTCCTTGGACAACCTCGGTATCTTACCAACGCTATACTACACTCAACGATGGGTGCACTTGCCCATATGTGTGTTTAGTGTTAGTGAAATATCGTGTTTTATAAATTTAAAACTTGGCTAAAATAAGTGTTAAAAAGGGCTTAAAATATACACCTAATATATATAACACTTTACCGCACATCAAGCTTGCTACGCATGTGGTGACCCTAATCATTTTTCAAACGTCTGCCCAAATCGCTTGGTGAAATAAGAACTGCAGCAACCACAGCAGCAACAGCAACAACAACAATAGCCGCAACAGCAGCAGTAGCAACCACAACAAGCCGCCCGTGGACGAACTTTAAACATCAACGGCCGCCAGGCTCAGACTGACAACAACGTTGTCAATGGTACGTTCCTTGTTAATGGTATTTATTCTTCGTGTTTATTTGATACTAGAGCTGATAACTGTTTTGTGTCGTTTGAATTCGAAAAGCTCCTAAACCGTAAACGCGCTAACCTCCCAACGAAATGCGTGAACTTTCTAGTCAACTCCAACAATTACTTGATAAAGGCTTCATACGCCCTAGCACATCTCCATGGGGCGCACCTGTCATCTTGGTGAAAAAGAAGGATGGATTGTTCTGAATGTGCATCGATTATAGGGACTCAATAAGCTAACTATCAAGAATCGCTACCCTCTACCCCGAATCGACGATTTGTTTGATCAATTGCAAGGCGCTACGTGTTTTTCTAAGATCAATTTACGCTCTGGTTATCATTAATTGCGAATTCAGGAGGAAGATATCCCTGAAACCGCTTTTCGCACTCCCTACGACCATTATGAATTTGTCGTTATGCCCTTTGGTCTTACCAACGCACCCGCAGTCTTCATGGATTTGATGAATCGAGTGTGTAAACCCTTTCTTGATCGCTTCGTCATTGTATTTATCGATTATATCTTTATCTATTCGAAGTCGAAAGTCAAACACGCGTAACATCTCCGTTTGGTTCTCGAGCTTCTACAAGGAAATTGCCTCTACGCCAAGTTCTCCAAGTGCGAATTTTGGCTTGAGGAGGTTCAATTCCTCGGTCACATTGTCAATAGTCAAGGTGTTCACGTAGACCCCGCGAAGATTGAAGCAATTAAGAGTTAGATTACTCCGAAAACCCCATCCGAAGTTCGATCATTCCTTGGATTGGCGGGTTATTACCGCCGATTTATCGCTGATTTCTCTAAAATCCACGTTCCTATCACCTCTCTAAAGCATAAAGACAAGCCTTTTGTTTGGGGAACCGAACAAGAGGAAGCTTTTCAAACTCTTAAGCTTATGCTTTGCAACGCTACTATACTCGCGCTACCCGATGGAAACGATGACTTTGTGGTCTATTGCGATGCCTCTAACCTAGGTCTTGGTTGTGTCCTCATGCAACGAGACAAGGTTATCGCGGACGCGTCTCGACACCTCAAGGTCCATGAGAAGAACTACACAACCCACGATCTCGAACTCGGTGTAGTTGTTTTTGCATTAAAGATTTTGCGACACTACCTTGATGGTACTAAGTGTACGGTCTTCACCGACCATAAGAGCCTACAACGCATATTGAATCAGAAAGAACTTAATATGCGCCAACGCAGATGGGTCGAACTTCTCAACGACTACGACTGTGAGATTCGTTACCATCCAGGCAAAGCAAATGTCTTAGCCGATGCACTTAGCCGACGAAGCTACTTACACAGTGTTCGTAATGTTCAAGCCTAACATGACCTCGAAGCTCTTATTCATGACGCTTAACATGCCTGTTTTCTCGAGAATACCCTGAAGAAGAAAGAATTCTTGGAACTGAAAACCAACTAGTGAATAAACCGAATGGTATTTTTCACTATCTCGACTGAATTTGGATTCCCAATCGCAATAATCTCCAAGAGATTTTATTGAATGAAGCCCATAAATCCCGATATTCCATTCATCCCGGTGCCGACAAAATGTACCAGGACTTCCGTGCCAGGTATTGGTGGCTAGGAATGAAGATGGTTATCGCTCTCTATGTTTCAAAATGCCTAACTTGCTCGAAGGTTAAGGCTGAACATCAACGACCCTCTACTTAATCGAACAACCCGAGATCACGATGTGGAAATGGGAGAGTATAGCTATGGACTTCATTACGAAACTCCCTCGCACGCCATCAGGTCACGATAGCATTTGGGTTATCATTGATCGTCTTACTAAATCCGCACACTTTTTGCCAATACGAGAGGACTATAAGTTTGAACGATTAGCACGAATATATACCAACGAAGTCATTTGTCGACATGGGATACCTCGTGACATCATCTCTGACCGCGATAGTCGATTCACTTCGCGTCTCAGGGAGACTTTTTAATCCGCTCTCGGTACTACTCTTAATCTTAGTACCGCATTCCATCCCCAGACTGACGGTCAGACTGAACGCACGATTCGCACCCTTGAAGACATGCTTCACTCGTGCGTTATAGATTTTGGTGGTAATTGGGATTCGCATTTACCTTTAGTCGAATTCTCGTACAACAACAGTTATCACGCAAGTATTCAAATGACACCTTTTGAGGCATTATATGGAAGAACATGTCGATCGCCTATTGTATGGCAAGAGATCGGAGACGCACAGATTACCGGTCCTGTGTTACTACAAGAAACTGTAGGATCGTTTTACCGACCATGTGAGTCAATCAGAGGCAATACACACTTTTGAGAGGCGGAATCAAACAAACATATTAGAATCAGTGAAGAATGGAGTAGAAAATAGAGTATATCACTTTAACACACGTTTCTCATTAATATTTCACTTGAAAATCCAGCAGCACTTCGTTACACAACTTCTGATTCCGTCCCTAATGAGAAACAACACTAGCCTATATATAGGCATCAGATTTCGCTTGGAATGACACTTGTCATTTCAAGCGAAATAACAACTTCTGATTTCGCTTGAAATGACCAACTTTCATTTCAAGCGAAATTACATCAATTTCACGTAAAATTACATTCAGACCCCTAAACTTTATATATCTGACACTTTTGACCCCTATATATCATGACCTAGACTTAAGACATAGGCTGTAGACATTGTGCACCAACAAACTCCCCCTTGGATATAGCCGGAGTCTTTAGTCTGGTCTTCAGCACTTTCACAACGACTTGAATTTATCTTCTCTCGGCTTAGGCTTTTTCATTAGCAGCTTCCTAAGCTTCTCGTTCTCTTCCACAGCTTTCTTTTGCTCAGTAGCTTGTCTCTGTGCAAATGTCTCACGAAGATATCTATCTTTTTCTTCACGAGCTTTTCGTTCTTTCTCAGTCTTTGATTTCTCTTCTTCTTCAATCTTTCGCCACTTAGAATTCCATTTGTTGTCAGCATTGATACCCTTTTGAAAACAAATAGACACAACTTACTGAAACTACATCGCTTGTTCTCTATCTTCAACTTTAAACCATATCTTGTTCACAAACAAACATTCTATGTCTTTCGCAGAGCAGTTCACCAGCCACAGAGGATCATACACAAAGATTTCTCTAATCTCATTCTCTTCCCTGTAAGTAATCACAGCTTCAGTCGATATACAGCTGTATACCCAACATACAAAACCTTTATAGAACTCTTGTTCCATCTTTGGCACCGGAATGTTTTTCATCACTCTCGGCTTCTTCACATGCAATATTGTCTCTACATTACCAGTTTCAGGATTAACTCTTCTCACTTTCTTTGGGTAATGAGGCTTCCAATGCTTGAAGTTTTTCAACGATTCATACTTTATCAAACCCCACATAGGTATGTCATTCTTTCTGATTGGATAGCCCAGAGTTCTAACCTTTGACAACTCTTCCACATCCCACCATGGTAGTGACATGATATCATAAAGACGTTCAAAGTACTGTACACCGTATTCTCTTCTGATAGCATATGCATTCACATGTGGTAGAAATCCCCAACTGATGATGTCACCTAGTGACACATTCCTGTCTCTGCTATAAAACTTCAGTGGCCTCTTGAACTTTCTTTCATTACTCTTTCTAAACCACTTCTTGCGTTCTTCGCTTTGTGGATCTTTTGTCGTACCATCAAAGTTTTTATCTTTTAAAATTTCAGCAACTTTCCTCCTCAGTTCATCTCTGTTTTCTTGACTAAAGAATTCAACCAGAGTTGGAAATTCTGAAGTATCTTCATTCACATTCTCTTCATCAGAACAATCTTCAACCTCAACCCTATCATAGACGTCTGCCTCTTCAACATACTTATACTCATAGTTAGGTTGTTGGTTGATATCAAATGCGTTCAATTCTTCTTCAAAATTAAATTTGAACTCATCTTCATTAACATTAAACATCTTGAGAACTTCATCTAAAGTATACGTGTGCCTGATCTCTTCTTCTTCTATCTCAGGCTCAATACGAAGAATCAACTTCTCAGCTTCATCGACATTTTTATCATCTTTGGAGTAACTACACGTTTCCTTGCACCAGCTTTCTTTTTACCACCTGATGATGGAGGTGTTTGAACATCTTCAATATTTTCCTGAGAAGGAATGTACACATCATCATCATCTTTACCACTCTTTTTTCTCTTTTTCCGTTTCTCTTTCTCCACAACAGACATGACTTTCTTGTAACGCTCAGTCTCGTCAATCTCATCTTCAGAAGAACTTGATGAGCTTGTTGTACTTTTGTTTACGTCATCACCTTCTTCATCACCAGCTACCTTTTCAGCTGCTTTAGCTGCTTTATCAGCTTCAAAACTTTCATTAAGGGCTTTCAACAATTTCATAGAATTAGGAGATAAACGAACATCTCCTTCAACATTCATTTCAGTTTCAGCTTCAACTTCAGCTTCAGCTTCAACTTTAGCTTCCTCCTCTGATTCATCAACAAGCAATGTTTTAGCAGCTTTCTTTTGACGCTTTTTGGGTTGAGAAGACGAACCCTCTTCTACTTGTACTTTAGGAGTAGCTTTCCTGCCCCTCTTTTTCTGTTCTTTTACGAACCAATCACTTCGAGTTCTTTTGAATTCTTCAAGTATTTTTAGTTCAACTGCATAGCTCTTCTCTTTCATTTCTTCTTCATTTCTCCAGTTCTGATGATTAACAGGATCTGGATGATTCGGATGATATCTTGCCAACTGCTTCAAAGAATCATTACTCATTTGAGATAGCACCAACATATCATTGTTTTCATCTCTTTCAAGGTCAGGATATGCATGATCTATCATCATTTGAACAAATCTTGGATACACCCAAGTCTTACTCTTTGACGTAATGTTCTCCACCATATAATGAAACGCAATCTTCGAAAAGTTATACTTTTTGTTCAATACAAGAGCTGTCACCATGTTCATCTGATAGTCTCTCATAGCATCATAACCTCCCTTGCAATGAGTTAGAGAATGCAATACTGAATGAATCAGAAACTTGTAAGGCTTTGTAAACTTTGACTTCAAATAATTAGCACTGTTTAGAGCACCATCATAACCCATCCGAAGCATACAGCCTTTGACCATTCTCTCAGGAAATTTCGTCGGTGAGTCTTCATTATCAGGAAAATTGAAAACTTCACGTACATATGCCTCCGAGATAATAATTGGTTTCTTTTCACCATTTAGCTTAACAAACGAATTGATTACTTTGCTTTCTTCATCATATGTTGCATTCTTCCAAAAACGTTTGATATGAGATCTGAACACTAGATGTTGATTTGTCAACGCTTTCTGAAATGGCAACCTTCGCATAAATTCCAGAATACTTTTGAAATCAGACAATTTTGGAATCTTTTCCTCATCAAAATCATAACAACTATTGAGCAATGGATCAAAAATCACATTCGAAGCCTGAAAATCAACACAATACAAATAAATCAAACACTTAGAAAATTTTCATCATCAAACATCATTCAAGCGAAATCACATATAATATGGAATGACAGATTGAAGCGAAATCACTTGTTTTAAAAAATGTTCATTTCAAGCGAAATATCATTTGAAGCGGAATCTCCATTTGAAGCGGAAAAACATTTGAAGCGAAATCAACTGCTTCAAGCGGAATCATGATCAAATTTTCAAAACTTTTATGATGATGAAATCAAACAACTGGGTTTGTTCTATGATAGATTCCGAGCATGTAGGTGTCATTTTTATCCATTTTGACCCACAAACCAACCCTAGATCTAAGCCTGAAAATCTGTTCTTCGATGTTCATACAAAATCATCAGATCTGGTTCAATTCAAATCCTAGAACAGTTCTACAACACATTCCGACCACATATATATGTTTGTTTTTCATTTTAGTTAACAAACACACCCTAGATCTATGTTATGAGTTATGTTCATCGCCGACAATCAAAAATCAAACACATCTGGGTCAAATCGACCATAAATCTCACCTTTCCCATGATAATAGTTGTACCAACCAACTAAAATCAAAATATCTAACAACAATCGGACAGTATAACGGCTGTAAATCGAAGGTTTTGAGGTTTCGCTCGAAATCGCTTTGATGTGTGTTTGAAGCGAAATAATGACGAATGAGCTGCTCAAGCGGAACCAGCTGGCTATTTATAGACCACCTGATTTCGCTTGAAATGAACATTGAGGCAATTCAAGCGGAATCACTTTTTAAGTGATATCATGATTTCAAGCGAAATATGCATTTTCGAGCGAAATAACATTTTAAAATTTTAAAATTTTTAACTTTTTCAGTTTTTACCGACACACCCAGTTAACCAAGTCCAAGTTAATGACCTTGGTCAACTGTTCAGCCTACCAAGTCCAAGTTAATGACACTGGTTAACCCGTTTATGAAGTTTGCTGACTTTCTGAAAAGATTTAAGTTCAAGTTAACGAACTTTTGAACTTTCAAGCAATTACCAATCACTTTTTCACATTCTTCTGCTTACCCAACCCTCAAGATCCAGACATGTTCAGCACACAAAACTTTGATCATCTGATCCCCAACATCTGTTGTCGAAAATAAGATGAAAAATAAAATCTTTTTGGATTTTGAAAATGATAAGAAATAAACTGTACACACAATATTTTTGTGAGCGTGTTAGGGGATCATATCAGCTGCCGACCAGATACAAGTACCGTTAAGCTTAGATTACATTTTCAGTATTAAACAGTTTGCATTGATTGCCGATATACTGATCCTCTTAAATTTTCACACAAAGTTCAATCTATTCAGGATACGGATTAATTGTTTTAAGGCTTAACTTTTATATGTGTACCACCTCAGAATATACCCCCGTATCCAGATCCCAATATTCAGTCTTACAGGTGAGTATGCCTAGATGATATCTGTAGGGGGTTAAATTGCGAGACCGTGAGAGCTCAGGTCAGAACTTCCGTTCAGCAGAGAGATGACGGTTCGACTTTTGGTGGGTCCCCTTTAGAGGATCTTTTTTTACAACAGCAATGATTATCAATTTTATTGTTTCATCATTTTTGCTGAGGCGGCGCTATATTTCAAGCAAGCAGTAAAGTATTCTCCGGGGACTAGTGACGTGATGTCGTGGTCACAATCAAATTTAATCCCAAAAACAACTATATAGATAGCGGTAATAGGGTATCGAACACAGGGAGTTTGTGGAATGTGTGTTATTTAGAAGTGTATCTAAGTTAACTAAGATTAAACTAATTGCAATAAAAAGTAAATTCAAAGAGTTGGATTGTTTGTTTGCTTTTTAAAACTAAGATTACTAATTAAATTGAAAATTGAAAATTGGTTTTGTAAACAATTTAGGGACAAATGACCATCCTAAGTTTTCGGTTTGCTTCAACAATTGTGCTATCATCCACTAGAAAGAACTACATAGACATAGTTCGCGTGTAATTACTTATTGTGATAAAAGGGAACTAAGTACTCAGATTCCGAGAACATGAGGTTGTTACCCGATGACCAATCAACCCTTACCCAATCCTAATTATACCCATGATATCTCGATTGCCAACGACACCAAGAACGTATGGTTTCAAACTAGAATATCATAAGAATCAACAATTTACAAATAAGTAATCACACACCATGATAAACAAAACATAGATAAAGTTTACCATTCTAGAAATATGGAATCCAAAACACAATTGTCTCATACAAACCTCCAACCTAGGATGACCATAAGAAAACTAGCCACTCATGGCTTAGACAAACATTGTAGCAAAATAGTTTTGATGTTCAAGGCAATCACACACATAAAACTAAAGATTAACAAGTTGTTCTTCAAGCTCCCAAGTCACCAACAAGCCCCCAAAATTCGTGTCTAATGATTGATAACCGAAAACCAATGAAAAGCCTCCTTAAAATCCATCAAATTGGCCATTAAATGAGGAGTTACACTCTTTGGATCAGTCGGAGCCGTAAGCTACGCCTCCCAGCCGTAGCTTACGGCAAGCAGTGAGTCTTACGGCCAGGAGCTCCTGTCTTACGGCTGGCAATGTTGAAAACTTGTTTTCAGCATAACTTTTTCGTTTCAACTCCGTTTTCTTCACCGTTTTCGCCTACGTTCTCGTAATTTCGTCCTCTATCATGCTATCCTCTTAATTCTTCAATTCTAATAAATTATTTTCTTCATGTATTCTCCATCTTTCAATCTCTAATCCAACCGCGCCTATTCCGAAGCTTCATTTCCACACTTTTAAGCTCCGAATGTACCTGAAACATAAGCAATCGTAGTTATCTAATTCAAGATAATTACACAATTAAATGAGGGATAAACTTGTCTTTTAACATCATAAAGGGTTGTCCTACGGACCACCCGTCACATCCCCACACTTAACCATTGCTTGTCCCAAGCAACTCATTAAATCAATTTCAAAACAAGCGATCAATGTAAACCAAGCTAAATGTGTCGTCCTTTTACTAACTTTCAATCATACCACAAGACACATCCCTCACAAAAAAAAGTCTCTCGGTTACAAGAATTATTAGCATAATGCTAAACCACTCAATGCGTGTGTGTGTGCGCGACAATAAGCTTGTATAAAAATCAAGTCTCCTCCTATTGAGTATTTAGCATGCTTATGAATCAAAAGGACTTACGGGTTGTAACGGGGCTAGGTGCAAAGGTAGGAAAATTGTGGAATATATATGCGAGAGCTAATTGATTTGACCCGGTTTTTATTTCTACCACAAAACAAAGCAAACATCAACTATATACACAACTTCTTCAACATTCTCAACTACTATTGCAACTAAATACTTTTTTTTTCATATTTTTCTCTTTCTCTTTTTTTTTTCTTATTTTTTATCATCATTTTTTTTTTCATTACACATCAAACTCAACAATATATACAAGAACATCAATACTACATACTAAATCTCCTAAACCGGGTCATCTCAATAGGTAAAATTTTGTAGGAAGTAGGTTTGGGTCACAACCGAATGGTATAAGGCTCAAACATGGCTTTCTAAAGACCAAACCCCCACCCCTCACAATACCAAGCTCATATATGTAACGTATGAGGTCCAACCCACCAATCCCGCACTCTTCACACATCTAGACGAGGCTTCCTAAAAGTCCCATATCATTTCCAAAAGCATGCTAACTCTAGGATTTAACAAGAATTCATATACAAGTTCTATTAACACACAACACACACCGCCACTCAAACAATGAAATATCAATAACAATCTTGTGTGGCTCAAATCCTCACCAAGAAATGACTAGGAATGGGTATCGGTGTGTCAAATGGCACAATATCAAGTTTTCAAATTTTGACAATTTTCGCTTGGCTTCACAAAAATTTTTAAAATTCTAAAAAATTTCCCCTCATCCCCACACTTGGGATACATTGTCCCAATGTATGGTTTTGAGGAAAAGATCGCTTTTAACCAACAACATCAGGCTTTGCTTAAATTCTTAAACCCCAAATTTCTTTTTATTTTATTTTAATTATAACTAAAAACACCACCAACTTTCACAACCCACCAAACAAACAAACACATTAAACACCACCCATCCGCCCAACCGTAAACTTAAACATGAATATATACAAAGGTGCACAAAATGAGAACAAGACACAACCTGATTAGTAAATCAGCTGTGTTGGTAGTGATGCGGCTGCGGTAATCGGACATGAACATAAACATCTCTTGGATTCGCTGATATCTCAACAGGGATGTTGCCAAACATCCCCACACTTGAATCATTGCATCCGCGAGGGTTGAAACGTAATAACCTGCCAACACACAAACACAACACCAAAACAAAACCAAACAAAGAAAAACAAAACAAAACAAAACACAAATACAATACTCTACATCCTCGGGCTGCCTCCCGAGAGCGCTAAGTTTAAAGGTCTTCAGCCAGACCATACCTGATATGCGTTATGGTGGTCTTAATGCACACTTACCCGCAACATTTCCAACAAATGCCCGGAAATTTACATGCCATCTCCATAAATTTTTCAGTATATTTGGCATGTTAAAGCTGCTCCTGCGGGCTTTGCTAGTCCACTTCATGACATATACCTTAATGTCTGGTAGTTTCACCCTTCTCATCTTGTTCCTCGAACCTTCTTCCCCACACTTGTTAATTTGAATCATTGATATGGGAAGAGGTTCAGTACACATATCCATCCCATCAGCCTGCTCTACCTCATAATCTGCACACATCATCTGATCTACAAGTGATTCTTCATCAGATAAAGGACTCATTGGTGTGGTATTATCCTCCACAACCTCCTCCTTCATGTGAGAATAGTCTCTAATATCGTCAGGTAATGGTGAGAGGCGTTCTTCTATCTTTATCTTCAATTTTAAAGTATGACACTTAGAAACTAAGCAGCTGATTCGGTCTACATCGGACAGGTTGGGTGTTGCTAAAAATTGCTCGAGTTTGGACAAAGTTACTTCCAATACAGCAAGCTCTTTTTCCTCCTCGGTCTCATAAACATAAACACCCTCGGGCTCAGAATATTCTTCGGGATGATATTGTCGATATCCTTGATACGGTCTATAGATGCGCGCTTCCATCATCTTTTTATTCCAATACTTCGGGTTTTCCGAATACACCGGGCACACATCATAATCATAAGTGTGATCGCGACCGCAACAAAAACATAGACCATCCATCCTTTCCTCATAATAAACTTCCTCATCCCGATCGTATCCATATGAATAATAGTCATCCTCCATTTCTGATTCATAATCATCAACGTATGATGGAGGTGGAAGCTGTGAAACATAAGACACCGGTTTTCCATGCGCCCTCCTGTAGTGAGCCTCGTGGCAACCAATACATGGATGTCGTGGACCCCCGCACAATCTACACGTAAATAAGCTGAAATTTGTGTAATGCCCTATCATCCTGCACAACACAACTCAACTACCAAGTGTAAATCATGAACTTTGCTTTTTTTTTTTAATTTTATTTTCAAACTAATACACAAGATAACACACGTTGCGCACTACTCCCCGGCAACGGTGCCAAAATTTGACGTGATGTCGTGGTCACAATCAAATTTAATCCCAAAAACAACTATATAGATAGCGGTAATAGGGTATCGAACACAGGGAGTTTGTGGAATGTGTGTTATTTAGAAGTGTATCTAAGTTAACTAAGATTAAACTAATTGCAATAAAAAGTAAATTTAAAGAGTTGGATTGTTTGTTTGCTTTTTAAAACTAAGATTACTAATTAAATTGCAAATTGAAAATTGGTTTTGTAAACAATTTAGGGACAAATGACCATCCTAAGTTTTCGGTTTGCTTCAACAATTGTGCTATCATCCACTAGAAAGAACTACATAGACATAGTTCGCGTGTAATTACTTATTGTGATAAAAGGGAACTAAGTACTCAGATTCCGAGAACGTGAGGTTGTTACCCGATGACCAATCAACCCTTACCCAATCCTAATTATACCCATGATATCTCGATCGCCAACGGCACCAAGAACGTATGGTTTCAAACTAGAATATCATAAGAATCAACAATTTACAAATAAGTAATCACACACCATGATAAACAAAACATAGATAAAGTTTACCATTCTAGAAATATGGAATCCAAAACACAATTGTCTCATACAAACCTCCAACCTAGGATGACCATAAGAAAACTAGCCACTCATGGCTTGGACAAACATTGTAGCAAAATAGTTTTGATGTTCAAGGCAATCACACACATAAAACTAAAGATTAACAAGTTGTTCTTCAAGCTCCCAAGTCACCAACAAGCCCCCAAAATTCGTGTCTAATGATTGATAACCGAAAACCAATGAAAAGCCTCCTTAAAATCCATCAAATTGGCCATTAAATGAGGAGTTACACTTTTTGGATCAGTCGGAGCCGTAAGCTACGCCTCCCAGCCGTAGCTTACGGCAAGCAGTGAGTCTTACGGCCAGGAGCTCCTGTCTTACGGCTGGCAATGTTGAAAACTTGTTTTCAGCATAACTTTTTCGTTTCAACTCCGTTTTCTTCACCGTTTTCGCCTACGTTCTCGTAATTTCGTCCTCTATCATGCTATCCTCTTAATTCTTCAATTCTAATAAATTATTTTCTTCATGTATTCTCCATCTTTCAATCTCTAATCCAACCGCGCCTATTCCGAAGCTTCATTTCCACACTTTTAAGCTCCGAATGTACCTGAAACATAAGCAATCGTAGTTATCTAATTCAAGATAATTACACAATTAAATGAGGGATAAACTTGTCTTTTAACATCATAAAGGGTTGTCCTACGGACCACCCGTCAACTAGGCCATTGCTTCCGCATTATCAGAAGTCCCGGGATAATACCCCAGATATCACTAAGCATAAATACCTAGTATCTCAGAAAGAGGGACCTTTCAAACAAGATTTCGGGGGTTACCCATATATCCTAGAGATGTTCCCCACATAAAAGCAAGAAATTTTATGTTTATATCCCAAACAAACCTACTAAATGTGTAAAAACCTATCGGCATATCATCTGCAAGACTGCTTAACACATTTTTACTTTACATTTCATTAGTGTACTACACTGTCTAGCTGATGTACTATCATTTCCCCTTTTTACACAAACTCATTTTTACTTTTTCAAATGTTTTTGGATTTTCAAATTTTATCATGTTTTTGTATTTTTCTGCGAACTTTTCTCCCCCTAAAAACAAAGACATATTTTTGTGTTTTTGCTTTTATCAAAAGCAGAAAATAAACTGTACAAAAAAACTTAACAACATAACGTGGATCACATCAGATCGCCATCCTCCTCGGCTTCACACTCGATTACCCTCCCAGAAAACAAATTTTTCATCCCGTTCAATTTCAAAAGATAATTAAATCTTTTTCTATCAAAAGGTTTAGTATAGAAATCAGCCTTCTGGTCATCGGTGTGTATATGTTCTATTCGGATTAACTTCTTTTCGTAGCAATCACGGATGAAGTGATGCCGAATTTCAATATGTTTAGTTTTCGAGTGGTGAACCAGGTTTTTTGTTATGTTAATAGCCGCTTCATTGTCCACAAAAATCGGTGTGTTCAAGAACTGCAAACCAAAGTCTCGCATCTGCTATTGGATCCAAAGGATCTGAGAGCAACAACTCGAGGCCGAAACGTATTCTGCCTCGCACGTAGAGAGCGCTACTGAGGTTTGTTTCTTGCACTGCCAGGTGACCAATCGAGTTCCAAAGAACTGAAACTGGTGGACTTAACATTCTTCTTGCAACTACCATAATCTGAATCAGCAAAACCTGTGAGAGAGAAATCGCCAGACTTAGGATACCACAAGCCGATGCTTGGGCAGCCTTTCAAATACCGTAAGATTCGTTTCACGATTGTCAGATGTGACTGGCGTGGGCTTGACTGATATCGTGCACACAAACATGTCGGATACATGATGTCCCGGCGGGAAGCAGTAAGATACATCAAAGATCCAATCATTGACCGATACAACGTCTCATCCACTTTATCTCCACTCTCGTCTGGGCAAATCCCATGATTCTGAGCTAGGGGGTTGATGCTGGACTGGATTGAGCCATGTTGAACTTCTCTAGAACATCGTTCACGTACTTTGTTTGGTGAATGAAGATTCCTTCGGGCATTTGCTCCACCTGTAGCCCTAGGAAGAACTTCATCTCCCCCATCGAACTCATCTCAAATTTCTTTT
Source organism: Helianthus tuberosus (assembly GCA_030545235.1). Taxonomy (NCBI): domain Eukaryota; kingdom Viridiplantae; phylum Streptophyta; class Magnoliopsida; order Asterales; family Asteraceae; genus Helianthus; species Helianthus tuberosus. Next base: position 24,984,403 of record CM060432.1, read on the forward strand.
TCATCACATTCTCAAAATCTTTACACAACTCGTCATTTGTCGAACCAAAGATGATATCATCAACGTAGATCTGCACGATTAAGAGATGCCCTGCAACCTCTTTGATGAACAACGTACTATCAACTGTCCCTCTGCTAAACCCGTTGGCCAGCAAATGTTGGGAAAGCATCTCATACCAGGCTCTTGGGGCGTGGTGTAGTCCGTAGAGCGCTTTGTCCAGAAGATAGACTTTGTTCTTGTGTACTGGATCAGTAAACCTCGGCGGTTGACCAACGTACACTTCTTCTTTGATTTTCCCGTATAGGAATGCAGACTTCACATCTAGCTGGTATACTTTGAATCCTTTTCCACGATGCAAATGCTAGGAAGATTCTTATCGCCTCGAGCCTAGCTACAGGGGCATACACCTCAGTAAAATCGATCCCCTCCTACTGGCTGAAACCCTGTACTACCAGTCGTGCTTTATTCCTTACAATCACGCCTCTATCATCTCTTTTGCATTTAAAGACCCACTTTGTCTTGATCAGCTTTTGGTTTTCAGGTAGATCTACTAATCTCCAAACTCCCAACTTTTCAAACTGCTGCAACTCTTCTTGCATAGCGTTCACCCAACTGTCTTCAGTCAAAGCTTCTTTATACGTTCTGGGTTCGATCTGGGAGATACAACATTTAAGTGAAAATTCTTCCTGTAAAGGAGCAACAGATGAATAAAAACAAGTAAGGGCTCTGTTGACCTGGTCTCGCGTTTTAACACTGCTCTGAAGATCACCAATTATCTGCTCTGAAGGATGGTAAGAAAAAGTTCGTGGCATGACACTGTCAGGCACATTCACTTCCGATTGTAGATTTGTGATGTCTAGATCACCGGTGTGATCCTCAGCTTCAGTCGTAGCAACATTTGGATCCTCATCAAATATCGGACCGTTTTCCGAATCTGAGTCATCGGATTGATCAAATGATGCAGCTGGTTCCTCTGGTGGTTCGTGAGCTGTTCCACTGGGACCAGCCTCGTGATCGTTTGTACCAGTTGTAGGAATGTTTGTACCCACATCAGGTTGAGAAACCACCAACGGTCTAGGTATCTAATCTTGTACCATGGATTGCTGCTGTTGGTATAAGTAAGCAAGTTCCTCTTCACTCGGCTCTGTCGGCAGTTGAAAAGACTCCTAGAGTTTGTCGTAATCGAAAAGCAATCTTTGTCCGGGAAGTTGTGGAGGAGCCGTATGCTTCTGACAGTCTACATGCTGAACTTCAATTACTTTCTTCAGGCATGGAACAAACACTCTTTTTAGCAGACTCGCATATCCAACAAAGAAACCATCATTACTCTTCGCACCAAACTTTCCATCTTGATCAATGAAGGTACATGGTGATCCAAACGATTCTAAAAACTTCAAATTTGGCTTGTAACGATGAAGAAGTTCAAAACACGTTTTCTTGTATTTCTTCACAGTTAGAACCCGATTCAATGTATAGCACGCCGCTGCCACAGCTTCACTCCAGAAAAATATTGGTAACTTGGAATCGGCGAGCATCGTTCGAGCAGTTTCAATGATGGTACGGTTCTTTCGTCAGCTACACCATTTTGCTGTGGAGTGTATGGTACACTGAATTCATGAAGAATTCCCTTCTCGTTACAGAACTCAAGCATGCGATTGTTCTTAAACTCCGTTCCATTGTCACTTCGTATTCTCCTGATCGGCAGCTTATACAACGTTTCCATCTTCTTGAATAGAATCATCAAAGACTCAAACATTTGATCTTTCCTCTCCATGCACACCACCCAAGAAAATCTAGAGAAATCATCAGTGACTACTAGACAGTATAAGTCTCCGCTGATACTTTCCACATTGACTGGTCCAAAGAGATCCATATGGAGTCTCTCGAGAGGCATTCTGATTGAATTCAGCAACTTCTATGGGTGTGACTTCTTTGTCTGCTTTCCCTTCTTGCATGCTACACAATCATCATTCAAATGAGTTTTTTTTCAAATTTACACCTTCAACTAAATCATTATGTACAAGAAAGTTCATTTTACGCACATGAATGTGGCCCATCTTTCGATGCCACATTATCGACTCTTTTTCTGTTGCTTTGGTTTTAGACACAAAACATTGTTTCTGATGATCTGTTGGTGTTGCGACACCCATATCAAGTATATATAAATCATTTTCTCGTGGAGCTCGCAACAACACCATATCCTCAGGAATTTTGAAACCAGGTTTTAAGACAAGACAGTCATTTTTAGTGAAATGTACGATAAAAGACTTGTCACAAATCTGTGAGATACTCAGCAGATTGTTTTCAAGTTCTATTATGTAGTTCACTTTATCAAACGAAATGACTCCATTCGTTAGAGTCCCTTGACCAACAATCCTTCCTCCCTGATTCCCAGCAAATCCCACGTATCCTCCGTTGAGAGAATTTACATCATAAAGCAATGCTAGCATTCCGGTCATGTGTCTTGAAGCACCGCTGTCCATTATCCACTTCGAGATATACGACCTCGGAAGCCCCTGCAAACATCATAGCAATTTCATTCAAACAATGAAACCCATGACTTCTTTTCCTGTGGAACACTACCAAACACTAAATCACATTTCACATCAACTTTTGGAATACTAAAGATCACATTTGGGACAACAGGTTCAGATTTTGATTTTAAATCTTCCTTCTTAATCGGTGGAAACTCTTCAAGTAACCTATCAAGTTCAAATCCAAGTTTTTCAACATCGTCGTCAAAAACTTTTGATTCAATTTTCAAAACATTTTCCATCTTCTTCACATCAACTGACTGTTTTGATTTTGCCACCCATGATTGGTTTTCAAAAACTTTCATCTTTGGATAAATTTTTGAAGTCTTTTGGGTTTTCGAAGATTCGCCAATCTCAAAAGTTGATTTCGGCTTTTCTTCGGACTTCAAAGATTCACCTCTTTTCAAGATTCGAACGGGGGAAACCATGGGTTTTTTACCCTTAACATCAGTTGGAGTTTTAGGTTTTGGTTTTTGCAAAACAGGTTTCTTGAAGATGGGTTTTTCAATCTTTTTGGTACATTGTTTTGCCATATGACCAATCTCATTGCAGCGGTAACAAACTCGTTTGTCATACTCAACAAAAGTAGATTTGTAGGTCTCTTCTTTCAACTTTTTCGCTGCATTGAAATCATCAATGGCTTTTTGACTGAAAATGTACTCTTTTTCCTCAATAAAGTTCATTCCCGTGACAAAAACATCACACATCTTATCTTTTGGCTTTACTCCAAGTTTAGCCATCTTCTTTTCAAACCCAATACCTTTGTTTTTAAAATTGTTTCCATTTTTCTTGTTAGACCCATTGTTACCCACCCAATCTTTCTTCCTATGGTTGTTTTGTTTCACAAAAGACTTTTTAGGTTTTGAAAAGAACTCGTTGTTGTTTACCTCAGAAATGTCAATTTAAACACCTTTTCAACATTTTTCATGTTCGCGTTCTGGATTGGATACTCAAAATCAGAATAAAGTTTGTCAGTTCCAATCATTTTGTAAACCACCAAGATCGGATCGTCATTCACAACCTTTTCTGATTTTGGTATAAACTTGTCCAAAAAGTTACCAACATCTTCACACTCAGAACTAGAATTTTCCAAATGTGTTTTCACAGTTTCAAAATCTGAGTTATCACTCTCTTCGGCTAACACTTGGTCAACAACGTTCTTGATCACTTGTGACTCAGTGTCGGACGGAGAGAATGTAACATCAATACTTTCAGGCAACTCATTCTCAATGGTTCTCAATTTGAGGTTCAAAGCAGCTTCCACCCCATTTGGATACTTCTGAGTGTAATGACTCCACATTAGGGGTGGAACACTGTTAAAAACAGGTGTTGCATCTGGTTGTTGCGGGACAATTTGTTCAATCACATATGAAGATGCAACATAACTCATCAACTTCTTATCAATTCTTTCATTCTCAATTTTATTTAACTCCAATTCCTTTTTCAATGAAGCAATTGTGTCCAAATGAAAGTTGATTTCCTTTTGTTTATCAAAAACTGTTGATTTTAGCAACTTGTGGCTTTATCGTTTTCAAGACTCTCATTTTGAATCATTTTAATAGATTTAGCCAACTTGTCATATGCTTCTTTTACTTCACTCAGATCAAATTTAAGTTCATCAGTATATTGTTTCAATTCCTGAAACTTTGTATCCTTTTCAAGACACTCCATGCAGGGTTTTGAACAGTTTTCGCATGAAGTTTCAGATATTGACTCAATATTTTCAACAATCTTTTCCTCTTGATCAATTTTAACATCCTGTTTACCGACATTATCATATTCTAACTCAGACACTTCTTTTGATATGATCTCCTCACTTTCCGATTTCCCATCAGACTCCTTTTGACCTAACTCTGCTTTGACCGACACGTTTTCAACTGACTTAGTATCAACAGACTCTGGTTTTACAGATTCTGTGTCTACCTCTTTCAGTTTTGCCATTAGTGCTTTGTCTGCAATTTCTTTCAGTGTCTCTTCAGTCATTTCTTTGGAGACATCAATAATATCTTCAACCGGAGCTTTCTCAACCTCATACTGTGGGCAAAATCCGGTTGTTGGCTCACTGAAGAAAACTGCAAAAGAATCAAACACATTAGGAGGAATAATTGATTTTAAAGAACTAGCTAAATCCTCCTGTTGGTATTGATAATAGTAGACTTCTGCAGCAATTTCTTCGGGATCAACCAAATTTTCTTCAGACACATCTTCACTAACAACCTCTGTCTCAACAACACTCTTAGACACTTCCACAATCTCATCCATCATTGCTCTACCCTCACTGCCCGAGATATACTTGTCCCAATTGAACCCTTCAGCTACCTTCTCATCATCTTGATTGACAATAAGAGCTTTTTCCGGCTTATTTTCGATCTGAGGTCTTTGAATGACAGGTTGTTGATTTGTCTTGTGGTAGATCGCCTGTCTGTAGTAATCATTGGTAAATGGATTTTGGTGATTGTTGACCTCTCTATTGGGACATTCCCGTTTAAAATGCCCCTTCTCTTTACATCTGAAACACGTCACTTTTGACTTATCAAAACCAAGCTTTTGATCTGGTCCTGACAAACTGTTCTGACCCGTAATTTCCATAAATCGTTGAGCTCTTCTCACCAAACTTGCCATACCCCACTTGATGTCTATCAATTCGAGCTCCTCCGGATCTATTTGATCATAGTCCTTTTTCGTCATATCGGGGTTTCCTATTCTCCCAGCAACCAAGCTCTCATACGACTCAAGAACAGAAGCTAACAGTGCTATGTATTGCTTTGCAGCTGCTTCTGTAAACTCTTGTCCATTTTTTATGTTTACAGGAATGTTGCACTGTATCCCAGAAACACATCCCTGATTGTTTGAGCTTAAAGAGCTTTGTGGAGACATTTGTTATGATGTCTTGGAATTCGGCTCATAACTTGCAAACGGTGAAGGCTTGTTGTTGCTTGAAGTACAGATGAAGCACCGGATGTTAAATCTGCACTAAACCCTGTTTGAATCTTCAGGCTTAGATTCGTTGTTGCCGGAGAACTGCCTTTGTAATATAGTGAAACATCCTGTTGAACATTTGCAGAATTCATCTGTTTAATCTTTGTTAACTCTAACTCATGTGCTTCGATCTTCTCTATGAAAGTACTAAGATTCAAATTAACATAATCTGAATTGTTCTTCATCACCAGCAAATAAGTACCCCACTCATCATATGGCAATGCATCTGCCAATTTATCGATCCACTCCTCATTAGTCTTCTTTATCTCCAATCTTCCCATCTCCACAACTAGATGGCAGTATCTTTCAATCAATTGTTTTGTAGTTTCACCTTTCATACTAGTGAAGATGTCAAATTGTTTCTTTATCAAAGCCTTTTTGCTTTTGATCATGGACACACTCCCTTTAAACTTTGCTTGCAACGACTGCCAAATAGATTGTGAATTATCCTCATGCTGTAACAACACCAAGATATCCTCTTTAATCGCCTGTTGAAGAATACTCATCATCTTTTTCTCAGCTTTGAAATCTGCTTGTTCAGTTTGTGTCAAACTGCCAATCCCTTTCACAAGACCCAAACCATCCTTAGGAGGATCATATTTCGCTTCAATCTTCATCCAGAACTCGAAGTGGTTTTCTTGAACCCACATCTTAAACCTTCCAGAGCAACCCATGTACTCATCAATATTCATCAACTTAGGAGGTTTCTGCATCGTCCCAAGTTCATTCTCCATATTCACGTTTTGTACAATACTGCCTGATGTTTGTGCTGCCGTCATCCCACCACCGGCAAAGAAGTTATAAAAATCTTGATTTTCCATTTTATGAAAACAGTTTACGAACAAATTTTCAAGTTTTGAAAACAAGTTTTACACGAAATCAGACTTTTGAACGAAATTACGAACAATATGGACTTTCACAAGAAATCGGACCTTCTTCAAACGAGATAACCACTTACAAACGGAATTACTTTTCAACAAAAACACTTTTCAAACGAGATAGCACTTTCAAACAGAATAAAGTGCCATCTTCAAACGAGATCAACCAATAACCTAATTTCAAACGGAATCAACCAAGTAACTCAAACGGAATCACAGTTTCAAACGAAATAAATGATTTCGTTTGAAATTGTAACAGTTTTTCAAACGAAATAGGTTATTTCAAACGAAATAACCCCTGATTTTCAAACGAAATATGAATTTTCAAACGAAATATGAATTTTCAAACGGAATTCCTTGGCTTCATTCAAACGAAATTAGGTTTATGGTCCATTTTTGTCACTTTTAGCCCGAATATTGATCTGATTCTCTCAAGGGTTTGTTAAAACACACTTTTACACACACTGTCAAAAACTCAGTCCATTTTGTCCGTTAAAATGTCTAGAAATCCAATAAAGTGTATAAAAAGTCACTGATTCAAGTGTATTGACTCATAACTGGCTCTGATACCAATTGTAGGAACGTTTTACCGACCAAGTGAGTCAATCAGAGGCAATACACACTGTTTGAGAGGCGGAATCAAACAAACAGATTAGAATCAGTGAAGAATGGAGTAGAAAACAGAGTATATCACTTTAACACACGTTTCTCATTAATATTTCACTTGAAAATCCAGCAGCACTTCGTTACACAACTTCTGATTCCGTCCCTAATGAGAAACAACACTAGCCTATATATAGGCATCAGATTTCGCTTGGAATGACACTTGTCATTTCAAGCGAAATAACAACTTTTGATTTCGCTTGAAATGACCAAGTGTCATTTCAAGCAAAATTACATCAATTTCACATAAAATTACATTCAGACCCCTAAACTTTACATATCTGACACTTTTGACCCCTATATATCATGACCTAGACTTAAGACATAGGCAGTAGACATTGTGCACCAACAGAAACGACTGACAAGATCCTCCAAATACAAGACAATCTCATGAAACCAAGGAGTCATCAAAAGAGTTGCGCCGATAAACGTCGCAAGCCCCTTGAGTTCGAAGTTGGTGATCACGTACTCCTAAAGGTTTCACCTTGGAAGGGGGTGATCCGATTCGGCAAGAAAGGAAAGCTAGCGCCACGATACGTGGGACCCTTTAAGATTCTGGAAAGAAATGGCAAAGTGGCCTACTGACTCGAATTACCGGAGGAACTCAGCAACGTACATCCTACTTTCCACGTCTCAAACCTCAAGAAGCGCTTAGCTTAAGAAAACCTGCATGTCCCTCTCGAGGATTTGCAAGTTAACGAAACTCTACACTTTGTGGAAAAGCCAGTAGAAATCATGGACCGAGAGACCAAGAGACTTTGACGCTCTCGCATCCCTATAGTGAAGGTTCACTGGGAAGGCAAACGCGGAGCTGAGTTCACTTGGGAACTCGAAAGTAATATGAAAGCGAAATATCCACAACTCTTCGTTATGCCTGCGCCTTAATTTCGGGATGAAATTTACTAAAGTAGGGGAGGCTGTAACAACCTGACTCTTTGGGTGATTACTCAGATCTGTCATTTATTGCTTAATTGACTTGTACTCTCGAGATCTCGATTATCGCTATGGGTTTAAACTATTTTCAACACGCATTATTGAAACATTCACAACTCTTATTCAAAACGCAATTATCGCATTTAACGTAGTTTACAACGCATACTACTTAAACGTATTTTATCGCACATAACATCGCTTGTTTATACTAAACGCTATCGCAACGCAATCACAACGCAACTCGAAACGTAGAATTACTTTTATGCAATTATGTGTTATGTGTATTATTTGTGTGATTACTTGTTTAATGTTATGTGGTTATCTCAACACAACGCATACTCGCAACTAGCTTAAACGCAACGCAACGCTTATCGCATGAATGAAAAGTCGGAAAACTAAGTCGCACAACTCGGTCGATCGAATGACCACTCGATCGAATGGCCATCCGACCGACATCCATCCATCCGAAAGCACTCCCCACCGCCTTACTCCCCTCTCACTCTATAAATACCCGCCGTACACGCTACTGTTCATTGATGTGACAGCTCTATCTGACCAACTCACTCCCAGCTCATTCTCAAGCACTTTCCTCTCGATTTCAAGGCCATTTTGTAAGTATTTCTCCCTAAATCTTGTACTTCCATCATCACTACACACTTCTTCATCATCTTCTCCATCAAAATCACTGGTTTTCACCATGAAATCACCTGATTTGGACCCCTTGAAGGTGACATCATCTCAGTTGCTTATGCAATCGGTTGTGTGACGTCATCTCATCAAGATTCGTTCAGATCTAAAGGATTTCCACACATTTTAACACAAAACTCCACAAGATTTCAACGTTCCTCAACTGTCTTCAACATTTTTCATCTCTTTCAAAATTTTCTTTAACATTTTACTCAAAACCGATGGAATCTTGACTCATTCAGACCTTCATAGTTCAGAGTCGGTCTGAAAACGGATTTCCACCAGAGAGATGACCGATTAACGGGTTGAACATGAAACTTCATCAAAAGAACTGTGAGTACGATCAAATGGGGTGATTCCCATCCGATCGTATGAGCTGATCCTTGGTGTGTTTCCATTGTTCAACACCTTGTCACGTCGTCTCCATTAAATCGCGAACTTTAACCTTGGAAACTTGAAATTTTCAAAACAACAGGTTGCCCACTCGAGTGGCCATCTGATCGGATGACCATTCGACAGGTGACTTATCCTTTATACTATTTCTTGTTCAAAACGATTGACCAGAACTTCAAAATACCAAACTCTCGATCGAATAGCCATCCGATCGAATGGCCATCCATCCGGATGACCATCCAACCGGATGACTTGTTTAAATACTACAACGAAAATTTCAAAAGCTTCAAAACACTTTACAAACACCCACACTCATTCGAATGGCTATCCGTTCGAATGGTCATCCGTCCTCATGACCATCCGATCGAATGGGTTATCCAGCACTCAACATATTCGACTCTCTGTTAACTCGTTGTTCAACACTCACGTTACTGCCCTATGCTCAGGCTAAACTCCAACGCACTCCCTTCAATCCAAGAATGTGTTTATTTGTTAAACACATACTGTGGGTATACTCGAACCCTTTTTCGCTTAACGCACTTTTGGGTGTTACATAAGTTCTATATCAACACACAATGCACACAATACTAAAACTCTTTTATAAACGCTAACCGCTCTCGCATGCTATAAGTGATTCGATGAATGCTTGTATGTTATGTTTAAACAGTGACTGTTTTGCCTGACACCTTAGCAACGATAGTACTATAGTTTGGACTCAGCACCTGTTTGTTCAGGGGTTGTTAAGGGCCTTACTTCACATGTTCACAGTGGTGATAATGTGTTGCGCATTCTACAACTCGCAGTCATATCGGTTGCATGCGTCATTGTCAATAGCTTACTTGATTCACATTTCTTAGTGTTACATGCTGGTCATGCGTAAACGCTTTCGCTATACTATATACTATGCAAAGTTGTGTACTCACATTTACATTATATGTTTGACTTTATTTTAACGTATGTAACAAGTTGATAGGATGGTTTGCTAGCTGTGATGAAACGAAGTAGGAAGTCTAGAAACCCACAATAAAATCTGAGTTGTCGGAACAATGTTTTGTTTTTGAGACTTATATCTGTGATGACTGTTTCTGCTTTATATGTTAATGGTATGGGACATTAATGTTTAATATATTGTCATTAATAGTTGTTATGGATTCTCTTGGACAATCTGTTTCGCTCAGTGCCACACCCCGATGTTTCCGCCATCGGTTGGGGTGTGACAGTTGCTGTATCAAATTTTGTACTATGTTGTATTTTGTTTCGTTGTTGCATTTGAACTCATGTTGAATTTGAATTTCCAAGTATTGTAAGGTAACAAGTTATGATGCAATGAAATCAGTTTATTTAAATTATTTCCACTTTATTGTTATGTTGCAATGAGCAATCTCGTTTTCGTCTAACTCTGATATTTCTGCCATCAGTTGGGGTGTGACCGCCAGTAACCGCATCAGAGAATGAAGTAGACGTTATGTTCGTCAGATTGGTCGAGTTACCCTTTAGGGTGTATAGTTCGGATGGGTTTATTTGTTCTTGATGAACACGGTTATGAGAGGGGGGGGGGACGAATTGATAGTGATGATGTTATTGTAATTGTTTAACCATAAACCCTCTCTAGTAATCTCTATTTATATACACCTAAGGGGAAACCCTGGGTTTATCTACTAAGGGTAAATACGTCCGTCAAATATTTACCAATTAATGATATATGGGTGTAATTAGGTCAATGATCAATTATTAGATAAATGATAATAATGGACATATAATATATTTAATATATAAATATATTCTTACATTCTCCCACTTGGCCGAGTTATCATTTATTATGAGTACTAGATAAGCCTGATCAGGAGTTAATACTCATTTTAGCTTTAAACCAAAACCATAGCAGAGAAATACAACATTTGAGTTAGTAATCAACTCAGGACCCCCATTAATCATACTATAGTCCCAATTTAAAACCTAGGTAGTTAGGATCAATTGACGAATAAGCTCTTAATGTTGATTTGTATAATAATTGTCTATATGTCATTTAGACTAGCATGAACATATATTTAGAGACAAACAAATCTAAACGGATGAGGAAAAATTAATAATTAGTCATTCATAGTACGATATGCAGTTATACACGATCATCAATAAAACCCGTCATTATTATAAGCGCTTACATAATATTTATGGGTGACTGACCTTTTATTATTGGATCCATAAGCATATAATGAATGTATTCGATACAAAGATTTAGTTTCCTCAATTCGTTCATACACGAATAATTAATTTCGTATCGAAATTTAATGCAGCACATCTCGAACTGTTACTGTTCAAGGAGACATGGTAGCTGACTTTATCGCAACACGTCTTCAATATAATTTATACGGAGTTAACAAACTTATGAATCCACTGATAAATTTTCAACAACATTTAGTGACAATTGCTTTGTGATCAACAACATATTATGTCATTATGACTTAGGTTATTGATATCAGTCCATTATGACTCCTCCATGATATAGGTTTTGTCTGCTGACATAAGGATATACCCAAAATTACATTTTGTCATCTTTGAATATTACACAACTAGAGTAATCAACCGGTTTGAGTTCTCACTTCTTTCTTAAATAACAGTCACTCACTTCTTTTAAGGATATTGTAATATTCTATTAGATGCTTCACATTAATCTAGACATATCTAGTGTGTTGCAATGTGAGTAATATCTAAACGAGTACAAACTTGAACTTACATAAGTCTTCTAATTAATAAAGCGTAAGGAAATAATCTCATTTATCCTTTTATCCTCTAAAGGAGACCAGTATTGTTTGTTACATATGTAAGGACCCATTTAAGGTTAAACTTTTTAGACGAAACTAATGTCCCATTGGGTCTATCTCGTTATCTCTGAGATCTATAATATCAAAGTTTGTGTTAACAATGCTGTGACTTATGTAACATATACTTGTCAAAAGAATATCATCTATATAGAGACAAGTTTATTTTAGTTGCTTCCACTCATCTTGAGGTAGGTACATTAATTCACTTGGTTCTTAATGAAAATAATTGCGTTAAGACTTCATCGCATTATGATGTTTGCATTAACCCATACATGGATGGCTTATATACAAACTGTTCTTTAACCTTAAGTTTAGAATTTCAGATTGTTTTATGAACATGTAAATATGTCAGCTAGTTGTTAGGGAAAGTTATTTTAATGTTCATCTAATGTAGCTCAAAACTATTATAAGCTACTAGAACAGTAATGATCCTAAAAGAAATCTTTTGGAATATAGGTAAAAAGATTCTTTGATAATTTATCTCTTCCTGAGTATAACCTTTGGCAATCAATCATGTTTCTTAGTGTCTTAACGTTTATATTACGATTTGGTTTGGTTATGAACACTCTTAGGTAATTAAGTTAAATCCCAAACGTTATTCGAACATATAAAATCAGTTTTACTAGAAAACAATTTATTCCATTTAGAAGATTGATTCACGCTAATGGCTTAATTAGAAGAGATAGGATCAGTAGACTTTTCTAGAATCCATTTCAACTTCAGTTAGGGAGGTTATGTAATCATCAAAGTTAGTAGGTTTTTAAGCCTAGATGACCTCCTAAGTTGATTATTGGGTTTACTATAAGTTTCAGTTTTATGGATTAGCTTTTGGTTAGGTCGCTATCATTTTAGGATTCTAAGTTTGTAAGAGTTGGTGCAGTATGGTGTACAAGAGGTATAATCGGGGTTAAATTCGGAGTAAAGTTTAATGACTCTCTTCCCCCCGCCTCTTGTATTCCTTGCAAGTCATGATAAAGACTTTTACTGCTCCCACTAACCTTAGAAGTCTTAAGGAACTCAGCATGCTTAGGGTCAATATTTAACAACCAACAGATTCTAATAGAGAAAACATATTAATGACGTTAGTCGTTGTAGTTTCTCTTGTTGAGGATTAAGTTAGTTTAGGTAAGAAATCTAAGTGAGCCCTCAATTAAGTAACAATGAAACTTTTGTAAGAGTAGCATTAGATTTTAAGGAGACAAGTTTTGATGGGACAGTGTCGAGATAAAGCAGTGTCTTTTACAAGAGGTGTAAATTGAAGTAATATGAGGTTTTCACTCCCCACCTCTTCCATCTATTACAAGTTATTATTAAGACACTTAATGCTCCCACTGATCTTTGATGTCTCTAGAAATGCTACAAGATAAGCTTCAATGAGGTATGTGATGTGGGAACCTGTCATACATATGTTAGACTTTATTTGATTTCCTTAATGTCCACATGTCATAAGAAGCTTAGGGAAATATTTAATAGAAATCATATTAAGTATATATATGAATGGATTTCTTTAAGACCGTGGGCCATATGAGACAAATTTAGATACAAGTGGATAGTCTTTAAATGATAAATTATTTGTGTCTGAATATTGCATTTTGAATAAGTTCCACGAATGTCAATGAATAAATTTTGGTGGACCTATACTTAAGACAAGTAATATTTAAGGGCTTTTAACATCATGATTTAAAATCACTTAGAATGAGATTAGATGAAAAATCATCCTCATTAACCATGTCATGATTTCTCATGAATTTCGGTTACAATGGATGAAATTTATAGATCTCATTTTCCTTTTGTTAAATTCTCATTTGCATGATAACAAAAGTTGTAAAAGTGTAAGGTATCGTCTAGTTTCATCTTACTAATGTTTCTATCCAGATATTGAGAACAAATAATATGAGAGTTTAAGGTAAGTGTGACTTTATGTTGGTTATGCAAACCTCACAACCTTCATGACATAGCTTAAGTATTAACACTATATTCTATTAATCTTGAAAATATGTAAGTGAAGAAACAGTGGTTTGAATGACCAGAATCAATCAGACCAGGGGTTTAGTTCTGCATAAAAAAGGGTTAATCCTCTAACTTGATTCGTGGTTTTGACTGAGCTCCTTCTCCGGTGATCACTGCAAAATAGAAAACCGTTAGACTCGCCACAGGGAGAATGGGGGTTCTCTCCCTGACCACCCTCTGGCATGAGAATAAGTACAGTGATCTCGATGAAGAAGAAAAAGTAGTAAAAGTGAAGTGAATGTAGCTTGTGAGATCATACTTGCAATCTTCTATTTATAACCGTTTTTGGCGGGAAACCGATGTGATGGAGAGAGTAAACGAAAACTATTTTCCGTTGGTGGTTATGTCCTTTTCCATCAATCACTAACGTTACATCCATGCACACAGATCATGAGTTTGATCGACGACTAGGGAGATGCCATGTGGAAAGTGGACTTGTGTGTATCCTTTTCCAAGTTAGGGCCATCATCATGACTTGGATGAGCGTCCAGGATTGTGCCACGTGATCTTTCAGTTGTAACTAAATGGTTGTGCACGATGAGCATTGACAGCCTTCTAGAAGATCTACAGCTGTAAACCTATGCGCTCTTGCCACGTGTCTATTCTGTTGTAACAAAAAGAACACTTTTGTTCAAGTCTTGGCTCCAGGCACGCGAAGATGTTTAGGAGTTGTCTTCAAGTGTAGCTGCACTCTTGTGCGAGCCCGCTCAAGGGTGTTAGTTGAAGGTTAGCTTTACCCTTTTTCCGGCGCACGTTTATCAGAGATTGTTCTTTCACCATCATTGTTTGGAACCGCCAGGCAGCCACGCAGGGTTCTGTTTAAAGGTGTTCTTGGGATAGGGTTGTGGTATGGTCCAATGTGCCTGCGCAAGGTTTTTAGGACCATACCCCCTTCAAGTCCCCTAAGTCCAGTGTTGCTTTTATGCAAGTAGGTGGAGCACTGGACTATATAGAGTAAAGTGTGTGCTTTTTGCTTTGAGAAGTACATGCTTGTTTTGGCTCGAAATATGAAGAATGTTGTTGTGGAGGAATCTTGCTTCTTCAAGTTCAAATGTTCATGACAGTTGAAAGGTACTGTGCTGTTAGAAGTACATGCCTGTCAGGTGAAAGGTACTATGCTGACTGTTCACGTGTGACGGTTCTGGTGACAGGCTGTCACTTGTCAGTTATTTATTAAATGTGTGTCGTCAAATGTGGCCTGCACGCACGCGTGAGGTTGTTTGTTGTTCCCCACTCGCCCCTGATGCTTTGATAACCGTGTTTTCCTGAAAAAAGGGGGCTATTACAGTTTTTGAGGGCATTGATGTCGATAAGTATATAAACCCCTTGAATACCTTCCTTTTCATTACTTGTTCTTGCATTCTTTTCGCCCTCTCCAATTTTTCTTTGAAGAAACCTGCAAATTTTTTCCCCTTATGTCTACCGTAGAACTTCACGAGGATTCTTTAGAAGAAATGTCTGTCGTCGTACCACCGTTGAAGTTGTCCAAAGAAACCTTTGATGGTTTAGTCTAGAAATTTAAGTACCCCGACAGTTGGGGTGCAACTTACCCAGAAGAGGGGCAAATGGTGGCACAAGCTCCGGCCGGTTACATTACATTATTCTGGGACTACTCACTGAAGGGAATTTCTGATTACCGGCGACGAGGTTTTTCCTTGATATCCTTTCATATTACAAGTTTCATATTTCTCAACTACACCCCATTGGAATGGTTCGAATTCGACACTTCGTATTCCTTTGTCTGTCAATGTATATTGAGCCGACGGTTAACCGTTTCTGGGTGTTTTATCAACTCCATTGCTCCCACGACTTTTATTCTTTTGCCCAACATTCGTCGACAAAGAAAATCTTGTTGCACCCTCCAAAATCCTTTCATGAGTGGAAACCGAAATTTTTCTTCATCAAAGCCGGCGTGATTCGGATGAAAATGGCTTTTAAGGGTACAGAAGACATTGTGGTAGAGACCATTAAGACTCCACAATCGGAGATTTGGTATCAGGATCTGAAAGATGTTTCGTCGGTTGAACTTCTGGAGAGGGCACTGGTTGCTGCCGGCATGAGTCTTCACTGGAAGATGGATCGTGAAGACAAACCGGTGTACATGGAAGATGACAAAAGTATGATTTGGAATTTTCTTACCTAGATGTTTCTTGTTTGTAAATAACATGAATTTGTTACTGTTTTTTCCTCTATATTTGTTTCCTTGTATATTGTTGCATACAAGAGGGATAACGGGAAGATGACTACCGTTCTGAAGGGTGCTGGTGAAGAGCTCTGGTATCTGAAGATAGTAAGGAACTTTGCTCTTCCACGGGATGAAGATCTGGCTGCGCCCCCTTCGGCTGGTGCTGGTAAGCTCCTTTTAATTTTATTTAAAAAATATTGCAATATTACTCTTTGTTGTCTTTGTGCGTGGGGTAATATTGCAATATTTCCTTGTAAATAGGTGAGTTGACTAACCTGGGCATATGCCCTGAGAAGAAAAAATGTGTTCCGATTGTTCCTATTGCGCCTAAGAAAACTGATGCGCCGAAGGCACAATCTTTAAAGACCAAGAATGTTAGGGATGAGAAGAAAGGTACGCACCGTTTCTCTGATTCCTGGTGGGATTATATAGTGGTGTCTAACATATTGGAGGGACTTGCGCCTGTAGTTTTAAGAAAACCAATGGCGGAGCCTCAGGATACCGCGGATATCCCCGCGTCGAATCCTGATGATCCCATTGAATTGGAGTCAAGTCCGGAGTCTTTACTGAGAACGAAGGCAGTGAAGAGGAAGCATGTTGAGGTTGAGGCTGCGGCGCAGCCTGCTACGAAGGTGCCAAAAAGGAAAATTGGCAAAAGAGGCAATCTGGATGCCTTTATTACGAAGCCACCCCCAGGTGAATATCTTCTTTATCTGTTGTTTCCTTGTACTGTATGTTAATATAGCCTTTACTTTTGCTGAAAAGCCGATTCCCTCTGCTCGCGCAGAGCCATCATCTGTTTTTAATGATGATCTTCCACCTTCATCACCCCGTGCATCTAATAGGGAACAGTTAGAAGGTACAAAAGCTATTGAAACGGAGGTGGAGAAGGTTGTTGAGGTGGAAAAGCCTGAAGAAGTTGAGAAACCTGTGGAGGTTGAGCTGGAGGCGGAGAAGATTGTAGAGATGGAGGCTGTGGATGTTGATGATACTCAGCCTAAGTCTCTTGGAGTTGCGACGCGTGAGCCTGAGAAAGGGAAATCTGTTCAGGAAGACCCAGTGATAACTATTCCCCTTTCTGCAGCTACTTCTGCGCCTGTGAATGTTGAGAGAAGTCCAATGGGTGATTAGGGCCTCTTTGTGCATGATGAGGAAGATTCTCCCATCCGCCTAGAGGAAACTCCGGGGGATTACTATTATGGAACTTACTCAGAGAGGAAAGCTTCTAAGATTCATGCACCGGTGTGGAAACTGAAGAAAGGCGACACTTTTTCAGACTGGCAGGTTTGCCGCGATTGGTTAGAAGGTACCTTTCTGCCTGTTGAAGTGAAGTTTCAAGAAGAGCGTTCTCACGATCAATCTTACCATGCTTATCTTGAAGAAGCTGCTAGCTTTACTTCCACTACACAATCTATAGTGCGCGAGTGGCGTAGTATGCATAAAAAATGGGCTGCTTTTGAAACATCCAACAAAAAAGCTTCTGAAGATGAGGCCCAAGTTGCTCTACTGAGGGCTAGGTTGGAGGCTGATCGTGCCACGTTTGAGAGCGAGCAGAAAACTGAAGAGTGGTCTGCCGCAGGATGGAAAAGAAAAGCGAAAGTTGAAGCCGCTCTACTTTCAGAAGAGCGTAAACGTTGGAGAGAGATCTGTGAGAAGGACAATAATGAAAAATGGGTTTCCGTAATGTCATCAATAATCTCAAGGCAGAGATTGAAAAGCTGAAGAAGTAGGATGCAGAGATTGAGAAGTTGAAGAAAGAGAAAGCGAAAGCTGAAGCAGCCTACGAGGAAGCCCGTTCTCATCGAGAGAGGAGCGAGCAGAGAGAGGTACGAACTTGCGCCACTCTTGCCCTTAAGAATAAGGATATAGACGAACTCAGGAGATAGACGAACTCACCTCTTTATTATTTGATCAGGAACAAATAAAGGCAGAGCTTGAATCTGCCAAAAAAGATTTGCAGCTTGAGCGTGTTGAAAAGGCTGAGACCTCCCGTCGCCTAAGTGAAACAAAAATAAAGTTAGAAAATTCTGAGACTGCTAGTGTGACAGCGGAGAGTCTGGTTGAACCGTTGAAGGATGACATGCTCTGGATGAAGCATCGCGGGATTATAAGTGTAAGTGTGTCAATTCTTTGCATTGTTTTGTTGTGGTACATCTTCTTATTTGTTTTATTGCGCAGGTTGCAAATTATGTCCTTAACTCCCGTGAGTTAGATCAAACGGTTGCGCATCTGCTGGGTACTGCACGTAATGATGGATACGCCCAAGGATACACCGAATGTACTCAGCATGTTAAGAATGCATTAAAGGTTACTTAGGATACCAGCAGGTCCGCCACATATGGAGCTGACACCGAAGCTACTCATGCTGCTGCCAAGTCTGAATACAACACTTTACACCTTCCTGTGATGGACCTGGTCACTGATGCGTATTGTGTAATTGAAAGAAGTGTTTCCTGATGAAGCAGATGAGGATGAAGACCTAGAATAGGTTTTCTTTGTATTTTTTGTGGTTGTTGAACATTTGTAGTTTGAATAGGCTTGGGATGTGGATCCCTTTTAACGGTTTGTTAATGGGCTGATGCACAAGTAACTTGTTGATGCACTGCTGTGCATATAATATTTTGTTAATGCGCTTGGTGCGCAAGTAACTGTTTCGAATATAAGATATGTTTGAATTACAATGTCTTGCATGGGTACAATTACTTTGTTTAGGTAAGGGGAATTAAGATGGTATAAAGCTCATGTGTGAACGTAGGGCTGGACCTTGCGCATTACTGCTGACCGTTCATGAGACTTGTATTAGGTTACCATAGTGTTTTTGCACTTACCAAAATAATTTGCATGCATTTTGTAATAAACATGGAAGTAATGTAACGAACTTTGTATTGATTAGATAAGGCGCAGAGGCCGTGAATTACAAAGTTGTTTTAGGATAAATATTGAGACTTAATTTACTGCATATGCAAATAGTCCTGTGCTATAAGTTGGTAAGTTGAAGAACTTAGCCAAATATGAAGGAAATCTATGATTGCATGCGCGTTGATCTGCCTTGGGCTTAAGTTTGTTTAGCTTTTTTGTTGCTCGGCCCTTCGTCCCTGCGTATGATCTGCTTGTTGTCTTTGCGCACGTTTTGCACCAGGTGGGTGAGTTCTCCACTCTTTATTGCTTTCTCTATTTCCATGCGAAGACTTATGCAGTTGTTTATTGTGTGGCCATTTTCTTTGTGATATTCACAGTAAAGGTTCGGGTCTTTTCCTCTTTGGGTTTCATCGGCGGGGTTGTTTTGAATTGGTAATCTTCAGTGCTAAGCACTTCTGCCGCCGTCTTGGTTAGAGGAGTCCACTGCCTTTCGCAGTTCTCTTGTTTAGCCTCCTTTTGCGCTGCTAGCTTGTTAATTGTTGTGCGGGCGTCATTGGATGAGTATGCTCCTGAAGCTGAGTCCTTCCATTTTCTCTTGAGTTTTCTACCACTGTTCCCACTCATCTCCTGCGGACGGTTCTATGGTAGTGGTGGCCTGTTGGAGCTTAGATTACGCTCTGTTTGAGCATAGACTTTGGCAGCGGACATCAATTTTTCCCAACTTTTTGGCAAGCCTTCTGTTCCTGACAAAACTTTTATCATATCATCACACCTCAGCGCGTATTTGAATTGCGCATGGATTAGGTGCTCGTGTACATCGCCGATTTCCAGTACTTCTTTGTTGTACCTTGTTATGAAATCTTCCAAGCTTTCATCGTCTCTTCTCTAGATGTTCATAACATCTGCCGAGTCTCTAACATATCTGCGCTGTTGACTGAAATGGACCAGAAACTTTTCCCTCAAATCTACCCAGGACGTTAACTTACCCACCGGTAAGTTGTCGAACCATAGTCGTGTTGCGCCTGTCAAAGTTTGGACAAATAAATGGCACCACATGGGTAGCGTCCATCCTCCAACTAATCCTGCACTGGTGAAAACGTGTAGATGGTCGTCGGGATCTATCAGTCCGTTGAACTTCCCCACATTTGATGGTAATTTCGCCCTCTCAAGACGAGCTAAAGCAATCTCGCTAATAAACTTTGAGTTTTCCGCGGCTTCTGCTGGTCGGTAAATTAGATTGTAATCATACTCCGCATCTGGGTTGTGAACCGCACGAATTTTTGGTTTGTAGTTTGCATGATCTCTCTGCAATCGACTGAAAACGCTTGTGCTATCACCTTCTTGGTACGTCCTGTCATATTCGTCGGTTTGGGTGTCCCGCTTCTGGTATGAACGCGGGCCCAACCGTTAATGGTCTGACTGACGTCTGTGGGAGTACTATTCGTCACGATGATCTCTTCGCCTGGATTCAGAGTGAGTGGACTCGTACTTAGTGGTAGATCTGGAATAAACTTCTGTGTCAGCTACAGATGTATGTGATGGTGCATCGTAGTGCAACGTTCGAGGTGCAGACGGGGCTCGTACCTGGAGTGCAGATCTACGAGATTGTGTTGCAGTCTGAGCAGCTTGTGCACAGAGCTGTGCATAGACTGCATTTATTGCACCTTGAGATTTTACATACCATGAAATCAGAGTTTCACCCGGGGGTAAAATTGAATTGATCGGGATTTCCGGTTGTGCTCCTGGTGTTACAGGATCATTTACATGATTAACGTTGTTCTGAACATCGTTATCATCGAAAGCTTCCTCCACAATTCCCTCGACACGGAGATCAAGAAAAAATTGCTCCTATTTTCCGGTCGAGAGCCTGATGCATGTTTTGACGGATTTCCCGCCATAGAGAACAGAAAATGAAAAGAAGTGAATCAAACGAGAAGATGAAATTGAAAATTAAAAAATCGGTGGGCACCAATGAAGAAACAGTGGTTTGAATGACCGTAATTAATCAGACCAAGGGTTTAGTTCTGTAGAAAAGGGGTTAATCCTCTCGCTTGATTCGTGGTTTTGACTGAGCTCCTTCTTCGGTGATCACTACAAAATAGAAAGCCATTAGACTCACCACGGGGAGAATGGGGGTTCTCTCCGTGACCACCCTCCAGCGTGAGAATAAGTATAGTGATCTCGATGAAGAAGAAAAAGTAGTAAAAGTGAAGTGAATGTAGCTTGTGAGTTCATACCTGCAGTCTTCTATTTATAACCATTTTTAGCGGAAAACCGACGTGACGGAGAGAGTAAACGGAAAGTATTTTTCATTGGTGGTTATGTCCTTTTCCGTCAATCACTAACCTTACATCCATGCACACGGATTGTGAGTGTGATCGACGGCTAGGGAGATGCCACGTGGAAAGTGGACTTGTGTGGATCCTTCTCCAAGTTAGCGCCATCATCGTGACTTGGATGAGTGTCCAGGATTGTGCCACGTCATCTTTCAGTTGTAACTGAATGGCTGTGCACGATGAGCATTGACAACCTTCTAGAAAATCTACAGCTGTAAACCTCTGTGCTCTTGCCACATGTCTATTCTGTTGTAACAGAAAGAACACTTTTGTTCAAGTCTTGGCTCCAGGCACGCGAAGATGTTTAGGAGTTGTCTTCAAGTCTAGCTGCACTCTTGCGCGAGCCCACGCAAGGGTGTTAGTTGAAGGTTAGCTTTACCCTTTCTCCAGCGCACGTTTATCGGAGATTGTTCTTTCTACATCCTTGTTTAGAACTGCTGCACAGCCACGCAGGGTTCTGTTTAAAGGTGTTCTTGGCATAGGGTTGTGGTATGGTCCAATGTTCATGCTCAAGGTTTTTGGGACCATACCCCTTCAGTAAGGTATGAAGAAGCATTGTTAGAACACTGCTTATTATGGTTCTTATAGCCTTAAATTTAATTTGTCACTAACTCTCATGTTAGTTATTTGTTTAAGTCTAGTAAGGAAATGTATAGAACTAGAGTTTAACTTACCCAATTAATTCATCCAACTATTCTTTTGAATCATGGATAGTCTCGTTGCTTATGCCTAGTCTAATGGCATAATTATGTAGTGAGATTCTCCCTTGAAGAACCTTAGATTTGGAATTTCATACTTGTATTTTGACTATAGACCTTAGAAGTATCCTCTTTTAAGGTTTTAGTGGTTGTAAGGTGAATAACATCTTATTTCCAGTTTCTAACATTTCTTTCTAATGTACATATGTTGCTTATCAACACATTCAATTTCCTTTGGTACTTTTGAGTGTTATAGTTGATTTTTTAAGGCATCCAATTGTATGTAATGTACTTATTTCCATGTGTAAGACCTTTATTTTATCGGTCATGGTATTGTATATCATGATGTATTCACGAATCCCACTTAACCTTATAGTTTAGAATTTGAAATGAAGACATGTATCTTAGGAGTTCTTCTGATTATTCCATAAAATTAGATTAGTTTTAGGAAAAACTTAATTTGGAATAAATTTAGTGACAGCATATTTGTTAAATGAGTTCTTGATTATCATAAAAGACATCATGTTTGACTTATCCTATTGTAACACCTCGTAAATTCGTGTCGAGTTATATAATGACACGTGTCCACTCTCAAATATGCCTCATATTTTGGACGAGAAGGACTATTTTTGCCAATATTGGAAAATACGAATGTGGAAGGACTAGATATGAAAATATCAAATTTTTTAGTTCCTGATGATTTTATATGGAACGCAAGTGCCTACGGCTTACGGTCCGTAAGGCTGTTGTTTATTTTGCGCGCATGAAGTCCTTACGGACCGCAAGGACTTATCCCTTACAGTCCGTAAGGGATTGCCAGTGGCAGATTTTTGTTTGGAGGCCAAGCAAGTCTGCCATGTTGCCACCTCTCGCGATTTTGCCACCCATATTCAATGTTTTCCACCTCCATGGACACTTGCATTGATCCTAGAACTTGCTCTAACACCTGGATCAATCTTGTGTGCACCTTCATCTACTATAAATAGAACCCTCATGATCACAAACAACTTGAACCTTTCTTCATTTTCCTCTCTACTCTCTCAATTGGAGCTCCTGATCATAAAAGGACCTCCCCTGAGTTCTAAACGTTTTCTTAGACCACTTGTAGGTGTTCCATCCGTGCTCTTTTCATTTTATAGGCTTTTATTAGCCGAAAATCAAGAAAATTGACTTTTGCTTTGACTTTCAGTTTAGACCAATTATTCTTGAATATGGATACATGATCGTAATAAGGTAGGTGTTAATCCCTCAAAAGGGCACCTCCTAGAAATCACGTTAAGTTGGTCAAATGACGGGTCAAAGTTAAGTTAAATAAAAAGTCAAAAGGCAGATTTTCGGAAAACTTATAAAATGAACTTATAATTTTTTTAACTCATGTTTTGACACTAAATCAGTTGGTAACTAATAATAGAACATGTCTAAACATGTTCAACCCGTCATTTCCAGTTTACATGTCGGTTTGCAACCGAAAGTTTGACTTCTGCTTTGACTTTCGATTCTGACCCGATTTAGCAACTTTAGCTGCTGATTCTAAGTTGCATTATGATCACATTATAGTGTAGAATAACCCTCTGTGGTTATACTACTTGATCATAATCAGTTTCTGAGTTTTTTTTACACAAGTTCTTATAATATGCATATTATTAACCAAAATGCCCTTTTTGTGTAAAAGATTGTTTTAAAATGATAAACATATGAAATGGATAACATTCTGATATGATAATATAAATAACATGTTTTGGTAGAATGAACGTGTCCATAACATGAGTTTTATACAAGTTCATGAATTATGCTATAAAATGACTAAAATGCCCTTATGGTGCATATTTTGGTTTTAAACCATAATGATCAAACAAAGTTGATAACCTACTGATGTTATAACATAATTAAAATATTTTGGCATATTGAACTTGTTTATAGCTCATCCGATCACCCGATACCGCCTATGCGCGTACGGTTAAGCTTATGTAACTAGTTTACGAAAGTTTACCGAAACGGGTCAATTCTTTTCCAATTCATTTCAAATTCCAGAATGTATAGTGTTTTCCCATATTATACAAGACTTAGTACTTGTGGGATTAAACTACATTCTATCCGGTCATCGCTTAATCTAGCGTGTCGTACCGTTTTCATTAATTTTAGTTAACAAGTCCAAGTCTATGATTTGAATAAGACCCGTTAACATTCTAGTTGGTTATTATACCATTCATTCCAGACTAAAGCATTCCAGTATATTGAAACCAAGCTTAGTTAACTGATAAACGGCTATGATTGTTATTTATATCTTGCATTGTGAGATTATTAATCCAGGTAAATACTCTTAACCTATTTTCCATTGTGGTATCTCTGGTTGTTGAAGTAGTCCTGAGGGTTTCTGGTATTCGACCTTGACTCTCGCACAAGTCAAACATTTACTAACATAGGTTGCTATGTGGGCTTTCATGCTAGGCCACCAATACATAGTTTTGATATCGTGGTACATCTTATCCGAACCAGGATGTACTGAGTAGCGAGACTTGTGTGCCTCATCCATCACAAGCTCTCGTAGGTTGCCATAGAGTGGGACCCAAATGCGTCCTGTTACGTAGTGGCACCGTCTTCCTTTTGTTCTAGCCGTTGCCTTGAGCCGCGTAGGGCTTCAGCCCTGACGTTTTCTGGTTTCAATGCTTCTGCCTGAGCATCTCGTATCTGTGCAGGAAGACTAGACTGAATGGTAAGTTGTAATGCTCGCACGCGTTTAGGCGTAGTGTCCTTTCGACTGAGGGCATCGACCACAACATTGGCTTTGCCCGGATGGTACCTGATCGAGCATTCGTAGTCATTCAGTAGCTCGACCCATCATCGTTGTCGCATATTCAGTTCCTTCTGTTTGAAGATATGCTCGAGACTCCTGTGATCAGTGTAAATGGCGCACTTGGTACCGTACAGGTAATGTCTCCATATCTTAAGTGCAAAAATAACAGCTCCCAGCTCTAAATCATGTGTAGTGTAGTTCCTTTCATGAACTTTAAGTTGGCGTGAGGCGTAGGCTATGACCTTGTCATGTTGCATCAACACACATCCAAGACCCTGAATGGATGCGTCGCAATAGACCACAAAATCGTCTGTGCCCTCTGGCAATGAAAGAATAGGTGCGCTGGAAAGTCTATCCTTTAGGTGCTGAAATGCTGATTCTTGTGCTTCACCCCATCTATAAGTAACGCCCTTCTGCGTTAGTGAGGTGAGAGGTTGTGCAATCTTGGAGAAGTCCTTAATGAACCTCCTGTAGTAAACTGCCAAACCCAAGAATTGGCGAATTTCCGTTGGTGTGCGAGGTGTAGGCCAGTTCTTAATCGAGTCTACCTTAGATGGATCAACATGAATCCCATCCTTGTTTACCACGTGGCCTAGGAAATGGACTTCATGAAGCCAGAAGTCACATTTCGAGAACTTTGCATAAAGCTGTTCTGTGCGTAGGAGTTCCAAAATAAGTCGTAGATGCTGCTCGTGTTCTTCCTGACTCTTAGAATAGATCAGGATGTTGTCGATGAAAACTATAACGAACTTATCTAGGTAAGGCTTGCACACTCGATTCATAAGGTCCATGAAAACCGCAGGTGCGTTTGTCAGCCCGAAAGGCATGACCAAAAACTCGTAGTATCCATAACGAGTCCTAAAGGCTGTTTTGGAGACGTCCTCTTCTCGGACTCTCAGCTGGTGATATCCTGATCTCAGATCAATCTTCGAGTAGAAACTCGACCCTTGCAACTGGTCAAATAGTTCATCAATGCGTGGAAGAGGATAGCGGTTCTTCACCGTCACCTTGTTGAGTTCGCGATAATCT
Organism: Helianthus tuberosus; assembly: GCA_030545235.1. NCBI lineage: Eukaryota > Viridiplantae > Streptophyta > Magnoliopsida > Asterales > Asteraceae > Helianthus > Helianthus tuberosus. The sequence continues at coordinate 25,010,203 of CM060432.1, forward strand.
ATGCACATTCTGAAGGTACCGTCTTTCTTCTTCACAAATAGCACTGAAGCTCCCCATGGAGAAGAGCTAGGACAAATAAAACCCTTATTCAAAAGCTCTTGCAGTTGCGTAGACAGCTCTTCCAGTTCCGATGGGGCTAAACGATAAGGCGCTCGAGCTATGGGTGCTGCTCCAGGAGTTAGCTCGATTTGAAATTCGACCTGGCGATGAGGCGGAAGACCAGGTAGTTCCTCAGGAAATACCTCAGGATAGTCGCGTACAATCGGAAAATCTTCAATCTTCTTCTCTTTCTTCGAGGTGTCAGTAACAAGAGCCAAAATAGCAGTGTGGCCCTTTCACAAACACTTCTGGGCCTTAAGGAAAGAGATGATGCTCACAACAGCACCACTCTTGTCGCCACAAATCATGAGAGGTTCATCACCTGAACGAGGAATACGGACAATCTTCTCGTTGCAAAGAATCTCTGCTTGGTGTTGGGATAACCAGTCCATCCCAATGACAACGTCGAAACTACCCAGAACGATAGGAAGGAGGTCGATAGAGAAGGTGTGATCAGCAAGAACAAGATTACAACCCTTGACTATGTGTGTGACCTCTAAACTTTTACCATTAGCTAGCTCTACAGTGTGCTTGGTGTTCAAAAGTGTTGGGGTACGCTTAAGCATTTGACTAACTTTTAGGGACACGTAGCTAGTATCAGCACCCGAATCAAATAATATAGTAACATAAAAGTCATCCAGTAGGAACTTACCCGTCACTACATTGGGATCATTCCTAGTTTCACCCTGGCCAATAACGAACACACGACCCCTTGCACCATTGCCGTTGTTACCCCCGTTGTTTCCATTCCCCTGGTTGTTGTTATTGTTATTGTTGTTCTGGTTCCTATTCAGTTGGGGACAATCCCTCTTGAAGTGGCCTTCAGCTCCACACTGAAAGCACCCTTTGTTGATGCCTTGCTGCTGCTGCTGCTGGCGTTGATTCTGTGGGGGTTGTTGTTGCTGACGATTCTGGTTGGCAGGATATAAACTCCTGCAATCCTTTGCGGTGTGGCCTGCCTTGTTGCACCGATGACTGTTACTTCTGGTGCATGGCCCGCTGTGGTGTAGGTTACATCGATTGCATTTGGGGTGGTTTCCCTTGTACCCACCATGACTTTGACTACCAGATGATTGCTGACTAGGGCTCTTGTAGTCGTCAGTCCTTCTCTGCTGAGACTGAGATTGAACAAAAGTCGAACCCCTTGCTTGAAGCTCCATCCCATTTCCGTTTGCTGTCACTAGGAGCATCTGAAGTAGCTGTAGCACTTATACGCTTTGGTAACCTGTTCTGCTCCACCGCCTGATCAGTGAGACGATGAGCCAATTGTACAACTTGTTGGATGGTGGCGAGGTTAGTTGAAGTCACATGACTTTGAATCTCTGGCACTAATCCCTTAAGATATAGTTCGATGCGTTTGATGGGAGGATCCACCATAGTAGGACATAGAATTGCCAGCTCATTCGATCTTTTTGTATACGTTTCAATTTCTGACCCCGTCATCTTGAGGTTGAAGAACTCTACTTCCAGCTTATGAATGTCATCTCGATTGCAGTACCCTTCCTTGATCATTTCCTTAAAATTGTTCCATGGGGTGGCGTTAGCAACAACCAACCCCAGCATTTGAACCTGAGCGATCCACCACGTGAGCGCTAAACCCTCGAGAGTACCGGTAGCATTCTTCACCCTGCGAGCCTCAGGGCATTCACACATCTCAAAGACAGATTCGAGTTTCTCAAACCAGTGGAGGAGACCTACCGCTCCTTCGGTACCACTGAAAGTAGTTGCTCGACAGTCCATAAAAGTTTTGAAAGTGCACACACGAGGCTGTGCAGGTTGACCTGTCGTGGGTGTAAGAAAGGACAAAGTTTAACACAAAGGTTGGTTCACGAGAGTAGGACCTAAAGATCCTAGAATGAGTTTAAACTGCAGGGTATACCTCCTGCTTGTGCGGCTGCAAGTGCCGCAGCAACTTGTTAGTTAATCAGAGCCGTCAATTGGGCTTGAGTCATGTTAACGCGTCCACTCATGATCTTCATATCAGAGGAAAACATGAGTAAGAGAGGTTCGTGAAAGTGCGATGACAGAAGAGAGTAAGCACACATGTGTTTTCAAACTATAGTTGCTACGTTTATCTAAGCATATCACGAGCAAAGTTCTATGTAACTAGCAAGTAGGCAATATAAACATAAATCATATCACCTAGAATGTCGAGCCTTACACGTGGAGTGAAGCGTCGTTGTGGACCGTTGAGCACTGTACAGGTTATAGTCTGCTTTTAACAAAAAAACGTTTTTCCCTTATTAAAACCAAGTTCACTATAACCAATGGCTCTGATACCAATCTGTCACACCCCCAAAATCCACATGCGGAGTATTGAACAAGCGTGTAAGTAATTATGACCAAGCGTGTAAGTAATTATGAAAATCCAACCAATACAATTGGTGTCCAAACAAAACATAGTTTAAGTTGCAAGCGGAAGCATAACGATTAAATCCAAAACCAAAATATAACTTCAAATGTTTCAATGTTTAACATGGCACACAATTGTCCATGTCCCACAACGACTCTTCCCCATGCAAGCTCCAACTAAGTACCTATTGCCTGCAAAGCATGTAGTAACGAGTCAACAACAATGTTGAGCGAGTTCACAGTTGGGTGTTTGTTTTAAGTTGTTTCGAAAACAGTTTCCTTTAACTGGCATCCCTGCCGTGGGGGTTACCCCCTAGTTGAAAACGTGATTTGTTTATCCCATTTACTCTGGAAATCCAGTCGTGGGGGCTACCCCATGTTTAATTATCTGGCTCTCTGGCCGTGGGGGCTACCCCATGTATATGCTACTAGACTCGTTACCATATCGACTACTGCCTGTAGTCATGTTTATGTGCCCTGAACTGTCAATGTCTATCATCATTGACGTGCCCAGATCCATTAGTTCACGCCCGTCCTCTGCGACACGGTGTGAGGCTTGTCAGACCTAAATAGCGCTATCTAACTAATGACCCGCTCGCCATTGGCCCGACGATTAAGTCGATATAAAAAGGAGGGACTTCGTGATAGAGTTTTGGTCTAGTGAAATGTAAACTGTCCATGAGGACGAGGAATTACATTCCTGAACCCGTACTGTCCTACCCAAGAAGGACGAGGAATCCATGTTCCTTAACCCCATTCCCAACCCCTGGGAATCCCATGCTTTGTAGAAAGTGTGAACTCACCTTAGGTTAGCTCGGCAGATAAGTAAAAGTCAATTGAGCTGCTAGAGGTCAACCACGTCCTAACATGGTTACCATACAAGTCAGGTCTAGGTTCAAGTAGTGCACGTATGTTTACACGTAAGTTAACAGGTTATGAACACGGGTTAATCATGGCAAACACATAATTCAAGTTAACACATTAACAGTAACATTTAAGTACCAAACACATCCAACTTGTGCGAACCGAAAGATAAAGCCCAACGAATAAGCGGCCCAACCTATTGTGCGATCAGCACAACTTGTGCGATCCACAATGGGTTGTGCGATCAGCCTTAAACCCGGCACAAAAACATAAGCAGTTCAGTAAGTAAACGGCCCAAATAAATACACATGGATCTCTTGAGCGATCCGGATGGCTTGTGCGATTGGAAACTAGCCCGGCCCAACATGTATACACGGCCCAACAGTTAAGTAAACATTTCAGCTTGTGCGATTCAATAGGTCTTGTGCGACTGGGGACATCTTGTGCGACTGGACTTCTTGTGCGATCAGATCAGATCTTGTATGATCTAATCTTGCGCGACCAAGGAGTCTTGTGCGATTAGTTTAAATACCCGAATTTCATGCAATCAGTTTTATTGTTTCCTTTTGTAAAATTATCAATCAACAATACTAACAGTTTCCAAACCCAACCAAAATCGATCAAACAAGCATATTCTAACCTATTACTCATGAACCCTAATCATGTTTCAAACATAACAACATCTTAAAACATTCAAACTATCTTATTTAAAGCTTCCATCATCATCAAACAAACAATCCGAAAGGCAGAAACATAACAGCCGATTAGCATCTATTCAGTTCTAAATCATCAATTCCAAATCAGTGTAAACATAAACACATCACAGCCAAGTAAATATACATTCGGTTCTTGATTAATATCATGCAATTCCAAGTCATATGAACATTATCGAATACACATGTGAGATTAATATACACAAACCCTTAACAATCTCAAACACATAACCTCCCTAATCATCATGTAAAACATATAGTCAACACATCATCAATCACGAAATCAAAGTAGTACATTAACCAGTTAGAGAATGGGATGAGAGTTGATCCGAACGATAAAGCTTCGAGAAAGATAGGATGTTGTTGCCGTCGGGTATGAGAGAAGAGAAAGAGAGTAGGGTTTTGATGTGTAAAGTGTTTAGCCAAAACAATGAAGAGTATACCCCTTCTCATGAGGTTATGCGACCTAAGGGAGTGGGCTGAACCCTCACTTGGGCTGCCCATTGGTCCGAATACAAGAGTGTAGCCCGAATGGGCTTGTGCGATCGGTTCGTGTTGCGCGTTTGGGCTTGTTTATATACATACATACATTACACAAAACACATAACATTTCATTAATAATCAAGTTCACATAGTCACACAGTGTTCACATACGTTACATAAGTTCAAAACATGCTACACTTAGCACAAAGATAGGTTCTGAAATACGAGTTGTCACATTTTAGTCCCTGGATGGACAAGTAGTTTAATTTTATTTTAAGTCCTTTTTGGGGCAAAGTATTGTAAAATTTCTTTTTGAAATGAAAATTTGTAAATTATCTTATTTATATATTTTCCTTTTCAAAAGCGATCATCTCGATTTTATTTAAACTTTATCGATCTGCTCAATATTTCAAAAAGATCTTCTTAATGATTTGATCAGCCCATATGGCAAGCCAACATGATAGGCAGTAACAAATGGCAGTGTGGCAATGAGGAATCACACTAACCAAAGAGGTGGAGGGTATATGCCCAACCCTTATTCTTATGGTCCAATGAGACTATGAATTATCAACCATTAAGACATTCATTCTATATTAACATTCAATGTAATGTTAGTATTCTTGGCAATGTAACATGAGGAACCAGACTAGCCATCTAGGTGGTGAACTATGTTCAAACCTTATCGCCTATAAGATCAAATGAGATCATGGCTAATATTATCATCAAATTAGATGTTCATAATGTTTTAACATTCAATGTAATGTTAAAATGAATTGCCTACGGGCTATATTTTATTGTCCATTGTGACAAGCCAATGAGCTATATTTTAATGTCGTTCGAGACAAGCCAATGAGCTATATTTTAATGTCCTTCGAGACGAGACTATGAGCTATAATTTTATCATCCATCGAGGCAATGACAGTTGTAACCATATGGTACACTATCTAATTGGGGTGAAGGACATGTGTCCATACCCTGTAGCCATCTGATCCTATGAGATCGCGACTCATATTATTGTTATTATTAAATCATTGAGACATAACTTTAATGATCATTTTATTTGAACGCTCATTGAAGTGTTAAAATTTTAATTAAGGTAGTGTGACGATGATCACATTTAGCGAAATAGGTGGAGGACATATGTCCAAGCCTCATAGCCCTTATGATCCATTGAGATCTTGGCTAATGTTGTTGATAAGTCATCAAATTCGATGACCATATATTATTGCACTAAGCAATCATTGTTTCTGACTTATAGTCTAAGTTATGGCGAATCCAAATTCGGATGACGCTAACAGCGGACACAATGATGATTTAAATAATGTCCGCGTAGACGAAGGAGTTAACCTTCAAGCTATGATAGCCGCAGAGGTCGGCAAAGCTATGAACAATTTCATAGCAGATTATAAGGGTTCGAGTTCGACTCAACCTAAGTCCCATTCTATTTCATATTCATCTGCACGCAAGGAAAACTCACATTATTCTTCAACTAAGAAGAGTGAGCCAAGATAAGTTTTCAAGGAAAAGTCGCGTTCTTCTAAAGACGAGTGCACATATAAATACTTTATGTCGTGCAAGCCCCATGATTTTAATGGGGAAAAGGGAGCTATTGACGCCATGAAATGGCTAGATGAGATGGAAACTATGGCGGATATCAGCGCATGTGCTGATAAAGATGTAGTGAAGTATGTCTCCCAGTCGTTCAAGGGCGATGCCCTGACCTGGTGGAAGGCAATGATACAATCTATAGGGAATGTGTCCCTGTATAATTTGGAATGGTCCAAGTTTGTGGACCTATAAAGGAGACATACTGTCCACCACACGAAGTGGAAAAGGTGGAGTCAAATTTTCCGACTCTCGTCATGAAGAATCTTGACTGTCGGAAGTATGTTTCCAACTTCAACTCGTTGTCAAGGTTGGTTCCCTATTGGATTACTCCAGAACCTAAGCACATTGCATGGTTTATTGGTGGACTAGCGCCTGAAATAAAAGGCTTTGTCAATGCTTCAAAGCCTACCACATTTAGGTCTATTGTGGACCTAGCCCTATCACTCACTCAGGATGAAGTGAGGAGGAAGTTGGTCAAAACTGAGACCTACGGGAAAAGGAAATGGGAGGATGATAACTCCCAAAAGTCCAAGAAAAAGAAGTTTGGGTTCAGGAAGAACCAAGAAAGGTCTGATGAGAGGCCTGTTTGTAAGACTTGCAACAAACAACACTGGGGACAGTGTCAGACAAACTAAAAGCCGAAGCAGTGTGGTATCTGCAAAAGAATTGGTCATTAGTGTCACACCCCCAAAATCCACATGCGGAGTATCACCGCTTGGAGGCGTGACTGACCAGGATCAAACCACTAATCATATCGAACAAGTATGTAATTAATTGTAAAAGTCCAACCAACATGATTAGTGTCCAAAAACAAACATAGTTAAGTTATGAGCGGAAGCATAATGTTTAAATCCCAAAACATAAGTTTAAATATCCCAAGGTTTAACATGGCACACAGCTGTCCATGTCCCACAACGACTCTTCCTTGTGCAAGCTCCAGCTAAGTACCTATAGACCTGCAAAGCATGTAGTAACGAGTCAACAACAAGTTGAGTGAGTTCACGGTTGGGTGTTCGTTTTAAGTTGTTCCAAAAACAGTTTCCTTTAACTGGCGTTCCTGCCGTGGGGGTTACCCCGTAGTTGAAAACGTGAATTGTTTAACCCTTTGTTTAACCCATTTACTCTGGCAATCCTGCCGTGGGGGCTACCCCATGATAGTTATCTGGCATTTCGGCCGTGGGGGCTACCCCATGTATCCACTAGACTCGTTACCATATCGACTACTGACTGAAGTCATGTTTAAGTGCCCTGAAACTGTCAATGTCTATCAGCATTGACGTGCCCCAGATCCATTAGTTCACGCCCGTCCTCTGCGGCACGGTGTGAGGCTTGTCAGACCTAAATAGCGCTATCTAACTAATGACCCGCTCGCCATTGGCTCGGCGATTAAGTCGATATAAAAAGGAGGGACTTCGTGATAGAGTTTTGGTCTAGTACGAGTTATCTGTCCGTGAGGACGAGGAATTACATTCCTGAACCATTACTGTCCTACCCAAGAAAGGACGAGGAATCCATATTCCTTAACCCCATTCCCAACCCCTGGGAATCCCATGCTTTGTAGAGTGTGAACTCACCTTGGTTTGCTCGGCAGATTACACAGAAAAAGTCAAGTCTAGCAGCTAGTGGTCAACCACGTCCTAACATGGTTATCATACAAGTCAGGTTTTGGTTCAAGTATCGCATGTATGTTTACACATAAGCTATCAGTTACAAACACGTATAGATCATGGCAACCACGTAATTCAAACGAACAGTCAAGTCTATAAAGCGCCAAACTTGTGCGATCACCCAATTAAAACACAATAGAGTAACCCGGCCCAACATACATATACAGCCCAAACATTAAACAATTAAACAGTTTGTGCGATTCAATTAGTCTTGTGCGATCCGTTTACCGGCCCAGCCCAAAATCAGCAACCGGCCCAAACAGTTAAGTAATCATACATCTTGTGCGGCCCAGATCCTATTGTGCGACTCGTGTTGGGCTTTGAGGCCCAACAGTTAAACAACAATTTGATTTGTGCGGTCCAGTAACTTTTGTGCGACTGAAGGCATCTTGTGCGACTGGACTCTTGTGTGACCAAGATGACTTGTGCGACTAGCTTTATAATCCGGATATTATGGAAACCAGTTACATCACTATTATCTTGCAAATCAATTTCAAAGTTTCCATTTATTTAACCAATCAACAAATTAACAGTTTCACCCTTAATCAATATTCGAACAAACAAGCAATCATCATCACTAACAGTTACACAACAACCGAAACCTTAAACCACTCTAACAGTTAATAATGATTCAATCGGACCAACCCTCTAATCATATAATCATTCTATTGGACCGTGATAATAGATCTGACAACTATTTCTGAAACAATTGATACAAGAATCCTTATGATGTCATAGTTGACTATTATTTAGATGGCCGACAACTAAATTAATTAACACACATCAATTCGATTTCAATATTTAATATCATGAAATACTTACTGACAATTCCTTCTATTAACCACATGGCAAGATCAGATTTCACATGCCTTTTTTTTTTTTTTTTTTTTTCTATCTCTATGTTAATGGCTTTTGAATGATTACCCACACTTATAAATTTCACAAAACCACAATACTTCGATTACATTGGACCGAAATTTATCATAGCCGACAAACTCAATTAATGGACACTCAACAATTTGAAGATCACCATGTGCGGCCCACTCACATGATCGGCAATAATAACAATTTAATTTAAATTCGCCAAACCTTTCACGTGATTACTTGTCCTAGCATTTCATACCAAACGATTCAATCACATCAAACAATTACTGTAATTAATAACAATATATCATCATATAAACGTCAATCGAATAACAACACATAATCATGAGCACTAACCGATTAAAGGAGAGAGTAGGGAATTGATCCGAACACAAAGATCTTCGATGGAGAGAATGTTTGGCTGCCGTCGGGTTCTAGAGAGAAGGAAGAGAGAGCTAGGGTTTGTGTGTAAGGTGATTTGCAAAAATATGAGGAGTATACCCTAACTCCTAATTGTTATGCGACATAGAGAAGGAGTGGGCCGAACCCTCAATGGGCTGCCCCATTGATCCGAATACAAGGTGTAGCCCAAATGGGCTTGTGCGATCGGGTGAGTGTTGTGCGTTCGAGTCGTTCATATACATACATACATACAACACAACATATAATCACATAACATTCAATAACGTAATATTCCAATAAATCATTCGATACACATAGTCACATAAAGTTTACGTTACATCGCGGTACAACGATAGGTTCGAGATACGAGTTGTCACATTATCCCCAAGTTGAAAGAAATTTCGTCCCGAAATTTAGCACGTACTCACTGAGGAAGCTAGTTAAGTTGCATGGTTTTCCTGGTTTTCCTGGGGTGTCACATCCTCCCCCCGTTGATCTGGAATTTCGTCCCGAAATTCCGTAGCTTCAGCCTCAGTAGTGGTTGTACCGTTTGCAAATAGTTGGGGATACTTTTGTTTCATCTGATCTTCGCATTCCCAGGTGAACTCTGGGCCGCGACGTGAGTTCCAACGAACTCGAACGAGAGGTATTCTAGTACGCTTGAGGACCTTAACATCCCGGTCCGTGATTTCAACAGGTTCCTCGACGAATCGTAACTGCTCGTCGATCGTGAGCTCCTTCAAAGGAACTACGTGGGTCTCATCTGACAGACACTTCTTCAGATTTGACACATGGAAAACGTCGTGAACTGCACTGAGTTCTGCTGGTAAGTTCAGTCTGTAGGCCACCTTGCCTATTTTCCCGATGACTTCGAAAGGTCCAACGTATCGTGGGTTAAGTTTGCCCCGTTTGCCAAAACGAACCACACCCTTCCAGGGTGAAACTTTGAGTAGTACACGCTCCCCAACCTGGAGCTCTAGTGGTTTTCTGCCCTTATCGGCGTAGACTTTCTGACGGTCACGAGCTGCCGCCATTCGTTGTCGTATCTGAGAAATTTTCTCTGTTGTGTCCACCACATGTTCTGGACCAGTAATTTGACTATCCCCCACCTCTGCCCAACAAAGAGGTGACCGGCATTTACGCCCGTACAATGCCTCAAACGGAGCAGCTTTAATGCTGGTGTGGTAGTTGTTATTGTATGAGAATTCCACAAGTGGCAGATGCTTTTCCCAGCCGTTGCCAAAGTCAATCACACATGCCCTAAGCATGTCTTCAAGAGTCTGGATGGTACGTTCTGACTGCCCATCCGTTTGCGGGTGATAAGCTGTGCTCATATCTAACCTTGAGCCAAAGGACTTGTGCATTGCTTGCCATAGTTCTGATGTAAAGCGTGCATCTCGATCCGAGATGATAGAGATGGGCACCCCGTGCCTCGAAACCACTTCCTTGAGATATACTTCTGCTAGAATGGAGAACTTATCCGTTTCTTTGATAGCCAGGAAGTGAGCAGACTTTGTGAGTCGATCCACGATCACCCAAATAGTATCATTACTACGTTGAGATCTAGGCAGGCCAGTAACAAAATCCATGGAAATCTGTTCCCATTTCCATTGTGGTATTTCTGGTTATTGAAGTGGGCCTGAAGGTTTCTGGTATTCCGCCTTGACTCTCGCATAAGTCCAGCACTTGCTAAAGTAAGTTGCTATGTGGGCCTTCATGCTAGGCCACCAGTATGTGGTTTTGATGTCGTGGTACATTTTGTCCGAACCAGGGTGCACTGAGTAGCGAGACTTGTGTGCCTCATCCATCACAAGCTCTCGTAGGTTGCCATAAAGTGGGACCCAAATACGTCCTGTTACATAGTAAGCACCGTCTTCCTTCTGTTCTAAGCGTTGCCTTGAGCCGCGCAAGGCTTCAGCCCTGACGTTTTCTGGTTTCAATGCTTCTACCTGAGCATTTCGTATTTGGGAAGGAAGACTGGACTGTATAGTAAGTTGTAAAGCTCGTACGCGCTTAGGCGCAGTGTCCTTTCGACTGAGGGCGTTAGCCACAACATTGGCTTTGCCCGGGTGATACCTGATCGAGCATTCAGCAGTTCAACCCATCGTCGCTGTCGCATATTGAGTTCCTTCTGTTTAAAGATATGCTCGAGGCTTCTGTGATCAGTGTAGATGGCACATTTGGTGCCATACAAGTAGTGTCGCCATATCTTAAGTGCAAAAACAACCGCTCCCAGCTCTAGATCGTGTGTAGTGTAGTTCTTTTCATGTACTTTGAGTTGACGTGAGGCGTAGGCTATAACTTTATCCCGCTGCATCAATACGCAACCAAGACCCTGAATGGATGCGTCGCAATAAACCACAAAGTCGTCTGTGCCCTCTGGCAATGAAAGGATAGGTGCACTGCAAAGTCTATCCTTTAAGTGTTGAAACGCTAACTCCTGTGCGTTTCCCCAACGATAAACAACGCCCTTCTGTGTTAGTGTAGTAAGAGGCTGAGCAATCTTAGAGAAAAAAAAATCCTTGATAAATCTTCTGTAGTAACCTGCCAATCCCAAGAATTGGCGAATTTCCGTTGGCGTCCGAGGTGCAGGCCAGCTCTTGATTGACTCTACCTTGGATGGATCAACGTGAATCCCATCCTTTGTTCACTACATGGCCTAAGAAATGGACTTCACGAAGCCAGAAGTCACATTTTGAAAACTGGGCATACAGCTGTTCCTTGCGAAGGAGTTCCAAAATAAGTCGTAAATGTTGCTCATGCTCCTCCTGACTCTTTGAATAGATCAGGATGTCATCAATGAAGACAATAACGAATTTGTTTAGCAATCTAAGTAAGGCTTGCACACTCGATTCATCAAGTCCATGAAGACCGCAGGTGCGTTTGTTAGCCCAAAAGGCATGACCAAAAACTCATAATGCCCATAACGGGTTCTAAAGGCTGTTTTAGAGACGTCCTCTTCTCGGACTCTCAGCTGGTGACATCCCGATCTCAAATCGATCTTTGAATAGTAGCTCGACCCTTGCAGCTGGTCAAACAAGTCATCAATACGTGGAAGAGGATAGCGATTCTTCACAGTCACCTTGTTAAGTTCACGGTAGTCGATGCACATTCTGAAAGTACTGTCTCTCTTCTTCACAAATAGCACTAGAGCTCCCCAGGGCGAAGAGCTAGGACGAATAAAACCCTTACCCAAGAGTTCTTGTAGTTGCGTAGATAACTCTTTCAACTCTGATGGAGCTAAGCAATACGGTGCACGAGCTATGGGCGCTGCTCCAGGAGCTAGCTCGATTTGAAACTTGACCTGGCGGTGAGGCGGAAGACCAGGTAATTCCTCAGGGAATACCTTAGGATAGTCGCGTACAATCGGAAAATCTTCTATCTTCTTCTCTTTCTTCGAGGTGTCAGTAACGAGAGCCAGAAAGGCAGTGTGGCCCTTACGCAAACACTTTTGGGCCTTAAGTGAAGAAATGATGCTCACAACAGCACCACTTTTGTCGCCACGAATCATAAGAGGTTCATCACATGGGCGAGGAATACGGACAATCTTTTCGTTACAAAGGATCTCTGCTTGGTGTTGGGATAACCAGTCCATCTTAATGACGATGTCGAAACCATCACAACGTTGTGGGTCATTCCTAGCATCACCCTGACCAATCACGAACACTCGACCCCCGGCACCATTGCCATCGTTATTACCCTCCGTTGTTATTCCCGTTGCACTGATTATTGTTGTTGTTGGTTCTGATTCGCAGGTCGCGAGCTCCGGAAATCCTTAGCTTCATGACCCATCTTGAGACACCTCAGGCAACGACCCCTGTTGCACTGACCACTATGGTGCCTGTTGCATCTGTTGCACTTCGGGAGGTTTCCTCGATGTCCACCCTGTCCTTGACTACCAGAAGATTGCTGACCAGGGCTCTGGTAGTCATCAATCTTTCGCTGCTGTGCCTGGGACTGAACTGAAGTCGAACCCTTGCTGGAGGTTCCATCCCACTTTCGTTTATTGTCACTGGTGTAGCAGTAGTGGTAGTAGCAGTAGCACTTATACGCGCCTAGGAAGTCTGTTCTGTTCCACTGCCTGGTTCGTGAGACGATGAGCAAGACGAGTAACATCCTGGATGGTAGCAAGGTTGGCAGAAGTCACATGGCTTTGAATCTCTGGTACTAAGCCTTTGAGGTATAGCTCAATGCGTTTGACGGGAGGATCCACCATAGTTGGACATAACACTGCCAGTTCGTTGGATCGTTTCGTGTAGGCTTCTATCTCTGACCCCGTCATCTTTAGGTTAAAGAAATCCACTTCCAGCTTGTGGATGTCATCACGACTACAGTATTCACGTTTGGATTAGTTCCTTAAGAATCATTCCATGGGGTGGCATTAGCAGCCGCCAGCCCCAGCATCTGAACTTGCGAGTTCCACCAAGTTAACTTAGTGCCTTCGAGAGTACCAGTGGCGTAATTCACCCTATGAGTCTCAGGGCATTCACACGTTCTCTAAGACAGTCTCGAGCTTTTTAAACCAATGGAGGAGTCTAACAGCTCCTTTAGTTGCACTGAAAGTACTAGGACGACAGTCCATGAACGTCCTGAATGTGCCTACGGGCGGCTGAGCGTTCTGACCTTGTTACGCGAGGACGAAAAAGACAGGGTTAAGCGCGAGAGTTGGGTCATGAGAGTAGGATCTATCATCCTATGTTAGGTTCGGAACAGCAGGTTATACCTCCTGCCTGAGCGGTTGCGAGTGCTGTCGTAACTTGTTCGTTGGTTAGAGCCGTCAGCTGGCTTGAGTTAGGTTCACACGTTCCCTTATGATCTCACATCGAAGGAAACACAAGTAGGAAAGGTGTCGCGAATGTGTGTAAGTGTGGAGTGACTGTAGGGGGCAAGCACAAATGTGTTTTCAAACTATAGTTGCTACGTTCATCTAAGCATACAATAAGCAAAGTTCTATGCAATCTAGCAAGTAGGCAATATAAAACGTAAACCATATCACCTAGAATGTCGAGCCTTGCACGTGGAGTGAAGCGTCGTTGTGGATCGTAGAGCACTGTACAGGTTATAGTCTGGTTTTAACAAAAACATTTTCCTTTATTAAAACCAAGTTCTCTATAACCAATGGCTCTGATACCAATCTGTCACACCCCCAAAATCCACATGCGGAGTATCACCGCTTGGAGGCGTGACTGACCAGGATCAAACCACTAATCATATCGAACAAGTATGTAATTAATTGTAAAAGTCCAACCAACATGATTAGTGTCCAAAAACAAACATAGTTAAGTTATGAGCGGAAGCATAATGTTTAAATCCCAAAACATAAGTTTAAATATCCCAAGGTTTAACATGGCACACAGCTGTCCATGTCCCACAACGACTCTTCCTTGTGCAAGCTCCAGCTAAGTACCTATAGACCTGCAAAGCATGTAGTAACGAGTCAACAACAAGTTGAGTGAGTTCACGGTTGGGTGTTCGTTTTAAGTTGTTCCAAAAACAGTTTCCTTTAACTGGCGTTCCTGCCGTGGGGGTTACCCCGTAGTTGAAAACGTGAATTGTTTAACCCTTTGTTTAACCCATTTACTCTGGCAATCCTGCCGTGGGGGCTACCCCATGATAGTTATCTGGCATTTCGGCCGTGGGGGCTACCCCATGTATCCACTAGACTCGTTACCATATCGACTACTGACTGAAGTCATGTTTAAGTGCCCTGAAACTGTCAATGTCTATCAGCATTGACGTGCCCCAGATCCATTAGTTCACGCCCGTCCTCTGCGGCACGGTGTGAGGCTTGTCAGACCTAAATAGCGCTATCTAACTAATGACCCGCTCGCCATTGGCTCGGCGATTAAGTCGATATAAAAAGGAGGGACTTCGTGATAGAGTTTTGGTCTAGTACGAGTTATCTGTCCGTGAGGACGAGGAATTACATTCCTGAACCATTACTGTCCTACCCAAGAAAGGACGAGGAATCCATATTCCTTAACCCCATTCCCAACCCCTGGGAATCCCATGCTTTGTAGAGTGTGAACTCACCTTGGTTTGCTCGGCAGATTACACAGAAAAAGTCAAGTCTAGCAGCTAGTGGTCAACCACGTCCTAACATGGTTATCATACAAGTCAGGTTTTGGTTCAAGTATCGCACGTATGTTTACACATAAGCTATCAGTTACAAACACGTATAGATCATGGCAACCACGTAATTCAAACGAACAGTCAAGTCTATAAAGCGCCAAACTTGTGCGATCACCCAATTAAAACACAATAGAGTAACCCGGCCCAACATACATATACAGCCCAAACATTAAACAATTAAACAGTTTGTGCGATTCAATTAGTCTTGTGCGATCCGTTTACCGGCCCAGCCCAAAATCAGCAACCGGCCCAAACAGTTAAGTAATCATACATCTTGTGCGGCCCAGATCCTATTGTGCGACTCGTGTTGGGCTTTGAGGCCCAACAGTTAAACAACAATTTGATTTGTGCGGTCCAGTAACTTTTGTGCGACTGAAGGCATCTTGTGCGACTGGACTCTTGTGTGACCAAGATGACTTGTGCGACTAGCTTTATAATCCGGATATTATGGAAACCAGTTACATCACTATTATCTTGCAAATCAATTTCAAAGTTTCCATTTATTTAACCAATCAACAAATTAACAGTTTCACCCTTAATCAATATTCGAACAAACAAGCAATCATCATCACTAACAGTTACACAACAACCGAAACCTTAAACCACTCTAACAGTTAATAATGATTCAATCGGACCAACCCTCTAATCATATAATCATTCTATTGGACCGTGATAATAGATCTGACAACTATTTCTGAAACAATTGATACAAGAATCCTTATGATGTCATAGTTGACTATTATTTAGATGGCCGACAACTAAATTAATTAACACACATCAATTCGATTTCAATATTTAATATCATGAAATACTTACTGACAATTCCTTCTATTAACCACATGGCAAGATCAGATTTCACATGCCTTTTTTTTTTTTTTTTTTTCTATCTCTATGTTAATGGCTTTTGAATGATTACCCACACTTATAAATTTCACAAAACCACAATACTTCGATTACATTGGACCGAAATTTATCATAGCCGACAAACTCAATTAATGGACACTCAACAATTTGAAGATCACCATGTGCGGCCCACTCACATGATCGGCAATAATAACAATTTAATTTAAATTCGCCAAACCTTTCACGTGATTACTTGTCCTAGCATTTCATACCAAACGATTCAATCACATCAAACAATTACTGTAATTAATAACAATATATCATCATATAAACGTCAATCGAATAACAACACATAATCATGAGCACTAACCGATTAAAGGAGAGAGTAGGGAATTGATCCGAACACAAAGATCTTCGATGGAGAGAATGTTTGGCTGCCGTCGGGTTCTAGAGAGAAGGAAGAGAGAGCTAGGGTTTGTGTGTAAGGTGATTTGCAAAAATATGAGGAGTATACCCTAACTCCTAATTGTTATGCGACATAGAGAAGGAGTGGGCCGAACCCTCAATGGGCTGCCCCATTGATCCGAATACAAGGTGTAGCCCAAATGGGCTTGTGCGATCGGGTGAGTGTTGTGCGTTCGAGTCGTTCATATACATACATACATACAACACAACATATAATCACATAACATTCAATAACGTAATATTCCAATAAATCATTCGATACACATAGTCACATAAAGTTTACGTTACATCGCGGTACAACGATAGGTTCGAGATACGAGTTGTCACATTATCCCCAAGTTGAAAGAAATTTCGTCCCGAAATTTAGCACGTACTCACTGAGGAAGCTAGTTAAGTTGCATGGTTTTCCTGGTTTTCCTGGGGTGTCACATCCTCCCCCCGTTGATCTGGAATTTCGTCCCGAAATTCCGTAGCTTCAGCCTCAGTAGTGGTTGTACCGTTTGCAAATAGTTGGGGATACTTTTGTTTCATCTGATCTTCGCGTTCCCAGGTGAACTCTGGGCCGCGACGTGAGTTCCAACGAACTCGAACGAGAGGTATTCTAGTACGCTTGAGGACCTTAACATCCCGGTCCGTGATTTCAACAGGTTCCTCGACGAATCGTAACTGCTCGTCGATCGTGAGCTCCTTCAAAGGAACTACGTGGGTCTCATCTAACAGACACTTCTTCAGATTTGACACATGGAAAACGTCGTGAACTGCACTGAGTTCTGCTGGTAAGTTCAGTCTGTAGGCCACCTTGCCTATTTTCCCGATGACTTCGAAAGGTCCAACGTATCGTGGGTTAAGTTTGCCCCGTTTGCCAAAACGAACCACACCCTTCCAGGGTGAAACTTTGAGTAGTACACGCTCCCCAACCTGGAGCTCTAGTGGTTTTCTGCCCTTATCGGCGTAGACTTTCTGACGGTCACGAGCTGCCGCCATTCGTTGTCGTATCTGAGAAATTTTCTCTATTGTGTCCACCACATGTTCTGGACCAGTAATTTGACTATCCCCCACCTCTGCCCAACAAAGAGGTGACCGGCATTTACGCCCGTACAATGCCTCAAATGGAGCAGCTTTAATGCTGGTGTGGTAGTTGTTATTGTATGAGAATTCCACAAGTGGCAGATGCTTTTCCCAGCCGTTGCCAAAGTCAATCACACATGCCCTAAGCATGTCTTCAAGAGTCTGGATGGTACGTTCTGACTGCCCATCCGTTTGCGGGTGATAAGCTGTGCTCATATCTAACCTTGAGCCAAAGGACTTGTGCATTGCTTGCCATAGTTCTGATGTAAAGCGTGCATCTCGATCCGAGATGATAGAGATGGGCACCCCGTGCCTCGAAACCACTTCCTTGAGATATACTTCTGCTAGAATGGAGAACTTATCCGTTTCTTTGATAGCCAGGAAGTGAGCAGACTTTGTGAGTCGATCCACGATCACCCAAATAGTATCATTACTACGTTGAGATCTAGGCAGGCCAGTAACAAAATCCATGGAAATCTGTTCCCATTTCCATTGTGGTATTTCTGGTTATTGAAGTGGGCCTGAAGGTTTCTGGTATTCCGCCTTGACTCTCGCATAAGTCCAGCACTTGCTAAAGTAAGTTGCTATGTGGGCCTTCATGCTAGGCCACCAGTATGTGGTTTTGATGTCGTGGTACATTTTGTCCGAACCAGGGTGCACTGAGTAGCGAGACTTGTGTGCCTCATCCATCACAAGCTCTCGTAGGTTGCCATAAAGTGGGACCCAAATACGTCCTGTTACATAGTAAGCACCGTCTTCCTTCTGTTCTAAGCGTTGCCTTGAGCCGCGCAAGGCTTCAGCCCTGACGTTTTCTGGTTTCAATGCTTCTACCTGAGCATTTCGTATTTGGGAAGGAAGACTGGACTGTATAGTAAGTTGTAAAGCTCGTACGCGCTTAGGCGCAGTGTCCTTTCGACTGAGGGCGTTAGCCACAACATTGGCTTTGCCCGGGTGATACCTGATCGAGCATTCAGCAGTTCAACCCATCGTCGCTGTCGCATATTGAGTTCCTTCTGTTTAAAGATATGCTCGAGGCTTCTGTGATCAGTGTAGATGGCACATTTGGTGCCATACAAGTAGTGTCGCCATATCTTAAGTGCAAAAACAACCGCTCCCAGCTCTAGATCGTGTGTAGTGTAGTTCTTTTCATGTACTTTGAGTTGACGTGAGGCGTAGGCTATAACTTTATCCCGCTGCATCAATACGCAACCAAGACCCTGAATGGATGCGTCGCAATAAACCACAAAGTCGTCTGTGCCCTCTGGCAATGAAAGGATAGGTGCACTGCAAAGTCTATCCTTTAAGTGTTGAAACGCTAACTCCTGTGCGTTTCCCCAACGATAAACAACGCCCTTCTGTGTTAGTGTAGTAAGAGGCTGAGCAATCTTAGAGAAAAAAAAAATCCTTGATAAATCTTCTGTAGTAACCTGCCAATCCCAAGAATTGGCGAATTTCCGTTGGCGTCCGAGGTGCAGGCCAGCTCTTGATTGACTCTACCTTGGATGGATCAACGTGAATCCCATCCTTTGTTCACTACATGGCCTAAGAAATGGACTTCACGAAGCCAGAAGTCACATTTTGAAAACTGGGCATACAGCTGTTCCTTGCGAAGGAGTTCCAAAATAAGTCGTAAATGTTGCTCATGCTCCTCCTGACTCTTTGAATAGATCAGGATGTCATCAATGAAGACAATAACGAATTTGTTTAGCAATCTAAGTAAGGCTTGCACACTCGATTCATCAAGTCCATGAAGACCGCAGGTGCGTTTGTTAGCCCAAAAGGCATGACCAAAAACTCATAATGCCCATAACGGGTTCTAAAGGCTGTTTTAGAGACGTCCTCTTCTCGGACTCTCAGCTGGTGACATCCCGATCTCAAATCGATCTTTGAATAGTAGCTCGACCCTTGCAGCTGGTCAAACAAGTCATCAATACGTGGAAGAGGATAGCGATTCTTCACAGTCACCTTGTTAAGTTCACGGTAGTCGATGCACATTCTGAAAGTACTGTCTCTCTTCTTCACAAATAGCACTAGAGCTCCCCAGGGCGAAGAGCTAGGACGAATAAAACCCTTACCCAAGAGTTCTTGTAGTTGCGTAGATAACTCTTTCAACTCTGATGGAGCTAAGCAATACGGTGCACGAGCTATGGGCGCTGCTCCAGGAGCTAGCTCGATTTGAAACTTGACCTGGCGGTGAGGCGGAAGACCAGGTAATTCCTCAGGGAATACCTTAGGATAGTCGCGTACAATCGGAAAATCTTCTATCTTCTTCTCTTTCTTCGAGGTGTCAGTAACGAGAGCCAGAAAGGCAGTGTGGCCCTTACGCAAACACTTTTGGGCCTTAAGTGAAGAAATGATGCTCACAACAGCACCACTTTTGTCGCCACGAATCATAAGAGGTTCATCACATGGGCGAGGAATACGGACAATCTTTTCGTTACAAAGGATCTCTGCTTGGTGTTGGGATAACCAGTCCATCTTAATGACGATGTCGAAACCATCACAACGTTGTGGGTCATTCCTAGCATCACCCTGACCAATCACGAACACTCGACCCCCGGCACCATTGCCATCGTTATTACCCTCCGTTGTTATTCCCGTTGCACTGATTATTGTTGTTGTTGGTTCTGATTCGCAGGTCGCGAGCTCCGGAAATCCTTAGCTTCATGACCCATCTTGAGACACCTCAGGCAACGACCCCTGTTGCACTGACCACTATGGTGCCTGTTGCATCTGTTGCACTTCGGGAGGTTTCCTCGATGTCCACCCTGTCCTTGACTACCAGAAGATTGCTGACCAGGGCTCTGGTAGTCATCAATCTTTCGCTGCTGTGCCTGGGACTGAACTGAAGTCGAACCCTTGCTGGAGGTTCCATCCCACTTTCGTTTATTGTCACTGGTGTAGCAGTAGTGGTAGTAGCAGTAGCACTTATACGCGCCTAGGAAGTCTGTTCTGTTCCACTGCCTGGTTCGTGAGACGATGAGCAAGACGAGTAACATCCTGGATGGTAGCAAGGTTGGCAGAAGTCACATGGCTTTGAATCTCTGGTACTAAGCCTTTGAGGTATAGCTCAATGCGTTTGACGGGAGGATCCACCATAGTTGGACATAACACTGCCAGTTCGTTGGATCGTTTCGTGTAGGCTTCTATCTCTGACCCCGTCATCTTTAGGTTAAAGAAATCCACTTCCAGCTTGTGGATGTCATCACGACTACAGTATTCACGTTTGGATTAGTTCCTTAAGAATCATTCCATGGGGTGGCATTAGCAGCCGCCAGCCCCAGCATCTGAACTTGCGAGTTCCACCAAGTTAACTTAGTGCCTTCGAGAGTACCAGTGGCGTAATTCACCCTATGAGTCTCAGGGCATTCACACGTTCTCTAAGACAGTCTCGAGCTTTTTAAACCAATGGAGGAGTCTAACAGCTCCTTTAGTTGCACTGAAAGTACTAGGACGACAGTCCATGAACGTCCTGAATGTGCCTACGGGCGGCTGAGCGTTCTGACCTTGTTACGCGAGGACGAAAAAGACAGGGTTAAGCGCGAGAGTTGGGTCATGAGAGTAGGATCTATCATCCTATGTTAGGTTCGGAACAGCAGGTTATACCTCCTGCCTGAGCGGTTGCGAGTGCTGTCGTAACTTGTTCGTTGGTTAGAGCCGTCAGCTGGCTTGAGTTAGGTTCACACGTTCCCTTATGATCTCACATCGAAGGAAACACAAGTAGGAAAGGTGTCGCGAATGTGTGTAAGTGTGGAGTGACTGTAAGGGGCAAGCACAAATGTGTTTTCAAACTATAGTTGCTACGTTCATCTAAGCATACAATAAGCAAAGTTCTATGCAATCTAGCAAGTAGGCAATATAAAACGTAAACCATATCACCTAGAATGTCGAGCCTTGCACGTGGAGTGAAGCGTCGTTGTGGATCGTAGAGCACTGTACAGGTTATAGTCTGGTTTTAACAAAAACATTTTCCTTTATTAAAACCAAGTTCTCTATAACCAATGGCTCTGATACCAATCTGTCACACCCCCAAAATCCACATGCGGAGTATCACCGCTTGGAGGCGTGACTGACCAGGATCAAACCACTAATCATATCGAACAAGTATGTAATTAATTGTAAAAGTCCAACCAACATGATTAGTGTCCAAAAACAAACATAGTTAAGTTATGAGCGGAAGCATAATGTTTAAATCCCAAAACATAAGTTTAAATATCCCAAGGTTTAACATGGCACACAGCTGTCCATGTCCCACAACGACTCTTCCTTGTGCAAGCTCCAGCTAAGTACCTATAGACCTGCAAAGCATGTAGTAACGAGTCAACAACAAGTTGAGTGAGTTCACGGTTGGGTGTTCGTTTTAAGTTGTTCCAAAAACAGTTTCCTTTAACTGGCGTTCCTGCCGTGGGGGTTACCCCGTAGTTGAAAACGTGAATTGTTTAACCCTTTGTTTAACCCATTTACTCTGGCAATCCTGCCGTGGGGGCTACCCCATGATAGTTATCTGGCATTTCGGCCGTGGGGGCTACCCCATGTATCCACTAGACTCGTTACCATATCGACTACTGACTGAAGTCATGTTTAAGTGCCCTGAAACTGTCAATGTCTATCAGCATTGACGTGCCCCAGATCCATTAGTTCACGCCCGTCCTCTGCGGCACGGTGTGAGGCTTGTCAGACCTAAATAGCGCTATCTAACTAATGACCCGCTCGCCATTGGCTCGGCGATTAAGTCGATATAAAAAGGAGGGACTTCGTGATAGAGTTTTGGTCTAGTACGAGTTATCTGTCCGTGAGGACGAGGAATTACATTCCTGAACCATTACTGTCCTACCCAAGAAAGGACGAGGAATCCATATTCCTTAACCCCATTCCCAACCCCTGGGAATCCCATGCTTTGTAGAGTGTGAACTCACCTTGGTTTGCTCGGCAGATTACACAGAAAAAGTCAAGTCTAGCAGCTAGTGGTCAACCACGTCCTAACATGGTTATCATACAAGTCAGGTTTTGGTTCAAGTATCGCACGTATGTTTACACATAAGCTATCAGTTACAAACACGTATAGATCATGGCAACCACGTAATTCAAACGAACAGTCAAGTCTATAAAGCGCCAAACTTGTGCGATCACCCAATTAAAACACAATAGAGTAACCCGGCCCAACATACATATACAGCCCAAACATTAAACAATTAAACAGTTTGTGCGATTCAATTAGTCTTGTGCGATCCGTTTACCGGCCCAGCCCAAAATCAGCAACCGGCCCAAACAGTTAAGTAATCATACATCTTGTGCGGCCCAGATCCTATTGTGCGACTCGTGTTGGGCTTTGAGGCCCAACAGTTAAACAACAATTTGATTTGTGCGGTCCAGTAACTTTTGTGCGACTGAAGGCATCTTGTGCGACTGGACTCTTGTGTGACCAAGATGACTTGTGCGACTAGCTTTATAATCCGGATATTATGGAAACCAGTTACATCACTATTATCTTGCAAATCAATTTCAAAGTTTCCATTTATTTAACCAATCAACAAATTAACAGTTTCACCCTTAATCAATATTCGAACAAACAAGCAATCATCATCACTAACAGTTACACAACAACCGAAACCTTAAACCACTCTAACAGTTAATAATGATTCAATCGGACCAACCCTCTAATCATATAATCATTCTATTGGACCGTGATAATAGATCTGACAACTATTTCTGAAACAATTGATACAAGAATCCTTATGATGTCATAGTTGACTATTATTTAGATGGCCGACAACTAAATTAATTAACACACATCAATTCGATTTCAATATTTAATATCATGAAATACTTACTGACAATTCCTTCTATTAACCACATGGCAAGATCAGATTTCACATGCCTTTTTTTTTTTCTATCTCTATGTTAATGGCTTTTGAATGATTACCCACACTTATAAATTTCACAAAACCACAATACTTCGATTACATTGGACCGAAATTTATCATAGCCGACAAACTCAATTAATGGACACTCAACAATTTGAAGATCACCATGTGCGGCCCACTCACATGATCGGCAATAATAACAATTTAATTTAAATTCGCCAAACCTTTCACGTGATTACTTGTCCTAGCATTTCATACCAAACGATTCAATCACATCAAACAATTACTGTAATTAATAACAATATATCATCATATAAACGTCAATCGAATAACAACACATAATCATGAGCACTAACCGATTAAAGGAGAGAGTAGGGAATTGATCCGAACACAAAGATCTTCGATGGAGAGAATGTTTGGCTGCCGTCGGGTTCTAGAGAGAAGGAAGAGAGAGCTAGGGTTTGTGTGTAAGGTGATTTGCAAAAATATGAGGAGTATACCCTAACTCCTAATTGTTATGCGACATAGAGAAGGAGTGGGCCGAACCCTCAATGGGCTGCCCCATTGATCCGAATACAAGGTGTAGCCCAAATGGGCTTGTGCGATCGGGTGAGTGTTGTGCGTTCGAGTCGTTCATATACATACATACATACAACACAACATATAATCACATAACATTCAATAACGTAATATTCCAATAAATCATTCGATACACATAGTCACATAAAGTTTACGTTACATCGCGGTACAACGATAGGTTCGAGATACGAGTTGTCACAATTAGTCCCATGAGTGTAGGGACTTGAAGAATGCGGTCTGCTTTGGATGTAGTGAGAAAGGCCACATCAAGACCAACCGCCCTAAAGTTGCCAAAGAGGGCAATGCGAAGCCCGGGGAGACAAAGAAATGAAATGCCTAAGCCTTCCAATTGACTAGAAGGGAAGCAGTTAATGACACTAATGTCATAACTGGTACGTTCCTCATCAATGATATCTTTGCTAGAGTTTCTTTCGATTCTGGAGCTGATAAGTCTTTTGTCGACCATACGTTTAGTAAACTACTAAACCTACCTATAAGAACTTTAGATATTGCATATGAGATAAAATTAGCTGACGGATCCTTAGAAACCACTTATTCTATCCTTGATGGATGCTTTATATCCATCAAGAATCATTCTATACCTATCTTTCTTTTGCCAATGAATTTGGCGGGGTTCGATGTAGTCTTAGGCATGGATTGCTTATCACATAACCAAGTCCGTATTGTCTGTGATAAGAAAATCATCGAAGTTAAAACCCCATCTGGTGAAATGATAACCAATCACGTAGACATACACTATGGGTTGCCTGAGAATGTGTCACTACACAAGGCATCCAAATGCTTGAAGAGCGGATGTGTCATTTACATAGCACAGGTGACGATTGATGAGCCGAGGCCCAAGATAGAAGATATCCCAGTCATCTCTGAATATCCTAATGTATTCCTTGAAGATCTACCATGTATACACTCGGAGAGACAAGTTGAATTCAGGATCAATATTCAACCTGGAGCTGCTCTTGTGGCAAGGGCTCTGTATCGGCTAGCACCGACAGAAATGAAGGAGTTAAAGACCCAACTTGATGAGCTTTTGGAGAAAGGCTTCATTCAGCCTAGTTCTTCACCTTGGGGAGATCCTATCTTGTTCATTAAGAAGAAGGACGGATCAATGCAGATGTGCATTAATTACCATGATCTAAATAAGATAACGATCAAGTGTCGTTATCCTCTGCCCAGGATCGATGACTTGTTTGATCAACTTCAAGGGGCTAGTTACTTTTCCAAGATCGACTTGAGATCGAGAAATCATCAGCTGAAGGTTAAGAGTGAAGATGTTCCAAAGACTGCCTTCAGGACAAGATACGACCACTACGAGTTTCTAGTGATGCTTTTTGTGCTCACAAATGCACCTAAAGCATTCATGGACCTCATGAATAGAGTCTTCAAGCCGTATCTAGATAAGTTTGTCATTGTCTTTATAGACAACATACTTATCTATTCTCGTAATCAAGCTGATCACGAGAAACATCTTCGGTGCATACTAGAGCTATTAAAGCAGTAAAAGCTTTATGCTAAGTTCTCCAAGTGTGAATTCTGGCTTAGAAAAGTCCAATTTCTTGGACATATGATTAGTGAGCGTGGAATCTAGGTGGATCCCGCCAAAATAGAAGCCATCATGAATTGGGAAGCACCGAAGACACCGTCTGAGATACATAGCTTTTTAGGATTGACTAGATATTATAGAAGACTCATTAAGAACTTCTCAAGAATAGCCACTCCTTTGACTACCCTGACCCGCAAGAATGTCAAGTTCAAATGGTATCCCAAACAGCAAGAATCCATTGAGATTCTAAAGCACAAATTAAGCAATGCTCTAATTCTAACTCTACCAGAGGGTATTGAGGATTTTTTTGTGTATTGTGATGCCTCACATACAGGCATGGGTTGTGTGCTTATGCAGAGAGGCAAAGTGATTGCATATGCATCACGACAACAAAAAGTGCATGAAAGGAATTACACCACCCAAGACTTGGAGTTGGGTGCCGTTGTATTTGCACTGAAGTTGTGGAGACATTACTTATATGGAACGAAGTGTATCATATACACCGATCATAAAAGTCTCCAACATCTGTTTAACTAAAAAGATTTAAATATGCGACAACGCCGTTGGATAGAGACTCTAAATGATTATGATTACGAGATTCGCTATCATCCCGGCAAGGCAAATGTGGTTGCCTTTGCCCTAAGTTGCAAGGAAAAGGTTAAGCCGATTCGGATTAACGCCAAGAGTATTGAACTCAAGATTAGCTTAAATGAGAAGCTATTGGATGCTCAAAAGCAAGCCTTGTTAGAAGCTAATATTTCAAGTGATGGAATCCTTAGATTGAATGATTGAATCTGGGTTCCAATCTTCGGAGGGATTAGAGATCTAATCCTCTAGGAAGCGCATAATTCTGTTCACCCTAGAGGTGATAAAATGTATCAAGATCTGAGAATGAACTATTGGTGGATGGATATGATGAAATCCATAGCCACCTACAAAGTGTCTGACGTGTTCACAAGTTAAAGCTGAACACCAAAAACCATCAGGAATTCTACAACAGCTTGAAATTCCCACATGGAAATGGGAAATGGTAACTATGGATTTAATTACCATGTAACCCAAGACCAACATGGCAATGACACGATTTGGGTCATCATTGATAAGCTGACTAAGTCAGCCCACTTTTTGCCAATCAAGGAGACGTATAGCTCTGATAAATTGGCTAAATTATATGTGGACGAGATTGTGTCCCTGCGTAGTGTGCTAGTATCTATTGTATCCGATAGAGATACTAGATATACATCTCACTTCTGGAAGAGTTTCCAGCAATCATTAGGCACTAGATTGAACTTTAATACGGCTTACCATCCTCAGACTGATGGACAGAGTGAGCGTACTATTCAAACCTTGGAATACATGCTTAGGGCATGTGTGATCGATTTGGGTGGTAGTTGGGATGACCAACTCCCCCTGATAGAATTCTCATACAACAACAGTTATCATACGAGTATCAAGGCCACTCCTTTTGAAGCCTTCTATGGGAGAAAATGTCGAACGCACGTCTGTTGGGCTAAAGTTGGGGAAGCCTAACTATCTGGACCAGAGATTGTCCTAGAGACCATGGAGAAGATTATTCAGATCCGTGATCATCTCAAAGTTACCCGTGATAGGCATAAAAATTATGCAGACAAGAGGCATAAACCTCTTAAGTTCCAAGTAAGGGAAAAGTGTTACTGAAGGTATCACCCTTGAAGGGTGTAATACGTTTTAGAAAGAAGGGCAAGTTGAGCCCAAGATATAAT
Organism: Helianthus tuberosus; assembly: GCA_030545235.1. Taxonomy (NCBI): domain Eukaryota; kingdom Viridiplantae; phylum Streptophyta; class Magnoliopsida; order Asterales; family Asteraceae; genus Helianthus; species Helianthus tuberosus. Next base: position 25,037,509 of record CM060432.1, read on the forward strand.
GGACCATTTGAGATAATCGAATGTGTCAGATCAATAGCTTACAAGCTTAAGCTGCCCGAGGAGCTTAGTGGGATTCATGATGTATTTCACATCTATAACTTAATGAAATTTCTAGCCGATGAGTCGCTAGCGATGCCACATCACGATGTGCAAATCGATGAAAACCTGAGGTTTGTTAAGAAAGCGATTTCGATCGTGGATCAACAGGTTAAGAAGCTTCGAAGGAAGTTAATACCTATTATAAAGGTCAAATGGGATGCCCATCGTCGTCCCGAGTATACATGGGAGGTTGAGTCCACTATGCGACAAAAGTACCCCCATCTTTTTGAACAAAATCTCGAGGTCGAGATTTCTTTTAAGGGTGTGAGGATGTAACACCTCGTAAACTCGTGTCGAGTTATATAATGACACGTGTCCACTCTCAAATCTGCCTAATACTTTGGACGAGAAGGACTATTTTTGCCAATATTGGAAAATATGAATGAGGAAGGACTAGATATGAAAATATCAAAATTTTGAGTTCCTGATGATCGTATATGGACCGCAAGAGCCTACGGCTTACGGTCCGTGTGAGTGCATTTATGTCTATCACCTCCGTCAATCTGAATTGTAGCAGAAAACTATTCAAGACGAAGTCTTATATTGTAATATATAGGGGAGAGTCAAGTTTAAGAGAGGAGTGGCAATTTTGCCTATAAATAGTGTTAGTGCACTATGTCTATTGACTTCGTCTTGTATCATGTAATAGGATTATCAGTGCATAAGATAATTTAGCTTGAAAGTGGTGATTTACCTTGAAAGTGTCACATGTCATTTCAAGGGAAATCATGATTTAGCTTGAAAGTGTCACATGTCATTTCAAGGGAAATCATGATTTAGCTTGTAAGTAACATGTGTCATTTCAAGCTAAATCAACACACTATATATAGGTTTCAAGCTAAATCATGATTTAGCTTGAAGAAGACTTTTGCACATTTGACTTTTGGAGAGCTCTAGTTCTAGAGAGAGAAACTAGAGAGAGAAAGTCTCTAAGTGATTCAAGTGATTGTACAATTTCAGATCTTATATAGAATCACGTTTATATTACATCTTGTGTGTTTTGTTCTCGATTGTTCACGGATTCCGCACGTCGAACATTCGATTCGCAATCGTATCGGAGTCAAACCGGTCCTAACAAGTGGTATCAGAGCAGGAGCTCGATTGCGTTGATCAAACAACAAGATTCGTACCAGATTACAGTGTTTTCAGATCTGAATTGCATCATTTCTTCTTCATCTACTCATTCTTTCACGTTTTCTATGGATTTTCGACAAATTGAACGGGATTTCACGGTCCGAATTGGATGATTTTTTAGTATATCGTGCGAAAACAGTTGATAAACAATCCTGCCAAGTTTCAGATTCAAATTCGTTGTCGTTTAGGAGAATTTCAAGTTTTTCTGTCCGATTTCGTAACATACAGCTTGATTTCGCTTGAACATGATGATTTGGACTTGATTTCGCTTGAACATGATGATTTGGACTTGATTTTGCTTGAACAGAACAGTTGATTTCGCTTCAGAACTGATCATTTGGGATTTCGCTTGAACAGTATAAGTGCTGATTTCGCTTCAGAACTGATCAGTTTGGGATTTCGCTTGAAACAGCTTAGATCAGATTTCGCTTGAAACAGTAATATCAGATTTCGCTTGAAACAACTTAGATCAGATTTCGCTTGAAACTGCATAGTGGTTGATTTCGCTTCAACTGAAAAAATTGGGTTTTCGCTTGAAACTGATCAAGTGATTTCGCTTGAAATTAAGATTTTGCTTGAAGAGTGATTATTTGATTTCGCTTGAAGTGGTTGGTATAGTGATTTCGCTTGAGATTGTTCAAGACTTGAGATTTCACTTGAGATCTTTATTTCGCTTGAAAAGTGAAATTTTGTGTCGAGATTATTTCACGTCAACAGTGTATCAGTCTGTTTCAGGATATTATTGTGTATACTGATTGTTTGTTTGTTTGTTTGCAGGTGATTCAAGGTTATTCAAGAATTTTTAAATCATGGCTAAAATGTTTGATGAACAGGAAAACGAGAATCTTAAAGATTTAAACGATTGGATTTCTGATTCTTGGTTTGATCAGAAGAAAAGGAAGGACGTTTGGATTAAAAGATCCGAAAATTTCTTATGCATGAAACATGAATCTTTGGAAAAGTTGGAGAGACGTTTTGATGAATTGATTGATAAGATAGAAAGATATGAGATAAAGTTTTCAACTACTGAAAAAATCTTAAAATTTGCTAATGCATTACCTCTAGAATGGGATGAATTTTTGAATGAACTAAAAAGGAATGAAAAATTCTCACAGTTTTCATTTAGAGAATTCATCAATATGCTTAGATCACATATGTTTGATAAAGAAAAAAGAAAAGAAGAGTTGATGAGTGAAATGAAAAAGGATTTAGAAAAGATAAATTTGGAAGTGATCATCGAAATGAGAAAAAGATTCTCTGTGTGTCTTGCAGCAAAAAGGGTTATGAAATATGATATTAAGAGAGGTTGTTTTATTGATGAATATGCAAACCCTCTTGATTTTGTTAAAATTTTTTGTGCAGGAACATTTAGGATGGAAACAAAGAAAGAAGCTGATGTTGAAAAGATGAATGAAAAGTGCTCAAAATGTGATAAACTTGGAGCAGACAATGCCAAATTTTTGAGTGATGTGGAGAATTTGACATTGGAAAACAAAGCTTTGAAAGATGGGAAGAAAGCTGATGATGAACAGATTCTGGAGTTGCGCTTGAACTGCGAAAAATTGAAATCTGAAAATGACAAACTTTTGAAGAATGTTGAGAGTTTGTCATTAGAAAATGAAAATTTTAAAAAATTAGAAAATGATTTCAAAAGTCAAATAAAGATTTTAGAAGATGAGAAAGATATTTTTGGTAAAGATAATCTGGAAAAACAAATTGAAATCAATTCTCATCTTGCTAAAATCATTCAGCTTGAAAAAGAAGCTGAAAAAGCTCGGATTAAAATCAAAGAGCTTGAGAATAAATTGAAAGGTTTTGTGATTTCTACTTCACATGTTTGTCCAAAACCGATCAATTTTGTTCCAATAAGTGACAATGTCACAAATTTTGACAAAGTTAAAGTCAAAATTGAAGATTGTGATGAAATATCTGATGATGAAAAAGAAAAGAAAAGAAAAATATTTTTAGATTTACAAGAAAAATTTAAAAATACTGTTTTGCAATCTACTGAAACAGGTGAATGTTCTAAACAAAAACCTGTTAAGAAGAGTGTAGAACAGAAACAAAAAGATAAAAATTTGAAATATTCTAAAATTGAAAATAAAAGCTCATCAGATAAGTCATCCAATCATTATCAAAAATCACAAAAATTTAAAAATGAAAACTCACAAAATGTTGGTAATAAGTGGTGCAGGTTTGACCACAGTGCTCAAAAGACAAATCCAGCATTGAGGAGGAGAAATGAATATAACCAAGCCAAACAATGTTATGATCTTAAGGTTTGGACAGATAGAAGTGGATGGCACGATAACAGAGTGTGTTACACTTGTGGTATTAGAGGACACATTGCTGTTAACTGCCAGAATTGGAATTATGAAACAAGAAGATGCTATAACTGCCAGATCAAAGGTCACATTGCTAGAGATTGCTCAAAGAGATCGATAGGAAGATCGAGGGTTGAATCTCAGAGAACGGTAAAGAAACCAGTCACTGTCAAGCCCAAAGAACAGAAAGTGGAAGATAAGAAAGTAAAGCTTTCACAGGGGCAGAGAGACAGACTGAGGAAGAAGAGGAAGAAGGCGAGAGAATACTTGGAGAAGATTTTGTCTTCAGGTTCACCGGTTGGTTCGAATAAAAGTTCTGATGAATCGATTCACTCGACTGCAAAGCCAAGCAAATCGAATTCTTCAGATGCAAATCTGAGGACAGAAAAGAAGAAAAAGAAGGAAGTTATTGGCGATGAATCTGGCTCGTCCAAGTCAGACAAGCCAAGAACGAGCAATGAATCTGATTCCATAAAATCAGAGGAGCCACAAGTTGAGGTAAAAAAGGAAGAGACAGTTCCATTAATGAATGATGAGAACTTTCCACCATTAAGAGCCGCAAACCTAAAATCAAAAGGTGTTGATGCTGGAAAAATGTTTAATAGCAATGTTAAACATATTTTTAGTAAGATGGTTGATGGTAAGGAAAAAGGAGTGAAAGAGTTTTATGAAGAAATTAGAAAAGCTCAAAATGCGCCTAAGGCTGGTCAGGCTTGGGTGTCAAAATCTGTTGGTTGAATTCCTGACTTGCCGGAGCTTCCAGGTTGGTAAGCGTGAAGCAGGTATCGGCATCATTCTTGAGAAATTCACAGGATGGTAACTGTGATATTTCGTCTTACATGTGGTAAATCAGGGACATTAAGTTGTACTTGATTTTCTACAAGTGTTTGTGGTGGTTGATCTTATATTGTTAAAATTTGTACAAAATGGTTAAAAGAGAACAAGATGATATGATGAACCTGAACTCATAAGAGATGGTTAAACAAACTAATTTTTCCGGAAAAACCATTCTGATTAAAACAAACTTAAGTGTTTTGAAATCATTATGGGAAAATAGTTTGTTGTAAGGGGGAGTGTTGATCGAATATGCCGAAACCCTCACGGTTGAACAAACATGATTACTTTCATCAGATTGAAAAACGGTTTTCAAACTGTTAAGATCAATGTGTTGTAAATCATGGGGGTACGTTATATTTTCTGTTTAAAGTGTATTTTTTCTGCAAATCAGAACACGATAAGCAGAAAATGGATGGCGAGACAAAGCTATCAGTGTTGGTTGTCAAATTTTCTTTAAATGGTTTTACATTTTAGGGGGAGTAATATTGTCAGAAAATACAAAAACATTTGAAAATTTGAAAAAACCAAAAACATGATAAAATTCAGAAATTGAGTTTTTGTGTAAAAAGAGGAAATGATAGTACATCAGTAGACAGTTACAGTACGCTAAAGAAATGGAAAGTTTAAATGTGTTAAACGATCTCACCGTGGATGTGTCGGTAGGTTTTTATACATTTAGTAAACTTTTTCGGGATATAAACCTAAATTCAAACACTTGCTTATTTCGTGGGGAACACTACTTGGATATATAGGTAACCCCTGAAATCTCGTTTGAAAGGTCTCATAATCTGATATACTAGGTCTTTATACTCAATGATGTCTGGGGTATTATTCCGGGACTTCTGCTGAATGGAAGTTCTGACCTAGTCCTTGGATAATACTTTCTGCAAATGCTTGAAACATAGCATTAAACCCTCAGCATGCTGATGAAACAATAAAATTGATAGTCGCTACTGTTGTAAGCAAAAAGATCCTCTAAAGGGGACATACCGTAAAGTCGAAGCTGATATCTCTCTGCGTATACGGAAGTATCGACCTGAGATCCCTCGGCCCTCGCATACCTAATTTATGTACAGATATCATTGTAGTATACTCACCTGTAAGACTGATTATTGGGATTCTGGATACGGGAGTATATTCAAGAGGTGGGACACATGAATGAGTTTAAGTTCCTAAAATATCTAATTCGTATCCTGAATCAGTTGAAATTTGTGTGAAATTTTAAGTGGATCAGTATATCGACAATCTAAGTGAATTGTTTAATGCATAATGTGATTTTAAGCTCAACGGTACTTGTGACTTGTCGGTAACTGATATGATCCTCTAACGCATACTCAAACAAAAATATTGTCTGTAAATATGTTTGTACATATTTCGTTATTGTTTTATATTTTCAGAAAATACAAAAAGATTTTGATTCTGCTTTATTTTCGACAATCGATGTCTGAGTGCTGAGTTTCAAAATCTAAGTAAGCTGATTGTGTTTCTGAAAATAAAACAAGTTCATTAAATTGAAACTTGAATTAAAATCAAAAATTTTAAAAACAGTTTGTGATATCTCCAAGGTCATTAGCTTGAACTTGGATGATTAACTGTGAGGGAGTTGGATTCTTTAATACTGCTAAATCTATACTGTTTGTTGATAGGGGGAGTGGATTAGAGAGATTGATTGAAAATTCAAAATGTTGTTACTCATAAATGTTTGAGAAATTGCAGATGATAGTCCAGACTACGATCCCGGAAGCAAAGTCTAAGGGGGAGTCTGAAGACAAGTTTGAAACAAAGAAAAGCTTGTAGATGGAAAGCTAGGTGTCGATCCCAAAGCACGGAAGCTTGATGAAAGGGGGAGCCTGAAGCTGATAGAAGAAGAGAGTGATGGATGCGTACAATGTTACAATCTAAGTGAGGATACAGAATGATCAAGACTGAAGAAGGTGTCCTAACAGAGAATAGTCACTGAAGACTTCGTCAATATCCAAGGGGGAGTCTGTTAGTGCACTATGTCTATTGACTTCGTCTTGTATCATGTAATAGGATTATCAGTGCATAAGATAATTTAGCTTGAAAGTGGTGATTTACCTTGAAAGTGTCACATGTCATTTCAAGGGAAATCATGATTTAGCTTGAAAGTGTCACATGTCATTTCAAGGGAAATCATGATTTAGCTTGAAAGTGTCACATGTCATTTCAAGGGAAATCATGATTTAGCTTGAAAGTAACATGTGTCATTTCAAGCTAAATCAACACACTATATATAGGTTTCAAGCTAAATCATGATTTAGCTTGAAGAAGACTTTTGCACATTTGACTTTTGGAGAGCTCTAGTTCTAGAGAGAGAAACTAGAGAGAGAAAGTCTCTAAGTGATTCAAGTGATTGTACAATTTCAGATCTTATATAGAATCACGTTTATATTACATCTTGTGTGTTTTGTTCTCGATTGTTCACGGATTCCGCACGTCGAACATTCGATTCGCAATCGTATCGGAGTCAAACCGGTCCTAACAAATAGGAGGCTTAGGGTATTTATTTAGAACTTTTTGCAACTTGAAGAACTAGAGAGAAGATATAGAGGGAGAAGGTGATTCAAAGACTTGTATATTGTCAAATATTCAATCGAATCATCATATTATTACGTTCTTGTGTTCGGTCCATGCAAGTGCACGGATTCCGCACGTCGCACGTATCTTTTCGAAATCCTTCGGGAGTCGTTTACGGTCCTACGACGCGTTCACAAGTGGTATCAGAGCAGGAGCTCGATTGCATGGATCAGATACGCAAGAATTCACGAGATTTCATCAGTTTCAGATTCGAATTTGCATCAGATTTGTCAAACTTCTTCTTCTACTCATCTTCTTCACTTTTTGTCACAAAAACACAAAATTAACAAGGTTTTCACGGTTAATTTGCTGAAATTTTGATATATTGTGCGAAAACCATTGCTTTACAATCATACAAATTTTCATATCAAAATTCTAAGTAGTTAGTGAGAAATCGAGATTTTTTTGGTCCGAAAAGTATGAAGTTCGCTGCTGGTTACTGTTCATCCGGATGGCCATTCGTTCGGATGACCATCCGGACATAAGTCCATTCGAAAGTTTGTGTTTAAATGTCATCCGATCAAGAAACATTACTATTTAATCCATATAATAACTCATTCGTTCGTATATTAATTCGATTATTTGACAGGTGCATGTAATCGGATGATCATCCAACACTTCAACAAAATGTCAAGCGGATAACCATCCGTTCGAGTATTCATTCGACAATCTTTAATTCCCTTCCAATCAATTAACATGAGCTGTCTATGTGATCTTGAATAGTTGTCGGCCATACATTCTTGGTCCAATCATTAAACAGACTGCATGTGCTGAAAGTTGTCAACCCAATAAAGTTTTAGTTTCTGTTAAGTCATCACGTGACATCAGGCCCAATAAATTCAGTATCTCAGTCCAATCAGGTACCTATTAGTGGAGCGGCCCATGTAATCTAAGATCAAAATTAAATCAATAGTGCATGTGAATGTTGTTGAGCTGTTTGATTATCACGTGATTAGTCTGTCATTAAAAAGAATCTTGGTCCAATAGAATTCAATTCTAGTGGATCATTAATTGGGTTATCGGCCATACCAGCATTTGATTTCATAGTATATTGGTTCATTTGAAAAAGTTATCTTGGTTCTGAGAATTACATGTGAAAACATCCATTGTATTTGACTGACATGTATTGAGGTTTGTGGGCCATGTGAAAAGAAAGAGCTCATTCGGTCGAATGAGATAAGACCCCATTTGACAAGATTAAGTTGACTTTATTCGATCAGTCATCCGAACCAAGATAGTTGACCCCATCTGATCCAAAAACCTGTTGACCCCATCCGAACCAAGATTGTTGACCCCATCCGAACCAAGATTGTTGGCCCCATCCAAACCAAGATAGTTGACACCATCCGATTAGTTGACCTCATCCGACAAGTGAATCTATCCGAACTGTTTGAATATTTGGTTCATCCGTTTGTGTCAACAATACTCATTCGGAGAATTATTGGTGTATTGGTCTATTATTACATCCGAACATCATTATTGTCATATAAAAAATTGGAACGAGTCCGCGAATCTTCGGCACGAGTCTTAGATCGATTCCGTCCGTTATATTCATAATATTCTACAGTCACACATTTCACGGACTTTCGCATATTCGGTTCATTTTAAACTGATAAAGTGTTTGTTTTGTGTGAAGGTGATAAACGAAAGGTGAAAATCAAGGTGCGGTACACGAAAGAGATGGCTGAAGAGTTTTACAACACGTTCTACAAGGCCTACACTTTAGAATCTTCCGAAACATCGACTGTCACATCGAAAAGCATTTCGAAAGCAATAACTGAAAACATTAATCATGATAATTTTTATGGAACTAACTCGAAACCACCTAAACTTGATAGTATTGAAGATTATACGTGGTGGAAAGAACGATTTATTAACTGGGCCAAAGCTTATGCGCACGAAAGCTGGTTTTGTATGGAATTTGGTTATAGTAGGCCAATTGATGATAAAAACGAAGAAATTCCACTTAAAAGATTATCAGTTGACGATAAAAAGAATTTTTTGTATGAACAACGAATGATTTCTTTAATCCAACAGTCGATTAGAGATGACATATTTGCATTGCTTAATCATGATGGGTCATCTAAATCAGTGTGGGAAGCTTTATGGGTAAACGCTGAAGGTGGGAAACAAATCAAAAAGAACAAAATAGCTTTACTTAAAAAAGAATTTGATTTGTTTGACAATATAAAAGGTGAATCTATAAGACAAATGATTGAAAGATTTTGTCACCTTAAAATTGAACACGATAGGTTTGGAATAATAAAAACCCGTGAAGAAATCATTGATAAAATCATTGAAGCGTTTCCACGAGATGATCAGTGGCAAACGTTTGTGTTTATTTTGAAAAATGATGTATTGTGTGATACTATTACTTTGGATGCTTTGATTGAAAAGAACGAGAGTCATGAACTTGAATTGCAAAAACAAAGCAAGATGAGCAGCTCGTCACATCAACAGAATGTGGGTCTTTACTACAAGAGCAGTGTACCCTCGGTGAAAGTCAGTGAATCGCCAAAGACTGCATACAATGTTGAAAATTCGAAAGACTCACAGAAAAGCTTATCAAGCTACGATCCAGGATATCATTCATCATCAACAACATCAAACTCTGAAGAATCTGAAGAAATTCTCTGCAACATTGCATTAAAGCTGAAAAATTCTCCAGCAATGAGTATTAATGCTGCTAAACAGTAAATGAGTTTTCTGGAATCATACGAAAGTCTGGTGGCTGGGAAAATTGGAAATTTTGAACTGACAAAGGAAGATTACGACCATATAGATCCGGAAGAGATGGAACTCATTGATCTGAGATGGTGTTTGGCTAGCTGCATTCGTAGAGCTTAGCGGTTCATGGAAATTACTGGCAAACAGACAATAGGTGGACCGTCAACAAAGCTGGGCTTCGACAAATCAAAAGTGACCTGCTTCAAATGTAAACAAAAGGGTCATTTTAAAAGAGAATGTAGAAACTCTACTGTTGATGAAACCGCTAATCCATTTCAAGACGACTACTATCGTAAAGCGATTTATCATAGGAGCAAAGAGGAGCCATCGAAGACGAAACAATTTGAAAACAACTATGTGAAAGAAAAGTCGAGAGCAGCAGTCATCCAAGATGATGAAGGATGCAATTGGAATGACTTTCTTCCAGAAGAAGAGTATGGATTTAACTCTACTTTAGTGGCTGAAGTGAAACTGAGTGCATTCTTAGATGTTGTGAAAGAGAAAACAAAAAAAGAGATTCTGAAAGAGAAAACATACAGAGAAAGATGTATTGTTGGTTACAGAATTGAAGAAATGGAGAGAGAATATGAAGAAGCGAAGAATTATGGAAGGTATGACAAGAAACGAGAATGTTATTTCAATAGCAAAGGTGAACCAATTGTCCATCCAAAAGAAGTGGTGTTTAACGACGTTCTTACAGTAATCCCTCTATCCGACGAGTATTATTCAAATTTCGCGAAAGATAAAGATTATGTTAAAAAGCTGGATAAAATCATCAGAGATTTCATCATAGAGAGTCTAAGATAGAGAGATGAAGAGAGGATGAAGAAGAATGTTGAACGTTTGGTGGATGAATTGAAGAAGGCTACTAACGAAGAAAAAGTGGAAGGTGAAAAAGAAGAAGAAGCAGTTGGTGAAGTAGCTGTTATTGAAGAACAATAGAACGAAGAGGATCTGAAGAACTAAGAAGAAGCTGATGAGAAGCTTGAAAGATTAGTTGAAGTAATTGATGCTGATGATGCTGCTGAGGAAAAATAGAAGAAAGAAACAGATCAGAACCAGACTGAAGAAAAGGCCAAGGTGTCAATCACTGAGATAAATACTTCAACTGATTCTGAAGTTTTAGATAAAAATGTTGAACAGTGCAAGAAATGCATGGAAACGTGCAGTGCTTGTACTAAAAAATATGAAAATTTCAGAATAAGAGATCTAGAATTCACTAAAATCGAAGAAATTTTCAAAGAAAAATGTAAAGAGATGTTAGAAAACGAAAAGGTTTTGAAAGAGAATGATGAAATGCTAACACAAAAGTGCAAGAGTTTAGAAAAAGAAAATGAGATTTTGAAAGAAAAGTGTTCAAAAATGACTGGAGAGTGTTTGCAAAAAGAAAATTCGTTTCAAGAAATGAAAAAAGAGTATGATTCAATAAAACTTGCATACCATATTACAAAGGAATCATATGAAGACGTGAATAGTCAAATGAAACTTGTTCAATCAATATTGAAACATTGTTCTGAAACATCTGATACACTTAAGCGACGGTATGAAATTAAACAACAAGTTGTAAATTCTTACATTGAAGATGTTGCTAAGCTAAAGCGTAAAATTGCTGATTTAGAACAAGATAACAACAAGTTACATAGTTATCACGCTTCATCATATGTTCTTGAACGTATTTTCAACATAAAACCGGATGATAATGATTCTGAGAAAAATAAGAAAGGAATTGGATCAGAGTATCATTTGGTTCCACCACCGTTTGAGGAAAAATTCACATTCTATGATGACGAGAAGGTGGAAAAAGCTTTCAACATGGTTGATCAATTGCCAGATAATATAGACGTAACCTATTCCAAATCTGATGATTATAGTGATTCAGAGGTAGTAGGTAAGGTCGTTGAAAGTGTTTTGAAAGAAGAGTCTGTTGAAATAGGTAAATCTGAATCACACGATGAAAATGAAGGTAGTTTTCATGAAGGTTATCTGAAAAACTCAAAATCTGAGAAAAAGGAGAATGATGATTCAAAAGGATTGGTTTATACCATGATTGGATCGGACAAATTATTCTCAGATAATGAAGTCCCGATTCAGAATGTGATTTCAGAAAAGATTGACAAAGTGTTCAAGATGATTGAAATTGAAAAATCTGAAATTTCAAAGTTTGCTAGAAAAGGTAACAAATTTTTTTATAACAAATCTAGTTTCAAGAAGAAAAACATGAAGGCTGGGTTGGGTTATAAAAAGAAACAGAATTGGAAAAGAAATGAAACGCCAAATTATCAGAAAAAGATGAATTTTGTTCACGGAACAAGTACCGAGGAAGAGAAAGAACTCCAATTTAGACGACAGTCTAATGAAGAGTTCTATGCTCAAAAGAATAAGCAACAACAACAGGCCAAAGATGTCTCAAATAGAACTTGTTTTAAATGTGATTAAACTAGACACCTTGCACATAAGTGTCCAAATCCAAAACCTGTTGATGTTGAGAAACAAAAATCTGAGGATGTGAAATAAAGGTCAACCAGGTTTGATTCAAAACAAACTTAGAGGTACAACACAAACAAGTTTGCTTCTAATCAAACTTAGAAATCAAACCCGAATAGGTTTGATTCAAGACACACCTGGAATTCTCACACACCCAGATTTAGAACAACATAAAGTTGGAAAACAACGGTTGATGCAACAAAACCAAACCAATTTTGGAAACCAAAAGTTGCTGTTCAAAATCAAAACATTCAAAATGAATCACAATTTTATAAATGGAATGTTTCAAAAGGACAAAGTTGGATTGTCAAGAAACAAACTGATGTGAGTGATAATCAAATTGAAGATGTTTTTAAGAAGAATAACAAAGATTTTCCATCCTTGAATGACTAATTTTATGTTGAAATACCTAAGGTCAAGCAGACCTGGGCTAAATTGTTCAAGTAATTGAATAGGCTGAATGTGAAGGTGCTCAAGAAAACGGATGAATGTCAGATTGAGAAAAGGAGCAGCCTGGCACGAGAGAAGGCTGCTGATCCCTGCATTTGAGTAACAGGGAGTTTGTTCATATCTGTACCTAAATAAACCATAGTAAAAACCCTAAAAACTGGAAAATTTAATAACCAAATATATGTTTTTATTTTTGTCAAAAACATTTTTTCAAAAATAGGTTGATTGAATATGCCGAAACCCTCACGGCGGAACAAACATGATTAATTTCACAAGATTGAAAAACGGTTTTCAAACTGTCAAATATCAATATGTTGTAAATCATGGGGGTATTGTTGGTACACAATGTCTATCGCCTACGTCAACAGTCTAGGTCGTGTCAGTAGCTTGTAATAGGGTTAAAGTGTAAAAGTTAATGTTATGTTGGTATGTAAGCCATTTCGCACGAAATGGATTATGTAGGCCATTTCGCACGAAATGAACTTTGCCATTTCGTATGAAATGGAACATGTCATTTCGTGCGGAATGGATTCCCTATAAATAGGGGTGTTGGGTTTTCCATTTGTAACGGTTCGGTGAAAGTTGTCACGAAGTGCTGTCAAATTCTCTGTGTGTATTAATGTCTAAAATTAATGGAAAACCAGTTTAAAGTGTATTTCTCTGCTTCTACTCACATTCTAACACCGATTCTCAATTACTAGATTGTTTCCGCCTCTCTAGTGACTTAGATTTGACTCAGACCGACTCATTTAGGTCGAATATCGATCCTACAAGTGGCATCAGAGCTAGGTTGAGTCAAATCGGCTGAATCAGTGTTTTGAATGGTTTAGAACTCTTTACTTCTACTCATTCTTGGATTTTTGAACGATTCCACGGACAAAATGGACTGAGATTTGGATATAACGTGTAAAACACCATTTTAATCAATACTTCAAAGTTACAGACCTTAATTCAGACTAAAATTGATCAAAAAGTATCAAAAACATCATTTCATGTGAACATGTATCATTTTGTGTGAAATTTGTGTCCATTCCATACGAAATGAACCATTTCGTGTGAAGGTTTACCATTTCGTATGAAAATTGTGTCCATTCCGTATGAATTTGACCATTTCGCTTGAAAATCCGATTTGTCTGATCATTTCGCACGAATTGGAACCTTGTTACTCATTCCGCACGAAATGGCATTCCAATTCATTTGAAATTGTCATTTCGCTTGAAAGTTCATTTCGTTTGAATTCATTCCGTTTGAAACAGTCCATTCCGTTTAAAGTTCATTCCGTTTGAAAATCCAAACCGTGTGGAAGTCATTTCGTTTGAAAAGTGAATTTTTCAAAAACTTAGAAAATTTTTCGAAACTGTTTTCATAGTTTAAAATGGATAACCAAGAATTTTATAACATGTTTTCCGGAGGGGGAATGACAGCATCTCAAACACCAGCAAGTATTGTTCAGAACGTAAACATGGAGAACGAGCTTGGTACAATGCAAAAGCCACCAAAATTAATGAACATTGACGAATATTCAGGGTGGTCAGAGAGGTTTAAAACCTGGGTACAGGCAAATCATTTTGAGTGTTGGATGAAAATTGAGTCAAAGTATGTACCTCCAACGAATGGAGCGGGTATTGAGAAAACACTTAATCAGTTAACTCCGGTTGAACAAGATAGTTTTAAAGCCGAAAAGAAAATGATGAGTATCCTGCAATTCACTAAAAGTCAAGTTTCTTGGAAGTGTTTCGATGATAAAGAGCAAGACGGCATTGCTGAAAAAGGAATTTGATATTTTTACTACTATCAAGGGTGAGTCAACAAAAGAGTTGATCGAGAGATATTGTCATTTGGTTATAGAAATGAAGCGTTTGAGCATTACCAAAACAGATGAAGAATGGGTTGACAAGCTGGCAGATGCTTTACCGTATGATGAATGGGGCACATATTTGTTGGTTTTGAAAAATAACTTGGAGTATGTTTGTTTCAATCTTAGCATGTTTATCGAGAAAATTGAATCGCATGAGCTTGAACTTAAAAAGATCAGAAAAATGAAATCTGCTATTGTACAACAAGATGTTCAGTTGTACTACAAAGGAAGCTCATCAGCAACATATACCCCAAGTCCAAAAATTCAGACAGCATTTAGTGCTGATTCTACATCAGGAGGTTCTCAAAGCACATCAAGCAACAGTCATTCACCGTTTACAAGTTTCGAACCAAATCCTAAGGTTCAAGAACAAGTGTCTCCTCAAAGTTCATCAAGTTCAAATAATCAGAGTTACATTTCTGGGATACAGTGCAATATTGCTGTAAACATAAAAAATGGTCAAGATTTTACAGAAGCAGCTGCAAAGCAACATATCGCACTATTAGCTTCCGTTCTTGAATCATATGAGAGTCTAGTTGCTGGAAGGATCGGTAATCCAGACATGACAAAGGAGGATTACGATCAAATTGATCCTGAAGAATTAGAGCTTATTGATATCAAATGGGGAATGGCGAGCTTAGTGAGGAGAGCACAAAGGTTTATGGAAATAACCGGACGAAACAGTCTCGCAGGACCTGATTGTAAGCTTGGATTTGACAAAGGAAAGGTTACATGCTTCAAATGCAAGAAAAGGGGCATTTCAAACGCGAGTGCCAAATAAGGAAGTGAACAACCATCAGAATCCATTCACAAATCTACTATCGACAAGCAATTTATCACAAAAATAGTCAACAACCTTTCAACCCAAGACCTCAAATTGAAAACAAAGCAGAAAAGGCTCTTTTGGTTAATCAGGATGATGAGAAGATGCCGGAAGGGTTTAGTTAGGATAAATATATTCCTGGTGAGGGTCTTGCTATGATGGCGGAGATTATTGAAGAGCCAGAATGTGTTGTTGAAGCTGAGGAAGTCGGAGAAGTGATGAGTGAAGAGAGTCTGGCAGAGGTTGAAGAGGCAGCAGCATAAGTTTATTATTATCAATCAGAACAGGAGATTATTGCTAATTCTTTTAAATCCATAATGCCTCCTAACATGTTTGATTCTTTTGCAGGTTTCTTCAGCGAGCCAACTACAGGTTTTTGTCCTCAATATGACATCGAAACAGCTCCGGTTGAAGAAATCATAGATGTTTCTAAAGAAATAAATGAAGAAACTCTGAAGGAGATAGCTGACAAGGCGCTGATGGTCAAGCTGAAAGAGGTAGACAAAACTCAAGAGTCAGTGTCTGTTGAAACGGAGTCTGTCAAAACGGAGTATGTCAAAATGAAGTCTGTCGAAACGGGGTCTATCAAAATGGAGTTTGTCGAAACAGAGTCAATCAAAAAGGAGTCAGTCGAAAAGGAGTCCGAGTTCAAATCAGAAAATCTGGATATCAAATCAGGAGAAAAATCAGAGTCTGAGTCTGACGGGTTTGGTAAACCAGAAATTAAAACCGATAAAGAAGAAAAGGTTTTTGAAAAGATTGATCCAATTTCTGAAACACCATGCAAAAACTGTTTAAAACCCTGCATGGATTGTCCTTAAAAAGACAAACAGTTTCAAGATTTGAAGAAATATACTGATAACGTAAAATTTGATCTTAATGATGTGAAAGAAGCTTATGACACTTTATCACATTCAATCAAAATGATTCAAAAGGAAAGTATAGAAAATGATAAAGCTACTAAGTTGTTGAAAGAAACTGTCATGGAAAAGCAGATGGAGATTAACATTCATCTAGACACAATCGCATCTTTGAAAAAGGAACTTGAATTTATGCGTATTGAAAAAGAAAGAGTTGATAAGAAATTGATTAGTTATATTGCTTCATCTTATGTGATTGATAAAATTGTTCCTCAACTACCTGATGTTAAACCTACTTTAAACAATGTTCCACCCCCAATGTGGAATCATTATACACAGAAATATCCAGATGGGGTGGAAAGAGCTTTAAATCTCAAGTTGAGAACTGTAGAAAATGAGTTACCGACAACGAGTCACAAGTGATTAAAACTGTTGTTGATCAAGTGTTGGATGAAGAAAGTGATAACTCTGATTTCGGAACGGTTAAAACTCATTTGGAGAATTCCAATTCTGATTCTGAAGATGATGGAAATTTTCTAGACAAATTCATCCCAAAATCAGATAAAGTTGTGGATGACGATTCGATCATTGTGGTTTACACAATGACCGGAACTGACAAACTCTATACTGATTTTGAGTATCCAATTCAGAATGCAAAATTGGAAAATGTTGAAAAGTGTTCAAACTTGTGGAAATTGACATTTCAGAGGTTAACAACAATGCATTTCTATCAAAACCGAAAAAAATCCTTTTTGAAACAACAACCAAACAACCCGGGAAAGAAAGAATGGGTGGGAAACAATGGTTATAACAAAAGACATGGTAACAATTTCAAAAAGAAAGGTGTCGGTTTTGAGAAGAAAATGGCTAAAAAGGAGGATAAGCCAAAAGAAAAGTTGAGTGATGTATTTGTTGTAGGAAAGAACACAGTTGCTGAAAAGGATTATATCTTTAGTCAGAAAGCAATTGACGATTTCAATGCAGCGAAAAAGTTGAAAGATGAGACCAACAGATCCACTTTTGTCGAATCTGACAAAGAATCTGTTATCGTTGCAATGAAATTGGTCACATGGCCAAATAGTGTGTTAAGAGGATTGAATAACCAGTTTTCCAGAAACCCAAACCTAAAACTTCAAATGATGTTAAGGGTAAAACAGTGATGGTTTCCCCCGTGCGTATTCTGAAACGCGGTGAATCTTTGAAGTCAGAGGACAAGCCAAAATCAACCTTTGAGATTGGTGAATCTTCAAAATCTTCAAAGACTTCAAAGGTTTATCCTAAAACGAAGATTTTTCAAAATCAATCATGGGTGGAGAAACCTAAACAATCGTTTGAAGAAAAGAAAATGGAAAAGGTTTTAAAATCTGAGCCAATAGTTGTTGTAACTAACAATGAAAATCTTGAGTTTGAATTGGACAAATTGATTGAGGAATTTCCACCAATCAAGGAGGCAGATCTAAAATCAAAGTCAAAACCTGTTGTTCCAAACGTTGTCTTCAACATTCCAAAAGTTGACGTAGCTTATGATCTTGTATTTGGTAGTGTTCCAAATGTGAAGAAATCTTGGGCATCGTTGTTTGAGTAAATGTCTTTGATGTATGCAGGGGCTTCCGAGGTCGATCATCTCCAAGTGGATCATGGATAGCGGCGCCTCGAGGCATATGACTGGGATGTTAGCACTACTCTATGATGTCAAATTAATTAATGGAGGATATGTTGGATTTACGGGAACTCAGGGAGGAAGAATCGTTGGTGAAGGAATTCTTACCAATGGAGTTGTAATGTTTGATAAAGTGAACTATATCGTTGAACTTGAAAACAATATGTTGAGCATATCACAGATTTGTGACAAGTCGTTCACAGTTCATTTCACAAAAAATGAGTGTTTGATCATTAAACCAGATTTTAAAATTCCAGAAGATATGGTGTTGATGCGAGCTCCTCGTGAAAACGATTTGTATGTCCTAGACATGAGCGTCGCAACAACATCAGAAAAAAAGAAACAATGTTTTGTAACTAAAACAAAAGCTACTGAAAAAGAATCAAGAATGTGGCATCGTAAGATGGGTCACATTCATGTGAGAAAAATGAATTTCTTAGTTCACAATGATCTTGTGTAACAACTCTCATCAAAAGTCATATTTATTAAATTAATTTGACCAATAGGAAACCCTAATTTAGACACCCAAGTGATTCTGCACAAACCCTAAAAAATTTCAGAACAATCAGAATCAGGATCAGGGCCCCTAAAAACTCAGGGGGGGGGGGGGTAAAACCTAGTTAACGATTATCTAATTTACTCGCTGTCAAAATTCTAAATTCAGAAACTGTCAAGTCAGCGAAGCTAGTCCCAACCGTGGCTAGTCTATAAAATATAGGTAACCCTTACGGACCGTAAGGGTTATTTGTTACGGTCCGTAAGGGGTGGCAAAATTCGGGTATAAATAGCAGACATTGGTACTTGAAATTTGGCGTATGTTCGACGAAGAAATTCGTTTCAGGCATCGAATTACTTTCTGTTTACCACAATTAACACACACTAATCACGAAGTGCTGCCGCAATCAGGGTAATAACTCGATCGCTATTACGATTCAACGTCCGATCGATTATAACTATCCAACGATTGTTTAAGTGCCGCTCAAATTGAGTTAATACTTTGTTAATTCATCGTGATTTCGACTTGAATGTTTGAGTGATGTTCGAAATTGGACTATACTCTGTCATTCGTTGTGAATCCGCTGAATTGTTAAGTATTGCACTTATAAATTGTTGTGAGGGTTTAATCTCGTGAATTGTCGTAACTGCTGTATTAGTTACTAACCTGTTTGTGTGTGTGCATTATTATTTAAATTAGGTTAATCAAGGCTAATCAGTAGGCTTATACTCTGCTCGTTAAATCTACAATGTGAGTTATTCTCTTTTTATCAAATTACTTTCAAAATCATGTTTATTTTCAAAGGTTATAATTACAGTGATTAAGTTTATGTAATCACCAAATTACAGCCGGTATGTGGGGTATTGTGCACATTACTACAGTTGTTGTCACGTTAGGTGGGCGAACCTAATTAGTGATATTCGTCATTCATTGGGGCAGCCAATGGTGATATGACCACAGTCACCGAAATGAGTTGAGTGACAAATACTGTGGGTAGTTGGTTTGATATCAGAAACATTGTAATCTCTCTTAATACTGTGAATTATAACAAACGAGTCGTTTTAGTAAAACTGAATGATTCACTCAGTATTTCCCTGCTGACAAAACCTTTTTTAAACATGTTTCGGGTGATCTGTTGTGAGCACAGGAAAAGTGCCGTGGAGCCCTACAAGCTTAGAAAAGTGGCTCAATGTAAATAAATAAAGAAACATGTTTTGAGAAATAAAGATTTCCCAGTGAAATCACTTTATTGTAAATTATGGGATGTATCCCTATATTATATATAAACGGGCAGTTTTAATATTAATCGATCCTGTTTAAAAAGACTTCCGCTGTCACTTAATTAGATACCATCGGATTTCCTGCCTCGCGGCTCTGGACCGGGTCAAACCGGGGCCGAGGGTCGTGACAGGAAAAGGTGGTACCAGAGCCACTGATGTAAGCTTACTATTGATTTTAGCCTATTAAATTAATTGAGAAATTTAATTGCTATTCTGTGAAAACATGTTTTATTAACTGATTAATTGTTGAGTTACAGTATGGGTAAACAAAAGATTTCTGCTATCTACCACAAATTAGATACTGCACCCACAGAAAAAGGAACCTCTTCCTCCAAACAACCAGCAGATCTGGAAGAAGGGATTTTTGTCCGTAAAGCAAATTATGAAAATCCTCTTACCCAAGATAAAAGAAATTTGATTCTTAGAAAGGGACAGGAGAAAATAAAGAAACCCCAAGTCAAGAAAGTGAGGTTTAATTCAGAAATCAAGGAATTAGGAAATAGGTCACCTTGGGAAGATAAATTAGATGAAAAATGGGTAAACCTTTATATGCTAGCTACCGTAGCAGAGAATGCAAACCTCTAAACTATTAATAAGCCAGGTCTAATAGAAAATTAATCTCCAGTAAATAAATAAAGTATAGTGTGTTCTCTTTCCTGTAGTCTTTTGTACCAATCCGTATGCAATAAAACTTTAATGTTTATTTGTAAAACTTTGTTCCGAAGTTTTAACTTAGCATTTTTGTGCATTTTGCATATATGTTATCCAGCATGAGTGAGATATCGGAAGCATTTCAGAATCTCAACCTCTATCCAGTACCAATTGAAGTCTCCCACGACTTTACTGGTTATATTGTTGACATAGAGGAACCTCTGGAATTCCAAGCTCCACCGCCGGAAAAAGCAAAACTTAAAAAGAAAAGAAGATATGTAGGATGGAGGAAAGTATGCAGGAGAAAGCCAGCCACTAGGAAACTCTCCAAAATAGAAAACCCTATAGACAAAGGAAAAAGAATCGAAATCGGAGAAAGTTCTAAACCAGCAGAGATAGAAATCCAGAAAGATTTTAAACAAAAAGGAATAGAAATTGGAGAGAGTTCTAGACAATCTGAAGAAATCACATTTCAAGACGAAATAGACCGTCTACTGGCAAATTGTGATGTCATTAGTCCTATCCATAATAATCTATATCCTTACATAGAAACCCAACTTCCTGTAAATCTGGAACCAGCTATTCCAGACCCACTGATCCACACTCGACCATTAGGCCAAATGGAAGAATGGAGGACAAATGACTGGCAATTCGAAAATATCATCAACAGCCCTTATTCTTTCCTTCCACAGTTTGATCCAGAACCTATCCCCAATCCTCCAATGAGCAACGAAAACTTAGCCGAACTCCGTCAGTTCGGTGAAGAGCTGATAGGTACAGGGAATAGGATCCGGGAAATGGGGGAACAAATTTCCTGGAAATACGACGAAAGGGAGCGTCGCTACTAAACTGTCAGTTGACCAAAGAATAGTGGGATTGGGAAGAATGTCTGTATAATAATAATAATAATAATAATAATAATAATAATAATAATAATAATAATAGTAAAATATAAATCTGTAAAATGGGAAATAAAACATTGTAAGATAAACAATGTGTATGGATGCCTATATAATATATAAAGCAAAATAGAAGTCGAAACATCGACAATTTTGGATACATATATCTATGTTGTAAGATTTTATGTGCTTCTGTGTAATTGTTTTATTTACAATCATTTGATACTAATAGTTATATTTATAATAATTATCAGATGGAAAACGCTAGTAATGAACCAGTTAATGAAGGGAATCAATCTGAACAAAATCAGGAAAACCAGTATATGACTAGACAAGATATTGAAAATATTGTTGCTCAAGGGATAGCTAATGCTATTCCAGCATTCGTTGCTGCTATAAAGAAACCTGTTGATCCACAACAAATCATTCCTAGTAAACGTACTCAAGAAGACAATTTTAGTCATAGTATAAATGGAGGCGGCAATCATGACGATAATAATCCACGACAGGCTCCACCTCCTAAGAAAATGAAAGCCGCAACACATGGTTGCACTTTCAAAGAATTTCTTGCTTGCAGACCTGCTGAATTTGCAGGAAACGAAGGAGCAACTGCAGTACTGCGTTGGTTAGAGAAAACCGAAGCAGTAATTGCAATAAGTAAGTGTTCCGAAGAAGATCAGGTCATGTACGCGTCAAATCTTTTCAAAGAAGGGGCACTAGAATGGTGGAACACGGTGCTACAAGCAAAAGGAAAAAGGATGGCTTATGCTATGAACTGGGAAGAATTTAAAATTCTTGTAGAAAGAAAATATTGTCCTGAATATGAAAAGGAACAAATGGCAAATAAGTTCCTAAATCATCGTATGGTAGGCGTAGAGTGTCGCGGTTATACTTCGACATTCTTTGAATATGCTAGAGTGGTACCAACACTGGCTTCGCCAGAACCGGTACTCATTTCTCGTTACATTTGGGGACTGATTAGTGAAATCCGTAACATCGTTAAAGCTGCGAGACCTCGCACTATTGACGATGCTGTGGAACTAGCTAATACCCTAACTGATGAACTAGTACGCACAAGAGAAGAAGATCGAAAGAAGGAATTGGCTCAAAGGATTATCCAAGGATTTCGTGTGGGTAATGATAATAATAAGTTCAAGAAAAGAGGAAGAAGACAATCTGCACAACCGCCTTTTTGCAAAAATTGCAAAAAGAACCATTTTGGAAAATGCAATGTAGTCTGCAACTTCTGCAAAATGGCAGGACATCGTGAAGAAAATTGCAAAAAGAAAACTATAGTCTGCTATAACTGTGGAGAAACAGGACATTACAAAACATAATGTCCTAAATTAATTAAAACCGCAGACAATAAAGGCAAACCAGCTGATGGAACAACAAAGAAAAATGCCCGAGCATTTCAGCTAACCACTCAAGAAGCTGAACTAATCCCTGACGTCATAGCTGGTACATTCTTAGTCCACGACGTTTGTGCAAAAGTGTTATTTGACTCTGGTGCAAACCAAAGTTTTATCAATACTTCATTTTGCCAAGCCCTTAACTTACCCTTAACCACCCTTAGGCAAATTTTTACAGTCGAAATGGCAGACGGGAATTCTGTTAACATAAATAAGGTTTTGCAAGAAGGAAAGATAGAACTATTAGGCCATAAGTTTTCTGCAAACCTGTTACCTATGAAATTAGCCGAATTCGATGTTGTGTTAGGAATGGATTGGTTAATAGCCAACCATGCTCGAATTCTCTGTGATAAGAATTCCATAGAAATTCAGGCACCTACCGGAGAAGTAATTAGGATTACAGGTGATAAACCACGTGAGCCTATGAAGTTCATATCAGTAATGAAAATTGATAATTATGAACGAAAACAAGGAATAGTATATATGATTTCAGTAATCATTAGCACTAAGGATAAAGAACTTAAGGAAATTCCTGTAGTTTCAGAATACCCAGACATCTTTCCAGAAGAATTACCTGGGTTACCACCTGATAGAGAGGTAGAGTTTAGAATTCATCTAATTCCGGGTACTACACCAATAGCTAAGGCACCTTATCGATTAGCACCCACCGAAATGCTAGAATTGAAAAAGCAGTTAGATGAATTACTAAGTAAAGGTTTCATACAACCTAGTTCATCCCCTTGGGGAGCACCAGTGTTGTTTGTGAAAAAGAAAGATGGATCGATGAGAATGTGTATCGATTATAGAGAATTGAATAAAGTTACAATTAAGAATCGATACCCATTACCTAGGATTGACGATCTTTTTGATCAACTTCAAGGCGCTAGGTATTTTTCTAAGATAGATTTAAGATCCGGATATCACCAGTTAAAAGTACAAGAAGAAGACATACCTAAAACTGCTTTCAGAACTAGGTATGGCCATTATGAGTTTACAGTCATGCCCTTTGGACTAACAAATGCCCCAACAGCATTTATGGACATGATGAATCGGATCTGTAAACCATACTTGGATAAATTTGTAATCGTATTCATCGACGATATACTTATTTATTCCAAAAGTCAGGAAGAACATTGTGAACACTTGCATGCACTCTTAACCTTGTTAAGAAAAGAAAAGCTTTATGCCCAATTCTCAAAGTGTGAATTTTGGTTAAAGGAAGTGCAATTCCTAGGACATATGGTGAATCACGAAGGCATTCATGTAGATCCTGCTAAAATAGAAGCCATTACTAAATGGAAGGTCCCACAAACAGCTATGGAAATTAGAAGTTTTATAGGTTTAGCTGGGTATTATAGACGGTTTATTAAGGTTTTTTTCCAAGATAGCCGTACCATTAACTAAGTTAACCTGTAAAGCCACTAAGTTTGAATGGGGACATAAGCAAGAAGAAGCTTTTAAGATTTTAAAGCACCGATTGACGAATGCTACAATTTTAGCATTACCCGAAGGAACAGAAGATTTTGAAGTATATTGTGATGCTTCAAAATTAGGATTCGGATGTGTGTTGATGCAACGCAAGAAGGTAATTGCGTATGCCTCCCGGCAGTTGAAAAAGCACGAGGAGAATTATACGACTCATGACTTAGAATTATGAGCCGTAATTTTTGCCTTGAAAATTTGGAGACATTATCTGTATGGAAGTAAGTTTACTGTTTATACAGATCATAAAAGTTTAAGATATATATTTGGGCAGAAAGAGTTAAATATGAGGCAAAGAAGATGGATGGAAGTTCTAAGTGATTACGACTGTGATATTCAATATCACGAAGGAAAGGCAAACGTAGTTGCAGATGCCTTAAGTCGTAAGTATCAGGAAAAACAAAAGCGAGTCCGTGCTCTTAGATTAAATCTACAAGTAGATTTAATGGAACAATTAAAGGAAGTTCAGGAAACAGCAATCAAGGACGATGCTGAAGGAATGAAAGGTTATATAAAAGAACTAAAGCAAGGAAATGATGGAATTTGGAGATTCCACAAGAAACGAATTTGGGTACCTAAGCAAGGAGAATTAAGAAATAAGATTTTAGAAGAAGCCCATAAATCTCGGTATACTATGCACCCTGGAAACAATAAGATGTACCAAGATTTAAGAAAGAATTTTTGGTGGATAGGCATGAAGAAAGATATAGCAAAATATGTTTCTAAGTGTCTTACTTGTTCACAAGTTAAGGCAGAACACCAGAAACCTTCAGGACTACTACAACAATTGGAAATGTCTGTATGGAAATGGGAACTTATAACAATGGATTTTGTTACTAAGTTGCCTAAAACAAGAAAAGGTAATGATGCGATTTGGGTAATTGTGGATCGATTAACCAAATCAGCTCATTTTCTACCAATGAAGGAAACCTTTAGCATGGAAAGGCTAGCCAAGTTGTACGTAGATGAAGTAGTATCTTTACATGGAGTCCCACTCTCCATTGTATCAGATAGAGATAGTCGTTTCACTTCTCATTTCTGGAAAAGTTTCCAGCAAGCTATGGGAACTCGACTAAATCTAAGTACTACATATCATCCTCAAACAGACGGACAAAGTGAAAGGACAATACAAACCCTGGAAGACATGCTCCGAGCATGTGTGATTGATTTTGGTGGTAATTGGGATAATCACCTACCCTTAATTGAATTCTCCTATAATAATAGTTACCATTCAAGCATTGAAACTGCTCCATTTGAAGCACTATATGGACGTAAGTGCAGAACTCCAGTTTGTTGGGCAGAAATAGGAGAAAGTCAATTATCAGGTCCAGAAATTGTGCAAGAAACTACTGACAAGATAACTCAGATCAAGGAAAGACTGAAAACAGCTCGAGATCACCAGAAGAGCTATGCAGATAATCGCCTCAAGCCGTTAGAATTTCAAGTCGGCGATAAAGTACTATTAAAAGTTTCTCCTTGGAAAGGAGTAGTTAGATTCGGTAAGAAAGGAAAGCTAAGTCCCATGTACGTAGGACCATTTTCAGTGATCCAACGTATAGGACCAGTTGCTTATCGTTTACAACTACCAGAAGAATTAGCAGGAGTACATGATGTATTTCGTGTATCCAATCTTAAGAAATGTTTATCAGATGAATCACTGGTAGTACCTCTTCAAGATATAGAGGTAAACGAAAAACTGAAATTTGTTGAGAAACCTCTTCAAATTGAGGATCGAAAGATCAAGTTTCTCAAACATAAACGACTAGTTTTAGTCAAAGTTAAATGGGATTCAAAAAGAGGAGCTGAATACACTTGGGAGCTGGAATCAGAAATGAAGAGAAAGTATCCTCATTTATTCCAGTAAATCTCGAGGACGAGATTTTTATTAAGGTGGGGAGAATGTAACAACTCTCATCAAAAGTCATATTTATTAAATTAATTTGACCAATAGGAAACCCTAATTGAGACACCCAAGTGATTCTGCACAAACCCTAAAAAATTTCAGAATAATCAGAATCAGGATCAGGGCCCCTAAAAACTCAGGGGGGGGGGGGTAAAACCTAGTTAACGATTATCTAATTTACTCGTTGTCAAAATTCTAAATTCAGAAACTGTCAAGTCAGCGAAGCTAGTCCCAACCGTGGCTAGTCTATAAAATATAGGTAACCCTTACGGACCGTAAGGGTTATTTGTTACGGTCCGTAAGGGGTGGCAAAATTCGGGTATAAATAGCAGACATTGGTACTTGAAATTTGGCGTATCTTCGACGAAGAAATTCGTTTCAAGCATCAAATTACTTTCTGTTTACCACAATTAACACACACTAATCACGAAGTGCTGCCGCAATCAGGGTAATAACTCGATCGCTATTACGATTCAACGTCCGATCGATTATAACTATCCAACGATTGTTTAAGTGCCGCTCAAATTGAGTTAATACTTTGTTAATTCATCGTGATTTCGACTTGAATGTTTGAGTGCTGTTCGAAATCGGACTATACTCTGTCATTCGTTGTGAATCCGCTGAATTGTTAAGTATTGCACTTATAAATTGTTGTGAGGGTTTAATCTCGTGAATTGTCGTAACTGCTGTATTAGTTACTAACCTGTTTGTATGTGTGCATTATTATTTAAATTAGGTTAATCAAGGCTAATCAGTAGGCTTATACTCTGCTCGTTAAATCTACAATGTGAGTCATTCTCTTTTTATCAAATTACTTTCAAAATCATGTTTATTTTCAAAGGTTATAATTACAGTGATTAAGTTTATGTAATCACCAAATTACAGCCGGTATGTGGGGTATTGTGCACATTACTACAGTTGTTGTCACGTTAGGTGGGCGAACCTAATTAGTGATATTCATCATTCATTGGGGCAGCCAATGGTGATATGACCACAGTCACCGAAATGAGTCGAGTGACAAATACTGTGGGTAGTTGGTTTGATATCAGAAACATTGTAATCTCTCTTAATACTGTGAATTATAACAAACGAGTCGTTTTAGTAAAACTGAATGATTCACTCAGTATTTCCCTGCTGACAAAACCTTTTTCAAACATGTTTCAGGTGATCTGTTGTGAGCACAGGAAAAGTGCCGTGGAGCCCTACAAGCTTAGAAAAGTGGCTCAATATAAATAAATAAAGAAACATGTTTTGAGAAATAAAGATTTCCCAGTGAAATCACTTTATTGTAAATTATGGGATTTATCCCTATATTATATATAAACGGGCGGTTTTAATATTAATCGATCCTGTTTAAAAAGACTTCCGCTGTCACTTAATTAGATACCATCGGATTTCCTGCCTCGCGGCTCTGGACCGGGTCAAACTGGGGCCGAGGGCCGTGACATCTTGTTGAAGGTGTTAATTTGAAAAATTTCCATCTAATGATGATTGTGTAGAATGCAAAAAGGGGAAGCAAATAAAGAAGTCACACCCAAAGAAGCTCTTGAACTCCATCAGACTACCGCTCGAACGACTCCATATGGATCGGTTCGGACCGGTAAATGTAAAGAGCGTAAGTGGAGATCTGTATTGTCTTTTGGTGACTGACGACTTTTCAAGATTTTCATGGGTGATGTGTCTCGAAAGAAAAGATGAAACGTTTGATTCGTTGATGATTTTGTTCAAAAAGATGGAGACGCTGTACAAACTGTCGATCAGAAGAATTCGAAGCGACAATGGAACGGAGTTTAAAAACAATCGTATGCTCGAGTTTTGCAATGACAAAGGCATTCTTCATGAATTCAGTGCACCGTATACTCCACAACAAAACGGTGTCGCAGAACGAAAGAATCGCACACTGATCGAAACAGCTCGAACTATGTTAGCCGATTCCAAATTGTCGATATTCTTTTGGAGTGAAGCAGTTGCTGCAGCATGTTATACGCTAAATCGTGTTCTTACAGTAAAGAAGTACAAGAAAACCTGCTTCGAATTACTTCATCGCTATAAACCAAATCTGAAATTCTTAGAACCTTTTGGATCACCTTGCACATTTATTGATCCAGATGGTAAATTTGGTGCAAAAGTTAACGAAGGTTTTTTTGTAGGTTATGCAAGTCCACTGAAGAGAGTGCTTGTTCCATGCTTAGGGAAGATTATACAGGTTCAGCATGTTGATTGCCAGAAGTTTACTACTCCGGAACAACTTCCCGGAAACAGATTGATGTTTGACTACGACAAACTCTAGGAGTCATTCCAGTTGCCGACTGAGCCAAGTGAGGAGGAACTAGTATTACTATACCAACATCAGCACTCTATGTCACAAGAACAAGTGCCAAGACCGTTGGTAGTTTCTCAGCCCACCGTGGGTGCAAATGATCACGAGGCCGGTCCAAGTGGAACGACACACGAACCCCCAGAAGAACCAGCTCCAACATTTGATCAATCTAACGACTCAGAATCGGAACCCGGTCTGATTTTTTACGAGGAACCAAATGTTGCAACTTCAGAAGCTGTGGATCACACGGGTGATCAGGATATCACAAACCTGCAATCGGAAGTGAGCGTGCCAGACATAGTCATACCGAGAACTTTGTCTTATCATCCTTCAGAACAAATCATTGGAGATCTTCAAAGTGGAGTGAAAACGCGCGATCAAATCAACAAAGGACTTACATGTTTTTATACATCAATCGCTCCTTTACAAGTAGACTTCTCATTGAAATGTTTTATATCGCAGGTAGAACCAAGAACATATAAAGAAGCATTGACTGAAGAAAACTGGGTAAATGCAATGCAGGAGGAGCTACTGCAGTTTGAGAAACTTGGAGTGTGGAGGTTGGTGGATCTCCCAGAAGATCAAAAGTTGATCAAGACCAAGTGGGTCTTCAAGTGTAAGCGGGACGATAGAGGGGTCATTGTAAGGAATAAAGCACGTTTGGTAGTCCAAGGTTTTAGTCAGCAAGAAGGCATCGATTTTACAGAAGTGTATACGCCTGTTGCTCGACTCGAGGCAATTAGAATCTTCCTGGCATTCACATCTTGGAAAGGATTCAAGGTTTACCAATTGGATGTTAGATCTGCATTCCTTTACGGAAAGATCAAAGAAGAAGTGTACGTCGGACAACCGTCGGGTTTCACCGATCCAGTGCACAAAGACAAAGTCTATCTACTCGACAAAGCTCTTTACGGATTACACCAGGCCCCGAGAGCCTGGTACGAGACGCTTTCCCAATATCTACTGGCCAACGGGTTCATCAGAGGGACTGTTGATAGCACTTTGTTTACAAAAGAGGTTGCAGTGCATCTACTCATCGTGCAGATTTACGTTGATGACATAATCTTTGGATCGACGAACGATGAATTGTGCAAAGAGTTCGAGAAGGTTATGAAGAAAAAGTTTGAAATGAGTTCGATGGGGGAAATGAAGTTCTTGCTAGGGCTTCAGGTTGACCAAATGCCCGAAGGTATCTTCATACACCAGACAAAATACGTGAATGATGTGCTTGACAAGTTCAATATGTCTGAATCATCTCCAATCTCAACCCCCTGGCTCAAAATCATGGTATATGTCCGGATGAAAGCGGTGAAAAACTGGATGAGACACACTATCGGTCGATCATTGGTTCATTAATGTATCTGACTGCGTCACTCCCAGACACCATGTATCCAACTTGCCTCTGCGCCCGATATCAGTCAAGCCCGAGACAGTCACACTTGACAATTGTGAAGAGAATTTTACGGTATCTTAAAGGTTGCCCAAGCACCGGCTTGTGGTATCCTAAATCTGGTGACTTTTCTCTTACTGGTTATGCTGATTCTGACTTCGGGAGCTGTAAGCTTAATGCAAAGTCCACAACTGCTGGCTGTCAGTTCTTCAGAACTCGACTTGTTACTTGTCAATGCAAGAAACAAACCACAGTCGCTCTCTCAGCCTGTGAGGCTGAATACGTTTCAGCTTCCAGCTGTTGCTCTCAGATCCTCTGGATCCAGCAACAGATGAGGGACTATGGTTTGCAGTTCTTGGATACGCCAATCTTTGTGGACAATGAGGCAGCAATAAATATAACTAAAAATCTGGTTCATCACTCTAAAACGAAACATATTGAGATTCGACATCATTTCATCCGTGATTGCTACGAGAAGAAATTGATTCGAATTGATCATATACACACCGATGATCAGAGAGCTGATTTTTACACAAAACCCTTTGATAAAACTAGATTTAACTATCTTTTAAAATTGAACGGGTTGAAAATTTTGTTTTCTGGGAGGGTTGTTGAGTGTGAAGCCGAGGAGGATGGCGATCAGAAGTGATATGCGTCTTGTTGTCAAGTTTCTGTACAGTTTATTTTCTGTTTTTGATAAAACCAAAAACACAAAAATATGTTTTTGATTTTAAGGGGAGAAAGTTTACAGAAAATACAAAAACATGATAAAATTTGAAAATACAAAAACATGATAAAATTTCAAAAATCCAAAAACAGTGAAAAAAGCAAAAAGAGTTTGTGTAAAAAGGGGAAATGATAGTACATCAGCTAGACAGTTGCAGTACGCTAAAGAAATGTATAGTTTAAAAAGTGTTAAGCAGTCTCGCTGATGATGTGCCGATAGGTTTTTACACATTTAGTAAGTTTGTTCGGGATATAAACCTAAATCATTTCTTGGTTTTACGTGGGGAACATCTCTTGGATATATAGGTAACCCCTGAAATCTTGTTTGAAAGGCTCTATTTCTGACATACTAGGTCTTTGTACGTCTTGATATCTGGGGTATTATACCAGGACTTCTGATTTTGCGGGAGCAATAGCCTAGTCCTCGTATAATACTTTGCACTGCTTTAAATCTTAAAGCCCGCCCTCAGCATAAAAAATGATGAAACATTGAAAAATGATAATCATGTGCTGTTGAAAAGAAGATTCCCAAGGGGGACCCACCTAAAAGTCGAGTCATCATCTCTCTGATTTTGCGGAAGCAATAGCCTGAGCTCTCATGGCCTCGCGTTAACCCAATTACAGATATCATTAGTGTGAACTCACCTGTAAGACTGAATATAGTAGTCTGGATACGGGAGTAAATTCTGAGGTGGTACACGCGCATAAGTTAAGCCTTAAAACACTAATTCGTATCCTGAACAGATTGAAATTTGTGTAAAAATTTAAATTGGATCAGTATATCAGCAATCACTGTGAATTGTTTAATGCTTAGTATGAAATCAAAGCTTAACGGTACTTGTAGCTTGTCAGCAGCTGATATGATCCCCTAACACGCTCAACAAAAATATGTGTGTACAGTTTATTGTTTATCAAAATCCAAAAAGATTTCCTGTTTGTATAGCAAAATATTATAAAATCCAAAAAGATTTGATTTTCATCTTATTTTTTACAACGGGCGTTGGGGATCTGATGATCAAAGTCTCAAAGTGCTAAACAAGTTGGATCATGAGGGTTAGATAAGCAAAAGTTTATGAAAAGGTGTTGGTAATTGCTCGAAAAGTTTAAAAGTTCATTAATTTGAACTTAAATATGTTTCAAAAAGTCAGCAAGTTCATAAATTGGTCAGCCAAGGTCATTAACTTGGACTTGGCAGGCTAAACAGCTGACCAGGATCATTAATTTGGACTTGGTTAACTGGGTGTGATGGTAAAAAGTTAAAAATAATCAAAAAGATAAAAATTTGGAAATTTTTTGAAAAATTGAAATTTCATACCAAATGACCATTTCGCGTGAAATGGCCATATCGTTTCAAATGCTCATTTCGCGTGGAATGAACACACTGCCTCAACTGTCCATTTCATATGAAATGGACATGTCTATATAAAGGGTCCCATATCGCTTGAAATTGTCATTTTCTCCATTCCACACCAAACGCACACCACTCAAACGAATTGAAGCGACTCACTAATTTCTTGTGATTCAAGCTGACATCTTGTTGATTTGTTGATTGTAATCTGTTTATAAGTTGGTTGGCTCAACTTATAACATGGGAAAGGTGAGTATGGTGTTGTTTTAAACCAGATCTGTTGATATCGCATGAAACTCGAAAGAACAGAACTTAAAGCTTAGATCTAGGGTTGTTTAAAGGTCTAAAATCAACAAATATTACATCTGTGTGTTCGGAATATGTTGTAGATCAGTTCTAGGGTTTCAATTTGAACCAGATAGTTTGAATCGTATGAACTCGGTAGAACAGGAACTTTGATTATAGATCTAGGGTTATTTTGTGGACCAAAATGGATGAAAAACATATCACTGAACTCGGAATCTGTTATAGAACAAACCTAGGGTTTCAATTTTATCATCAAAACAGGTTTTAAACATTGGTAAAATCTCTGTTCATTCATGTCTGTTCAAACGAAATGAAAACCTGATTTCAAACGAAATGACAAATCATTTCGTACGAAATGGCTCACATTGTTTAATATTTCCAAATCATGCGAAATGGCCATTCCGTTTGACATCCATTTCGCTTGAAAACATCATTCCGTTTGAAACTCATCTCGCTTGAAAGCCATTTCGTGTGAATGATGTTTTGTTTTGAAAATTGTTCAAAGTGTTTAACTTGTGTTTATGTTGTACATTTCAGGCTTCGATTGTTGAGTTTGATCCTTCACATAACACTTGTTGTGTTTATGATAAAAAGCTTCCAAAGATGGCCGTATTCAAGGATATTCTGGAATTTATGAAGCGTTTACCTATCCAGAAGGCATTGACAAATCAACATAATGTTTTCAGATCCCATATTGAACATTTCTGGAAGAATGCTACGTATGATGAAGAAAGTAAAGTGATAACTTCAAGTGTTAGCCTAAATGGTGAAGATAAAGAGATTGTCATCACTGAACAGTTGGTCCGTGAAGTGCTAGATTTTCCGGATGATGAAAATTCACCAACGAAGTTTCCAGAGAGAATGGTTAAGGGATGTATGTTGAGGATGGGATATAGTGGTCCACTGAACAGTGCAAACTATTCGAAAGCATGTTTCTCAAAGCCTTACAAATTTTTCATTCATTCAGTGATTCGCGCTCTTAGTCACAGAAAGGGTGGATATGATGTGATGAGAGATTACCAGATGAATATGGTGACTGCATTAGTGTTGAACAAAAAGTACAATTTTTCGAAAATCATTTTCCATTACATGAAAGAAAACATTACATCAGGCAGTAAAACCTGGATTTATCCAAGATTTGTGCAAATGATGCTTGATCATGCTTATCCGGATCTAGTGAAAGATGAAGATAATGATTTATTGGCGTTGTATCACATGGATAATGAGACATTGATCATATTATCCAGGTATCACAAAAATCGGCCAGAACCAAAAACAAAGGCAGAATTCTTTGGATTCATCAAGAGTGCTAATTACGAAGATCTAGATCCAGTTAATCATCTGAAGTGGAGAAATGATGAAGAAATGAAAGAAAAGAGTGCAGCAGATGAATTAACAAAGTTAGCAGAATTCAAGGAAACAAGAAATGAATGGTTCACAAAAGAAGAAAAGAAGAAAAGGAGTTGAAAGACAACTCCGAAAGTACAAGCAGAAGAAGGTTCATCTTCACAACTGAAAAAGAAACGTCAAAAGAAAACTGTTGAAACAATGCTGGTCGATGAACCAGAGGAAGATGATATAGAAGCTGATGCTGAAAGAGAACAAGGTCGTTTATCTCCTGAATCTGAACAGTTATTGAAGTCTCTTACTGAAAATTTTGAAGCTGAGAAAGCAGCTGGTGAGAAAGTGGGTGACGATAAAGAGAAGAGATCTTCTGATCCTGAAGAAAGTGATATTGATGCGGAAGCTGATCGGTGGATCAAAGAAAATTATGATCCAAGGGATAGATTGATAAAAAGGAAACGGAAGAAGAGTGCAGACGATGATGATGATGATGAAGCGTATATTCCATCTCCAAAACATGTTCAGAATGTTCAAACACCACCATCATATGGAGGTAGGAAGAAGTCTAATGCAAGAAAACGTGTTGTATCTCCTGCAGTTCGAAAGTTGAAAATCAAGCTAAAATCTAAACCACTATCAGAACCACAAGCTGAACCACATCAATCACCACCACAACAATCAGTACCTGATCCTATTCCATCACCACCAGAACAACCATCACCACCACATCAACAATCACCACGATCATCACCACATCTTCGTATGTCTACTCCAATTCATGAACAACCTGTTATAACTTCACCACACATCCTACAAACACCACCAACCACACAACCACCAGTACAGACGACTCCAGGAACATCTGAATTTAAAGATTTTCCACATGTTCCAGAGAATTTTCCTCTTGAAGACCTTGGAGATTTTAATTTTGTGACTGATGATGTTGTAAAGAAATTGCAAAAGAAAGTGGAATACGTGTTAGTGGAGAATAAGAAGTTGGAGAAGCATGTCAAGTCTGTCGGAGAGATGAACAGAATGAATACTTCAAGTTAAAAAACAAAGAGTTGGAAGCCATCAATGCAAAGAAAGAACATGAAATGTATATGATGAATAAAGTATTGGAGAGTTTGATCGGAAAGCCTGTGGAACAAAGATTTGAAGAGATCCAGCTTGAGGAAGTCAGAGCACGACGTAAGGCTGCGATTGAAGCTGAAATGAAAAACAAAGGCAAAGGTGTTCCGATTGAAGGTGTTGCTGAAGTATCTGAAAGAGAAATTGTTGTGTCTGAACCAACAATAGATCCAGAATCACCTATTCAAAATCCTTGTCCTATATCTTCAGTTTCTGGTGTGTTTGATGATGATGTAGAAGTGGATAATATAGGAAATGATGATGAAGAAGATGATGAAGAAGAAGATGATGATGATGATATTCTGAAAGATGACGCAAAAGATGTTTATTCTGCTTCTGGTGATGATGATGATGATGACAATGATCAAGGTTCTACAGGCATCAAAGTTACTGAAACGTCTAATGAAGAGAAGATTGATGAATATCTTCATGATGATGCTAATGAAGAACCTGAGAATGCTGAAAGTGAGGGGGAGCATGATGATGTAGAGAATGTTGAAGAACCTGGCTCTGATACCACTTGTAGGATCGTTGAATCGATCAGAAGAGTTCTTGATCAAAACGAGAGGCGGAAACAAACGTTTTGATGTTGAATCAGCTTGATTTGCATGTAGAAGTAGTTTAATTGTCGTTTGTGTTGATTTGACAAAGTTACAGATTGATCCGACACTTCAGCAGAGCTTCGCTACTGGAATTGCAAAAATTACAAATGAAATCTCAAGTCACCTATTTATAGGCTTTCCATTCCCCACGAAACTGCCATGTCCATTTCGTGTGGAATGGCCATTTCGTGTGGAATGGCCATTTCGCATGAACTGGTCAATCAGCACAAAAACCCTATTTCTTTTGACTACCGAGCTCTGGTTTATCCTATCTAGATACAAGACTCGATACAAGACGAAGTCGATAGACATATGCACCAACAGGTATATTTTATGCAAAACATAACATGTGATGCAGAAAATTGATGGCGAGACAAAGCTATCTACATCGGTTATCAAATTTTCTTAAATGTTTTGAATTTTAGGGGGGGTAAATGTTGTCAGAAAATCGAAAAAGATTTGAAAATTTGAAAAAGCCAAAAACATGGTAAAATTCAAAAGAGTTTTATGTAAAAAGAGGAAATGATAGTACATCAGTAGACAATCACAGTACGATAAAGATATGGAACGTTTAAATGTGATAAACGGTCTCACTGATGATATGCTAGTAGGTTTTTACACGCTTAGTAGATTGATTTCGAGATATAAACCTAAATATCAATACTTACTTATCTCGTGGGTAACATCTCTCGAATATATGGGTAACCCCCGAAATCTTGTTTGAGAGATTGCCAGATTCTGAGATACTAGGTTTTTATACTATTTGATATATAGGGTATTATACCTAGTCTTCTGATATTGCGAAAGCAATTGCCTAGACTTCGTATAATACTTTACACGTTTTTAAAGCTTACCCTCTGTATAAAAATTGAAAAATATCGAAAGATGTAATTCAAGTGTAGTTGTAAAGAAGATCCCTAAGTGGGACACACCTAAAGTCGAGCCTTCATCTCTTTGACTGAACGGTAGTTCATACCTGAGCTCTCAAGGTCTCGCACTAACCCAGAGTACAGATATCATTATGGTATATTCACTTGTAAGACTGAATCTAGGGAATTTTGATACGAGAGTATATTCTGAGGTGGGACACGCAAATAAGTTAAGTATTTAAAACACTAAATTGTATCTCGAATCAGTTGAACTTTGTCTAAAAATTTAAGTGGATCAGTATACTGACAATCTAAGTGAATCTGTTGGTGCACACATCTGTCGTCTTCGTCTTATATCGAGTCTCGGGTTCGTTACAGATCTGATCAAGCAGGATGTCATCTTATACAATGATGACATCATCACTATGACATCATCATTATAGCATCATGGAATCTTATAAAGTCAAATCAGAATGTTGGAAGACATGTGTTTCGCTTGAAGTAAATTAGAGTAGGTTTCGCTTGAATGGTCCATATATATGTAGGCTTCGCTTGAAAGTCAAGTAGGAGGTTTCGCTTGAAATGAATTGTTATGTTTCAAGCGAAAGCCTGAGTCCTATATATAGGTGGTTCATGCATTTCATTTGTAACATTTTCCAGATTTGATACTAGTTGGTTTGTTTTAAAGTCAATACATCAGCCCATATCATAAATCGAGTCTTGTTACTTGTGAATAGTTCACGTGATATATTCAAGTGTACTAATTGTTCGGCCCAATCAAGTGAAAGAGTTGTCAGGTCCATTTCACCGGCCCATGTGACTTGGATTAGTGTTAGATACACAAAGTTGGTTTCGGCTCATTCACTCAGTTTGCACAATTTGGAGTTTAGTCAATCTGCGAGTCTTCGACACGAGTCCTAGATCGATTCAATCGTCACATTTTTTTCGTATTCTATCCATTTAAACTGATTGTTTGTTTGTTTCAGGTAATTTTTTACAAAGTGATACAGTTCATTTGAAAATTCGAAACATGGACGAGGATTTTTACAACGCATTCGCTACCCCTGTTACCCCGATGACTATTGCTCAGAACACGATGTTGGAAAACGAAACGGGAACTATGCAGAAACCCCCGAAACTTATGAACATTGAGGAGTACAAGAGTTGGGAAGAAAAGTTCGAAAATTGGGTGCAAGCCAATTATCTAGATGCATGGGAGAATGTCGAAACAAAATACGTTAGACCGATGAATGACGATGAAGAGAAAATTCCGATTAAAGATCTGAGTGCTGAAAACCGGAAGAGATACAAAGATGAGAAGATGATGTTAAGTCTGATTCAACAAGCAGTTAAAGAAGACATCCTGGTTCTATTACAACATAATGGAACATCTTATTCAATCTGGAAAGCGTTAAAGTCAAAGTTTCAACGCAGTGAGGAAATGGTCAAGAACAAGAAGTCATTACTGAAAAAAGAGTTTGATTTGTTCCGAGGATTGAAAAATGAGAACACAAAGCAGATAATCGAGAGATATTGAAATCTGCTGGCCAACATGAAAATATTGAAAATCAATTAAGACAATGAGGAATTGATTGAAAAATTATCAGATGCGTTACCGTATGAAACGTGGGGTACTTATCTCATGATGCTCAGAAACAAGAAAGGTTTTAAAGATTTGACATTGGGCAAGTTTATTGAAAAGATTGAAGCTCAGGAGATGGAGCAGAGAAAAGTTATTAGGATGAAAGATTTCGACGGAGAACAAGACATCGGTCTTTACTACAAAGGTGGTGCTAGTGATAAATCCACCAACTTGTCGCCAAAAGTTCAAACAACATTCAATGCAAAGAGTCCATCTGAAAGTTCATCCAAAGGATCAAGCAGCAACACAAGCTTTTCATCATATCCATCTTTTGATCCGAACATTTCAACAACAAAGAATGGCAAAAAGCTACAGTGCAACATTGTACTGAATTTGGAGAATGATGAAGACTATTCAATAGAAATTGCTAAGAGTCACATGTCTTTATTGGGAACTGTTCTTGAATCTTATGGTAGTTTTGTTGCAGGTCGAATCGGGAATCCAATGCTGACAAAGGAAGATTACGACCAGATCGATGCTGAAGAGATGGAACTGATGGACATAAAATGGTGCTTGGCCAGCGTGTTGAGGAGAGCTGAGAAATTCAAGCAAATCACTGGAAGAGATGATCTTCGTGAGGCTGGTGTTTCTACTTTAGGTTTTGATAAATCTAAAGTCACTTGTTTTCGTTGCAGGGAGAATGGTCACTTCAAGAGAGAGTGCACCAATCGCGAAGCAAGTGGAGCTCAGAATCCTTTTAACAATAACAATGATTACTACCGAAAAGCCATCTACCATCAAGTTGCTCAGCAACCTTCTCAACAACATCAACATCAAGCACAAACTGTACATGGAAGGAATGTGATTGAAGACTCTGGAAAGAGAGCTTGTGTGGTTAATCAAGATTCATCAAAGAGAGCTGATGGTAGTGCCTTGATAATAGATCAAGATGACGAAAAGTTACCTGAAGGGTTTAGCTGGACAAATTTCAATTGGGATGATTATATTCCAGACAAAGATTCAAATCACAAAGCGTATGTTGCTCGAGTTGAAGAGGATAGTGATGATGATACTGAGTATTGGGCGAGAAAATTCGATGCTGATATGAAACTGATTGCTGAAAGTGATAGTGAAGATGAAAAGGTTAAAAAGAAGAAGAAAAAGGTCAAGATTCCAGTGAGCAGTGATGATGAAACTGTTCCAGTGATAAGACAAAAGAAAAAGGAAGTACTAAAGTTCAAAGTTGGTGAAGATATTGATGCTAAAAAGATTCCAGTAAAGTGTGACAACTGTGAAGCCATAAAAAGGTAGAACAGTACACTGATTTACAACTTAAACAGTTTGAAGGAATCTTATGATGTGTTGAAAAAAGCTATGAACCAGTATAATCAAACAAGTGAAGAACAAGCTACAGCTATGAAGACACTTCAGGGTGCTTTTATGACGAAGCAAAAAGTGGTGAACAACTACATTGAGAAGTGAGCTGTGCTTGAACAAAAGCTGGAATTGCAAAGAATTGAGACTGAAAGAGTAAACCGTTTGTTGAAAAGTTACTCATGTACTTCTTATGTCATTGACAGGATTTATCCAACTGTTGAAGGAATGAAGGCATTTGAAGATGATGAAGTAACTGAAGAAAAGAATGCTGAAAAAGTTTCTGAACAAAGGATTTCAGAAGAGAAGACTGAAAAGAAGAAGGATACTAAAGAGAATACTTCTGGTAAGAAACAAGGTGTTAGTTATAACAAATGTCCACCCCCGTTAGAAAATGGATATTTGCCCAGAAATCCAAATTCTGAAAGTGTCCAAAAGGCTACAAACTTACAATGGGAGTCGGAGTCTACAGTCAATTTGCCAGAAAATATTGATGTGACGTTTACATCATCTGACACTGATCATGAGTCCGAGTTAATAAAAAAGGTGGTCGATCAGGTGTTGGATAAAGATAAAACAGAGGAGTCAAAGTCGGAGTCTATGTCGGAGTCAAAGTCTGAGTCCAGCAATCCGAGTCAATCCGACAAACAGGGCAAAAGGGTTTACAACAAAGAATTCCTGTTATCAAAATCTAATTTGAGTGATGAAACATTCAAAGTTGCATATACATTGAATGATTCCGACAAATTATATTCTGATGAGGAATTTCCAATAAGAGGTGTAAAAACTGAGATGATAAAAAGGTTTTGAGTAAAATGCACGGATAGTCCCTGTGGTTTTGCAAAGTTTCAGCTATAGTCCCCAGATTTTGGAAATTACACTCATAGTCCCCGTGGTTTGACAGTTTGTTACGCTGATAGTCCCTGGAGTGGATGTGAGTTAGTTTTCTCAGTTAATTTGGTGTGAAATGACTATAATACCCTTAATATAAAATAAAATAAACAAATCAAGTATTTAAATATATAAAACATATATGTATGTATGTATATACACACTTTTACTGAACATTTCTACTCTCTCTCTCTCTCTCTCTCTCTCACTAAAAACCACCACCACCGTCACCTCCCCTGCCGCCATCACCACCGCCATCCCCTTCCACCACCACACCTCCGCCTCCTAAACCCATACCCGCCTCCACCATCAACCACCCATCCCCAAATCAACCACCCCTATCCCCAAATCAACCACCCTCTTCTGACAGCAGCAGTAATGGCGTTGGGCTTACCGTTCAACCCTCGCCCATCATCTCCATATCCACCAAGGAAATAAGCACTCAAAAACCACCCTGCCCCCCACAATACGAATAAAATTACATAAAGTGTAAGTATGTTTCTAAAAGGATGGTGTGAATTAAGTAAGTAAAGCAAAAAAGACAGACAGACCAGCAATAAAAGGGTCAGCAGTTTTCAAAGTTTCAGCATAAAAAACAGAGAAACCATGACTAAATCTTCCTATTGCGGAGAACAAGAGTATGGCCAACACATCACCACCAGAAAGGAGAGCAACATGACTGATGAGAGAGATAACAAGTTAGAAGCAAACAGATATAGAAAAAAGAACAAGAGTGCGTACCCCCATTTCCTGAAACGGGAAGCGGTATCTGGTTTTTCGAATTGAATGACGCCTTCAAGAGGGACGTTTTCTTGACTGACCAAGGAGATGGGTTGCTCCTCAGAATTGGGTGTGGGTGTGGGTGTCGGTTGGGCGTTGACGATGATAATGCTTCTGCTGCGATCAGATAAGGATGTGGAAGATAAGAAATGGGGGCGACGGCTGGAGAAGAGGGGGCTGAATTTGGGGTGGTTGATGGTGGAGGCGGGTATGGGTTTAGGAGGCGGAGGTGTGGTGGTGGAAGGGGATGGCGGTGGTGATGGCGGCAGGGGAGGTGACGGTGGTGGTGGTTTTTAGTGAGAGAGAGAGAGAGTAGAAATGTTCAGTAAGTGTGTGTATATACATACATATATGTTTTATATATTTAAATACTTGATTTGTTTATTTTATTTTATATTAAGGGTATTATAGTCATTTCACACCAAATTAACTGAGAAAACTAACTCATATCCACTCCAGGGACTATCAGCGTAACAAACTGTCAAGCCACAGGGACTATGAGTGTAATTTCCAAAATCTGGGGACTATAGCTGAAACTTTGCAAAACCACAGGGACTATCCGTGCATTTTACTCAAAGGTTTTCAAACTTACAGAAATTAACGTTTCTGAAATAAAAGATTTAAATCTTACTGTTAAACCTAAAAAATACACCTCAAGAGTACAACAAAGATTAAACAAGAAAAAAGGTTACAGTTCTGGTTCTGGTTTTCACAAGAAATCAAACCCTAACCGTAATTTCAAAAAGAAAGGTCTTGGTTTTACTCCAACAGAAAAACAGAAAAATGAAAAATATGTTCGTGATTTTAAAGCCAAAATGACATTTATTTCAGGAACTAGCTCAGAAGAGGAAGAAAAGAAAGAATTCTGGAGGCATTCAAACCGTGAGTTCCTTGGAAAGAAGCAAGATGACATGAAGAAGATGGTCGAGCAGAAGAAAGATACGAGAACCTGTTTCCAATGCAACACTGTTGGTCATATTGCCAAAAATTGTTCCAAGGCAATACATTCAAAACAGGGAGTATCTCGTAACCTGAAAGAGAAAGAAGTTGTGTTTGAATCACCAATTGATAGAACTAAACTTTTTAAAAATTCGATTTTTGAAATTGGTGAAAGTTCAAACAGGTTTTACAAGAAAAGAGGAAATCTTGACAACCAGAAATGGGTTGTTAAGAAGTCTGTTGATAGTTCTAGCGATGATTCTGATAGGTCGAAATCAGAAGAGCTATCTTCTGGCGATGAATCTGATTCCACAAAATCAGATGAGCCACAGGTTGTTTCAAAAGAAGAAAAATCAGTTCTGACTGTGGATAATGAAAATTTTCCATCACTTCGAACTGAAAATTATAAAAAGAAAATTGGTAAAGTTGAGATTTCAAACCAATTTTATGATGACAAAAGGGTTTTCGATGTTGAGAAAGTCTTTAACTCCAAAGTTCATCATATTTTTGGAAAAATGATTGACAGGAAGGTCAAAGGAGTGAAGGAGTTTTATGAGAAGAAGACGAAGAAAGATAAAGTTGAATCATCCCTGGTTTGTGACTGGGATGGTACATACTATGAACAGTAAGTCTCTGGACTTGCCGGAGCTCCCAGGTTTGTAAGCGTGGAGCAGGAATCGGCATCTATCTTTCTTAGTTGGTAATTTTACAAGTGGTACAAATGGTAAAGTACAGGTGATACTTTAAATTGTTAGTTCTCTACAAGTGATATGGTTGATGAGCGAACCTACAAGAGGTTGAAGAAGATTTACACTTACAAGTGGTAAAATCAAGGACATTAAGTTGTACTTGCATTTTCCTATAAATGGTTAATCAAGGTCATTAAATTGAACTTGATTGGACCATACATACAAATGATATTTGGAAACAAAGTGATGAACCCCTAACCTATAAATGGTAAAATCATTCAACAAAACTTATTTTCCGGAAAAACATTTTGATTAAAACAAACTTAAGTGTTTTGAGATCACAATGGGAAAATAGTTTGTTGTGAGGGGGAGTTCTGATTGTTTATGCCAAGTGGATGGCGAATTGAAGCAATTCGATATCGGTTGTCACTTTATTGTATAGTTTGTTTTCAAATTTCCTAAAATGTGTTTGCATTTTAGGGGGGGTAAGAAATTTTTAGAAAATCCAAAAACATTTGAAAATTTGAAAAGGCCAAAAACATGATAAAATGAAAAATGAGTTTTGTGTCAAAGAAGAGGAAATGATAGTACATCAGTGGACTATCACAGTATGCTAAAGAATTGGAAAGTCAAATGTGATAAACGGTCTCACTGATGATGTGTCAGTAGGTTTTCGCACATTTAATAGATTGTGACGAGATATAAACCTAAATTTCAAACTTGTTTATATCGTGGGGAAACATCTCTCGGATATATGGGTAACCCCCGAAATCTTGTTTGAAAGGTCCCTCTTTCTGAGATACTAGGTCTTTATGCTCAGTGATATCTGGGGTATTATTCCGGGACTTCTACTGAATGGAAGTTCTGACCTAGTCCTCGAATAATACTTTCTGCTTGCTTGAAATATAGCGCCGCCCTCAGCAAATTGATGAAACAATAAAATTGATAGTTATTGCTGTTGTAAAAAAGATCCTCTAAAGGGGACACACCCAAAAGTTGAGTCATGATCTCTCTGCTGAACGGTAGTTCTGACCTGAGCTCTCATGATTCTTCATAATTTATAACCTCTTACAGATATCATTTGTGGTATACTCACCTGTAAGACTGAATATTGGGATCTAGATACGGGAGTATATTCTGAGGTGGGACACGCGATTAAGTTTAAGTGTCTAAGACATTAATCTTGTATATCAAAACAGTTGAACTTTGTGTGAAAATTTAAGTGGATCAGTATACTGACAATCTAAGTGAATCGTTTAGAACTTAATATGGTTAAAGCTTAACGGTGTTGGTGATTTGTCTCATAAACTGATATGATCCTCTTACGCAAACTCACAAAAATAGTGTCTGTAAATATTTCTTCTCTGCATTTCATTCTATTCAAAAATCCAAAAAGATTTTAGTGTGTTTTAGCATAAATTTTGAAAAATTCAAAAAGATTTTCGACAACTGGTGTTGGAGAGCTAATTTTCAAAATTCCGAGTGCTAGACATGATGAACAGATGG
Organism: Helianthus tuberosus; assembly: GCA_030545235.1. Lineage (NCBI taxonomy): Eukaryota > Viridiplantae > Streptophyta > Magnoliopsida > Asterales > Asteraceae > Helianthus > Helianthus tuberosus. The sequence goes on from CM060432.1 coordinate 25,081,283, forward strand.
TTTGGGAGAGTGTGTTGTTTTGAACATAAAAGTGATATATCTTCAAGTGGTTCTTCAAAAGATTTACATTGAAAATTCATTCTTTAAATTGATATTTCTGCAAGTGGTTCATCAGAGACTATAATTGTTGAATCATTTTAAAATTTCTTTACAAGTGGTCATCAAAAAATTTATTTTTGGGTAGAGAATGTGCAGGTTATTTGAATGATAGAAAGCCAGGTTCCGATACCTGAGGAATGTGTGATTTCAACATGCCAGACTGCGATCCCAGCATATCGAAAGGGGGAGTCTGAAGACATCCGAGTAGAGATTGTTCGTGGGGAGTCTGTTGATGCTGAAGAGGAGAAGGAGATAAACTTTTATACTGTGAGATATTTCAGAGAGCGTTCAGACTGATAAAGACTGAAGGTTGTAAAGACTCGACACTTAAGACTCGTCAACATCTGAGGGGGAGTCTGTTGGTGCACACATCTGTCGTCTTCGTCTTATATCGAGTCTCAGGTTCGTTACAGATCTGATCAAGCAGGATGTCATCTTATACAATGATGACATCATCATTATTGCATCATGGAATCTTATAAAGTCAAATCAGAATGTTGGAAGACATGTGTTTCGCTTGAAGTAAATTAGAGTAGGTTTCGCTTGAATGGTCCATATATATGTAGGTTTCGCTTGAAAGTCAAGTAGGAGGTTTCGCTTGAAATGAATTGTTATGTTTCAAGCGAAAGCCTGAGTCCTATATATAGGTGGTTCATGCATTTCATTTGTAACATTTTCCAGATTTGATACCGAAGTGCTGCCGGTATTTCTCTTGAATGTAATAGCTGTAAAATCAATATACAAGAGGTTTAAAGTGTAACTCAAGCTGCTTTCACGTCCGTTTCTTAGTTTCCACCTCTGAAATGGATTTGAGCTCTTCCGAACGACTCATTTAGGTCGCGATTCGATCCTACAGAATCGTTTAGAACTTAAAGTGTTTAAAGCTCAACGGTGCTAGTGATTTGTCAAAAACTGATATGATCCTCTGACTCGAACTCAAACAAAAATATTGTCTTCAAATATTTGTTTAGTGCTTTATGTTTCAGAAAATACAAAAAGATTTTGTTTCTACTTTATTTTCGACAACCGATATCTGAGAGCTGAATTTTAAAATCTAAGTATGTTAAACGTGTTTCTAAAAATAAAACAAGTTCATTAATTTGAAACTTGAAGTTTTAAAATGAAAAATCAAAAACAGTCTGTGAAATCTCCAAGGTTATTAATTTGGACTTGGAAGATTATTCATGAGGTTTTGGATTCTTAAACTGTCAGATATAAAGTAATTTGATAGTGGGAGAGAGTCAAGTAATTCTGGATATATTCATATTGTTATATTTATGTAATAGAGCCAGATTCTTGATCCAAAATGAGTTTAAGAAGCCAGGTTATCATTCTTGGAAAAACCTAAGAAGCTTTCACTATCACATATTTGAAATGCTCCAGCTTATGCTGTGAGTTAGGTTTTCGATCTTAAAATTGTTAAATTTTTATAAATGTTTGAGATATTGCAGATGTTATGCCAGATTATGATCCCGATAGCCGAGTCTAAGGGGGAGTCTAAAGACGAGCTCATCACATGGGGGAGCTTGTAACCGGAAAGCTAGGTGTCGATCCCAAAAGCACGGAAGCTTAACGAAAGGGGGGAGCCTGAAGGAAGAGTCAAACGACAGGGGGAGTAGCTGAAGCTGAAGACAGATCCAGGGGGAGTCTGTTAGATTAAAGAAGGAGTTTGTGGTTGCTGAAGATGTTAAAGCTTCATAAAGACTCAAAGAGAGAGAAAAGACAAGATGCTACGAGATTGACTGTGGCAATATCCAAGGGGGAGTCTGTGAGTGCATTTATGTCTATCGCCTCCATCAATCCGAATTGTAGCAGAAAACTATTCAAGACGAAGTCTTATATTGTAATATATAGGGGAGAGGCAAGTTAAAGTGAGGAGTGGCAATTTTGTAATTACTTAGATTTTCTCTTAGAGCCTTGCCTATAAATAGGAGGCTTAAGGTATTGATTTAGAACTTTTTGCAACTTGAAGAACTAGAGAGAAGATCTAGAGAGAGAGGGTGATTCAAGGTCTTGTATATTGTCAAATATTCAATCGAATCATCATATTATTACGTTCTTGTGTTTGGTCCACGCACGTACATGCATTCCGCACGTCGCACGTGTCTTTTCGCAATCGTTCGGGAGTTGTTTACGGTCCTACAACACGTTCACAGTTCGTAAGGTTGTTGTTTATTTTGCGTGCATGAAGTCCTTACGGACCGTAAAGACTTATCCCTTACCGTCCATAAGGGAATGCCAGTGGCAGATTTTTGTTTGGAGGACAAAAAAGTATGCCATGTTGCCACCTCTCACGATTTTGCCACCCATCTTCAGTGTTTGCCACCTCCATGGACACTTGCATTGATCCTAGAACTTTCTCTAACACTTGGATTAATCTTGTGCACTTTATCTACTATAAATAGAACCCTCATGATCACAAACAACTTGCACCTTTCTTCATTTTCCTCTCTACTCTCTCAATTGGAGCTCCTGGTCATAAAAGGACCTCCCCTGAGTTCTAAACGTTTTCTTGGACCATTTGTAAGTGTTCCATCCCTGCTCTTTTCATTTATAGAGACGCGTACGAACTTGAAGGGTAAAATACTGTTAATCGCTTCTCGACGAGAGTATTTTACCTATAGGCCAAAGCACGTTTCTCTAATTTGAAAGGACTTTCGATCAACTTTGGAATAGTCGACGTTTCTCAACCCGAAACAATCTTATGTTTTATGAGCCTCTTTTATGTTATCTCAATTTATATGTGATTTTATACTTGTTACCTTGTTCATTTCAAAACCGTTACACAATTCACACGTTTCTCGCGATCATAAACAATAATAATCTCTCGTGAACAAACTAAATTTACGATGCTTACATTATCTATGTTATGCTATGTGGAATTCATGATTATGCTATGTGAAACAATTTGAACATTTTATATGCTATGTGAAACTATTTGTTATGTGACGCATTCATAAAAACAATTTCCTTAAACAAACATTATGATCAAGTCTCATATATTCTTTGTTTTGAACCTTTAGATGTCGTCTTCTCACTATCTCTCCAACACAACTAAGAAGTCAAAGAGCAACTCCCAAAAGAAAACGATGGCATTCATGGCCAATCAAATCGCGCGTGTTGTTCCCAAGATCGTCAGTGAGATCCAAGTTGCCGCTACTCCAAATTCCTTTGTCGATTCGAAAGTGGTCAAACCCAAGCCTGTAACTTTCAACTACAAGCATTTTGCTGCTTGTAACCCAAAGCCCTTCATTGGGAAGGATGTGGTGACTGCTATGTTCGAATGGTTTGACAGCATAGAAGTTACCTTCATTAACAGCGAATGTCCTGATGAACTCAAGACGCGTAGCGCTACTAGGGTCTTCCAAACCCGAGCCTTGGACTGGTGGACCAACGAAAGGAACATTCGTTCAAACGAAGTGGCTTATGCTTTACCTTGGGACGAAGTTAAGCAACTTATGATGGAGGAATTTTTCCCTCCTCATGAGCAGCAAAAGCTTGAGGAAGAATTTTGGGCTCTAAAGCAAGTTGGTGATGACAACCTAGCCTACACCACCCGTTTTAAGCAGTTGAGCTTCATAGTACCCCATCTTGTGTTGACTACCGATCGTAAGATCAGGAAGTACATCAATGGTTTACCTCCTAGTATGCGTGACACCATTGAGGTAGCCAAACTCGACAACATTGAGGCTGCCTATCGTCTCGCAGCTAGCTTGAACAACAATCGCGTTCGCGATAAATAGGTTGCCACACCGATCTCCTCGAAACCTGTCAACCAAGTTACCCAACAATCGAGTAGTAACAAGGGTAAGAAACGAAAGTTTCAATACCCTGGTTGCAATGCGATTGTACCTACTATGAACCCAAACCCTACAGCACCTTAAGACACCAAGAAGTCGTACACTGGGGTTCATCCCAAGTGTGCTACATGCAATTACCATCATCCAACAACCTCTACCTTTGGAACTTAAAGAACATAAAGCTCCTCAAAACAGGGGTTCATCCCAAGTGTACCACTTGCAACTATTATCACCCTTCCAACTCCAACCGTCGTCATTGCACTACTTGCAACCATTTTGGCCATAATACCGCTTATTGTCGTACTAACCCTACACCGCAAGCCCAACAAGCTCCTCAAAACCCTAAACCAGCTAGATTCTATTACAAGTGTGGTGACACTACGCATCTTTGTCCTCAATTTCCTCAACTGAATCAAGAGGTGCAGCAGCAACAACCTTCGCGAGGACGATCTTTCAACGTCAACGCAAACCAAGCACAAAACGACAATGAAGTCATCAATGGTACGTTCCTTGTTAATAATTTCTATGCTTCGGTACTATTTGATACTGGTGTTGACAAAAGCTTTGTGTTCATTGAATTTGAATCATTGTTAAATTGTGCACGCTCTAAGCTACCTAAGTCGTTTTCCGCCGAGGTTACCAATGGCAAATCTATTCTAGTTGATTCTGTTCTTCGTGATTGTGTCCTTACTCTTAACGATCATGTCTTTCCTATTGACCTTATACCCATGCAATAGGGTAGCTTCAACATCATAGTAGGCATGGATTGGCTTCGTAAGAACCATGCTGAAATTGCATGCCATGAGAAGTATGTTCGTTTACCTCTTCCATCTTGTGATACTCTGCATGTTTATGGAGATTGAGCTTCTAGGGGACTAAAGCTAATGTCGTGTACACAAGCGAACAAATGTTTATGCAAACAGTACTTGCCTTTTTAGCCCACGTTATGGAAGAAAAGGGCAAGGGAAAAAGTGTAAACGATGTCCCAGTGGTGTGTGATTTTCCTAACGTATTCCCTGAAGATTTACCTGGTCCTCCTCCACCTCGATCAGTTGATTTCCGTATTGATCTCTTACCTGGTTCGACTCCTGTTGCCAAAGCCCGTTATTGTCTTGCACCCTCTGAGATGCAAGAGTTACCTAGTCAACTCCAAGAACTCCTCGATAAAGGCTTCATACGTCCAAGTACCTCACCTTGGGGTGCTCCTGTGCTTTTCATCAAGAAGAAGGATGGCTCGTTTCGCATGTGCATCGACTATCGTGAGCTTAACAAACTCACCGTCAAGAATCGTTATCCTCTCCCTCACATCGATGATCTCTTTAACTAATGGTATCTTCGATCTGGTTATCACTAAATTCGTGTTCTTGAAGAGGACATTCCCAAAACCGCATTTCGCACTCGCTATGGGCACTATGAGTTCGTGGTTATGCCTTTTGGTTTGACCAACGCACCCGCTGTGTTCATGGATCTAATAAATCGTGTTTGTAAGCCTTACTTGGATCATTTTGTAATCGTTTTAATTGACGATATTCTCATTTATTCTAAAACCCAAGCTGATCATGAACGCCATTTACACCTCATACTCGTGCTCTTACGTGTCGAAAGCCTATATGCGAAGTTTTCTAAGTGTGAATTCTGGATCAAAGAAGTCCAATTCCTTGGACACGTTGTCAGTGAAAAAGGAATCCATGTTGACCCGTCCAAGATTGAAGCAGTGAAGAATTGGATCGCCCCTAAATCTCCTTCAGAAATCTGTTCCTTCTTGGGATTGGCGGGTTATTAACGTCGGTTCATCTCGAACTTTTTGAAAATTGCTGTTCCTCTCACCTCGTTGACTAAAAAAGAGAAACCTTTTGCTTGAGGTCCTGAGCAAGAGAAATCTTTTCAAACTCTCAAGAACTTGCTTTGCAATGCTCCTATTCTTGTTCTTCCAGATGGGAATGATGATTTCGTGGTATATTGCGATGCCTCCAACCATGGTCTTGGTTGTGTTCTCATGCAACGAGAAAAGGTCATCGCTTATGCCTCTTGTCAGCTCAAAAATACATGAGAAAAACTATACTACCCACGATCTCGAGCTTGGCGCAGTTTTTTTTGCGTTAAAGATTTGGTGACACTACCTATATGGTACGAAGTGTGTGATTTTTACTAACCATAAGAGCCTACAACACATCTTTAACCAAAAAGAGCTTAACATGTGTCAACGGCGTTGGGTGGAATTGCTTAACGACTACGACTGCAAGATTCACTACCGATTCTCTTAGTTGCAAGACTCATGTTAGTAGTATTCGTTGTTTTCTCATCTCTAGCGATCTTTACACTTGCATTCGTGAAGCTCAATACTCATCAGCCAACGAAGTAACCTTGTTCGTAGAAATACGTGGTGCTACTAAAGACTAATCTGTAACAAAATCAGATGGTCTTCAATACTGTCGTGATCGCATTTGGGTGCCAAATCGCGACAATCTTCGCGAACTCATAATGAACGAAGCACACAAATCCAAGTACTCCATTCATCCTGGTGCCGACAAGATGTACCATGATCTTCGTGCATCCTATTGGTGGCCTAGTATGAAGAGAGACATTGCCACTGATGTTTCGAAATGCCTCACTTGCTCAAAGGTCAAAGCTGAGCATCAACGCCCTTCTGGTATGCTCGAACAACCTGAAATCCCTGTTTGGAAATGGGATAGCATTACAATGGACTTCATAACCAAACTTCCTCGCACACCTTCTGGTCATGAAAGCATTTGGGTAATCATCGATCGTTTGACCAAATCAGCTCATTTCCTTCCTATTCGTGAAGATTTCAAGGTTGAGAAACTCGCTCGAATCTATACTAATGAAATCATATGTCGTCATGGTATACCCATTGACATCATCTCTGACCGCGATGGTCGTTTCACTTCACGTCTTTGGAAAACTTTCTAGTCCGCTATGTGTTCTCACTTAAATCTCGGTACGGCCCTTCATCCTCAAACGGATGGACAGACTGAACGTACTATCCAAACCCTAGAGGACATGCTCTATTCCTGTGTCATCGACTTTTGTGGTAGTTGGGATATGCATTTACCATTGATCGAATTCTCGTACAACAATAGCTACCACTCCAGTATTCAAATGGCTCCTTTTGAGGCATTTTATGGTCGTAAGTGTCGGATCTCCTATTAGCTGGAATGAGATTGGTGATAAACAATTTACTGACCCTGAGCTCATACAAGAAACAACGGGTAAGATTCTTCAAATCCATGACAACTTACTCAATGCTAGAAGTCAACAAAAGAGCTATACTGATAAAAGACGCAAACCTTTGGAGTTTAATGTTGGTGATCATGTACTACTCAAGGTATCTCCTTGGAAAGGAGTAGTTCGTTTTGGTAAAAAGGGAAAGCTTGCCCTTCGCTATGTTGGTCCTTTCAAGATACTCGAGAGGATTGGCAAGGTGGTATATCGACTCGATTTACCTCAAGAACTCAACAACGTTCATCCAACGTTTCACGTCTCGAACCTCAAGAAGTGTCTAGCTGAAGAAGGACTCCAGGTCCCACTCGAAGATCGTCAAATCAACAAGACTTTGCATTTTGTGGAGAAACCCGTCAAGATCATGGACCGAGGAGTCAAGAAATTGAGGCGCAGTCAAATTCCTATTCCTATTGTTAAGGTTCGATTGGAAGGAAAACGTGGCGCTGAATTAACTTGGTAACTCGAGAGTGATATGAAGACTAAGTGATATGTACAAAATGCAACATATAAATTACATCAAATAAGGCATAAAACTAAACCTTTTTAGTACTAATGTTGGAAAAAGTGTGCTTTTGTCTTCCTTTTGTATTTTCAAGGTTAAATGAGCTTAAATGAACAAAAGAAGCAAAAATGTAGCCAAATCTAACAATAATACAAGAAAAGGAATAAACGTGGCATGCCCGACCCCTCGACAACATCTTCCCAAGCAAAAACAAGACATCAGAAGGCTGAACACACCCCGTGCTCAGTGAGCACGGGGGCGTGCCCAAGTGTCTGCAGAAAAGACAAAGTTGTAGAAACTTCTATTTCCCAACACGGGGGCATGGCCAGTGGACACGGGGCCGTGGTCAACGCTAAGATTCGCAGAATCTAGGCAAATCTTGATAGTACACATACGCTTCTGCACACGAGGTCGTGCCCAGCGGACACGGGGGCATGGTCAACTAATGCAGACAAACTGCAATTAATGAAGAAAGAGAAGATGGGTGGACACGGGGCAGTGCCCAACGGGCACGGGGCCGTGTCCGGGCTTCTGTACAGGCTATAAATAGGGGTGCTTGGCTCACTTGCAAACGATCCCTTGGCAAACCACCTCTCTCACACTTCACCCACCCACCACCACCACCACCATCACAACCCACATCCACCACCATCATCCATCATCCATCATAGAGTGTGTGAGTAGTCTCGGGATCCAAGATTGATCGTAAGAGTTCTTGACAATCAAAGGCCATGTTTGCCTAAGTCTCTTACATCACTTGGTGAAGACAAGCATTTAGTGTAATACTTTTTATTTTTAATCTTTTCTCACTTTTTATTTGGTTAGGTATTTATGACTTTAATAACTAGTTTCTTATGTTGAAGGTGAATCTTCCTTGTCATTTGTCTGTGGTGTCTTGGCATTATTTTACTGTCTATATAAAATAAAAGATTTTCACCATTCATATCTCCACGGTCTATATGGAGATATATTGGCTACCTGGTCGGGGGTTAAGGGAATGGTTTGGTAAGCGTCTTGCCTTGTTCAGTCTATAGATCCTGCAAGGACCTGGGTCAAGTTTAGTAGGACCTCCTTCAATACCCACTGGTATTGGATGGCGGGGGTCCGAACTCCTTGATCCCCTCATATGTAAACTACTATTAAAACTTTAACCCGGCTACTTAGGATTGTATCCCTGCTGACTCAAACTACTTAGCCGAGGGTAACGTCACCTTCAAAAGAGGGGCCTACCACATTATGCATTAATAACTTAATTAATTATCTTTCAATAATCCAACCATTTAGGATTGTATCCTTGCTGACTCAAACTACTGGGTTGAGGGTAACGTCACCTTCAAAAGAGGGGCCTACTACTATAACTAAGATAATCTCTTAAAAAGTGCAAAAGTGCGGAAATAATCAAAGGTTACACTAAAGGCAAGTCGGATCCAAGTGATTCATCTTGTCTATCTGTTTTATTTTATTTTTATTTTCAGCATTTTTTAGTTAGTTTTATTTTCTTGTTTAAAAACCATTTTCTAAATTTTTGATTTGATTAGACGTTGAGGATAAACCGATACTAAAAGCTCTTGTGTCCTTGGACGACCTCGGTATCTTACCAACACTATACTACGCTCACGATGGGTGCACTTGCCCATATGTGTGTTTAGTGTTAGTAAATATCGTGTTTTATAAATCTAAAACTTGACTAAAGTGTTAAAAAGGGCTTAAAATATACTTAAATATATATACACGACCGCACACATCAAGTTTTTGGCGCCGTTGCCGGGGACACAAGGATTTTAAGAAAGTTAGGAATCAACGGCCTAATCGTTTTTTTCTTATTTTTCTATGTTTTTTAGGATTTTTCTTAAATTTTCAGTTTCTGCATAGCTCAGCACGGGCCGTGCCCAGCATTGTTACTGGCAGATTTTATTTTCCGAGTTATAGAGAGTTGAGCACGGGGCGTCTCAATGCAGCACGGGGCCGTGTCGAGCTCCCCAGTAACAGGGATCCGGAAAACAACTACTGTATCTCCGACCACGGGCGTGTTCACCTGAGCACGGGGCCGTGGTGAACCTTCTGACCAACGTTCTTTTCTGTTTTTATTGCAGGACTTGGAACCCTGGTGCCACATCCGAACTTTCTACGTAGTGTATGAGCTCCAGTTCTAGTAAAGACATAAAAGAATCTCTAGACGAACCCGAACGCTTTCTAAGAAAAAGGCTTAAAGCTAAAAACCAAGAGAAAGTTTCGGGGGACCCACTTCCAATGGCGGATCAACGTACCCTCATGGATTACCTACGACCCACCGTGGGTAATCTTGGCGTCGCTATCAATGCACCAAATGTCGAGGCCAACAACTTCAAACTTTGACCGCATTTGATACAAATGCTCCAAAACTCCGCAACCTTCCATGGGCTTGCGGACGAAGATCCCCATTTGCATATCACTAACTTCCTAGAAATATGTGATACGTTTCGGATCAATGGTGCATCAAACGACGCCATCTGCCTTCGAATGTTTCCATTTTCACTAAAAGACCGAGCTAAGGCTTGGCTTAATACCCTCCCAGTTGGCTCGGTAAACACCTGGGATGAACTGGCCCAAAAGTTTTTATATAAGTATTTCCCTCCTGCTAAAACGGCTAAATTAATGACTGAAATTAATACATACTCTCAAGAGGACGGGAATCCTTGTATGAAACTTGGGAAAGGTTCAAGGAGCTACTGAGAAAGTGTCCTCATCATGGTCTTGCAGTGTGGCAACAAGTATCCACTTTCTACAATGGGTTGTTGCCACACACAAGACAAACACTTGACTCTAGCTCTGTGGGACTTTTAGGTAATCGTCTCCCAAATGAAATTTATAATCAAATTGAGGAAATTTCTCAAACCAATTTTCAGTGGCACACTCCCCGAGGCAACAAATACATTGCCCCGGGCGCCCATAAAATTGATGAAAGCACCTCCTTGCAAGCCCAAATCGAGGCCCTTTCTTCAAAAATCAAAAAATTAGAAATGACAAAGACGGTCTCGGTTATGGCTTGCGAAGGGTGTGGTGGGCCACATGAAAATTGGAGTTGTATGAAAGAAATGGATAGTCAAACAGAATTGGTAAACTACATTGATAATAGACCTATGCCGTCGGGGTCCTCCAACGGGTACCTACAACCAAGGATGGCGTAACCACCCTAACCTTTGTTGGAGAGAGCCCGGCAACAGTAGTAACCAACAAAATCTAAACCAACGAACAAACTTTCAACAACCAAGAAACGAGTCACAAAATTTCTCTCAACAGCAACAAGGGGGACGAGAGAGGCTTGAAGATACTGTATCTCGCCTCATCTCCGACACCGAAAAGAAAAACTGGGATCGATTCCAAAAACTAGAATCAAACTTTCGAAATCAACAAGCTAGTATTCAAAACATTGAAAAACAAGTAAGTCAACTAGCTCAAAATTTCTCCGAGAGACCTCAAGGCGCGTTACCAAGCAATACCGAAACCAACCCAAAGGCGCAAGTGCATCTCATCTGTTGGTGCATACATCTGTCGTCTTCATCTTAAATCGAGTCTGGGTTGCATTGCGGTTCTGTACAAGTGTGATGTCATAAAGATGACATCATTACATGACATCATCACTTGTGATAGCTTGAACATGTGTGATAGCTTGAGATGTCTGATAGCTTGAACCGTGTATGTGTCATTTCAAGTTGTCTAGCATGTAGTATATATATGGGTCATTTGTTGTCATTTGAAAAGACCAGGTAGAAAGTATAGATTCCATACCGAGGTGCTGCCGGTGTGAAGACTGATTGTAATTGCTATTATATCAATCAAATCAGTGTTTAAAGTGATAACCAAGCTGTTTTAAAGTTAGTTTCTTATTTTCCGCATCTGAAACTGATAAAATTTCTTCTGAACGACTCGTTTGGGTCACAAACCGATCCTACAAGTGGTATCAGAGCTCAGGAGGAAGAGATCTTACCAAAACAGCTTATTTTCGTCACTTTTTCTGATTTCTACACCATTCTTTTCAAATTTAAAAATTTTTCACGGTTAAAAATGGCTCAAACTTTCACATATTGTGCATAATCATGTATTAACAAATCCTGGAAAGTTTCATCATTAAAATCGATCTAAAACTTGATTTTTTTGGTATACTCGCTTGAAATTGGTTCGATTGTTGCTGACATCATCAACTGTTCAAGCGAACATAACATTGTGTGTCCGCTTGAAACTGGTTTCTCTCTTGAAAATACACCGTGGTAGCTTGAAAAAGGCTGTTCGCTTGAAAATATATAGATCGATCGCTTGAATATGTCTAACCGCTTGAAAGTACACCGCTTGAAAATATTGATCGCTTGAAATCATTGACCGCTTGAAAACATGTATCGTGTATTGTGAAACAGTCTAATCGAAGTGATCAGTTTGGATGGGAATAGATTTCACATGTGTTTGTGTCAGTTTGCATTAAAGCATTCACGTTTTGTCGGCCATTGGGATTAACTACCGATAAGGTTGCATGTGAATTTGTGTAATGGAATTATAGATGTCGGCCAGTAAAAAAAGTGATATGTCAGTCTTTGCATGTGATATGTCCACAAAAATCAAGTTTGATGATCTCATTTAAAAGTGTTGTAAGCGGCCCAATCAGATTTATAAACAGTTAAATTGTCAAGTTAGTGGATTTTGTATCAGCCCAATGAAAGAGTTTTGAAAGAGTTTGATATTAATACATCTTGGTCAATGTGTTTAATCGTCAGAGTTGTTGGACAGATTTGTTTCAGCCCACGTGATTCTTGCGGTCCAATTACATCAATTGAAGTTTAATTGTTGAAGTATTATTGTAACGGCCCAAATTATAAATCAATTAAAGTGCTACATTTGATATTGTGTTGAGGCCCAATCTGAATTGAAGGTGTTCATTGGAATTGAATTGCTGAAAGCCCATATAAATTGAATCAGCCCATTTAGTAGTTTGAAAACAGTTAGTATAAAATCAAATTCACTTAGTACGAAATCCGAATTTTCTATCTGTACAGTTTGGAGTTCAAAGTTTTCAAAGGGTCTGGTCGTTTGAATTTGATCTGGGTCATAGCAGTCCGCACAGTGTGTCAACCTTCAGTCCGCACAGAATATTCACTAGTTCGAGTACCAGTCCTATTCTGTTAATTGATAAATCTTTAAACTGATTGTGTTTTGTTTACCGGTGATTCCAGGTGATTACAGATATTTCACGAGGAGAACCGGTTCGCATCAAATCAGTTCGCTTCAAACAGAGATCTTGCTTGAAAGTATATTCTTGTGATTTCGCTTGAAAGAGATGACTATTGCTAATGCTTATGATCTGAAATGGGCAGAAAAAATCAGAAAGGTCAGGGAAGCTGAAGAAGAAAAATGGAGAAGAATTGAAGAAGAAGAAGAAGAAGAAGAAGAAGAAGAAGAAGAAGAAGAAGAAGAAGAAGAAAGGTTAAAAGCTGAAGCTGAAGCCAAGAAAAAGAAAAGAAATGAGTTTTTCAATCAAACAGAACAGTCAAAGATGTTCCAGAATTTGAAAACAAAGTTGATACTGAAGCAGTCAAAGTTCCTGAAAAGTGTTTGAATTGTGATTCTTTGATCAAGCAAAACAATGAACTGTTGCACAACATTAACAGATTAAAAGAATCGTATGATACATTGAACAGAGAAATCAACAAGTACACTGATTCAAACTGTGAACAAGCTGTAGCAATGAATACACTCAAAGGAGCTTACATGAGACAACTTGATAATGTCAACTTCTACACAAAGAAATGTGCTGATCTGGAATTGATGCTGGCAACACAAAAAATAGAAACTGAGAGAGTTAAAAATTTATTAGAAAGTTATTCATGTTCTACTTTTGTTGTTGATAGGATTTATCCAATTGTGGAACAAATGAAGACGTTTGAAGAAGTGAAGACTTCAGAAGAAAAGAAATTCGAGACAAAAGAAGATGATGAAGTGAAAATTTCTGGTGAGAAACCAAGTGTTGTCTATAACAAATGTCCACCCCCGGTCGAAAATGGATATTTGTCTCGAAATCCAAATTCCGAAAGAGTCAAAAAGGCAATTAACTTACAGTGGGAGTCTGTGTCGCCAGATAACTTACCAGAAAATATTGATGTCACGTTCACATCGTCCAATACTGATCATGAGTCCAAGTTGATAAAAAGTGTGGTTGATCAGGTGTTAGACAAAGATGACATAGAGGAGTCAAAACCGGAGTTCAAATCCGAGTCAAAGTCTTGGTCTGACAAGTCAAAGTCAACAATCAAAAAGGACAAACGGGTTTATGATAAGAAATTTTTGCTATCAAAATCTAATTTGAATGACGAACCATTCAAAGTAGCATATACTTTGAAAGATTCTGAAAAATTATATTCTGATGAGATCTTTCCAATAAGAGGTGTTAAAACTGGAATGATTAAAAAGGTTTTCAAACTAACATAAATTAATATTTCTGAAATAAAAGATGCAAATCTTTCTGAAAAACCTAAACCTTACACCTCAAGAGTGCAACAAAGATTAAACAAGAAAAAGGGTTACAATTCTGGTTCTGGTATTCATAAAAAACCAAACCATAACTGTAATTTCAAAAAGAAAGGATTAGGATTTAATCAATCGAAACTTATAAAAATGAAAAATTTTCTAAACCAAAAACTGTGTTTGTTTCAGGAAAATCTTTAGATGATGAGAAAGAGCAAGCATTCAGAAAGCAGACAAATCAAGAATTCCTTGCAAAGAAGCAAGATGAGATGAAGAAAATTGTTATTCAGAAGAAGACTGAGACAAGAACTTGTTTTCAGTGCAAAACTGCTGGTCATATTCTAGAAATTGTCCGAAAACATTCAAACCAAAACAGGAAGTCTCTGGTAAAATGAAAGAAAAAGTTGTTGAGAAAACTGAACTAACAACCAAAAAATTTACAGGCGTTGAAAATTCAACCTTTGAGATTGGTGAATGTTCAAAGAATGTGGTAAAAAGAAAAGAAAATCTGAAAAATCAAAAATGGGTTGTTAAGGGTTCAGAAAACAGTTCTGGTGATGAATCTGATTCCACAAAATCAGAGGAGCCACGTGTTAAAGAAAAGGTTGAGAAATCAGTTCCGAATGTGGATGATGTTAATTTTCCACCTTTGCGGGCTGAAAATTTTAAGAAGAAAGTTGGAAACGTTGAAATTTCACATCAATTTTATTTTGACAAGAAGAAATTTCATGTTGATAAGGCTTTCAACAGAAATGTGAAACACATTTTTGGAAAAATGGTCGATGGTAAGGTCAAAGGAGTTAAAGAATTCTATGCTTCCAAAATGAATGTTTACAAGTCTATTGAAAGTAAAGATGAAGAAGAGGTTGTTACACCCAAGGAAGGTCAGGCCTGGGTGGATATATTTTTCAAAAAGTAAAAATCTGACTTGCCGGAGCTCCCAGGTTGATAAGTGTGGAGCATGAATCGGCATCTTTCTTGAGAAATGTTTAATCAAAGACATTAAGTTGTATTTGATTTAACTTTCGTACAAGTGGTTAAAGAAAACAAGGTGATAAATGAAACCCCGAATTTTTGAAATGACACGCAAAACTAATTTTCCGGAAAAACCATTTTGATTAAAACAAACTTAAGTGTTTTTGAAATCAATATGGGAAAATGTTTTGTTGTCTGGGGGAGTTCTGATTGTTTATGTCAAGTGAATGGAGAATTGAAGTGATTCTCATCATGTTGTCAAGTTTATACAGTTTGTTTTCAAATTTTCCCAGAAAATCAAAATTGAGATATATTTTGATTTTAGGGGGAGTAAAAATTTAAAAAAAAATAGAAAATTTGAAAATGCCAAAAACATTGAATAATGCAAAAATGAGTTTTGTTGTAAAAAGAGGAAATGATAGTAGATCAGTGCGACTGTCACAGCATGCTAAAGAAATGGAGAGATAAAATGTGATAAACGATCTCACTAAAGATGTGACGATAGGCTCAGCTAGACTAGTAGATTTGCGATAACGATACAAACCTAAAATGAAAAAGCCTAATTCTAGTGGGAAACATGGTCAAAAGCATAGTACTTAGTTTTGTCCTTCTTGATTGTGTGCCTACTCAGTAATCGCTGATTGTCGAAAGACATAAAACTGGTTAAGTTTGTGAACTTTCACAACTTTGCTGAAAAGTCACTGTGATTGTGCATTTCATTTTGCAAAGATTTAAACTTGTTTTATTTCTTTATTTTGTTTAAGCATCAGACATCCTCTGCGTATACGTGAGTATCGACCTGGATGTTGTTGCCTAAACGTTCTGCTTTATTTTCTTTGGTGTTTCGTTTAAGCTTTGGACCTCCTCTGCGTATACGGAAGTATCGACCTGGTGGTTAAAGCCTAAACAACTTCAACTTGTTTTATTTTTCTTATTTTGTTTAAACATTGGACTTTCTCTGCGTATACGGAAGTATCGACCTGATAGTTAATGTTTAAACATTCTGCTTTGTTTTCGCACAAATCACAGTTGATAAAAGTTTAAAGGCCTTGCTTGAGATAGTGTATTACATGATGAGGGGATATGCTGAGATCGTGGGGTCCATAAGAATTTAGTGCAAAATTAATATACCTTAATGTATCAGTAAGCATTTCGAAAGTTTTTAGATTGAGCTTAAGAGGACAAACATATCATCAATCTACGTGAATCGTTTAGAACTGAAAATGTTAAAGCTTAACGGTGTTAGTGATTGGTCACAAAAACTGATATGATCCTCTTTCGCAAACTCAAAAAAATAGTGTCTGTATATATTTCTTTACTACATTCCCTTGTTATCAAAAATTCAAAAAGATTTTCAGTGTGTTTTAGCATAAAATTTGAAAAATACAAAAAGATTTTCGACAACTGATGTTGGAAAGCTGATATTCAAAATTTCAAGTGCTGAACATGATGAACAGGTTTGGGATTGTGAGTTTAACAGAAGAAATTTGTTTTGAGAAAGAAAAGTTTGATTAGTTAATCGAGATCATTAATTTGAACTTGATGTAACTATTACTAGTAAGTTTTTCTTATTGATTTAAGTAAAAACTTATGTTTTGGTTGAAGAATTGTGTAGGTGATGAGCTTGAACAGAGTTAAAGCCAGGGTTGATTTCAAGGTGATAGCTAATTCCAGACAGCGATCCCATCATGATGAGAGGGGGAGTCTGACGAGGCTAGAGCCAAAGAGAAGATCTTGGTATATGCTAAGAAAGAAAAGAGACTGATAAAGACTGAAGATGCGAAGACTCGACACTTAAGACTCGTCAACATCTGAGGGGGAGTCTGTTGGTGCATACATCTGTCGTCTTCGTCTTAAATCGAGTCTGGGTTGCATTGCGGTTCTGTACAAGTGTGATGTCATAAACATGACCTCATTACATGACATCATCACTTGTGATAGCTTGAACATGTGTGATAGCTTGAACATGTGTGATAGCTTGAGATGTCTGATAGCTTGAGCCGTGTATGTGTCATTTCAAGCTGTCTAGCATGTAGTATATATATGGGTCATTTGTTGTCATTTGAAGAGACCAGGTAGAAAGTATATATTCCATACCGAGGTGCTGCCGGTGTGAAGACTGATTGTAATTGCTATTATATCAATCAAATCAGTGTTTAAAGTGATAACCAAGCTGTTTCAAAGTCAGTTTCTTATTTTCCGCATCTGAAACTGATAAAATTTCTTCTGAACGACTCATTTGGGTCACAAACCGATCCTACATCATCACATTGAGAAACCGCACCGTAGGCCCCGAGGAGGCTCCGTTACCTCCAACTGAAAAGAGCCGATCTAGCCAATCCCCATCTCCACCAGCACCCCAACAAGAGACGGCTCCTCCACTAAATCAAGAGCCCACCAAGAATCCTCCGGTGCCATACCCCGGTCGGTTAATTCACCAAAAGACCGATGAGCAATTCTCAAAAATTCGTAAATTTACTAAAACAATTGCATGTGAATATTCCATTTGTTGACGTCCTAACCCAAATGCCTAAATATTCAAAATTTATGAGGGACTTCCTCACTCACAAAAGGAAAACTGAATCATTTCAATTAGTTAATTTAAGTGAAGAATGCTCTGCCTTGCTACTCAACAAACTCCCGCAAAAGAAAATCGATCCTGGAAGCTTCACCATCCCTTGTTCAATCGAGGAATCGCCCATTCGTAACGCACTAGCCGACCTCGGGACTAGTATTAACCTCATGCCCGCATCAATCTTCGACCGACTCGGCCTAGGAAAAACGAGCCTTACAAAAATGAGCATACAACTCGCCGATAGGTCAGTTAAATACCCGCAAGGTGTCGCTGAAAATCTACTAGTCAAAGTCGGAGAATTTGTCTTCCCAGCCGACTTTGTCATACTAGATATGGAGGAAGATACCGAAGTACCACTCATCTTGGGGAGGCCATTCTTAGTTACGGCCCACGCGGTAGTAGACATGAATGGCGGGACACTAACATTGAGGGTTGGGGATAAGGAAATGAAGTTCAGAGTTGGTAAGATTGTAGAAGACGATGACCAGGTCAATTACATGCAAGTCATAGACTCAAGTTTGGATGACGCTCTCCGACGGTGCAACGTGGGATGCAAAACATCACACTTGGGTAACATATCACTGGCTTTGGGTCTAGCCAAGGACCCTTATAAACGTGGCGCACCACGGAGGCATTCCGCGGAACTATCCTTAGTTTAGATTAATATTTTTTTTATGCTTTCTAGTTTAGTTTTAATTTTCAGGAATAAAACACACTCGGGATGGTGAAGGATACTGAGGGAAACTTGAACCAGCACCCCATGCACAAAAACAGAGCCTCCCGATAATTTTTCTTCGTTACAGCAAGTTCGGCACGGGCCGTGTCCCGCCAGCACGGCCCAGTGTTGAACAGTCTGCAGAAAATCGCTCAGTTCAGGTAACAAGACATGGGGCGTATTCGCTGAACACGCCCCCGTGTCCAGGCTTCTGTTACTTTCTGATATTTGTGTTACTGGCAACCTGAACACGGGGCCGTGGCCGGACACTACGGGCCCGTGTCCAGATGCCCAGTAACATAATTTTTTTTTGTAACACACCCTTTTACACATTCAATCAACCTAAAAACTTATTTTTGGGACACATTGAGGACAATGTGTAATTTAATTATGGGGGGGATGCTAAAACCTTGAATTTTGCAAGTCCTGATTACAAGCCTTACAAAAAACTCTATTGGAACCGCTAAACACCCCAATTTTTTTCAAAATTTTTTCATTTTTTTCCTTGTCTTGGTTTAATTTGGGAATAACAAGTTCTAAAACGGTTATACTTTTTGCAAATTTACAACCAATAGCGTCGTGATAAAAAGAACAAACATAAGAAAATTATGAAAAAGCATGACAAATCTAGTTAAAATTTGATTATATATACTTGATCACATAAAAATTCATTCCCACAAAAAGTGAGTTTTGAGCCTTTATTGAGCATACAAATACACATCTTTAAACTAAATGCTCATTTTTCGTTTCTTGTGTGAATAGCCGCTTGGTTTCTTACAACTCTAGAACTTGCCACGACGATACTTTCCTGGTCCTTACCAACTTAAACCCAAGTAAGTAAATGATGGAGCCATTAGGACTAACTTTTTATTTCAACACCATTATTTTTCTCTTTTTTTACCACCTACCCAAAATCTCCCTAGTTAACCCCTTTGAGCCTAAACCTTTTCATTTCTAAACCCAAAACAAACACCCTTTTACCCACCAAAACCCTTTTTTCATTTTAAACCCTTTATTTTAGTAACAAAGCTCGGTTTTCTTGTGACTTTCTTATAAAAAAAATTATAGAGAAGAAAAGAAAAATGAAGTTAGCAATAAACAAACAAAGCTCATCAAAAGAAGGCTTGTTTGAATAATGCTTCATTAAAATAAAACGTCACAAAAACAAAATGTTTTACGAAAACCGACGCTTTTTACGCTATTCGCCCTTTTCTACTAATCACTAACCGAACCACCTACCTTTAAACCAACCCAAAGTCCTCTTGATATTTACAAAGGTGTATAGTTAAAAAGGAGGAGGATTGATTGCTTGGCAAGCATATGGTAGAAGTAAGTTCCATGCCTCTCTCGAGTGTTTCACAAAAATACATATTCGGCCGAGTGTTGAGTGATCCCCCGTGAGGTATGTGAACTTGTATATAAATGGAATTTTAAAGAGGCATGTTATGCCCAAATAAATAATTTTTCTTATGTAATGTTTTAAATAAATCATAACGAATAGGATTGTAAATAAAGTAAAAATAAAACCTAATAAAGAAACTTGGAATCCCGACACTCTATTACAAGCCCAAAACCTTCTCTTCTACCCATTCCATTTGGGTGTGTAAGCCACAAAATAAAGAGTTTTGCTTGAGGACAAGCAAAGATTCAAGTGTGGTATTTGATGTGTACAAAATGCAACATATAAATTACATCAAATGAGGCATAAAACTAACCCTTTTTAGTACTAATGTTGGAAAAAGTGTGCTTTTGTCTTCCTTTTGTATTTTCAGGGTTAAATGAGCTTAAATGACAAAAGAAGCAAAAAATGCAGCCAAATCTAACTATAATACAAGAAAAGGAATAAACGTGGCATGCCCGACCCCTTGACAACATCTTCCCAAGCAAAAACAAGACATCAGAAGGCTGAACATGCCCCGTGCTCAGTGAGCACGGGGACGTGCCCAAGTGTCTGCAGAAAAGACAAAGTTGTAGAAGCTTCTATTTCCTAACACGGGGGCTTGGCCAGTGGACGCGGGGCCGTGGTCAACGCTAAGATTCGTAGAATCTAGGCAAATCTTGATAGTACAGATACGCTTCTGCACACGGGGTCGTGCCCAGCGGACACGGGGGCGTGGTCAACTAATGCAAACAAACTGCAATTCATGAAGAAAAACAAGATGGGTGGACACGGGGCAGTGCCCAACGGGCACGGGGCCGTGTCCGGGCTTCTGTACATGCTATAAATAGGAGTGCTTGGCTCACTTGCAAACGATCCCTTGGCAAACCACCTCTCTCACACTTCACCCACCCACCACCACCATCACAACCCACATCCACCACCATCATCCATCATAGAGTGTGTGAGTAGTCTCGGGATCCAAGATTGATCGTAAGAGTTCTTGACAATCAAAGGCCATGTTTGCCTAAGTCTCTTACATCACTTGGTGAAGACAAGCATTTAGTGTAATACTTTTTTATTTTTAATCTTTTCCCACTTTTTATTTGGTTAGGTATTATTGACTTTAATAACTAGTTTCTTATGTTGAAGGTGAATCTTCCTTATCATTTGTCCGTGATGTCTTTGTCACACCCCCAAAATACAACCTAGGGAGTGTCCCTGTTAGGCGTGTGACGTACCAACAATGAGCCACTAATCACATTGAACCCATACAAGTTTCTAAATAACGTTCTCAATCATTAATAAAATACCATCAACAAGTTTAAATGAATACCAATATGTTTAGCGGAAGCAAATAGTAAACCAAGTTAAACTGTTTCAAAACCAAAGTATAGTATCAAGAAATCAATCACATAAATCCTTCCAGTCGACCCAAGACCACTCCAGCTACTCCAGACAGCAAGTTCCCAAATCATAGACATCTAACGACCTGCGAGCATGCAACAAGTGTATCAGACAACGCTGGTGAGTTCATAGTTTTACGAAAACGTTGGTTACCAAGTGTTTAGTTAATCCATTGAATTTAATTTCGAAAGTAATGTTGATAATACCCCGAATACAAGACGGCTTCTGCTTATTTTGCCCTTTCTCCAATGCTCCTATCAAAGCATTGGTCATGACTAGGTCATTAGTTCAACACCCGTCCTCCCAGGAACGGGGTGAGGTTGCCAAACCTAAGTAGCGCTACTAACTAATACCATGTTACCTCCCCGGTAACCAAACAACACGGAGGGACTTTAAAGGTGATAGGATGAGTATATTATCCAACATTCCCGTTTTTACCCAAAAGACTTACCCCTCCCCGGGATACCCATTGACTGTCCCAACCACCGGGACGCATGCTCAAGAGAGATGAACTCACCTTTGGTTTGCTCGGTAAGATTAACTACTTGTTTATCAGTTGGTCAAACACGTCCTAAAAGGGTTATCGGTAACAATCAATTTCTAAATCTTTTAACGCAAAATACATCACATTCTCATACAATTATAACAGTTGATCATGTCATGAAATCAGTACATAAATGATGATATCACATAGTTAAGGTTTAATTCTTTCAATATTCATTTACTGTTGTGATCATATTAGAAATCACACTTTTAACAATATGCTAAATACATGTTATGCCTATAGCCTAAATATAAGCCCTACTGAAGTGCACGGCCCAACACACTTTATCCTCAATCCATGTGTACAGCCTATTATGTTTATTAATTACATCACACAAAACCACCCCTCATGTTACCATCCCACTATCTCGATCCCTACAAGCATATGATCAAATGATTGTATTTAGAATTTTAACAACCTTTTAATGTTTCATGTGAGCCTACTCATGTTCTGACACCTTGTGCATGACATTAATTCACCTGTCATATAGACTATATACATGCATCTTTCCTTATGACTCACATAATTAAAATCACAATTTTCAATCATGCTACCCTCCTATCGACCTCATCCCATCAGTTTGTTAAGCGAATCATACTAGTAATTGTTAATATAAGTAGCCTTTCATTAGATCGAATCATCTTCTTAAACATGCGCACTGATCCCTTAGTTCATTAACAACCAGTTAATTATCTAGTCTACTAGCAAGAAATCAGATTATGGGATCGTATACACATTAACATACATCAACATTCTTAATATCATGCACCCTTATTATTCACTACAAAGAAATCATCATAGCAGTGTATCATTAAAACAGTGGCAAGCAATTCAACAATATGATCCGATTCCAGACATTGATTAACAGTAATTGCACATAATCATAATACCATGAATCCTAACCTAAGCATGATATTACTCGGCATCAACATTAACTTTATTAATAGAGTTTATCATTAACATCACCATTTATACAAATCATTCTCACAAGTTTAATCCAGAATTTATACCATGTAGTCCCTACATCTAATAACTCATACATTCTAAAAACTTACTACTATCCAGATTGGTCATGCAGAAACATTTAATCATCAAATATAACAAAATCAGAATCAAGATCGATGCAACTAACATGCATAAGAAAGATATCGATTCACATAAAGAGACTAACCTAACTAGCTAAGGTATTGGTATAGCTGGATCCTCAATAAACTTCGCGAGAGGGGGGGTATCTACTGTTGTCGTAGTCATGCGATCAGGGAAGAGGGGGTGTAGGGTTTGTTGTATCTTAAATATTGTGATAATATGATAAGTCCTACTTAAATTGCCAATCAACAAATATTGTGATAATATGAGGTGGGCCGGTCATGAGATGCTGGGCCGTTTATTCAAAACAACAAAACAATCAGAAAGGGCTCAAGTGGTGTGGGCTCAGTTTGTTAAATTATGAGATAACCAACGTGTACAGCCCAATTACCATTTGATGTAGTTTACTAAGTATTTCGGCCCACATACTCTAGGCACTTAAACTAACTCACTAACACATAAACGTATTAAACCGGATTTTTCGTTTCGCAAGATTATTAAAGTCACACGTTTTATAACAATTTATATTGTCGTAAGGGGCGTAAAAGAGAAACAATGAGAAAACAGGGATTACGTGACTAAAGGCACTGACCTTAAATGTTCGGGTTGTCACATCATCCCCAACTTGAAAGAAATTTCGTCCCGAAATTTGACAAATAAACACAGAGAGGTGAAGTGAGGAATCAAGATTGTTGCGGATTTTCCCAGGTGTCACATCATCCCCAACTTGAAGAGGAATTTCGTCCCGAAGTTCACCAGTAGAACCAGAATTAGACTTGTCTTCCGGAAAAAGTTGAGGATACTTAAGCTTCATCTGATCTTCACGCTCCCACATGAACTCCGGTCCACGCCTTGAGTTCCAATGAATTCTCACGATTGGAATTCAACTAAGTTAACGAACCTTGACTTCCTAGTCCATGTGTTCAATAAATTCCTCCAGTAAAGGTATCGTACGTGTTTCATTAGACAACCACTGCCTTAGATCCGAAATATAAATGACATCGCGTACGTTACCTGATTCATCGGATAACTCGAGTTTGTAGGTTACGCTACCGATTCTTCCCAGACTGTTGAATGGTCCATCGTGATGTCAGTTAAGCTCGCCATGCTTCCCAAGCATTCCACACCCTCCCAGGGTGAGACTTTCAACACGATACGATCGCCTACAGCGATCTTCCAGTGTTTCCTAATCTTAACAGCTTTCCTGACGGTCACGCATTGTCGCCGATCGACTCCCGATCCAAACAACCTTCCCAAGAGTTTCGAGTGCCAGTACTGGACCAGAAATTAAGTTGTCAACCATCATAGTCTATCAAGAAGGTTGGCATTATTGTCTATGTAATGCCTGAACAGATCTGTCTGGTTGCCAAGATGATAGCTGCCGCAGTAGTACTCAACCATAGGTAAGAGTCCTTCCAATTTGCACCAAAGCCGACTGGCATGTATTGCCTGACATAAATCATTTGCCCAACGGCGATAAGCAAGTGCCAGGAGAGCTCGTCTTCTTTGATCGTTTGCCCAACGGCGATAAGCAAGGCTCTGGTCCTGACGTGAGCCAAGGGTGTCATGTATTGCCTGACATAAATCATGCGTAGATCAAATTCAGAGGTAACAGGAGTTGGCACCTTGTGCCTAAAAGCCACCTCTCTCAGAGGAGCATTCATAACTGTGAAGACTATTCAGTTTTCTTAATTGCAAGAAAGTGTGCTAGTAACTTGAGTCCATCTATGATCACCCATGTGATAATATTTCCATTTCGAGTTGTAAGTATACTAGTGACCAAATCCATGGCAGTCTGTTCTCATTTCCATACATGTGTTTCTGGTTGCTAATATCCCACATTGACTTTCCCACATGTCAAACTTCGTTCCCATGCGTGGCTATATGGCCTTCAGGCTTTAATACATCCTATCAAAACTCAGATGAATAGGATATCGAGATCCGTGTGCTTCGCCTGCACCAGTTTCCCAAGGTTGTTGTATAGTGAGGTTCATATTCGTTCCATGAAGTAGCAAATATCGTCCGACCTGCCAAAGGTTGCTTCCCCATGCCCCGCATGGGTTAATCTTGAGAACTCTCTTCCTTTAGTTCTTCAGTTTGAGCAAGGCGAGTCTGATCAGGTATGTTAGAGTCGATAGCAGTCTGCAAATCTCGTGCACGTCCAGGTTTCACGGTCGTATTCATTCAAAAGTTCCATTCAGCGGTGCCATCACATGTTTAGCTCACACGGGAGGCCCTTGTGGTCGGTCTAGGTAGTGCATTTGGTACCGTCCAAGTAATGCCTCCAACTTAAATCCAAAGACCAGGGCTTCCACCGCAGGTAGTGACTCGTGCAGTTCTTCCTGTAAGTCCATTACGTAAGTCATCACTTTCTCATGTTGCGTCGGTGTGTAAACATTGCAGAGTTGGGATTCGAAAGCTGGAAAGACATCCTCCTGTTTTGTCTTTCACGAACACAGCACCCTACTGTGCTAAAGAGATTTAAGCTGCGCGATCTTCGAAAATCCTGTGGTTAATCTACGATAGAGTCTAGTGTGACCAAGAAATTGCTGCATCCTCGAAGGGATCTTTGGTGCCGAACAATATCTAACGAAATGGGACTTTAGCGAGATCCATGTGTATTCCCACTTCATTGATCATATGACCAAAAAGGTATCTCTCGAATCCAGAAATTACCTTTAACAAGACTTCGCACGGAGTGGCTCCTTCCTCGGGAACTCTAAAATAAGATACAAATGCCGCCCATGATGTTCCTTCCTCTTGGAAATGATCCAGAACGTCATCCATAAATACGGTCGATCATGTGGTCCATAAAGTTGCTGCTGTGTTGATTAACTCAATGGTCATGGTGTACAAAGTCGCAATGGCCGTATTGCGTTCGATATGCCGTTTCAGAAACATTCTCCTCTTGGTCTTCCGTCAATACATGGTCGAGGCAAACAGTTCTCTATTGTCACCTTGCTGAGTTCTGGATAATCAGTACACATACGAAAAGGCTTTATCTTCCCGAATATAGCTAGGGCTCCCCAAAGCGAACAAAAACTATGTCCAATAAAACTCATGTCCAACAGTTCCTGTAGATAGTCCTTGCAACCCTCCTGGTGCAAGACGGTATGTAGCACGAGTAATCGGGGTTGCCCCTGTCGTGAGATCAAACTGAGATTTTGCCTAACAGTGGTGGAAGTAAATCTGAAAGCCCCTCGGGTAGCACACTGAGAGGAATCATGAACAATTGGTGGATCCTCTATCCTCTTTTCCTTAGCCTCAACATCAGTAACGGTTGTTAACGTAGCGGGGTGATCCCTCCGTAGACACTTCTGGGCCTTCATAGTTGATATGGCGCTAACCTTTGCACCACTATGTTGCTTTAGAACAAATAACGATTCTCCACACAAAATTTTCTCCTCACAAGGTATGTCTGCGCGATTTCTGAATAACCAATCCACACTAACACTGCATTGTAACCATCAGGGGTAGTAGAAGGAAGGTCGATATCGAACACCTGTCCCCCAAGGTCGAGTTTGCATCTCAGCGAACATATAAGGCTTCAATTGACTTGCATCAGCCGACTCCACAACAGGTTCGGTTTCAAGAAGCATCGGGGTTAAACAGAACAGAGACGAAACGAATAGCTACCCATCCAAGCTATCGTGTTGCTATTACGCCTGGTATAGCCTATGCCAATACTAAATGTCCTTCCATGAGCTTCATTTCCAGTGTTGTTTTCGTCATGAGAATTTCCAGTACCGCCGTCATTCCCTTGGTTGTCGTCACCTTGACTTAACACAGTCAATCCTTGTCGAGGTCACCTTTATTTCCATACTGTAAGCTACGATCATGAGTACCTTGATGTTGCCGCGACTGTTGCTTCTAATATTGTTGCCTGTAACGGTGTCCTGCGTCCTTTCACCAACAAGGTCCATCTTTTCACATTCCGTGCCACGTCTTAAGGCACTACTCATGGTGCGGGCGGTTACACAGTCCGCTCTACAGTCAATCGTCATCGATTTTGATCCGATTGGTTCTTAAGAGTCGACTCCCATGAGTCGCTGGCTGGGGTTAAGGATTAGATTGGAGTCAAATCGCTGTTGTCCGTTGCAGGTAACTAGGGTTGTTCAAATACTGAAGTCGGTAAGGTTCAACGTTTACCCTCTTGTCCAGCGTTCTTGCAAGTTGACTGAGTAACACACGGTATGTCGCGAGAGTGTTGCAGAAGTAATCGCACTTTAGAATCTAAGGCGTCAACACGCTAAGTTCCAACAAACAAAGATAAGTGAGGAAAGTATAGTCCAATCATTTGACGCTGAGCCATCCAACTCAGGGACGTTCATACTAGCACCTAACATTCTACACAGTTCGCTAGGCGTTCAGGTGTGTGATCGGGTGATACTCGATAGCATCGAGATTCGTAAGGATCCAGAAAGGGGTGAAAAGATCATGTTCGAGTAGGAGACAATCACTGCTATGACTCCTATAGACTGCTGAGTTCTAACATAACATCAATTAACAGAGCGGAACCCCTCTCACACTCGTTAAGCCTCACTGGGACTCACATGCACCCCACATTATTATTATGTGTGCACCCCTAATAATAAGGCAACTTGCATGCTCATCTCAGTGCCTCTTAACTCACGCTAAAAGGTTCCCCGAATTCGAGCGATAAAACAGATGACACCACAATATAGATCATGAAAGTTCAAGAAGAGTCACACTCTTAAAACACGTAACATGGGTTGGTAACATAGAAACTCATACTATAGTGCCAAGTGTGTATTCACGTGTAATGTCCTACATAAGTGTACGCTAGATATACTATGCAATAGTAAACAAGAGACGAACCTTGCAATCTGGAGCTAAGTGTCATGGTCGATTTCGGATCTGTTCAGTTATAGTCTGGTTTCATAAAAAACGTTTTAAAACCACGTTCACTATAACCAGTGGCTCTGATACCAAACTGTCACACCCCCAAAATACAACCTAGGGAGTGTCCCTGTTAGGCGTGTGACGTACCAACAATGAGCCACTAATCACATTGAACCCATACAAGTTTCTAAATAACGTTCTCAATCATTAATAAAATACCATCAACAAGTTTAAATGAAAACCAATATGTTTAGCGGAAGCAAATAGTAAACCAAGTTAAACTGTTTCAAAACCAAAGTATAGTATCAAGAAATCAATCACATAAATCCTTCCAGTCGACCCAAGACCACTCCAGCTACTCCAGACAGCAAGTTCCCAAATTATAGACATCTAACGACCTGCGAGCATGCAACAAGTGTATCAGACAACGCTGGTGAGTTCATAGTTTTACGAAAACGTTGGTTACCAAGTGTTTAGTTAATCCATTGAATTTAATTCCGAAAGTAATGTTGATAATACCCCGAATACAAGACGGCTTCTGCTTATTTTGCCCTTTCTCCAATGCTCCTATCAAAGCATTGGTCATGACTAGGTCATTAGTTCAACACCCGTCCTCCCAGGAACGGGGTGAGGTTGCCAAACCTAAGTAGCGCTACTAACTAATACCATGTTACCTCCCCGGTAACCAAACAACACGGAGGGACTTTAAAGGTGATAGGATGAGTATATTATCCAACATTCCCGTTTTTACCCAAAAGACTTACCCCTCCCCGGGATACCCATTGACTGTCCCAACCACCGGGACGCATGCTCAAGAGAGATGAACTCACCTTTGGTTTGCTCGGTAAGATTAACTACTTGTTTATCAGTTGGTCAAACACGTCCTAAAGGGGTTATCGGTAACAATCAATTTCTAAATCTTTTAACGCAAAATACATCACATTCTCATACAATTATAACAGTTGATCATGTCATGAAATCAGTACATAAATGATGATATCACATAGTTAAGGTTTAATTCTTTCAATATTCATTTACTGTTGTGATCATATTAGAAATCACACTTTTAACAATATGCTAAATACATGTTATGCCTATAGCCTAAATATAAGCCCTACTGAAGTGCACGGCCCAACACACTTTATCCTCAATCCATGTGTACAGCCTATTATGTTTATTAATTACATCACACAAAACCACCCCTCATGTTACCATCCCACTATCTCGATCCCTACAAGCATATGATCAAATGATTGTATTTAGAATTTTAACAACCTTTTAATGTTTCATGTGAGCCTACTCATGTTCTGACACCTTGTGCATGACATTAATTCACCTGTCATATAGACCATATACATGCATCTTTCCTTATGACTCACATAATTAAAATCACAATTTTCAATCATGCTACCCTCCTATCGACCTCATCCCATCAGTTTGTTAAGCGAATCATACTAGTAATTGTTAATATAAGTAGCCTTTCATTAGATCGAATCATCTTCTTAAACATGCGCACTGATCCCTTAGTTCATTAACAACCAGTTAATTATCTAGTCTACTAGCAAGAAATCAGATTATGGGATCGTATACACATTAACATACATCAACATTCTTAATATCATGCACCCTTATTATTCACTACAAAGAAATCATCATAGCAGTGTATCATTAAAACAGTGGCAAGCAATTCAACAATATGATCCGATTCCAGACATTAATTAACAGTAATTGCACATAATCATAATACCATGAATCCTAACCTAAGCATGATATTACTCGGCATCAACATTAACTTTATTAATAGAGTTTATCATTAACATCACCATTTATACAAATCATTCTCACAAGTTTAATCCAGAATTTATACCATGTAGTCCCTACATCTAATAACTCATACATTCTAAAAACTCACTACTATCCAGATTGGTCATGCAGAAACATTTAATCATCAAATATAACAAAATCAGAATCAAGATCGATGCAACTAACATGCATAAGAAAGATATCAATTCACATAAAGAGACTAACCTAACCAGCTAAGGTATTGGTATTGCTGGATCCTCAATAAACTTCGCGAGAGGGGGGTATCTACTGTTGCCGTAGTCGTGCGATCAGGGAAGAGGGGGGTGTAGGGTTTGTTGTATCTTAAATATTGTGATAATATGATAAGTCCTACTTAAATTGTCAATCAACAAATATTGTGATAATATGAGGTGGGCCGGTCATGAGATGCTGGGCCGTTTATTCAAAACAACAAAACAATCAGAAAGGGCTCAAGTGGTGTGGGCTCAGTTTGTTAAATTATGAGATAACCAACGTGTACAGCCCAATTACCATTTGATGTAGTTTACTAAGTATTTCGGCCCACATACTCTAGGCACTTAAACTAACTCACTAACACATAAACGTATTAAACCGGATTTTTCGTTTCACAAGATTATTAAAGTCACATGTTTTATAACAATTTATATTGTCGTAAGGGGCGTAAAAGAGAAACAATGAGAAAACAGGGATTACGTGACTAAAGGCACTGACCTTAAATGTTCGGGTTTTCACAGTCTTGCCATTATTTTACTGTCTATATAAAATAAATATTTTCACCATTCATATCTCCACGGTCTATATGGAGATATGTTGGCTACCTGGTCGAGGGAAAAGGGAATGGTTTGGTAAGCGTCTTGCCTTGTTCAGTGTATAGATCCTGCAAGGAACTGGGTCAAGTTTAGTAGGACCTCCTTCAATACCCACTGGTATTGGATGGCGGGGGTCCGAACTCCTTGATCCCCTCATATGTAAACTACTATTAAAACTTTAACCCGGCTACTTAGGATTGTATCCCTGCTGACTCAAACTACTTAGCCGAGGGTAACGTCACCTTCAAAAGAGGGGCCTACCACATTATGCATTAATAATTTAATTAATTATCTTTCAATAATCCAACCCTTTAGGATTGTATCCTTGCTGACTCAAACTACTGGGTTGAGGGTAACGTCACCTTCAAAAGAGGGGCCTACTACTATAACTAAGATAATCTCTTAAAAAGTGCAAAAGTGCGGAAATAATCAAAGGTTACACTAAAGGCGAGTCGGATCCAAGTGATTCATCTTGTCTATCTGTTTTATTTTATTTTTATTTTCAGCTTTTTTTAGTTAGTTTTATTTTCTTGTTTAAAAACCTTTTTTCTAAATTTTTGATTTGATTAGACGTTGAGGATAAACCGGTACTAAAAGCTCTTGTGTCCTTGGACGACCTCGGTATCTTACCAACACTATACTACGCTCACGATGGGTGCACTTGCCCATATGTGTGTTTAGTGTTAGTAAATATCGTGTTTTATAAATTTAAAACTTGACTAAAGTGTTAAAAGGGGCTTAAAATATACTTAAATATATATACACGACCGCACACATCACTAAGTATCCGCACCTTTTCTTTACTTTATAAATTTAAAGGAAGGGAGACTGTAACGCCCTGCTTCTTCGTACTTTCCATAATTAGAAAGCGTTGTTTGTATTTCTATTTTTGGAAATCTTGTACTCTTGTAATCGTCTTTTTCGTTGTAATCGTTGTAAAATCCGAGACTTGGATCATAATAAAATTCGTATTTCTTTACATACACATTTCTTACTTAATCATACATTCGAATTAATTAAGCATGTGACACTATATTCATCATTTATGCGAAACACGTTAAACCTACAAACATGCTCAATTTATGCGAATACGATACTTAAACTCGATAAACATACTTATTTATACTTGTTTATATTTGTTGTTATGATTTAATTACATTTCATACCAATAAGTATGATCCTTTGTACTTAAACACCCTAAAATACCTTTAAAACATCAATATATGAAAGTTTAAGGGTTAAAAGTGTCAAAATAACAACAAAATTCATCAGCTGAGTGGCTCGCGGCCCACGACCCCAATCCCCTGCTCGGTCGCGTTCCACGAGGAAGGTCGATCCACAGACCAGACTTGGCAGCTCGTGGATTGGCGAGTTTTGGTGTGTTTTATGTGTGTTTCTTGCATTAAATGGCACCAACCTTAACCCTAATTCATTCCATATAAAACTCAAACCTCCTCCACACATTTTCACTTTGCTAACTCACTTAAACACTCTCTAAACACTCCAAATTCAGCTGGAAATCAGTAGCAAAGGCAGATTTGTTTCAAGTTACAAAAGTGAGCATAAGTTCACTTCTACTTCATCTTTTTCATTGGTTCTTTCTCCTTTGCACTTGGAACAACCTTAGGTGTGTTTCCACAGGTTTTCCATGGAAAACCAAGGCTGGAACATCAACCAAATAAGGTACAAAGTGCAAGGAAACTTTCTGTTTTGATTGAACACTTGTTAAACTTACTTAAACTTGAGATTTCTTAACACATGCCTATGTCCTTATGCCACTAATCAAGACCATGATTATGTGATCTTAAAAACAAGGTTGTGATATGTAAATCCAGATGTTTAATCCTCAAAAACTTTCTATTTTAATAGGGTTTTAACCCACAAGTGATGAACAAGTCTTGAACTTGAAGTTGTGTCATTATATGGTTAGCTTAGGCTATCCTACTTACAAATCCACACATTACTTGATGTTTTCCTTATTAGATATAATTTATTTCATTCCTTAATGTATGTTCATGACCCTCCTTGTTGTCTATGACAACATGTGTAGTGGTGAAAACCAAAGAGGTTCCTAAATGGAAGATTTATCTTCCTACCTCATGCATGACTTATATGATGTTCTTGTTATGTTATTGGACTAGAAAATTATAATATATGCTATATAACATATATAATATCCAAGTAACCAAACCTTTGATGATGACCTAGTGGTCATTTGTCAAAATGTTAAAGTTACATCATCTAAGACCTTAGTACTAGATGATTATTTTCTCATATGCCTACTTTTCATGTACTTTAAACTCCAAATCCTTAATCCTCAGTTAATATCCAATACTCATACACCTATGTTTCTTCGTGTAGAAGGACTTGGTGCTCCATCCTAATCAACCAACAAACACTCGCGGATTTACCAAGTGGAAGCTTGCGAAACCGTGAGTATACTCAATCTCATTTTAATCTTTAAACACTTTGGGTGCAACATGTATTCTATATGAAAACATACAACACTTGAAACTTATTTATATTCACACTCTATCCACATTTAAACATGAAACAATTTGATGCTTGTTAATCCCGTGTGCTATGTAAACTCATCATGTCTATATGCTTATTAACTTTGCTAGCCTACCTTAACAATTATAGCGCTATAGGATTAACATACCGCCCATTAGTCTTGGGGTATTGTTAAGTTAAAACATGTTAATCTCCCGCTAGTCTCCTGGGAAAGGCAAATTTGCGTTGTATACTTGGGTTTGAACATATAGTACACCGTTTCAGCATATTAGTAACTTGTATCTATGTTATTAATGTTGGATATGAGCACATTAACTATTTTATCCTATTTTATGCTTTGTATGAAACTTGTATACTCGTCAACTTTTTGTTGATCATATTTTAATACATGTTGCAGGTTGATAGACCCATGATGCTAA
Organism: Helianthus tuberosus; assembly: GCA_030545235.1. NCBI lineage: Eukaryota > Viridiplantae > Streptophyta > Magnoliopsida > Asterales > Asteraceae > Helianthus > Helianthus tuberosus. The sequence continues at coordinate 25,114,525 of CM060432.1, forward strand.
GTGAAGAAACGAGATTTAGATGGACTTAGAAACACACCTTGAATTAACTATTATTTTGATGTTATGTTTGAAACAATGTTGTTTATGTTTGAATTTTGTATGACATATTGGCATATTTATGAAATTGAATTTAAATCATATTGTCACATAGTGTTATCATGCTTTGAGCGATTTGTTCGTCTCATCCCGATGTTTTCGCCATCGGTTGGGGTGTGACAAGAGCAGTTTCATTTCAGCGTTTAAAACGGACGAGTCAACGGTTTTTTACTGAGAATTAAATGACGAATTAAAGTGCATTGAAGACGTTTAATGCAATTTAATTCTGTCATTTAATTCGTTTTTCTTTTTCATCCAAACCTGCAGTATAAATAGGGGGCCTACCTGCTGCAGAATACACACCGAAATTAACCAATACATGCAAATTTCTCTCTGCAAAGTCATCTTGTTCTTCTGTCATGCTTCAAGGTACACCTTCGGGTTTTAGTCAACTCTGGCAGTATAACTGCTTAGGCTGTTGTATCCTGGAAACAAACGAGTTCTCTTTGGAGACTCGAAATTTGTTTTAAGGGACCCGTGTCTAACACGATCCTCAGCGAAGGATATCTTTTTGTTTTGTAATTTTATTCTTGTTCTTCTTTTATTTCAGTTGTAAAAAGTATTGTAATTTATTGCTTTCCTTTTTCAGTATTTTAATTCAAGTTAATAAAATTTTTTATTTATTTTATAGGAACGGATTTCTACAAATTCATCTTTTGATGATGTTTTATTGAGATAACATCTAACTTGCGTGTGTTGAAACTTAGAAGTATGAGAAGGGTGGTGAAAATATTAAGACTAAAAGAAACGTCAACATTTGTGGGTGACACCCGTGACAAGGTAAGCATATCTTGTTCATCCATTTTCTACACCAACTTTTGGTTCACATCTTCAGACGACAAGTTATCATATGTTTATATAAGTTACATTCAGTGTACTAATGCTTATAACAAGTCATTGATTTTATTTTTCTTGTTAACTAAAAGAATCGGTCAAAGGGAAAAGACTGATTTGACTAAAGAAATACCAAAGAAAATACAAATAAATTAATAAACGTAACTTATATCTATATTGAAGGGCTATGGTTCCAAATTCTATACCGACTACATGACGTAAGCTCAGGTCGCGCGTAGAAGCACACGCTTCGTGGCGCCAACAAGAAGACTCAAAACAGTACAATTGGTAAAAATGTCCGAGCAAGTGGCCAATAGGCGCACCACAAGTTGTGTCCAGAAACACCTCATGATGAACAATCGTGTAGGGGACAAGAGGCACGACAAGGATACTGACGTGTCACCAATCGTTGTGCGACGACCACTGATCCATGATCTCCATTTAGCTGCTGATGAGAGACCCGGCAACAAGGACAACTACCAGGCCACATGGATCCATTCAGAGTGCGCCAACTCCCATTTCGCCTGCAAACACTAACGGTCATGTTCTAGGAGGCAAACAAGATATTCCTTGTTGTCGACGTCATGCCCAAGGCCCATCAGCCCATCTCCTTCACAACTCCCTTCGGCTATAAACAGAGAACTGCATCTCCAGGTTTAAGGATCTCTCTCTCTCTCTCTCACTTATTACACACACTTATTATCTTCAAAGCAATTTCTTATTCTCTCGCTAGAGGATGGTTACAAGGAGACCCCCCCCCCCCTTCCCCCCAATTCTCCTCACTGTAACGAGCTTAACGGTGTTGTCTTGTTTTGCGGGATCTTGCAGCAACTAATCGGGGAAGAAAGAAGATTAACCTTTGTTTGGCGAGACTAAACCCACAAATTAACCCTCGGATTAACTTGGTGTTTCTTCATACATGGAACAAATTGACTGTTTTTATGTTTTGGGATTTGTTAATAACTATGGAGTTGTTAAAGAGCGCTTCACTGATTTTGTTCATGTCATTGGACACATGCTTTATGCCTTAAATTTGTCTTAGATATAATTATTTGATCGATATAAATTAGTTTGAGCAAGGTTAAAGGTCAAGCTTATGATTTAACTAGCAATGTGTATAATGAGCAAGATGGTTTAAAAACTTTAATTTTAAAAGAAAATTACTTGGATATTATTATGTTCAACTTTTTGTTCACTAGTTGTGACGGTTGTAAAAAAAGCCATTACAAATGGTAGCGCTTTGGATGAATGTGGTGTGTGCGTCTTGTAAATGAAAATGTATGATTTGAGAAACCAAAAAAAATATATTGGAAGAACTCATTGGCAGAGCCGAAGTTTGACCCGAATGACTGGAGGGTCGAAAACGTATATAACAACAAATTTCTATAGAACCGGGGAGTCGAAAACGTATATACCCAAAAATTTCTATATGAAAACTACATATATAACATTACTGAGCGAAAAGTTCGGGAGGTCAGGCGCCCCTCTCCGCCCCTTCTATACTTCGCCACTGCTCATTGGTCCATTACCAATTGAAAGAGGAAGTGTTTTAAACCAATAAGTTTCTCTTACACGCATTGAAGATACATGTTGGAGTTCTCAGCACAAAACTCTTGGTGGATTTTTGTTTATATGTGTTGAATATGAGGAAAAACATGAGTTATTTTGCTAGCCAAAAATAAGTTTCATGTTTGTTTCAAGTCGGTTTATTTTGTGTTTTGCTTACACATGACTTTTTAAATAGGGTTATAAAAAATCAAACGTTCAACGAACAGTTCATGAACCATTCGGCAGAAAGTTCGTTTGATGAATAAACACGAACAAGAAATTTCGTTTAGTAAGTTAAACGAACATGAACAAAAGTTGTTTTTGTTCGTTTATGTTCGTGAACGTTCAGTAAGCGTTCATTTATGTCGCTCATTTATGTTCATTTGCATGTGTTTGTACATTTACAGTTTTTTTATGGTATATTTTTATTTTATTGGTTTTAAGTTTAAAAATTTGGAACTATAGTTATTCTATATGCCTATTTCAGTTTGACTATTTCAATTTCAGTTTGTGTTAAAGTTTGACAAAATTCTTAATTTATGTGTTAATTATGTAAACTATGTTTAAATAGTTATGTTAAGTACTTATTTATTTTTGGTGGATTTTTCGTAATCTTTCTGATGAAAAATATAGATTTTATTTTGAAATGTATACATAACGTTTGTTTGTGTTCATGAACATTTGTTTGTGTTTGTTCGTGTTCACTTACATTCGGTAAGTGTTCATAAACATGTTCATTTCCCTAATGAATGGAAACGAACAAGAAAACTCACTCGGTAAGCATTCATGAACATGTTCATTTCCTTCATGAACGAAAACGAACAAGAAATCTCATTTGATAAGCGTTTGTGAATGATTCATAAACATGTTCAATACTTAATGAACTAACATGAACAATGCCTTATTCATATTCATTCGATTCATTTATAGCTCTGATTACAAATATATGTTTCTGAACTTTATAAAGATCCAAGGTGATATATTGTGAAAGTCATTCAAAAAAAAAAAAAAAACCCTTATCACCATAAACATCATGTGTATTCGGTGTAATTTAAGAGATGTTTTTGTTTATTGAAAGCGCACTTGATTAGTGTAATTGGAATAATGATGATTTTATGTAGATTTGTGTGTTTGTTTTGTAGAAAGGAATTACTTAAGAATTACTTAACAATGTTGAAACAAAAATGAAATAAGTAATTGTAGAATGACTATCTTTTTTCGTTTCACATTGTTGTTTGGTATAGAGAATGAACTGATTTGGGGTTTGAATTGTATTGAATTGTATTTCTTAAAATTTAGGGTTACAAATAGGTGTTTATATAGAACACCAAGTTACACAATTAGCCCCTACACTACGACACATTATTTACTTTCCGACACTCCCCCTCAAGTTGAGTAGTGGGATCACCAATACTTAACTTGCTCAAGCAGCTACTAAACATGTTCCCGTTAACCTCTTTTGTAAGAATATCTGCGAGTTGATCTTTTGACGGTACATATGGGAGCTCTATGGTACCTTCCTCCAATTTCTCCTTAATGAAGTGTCGGTCTACCTCCACATGTTTTGTTCGATCATGTTGGACTGGATTTTCTGAGATCTGTATAGCAGCTTTATTGTCGCACATGATTTTGGTTGCTGTAGTAGGAAGGAAGCCAATTTCAGTCAGGAGCTTGCGAATCCATAGAATCTCTGCTAGGCCACGAGCTACCCCTCGGAATGCGGCTTCTGCACTAGATAGGGCGATGAAGAAACACTAACTAAATGGTCGGAACCGAGATAGTTAGGGGTTTGAATCCGCATAAAAGGTTAGCTCTCTCTCGGTTGATTCAGTTGTAATGGAATTCCTTCTCCGGTGATTCTGCAAAAAAGAACACCGTTAGCCTCGTCAAGGGGAGAGGAGGGTTCTCTCCTTGACCCGACTCCGGTGTGAGAATAAGTATTGGTATCGGAGAAGATAAGTATTTGAGGAGTGAGAGTAATCTGAGTTTATACCTGAACAGTTCTCTTATTTATAACCGGGAGTTTGGGAGGGAAAACCTGTTATTGAAAAAATGACGGAAGATGCTAACGCCGTAGCGGTTATCTTTTCTTCCGTTAAGTTCTCTGATCCTTTGTTAAGTTGTCTCGATCCGAGGTGAGTGCACACGGATCGTGGTTTGATCTATGGCTGGGGAGTTGCCACGTGGAAAGTGATTAAGTGGAGATTACTCTCCAATTGCATGCCTTTGTTGTGATTTCAGAGTTGCTTATGGTGATGACACGTGTCCAGACGGTTATAACCGTCTGGGTGGTGCACGATTGTATTTCCTTCTAGATTATTGTTGTAATCTGGTGTGACACCTTACCGTGTGGACGCAGATGAATAACTCCCAGGTCTGGGCAAAATAATATCCAAGTCTGGATACTTAGGCGGAGGTATCTGAACAAAAGGTTTTGATCCTTTGTTAATTTGGGGAAGGCGCAAGGATTCATGTTATCCTTTGGGCGCGCGATTATAAGTTACTGATTGTTTTCTTCCTTTAATAAGACCCATGCGCGGCTGCGCAAGGTTAACAAGGTTGAAAAACCCAGTTTGTGGTGTGGTCTCAAATCCTTTTTATGAGGTTTTTGGGACCTTACCCCTTCAAGTCCCCCCAGTCTAGTGTTGTACTTATGCAAGTAAGTGGAGCACTGGACTTATGAGAGGGAAAAAGTTTTTGGGCGCGAAAAGGTAAGAAAGCTTCTGTTAGAAGATTTGAATTTTGTAAAGATTTTTTTTTTATGGAAAATCTTTGACTTGAAGCTAGCATAGTAAATTGATTTTGACAACCTATCATTGTCAGTTGTTTTTTACTGCCCGTGTCTTACACGCGCGCGTGTAAACGCGTGTATGTTCTGACATCTGCTTTTTCTGTTGCTTGGGGAACCGTGGTACCTGGAATAGTGCTGTGACGGTTACCGATGCTATTTATTGCGATGGGTATATAATCGTTTGGGTAACCTCTTCTCTGTAATCATTGTTTTGTTTGAAAACTTTGCCTTATTCCTTGTTCTTAAGAAAAACTTTCCATCATTCCCCTGCTTATGTCAACCGGAGAACGTCAAGAGGATCTTGTTGAAGAGATGTCGACTGAACTTCCACCATTGAAGTGGCTCAGGGCGTCTTTTGAGGGTTTGATTCAGAATCTTAAATTTCCGGAGAACTGGGGTGCCTTGTATCCCGAAGAAGGGCAAACGGCAGCGAATGCTCCGGCCGGGTATATTACCCTTTTTTGGGATTTTTTCTGCGATGGTAACTTTCGTTTGCCTGTTACCAGATTTTTCCTTGAAATTCTTGGATTCTATAATCTGCATATCTCCCAACTTCACCCTATTGGTATGGTTAGGGTTCGTCATTTCGAATTTGTATGTCGAACGATGCATGTGGAGCCAACCGTTCCCCGATTTAGGGTTTTTTATCAGATGCACTGTACCCAAGGATTTTACTCATTTGTTCAGAGGGCTTCTGCAAAGAAAATTCTTCATCAGCCCCCAAAATCATTTCATGATTGGAAACAGAAATTTTTCTTCATCAAGGCTGGAGTGATTCCGATGAAGATGACGCTAAGAGGGAAGGACGATATTCCGATTGAATCAATTCAGACCCCTGTTGATGAGAACTGGTACCAAGATCTGAAGGATGTTCCCAATATTGCTTTGCCGGAGAAAGCCCTAGTCGGAGCTGGCATGAGTTTGAACTGGAAGATGGAACGTGATGATAAACCCGTGTACACTGAGGATGGTCATAGTAAGTATTGGTGGTCTCTGACTCGTTGGAGGGTCTTACTCCTGTAGTGACCATGCGGGAACCGAAGCCAGAACCGAAAGATTCTGCCGATATTCCTCCTTCTAACCCAAATGAGCCTATCGATCTGGATTCCAGTCCCGAGCGTTTGGTTCATAGGAAGGCCGGTAAGAGAAAGCCAGCTGATGCTGATGCGGAGGGTCAACCTCCCAAGAAAGTGCAGAGGAAGAAAATAACTAGAAAGGGAAACTTAGATGCTTTCGTTTCAGAATCCATTCCTGGTAGGTATTGCTGTTCTTTGTTTTCTTTGAGCAGATAGGATTTTTATAGACTTTTGTTTTTCCAGAAATTCCTGTTTCTTCTGTTCCTGTGGACGTACCAACTGTGGTTGATAAAGAACTTCCCCCTTCCCCACCGCGCGCTACCGTTACACACCCGTTAGAGTCTTCAGAGATAGCTGGGGAAGGTGTTGAGAAAACTGTTGAGGCTGAGGAGCCTGTTGGTATAGAAACTGAACAGATTGTTGAGCCAAGTGTGGTAAATGATGATAATCAACCGACACCGGAAAAGGAAACTGCTGAGACAATTCAATCTTCTCCTCTCAGACCTTCGGAAACTGTTCCTGATCATACTGAAAAGGCCGCTACTGAGGAGGCAGGTTCTTCTGCTGGTGTTGAGAAACAATCTCCAATTCGTCCAGAAGAAACTTTAGGAGAGTATTATTACCGGATGTATACGGAGAAAGATGCTGCTGATCCTCATATCCCTGTTTGGAATGTGAAGAAAGGAGATACTTTCTCGGATTGGCGTGTATGCCAAGATTGGTTGCAGGGGATACTTCCGCCTGGCGAGATTAAATTTCAGGAAAATCAGCCTTATGAACAGACCTATCAATCTTATCTTGCAGAAAATGCATCCCATGTTTCTACTACCCATCGTATAGTGCGTGAGTGGTATAGCATGCATAAAGAGCGAGCATCTTTTGTAGCATCACAAAGGAAGTTTGCAAAAGATGAAAAACATGTGGCTCAGTTGAAGGCTAAATTAGAGACTGAGCAAGCTAAATTTGAAGCGGAGCGCAAGACTGAAGAATGGTCAGTTTCTGGTTGGAAAAGAAAAGCTGAAGCTGAAGCTGCGCTTTTATCTGAGGAACGCAAAAATTGGAGAAGAATTTGTGAGAAAGATAATGCCGAGAAGGCAAACCTTCGCAATATCATAAATAACCTCAAGGCTGAGGTTGAAAAACTGAAGAATCAAGATGCGGAGGTAGAAAGATTGAAGAAAGAAAAAGTTGATATGGAAGCTATGTTGATGGAGGCGCGTTCTCAGAGGGAACGAAGTGAGCAACGGGAGGTACAAGCTTTAGCCACTCTTGCCGTTAGAGATAAAGAATTAGAGGAACTTACCGCTTTGGTTTCTGACCAGGAACAATTGAAGAAGGATCTGGAGCTTGCGCGTTCCGAGAATACTGAAACCTCCCGCCGTTTAACTGAGGCTGAAGAGAAACTGGAGAATTCAGAAATGGCGCGGGTTTCAGCGGAAAGCGAGCTCGAACCCTTGAAGAATGATATGGCCTGGTTGAAAGATCGCGGGATTGCATGTGTGAGTTCCTTTCTTCTTTTTTGTCTATGTATGCGCTTGTTTTGATGCTTATCTTTATTTGATTTCATAGGTTGCTGAGTCTGTTTTAAACTCTGAAGAACTGGACAAAACTGTTGCTAATTTGATGGTTGCTGCGCGACGAGATGGTTATGCGCAAGGTTATGCGGAATGCTCCCAACATGTGAATAGCGCTTTGAAAGTTAACTGGGATGATAGCAAGTCCGCTACCTTTGGCGTTAATACTGCCAGCGCACTGGCTGCTATGAAGACAGAGTTTAATAACTTACAACTTCCAGTGATGGAGTTGATAAATGTGGCGCTGCAATCGGACGATCACGTTGCGCAACTTAAGGAAATCTTTCCGGATGGGGGAGAAGATTTTGAATAGGATTGTATTGAACAATTTTTTTTTTGTTTTGTGTAGGATGTAGATCCTTGTTTTGTTGGTGCGCTGTTGGGCGAGGATTTTAAACACGGCCGTGTCTAAATTCTCTAGGGCGTATTTGTACGCTTAAAAATAGCAGGTTTCTATTTGTTTTGTTGAATGACTTTACAATATCTTGTATGAGTACAATTACTTTTCTTTGAGTAAGGCGAATAAAGTTGGTATGAAGCTCATGTATGAGTTTATGGTCGTTTGTGACGGGATCACTGACCGCGCATGGAGCTTTGTGTTAAACTACCATAATGTTTTTGCTCTTACTAAAAAGAAATTGCATGCACTTTGTAAACACAAAAATAATAGAAACTTTGTAATTTTATTCATGGATAATGCTCAGAGGCGTTACAAAGTTTTTTGGATAATTAAATGGGACTTAACTTACTCCCTGATAGTTCCGCTGCTTTTGATAAGTCACGTTTTTTCCGCGGAAAACGTACAGAGTTCTTTAAGTCTTAGCCCGTTTGCTTGAGCCTTCTTCTCCCCGAGTAATCTGTTTAATCTCCTTGCGCATATTCTGGAGCAAATGCGTAAGTTCTCCATTTTTGAGAGCCTTTTCGATTTCCGTGCGCAGGGATATACAGTTGTTCGTGGTGTGCCCGTTATCTTTATGATATTCGCAGTAATGCGTCGGGTCTTGACCACGTTTACTCTTCATCGGAATCGGGGGTTTGAATTGGTGATCCTCGGTACTTAGTACCTCTGCTGGGGTTTTCGTTAGGGGAGTCCACTGTCTCTCCCTATTTTCGTATTTGTTTTCTCTTTGAGCAGAGAATTTGTTAGTTGTTGTGCGGCCGTCTTCCGAGGATCGACTTCCTGATGCTTCACGCCATGACTTTTTGTACCTTTTTTCTCCATTTGCGCTTAAGTCTGCTGGCCTGTTGTGTGGTGGTGGTGGCCTGTTTGTAGTAAGGTTTTTCTCGGTCTGCGCATAAACCTTGGCCGCCGCCATTATCTTTTTCCAACTCGTGGGGAGACCCTCTGTTCCCGATAACACCTTGACCATGTCGTCACACCTAACCGCGTATTTAAACTGAGCACGGATTAGTTGTTCGCTAACACCTCCAATTTCTAACACTTCTTTATTGTATCTGGTAATAAAATCTTCCAGATTCTCATCATCGCGGCGCCAGATGTTCATGACGTCGGATGTATCACGTTTTGACCGCCTTTGTTGGCTGAAGTGTGTTAAAAATTTTCTTCGCAGATCCTTCCACGACTCGATCTGTCCTGTTGGTAGGTTATCAAACCAGATTCGCGCTGGGCCAGTTAGTGTTTGCACAAACAAATGACACCACAGCGGAAGGGTCCAACCGCCGACCAACCCTGTGCTGGTGAATACTCTTAGATGATCATCAGGGTCAGTTAACCCATTGAATTTCCCAACGTTAGATGGTAACTTGGCCCTTTCCAACGGAGCCAGAGCTATCTCTAATATGAACTTCGAGTTTTCTGCCGCTTCGTCCGGGTGATAAACTAAATCATAGTTGTGCTCGGCCTCAGGGTTATAAACCGCTCGAGGCCTGCACTTATTATGGTTTGGCTGTAGTCTATTGAATACGCTGGTGTTTTCACTCAAACGATATGTTCGATCGGATTCATCGGTATGAATGTCTCGTTGGGAACCCAACCTGTCATAGACCGATTGTTTTTGACGAGGGTGTAGTTCATCATGATGTTGTCTTCGGTAACTGCTTGTATCATCATAAGTTGATTCTTCTTGTTGAGAGGCATGAGCTCTTGATCCCGGCCTCCGGGATTGGGTTATAGGAGCAGTTTGAGCACATAACTGTGAGTATACTGCGTTTAATGCTCCTTGGGACCGGACATACCATGATATCGGAGTTTCTCCTGGTGGTAAAATTGATTGTGCAGGATTTGCTGGTAACATTCCTGGGGTTACAGGATCATTTGATCGATTGGATTGGACCTCATTATCGTCCGAGGCTTCCTCTACGATCCCTTCTATTGGTAAATTGTTTCCGACGTTTGGTCAAGGACCAGGTTGTCGGTGAGATGACGAATTTTCTGCCATGTGCAAAAACAGAAAATGGAATGAACTGAATCGAAACGAGGTAGAAACTAGAAAAACTGAGAAACGGTGGGCGCCAATGAAGAAACACTAACTAAATGGTCGGAACCGAGATAGTTAGGGGGTTTGAATCCGCATAAAAGGTTAGCTCTCTCTCGGTTGATTCAGTTGTAATGGAATTCCTTCTCCGGTGATTCTGCAAAAAAGAACACCGTTAGCCTCGTCAAGGGGAGAGGAGGGTTCTCTCCTTGACCCGACTCCGGTGTGAGAATAAGTATTGGTATCGGAGAAGATAAGTATTTGAGGAGTGAGAGTAATCTGAGTTTATACCTGAACAGTTCTCTTATTTATAACCGGGAGTTTGGGAGGGAAAACCTGTTATTGAAAAAATGACGGAAGATGCTAACGCCGTAGCGGTTATCTTTTCTTCCGTTAAGTTCTCTGATCCTTTGTTAAGTTGTCTCGATCCGAGGTGAGTGCACACGGATCGTGGTTTGATCTATGGCTGGGGAGTTGCCACGTGGAAAGTGATTAAGTGGAGATTACTCTCCAATTGCATGCCTTTGTTGTGATTTCAGAGTTGCTTATGGTGATGACACGTGTCCAGACGCTTATAACCGTCTGGGTGGTGCACGATTGTATTTCCTTCTAGATTATTGTTGTAATCTGGTGTGACACCTTACCGTGTGGACGCAGATGAATAACTCCCAGGTCTGGGCAAAATAATATCCAAGTCTGGATACTTAGGCGGAGGTATCTGAACAAAAGGTTTTGATCCTTTGTTAATTTGGGGAAGGCGCAAGGATTCATGTTATCCTTTGGGCGCGCGATTATAAGTTACTGATTGTTTTCTTCCTTTAATAAGACCCATGCGCGGCTGCGCAAGGTTGAAAAACCCAGTTTGTGGTGTGGTCTCAAATCCTTTTTATGAGGTTTTTGGGACCTTACCCCTTCAAGTCCCCCCAGTCTAGTGTTGTACTTATGCAAGTAAGTGGAGCACTGGACTTATGAGAGGGAAAAAGTTTTTGGGCGCGAAAAGGTAAGAAAGCTTCTGTTAGAAGATTTGAATTTTGTAAAGATTTTTTTTTTATGGAAAATCTTTGACTTGAAGCTAGCATAGTAAATTGATTTTGACAACCTGTCATTGTCAGTTGTTTTTTTCTACCCGTGTCTTACACGCGCGCGTGTAAACGCGTGTATGTTCTGACATCTGCTTTTTCTGTTGCTTGGGGAACCGTGGTACCTGGAATAGTGCTGTGACGGTTACCGATGCTATTTATTGCGATGGGTATATAATCGTTTGGGTAACCTCTTCTCTGTAATCATTGTTTTGTTTGAAAACTTTGCCTTATTCCTTGTTCTTAAGAAAAACTTTCCATCATTCCCCTGCTTATGTCAACCGGAGAACGTCAAGAGGATCTTGTTGAAGAGATGTCGACTGAACTTCCACCATTGAAGTGGCCCAGGGCGTCTTTTGAGGGTTTGATTCAGAATCTTAAATTTCCGGAGAACTGGGGTGCCTTGTATCCCGAAGAAGGGCAAACGGCAGCGAATGCTCCGGCCGGGTATATTACCCTCTTTTGGGATTTTTTCTGCGATGGTAACTTTCGTTTGCCTGTTACCAGATTTTTCCTTGAAATTCTTGGATTCTATAATCTGCATATCTCCCAACTTCACCCTATTGGTATGGTTAGGGTTCGTCATTTCGAATTTGTATGTCGAACGATGCATGTGGAGCCAACCGTTCCCCGATTTAGGGTTTTTTATCAGATGCACTGTACCCAAGGATTTTACTCATTTGTTCAGAGGGCTTCTGCAAAGAAAATTCTTCATCAGCCCCCAAAATCATTTCATGATTGGAAACAGAAATTTTTCTTCATCAAGGCTGGAGTGATTCCGATGAAGATGACGCTAAGAGGGAAGGACGATATTCCGATTGAATCAATTCAGACCCCTGTTGATGAGAACTGGTACCAAGATCTAAAGGATGTTCCCAATATTGCTTTGCCGGAGAAAGCCCTAGTCGGAGCTGGCATGAGTTTGAACTGGAAGATGGAACGTGATGATAAACCCGTGTACACTGAGGATGGTCATAGTAAGTATTGGTGGTTTCTGGCTCGTTGGAGGGTCTTACTCCTGTAGTGACCATGCGGGAACCGAAGCCAGAACCGAAGGATTCTGCCGATATTCCTCCTTCTAACCCAAATGAGCCTATCGATCTGGATTCCAGTCCCGAGCGTTTGGTTCATAGGAAGGCCGGTAAGAGAAAGCCAGCTGATGCTGATGCGGAGGGTCAACCTCCCAAGAAAGTGCAGAGGAAGAAAATAACTAGAAAGGGAAACTTAGATGCTTTCGTTTCAGAATCCATTCCTGGTAGGTATTGCTGTTCTTTGTTTTCTTTGAGCGGATAGGATTTTTATAGACTTTTGTTTTTCCAGAAATTCCTGTTTCTTCTGTTCCTGTGGACGTACCAACTGTGGTTGATAAAGAACTTCCCCCTTCCCCACCGCGCGCTACCGTTACACACCCGTTAGAGTCTTCAGAGATAGCTGGGGAAGGTGTTGAGAAAACTGTTGAGGCTGAGGAGCCTGTTGGTATAGAAACTGAACAGATTGTTGAGCCAAGTGTGGTAAATGATGATAATCAACCGACACCGGAAAAGGAAACTGCTGAGACAATTCAATCTTCTCCTCTCAGACCTTCGGAAACTGTTCCTGATCATACTGAAAAGGCCGCTACTGAGGAGGCAGGTTCTTCTGCTGGTGTTGAGAAACAATCTCCAATTCGTCCAGAAGAAACTTTAGGAGAGTATTATTACCGGATGTATACGGAGAAAGATGCTGCTGATCCTCATATCCCTGTTTGGAATGTGAAGAAAGGAGATACTTTCTCGGATTGGCGTGTATGCCAAGATTGGTTGCAGGGGATACTTCCGCCTGGCGAGATTAAATTTCAGGAAAATCAGCCTTATGAACAGACCTATCAATCTTATCTTGCAGAAACTGCATCCCATGTTTCTACTACCCATCGTATAGTGCGTGAGTGGTATAGCATGCATAAAGAGCGAGCATCTTTTGTAGCATCACAAAGGAAGTTTGCAAAAGATGAAAAACATGTGGCTCAGTTGAAGGCTAAATTAGAGACTGAGCAAGCTAAATTTGAAGCGGAGCGCAAGACTGAAGAATGGTCAGTTTCTGGTTGGAAAAGAAAAGCTGAAGCTGAAGCTGCGCTTTTATCTGAGGAGCGCAAAAATTGGAGAAGACTTTGTGAGAAAGATAATGCCGAGAAGGCAAACCTTCGCAATATCATAAATAACCTCAAGGCTGAGGTTGAAAAACTGAAGAATCAAGATGCGGAGGTAGAAAGATTGAAGAAAGAAAAAGTTGATATGGAAGCTATGTTGATGGAGGCGCGTTCTCATAGGGAACGAAGTGAGCAACGGGAGGTACAAGCTTTAGCCACTCTTGTCGTTAGAGATAAAGAATTAGAGGAACTTACCGCTTTGGTTTCTGACCAGGAACAATTGAAGAAGGATCTGGAGCTTGCGCGTTCCGAGAATACTGAAACCTCCCGCCGTTTAACTGAGGCTGAAGAGAAACTGGAGAATTCAGAAATGGCGCGGGTTTCAGCGGAAAGCGAGCTCGAACCCTTGAAGAATGATATGGCCTGGTTAAAAGATCGCGGGATTGCATGTGTGAGTTCCTTTCTTCTTTTTTGTCTATGTATGCGCTTGTTTTGATGCTTATCTTTATTTGATTTCATAGGTTGCTGAGTCTGTTTTAAACTCTGAAGAACTGGACAAAACTGTTGCTAATTTGATGGTTGCTGCGCGACGAGATGGTTATGCGCAAGGTTATGCGGAATGCTCCCAACATGTGAATAGCGCTTTGAAAGTTAACTGGGATGATAGCAAGTCCGCTACCTTTGGCGTTAATACTGCCAGCGCACTGGCTGCTATGAAGACAGAGTTTAATAACTTACAACTTCCAGTGATGGAGTTGATAAATGTGGCGCTGCAATCGGACGATCACGTTGCGCAACTTAAGGAAATCTTTCCGGATGGGGGAGAAGATTTTGAATAGGATTGTATTGAACAATTTTTTTTTTTGTTTTGTGTAGGATGTAGATCCTTGTTTTGTTGGTGCGCTGTGGCGCGAGGATTTTAAACACTGCCGTGTCTAAATTCTCTAGGGCGTATTTGTACGCTTAAAAATAGCAGGTTTCTATTTGTTTTGTTGAATGACTTTACAATATCTTGCATGAGTACAATTACTTTTTCTTTGAGTAAGGCGAATAAAGTTGGTATGAAGCTCATGTATGAGTTTATGGTCGTTTGTGACGGGATCACTGACCGCGCATGGAGCTTTGTGTTAAACTACCATAATGTTTTTGCTCTTACTAAAAAAAAATTGCATGCACTTTGTAAACACAAAAATAATAGAAACTTTGTAATTTTATTCATGGATAATGCTCAGAGGCGTTACAAAGTTTTTTGGATAATTAAATGGGACTTAACTTACTCCCTGATAGTTCCGCCGCTTTTGATAAGTCGCGTTTTTTCCGCGGAAAACGTACAGAGTTCTTTAAGTCTTAGCCCGTTTGCTTGAGCCTTCTTCTTACAGAAAAAAACCCTTTGTTTAGATCTCAGAACTTCAATACCAATAAAATACTTCAACCTTCCCAGGTCTTTCATATCGAACTCCTCAAAAAGTTTACTTCTTAACATTGACATTTCCACTTCATCGTTTCCCGTAAGTATCATGTCATCAATGTAGATAATTAAGCAGGTCACAAGATTGCCCCTACGTTTCAAAAATAGGGTATGGTCAGAGTTGCTTTGTTTGAAGCCATATTTCTTCATAGCAAGGGTAAACCTCCAAACCAAGCTCTAGGAGATTGCTTAAGCCCATACAGAGATTTCTTTAACAGATATATTTCTCCCGCCTTGAAATTCTCATTGAATCCCGGTGGAGCATCCATATAGACCTCCTCGTTTAGTTCTCCGTGAAGGAAGGCATTTTTTACATCAAATTGATGAAGAGGCCAACCTTTATTGGCGGCTATTGAGAAAAGAACTCTGATTGTATCGATTTTGGCTACAGGGGAGAAGGTTTTAGAGTATTCAATTCCATAAGTCTGAGTATAACCCTTTGCAACCAATCTTGCTTTGTATCTTTCAATTGTGCCATCAGTCCTGTGTTTGACTGAAAACACCCACCGGCATCCCATTGGTTTCTTTCCTGGTGGAAGAGTGCATTTCTCTCACATGTTATTCTTCTTGAATGCTTCCATTTCGGTCTCCATGGCCTTCTTCCATTCTTCAGATTTCAAAGCTTCCTGTGTTGTAGATGGCATTTGTTCAGAGCACAAGGCAGCAGCAAATGCTTTAGCTTCCTTAGACAAATTTCCAGTGGCAATGTTTACGACAGGATACCTGGACTTTGGAGCCACCTTTTCTGGAGAGTATCTCTTAGGAGGTGACGGGTGGTCCGTAGGACAACCCTTAAATGCTTTAAATAGAATAAAATTCCATACTTTACCCGGTTAAGTGCTCGAACTTGGTAACCACTCTACATTTGATGTTGCAGGTATTAAAGTGCTTAATAAGTGGTTTTTATGAAGTTGGATGGGAATTGCATGATGCATGAGATCAAATGGAGCATGGGGGATTTTACAAGGAAACAAGAAGAAAAAAAACATCACTGATCGCCGTAACCTACGGCTCCCAGCCATAGGTTACGGCCCCTATGTTGGTTTGGAAGCATTACCGTAAAACAGGGGAGACTGGCCGTAAAGTTCAGATGATAGCCGTAAGTTACGGCACAGAGCCGTAGCTTACGGCTCTGGGTTGACTTCCTGGGTGTGTTGACTGCCGTAACCTACGGCTGGGAGCCGTAGGTTACGGCTCTGACTGATCCATAATGTGTAACTCCTCATTTAATGGCGAATTTGATGGATTTTAAGGAGGCTTTTCACTTGTTTTCGGTTATCAATCATGGTGGACGATTTTTGGAGCAACTTTGGAGACTTTTGGCAAGAAGAACACTTCCTTAATCATTAGTTTTGTTGCTTTGATCCTTATGAACAATAATATCTTTGTTATGATGTTGATTCGAGCCATGTGTGGCTAAACACTTTATGATCGTCCTAGATTGAAGGTTTGCTTGAGACATTTTGTATTTGATTTCCTAATTTCTAGAATAGCAATCCGTATCTTTATGGTTGGTTTGTTATGGTGTGTGATTGTTTGTTAGTAACTTATTAATTCTTATGTTAATCTAGTTTGAAACCATACGTTCTTGGTGCCGTTGGCAATCGAGATATCATGGGTAGAATTAGGATTGGGTAAGGGTTGATTGATCATCGGGTAACAACCTCACGTTCTAGGAATCTGAGTACTTAGTTCCCTTTCATCACTGCAAGTAATCATGCATGAGCTATGTCTATGTAGTTCTTTCTAGTGGAATGATAATATGAATGTCGAAACAAACCGGAAATCTAGGATGGTCATTTGTCTCTAATTTGCTTACAACCAAACTTTTCTCTTGCAATTTACTTAGTTTAATTTAGTCTAAAACCAATTCACTCAAATAAACTCTTGAATTTTATTTCTCTTGCAATTAGATTAATTTAGTTAAGTTAGATATAATCTTTGAAATAACACATTTTCCACAAACTCCCTGTGTTCGATACCCATTTACCGCTATCTATTTAGTTGTATTTGGATTAAATTTGATTGTGACCACGACATCACGTCAGGAGGAACTCCTCTATTTTCTCTTGGAGGGAGAGAGTATCTTTCGGTTGTCTCTGTTGCACCTGGTTCAACATGTTCAACAACTGGTTCCACTTCTTCAACAACTGGTTCAACCTGTTTAGCATTTGGTTCAACATGTTCTGTAGGTTCTGTTGTTGTCGGTTCTGTGTGTTCCCCTGTTGTCTCATAGTTATAAAATGTAGTACATTCAGAGTTCTCAGTATTTCTTACCTCTGGTATCACGTTGGATGGACTTCCTTCAGTGGAACTGTGTTCCACAGATTGTGTGGCAGTGTTTGAAGGACTCGAAGTACTGTGATGGTTTTCTGTTGTTACTTCTTCAGATGAGGGAAGTTGAGTTAGCCAACTCAGAGTGTCTATACTTTCATTCTCCCCCTGACCACTGAGATGGGTGTCATAAAAGTATTTTGTTTCAAGAAAGTCAACATTCATTGTGGTGAACATTTGATGAGTTTTTGGATTATAACACCGGTAACCTATTTGATCGATCCCTATAGCCGACAAAAACACATTTCTCAGCACACGGGCCAAGCTTGTTTAGGTTGGTTTTGGGTATGTGAACAAATGTTGTACACCCGAAGACTCGAGGTTCAAGTGTAAGAGGATGGGGAATACTGGCAGACTTAGATAGACAATCTAAGGGAGTCTTAAACTTAAGAGCTTTGGTGGGGAGCCGATTTAGGAGATACACGGAGGTTGCAACTGCCTCCGACCAGAAAGATTTAGGTACCTGAGATTCAATTAAAAGAGCTCGTGTCATTTCAAGAATAATACGGTTTTTCCGTTCGGAAACACCGTTTTGTTTGGGGGTATGAGAACAAGAGGTTTGATGAATTAATCCTTTGGTTTTAAAGAATTGTTTCATGGTAGTATTGACAAATCCCCCCCCCCCATTGTCGGATCGAAGGATTTGGATTTGGGTTTGGAATTGAGTGTGAATCATAGCATAAAACGTGATGAATTTCTCGTAAACTTCGGCTTTGGTCTTTAAAAAAATATACCCATGTCATGTGAGTGCAATCATCCACGAAGAGTAGAAAATACCGAAGACCCTGTCCCCCCATTACAGGAGTAGGACCCCACACATCAGAATGAATTAGTGAAAAAGGTGAAGCAACTTTCGTATTGCTAGGTTTGAATGGTTGTCGATAGCTTTTAGCACGAAAACAAGTTTCACAATCTATTTTCCCATTTGAAGGGAAGAGTTTTGGAAACAAAAGGTGCGAATAACCAATAGATGGGTGTCCCAAATGTCTATGCCATAGCCAGGCTTCCCGATTTTCGGTTCCATGTGCCAACATCACAATACCCTGTTGAGCCACTTCATCCACGTAATACAACCCTTGGCGCTCAGTACCACGTCCAATAATCACATCCGTCCTAATATCCTGTAGAAGGCAGAAAGTAGGATGCATTAGTACCGTGCAATTTAGCACTTTGGTAATATGGCTGATTGAGAGCAGTTTGTGCGATAATGACGGAACATAAAGACAATTTGATAATTTCATAGTTGATGAAATTTCAATTGTTCCTCCTCCTTTCACTTTCATTGTTCCGTTGTTTGCGATATGGATTTGAGTTTTTTGAGGATTGGACATTGACCGTATGTCTAACAGTTCAAACGTCATGGTGTCAGTGGCACCAGAATCGAATATCCAAGAATTGTTTTTTCCATGATTGATTTCCATTTTTCCTTTTTTTTTAATTTTTTTTTTTTTAATTTTTTTGAACTTTTTTTTTGAATTTTTTTTTTTTTGAACTTTGTTGACAATAACGATGCCAGACACTTACCAACCGAGCGTAGTTGATAAACAATTAAGTACGCCCGCCGAACGTAAGAGATACGTTGTCTAGGTACCGCTATTAAGCAAGCAACTGACCCGGTGTATTTATCAAATATGCTGGATACTTGAACTTGCCTTCAAGATTTTCGTTCGGAATACCATCGCTAGGTAGCGAAGTTATCTTACCGGCGTATTTATTAAATACACCGGCAACTTGAACTCGTGTTCAAGATTTAAAGTTCCTGCAAACCACAAATCCGCTAAGGAACTAAATTTTTGGGATGTGTAGCGTATTTATCAAAAAATTCCTAGGGTTTCTTTTGCACTTTTCTCTTTTTCTACACTCTCTTTACAGATCGGTCATCACCACCATAAATCCAATCCAAAAAAAAGGTTTGAACTTTAATCTTCAAATTCTCCACACTGTGAGGAGACCCAGCTACTATGGAGAACGCGGCTGATGTCGGTACAGACCACCGGCGGTTGATGTCGGACCTTTTATAATGAACAGGTTGCGGCTGCACAGATCACCGGCGGTCAACAAGACTCCCAAATCGTCTGTCCTACCAATGCCGACACGAATGAATGCGGTAGCGACGGATTTAGGGTTTGCCGACACGGATGAACGCGGCGGCGGCAGCGGCGGATTTATGGGAATCGACAGGTTCGTTTTTTTTTAGTCTGATTTTGTGATTTGATTATCGGGTTTTGTTCTGGTTTGAGGTTGGATTGATTGGGGTTGATTGTAGATGATGAGCAAAGTGTTCCAGAATCAGAAACACTGCTCTGATGCCATGTTGTTTGGTATAGAGAATGATCTGATTTGGGGTTTGAATTGTATTAAATTGTATTTCTTAAAATTTAGGGTTACAAAGAGGTATTTATATAGAACACCAAGTTACACAATTAGCCCCTACACTACGACACATTATTTACTTTCCGACACACATAACATTGTTTTTCTAATTATATCATTAATTAAATTAATTTTGATGACACGACACGACCCTCGTGATATAATCTAGTTGATAGGCGTTTGAATGCCTAACACATGATGACACTCACAAACAAAATAATTTGTTTGTTCTTGTGTTAAAAGTATATAATACATTGTGTGTACGAATGTCTTGAAGCACAATGGCTAGAGGTCACGATTATTATTTAGCAGGCAATATTTCTAATGAGTTTAATGATTTGAAAACTACAATTTTCCAAGAAAATTACTCGACATGTTATTTAGAATGTTTTGCTCGCTAATTTCAATGAGTTATTTGGTGGTTGTACCCGTGGGCACTTAGATGCTCAAGTAGTCGAGACCACATAGTAAAATTGATTATATATGTTAGAGTTAATTACTGTTTTCGTCCCTCTGGTTTGTCAAAAATCACTATTTCAGTCCATTAGTTTCAAAATTATGATTTCAATCCATGTGGTTTCACTTTCGTAACCATTTCAATCCATTTATTCTGTAAGTACAGCGACTGAAATAGTTATAAGGTGGACTGAAATGGTTACGAAAGTGAAATCACAGGGACTGAAATCGCAATTTTAAACTAATGGACTGAAATAGTGATTTTTGACAAACCACAGGGATGAAAACAATAATTAACTCTATATGTTAATTCATAACATAACAAAGAATAATGTATATTTCATCCTTTATTACCCTTTTCTGGGTTTTGTTAATTTTATCTTAACTTTTGAAATTGACATTTATAGTCTCTCAACTTTTCAGAACTTTGTAAAATGTCATTTTTACTTTTGAAGTTTTACGTAGTTTCCTTTAAGTACGCGTCGCTATAAATACAAATTGGTTTACGTTTCGCGTAGATTTTTTCAGAGTTTCGTGGGGTCAAATATAATATGTTTTCATGTACGTTTTTAGTTGATCACTTGGTGTTATAAATTCGTGTATTTGTTTTATGTTTTTCTCGGGTTTTGATCGTCGTTCGGTTAGCACGGTTTTACGCCCCCTTGACCCCACACTGGTAGCACGGTTTTACGCCCCCGGCCTGCAACGCGAGGGCTTAAGACTAGCTATGTATCATATGTGTATGCAGCGGGCGGTGATGAGGGTGTGCAAGGAGGACCACAGCACAGCGGCCGTGATTTAGAGGGGCACGTGTTTTTAAAAAAATATCCGATGTATATTTGTTATTTTTTATTTTAATAGTATACCCATAACACCTCCAAGATAGGTCCATTTACAAAACAATTTTTATGGTTTAGAAGTTAACCCATTGACATTAGGTTTAGTGAATTCAATACCCATTTGATTTTAAATAATAATAATAATAATAATAATAATAATAAAACATTATAGAAGTGCACATTTTTTCGAGCTCGAACATGGTGCGTGAATTCTCAGAGACGCATTTGTGTGTATGTATATAATACTAGCAGGATATGTAAAGAGTAAAAATATGTAAGTGCAGCTCTTGTTGGGTAACTGTGCTTTATCAATTCTGGTCAACAAAGTCAAAGGCCCAAGTCAAAGATGTTGAAATGTTGCTATAGTCCAAATTTGTGAATGTGTGTGTGTTCGTATTAAATTCGACGGGCTTTATGATGTGAATGTAAGGGTCCGAATATGTTTATAAGTTCGGACACCTTATGGTTTCTTACAGGTCCGAATTTGTTAGCTTGTAATGTAGTGTCTGAATTTGTATGTCAAATTCGGACTAGGGTTTGTTATCAGGAGTTAGTGTCCAAGTTTTTTGAGTTTGTTACCCTAGCCTATATATATGTGTGTATAGGTTAGGTTACGTCAATCAACTCTCTCAAACTCCAGCCATCCTCCTGGGTGTGCACATTCTAGAGAGAGAGACTATGTGTTAGTGAGAGAAAGCTAGGTTTAGATCTTAGTGATCTAAACCAGTTTGTAGAAGATGATGTATACTCGTTCGGTATGTAATCTGTGTTGATTGTAATGAAATGAATGAGTTTCTTTCACATCTTCTTCTCTATCTTTTACGTTTTTTGATGTTTCACGTCTTGAATCGAGGGCAGTGGATGTTGTTCGTCATCGATCCAGGGGGTCCCGGGGACTTTCAGGTGGTATCAGTGCATGGTTATCGATTCGGAACGATCTAACCGCCTTCCAAATCACCATTGCTCTTGATTTGATGTTTGTTTCCACCAAAAATCATGAAGACGTGAAGATTCTGCAGAAAACTTGAAGAAATTGAAATTGTTCGTCGACTGAGATGGTTTTCTTATTTTCCAAGTTGCTGCAGATCTGAGGTTTGATCTAAAATTGCTTTATCCGAGTTTATGAATTGTGTTAGAAGGTCCGAATATATTCGATTCGAATTCGTTATTATTGTCCGAACTTGTTCCTTCCATGTTTATTAATGACCTAGTGTGACGTCACGCTTTGGGAAATAAATTCGGAAGTTTGGTTACCTGGATCCTGTCCGAATTTGGTAGCTTACATGGTCCAAATTTGTAAGATCATATTATGTGTCCAAGTGTGTGATTTGTTCAG
Source organism: Helianthus tuberosus (assembly GCA_030545235.1). Taxonomy (NCBI): domain Eukaryota; kingdom Viridiplantae; phylum Streptophyta; class Magnoliopsida; order Asterales; family Asteraceae; genus Helianthus; species Helianthus tuberosus. Next base: position 25,136,889 of record CM060432.1, read on the forward strand.
AATTTAAGTGTTAAATTTGGAATATAAGGTATAAATTCGGAACATATGGGTTAAATTTGGAATACATTAGCTAAATACGGAAAATATGGTTAACTTTGGAATCCATGTGCCAAATTTGGACTTAAGGGGTAAAAAAAGATCGAATTTGTTAAATAAATTCGGAATTTATTTTTTAAATCCGGATTTTATACATATTCGGAGTAAAAAAAATCCGAATTTGTTGGTTTTGTCCGAAATTATGGGTTAAATTCAGAGTTTTTGAGTTATATTTGGAATTTCTTTGCGTCTGAATTTATGAGTTATATTCGGAATTTCTTTCCATGTTCCGAATTTCTTTGTATCAGAAGTACTGTTCAGATGATCTGATCTGAGGTTTCAAAAGCTTCCGGGTTTTACGAGTTCCGAATTTTCTAGAATTTTGGGTTACCTGGGGTACCAAATTATTAGCTAAGGTTAGAAGTTTGTGTAGTTCAGAAGTTCCGAGTTTTGCATGTTCCAAGTCTTTCTAGTTCTTATGGGTTACCTGGGGTAATAGATAATTAGCTAAGAGTCAGAGTTTTGTTGTGACAACTTGTATGTTACGAACCTTTCATTGTGCCTTAATGTGACTTGTATGAACTTACGTGATTAGTTGATGTGTTTCATTACAATGAATGTTATAATTTTATATGTTATGTGTTACATAGTTGTAATGTGAATAAGTAAGTTTAAACGCACAAACAATTGGGCCAACTATACTCGTCTTGAACCCGTGGCCCAAGGGCAACCCACGGATGGGTTCAGCCCATTTCCTTTATGCGCATAACAACATGGGGGTGGGTGTTTACCCCTTATAACCTTGCAAAACATAAACACACACTAAACCCTATCTTTCTCTCCTCTCTACTCAAGACTCAACGACAGCCATCCCCCAAGACGGAAGCTTTCTTGTTCTCGGCCTTAACACCTTCCTCGACGACTTATAATCTGGTTAGTGCGATTGTCATGTGTTGATTGCATTCTTTGTCGAGTTTGTGTGATTATGTTGAGGTAGAGTGTTATGAATATAATGGCTAATTAATGATGATCATGAACTAGGATTTCACAATGATTGATGTTTGAGTTGTAACGAATTAGAGGTAATCTGCTAATGCTTGGGTGTGTGTGAGTTGTTGTTAATCGATGCCTAGGGAGGTGTAATATGAATGTCTTGATTTCTGTTATTCGATAACGATGATGATGATTATGTTACTTATTGTGGTTAATCATAAATGGAATAATTGGGGTTTGAATAAGTTAAGAATTGTAACTGTTTTAATCCTTGATTGGGGTGGAAAGAATGAGATTTATGTTTGGATAATTTATGGGAAATTGGTTGACTGGTCCGATCACACAAGAGTGTGTAATCGCATAAGTCCACCTCAATCGCACAACACAGTTCAATCGCACAACAGAAATTGAATCGCACAAGGGATTGGGCTCATGAGTTGTTTGGGCCGTGCACCAAACGTAAAGCCCAAACCTAGTCGCACAAGTGATCCCAGTCGCACAAGTGGCCCAGTCACACAAGCAAGTTTTGGGCCAAACATTTCGTTGGGCAGCACTCTGGCCTACGAACAAGATGTCAGTCGCACAAGTCCAGTTCAATCGCACAAGTTGGGGATTGGACTCCACATGTTGGGCCGAACCTCCGTGTTGGACTACACACACACACTTTAATTTGATCACACATTTTGTTGGGCCGCACGAATTCATGATATGATTTAACTGTTGAATGTTTTGATTGAAGAATGGATTTATGATGAGAATATGATTTTGGCCGATTATGTGTTATGTGAAGACATGTGTACAACGTGTTTGCTATGAAACTCGGTATATGTGAAACTAATGGATTATGGTAATCATATTAGGCTTTGATTGACTAAGTGTGAACAAGCATTAAGTCTAACGGAGCAAACCAAGATGAGTTCATTCCTCTTGAGCATGCGTCCCGGTGGATGGGACAATCATTGGGTATTCCTGAGAGTTGGATAATACACTCACTCCTATAACCATTAAGTCCCATCTTGTTTGTTACCTGAGAGGTAACGGGGTATTAGTTGGTAGCGCTATCTAGGTTTGGCACCCTCACCCCGTACCTGAGAGGACGGGTGTGAACTAATGACCCAGTCATGCCCAATGCTTTGATAGGGGCATTGGGGAAAGGGAAAAAATAGTCTGGAGCCATCTTGTACGGTATCGAGTTATTATCAACATTATAATCAATGAACTAAACTAAACACTTGGTAACCAACGTTTTTGTAAAAACTATGAACTCACCAGCGTTGTCTGATACACTTGTTGCATGCTCGCAGGTCGTTAGGTACTATGGATAAGGAACTTGCTATCTGGATGGCTGGAGTGGTCATGGGTCGTACTGCTTGGATATACAAGACTTGTTTACTGATTTCACACACATTGGTTTTGAAACATTTGAACAGTGTTTTACTATTTGCTTCCGCTGAACATGTTAAACTTGGATTATGTTTATGGATGTTTTAATCATTATAAATGAAAACTTTATTTCATAACTTGATGTTAGTTCAATGTGATTAGTGGCTAGATCCTGGTACGTCACATTCCTAGCGGGGTCACCGCATGTGGTATTTTGGGGGTGTAACAGTTTGGTATCAGAGCCACTGGTTATAGTGAACTAGGTTTTAAAACATTTCTTTTATAAAACCAGACTATAACCGAACAGTTCAGAAAACGACCATGACACTCAGCTCCAGATTGTAAGGTTCGTCTCTCCTTTACTTATTGCACATTATATTTAGTGAACACTTGAGTATGACAATGTATGTGAATGCACACCCAGTATTGAAGTGCGAGTTCTTGTGTTACTAGCCTATGTTACGTGATTGATATACCTTCCTGAATCTATGTGGTGGTGGTGTTGTGATTAACTACTCGAATTTGAGGAACCTTTTAAGCATGAGTTGGGAGGAGCTGAGATAAACATGCAAATCGCATTGTTATTTTGGGTGCACACATAATAATAATGAGGGGTGCATGTGAGTCCCAGTGAGGCCTAACGAGTGTGAGAGGGGTCCCGCTTTGTTGTCTGATGTAAACTTGGTACTCTGTAGAAGTCATCGTGAGGTTTGACACCTACCTTATCTCGATTCTTAACCTTTTCCCTTCTCTTAGATAGAATCATGAGTGGACGAGGCCATGGATACGGTCACATTGCGATGACTCAGGCCGAGTTGACAAACTTGATTAACACACGTGTGGCTGAGGCTTTGGCAGCCTATCAAGCTGGTACGATATGTGCCAATTACTCTTTATTCTTGTGCCGCGTACTCAACTCTTACCGTGCGCTGTAATTTCCTTCGTCCTTAGGTCAGCAAGCAAATCAGAATCAAAACAATCCGCCTGCTTGTACGTTTAAGACGTTCATGGATTGTAAGCCCAGACGTTCAGTGGGACTGAAGGAGCTGTAGGACTACTGCGTTGGTTTGAGAAGGCGAAATCGGTATTCGCAATGTGTAACTGTCCTGCTGGGGACAGAGTGAAGTATGCTTCAGGCACACTCGAGGATGGTGCCTTGACTTGGTGGAATGCCCAAGTCCAGATGCTGGGCATTGAGATGGCGAATGCCACTACTTGGGAGGATTTCAAGGAGTTGATGAGAGAGGAGTATTGTCCTCGTGATGAAGTACAGAAACTGGAGAACGAGTATTATTATCTGAAAATGGTGGGGTCTGAGATTGAGGCATACACGAAACGGTCTCATGAATTAGCTAATATGTGCCCGAACTTATCATGACCTCCGCACCGAAGAATCAAACTGTACATCAAAGGATTAGCCCCACAGGTGAAGGGCTTGGTAACTGCAGCGAACCTCAACAACTTAGCTCAGATCATCCGCTTAGCTCACACGATCACATATCAAGAGGTGGAGCGTGGCTCGCTACCACCGCATGTTTCTACTACTACCACTACTGCTGTAGCTACTACTCCTGCTACTGATAGCAAACGCAAATGGAATGATGTGGACAAGGTGTCTAACTCGAATCAGTCACAGAAGAAACCAGACAACAGTATCAACCGCAGCTTTAGTCAGTCATCTTCGTGAATCAGAATCAGAGCAACCATTCAAATCAGGGTTCCTATGCGGGAAAGCAACCGAAGTGTAACAAGTGCAACTTCCACCATCGTGGGTCGTGTACCCGGGTATGTCACAGGTCCAACAAGGTAGGCTATATGACTAGAGACTGCAGAGTCTCACTCCCAAGGCAGCAGCAGCAACCCCCACAGCAACAACAGTCACATCAACAGGAGAGGCAGCAGCCTCAACAGAATCAGGGTGTTTCTAGTGTGGTGACGAGGGTCATTTTAGGTGGGATTACCCTCAGCTTAATCAGAATGCTGGTAACAACAACAACACTGGGAATAACAACAATGGGAACAATGGAGGGAACGGTACGCGTGGGAGAGTGTTTACCATTGGTGCTAGGGAAGCTCGCAATGATGGCAACGTTGTGACCAGTACGTTTTCTGTGAACAATCTATTTGCTTCTGTTTTATTCGACTCTGGTGCCGATTGGAGTTATGTGTCATTGGAGTTCAGTCGTCAGTTAGGATTGAGTCTTGCAGCTCTTGTAAGCAAACACGTTGTAGAGTTAGCCGATGGCAAAACGATTGAACCTTCACACGTCCTTTTTGGTTGTAAGCTTGATCTTATGGGTCAAGTGTTCGACATTGACCTACTCCCCGTTACTCTTGGAAGTTTTGATGTGGTCGTTGGTATGGATTGGTTATCTAAGCACCAAGCGGAAATTCTCTGTAAAGAGAAAATCGTCCGTATCCCTCTCCCCAGTGGAGAATCCTTGTCGGTTCAAGGCCATCGTAGTGGTGCAATGGTTGGCATCATCTCAGCCATGAGAGCCCAGAAGTGTTTACGAAAGAGAGACTGATGCGTAGTCGAGTGTTATATATATTAGGTGTATATTTTAAGCCCCTTTAACACTTTTTAGTCAAGTTTTAAATTTATAAAACACGATATTTACTAACACTAGACACACATATGGGCAAGTGCACCCATCGTGAGCGTAGTATAGTGTTGGTAAGATACTGAGGTCGTCCAAGGACACAAGAGCTTTTAGTACCGGTTTATCCTCAACGTCTAATCAAAATAAAAAGTTTAGAAAAATGTTTTAAACTAAGAAAAATAAAAACTAACTAAAATGCTGAAAATAAAAATAAAAAGAAGAACAGATAGACAAGATGAATCACTTGGTTCCGACTCGTATCTAGTGTAACCTTTGATTATTTCCGCACTTTTGCACATATTTAAGAGATTATCTTAGTTATTGTAGTAGGCCCCTCTTTTGAAGGTGACGTTACCCTCACCCAGTAGTTTGAGTCAGCAAGGATACAATCCTAAAAGGGTGGATTATTGGAAGATAATTAATTAAGTTATTAATGCAAATTATGGTAGGCCCCTCTTTTGGAAGTGACGTTACCCTCGACTAAGTAGTCTGAGTCAGCAGGGATACAGTCCTAAATAGCCGGGTTATAGTATTAATAGTAGTTAACTTATGAGGGGATCAAAGAGTTTGGACCCCCGCCATCCAATACCGTTAAGTATTGAAGGAGGTCCTACTAAATTTGACCCAGGTCCATTGCAGGACCTCTAAACGCTGAACAATGGCAAGACCTTTACCAAACCGTTCCCTTAACCCCCGACCAGGTAATCAACATACCTCCATATAGACCGTGGAGATATGAATGGTGAAAATCTTTTATTTTATATAGACAGTAAAATAATGCCAAGACACCACGGACAAACGATAAAGAAAGATCACCTTCAACATAAGCAACTAGTTATTAAAGTCATTAATACGAAACCAAATAAAAAGTGCAAAAGATTCGAAATAAAAAGTATTACACTAGACACTTTGTCTTCACCAAGTGATGTAAGAGACTTAGGCAAACATGGCCTTGATTGTCAAGAACTCTTACGATCAATCTTGGATCCCGAGACGACTCACACACTCTACGATGGACAATGGATGATGGTGGTGGATGATGGTGTTATGGTGGTGGTGGGTGGTGGGTGAAGTGTGAGAGAGGTGGTGTGCCAAGGGATGGTTTGAGCTTGAGCCAAGCACTTCTATTTATAGGCTGAACAGAAGCTCGGGCACGGCCCCGTGTCCAGTGGGCACGGCCCCGTGTCCACATCCTTCTCTTTCTTCATTTAATGCAGCTTTGTCTTATTAGTTGACCACGCCCCCGTGTTCGCTGAGCACGACCCCGTGGTGCAGAAGAATCTTTGTACTATGTAGATTTGCTGGATTGTGCGAATCTTATAGTTGACCACGGCCCCGTGTCCGCTGAGCACGGCCCCGTGGTGGGCAATAGAAGCTTCTACCACTTTGTCTTTTCTGCTGACACTTGGGCACGCCCCCGTGCTGGCTGAGCACGGGGCGTGTTCAGTCTTCTGGTCTCTTGTTTTGCTTGGGAAGATGCTGTCGTGGGGTCGGGCAGGTCACGTCTTGTTCCTTTTCTTGTATTTATGTTAGATTTTGATGTCTTTTTGCTTCTTTTGTTAATTTGAGCTCATTTAATCCTGAAAATACAAAAGGAAGACAAAAGCATACTTTTTCCAACATTAGTACTAAAAAATGGTTAGTTTTATGCCTCATTTGATGAAATTTATATGTTACATTTTGAACACATCAAATACCCCCACACTTGAATCTTTGCTTGTCCTCAAGCAAAACTCTTTAATATGTGGCTATTTACACTCCCAAATGGAATGGGTAGAAAAGAAGGTTTTGGGCTTGTCGTAGAGTGTCGGGATTTCCAAGATTCTTTATTTAATTTTATTTTTATTTATTTACAATCCTATTCGTCATGATTTATTTAAAACTTTTCATAAGATAAATTACTTATTAGGGCATAACATGCCTTTGTAAAATTCTATTTATATACAAGTTCACATACCTCACGGGGATCACTCAACACTCGGCCGAAAATGTATTTTTGTGGATCACTCGAGAGCGGCATGGAACTTACTCCTACCATAGGCTTGCCAAGCAATCAATCCTCCTCCTTTTTAACTTATATACCTTTGTAAATATCAAGAGGACTTTGTGGGTAAAGGGTTAGGCTTGGGTTAAAGGTAGGTGGTTGGGTTGGTGGTTAGTGGTTAGTAGAAAAAAGGTTAAAAAGCAAAAAGCGTAACAAGTGTCGGTTTTCGTAAGACTTTTTATTTTTGTAACTTTTTATTTTGATGAAGCTAATTCAAACAAAGTTATTCTTGATGAACTTGTTTGTTTATTTTCTTTTGCTTCATCAACAACACAAATGTTTTTTTTTTTTTACGAAAAGTCATATGAAGAACCGAACTTGTTACTAAAACAAAGGGTTGAAAATGAAAAAGGTTTTGGTGGGTAAAAAGGGTGTTTGGTTTGGGTTATGAAATGAAAAGGTTTAGACTCAAAGGGGCTATCTAGGGGGATTTTTGGTAGGTGGCTAAAAAAAAGAAAAATAAAGGTGTAGAAATAAAATGGGTTAGTCCTAATGCCTCCATCATTTACTTACTCGGGTTTAAGTTGGTAAGGACCGGGAATGTATCGTCGTGGAAAGTTCTAGAGTTGAAAGAACCAAGCGGCTATTCACACAAGAAACGAAAAATGAGCATTTAGTTTAATGATATGTATTTGTATGCTCAATAAAGGCTCAAAACTCACTTTTGTGGAAATGGGTTTTTATGTGATCAAGTATATATAATCAAATTTTAACTAAGCTTGTCATGCCTTTTCATAATTTTCTTATGTTGGTTCTTTTTATCATGACGCTATCGGATGTAAATTTGTAAAAATATAACCTTTTTAGAATTTGAAATTCCCAAGTTAAACCTAGACAAGTAAAAAAATTGAAATTTTTTTTGAAAAAATTTGGGGTGATTAGCGGTTCCAATAGAGTTTTGTGTAAGGCTTGTTATTAGGACTTGCAAGATTCAATGTTTTAGCATCCCCCCACACTTAAATTACACATTGTCCTCAATGTGTCCCAAAAATAAGTTTTTAGGCTGATTAAATGTGTAAAAATGGGTTAAAAACAAGATTTTATGGTACTGGGTAGCTGAACACGGGGTGGTGTTGGCTGAGCACGGCCCAGTGTCCAGAGTGCCAGTACCAAAAGTAAACAGAAGGCTGGGCACGGGGGCGTGTCCAGTGAGCACGGCCCCGTGCTGAACTTGCTGTAATGAAGAAAAATTGTCGGGAGGCTCTGTTTTTGTGCATGGGGTGTTGGTTCAAGCTTCCCTTATCATCCTTCACCATCCCGAGTGTGTTTTATTCCTGAAAAAAAACTAAACTAGAAAACGTAAAAGTTAATCTAAACTAAAACTACGGATAGTTCCGCGGAATGCCTCCGTGGTGCGCCACGTTTATAAGGGTCCTTGGCTAGACCCATCTTATCGGGTGGTTCTGGCTCATCTTCAATTAGGGGGTCGTCATTGCCGAATGGATATTTCATTGATCGCTCAAGATCGACACTTCTTTTAAATGCCCCTAATTGAAGAGGTAGATTGTTGAACTTCCGGTTTTCAAAGCTTCGTGAGTTTTTACAAATGGTCGTCCCAACACTAGAGGAGCGTCATCGAGGATGACAAAATCGGTCAGGATTACCATTTGATTTGTTTGAACCAATACATCCTCAACTATACCGATTGATTTTATTACTTTCTGATTGGATAGAAAAATGGGTATTTGAAGTGGAGAAAAATCACTAATACTTAATTTTTCGAAAATGTAGTTAGGCATTATGTTAACACAAAGATCTTTATCAATTGTGACATTACTAATAAACGAATTTTGAAAGAAACATGGAACCGGTGTAATGTTAATTTCAAATGGGTCTTCTTTTATTAGCGAGGTTTGATCATTAGTTAACTTAACACTTACCGTTTCGTCAATTTTAGTGTTAGTGTTTAACTCTTTTAAAAACTTAGCATGAGTGGGTACTAAACAATGATTTTCAAAAGAAGGTGACAAGAGATTAATTTCTACAAAATTAGACTCTTCTTGAATTTTAACTTTGTCGGACTCACCTATTTCGTTGTTTAACTCATGTGTCGGTTTTTCACTTATTTGTTCTTCCATTTTTACACTTTCGGTTATCTCTTCCTTTTTTAATTCTTCTCTTGCGCGGGACTCCTCTTCCCTTGCGCGAGATTCTTTTATACAGCGATCGATAACTCTAATGTGTTCTAATATACTATCGGTTACTTCGGTTATAGAAAAAGAATCGGTATTTTCAAAGCTTGAATCCGGTTGTTCGATCCTTTGTTCCTCATAATACCCATATGAAGTAGATGGTTCACACCATTGTTCTTCATTGTAAGCATATGATGGATAAGGGTCGTTATTTTGTTCTTCATAATACTCATATGAGGTGGGTTGTTCACGCCATGGTTCCTCATAATAAGCATACGAAGGTGGTGGCTCATATCTTGGTTCCTCAAAGTATGAGTAAGAAGGCTCATACCTTGGTTCATCAAAATATGAGTATGAGGGAGGAGGTTCATACCTTTGGTCTTCATATGATGTGTATGAAGTTGATGGCTCGTACCTGGGCTCCTCATAGTAGGTGTATGAATTGGATTGTTGATATGAGCGATTATTTTGAACCGAGCGTGTGTTACGACAATTAGTGCAATAATTACCCCTATAATCATCCTCCTCATAGGTGTAGTTGTAACCTCCTGAGTATTGATCCATAAGAATCACTCAGCAGACCACAACTGAGTCTCGAGATCAGAAAACAAAAATAAAAACGGAAACAGAGGCTGGACACGGCCCCGTGTTCAGTGGACACGGCCCCGTGTTCAGGATCTGTATCTGGGCGTTTTAATTAAATTTACTGATTTCGTTGAGCACGGGGCGTGTTCGGTGAGCACGGCCCGTGTTCAAGCTACTGTTACTGGGTGTTTTTATGAAAATGTGCAGCACGGCCCCGTGTTCAGTGAACACGGCCCCGTGTACAGGTTACTGTAAATGCAAATCTAAACTAAAATGCAGAAAAATGTGCGCGCGTTTAAAAAGGTTTTGAAAAACTGATTAGGCCGTCGATTTTAAGCTTTCTTAAAATCCTTGTGTCCCCGGCAACGGCGCCAAAAACTTGATGCGTAGTCGAGTGTTATATATATTAGGTGTATATTTTAATCCCCTTTAACACTTTTTAGTCAAGTTTTAAATTTATAAAACACGATATTTACTAACACTAGACACACATATGGGCAAGTGCACCCATCGTGAGCGTAGTATAGTGTTGGTAAGATACCGAGGTCGTCCAAGGACACAAGAGCTTTTAGTACCGGTTTATCCTCAACGTCTAATCAAAATAAAAAGTTTAGAAAAATGTTTTAAACTAAGAAAAATAAAAACAAACTAAAATGCTGAAAATAAAAATAAAAAGAAAAACAGATAGACAAGATGAATCACTTGGTTCCGACTCGTATCTAGTGTAACCTTTGATTATTTCCGCACTTTTGCACATATTTAAGAGATTATCTTAGTTATTGTAGTAGGCCCCTCTTTTGAAGGTGTGTTACCCTCACCCCAGTAGTTTGAGTCAGCAAGGATACAATCCTAAAAGGGTGGATTATTGGAAGATAACTAATTAAGTTATAAATGCAAATTATGGTAGGCCCCTCTTTTGGAGGTGACGTTACCCTCGACTAAGTAGTCTGAATCAGCAGGGATACAGTCCTAAATAGCCGGGTTATAGTATTAATAGTAGTTAACTTATGAGGGGATCAAAGAGTTTGGACCCCCGCCATCCAATACCGTTAAGTATTGAAGGAGGTCCTACTAAATTTGACCCAGGTCCATTGCAGGACCTCTAAACGTTGAACAATGGCAAGACCTTTACCAAACCGTTCCCTTAACCCCCGACCAGGTAGCCAACATACCTCCATATAGACCGTGGAGATATGAATGGTGAAATCTTTTATTTTATATAGACAGTAAAATAATGTCAAGACACCACGGACAAACGATAAAGAAAGATCACCTTCAACATAAGCAACTAGTTATTAAAGTCATTAATACGAAACCAAATAAAAAGTGCAAAAGATTAGAAATAAAAAGTATTACACTAGACACTTTGTCTTCACCAAGTGATGTAAGAGACTTAGGCAAACATGGCCTTGATTGTCAAGAACTCTTACGATCAATCTTGGATCCCGAGACGACTCACACACTCTACGATGGACAATGGATGATGGTGGTGGATGATGGTGTTATGGTGGTGGTGGGTGGTGGGTGAAGTGTGAGAGAGGTGGTGTGCCAAGGGATGGTTTGAGCTTGAGCCAAGCACTTCTATTTATAGGCTGAACAGAAGCTCGGGCACGGCCCCGTGTCCAGTGGGCACGGCCCCGTGTCCACATCCTTCTCTTTCTTCATTTAATGCAGCTTTGTCTTATTAGTTAACCACGCCCCCGTGTTCGCTGAGCACGACCCCGTGGTGCAGAAGAATCTTTGTACTATGTAGATTTGCTGGATTGTGCGAATCTTATAGTTGACCACGGCCCCGTGTCCGCTGAGCACGGCCCCGTGGTGGGTAATAGAAGCTTCTACCACTTTGTTTTTTCTGCTGACACTTGGGCACGCCCCCGTGCTGGCTGAGCACGGGGCGTGTTCAGTCTTCTGATCTCTTGTTTTGCTTGGGAAGATGCTGTCGTGGGGTCGGGCAGGTCACGTCTTGTTCCTTTTCTTGTATTTATGTTAGATTTTGATGTCTTTTTGCTTATTTTGTTAATTTGAACTCATTTAATCCTGAAAATACAAAAGGAAGACAAAAGCATACTTTTTCCAACATTAGTACTAAAAAAGGGTTAGTTTTATGCCTCATTTGATGAAATTTATATGTTACATTTTGAACACATCAGCTACCCTGCTATTTTAGCTCTTGTTACTGATACTCAACCTGAAGAAAGAAATATTGAAGACCTTCCAGTGGTTCGCGAGTATCCTGATGTGTTTCCTGAAGAACTTCCCGGTCTACCTCCACACCGTCAGGTGGAATTTCAGATTGACCTTGCACCAGGAGCAGCCCCGATTGCCCGTGCTCCTTATCGACTTACACCAGGAGAGTTGCAAGAGCTGTCAAATCAACTCCAATAACTGTTGGATAGAGGTTTCATCCGACCCAGTTCTTCACCTTGGGGAGCCCAGTTTTGTTTGTGAAGAAGAAAGACGGGTCTTTCCGTATGTGTATTGATTATCGACAACTCAACAAGGTGACAGTCAAGAACCGTTATCCTTTACCACGTATAGATGATCTGTTTGACCAGTTGCAAGGGTCAAGTTTCTACTCGAAGTTCGATCTAAGATCGAGCTATCATCAGATGAGAGTCCGAGAGGAGGATGTCCCTAAAACAACTTTTAGGATGCGGTATGGCCACTATGACTTTCTGGTTATGCCATTCGGGTTGACAAACCCACCGGCAGTTTTCATGGATCTCATGAACCGCGTGTGAAAACCGTACCTTGACGATTTCATCATTGTGTTCATTGATGACATCTTGATCTACTCTAAGAGCATGGAGGATCACGAGCGACACCTGCGTCTCATCTTGGAGCTTTTGAGGAAGGACCAACTCTACGCGAAGTTTTCTAAGTGTGACTTCTGGATACGAGAAGTGCACTTCCTTGGCCACATTGTTAATGAATCGGGGATACACGTGGATCTTGCCAAGATTGATGCTATCAAAAATTGGGCGGCACCAAAGAATCCTTCGGTGGTGCGACAATTTCTTGGTCTCGCTGGGTACTATCGAAGATTTATTAAAGATTTCTCGAAGATCTCTCAACCTCTTACCTCGTTGACACAGAAAGGTGTGGTATACTCCTGGGGACGAAGCAGGAAGAAGCTTTCCAACTCTTGAAACAAAAACTCTGCAGTGCACCAAACTTGTCATTACCTGAGGGTACCGAAGATTTTGTGGTGTATTGTGATGCTTCCATTCAGGGTCTCGGTTGTGTGCTAATGCAACGCGAGAAGGTGATAGCTTATGCTTCTCGGCAGTTGAAGGTTCATGAGAAGAATTACACGACTCACGACTTAGAGTTGGGGGCCGTGGTCTTTGCGCTAAAAATCTGGAGGCACTACTTGTACGGTACTAAATGCACTATTTATACCGACCACAAGAGCCTCCAGCATATCTTTGATCAAAAGGAATTGAATATGCGACAGCGTCGCTGGGTAGAACTCTTAAACAACTATGATTGTGCAATCAAGTATCACCCAGGTAAGGCTAACGTTGTAGCTGATGCTCTTAGTCGAAAGGAAACGAAACCCAAACGTGTACAAGCCTTACAGCTCACTATTCACTCAAATCTTCCTGATCAGATTCGTTCGGCTCAGGCTAAAGCGTTGAAGGAAGAGAACATTAAGGCGGAGTATTTGCGGGGCATGGAGAAACGACTCGTGGAGAGGTCAGATGGCATCTATTATTTTATGGAACGGGTATGGGTTCCTTTTTTTGGAAATCTTAGGGAGCTTGTGATGGACGAAGCGCACAAATCTCGATACTCTGTTCACCCAGATTCGGATAAGATGTTTCAGGACCTCAAAATTTTGTATTGGTGGCCGAAGATGAAAGCTCAAATTGCGAAGTATGTGAGAAAATGATTGACTTGTGCGAAAGTCAAGGTGGAATACCAGAAACCGTCTGGATTGCTCCAACAACCAGAAATACCCACGTGGAAATGGGACCAGATTGCTATGGATTTCATCACTGGGTTGCCAAGAACACAAAACGGAAACGATACCATTTGGGTGATCGTTGATCGTCTCACGAAATCTGCACACTTCCTTGCGATCAAGGAAACTGATAAGTTCTCCCAACTGGCTGCTGTTTATTTGAAGGAAGTGGTTTCTAGGCATGGGGTGCCAACCTCTATTATCTCTGATCGTGACCAGTGTTTCATATCTGATTTATGGCAATCAATGCACAAATCGTTCGGCTCACGTCTCGACATGAGTACTGCTTATCACCCACAGACGGATGGTCAAAGCGAACGAACCATCCAGACACTTGAAGACATGTTGTGAGCGTGTGTGATCTATTTTGGTAAAGGGTGGGAGAAACACTTACCGTTGATTGAGTTCTCCTACAACAACAGTTACCACACTAGCATCCAGGCAACTCCGTTTGAAGCGTTGTACGGTCGGAAATGTCGTTCTCCTCTTTGTTGGGCTGAGGTGGGTGACAGCCAGATCACAGGTCTGGAACTTGTTCTTGAAACTTCGGAAAAGATTGTCCAGATCAGAAATCGTATGGCGGCGCGCGACCATCAGAAAAGCTACGCTGACAAGCGTAGGAAACCCTTAGAGTTCGCGGTAGGCGATCACGTTATGTTGAAAGTCTCGCCCTGGAAGGGTGTGGTGCGCTTTGGGAAGCACGGTAAACTTAACCCACGCTATGTTGGGCCATTCAAAATCTTGGAGCGAATCGGTAAAGTGGCCTACAAGCTCGAGTTACCTGCTGAGTTGGGCAACGTTCATGACGTCTTCCATGTTTCACAATTGAAGAAGTGTTTGTCCGATGAAACACTTGTGGTACCACTTCAAGAGCTGAGAATTGATGACAAATTGCAGTTTGTTGAGGAACCAATAGAAATTATGGATCGGGAAGCCAAAGTTAGTAAGCATAGTCAAATTCCAATCGTGAGAGTCCGTTGGAACTCAAGACGCGGACCAGAGTTCACGTGGGAGCGCGAGGATCAGATGAAGCTCAAGTATCCTCACTTATTCCCAACTGACCAATCTAAATCTGATGCAACTGGTGAATTTCGGTGCGAAATTCCCTTTCAAGTTGGGGATGATGTGGAGCATGCGAAAAATCCACGGCCATCTTGATTTACCACCCCATGTATCACTTCACTCCTCTGCGATTGCTTGTCAAATTTCGGGACGAAATTTCTTTCAAGTTGGGGATGATGTGACAACTTGTATTTTACGAACCTTTCATTGTGCCTTAATGTGACTTATATGAACTTACGTGATTAGTTGATGTGTTTGATTACAATGAATGTTATAATTTTATATGTTATGTGTTACATAGTTGTAATGTGAATAAGTAAGTTTAAACGCACAAACAATTGGGCCAACTCCACTCGTCTTGAACCCGTGGCCCAAGGGCAACCCACGAATGGGTTCGGCCCATTTCCTTTATGCGCATAACAACATGGGGGTGGGTGTTTACCCCTCATAACCTTCCTTGCAAAACATAAACACACACTAAACCCTATCTTTCTCTCCTCTCTACTCAAGACTCGACGGCAGCCATCCCCCAAGATGGAAGCTTTCTTGTTCTCGGCCCTAACACCCTCCTCGACGACTTATAATCTGGTTAGTGTGATTGTCATGTGTTTATTGCATTCTTTGTCGAGTTTGTGTGATTATGTTTCGATTGTTTGGAATACTATGAATCATCATGTTAATTGTGTTGTTAGAATTTAATGGATACCATGATGAAAATCGATAACTTGTGCACATGAGAATTGAAATATAGTGATGTAGAGTGTTATGAATATAATGGCTAATTGATGATGATCATGAACTAGGATTTCACAATGATTGATGTTTGAGTTGTAACAAATTAGAGGTAATCTGCTAATGCTTGGGTGTGTGTGAGTTGTTGTTAATCGATGCCTAGGGAGGTGTAATATGAATGTCTTGATTTCTGTTATTCGATAACGATGATGATGATTATGTTAATTATTGAGGTTAATCATAAATGGAATAATTAGGGTTTGAATAAGTTAAGAATTGTAACTGTTTTAATCCTTGATTGGGGTGGAAAGAATGAGATTTATGTTTGCGTAATTTATGGGAAATTGGTTGACTGGTCCGATCGCACAAGAGTGTGTAATCGCACAAGTCCACCTCAATCGCACAACACAGTTCAATCGCACAACAGAAATTGAATCGCACAAGGGATTGGGCTCATGAGTTGTTTGGGCCGTGCACCAAACGCAAAGCCCAAACCTAGTCGCACAAGTGATCCCAGTCGCACAAGTGGCCCAGTCGCACAAGGGGGTCCAGTCGCATAAGCAAGTTTTGGGCCAAACATTTCGTTGGGCTGCACTCTGGCCCACGAACAAGATGTCAGTCACACAAGTCCAGTTCAATCGTACAAGTTGGGGATTGGACTCCACATGTTGGGCCGAACCTTCGTGTTGGACTACACACACACACTTTAATTTGATCACACATTTTGTTGGGCCGCATGAATTCATGATATGATTTAACTGTTGAATGTTTTGATTGAACAATGGATTTATGATGAGAATATGATTATGGCCGATTATGTGTGATGTGAAGACATGTGTACAACGTGTTTGCTATGAAACTCGGTATATGTGAAACTAATGGATTACGATAATCATATTAGGCTTTGATTGAGTAAGTGTGAACAAGCATTAAGTCTAACCGAGCAAACCAAGGTGAGTTCATTTCTCTTGAGCATGCATCCCGGTGGGTGGGACAATCATTGGGTATTCCTGAGAGGAGTAAGTCATTTGGGTCAAACTGGGATGTTGGATAATACACTCACTCCTATCACCATTAAGTCCCATCTTGTTTGTTACCTGAGAGGTAACGGGGTATTAGTTGGTAGCGCTATCTAGGTTTGGCACCCTCACCGCGTACCTGAGAGGACGGGTGTGAACTAATGACCCAGTCATGCCCAATGCTTTGATAGGGGCATTGGGGAAAGGGCAAAAATAGTCTGGAGCCCTCTTGTACGGTATCGAGTTATTATCAACATTATAATCAATGAACTAAACTAAACACTTGGTAACCAACGTTTTTGTAAAAACTATGAACTCACCAGCGTTGTCTGATACACTTGTTGCATGCTCGCAGGTCGTTAGGTACTATGGATAAGGAACTTGCTATCTGGATTGCTAGAGTGGTCATGGGTCGTACTGCTTGGATAAACAAGACTTGTTTACTGATTTCACACACATTGGTTTTGAAACATTTGAACAGTGTTTTACTATTTGCTTCTGCTGAACATGTTAAACTTGGATTATGTTTATGGATGTTTTAATCATTATAAATGGAAACTTTATTTCATAACTTGATGTTAGTTCAATGTGATTAGTGGCTAGATCCTGGTACGTCACACGCCTAGCGGGGTCACCGCATGTGGTATTTTAGGGGTGTGACATTTGTGTAGTTTGGAAACTTGAAGTCAGTTTCGGATTACTGAAAAGTTCTAAGGTACGTATGTTGTTCGAATTAAGTGAGGATTTTTTGCTCATGGGATGAGACGCGGTAATGGTGGTCCACGGTGTTCTTTTCAAGATTCTCGGAGTTCGGATTTGGTCCTTACTAGAGTTTTGGAACAATTTTGGACTATTATCGTGCATTAGAGGTGAAGATAATAATGACTTGGTTGGACTTTGACAGTTTACAAAGAAAAAGGGGAGTAAAAATTTCCTATTTTCTTCGTAAATCTAAAGCTTGTGCGAGAAAAACCTCGTGAGTGAGGGAGTTTTGTCAAGTGTGTTTGTGTTTTTAATCAAGTATTGACGTGACAAAGCTGATTTCTCGGTTGACGACTAGTTAAAGATTGAGCCTTATTAGTTGTTGTTTAGAGTAGAGAAGATTAGTTTCTTGGTCCCTCTTCTAAGACGGTTGCTAGTTGGTTCTCGAATAATGTGGTGCTTCCTGATTTGACGGGAAGATCATAGATGAAAGCCATCGGGGATTCAGTGGATCCGTGAAGATAGGAGACTGATTCATGAAGATACATGACGAGATATAATCTTACATGAAGGGTTGAAGACTTTTGATCAAGATGGTGGATGTACTTTTTCAAAGTTCAGTTTGTTATTAACTTATCGAACTGAACTTTATGTCTTTGCTGAATTTAAAGTGTTCAAGGTTGGGCATTAGAAATCCAATGTTTCTTTCTGTCGCCGGTTAAGTTTGAAGTTTAAGGTATTAAGCGATGTTCTTACATGAGGATTGTAGGATGGTTCGCGTTAACTTGATTCGGGAGTAGTTTGAGGGGGAGGATCTACAGTGTTTGAAGTTGGATTCTTCAGGTTTCACAAAGCGACCATTTAAGTG
The DNA here is from genome assembly GCA_030545235.1 of Helianthus tuberosus. Classification (NCBI taxonomy): domain Eukaryota; kingdom Viridiplantae; phylum Streptophyta; class Magnoliopsida; order Asterales; family Asteraceae; genus Helianthus; species Helianthus tuberosus. Next base: position 25,155,015 of record CM060432.1, read on the forward strand.
ATTATCAACAAGTCTTTAATTAGAAGGATTGAAGATCATTGTGCTCTGCCAGAAAGATCAAGTCTCAACTAAAGTTGAAAGCAGGCATGATATCATCAGTCAAGGGGGAGTCTGTAAGTACAGTATCCGGTGACTGAAGATTATCGATGCCACACATAACTAATAGCAATATTTAAGGGGGGGGGGGGGGTCTGTAAGTGCAGCACTTGCTGGGTAACTGTGCTTTATCAGTTCTGGTCAACAAAGTCAAAGACCCAAGTCAAAGATGTTGAAATGTTGCTAAAGTCCGAATTTGTAAATGTGTGTGTGTCCGAATTTGTGTTTGTGTAGCAAATTCAGAGGGATTTATGATGTGAATGGAAGTGTCAGAATATGTTTATAAGTTTGGAGACCTTGTGGTTTCTTACATGTCCGAATTTGTTACGTTGTAATGTAGTGTCCGAATTTGTATGTCAAATTCGGACTAGGGTTTGTTGTCAGGACTTAGTGTCCGAGTTTTTTGAGTTTGTTGCCCTAGCCTATATATGTGTATAAATTATGTTACGTCAATCAACTCTAACAAACTCCAGCCATCATCCTGGGTGTGCACATTCCAGAGAGAGAGAGACTATGTATTAGTGAGAGAAAGCTAGGTCTAGATCTTAGTGATCTAAACCAGCTTGTAGAAGATGATGTATACTCGTTCGGTATGTAATCTGTGTTGAATGTAATGAAATGAATGAGTTTCTTTTACATCTCCTTCTCTATCTTTTACGTTTTTGATGTTTCACGTCTTGAATCGAGGGCAGTGGATGTTGTTCGTCATCGATCCAGGGGGTCCCGGGGACTTTTAAAATATCATATGTGTATGTATATAATACTACCAAGATATGTAAAGAACGAGTTTAGGAAGGGTGGAACAACCAATGCGTAATTTGGGGAGGGGGGGGTAGTTGATGGTAGAGATGAACATTTAGGTTGTTTAGGAACCCAACCGGCTTTTTTTGCTAGTTCTTGGCCAGACTGGTTTCAGTTCAGTTCAGTTCCGCCCAATTGTGCCGGTTTTTATGGCAGGTTTTGGTTTGGTTGTGTTTCGCTTTTTGTTCCAAACCAGTTCTTGCGCACACTTTTTAAAGCGTTTTTACGACAAAGAAGTTTAAATAAAATAACATTAAATAAGAATTTTATTATTTTTTATAGTTTTTGAACCATTTTAGGATAACAATAACCGGTTTTTAATATTTTTTTAATTAATAAAATAACAGTTTATTTAATACAGGCCGGCTTTTCTTTACGGTTCCAAACTTGTTCCTAACCAGTTTGGCCAAAAACTGATTCGGTTCGATTTTTGGCGCGTAGATTAAGAACCAGTCCCAAACCTACGATTTGTATGATATCAGTCCCAAACCAGTTTCGGTTCGGGCCAAGTTTTAAAAACTATTTCGGTTATAACTAGTTTGGTCTTCATCTCTAGTTGATGGGGTCAACCAATAATGGATCAGCGTTAACTTATGTTCACCAACATTGGGACACTTGGATTTGATCCAACACGTTAGGCTTTGATCCAATTAGGATGATTTCTCATTATCTATGTGAGTAATGTGACTGTCCTTTTCTTTGTCCAACATATCCTTCTGACGAAGAAATATAGATAAGGTTTCTCATTAAAGCTATAATTTTTTTTTTTAATTTTATTTATTTATTTATTTATTTTTTTGTACTCATGTGGTATTTAAAACTATGTGACTATTGGGTTCATGCAAGATCCTAATTAACTTACGTAGTTAGAGTATCGTATCGTATTGTATACACACGAAGATTATATGATTAGCATTACACGTTTTGTATAATTATTTATTCTTTAACAATTTAAAATTAGAATTGAACTTTTAGATTGATTATGAAAACGTTTATAGCTGTCCAAACTACTCGACGATCGAAGATCGCTCGACGATCGCTCGAAAAATGCTCGAAAAATGCTCGTTCGATTCCCGCTCAGTTTGTAAATGAGCCGATCGGATCGGTTCGATTCAAATTCAATCCGAGCATGAGCATAGCTCCGCTCGCTCGGTTTCGCTCGAATTATTTTTATTAATAATTAATATATATATTTATATTATAGATTTTATAGATAAAAACCCCAAAAAAATATAATAGCCCAAAAAAAACTAAAAGCCCAAATAACATTCAACCCAACTTAATATTTAATATATAAATCTAAGTATCTAACCCTAAATCTATTCTTCCCTAATCAGTCGTATTCAAATTGCCGCTCTAATCTCGGTCTCACTCTCTGGTCTCCAAAGTCACAGACTCACAGTCTCCGTCTCTGACCCTCTAATCTCTAACACACATATCGCCGCTGTCTCTAGTCTTCAATCTTTGGACGGTCTTCAACAGTTCTTCAATCTGCTGTTTTTTTTAATCTGCTGTTTTTTTTAATCTGTTGTTTGGTATGTTTGTTATAGTAGCATAGAGCAAGATGGAGATCGATGGCATTCGACAGTTGGCAAAATTTTGATGTAAACATGGTTGGTGATTAGCTGTTGTTTGTCCCAGGTCCTTTCTAGCTTCTTGCTAGTTGGGCCTGGTTGGTTGTATTCGCACTTTATTTTGTGTTGCTTTTGTATTCGCACTTTATTTTGTGTTTCTTATGTATTCGCACTTTATTTTATGTTGCTTTTGTATTCGCACTTTAAGTTAGAATTTGTTTTTGTTGAACGAGGCCTTATTATTCAATCGAGCGAAAACGATCCGCTCGCTTTTTTTTAGGATTTGATAAAAACCGAGCGAAACCGAGCCGATCGATTCAAATTCAATCCGAGCATGAGCATCACTTTTGCGATCGGTTTTACAAATTTGATCCGCTCGGATCGGATCGGTTGTAATTCAATCCGAGCATGAGCAGACCCTCGATCGGATCGGATCGTGAACACCCCTAGTTTATAGACGAACTCGATCAGTTAGAAACAGTTATGAGAAGAATGATCAACTCTAGGTTTTTGGTTTATCAAAGTAACAATTAACATAGTTCACCTAGCACGAAGTCATTAAGGGTGACTTTCTGCATGATTTAAATATTTAATCCAGGTGTGGTCATGACCACCATTGGTGCCATGTCATCATCTTTAATCCACCATTCAAAACCACTATCCTAAGGGTGTGATCATGACCCAAACCACTATCCCATTTATTATTTTAATTTATTTGTCTTAAAATTATCAAATGGGAGAGTCGTGGTGTACCATTTATTTAATGGTCCTATGTAGAAATAATTTTTCAATCCATGACCTCCACACCCTATAGCCTAAAATCAAACTGAAATCAAACTGCTAATTATGTAAAGAAAAAAAAATCGAATGACATTACTTAAATGCTTTCAACACAATCAAATTGTTTGAATGTATCAAACCACAATTGAATTTAATGTTAACTTAACGGCTTAACAAAGTCAATTCCAAAAATCGTCATGTTCACAAGCCCAAGCCCAAGTTCCATTTTGATTGCCCAAATTAATTATAACCATTAGTACAGTATCTTCTCATTTTACTTCATGCCTATATCATGTTCCAAATTGGGGGTTTGTCCAGCTCCATGAATAATAGTGATCCAACAGTTTAATTAGCCCAAGACAATAAATGTCACATGAGATCATGTATTTTGTTTTTCTTTCTTTTATAGAAAAACTATCTTTATGTGAACTTTTGTTGAGAACCATGATTAATTTCTAAATCAATTTCCATTAACCCTTTCTTATGATATTCAAAACATTCTAGTTTGTATTTAAAATCTAATGTCGATTATATTAACAACATTAAATCTCGCTTTAAACCCTTTTAGCTTGTTTTTTTTAAACCTATAAGATACAGAAAGGACTTAAAATGATGTATTTTATAATAATATCGATACATTTATAACGCACCGATACATTTATACTAGTCGACTATTACATGTGTTAAGGGAGATTGCATCAGTTAGTGGGTCTAACACTGTTAGGGTTAGTTAAGGGCTATTTCTAAGTATGAAAGGCATTGGATCTAAAATTATATTAGCTTTAGTTAAAGGCTATTTCCATGTATGAAAAGCATTAGGGGAGGGGGTGGTCACTAGTGATAAAATTTCATCACTCACAATATCCAATCATTTTCCGCTATGTCAGCAACCATTTTTCCATCACTCACAACCTTTTTTAGTGGGAGTGGTCATCACTCACCACCACACCCAACAATTTCCCCCCAACCAACAACTACCCTCACAAACCAAAACAATAACGCCGTGATAAAAATAACGAAAATCCGATTCCGTGCTACTATAACGCGTTATAGCAAGAGGTGGGGGTGGGAACTTTGGTTTTTCCACGCGTGATAATTAGTATAACGCGTTATACATTCACCCGCCCCCTGTCCCCTTAGGCCCATCAAATGTCAATGCTCAGAAAATTGTACATCCTAGTTCTCTCTAGGCCCATCGTGTTTTTCTAACCAAAAGAATTTAACTAACGGTATGGTTCCCATCGTTAGAGGAATGGAGACAAGCCCTAAATGCCAGGTTAGAGGAATGGAGAGCAGCCTTAGAAGGCAATGGTTTAAGGATTAGTCGGTCTAAGACTGAATACCTTTATTGTAATTTCAACGGTGCAGGTGGCAACGAGGACACTCAGGTTACCATTGAGGGTCAAGAGGTCCCACAAACGACTAAGTTCAAGTACTTAGGATCGTTTGTGCAAGGGGACGGGGAGATAGATAGTGACGTATCTCACCGCATCCAAGTTGGCTGGTGTAGGTGGAGAGCAGCCACTGGGATTTTGTGTGACAGGAGGTTCCCAACAAAATTAAAGGGAAAATTTTATAGGGTAGCAGTTAGACCGGCTATGTTATACGGGACAGATTGTTGGGCCATCAAGAAAACACAAGTGCGCAAGATGGAGGTAGCGGAGATGAGGATGTTTAGGTGGATGTGTGGCCACACGATGTTAGACCGAATTGGAAGTGTGGTTTTTAGGGATTGGTTAGGAGTAGCTAGTATATCGGACAAGATAAAAGAGGGGAGGTTGAGATGGTTTGGGCATGTGAAGAGGAGACAGTTGACAGAACCAGTTAGAGCAGTGGAAACCATGACAGTGGAAGGAAAGAGGAGTAGAGGCAGGCCCAAGTTGACTTGGGATGAAAGACTTAGACAAGATTTGTTAGAATTGCACCTCTCTGAGGACATGGTTCATGATAGGAGTTCGTGGAGACGTAGGATTAAGGTTAAGGACTAGTAGGTGAGGGTATAGACGTGTCCTATCTGTGCGGAGGGGGGGGGGGTTAGATTTCGTTTACGATTTAGGTAGACCAACATATGATGATTTTCTTGTATATTTGCATATATGTTGCTTACTGATGACTTATCTGCCTATTGCTACGTGATTTTCTTGTATATTTGCATATATGTTGCTTACTGATGACTTATCTGCCTATTGCTACGTGATTTATTTACCCGTTTCTCGTCTATCTGTCTGTTGGTTGTTTTGGAGCCGGGGGTCTCTCAGGAAGCAGCCTCTCTATTCTTGAATAGAGGAAAGGTTTGCCTACATCCCACCTCCCCCAGACCCTACCAATAGTCTGCTATTTGTGGGATATACTGGGTATGGTTGTTGTTGTTGTTGTTATGGTTCCCATCGTGTTTTTCTAACCAAAAGAATTTAACTAACGGTATGGTTTGAATACGTATAAGCGGGCCGATTGCAGAACGTGAAATGTGTTTTAATTCGGTTCTTTTTATATTATTATTTAAATTACTGAGATAATAAAAGTAAAAAAGTTGAGAAATGAAACTCTAACTGTATTATAGTTTATTATAAACAAAAAAACTGTATGTACTAATAAAGTTTGAATAAATGTATATCATAAAAAATAATAAGAAATAAATCTAGTTAACTAGTATATACTACTTCATCATAAAATATATATGTTTAGATCCAAAGATGAAATTTGTGAAAATGATAAGAAAGAACATAATGAGGACACATGTCATTATTTAATTTATTAGGATAAGGGCAATTCAGTAATTTAATAAAAAACCTAACTAAAGATAAAATTCAAAAACCCACATGTAATGCACATGCAAGTTTCCCCCGTCTTTTTTAAACGTCAATATCTTTTTATATGTAACTTTAAAAAAAATTAAACCATAATAACGAGTGTTTTTTATCTTTATTATAAGCACCATATTGTTATACTTATATAGAGAAAAAACTTACGTTTCAATCGAATGTTTTAGTCCATGGTGTTTTCTGTATGTTGTTTTAATTGTATAGTGATTTAAGACGTTGTGTTTTATAGTAAAACACCATGAACGTATAAAAGACACCATAACATTGCAAATACCATTTACATTCAATCTTTCAGTCTTGTTTTCTATGGTGTTTTATTTTAGGAATTCAAAACAGATTATGGTGTCTTGTAAAATAAAACACCATGGAAATCAAAACTGAAAGATTGAATGTATATGGTATTTGCAATGTTATGGTATCTTATATACGTTCATGTTGTTTTACTGTAGAACACAATGTCTTAAATCATTATACAATTAAAGCAACATAGACAAAACACCATGGACTAAAACATACGATCGAAACATAATTTTTTTTTTCTATATAAGTATAGCAATATGGTAATCATATTAAAGATAAAAAAACACTCGTTATTATGGTGTAATTTTTGTTGAAAAAAAAGTTATGTACAAAAAGTTATTGACGTTTAAAAAAGACGGGGAACTTGCATGTGCATTGCATGTGGGTTTTTGAATTTAAAAATATTAAATTTACCTTTATACTTTTAATATAGAAAATTAATTATTTTAATGGTAAATACTATTTACAATTTTGCCACTATAATCTTAACCTATAGGATCGAGATTCGACCTAAACGAGTCGATCAGAAGAGTTCTAATCCAAACCAAAGGCGGAATTCAATGATTCGGACTTCATTGCAGCTTGATTCACACAGAGATTCACTTTAAATGTCTTGTATATTGATTTGAAAGCTTTACAGACCACTTGACACTTCGGCAGCACCTCTGCTCCGGAACCAGCAATGTTACAAATGAAAGACCAAGAGCTCCTATTTATAGGAACAGCCACTTCGCATGAACATGACACTCCAGTTCATGCGAATTGGTCACTTCGTATGAACTGGCTTTGCCGGTTCGTGTGAACTGGTCAATCAACACTATAACCCTGATTTCTAGCCTATCGAGCTCTGGTTTATCCTATCTAGATACAAGACTCGATACAAGACGAAGTCGACAGACATATGCACCAACAGACTCCCCCTTGGATGTTGAAGAAGTCTTCGGTGTCGAGTCTTCAGTATGACGAGTCTTCAGTCTTGATCAATCTTCATGCTTTTTCCAAAGTATCTGACACTGTAAGCATCTTTCAATCTCTATCTTTTTCTGGCTCATCAGCAACAGCAGCTTCTGGCTTTAATGTCTTCAGACTCCCCCTTTCGATAAGCTGGGATCGCAGTCTGAAATTCACAATCTACAAGCTTTGGATCGGAAACCTGGCTCAAACTCTGCTCACGCTTTGCAGCTTTCACAGATTCAGGATCGTTGCCTGGCTCTCCGTAGCCACAGGATCTGGAACCTGGCTTTAATTTGCATATTCTTAGAAGTCGAAACCTAGCTGCTTCTACCTGCACAAACTCTACCTAAAAGTAAGTTTCACAATTATTAAAATTTTAACAACTTTAGACACCACTTGTAGATATTGTCCAAAATGATTTTACATTTAAAATCTCTGATGACCATTTGTAAGAATAACCTTTTTCTTATTTCCAAACAAACTCTCCCAAACCATTGTTGTTCATCATGTGTAGCACTCGGAATTTTGAAAATCAGCTTTCCAACATCAGTTGTCGAAAATAAGATGAAATAAAATATTTTTGATTTTTCAAAATTTTATGCTAAAACACACTGAAAATCTTTTTGGATTTTGTTTTTAAAGAAATGCAGTAAAGAAATATTTACAGACAATATTTTTGTGAGTTTGCGTAAGAGGATCATATCAGTTTTTGACAAATCACTAGCACCGTTAAGCTTTAAACATTTTAAGTTCTAAACTATTCACTTAGATTGTCAGTATACTAATCCACTTAAATTTTCACACAAAGTTCAACTGTTTCGAGACACGAGATTAGTGTTTTAATGACTTAAACTTATTCGCGTGTCCCATCTCAGAATATACTCCTGTATCCAGACTCCTATATTCAGTCTTACATGTGAATGTACACTAATGATATCTGTAAGGGGTTAAATGCGAGACCATGAGAGCTCAGGCTATTGCTTCCGCAAAATCAGAGAGATGATGGTTCGACTTTAGGTGTGTTCCCTTTAGAGAATCTTTTCTTCAACAGCACATGATTAGCATTTTTCAATGTTTCATCATTTTTTATGCTGAGGGCGGGCTTTAAGATTAAAGCAATGCAAAGTATTATACGAGGACTAGGCTATTGCTCCCGCAAAATCAGAAGTCCCGGTATAATACCCCAGATATCACCACGCACAAAGACCTAGTATGTCAGAAATAGAAAGCCCTTCAAACAAGATTTCAGGGGTTACCTATATATCCGAGAGATGTTCCCCACAAAATAAGTAAGTATATGAAATTTAGGTTTATATCTCGAACACAATCTACTAAGCGTGTAAAAACCTACTGGCATATCATCAGTGAGACCGTTTATCACATTTGACTTTCCAATTCTTTAGCGTACTGTGATTGTCTACTGATGTACTATCATTTCCTCTTTTTTCACAACAAAACTCATTTTTGAATTTTATCATGTTTTTGACATTTTCAAATTTTCTAATGTTTTTGGATTTTCTGAAATTTCTTACTCCCCCTAAAATTCAAAACCATTTAAAGAAAATTTTGACAAACCGATGTGAATTGCTTCAATTCTCCATTCACTTGGCATAAACAATCAGAACTCCCCCTGACAACAAACTATTTTCCCATTATGATTTCAAAACACTTAAGTTTGTTTTAATCAAATGGTTTTTCCAGAAAATTAGTTTTGTTGATACTACTTGTAAGATCGGGGATTCATCATATTGTTTATTCATCCTCTTGTAAAAACACTTTTCCTTTTCCTTTAACCACTTGAATGAAAGTTAACTCAAGTTCAACTTAATGACCTTGATTAACCACTTGTAGGTTCTTATCAACAATACCACTTGTAAGATGAAATATAACAATTTTGAAATATCACTTGAGAAAGATGCCGATTCCTACTCCCTAATTACCAACCTGGGAGTTCCGGCAAGTCAGGATTTTAAGCAAAGAATACAGACACCCAAGCCTGACCAACTTTGGGTGTAACCTTTTCAATTTCACTCGGGGTTTGAACATTTCTTTTTGATTCATAAAATTCCTTTACCCCTTTAGCCTTTCCCTCAACCATCTTTCCAAAAATATTTTTCACTTTGCCATTAAACGCCTTTTCGACATCAAATTCTTTCTTTTCAGAATAGAATTGATTCGAAATATCCACTTTACCAACTTTTTGTTTAAAATTTTCAGTTCGCAATGGTGGAAAATTGACATCATCCATTGGCGGAACTGAATTTTATCCTTTTAGATCAACTTGTGGCTCCTCTGACTTTGACGAGTCAGATTCATCGCCAGAAAATAGCTCCTCTGATTTTGATGAATCAGAATCATTGCCATAACTGTTTTCTAATTTCTTAACAACCCACTTGTGGTTGTTCAGATTCACTTTTCTTTTGTAAAAACTTTTTGAACTCTCACCAACCTCAAATTTTGAATTTTTGAAAACTTTAAATTGTTCAGTTGGTGGTTCAATATGAACAACTTTCTCTTTGAGTTTTTCAGAGACTCCCTGTTTTGTCTTGGTTGCCTTTGGACAGTTACAGGAGATGTGACCAACTTCTTGACATTGATAACAGGTTCTTGTCTCCTTCTTCTGAGCAGCTTCATTCTTCATTCCTTCTCGCTTCTTAGCAAGGAATTCTTTGTTTGTCTCCTTCCAGAATGAGCTCTTTTCTTCTTCTTCCGAACTTGCTCCTGAAACAAATACAGTTTTTTGTTTATTAATTTTCTCATTTTTATAATTTTCGGGTGGAATAAAACCTAAACCTTTCTTTTTGAAATTACTGTTATGGTTTGGTTTCTTTCGATAACCAGAACCAGAACTGTAACTTTTTTTCTTGTTTAACCTTTGTTGAACTCTTGAGGTGTATTTTTTAGGTTTTTCAGAAAGATTTACATCTTTTATTTTAGGAATATTAACTTCTGTTAATTTGAAAACCTTTTTAATCATTTCCGTTTTAACACCTCTTATTGGAAATTCTTCATCAAAATATAATTTGTAGGAATCATTCAAAGTATATGCTACTTTGAATGTTTCGTCATTCAAATTATTTTTTGATAACAGAAAATCTTTATTGTAAACCCTTTTGACCGATGTTTTCGAAATGTTGACTGACGAACTCTAACTCTCAGATTCGGACTTTGACTCTGACTCCTCATCCTTATCTAACACCTGATCGACCACTTTCTTTATTAACTCAGACTCATGATCAGTGTCAGACGATGTGAATGTGACATCAATGTTGTCCGGTAACTCGTCAGTTGTTTCAGACTTTAACTTTATATTGACTGCCTTTTTTACTTGTTCCTCATTTGGTTTTCTGGGAGAATAACCTTCCTAGATCGGAGGCGGACACTTGTTTTAATTTGCACTTTGTTTCTTACCAGTATCCGTATCTTCAGACTTCTTTTCTTGAAATGCTTCAAAACCTGCAACAGTTGGATAAATTCTATTAATGAAAGAATCAGACGACTGCTCTTTGGATTCCGGTAGCGAAGCTCTGATACCACTTGTAGGATTGAGATTCGACCTAAACGAGTCGATCAGAAGAGTTCTAATCCAAACCAAAGGCGGAATTCAATGATTCGGACTTCATTGCAGCTTGATTCACACATAGATTCACTTTAAATGTCTTGTATATTGATTTGAAAGCTTTACAGACCACTTGACACTTCGGCAGCACCTCTGCTCCGGAATCAGCAATGTTACAAATGAAAGACCAAGAGCTCCTATTTATAGGAACAACCACTTCACATGAACATGACACTCCAGTTCGTGCGAAGTGGTCACTTCGTATGAACTGGCTTTGCCAGTTCGTGTGAACTGGTCAATCAACACTATAACCCTGATTTCTAGCCTATCGAGCTCTGGTTTATCCTATCTAGATACAAGACTCGATAGAAGACGAAGTCGACATACATATGCACCAACATAACCATTAGATTATAGATCAAAGGGTGTAGATTCCTTGCTACACTTCTCACAAAACACATTTTTTTACAATAACTCTACCATATATATATATATATATATATATATATATATATATATATATGGTAGGGTTCTAGAGTGAACACTAGGTTAAGAGTGAACTGTGTGAACTAATCTGGGCCATTGGATTACATCATCTAGAGTTTTTAAACAATGGCAAGATTGTAATTATAATGTTGTAACTCCCCTTTAAAATAAATGACAAAAGGGTATGTGTGTCTTTTGTAAATTGCATTTATTAAACAATAGAATCAAAATCCCTAAAATCTCGCTAGATTCCGTATATACAAGATACATAGTTGTTAGTGTATACACATGTGTACAGTCTCGCTAGTATCAGTTTATACAATATACACAGCTATTAGTTTATACACATCTGTACAGTCTCGCTAACTATCAGTTTATACAATATACACAGCTGTTAGTTTATACACATGTGTACGGTCTTTTATACATCTGTGTATTATATTCAGAAATGGTTACATATAGGTATATTAACAACATATAGTATATTAGGCATGCACATGAGTAGATTTATATAAAAATTATGAAATTAATGAAAATGAAACATATCACATGTATGCAAAAATAAATAACTTCATCACATATTCAAAAAAAATTAATGCCAAAAAATAATTACAATTTCAATCTTAGAGAATTTTTTTAATGTTTACTGAAAATTATAAAAAAGTTAAAAACAATGTATTATGATATCTATATATACGAATAATAAAAGAAAAACAGTATTCAAGTTAAAATTAAAACAAAATCTATGGATAAAGAAATAATGGAGAAATAATTAAATATGAGAGGAAGAGAGAGAGAAATAATTAAATACGAGAGAACCACTTTCTAGCCACTAGATCAACAAGATGGATAAATGATATTAAAAGTAACTATAATTAATATTAAATACATTTTGTATTATTATGTCTTTAATATTTTAATTCAAAAGGGTAGTTTAGTAAAATTAATCTTTTTTGTCTTTTTGTCTTTATTATTTTTTATTACTTTTTTGTTTTATTATATTACTTTTTTTTAACAGAATTTTTTTATTAAAAGCATTTTTAAATTCAATTTTTTTTAACAAAACAATTTTATTTGCGCGCCGGTTTTTGCACGCTGTTTTTACGCCCGGCTTTTTCACCCATCGTTTTTTAACGCGTCGTTTTTGCACGCCGTTTTTTACGCTCGACTTTTTCAAGCGTCGTTTTTTTAACGAGCCGTTTTTACGTCCCGTTTAAACGCGGCGTTTTTTACGTCCCGTTTTTTTCGCGGCGTTTTTATGCCCTGTATTCACGCCCTTTGTTTAGGCGCCATTTTATCACACGGTTTTTTTAAGTTTTACAATTTACTTTTAGAAAAAAGTTTTACGTTTTACGTTAAATACATAAAAGTTTACGTTTTAGGTTAAAAAAGTTTGCGTTTTACGTTAAACTTTTTACGTTTTACGTTAAAATTTTTACGTTTTACGTAAAACTTTTTACGTTTTACGTTTTCCGTTAAAAAGTTTACGTTTTACATTTTAAAGTTTGTGTTTTACGTTAAAAAGTTTACGTTTTACGTTTTGCGTTAAAACGTTTACGTTTTACGTTAAAAATTTTACGTTTTACGTTTACGTTTTACGTTTTACGTTTTTACGTTTTACGTTTTACGTTTTGTGTTAAACTTTTTACGTTTTACGGTTTACGTTAAAGTTTTTACGTTTTACGTTAAAAAATTTACGTTTTACGTTAAAAACTTTACGTTTTACGTTAAAAACTTTACGTTTTACGTTAAAAAGTTTACGGTTTAGAAGAAAGCGGTCTGTTTGCCAAAAAGGCCGTTCACTCCTTTACGAATTAACAATTGGATCAGTTTTTAAAAAAATTAACTATGTTAAAAATTGGAAAAAGGAAATTTTCATTTGAATTATTTTCATCAAAGCAAATAATACACTAACAAAATGTGTTTGCTTAAATCAAAACACGAAAACACCAAAAACACATAATCCATGACACTAACTAGGATCAGAAACAGATTAATTCAAATGACGAATAATATGATGATGAACATGAAAGAGCAGCATCCTTGATTTAACAAAATTACTGGATAACACAACTCAAGTACTATAACAGTAGCATTAAGCTAATAATCCTGACAATCTCAAACTCATCGGAGCTCCACCCGTCGGAAACCCCTGATATCGCCGCCGCTCATCTCTTGGGTTCTCCGATCTCGATCAGCTCTCTCTCTCCTTCCTGCCTCCCTCTCTCGTCGTCGCCGTCGAGAAGCTACGACGCCACCACAGCGGCGACGCCTCCATTGTCGTCGCCCGACGGTGTTCAGGAGAGCAAGGGGGTGTTCAGGTGGGTTTGGCCGCTCGGAATTGGCGCTGAAACATCCGATCCGTGGTCGAATCTTTATGATGAAGAGAGGGAGAGGAAGGGGTGCGGCTCACCGGAGAAGAAGGGGGGGTGTAAGTGTTCCGGCCGGCGAGTAGACGAGAGAAACAGAGAGTGGATCTTGTGTGGCTGCCATGTTTTGAGAGAAATCAGGCTAGTGTTTTCAATATTGAAGATGAGAGGTGAGACATTTGTGTGCATAGAGATGAAAATTGAGGTGAGAGCACAGAGATGGAATTGGAGGGTTTTCCTTTATGAAGAGAGAGAAACGTGTGTGAAATTATAAAAAGAAAGAAAGTTGTGAGATATTATAAAGAGAGAGAAAGTTGTCTGGTGCATTAAATGGAGAAAGAGAGAGGGATTTGACATTTGAGGTAAATGACCAAAATACCCTTTTGGTTGTCATATTCTGATTGGTTGAGAGTGGTTATCGCGGTTCTTACAACTGGTGGTGGTTTTCATTTTAGCGCTCCCACATATATATATATATATATATATATATATATATTCTATTAAAGTATTAAATAATATTCTAAATTCCCCTTGTATTAAACTGAGAAAAACAAATTTTCTTGAATGTTAATTCGAACAAACTAACCAATACCATGGACTATAAGAGTCCCCTACAAACTACAAAGCTTATGATTCATAACATTAAAAAGTCCATTAATCTAGTGATATATTGGGCTATTAAGAATCCAGTATAATAAATTGTATAAAATTCTACAATATTAATCAAACGATCCACAATGCACATGAACTTCTATAATATTAATTCAAACAAAGAAAGGTTTTGTAAAATTTAGCTAGATCGGGTCACATGACTGTGACCCGGTTAAAATTTTCTAATGTGTTGCGTTATGTTTCATCCATTTTTACTGTCACGTCATAAAATTTCTACAACATCATTATCACGTAAACATGAGTTTTCACTTTTGGTTTGCAAAGACTTCACAAACTTTAACTATCCACATTCATTAAATAATATTTAAATTATATAAAGAGTAAATTCCAAGTTTTGTCCTTTATCTTTATACCACAGTTCAAGACGGTGTCATTTGTATTTAAAATTAATTAGTTTTGTACTTAATGTTTCCAAATGCAACACGTTATATCCTTTAGCCCTAATGCAATTACTTTTTTTTCTGTTAACACTGAACATGTGCCTTGCACATGAGGGTAATTTTGTCATTTTACTATTTCAAGGACTAGTTATGTAAATAACTAAATGCCTAAACTTTTCATTAAAATTGAAAAAAAAAACTTTAAAATAAAATATTAAACGTCTATCTATCTCAACTAACTCTCACTCTCTCTCTAATCTTGTTCATACACTTTATCTTCTTAGATTAAACCCAATTTTTCCAATCAAACTTCTTGTGTTGGGACCCACCAAATTAAACAATTAATAGTGGGATTTTCACTAAAAACAACATCAACTCCCAGCCACGCACACACATCTTCGCCCACCACCACTCCTCCACACGCCAAACCTCACCAGAATTGTGAGAATAAACAAACTTGGATTTGATTGAATCAAAGATTCAAACTTGGAAAAAGGATTGCAAGGGTGGGGTGGAAGATCCAGATCGTCAAAGTTCGTACAATGGGGTTTATAGATAGTTTAGATGGAGAGTGGTGTCGTCGCACTGAGCGGAGGTGTGATTGTCGCCGATATTGTCAAAGTTCGTTGTCGTGCTCAACTAACCAATGATCTGTAATCAATCAATAATATCCACAATCAACACCAAATTCAACCCAAATTCATACAAAAAACACATACAGATCAGAACAAATTAGTCAACTACAACTCTAATTAACAAAGTCTAAATCGACATAAGTTTAGTCAAAACCACATGAATTCAATAATAAAAACAAATGCAACCGAACAAAATTGGTTAAATTGGAACTATTTACACTCAAAATCGCTACCAAAACACCATGAAATTAACATAACAAATAGTAAAATTAACGAATGTTTGTTACAGATTGATGAACACTACTTGGTTCCATCTCAAATCTGGATGAACACATAAGAATTCGAAATTTATGGTTGCATGTTTGTTATTTTGATGAAATAGGAATGATATAATGTCTAGGAGTAAAACCCTAGTCAATCACATGTTGAAGTCATGCTTATTTCTTGTGAATTCACAATCACCATTGAAGATGATAAGCGGGTGTTGTAGGAACATGTTAAACACTAGAATTTTAATTGTTGTTCTAGTGTAATTTGAGTTCTAGGAAGTAAATTCAGATTTTGTTAATGTGAAAATTGATGTAAACATGCTTAGTTGATGTTAACCATGGCTAAATGACAAGTATTGAGCTTGATAATAAATTGTGAGAAATTATGCCCGCAAGGTGTTTGTTAAAATGCCTAAGTGAATGTTTATATGTTGAAATTACGAATGAAACGCGTAATTGCCTTGTTTGACGAATTACGTGAAATAAGGGTTAAAACGGGTTCTAATCATAATGTTGATTTAACTTAATTATGCCTATTGTATGATTTAAGATAGTTGACCTATAAAAGTCAAACTAACCAATGATAAAGTCGAATAGTGGTTTCGACATAGAAAATATGTAAGGTGGAATAGTCGTGAATTGAAATGACTAATCTAACCACCTTGTGAATGATGATAGTTTGTCGCCTAACGAGCTAGGTGGAGGCTTGGGAAAGAAGCGGTCAAACGAATCAAGTACGAGAAGAAAGCGTATTCGGATGCGAGGTAAGTAGAGCTTACGCCCCTTTACATTATTTGCAAAGTTACTAAATTTCAAGTATTGATATGAATGCTACTAAGTGGTTGGTATATGATATTCCGACACGATTCAATGAGAGTCGGAATGAGGGAAAATGGTAAGAAATCATGAATTATAGAAAAAGGGGTAAAATGGTAAATTAGTCATGTAATGACGAATAAATAAAAACGGTTTTAAGTAAAACAAGTTCAAAGGAAAACCGGGAAAGGTTTAAAGGGGTGAAATGGTAATTAAATACCATCTCATACGGACAAATGGTCAATTAGACTAAATGGGTCAAATGGTGTGGTTCACATCATTTGACAATAACATTTGACAATCGCTTGTTGAGTTTTGTAATCACAGGAAATAACATAAGCTTGCGTTGCTTTAACTTGAAAGATTTAAAGAAAAAAGTTATGTAAACGGGTCAGTACTTTGACCCGGGCCAGGTACGCATAAATAAGCTTTTAGTTAAACATACAATTTTTGGTCAAATATTTAGCGAAAGTCCCTCGTCGTAAAGTGAGAGACTAAAGTTAACCAAAACACCCTTGAAGGGTATATTTGGTAAACGACCCATAGGGGTTGTTTAGGAACTTGTATTAAGATTAGGGAATCATTAAATATGAATAAAAGTCATAGGAATACACATTCGTGGGTCAAATGCTCAAAAATGGTCATTTGCGTAAAATGACCAACCGATGGGTAAAATT
This sequence comes from Helianthus tuberosus, assembly GCA_030545235.1. Classification (NCBI taxonomy): domain Eukaryota; kingdom Viridiplantae; phylum Streptophyta; class Magnoliopsida; order Asterales; family Asteraceae; genus Helianthus; species Helianthus tuberosus. The sequence continues at coordinate 25,172,205 of CM060432.1, forward strand.
GGGAAAAAGGTGTTCATTATGTTGAATCCACCATAGAAATAGTTTGGGTGGAAGATAAGTAGTTAATTAGCAAGAAGAGAAGAGGCGCGAAAAGAAAATAGCGAGTTGAATGCTCAAATGCATGAAAACTTCTAAACGGGTCAAAATAAAGTAGGTGGTAAAATGTTGGCTTAAGTGTAATAAAGAAAAACGTAAACCGGGTAACGGGAGCGTAAACTATATGAATAATGGATCCGGGTAATGGATGATAGCTTAGACATGTTAAGAAACGAACCCCAAGCAATTAAAATGAGTTTGGATAGGTTTGGATGCAAATTTGATGAAAAATAAATGTGCAGAGTTGACACGGGCGGGTGAAGCTTTGACACGGCCGGGTGAAGGGGCTCTGAAAAATATATGTTAAGCTGACACGGCCGGGTGATCTTTTGACACGGCCGGGTGAAGGGGCTGAAAACAAAATATATAATTTCTTGTATTTAATTATTTTGTTTAAATGCCTTGATTTCTAATCTTTTAAATGAAAGTTAGGAATCCAAGATAGAGAATTAAAGTTAGATATCTTAGTTTATGATTTATGACTAACTAGGAACAAGTTTAGAGGTCCTAAATACAAACGGGTCAAAATATTGATTCTGAACAATAAGCCGAATGCTTAAAGATTTAGAATTTCATTAGTTTTAAATGTTGAATTTTACTCTACAAGATGGAGAATCAAATTTCGATCATGTAGGAAGAAACGGGAGGTCAAACGGATACGTGGATCGAAAGATACGAAAGTTTTCGTGTCAAAAACGGCAAAATGGAAGGGCCACCGTAACTTACGGTGCCCACCGTAACTTACGGTGGGGCTGAAATCGATACGGTGGTTGCCTCCTGCGTTACGGTAGAGAAATGTTAACACAGGGGCCACCGTAACTTACGGTGGAGGCTAGATTTAAGTAATTGTTTTTGGATCAAGATATCTATGTTGGATTTTCCTAATTTCCTCGTTGGATTAGTTATTTAATTATCAAAACTGACCTTTAAGTTGGTTTTGATCACAGGTGAATGTCGAGAGTCCCGGATGAAGATCAAGCATCGAGCAAGAACCGAACACACGTTAAACAAAGCTTCCGCAACGTTGTTTCGTCGTTATTCTAAAACGGCGAATTAAATCATATTATGTTGTATCACTTTAAATTGTAAAAGTTTTTAACAAACCCGTATTTTCAGTATAATTGTGACTATTATTAAGTGATTATGGATTTAAATTATACGATAAACGTGAAATAATAACAAGGGTGTTACAAGTTGGTATCAGAGCCTTGGTTTAAGAGATTCAAGTATGGTGGGAAAACTATGCTTGGACTTAAACCTTATGCTCTTAATAAAGATTGGTGTTCGGTTCGAGGCTTGATCGCAAATCCGGTAAGTGCATGTATATTAATCGTTTAGCGTATTAAAGTGTTGTAAACAACACATAGGGTTATCGTGTAATACACGTTACCCCAATTAAATGATAGATATAGCTAACAAAATTTCGTGCGTTGACACATATTGTAGAAAAGCCTAGTATTATGATACGGGCATTTAGTAAAGTTGACATTACTAACTTCTGTGAATGCCTTACTTGAAGGACACTTGCATTTAAAGATGAAAAGAGTTGAACAAATTACGGATATGATGGAGGAACGGTCCGAAGTATGACAAGAGGAGCATGCTCACCAAGGACTAAATCTCGTAACGACCGCGAACAAGGTTAACGACAAAAGAAGCCCGTTATGGCAGGCATTACCAGGTGCACATTTTAAACTTAATCGTAGAAATAGCGATATGCAACAAACATGTAGAGAATGATTGTTGCATATGTAAATTAAAAGCTTGGAAAACCTGAATAGAATACCTATCCAGAATTTTATTTCCAATAAAATTAAATAGAGGCGTTACTTACATGGGGTGTAATGTGAAAATTTTAAAGGGTCATGTATATCAGGTGTTGATCGCTTACTCTGGCCAAGTAAGTAGTGAACACGTGGTACCATGAACTTTTATGATGGACATATTTACATCCGATGTAGTAAGGACGGGGTGAATGGGACAGATTAAAAAGTACCCAAATGAAACAAATGAACCAAATAGTTGAAAATAATGTAAACGCACAGCCGGGTGACGGAAGCGTATTACATTAGGATAATAAGCCCGAGAGAAGGGACAAGGGTTAATGTAAATGATGATATAAATGAATGATCAAAATAAAATTCACAAAAATAAGTCATCTTGGACGAAAGAGCCATGGTGAGCAAAATGGGCGAGTAAAACCAAAGTATAGATGATCCGCCGGATCATGAAAACAAAGGTGTTGCCCAGAAAAAAAAGATGATCGAGGTTGTTAACTTTAGTCGTAGTAAAGAAAGGATAACGATGATAATCGTCATTCATAATTAATAAGGCCGCCAATGGTGGTCATGTAAAGAATAAAATACATGGTCAAATAAAAGCGACGGATTTCGCTAAGATGACCAAGTAAATCGAAATGAAGTCTTAATGCATACCGGAAGGGGTGCAATGATAACGATTTTGGTAAAACACCCGGTTGATGGGTAAGGAATTAAACGCATGCATAGACTGAGAAACAGGAACGCGTATGGAAAGTCAAAAAGACTCGGGTTTTGGGTCATGACTAAAGGACGATAAGATACTACAAATAGAAATTTTGATAAATTACGTTCAACTATTTCAAAGTTGAACGGGTCGAACAAAGACTGAAGTTTGACATTCATAAGTGATGAATTTTCACACGAACAAGTCAAACAAATTTAATAAAGGATGGCACTTGCTAAAGTAAGTAAGCGCGAATCGAATAAATAAAAGTGTGAAATATTAATAAACCTATGTAAAGGAGTTATAGGCGTTAAAAACATTAAAATAAAAGAACCCAGGTAATGGGATGTAAAGAAGTATAGGTAAGAACCGGGTAACGGTAAGTGTAGGGCAAACCGACGTGTAATTGACGTTAGAAGTCAAGAAGTCAGAAAGATAATTCGAAAGAAAACAATGTAGCCTTAGACTACGGTCAAGGTCAAACAAAATCTAAAAAGTAAAGGTGAATAATTCTAAACATAAAAAGGGGTGCCTTAACGCCATGTGCGTATATAAACGTATACACATTTGAATAAAGACCCGAATAAAAGATGATCTACGGGATCATCATTACCTACGGAATATTAATTAGTGTAACGGTCTACGGGGCCAAAATGACCCACGGGTCATGAATTGAAGCAAAGGGATCATAAGGGCCTCGCCTTAAAAAGGTGAAAGCTTAAGGAAATAACCTACGAGGTTAAGTGAAGGAACCTACGGGTCAATAGTGTAAGGTGAGGGAACTTGTTACGAATCCCCACGTAAAACGAGAACGGAAAACAATAAATTATGGGTTGTCATTTTCCTTGATATGAGTAATTGACATAGTTAAAGAGAAAAACGTAAACTAAAAATTCAGTTTTAGTAAGAAATAACGTTTTAACAAATATGAATACTATAAGGCGAATTCAGAAATAACAAATATCAAAGAGTATGGGTCTTAACATCGATAGGTGCGAGACGATACATTCAAAAAGAAGGAGTATGATAAAGAAACGTTGAATTAAACTTAAACGTGACGTGACACGCTCATGGACAAGAAAAGAAATATAGAAAATGATCACGTTGTAACGTGAGTTACGGGGTATGAAGTGACGGCGACTAATTAGTCTAGCCGGTAAGACTATTCAAAGTTAAGAAAGCGTCATAACAAATACAAGCGCTTGTTAATATAACACAAGCGCGGGATAGACCAGTTAAAAGACTAACGAGACTAAGTGGTCAAGTGACAACTCAGTCAATAAAGATAAAGGGTTATAAGCTGTAAGTAACGGCCCGCGAGGCCTTACACATGAAAGACGTACGCGTCAGTATACATGAAAACTTTTGACCAAATGAAACGGGAGCCTTGAAAACGAAACTAGGTTCATTTGATTAAACCAATGAACTACGTAAATAAGGTTTCGGGGACGAAACCTCTTTAAGGGGGTAGACTTGTAACACCCCGAAATCGGGGTTGGTAATTAAACCATGTTAATAATAATGAACGGGTAAAATACCGTAGGTGGTTAAGTAAACCCGGTGAATATTAGGATTTAAATAAATAAATCTAATATTTATTTAAAAGGATGAAAAATACTTTGAGAGAACAAAAGTATATAAAAGGGCCCGAGTTAACGGGACTTAAAAATAAAACGGATTATGAACAAGATAAAGTAACTGGGAATAAATGACCTAGTTAGTCATAAGTCTTATAGTAATAAGAAAATTTGTTAAAACACACTATATGCAACTTGGTAAAGTGTAGGGACCAAAGGTGACAAACTTGAAACAAGTTTGTATTAAATAAAACATTCAACACCAAAACACACACTCTAAGTGTGTGTTCTGGTCGTAAATCGCAGGGGAGCCAGGGAACTCCATGCCCAAACCCTAACTAGCAAAAATCAAGCAATTGAGAAGCCAAATCGACTCCAAATCGAAATCTAAGCTTAGATTAGTGATCACCTCAGTGAAAGGATCATAAGGTATGTCAAAATTCCCACTTTGGTTCCATCTCAAATCTGGATGAACACATAAGAATTCGAAATTTATGGTTGCATGTTTGTTATTTTGATGAAATAGGAATGATATAATGTCTAGGAGTAAAACCCTAGTCAATCACATGTTGAAGTCATGCTTATTTCTTGTGAATTCACAATCACCATTGAAGATGATAAGCGGGTGTTGTAGGAACATGTTAAACACTAGAATTTTAATTGTTGTTCTAGTGTAATTTGAGTTCTAGGAAGTAAATTCAGATTTTGTTAATGTGAAAATTGATGTAAACATGCTTAGTTGATGTTAACCATGGCTAAATGACAAGTATTGAGCTTGATAATAAATTGTGAGAAATTATACCCGCAAGGTGTTTGTTAAAATGCCTAAGTGAATGTTTATATGTTGAAATTACGAATGAAACGCGTAATTGCCTTGTTTGACGAATTACGTGAAATAAGGGTTAAAACGGGTTCTAATCATAATGTTGATTTAACTTAATTATGCCTATTGTTTGATTTAAGATAGTTGACCTATAAAAGTCAAACTAACCAATGATAAAGTCGAATAGTGGTTTCGACATAGAAAATATGTAAGGTGGAATAGTCGTGAATTGAAATGACTAATCTAACCACCTTGTGAATGATGATAGTTTGTCGCCTAACGAGCTAGGTGGAGGCTTGGGAAAGAAGCGGTCAAACGAATCAAGTACGAGAAAAAAGCGTATTCGGATGCGAGGTAAGTAGAGCTTACGCCCCTTTACATTATTTGCAAAGTTACTAAATTTCAAGTATTGATATGAATGCTACTAAGTGGTTGGTATATGATATTCCGACACGATTCAATGAGAGTCGGAATGAGGGAAAATGGTAAGAAATCATGAATTATAGAAAAAGGGGTAAAATGGTAAATTAGTCATGTAATGACGAATAAATAAAAACGGTTTTAAGTCAAACAAGTTCAAAGGAAAACCGGGAAGGGTTTAAAGGGGTGAAATGGTAATTAAATACCATCTCATACGGACAAATGGTCAATTAGACTAAATGGGTCAAATGGTGTGGTTAACATCATTTGACAATAACATTTGACAATCGCTTGTTGAGTTTTGTAATCACAGGAAATAACATAAGCTTGGGTTGCTTTAACTAGAAAGATTTAAAGCAAAAGTTATGTAAACGGGTCAGTACTTTGACCCGGGCCAGGTACGCATAAATAAGTTTTTAGTTAAACATACAATTTTTGGTCAAATATTTAGCGAAAGTCCCTCGTCGTAAAGTGAGGGACTAAAGTTAACCAAAACACCCTTGAAGGGTATATTGGGTAAACGACCCATAGGGGTTGTTTAGGAACTTGTATTAAGATTAGGGAATCATTAAATATGAATAAAAGTCATAGGAATACACATTCGTGGGTCAAATGCTCAAAAATGGTCATTTGCGTAAAATGACCAACCGATGGGTAAAATTGGGAAAAAGGTGTTCATTATGTTGAATCCACCATAGAAATAGTTTGGGTGGAAGATAAGTAGTTAATTAGCAAGAAGAGAAGATGCGCGAAAAGAAAATAGCGAGTTGAATGCTCACATGCATGAAAACTTCTAAACGGGTCAAAATAAAGTAGGTGGTAAAATGTTGGCTTAAGTGTAATAAAGAAAAACGTAAACCGGGTAACGGGAGCGTAAACTATATGAATAATGGATCCGGGTAATGGATGATAGCTTAGACATGTTAAGAAACGAACCCCAAGCAATTAAAATGAGTTTGGATAGGTTTGGATGCAAATTTGATGAAAAATAAACGTGCAGAGTTAACACGGGTGGGTGAAGTTTTGACACGGCCGGGTGAAGGGGCTGTGAAAAATATATGTTAAGCTGACACAGCCGGGTGATCTTTTGACACGGCCGGGTGAAGGGGCTGAAAACAAAATATATAATTTCTTGTATTTAATTATTTTGTTCAAATGCCTTGATTTCTAATCTTTTAAATGAAAGTTAGGAATCCGAGATAGAGAATTAAAGTTAGATATCTTAGTTTATGATTTATGACTAACTAGGAACAAGTTTAGAGGTCCTAAATACAAACAGGTCAAAATATTGATTCTGAACAATAAGCCGAATGCTTAAAGATTTAGAATTTCATTAGTTTTAAATGTTGAACTTTACTCTACAAGATGGAGAATCAAATTTCGATCATGTAGGAAGAAACGGGAGGTCAAACGGATACGTGGATCGAAAGATACGAAAGTTTTCGTGTCAAAAACGGCAAAATGGAAGGGGGCATAACACAGGGGCCACCGTAACTTACGGTGCCCACCATAAGTTACGGTGGGGTTGAAATCGATACGGTGGTTCCCTCCTGAGTTACGGTAGAGAAATGTTAACACAGGGGCCACCGTAACTTACGGTGTCCACCGTAAGTTAAGGTGGAGGCCAGATTTAAGTAATTGTTTTTGGATCAAGATATCTATGTTGGATTTTCCTAATTTCCTCGTTGTATTAGTTATTTAATTATCAAAACTGACCTTTAAGTTGGTTTTGATCACAGGTGAATGTCGAGAGTCCCAGATGAAGATCAAGCATCGAGCAAGAACCGAACACACGTTAAACAAAGCTTCTGCAACGTTGTTTCGTCGTTATTCTAAAACGGCGAATTAAATCATATTATGTTGTATCACTTTAAATTGTAAAAGTTTTTAACAAACCCGTATTTTCAGTATAATTGTGACTATTATTAAGTGATTATGGATTTAAATTATACGATATACGTGAAATAATAACAAGGGTGTTACACAATGCCAAGGGTAATATTTATTCAAAAGAGGTTATGCTTGCAAAAGCTTTTATAGTCAAGAGGAACATTCAATAGGAAAATAACATTTGCATCTTTTATGAAGACAGAGCAGAGATGGCAGAGCACATTTTTACAGGTTGTATATTCTCGACTATTCTTTGGCAGGCTATTGCGACATGGTGTTGATTTCCGGTTTTTTATGTGTGTGATTTAAAAGATCTTACGAGTATGTACAAGAATCTGCGGCTCAACTTGGCTACAAGGAATATGGTTCACGGCTTGATGATTATTGGATGTTGGAGAATTTGGAAGGCTCGAAATGATCACATTTTCAATAACAAGAACACAAAGATCGATGAGGTTATTTCGGATGTGAAAACTTATGGTTATTTGTGGTATAACAATAGGAATAGAAGTACAAAATGTACTTGGGAAGAATGGTGTAACTGTGACGTGATGTAATTTTTGGTTGTTTTTGATCCTCGCCTTAGGGATAAAGCGGTCGTCGTTATTTAATGAAGTTCAAGTTTCCAAAAAAAAGTCAATCACCGGTTAAATGTGTTAAATGGACCTACTCGAAGAGGCTATGCTTATGAAAGTTATTATAAACTTACATGTTGATGCAACAAATACTAGACCGATGGTAGTAGCTGGACTGGTCAGGCAAAAGGGTTGAAGGGTTTAATTTTGCCTAACGCAGGTCATGGGGTCCCCCCACGTTTGCAAGACGTGGAGAGAGGTTCACTAGTTAGATTTTTTTGTTTGCTCGAGATCCTCAGCTGAAGTATGTTCAGTTTCGGATGTGAGAGCAAAGGGAATGTGTGTGTTGAATGTGATGAAGAGTGACTTGCATGGAACAAGTACTCAAGAGCAATGACCAGAGATCCCCATGGAATCAGAGCTGATCCAGAATGTCTCGAGCACTAAATGAAGTGTCACATATATAGAGAAGGTTATCGCTCAAAGAGGAAACCATTGACTAGTGAAACATGCTTGCAGTGGGGGACTTACCCTTTTGGGGGTTGAAGCGTTTTGACCTGCGTGTAAAAGACTACATTCTGTGCATTCGTCTGACTTTTGCGGCTAGCAGAGTTGTTGAAGTAATCAGAGACATGACTGATTACTGTACACGTGCTGCTTTATCCTAGCTCCCGGTTTTTAACCTTTGAACCTTTCAACCCTTTAAGCTTTCATGTGTTTAAGTCATTTTATTTGGTCTTGGGCTACCCCCGTCATCAGCCCCCCAAGTCAGAGGTTTTTGGGAAATGAGCTCAAAGACTTCTGACTTTTACACATTTATTTGTATTGCTTAAAGGCTTTAAGGCTTGAAGGGTTCGTTGCAGTTGAGTTTTTTGAAATTTGAATTTTGATAAGACAGTTGATATGACTGACGGCGGTTTCAGAGGGCAGGTTAATTAACTGTCGTGTAATCATAACCTCTATTGATTTTTATTTTCCATTTATTATTCAAGACAATCAACAATTTTTCTCCATTTTCTTCAAGTTTCTTTCCAAAATCTCCCTTCCTTTAGCCAGGTTAGTTCCGATATCTCTGTGTGTTTTACTTGTTCTTTATTTTCATCATGGGTGCACGGAAGGATCTTTCCGTTAGTTTTTCATGCCTCACTCAAGAGGAAGTGGAGAATTTTTGTATGGATTGGGGCATTGGCCTTAAGTTTAATCCGGTTGCATCGGGCTGTGATAAATCCGTTGATCAATGTCCCCCCGGTTCGATTGCTTTGTACTGTCGGCACTTTGAATTTTCCAACCTTCGTCATCCTTTCTCGCTTTTTGTATTGAACCTTTTGGAGTACTATCGTGTTCCTTTGGTCAAATTCATCTGAAGGGCATGGCTAGGGTTTTACACTTCGAGGTTTTATGTCGTGCTTGTGGTTATGACCCTTCGTTGTTGTTATTCCGTCGGTTTTTTTCGTTTGGCAAAAAACGGTGATTGGTTCACCTTTGAGACATCCAAGGCTGATACTTGTCTAATCTCTTCCATGGTTACCACGCTTGGTACTTGGAAGGATCGTTTTTCTGGGTTTCTGATTCTATTATCCCCTTCAAAATGGTGTGGAGGCACCCGGATGCCGTTCTCAATGAACCGGAACCTTTCGAGTCTGATTTGAATGAAGTTTTTCTTAAAGCCATCCGAGAGTGCCCTTCAAGGGTTCGTCCTTTTCCCGAACATTTGCTAGTTCTGTTAGGTCTTAGCAAATTATGGGATAGGGCTAATCGGGATCCGGTTCTTATGAGGAATGGCCAGGGTATGCTTTTTCTTTGTTTTGCCTTTTTGGGATTTCTTTATTTGGTTGCTTTTTTGTTTTTTGTTTTTAAAATATTTTGCAGTCATGTCTGCTTTGGACTTTATCAAGAGTGATGATACATCTGATGTTGCTTTTACGGATGCTCAAGCCGCTGAAGGGGATAATGCTGTTGCTTGGGGTGTAGAACAGAGGTTTGAAGATGTTGGCTATGTTAGTGTTTCTAACGTCAAGGGTTTTACTAAGCCTGCTGCTCCCAAGGCTTCAACCCGTCGTTCTACTCGTCGCTTGCTAAGGAGTGCACCTTAATCTACTTCTTCTGATCCGGTGGAATTAAGCGATGAGGCTTCTGAGGGTCAAGATGTTGATGTTGAGAAGGAGAAGAAGTTGGTTGTTCATGGTAAAAAGAAGACTTCAGCCAAGAAGGTTGTGACTACTCCTGTTCAAGGTTCATCGAGCAGAGACGTTGAAGGGTTGAACGAAGATGAGGTTTATGTTCCTGATTGGACTGTGAAGGTTGGTGATAGTTTCAAAGATCCGAGTGTTTGTGTTAATGTGCTAGCTCACTTTTCTCCTCCTGGCGTTCGTGGTGCCATATCTGAAATGGAAAGTGACCACTTTATATCGAGGTTGATGCTTAGTTCTTGCAACCTTTCTGCCTTGGTGGCTGAGGGTGTTACCCGTTTTCAGAAAGGAATGCAGGAATACGAGGAGTTTTCTAAGAAGAAGGAAAAAATGAAGTCTTCGATGGCCGCAATGAAGAAGGAAATTGATGGTTTTTCAGAGAAGGAGTTAGCTTGGGCCAAGAAAGTGGGTGAGTTGACGAGGAGGCACGAAATTGAGATAAATGATCTCAAGAAAAGTTTCGAAGCCGACCGATTGAAGTTAAAAGCTGATAGGGAGGCTTTGGTTGTTCAACAGAAGGCCTTTGATGAAGAGAAAGATGGTTTAAAGGCTTCAGTAGTTCAAGCCACTGGTGATAACCAGTGGCTCATCGAGCAAGGCTTCCACCAGGTTGTTACCTACCTTCTTCATTCCAACAAGTTCAACTCTGCCCTTGGAGAGGTTTATACGAAGCTGTTGAACTTGGGGAAACATCAAGGCCTTATTGCTGGCTTTAAACTTCATGAGTTTGGCCAGGCCTTGGAGAAATCTCCCCTTTTCCGTCCTGATGCTTCCGAAGTGTTCAAGGCATCTGTCCAGCGGATGGAGAGGTTGACTTACCCATATGTGAGTCAAGTTGCTAATTGCTTTGGCAAACCTCTTTCTGTCCTACAGGAACTGAAGCCGGCTGGGCTTAATGAAAAAGTTTGTGCTGAGGTGTTTGATTCCCTATCCAAGAAACGTTCTCGTTCAGGTGACAGTGATGAAACTTTTTCAGATGATTCCGATGTGTCTAAGGAGGCAAGTCTCCAAGGTTCAGCTGTTGGGAGTGATGGTGGGTCAAAGGCTAAGAAGTCAAAGAAGGCCAAGAAGGTTAAAGGTGATGGTTCCGGGGCTTCCAAGCCTCCTGTTGATGCTTGAAAAACATTCGTAGTTGTCTTTGCACCCAAAAACAATTTAATGGTTTATATTTTATCTTAAACAATTTTAGGTTTTGCAGGAACCCCTAAGGTTCCTGTTTTATGGTTGTGGTTTAGCCTTGGTGGCCGTTTGAACAATTTCTTAGGTTTACAAGCCACTAAGGCTTGCTTTAACTTGCCTGGATGTTTTGAAGCCTTTTGAGGATTCTTTTATTATGTTACTAAGTTTCTACTACTTGCCTTGTGTTATGTTTTTTGTGCTTGTGCATGTTTGGTAAGGAAGCTTGGTTGGCTTCAAGCCTTCAAGGCTTCTGGCTGTTTGAACGTATATAGCTTGAAACCTTCAAGGCTTCCGGTTACTACTTTAGTTTTATGACTTGATTTCTTGGTTTGCATTTCTGAGTTTTGGGTTGTGTGCAACCTTTTTACTTGTGTTGTTGCATTGCTCCTTGAATTATTTCTTTATGGTATTGTCTTTGTTGTGTTTGTGTTGTCTTTATGTTTTTTATACCTTAAAGGGTTCAGTGTTGCAGTCACTTAGCCTTGGTATTTTTAACAAGAAGACATAGCACCTATCCTATTATTTTCCTTACTTTGATTTTGGTTTGTAAGCCTGTTTTTGATAAATTTACTAAGGTTTAAGGAACATTTGGTGTAGGCTGTTCGGACCCGTCTATGAGACAACTCTGTTTTCAATTATAAGTCTCATGGAGTTGTATTGATTTAGGAACTCACCCCTTATATAGGTTCATTCAACCCTTGAACCTATTGAGCGATATGGCCTGGGAGCTTATCCCCTTACATGGCCCTTGCCATGGAGTTTTTTGCTAGGTTCTCAACCTGATTTTAGGATAGAAAGACAAATTTGATAAAACATCTTCATTCATTCAAGAGATATTGCGTTACAAAAAGTGATCAGATGACAACTCTTGAAATACAACTTGTGAAATACAAACTAATCTTTCTTAATCAGACATGAAACCTCTTAAGGGTTTTTCCATTCCAATGTCTTGGAAGCTTTTTACCTTCTGAGTTGGCTAGCTTATAGGATCCACCCTTATGTGCCTCAAGGATTGTATATGGCCCTTCCCATTTTGGGCCAAGCTTTCCTTGGTTCTCTTTTTTACTAGCCTCGTTGTTTCTAAGCACCAGGTCTCCTGGCTTGAAGCGTTCGTGCTTGAATCTTTTGTTGTAATAGGCTTCCATCATTTGTTTGTACTTGGCTTCTTGGGTTGCAGCTTGGTCTAGTGCTTCCTCTAGGAGTTGTAAGTTCAACACGGTCTCTTTGTGGTTTGCTTCGGGATCCATGTTGATCGTTCTTTGAGTTACAACTCCTATCTCAACTAGAATCACGGCTTCAGATCCAAACACCAAGCTGTAAGGTGTTCTTTTGTGGCTTGTTTTTTCGGTTGTTCTTATGGCCCATAGAACACTTGGCAATTCTTCAAGCCAATTGCTTTCATGCCTTCCCAATCTGGCTTTGATTCCTTCAACTATGCTTCGATTCATCCTTTCAGCATGACCGTTTGATTGTGGGTATGCCACTGAGCTGAAAACCTGAGTTATTCTGAACTCTTTGCACCAAACGCTAAAAGGCTTCTCAACGAATTGCTTTCCATTGTCGGTGACAAGCACTCCCGGCAATCCATAGCGACAAATGATGTTTTCCCAAACGAAGTCAATGACCTGTTTTCCCGTAATTTTTGCAAGTGGTTTAAGCTCCGGCCACTTGGTGAAGTAGTCTATGGCAACTAATAAGAACTTCACTCCACCCCTAGCTGGTGGGAATGGGCCGACAATGTCCATTCCCCATTTATGAAACGGCCATGCTGAGGATATTGGGACAAGGTCATGCTTGGGGCTCTTTGGTACCGGTGCACGGATTTGACAAGAATCACATTTTTTCAGTTGCTCAGCGGTGTCTCGGTGCATGGAGGGCCAAAAATACCCAAGGTTCATTAGTTTTGCAACCACCGTTCTTGCTCCAAAATGAGCTCCGCATATCCCTTCATGAACCTCTTTGATCAAGTACTGGCTTTGTTGGGGACCGACACATCTCAGCAAGGGTGCAAGGTAACCCTTTTTGTAAAGGATTTCACCTTGCAACACGTACTGTCTAGACTTGACTTTAACCCTTTCAGCCTCTGTTTGATCAGCAGGTAACTCACCATTTTTAAGGAATTTCTTAATTGGAGTCATCCAATTGGGGCCTTCTTCGGTGATTACGTCTTGAACTTCCAATTCTTCAATTGATGGAGTTTTCAAAACTTCTACCAATACCTTTTTAGTGAGGTGGGCAAAGGTGAGAGAAGCGAGTTTACTCAAGGCATCAGCTTTCTTATTTTGAGACCTGGGAATTTGCTTGAAGGTACATGTTTGGAATATGTTCATCAACTCTTTGGATGTTTCCTTGTACCTCTTCATATTAGGTTCCTTTGCAACATAACTGTCGTTCACTTGGCTTGACACCAGCAACGAGTCTGTGAAGACTTCAAGCTTTTGAACCTTCATTTCCTTAGCCAACCTTAGGCCAGCTATCAACGCTTCGTATTCAGCTTCGTTGTTGGTGGTCTGAAAATCAAATCGAAGAGCATACGTGAATTCTAACCCTTCCGGGTTGATTAGAATGAGCCCAGCCCCTGACCCTTCAATGCTTGAAGCCCCATCGGTAAAAAGCTTCCAGGCTTCAAGGTCTGAGGGTTCAGTGGCAGCTGTGTTTACTTCAGTGATTGTTTGTTTTGGGACTTCTACAATGAAATCAGCCAAGACTTGGGCTTTGATGGCTTTTCTTGGAACGTTGGTGATGTTGCGTTCACCGAGTTCCACAGCCCGCTTGGCTAATCGCCCTGAATTCTCCGGTTATTCAAGCACACTTTTTATGGGTTGGTCAGTGACCACTTGTATGGGGTGTGCTTGGAAATACCTTCGAAGCCTTCTAGCCGTTTGGACTAGGGCTAGAGCAAGTTTTTCCAGGGGAGGATACTTGATTTCTGCCAATTTTAGAGTTTTGCTGAAGAAATAAACGGGTACCTAAACTTTGTCTCGTTCAATGGTGAGGGCCGCACTTATTGCTTCTTCAGCAACTGAAAGGTATACCGAGATCAATTCTCCCGTTTCTGGGGATGCAATGTCAGGCAGTGAAGCTAGGTGTCGCTTCATATGGTTGAAGGCTTCTTCATCCTCATCTGTCCATTTGAAGTCTTTCTTGTCAGAGCACCCCTTGAGCGTTTTGAAGAAAGGTAAAGACCTTTCAGCCAATTTTGAGGTAAAACGCTTCAGGGCTGCAAGCTTCCCATTTAAGCTTTCAACCTCTTTTTTGCTTCGTGGTGGCTTGGTTTCAAGAACAGCTTTCACCTTGTTTAGATTGGCTTTTATACTTTGTTTTCCCACAATGTGTCCCAGAAACTTTCCTTCTTCGAACCCAAACGAACATTTCTCGGGTTTGAGCTTCTTATTGACCTTCCTTAGGTTCTTGAAGGTTTCTTGGATGTCATCAAGCATTTGGTATTCCGTTTTGCTTTTGATTACCAAATCATCGACATATGCTTCCATGTTTCTGCCGATTTGACTAGCAAAATCCTTGTCAACTAGGCGTTGGTAGGTTGCACCCGCGTTTTTGAGACCAAAGGGCATCTTTTGGTAGCAAAAGATTCCTTTGTCCGTGTGAAAGGCAGTTTTCTCTTCATCTTCTTCCTTCATGAGAATCTGATGGTAACCCTTGTAAGCATCTAGAAAACACTTGAAAAGGGTAACTAGTGAGAGAGTCGGCCTTGAGATCAATTTCTGGCAACGGGTAACAATCTTTAGGACAAGCCTTGTTCAAATCCTTGAAGTCTATGCACATTCTCCAAGAGTTATCGAGCTTTCGAACCATGACTGGGTTTGCAACCCAGGATTGATACTTGACTTCCCGGAGAATTCCAGCTGATACAAGCTTTTCAACCTCTTGGCATGCAGCCAAGCTTCTCTCGGGTGCTAGACTCTGCTTCTTTTGGACAACATGCTTGACATCGGGTGGTATTTTCAACTCGTGTTCAGCAATGCTTCGAGGGATACCCGTCATATCTTCTGGGCACCAAGCGAAGACATCACTGTAGTGTACTAGCAGCTTTTTAAGATATGAGAGATTTCTTGTGAAAGGCTTGGATTAACCCTTATCCTTTGTTCAGGATACTTAGGGTTTATGATTAGCCTTTGCTTGTCTTCTTCACTCTTGGAACTTTCCCCTTCAACCATGTAGGCCTCTTGAGTAGGTTGAAGGGTTGCAATCCCTCGCTCGGTAGGAAACTTGACAGTGCCATGACCAACAGAAACAGCCATGTAGAATGCACACTGTCCCGGCCTTCCTATGATCACGTCATAGTTTGAAGGTATATTGATGACCACAAAAGTGTGAGGTTGGACTCTTTCCATCTTGCCTTCGCTGAAACGGACATCAAGGGTTAGTTGCCCAAAAGGCTTGAGGGGTATATCTACAATACCTTTTATGGAAGTTCCTGAAGGTTGAAGCTTTGAACGTTCCTCATTGCTTATAACAGTTGAAGAACTTCTCAAACATGATTTCAATGGCTGCACCAGTGTCTATGTATGCTTTGTTTGTTTGTAGTGTAGCCACAGTTGCTTCAACCACAAGGGGGTTTGAAAGTGGGTTCTTTTCTGTTGGAGGGAAACAAACACACTGAAGCTCCCAAGCTTCCAACCGCTGCCGTTTGTGAGGAACCTTTCCAACCTTTCCATAAAAATCCACCATGTTAACTTCCTTGCCTTTTCCTTCGGCCATCTTGTCCCTTACACCCTTTACTAAGTGAGCAAGTTCCTCGGATTTGACGGCCTCTTCAATCCTCTTTTTCAGTTGAAAGCAATCATTAGTATGGTGGCCCTTTTCTTCATGAAATTCACAGAACTGGGTGGAATTTTCATTTCTTTTGCTTTTGGGGAGAGGCCTTGGAGGTCGGAAGCTTTGTTTCACTTCCTCTGTAGCAAGAATCTCTTGAGGGGTCTTGGTGAGGAGTGTGAAGCTTATGCCCTTTTCCCTGCTAGAGGGGTTCCGGCATTCAGGCCTTCGTTGCTCTGAACTCCTTTGGCGTCTGTCATAGGGTTGAAAGTTTCCCTTCTTTCGAGCTAGGTTGTTGCCTCGCCAGCTTGATCCCCTTTTTCTTTGCTCTTTTATGTCTATAGCCTCCTCTCCTCTGATGTGGGCTTCAGCCCTTTCGAGAGCTTCTTCCAAGGTCTTGGGCAGGGATTTGTTGAAGTCTCTCGTAAGATATTTGGAGGTAATGGCATTCATAAAACCGGCCACCCTCATCTTTTCGTCTGCCCCTACATATGTGAGACCTTCCTTCTTGTACCTTTCTATGAACTCTCGAAGGCTTTCGTCATCCCTTTGTTTTATCTGAAAGATTATTGTAGCATCTTTGACGTACCGCCTTTGCTGTGAGAAATTGGCTAAAAACCCTTTGCTCAGATCATCGAAGCTTCGAACGCTTCTGGCTGGTAGATCGTTGAACCATATCCGGGCTGATCCAACGAGAGTTTGCATAAACATGAGGCAGCATTCAGCATTTGACCATTTCTCAATCCTATCTTGATCTTTGTTTGAAAACCATAATCGGTGATTTGTTGGGAGAAACATGACAAATTGTTTGGTTTATATGGATTGGCCAAATCCTCTTCCACTCTTGCACCTGCGTTGTTGTTGTTATTGTTGTTCCCTTGGGTGGCCGACACTTGGTTAATAAAGTGTTGCCATGGGAAGCTTGCCATCATCTGGGCCATCATCTGGGGCATAAGGTTGAAGCCTTGAAGGCTTCCAGGTGCAACAGGTCAGTTTACCCCCAAGGGAGTGCTTATAACGGCACTTCGTGCCAAGGGAAGCACAGACAAAGCTTGTTCCCATGTAGTTGTTGTTGAGGGTGGAAGGCTTGCTACTGGAGATTGTAAGAGCTGGTCCAAAGTCAGCTCGTGTCCCAATGGAGCACCGGTTTCCATTGGTTGGGAAGAAAAGAGAGGAAACGACATTGGATCTGACCTTGTGTACAAATATGGGTTAGGATTTGGGGGAGGATTGTTGGGACCAGCCTCTTTCCTGGACACAGTTGGTTGTGAGCTTGCAAAAGGAAGAGCGGGCAGTCCAGGAGAAAGTGATGGTTCTGGTTCGTCATAGTCCAAACGGATCCTCACGCCCTTGTCTCGTTCCCTACTCACATATTGGTTAAGAAGGGACCTTAACTCGAGAAAATTATTAGCAACCCCTTCGGGAGTAAGGTCAACACGTGAGGGGGTGTTAGAGGCACCAGCGTTGGGAGAAGGTACTCCGGAACGAGATGGTGTCGGCGTTTGCAAAGTGAGAAACTCGGGATATGTTGCTCCAGTTGGAGTGCTTCCCGGTGTTGATATGGAAGTTGGTATAGCCACAGGGGTTTGGCTAGTGTTTGGGGTAGAGGTACGAGGGACTTGGTTAACCTCCCCCGGAGACTCACCTTCCGACATGCTGATTCTTGAGCAGGAATGGAGCTACACTACTAGATCTTTTGAAGAAAATTAGTGGCGTAGCCCCACGGTGGGCGCCAACTTGTTGATGCAACAAATACTAGACCGATGGTAGTAGCTAGACTGGTCAATCAAAAGGGTTGAAGGGTTTAATTTTGCCTAACGCAGGTCGTGGGGTCCCCCCACGTTTGCAAGACGTGGAAAGAGGTTCACTAGTTAGATTTTGTTGTTTGCTCGAGATCCTCAGCTGAAGTATGTTCAGTTTCGGATGTGAGAGCAAAGGGAATGTGTGTGTTGAATGTGATGAAGAGTGACTTGCATGGAACAAGTACTCAAGAGCAATGACCAGAGATCCCCATGGAATCAGAGCTGATCCAGAATGTCTCGAGCACTAAATGAAGTGTCACATATATAGGGAAGGTTATCGCTCAAAGAGGAAACCATTGACTGGTGAAACATGCTTGCAGTGGGGGACTTACCCTTTTGGGGGTTGAAGCGTTTTGACCTGCGGGTAAAAGACTACATTTTGTGCATTCGTCTGACTTTTGCGGCTAGGAGAGTTGTTGAAGTAATCAGAGACATGACTGATTACTGTACACGTGTTGCTTTATCCTAGCTCCCGGTTTTTAACCTTTGAACCTTTCAACCCTTTAGGCTTTCATGTGTTTAAGTTATTTTATTTGGTTTTGGGCTACTCCCGTCATCATTACTTAAAGCACAAAGTCGGTGGCATAGGCCACCGACATGCATGTGCCATTTCCTTTTTTCACACAATACTTTGAGTAAAATACATTTTGGCCCCTTGCTTTTAGTTTTGTTAAATTGCGTTTTCAGTCTATTTCTACATTTCCTCTTTTCACCCATACTTTCAGTAAAATACATTTTGACCCCTTGCTTTTAGTTTTGTTAAATTGCGTTTTCAGTCTCTTTCCTTTCCAAGTAAAACTTCAATTTTTCACCCATACTTTGACTAAAATACATTTTGGCCTTTTGCTTTTAGTTTTAGTTTTGAGTCCATTTCCTTTCCAAGTTAAACTTCAATTACATTGCAATATTAGACCATTGAGGTTTAATCTCAAAAGTTTATAATGTTTCAACTTTATCGTTCTACCGTATATCTATACATTTTTAGCTTATTGCTTTTTTTAAATCATTTTCGTTCGCTAATTTCTTTTTTAAAAAACTAAACGTTTGAATTCAACCATACATTGAGTTGAATTGAATACGTCAAGACATGCGCTTTCATTTTTACACCCGCCAAACTTTAAAAAAATTGCAATTGTAACCCCTATACAACTCCTACTTTTGCAAATGCCAATGCATTGTGTTTTTCGAAATGTCTTTGGCATTGTGTTGTACACTTTGTGTCTACCTTTGTGATTTACACTTTTTTGTAATTATCTTTTCCGCACTGCGTTTTACGAATCGTGTTTTGTCTTACTATATGTTTCAACCAATCGCGCGCCGCCGCAACGCGCGGCGAGCAAAATCCTAGTTAAACATATATCTAAAGTTGTCGAGAACAACCAGAATTCCAATGCTTTATTTAATTTATTTATATATTTAAGAATACAAAAAATGGAAAATAGATTAACGATAAAAAAAGAATTTGAGTACTAAAAATAAAATATGAAAAATTTTGATTATGTGAAAATGTAAGTATTGGTAAGCATTCTTGTAGGATTTGAGAAAAAAATGAGTTTTTTTTATAGTATTATAGAAGTATAATGTGGCAGTTGACTGGATGCGTTTTTAAATGCATTTAGTAGCTTGCATTGCGGATGGTCTTATATAAATTAGAAAAAGAGTAAACTTCCGTTTTGCTCCCTGTGGTTTGGTCATTTTAATGGTTTTACCCCAAACCTTTAAAAATAGTCATTTTCCTCCAATAGTTTGCTATGATTTTTCCATTTTGCTCCCTGCGGTGAGCAAAATGGAAACACAGACAATTTAGATGGAGTTAAAGGCGGGGAGCAAAATGAAAAAACTATAGCAAACTATTGGAGGAAAATGACTATTTTTAAAGGTTTGAGGCAAAATTGTTAAAGTGACCAAACCACAGGGAATAAAACGGAAGTTTACTCTTAGAAAAATTAAAACTGAAACTTACACCATCGATTTTTTTATTGGTTATGACATTCTAATGGCATTTTATATTTTTAAATGAATTATTCTACTGTATACTGAGCCAGCACAATGTTGCGTTATTTGTATTTTTTATCTTAAAGTATAGAGTGAATTGTAAGGTTTGTATTTTATTTATATACCATATTTTAGGTAATGTATTTTATCTTTAAAATTGATAAGTTTTGTACTTAAGGTTTGTATTTTATTTAAGCCCAACTCAGTTAATTTTAGCTGTTATGTGAAGGGCAAATTAATCTTTTTACTTAATTTGTATTTTAAAAACAATTTTAATAATTAAAACAAAATGAATTATACATTTCTATATACTAGTGGGGTGCCCGCGCGATGCGGCGGGTGCGACACTACACATTGCGGTAATGGTCACTACGGGTTAGTATGCGGCGACGAAGTATGCGACGGTGTAGCACAATGTGGGCAGCGGCCAATGTGGTGTGGCCAGTTGAAGCACGACGGCTATGGCATACGATGGTGCGGCAGCGAGTGGTACCGGATTCGGAGATGAAAATCAAAGGAACAACAACATACAAAAATTGGCTTTTAGATTCATAAAAGCAATATCATAACATTCAAAATTTAATAACGACATCAAGTGTATAAACAAAAGTATAAGACCGCCCGTAACGGGGCGTGTTTTATAAAAAAATTTCGAAGAAAACGCCCAATCACGCCCGTTCGCCACTACACCCCGGCGTTATTGGGCGTGTTTTTCGGCTTTTTGGCTTTTGGCGTTTTTTGAATAACGCTGAAGGGGGGTTTGATCAGCCAATCATGTGCTTCCAACTCAAATACCTTTATATTTAAATTAAAAAAACAAGAAAATACTAATTAGGTAAATGGGGCATTATTGGACATTATCCCACTACGCCCATTTGTGAAAAACCCCCATAATGCCCCTTTGCTGACTGGGATGACACGTGTCGTAAAATGCCCATAGGTAAGGGATTTATTCATGTGTACCACTATACACATGGTCTAATGCACATACTATTATTGATATTTTCCAAGGTAAAAAGTGACTAAGCATCACAACATTTAGAATACCAAACGCTAGTCATCTTCTCTTATTACGGATTTACAGGCTACGTGTAGGCTATGGCAACCAAAAAAAAAGATATATACTAAATGAAGTGTAAACATGGTAGTGTCCTCTTTTTTTTATTCAAAGTTCCGATGTCTTTCATTTAGTGTTATTTTTTAATTAGATGTTTTAGTAGATTGAGCAATCAAAATGAAACCGCAATTTGTATGTCTACATTTGAATCACAAGAGGGTTCGCCACAATGGCATGGGCGAAGGTCGTGCGACCGGTTGAAGGACGGTGGCCATGATGAAGAAAAAGCTCCATCTTATAATACATTGGTTGTGAGTGAGAAAGATGCGCAAAAGTAGGGTGCGAGAAGTCGTTTGGTAAGCTTACAAGATGGAACTATTGCAGCAGAAGAAAAAAGTTGTGGTAGAAGTAGTGTTGATGGTGGCTGCTCATGAATCTATTGATGACGACGACAAATTCAGTGGTTTGACAGGGTACAATGACTTCAATCCGTATAACTACAAGGATGAAGGAAGTGAATTTTGTTTCAAAAGCCTCTTCAATCCATTCCAAACGTAACCATATAAATAATCCAACCAATTTACAATAACCATGCCAAACTAAACTAAAATACCCATAACAATCCTCAACTTAAAAATAATATATTACATATCATGGTTGCTGTTAGTGCATTCATCTGTCGACTTCGTCTTATATCGAGTCTCGGGTTCGTTGCGGTTTTTTGGTCAAGCATGATGTCTTGATGACATCATCAATGATATCACCTCACAAGAAGACAAAACAATTATAGTCAGATTGTTATACTTTCGAAGATTCTGTTCATATTTTAAGATGTGATTTCGCTTATGTGTACAAGATAATTTCGCTTATATGGTCATGTTGAGGTTTCGCTTATATGTACATGTACATATGAGCGAAATCATCAACACTATATATAGGGCCATGAGCGAAATCAGTTGTAGGTGTCTTGTTTCCGGTATCGAATTGCTGCCGAAGTGCCGTTTGACTTGTAATCAGTGTGAAATCAATATACAAGGCAAAATTTAGTAGAACAAGTTGTTTTTCGTGTCCGTTTCTTGTTATTCCGCACCTGAAACGGATTAGAACACCTCCGATTGACTCGTTGGGGTCAGCACGCGATCCTACAGTTGCGATTGACTGTGGCGATGAATCGAGTTGCAACGGATATTAGCTTGCGGTGGAGATCGTTGTCGCGGTGAGCTGCAAAATATTAGCAGTTGTTTGTGAACCGGCGAGCAGAGGTGAATATGTGAAAATAAAAAAAAAGTTAGTTGAACAAATAGACCAATACCTTAAACCATGATCTAAAATCCAACCCAGTTCAATAGCAATCTCTCCAAGACAACGCGGTTCAAAACGAAGGATCTGCCATAGGTGAAAACTCAGCATAAAGTTGAGTAAGTTGACTAGTGACAAACCAATAACTGCTGAACCATCTTCACTACATTTATAAGCACATGCCAACAAGCTACTCATGTAAAAGACACTTTTTCCAAAATCTTTTTTTTCAAGTTATCTATTAGTACTTAAATGCTTATTAAAGAACACCCACATTTTCATTTTAAAGAAAGACCTTAAAAAACATAAATTATTAGTAGTTTTCTTGAGTGAAAGATGAGGAATTAGACTTAAAAAAGCATGTAAAAAAACAAATATTCACTTGCAACCATGATTGTTTTTTTTAAACCAATACTTGAAAGCATACCCCTTTCTTCCGCAACTATTTATGCGGGTGGTTGTTCATTCAGCCATTTGCTATCTAATAGATATGCTACTTGAAGTGACACATTAACACAAGAATTTTCATACAATAAATATTTTTTAATACAACCGTATAGGATGTTGTATGCTTTATAAACAAACTTAAGACGACTTCCAACTTGTTCAAATCATTTGACCATTTTCTTTTTATAGTTAATTTTTGTATTTTTTTAAGAACCATCTCAAAGGAAACAATTGCAAAACAATAAGTTTAAACCAAAAACGATTCAGGAAGCACCTTAAAGGCCTTCTCCCCAAGAAAACACACATGCAAATGGTTCACCAATAATGTAGCACCTTTAAACATAGAAGTGACCTGTTGTCATACCAAAAAAACTTTACCAAGATAAATGTAAAACTATCTCTAAGCTTAAAATATGTGATTTTGAATCTTCAAGTACCAATCACTTTATAAATGCGCATCCGTAAAATCCCTTTTGTTGTCTAAATCATAGTATTCTTTTGTTTTACATAATAGTAAGATTTTAGATCATGGGAACTTTATAAAATATAGAAACCACTCAATATAGCTACAAAAGGTATCACTAAATAGGAATGAGCAAATGGTACCGGTACCGAATTTACCGAACCGGGTACATTTTCGTTACCGATTTGGTAACGACTTTTGACATTTTCGTTACCGGTTCGGTACCGGTATTTACTCGTTTTTACACTAAAATACCGGTACCGTACCGAACTGTACTGTACTGGGTATATTCGGTACCGGTACCCACTTTTGGGGATTTTCGGTACCGAACGGGTACCATGTTAATCCCTATCACTAAATTGAATTTATTGTGTCAAAAAAGCATAGAAAATATCAGTTAGGATGTGTATGATAATTACCATCTTTAGAATTCTCAGTTCACTCTTTGTGAAACTACTTTCCCAAGATATATTTCTGCAAGAATAGATATACAACATGAAATACAAACAAAAATTATCTAATGGTGAGAATATATTACAACTTAAAGTAGCACAATCATTTAAAATAGTAAGAATGGTTACCTTTATGCCCTGATATCTATTAATTCCTTCAATCATCTGAATCTGATACATACTGTACACATTCAAGTATTCAACGTTATTATTACAACTTAAAGTAGCATAATCATTTAAATAAAAGCTCACATCCAAACACCGTACATTTAGGCTATCATATATATGACATATGCTTATTATGAAAATCTATAACAAAAATGACTAACCTGGAGATGTGACTTCAAAATGACAAAGGGTGAATACCCTTTTACACCCACTGTCCTCATAATTGTCTTTGGGGTGGGGTTGCTTCTGAAACAATAGCAAAACAAACAAAATAATACGTATTATGTATTAGTCATGGTTTTCTATAATGAAATTTACATGATCACAAGTAATGATTCTTGAAATTGAGAACTGCAGTGGATCATGTATAATGCGAGTAAGATCATAGAATGGGAAAGGAAAAAAGTAAATTTAATTAATCAAATTAATATCTCTAAGAAACTTTGGTTTCAAATACAACACTTTGAAAAAACGTTTTTACTTGCCAGACTAAAACAAACCCTAGATAATAAAATTTCCTTACCATACATATTTTCATTTCAACAGAACCCTGATCCCTTCTAAATGATTTTCGTTAACAAAGAACACGTTTTTACTTGCCAAATCAACAGACTAAAAGAAAACCTAGTCCCTTCTAAACCTTGAAAATATTAAAATATACAACTCCTACTTAACGATACCCTATATAAGACTCGAATACTTACAATCGATCATGTGATGAACACCACAACAACCAAAAATCGAAATGGATAGAAAACGAAGTAGTAAAACAAATTATAACATTACCAAACTTGGTGAACAAAACTACATAATAGACATCGAGAAGGGTACACACGATCTTCACCTTCACACCCAAACGAAGTTGGGATGATTAGGGGTCTGATTCAATTGATGAATATAGGATTTATTTTCTGGTGAGTATGAGAGGGAAAAAGAAAACACTGGTTGAGGGAATATGAGAAGGATAATTTGGATTTTGAATTTTGAATCTTACTTATGGGAGGGAAGATTTGGATTTTGAATCTCAATTCATCTGAATAGAAACTGGCGATGTATCTTGTATTCTTTGGGTCTCAAAACTTCATGCTTCACATGCTAGTACGTATTGCTTTAACCAGTTGTATATATTTGAAAAGTAGCAACCATTAATATGCATTATAATATTATATTATACTATAATCTTGTAGAGAAGTACAAATTAATCACTTGTACACTAATGCATCGTTTACTTGTACATTTTGATTCGTACTTCAATATTGACAAAGACAAATATCAAAACGTCCATAAAAATGAGTAGGTCGTCATCTTACATTCAGATTTTTTTTTAAAACGTTATAGTTTATAAGATATGAAAAGAATACATAAAAGAATTATAAGTTTGTTGTGGATAAGAGGAAAAAGTGTAAGTACTAAGTAATTATCCATAATTTTGTTAAAACTGAGGGATTTAAGTGTTATAAGATGAGGGACTAAAATATAATTATTGTTTAAAAGACCAATTTACCCTCATTTTAGGGGTATATTTATAAATTTAGAGCAAAAAAGTTCTTATTTTTTGGGTATCTTAAAATGCCCTTGCCTCATGCATTATAATATAGTATAGATGATTCGTACTTCAATATTGACAAAGACAAATATCAAAACGTCCATAAAAATGAGTAGGTCGTCATCTTACATTCAGATTTTTTTTAAAACGTTATAGTTTATAAGATATGAAAAGAATACATAAAAGAATTATAAGTTTGTTGTGGATAAGAGGAAAAAGTGTAAGTACTAAGTAATTATCCATAATTTTGTTAAAACTGAGGGATTTAAGTGTTATAAGATGAGGGACTAAAATATAATTATTGTTTAAAAAACCAATTTACCCTCATTTTAGGGGTATATTTATAAATTTAGAGCAAAAAAGTTCTTATTTTTGGGTATCTTAAAATGCCCTTGCCTCATGCATTATAATATAGTATAGATATCTCTAAACACACCCCCTCTCTCTAAAACACAAACTCTCTCTCTCTCTCTCTCCCTCTCTAAAACACACACCCACCCTCATCACCACCTTCTACCACCAGCACCACCACCACACACCACCTACCACCACCCCAACAAGTGCATAGTCCCTCTCTTCTTCTTCTTCCTTGGAATCATCCATAAAAAATCTTCCTTCCATTCAAGATATTAACCCACAAAACTATAATTCAACCAATATACAAAATTCTTACATAAACCCCACAAAATTCACACTTTCGATCTAAACCAACTGATCTTCGAGTTGATTCTCATAGCATTCTCACAACCCAAATAAACCCACAAAAATTTTACAAAACTTCGACAAAGAGATTGATAATCTTAGTTGGGTTTGTATAAATCATCAAACTTTATCAACTTCCAAAACAAATCCACAAAAAATTCACCAAAACATCTTCTCTGATATCTTCAAGTATCATCCACAAGGATTCTCCTTCAGATCCAAGTAAACAACTTATGCTACACCTGTGACGTCTTCGACAACAGCACCACGTCATTGTTGCCGCTTCCGCCACCGCCGCCTAAGCCGAACTCCATCTCAGTCTTCCGCTGTCGCCCTCAGATTCGAACAAACACGTGAATTTTGGAATGATAGTGAAATTGTCAGCTTGATGATTGATGAAGGTGTGTGAAAATCGATCAACTGAATCAATTAGGGAGAATGGTTCATTGTTACATGATGAATTGGAGTGTGTGATTGCAGATCTGGAATTGTTTGAGAGAGAATTTGTTGTGAATTTGAGTGTGTGTTTTAGAGAGAGAAAGTGAGTAGATATATATGTATATACATATAGTACATTTTGTTTTAGTTATTAAAATTATTGAAATGGTTTTTTAAATTAACAAGTAAAATGACCAATTTGTCCTTCACTTAACAGTTAAAATTAACTGAGTTAAGCTCAAAGGACATGTCGTGCATGATTTTGAAACAATAAGTACAAAACTCGTCAAATTTAAAGACAAAAGACACCGCCTGAAATGTGGTATATACATAAAGGATAAAACTTGCAATTCACTCTAAAGTATATATGATTATTAGAAATGCCTACATGACTCAATAAAAAAATAGATTATTGGATTTTAATCATTCTAACTTTCACACATTAGCCGGCATTAATGCTAACTTAAAAAATTCCTGTAACATTTTCAACTTGTGAGAATTTAGCCCGCATCGATCATTTTTTAACTGGGTTATAACCCAATTAGTTTTTTTGTTGACATGACAACTGACATGGCATAAACATAGTTATTGGCTGATGTGGCTACTTATATTATGATGGTGGTTGTTGATGATGGTGGTGGCTAATAGTGGTGGTGAAAATGAGGATCACTAAAATCCAATTACAAGGTTTGTGTCACATAAGAATACACATAAGCAACCACATTAGCTAATAACTAAGTTTGTGTCACGTAAGCTGCCACATCAACAAAAAAACTAGCCAGGTTAACCCAGTTAGAAAACGATCGATGGGGACCAAATTCTTACAAGTTGAGATTGTTAGAGATAATTTTTTAAGTTGGGATAAATGTCGGCCAATGAGTGAAAGTGGTAATTATTAAAATCTTATAACCCAAAAAAATTCACTAAGGTGATAGGCGTAAGAAAATTAAAACATGAACATTTCATGATCTTGAAGAAAGCTAATGATAAAGAACATCTCAAACCTAAAACATAAACATTTCATGATCTTGAAGAAAGCTAATGATAAAGAACATCTCAAGCAATACGAGATACGAGTCGTATTTTAGAACTATAGATAAAGTATATATGATTTAGAGTAAACTGCCATTTTGGTCCCTGAGGTTTGGTCACTTTTGTCATTTTAGTCCAAAACTCAAACCTTTTAAATCTGGGTCTATGTGGTTTCACTTTTATTGCCATTTTGGTCCAAAAATCAAATCACCTCTTATTTGGGTATTAAAATCTGGTTATTTTGTCTTTTTCTTCAGGGACAAAATAGTTCATCTGATTTTAATATAACATATTATTAATTATATTAAATTCATTTACCCTAATAAATGGTCAGCATATATATCTTCCCCATAACTTCATCTTCCCCAGGATATTCAGGAACCAGAGGTGAGTCAACCGCTGGTGGTGGAGAACTCACCGGCATCGGAGCATGAGGAGTGCTCACCGGAGGAGCAGCAGGAGGAGCAGTCACAGGAGCCGTTGGAGGAGCTGCCACAGGAGTCGTCGGAGGAGATGCCACCGGAGCTACTGGAACATCAGAAGGTAACGCAGCAGGCGGTGTTGTTACGACAGTTGACGGTGGATGGTGATTCGCTCGCTGCTCACCCGTCTTCAGTCACTCCGTTATGCCTCTTTGTCTCAATCGTTGTATTTATACATCAAATACTCGATACCGACAATAAATCTTGTGCAGTTTACATATAATTCGCACCAATGGTATTGCAGAAGGGTTCAATTTTCTCAGGGGCATTTCATCGAACAACTTATGGGCATATTCATTTCATGATCAGACCTCGTATAGGGACAACAATGACACCGACCTCAAAAGCAAGCTACTTCTCCGGTGTCAAAACGTAAAATAGGGGTTTTGATTTCTGCGTTTGATTTTGAAAACGAAATGATTCTCGATTGTATGATCGATCTGGGTGTGTATATGATAATTTTGAACAGGATTTGATCACAGCTTTGATCAAATCTTTGAAACGGACTGATTTTGATTCTTGATCGAAAAACAGGGATGGAGTTTTCTGGTTTTGGTTCGATGATACTTCAAAGGATTCAAGATTGATTAAACAGGGAATCAGATTGTTGATTGTGTGTTTGTGATTACAAGGATGGTTGTTTCAGTGATTAGGATTTCTGAATTTCTTTCACAGGGATGATCATAACAGGGCTCTGATGCCAATTGTGGGGTTATGGTGTTCAATTAGGTTAGGGAAATGATGAATCTGTTATGATGTATAGCTCCAGTATCGTTTAGAGATTGTAGATTTTAGTGTTTTTAGCTTAAATTTATGTTTGATTTGATGATTGTAGATCAGAAGGGGAAACTGGAAAGA
Source organism: Helianthus tuberosus (assembly GCA_030545235.1). Taxonomy (NCBI): domain Eukaryota; kingdom Viridiplantae; phylum Streptophyta; class Magnoliopsida; order Asterales; family Asteraceae; genus Helianthus; species Helianthus tuberosus. Next base: position 25,200,952 of record CM060432.1, read on the forward strand.
GAGAAGAAAAGGAGAGAGGGGTGGGGTGGGTAGGTGGGCAAAATGACCAATATGCCCTTCACTAAACTGAGGAAAAGGACAAAAAGCTAGGTTTTTTTTAGAAATTTGAGATGACTTTGCTTTTGGACCAAAATGGCAAAAAAATGAAACCACAGGGACCCAGATGTAAAAGTTTCAAATTTAGACTGAAGTGGCAAAAGTAACCAAAACTCAAGGACCATAATGGCAATTTACTCTATGATTTATTTATATGACTCGTGATAAGGGATAAACATGAAGAATTAAATCGAAAACCAGAGACTCCTCTCATATTGGTCATTTTCTTTTTGTGTTTATTGATTGTCTAGCACTAAATTAAAACTATGATTCGGTGAAGCACTAACATAGTGGATATAAATAGGCAAATTAAATAAACTAGGTATCGGAACCGAAAATGCTCGGTATAATACGGTATGGTATTTGAAGGTAAAAATCAATAAATACAGGTATGGTGCTAGACCGGTGTCGAACCGAAAGTAACGATTCTGAAAACGCCAAAAGGTGGGTACCAAATTGGTACCAAAAATGATTTGGTATAGTAAATTTGGTACCGATACGATACCGGTTTGATTACAGGATTTGAAACGATTTGCTTATCAATAAACTAAATATCCAAGTTAATTTTACATGCTACAATTCATTCATTACAGAAAAAAGACAAAAATAAAGCAAAATAAGTTGTGTATATAAAATCTCATTCAAACGAAATAAAGTTTACTTACTGTGTGCATGAAAAGTAATCTAAACGGTGCAATTACTTGCATTGCTAGGTTGCTACAGGATTTGATGAGCTCGGTACCAACCGGTATCGAAAACACCGTTACCGAAATCCCTAAAAGTGGGTACCGGTACCGAATATACCTGGTACGGTACGGCTCGGTATCGGTCGGTACTGGTATGGCACCGGTATTTGAGGGTAAAAACCGATGAATACCGGTGCCGAACCGGCACCGAAAATACACCCCGTTTGGTAAATTTGATACCGCTACCGATACCCGATACCATTTACTCATTTTTTAGTGATGTTACTATTCATTCAATTCTTTTTTTATTACTATTCATTCAACGCAGTTTTTAATATATAGGTAATTAAAACCATGATTCGATGAATGAATATAAACAGCGCCGGCTTTAAGAATTCGTGTACCATATTCGACCTTGAAAAAACATGCCCTTAGTCCTTAACGAAATTGGGTATTGGTTTCACTAAAGCTCTAAACCTAATGTCAATGAGCTAATAACTAATCTAAACCATAAGAATAGTTTTGTAAGTGTGACTATGTTAGTGTTTGTATAAGTATATCTTATTAATTTTTTTTTACATTTACATATCGGTTTTTTTTAAATAAGGTGCCATTCGAAATATTAAGCCCTAGCCGGTAGTACTCCCCGCCCACCCTCAGGGCCGCCCCTGATATAAAATAGGCAAGTTAAATAAATTAAAACTATGATTCGATGAAACTAATTTCGTTAGAATTTAAAAAAAAATCGTCAAATTTCAAATAAGAAAATTTCGTTAGACTTCATAAAAAATGTTCAACTAAAACATTTAAAGAATAATAAAGTATTGAAAACAGATAATAGTGAAAACCCGCAACAAATTGTCGCCTAGCGGTATCAATGCGTGAAGGAAAAGTGTTCCTTGCAAAGAGGTTGATGATTCAAGTCCCATGATATAAAAAATGTAGATTTAGGAGTTGGATAATAGGGTGTGTGAGTTAATTGAAAAAAAAAAAAACAGCACACCACCTTACACTATAAGATTATAAAATGTTCGTAATGTAAATTCTTTTTCTTTGTTGTTTGTTTCCATAAAAGAAAGAATTGGAATTGAACAATAGCATAAGAAACGAAATCTATATTTCAATTCTATCTGGTTCCATTCTATTATGTGAAACGAACATACATACATTCCAAATCAAATTTCAATTCTTATGCAAAAAGTTCTAATTTCATTACATTTCATGAAACAAATGCTACCTAAATGTATTATTACTCTCCCTCTAATATTTGGGTATAATTTTATGGATTTAATTTTCACTAGTTTATTTTACGTTACGCGTTGCGACGAAACCGAGCAAATGAAAATGTAAAACAAACGTGATTTGAAAATAAAGCATGTTGTTTAGAAAGTCAAACCATTAGAGCGGTTTATTTTATCATTGTATTGTTTTATTATTATACCAAATAAATACTTTATTTTGAGTACAACTTCGGTTTTAACAAAACTTATAACTGAATGTCAAAGAAAAAATCAAACACAACTACGTACTTAAGTTTTTAGAAAAGAAAATTTATAAACGTAAATTAGTAAAGAAGTATCAAATTATTTGATAAATTAATATATGTTAAAGAAAATATATGGTTTTAAGAAAGGAAAAAAAATTAAAAATATGTTATTAAAGAAGTAACAAATTATTTGATAAATTAATTGTAACAAACCTCGGTAAAACCGACACCCTCATAATATGTCTAACACTCTAATATATTTTAGAATATCCCAATATGTCTTATATTACACCCCGTACGTGAAAACCAAGCTCGAAATATGTTATATTATATAAAATAAATTAAAAACAAGAAACAGTAAGTTGAGGCGGGCCGCGTAGACCCACCTCAACCACTTACGCGGGCGGTATAAGGGCTAGAACCTGACTTCGTTGACTTCTTAAGTTCAAGCGGGCCGCGTAAGACCCTGTTTAAGTTAACGGTGGCCGCGAGAGACCCAAAATGTGGCGCAGCCCGGTGATGACACGTGTCATCATCGTGTCGAAGCTAGGTGGTGATCCGGATCAGCTATACGTTGACCATATGTTGACGCGGGCCGCGTAAGGCTTCGCCTTACCTTACGCGGGCCGCCCGAGAGTCAATATCAGCAACTATATAAAGGAGGCCTCGGATCTCATTTCAGTTCGTTCATTTCTCAATTCTCAATCTCACTTTCTGAATTAGAAGCATTATAGTCAAGTATTATACCCCTAATTAGCGAGGTTCTGCTCTGTTGTAAGTATTATAACCCCAGTTTCGTAATAGTTACGTTGCCCGATTGATTTAGGGTTCCGTAACAACTGTCGTGGTTCTGCCCGACGTAGTTGTTGGAATACCGTCTCGGGGAGGGTATAATTAATATTTTCAAAGGGTTATGATACTAATCAATATACATTTGTATAAATTATAGATTATATCCAGGAAACCCTTACGCGAAGTCTAAGATAGCAATGTGAGTTTATCCTCTTTTTGTTAACATTTTTGGAATATTTTACAAAACCTTAATTGTTTTACAATGTGATTAAGCGGTGATTGAGTCTTTGTAGTTCTTCAATTACTGCCGGTACTATGGGGTTTTGTATACAAAATTTATTACTTGCGAGTGGTAAGTCGGAATGACAGTACGTTACTATTGGACAAAGAGTTAGCCAATGTGTAATATGACCCACAAGTCAAGGATTGACAGTACTGAATGAGTAATTGTGTAGACATAAACAATGTGATCGCTCTCAATACTGTGTTAATTGATAAAATGTTTCTTGATTAAACTGGGATTCACTCACCAGTATTTCCCGCTGACAAAATACTTTTAAAACATGTTTCAGGTAACACAATGTGAAAGCCAACTGGGAAAAAGCCAGCTCGAGAGCACTGACAGCTTGGAAAATAAGTGGCTATAAAAGTTACCTAATAAACGATGTTTTAAATTCAATAAAATAGGGTTTGTCCCTATAAATGTACTGTAATAAGAAACTTGGGTGTTGCCCATGTTATTATTAATATTAAATATGGTGGTTTTACTCTGATAAACATTTCCTAACTACGGTCCTAATGTAAATTCCGCTTCAAGATTAATTAACTGATACCACCACTACTGAGTTCGCGTCCGCCCGTTCTCGGGACAGATAAGGGATCGGGGGTTGCGACAGAAGGTGGTATCAGAGCTTAGCCACTGGTCTGAGCCAAAGAAGTGTTCTGCTGACACTTAAATTCTATATTTTGTGTTAGGAAATAAATTATGGAAATATATGCATAACTGTATTTATTTGTTATGTATTATTTGACTATCTGTTAGTTTACAGTATGAGTGATCAAGGACCCTCAGACATGAGTCGTCAGTTATCTGATTCACCTAGGAGTGAATGTACCTCTTCACAGCCTGCCCTTTCTGGGTATTCTGCTGATCAGGAAGAAGGAATGTTTGCTTTTAGAGCTCATTCAGAAGAGCCATTCCCTCATAAGAAACGAGGATGGTTCAGTAAGGAAGCCTTTGCTCGTAGGAAGAGAATGCGAAAGTTGCAACAGCAAAGAGTTCTAGCAGCTGCTAAGCGAAAGACTGATGCCCATACACAGGATATGCTTAATAGAAGCCTAACTAATTTCCATATCCTAGCTACAACTGCTGCTGACCCAAGTCTGGAACAACTAGTAGCCCCACAACCCCAAATCCCAGAACAACCCATGGAGATAGAAAACCCGGAAAACCAGGTGGAGATGCATGATTTTAATCCAGAAGAAATTCCTAGGATATCTGCACCAAACCCCCTAGACCCAAATTACGACCCCTGGTGGGACGACAATAGGGACTTTGTGCAACGTTACCCTATCCAGGAATACCCACCCATACAGAACATAGAAGCCTATCCAGGTATGGACCCTTTAGATCCCTATTACCAAGATGATTATATTAGGGAGATCTTAGAAGATCCTTACCAATTTCAGGCATCTACACCCCCATATCAGGAACCCGCACCCCAGATTCCGAACCCAGTCCGAGAACCTACACCCCCAATGAGTGCAGAAAACGTTCAAGAACTTAGGACTTTTGGGGAGGAAATTTTAGAGAGCAGTGAGAGAATGCGTCAGGTGGGAGAGTGTCTCGTATGGAAATACGATGAGCGCATTATGGATTTTTGGATAAATCCATATCCGTGATGTGATGGAGGAAACGGTAGTAGTAATAATAATAATAAAATAAAATATGTGTGTACGGATGCATATTACTATTAGTGTGATTCTATTTCTGTTGGTATTGTAATTTTTATTTCAGTACTAGTGTGTAATAGATGCATAATAGTATATGAATAGAGTAAAAGTAGCAATGATCTACGTTTTTTACTAGAATGAGTGTCATGTGATTAACGATATTATCTATTATCTTGTGATATTAATATGGGATAAATGTTTAAAATTCAGATGGCCGATGAAGGAAATTGTAACACCTCAAAAATTTACGTCCAACAATGTATTGACACGTGTCATGGGCTTTGAATATGTGAAAACATACTTTAGAGGGACTAAAGTTGACAAACAGTGAAACTATGTGAATATAAGGGTCCAAAGTGTCAACAAAGGATAAATAGGCCCTACAATAACCCTACATGGTGTTTATAATCTTAAACGATTACATCATGGATCATACAAAGCGGAAAATGAAAGAAAGTGAGGAATTACAAACTACAGGGGCTAAAAGTGTCAACATGTTGAAAGTATACCTCTGAGTGACCTTTTGGCAAACCCGAAGCTTTGTAATGATAAAATATACTCACTAGAATATGTGATAAAAATTTCATCAAGTTTCGTTATCGTATGAGAAAGATATGATCAAAACCGTGCACGAATGGTTAAATGCGTTAACGTTGATTTTCGTGACTTTTCGGGTGAGCACAAAGTTAATCAAGGACCTACCCAAGTTTGTAAATGTTCCAAGGCCCTTAAAAGTCAGGTTTAAGGGTCAAGAGTGCAAAATAAATAGCCAAAACCACGTTATAAAAGACCAAGGACTGATTTGTGATTAAAGGAAACTTATAGTGCTGGTCGACCACTTGTACGCGGCCCGCGAGGGGCCTGTCGCGGCCCGCCTACAAGCTGCCAGCGACAAACAACCTGCAGATGCCAGTTATCAGGCCTGATCTCGTTTGTTTCCAGCTGTAATCGATACAAGGGCCTCACCAATGAACTTACATGCATCTAGGGGCACTTGTCCTCTTCTCATAACACTCCTAGACCTCTGTGGCAGCCTCTAATCAGATCAAAATTGAGATAAAAGGATCTTGAAGCTTACTACATTGAACACTTGCATTCACAAATTTCACAAGGAAACTTCTGGAGCTCTCTGGACGACAAGACAACTTCCTAGTGATCTCTAAGCTTTGTTAGGACTCTTGTAAGTGTTTATAACCTTCTCAAATCCGTTCTAGCTTAGTTTATTAACCGAAAGTCAATCCATCGTAAATTAAGTTTGACTTCGTGATTAAACGAAATTGGCTCAGTCTTTTCTCAAATTGAAAGTATCTACAAGTTGGTATTTATGTGGGTAACAAACCCTTAAAAGGGTATTTTCAGATTCCCACTCTAACTATGCTAATTGTCGAGTCAAAGCTTGTTTCAAAAAGTCAACAGAATTGTTATTTGCAAATTTAAGCGTGATTAGCAATGTAGGGTACATGAAACCTGTATGATCATTAAAATAACATGGTAATTAATGTAAGAACATGTCTCAACATGTTCAACTCGACAATTTTCAGTTTAAAACCCGAATCGGAACCGAAAGTCGCATAAATTGACTTTTTCTTTGACTTTCAGTTCTGATCCGTTTATGCATGTTTGAGATCTGACTTAGAGCTTATTTTGGACCAAGTTTCATATAAGTATAACTCTCTGAGATTTTACAACTTGGTTCAACACTTATCAGATTCATATGCATGTTTCCGATTTATGCTTAAAGTTGACTATTATGCCCTTTTGACTATAAAACGTGATTTTTGAAAAGGTGAAAGAGTAGAAACATTTGTTACTGATTTATAAACTTGCACCAAAAATTTGATATCAATTTGAGGTCCAGAATAAGAGTTATGCTCATTAGCGTATTTTGAAAGGTTTACGTTAATTAATTGGCGTAATTAGCATATAGCCTATTTAAACCCACTTTTTAATATCAAACTTTTTACCCACTGTTATAATATAATATTTTGGGATTTATAAAGATTTTTATTTAATTTTTGGCTGAGCATAACATAGGTCTCTAAGTTTAATTCGGTTAATACCGATTTTACCCTTTTTAGCCATAAAACGAGTTTTATAAATCCTTTTGACCCCAAACCTTTTTCTACTGATTTTATTTGTTAAATAAAATATTTTGAGCATTCTGGAAATATAAAAATATCAGCTTTCTTTTACAAACCCAGAAACGGCTCCAAATTGCCTTTTTAAGCGTTTTTAACGCATAGTATGTACTATAACCATATTAAACATATAAGGATGATACCTACTGATGTTTTGAGTATATTTTTATAAAATAACAGTAAGTACAAGTTTTTGAACTCAGGTTTCCAATTTTGGCCTTTTAAGCCCTTGTGAAATTACCAAAATACCCCTAAGGTGCATAGTTTGGTTTTAAATGATGATTTTCACTTATGGGTCATACCCTACTGTTATAACATGTTAAATTAAGTATATTTACTGTATAAACCAGACCTGTAACTCAGATTTCTAATTTAACTCTTTTATAATCTTTTAAATGACCAAAATGCCCTTATGAGGCATAAATTGTGTTTAAATTCATTTGGGGCATAATAGAAGATATCTTACTGACATTATAACATATTTAAGCCATATTATCTCAGGGAACTTGCATATGACTCTTATGGTTACCCGTAACGCCCTTTTCGCGCTCGGTTCGGTTTATGCAACTAGTTTGCATAAATTGACCGAAACGGGTCAAACCTTATCATTTTTGTCTCAAAATCCAGAATGTATTTAGTATACCCATATTATACAAGTATTCAAACTTGTCGGGTCTAAATCACATTCTATCCGGTCTTCGCTTAATCGTGCGTTTGAACTGTATCGTCCTTAAAACTAGCCGGTCTAAGCTTAGGCTTAAATAAAGACTCGTTAGAAATCTAATAGGTTATTATAAACCTTTGTTCCAGAATAAGAAGAACCAGTAAAAGCTACCTTCACTTGCTTATTGTGAATTATACTTTATTCAGGTAAATACTTTTAACTTATTTTCCCTATACGGGCTTGGGTTACGGTATATAAAATACCGCTTGATCGAGCATCAAATCTTACATCTTTGGGTGGTTAATTGAATAATTTGATCGGCTCGTTTAAACAGTCTTGTTCACTTAAAGCCTTTGGGGGGTTAATGACCATGTCCCGGATATCCTTGGCATCATCTTACGAGATGGCCACGACCTGAGCACGAGGTGTAGGCGTACACCTGTCAGTGTATAACTCTATATTGTGGTGTGTCTATTGATCTTTAACCCGGACAAGATCCGGGCTACTGAACGCACAAGTAACATGTAATTCGTTCACAAGATTATATAAAATAATTATCCCAAGTTATAAAATGTTTTTGTGCCTTGAGCATTCAAATCAATTTTCAACAATTTTCAAAATGAGTCAGTTAAATTGTATTTACCAGTGTAAACTGACGTATTTTTCCCAAAAGGTTAAGTGCAGGTACTACACGTAATAGGCTGACAGTCTTCTAGAGCGTCCACAATAAGTCTCGCAAGCTTGGATGACAATAAACTGTTGAACAATATCTTATTTTATTTTGATCCGCCTGTGGATCTGTTTCAACTATTAGTGATATTTAATATTACACTTTATTAAAGTTGAAATGAATCTATCTTTGCTTCCGCTGTGCATTTATATATTGTGTTGTTTGTCTATGATGATACCAACTACGTCACTATACTCCCCACCGGGCCCACTGGTGACACGTGGAAAATAGGGGTGTGACAGGTTGGTATCAGAGCCAACTCTGAGTGAATTAAACACTAGCCTTTTTGTTTTTAATCTCAGTTACACAATTGCACATTCCTCGATTCTCGAGTCTAGACAAAGAACTTAGGAATTTTCCAAATTTTTGGTTTTATTTCTAACTTTGTCTTATATATATTTTTGTGTTGTATCACTTGTTGTTTTTGACAGGTTCACAAAAATGCCGCCACGTATGAGAGGAAGAGGAAGGGGAAATGGAGCACATGTAGCCCCAAACGACCACGAGGCCGGACCGTCACACCGGCGAACACCTTCGGACCCCCACAACACAGATGCTCAGGATCTTTGGAGGTCCTTTATTGAACCTGCTAGGCGCTCAGTATCACTGAGTACCTCCCCGTCTATCCCGCACTCCTTTGGGCCTCATTCGGAGAATGAGCCCCACAACTCTCAACAGTGCTACATTCCTCTCCAAGGACACCAATCACCCTTTGACCATCCATCACCCGTCTTTCAGGGCTTGTTCAACCCTGACGACTACTTAGGAGCAGCAGTGGGTTTTAACCCACTTGGACCAGAAGACCACTTTTCTGGTGGCAACCCGATGGACATCGATGAGGATACTGATCCTGCAATGCCACCATCAGGAACACCGAACCACCCCATCGAAATTTCAGATGGGTCACCATTTATGGGATCACCTTACAATGGTCCCGACAGCTTTGAGGAGAACTTCAAGCAGTATGACTGGGCATTTACTCCCAGTTATCATAACTCTCCCTTGCACCAGCCACATAACTCTCCCCTGCACCAACTACCACATAATTCTCCCCTGCACCAGTCACATCAAAGCTCTCCCCTGCACCAGCTTCAGCCCAACTCTCCCCTGCATCAGCTACAGCAGCAGCAGAATCCTTCCGAGGATTCTCGACTTGTCGCGGTCACTCCGCCACCACCACCGCCTCAGCTTCAACCTCCCTCGCCTCCAAGGGGAAGGAGAACGACAGTGCGAATATCCGCACGAGGGGGAATACGCATCAGCACCCCTCCACATTCAGGTGGCAGCCGGTACTCGCCTGTCCACGAAGAACCAGAGATGGGTGAATCCTCACACCCCGTCTCTGAAGTAGCCTCTGCGCCAGTCGCGCCACAGCCACCATTGGGTTTTGGAGACCCAATTCCCACTTACACTGGAGCTGCAGCATTCAACCCTTTTGAGCAGCAGATCCACATAGGTTACAACTTTACAGAAGATCCCTACTGGGTTGCGGCAAACTCTCTCCAACCGGGAGGTTCGTACGGAGCTCCCTGGGCTACGGGACAATCGACCTATGGATACCCATCATATGGGTATCAGCAACCGCAGCCTCCTCAACCTCCACATTATCAACAACAGCCTCCCCAACCTCCGCTTTATCAGCAACCACCTCAGGCGCCGGCGATGTCACCGCCCCAAATGCAAGAAATCCTTCATGAGATACAAAAGGTGCGTCAAGAGATGCGGCATGAGTTGCGGCATGATCGGAGGCATAACCGGGGGATGTTTAAGAAGATGGTGGATTTGATCAAGGGTAAAAGCAAGAAGGGTCACTAAACCCTTTGTTTGTTTATTCATCTTAGTGTGGTACTCATGTCCCTGCGTGGACATATATTTATTTCAGTACTCTACCCCTGCGTGGGTATTTCTTTCTGTTCTGCCCCTGCGTGGGCATATCTTTTTATTTGACCCCTGTGTGGGTTTGTTTGTTTCGTTAATTGGCCCCTGCGTGGGCATGTTGTTTATGTAAAAGTCCCGTTTAGGGCAAACTCGTACTGGTTTAATTTTTAATTGGAATGGTTAATTTAAGTTTTTTCATTTTTAAATTATGTGCATAAACATAGTATATGAATAAATGAAAAATAACATTTATTATTTTGATTTACCATTTTAATAATATAATAAGGATCTTAAAAGGTAAAACCTAGCTGTTATGTTGTCATAAATTTAGCCAATATGGTAGAACCTGTTTAAAAAGGATTCAAATCTCTGTTAACATCTGTAAACATGTTAACATTCCTGGCTAGCGTGATCCGTAAAATCACACATGCCACCCTTTTAATTATCCAAATTTATATTTTTATATATATATTTGATTGTGACAAAATGCCTACGGGTTATAATTAATGTCATATAAAACAAAAGGCAGCCGTAGTTTATAAACTCCCTGCCAAGAAAAGGATTGATTTGTCTTATTTTATTCAAACTTTAATCCTATAATATCTAAATTTGTAATTTAGAAATTTGTCTACGTGACTAGGCTTATTATGCCAATATTATATTTCATTCTAAAAGGATTACTAGTAAAAATCCTGAATGAAATTATTAAATTAACTAATATGGCTTTTATTTACCATGGTTAATGAATCGTCAAGAACGATAATACTGTTTAGGCTTCTAAATAGACCTTGTCCTTATTTTTATGTAGCACTTAAAACTACATGGCTAAGTCGGAAGAATTAAACAGCCGTCCAGCAGAAAACCCTGAAAATGCTAAGATATTAGTAACTGGTGCGGAGTTGAAAGCATTAGTGAATGATGCAGTTATCGAAGCACTAAATAGACAGTATAGTGAATCGAGCGGGACCCGAAGTAGGACCCGATCTGCACCACATTCCAAGCCGAAAGTTCACTCGGAGGGTCATAGCAAACCACCCTCTAACAAAAATGAGCCTAAAAAGGATGGACCCAAGAAGGATGATGATCGACACTCATCAAATCAAAACAGTGTTCCCTCAAAGAAGAAAGATTTTGATGCTAAACCTCATACCAAGTCATGTACTTACAAGTATTTCGTTTCATGTAAACCCAGAGACTTTACTGGGGAGAAAGGAGCGGTCGATTGCATGACCTGGTTGGACGAAATGGATACGATAGTGGACATCAGCGGTTGTGCTGAAAGAGATGTAGTGAAATACGTATCCCAGTCATTCAAGGGAGAAGCACTGGCGTGGTGGAAGTCACTCATACAAGCTGCTGGAAAGATCCCACTTTACAACTTGTCATGGGATCAGTTCGTTGCTCTTATTAAAGAGAATTATTGCCCGCAGCACGAAATTGAGAGAATCGAATCAGACTTCGTAGCGTTAGTGATGAAGAACTTAGACTGCCAGGCATACCTCACCACTTTCAATACCCTATCCAGGTTGGTTCCTTACTTGGTAACCCCAGAGCCTAGGAGGATTGCTCGCTTCATCGGGGGTTTAGCCCCAGAGATTAAAGCTAGCATTAAGGCGTCAAGGCCTGCAACTTTCAGATCAGCAGCTGATCTATCTCTATCTCTCACCTTGGACGTAGTCAGGTTGAGAGCACTCAGGAATTCAGAAGAGAACAAAAGGAAGCGTGAGGACGATACCTCACGAAGATCAGGTAAGAAACACCGAGGTAATGACGACCACAAGAAAGGGTCGGGATCTAAGAGAGATGGGCAACAATCGGGGGATAAGCCCAAATGTAAAACTTGCAAGAAGAATCATTTTGGGAAATGTCGATTTGAGTCGAAATCCCAGTCTCACACGAGATCCTGTGGGATTTGCAAGTCTACTGATCATAAGACTTTGGAGTGTAAGAAACTGAAGGATGCAACATGTTACGGTTGCAACGAAAAAGGGCACATTAAGTCTAATTGCCCAAAGTACGCCAAGAAAGCCGAAGACGGGAAGAAGACCAATGCGAGAGTCTTCAAGATGGACGCTAAGGAAGCTGTTCAGGATGACAACGTGATCACAGATACTTTTCTCGTAAATGATGTTTTTGCTAGAATATTGTTTGATTCTGGAGCAGATAAGTCTTTTGTGGATAATAAGTTTTGTGACTTGTTGAAATTGCCTGTAAAACCCTTAAGTGTGAAATATGAGGTGGAATTAGCTGATGGAACCATAGAAATCGCCTCAACTGTGTTAGATGGATGTGTTATATCCATTAGGAATCACTCTTTTCCTTTATCCTTACTTCCCTTTAAGCTAGCCGGCTTTGACATAGTGATAGGCATGGATTGGTTATCGCATAACCAAGCCCAGATTGTGTGCAACAGAAAGCAAGTGGTAGTCAAAACTCCGTCTGGTGAGTCACTCACCATCCAAGGAGATACCCAACATGGATTTCCTGAGCAAGTGTCTATGCTCAAGGCATCCAGATGTCTGCAGAAGGGTTGTGTCATTTATATGGCACAAGTTACTATAGACGAGCCAAAGCCTAAGATTGAAGACATCCCTGTTATTTCGGAATATCCTGAAGTTTTTCCTGAAGAACTACCTGGTTTACCACCAGATAGGCAAGTGGAATTCCGAATTGACATCATCCCGGGTGCAGCACCAGTAGCGAGAGCGCCTTATAGGTTAGCACCAACGGAGATGAAGGAATTAAGGACGCAGTTAGATGATCTGTTAGCTAAAGGTTTTATTAGACATAGTTCGTCTCCTTGGGGAGCGCCGATCTTGTTTGTCAAGAAGAAGGATGGATCGATGCGCCTGTGCATCGACTTCCGTGAGCTTAATAAAGTCACTATCAAGAATAGGTATCCTTTGCCCAGGATCGACGATCTGTTCGATCAGTTGCAAGGGGCAAGCTACTTCTCTAAGATCGACTTAAGGTCAGGCTATCATCAGTTGAAGGTCAAAGATGAAGATGTACACAAGACAGCGTTTAGGACTTGTTATGGACATTACGAGTTCCTAGTGATGCCTTTTGGGCTCACTAATGCACCGGCCGCATTCATGGATCTCATGAATCGCATCTGCAAGCCTTATCTGGATAAATTCGTCATCGTCTTTATTGACGACATCCTTATTTACTCCAAGAGCAAGGCTGACCACGAGAAACACCTTCGTTGTATTCTCAAACTTCTACACCAAGAGAAACTCTACGCCAAATTTTCGAAGTGCGAATTTTGGCTTCGAGAAGTCCAATTCCTTGGACATGTGGTAAGTGAGCGTGGTATCCAAGTGGATCCCGCTAAGGTAGAAGCAGTTATGAATTGGCAAGAGCCAAAGACACCTACTGAGATTCGCAGTTTTCTGGGTTTAACAGGATATTATAGGCGTTTCATCGAAAACTTTTCAAGGATTGCTGCGCCCCTAACTTCGTTGACACGTAAGAAGGTTAAGTTTGATTGGGGCCCTAAGCAGCAGGAATCCTTTGACATTTTGAAGAAAAAGTTGAGCAATGCACCAGTGTTAACATTGCCCGATGGTATAGAAGAATTCGTGGTGTATTGTGATGCATCCCACACTGGTATGGGCTGTGTACTCATGCAGAAAGGCAAGGTGATTGCCTACGCTTCACGACAGCTAAAGGTGCACGAGAAGAACTACACCACCCACAACTTGGAGTTGGGTGCCGTTGTATTTGCATTAAAGTTATGGAGGCATTACTTATATGGAATCAAGTGTGTGATCTATTCAGATCACAAGAGCCTTCAACATTTGTTCAATCAGAAGGACTTGAACATGCGACAAAGACGATGGATGGAAACTCTAAATGATTATGATTGTGAGATAAAATACCATCCAGGCAAGGCAAATGTAGTTGCTGATGCCTTAAGCAGAAAAGAAAGAGTGAAGCCGATAAGAATCAATGCCAAGCGCATTGAAATAAGGAATAGTTTGAACGAAAGGGTGCTAGCAGCACAGAAGGAAGCTGTGCTGGAAGCTAACTATCCTGAAGAAAAACTAGGAGTAACTGAGGAGCAGTTATCCCATGACAAGGACGGAATGCTAAGATTGAATGGACGAATATGGGTTCCAGTCTATGGAGGACTTCGAGATGTTATCCTCCAGGAAGCCCACAGTTTCAAATATTCTGTTCATCCTGGAGCTGATAAGATGTACCAGGATCTAAAAGCAAACTACTGGTGGATTGGTATGAAAAAGTCTGTAGCTGCTTATGTAGCTAAATGTTTGACTTATGCGCAAGTCAAAGCGGAACACCAGAAGCCGTCAGGTTTATTACAACAACCTGAAATTCCCATATGGAAGTGGGAGATGGTGACGATGGATTTCATCACCAAGTTGCCAAAGACGAGAAAGGGAAATGATACTATATGGGTCATAGTGGATAGACTGACGAAGTCAGCACATTTTCTACCCATCAAGGAGACTTATAGCTCCGATATGTTAGCACAGTTATACGTTGATAAGATTGTAGCTTTGCATGGTATACCTGTGTCTATTATCTCGGATAGAGATACAAGATACACCTCTCATTTTTGGAAAAGTTTCCAACAATCTTTGGGTACTCGTTTGAATTTTAGTACGGCTTATCATCCTCAGACTGACGGTCAGAGTGAGCGTACTATTCAAACGTTGGAAGACATGCTACGTGCATGTGCGATCGACTTGGGTGGTAATTGGGATAAGAACCTACCACTAATTGAGTTCTCCTACAACAATAGCTACCACACCAGCATAAAAGCTGCGCCTTTTGAGGCCTTATACGGTAGAAAGTGTAGATCGCCCATTTGTTGGGCGGAAGTTGGAGATGTCCAACTATCAGGACCAGAGATAGTTTTTGAGACGACGGATAAGATTGTCCAGATTCGCGATCGTCTGAAAGCTGCCAGGGATAGGCATAAAAGTTATGCGGATCCAAAGCGCAAATCGTTTCACTTCGAAGTAGGTGACAAGGTATTGCTTAAAGTATCACCCTGGAAAGGGGTAATGCGATTTGGTAAGAAAGGCAAGCTAAGCCCGAGATACATAGGACCTTTCGAGATTATCGAACGTGTCGGGTCAGTTGCTTATAAGTTAAACTTGCCTGAAGAGCTTAGTGCTATCCATAATGTGTTCCACATCTGTAATTTGAAGAAGTGTTTCGCTGATGAATCAATGGTTATACCACATACGGATGTACATATAGATGAAAGCTTGAAATTTGTGGAAAAGCCATTGTCGATTGAGGATCGACAGGTAAAGAAGCTTCGAAGGAAGCATGTGCCTATTGTGAAGGTCAAATGGGATGCCCGTAGAGGTCCCGAATACACATGGGAGGTAGAATCCACGATGAAAGAAAAATACCCTCATTTGTTCCAGTAAATCTCGGGGTCGAGATTTCTTTAAGGGGGTGAGGATGTAACACCTCAAAAATTTACGTCCAACAATGTATTGACACGTGTCATGGGCTTTGAATATGTGAAAACATACTTTAGAGGGACTAAAGTTGACAAACAGTGAAACTATGTGAATATAAGGGTCCAAAGTGTCAACAAAGGATAAATAGGCCCTACAATAACCCTACATGGTGTTTATAATCTTAAACGATTACATCATGGATCATACAAAGCGGAAAATGAAAGAAAGTGAGGAATTACAAACTACAGGGGCTAAAAGTGTCAACATGTTGAAAGTATACCTCTGAGTGACCTTTTGGCAAACCCGAAGCTTTGTAATGATAAAATATACTCACTAGAATATGTGATAAAAATTTCATCAAGTTTCGTTATCGTATGAGAAAGATATGATCAAAACCGTGCACGAAGGGTTAAATGCGTTAACGTTGATTTTCGTGACTTTTCGGGTGAGCACAAAGTTAATCAAGGACCTACCCAAGTTTGTAAATGTTCCAAGGCCCTTAAAAGTCAGGTTTAAGGGTCAAGAGTACAAAATAAATAGCCAAAACCACGTTATAAAAGACCAAGGACTGATTTGTGATTAAAGGAAACTTGTAGTGCTGGTCGACCACTTGTACGCGGCCCGCGAGGGGCCTGTCGCGGCCCGCCTACAAGCTGCCAGCGACAAACAACCTATAGATGCCAGTTATCAGGCCTGATCTCGTTTGTTTCCAGTTGTAATCGATACAAGGGCCTCACCAATGAACTTACATGCATCTAGGGGCACTTGTCCTCTTCTCATAACACTCCTAGACCTCTGTGGCAGCCTCTAATCAGATCAAAATTGAGATAAAAGGATCTTGAAACTTACTACATTGAACACTTGCATTCACAAATTTCACAAGGCAACTTCTGGAGCTCTCTGGACGACAAGACAACTTCCTAGTGATCTCTAAGCTTTGTTAGGACTCTTGTAAGTGTTTATAACCTTCTCAAATCCGTTCTAGCTTAGTTTATTAACCGAAAGTCAATCCATCATAAATTAAGTTTGACTTCGTGATTAAACGAAATTGGCTCAGTCTTTTCTCAAATTGAAAGTACCTACAAGTTGGTATTTATGTGGGTAACAAACCCTTAAAAGGGTATTTTCAGATTCCCACTCTAACTATGTTAATTGTCGAGTCAAAGCTTGTTTCAAAAAGTCAACAGAATTGTTATTTGCAAATTTAAGCGTGATTAGAAATGTAGGGTACATGCAACCTGTATGATCATTAAAATAACATGGTAATTAATGTAAGAACATGTCTCAACATGTTCAACTCGACAATTTTCAGTTTAAAACCCGAATCGGAACCGAAAGTCGCATAAATTGACTTTTTCTTTGACTTTCAGTTCTGATCCATTCATGCATGTTTGAGATCTGACTTAGAGCTTATTTTGGACCAAGTTTCATATAAGTATAACTCTCTGAGATTTTACAACTTGGTTCAACACTTATCCGATTCATATGCATGTTTCCGATTTATGCTTAAAGTTGACTATTATGCCCTTTTGACTATAAAACGTGATTTTTGAAAAAGTGAAAGAGTAGAAACATTTGTTACTGATTTATAAACTTGCACCAAAAATTTGATATCAATTTGAGGTCGAGAATAAGAGTTATGCTCATTAGCGTATTTTGAAAGCTTTATGTTAATTAATTGGCGTAATTAGCATATAGCCTATTTAAACCCACTTTTTAATATCAAACTTTTTACCCACTGTTATAATATAATATTTTGGGATTTATAAAGATTTTTATTTAATTTTTGGCTAAGCATAACATAGGTCTCTAAGTTTAATTCGGTTAATACCGATTTTACCCTTTTTAGCCATAAAACGAGTTTTATAAATCCTTTTGACCCCAAACCTTTTTCTACTGATTTTAATTGTTAAATAAAATATTTTGAGAATTCTGGAAATATAAAAATATCAGCTTTCTTTTACAAACCCAGAAACGGCTCCAAATTGCCTTTTTAAGCGTTTTTAACGCATAGTATGTACTATAACCATATTAAACATATAAGGATGATACCTACTGATGTTTTGAGTATATTTTTATAAAATAACAGTAAGTACAAGTTTTTCAACTCAGGTTTCCAATTTTGGCCTTTTAAGCCCTTGTGAAATTACCAAAATACCCCTAAGGTGCATAGTTTGGTTTTAAATGATGATTTTCACTTATGGGTCATACCCTACTGTTATAACATGTTAAATTAAGTATATTTACTGTATAAACCAGACCTGTAACTCAGATTTCTAATTTAACTCTTTTATAATCTTTTAAATGACCAAAATGCCCTTATGAGGCATAAATTGTGTTTAAATTCATTTGGGGCATAATAGAAGATATCTTACTGATATTATAACATATTTAAGCCATATTATCTTAGGGAACTTGCATATGACTCTTATGGTTACCCGTAACGCCCTTTTCGCGCTCGGTTCGGTTTATGCAACTAGTTTGCATAAATTGACCGAAACGGGTCAAACCTTATCATTTTTGTCTCAAAATCCATAATGTATTTAGTATACCCATATTATACAAGTATTCAAACTTGTCGGGTCTAAATCACATTCTATCCGGTCTTCGCTTAATCGTGCGTTTGAACCGTATCGTCCTTAAAACTAGCCGGTCTAAGCTTAGGCTTAAATAAAGACCCGTTAGAAATCTAATAGGTTATTATAAAACTTTGTTCCAGAATAAGAAGAACCAGTAAAAGCTACCTTCACTTGCTTATTGTGAATTATACTTTATTCAGGTAAATACTTTTAACTTATTTTCCCTATACGGGCTTGGGTTACGGTATATAAAATACCGCTTGATTAAGCATCAAATCTTACATATTTGGGTGGTTAATTGAATAATTTGATTGGCTCGTTTAAACAGTCTTGTTCACTTAAAGCCTTTGGGGGGTTAATGACCATGTCCCGGATATCCTTGGCATCATCTTACGAGATGGCCACGACCTGAGCACGAGGTGTAGGCGTACACCTGTCAGTGTATAACTCTATATTGTGGTGTGTCTATTGATCTTTAACCCGGACAAGATCCGGGCTACTGAACGCACAAGTAACATGTAATTCGTTCACAAGATTATATAAAATAATTATCCCAAGTTATAAAATGTTTTGTGCCTTGAGCATTCAAATCAATTTTCAACCATTTTCAAAATGAGTCAGTTAAATTGTATTTACCAGTGTAAACTGACGTATTTTTCCCAAAAGGTTAAGTGCAGGTACTACACGTAATAAGCTGGCAGTCTTCTAGAGCGTCCACAATAAGTCTCGCAAGCTTGGATGACAATAAACTGTTGAACAATATCTTATTTTATTTTGATCCGCCCGTGGATCCGTTTCAACTATTAGTGATATTTAATATTACACTTTATTAAAGTTGAAAT
This sequence comes from Helianthus tuberosus, assembly GCA_030545235.1. NCBI lineage: Eukaryota > Viridiplantae > Streptophyta > Magnoliopsida > Asterales > Asteraceae > Helianthus > Helianthus tuberosus. The sequence continues at coordinate 25,220,243 of CM060432.1, forward strand.
GAATCTATCTTTGCTTCCGCTGTGCATTTATATATTGTGTTGTTTGTCTATGATGATACCAACTACGTCACTATACTCCCCATCGGGCCCACCAGTGACACGTGGAAAATATGGGTGTGACAGAAATCAAGGAAATCTGAATAACGATAACCAAAGTAACATTAACATGGTTAATGAGAATCCGAGCATCAATAACAATGGAAACCAAATGGATAATAGTGCTATCCAACACATAGTGGCACAAGGAATTATAGATGCAATGCCATTTATTCTTCAAATGGTTCAAGAAGCGAATAATAAAAGTAAACATAGCAGTAAGCGACCAATTGAACCCGAAAACAACGTGAACAATGGACCTGTACTTCAAATGCCTATTCCCAAAAGAAAAAGAACCATGCCTTATGGTTGTTCATATAAAGAATTCTGGTCTTGTAAACCAATGGAATTCTCGGGCAACGAAGGGGCCATTGCAACCTTACGCTGGATAGAAAAGACTGAGGCGGTCTTAAGGATAAGTAAGTGTGCTGAAGAAGATAAGATATTGTTTGCTTCTAATCTGTTTAAGAATTCAGCGCTAGAATGGTGGAACACTATCCTTCAATCAAGAGGAAGTGATAGAACCTATAATATGGAATGGGAAGAATTTAAGAACAAGGTAGAAAGGAAATTCTGCCCACCCAATGAAAAAGAACAGATAGCAAACAAATTCCTAAACCTTAGGATGACTGGTGTGGATAGCAAGGGGTACACTAAGTTATTCTTTGAATATGCCAGAATAGTGCCAACTCTTGCTTCACCAGAACCAGTATTAATCTCCCGTTATATCTGGGGATTAATTGGAGAAATAAGACATGTAGTCAAGGCTGCTAGACCTCAAACCATAGAAGAAGCTGTAGAACTAGCCAATACCTTGACTGATGAATTAGTTCGTACTCGAGAAGAGGATCAAAGGAGGAACCTAACCCAGAAGTTGACTCAAGAATTTCGTTCTGGAAATTCTAACCGTGGAAGAAATGTAGGTTCTACCTCTGCACCTTACTGTAGGAATTGCAAAAGAAAGCATTCAGGAAGATGCTCCATATACTGTAACTTTTGCAAAATATCGGGACACAAGGAAGAAGACTGCAGGAAGAAAAACAGCAGGATATGCTACAACTGCGGAGAACAAGGTCACATCAAGCCTAATTGCCCAAAATTAGCTCCAGCTAAGAACAACAAGAACACTAAAAATGCTAGAGCATTTGTTCTGACTCCAGACGAAGCTAAGATGATTCCAGATGTCATAGCTGGTACGTTTTTAGTTAATGATATCTTTGCTAAAGTATTATTTGACTCTGGTGCGAACCAAAGTTTTATTAATACATCATTTTGCAAAATTCTAAATCAGTCATTAACTAAACTACCACAAAAATGCTTAGTAGAGACAGCCAATGGAGAAACCGTTAGAATTTCTGAAATCTTGCAGGGAGCAAGCATAGAAATTTTAAATCAGAAATTTATTGCAAATCTTTATCCAATGACTCTGGCAGGATTCGATGTTGTTTTAGGAATGGATTGGTTAATAGCCAATAGAGCCAGTATTTTATGTGATCAAAAGTCAATTCAAGTAAATTCTCCAAAAGGTAAAATGATCACAATTAAAGGAGATAAGCCCTCTAGGTCCACAAAATTCATCTCTGTGATGAAAACTGCAAGCTATATAAGAAAAGGTTCTATAGTGTATTTGATTTCTATAATCACTAACACTAAAGGAAGTGATTTAAAGGATATTCCAGTAGTATCTCAGTTTTCAGATGTATTTCCAGAAGAATTGCCAGGGCAACCTCCAGACAGAGAAGTTGAATTCAGAATCCATTTAATACCAGGAACATCACCGATTGCCAAAGCACCTTATCGGTTGGCACCTGTAGAAATGCTAGAATTGAAGAAACAATTAGATGAATTGTTAAAGAAAGGATTCATACAGCCAAGTTCGTCGCCATGGGGAGCACCGATATTGTTTGTTAAAAAGAAGGACGGATCAATGCGTATGTGTATTGATTACCGTGAATTAAACAAAGTCACGATTAAGAACCGGTACCCATTACCGAGAATCGATGATCTGTTTGATCAACTACAAGGAGCTCGATTTTTCTCTAAAATCGATTTAAGATCAGGATATCATCAATTAAAGGTATAGGAAGAGGACATTCCTAAGACCGCATTCAGAACGAGGTATGGACATTATGAATTTACTGTCATGCCATTTGGTTTAACCAATGCCCCAGCTGCATTTATGGACATGATGAACCGAATATGTAAGCCATATTTGGATAAATTCATAGTTTTATTTATAGATGATATTCTAATTTACTCTAAGAGTAAAGAGGATCATGCAAGACATTTGCACGCACTTTTGAGTTTACTACGAGAGGAAAAGCTTTATGCTAAATTTTTAAAGTGCGAATTTTGGTTAGAACAGGTACAATTTCTTGGACACCTAGTTAATCATGAAGGAATTCATGTAGATCCAACAAAGATCGAGGCGATTATTAAATGGAAAACCCCTGAATCACCAACTGAGGTTAGAAGTTTCTTAGGATTGGCCGGTTATTATAGAAGATTTATTCGAGATTTTTCTAGAATAGCCATTCCTTTAACTAAGTTAACCTGTAAAAATGTTAAGTTTGAAGGGGGATTAAAACAAGAAGAAGCATTTAGAATTCTTAAGCAAAGATTAACCCATACACCCATATTAGCGTTACAAGAAGGAACTGAAGACTTTGTAATCTATTGTGATGCTTCTAAATTAGGTTATGGATGTGTATTGATGCAACGACAAAAGGTTATAGCTTATGCATCTAGACAACTTAAGAATCATGAAGAGAATTATTCAACCTATGATCTAGAATTAGGAGCTATAATTTTTGCTCTTAAGATTTGGAGACATTACCTTTATGGTAGTAAGTTTACCATATTCACTGATCATAAGAGTCTAAGATATATCTTCAAGCAAAAGGAATTAAATATGAGACAAAGACGTTGGATGGAGATGCTCAGTGATTATGATTGTGATATCCAGTATCATGAAGGAAAAGGAAAAGCAAATGTAGTGGCAGATGCTTTAAGCCGAAAGTATCATGAAAAGCCAAAAAGGGTACGTTCTCTTAAATTAAATCTGCAAGTAGATTTAAATGATCAAATAAGAGAAGCACAAGAATCAGTAATCAAGGATGATTCTAAAAAAATTAAAAGGTATGCTAAAAGAATTGAAACAAGGAACAGATGGAATTTGGAGATTCCATGAAAAGAGAATGTGGATACCTAAATTAAGAAACCTACGTCATCGTATATTAGAAGAAGCCCATAAGTCTAAGTATACGATGCATCCAGGAAGTGATAAAATGTACCAGGATTTAAGGAAAAATTTCTGGTGGATAGGAATGAAAAGGACATAGCAACCTATGTTTCTAAATGTTTAACTTTTTCACAAGTTAAAGCGGAACACCAGAAATCCTCAGGTTTGTTACAGCAATTAGAAATACCAGTGTGGAAATGGGAATTGATAACAATGGATTTTGTTACTAAATTACCTAAAACTAAGAAAGGAAATGATACAATCTGGGTGATTGTAGATAGGCTAACTAAGTCAGCTCATTTCCTACCCATGAAGGAAACAATTAGTATGGAACAATTAGCTAAATTATATGTAAATGAAATTGTTTCTTTACATGGCATTCCTTTATCAATTGTTTCTGATAGGGATAGTCGATTTACCTCTCATTTTTGGTCAAGTTTCCAAAAGGTAATGGGAACTTGTAGGACCGATATTGTCAGTCTAATGAGACAATTGAAGCTAGAACCTACACATTATGTGGCGGAAACACATAATATGCATGAAACGAATCAGAAACGGAGTAGAAACAGAGTAGATACACTTTTAAACACTTTTCTCATTCAATATTCAGAAAATACAAGGTCAGCAGTTCGGCACCTATGACATGAACATTACTGAATGAGAACATACACAAGGGGTATTTATAGTCCATGGGGTTTCGCTCATATGGTCTGACACATAAGCGAAATCTCATACAACTGATTTCGCTTATGTGTCACCATGACATAAAAGCGAAACCTCTTGAAACTTTTCAAACCAAATATCAATCTAACCCCTGTAATTACATAATTAAGCACATTTAAACCTCTATACTTCACATACTTGACATAAACAGACCCTAGACTTATCTAACAAGACTAAGACGCAGGCTTTAGACATACTGCACCAACAAACTCCCCCTTGGATACAGCCGCAGTCTTTGTCTTGTCTTTGGGTCTTCAAACAACTCTAAATTTCTCTTACTCTTTCTTCAGGCTCCCCCTTTCAACAATCTTCCAAGCATTTGGGATCGACACCTGGATAACCAGCAACAAGCTTCCTTTTGTATTAAGCTCGTCTTCAGACTCCCCCTAAGACTCTGCTATAGAGATCTTAATCTGGAACTTTCACCTGCAAATCTCAAACATTTATAAGAATAGACATTTTAAATGTCCAGAATTGATGATCTGGTTCAATCACAATTCTATAAAGATTTGATTATCTTAAAAATCCAACAACTAAACCTAACACTTTCAAAAATTTGATTTTTAATACTTTTCTGATTAAACACCGTCACACTCAGTCAACCAAGTCCAAGTTAATGACCCTGGTTAACCTACTAGCCTGCCAAGTTCAACTCAATGACCTTAGCTAACCAAACTATGAAGATACCGGATTTCTTAAAAAAATTAAGTTCAAATTAATGAACTTTTTGATTTTTAAACTCTTTCAAACTTTCAAAAAATTCAAACATTGTACCAAATATAACTGCATCTTCAGCTTACCCAGCCCTCATCTCATCCAGACATGTTCCGCAATAAGTTTTGATCTTTCAATCCCCAAAGTCAGTTGTCGAAAATAAGATGAAAGCAAAAATCTTTTTGAATTTTTTAACAAGAAATAAGCTGAAAATAAATTCAAGTAATCTGTACAAACAATATTTTTGTGAGCGTGTTAAGGGATCATATCAGCTGCCAACAAAATACAAGTACCGTTAAGCTGTTATTTCATTTTAAGCATTAAACAATTCACGTAGATTGCCGATATACTGATCCTTTTAAATTCTCACAAAACTTTCAATCTGCTCGGGATACAGAATTAGTGTTTTAGAACTTAAACATCTACATGTGTCCCACCTCAGTATATACTCCCGTATCCAGACCCCAGTATTCAATCTTACAGGTGAGTATACCTAGATGATATCTGTCATGGAATAAATTATAGTACGAGGGCCGTGAGAGCTCAGGTCGATCTTTCGATACGCAGAGAGATGACGGCTTCGACTTTTGGTGGGTCCCCTTTGGGGATCTTCTTTTTCAACAGCACATGATTAACAAATTTTGCAATGTGTTATCATTTTTTATGCTGAGGGGAGGCTTATATTTCAAAGCAGCGTAAAGTATTCTCCGGGGACTAGGTCAGAAATTCCTTTCAGCAGAAGTCCCGGGATAATACCCCAGATATCACTAAGCATAAAGACCTAGTATCTCAGAATATGGGACCCTTCAAACAAGATTTCAGGGGTTACCTATATATCCTGGAGGTGTTCCCCACGTAGACGCAAGTAAATTTTATGTTTATATCCCAAACTAATCTACTAATTTTGTAAAAACCTATCGGCACATCTTTAATGAGACTGCTTAATTGCATTTTATACATTCCAATTCTTTAGCGTACTGCACCTGTCTAGCTGATGTACTATCATTTCCCTTTTATACACAAACTCATTTTTACTTTTTCAAATGTTTTTGGTTTTTATAGATTTTATCATGTTTTTGTATTTTTCTGCACATTCTCCCCCTAAAACTAAAACATATTTTTGTGTTTTTGTTTTTAACGAAAAGCAGAAAACAAACTGTACAAAAAAAAATAAAATGACAACTTGACAAAGGTTCATGTCAAATCTCCACCCAAACCAGCTTCACATTCTTCCACCCTCCCAGACTGCAGATTTTTCAACCCATTAAGTTTCAAAAGATAATAAAATCTTTTCTTGTCAAATGGTTTCGTGTAAAAATCGGCCTTCTGTTCATCTGTGTGTACATATTCAATCCTGATTAATTTCTTTTCATAACAATCTCGAATGAAATGATGACGGATTTCAATATGTTTTGTTTTAGAATGATGAACTGGATTTTTGGTTATGTTTATCGCTGCTTCGTTGTCCACATATATCGGCGTGTCTAAAAATTGCAAACCGAAGTCGCGCATTTGCTGTTGGATCCAGAGGATCTGCGAACAACAGCTGGAAGCTGAAACGTATTCAGCTTCGCATGTCGAAAGCGCCACTGCGGTTTGTTTCTTACACTGCCAGGTAACGAGTCGAGTTCCGAAGAACTGACACCCAGCAGTGGTGGACTTAGCATTCTGCTTACAGCTACCGAAATCAGAATCTGCAAACCCAGACAAAGTAAAATCACCCCCTTTAGGATACCACAAGCCGGTGCTTGGGCAGCCTTTCAAATACCGTAGAATTCGTTTGACGATGGTTAGATGAGATTGCTTCGGGTTTGACTGATATCTCGCACATAGACATGTAGGATACATGATATCGGGCCGAGAAGCTGTGAGATACATCAATGATCCTATGATTGATCGATACAACGTTTCGTCCATCTTGACTCCATTCTCATCAGGACATATTCCATGGTTTTGAGCAAGAGGTGTTGATGCAGGACTACACTCAGTCATATCGAACTTGTCGAGAACATCCTTCACATATTTTGACTGATGTATGAAAATCCCGTCAGATAGTTGTTCCACTTGCGAACCCAAGAAAAATTTCATTTCGCCCATGGAGCTCATCTCAAACTTCTTTTTCATCACGACCTCAAATTCTTTACACAGCTCTTCATTTGTTGATCCGAAAATGATATCATCCACGTAAATCTGCACAATTAACAAATGGTTTTCTTTTTCTTTAATAAACAACGTACTATCTACTGTACCTCGTGTGAACCCGTTGTCCAGGAGGTAAGACGAGAGCGTTTCGTACCAGGCTCTCGGGGCCTGGTGAAGTCCGTATAACGCCTTGTCCAGTAGAAATACCTTGTCCTTGTGCTTCGGATTCGTGAAACCAGGAGGTTGACCAACATAAACTTCCTCACTGATCTTGCCGTAAAGAAACGCTGATTTCACGTCAAGCTGATACACTTTGAAATCTTTCCATGAAGCAAATGCCAAAAATATCCTAATAGCTTCCAATCTTGCAACTGGAGCATAAACTTCATCGTAATCAATCCCTTCTTGTTGGCTAAATCCTTGTACAACCAACCTTGCCTTGTTTCTGACTACGACTCCTCTATCATCCCTTTTACATTTGAATACCCACTTTGATTTGATCAACTTTTGGTTTGGTGGCAAATCTACAAGTTTCCAGACGCCCAATTTCTCAAATTGTTGCAATTCCTCCTGCATAGCATTAACCCAACTCTCCTCTGTCAATGCTTCTCGATACGTCTTTGGCTCAATCTGTGAAATAAAACATTTAAAAGAAACATCTTTTTGAATGTCAGCAATCGAAGAATAAAAACAAGTAAGAGCATGATCAATTTGATGTCTAGTTTTGACACCACTTTGTAGATCGCCAATAATTTGTTCAGATGGATGGTAAGATAAAGTCCTCGGCATTGCAGTATCAGGCACATCAACTTCCGATTCCAAACTAGTTATATCAAGATCAACGGCTTGATCTTCAACTTCATTTGGATCCTCGTCAAAAGTCGGAGCGGGTTCCGCTTCTGAGTCGTCAGATTCATCGAAGGATTGAACTGTTTCCTCTGGTGGTTCTTGAGTTGTTCCACTTGGTCCTGCTTCATCATCGTGAGAACCCTCGGTGGGTTGAGGAACTTCTAGCGGTCTAGAAATTGGCTCTTCAGATACACCTTGCTGATAAAGATACATTAGAGCAATTTCCTCCTCACTCGGCTCAGACGGTAAATGAAACGACTCCCAGAGTTTATCGTAATCAAATAGGAATCTTTGACCGGGAAGTTGTGGCGATGAAGTGTGCTTCTGACAATCTACATGTAGAACTTGTATCACCTTCCCCAAACATGGTACAAACACCCTTTTCAATGGGCTGGCATATCCAACAAAGAATCCTTCATTTGACTTCGCACCAAACTTTCCATCTGCATCAATAAACGTGCACGGAGAGCCGAAAGGTTCTAAGAACTCAAGATTCGGCTTGTATCTATGTAACAACTCAAAACACGTTTTTCCATACTTCTTTACTGTTAACACTCTGTTCAAAGTATAACAAGCTGCCGACACTGCTTCACTCCAAAAGAAAATAGGAAGCTTTGAATCCGCCAACATGGTACGTGCAGTTTCAATCAAGGTCCTATTCTTTCGTTCAGCTACGCCATTTTGCTGTGGTGTATACGGCGCACTGAATTCATGAAGAATTCCCTTTTCATTGCAAAATTCGTACATTTTGTTGTTCTTAAATTCGGTTCCATTGTCGCTCCTAATTCTTCGGATTGGCAACTTATACAAATTTTCCATCTTTTTGAACAACACCATCAAAGCACCAAAAGTTTCATCTTTCCTCTCCAAACACACAACCCACGAAAATCTAGAATAATCATCTGTAACTTGATTATTGCTTATGCTTCGAACATTTACAGGCCCGAAGAGATCCATATGCAATCTCTCAAGAGGTAACTTGATTGAGTTCGCGATCTTCAATGGATGTGATTTGCGCACCTGTTTACCTTTCTTACAAGCAATACAATCGTCATTCAAATGAAAATTCTTAAAATTCACACCTTCAACTAAATCATTATGAACTAGAGAATTCATTTTTCGAACATGTATGTGGCCCATCTTTCGATGCCACATTATAGAATCTTTTTCAGTTGCTTTCGGTTTTGACACAAAGCATTGTTTTTTATAAGACGTTGGCGTTGCTGTGCTCATATCAAGATAATACAAATCATTCTCACGTGGTGCACGCAACAACACCATCTCATCAGGGATTTTAAACCCTGGTTTTAAAACGACACACTCAGTTTTTGTGAAATGAACAGAGAAATCTTTGTCACAAATTTGTGAAATACTTAGCAAATTGTTCGTCAATTCTACTATATAGTTCACTTTATTAAAGGATATTACTCCATTCGAAAGCTTTCCCTGACCAACAATCCTTCCACCTTGATTACCGGCAAATCCCACATAGCAACCATTGATTGACTTGACGTCGTATAACAATGCAAGCGACCCAGTCATGTGCCTTGACGCACCACTGTCCATAATCCACTTTGATAAAATTGACTTGGGAAGCCCCTGCACATATCATAACAACTTCATTCAAACAATGAACTCCATGACTTTTTGACTTCTGAAACACTTCCAAACACTACATCACACTTTTCATCAATCTTAGGAAATTCAAATGTGACGTTTGGAACCACAGTTTCCACTTTTGATTTTAACACATTTTCTTTGATAGGAGGAAACTCTGCAAGAAACTTATCAAGCTCAGATTCAAATTCTTGTTTATCATTAGCATCCACTTTTGATGCATAAAATTCCTTTACTCCTTTTACTTTTCTGTCAACCATTTTTCCAAAAATATTTTGAACAATAGGATTAAAAACTTTTGAATCAAACTTTAACTCGTTCTCCATTATCTTTTCCTCAACTGATTGTGATTTGGTTTCAACAACTTTTGTTTCATTTTTCAAAATGTTTTCCATCTTTTTCTCCTCGACCGATGGTTTTGATTTTGCAATCCAAGTTTGATTCTCAAAAACTTTTGTCTTAGGATAAATCTTTGAAATCTTATGTGTCTTTGAAGATTCACCAACTTCAAAAGTCGATTTGACTAATGATTTCGGCTTGTCCTCCGATTTCAAAGATTCTCCTCTTTTCAAGATACGAACCGGAGAAATCATCGGTTGTTTTCCCTTTGTGTCATGTGAAGACTTTGGTCGAACATTTTGAACATTTGTCTTTCGAAAACTTGATTTTGAATCATTTTGTTTCTGAAATCTTGGTTTATCATTCACAAATTTCTCAAACACCTTTTGACAATGCTTAGCCATGTGTCCAATTTCATTGCAGCGATAGCACACTCTTTTGTCATATTCGACAAAAGTAGACTTTACAGTCTCTTCTTTTAGCTTTTGTGCTGCATTGAAATCATTCACAGCTTTTTGGCTAAAAATGTAATCTTTTTCTTTTTCAAGCATTGGACCAACTACAAACATATCATTGATTTTGTCTTTTGGTTTACCAACTTGTTTTACCATGTTCTTATCAAAACCAATTCCTTTGTTTTTAAGCTTGTTTCTCTTGTTTTGCCCTTTACCATACCAATCTCTATTTCCCAAACCTGTTGATTTTGATGTGATAAAAGACTTTTTGGTTTTAGAAAAAAATTCTTTGTTGTTCACTTCATCAATGTTTAATTCAACCAACTTGAACACTTTTTCGACATTCTCAGTCTTTGCGTTCTGAAGAGGATACTCGTAATCGGAATAGAGTTTGTCAGTTCCAATCATGGTGTATACCACCATAATCGGATCATCATTCTTACTTTCTACCGATTTCGGTATATATTGATCTAAGAAATTTCCCTCTTCTTCAGAATCAGCACAAACCTTCTCAGATTTCACATTTTCAGATTTCTCACTTTCTTCATCCAATACCTGATCGACAACCGTTTTGATAATCTGAGACTCATTATCGGTGTCAGATGAAGAAAATGTGATATCAATGCTTTCAGGTAACTCATCCTCAATTGATGTGATATCATCCTGAATTGATTTCAACTTAAGATTTAAAGCCTGTTCCACCCCATCTGGATACTTTTGAGTATAATGATTCCACATTGGGGGTGGAATACTAGTGAAAGCAGATGAAGCATGTGGCTGTTGTGGTACAATTTGTTCCAACACATATGATGAAGCCACATAACTCATTAGCTTCTTATCAATTCGTTCATTTTCAATTTTTGTCAACTCAAGTTCCTTTTTCAAAGATGCGATTGTATCTAGATGAAAATTTACTTCTCTTTGTTTATCATATAAAGTTTCTTGTGCCAACTTTGTTGCTTTATCATTTTCAAGGCTTTCTTTTTTAATCATTTTTATAGACCTGGACAATGTGTCATAAGCCTCTTTTAACTGTTCTAAGTCAAACTTCATCAAATCTGCATGTTGTTTTAATTCCTGATACTTAGTGTCTTTTTCAAGACAATCCATGCATGGTTGTGAACAACTTAGACATGGTGTATCGGGGATTAAAACTTTTTCAGTTATAATCTCATCATCACAAACAATTTTACCACCAGATTCTGACTCTGACTCAGACAAATTGACCATGTTGACCTTTCTGACTCCAGTTTCCTCCTCTAGACCAGACATTTTATCAACTGACTCATGGATGTCTGAATCTACCTCTTTTAACTTGCTCATCAAAGCTTTATCTGCAATCTCCTTTAGAACTTCTTCAGTCATTTCCTTTGAGACATCAATCATCTCACCAACTTCTTCTTTCTTTTCTTCAAATCTCGAACACATCCCAGTTTTTGGCTCTTCGAAAAAATCTGCAAAAGAATCAAAAATTTTAGGAGACAGAATAGATTTCATTGTATGAACAAATTCTTCATGTCGTGAGTGAAACTTGAGATCTTCTTCTGATAAAGATTCTTCAGCTTTTGTAGAACTTTCTGTAATCTCGTTTTCAACAACCTTCGGAGTCTCTTGATCAACCATTTCAACAATTTCTTCAACTTTCACATCAGAAACTTCTTCAACTATCTTTGTAACTACTTCCTTTGATTCTGCAACTGTCTCGGTAATCTCAACTACCTCAGCCATCATTGCTTGATCATTCTTTTCTGGAATATACTTGTCCCAACTGAACCCAGACACTAACTTTTCATCATCTTGATTTACGATAAGTGCCTTTTCTGCTTTGTTCTCGATTTGAGGTCTTTGAACAGCAGATTGTTGATTTGGACGATGATATATAGCTTGTCTGTAGTAATCATTCTTGAATGGATTCTGATGATTCTGTATCTCACGATTAGGGCATTCGCGCTTGAAATGTCCTCTTTCTTTGCACTTAAAACAAGTCACTTTTGACTTGTCGAACCCTAATTTGTGATCTGGACCTGACAAACTACTTCTCCCGGTGATTTCCATAAAGCGTTGTGCTCGTCTAACCAAACTAGCCATGCACCACTTTATATCTATTAATTCTAACTCTTCCGGGTCGATCTGATCGTAGTCCTCTTTGATCATATCAGGATTACCAATTTTACCCACAACCAAACCTTCATAGGCTTCCAAAACTGATGCCAATAATGCAATGTGTTGCTTTGCTGCATTCTCGGTGATTTCATTTCCGTTTTTGATATTTACTGCAATGTTACAATGCACACCGGACACAAAAGTCTGTTGATTCGAACTAGAAGAACTTTGAGGAGAATTCTGCTCATTGACTTTGACATTAGGCTCATAATTTGCAAATGGAGTCGATTGACTTGACTGATAAGCATTTGGAGCACCCGATGAAGTGTTGTCTGCACTGAATCCGGTTTGAATCTTCGGACTTTGAACATTTGTTGCTGCTGAACTGTTCTTGTAATATAATGACACATCTTGTGGTATATTTGATGAGTTCATCTTTTTAATTTTTACCAACTCCAATTCATGCGCCTCGATTTTCTCAATAAACTCACTCAAACTGTAATTCACAAAATCTCCAGTATTTTTCAACATCATCAAGTAAGTTCCCCATTCCTCATAGGGAAGTGCATCACAAAGCTTGTCTATCCATTCTTCATGTGACTTATCGATATCCAGCCTTCTCATTTCTTTCACCAAGTGACAATATCTCTCGATAAGCTGCTTTGTCGATTCACCTTTGATTCCTGTGAATATATCAAATTCCTTCTTTATCAGTGCTGTCTTGCTCTTGATCATCGAAGCACTACCTTTGAATTTCTTTTCCAAAGCTTGCCATATCGACTGTGCACTATCTTTGTGTTGTAGAAGAACTAGAATATCCTCTTTTATCGCTTGCTGCAAAATACTAACCATCTTCTTTTCTGCTTTAAACTCAATCTGTTCTGCTTCAGTAAAACTTGTAATTTTTTTCACAACATCCATTCCATCCCTCGGAAGAACATACTCTCTCTCAATTTTCATCCAGCATTCTAAATGGTTGGCCTGTACCCAGTTTTTGAATCTCCCGGACCATCCTGAATATTCATCTAAACTCATCAACTTGGGAGGTTTCTGCATCGTTCCCAGTTCGTTTTCCAAAGTTACATTCTGTATAACACTGCTTGAAGATTGTCCTGCTACGAAACCACTACCCGCAAACAGATTGTAGAAATCTTGGTTTTCCATTTTAGCGACAAAACTTGTGAAAATGTTTAACCTTTTAGAAAACAGATTGGTTTTGTGATAAACTTTCAACACTGACTGAGTTTCTAACACACGTACACGTACACAATGGACTTATCGCTCAAACTTTGAAATTTTTCAAATACCTTGATACTGGAGCGAAATCACTTGCACCAGTGACACAAGAGCGAAATCAGGTTTTGACCTTAAGAGCGAAACCTATGTGACCACAAGAGCGATACCCTAGATTGCCATATGAGCGAAATCTGATTTTACCACAAAAGCGAAACCATGGTTTTGTCACAAGAGCGAAATCACTAATTGATCACAAAAGCGAAATCAGTAAGTGACACTTGAGCGAAATCTCTCTGTGATATGCCACAAAAGCGAAACCTGGTTTCGAGCTGTTTTAGGTCATTTTTAGGTTGATTTTAAGTCTTATTTTTTCAAAGGTTTGTTAACTACTAGTTTTACACCTTATATTGAAAAATCAGTCCATTTTGTCCGTGGCAAGGTCCTGAAACTCAAAAAGTGTATGAAAATAGATTCGATTCTTGGTAACTAGCTTACAACTGGCTCTGATACCAATTGTAGGACCGATATTGTCAGTCTAATGAGACAATTGAAGCTAGAACCTACACATTATGTGGCGGAAACACATAATATGCATGAAACGAATCAGAAACGGAGTAGAAACAGAGTAGATACACTTTTAAACACTTTTCTCATTCAATATTCAGAAAATACAAGGTCAGCAGTTCGGCACCTATGACATGAACATTACTGAATGAGAACATACACAAGGGGTATTTATAGTCCATGAGGTTTCGCTCATATGGTCTGACACATAAGCGAAATCTCATACAACTGATTTCGCTTATGTGTCACCATGACATAAAAGCGAAACCTCTTGAAACTTTTCAAACCAAATATCAATCTAACCCCTGTAATTACATAATTAAGCACATTTAAACCTCTATACTTCACATACTTGACATAAACAGACCCTAGACTTATCTAACAAGACTAAGACGCAGGCTTTAGACATACTGCACCAACAGAACTAAGTTAAAATTAAGCACAGCTTATCATCCTCAAACGGACGGACAAAGCGAAAGGACAATTCAGACAATGGAAGACATGCTTAGAGCTTGTGTAATCGATTTTGGAGGTAATTGGGACGATCACTTACCTTTAATAGAATTTTCTTATAATAATAGTTATCACACAAGTATCAATGCTGCACCATTCGAAGCACTTTATGGACGAAAGTGCCGAACCCCAGTCTGTTGGGCAGAAATTGGGGAAAAGCAACTATCTGGACCTGAGATAGTGCAGGAAACAACTGACAAGATTATTCAAGTCAAGGAACGACTGAAAGCAGCACGTGATCGACAAAAGAGTTATGCTGATAACCGACGCAAGCCATTGGAATTTCAGGTAGGAGATAAAGTATTATTAAAAGTCTCTCCTTGGAAAGGAGTAGTAAGATTCATCAAACGGGGAAAGCTAAGTCCCAGGTATGTTGGACCTTTTGAGATTATTAGAAGAATAGGACCTGTAGCCTATCAGCTACAACTGCCAGAGGAAATGGCAGGAATACATGATGTGTTTCATGTATCTAATCTCAAAAAGTGTTTAGCTGATAAATCACTAATAATACCTCTTAAGGATATAGAGGTAAATGAACAACTCAAGTTTGCAGAAAAACCTCTACAGATTAAAGACAGGAAAATCAAGAATCTCAAACATAAGAGACTAGTTCTGGTCAAAGTAAAGTGGGACTCCAAAAGAGGACCTGAGTACACATGGGAACTCGAATCTGAAATGCAAAGGAAATATCCGCACTTGTTCCAGTAGATCTCGAGGACGAGCTCTAAAACAAGGTGGGGAGAATGTAACAACCCTCGGTAAAACCGACACCCTCATTATATGTCTAACACTCTAATATATTTTAGAATATCCCAATATATCTTATATTACACCCCGTACGTGAAAACCAAGCCCGAAATATGTTATATTATATAAAATAAATTAAAAACAAGAAACAGTAAGTTGAGGCGGGCCGCGTAGACCCACCTCAACCACTTACGCGGGCGGTATAAGGGCTAGAACCTGACTTCGTTGACTTCTTAAGTTCAAGCGGGTCGCGTAAGACCCCGTTTAAGTTAACGCGGGCCGCGAGAGACCCAAAATGTTGCGCAGCCCGGTGATGACACGTGTCATCATCGTGTCGAAGCTAGGTGGTGATCCGGATCAGCTATACGTTGACCATATGTTGACGTGGGCCGCGTAAGGCTTCGCCTTACCTTACGCGGGCCGCCTGAGAGTCAATATCAGCAACTATATAAAGGAGGCCTCGGATCTCATTTCAGTTCGTTCATTTCTCAATTCTCAATCTCACTTTCTGAATTAGAAGCATTATAGTCAAGTATTATACCCCTAATTAGCGAGGTTCTGCTCTGTTGTAAGTATTATAACCCCAGTTTCGTAACAGTTACGCTGCCCGATTGATTTAGGGTTCGTAACAACTGTCGTGGTTCTGCCCGACGTAGTTGTTGGAATACCGTCTCGGGGAGGGTATCATTAATATTTTCAAAGGGTTATGATACTAATCAATGTACATTTGTATAAATTATAGATTATATCCAGGAAAACCTTACTCGAAGTCTAAGATAGCAATGTGAGTTTATCCTCTTTTTGTTAACATTTTTGGAATATTTTACAAAACCTTAATTGTTTTACAATGTGATTAAGCGGTGATTGAGTCTTTGTAGTTCTTCAATTACTGCCGGTATTATGGGGTTTTGTATACAAAATTTATTACTTGCGAGTAGTAAGTCGGAATGACAGTACGTTACCATTGGACAAAGAGTTAGCCAATGTGTAATATGACCCACAAGTCAAGGATTGACAGTACTGAATGAGTAATTGTGTAGACATAAACAATGTGATCGCTCTCAATACTGTGTTAATTGATAAAATGTTTCTTGATTAAACTGGGATTCACTCACCAGTATTTCCCGCTGACAAAATATTTTTAAAACATGTTTCAGGTAACACAATGTGAAAGCCAACTGGGAAAAAGCCAGCTCGAGAGCACTGACGGCTTGGAAAATAAGTGGCTATAAAAGTTACCTAATAAACGATGTTTTAAATTCAATAAAATAGGGTTTGTCCCTATAAATGTACTGTAATAAGAAACTTGGGTTTTGCCCATGTTATTATTAATATTAAATATGGTGGTTTTACTCTGATAAACATTTTCTAACTACGGTCCTGATGTAAATTCCGCTACAAGATTAATTAACTGATACCACCACTACTGAGTTCGCGTCCGCCCGTTCCAGGGATAGATAAGGGATCGGGGGTTGCGACATTAATATATCTTCTAAAAAGAAAAAAAGAATTATTAAAAAATGGTAAAGTAAATATATGATTTTAAAAAGTAAAAAAATTAAAAATATGCTATTAAAAGTAAATATAATAATAAACTATTATAATATATTAAATAAAAAATAATAAAAAACTATATATTATTTTAAAAATAAAGTTACTATTCATCGTCATTCGTTAACTATATATACTAGTTTTGTTTTACGCCGCGCGTTGTGGCGAAACCGAGCAAATGATAATGTAAAACAAACGTGATTTGAAAATAAAGCATATTGTTTAGAAAACCAAATCATTAGAACGGTTTAGTTTATCATCGTACCGTTTTATGATACCAAGTAAATACTTTATTTTGAGTACAACTTCGTTTTTAACAAAACTTATAACAGGATGTCAGGGAAAAAATCAACCACAACTACATACTTAAGTTTTTTTGGAAAACGTAATAGACGTAAATTATTAATGGCAAAGGAAATATATGGTTTAAAAAAAAACTTAAAGATAAGTTATTAAAAGTAAATATAATAAGAAACTATGGTGGAGTGGTAAGGGAGAGACCTGGTGTTCCAAGTGACCCAGGTTCAATTCCTGCCCTCAGCATTTAGTTTTTGCGGCACCTGGTGATGATGGGAGATTAGTCGAGTAGGCGGCGATCACTAGTTCGATCCTTGAACTGAGCGGGTTTTACCTCATCTCATTTTCATGCCTTCGGGCGAGTGTTCACAGGCTTCGGCCTTAGGTGAGGGTTTTCTCCGGTTCGGAAGGCGAGTGTATGCCGATGTGGTGAATTTCGCCAGTAGCCCATTTGAAAGATTCGTTGTCCGTTCAAAAAAAATACGAAACTATTATAATATATTAAATAAAAAATAAAAAACTATATATTATTATAAAAATAAAATTACTATTCATCATCTTTTATTAACAACTAGTAGATAACGCCCGCGCTTCGCGTCGGGTAAGGTTTTATGTTAACTGGAAGTTGTCTGTGTTACATAGGGATAATTGGTAAGGAAATGATGTACTATATATAAAGGGCTGAAAGTTGTAGTGGGTTGACCCAACTGCTTTCCTATTTTGGAACATGTTTCCAACTTGGTCCATTACAAAGTTAAATGGCTTTCCTTGGAGAGTTGAACAGGCTGCTGCGGCTATCCTTTTGGTATTTTTTTAAAGATCATGATGCCAGGACCAAAGTCGAGCCTCAACAATCAGAGACCACATCTAATTTCATATAGCCAGCTGGTTTATGAAAAATGCAAAAAGCCTTATAAGCATTTTATATGTGCAACAATGAACCACAGTATATTGCAATAATGTTACCGGTCGTGTGATGTTGCCTGTCAACACCATTAAGATCTTTGTAATCTTAGTCTGCACAGACTTATCAGTCACACTTTTAGTGGCATACACCAGTTTGTACAATGCAGAATCGTTAATCTATGAAAAGCTGAAGTTGTTTCTTCCATGGCAGATATGGGTTTCAAAATGCCATATATACACCTTGGAAACTGCTGCAAAAAAAGGTATACACAATTTGTGTAAGTTATCGAGGCATTGTGGTTTCATTTGCTCATGGTTATGGCAATTCATTGATATAGGTCATTTTAGCATTTAGTTATGTTGTTTTGCTTTAGTAAGTTTTTACTACAATGATGTGAATTTATTATATATTATCTTCTTAACCGAACTCGCAAAATCTACGGTTGGTTTTTTCTATTGACGGAAAAATAGAATATATTCACATGTAAAT
Source organism: Helianthus tuberosus (assembly GCA_030545235.1). Taxonomy (NCBI): domain Eukaryota; kingdom Viridiplantae; phylum Streptophyta; class Magnoliopsida; order Asterales; family Asteraceae; genus Helianthus; species Helianthus tuberosus. Next base: position 25,238,826 of record CM060432.1, read on the forward strand.
TAAGATTGTTTCATATATGAACTAATAATGTTAATTGAATGGGTAGAAATTCAGGTGAACCAAGACCGATTAAAAGTATGTTAATTTATCTTTTCAACCGTATGTAAACTAAAAAAGAAGTTTTGGCAAGCATATCAAATAGCAAATCTGAAAACAACCAACCTTGGAGTTTTGTTCGATGCGACACTTTGGCGCTAGCCCGCCAAAGTATAAAATTCTAATATGAGTTTTATAAGGACGATAACAATCTAGAATTTCCTAGGAGTAAAAACTCTTACAAGATACTTTTACATTTAGTTCACTTTCTTTAAACCTAGTGTCTTGTATATCTCATGAAAGATTTTCATTACTTTCTATGGACATACGTTGTGTCTTCTTTAAAATAGCAAGATAGTCAGACTTTAATACAAGTATCTTTTTATCATGAGAGTGGAATAAATTAAAAGGTTCAATTTTTTAAAGATATAAATCACATGTGTTGAACTTATAAGTTTCCATCCCTATATATTAGGTTCACAGATGTAACAACAATATAATGTAGCACAGCCAAAAAATATACCAACTTACACACATAAGACAATACTTTTCTTCATGAAAAAAGAGTTACCCACAAAACTAAGATAGAAAACAATGTCGGACGAAACACACCTGAGGAAGAAGCTTCGAAACGGTGACGCCACAAACGTATACAATTGCACCTACAAGACAATATCCTAACCCATAACGAATTGTAAGCTAAAAACTCAAGTAAAAATATCATACAATGCGAACCGCGGAAGAAGCGAACATGACGAATGAGACAGCAAAGTAAAAGCAAAAGTGACAAATTAGAAACGCAAGCCGTAAACACAATTTGGCCTATGAAGTCGAAGAACGGCGATGCGGGTTTTTTCGAATCTCTAACGGGGCTGTTGCAGTTTATGATTTGGCTGGCAAAGCATCTAAGGAACAATCTGATTTGTGATGGGTTTCGAAATTTGACAAACAAATAAGAGAAATCGTAGAAGGGAAACTTGGAAATGCGATTTGTAAACCTGGAATTGGAGCTTGGGTCTGGAAAGATAGAATTTAACAACAATGGTTGGAATTGGAGCTTGGGTGTTTGGAGACCGGCAGATGCAGGTCAGGAGAAACCTGATAACCTAAACTGTTCATAAGATGTTTCAAGATTTGTTATTATATAAAATACTAGGTTAGAACCCCGTGTAATACACGGGTTAAATAAATGTAATTTTATATATACTAAATAAAAAACATTATATTTTTAAAAACCTCATTTATTACACTGTTGAGTAAATATAATTTTATATATTAAATACTAAAAAAATTATATCTTAAAGAACCTCGTTTATTGTGCGGGTTGAATAAATGTAATTTTATATACTACACAATAAAAATTATATTTTTAAAAAACCCCGTGTATTCGCAGGTGGAAGAAATATAATTTTATATACTAAATAATAAAAAAAATTGTATTTTAAAAAACTCCGTGTATTGTACAGGTTGAATAAATCTAATTTTATATAGCAAATAATAAAAAATGATATATCTTTAAAAACCCTGTGTATTACATGGGTTTAGCTATTGTTAAAAAAATCTTTAAAAAATTATATCTTTAAGAACCACGTTTGTTGTGCGGGTTGAATAAATGTAAATTTATATACCAAACAATAAAAAGTTATATTTTAAAAAAAAAACCTTGTGTATTCATGGGTTGAATAAATGTAATTATATACTAAATAATAAAAAAAGTTATATTTTAAAAAAACTCTGTGTATTGTACGGGTTTAATAAATCTAATTTTATATAGCAAATAATAAAAAAATGTTATATATTTAAAAGCCCTGTGTATTACATGGGTTTATCTATTGTTAAAAAAAATATTTCTAAATCAAAATGGATTTTTATTATTTTTTAAATTAGGTTAATACTATTTTAAAATTTTGGTTTGATTAATAAGTTGTTTAATATAATTTCTCATAGTTAACAATAAATAATATGCATATTTATCTACTGTTAAGTGAAACATTGCTTTTTAGTTTAGATAAGACTTTACGATTTGAAGAGAAATATAATTTTATATACTAAATAATAAAAAAATTATATTTTAAAAAACTCCGTGTATTGTATGGGTTGGATAAATCTAATTTTATATAGCAAATAATAAAAAAATGATATATCTTTAAAAACCTTGTGTATTACACGGGTTTATCTATTGTTAAAAAAATCTTTAAAATTATATCTTTAAGAACCTTGTTTGTTGTGCGGGTTGAATAAATGTAAATTTATATACCAAACAATAAAAAAGTTATATTAAAAAAAACCTTGTGTATTGACGGGTTGATGAAATGTAATTTTATACTAAATAATAAAAAAAAGTTATATTTTAAAAAAACTCCGTGTATTGTAGGGTTTAATAAATCTAATTTTATATAGCAAATAATAAAAAATCTATACATATAATAAAAGAAACCTGATTGAGGACACATGTCAATCTCCCAATCACTCTTAATTTATGTTTCTCACATAAAAAAAAAATAATAATAATAATAATAATCATAATCATCTTATTGTTATTCTATTCCTAAAAATAAGCCATATTCCTAGATATTTAAATAACATAAATTATATGTTGTGTATCGATATAAAAAAATAAAAAATAATAATCATAATCATCTTATTGTTATTTTATTCCTAAAAATAAGCCATATTGCTAGATATTTAAATAACATAAATTATATGTTGTCTATCGATTTAAGTAGAAAAAATCATTAAGTTATGACTAGAGGGCATAATTAAACATTATTCTTTCCGTTAAAAAAAATGATATTATTATTAATTAACACTATCGCACAGGACGGTATGAATAGAGGGCATAATTAAATTAAGGTTTTTTACTTATAGTTTGTTAGTTTATTTTAAGAAATTGTATATATAGTTAGGTTTTTAATTTTTTTTTTCATTTTATTAAATATTATGTTATAGTCTTGTGTATTATATGGATCCAATGGTTTCAATAATGAAAACTGCTTATTTATATTTTTTTAAATAACAACAAATAATCATGTTTAAATAGTCCTGGACTGAATTTAAATAAATTTCCGTCATTAAAGGCTTAAAATTAGCTTATATATGAAATAATGGTCATCATTATAAATCTAATATAAAAACACTTTCGTAAAATCTATTTTTGATAAGGTTTAAACAAAAAATAACATTATAAGTTATAAATAAAAATATATTTGAAGTATGGGTTGATTTTGTGAGAAGGTTTAAGAGACCTAATCTAACAAAAAATATTGATTAGTTTAACATATATATTTAAAGGTCGAATATTAAGGTAAATATTTTAAAATAAGAAATGTTGATAGTAACTAAATGAAATTATTTCCGTTTATTGTTTCTTAGCTATTTATTATTCTTTATTAATATTTACTTTATGAATATTTCATTTATTTACTATTTCTTTTTCCAATGTTTCTACTTTTTTTCTTATTTAATAATTTAATATTTTATTAACTTAAACCCGTGTATTACACGGGGTTGTAACCTAGTGTTATATATTTAAAAACCCTGTGTATTACACGGGTTTATCTATTGTTAAAAAAATCTTTATAAATCAAAATGGATTTTTTTATTATTTTTTAAATTAGGTTAATACTATTTTAAAATTTTGGTTTGATTAATAAGTTGTTTAATATAATTTCTCATAGTTAACAATAATAACATTAACAATAAATAATATGTATGTTTATCTACTGTTAACTAAAAAAATACTTTTTGGTTTAGATAAGACTTTACGATTTGAAGTTAAGTTTATGCCAATAATTTAAGGTTGATAAGATTTATATTAATTTAATTGATATTTAATAATTTAAATTAAATAATAATTATCTACAATTAAGGATGGTCTAGAATAATGACAAGTGTCCCAAAGTTGGTTTCTTTTATTATATAGTATAGATATATAGGGTGGAGATACAATAGGAAATTTATTTGGCTAAGAAGTCTAGGAAGTGATCTTGACCATCCATTTAGTTAATCAAGGGCTAAGATTAAATCAGGGAAATTGAAGGGAAGAAAAGAGGCGCGCGAGTTTGTTTAGGGGTATTCTAGTCAATCCAAGGCAATAGTTTATCTCTCCTCCAATTCCCCCCCCCCCCCCCATTTTTTAAACGTTAATAACTCTTTCATACGACATTATTTTTTTTATAAAAATTGCACCAAAAAAACGAGCGTTTTTTATCTTTAAAACAAGTATACTATTGCTATATTTTCAAAAAAAAAAAATTTGAAAACCTAGTTGCGTAAAACGCAATGAAAAAAACCTAGTTGCGTAAAACGCAATGGAAAAAAACCTAAAAAATGACATTTTTCTAAAACGCAATGCACAAAAAACACAAAGAAATGTCTTATTTGTAAAACGCAATGGCCAGAAAACATAAAGAAATGTCTTAATTCTAAAACGCAATAGCCTAAAAACTCAAAAGAAAGTGTAGTTTCTAAAACGCAATGGACTGAAAACACATAAAAATGTGTTTTACCTAAAACGCAATGCACAAAAAACACAAACACATGTCTTATTTCTAAAACGTAATGGAAAGAAAACACTTAAAATGTCTGTTTTCTAAAACGTAATGGACTGAAAACACATAAAAATGTGTTTTGCCTAAAACGCAATGCATCAAAAACACAAAGAAATGTCTTATTTATAAAACGCAATGGCCAGAAAACACTTAAAAATGTCTCCTTTCTAAAACGGAATGGCCTAAAAAAACAAAAGAAAGTGTTTTCTGTAAAACGCAATGGACTGAAAACACCTAAAAATGTGTTTTACCTAAAACGCAATGACTAAAAACACTTCAAAAATGTGTTTTTCTAAAACGCAATTACCAGAAAACGCATAAAATGTCTTAGTTCTAAAACGCAATGGCATAAAAACACCAAAGAAAATGTTCTCTCTAAAACGCATTGAACCAGGACAATAGCTGTCTGTGAATTGTCTGAACCAGCCAGGGGCTCTGCCCCTTGGACCCCGTCAGGGGCTGCCGCCCCTTGGACCCTGCTACCAGGGGCTGCCGCCCCCGGAACCCCGCCAAGATCGTAAAACGCAATGACTAAATCAAAAACCCACATCGTAAAAATGAAATTAAAGAATTTCTTACATGGATCGAAGCAGATTTCTTCAACGATTGACGAAATTTGAATGATAGAAACACTTATGAACGATCGAATCGAACGGATCGAGTGATTATCTTCAAAATCACGGGAAAAGACAAGATTTTGAATGAAATTAAACTGGGTTTTCTTAAAAAAAACTGAAGAACACGTTGATCGGTGTTTGAATCATTGATTGGTGATGAAAATCGCACTATAATGTAGAGATTATTAAGATAGAAAGTGAAGAAATGGTTGAAGATGGTGAGTTTTGAAAATGGTGGGTTTTGAAGTTAATGGGGAGAAAAAAGAAGAAGAAATGATATGATTGACTAAAATATCCTTCCTCTTTATTTTAAATTTTGCCACATGTCATAATCCTATTGCTTCCTAACCTTCCTAGCCAAAATAAACTTCCTATTTGATCCTTTCCCTCAATATATAATATATATAATAGGAAAAAATGGAGTTGTAGATAAGAAATCTGTTACTAGATAATGGAGTTGTAGATAAGAAATCAGTTACTAGGATACATCAGAGTTTCTGAAATGATTCTTATATACTCGATCGATACAAGTATACAAATGTTTATGGTTAAACAACGTTAATTGCAAAACACACACAAGTCTTAGATAATACACTAATATTCGTAGTAGAAATCTTATCGCCAAAAGAGAACACACTATACATATGATAAAATGTTCACAGGAGCAGGGTTGTAAACGAACCGAACGAACACGAACAAGGCCATGTTCGTGTTCGTTCGTTAAGAAAATTAACATGTTCGTGAACTATTCACGAACGCATACCGAACATAAGTTTATGTTCGTGTTCGTTCGTTAAGGAAATTCAGTTGTTCACGAACAGTTCGTGAACACTGGTCTCGAACACTAACGAACGCATGCAAATAACAACGAATGTAAACGAACATTTAACTTGAAAATAAAAAATAAAAAAACATTGTTATCCTTAAAAATTGGATATAAGTAGTTAAATACAACCATCAAATGTAAATCAAAACACAAGAAGTCTACTACACCACTAAATGATAAATCAAGGTTAACTAACCTAGACATAATTATCCCACAAAATGTCTTCGAGTGTCTAAATTTTAGCTAACATAGAAAAAGACAAGGTTTCATGTTTTCAATATGTTTAGATAAAAGATTTATTATTTATTATTTTTAATATAATCAAACGAACACGAACGAACGAACATGAACAAACGTAAACGAACATATTACCGAATGTTCACGAACGCAGTCGAACGAACGAAACCTGTGTTCGTGTTCGTTCGCTAAGCTAACCGAACGAAATTTTTTGTTCGTGTTCGTTCGTTAAGCTAATCGAACGAACATAAACGAACTTCCCGCAGAACGGTTCACGAACGGTTCGCTGAACGTTCGGTTCGTTTACAGCCCTACACAGGAGTCTGAATTAAAGCTTAATAATTCATCCCATTTTTCAACAAGTCTTTTAAGTAGGATAATTGTATCCCATTAAATTACACCATGTTTTTAAGCTGTTTTTTTTTTTTCAATTCAAACGATTACAAACTTTGTATTCACTTTGCTGCATCTATATTTATTTTAGCTACAACTTTATCTTTAACAAGTGATCGTCGTGTCATGGTAGCTGAAGAAACACAAGTCTAATCTGAGAAGATTAAACTAATGTTCATCTGGGTGGAGACTAATCTGATCTTCACAAGCTCTGATCCTTGAATGATTTGCAAAACTGACAACAGTTTGAGACTCATTACGAGAATGATAGGTGGGGGATTCTTCTTGTAACCACCATTCAGCATGAGAATAAGTATTGCTCTTTAAAGAGAACTAGTAGCGTGCCCGCGCGATACGGCGGGGGCGACACTTTGCATTGCGGCACTCATTTCTGTTAGTTTTCTTATTCGTATAATATTTATGATAACATTATTGTGGTGAATATATGTCATAAGTGTTACAATATGTAAAGTTTTGTTTTTTTATAAAAATTAATAATTCAAAGACAAAAAATATTGTTTTTTATAAAAAATAATAATCAAAAGACAAATAATAAAAGATAAGTTGTTATAATTGTAAAGTATGTTTATTTTTTTTGGTTAAATTATAAAGTATAATTTTATTCTTTAAAATTCATAACTTTTTTTAAATATCCACATAGTACTCATCCAATAAACTTTAAGTTTAAAATTTTCGTTTTTATAAAAATAAAAAATAGTATTTGACTCGTAAGAACGTTTTAGAGCTTTAACTTAAATTGTTAAATTTCGGTTTTTTACAGATATAAAAAATTTATATTTTTATAAAATTTCAAGAACTGTTTTTATAAAAAAAAGGATGTTAAGAGTTTATATCTTTATTAACTTTATATCATAATAAGTTCAGATTTTTAGTTCATAACTAATCTTATCTAAGCCTACCTTTAACTTATAATCCCTAAAAATATGCAACATAATCTACTATGTATCTACTTAAGTTGGTGAAGAATTCTTTTGAAACTGACTAATATTATCTATAACAATATAGTTGAACTTATAATTTCTAAAAAATTGGCACTCGAGATATTTTTAATTGGGTTTTCTGGTTTGTGCTTGAGTCATCACTATCTTCTAATTCCTCTTCTTTGTCATTGTCCTCAGAATCGTCTAAATTAATAACCTCGCTCCATTTCCATTCAGAGAGTCTCTTGAGTCTCTTCCTTTAAGTCTCAAACTTCCAATCCTTAAAAAAGACAAAAATTGAATACAAAAGTTAAAAAAAGATTATATAAATCTTAAAATTACCTCTTCACTAAATTCACGTTGAAGATTAGACTTGTATGGACTAAACATTGCACCATAAGAAATAATATCAACACTTTTATCACCATCATCCTGCAATAAAACACGCATATAATAGCATAACCCAATATGTTAATATGAAAGATATACGCAAAAATAATACTTAAAAACCAGCAAAATCAATACCTTAGAAGCTTGTTCGACAAATGGGTTGTTTAAATTGGCATGTTCATCATGCAATTGAATCTGAAAAATCAAATAAGTTAACATTGTCATAAAAGTAAATAAAAGAAAACAATTATTCATTGCTGCGATATAACAGAACTGACCTTAGAATTTTCAATCTCGAATTCTTGGTTTTTCGTAACAATTGAATTCAGAACTGAATCCATTTTTTTATTTTGTTTAGCAATAGATATATGGGTATCCTGCTATGTATTTATAGTAGTAACCATAGAAGTGCATTAGGATTTAATTTTAGATTTGCCACCCATTTATTTAGGAAGTTTGTTGTGGTTAGTTTTAAGTTTTTATAAGGTATGTCTATGTATAGATATTAGGCAGTTTTAATAAAATAAAATGTGATACACAATATCTTCATTTTATATTACGGTACTTTTAATTCTTTTTGTTTTTGTTTGCATAGATGGAGTCCATCTTTGTAGATTATGTGCATTAGATCACAAGTATTAATTACTTGTACATTAAAGCATTATCGACTTGTACCTTTTAATCCGTGCGTCGATATTGAACAAGACAACTACCGAAACGTCGACAAAAATGTGTAGGTCGTCATGCTATCTTTGGATTTTTTTTTAAACAGTATAGGTTATAAGATATGTCGAGAATACGGAAAAAATTATAAGTTTGTTGTGGATGGGTGAATTGTAACTAATTATCTATAATTTTGTTAAAACCTTAGGGATTTAATTGTAATAAGTTTAGGGGCTAAAAACTAAATAGTGTTTAAAAGACCAAACTACCCTTATTTTAGGGGTTTTTCTATAAATAAAGGGGAGGAAAGTTCTTATTTTTTGGGTATCTTAAAATACCCTTCACTCATGTATTATAATATAGTATAGATAAGTATAAGTAAGAATGATAAATAAAGAGGGGAAAAGTTCTTATTTTTTGGGTATCTTAAAATACCCCTCACTCATGTATTATAATATAGTATAGATAAGTATAAGTAAGAATGAAAGCATATAATGATTTCACCTTGATATAGTGTAGTACTTATAGTGGAAGGATGGGGAAGGATTAGACGAGCCGTTAGGATTATCCATTTGCTACCCTCTGCTCTGACAGTTAGTGTTCTCAGAGGTGGAAACACGTCTGCGGGCTCTGACCGGCCTTTTGGATGTCCTTGTTGTCTCGTTTGTGTCTACCGTTAGCTGAGGTTTAGGAGGATATGAATCTTCAATGTGTGATTGGCTAAACCTCGTTGTCACATGTCCCTCGTTGTCACATGTACCTCGCGTCCTTTTTGTGATAGCCACTAGTGGAGATCACCTGATATAGCGATATGTGGACTGTGATTGGTTACATGTTGCTTTCATCTTATATTGTGTCCTCCTTGTTGGCATATCACCACACGCCAGGTGGCGCCCGCTTGTAACTTGTCAAGGCAATTGTTTTTTGGTTTAGATATGAGTTTCGCCGGAGCCCGGAGGAGGTCCAGTACCATATCTTTTCAGTAGCTTAGGTGGGCAAATGGAAAAGAGAGGAGATTTGGGACGAACGCCCACACACGAGAAATGTGAAAGGAGATTTAGGTTATGTAAAAACAGTATCAAAAGTTGTAAGTTTTTTCAAGCCATAAAATTGTTACAAATTCATAAATGTTTTATAAGCACATGGTATCCTTAAACCATTATATATAATAGAGCATAATGTTATATTATTAAGAGATTCATAAACGTAGATCCTTTTACATGTCATCATAACTTTTTACAACTCTTTTCAGATTTATGTTGCAGGCTATTTATATATATGATTTTGGATTCCGACTACAGTAATAACACTACTAAACCATATTTTAAAGAAATGAAAATGATCTATTTGATGTTAATGTCACTAAGTTTGGTTATTTTACGAAAAAAAGAAAAAAAAAACCAAGGGGGTTGCAAAACCAAATTTAAAACCACATAATCACTTGCACATAGTGTTTTAAAGAAATAATGCAAGAAAAAAAGATTAATGATTATATCGTTACAACTTCATATATCACATGCGTATTATATGTACAAATATGTACATATATAAGAGCATCCACAATAAGACCCATTAAAAACATGTCCAGTCAGCTGCCACGTCAGAAAAACACTCACCCTTCAAAAACATAAAAAACACACCCAATAAGAAAACACAAAAACACATAAAACATTGCCACATCATCACCACTTTTTTAATTTTTAACCACACATTTACACCACTTATTCTCTCTCTATATTATATATATTAAAGAGTAAATTACAAGTTTTGTCCTTTATGTTTGTCCCAAATTTCAGGCGTTGTCCTTTACCTTTAAAATTGATGAGTTTTGTCCTTAATGTTTCCAAATCTTGCACGTTTTATCCTTTAGGCCAAACCCAGTTAATTTTTTTTGTTAAATCTGATTACCCAAGGGTATTTTTGTCTTTTTACCTATATATTTAATATTATTATTATTAAAAAAATACTATTATTATTATTATTACTATTATTTATTTATATATATATATATCATCATCTGATTCTCCTCTCTCTCTCTCTCTACAACTGCTTCTCTCTTTAGCTCTCTGTTTCTCTCTCGATCTCTACCACCATCAACCACTGCCTCAGCCACTATCCACCACTGCAACCACCACCACCCCTACAACCACCATCCACCACCCCACTCGCTCTCTGCTTCAAAAGTTTTGAATCGAAATGGAGATTTGAAAATGAAGATGAAGATGAAACTGATGGTGATAAATCAAAAACAATCACAGGCTTCTGGTTGATTGCAGCGATTCTTTGTGACGGAGAGGGGTTTTTGGGTGATTGATTTGGTTTAGGGCTAGGGTTTTGAATCGCACCACCGCCGCCGTTCAAACCCGAGAGAGAGAGAGGGGGAGAGAGAAAGAGTTCTGAGACAGAAAGATGGGATTGGATGAGATATCTCCGGCGACGGAAGATTTGAGACGGGATTGGATGGGATCGGAAAAGTTATTCATTTATTGAGCTTTCATAATAATGTGGAGACAGGGGATGAAGGTGCTTGGAGGATATTATTTTTTCCGGATTTGGTTGTGGTGGCGGTGGAAGGAGATTGTGGGTGGTGGAAGAAGATAAGGAAAGATTTGATAGTGGTATTTGCTTATTTAGGTGATTTGGGGTGAGGATGCATCATTCTTGAATAAATATTGTGTTTTGTTTCAAGATTTTGAATCTCAGATGTCGATTTGGTATAGAGAAAGATGGAGTAAAGATAAATTGATACGTTTAGGGTTTTGTAGCTTCAGATCTGGACACTTCTCCGGCCACCGGCGACACCTCCAGCAGAGCCAAAGATCTCACCCTTCAAGTAGTATATTCATGCTATAGATTGATACGTTTAGGGTTTTGTAGCTTCAGATCTGGTGTTGTTTTTGAGTTATTTGAATATTGTTTGAATTTGGATTTTTAGGTTATCGTTATCAATGGGAAATTTCCAGGCCCTGCGATTAATTCGACTACTAACAACAATGTTGTTGTGAATGTGAGGAATAAATTAGATGAAGAGGTTCTCATTACTTTGGGATGTGGCGGTGGGAGATGAGATGTGGCGGCGGTGGGTGTTGGTGGTGGGAGGTGGAGGTGGAGGTGGTGGAAGGCGGTGGTAGTGGGTGAAAAGAGAGAAAGGAGAGAGAGTCAGAGAGGAGATTTCTGTTTTTTTTTTAATATTTATATTTTATTTTCTATTTCATACACAATTAGTCCTTTGAAATTCAAGTTATTTACTTAGTAGTCCCCAGGGAGGTAAAATGACAATAGTACCCTCATGTGCCTTGCACATGGCTAGATTTAACAAAAAAAATTAACTAGGTTTGGCCTAAAGGACAAAACGTGCAAGATTTGGAAACATTAAGAACAAAACTCATCAATTTTAAAGGTAAAGGACAGCACCTGAAATTTGGGACAAACATAAAGGACAAAACTTGTAATTTACTCTATATTAAAAGTACATGAGTCCCATCATTTACTCATTTTTTCTAGTTTTTGGAGAAAAACACCACCCAAAAAATGGGTATAAAAAACATGTCCCACAATAAGAAAAACATGAACATATGCCACATAGACATATAAAAACATGAAAAAATAGCTTATTGGAGATGCTCTAAGAAACTGTACCATACAATTTTGCTTAACGTACGCTGTGAAGATATAACATGCAGATATTGGATTTACAACATGCGGATTTGTATTAGGAGAGGTAAATCCGCATGTGTATATAAGAAAAAGAAAGTCCGCATGTTGAAAACAAAAAATCGCATGTGGGAAAGTATAAAGAATCGTATGTTAAGAGAAAAAAAGCCATATGTTGATAAAAAATAATTCCGCATGTTAAGGAAAAAAACCCGCATGTTGAAACTGCTCAACGTACGTATCGTACGTCAAGCAAAATTGTACGTTACCAACCCTTAAAAATGTATGTATTTAACCCTTTAGCTTCTTACATACCCATATGATCACCAAAACAAAGATCATGGATAATTTTCCCATACAATTCCTTAAAAATAATTTGATTTGTAAACCCTAAAAAAACTAAAAATTTATACTTTTAACCATTTAGCTTCTTACATACCTATTGATCACCAAAACTAAGATCAAGGATAATTTCCCATTTCCCCCCATACAATTCCTTCAAAATTAATTGATTTGTCAACCTTAAAAAACTAAAAGCTCATACTTTTTACCCTTTAGGTACCCATTAGATAACCAAAGCTAAGATAAGGGATACTTTCCCTTTTTAAGATAGATTAAAAACTTTACATAAACTTAACAGGGTAACAATCTTGAAAGGAACCAAACCCCACCCCCTACAGTCCCATATGTTAACATAAACAGGAACATGCTGCTTACTAACTCTACTACTATATTATGGGGAGTTGTAACGTCCCTTTGAACCCTGCTCCCTTTTTACCCGACTCACACCACGCCTGATGGAAGGCGTAAAACGAGTTGCCCGCCCATAACACTGCAACCACAAGAAATCAAATCATAACCGATACTACCATTTAGGGGTGCTCATGGTTCGGTTTTGAAAAAAAAAACGATAAAGCAAACCGGCTATGTTGGGCCGGTCGGTCGGACTGATAGTTCGGTTTTTGGCGGTTCCCTGTTTTTTAACTTAATATATTTGAGATGATAAAGATTTTTCATGAATATATTACATATACATAAACTACGTATTACAAAAAAAATAAAAAAATAAATAAATAGACTAAAAAGGTTATGGCTGGTTGAAAGTTCCAAACCATGGACCAACCGTTAAAACCGCCAAAACCGAACGGTAATAATTCTCAAACCCGCGAATATGTAAAAAAAAAATAAACTAGAAAGAAATTCCAAGAAAATATATTTTTGAAACGAGAACGAACCTTTGAACATAGTAATAACAAAAGTCCGCGAGTATAAATGTTTGGACGATTTCAGAAAGAAGGACCATCGAAGGCCATAACCCGTAACCTAAAGCTGTCAATAAACCACCCCGGGTATCCAACACCTGTATACATTTTATAAAAAAAATAATCAGAAATGATCAAAGACTCGTTAAACGAACAAATGGGTCAAATAAAAAACTAGAAAATATTGTCTACCTGGAGAATCCAATGAGCACAACTTAGAAACCTTGCAACCCCTAAAGCAAAAACGTAATGTGCTGTGAACGGTTCAACAATCTAAAAAAAAAGATATAACTCAAGTTAGTAACCGAAATATACAAACCCATAACATATTAGAACCACATTACTAAAAATATTTTAGACACCAACCTTGGTATTTTGCATGACACGAAGTTGTGGCAGTACCGAAACAGCTTCCAAATAAACACAAAAGGCCCATAGAATCCGGTTTATAATATGATGTTGTGTTGTCGGATGAATCACTAGAGACAGTACGGCACAAGGAATCACCTACATTAAGATGATTAGAGGCTATGAAATATGATTAAGGGTATTATCATTTGATAATGAAGAACTTACCACGTAATAATTGGTGACGTTATCTTTCTCGAGCATATAACTGGAGTTTAGGTTAAAACGCATCATATAGACAACCCATACGGTGGCAGCTAAGGTAGCCAAATCTAGTAAGGTGTGTACATCATATTCCATTACAAAACTGCAGTAGAGTCTAGAACCTAAGAAAATGGCTGTAAGTTCTTGCGATTTCAGTGAAAGACCTGCAATAACCATACAAAATATTAATATTAAACTAGTTACCAGAACCAAATTATGTCTATATGCATAGACATAGTTCACGCTTAATAGCATCTCAGAGTACTCGTGTTACCTTCTCATCATTCATTATGTTCTATGGTCAATTTTATTTGGTTCATACAAATAGATAACCAAAAAAAAAGATAATTTGAGCTGCATTTTTTTATGTTTTTTTACCGTGAGAATCCGTCAAGGAAAACTCACGGACCCACCAATACCCTGCTAACCAGTGGGACCAGGTAAAACACAACTTAAGTTTGTTTTTTGATAGTGAAGTTGGATTTGAACATGCTAAAAGGGAATCATGCGCGGCTTAACGCTGCGCCATCCCTGCAGGTTCATTTTTTATGTTGAATATATGGCATTTTCCACATGGTAATAAATGTATAGAAAATTAGCAAAAGTACTCATTTCAAACCGAAAGAACTACCCTATCCTCATCAAATTCTTCTAAATAAGTCTAGCTTTTAATTCCACGAAATCAATTCCGGTCAATTTCAATACCACAATTATTGTAAATTCAAGTTCTTTATTATTAAAAAATAATAATAAAATCATCAAAACCTTAAAACAAAGCATAGAAATTTGAAATCATAGGTAATGAAACATTTAACCAAATTCCAATGAATCATCTTTTCCAATTCAAAGCCCTAAATCCATACAATAAACCCAATTCAACATAACAAAATCAGAGAAATGAAGATATTATTATGATCTAAGAAGAAAAGAAAAAGGAATAGTGACCGGCGCAAGTTTTCTCGGTGGCGAGCTTGTAAATAAGAACAGAGATTCCGAGAGCGTGAACGGCCTCAGCGGCAATGAAGAGGTTGTCGTGATCGTAAACGACCATGCGGATGAAGATGAGGGCGGCGATTGCGATGGCGAATGCAAGGAACACCTTCACCTTCGGTGGTTGCCTCCGTACCCATGTCCGCACCACCTGGATCGGCTTCTTCGTGTTCCCCTTCATCCTCTCTCTCTCTCTCTCTCTCTCTCTCTCTCTCAGGCAGGGGTTCCTTATTATTATGTTTGGAAAATAAATGTTTTTTTTTTAATTCAAATCACGGTTGGAAACAAATTGAAAATATATATTTATTTATTGAATATTAATAAAACTAACAAACATATTAGGTTGATAAATAAATTGTGGATGAAAGTGAACTAATAGTTACAGCTAATAGATATATTTTTTAAAAATATTAAATAAAAGAATAAAATTGAATTCATTACAGGTTAAAGAGATGTAGCATTAACTATTTTATTTCTCATAAATTAGGCAAAAATATTTTTCATGTGATGATGTGTATTTTGCCCTTCACCAACTTACACGGCAACTTAGACTTCTCAATACTTGGACATGTGTATCTTTGACGTGTAACAGAAAGGTTCAAAAAGTTATATTATAAATAATAAAATTAAATTAAATAAATATACTTTCTAAGACTAAAGGGAGTGGGGCATCTTTTTTTTTTTTTTTGAAAGGAAAACTTCATTAAAAACGCTCACCCATACACCCGAAAACCGGGGGGGGGGGGGGGGGGGGGAGACAACACAACAAAAGACTACATATGAACAAATTTACACCAATCCGACCAAGAAACGGACCTATTCTTCGACCTATGATTGAACCACAAAAATCCTGACGATCTAACTTCACTGAACACATCGTCCACCTTGACCTCTACACCCGAGAACACGTGGCGCATCCTTTTGAGAGGGCGTCTTGCAACACGTGGCGCCACGTCAGATTAGAGAACTTTGAGCAAAAAAGGGGGAGTGGTGTGCGGGGCGGCCTTAGGCGTCTTGGAGGGGGGAATTCTTGAAATTTTGTGCAAAAAATTGATTTGTGTGAGAGGAGCGGGCGACGAGAAGAGGACGCCAAGGAGGGGGACGCCCTTAGGGACGCCGATGGGGGGCGGTGTGTGCGGCGGCTTGGGGCGGCTTGGGTAGGGGAGACGCCCCACTCCCTTCAGTCTAATATGTTTCTTTTTTCTGGTTCACTTTTTTATCTATATTATTATACTGGGTTATAATCACATGTACTATACGGGTTATAATCACGTGTATTATACGGGCTGACAAATATAATATTATATAATTAGTAATAAAAGGTTATGTATAAAAGAAATACACATTGCATGATTTAATAAACCCGTGCATTATACTAAAAGAATAAAACATAGTTTAATTTTTAACATATTTAGTCGTCAACATATTTATTTAAAAAAATGAACATTGATGTGATAATTATAAAGTTTGTTAAGTTAATCTTTAAAACATTGTTTTTAGCCGAGGATTAACTTTGTTTTTATAATAAGTTGTATTTAACATATTGTATTTTTACTATTCTTACCGTTCAACCATATTAAATATTTGATTTTTTAGAAATCGCATAATTTTAAACTTGGTGAAGCTTTTATGTAAAAAAGATATAGGTTTATTTAAAAAATTAGTAATTAGTTTCATATTAAATTCATTTGGTTAATGATATAATAACTACCTTTAATTAAAAAAATATTTATAATTAAATAGGAGAGAAATACAGTAAAACCAAAAAATATATAACTCTAATGGATGACACATATCCTCATGATTTTTCTTTTATTATATAGAAGATATAGATATAGATACAGATACAGATATGAATATGGATAGTAATCATGGTGAGAAGTATACATATAACATATAGACTCATTCATAGAGACGATACAACGAATTTATTTAGTTAATTTGTAAATATTTTATGTGAAGTTAATAGCTTTTTTTAAATATATCTTTGAACACCTATAGAAAAAGTGATGAATCCTATATATTATTTGGGAATTATCTTCTAAATTTGCTGTGTATTCTATTTTTTTTATCGTTATTCGGGTATCTTCTTTATTATGAAGTTAGTTTTAGTTTTATAAAATTTTAACTTCTCCATCCAAATTTCAATTTACCCTAAAAATTGAGCTGCAAATTTTTTTATTCTCTATCGTATATGAGACTTGAACCCAATATCTCCCCCTCTGAAACCAAGGTGTTTTAAAAATGTTTTGTATTTGACAATAGACCACCATCCCATTAGTCAATTTACCATATAATATAGTGCATAATGTAACAGTTTAGAACTAATATTACTCCATATATAAATAAGCAAGTTTTTTTGTGCATAACCACTTGTACCTTGTGCTTTGAGAGTATTTCAAAAAAAACTTGTTTTTTTACTTTTAACCCAAAGGTTTTTAGCTTTTGTAATTTTAACCCTACATAATTTGTTTTTTTAACTTTAACCCAAAACTAAACTTGATTTTTTTACTTTTAACCCAAAGGTTTTTAGCTTTTGCGATTTTAACCTTACATAATTTGTTTTTTTAACTTTAACCCAAAACTTTTCATTATTTACAATTTAAATTCACAAATTTTGTCACTTATACTTTTTATCTTTGGCAAATTTTCGTTTTACGTATAGTTCTAAATTTTTTGACTTAATACAACGCAACGTACGAGTGTGGTTCAACTTTTTTATGTTTTGTTTCAAATTTGGCAAGTTAACACGGCGCAACGTGCATGTGTGGTTCAACGTTTTTACCTCTATTTTTTCATGTTTTACAGGTTCGTCGCAACACGCAGATCCTAGGTCGAGTCAGTGTTGGTGGTCGATGACCGTTGTGTGACATTAGTACTATTTGACACCGTTTTACGCCCCGCCGCAACACGGGGTGTGCTTTGGGGGTTTTCTAAAGAAAAAAATGGTTAAGCATATGGTTGTCGTGACCTTGGCTTTGGTGGTTTTCCAAAAAAAATTGATTTTTTACTTTTCACCAAAAAGTATTTCATAAATTACTTTTATCCCAAAACTATTTGTTTTTTTACTTTTAACCCAAAACTTTTTATCTTTTGCAATCTATTCTCGCAACTTTTTTTACTTTCAACTTTGGTTCTTTATAGTTTTCATTTTCCGCAAAGTTTTCGTTTTATGCTTGGTTCTAAATTTTGTGACTTAACACATCATAACGTGCATCTTTGGTTTAACATTTTTACGTTTCGTTCTAAATTTTGCGAGTTAACACGACGCAACGTGTGTGTGTGAGTGAGTGAACGTTTTTACATCGTCTATTTTTTTCCCGTTTGACGGGTTTAACATAACGTGTGGGTCCTAAATCGACTTAGTTATAACTAAAGAATCCCCGCCGCATTGCGGCGGGTCTCAATTCTAGTTGTATTAAATTTCTCAAATTGTTTTCAGTGTTATATTTTTGCTTCCATTCCATTCTGTGCCATAAACAACCATAAGTTTTTTGAAGTACAAAACCACAAAATGTGAATCATCAAAAAAATTCTTAAGCCAAATGTTTAGCTTGTATAACACAAGAATCACTATTAACTGTCACGTATATTGATCTCTGAACAAATTACAGCACGTGGACACTTCGGCAGCACTTTGGCTCACCGGAACAAGAACCCCCCACAACTGATCTCGCTTTAAGGCTATTTATAGAGATGGGGTTTCGCTTGAGAGTGGCACTTGCCATTTCAAGCGAAATAGCTTATGTTGATTTCGCTTGAAATGGTGTTTGCCGCTTTCAAGCGGAATCACATGTTCAAGCGAAATCAGCTTAAAACATCATTCTAAACCCTAAATTTCTCATACTTCTAGCCCTGATCTATCAGTTCTAATCTAAGACTCGAACGAAGATGAAGTCGACAGACAACTGCACCAACAGACTCCCCCTTGAATGTTGACGAAATCTTCAGTGAGAGTCTTCAACATGACAACTCTTCAATCTTGATCAGTCTTCTTCAGGAATTTCTCCTGGAAACATGTACCCGGATCTTTTCTCTAGCTCTAACCTCGTCAGACTCCCCCTTTCATCAAGCTGTGATTATGTCTTTGTTTAGCTTGTATAACACAAGAATCACTATTAACTGTCACGTATATTGATCTCTGAACAAATTACAGCACGTGGACACTTCGGCATCACTTTGGCTCACCGGAACAAGAACCCCCCACAACTGATCTCGCTTCAAGGCTATTTATAGAGATGGGGTTTCGCTTGAGAGTGGCACTTGCCATTTCAAGCGAAATAGCTTATGTTGATTTCGCTTGAAATGGTGTTTGCCACTTTCAAGCGGAATCACATGTTCAAGCGAAATCAGCTTAAAACATCATTCTAAACCCTAAATTTCTCATACTTCTAGCCCTGATCTATCAGTTCTAATCTAAGACTCGAACGAAGATGAAGTCGACAGACAACTGCACCAACACCAAAATCGATCTATTAATTGAGACTATTAAAATCGATCTGTCTAGACCATCTTACAGAGTAAATAAAATTATTATTTAGGTCAAATATAATTTCCATCTAATTTATAAATACATTAAAACTTAATAACTTTTATAAGCATTAGTTTTCTTTTCTCCTTCAAGCTCGTAAACACAATCCAAAAAACCAGTGGCGGAGCTTCATCAAAAGTTTCGAGGGGGCGTAAAGTGATGGGACCCAATTTTTTTTCCTATCGTTATGTTTCGGGTCGGCTATCGATTCGGGTCAAGTCAAATAATAATAGTTCCAAATAAAACTAAAAAAAATCATTCATTTAAAGGACCCGTTCTTAGACATAAAAATTTGTGATTAAGTTTATTGTATGGTGGGTAACCTAGGGTTAAACAAACAAGAGTTAAAATATATTTACAAAACTACCCATCACTTATATACAAAGTGGTAACAAACTTTACTTTAATTTATATATTGTATAAATATTTAGGAAAAATAATTGGGGGGAGGTGATCCTATATAATTTTTCCTAAATATTTACACAATATACAAATTAAAGTAAAGTTTGTTACCTAGGGGGAGGCGATCCAATATAATTTTTAAAATTTCCGGACGAAAAATTGAAACCTATACACGTCTAACCGAAATATTGGGGTGGGCGGGTGCACCCCCGGGCACCAACAAACCTTCGCCCCTGCAAAAAACACAGAGCCCCTAATATAACAATTATATTTAGTTAAAAAGATAATTATCTATAATCTACATAATAATTATCTTTAGTTAAAAAGATATAATCTATAAACTTATATATAATAATTATCTTTAGTTAGAAAGATATACATCTATAATTAATAACTAGCGGTAAGACTCGTGTGCAAACACGGGTCGTTTCTTAGAAAACCATGCATAACACATATTGATAGAACGTATAGATACATATATAGATATTGTACGAAAATGTGTTATCTATTATAGCTAAAAGACAACTATAAGTAAATATAAAAGATATTTAACAAACTTAATAAAAGATGTTTAAAAGATGTATAACAAACTTAATAAAATTCATCAGTTACATAT
Source organism: Helianthus tuberosus (assembly GCA_030545235.1). Classification (NCBI taxonomy): domain Eukaryota; kingdom Viridiplantae; phylum Streptophyta; class Magnoliopsida; order Asterales; family Asteraceae; genus Helianthus; species Helianthus tuberosus. Next base: position 25,259,546 of record CM060432.1, read on the forward strand.
GATTATTTCCATTCTCTTATACAAAAAAGAGAGTATCTACCCCTTGACAATGTAAATTGTTATAAACATAAGTACATATAAAAGATGTCTAACAAACTTAATAAAATTCGAATACAACTTAACTTTAACAAACATTAACTAAGAACATACGATCACCTGCCTAAACAACACACATCGAACCTCACTCAAGAATTTGTTACGCATCAACATGTCCTTTGCTACATGTTGTGATCTGGTTAAATATGCTACTGCAAACAATGTAACAGCTGTTGATCCAACAATCTCCCTATACAACAGATGATACAAAAACCCTTCTTTATTACTGATTTTTATTTCTTATCAACATCTCCCTGATTTGTCCTTTGAATTGTAGTTCAAAGTCCAGGGAAAACATGTCTTCTTCATCATCCCTCTCAAGTTGAAGGTCCAACAAATCTTGGAGATCGTATGCATTCAGATTATATGCACTATCCATTTTAATCTCTTCAACACTACCATCTGATCTGATCAAAGTCAATACTTGGGTTTTTGAGCATGACTTCCACTTTACTATTTTTGGATCAGTTGGTTTTCTTGGGCAAAGAATTATTGAAGATGAGTTTGGTGATTGTGGTCTGCTAACTAAATTTGCAATTGATTCAGACAAATCAAATGATGAGAGAAGGTTTTTCGGAGTATCGATTTTTAGAGACAGAGCAGCAGTTGTAGGATAGACTGGGTTTTAAAGAACATTTGAATGTTCAACTCTAACTTCTTCAAGCTTTTTGTAGGTCTCAACTATCTTCAGTTTAGACCATCTGGCAATTGATCTAACTGGACCATAACCAGCAGCCACAAGCTCTGCTCTCATTCTTTTAAACTTCAATACCTCATCTGAATCCACTGTTTTGACTTTCTTCCAATTAGGTGGAGTTGGCTTTACCAGAGGATCATTGTTTCATTTTTGTGATTCTATCGATATGAGTTTTTCTCTTACGTGTGGAGATGATTTCTGGTGAAGGAGAATGTTTTGGTAGTGAAGATGAATGTATGGAAAATCTTTGTGACGTTGGAGATGGTTGGATTGTGGTTGGTGTAGTGAAAATGATCATGGCAGATGTTTGACAAACTTCTGCTGAAACAACTGGTGTCTCAGCAGCTGTTTGGTAAACATCTGCTGATACTTTTGTGTTCCCAGCATCTATTGACAAAATGGGTGATGATGGTGTGGAAGGTATTTTCTCCTTCTTTTGTGGTGGTTTTTTTGGAGAAGGTTGGGATTTAGGTTGAGCAGGGGATACAATTCCTGTAGGATTAGCTTTTGAATCTGGTGGCAACTTTCTCAGTGAATCTTTCTCCCCCTTTTGGGCATCATTATCATCATCATCTTCTTTCTCAAAGATTGATGTAGAGGTGGAGCCAGTAAGTTTCAACAAATGTTCCTTAATGTTCATAATGTCTGCTTGTGTGTCTTTATACCTGGCATCAACCAAATTTATGATAAATTCCAAACTGAAATTGCGGTTACTTTCAGCCAAATTCCTCTGAGCTTGAAGGATTGGTTGCATAGAATTCCAAAGCTCATTGGCAATTTCCTGTCTAGTAGGTTAACTTTTAAAAAGCTCTATCATCTGCTTAATCAATTCTTTCATTTCAGCAACATCTGTTTCAATGGTAGACACTCTAACCGTCAAATCCTTATAAGTTAATTCATCACCTACTTTAATAGGATCATCTGAATTCCCACCTGTAGTGGTTGTATTTGTTTTGATAATAAGAGAAGTCTCCATATCATCAGAAACATATGCCCATTTTTCTTGGTTCTGGGGACTTCCCACTGAAGCAGATATTACAGTTGTAACCTCATCAGTGGTTGCCTTCAAGGGAGTCTTAATGATGTAACCACTGTCCAACTGATCACCAATGGGTTCAACAGTTGTAGTGGCTGCTCCACTTGAACTACCACCAAGAGTTTTGTAATACTCAACGGGGATAACCTCCTCAACTGTTTGTAGGATAGCAGATTGAATTGGTTCAGACACAGTCATTTGTTGCGATCTACTCTTAGTAATATGTGCATTAGAGGAACTGTTTTCTTTCTGAAATTCAATTGCTTCAAACAGAGGTAATATTGTTGATGGAACTTGAGTCGAGGGTTGTGGTGTAGAAAGCGTGATTGCCCTGGGAGATGGACTTTTAAACATACTTTCATATGAAAGGTCTACTTCATGTTGTGGTGTCCCTGTGCTTACAACATGATCCTTTTGTGAGGATACATGAGGAGTTTGGATGGGTTGAGATCTTTCCAACAACTGTGAAGAAGTAGCAACAGTGGTTTCAAGTGACATTTGTGTTGTTAGTGCATTAACCTCTGGGATCTCATCTTCCAGAGGAACCTTTTTATTTTGTTTGGTTTTGGTGGGCTTTTTGGATGTGGCAACTTTCTTTTTGCGTTTTCCTGGTGTGTGTTTCACAACACCGGTTGTGGTGTCATGATCACCAGGAGCAGTTCGCTCAACAACAGAAGTTTGAGCAACTGATGCGGACGCATCTAAAACAGGCTCATCCCCCTTTGTTCCGTTGTTGAAACTTTTGACTCTTTATCCATAAGTTTGGTAGAAGTTTTACTTGTAAGACTATTTATTTGAAAAGCTACACCTTGTTCAAAATCTGTTTGTGACACTTGTTTTCGTAGGTAGTAGCTTAGAAGTCTTGGATACAACAGAAAAGCATTACTACGAACACCTTTTTTCAATTTTTTTTCGCATTTTTCACATTATTCAACAAATCAGAAAACAGTGCTTGTGATAAATTGTAATCAGATTTCGTTAAAATAGCATAACCCAAATACTGAATGTTCAAAGGTATCTCATTAAATGCGGTGGTCTTGGCTGAGAGACAAGTTAAAAGAGTATGAAACAAAAATTTCATTGGCGGAGGGAAGTTTGGTTTGTAGATAGTAACTTCCTTTAATTGTGCATCATACCCTCTTTTAATGAACTCTGTATGAAGTTCAAGTTTTTCAAAGTTGGTCTTACCTCCCAAGTCGTCCAATGCAAATGTAGTGGAAATTGTAAAGGTGTTGGTGCACTACATCTGTTGACTTCGTCTTGTATCGAGTCTTACAATAGTTAGAATAGATCAGGGCACGTAAAACGAGAGTTAGAAAGATTTCGCTTGAAGATTATGTTTTGTATTTGAGATTTCGCTTGAAGCCTCAAGCGAAATCATCATATCAGATTTCGCTTCAGGATGTTCCAAGCGAAATCTTCAACTCTATATATAGGGATGTTAGGTCAAGCGAAATCATAGAAGTTTTCAGAGAGTTTTCCATACCGAAGTGCTGCCGGTGTGAGAACTGATTGTAATTGTTGTCTAATCAATACAAATCAGTGTTAAAGTGAAGATTAAGCTGTTTACACGTCAAATACTTGTTTTCCGCACCTGTATTTGATAGAATTCCTCTGAACCGACTCTTTCGGATCTGCAAACCGGTCCTACAATTGGTATCAGAGCTCAGGAGGAGGAGTTCTGCAATATTCAGCCGAAATTCATCAAAATATCTTACTTCTACACCTTCTTTTAACAGTTCAGAAACTTTTCACGGTCTAAATCATCTCAAATTCTCACAGATTGTTTAAAAGTACAAGATAACAAACCCTTGAAAGTTTCACAGCCAAATTCGATCTAAAAGTGATTAAAATTAACCTCCGAATGGATTTCGCTTGAACAGATCAGATTTCAGTACTAGATTTCGCTTCAAACAGCATTCTATTTCGCTTCAGGGCTGTCGCTTCAACGATTTCACTTCAGAAACTATTGCTTGAACGTTTTCGCTTCAAAGTTTTCGCTTCAAGGTGTTCGCTTCATTCAGGATCGCTTCAAAGTTTTCGCTTCAAGGTGTTCGCTTCATTCAGGATCGCTTCAGAGTTCTCTCTTTATACAGCTTCGCTTGAGGATTGTTCAGTTTGTCTAGTTCGCTTGAAGAGTACCGTTTGAGAAGATACTATTTTGCTTAAAAAATTGAAACATGGATAACGATTTCCACAACGCATTTGCAACATCGCCTAGTTCATCTTCCATTGCTCAGAACATGAATTCAGAAAATGAAACGGGGACTACTCAGAAACCCCCAAAGCTAATGTGTATTGAGGAATACTATGGATGGAAAGATCGTTTCGAAAATTGGGTGCAAGCAAATCATTTGAGATCATGGGAATGTATTCTGAAAAAGTATATGTTACCACGTTCTGAAATGGAGACAGTAAAACAGATTTCAGAGTTTGGTAATGAAGAACGGGAAATGTATCGAGCTGAAAAAATGATGATCAGTTTGCTTCAACAAGCTATCAAAGAAGATATCTTTATACTACTTCAACATGACAAAACATCAAAGTCAATCTGGGATGCTTTGAAAGTTAAAGTTGAAGGTAGTGCAAACATGATTAAAAGCAAAAAGGCATTGCTTAAGAAGGAGTTTGATTTGTTCACAAGTTTGCCCGGAGAAGATACAAAGAAACTCATTGAACGTTATTGTCACTTAGTTAGAACAATGTCAATGATGAACATCAACAAAGATGATGAAGAATGGGTGGATAAGCTAGCTGATGCTTTACCTCAGAAAGAGTGGGGAACATATTTGATGATACTGAAAAATACCGGAGTTTATGAAGGGTTGTCAATCTCTCAGTTTATTGAAAAGATTGAAAGTCAGGATTTAGAACAGCAGAAGATTGCAAGGATGAATAATCCAAGTGGTCAACAAGATGTAAGGATGTATTACAAAGGTAGTGTTCAAACTTCAGAAGCTGAGAGAAGTCCGAAAATTCAGACTGCTTATAGTGTTGGAGATTTTACAGAAAAGATTGATCAAAGCTCAAACAAAAGCAGCAGTGGATTCTCAATCTATCCAAGTGTCAATCCAAAGGCTTTTTCAGAAAATTTTCAGTCTCAAAGCACAAAGATGGGAAATGGTTGTGTGATTCAATGCAACATAGCTCTAAATCTTCCAGAAGGTCAAAGTTTTTCTGAAGACATTGCTAAAGACCATATGGCATTACTTGGTTCCGTGCTTATCTCATATGAAGGTTTAGTGGCTGGTCGAATTGGAAATCCTATGCTTACCAAAGAGGATTACGATCAGATAGATGCTGAAGAAATGGAACTGATGGATATCAAATGGTGTCTTGCAAGTGTTCTTAGACGTGCTGAAAAGTTCAAAACAATTACCGGAAGAAATGATTTTCTTGATGCTTGTGTTTCTACTTTAGGTTTTGATAAATCTAAAGTTACTTGTTTCAGGTGCAGGGAAAAAGGTCATTTTAAACGGGAGTGCAAGAATAGAGAAGTTAGTAGTGCTCAGAATCCATTTAGTAAAGATGATTACTATCGGAAAGCCATTTATCAACAAGTTGGTCAGTTACAAGACTCACAAACAGCTCATGGCAGGAAGATTGAAGATTCAAAGAGAGGATGTTTGGTAGATTTCAACTGGAACAACTATATATCTTCTGACAACAAAGCATGCACAGTTGATCAAGATGATGAGAAATTACCTGAAGGTTTCAACTGGGATATGTTTGTTGATGAAAAGGGTGACTTCAAAGCTTTCATTGCAAAGATTGTTAGAGAACCAGACTTATTTGCAACTTGGATGAGATCAATTGGTGAAAAAGTGAAAGATCAATCGAGTACATCTGAAGAAAGTTTAGAAAGTGCTGATGATGAGTCATTAAGTACAAACGATAGTTTGCAAAATGAAGATACTTCAGAAAAAGAAGTTGTTTTTGATCAAACACCATCTGATACTGGTGTTTCAGATGCTGAGTCTGAAAAATCTGTAGAGTTTGATCAAACATCGATGGAGAATAGCAGTGATGATGAGGAAGAGAAACAGATTAATATTGCTAAAAAACATCTTTCTCCTGAAAGTTTTCATTTTTATTTTGCAGATCGCATGGAGAAACTGAAGGAGAAACAAGCTGCTAAAGAACAACAACCAAATGAAGAAGTTAAAGTAGTTGTTGAAGAAAAGGTGACTGAAGCTGAGAAAGTAACTGAGGAAGAAAAAGTAATTGAAGTGGTAAAAACAATCGAGATTGAAAAGATTGTTGAAATTGAAAAGCCTTGCAAGAAGTGTTTGGAAGCTTGCAAAAATTGTGAAGAAAAAGATGTGACTTTGTTTGATAGAGAAAAACTAATAGAAAAGTTACTATCAGACATCAGCTATGTGAAAGAATCGTATAGCGTGTTGAACAGAACAGTGACAGGTCTTCAAACAACGAATTCTGAAAGAGAAAAGGCTTTAACGATGACGAATGCTACATTGATGACAAAGCAAAAGGCAATTAATCATTACATTGAAGAAAATGCTAGTCTAAAGCAAGAGTTGGAGAAAGAAAAGATCGAGAATGAAAGGATCAGAAGGTTATTACTGAGTTATTCTTGTTCTGATTATGTTATTGATCGAGTTTATCCTACTATTGCAGGTTTTGAAGCATTTCAGGATGAGAAGCAAAAGAATGAGACTGGTAAGAAATCGACTGTTAAATACAACAAATGTCCGCCTCCTATCTGGGAAGGGTATTCTCCTAGAAAACCAAATGAGGAGCAAGTCGAAAAAGCAGTCAATATAAAGTTAAAATCCGAGACAACTGATGTTTTACCAGATAACATTGATATCACATTTACCTCGTCTGATACTGATCATGAGTCCGAGTTAATAAAAAAGGTGGTCGATCAGGTGTTGGATACTGAGGAGGTGTCTGAGTCAAAGTCTGAGTCTGGGTGTTCAAGTTCGTCAGTCAAAAGTTCGAGTTCGTCGGTCACAAATTTCAAATCATCGGAAAAACGGTCTTATAGTAAAGAATTTTTGTTATCAAAAGCAAATTTGGATGATGAAACATTTAAAGTTGCTTATACTTTAAATGGTTCTGACAAATTATATTCTGATGAAGAGTTTCCTATGGATAGTGTTAGATTTGACAAGATCAAAAAGGTTTTCAAAATCACAGAAATTAATATTTCTGACACTAAAAATTTAAATCTTAATGAAAAATCTAAAAAATACACTTCAAGAGTTCAACAAAGGTTAAACAAGAAAAAAGGGAAAAAGGATTACAATTTTAGTTCTGGTTTTCAAAAGAAAACAAACCAAAATTGTAATTACAAAAGAAAAGGTTTAGGTTTTATTCAGCAAGAAAGTTACAGAAAGGTAAACAATTCTAAACCAAAAACAAAATTTGTTTCAGGTGGAAGTGTTGAAGATGAACAGAAGAAACCTTTCTGGAAAGAAACAAACCAGGAGTTTCTTGTTGAAAGAAAAAGAACAGGAACTGGAGTTTTTCATTCAAGAGACATTCCAAAAGACACAAGAACTTGTTTTCAATGCCAAGTTGTTGGACACATAGCTCACAATTGTCCAAACAAAATCAACAAAAAACAGGGAGTCTCTACAAAACTTAAAGAAAAAATGGTTGAAAAGAATGATTCACCAACTACAAACTTCAAAACTGTTGAAATTTCAAAGAATGAAGTTGGTGAAAATTCTAAAAGATTGTACAAAAAAAAGGCAAAAGACAACCAAACATGGGTTGTTAAGAAATCGATTGATAGTTCTGACAATGAATCTGATTCCACAAAATCAGAGGAGTCACAAAATGAGATTAATGATTTGTTGAATGATGCTGATATTAAATCAATGAGTGTGAAAGAAATTCAACAAATGGTTGGTAAAATTGAAATCTCAGATTTTGATATTGAAAAAACATTCAATGGTAATGTTAAGAAAATTTTCAAGAAAATGCTTGAGGGGAAAGTAAAAGGGGTTAAAGATTTTTATGCAAATAAAAAGGCAACATATAATCCTACTGCCCAGGAATTGGAAGCCACCAAGTCAAATAAGACTTGGGTGGAAGTTTGCTTTCCTTAAAGTCATAGGACTTGCCGGAGATCCCAAGTTTATATCGTGGATCAGGAATCGGCATCTTTCTAATGTTTGAAGAATTTGGTTGAAAGATTTTGATAGTGTTTGAATGTTTACAGGTTGAAGGACTACGCCGGAGCTTCCAGGTTGGTAAGTGCGAAGCAGGAATCGGCATTTTGATTGGTAAAATGGTGATGTAGATGTAATATTCCTACAAGTGGTATTTCTACATGTGGTAATTTTTACTTGCGGTATAGTAGGTGCTTACTTGAAAAAGGTTAATCAAGGTCATTAAGTTGAACTTGATTGGACCATACTTTCAATTGGTATTTTGAAAGACAATGTGATGAACCACACCCCGAATTTATAAATGTTCATATCATCAAAACTTATTTTCCGGAAAAATCATTTTGATTAAAACAAACTTAAGTGTTTTGAAATCTAAATGAGAAAATAGTTTTGTGATAGGGGGAGTTCTGATTGTTTATGCCGAGTGAATGGCGATTTGATGCGATTCAATATCAGTTGTCACTTTATTGTACAGTTTATTTTCAAATTTCCTAAAATGTGTTTGCATTTTAGGGGGAGTAAAAATTTTCAGAAAATCCAAAAACATTTGAAAATTTGAAAAATACAAAAACATGATAAAATTCAAAAATGAGTTTTTGTTGCATATAGAGGAAATGATAGTACATCAGTGGACTATCACAACATGCTAAAGAAATGTAAAGAAAAATGTGATAAACAATCTTACTGTGGATTTGTCAGTAGGTTTTTGCACATTTAGTAGATTGTAACGAGATATAAACCTAAATTTCAAACTTGCTTGTTCTGTGGGTTAACACAAACTTGGATATATAGGTAACCCCTGAAATCTTGTTTGAAAGGTCCCTTATTCTGAGATACTAGGTCTTTATACTCAGTGATATCTGGGGTATTATCCCGGGACTTCTGCTGAAAGAAATTTCTGATCTAGTCCCCGGATAATGCTTTCTGCAAATGCTTGAAACATAGCATCGCCCTCAGCAAGCTGATGAAACAATAAAATTGATAGTCGCTGCTGTTGTAATGCAAAAAGATCCTCTAAAGGGGACACACCAAAAGTCGAAGCCGTCATCTCTCTGCGTATCGAAAGATCGACCTGAGCTCTCACGGCCCTCGTACTATAATTTATTCCCCTGACAGATATCATCTGTGGTATACTCACCTGTAAGACTGAATATTGGGATCTGGATACGGGAGTATATTCAAGTAGTGGGACACATGGATAAGTTTAAGTCTCTTAAAACATTAACATCGTATCTCGGATCAATTGAACTTTGTGTGAGAATTTAAGTGGACGAACATACTGACAATCTAGGTAAATTGTTTAGAACTTAAAATGAAATGAAGCTTAACGGTGTTGGTGATTGGTCTCAGAAACTGATATGATCCTCTTGCACAAACTCACAAAAATATTGTTTGTAAATATTTCTTTATTGCATTCTTTTACAATCAAAAATTACAAAAAGATTTTAGTGTGTTTTAGCATAAATTTTAAAAAAAAATTCAAAAAGATTTTCGACAACGGATATTGGAAAGCTGATTGTCAAAATTTCAAGTGCTAAACATGATGACTTGGTTGTGAGTGAGAGTGAATATTAAAATGTAAAAAAGGTTTGTTAAAATCCTACAATTGGTATTTTAAAACCTACTTTTGGTTCATCAGTGGTTGATGATAGGAGAGAGAGTTATCTGATTGTTGGTGCATTTAATTGTTAAATTTAGAAATTTATTTCTGGGTTAAGTTTGTTGCAGGTGAGCCAGGTTAATTCATTCAAAGCTTATGAAAATCAAATTCTGATCATGAATCTAAAAGTTTGCTAGCTGCTGATGCTGATGAACTTAAGGAATCAAGAGATCTGATCAAGAGAATTAGATAAAAGCCAGGCAATGATCTTGTATACAACATTTGAGTCAGACATTGATCCTAAAGCAGATGTTACTGAAGAACAAATGAATACCAGCAAATCGTGAGGGGGAGTCTGTTAGAGCCAGGAGATTCTGGAAAAGTAGATAGAGAGAGAAAAGCCCAGAGACTGATCAAGACTATAGATGTGAAGATACAGCATTGGTGTGACTCGATAGTCGACTCGTCAACATCTGAGGGGGAGTCTGTTGGTGCACTACATCTGTTGACTTCGTCTTGTATCGAGTCTTACAATAGTTAGAATAGATCAGGGCACGTAAAACGAGAGTTAGAAAGATTTCGCTTGAAGATTATGTTTTGTATTTGAGATTTCGCTTGAAGCCTCAAGCGAAATCATCATATCAGATTTCGCTTCAGGATGTTCCAAGCGAAATCTTCAACTCTATATATAGGGATGTTAGGTCAAGCGAAATCATAGAAGTTTTCAGAGAGTTTTCCATACCGAAGTGCTGCCGGTGTGAGAACTGATTGTAATTGTTGTCTAATCAATACAAATCAGTGTTAAAGTGAAGATTAAGCTGTTTACACGTCAAATACTTGTTTTCCGCACCTGTATTTGATAGAATTCCTCTGAACCGACTCTTTCGGATCTGCAAACCGGTCCTACAAAAGGGAGAAATTCGTACCACACTTTACCCGACCTTAGATGTGATGGAAACTAGATTATTATCTTCAGACTCTATTTCAACATTAAACCAAAATTGTTGGAGTGTTTCTGTATGAACCGGAGCATCAGAAGTAAGAATTGATTTGTATTTTGATGACGTTAAAAGGTCAATTATTGAGTGATAGCTGGTATTTTTGCTGGTTTTCTCGAAGATGGGGAGGTAGTTGTGAGGGTTTTTGGTGTTCAGAGACATGATCGGAGAAGAAGGTGATTTGGGGATGAAACAGGGTTTAAGTTGGAGGGTTTTTAATATGTTGGAAACTGTTTGTGAGAATTTTGAATTCGAGACGGCAGTGGTAGAACCTCGATTTAGGGATGAAACAACTTTTATATAGAGAGAAGAAGTGAATGCTGACGTGGCAGTAGTTACAAATATTTGATGGCTAAGATCTGTCCACGTCAGAACCTCTCTTGCGACAACCGATGACAGTTGTTTGGAAACCTCTGTTGGTCGTTGGGAACAGTGTGAGTCAAACAGTCGTTAGATAAACATAAGTTATGAGAACAGATGATAACTTTCAGCAGCTTTTTTATTTTTAGCTAACATTTGTCCACGTCAGAACCTCTGTTGTCATAATGGATGACTGTGACAACTGTCAAAAATTCAGGTATGCGTACAATTAATTAACCATGATTAGTGCTTAATGACTGTGCTGAATTTGCAATTAACTGCTTTCTGATTACTGCCATATACATACATGTGCATCATACATTGTTTAATGTCATACCAATATTGCATGAAAGCTTTATTGCCTCAAATGATGCATTAAGTACAGTTAGCACAGTTATCTGATAAATCAGGAAAATGTTGACAGAACTCAGCACATAGACAGACAGTGCATTGGGACACAGAATGAGCCAGAAACCAAGTATTACACTAGTATAGTGTGTAGGAAAGTAAGGATCACAAAACTGCCCTTCTAGTGATAGTTTAAGTGCCGGAAAGTGCCTAAAACTCACCCAAAGTGCTGAATTCAGCAAAATTCAGCAAAAATCAGCATTTTAACAATCTAATTTTATGCAGAAATATGGTTAAATGGTCCTGAATGCTTTCCTAAGTGTCGAGAATCAATAGTGTCACAAAAAGGTACATAAAGCACACTAGGGATGAGATTTTTTACCGAAATACCGGTACCGTACCGATGCCGTACCGTACCGATCATAAACGGTACCGGTATCGGTAATAGATTTTTCAAAATTCGGTATCGGTAAAAAACGGTATCGGTACCGGTATTTTTCGGTAAATACTGGTATTAATACCGAATTTAATAATGACTTTATGTATTTTGCTATTATCTTAGATCCCACTATGAAGTTATATTTTCTTGAACATTGTTTTACAAAAACCAATATCAAATTTCTTTTGTTTGGTTATTTTTAATCAATTATGATGATTTTTTAGACATGTTGGAATTTGGGTGTTAAAAGTGGAACCCATGGATGTTTACCTTTTGATTTTTTTGACAACTTAATATGTTTAACTTTTGTTTACATTCCTCTATATATTACTCTAGTTCAGTTAATAATGGATGGATGGGTTGCACATGAAATTTTTTTAGGTAAAACAATGGATGACACCAAAGCGGTACCAATGTGGTAAAGTACCGAAATACCGGTACCGATACCGGTACCGTACCAGTACCGAATCTATAAATACGGTACGGTAATCGGTATCCACATTTTCTCAATTTCGGTAACGGTATTTACGGTATCGGTACCGGTATCGTACCGATCTCATCCCTAAAGCACACTAAACTGCAAAGTTTAGCACATTAACGAACCGGTAACCAACCGAACAACCGGACACTACCCGAAACATCAAATTTACACTAGAAGCACTGTTTTAACATTACCAAGCTAGTTATGGTCCCCGAACATCATAACACCCCATACAAATATCTAATAACTAAAACACGTAACTAATACTTAGATTTCAACTAGTGAGTAACTAATCTAGTTTAAACCTATATGCTAGACCCCCCACCTATTCACGGCTCCAACAAGGGTCCCACAAAGAGATTTGTTTTCATTTTTAAATGGATCATGTTGATACTTTTTGTGACATAAAAACCAAGAGTTAGAATGAGAATATGGTTATAAGTATAACATGAAAGTTCTAAGCTCATTTCACACACACTAGAAAAACACACATCTTCTCCTTCCTCCCTTCCTACCTTTGGCCGAAACATCACCACCACACAACCACCATCTTCAATCAAGTTCCATTCATTTTACATACTTACAAAGGTGTTAGAGGTTATATAAAGGAGCTAGGAGCTTTCGGAAGTTCAAGGACCTCTCTTATTTGCTTTTATCCACTTGTTTTCTACACTTGATCATCCCTAGCCTTGTGCTGGTGGTAAGAACCTTAATCTTGCTAGTTTACTTCTATTTTAAGTGGTTAAAAGAAGAACCATAATGTTAAACATGAAGAACACTAAAGATCACAAGAAGTAAACTTGAACATAAGCATGTTTAATGAAGAAACTAAGTTGTTATTGTGTTGTTTTGCTTGTTGATTGTTATTTGTTCATGTATATGATGTAGATCATCATATGATCTTGCTAGATCATGATTAAAAACATAATCTAGCAAGATGAGAGAATAGAAATGTTGTAGGATGATAGATCATCCACACATGAAGCATGAACTTGAATGAACAAGTGGTTTTCTTGAAAATAATGATTAAGGTAAGTTGTTAATCTTATAGATCTAAAAGTTTCATGGGTGATTTCTAAAGAAACCAAGTTAAAAATATAAGTTTTACTAAATCTTGGTTCTTACATAAACAAACCTTATTTTTGGTGGTTAAACAAGTGTAGGAACACTTGTGTAACAAAGAAATTTCATAAAGAAACATTTTTAGAAATGATGACTATAAGTTGTAAACATCTATATTCTTCAAAAATGAAGTTTTTAAAGAATCACTCACACTTTAAAGGATAAGGCTTACTAATGACACTAGTAAGTTGCTACAAATTTTTACAAATATTCAAGTTCATGAAGTAGTAGATTATACTTGTTTTGGCAAAGTTGGTAAGTGTAAGTTGTTTAATGTTGAATGATGATTGATTGTGTTGATTTTTACAAAAGAAAATGATATGCTTGAAATCATGGAAACCTCCATTTTTAGGGGAAACTATGGCAAAATTTTCTAAAAATTTAAACACTTAGAAAAATATTTTTAAACAAGTATTTACAAGTGCATTTTCAACCATAAATTGTTACATAAACTTTACCATAATTTTTGTTACAAAAATTGTAATTATTGGAGGTTGGTTTTTATAAACAAAAGTGACTAAATATGTATTTAGGAAATATATATTTAGATGACACCATGTGTGTGATTATTTGTATATTTTGTGTATTAGTTATATTATTTTAGGATATGAAATAATATAACACATCAAAATACCAAGAATTACAATCCAAAATATTACCAAAATTCCAAAGAATAAATATACCCAATTACACAAAAATATTGGTGAAACCAAACTAAGAGATATAACTCACAAGAATATTTCGGAAATTTATTTGCAAGTATGTTTTTGGTAAATAATATTTTGGACACCAAGGAAACGAAAATATGATTTTTACAATTACTACAAGGATATATCATATTTTGACAAGGGAAAAAATATAATATATTATTTTGGCAAGTATAAATATATATTTTTCTTGAAATTTTTAGAAGATATATTATCTTGAAAGAAATATATTTTCTCAACAAACTTAAAATACAATATTATTGGGATTAAAGATATATTTTCTCAATTAAATATGAAATATATCATTTTTGGAGAAAAATGAGTTTATATATATATTTTCCAAGTTGGACTTGAAAATATAACTTATGAGAAAATACAAATATTTTTGCCAAAGAAAAATTATAAATAATTTTTCTAAATAATATTTATTACAATATATATTTTGGGAAATATACATTGGTGGACCTTTATTAAGGATATTATTTCGGAAAATTTAGACGAAATTAAATATATGGATACTTAATGAATACAATAAAAATATGTATCCTCGTATGTATAAATACACACCGGAATACGACCCCAATACATGGCAAAAATATACAAGTATAAGAATACGAATACAAATACACCCATCCTTGGGAGGGATATACAAGTATAAATACTTGGGAAGTATTAAGTTAATTTATATTGTTTTAACAATTATTCCAAAATTTAATAAATATAATTTAAGTTAAAATATTAATTATTTTAACAAATAATTATATAACTTGGAATAATATCGAAGATACGAAGAAACGTAACTCAAAGACATTAATACTAAGTCAAGGCACGACCCGCTCGTCTAATAGATCATAGCATGTTGTAGGTAGTCGTGTTTTATCCAAAGAAGTTTGAGTTACGGTGATTGAAGACGCAAGACTGTGAGTTCATGACCCCCTTTTCTTTAATTGTTTTTGTTTTATAACTTCGGGGGTGAAATACATGTTACAAACTGTTTACAAACATTTTATGTGGTATGGTTAGCTAAGGAAGGGTACTGCTTGATCATGTGAGTGGTGGGTATCACACTTAAGGCCATTAATCCTCATTGTAGGACTGAGGTACATGAGTGATAGATCTATTTGGGTGTAGCGAGCCCACATCCATGCGGACCAGGGTGGCCCATGTGGTGACTATGTCTTATTCCCGGAGACAAATTTGCTAGGTTTGAGTTTTCCTGCATCACTTCACACATATCAATGGCCTTGCAAACCATTGGTGATCTGTTTTCCTTGTTGCTTTCATACCAGGATTTACTAACATACATTCATACTTTCAATGATTACAAATGTTTATTCGTGCACACAAACACACACATGAACTCGCTCAACTTTTGTTGATGGTTTCAAACTACATGTATTTCAGGGAATTAAGTGGATCTGGCGAGCGTTTGGATGTTTTCAAGTTAGGTTGGGAATAAAAGATGTCATCCGGTGTCTTAGGATATGGACGGTGTGTCTCATCCTGGTCAAGACACACCTTTCCAAGTCTGGTTTTATCTAGTGTCTTTTGTCGAGTCTTTGTGAACTCTCAAACAAGGTGCATGGTTTGTACTCGAATTTGAAGTCTATGTTTCAAGACAATGTTGTTATGTTTTTAAACTATTTTAATGGGTGAACATCTTCGGTTTTGTCATATAGTTATTGTTATGATTGAATGCAATGGTATTAAGCAAGTCACACCATAATCACGCTTCCGCAAAAGTCAGGGTGTGACAATGACAGTCAGCAGTATAGTAAATCAACAGTCATTAGGATAAACAGAAATTATGACAACAGACGGTACCCTTTAGCAGTGGATGTATTTTTAGGCAAGAAGAAGTTTCAAAAACAGTTGTTTTCAATCGGTGTAACTCAACAGTCGTAAGTCTAACATATGCTATTAGCCCAACCACTGTTAGTATCAAATCCTCTGTTAAGCATTTTAAGATTGAATATCATCTGTTGTTCGTTAACATCTGTTGACCCATAGCAGACCTTTGCATCTTCAGACATTTATTCATCAGCAGATGCTCTCTTTTGTCAGACTTTAGCTACAACACACCTTTTATAACAGCAAAATATACCATAAATTCTTCCAAAAAACTGTTATTGATAAACAAAATTATAATATAATAATAATAATAATACTTATAGCAGACCTTATATAATAATACTTATTCATCATTAGCCCAACCACTGTTAGTATCAAATCCTCTGTTAAGCATTTTAAGATTGAATATCATCTGTTGTTCGTTAACATCTGTTGACCCATACCAGACCTTTGCATCTTCAGACATTTATTCATCAGCAGATGCTCTCTTTTGTCAGACTTTAGCTACAACACACCTTTTATAACACCAAAATATACGGTAAATTCTTCCAAAAAACTGTTATTGATAAACAAAATTATATAATAATACTTAGGAATGACTGAAATAATTAAAATGAAGATGCGACAACAAAGATTAATACTATTAAAATTTATTCATTTAGTCAACAGTGGTAAATCAACAGTCGTTAGCATACACAGTTGTTTCATCATCAGCAGATGTTCTCTTTTACCAAACTTTAACTACAACAGACCTTTTACAACTCCAAATATTGACTCTCTGTAATTTGCAGGAGCACAAATTCTTCAAAAAACTACTATCAATGATCAAATTCTGAACATTTGTTTTGTCTTTGCACTCATTTGTTCACCATCAAACCAACCCTTCATACTATTAAACCTCTGTTGACTTACCAAATAGATGTTCAGACACAATTTAACATCAACATAATCTGTTCACCATCAAACCAACCCTTGATACTATTAAACCTCTGTTGACTTACCAAACAGATGTTCAGACACAATTCAACATCAACATAATCTAAATCAAACTCAAACACTAAATAAGTAAAACTAAAACACAACATAGATTCATAAGATTAAAATTTATTCATTTATTCATGACATTAAAAGTCCAATAATTACATAACATACTGAACAACATTAAAGTTCAAATCTAACAATAACAGCAAGAATTAAGAAACTTTAGCTTCAACTCCATCGATTGCTGAACCTCTCGACGTATGTCCTTCAGCATCGCCATGAACTCCATGTCTCTATCACCGCACTCTATATTACTGACAACACAAAGCTCACGAACGGAAGTTGAAGGCATCCGCATAAGATTTCTGGAAACCTGCTCTCTCGTGAACAGGCCAACTTGCAGTCCATCAAAACATCTCTTCAGCTCTTGAAGAGTAGCCCTATCTTCATACACCTGTTCCTTGATTTGCCTGACAAAACACTGCTTTAAATCATCTGATTTTACAGAAGTGAATGACGCCATTTGAATAAACTATATTACTCGACTTTCCTGAAAGTATAATATCTTCGTAGGAAAATGTGATGAAAAACATGTGAAGTGACTATGAGTTTATATACTGAAATATCAAACAGTGAAAACATGTAGATTTAATATAAACATATTAATGTATAAATCAAAACACCAGTCTTTTAATGCAAAAACCTTTTCAAACCCCAACTTTTATGGGAAAACTGTAAAATTAAGTACCAAGAAACCCAAGGGACAAAATTTCAAAGTTCAAAGAACAAAAGCAGATCATCACAATTAAAATTAACCTCTTCATTTACCATGTAGACACGTTTTTAAACTCTATAAAAGACCGATGATTACTTTTGATTCAAAACATCAACAAATTGTCCTACAAATCACTTTCTGTTAAAAATTGTTCCAAATCAGAAAAACCAACAAAAAATCTACATGGCAAACTTCAGCTTCTACCACTGGTTAGACACCAGCGATGTTAAAACACAATTCTCGATGTGGTTACTCGAAGAACAAAGAACAGACGAAGAACTAAACAGGAAAGTCGACATAATCAATGACACTAATTACAACAAAACATGGAACAACATAGCATTGCTCGATGAAGTCCACCACTCTCCTCCATCAGAGTTCTAGAAGAATGCAGAAGAGTTTCTGACACAACTTCTAAAACATGATCAGAAAATCTGCAACATGCTAACTAACCTGAAATTCAAAAGAGAGCATGAAATCACATGGAGAAAGGCCAGAGTCTACGAAATCCTAGCAAGTGTTAACTCTAGCGTGTAATACTTTATAAATATTTCACTAAATTTCTATTTTTCTATGTAGTAGTTCATTTTAATAATATCAACATGCATCTTAACATATTCTAAAATGCCAGTGTCAATAAAAACTCTTAACATCATCAACAGTTAATCAAAATAAGAAACAAACCTAAAATGCAAAGGTCTCATCTCAACTGTTGTAGCACATCTGACTTTTCACGATATTGCACGAATCTATACTTTCTATAAAAGGAGAAAATCTTACTGATGCAAGAAAACCTGACTTTCGATTTAACGAAAATCGAACAATGCAACTCTCCTATCAAAGAAGGTAGCACATGCAACTTTTCACGATGTTGCAACAATGATACTGCAACATCGATATTGAAAGGTTGATGTGTGATGGGAAGCTTCATTGAAACGACGATGTTGGAACAATGATACTGGAACGATAACATGTAAACAGAATCAACATACATTCGAACAAAGAAGTGTAATCGGAGATTAGCGGCTGAATCACGAGAAAGATGCATTTGAGAGAGAGAGATACGCTCGCAGATATGAGCGAGAGAGATTTGAATGTGGAGCCAGATAATTATATCTTATTTATAGGATTAGAATATATGGTTTGAATTTTGAATTTTGAATGTGGAGCCAGAATTTTGAATCTGGACAGATGTTTATTGGGAACAGATATTTGATTATAACATATTGAGGGTAGATGTGTTAGACAAAATTTTAAATGATATTTTATATTAGGCTTTATGATGTAAAAATGACATAAGAAAAGCCTTTTTGGACAGCCTCTCCTACTGACACATAAGCTTTTCTTATGTCATTGAGATTTCTCCTTTTATAGAAAGTATAGATTAAGTATGAGGGAGAGGCGGAAAAACTAAAAAATAAATTACTCCAATAAATGACACGTGTTATACTGCTTTAGTAAAAAAGATCTAATTATTGTATTTTTTTTATTTTATGATAATATTTAATAAATTACATTGTATTTATCTATAAAATTAATTAAATAGTGCATCCTAATATGGTTATTAAATTATTTAAATTAAATTTATTATATTAGTAAGGATAAGGATTAAAAAAATATTTTTAAATAAAATATAAGTCTAAATTATAAAGTTGAAGGAGATAGTGACATCTGACAATAATTGGAATCTTATATTAAAAGTTAAATAAGATTTGATGTTACTTTTCAAAAAAAATAAATAAGATTTGATGTTTATTAAAAGTTAAATTAGAGTGACATGTGGCATTAAGAGGATTTTTTTATTAGTAGGTTTGTTACTATATGATCTTTATCAATAATTAATATTTTAAATCATTTGATTTTAGAAATATATGTGGTTAAACTATATATGTGGTTACTCTTAATGAGGTGTTATATTATCAAATAAAGTAAACTAGGTTTGAACCCCGTGTATTACACGGGCTGCATAAATATAATTTTATATAATAAATAATATAAAAGATATACCTTTAAAAAAACTCGTGTTGAATAAAATATAATGTCATAGGTTAACAAATACAATCGTCAGGATTTATCTTTTAAAAATGAACTTTGGTGTTCTATTTACTTATTATAACATTTTTGTTCTTTTTTTATTTATTATTAGGTAAAAAACACATGTATTACATGGGGTTGAATCTCGTTTTTATGATACATTCAAATTATGAGATACAATGATTTTAGTTAGTTTTATGCACCTTCATGCTTATTTGTTTATTTTATTCATAAAACACTCGTCTCAAATTTGTATTAAAGAGAGTTTACGGTACAAAAAGGTGGAGATCGATCCCCACGTTTTTAAATATTTCATCATTTTTATGAATTATACCGTAAAATCGAGAATTAAGTTCTCTTTGAATGGAGTAGTGAATTGTTATATTCAGAAATGGTTTTCTTTCTAAACATTGATTCAATGTGCGATAAATGATGGGTTTAAACCAATTATAAAAGTACGCCTAACATTTCAGAGGTGAAACTAAGTAGTCAAGATTTGGCATTTGAAAGAATTATGCGATTATAATGGTGGGTTCAAACCATTATAGCGATGCATCTAAAATCACGTATATTTTATAGAAGCGTATGCCCCGAACCTAGAATAATTATTTATTCTATTAAAAAACAATAATACAATTATTTAGTGTATACCAAACGGAAACATTTGATTCCTAATTTACCATAATTTCAATCACCGAACTCCGAAGTATATATATTTACTCATAATACTCGGAATTTAACTTTATAATTATATAAAAAACAAACTTTTATCTTTATTTAAATATTTGTTTAAAATTATTTATAGAAAACAAATATTTATTCTTATCTAATTTTTTTTTTAAATTATTAATATTTAATATAAGAGATAAATAGGAAAATAAGGTGAGAAAGCACCAGAGTGTGACACGTGTCCAAAAAAGATTTTCATTTATTAATATAGAAAGATATAATAATGCATAAATAATTAAATCGGGGATATTGATACTAAAAAAATAATAATAGTTTTGTTATAGATAATAATAAACCTACGATTAAAATACTTTTGATTTTAAAGGAGATTCATACTAAATACAGACATATTAAAAAGGCCAATTGGATTTTAACACCTTTAACTTTGAAGAGTTGGCCGATAACACCCGCAACTAACACTTTGATCTGTGACACCCCAAACTTTTAATTTCGTTTGTCATTTCACCACTCAGTTAAAAAAATCAGTAACTGAGTTAGTTTTCAATCCTAGGTGGCATCCTACGTGTCTTGTTTTTGATGAGGTGTCGTTATGAGGTGGAAAAATATAAAAATGTGTAGATCATCAGTGAAGATTCTGTCTCCCCATATAAACCTCTAAATCAACCAACATTTACACATGAGGATGTGAATTTCACTAGAAGAAAAACCAAATTCAGAGGCCAACCGTGTGTGCATTTCAAAATCAAAGGTGGAAACTATGAAAATGTGCTTTTTGATGACAATTGTGTTGCCACTTCTTCTTCTTCTTCTATCCATAAACGCTCAAAGTCCTGCTGCAGCTCCTACTCCTTCAAACGACGGTAACTTCTTCATCTTTCTAGATCTGTCATTAACCAACCACTTGCACAAATCTGATTGAATTCATTTCGACTTAATAACTTTTGTACGTTCTGATTGAATAGCTAGGGGTTTCTTAGAGTGAAATTGATGATTGATTTTGGGGTTTTTTGTGATTTATAGGAGCAGCGATTGATGGAGCCACGGCAACTTCCGCCGTCACCGCCGTAGACTCCGCCGTGGTGTTCAATGTCTCTTCCGCCATGAGCAACAAGAATCAATTTCACTGAAAAATGATGAAAATGGAAGTTAGGGTTTTTAGGATTTGGTGAGTTGTGAGTGATGGTGCTGAGTGGTGGAGTGGGGGTGCCGGAACCGGCGGTGGAGGAGGAGTTGAGGCTGAGGCGTTGAAGGTCGTCAGAGATATTGTTCGAATCTGGCATCGCCGGTGATGAAGATGAAGAACCGAGGAAGATGATGATGATGATTTGATTTTGTGTATTGATAAGGGGCATTTTCTTAATTCAGGTTTTGATGATGATGATGTTCGAATCTGGGCATCTGATGAAGAACCGAGGAAGATGATGATTATTTGATTTTGTGTGATAATCGCCGGTGATAAAATTCATTTAAAGATGATGTTTGATTTTATATATTGAATTTGGGGATGATTTATTGCCTGTACATATACATATACATACACAGATTTCACACATATTTTTATATATTTCCACCTCATAACGACACCTCATCAAAAACAAGACATGTAGGATGCCACCTAGGATTGAAAACTAACTCAGTTACTGATTTTTTAACTGAGTGGTGAAATGACAAACGAAATTAAAAGTTTGGGGTGTCACAGATCAAAGTGTTAGTTGCGGGTGTTATCGGTCAACTCTTAAAAGTTAAAGGTGTTAAAATCCAATTGGCCTATTAAAAAAAGATAATGACCCTTTATCATATGTCATAGAGGTGAAAATAATCTTGATCTTTAATATGTAAAATCGGTATATATTCAAGAGATAAAGTAATTCTTATATTTTTATTTATATATGATATAGTATAATTTAGTAACTCAAGTATCATGGTATATCAATTTCTTTTGAGTGAGATGATGCATAAAAAATTATTTATTAAGGTGGAGAATGGTCTTTATATTAATTTAGTTATTAATATTATTATTTATTATGGTTGATGTAGTATAATAAATTAGCACATGACATTTTGATAAAATATAAGAGAATGTCATGTGGTATTAAAGGGACTTTTTTATTATTATATTATATTATACTGTATTGTACTATACTGTACTATACTATACTGTATTGTACTATATTATATTTTATATAAAACATACAATGGAAATGAATAGTGTTTGTGTTCGTGGTTTGTTTCTATTCACCTATTTAGGCGGGTATTCCTCCTTAGGACGCGTGTCCTCTAGATTTACACCTTACTCCTCGTAACGGTTTCACTTCATATGAGAGAGAGCTGGAAGAAGGAAAAGGGAGAGAGAAGAGAGAGGTGCGGTGACCCCCGTTGCACCACCACCACAGTCACCAGTCACCACGTTGTGATGTTTCTGTTTAGGGGGTTTTGCCTCAGAAGAGAGAAAGGAAAAAGGGAGAGGGAGAGGTTGACCGGAGGGTCACCGCCGTGGCACCGTCACACCACCACCATGGTCACCGTCTGGTGTCTCTGTTTTATGGGGTGCTGTATTCTCTTATTATAAGAAATACCGTATAAAATAATAATTTTAATTGGATACAATAGATCTTATATAATATCATTTTTGATAAAACAAATTATCAAAAGAATGGTTCGCCATTGTTCACTCTTGGCAACTCGTTTGCCAGACTTTACTAAATGGTACATATTGTTTCAAACATATTACATGAGACAGTTATATAATTGTAGAATTCCTTCTTGGCTTTTGAATTACATCTACATAATGGTATTCAAAAGTAATTACATGTACATAATTCTATTCAAAGGTAGCAACAGAAATTTTGCACGAAATACTTAAACCATAACTCTATAGGGTGAGGTTCTAGAGTGAACACTAGTGTATTTGTGAACTGAGTGAACAAATTATGGCCATTGATTTACACACGTGTATGGCAAGGATTTCTTCATCAAAACGTAAAATACACTAGTGTATTTAATCATCAAATCCTGGCCATTGACTTATACACATGTATGGCCAGGATTAGTTCATCCAGTTCACAAATATATTGTTCACTCTTGAACCAATATCATTCAAGAATAAATATTTGTTTATACAAAACAAAAGGAAATATTGAAAATACTGGCCATTAACTTATACACATGTATGGCCAGGATTAGTTCATTCAGTTCACAAATACATTGTTCACTCTTGAACCAATATCATTCAAGAATAAATATTTGTTTATACAAAACAAAAGGAAATATTGAAAATACAGTTTTTTTTAAATCATCTATATGATCTATTGAAGAAACTTGAATCTTAAAATCTTCTTTGTGAGGTGATTTTCAAGTTTCTTGTCCCTCTTCCATCTCTAATCTACTCAACCCCTGAAACAGTCTTGCATAAAAGGTTAATATCTTAAAGGATGACGTCATAGAGTTCTTTTGCAACTGTTACACCCCGACCCGCAGCAGAATGGTACGGGGCATGATGATTGCCCAAAGCTTATGACACTATTAAAATTTCATAAATAAACATGTCATGATTAAATGTCACACTTTTCAAATAAGTTTCAAATATTCAAATAATACATCAAACTTGTCTTTTTTATTACTAAGGCAAAGTTCCTATGTGATCCTGATCCAGTCCAGTCTTCAATCCTCTACACCTGTATTATGTGTAAAATAGTATTTTTGGGTCAGCTACAAGAGCTGGCGAGTAAACCTTGGTTAAGTAAAATAGGTTTACCATTTTAAAATTTAGAAATAAAAGTAATATGTTTTACCTTTTTAAATCCAAATATGAATTTGAAAATTTAGCATGCAATTAATCATGTGGATGCAATGCACAAGTAATATGAACATAGAATGGTAACAGAGTAATGACTAAGACCTAGGGCTGTTCAAATCGCTCGCCGCTCTGCTCGGTTCGGTTTGTAAACGAGCCAAGCATGAGCAAAGGTCCGCTCGGCTCGGTTCGGCTCGAATTATTATTTTAATTAGTATACACATACATATATAAATATGTATATACACACACATATATATATATACACAAATAGAAATTATACATAATACACACACCTATATATACACAAACTTACACATACATATATACTTTAATATAAATTAAATTTATAGTTTTATATATACAACTCTGTTAGATTTAGGTCAACGATATACAAATTTACAACTATATTTACACGTACTAGCCCAACCACGCCAATAAAAAATTAATATTAAAACTAAAAGTTAAACCCTAAACCGATAAAAGATAGTTTGTTCATCGCCTCAATGTTTCATGTCGTTACCCTAAGTCGATCATCTCCTGCTCTCAACATAATTGTTCATGCCATATGATCATCGCCTCGTCGGCCACAACATTGTTATAAATAAGAAAAATAGTGCCATTAAATGTGCGTGTTTTTAAAGACATAAAAACTTGAGACCCAACATTATCACTACCCCTCTCAGCAAATTTAAATCGGGCGACACGGTTGTCCAAATCGCTCGAACTTCGCTCGACGCTCGCTCGGAATTTTTATTGCTCGAAAAATGCTCGCTTGATTTGAGGCTCGGTTATAAATGAGTCGCTCCGCTCGGTTCGGTTTGTAAACGAGCCAAGCACGAGCAAAGGTCCGCTCGGTTCGGCTCGGCTCGTGAACAGTCCTACTAAGACCAAGACCGACACTAAAACCAAAACCGACTCCTTGCGTCCCACACCCATAAGGGTGTGACTGTGGTGATACCAACGTCCCATTGTTAGGAGGAAAGGTCAGCCCAAGACTAATGGGGCGATACCAACATCTCCAGGTGTCACACCCCAACCAATGGCGGAAACATCGGAGTGGGACTAGTTCGAGACTGTAAGAGACTTCATAACACTATTTGTGACAATATTTAATTCAACCGATTTCATTTCATAATCAAATTGTCAAACATTACAAGGAAATTCAAATAACAACATTGTTCATAACATAAACATAACAAAATTGATACAACATTTTAAACCTAAACGTCTAAGTGAGTATCTAGACATCATTGGTAATCCATTTCATAGCATCATCAATCCTCAACCTGTAACATGTTTAAAATACAATTCAATGCAAAAGCAAAGGCGAGTATAGAAGTTTAAGAATAAGTATAAGTATAAAAGTTTAAAACGAATCCACATGGCAACTTAGTTTATACAAGATCAACAAAACATGGCATGCAATATTTCTAGTCAACCCTCTGTTTACGCAAAATGATATAATTCAACATGACCACTAGTCTACGGTCGGTGCGTTACTCCTATAGCGCTATGCCTATACATGTCAAATGGGGGCTCGTATAAAGCTAATGACTATAGTATATCACATAAGTATGGTCCACGTATAAGCATCAAGTATAACAACATAGTATTCATGTATAAGGATTGTTTTCGTGCATTGCGTAAAGAATAAGTTTAAGTGTGATTTTATAAATTAACATGTTACACCCCAAAAGTGGTAAACATAAAAAAGGGGTTGCGAGTATACTCACGGTTTTGCAAGTCTTCACTTGTGAATCCACGAGTTAGTTGTTGTTGGAGGTAGGAACACCAAGTCCTTCTACGCGAAGAAACAAAGTGTATGAGTAACGGAGATCAACGGTAGATTAAGGATTTAGGAAGTTAAAACACAAGAACATACGTATACGGAAGTAATCATCTTCTAGCACAATACTTGTTTTTGACACTATGAAACCTCAAGGGTTAATGTTTTCATGAGTAATAAACTCATTAGAATCGTAACAAGTCTTATGCCATAGATGATGTTATTCTAATATTTTGACGAATGAACACAAGTTCACCATCAAGGGTTCGAATATTGGATAGTATATATCTATATATATATATAAGTATTATATGTATTGTTATGTCCAATAGTCAAGCATGAGGTAGAAGATTAAATCTTCATTTAGGTACCTCTAGTATCATGGAAATCATGTAGGAGGTAGGAAGAACAAGATTCCATTTAGGTACCTCTTATGGTTCACCACTACACTTGATGTAAAAACATACAAGGAGGGTCATGAACTATGAATATTACAAGAGAAATCATCAAGTAATGTGGGGATTTTATGTTGGACAACCCAAGTTAGTCCATAATCACACCTTCATCAAGCTTGAAGCTTGAACATCACTTGTGGGTTAAAAACCCTAAACAAAACAAAATATATGTGAGGTTTAACCTCTGATTTCGTATGTCTCAACCTTGTTTTTAAGCCTAACTCACCATAGAAGTGGTTATAAGCATAAGGACATAGGTTTGAAATGAGTTAGACTCAAGTTTAAACAAGTTTAGTAAAGTTTGAATCAAAACAAAAACAAACAGTGAACTTTGGAGCCATTTTGGGGACGTTCCAGGGACTTATTTACTGTGAAAAAACCCATGGAATCGAAGCTAAGGTCAATCCAAGCACATAGGAAAAAGAATGAGGCAAAACGGATAAGAAACGAAGAAGTTATGCTCACTTTAGTGAAGAGTTAGCAATCTACTCAAATTTGGAAACTCAGCTGCGAATTTAGGGTGTTTTGAGAGTGTTTTAGTGTGCAAAGTGAAAAAGTGGCTGGGATTAGAGTGGTATTTATAAGGGAAGGATTAGGGTTAAGTGGTTGGCATTAATTATAAGTAGTTGGGGTTTTATAACAATAAAAAAAGAAATGAGCTTCAATTGTTGTTGCTGGCCGCACGTGACTGTTAACAGCCTAAAAAATTCTTTTTCCTTGTGGAGTGGTGACATATATTAGTACACATTATTTAATTGTCATAAGTATTGATTATTGCATGAATTTAGATCAAGAGGTGGGAATTGATTGGTCAAACAAAGAGTTAAATGTTGTTACTTTTGGTCTGGTCGAAACTTGATGCTGTCAAACTTATATTATATATATTTTTTTTGTGCTATAATAATATAAGGGTATAGTAACATCAACTTTCGTTGATGTTTACTACACAATTATTATTTCATTATTATTATTATTATTATTATTATTATTATTATTATTATTATATTTGAATTTAACTACGCATTTATTAGTTAACAAGCATGTATAAGTTATGGGTACTAGTATATCGAGTATCGGTTGCGCGTATGCATTCGAGATTGGTAACGTATAATCCAAGTATTGCCACACGTATAAGCATGTAAAAAAAATAGAATTTCATTACGATCGAAGTCTCGCATTTACAATGGTTTGAAACAAAATACGAAATACAAAAGGAACAAGCTTCCAAAAATAGAAATACAAGACACGTTTTCTAATTAAGGAAAGTACGAAAGTGCAGGGCGTTACAGTCTCCCCTCCTTTAGGGAATTTCGTCCCGAAATTTAGGTAGATGCAACGTCGAACAGATATGGATACTTGGTCTTCATATCACTCTCGAGTTCCCAAGTACATTCAGCTCCACGTTTTCCTTCCCATCGAACCTTGACGATAGGAATTCGACTGCGCCTCAGTTGCTTGTCTCCTCGGTCCATGATTTCGACCGGCTTTTCCACGAAGTGAAGTGTTTCGTTGACTTGCAAGTCTTCGAGAGGAACTTGTAGTCCTTCGTCAGCTAGATACTTCTTCAAGTTGGATACGTGGAAGACAGGGTATACATTGTTGAGTTCTTCAGGTAGGTCCAGTCTATACGCAACCTTGCCAATCCTTTCAAGAATCTTGAAAGGACCAACGTAGCGAGGTGCGAGTTTCCATTTCTTTCCAAATCGAACCACGCCCTTCCAAGGGGATACCTTGAGAAGTACGAAGTCACCTGTCTCGAATTCCAAGGGCTTGCGACGCTTGTTAGCGTAACTCTTTTGTCGGCTCCTGGCTTTCAATAAGTTGTCTCGAACCTGTTATATCTTGTCCGTCGTCTCTTGTATGAGCTCGGGACCAGTGATTTGAACTTCACCAATCTCGTGCTAACAAATAGGCGAACGGCAATTGCGACCATACAATGCTTCGAAGGGTGCCATTTGAATACTCGCGTGATAACTGTTGTTGTACGAGAATTCGATCAACGGCAAGTGTGAATCCTAGTTTCCACCAAAATTGATTACGCATGAACGAAGCATATCCTCTAAGGTTTGGATAGTACGCTTGGTTTGACCGTCTGACCGAGGATGAAAAGCAGTGCTAAGGTTAAGTACAGTACCCATAGCAGATTGAAAAGTTTGCCAAAGGCGAGACGTAAAACGAGTATCACGATCGGAAATGATGTCAATGGGGATACCATGACAACAGATGATCTCATTAGTGTAGATTCTAGCCAATTTCTCGACTTTGAAATCTTCACGAATGGGAAGAAAGTGAGCTGATTTGGTCAATCGATCAACGATCACCCAAATACTGTCATGACCAGAAGAAGTACGAGGGAGCTTAGTGATAAAATCCATGGCAATGCTCTCCCATTTCCAGACAGGAATTTCTGGTTGTTCGAGTAAGCCAGAGAGACGTTGATGTTCAGCTTTCACCTTCGAACAAGTGAGACATTTCGAGACGAAAGTGGCTATATCCTTCTTCATTCCAGGCCACCAATAGGATGCACACATATCATGGTACATCTTGTCGGCACCATGGTGAATAGAATATTTCGTGTGATGTGCCTCTTTCATCAGGAATTCTCGAAGGTTATCACGATTGGGAATCCAGATTCGATGGAGATAGTATTGAATACCATCGGATTTGGTTACGGGGCTTTCTTCAGCACCATATCACATCTCATTGTAGAGGTTACCCTCGTTAACAGATGAATATTGAGCGTCACGTATGCGGTTCTGAAGGTCATGGACGAGTTGGTAACAACGGATACTCTTGACATGAGTCTTACGACTAAGAGCGTCGGCTACTACATTCGCTTTACCTGGATGGTATTTGATTTCGCAGTCGTAGTCGTTTAATAGTTCCACCCAACGATGTTGACGCATGTTCAGTTCTTTTTGGTTGAAGATATGTTGAAGGCTCTTAAGGTCGGTGAAGACCACACACTTAGTACCATAAAGGTAGTGTCGCCAAATCTTCAACGCAAAAATAACTGCGCCAAGTTCAAGGTCGTGAGTAGTATAGTTTTTCTCATGTATTTTGAGTTGCCTCGACGCATAAGCGATGACCTTGTCTCATTGCATAAGCACACAACCAAGTCCAAGGTTTGAAGCATCGCAATATACGACGAAGTCGTTGTTACCATCAGGAAGCGCGAGAATAAGAGCATTACAAAGCATCTCCTTGAGCGTTTGAAAAGATTCCTCTTGTTTGGGACCCCAAAGAAAAGGTTTCTCTTTTTGAGTCAAAGAAGTCAAAGGACCAACGATCTTTGAGAAGTTGGAGATAAAACGACGATAATAACCAGCAAGAACAAGAAATGAACGAATTTCAGACGGTGATTTAGGTGCGATCCAGTTCTTCACAGCTTTGATTTTAGCGGGGTCAACGTGAATACCAAGTTCGTTGACAGTATGACCAAGGAATTGAACCTCTTTTAACCAAAATTCGCACTTGGAGAATTTGGCGTATAGACGTTCAGTACGAAGAAGTTGAAGGATAAGACGCAAGTGTTGCTCATGCTCTCCTTGTGTCTTGGAATAGATAAGAATATCGTCGATGAAGACGATCACGAAACGGTCCAAGTACGATTTGCACACGCGGTTCATCAAATCCATGAAAACAGTAGGTGCGTTAGTCAAACAAAAGGGCATGACCACGAACTTGTAATGACCATAACGTGTACGAAAGGCGGTTTTAGGTATATCTTCTTCGAGGACTCGAAGTTGATGATACCCAGAACGAAGATTGATCTTTGAAAAGCAGGTTGCGCCTTGCAATTGATCGAAGAGATCATCGATGCGCGGAAGAGGGTATCGGTTCTTGACAGTAAGCTTGTTGAGCTCACGATAGTCAATACACATACGGAATGACCCATCTTTTTTTTAACGAACAAAACGGGAGCGCCCCAAGGAGAAGTACTAGGGCGTATAAAGCCTTTATCAAGAAGCTCTTGAAGTTGACTCGAGAGCTCTTGCATCTCAGAGGGTGCTAAGCGGTAAGGAGACTTAGCGACAGGCGTAGTGCCAGGCACTAAATCAATGCGAAAGTCGACAGAACGAGCAGGAGGCGGATCAGGAAGATCTTCGGGAAACACATCGGGAAATCACGTACGATGGGAACGTCACTTATGCTTGGGCCTTTGTCCTTCTTTTCCACAATATGGGCGAGAAAGGCGAAGGTACCCTTGCGTAAGCATTTGTTCGCTTGGATACACGACATAAGCTTGAGACCTTGAGAAGGTTTCTCACCACACACGTGTAGAGAATCACCGTTTGGAAGAGGGAGGCGGATAAACTTTTCAGAACAAACAACTTCAGCACGAACTCGCCTAAGCCAGTCCATGCCTACTATGATGTCAAAGCTACCCATTTGCATAGGTATAAGGTCGATTGGAAACGTATGATCGTTGAGATTCAAGGAACAATTGGAAAGGACGGAATCAACAGTGACGGATTTACCATTAGCGACTTCGACAGCGAAAGATTTTGGCAACTTAGAGCGTTTACACTTAAGCAATTGTTCAAATTCTAGCGACACAAAACTTTTATCGGCGCCAGTATCAAACAGACAAGAAGCATAAGCATGGTTCACAAGAAACGTACCAGTAATGACATCGTTTGCGTTCTGAGCCTGAGCGGCAGTGATGACAAAAGCTCGGCCTCTAGCAGGTTGTTGAGCCCTTTCGTACTTTCCTTAATTAGAAAACGTGTCTTGTATTTCTATTTTTGGAAGCTTGTTCCTTTTGTATTTCGTATTTAGTTTCAAACCATTGTAAATCCGAGACTTCGATCGTAATGAAATTCTATTTTTTTACATGCTTATACGTGTGACAATACTTGGATTATACGTTACCAATCTCGAATGCATACGCGCAACCGATACTCGATATACTAGTACCCATAACTTATACATGCTTGTTAACTAATAAATACGTGGTTAAATTCAAATATAATAATAATAATAATAATAATAATAATAATAATAATAAAATAATAATTGTGTAGTAAACATCAACGAAAGTTGATGTTACTATACCCTTATATTATTAGCACACAAAAAATATATATATATATAATATAAGTTTGACAGCATCAAGTTTCGACCAAACCAAAAGTAACAACATTTAACTCTTTGTTTGACCAATCAATTCCCACCTCTTGATCTAAATTCATGCAATAATCAATACTTATGATAATTAGATAATGTGTACTAATATATGTCACCACTCCACAAGGAAAAAGAATTTTTTAGGCTGTTAACAGCCAGGTGCGGCCAGCAGCAACAATTGAAGCTCATTTCTTTTTTTATTGTTATAAAACCCCAACTACTTATAATTAATGTCAACCACTTAACCCTAATCCTTCCCCTATAAATACCACTTTAATCCCAACCACTTTTTCACTTTCGCACACTAAAACACTCTCAAAACACCCTAAATTCGCAGCTGAGTTTCCAGATTCGAGCAGATTGCTACCTCTTCACTAAAGTGAGCATAACTTCTTTGTTTCTTATCCGTTTTGCCTCATTCTTTTTCCTATGTGCTTGGATTGACCTTAGCTTCGATTCCATGGGTTTTTCACAGTAAATAAGTCCCTGGAACTTTGCCAAAAGGGCTCCAAAGTTCACTGTTTGTTTTTGTTTTGATTCCAACTTTACTAAACTTGTTTAAACTTGAGTCTAACTCATCTCAAACCTATGTCCTTATGCTTATAACCACTTCTATGGTTAGTTAGGATTAAAAACAAGGTTGAGACATACGAAATCAGAGGTTAAACCTCACATATATTCTGTTTTGTTTAGGGTTTTTAACTTACAAGTGATGTTTAAGCTTCAAGCTTGATGAAGGTGTGATTATGGACTAACTTGGGTTGTCCAACATAAAATCCCCACATTACTTGATGATTTCTCATAGTGTAGTTGTTTGTATTCTTGTAATATTCATAGTTCATGACCCTCCTTGTATGTTTTTACATCAAGTGTAGTGGTGAACCATAAGAGGTACCTAAATGGAAGTTTATTCTTCCTACCTCCTACATGATTTCCATGATACTAGAGGTACCTAAATGAAGATTTAATCTTCTACCTCATGCTTGACTATTGGACATAACAATACATATAATACTTATATATATATATATACTATCCAATATTCAAACCCTTGATGGTGAACTTGTGTTTATTCGTCAAAATATTAGAATAACATCATCTAAGGCATAAGACTTGTTACGATTCTAATGAGTATATTACTCATGAAAACATTAACCCTTGAGGTTTCATAGTGTCAAAAACAAGTACTGTGCTAGAAGATGATTACTTTCGTATACGTATGTTCTTATGTTTTAACTTCCTAAATCCTTAATCTACCGTTGATCTCCGTTACTCATACACTTTGTTTCTTCGCGTAGAAGGACTTGGTGTTCCTACCTCCAACAACAACTAACTCATGGATTCACAAGTGAAGACTTGCAAAACCGTGAGTATACTTGCAACCCCTTTTTTATGTTTACCACTTTTGGGGTGTAACATGTTAATTTATAAAATCACACTTAAACTTATTCTTTACGCAATGCACGAAAACAATCCTTATACATGAATACTATGTTGTTATACTTGATGCTTATACGTGGACCATACTTATGTGATATACTATAGTCATTAGCTTTATACGTGCCTCCATTTTACATGTATAGCGCTATAGGAGTAACACACCGACCGTAGACTAGTGGTCATGTTGAATTATATCATTTTGCGTAAACAGAGGGTTGACTAGAAATATTCCATGCCATATTTTGTTGATCTTGTATAAACTAAGTTGCCATGTGGATTCGTTTTAAACTTTTATACTTATACTTATTCTTAAACTTGTATACTCGCCTTTGCTTTTGCATTGAATTGTATTTTAAACATGTTACAGGTTGAGGATTGATGATGCTATGAAATGGATTAGCAATGATGTCTAGATACTCACTTAGACGTTTAGGTTTAAAGTGTTGTATCAATTTTGTTATGTTTATGTTATGAACAATGTTGTTATTTGAATTTCCTTGTAAAGTTTGACAATTTGATTATGAAATGAAATCGGTTGAATTAAATATTGTCACAAATAGTGTTATGAAGTCTCTTACAATCTCGAACTAGTCCCACTCCGATGTTTCCGTCATTGGTTGGGGTGTGACAGATTGGTATCAGAGCCACTCCTGTGCCGTTCGGGATGATGGGGCAAACCTCATCGAGGACGATGAGTCCCTGAGGGGGGGGGGGTGATTGTAACAATACGGATACTGACTATCGAAAGATTAACAGGACCATTGTGACACCCTAGGCAATCCCACATCGGTCGTGGCCAGGAGAGATCCTCGGTTCTTAAGGAATGCCCTGCCTCTTAAATCACCAACGCGTTTTGGGCTTAGTTGGCTGTGGAGCACATGAAAACTCCACGGTTAAGCGTGCTCAGGTGGAATTAGTACCAGGATGGGTGACCTCCTGGGAAGTCTCTATAGGAGCAACCAAAAACAAATCCGCGAGTTCCTGGTTGGGCAACCCATCGGGGGCAGAGCGGACAATATTGGTGATGAGAGGGGCCGAATGTTACACCAGGTCATGAGAAAAGGTCAGCCGTGGATCCACTGAATGACTATTGACTATCATGACCAACACAACAACAACATCAATAACCTCACCAAACAACACCAACAACATATAATGCGTATACGACACACTTGACTTTGCATGCTCAACGTTAGATGAAAACAATTGGTCAAAACACATTGATACACCCCAAAACGTTAATGCCAAAAAAAGGGGAGAGAGTTTACTCACAAGTTGCGAAGTGTCCAAATACAACTTAAGATAAGTTGTAGCGTTTTGGAACATAATATTCCAAAAGTTATCCTAACAACATATATATGAAAACAAGTATGAATAGTAGTCTAAAACGAATCCGAATGAGTTAGCGATTTCTAGGTTCATATGAGTATATGGGATTTTTAGTTTAATATGATCAAAACGTCAAATGATTTGTACGGTGTCAAAGGTTTATAAATACAAATAAAAAAAATAAAAAAAAGAACAAAAAATAAAATAAATAAAATAAAATTATAAATCGTATTTAGATAGAATAGTGAAATAAATATAGTTATGTGTGATTTCGACTAAATAGCATATTATGTTTTATAGTTTGACTAAAATTACATGTAAACGTCTTTTTATTAGTTACTCACAACGTGATGTCTACTAGTATCGCGTTAGAGTACATATAGCAAGTCCAAAAAAACTATACATAAAGTGTATCTTTATATGCATGTGAAAAAAAGACTTGAATGTATAACACTAGCAATTGTATAAGTGTAACGAGTTATTTATATTTAATTATTACAAACTATAACTCATAATGTGACGAAATACCTATTTTCATAATAAATATTTCTATATAGTCTAAATGGTTAGATATGTATAAGAATTATTAGCAAGGTATATTGTTATAACTTCTAATATTGTTTTCAAAAATTATTATATAGTATAAAGTGATTAACACGATCTCAATAATATAAATATATTATTTTTACTTCATAATACATATTGGTTAAATTAAAGAGTATAAAAATTAACTTCTAGAAATTTATACAATCATGGCTATCATCATAACAAGTGTGGAAACATCAATTGGCATGAATTGAAATAATATACGTAGGTTAATTAGATTAAAATGAAAAAAAAAATAATAATCTCCACTTTAATTATGAACCCTAGAATGTGATTCTCAAATGGAGAATCAGTTGCCCTTAATCAACAGAAGTTGATAGAGGTCTTTTGTAGATGAAAATAAAATAATATGATTAGAGTCAAGAATGACCTAAAACAGATTAGAATTGAGATTGAATTGGTAGAAGGAAATTCCAAGCCTTTAGAGATCTTTGTAGCTTTCAAACGTGATGTTGGTGATATATGGTTGTGTAGAAAGATGAAATGATCACAAATTACGAAACCTTTTTATAACCTCTTAAATCTTATTTATTACGCTTTACTCTAAAAGAATTAAGAAGAACAAAAAAACTTTAATTTCATCCTTGCGTTAACAATGTAGTGATTTAAAATTATATAGACTTAATTTATTACTTTCAGTTACATGTAACTTATAACCCATTTTATTGAATACTTAATTTGATTTAAATGGGTCATCTTTCAATTAGTGACCATTAATTTCAAAGTTTTGATTTTAAACGTTTGTGAATTTAGAGGGCCACTAATGGTCATAAAAAAATGATAAACTAAAATCTCAAATGGAACTACGACATGAACATTTATATATAAAGAAACAACTAGAAGTTTATTTTTATAATAACTTTTCTTGAACTAGAATTTATAAAATAAATTTCCAAGACTTAATATGTGTAAATATATATAATTTTTTTTAAGAATAAAAATATTTTGTTATTATATATTTTTAATAGATAACTAAAAATAGAGTATTGCTATAGTTTTTTTTTAATAAATAAAAAAAATATCGGATATAAAAAAGGGCCGTGTTTCTAGGATCCCTTTTTCTGTGGATGTTACAGCAAACATACCCTTAAAGCCATCGATTTCAGGGTCGTTTCAGATCGTCGAATTCATCTGTCACACCTCAACTGATGGCGGAAACATCGGAGTGAGACGAAATAGATTGTTCTTTACTCATAACACTAGAAGTGACAATAGAATTTAAGTAACCCGATTTCATTTCATTTCAAACAATTGTCAAGTTAGAATACAAGGGGAAATTCAAATACAACATGTTTCAAATACAACAAAACGGATTACAACATAACATAGTACAAAAATTGATACAACAATTAAAGTATACGATTTCTATATGTGTATCTAAGGCATCGTCGCTACGCCCAACTCTAGTATCATCATCATCCTGCAATATGTTAAAAATACATGGTTCAATACAACGTACTGGCGAGTACACAAGTTTTGATACATAGCATAGTAGTAAAAGTTTAAACGAATCCACATGGCAAGCTAGCTATTCAAGATTAACATTAAACTGGCATGTGAACAAACAAGTCAACCCAAGGTTTAACGCAATTAAAAGACTTAACATGACCCAACGTTCACAGGTGGTGCGTTACTCCTATAGCGCTATACATGTTAAGAGTAGGCTCGTATGAAGTTAATGACAAGTTCAACACAAAACGTACAAACCCAGATTAAAGTATCAAGTATAACGTATGCATGCATGTATTGGATTGTTCGTGCATTTTATATAAAAAGTCTAACTGTAACTGTGTAGGTTTATAAGTTAACATATTGCACCCAAAGTGTGAAATTGAAAAAGGGAATGCGAGTATACTCATGGTTTTGCTAAATCTTCAGTAGAAATCCCATGAGCGTAGTTTTGATAGGAGTAGGTAGGCGTAGTACAGGAACACCAAGGTTATGGTTGAATTAGTACGGGAACACCAAGGTTACCCTACAGGGCAAACGAAGGCGTGAGTTGGAGTTACAGAATTACGTTACGGAATTTAAATACTTAGTATAATATGAAAGTATAATAAAACATAAATTATATTCTGTTTGTGCACTTGTCCAGACACTGATTTTGTGTGGTTTTACGGGTCCAAGCTTTCCTGACAGAATTAGTGACAAGGAAACACGAAAATCAGAATAACGGTAACTGAAATACGAACTGTTCGGACGAGAGTGTCTGGGATGAAGGTGCCATTCGTACGAATGTGCCATTCGTACGAAGGGGACACTTCGTACGAAACGGACTGTTGGTGGACAGATTCTCTTTTGAAGGTTGGTCATGATTACAGATTCAAAAGACAGAATGTAAAAGTTTAACCAAGCAACCGAACAATGTACAACCCAGGTGTGCCAACACAATATAGAAAGATTTAACCAAGTGTCAGAGGCTGGACGGGATTCACTTGTTCTAGGTCTAGGAGATTGTTTGGGTGTTCGTTACACGAGTTAAGTGAGGTGGTGGATCTAGATTGGAAACCAAGGTTCCCACATAACACACTCTGATGTTCCAGACTCAACTATATTGAAAATAGTGATCTAGACGTTCATTCAACACTTAGAATCTTCGGAACTTAGGAAACAGTGGCATTCGTACGAACTGGGAGTCCCTTTCGTACGAGAGGGACGTGCCTCTCGGACGAGTGGGCCTGCCATTCGAACGACTGTGATTGTTTCTTAGGTAAATCAGTTTGGTTTTGTTTGAACTAATCACCTACTCAACTGGAATTGGCTCAATCTTGAATCCACAGCTATTGGCTTAGCTTGTGATCTCATAGAACCCCAGATCTAGCTGAGTTCAAATTCAGAAAGTTTGTGAAAGGTTTTTGAAAAATTAACTTCACTTCCATCTTGGTCCTCAACTGAGTTGAGTGTTTACATCAGCTGCCATGGTAGATCTGATAAACCAAACGGAAATTTGGGAAGAATCTTTGTAAGAAAGTTGATAAAACAGAAGAAAGTAGAAGTGTAAAGATGAAATCAGAACTTGGTGAGCTAAAACTCACTTAGGAATGACTGAGATAATGATCCAGATGAACAGTTCAAAGTTGGCTCGAGAGAGAATTTTGGGTGTTGAAGGCTTGAAAGTGAAGGAATGAGTTGGTGTTTATAGAGTGGAGTGGCAGTTTGGGACGAGTTGGCATTAGGACGAATGGGCTAGGCCCATTCGCACGAAAGTGCCAGGCCCAAAAGCCCAATGTCCAATTTTGTCTGATTTTGGCGGTTTCAAGCGTATAAGCGCAATGTATAAGTATAAATAAAGGAATGTATAAATGTAT
Source organism: Helianthus tuberosus (assembly GCA_030545235.1). Classification (NCBI taxonomy): domain Eukaryota; kingdom Viridiplantae; phylum Streptophyta; class Magnoliopsida; order Asterales; family Asteraceae; genus Helianthus; species Helianthus tuberosus. Next base: position 25,297,754 of record CM060432.1, read on the forward strand.
TTTGTATGTATAATAAGTATGAATACGCATGAATTTGCATGAAAATGGTTTCAAGTATGTATGTAACACGAATAATTGACAAGTATTTACGAATAATGAATAACACAAGTATGTAAAAGATGAAATTTTCATTATGATTCAAGTCTCGGATCACAACGTTTGAGGTGAAATATGAATAAAAAGGAATACATGTTTCCATAAATGGAAGGTACAATAAACTTGCTAAATAAGGAAAGTTACAAAAAGCGAGGCGTTACAACATCTTCATGTTCATTTCAGATCGTTGATTTTGTCACACCCCAACCGATGGCGGAAACATTGGGGTGCGGCACTAAGCGATTCAGATTATTCAGAAGTTTCCACAACACTAAATGTGTCAATATAGATTAATCAAGACTCATATCAAATTGTCTAAAACATCAACCATACATCAAAGTACCAAGTACATAACATTAAACATTGTTCAATTTCTCAAATTAACTAGGTGAGTTTCTAAGCGTCATCCTAGCTTGTTTCTTGGATCCAGCATCCTATCAGCCTGCAACACGTATTAAAGTAATATCAATACAATAATGTACTGGCGAGATAAAAGTTTGAGTATATAGTATCATAATAGTTTAAAAGACTCATATCCTTCATGTAAACATATAAAAGTTTCAGCCATGCTAGTTTACGCAGTCCAAGTGATAGCCCAAGAATCCCAATGCGTTTAAAGGCTCTTCCCCGAGAATAATGGGAAGATAAATGTCTCCTCCTAACAATACCCCCGAGAATAATGGGGAGGTGCATTATTCCTATAGCGCTACTATTGTTAAGGAAGAACTACACACAAGGATTAAACGTTCACATAGCATAAAGTATCAAGAATCCAAAAAGTATCAAGTTTCACGTTCACAGAGGATAGAGTATGTTTCCAAACAAGTTTCAAGTATCAAGTTTCTAGAATACATGTTGCATCCTAAAAGTGTTTAAAACAAAAAAGGGATCGAGTATACTCACAGTGGGTGCTAAGTATCGACACCTACTGATTGGATCGAAGGGAGCGCTGAGATTAGCCTGATTATAGTTTAACAGATAAGGGTCGAACAGAATATCGAAAAGTGCAAAATGTCGGACAGGTTTCCTGATCGGATGGTCATCCGGACGGATGGTCATCCGGTCTGATGACCTGTTGAATTAGACGGACCACCATCCGATCGGATGGTCATCCGTTCGATCGACTGGTCATTCGATCAAAAGGTATGTTTCTAAAATGTTCAAACTTTTGAAGTTTTCGTTGTAGTATAAATCTAAGTCGTTCGATCGGATGGTCATTCGATCGGATCACCGTTCGATCAGATGACTTTTCGAGTGAAAGTTTCATAGTTCAAAATTTGATTCAAATAGTTTAAGTTTAAGTGTTGAAGGCTATGGGAACCGGGTCGTTCGATCGGACGACCGTTCGATCGGATGGTCATTCGACTGTGTGATCCTTTTTCCCTTGTAACCATCGTAAAGTTTCTAAGTTTGAATTTAGCGGAGACGACGTGGTACGTATCAAGACAACGGAAAACTCACCAAGGTTCAGTCTGTCTGGTCGGACAGGAATCACCCCGTTCGATCGGACGATTGTTCTTGACAAAGTTTCATGTCTGACCCGTAACTTGGTCATCTCTCCGGGGGAAATCCGTTATTGAGCCGACTCCAGACTAAGGAACAAGTCCTTGGTCTATTTTGGTTCCAGACACCACCGTTTAGAGTGAAAGTTTAAGAAAGTTTAAAGAAAGTATGAATTTAACCGAAAACATCTGTATTTTGTAAAGATTCATGGTAAAACACGTAGAAATCTCTTAGATCTGAGCTAAAGCTTGACGAAAATGACATCACACAGCTGATTGTACAAACCGCCATGATGACATCATCCTCAAGAGCTTGAATCTTAGTGATTTCACGGTGAAAAGTGTGATTTTGACGAAGAATCATCTAAGGAAAAGTGTATAGATGAAAGTTGTACAAGAATCAAGTGGAAAACTTACAAGAATCGCCCAGAAATGGAAGAAAAGTGCCTTAGAATGAGAGTGCGTGCGTCTGGTCGGAGCAGCCTGTCACATCAGTGAAGAATGATGTGACAACTCGTATTTATAGTGCAAGAGGGTAAGTAAGGCGGTGCAGGAGTTGGATCGGATGGCTGTTCGGTCAAATGGCCCCCCGATCGGATGTCCATTCGGACAGCCGAGACTCGTTTGCTAGATTTCCCGACTTTGGTTCGTTTGCGAGCTAGATTAAATGTTGCGTTGCGTATTATTGTGTAGTATTATTACATGACAAGATTATTAACACAAAGTTTCCATGTTTCCAAGTTTACATAAGTGTCAAGTCTCTAGTTTCTCTTTTAACAAAGTCTCAAAGTTTCACAAGTCTCAAGAGTTAAGAATCAAGTATCAAGATTCAAGATTCAAGTTTCAAGATATCAAGATTCACAAAGTTTCAAGTATTATAAGAGTTAAGTTTCACATAGTACAAGGACTAGAATTGACAAAAAGGTAAAAGTCTAGGGATGCAAGGCGTTACAGTCTCCCCTCCTTTAGGAGATTTCGTCCCCGAAATCTAAGAGGAAGACTGCTTAAAGAGCTGCGGATACTTGGTCTTCATTTCACTCTCGAGTTCCTAAGTGAATTCGGCGCCACGCTTTCCTTCCCATCGAACCTTGACTATGGAAATTTTGCTGCGCCTCAATCGCTTGACACCTCGATCCATAATTTTGACCGGTTTCTCCACAAAATGTAGAGCCTCATTTATTTGCAAGTCCTCAAGGGGAACATGAAGTTCCTCGTCGGCTAAGCATTTCCGAAGGTTAGATACGTGGAATACTGGATGTATGTTGTTTAGTTCCTGTGGCAGGTCGAGTCGGTACGCCACCTTGCCAATCCTTTCGAGTATCGTGAAAGGACCCACATAGCGAGGGGCGAGCTTTCCCTTCTTACCAAAGCGAACCACTCCCTTCTAGGGAGATACCTTGAGGAGAACCTGATCTCCAACATCAAATTACAAAGGCTTACGCCTTTTATCAGCATAGTTCTTTTGTCTGCTCCTAGCCTTGATCAAGTTATCACGGATCTGAAGAATCTTATCCATTGTCTCTTGAATGATGGCCAGTAAGTTGCTTGTCACCAACCTCAAGCCAACTGAGAGGAGATCGGCACTTGCGACCATATAAAGCTTCGAAAGGAGCCATCTGAATACTGGAATGATAGCTGTTGTTGTACGAGAACTCAATCAATGGTAAAAGTACATCCCAGTTACCACCAAAGTCAATGACACAGGAACGGAGCATATCCTCTAGGGTCTGTATAGTACGTTTGGTTTGTCCATCCGTTTGAGGATGAAAGGCCGTGCTAAGATTCAGATGAGAACCCATAGCGGATTGAAACATTTACCACAGACGGGAAGTGAAACGACCATCACGGTCAGAGATTATGTCAAGAGGTATGCCATGACAGCATATGATCTCATCGGTATAGATTCGAGCAAGTTTCTCCACTTTGTAATCTTCGCGAATAGGAAGAAAGTAGGCAGATTTAGTCAAACTGTCAATGATTACCCATATACTATCATGACCAAAGGGTGTACGGGGTAGTTTAGTTATAAAGTCCATAGCGATGCTATTCCATTTCCAAATAGGGATTTTGGGTTGTTCTAAAAGACCTGAAGGACGTTGATGTTCAGCCTTTACCTTCGTGCAAGCAAGGCACTTGGAGACGTACGCAGCAATATCCTTTTCATACCAGGCCACCAATAAGTCATACGCAAATCATGGTACATCTTATCAGCACCTGGATGAATAGAGTATCTGGATTTGTGAGCCTCATTCATAATGAGCTCACGAAGATTATCGCGATCTGGCACCCAGATGCGATTGAGATAGTATTGAAGTCTGTCAGACTTAGTTTCAAATTGATAAACAGTAGCACCTCGTACTTCAAAAAATAGACTACCTTCATTAGCTGACGAATACTGAGCTTCACGGATAAAAGCATGAAGATCACTAGAAATATGAAAGCAACAGATAGTATTAACATGAGCTTACGACTAAGAGCATCAGCCACGACATTCGCCTTGCCAGGATGGTAGCGAATCTCGCAGTCGTAGTCGTTAAGCAATTCCACCCAACGCCTCTGTCGCATGTTCAGTTCCTTTTGTTTAAAGATATGTTGAAGGCTCTTATGGTTAGTGAAAACCACACACTTAGTTCCATATAGGTAGTGTCGCCAAATCTTTAATGCAAACACAACTGCACCAAGCTCCAGATCGTGAGTAGTATAGTTTTTCTCATGTATTTTGAGTTGGCGGGAGGCATAACCGATAACCTTGTCCCGCTGCATGAGCACACAGCCCAAGCCACGGTTCGAGGCTTCACAATATACTACGAAGTCCTCATTCCCATCAGGGAGAGTAAGGACATGAGCATTACAAAGAAGAATCTTCAGAGTTTGAAAGGATTCCTGTTGCTCGGGACCCCAAGCAAAAGGTTTCTCTTTCTGAGTCAAAGAAGTAAGAGGAACGACGATCTTAGAAAAGTCTGAGATGAATCAACGGTAATAACTCGCCAATCCTAGGAAGGAACGAATTTCAGATGCGGATTTAGGTGTACTCCAGTTCTTCACCGCTTCGATTTTAGACGGGTCAACATGAATACCTTGTTTACTAACAACGTGCCCTAGAAATTGTATTTCATTAATCCAAAACTCACACTTAGAGAATTTAGCGTATAAGCATTCACCACGTAATAGCTCAAGTATCAAGCGTAAATGACGTTCATGATCAGCTCTAGTTTTCGAATAAATAAGAATATCATCAATAAAGACTATAACAAAATGATCCAAGTAGGGTTTACAAACACGATTCATGAGATCCATGAACACGGCGGGTGCGTTGGTCAAGCCAAAAGGCATAACCACGAACTCGTAGTGCCTATAACGAGTGCGAAATGCAGTTTTGGGGATATCATCGAAAGTTTTGGGGATATCATCATCGAGAACACGGAGTTGATGATAACCAGATCGAAGGTCGATTTTCGAGAAGCAGGACGCGCCTTGTAGTTGGTCGAACAGGTCATCAATACGAGGGAGAGGGTAACGATTCTTTACGGTGAGCTTATTAAGTTCACGGTAGTCGATACACATACAAAACGTACCATCTTTCTTCTTGACGAATAGTACTGGAGCACCCCACTAAGAGGTACTTGGACGAATGAATCCCTTGTCGAGCAGTTCTTGTAGTTGACTAGATAGTTCTTGCATCTCGGAAGGTGCAAGTCGGTAAGGAGCCTTGGAGACAGGAGTCGCACCAGGTATGAGATCAATACGAAAATCAACAGATCTAGGAGGAGGAAGACCAGGAAGATCCTCAGGAAAGACGTCAGGGAAATCACATACTACTGGAACATCGCTTATGTTCTTTCCCTTGCCATTTTGTTCCACCACGTGGGCCAAGAAAGCAAAGTACTGTTGACGTAAGCACCTGTTCGCCTGAGTGCATGGCATCAACTTCAGTCCCCTAGAAGGTCGGTCTCCATAGACGTGTAAAATATCACCGGACGGAAGAGGTAAACGGACATACTTCTCGTGACAAGCGATCTCGGCATGATTCTTACGCAACCAATCCATGCCGATTATGACATCAAAACTACCCAATTGCATGGGTATAAGATCAATAGTAAAGATGTGGTCGTTAAGAGTCAAGGAAGAACCACTAAGGATAGAATCAACTAGAATAGACTTTCCATCGGCAACCTCGACCGAAAACGACTTAGGTAGCTTAGAGCGTGCACATTTTAACAAAGATTCGAATTCTACGGACACAAAGTTTCTATCGGCACCAGTATCAAATAATATCGAAGCGTAAAGGTTATTGACGAGAAACGTACCATTAACGACGTAATTGTCGTTACGAGCCTGATTAGCATTAATGTTGAACGTTCATCCACGAGCGGCTGGCTGTTGCTCCTGGTTTAGCTGAGGACACTGATTACAAAGATGAGTAGTATCTCCACACTTGTAGCATGCACGAACAGCGTTGACTGGCCTAGGATTCTGCGGAGGAGTTGGGGGAGCTGGTAGAGCTGCCTGAACTGGGGCTTGCTGTGCTTGGTTGACTTGACGGCAGTAGGGAGTTGTGTGACCATAGCGATTGCAGTTGGTACACAGGCGGCAAGCAGAAGTTACAGGGTGATGAAAATTACAAGTTGCACACTTAGGATGAGGCCCAGTGTACTGCTTTTTGTTCTCCGGAGCAGGAGGGTTTGGAACAGCAGCAGCAGGAGCAGTCTTAACAGCAGGGTTTGCAGCAGGGACAATCGCATTGCACCCTGAACCCTTAGACTTTCTCTTCTTGTTCCTACTGCCACTTGGCTATTGAGTAACTTGGTTCGCTGATTTGGAGGGAGCAGGAGTAGCGAACTATTTGTCATGGACACGGTTGTTGTTTAAACTCGCAGCAAGACGATAAGCTTCTTCATTAGTCTCTAGCTAAGCTGCTTCAATCGAATCACGCATGGCAGGAGGTAAGCCATTGATGTACTTGGTTATCATGCGCTTCGGGGTAGAAACCAAGTGGGGAACGATTATGCTGAGTTGCTTAAAACGGGTAGTATAAGCCAAGTTGTCATCTCCAACTTGCTTGAGATGCCAAAACTCTTCCTCAAGCTTTAGTTGTTCATGGGGAGGGCAGAATTCGAGCATCATCAATTCTCGCACCTCAGGCCATGGAAGAGCATAAGCTTCTTCGTTAGAGCGGATGTTTCTCTCGTTCGACCACCATTCCAGAGCTCTGCCTTGAAACATGCCAGTTGCACTCCTAGTCTTCAAGTGTTCTGGGCACTTGCTGTTAATGAAGGTAACCTCGATGCTGTCGAACCATTCTAGCATAGCAGTCACCCCATCACTGCCCGTGAAAGGCTTAGGGTTGCAAGAGACGAAGTGTTTGTAGCTGAACTTCGTAGGCTTTAGTTTCTCTCCTTTAGATTCCACAGAGGAAGGAGGAGTGTTTGACCCTTGGATCTCAGAGACGATCTTTGGCACAATGCGAGCGATCTGATCGGCCATGAATGAGATCATATTTTTCTGAGAGTTTTCCCTAGATCTCTTGAGAGTGTCGGATAGTTTGCGGGAAGACATCTAAAGGAAAGGATCATATAAGTCTAGATCACAAAGTCTCACAGTATATAGATTCGGACACGGTTGCATAAAGACTCAAGTTTCACATAGTTTCAAAACGTTCAACAAGTTTCTCATAGTTCAAAAGATTCAACATCCGCAAACCCACGACTTTCGCATGGCACGTTGTACGAAAGTTTGGCTACTTGTCAGAAACACTTATATATAGGAAGTACCAGCGGCGTATCCACTATGTTTCGGGCATATCACGTCCGCCTCGTATTCGGTGTCATGTTACGTGTAGAGTTTTGCCAACCATAACAATACACCCCACCATTATCACATACACGTAGATCAATCAAATAGTTTCACGTAGATTATCGTTCAACGTCCTCTCCATAGTCCAAAAAACAACGAATTCCACATGGCACGTGTTACGAAGTTTGGCGACATGATAGAAACACTTATACATAGGAAGTACCAGCGGCGTATCCACCATGTTTCGATCACGCCACGTCCGTCTCATCGTCGGTGTCATGTTTCGCCAACCATAACATTAGACTCCATCATTTTCACATAGATCAATCAAGTAGTCTCAACATTTCCACCACGAGTCTGCAAAAACACGAATTTCACATAGCACGTGGTACGAAAGTTCGGTAACATGCCAGAAACACTTATATATAGGAAGTACCAGCGGCATATCAACCATGTTTCAGACATGTCACGTCCATCTCGTCTTCGCTGCTAGGCTACGTTTTGTATTTTGCCACTCAGAACAACACATACACACTAGAGTACACATAGATTATACAAGTAGTTTCACATAGTTCAATTTCTCAACATTCTCATCACCGGTCTGCAAAATACCACATTTCGCATGGCACGTGGTACGAAAGTTGGTAACATGCCGGAATACCTTATATATAGGAAGTACCAGCGGCATATCCACCATGTTTCGTCCATGTTACTTCTGTCTCGTCATTCGGTGCCATGTTACGTTTAATGTTTTGCTACCCATACCACATAGATAATACAAGTAGTTTCACATAGTTTAATCAAGATTCCACGTAGTTTATAATAATGGATAAAGCTTCATAAATTTAGTTCGATCCTGAAGGATTATTATTAATGTTTTAGATTACGGACACACGTGCGATTTGTGCAAAAGTCTCAAATGAACGAAGAATCAAGTTTAAAACCACATGAAAATCGAGATAACATAAAAAGATAGGCTCATAAAACATAGGATTGTTCCGGGTAGAGGAACGTTGACTAACCAAAGTGTATCTGTAACACCATGTAAAAACGTGTCCAATTATGTAAAGACACGTGTCCTAAACCCTAATCATGTGAAAGATTGAATTTGAAGGACTAAAGTTGACAAACGATGAAAATATGAAACCAAAGGGACTAAATATGTCAACATGCCAAACTTGTGCCTCTGAATGACCATACACGAAGAATATATTCTTAAACGAGTAATAATTTGGACATAAGAAGCCGTTTATGAAAATAATCGAAAGATTATAAACTATAGGGGTTAAACGTGTCAACATGTTAATTCTTACCTCTGAGTGACCTTTTAATGAACCCGAGGCTTCGTAATATTCAAATATACTCCCAAGAATAAGTGATATCAGTTTCATGATGTTTCGAGATCGTTATACAAGTTTTCAAGATTATGGGTTAAAAGTGTCAATGTTAGGAAACTTATGTTTACGGTGATCGTTTAACGAAACCGGGCCTAACGGAGTTTGGTTATACTCCCATGATCCTTTACAAACTAACTACAAGGGTCTCTTATGCCAAAAATGAAGTTAAATAAAGTTACCAAGGACCAGGGACTGAATCTGCCAAGCTTGAAACAATTTTAACCTGGAAACAAGGTTGTCGCGGCCCGCGTAGACTCCCCTTGAATCCTACGCGGCCCGCGACAGACTGCCCAGCTCAGTTTTTTGATGCCAACTGCAGGTTTCTGCACATAACCGACTTAAACACTTCCAAAATGATACCAGGAGCTTGTTGTCGGTTTTGTAATACCACTAGGACACCTGGGGTGATCCTAAACACTTCCAAAACACCTGCTATGATCTTGATGCATGGCATTCTCCTATAAAAGGGCCTTCATGTTGAACATTTCATTTGCTCATAACACTCAAATCAATTCTACTCTCTCATCTGGTGGTTCCTGATAAAAAAGGGAGCTTGTTCTTGTAGAAAAGATTGCTAGGACCCCTTGTAAGTGTCTTAGCCCCCTCTTTAGTTCAGTTTTAAATTTAAAAACCGAAAAGTCAAAGTTATCGTAATCTGACTTTGACCTTTGGTTTAAACTCAAATGGTCCAGCCACTGTTCGAGATGAATGTGGTTATGTGACCATAATTAGGTAGGTGATTAACCCTAAAAAGGGCACCTCCTAATTATTTCGTTTGCTTAGTTAATTGTCGGGTCAAACTAATTAATTAAAAAGTCAAACTGGACAGATTTGTAAATAATAATTAAAATTAATAATGCAGTGTCACACCCTGGCTTTGCGGAAGCGTGGTTAATTTGGTGTGACTTCTTAATACCATAGCTTAATCATAACAAAGCTATATGAAATAAAAACATGCAAGATCATCCGTTTGATTTAAGTTCTAAAACCAGAGTAACATACCATTGTCTTAAAAACTTACAACATCGTAACATAAAACATTGTCTTAAACATCAACATGAGATAAACGCAGTTTAAGATTTGTGACTTGTCCAGGAAAGAGTCACATTTCCTAAACTGGGATGACCTTGGAACCCAATATGCAGCGGGAAAACACGTCATACCGTGCCAGATCCTGTTAATTTCCTGAAATACATGTAAGTTGAAAAATCAACAATAATGTTGAGCGAGTTCATGCGCAAGTGAGTAAGTAAAACACTTGTAAGTATAAAAGTTTTCCTGGTATGTAGCAGTGTAAGGAAAAGAGATCACCAATGGTTTGCAAGGCCATTAGCATGTTGTGAAATGCAAGTAGGAAGACTCAACCTAGCCGATTTATGCGTCGGGCACAAAGTCACTCAAGGTCCGTTCTGTTGGTCCTCTTAGAGGTCCGTTCTGTTGGGCCTAGAGTTGGGCTCGCTACACCCAGATAGATCTACCGCTACTGTCCCTCGGTGTTCTGCCTACCCATTCACATGATCTAAGTAGTAAACCTCCTTACGTTAACATACCGTGTATAATAGTACTTGTAAACAAAGTAACATGTATTTCACCTCCGCAGTTAAGAAAACTGAAAACAGTTAGAGAAAAGGGGGACATGAACTCACAGTGAAGCGTCTCTACCAAGTATCTCCAAATCAGAAAGCTGTGCGACGACCTACAAGTGCTAATTCTATTAGACGGACGGCCGTGCCTTAGCTTTACAGTTAAATCTTTTGGGAAATAGTTAGACAACTATTTCGTGTTTACGTTCTGTATATACTTGGTAGTTAATCTCCTTCCCAAGGATGGGGGATTCAATACATGTGCGTTCAAATTACATCATTAAGTCTCACTTAATATATATACCTTTCCAATTCCAAAATATAAGTATTTTTCTCAAAAATATTATATTTTCATTTCACATAATTTTTCTCCAATAATACGTTGTTAAAATATGCGTTCATAAATATTTTCGTAAGTGCGTAAGTTACGTTCTAACAATCGAGTGGTAAAATACTTACCGGTGTAACTTATATATTTATGGTGAAAGCGTTCGTATTATTTTGGATTCGTTACCGTTCGTAAATATTATTTTTACTCTAAAAATAATATTTATGTATTTCACAAAATAATCATAAACAGTGTGTGAAAATATATATACTTATCACGTTAACTTTTGTGAAAATCCCACCTCCGAATATTTAGTAAATAAAGTCATGGCGAAATCCATATTTCGAAAACATGTCAAAAATGATTTCTAACACTTGTAGTGCAAATAGTTTTAAGTGTTAGGTTTTTAGAAAAATTTCGCCAGAGTTTCCTCTGTAACTGGAGGTGGCCACGCTTTCAAGCGTATCATTTTCTTTAACAAATCAAATCAACCAATGTTCTCGACATTATCAAACAACTTTTCAACATTTTAACTAGTCAAAGATAGACATAATCGCAAAAATATACGAACTTGTGGTTTGTCTAAAATATGTAGTAAATCTCTTTACTTTTAATGGATCTTTTGTGTAAATAATCCGATTTTGTAAAAACCTCGTCTTTCGAGAAAATCCATCTTTACAACTTCTAGTAACATTTGACAAAACTAGTTCTTTGTCGGATCTTTTCATTTCACAAGTGTTTACACACTTGTGGTTTATAAAATCATGCTTGTTAGTATAAAATCCTTCTTTAAAATACATGATTTCTTTGATATGTGGTTCTTTGAAATTACCACTTGCAGATGCGTAGATCCGCTAGTTTTAATCACTATTGTACAAGTCAAAACACTTTTACACAAGTTCATGTTTCATGTGTGGTAGAGTTTCACCTTTTAACCCTCGTATCATTCAAAACAAGCTTATGTTAAGATCCATGATCTTACCAAACCGGGTTAAACGATGATCCAAGCTACCACATCATAGATCGGGTCTAAATAATCACACATTTAGAATACTACAACTTTTACACAACATATATGCTATTAACCACCATTTTAAGTGTTTTAAGTAAACTTTTGTGCATCATATTGCATTTTAACGAGATTTAACCGATACAAATCCTTTTAACCACTTTAGAATAGTTTAAAAACGAGTTTTAAGCATTATACCTCTAGCTCAAGGCTAGGGAAGGATCTTGACGAAAATGGCGTGGATAAAAGCAAAGTGGAGAGGTCCTTCGCGTTCCGTTTGCTCCAAACCTCCTAATACGTAACCCTTGATGCTTGAATAACCTTGGAATGGCAAGATCAAGAACCGAAAATATGATGGATGTGGGTGGGGGTCTCGGCCGAAAGTAGAGCAAGAGGGAAAGAGAGAGAGTTTGTTGGTTAAGTGTGAAGTTGTGTGATGATGATTATGTGTAATGACTAGAACTTATAGGCAAAAATTAGAGTTAATTATCCAATGGTTCTTGTGTAGGCTAGATCTTTGACACAAGAGATTTGCTCAATCAACAAGTACATGGGGGTGTCCCCTAGGTGACCGATTCGGTTGGGGGGGGGGGGTCCCTTGGTTCGATTTTAACTAGAGGGTTAGGGAGTAATTAGTTAAGTTAAGTGTCTTACCCTGTTACTTGTATGTTACACGTTATGGCGGGTGTTAGGGTAATCAGGGACCCTAACTGGCTCAGAAAAATATAAATAAGGAAAATAATAATATTTTCATGTTCCGGGTAAAGTCCGGTTGTTTGGTTGGATAGTAATCCGTTAAAGCGCTTAATAAAGCTTTAAAGTGTCGTTATATTATTTTAGTGACACAATTTGTTTTCCTGACACTTTAGAAAGTGTCTAGTGTTATTTTCCCCATGTTTTGGCACTTTACTAGTCAGCTAGAAGCTGGATTATTTATTAAAGTGCTGTGTTTTGTACTTAAAGTACGTTTTAGGCACATCCGGTCATTGTAACTTATCCCTAGAGACGCAGTTCCATAATCCTTATATCCCTACACTCACTGCTAGTGTAGCAAAACATCTCAGGCTCTTACAGGCCTTAGAGGCAGTGTTTGCCTGATGCTGGCTTTATCAGCATGTTCAGTAGGTTATCCGTGATAGTGCTACTGTGCTTTTTGTGCATCATGTTTGTCACTAGGGTTTAGCATGTAAGTATGTAGTGACGACAAGTAAAGTATGATGCAAGTAAGTACATGTATCATATATCAAGTAGTAGTTCATCAGCTAGTTCAAACAAGCACAGTAATTAAGCAGTAATTAATCATTAATTAAGTCGTACGGATACCTGGTTTAGTGCGGGTTGTCACAATCTCCCCCCGTTAAATAAATTTCGTCCCGAAATTTAAGTTCTGCTACTAGATGCAGAGTCCTTAGGAAAAAGGTGGGGGTATTTCTCTTTCATCCGGTCCTCACGTTCCCAGGTGAATTCAGGACCGTGTCTGGCATTCCAACGAACTTTGACGAGTTTGACACTGCTCCGGCGGGTCTTGTTCACTTTCCAATCCGTGACCTCAACAGGTTCTTCAACGAAGTGGAGCGTGTCGTCAACATGAATCTCGTCGATGGGAATGGCAACGTCAACTTAAGTTGGACTTTTCTTCAGGTTGGATACATGAAATGTATCGTGAACACCATTCAGTTCAGCAGGTAGGTCCAACTTGTATGCTACTAGTCCTATCCTTTCCAGAATCCTGAAGGGACCAATGTAGCGCGGATTTAACTTCCCACGCTTCCCAAAGCGTGCCACCCCCTTCCAGGGTGATACCTTCAATAAAACCATTTCTCCAACTTGGAAATCCACATGTTTCCGGTTTGGATCCGCATAGGCCTTCTGTCTGTGGCGAGCTGCCTCGATGTGTTTAAGAATCTGCGCGATCTTGTCTTTCGTCTCTTGGACGATCTCGGGACCAGCGAGTTGCCTATCACCTGCGTCAGCCCAACATAGAGGTGATCGGCACTTACGTCCGTAAAGGGCTTCGAATGGCGCGACACCAATACTGGTGTGGTAGCTGTTGTTGTATGAAAATTCGACCAAAGGCAAATGCTTATCCCAGCTACCGCCCAAATCCATAACACACGCTCTCAGCATGTCTTCCAAAGTCTGTATCGTTCGCTCGCTCGCTCGCTCTGGCCGTCAGTTTGCGGATGAAACGCAGTGCTCAGATTCAATTGGGATCCAAACGCTTCTTGGAAGGATTGCCATATCCTAGACACAAACCTTCCGTCTCTATCAGAGATGATCGAGAGAGGTACTCCATGGCGTGCGACAATCTCTCTCATGTAAATTTCCGCAAGTTTACTAGTACTGTCTTTCTCTTTGATTGGCAGAAAGTGTGCGGACTTTGTTAGGCGGTCAACTATCACCCAAATCATGTCATGGCCTCTTGGCGTTCTTGGCAATTTCGTAATAAAATCCATGGAGATTTGTTTCCATTTCCACTTGGGAATCTCGGGTTGTTGCAGAAGTCCTGAAGGCTTCTGGTATTCCGCTTTAACCTTAGCGCATGTTAAACATTTGCTCACATAAACAGCAACATCGCCTTTCATCCTAGGCCACCAATAATAATTCTTGAGATCCTGGTATATCTTATCCGCTCCTGGATGGATAGAGTACCGTGACTTGTGAGCTTCATAAAAAATAACCCCCCTTAAATCACCAAACAAAGGAACCCAAATCCTTTTCTCAAAACATAACGTTCCTTCTACGTTTGGTACCAAAAGCTTCTCCATCCCACGGAGATATTCTTCTTCAAGGTTTCCTTCCTTGAGAGCTTCCTTCTGCGCGGCACGAATGCGCAAGGAAAGATCGGTTCGGACAATCATTTCCAAGGCCCTAACCCTTATGGGCTTGATTCTCTCTTTACGACTTAGGGCATCGGCGACCACGTTCGCCTTCCCTGGATGGTACTTTATCTCGCAGTCGTAGTCGTTCAACAATTCAACCCAACGTCTTTGCCTCATATTCAACTCCTTTTGGTTGAATATATGCTGTAGGCTCTTGTGATCTGTAAAGATTGTACACTTTGTACCATAAAGGTAGTGTCTCCAGATCTTTAAAGCAAAAACCACTGCGCCAAGCTCTAAATCGTGTGTGGTATAGTTCTTTTCGTGCACTTTCAACTGACGCGATGCGTAAGCAATAACCCTCTGGCGTTGCATCAACACGCAACCCAATCCTTGGCGCGATGCGTCGCAGTATACCACAAAATCATCAGTACCTTCTGGTAGAGCTAAGATAGGCGCGTTGCAGAGCTTATCCTTCAATATCTGGAAGGCTTCCTCCTGTTTGGTTCCCCAATCAAACGTCTTATCCTTTTGGGTGAGGAGCGTCAAAGGTTGAGCGATTTTTGAAAAATCCTCAATGAACCTTCGGTAGTAGCCAGCCAAGCCCAAGAATTGCCGAATCTCGGTTGGCGTCTTTGGCGTTTCCCAATCCTTGATCGCCTCGATCTTGGTGGGATCCACGTGGATTCCATCTCCATTTACCACGTGCCCAAGAAATTGCACCTCTCGTAGCCTGACGGGTGGTCCGTTGGACAACCCTTAAATGGTTTAAAAAGATTAAAATTCCATGCTTTACTTGGTTATTTGCTTGAATATAGTAACTACGAGTGTTTGTGGCTTTTGTAGGTAAAATGCATAATTTGGTGATGTTAAGTATGTGGAAGCGAGAGGAATGATCGAGGATGATTATTGAGAGAGATCGTAATATTCGGGATGTGTTCAGGTCCGAAATATAACTCGGAGATCCAAGAGATGTGATGCTACAAAGTTTAGGGGTCCTTGTTCATGGTCCCACTTACGGTTCAAGAACCGTAATTTACGGTTGGATATGTATGGCTTGATGGCAGTTTTGTCTTGAGGGGTATTATTTGATAATAAATAATATCATATCATCATCACATTCTCACTTTGAAGGCAGCCATCATATATAATCATGTGACATAGGACTTTGGAGACTTGGGATTTTGAGAAGCCCAAGACATATCATCACATGCAGCCGACATTCTTGGGAGGCATTAATTGAAATTATCATATGATCACAAAAGAAATCATCACCACATTGTAATTGGGCCGCACATAATTAGCAACAACATATAAGTGGGCGGCAATTATTAGAATAATATTCATCAATATTTTAGAGGCACAAGCATCACGTGAATATTGGATTGAAGCATGTGGGCTTGGACTCCATTTACGCATACCAAGGGTTATTGATGGCTGAGTGGGGGACAATTAGAGAAGCATGTGGACTTCTTCTTTGGGCCATGTTCACGTGAGAGAGAGAGACAGAAGAAATAGGGCGGCACATGCTGGACGAAAAAGAGGGACGCATCACATGAAGCTTCGGATTGGGCCAATAATAAAAATAGAACATCATCATTGGGCTTCATCTTTGGTAACATCACATCAGAACAACAACATAAAATCATCACATCATAGACACGTGAATTGGGCAGACCTTGGACTTTTGGAGGGCAATTAATTTAATCAACATCATCATCATTTCACGTGAACATAGTGGAGAGGATATGTAACTTATCGAATTGAATGTTTTTTTTAATGGAGTTTTAAGATGTCTCATGAGGGGTTTTTCGGTTACACATGACTTAACACATCACTTAGCAACCGAGCCTGGTGAACGAGATGGAGGAAGTTCTCTGAAGATTGGAGACTTTAACGAGTGCCATGATCGGTTAACCCTCCAGTGAACACTCCGGGTGATGATTCTTGTATTTCACTTTTAATTTAGTTATGTTTGTTTGAGAATTAGATTGTAATTAGGTGTTAACCGAATTGCATTTACATATATACAATTTGTGTGACAGACAAATCCTGGTGATAACCAGAGACGTATTTATGTTGAATCTAATTGTGCCTTTGCTGATTGAATAATTATTTATGCTTGCGGTTAATATCTCTCTGATCAATTGGTATTATGCTAGGATCTTGTATAAGTAATTGGTTTATGTGACAGATTTACCATTTAATCAGTGGCATCCAAATAAACAATAATTAGATTATTAGGTGTTTACAGAATCTGAATCCCGGAGTGGTCACGTTCCTATCATTGTTTTCTCATTTTCACAATACTTATTCATAAAAATTACAAAAATATATAAACTAGCAAATTTCATAAAGTAAGTTTAGATTAATTAAACGGTATTACACTGACCACATGCTCCTCTGGATTCGATACCTGACTTACCCTGTCTATAGGTAATTTTAGGTTTTTGCATAGACCCGACGACAGTCTATCATAGCCAAAACTCGCACTTAGAGAATTTGGCATACAGCTGTTCCTTCTTTAGCAGCTCTAGAATGGCTCTAAGATGCTGCTCGTGTTCAGCCTTTGTCTTTGAATAAATTAAAATGTCGTCGATGAATACAATCACGAACTTATCCAAGTACGGCTTGCAAACTCTATTCATTAGATCCATGAATACCGCGGGTGCGTTTGTCAAACCAAATGGCATAACGAGGAACTCGTAGTGTCCATAACGAGTTATGAAGGCTGTCTTCGGAATGCTTTCCTCTTGTATCCTTAACTGATGGTATCCAGATCGAAGATCGATCTTTGAATAAAAGCTGGAACCTTGAAGTTGGTCGAACAGATCATCAATTCTTGGCAGAGGATACCTATTCTTGATCGTCAGCTTGTTCAGCTCCCGGTAGTCGATGCACATACGGAAACTACCGTCCTTCTTTTTGACAAACAGGACCGGAGCTCCCCAAGGCGAGAAGCTTGGTCGGATAAAACCCTTGTCTAACAACTCTTGAAGTTGCGTCGACAATTCTTGCATCTCAGACGGAGCAAGTCTATAGGGTGCCTTAGCCACAGGCGCGGCGCCTGGAACTAAGTCGATGTGAAACTCTACTTGTCTCTGAGGTGGCAGTCCAGGCAAGTCTTCTGGGAAGACTTCTGGATACTCCCTTACGACAGGGATGTCTTCGATTCTGGGCTCAGCAGCCTTCTTATCCACAATGTGTGCCAGAAAAGCAATACATCCTTTCTGCAAACACTTCCTTGCCTTCAAGCAGCTGATAATCCTCAACGGCGTCTCACGCTTCTCTCCATGAACAACAATGGTCTCACCATCATCGATTGGGATACGAACAACCTTCTCATGACAAACTATCTCTGCTTTGTTGCCTGATAACCAATCCATTCCTACCACCACATCGAAGCTTCCCAACTGGACTGGTAGTAGATCTAGAGCGAACTCACGCTCTCCTAATTCGATCACACAACCTCTAATAACTTCATTGGCTTCTACTAACTTCCCATTGGCCAATTCGATCGAGTAGGGAATATCTAACTTATTAGCGGCTAGACCAAGCATATTCTTAAACTCTAGCGACACGAAGCTATAATCGGCACCAGTATCAAATAAAACGGATGCATAGCGTTGGTTCACAGGGAACGTACCAGTAACGACATTGGGGTCCTGGCGCGCTTCCCTAGCTTCGAGTTGGAACACTCTTCCACGGGCTTGGTTTAAGTCTGGGCAGTTCTTCTTAAAATGCCCGATATCACCGCAGTGAAAACACCCAAGTCTTTGCCCGTTTCCACCAGCTTGATCATTCCTCTGATTACGATTCACAGCGCCCGCTTGGTTAGCATTGTTACCTCAATTCTCGTTACCTCCATAGTTTCCTTGTGGGCGATTTCCATTCCCACCCCGGTTGTAATTTCTGTTTCCGAATCCTCCCTGGCCTCCCTGACCAGCAGTGGCCCAACAAGTGTCCTTCGAGTGGCCACGTTTCCCACATGCTTCGCATACTTTTGACCCGCAATGACCAGAATGGTGGCGTTGGCAGACGTTGCACTTGGGTTGGGTGCCCATGTATCCTTTTCCTTTCTTCTCTCTACCAGCCGTAACCTGAGCTGGCGAGCCTGATCTTCCTTTCCTAACCGCCACACTGGCGCCCTGCTTGAAGTTTGAGAACTTCCGTTTGTTACCTCCTGATGACTCGACATGAGTCTCAGCCTTTTTTGTCTTGATCTCATCAAACTTGTTCAAACGAATCGCCTCCTCGGTGAGAGCCATGCTCAAATCGATGGCTTCAGTGATAGTTGCTGGCTTGGATGAAGTTACCATGCTTATGATTTGAGGAGCTAGTCCCCAAATGAAGCGCTCGATTCGCTTGTATTCTGGCGTAACCATGTAAGGAACCACTTGAGATAAGTCATGGAATCTTTGAACGTATTCTGCTACCTTTGGACCGTCCATTTTCAAGTGCCAGAACTCGGTCTCCAATCGCTGGATTTCTGCGCGGGAACAGTACTTTTTGCGCATGAGTTCCTTTAGTTCGGTCCAGGTCAGCGCGTAGGCAGCAGCTTCGCCTAGTGTCTGTACTTGCAGATTCCACCAAGAGAGGGCTCCATCTAGAAACAACCCTGAGATGTAGGTGACTTGCTGATCCAGCGCGCACTTGCTCATGCGTAGAACAGATTCGGTTTTCTCAGCCCAACGAACAAAGGCGACGGCACCTCCTGTGCCATCAAAGTTTACGGGCTTGCAGTCTAAGAACTGCTTGTAGGTGCACCCGTGTGGTGGATTGTTATTGCCTTGGTTAATACTTCCGCTCGTTCCGGGCTGGGATGCTGCATACTGTGCTATGGCAGCAGCAATAATCTGCTGGAGCTCTGTCTCATTAGTAGGCATGCGTGTCTCACGTCTTGGCGGCATCTTCTAAAAGATGGTTTAAGTTGGTCAGGCCATAGTAAAACTCCGATGTTATAATACGTAAGTCAGGTCATAATGTAGTGTACGTATATAATGATAGTAATAGTATAATCACATAACATCTCATGTTATCAATACATCACAAATACCAATCACATAACATCCCATGTCATAAAAATACAAATAAGCAATCAAGCGAATCAAATATGATGAGAATACTGCGATTGCCATATATCGAGACCACATAGTAAGTGTATCAGTACATCCCTGTATCATACAATCATCAATCAACTAGGGGCTACATCACCCCTGTCCAAAAACTATATCATGTCAATGTCAAATACATGTCAAAAGTCAGAATCAGATGTAGTCTCCAAAAATGCTGTGCAGTCCAACAATCGCCGTCTTCTCATCCTCGTCTACCCAAACAGTACTGATGAGCTCTATACAGATGGTGGTGGAGGAGGAGGAAAGTGGGTGTAAAACAAACGACGTAACTGGAGCCAGTCCGCCTCCATGGCCTGCTGAGTACGAATGATAGAAGCAACCTGCTGCTCTAGTGTAAAGAGACGGGCAGCATAATCTGGAGGTAAAGGTCGAAATGTCTGCAGAGGAGAGTGTGTCTGACCATGGCACGGACATGGTGGCAGCTGAGCTCTCTCAAGCTCCTGGATGCGCTGCGTGTGCGACTCGTGCTGGGCGACAAAGGATATCAAGACGTCCTCGATAGTATACCCCCTGTGGAAAGAATGGTAGGGGTCAGTAGGTGGCATACCAGAGTCTGCTGCCCAAAGAAACGGCTCTCTGGTGGGGTCGAAAGGTGCCACGTGAAATGGAGCAACAGAGGGTGGAACAGATGACATCTGGGGCATAAAAGGGATAGACATCGGTACATGCCCAAAAGGATGGGCTGAAGAACCCTCTCCAGCCCTCGCTGGAGGTACAAACTGAGGAACCTGAAAAGAAAAATCAGCATGTCGTGTAACAGGGATCTGAGGGGGAAATGGTGGAACATCCTCATCAGCAGGTATCCAACCGTGCTGTGCATGCTCATCTGGTGGATCCATGTGTTCCGCGAACAGTGCGTGCTCGGGCTCTAGTGGAACGAGATCAGGTGCAACAAAAGGGTGAACAGGTGCATTGTGCTTAACAGGATGGTCAACAGGTATATCAACAACAGGCAGAGGAACAACAGGATCAACCACAACATGGTCGCCCTCTAACAAAGGAACATACACGGGGAGATCATCAACATGTGGGTCTGCTATAACAGGCGCAAAAGGGATGCCAGCATGTACGGGGTCATGCTCAAGTATGGGGTCTAGAGCGGCTGCCTGCTCAGGAGCGACGACAGGCTCAGGGTCATCGAAAGCCATCTCGAAGTCAAACTCTTGGTCGATAGGGTCTACTGGGTCAGCTGGATCCTCCATGGGCTGATCCATAGGTATAAACTCGATATCGCGATCCGGGTCGTATCCCGGGGAAAAGATAGGATCAGAGTCCTCTATGTCATCATGGTCAAACTCAAAGCTGGGTATAGGTGCAACAGAGGATGCCTGGTCAGGATCAGAATCATGCGCCAAGTGCTGTGCGCTCAATGTGTGGGAAGGTGCGGATGCCACAGACTCGAAGGAGTCTGGGACAGGAGAATGTGCTGGCGAATCCTCAGCGGGAACGTCAGCGATCATCAGAAGATCGTCCGCAGGAAGAAGGGCCTCGCCCTCGATCTCATCCTCAAATGGCTCATCCTCAAACAGGTCAATATCGCAATCAGCCTCGGCGTCAAGAAGGTAATCATATGCTGGATAAACGGCTAAAGGTATAGGAGCCGGAATCTCTACTAGAGGTAGGTACTCAGCGGGAGGGTCATCTGCATGCTCATCAGCACCATCGGGTAGTGCGAAGGTGTCACACCCCGACCACGTAGAACATACAAAACGTGGCGGAAACATCGGGGAGTGTTGTAACAGAATTAATGTTTCAAATCCATGGCAATTGAAGTTTCATTTTATTAATTAAAAGTGTTACAATGTCTTAACAAACAAAGAAATACAACATAATTAACTAGTCTTGCATCTTTTATTGTCACTAAAGCCCAAGTCTGCCTATGTGTATCTTGATCATCTTATGCAACAGCTCCTGAAAACACATGTGAAAATAGGTACGTCAGCATAAAAATGCCTGTGAGATACATAGGTTTTGTGAAAATAGGTTCCATGACTTATGTTTGAGAAAATGTTTAGTCATGAACCTTGTAATTTGCTTTGTCTTGTAAATCATTTGAAAAACAATGAGTTCAGATGATATGTATAAATAAGTGAATAATGTATGGTTAAATGAATAACCATGTAAACTGAGTTTGTATAAGATAAGTTGTTTGTAAAACAATGTCTTGTGAGAAGTATGTTATTTGTATAAAATGTTCTATGTCTCAAACTGAAATGATTCAAATAACGCTACGATATGTAATACCATACAAACACTTATATATAGGAAGTACCAGCGGCGTATCCACCATGCTTGTATCATATTACACACGCATCGTTACTTAATCACTTAATCAAACCAAACTATCAAGATGAAATGTTTAACAAGTATAGAAATGTTCATGTATAGTCAAATACGGTTCGCACGATTCACAGATACAAACGGTTCACAGATACAAACGGTTCATAGATACAAACGGTTCACAGATATCAACGGATCACATAGTCAAATGTTTACAATGGTTCAATATGTAGTATAATGTGTTCATATGCTGGATAAGCATATGCAACAGAAAAGCAATGTAAAACAATGTACTAAGTATGCACACAATGGACATACGTAGTATGAAATGTAAAGTAGAACGATGTACTAAGTAATGCACACAATGGGCACACCTAGCATGAAAGGTAACGAAATCATGTACTATAATGTACTAACGAACATAGCAGTATATGATGTGAAAACAGGAAAGCATGAAAGTAACAAGTAGGCACATGTGTTCCACCCCAAAACAGTTTGGAAAACAGTAAAAGAGGGGTCTATGTACTCACTTGAGATTGCTCAGTAGTCCTTGAGTAACAACCAAACAAAGCTAGAGATCACGGATGCCAAACGGCACCTAATATAGGTAACTATGTTAATAAACCGGACCTAAATCGGAAGATTGGGTAGCATGAGGGTTTGTAAACCAAGTGAGTGTAGGAACTCATGTGATATGGTTTAACAAGGCCTACATACTAAATGAAACTTAACCTAAGAGTTTACGACCCATTACGACCCGTTTAGGTAGCTTATGCTACTTTAACGCGTCGTTCGCGTGAAACGCGTTCGGACCGCCTAACTAGCCCTATGACAAGTGTTATATGCCTAAACATATTACATAATCAGTTATGTGACAAAGGTTTAGGTTACATATGCTTAATTACCAATTATACTTGAAAAGGGTATTCTGGTAATTTACCTAAGGCATATAAACTACCTATCATACAACTACTTAAACGATGTGACCATAGGGTATAACCTCGGAAGGTTATTCCCTACCTACTATGGTCACCTAATGTATTTGGTCGGATCCTAATGATCGACCAAACTGGGTCGGGTTCGAAGGTATAAGCGATTGTTTAGATCGCTTACCTTACGACCCTATCTAAGCACTAAACTAAAAGTGACGAGCTAAGCATGTTAAAACATGCTTAACTAAGTTTAGAAAACAGGTTTGGTATCAAAACAAACGGTTTTGATACCCATAAGTAGTTTGGTTACAAAATACGCAAGAATACGTATTCTGACCGAAACTACGGCTCGTCACTGAGCCTAGATAACGTGGTAAACAGTAGGTATAGTCACTAGGGACTATAACCATCGTGATCACGTTCACGTTATGAAGTTCAAACGAACTTCGCATCGACCATAAACTGGTCAATGCAGAAAGTCAAACAAAGTTTGACTTTCAGACTCGAAAGCGATTAAAAGAACGAAAGAATACTTACTCGGGGTCCCCGAATGCTAATCCCGATCCAAGTAACTCAGGTATGAAACGAAGGTTCCAACTTAGAGTCTTTTCAATCAGACTTGTGGGTTTTTAAGCCAAAGGGGGGTGGGTATTTATAGATTTCGGGTAACCGTTAAGATCGTTTCTTGAATAACGTGCCTTAATCGGAACCGTACACTTGTCGTAAAGTTGTGGTGTCCAGGAAGTTTGTTCTTATCCGCTGACTAGACGATAGGAAATGAGTGGACACGAATCAATCAGCTGCAACTTGCAAAACAAAACATTGAATCTGGCCCAGATCATGCAGTCGCGTAGCGCGACAGGTAGGCCCTTAGGGCTCGCGCTACGCTACTGCCTCCCAGTTCCAGAATTGTTTCAAAACTGGCAGAAATGGTCCCTGCACGTGTTCAAGGCCTTTTTCGATGCGTTTGAACCCCGTTAACCTCATTTCAAGGCTCTAAAATGAAGTTAAAGTATAGGGAACTCAAAACATGCTCAAAAATATGCCGGATGATGGTTCGTTTGGTCGTACGAACGCGATGTTCGCTTAATTACGACGGAATGCGCATAAGCGCGAAAAACGATCCAAATGACGTGACGAATGGATTTTTCTTATGGCGAACACTAAAATATAATATAGTCATGCTTACATAAATTTTTGGATGTCCAGATGTATTCAGAACGTAAGTTATGCGCGAAAATGCAAACTTGTGCACTTTTTGACACTTTTAGTCCCTGAATGACCCAAAAGTTTATTTTAGCATACCGAACCCCTCAAAGCCTATTTCTAAGCTATGTAAAGGATACTTATGGTATGTTTAACTTATGGTCATGTTCCGGAATGTTCATTACAACTCAGATTGGCATACTTTCGCAGTTTGTCAACTTTAGTCCCTGTAGACGAATTAACTTGATTTTGCTATACCAAAGCCTCCAGAACTTATTTCTAAGTTATGTAAAGGTTATCTAAGGTATGTTAAGCCTATTTCACTATTCTGGAGTGTTCGTTGCATTAAACTGGTTATATTTACGCATCAGTGCGCGTATAACCTTCCAGAAAGCGATTTAAAGCTTGAAATCGAACATGAGTTGATATGTGCAAAAGATACACATATTTATACAAGTCCAAAGTATGAAATACATTATTTCATTGGTTTGGCATTTGTTTGATGGTTGAAATGACACAGGTGTTACAGTCTCCCCTACTTTAGGAAATTTCGTCCCGAAATTAATTCGTAGGAGTCTATTTGTGACTTTGTGTCAGATAACCACCAGAGATATGTAAAGCATAATCCTGTCATTTCCTTAACGGACATTCTTCAGAACGAAAATGAACCAACGGAGTCATTTTCCTCAACGAGTATTCTTCAGAAGCGGAAATGAAGGAATAAACAAACGGGGATCCATTTCCTTAACGGAAAATCTTCAGAAATGAAAATGAACAAACGGAGTCATTTTCAACAGATGCTTCCTCAGAAACGGAAATGAAAATGATAGACAAACGGATATTCATTTCCTTAACGGACAATTCTTCAGAAACGAAAATGAACAACAGAGTCATTTTCAACGGTTGCTTCCTCAGAAACGGAAATGAAAATGATAGACAAACGGATGTTCATTTCCTCAACGGATAATCTTCAGAAACGAAAATGAACAAACGGAGTCATTTTCAACAGATGCTTCCTCAGAAACGGAAATGAAAATGATAGACAAACGGATATTCATTTCCTCAACGGTCAAATCTTCAGAAACGAAAATGAACAAACGGAGTCATTTTCAACAGATGCTTCCTCAGAAACGGAAATGAAAATGATAGACAAACGGATATTCATTTCCTCAACGGACAAATCTTCAGAAACGAAAATGAACAAACGGAGTCATTTTCAACAGATGCTTCCTCAGAAACGGAAATGAAAATGATAGACAAACGGATATTCATTTCCTCAACGGACAAATCTTCAGAAACGAAAATGAACAAACGGAGTCATTTTCAACGGTTGCTTCCTCAGAAACGGAAATGAAAATGATAGACAAACGGATATTCATTTCCTCAACGGATAATCTTCAGAAACGAAAATGAACTATCGGAGTCATTTTCAACGGTTGTTTCCTCAGGTTCGGAAATGAAGGATTAAACAACGGATATTCATTTCCTCAACGGATAATCTTCAGAAACGAAAATGAACTAACGGAGTCATTTTCAACGGTTGTTTCCTCAGGTTCGGAAATGAAGGATTTAAATAGACGGATATTCATTTCCCTCGACGGATACTCTTCAGAACGAAAATGCACAAACGGAGTCATTTTCCTCAACGGGTATTCTTCAGAATTGGAAATGAAGGATTAAATAAACGGATATTCATTTCCCTCGACGGATACTCTTCAGAACGAAAATGCACAAACGGAGTCATTTTCCTCAACGGGTATTCTTCAGAATTGGAAATGAAGGATAAAATAAACGGATATTCATTTCCCTCGACGGATACTCTTCAGAACGAAAATGCACAAACGGAGTCATTTTCCTCAACGGGTATTCTTCAGAATTGGAAATGAAGGATAAATGGATATTCATTTCCTCAACGGATATTCTTCAGAAGTGAAAAATGAATAGCTAGTTCATTTTTCCTCAACGGATACTTCATCAGAATTGGAAATGAACAGGGTTAACTTCTAGGTACATGACAAAGCTCGCTGTGGTTTCTGTGCACTAAATTCCATAATTATGTATGCATCCATAATTACGTAATTCCTTGTACAGTCCGCACAGTTTGTCTTGTAATGTTCATAAGCACATAATCACATAGTTGTTTAATTGTTATTATCTTGTTATTGATTGCTAATAACTTGGCACCTCGTACTTCGTTTCTCTTGGAAGAAACGGGTACTTAGGATTTTCGTAAAAACGCAAGAGATCAAACAACGGAAGAAATTTGGAAGTAGTCTGTTCTCCAAGGAATGCGGTTCCTTGATTGTCGGTATTGTAGGGGATATGTAGTTTATACATACAATCACATAAATACATTTCAATGTAAATAAAAGATTTATTTATAAACAATGATAAGAACTGTTTCTTGGATCTTGACAACAAAAGAAAATAATACATAAGACGTGATTATTTCTAAACGATGTTGTCTTCTGGTTGATTATATGCTCATCCCTGCGCTGGATTTGCATTAGCAAGCCTTGGGCAATTTCTACGAAAATGGCCCATCTCGCCACAGTTGTAGCAAGATCCCTGTGGAAAACGAGCTTGAGCAGGATTGTTGCCGGCTTGATTTGGTGCAGCTGCGGTTGGGCAAACCCTAGCTGTATGACCTATAAGTCCGCAAACTTGGCATGTGCGGCACTTCACCCCAGCATGATGATGTAGGCCACATTGGTTGCATAAGGGTGCAGTTCCGTTGTAGGGTTTCCTGACAGGGGGTTGAGCTGCTTGATTGGGGACGGCTTGATCGTTGTGAGTAACCATGGCGAAGTTCTGAGCAGCCTTTCGCTTCTTTGACTTCTTAGGGGATCCAGTATATTCATCCATGGTCTTTGATTCCTCTATTGGTTTCGATTCTTCGACCGGCTTCTTGTCACCTTTTCGGAAAAGTTTACCTTTCCTGATCTTTGATTCAGTCAAGGTTGCAGATAGCTCAATGGCCTGTCTAACTGTAGTAGGGTTGCTACCAGTCAAAATGTCTTGTATTGAATCAGGGAGGCCATCAATGTACTTTTCAATTGCCTTATCCAAAGGCGTGACCATGTTTGGGCATAACAGACTCAACTCCTCATAACGGTCCGTGTAGGCTCGATGCTCACCGCTGTCTTGCTCAAGATTGTCGAATTCCCTTTCCAAAGCCCTGATCTCGTGTCGAGGACAGAATTCCTTCATCATAAGGGCCCTAAGTTCAGCCCATGTCTGTGCTAGAGCAACTTCTGCACCACGATCTCTCATAACCCCGTTCCACCACGTAAGGGCTCTCTTCTGGAACACACTCGAAGCAAACTCGACCTTGCGATTGTCAGGACACTGCACATGGCGGAAAGTATTCTCAATGCTCTCGAACCATTGAAGAAGCCCAGTCGCTCCCTCAGAACCACTAAACTTGAGTGGTTTCGCCGAGTTGAAACTCTTGAAATTGCATGGACCATTGTTGTTGTTGTTGGCTTGATTCCATTGAGCAAAGAGGTTTGGGAATTGAGCAGCCATTTGCTGTGCAATGATTTCTGCCAGTTCGGCAGTCGCTATCTGGTTTTCGCGTCGAGGAGGCATTCTAAAAGAGGAAACATGAAAGGAAACGAGTGAGAGAATTAGATGAAAAGAATGAGATGAAACAAATCTGATGAAAGCAAGGATAGTGGTCATTTGTTTGTTACCACAAGGTAAATAAACGACACACAGTGACTAATCAAAGTAAATGGGTCAAACATAATGTATCGCGAAGACATGCTCGCCTATAAGTGAACACTCATCCCAAGAATTCCCAGGTAAGCACAACTGGTCTCGCGTCTGATGAGATGTATACGAAGTGCTTGCCTAGACAGAAAACCCAGAATACAGGCATTCACCCTTCCAGTTTGCACGTGTTCACATTATTTAAAACCCAAAACCTTGACGAGATTTTTGAAAATTCAAAGGGGTTCAAAACCATATAACAGAGGGTTCAAAACCTTGTAATAAATCATCCTAGAACAGATGATTAGTTTTCAAAGCGGTTTTGAAATTTATGTTCTTGTTGTGATAGTCGCCTAAGGATAGGTGACGGTATTGTTTTATGACTAAACGCAAGTAAACTCGCGTTAGGGTCCTAAGAAGGTTATAGACTAGGTCAAAGCATTACTAATAACCTAATTCCCTATAACCATTGGCTCTGATACCATCTTTTCTGTCACACCCCGACCACGTAGAACATACAAAACGTGGCGGAAACATCGGGGAGTGTTGTAACAGAATTAATGTTTCAAATCCATGGCAATTGAAGTTTCGTTTTATTAATTAAAAGTGTTACAATGTCTTAACAAACAAAGAAATACAACATAATTAACTAGTCTTGCATCTTTTATTGTCACTAAAGCCCAAGTCTGCCTATGTGTATCTTGATCATCTTATGCAACAGCTCCTGAAAACACATGTGAAAATAGGTACGTCAGCATAAAAATGCCTGTGAGATACATAGGTTTTGTGAAAATAGGTTCCATGACTTATGTTTGAGAAAATGTTTAGTCATGAACCTTGTAATTTGCTTTGTCTTGTAAATCATTTGAAAAACAATGAGTTCAGATGATATGTATAAATAAGTGAATAATGTATGGTTAAATGAATAACCATGTAAACTGAGTTTGTATAAGATAAGTTGTTTGTAAAACAATGTCTTGTGAGAAGTATGTTATTTGTATAAAATGTTCTATGTCTCAAACTGAAATGATTCAAATAACGCTACGATATGTAATACCATACAAACACTTATATATAGGAAGTACCAGCGGCGTATCCACCATGCTTGTATCATATTACACACGCATCGTTACTTAATCACTTAATCAAACCAAACTATCAAGATGAAATGTTTAACAAGTATAGAAATGTTCATGTATAGTCAAATATGGTTCGCACGATTCACATATACAAACGGTTCACAGATACAAACGGTTCATAGATACAAACGGTTCACAGATATCAACGGATCACATAGTCAAATGTTTACAACGGTTCAATATGTAGTATAATGTGTTCATATGCTGGATAAGCATATGCAACAGAAAAGCAATGTAAAACAATGTACTAAGTATGCACACAATGGACATACGTAGTATGAAATGTAAAGTAGAACGATGTACTAAGTAATGCACACAATGGGCACACCTAGCATGAAAGGTAACGAAATCATGTACTATAATGTACTAACGAACATAGCAGTATATGATGTGAAAACAGGAAAGCATGAAAGTAACAAGTAGGCACATGTGTTCCACCCCAAAACAGTTTGGAAAACAGTAAAAGAGGGGTCTATGTACTCACTTGAGATTGCTCAGTAGTCCTTGAGTAACAACCAAACAAAGCTAGAGATCACGGATGCCAAACGGCACCTAATATAGGTAACTATGTTAATAAACCGGACCTAAATCGGAAGATTGGGTAGCATGAGGGTTTGTAAACCAAGTGAGTGTAGGAACTCATGTGATATGGTTTAACAAGGCCTACATACTAAATGAAACTTAACCTAAGAGTTTACGACCCATTACGACCCGTTTAGGTAGCTTATGCTACTTTAACGCGTCGTTCGCGTGAAACGCGTTCGGACCGCCTAACTAGCCCTATGACAAGTGTTATATGCCTAAACATATTACATAATCAGTTATGTGACAAAGGTTTAGGTTACATATGCTTAATTACCAATTATACTTGAAAAGGGTATTCTGGTAATTTACCTAAGGCATATAAACTACCTATTATACAACTACTTAAACGATGTGACCATAGGGTATAACCTCGGAAGGTTATTCCCTACCTACTATGGTCACCTAATGTATTTGGTCGGATCCTAATGATCGACCAAACTGGGTCGGGTTCGAAGGTATAAGCGATTGTTTAGATCGCTTACCTTACGACCCTATCTAAGCACTAAACTAAAAGTGACGAGCTAAGCATGTTAAAACATGCTTAACTAAGTTTAGAAAACAGGTTTGGTATCAAAACAAACGGTTTTGATACCCATAAGTAGTTTGGTTACAAAATACGCAAGAATACGTATTCTGACCGAAACTACGGCTCGTCACTGAGCCTAGATAACGTGGTAATCAGTAGGTATAGTCACTAGGGACTATAACCATCGTGATCACGTTCACGTTATGAAGTTCAAACGAACTTCGCATCGACCATAAACTGGTCAATGCAGAAAGTCAAACAAAGTTTGACTTTCGGACTCGAAAGCGATTAAAAGAACGAAAGAATACTTACTCGGGGTCCCCGAATGCTAATCCCGATCCAAGTAACTCAGGTATGAAACGAAGGTTCCAACTTAGAGTCTTTTCAATCAGACTTGTGGGTTTTTAAGCCAAAGGGGGGTGGGTATTTATAGATTTCGGGTAACCGTTAAGATCGTTTCTTGAATAACGTGCCTTAATCGGAACCGTACACTTGTCGTAAAGTTGTGGTGTCCAGGAAGTTTGTTCTTATCCGCTGACTAGACGATAGGAAATGAGTGGACACGAATCAATCAGCTGCAACTTGCAAAACAAAACATTGAATCTGGCCCAGATCATGCAGTCGCGTAGCGCGACAGGTAGGCCCTTAGGGCTCGCGCTACGCTACTGCCTCCCAGTTCCAGAATTGTTTCAAAACTGGCAGAAATGGTCCCTGCACGTGTTCAAGGCCTTTTTCGATGCGTTTGAACCCCGTTAACCTCATTTCAAGGCTCTAAAATGAAGTTAAAGTATAGGGAACTCAAAACATGCTAAAAAATATGCCGGATGATGGTTCGTTTGGTCGTACGAACGCGATGTTCGCTTAATTACGACGGAATGCGCATAAGCGCGAAAAACGATCCAAATGACGTGACGAATGGATTTTTCTTATGGTGAACACTAAAATATAATATAGTCATGCTTACATAAATTTTTGGATGTCCAGATGTATTCAGAACGTAAGTTATGCGCGAAAATGCAAACTTGTGCACTTTTTGACACTTTTAGTCCCTGAATGACCCAAAAGTTTATTTTAGCATACCGAACCCCTCAAAGCCTATTTCTAAGCTATGTAAAGGATACTTATGGTATGTTTAACTTATGGTCATGTTCCGGAATGTTCGTTACAACTCAGATTGGCATACTTTCGCAGTTTGTCAACTTTAGTCCCTGTAGACGAATTAACTTGATTTTGCTATACCAAAGCCTCCAGAACTTATTTCTAAGTTATGTAAAGGTTATCTAAGGTATGTTAAGCCTATTTCACTATTCCGGAGTGTTCGTTGCATTAAACTGGTTATATTTACGCATCAGTGCGCGCATAACCTTCCAGAAAGCGATTTAAAGCTTGAAATCGAACATGAGTTGATATGTGCAAAAGATACACATATTTATACAAGTCCAAAGTATGAAATACATTATTTCATTGGTTTGGCATTTGTTTGATGGTTGAAATGACACAGGTGTTACAGAAGGGCTGGAAATCGTCCTCATCAGTACTGGTATAGTCAGACGTGTGCACCTCGTGCTCGGAGGATATAAGGTCATCAGATACGATAGGTATGGGTCCAGTAATGTCCGAATCGTCGGTACCGGCGGAATCCATGAGTCTGTAACACAAATATGCTCAAATAATCAGTCATACAATCAGATAATCACATAAGTCACCAAGTAAGATATCACATAGTTTTCCTAGTCCCACTAGCCTCCCAGTCTTCTAGACTGCTCTATCAACTACCTCGACCTCTCAGATCGAGCCTCAGTCTCCAACACCGAGCCTCAGTCTCCAAACTGAGCTTACTCTTCCTAGTCCCACTAGCCAATCCTCCTAGTCCCACTAGCCAATCCTCCTAGTCCCACTAGCCAATTCTCCTAGTCCCACTAGCCAACTAACCTCGATCTCTCCGACCGAGCCTCGGCCTCTCAGACCGAGCCTCAGCCCTTCCAGGCTGAGCCTATAAATAATAAAATGTGCTCAACATTTGTTTGTAAAAAGTTTTGGATCTGGACTTAAGTGGTATGCAGAAAAATGTTTTCGTGAGAGCCCTAGTGATCATAGTCTAGACTCGAGGAAGAATCCTAGTTCGCTATGATCAGAGCTCTGATACCAAGCTGTCACACCCTGGCTTTGCGGAAGCGTGGTTAATTTGGTGTGACTTCTTAATACCATAGCTTAATCATAACAAAGCTATATGAAATAAAAACATGCAAGATCATCCGTTTGATTTAAGTTCTAAAACCAGAGTAACATACCATTGTCTTAAAAACTTACAACATCGTAACATAAAACATTGTCTTAAACATCAACATGAGATAAACGCAGTTTAAGATTTGTGACTTGTCCAGGAAAGAGTTACATTTCCTAAACTGGGATGACCTTGGAACCCAATATGCAGCGGGAAAACACGTCATACCGTGCCAGATCCTGTTAATTTCCTGAAATACATGTAAGTTGAAAAATCAACAATAATGTTGAGCGAGTTCATGCGCAAGTGAGTAAGTAAAACACTTGTAAGTATAAAAGTTTTCCTGGTATGTAGCAGTGTAAGGAAAAGAGATCACCAATGGTTTGCAAGGCCATTAGCATGTTGTGAAATGCAAGTAGGAAGACTCAACCTAGCCGATTTATGCGTCGGGCACAAAGTCACTCAAGGTCCGTTCTGTTGGTCCTCTTAGAGGTCCGTTCTGTTGGGCCTAGAGTTGGGCTCGCTACACCCAGATAGATCTACCGCTACTGTCCCTCGGTGTTCTGCCTACCCATTCACATGATCTAAGTAGTAAACCTCCTTACGTTAACATACCGTGTATAATAGTACTTGTAAACAAAGTAACATGTATTTCACCTCCGCAGTTAAGAAAACTGAAAACAGTTAGAGAAAAGGGGGACATGAACTCACAGTGAAGCGTCTCTACCAAGTATCTCCAAATCAGAAAGCTGTGCGACGACCTACAAGTGCTAATTCTATTAGACGGACGGCCGTGCCTTAGCTTTACAGTTAAATCTTTTGGGAAATAGTTAGACAACTATTTCGTGTTTACGTTCTATATATACTTGGTAGTTAATCTCCTTCCCAAGGATGGGGGATTCAATACATGTGCGTTCAAATTACATCATTAAGTCTCACTTAATATATATACCTTTCCAATTCCAAAATATAAGTATTTTTCTCAAAAATATTATATTTTCATTTCACATAATTTTTCTCCAATAATACGTTGTTAAAATATGCGTTCATAAATATTTTCGTAAGTGCGTAAGTTACGTTCTAACAATCGAGTGGTAAAATACTTACCGGTGTAACTTATATATTTATGGTGAAAGCGTTCGTATTATTTTGGATTCGTTACCGTTCGTAAATATTATTTTTACTCTAAAAATAATATTTATGTATTTCACAAAATAATCATAAACAGTGTGTGAAAATATATATACTTATCACGTTAACTTTTGTGAAAATCCCACCTCCGAATATTTAGTAAATAAAGTCATGGCGAAATCCATATTTCGAAAACATGTCAAAAATGATTTCTAACACTTGTAGTGCAAATAGTTTTAAGTGTTAGGTTTTTAGAAAAATTTCGCCAGAGTTTCCTCTGTAACTGGAGGTGGCCACGCTTTCAAGCGTATCATTTTCTTTAACAAATCAAATCAACCAATGTTCTCGACATTATCAAACAACTTTTCAACATTTTAACTAGTCAAAGATAGACATAATCGCAAAAATATACGAACTTGTGGTTTGTCTAAAATATGTAGTAAATCTCTTTACTTTTAATGGATCTTTTGTGTAAATAATCCGATTTTGTAAAAACCTCGTCTTTCGAGAAAATCCATCTTTACAACTTCTAGTAACATTTGACAAAACTAGTTCTTTGTCGGATCTTTTCATTTCACAAGTGTTTACACACTTGTGGTTTATAAAATCATGCTTGTTAGTATAAAATCCTTCTTTAAAATACATGATTTCTTTGATATGTGGTTCTTTGAAATTACCACTTGCAGATGCGTAGATCCGCTAGTTTTAATCACTATTGTACAAGTCAAAACACTTTTACACAAGTTCATGTTTCATGTGTGGTAGAGTTTCACCTTTTAACCCTCGTATCATTCAAAACAAGCTTATGTTAAGATCCATGATCTTACCAAACCGGGTTAAACGATGATCCGAGCTACCACATCATAGATCGGGTCTAAATAATCACACATTTAGAATACTACAACTTTTACACAACATATATGCTATTAACCACCATTTTAAGTGTTTTAAGTAAACTTTTGTGCATCATATTGCATTTTAACGAGATTTAACCGATACAAATCCTTTTAACCACTTTAGAATAGTTTAAAAACGAGTTTTAAGCATTATACCTCTAGCTCAAGGCTAGGGAAGGATCTTGACGAAAATGGCGTGGATAAAAGCAAAGTGGAGAGGTCCTTCGCGTTCCGTTTGCTCCAAACCTCCTAATACGTAACCCTTGATGCTTGAATAACCTTGGAATGGCAAGATCAAGAACCGAAAATATGATGGATGTGGGTGGGGGTCTCGGCCGAAAGTAGAGCAAGAGGGAAAGAGAGAGAGTTTGTTGGTTAAGTGTGAAGTTGTGTGATGATGATTATGTGTAATGACTAGAACTTATAGGCAAAAATTAGAGTTAATTATCCAATGGTTCTTGTGTAGGCTAGATCTTTGACACAAGAGATTTGCTCAATCAACAAGTACATGGGGGTGTCCCCTAGGTGACCGATTCGGTTGGGGGGGGGGTCCCTTGGTTCGATTTTAACTAGAGGGTTAGGGAGTAATTAGTTAAGTTAAGTGTCTTACCCCGTTACTTGTATGTTACACGTTATGGCGGGTGTTAGGGTAATCAGGGACCCTAACTGGCTCAGAAAAATATAAATAAGGAAAATAATAATATTTTCATGTTCCGGGTAAAGTCCGGTTGTTTGGTTGGATAGTAATCCGTTAAAGCGCTTAATAAAGCTTTAAAGTGTCGTTATATTATTTTAGTGACACAATTTGTTTTCCTGACACTTTAGAAAGTGTCTAGTGTTATTTTCCCCATGTTTTGGCACTTTACTAGTCAGCTAGAAGCTGGATTATTTATTAAAGTGCTGTGTTTTGTACTTAAAGTACGTTTTAGGCACATCCGGTCATTGTAACTTATCCCTAGAGACGCAGTTCCATAATCCTTATATCCCTACACTCACTGCTAGTGTAGCAAAACATCTCAGGCTCTTACAGGCCTTAGAGGCAGTGTTTGCCTGATGCTGGCTTTATCAGCATGTTCAGTAGGTTATCCGTGATAGTGCTACTGTGCTTTTTGTGCATCATGTTTGTCACTAGGGTTTAGCATGTAAGTATGTAGTGACGACAAGTAAAGTATGATGCAAGTAAGTACATGTATCAGATATCAAGTAGCAGTTCATCAGCTAGTTCAAACAAGCACAGTAATTAAGCAGTAATTAATCATTAATTAAGTCGTACGGATACCTGGTTTAGTGCGGGTTGTCACATGCAGAGGTTATAAATTATATTTTAACACTCTAATAACTTAGTAATTACTATTAGAACATGTTTAGGCATGTTCAACCCGACAATTCTGAGTTTAAGGTCGGTTCGCAACCGAAAGTCGCAAAAGCTTGACTTTTGCTTTGACTTTCAGTTTTGACCCGATTAAGCTTAATTCTTCTATGTTTTAAGCTTCCATTAGGACCACATTATGTTGTAGTATAACCCTCTGGAGTTATATTACCTGGTCATTTATATTTTGAACTATATGCTAGTTTCCGTTAATATGCTTATAAATGCCTGTTTTGCCCTTATGTCATATAAACGAGATTTTTGAAAATGTGAGAGGACAAAAAGCTTTATTACTGATATATAAGTATGTCCCGGAAATTTGACATCAGTTTCTGGTCTCAAACTAAAGTTATGCAAGATATCGTAAATTGAAACTTTTTATTAATTAAATTACGCTATCTTGCATAAGGCATGTTTAAACATGGATTTTGACCCAAAAATCATTACCTACTATTAAGATATTATTTTTAGGGATTTTTGGAATTTTTTATCAGATTATGATCTGACCATATCATAGGGTTCTTGTATAAATTACTTAATTGACGATAATGCCCTTTTAACTAATAAAATGAGATTTACATGTGGTTAGTATACCAAGCCTTTTTCTACTGACTTGATATGAAAAATAAAAATATTTTAAACATACAAGGCTGTCCAAAATCTCAGAATCACATAAACACCTCAATTATCGTCAATTAGCGACTTTTACGCTAATTAGGTGCATAGTATGGTTTAAAACCATATTTAACACCTAAGACTTGTTACCTACTGAATTTTTAAATAATTTTTAATATTATTACAGTAAGTATAAGTCATGAACACAGACTTCCAAAATGTCCTTAAAAGCATATGTGAAATGACCAAAATACCCTTTCGAGGCATAGTTTGGCAATAAATAGTAAACCTCACATATGTATGATATCTTACTGATGTAACTTGATAAAATAAATATTTTTACTGAATTTTTTAGACCAGAACCTCAGTTTACTATAAGATCTCTTTGATAAACTTTAAAATGACCAAAATGCCCCTACGGGACTTAAATTGGTTTTAAACACTCTTTGGGCATATATGTTAACATCCTACTGATGTATTAACATATTTTAAGAATAATACATATGAGACCTGTATATAATTCATTTGGTTACCCGTTATGCATTTTAAGCGTTCGATTCGGTTTATGTAACTAGTTTACATAAAATAGCCAAAACGGGTTTAACCATATCATTAAATCTTCAAAATCCAGAATGTGCTTAGTTTACCCATATTATACAAGTATCCAAACTTGTCGGGTCTAAACCACATTCTATTCCGGTCTCCGCTTAATCTAGCGTTTAGAACCGTAAGGTATCTTTCAAGCTAACCGGTCTAAGTCTTTGACTTAAATAAAGACCCGTTAGTATCCTAATAGGTTATTAAACCTTCCATACAGATTAAGTAGCTTCGGTAGAAGGTATTTTCATAAGGCTTTAGGAATATACAGCTGAGTTACATCATTGCACATCTAGCTCAGGTAAATACTTTTAACTTATTTTCCGTTATACGGGCTTGGGATACGGTATTATAATAATACCGCTTGGTCGGGTATGAAATCATTTAATCGGATTGTGATTAATAAATTTACATAACCCGTTTTAATCTGTCTTGTTTGATAACATAAACATTGGGGGTTAATACGACTGTGTCCTGGATATCCTTGGCTCATTTCATTTGTAAATGACCACGACCTATGCACGGGGTGTAGGCATACACCTGACAGATGCAAATGCTAAATAACCCACATGTTGGGGATAACTCCTTTGTGGGTTTTATAATGGTGAGTCGGTTAATCATGAGCGGCTTCCAAACCGGCCCCATATGTATGACAAACATGTAAAACTGTATACAAGATTATCTTAAATAATTGTCCCAAGTATAAATGGTTTGTGCCTTGGGCGCCTAAATCAATTTTCATAAACTCTTTTCAAATGAGTCGGTTAATTGTGTTTACCAGTGAAAACTGACGTATTTTCCAAAGACTAAGTGACAGGTACCTCACGAAACTAGGCTGGAGCTACTTGGTGTCATATAAGAGGATCTTGCAAATCCTTAGACGCTTGAAGTCTGTTATTTCAGTTTCATGTATTTTGTTTTATGATCCACCTATGGATCTCTATTACAACCAAGTTTTTATATTATTTTATTTGGACACTCGGACACTATGGTTTGTAATAGTATTTAATTACCAAGCCTTCCGCTGTGCTACTATTTTGTGTGTATTGACTATGATGATATCAACTACGTCACGATACTCCCCACCGGGCCCACCGGTAGTATGTGGAAATATCAGGGTGTGACAGGTTGGTATCAGAGCTAACATTGAGTGAATTAAACACCAGCCTTTTGTCTTTAATCTCAATGACACAATAAGCACATTCCTTAGACTTTCGAGTCTAGGCAAATGACCTAGGATTATTCTTAATTATCCTTTTGTCGTTTATGTTTTGCTTTACTTGTTTTGACAGGATTGCTAATTAAAATGCCACCGCGCGTTCGAGGAAAAGGAAAAGGTCCTATGAGGGGAGGACCATCAAGCAATGCGGGACCCTCACACAGGCGCACACCATCAGCGTCTTTTACTAGCTCCGATTCGCGAGACAATTGGAGACATTCATTCGAGCCTACGAGACACTCGATCTCGTTAAGTTCTTCACCATTGTTTCACCCTTCTTTTGGGCCGCCTATTCAAGACGAGCCCCAACATTCTCACCATTCCCAACATTCACATCATTCACATCAATCATACCACTCTTTACACTCTCATTCTTTTTACCATTCTGACTCAACTTATTCCCCGGCCCAATTTAACCCAAACGATTATATTAATGAACCACTAGGTTATAATCCTTTAGGGCCCGAGGACCATTTCTCCCAAGATATGGAAATGGATGATGACCCAGACCCAGAGATGCTACCAACTGGAACACCAACACATCCCATCAGCATCTCCAACAGTTCTCCTTATCAAGGATCGCCATATCAAGGCCCCGACTCATGGGCCGAAAGGTGGAACACGTACCAATGGGAATATACCCCTTCTTTTCATAACTCTCCTCCACAACCTCCATTGGAGGAACCGTATCTTCAAGCGGTTACTCCATCGCCTTTGCCCGTTGAGGAACCACCTCAACAACCACCACAACCACCTCCTGAGCCACCAAGGCGACGGAGGAATGCACGGATGTCCGTGCGAGGGGGACCAAGATTTAGTTCCCCTCAAGCTTCAAGCACATACCCTCCTATTCCTGAAGATCCACAAATGGGTGGACCTTCACATGCGGTGCTGAAAGATGATCCCCCGCCAGTTACTTTTGCACCACCGCCACCGCCAGTGGGTTTTGAAACCCCAATACCAACATACCCAGCTTCATCTAGGTATAACCCATTTGAATATCCAACTTCTACGGATTATGGATATCAAGCCCCTGCCCAAGATCCATATCTTGAGGCAGCTCAATTTAATGCACTTTATCCTTCACCATTTCCTCCAGTATACCCAACTGGGTATCCTGTGCATGGGTATCAATACCCTACTTACCAGCAGCAACCTCCACCTGCACAAATTCAAACTCAAAAAATCCTGCAGAGGTTGGACCAGGTTGAACAGAAAGCGGACGAAAACAATAAAAAGCATAACAAATTCCTTAAAGGCCTTGCGAACCTCATAAAGGGCAAAAACAAGTAGAAGTTTGTTTTATTTTATTTTGTATTGTAATTTCAATCAAGTCCCTACTTGGACATTTCATTTCTGTAATTGGTCCCTGCGTGGACTTATTTTTCTTTTCTGTAGTCCCTGGATGGACAGTTTGTTATTTCAAGACCCGTTTAGGGCATATCTTGTAATCGTTTAGTATTTTAATGAAATTTCTTTTGGAAAATTTTTATATGTGTATTTTATTACATCATTTTGCCAATATCATTTCAATTTTTAAATTGATCCACCAAAGAAATTTGAAATGATATTCTTAAAGGTATAACTTAGCCAATATTAATGGCTATGATGGTACAACCTTTTTAAGATAGTAATTCCTTGTTAACATCTGAAAACATGTTAACAATCCTGGCAGTGTGTTTTGAGAGACCACACTAGCTTCCAAAAAGTACTTGGGTTCTTTCAAGCCACCTTCTTGGCCGATATGATCAATATGAATCATGGCTATTAAACATCAAATATGATGTATACATCAAAACATCCATTTGAGATGTGTGCCTTTGGGCGAAGGTGTATTCTTGACAATGATAGTTTTATAAACTTCTTGTCAAAAGGCGATGAACTATGTTCTACCCTTAAAAATCACTGATTCAAGGGATCGTTGATTATGTTTTAATTGTCCTTATGACAATGCCTTTCGTGCCATTTAAAATGTCTTTCGAGACGAGGTTTTTGTGCTATATGAAAATGTCTTTAAGACATTGACAGTTGTGACTTGTGTCCCCTGTCTGATAAATGTAAAGGATTAAACCCTATTTGATTGCCAATAATGGTTCATTTGTAGCCTAGGCAAATCATTTGACTTATGGTCTATATGGTTTATTAAATACCATGACCATTTAATTATCAGATACGAAGATCTCTTATATAAGCTAAATAAATCATTATTGTTTTATTTTAGTAATCAAAACATGGTTGGCTCGGACGAGGTTAACAGTCATCCGGTAGAAGGAAACAATAATGATGCCAGGATAAATGTTACTGGTGCTGAATTACAAGCAATGATTGACACATCAGTCGCTCAAACTGTGGATAAAATATTTAAAGAACCGAGTCATGTTCGGTCTAAGACTCAATCAAAGCCCCTATCGCATTCACTTACACTGAAAAAGGATGAGTCTCGACACTCATCCAACCAAAAGAGTGAACCACAGAGACAAATTGTTGTTAATCAGGATCCAAAGTAC
The DNA here is from genome assembly GCA_030545235.1 of Helianthus tuberosus. Classification (NCBI taxonomy): domain Eukaryota; kingdom Viridiplantae; phylum Streptophyta; class Magnoliopsida; order Asterales; family Asteraceae; genus Helianthus; species Helianthus tuberosus. Next base: position 25,338,359 of record CM060432.1, read on the forward strand.
AAAAAAGGTTGTACTTATAAATACTTCGTCTCGTGTAAGCCAAGACACTTCATGGGAGAAAAGGGGGCCATCGATTGTATGAAGTGGTTGGACGAAATGGAAACTGTTATTGATATAAGTGGGTGTGCGAAGGAGGACGTCGTTAAGTTTGTGTCTCAGTCCTTCAAAGGTGATGCCTTAACTTGGTGGAAAGCTTTGGTACAGTCCACAGGAAAGGTTCCTCTGTATAATCTTTCCTGGAATCAATTTGTTGATCTTATGAGGGACACGTACTGTCCTCAGCATGAAGTAGAAAGGATAGAGACTGACTTTCTCACTCTAGTGATGAAGGATTTGGATTGTAGGTCCTATGTGACCAGTTTTAACTCGATGTCGAGACTTGTGCCGTATGTGGTCACCCCTGAACCCAAACGCATTGCGCGTTTTATAGGGGGATTAGCCCCTGAGATTAAGGGAAATGTCAAGGCTTCTAAGCCTGCTACTTATAGATCTGCTGTAGATCTATCTTTGTCACTTACTCTCGATGTCGTAAGGAGTAAGTCAAAGAAAACCACCGAGGAGGGGAAAAGAAAAAGGGAGGATGATGTGACAACTAGCACCAAACCGGTAATTTCCGTACACTTTAATTATTATTTGATGACTGCAATTATGTGCTTAAATGTCAACATTGTTTGATTACATGATATACTTGTGAATTCATGCACGTTTTATACTACAAGAATTACTTTATGCATTAATGAACAACGTTGCGTCAGAAATACTAGTAAACTCACCGGTAAGACACATTGTGTCAACAATTCTACAGAAAGCAGTTAGACAATAGAATTGGAGCCTAGGTGTAGGTCCAACGACAAGAATACATTAAAACGCAAGAGAACATACAAGGGTTAACATATAGACATTCCGGAAGCTAAAATAAGCACTGAAAAACACCCGAAACGCACTTTAAGTGCAAAATTTTATTAAATTCAGCTATAAATCAGCTTTTAACACGTAAAGATTATGCAAAATTCATGATTTATCATTCAGAATACTTCCCTAAGTGTCGGGAATTGGAAGTGTTACAAAAGGATACGTAAAAGACACTAAACAATGCAATTTAGCACTTTAACGAACCGGTATTTAACCGAACAACCGGACATTACCCGGAACACTAAAATATTGCTAGAAACATTGTTTCACTTCTTCTGAGCTAGTTATGGTTCCCGAACACTCTAACACATTACATAATGCAAGACACGCACTAAACACTAGACATTATACTTAACATCCACAAATTATCTAGTTTACCATCAAATTACACATGGACCCCCTCCCCCCTTCCTAATTCACGGCTCATGGGGATGGCCCCACTCAAGATTTGTATAATCTCTACTAAATCTCCATAATCTTTTCCTTGGATTCATCAAGATTGAGTGAAGATTTGGCTTGTACTTGAGGGAACATGAGACCCATTGGACAATAGCTTATGATGGTGATATAATGGCTAGAGATCATCTTCATTTCACCAACACTTCTCACTCTCTCTTCTTCTCCCTATCTCGGCCGAAACATCCCCCAACACCATCACCATATTTTGATCTTCATCCAACTAATCCAAGGTTATATCAAGGTGCTAGAAGGTCACTAACGAAGCTCGGTGCTCACAGAACTTGAAGGACCTCGCTCGTTTGCTTTTACCCTCTCGATTTTCATCATCTTTCTTCCCTAGCTTGAAGCTAGTGGTAAGGCTCTTTTGATCTTTGTTTACTTCCATTTTTGCTTGGTTAAAAGATATAACATGATGGTTAACTCAAGAACACTAATGAACATACACATGAATCTTGAAACATAAAGCTTGTAATTTGATGAAATAGTGTGGAAATGATAATTGTTTGGTGCATGAATGATATTTGATAGTTGTTTACTAGAGATGAGGATGTTAATCTTCATATGAAGCTTGCTAGATTGTGATTAAACACATGATCTAGCAATATTAGGAGATGATTATGTGTCTACACAAAGATGATCATCTTCTTGATTTAAACATGAACTTGAAAGTAAAATGATTTTAAACAAGATAAACTAGTGAACTTGTAGATCCAAGATTTATAAATGATTTTCCAAGAAAACCAAGTTTAAAATATGATTTTTTGGAAGATCTTGGTTTTTACTTAAACCTACACTATTTTTATTAGAAAAATAAGTGTATAAACACTTATGAAACAAGAAAAATACAAAAGGAATATTTTTAGAAAAATCATCCTACAAGTTGTAAATGTCTAAATCTTTCAAGAGAGTGATTTACAAACTAATAACCATGTTTTTAAGGGTAACTAAACCTACTAAATAACATGGTAAGTTACTACAAGTTTTTACAAAAACTTCAAGTTCATGATATAGTATGATTTACATGATCTAGACTTGTGATAAGACTTGATTGTGTTGTTGATGTTGTTCATGATTTAAAAGAAAATAAACACATGTTTTGAAAACATGGGAAACCTCCATTTTTAGGGGAAACTATGTCAAAATGTTTATAAATTTTGACACTTAGAAAAATATAAGTTTTTGAGAAACTTAATACCTAAAAATGTATCTAAAAACATTTACCAAGGTTTCCCTAATTTTTGTGTTAAGAAATGACGATTTCTTCAAGATTAAAATTGATATTAAGTATGTATATTTTTGAGAAAAATATATATATTTATTTATCACCAAATTTTGTGCTAAGTGTATGTAGTATGTATTACATGTAATAGTGTATTAGGACTCGAAAATACACTAAATACTCCTAAGGAGTGAAAGGACAAAAATACACATACAACATACTTAGAAAAATACAAGAAAATATATTTATGAAAATATATTACTTGATAGAATAAATAACTTGGACAAGTTATGAACATGAAATGAAGTTTTGGACAAAATACATAATTCGGGTGAAAAATACAAGATACTTATATTTATTTGTGAGAAAATAATATAAGTAAGATACATAGTTAAAAATATAAATTATTTTTAACACAAGAAAACATATACAAAAGATAGTGACTTGTACTTGTGCGATACAAGTCTAGTGACTAACGTTAATAAAACATGTTTAGATCACGACGCTAAATAAGCAAATCCAGTGAAGTTTACGGCTCAAGGAACGCAAAGTTGTGAGTTCATGCTCCCCCTTTTCTTTTAACTGTTTTTAGTTTTATAACTTCGGGGGTGAAATACATTTTACAAATGTTACAATGTTTTTAAATGGTATGATACAAAAACAAGAAGCACTCTTGGTGATAACTAGTACCAAGTATGATGCGTTTTAAGGAATGATACGAGAAATGATACGACAAATCGTGTCACGAATAGGGTACCATAAGCACCATTAATCGTGTACATACTAAGACCGCAGAACAAAAGGTTAGATCTAATGGGTTTTCGGGCAGCCACACTCTTGGTGAAAACTAGTACCGAGTAGTGCTTTTGTGTCTCCGTCGTGAATCGACAACTAGAAAAATGCCTATGGTTTGGTTGCTTCCTATGTCGTGTCACATGTTAATGGCCTTTCAACCCATTAACAACTAGATACATACAGAAATACGTGATTTATACAAGAATACGTGATTTATACAAGAATACTTGATTTATACAAGAATACTTGATTTATACAAGAATACTTGATTTATACAAGAATACGTGATTTATACAAGAATACTTGATTTATACAAGAATACTTGATTTGTACAAGATACATACCATGTTTTCATACAATGTATACAAACGTTCAATACAAGAACAACATGAATTCACACCAACATTATGTTGACGTTTTTCCAAAAACTCACATGTATTTCAGGTAACTAAAGTGGATGTGCGCGCGGTCTTACTCATGCTCCTGGATGTTGTTTATGTTTAACCTTAAATAAAGTTGTAAACTTTCAGACAATGTGTTGTCTCGTGATGTAAACACTTAATCTATGTTTTTCAGTAATGTAATGTTTGGCATTCGAAGTTATTTTTATGAGCATGCAGTATGTTTACCAATCGTATGCAATGAAAACCTTTCATGGTCACACCTCCTGCTTCCGCCTAAGAAAGGGGTGTGACAGATGACCAGCCTCATCACTCAAACAAAAAGAAGAAAGTAAACTCTGGTTCCAAGAAGGGGCAGTCGGATGACAAGCCCAGATGTAAAACCTGTAACAAGAGGCACTTTGGAAAGTGCAACCCGGATCCATAAGCTAAACCTTGTGGAATTTGCAAGAAGAAAGGGCACAAGACTGTTGAGTGCCGAACATGAAGGATGCAACCTGTTATGGTTGCAATGAAAAAGGGCATATCAAAACTAATTGCCCTAAAAACGCTAAGAAGCCTGATGAGGCAAAGAAAACCAATTCAAGGGTTTTTCAGATGAATGCAAGGGACGCGGTGAACGACGATAACGTTATAACAGGTACCTTCCTCATTAATGATATTTATGCTAGAGTTTTATTTGATTCAGGTGCTGATAAGTCTTTTGTAGACCATAAGTTTAGTAAGTTACTGAATCTGCCTATTAAAACTCTAGACATAAATGTCACACCCCGATATTTCCACATATTACCGGTGGGGAGTATCGTGACGTAGTTGATATCATCATAGACAATTTATCACAGTTTAATACACAGCGGAAGTTGAAAGATAAAAACATTACAAACCGAATGGAAGTAATATCAATTATTACAAAAACGGTTGTAAGGGATCCACAGGCGGATCAAAGTTAAAAGGATCATTGTCCAACAGATTTATAAACATCTAAGCTTGCAAGACTCTTTATTGATGCTAGGAGTAGCCAGCCTATTCCGTCTAGTACCTGCACATAGCCTTTTTGGAAAATACGTCAGTTTACACTGGTAAATACAATTAACTAACTCATTTTGAAAATGTTTAAGAAAATTGATTTGAATGCACAAGGCACAAAATATCTTTTATAACTTGGGATAATTATTTAAAAATAAACTTGTTAAAGAATTACATGTTTATTATACGTTCAGTAGCCCGGGCTGAATACCGGGTTAAAGATTAATAGACACACCACATAATGTATCCCACGGCGAGTTATTCTCGAACAGGTGGGTATATTATTTTTACATACGCACCGGCAGGTGTATGCCTACACCCCGTGCTTAAGTCGTGGCCATTTCAAGAATTAGCCGAGGATATCCAGGACATCGTCATTAACCCTCCAAAGGCTTAAAACAAACAAAACAGATTAAACAGGTCATCTCAATAAATTAACCTTCATATGATTAAAAATTCAATGCCCGACCAAGCGGTATTTTATATACCGTACCCCAAGCCCGTATAAGGGAAAATAAGTTAAAAGTATTTACCTAAGCAAATTATACAAATTTATCCCAGCCGTACAAATCAGCAAGTGCAAGTATCTTTTACTGGTTTCCTAAATCTGGAGCGAAGGTTTTAGTTAACCTATTAGATTCCTAACGGGTCTTACTTAAGTTTACACTTAGACCGGTTAGTTTTAAAGAAAAGGTATACGGTTCAAAACGCATGATTAATCGAAGACCAGAATAGAATGTGATTTAGACCCGACAAGTTTGAAGACTTGTATAATATGGGTAAACTAAACACATTCTGGATTTTGAGATAAAAATGATAAGGTTTGACCCGTTTCGGTTAATTTATGCAAACTAGTTACATAAACCGCACCGAACGCGAAAGATGCGTAACGGGTAAACAAAATGAGTCATGAATAGGTTTCCTAAGTTAATATGCCTTAAATATGTTGTGATATCAGTAGTACCTTCCATTATGCCCAAAACGAATTTAAAATCAATTTATGCCCCCGTAGGGGTATTTTGGTCATTTTAAAGGTTATAAAAGAGGTTAAACATTAATCTGAGATTCTGGACTGAAAAGATCAGTAAAAATATTTATTTTTATAAGTCATATCAGTAGGGTATTATGTATATGTGAAATTTATCTTTTATAACCAAACTATGCTCCGGAGGGGCATTTTGGTAATTTCACATAAGCTTTAAAGGTCAAATTTGGAAATCTGAGTTCAAAACTTTTTCTTACTGTTAAAGTATAAAAATTTACTTAAAAAATCAGTAGGTATTAAGTTTTATATGTCAAAAATAGTTTTAATCCATTCTATGCGTTTAAAACGCGTAAAAAGTCGTTTTTAAGCGATTTTCGGGTTATATAAGAAAAACTGAGATTTTTATCAGCCCAAAAGGCTTAAAATATTTTATTTATCACATAAAATCAGTAGCAAAAGATTTGGTATCAATATGTTATGTAAAACTCATTTTATTAGTAAAAAGGGTATAACCGACAATTACAGAATCAAAGCAAGAACCCTATGTTATGCTCAGTTTAAAAATAAATAAAAATCTTCAAAAATCCCAAAATATTATATTACATCAGTGGGTAAAAATTTCGGTGTCAAAAGTTTGGTTTAGATAGGCTTCATGCTAATAATGCCGTTTAATTAATAAAAAGCTTACAAATTACGATATTGAGCATAACTGCTAATTTAGACCTCAAACTGATGTCAAATTTTTAGTACAAGTTTATAAATCAGTAATAAAGGTTTTTGTCCTCTCATATTTTCAAAAATATCATTTTTACAAGAAAAGGGCATAATGGTCAATTTTAGGCATATAACGGAAACATGCAACGAACTAGGATTACAAAGGAACTACATTGTATAAACTCAGAGGGTTATACTAATATGTAACATGGTCCTAATGGAACCCTAAGGCATTTCTAAAACAATCTAAATCGGGTCAGAACTGAAAGTCAAAGTAAAATTCTACTTTTGCGACTTTCGGTTCCGAACCGAGCCTAAACTCAAAATTGTCGGGTTGAACATGCTTAGACATGTTCTTACATTAATTACCAAGTTATACAAGTGTTAAAACAGGTTTCATGGCTTCTACATTGTTAATTATGAGTTTATTTGCAAAATAGCTTTCGGTTGACTTTTTATAATTAAGTTTGACCCGACAATTGACCTAGTTAGAGTGGAAATCAGAGGGTGCCCTTTTAAGGGTTTATTACCCACATAATTACCAACTCATAGCCACTTTCAATTAGAAAAATGACTGGACCATTAGTGATTAATCACTAAGTCAAAGCTTAATTACGATGGCTTTGACTTTCGGTCATTAAACTAATAAAACATGAATTAGGAAGGCTAAGAACACTCACAATGGTCCTTAGCACGAATTAAGAGCTCATGGAAGCTTGCTTGATGTCCAGAGAGCTCCAGAGAGTGGTTTAAAATGATTTTGAAATGAGCAAGTTTAATGTTGCAACTTATGTTCCTTATATAGTGATTTCAATTGCACAAGATCATTATACACAAGTCTACCATTGATCCCTAATGAATCCAAGTGTCCCCTATGCATGAAAAACCACTGGTGCAGCCCCTGAATTTAGAAACCATTCATCTAAGGCGGTGGAACAGGCTGAACAGGCAGCTGTCCATTTTTCTGCCCAGTTACAGGTCTTACGGACCGTAAGCTAAGGGCCTTACGGTCCGTATCCGCTTTTTAATCTTTATCGCCCAGATCAGCCACCTTACGGTCCGTAAGGTGGTCTCTTTGCAGTCCGTAAGACTTGGTCAGAAGACAAAAACTTGTGAACTTCTAACATTTGACCATGCAATCTTTTATAACTCGAATCTTTGGTTATTATTAGCAGCAAGGGCCCTCATGATAAGGTCTGAAACATTCAGAATGCATTCCATGCATTAGTGTTGCCTTGGAGTCTTGTGAAAAGGCCATTAAATGTAGATTTGTCACATTATATACATGTGATCCCATTTCTTATGCAATTTGAATTATGTACCACCAGAAATAACCGGATTTGAATCTATATCGGATGTTTATAAAACATATTAAGGTTTGGAATTAATAAAAGGTCACTCAGAAGTAATAATTAACATGTTGACACTTTTAATCCTACCATATATCTTTCAACTTGATCCGGGTTTATAACACGTTTACCTTCCATGACACGTGTCTCTATAATATTGGTCGTGATTTTACGAGGTGTTACAATAAAATATGAGGTAGAGCTCGCAGATGGTACCTTAGAAACTGCTTCAACTCTTCTTGATGGATGCGCTATATCCATTAAGAATCATTCTATCCCGCTATCCCTCTTGCCAATAAAATTAGCTGGGTTTGATGTAGTTTTAGGCATGGATTGGTTATCACATAACCAAGCCCAAATTGCCTGCGATAAAAAGCTTGTTAGCATCAAAACCCCATCTGGTGAGTCGGTCACCATTCATGGAGACACACAATATGGTTTGCCCGATAATGTGTCTATACTTAAAGCATCGAAGTGTCTCAAGAGCGGATGTGTTATCTACATGGCACAAGTGACCGTGAATGACCCAAAGCCCAAGATTGAAGATATTCCAATCATTTCGGAATACCCTGATGTCTTTCCTGATGAGTTACCTGGATTACCTCCTGAGAAGCAAGTTGAATTCAGGATAGACATATTGCCAGGATCTGCACCAATTGCACGAGCTCCTTACCGTCTAGCGCCTACAGAAATGAAAGAACTAAGGACTCAATTGGATGATTTGTTGGAAAAAGGTTTCATTCAACCCAGCCCTTTGCATTGGGGAGCTCCTATATTGTTTGTAAAGAAGAAGGATGGATCAATGCGTCTATGCATTGATTATCGTGAGCTAAATAAGGTAACAATCAAGAATCGTTATCCATTACCCAGGATCAACGACTTATTCGACCAACTTCAAGGGGCGAGCTTCTTCTCGAAGATTGATTTGAGGTCCGGATATCATCAACTCAAAGTTAGATCAGAAGATGTACCTAAGACAACGTTTAGAACTAGGTATGGCCACTACGAGTTTTTAGTAATGCCTTTCGGGCTCACTAATGCACCTGCAGCATTCATGGATCTCATGAATCGAGTCTGCAAGCCATACTTAGATAAGTTTGTCATTGTCTTTATAGACGACATACTTATTTATTCTCGTAGTCAAGTTGACCATGAGAAACTGTTGGATCGTTGTGTGACCCTAACGAGTCAATCAGAAGAGTTTAGCATCTATTTCAAAGGCGGAATCAGAGAAATAGACGTGTAACAGCTTGATTCCTCTTAATTATCTTCTTATTAATGATTCCAAAGCTTTTACAGATCGTTTGACAAACTGGCAGCACCTAGGCTCTGAATCGGAAAAGTTACAAATGAACTAGCAACACACCTATTTATAGTGTTGGTGATTTCGCTTGAAAGTGGCACTGGCCATTTCAAGCGGAATTGCAATGGTTAATTTCGTTTGAAAATGGCTGGCCATTTCAAGCGAAATTACCCAAACACACATAAAACCTAATTTGATCCTGCTGTGTGCTAGCTTATCCTATCTAGACATAAGACTCGATAAAGACGAAGTTAACAGACATTTATGCACCAACAGACTCCCCCTTGGATGTTGACGAAGTCTTCGGCGTCGAGTCTTTATTCTTGATCTCTTTCCAATTTGTCTAACAATGAAAGCTTTCTTTAAATTTTCTCTTCTTCTATCAACAGCTAGCATGAATCACAAACTCTGAATCTTTAACAACCTTCAAGCTCCCCCTTGAATGTAAATCCAAAAGCTGTATCTGACTTTTCTGTATTCAGACTCCCCCTATCAATTAGCTGGGATTTTGCTTTGCTGCTATCTTAATAACAAACCTGTTACCTGCACAATCTCTACCTAAACATAAGATTTATGACAATAACAACTTCAATCCAAACTTACCATTTGCTTAGCTTCAATTGTTGATTTATCAGTATTTAGAAATCCACTTAAGTATCCAGGTCCAAATTAATGACCCTAGGCACTTAATTTGTCTACCAAGTCCAACTTAATGACCTTAGTTGTCCTTAGACAAATCACACTGACAGGTTGTTCAAACATTTTCAAACAATTTTCCGAAATTACAAGTTTCAAATTAATGAACTTGTTTTGACTTTTCATTATCACAAGTTTAATCTGATTAGTTCCCAACTCATCCTCCAGCTCAGAAACTTCCTGCATTTGCTTCAAACTTTCGAATCTGAAGATCAGCTTTCCACTTTGGTTTGTCGGAAAATAAAGCAGAAGTGTAAAATCTTTTTGATTTTGAATAAAGTTTCTAAACTATAATGCTAAACAAGAAATGAAATGCAGTAAATGTAAACTATTTATAAACATAATTTTGGTGAGCGTGTTAGGGAATCATATCAGCTGTCGACAAGCTACAAGTACCGTTAAGCTTTGATTTCATACTGAGATTTAAACAATTCGCTTAGATTGTCGATATACTGATCCACTTAAATTCTCACACAATTTTCAATCTGTTCAGGATACGAATTAGGTGTATTAAGAACTTAAACTCATTCATGTGTCCCACCTCTTGAATATACTCCCGTATCCAGATCCCAATATTCAGTCTTACAGGTGAGTATACCACAGATGATATCTGTAAGGGGTTAAATGCGAGGCCATGAGAGCTCAGGTCAGAACTTCCGTTTAGCAGAGAGATGATGGCTCGTCTTTCAGTGGGTCCCCTTTAGAGGATCTTTTTTACAACAGCACATGATTAGCATTTTTCAATGTTTCATCATTTTTTATGCTGAGGGCAGGCTTTTATTTCAAGCAAGCGTAAAGTATTCTCTGGGGACTAGGCCATTGCTTCTGCAAAATCAGAAGTCCCGGGATAATACCCCAGATATCACTGGGTATAAAGACCTAGTATCTTAGAAAGAGGGGTCTTTCAAACGAAATTTCAGGGGTTACCTATATATCCAACTAGTGTTCCCCACGAAATAAGTAAGTAAAGATTTTAGGTTTATATCCCGAACAAACCTACTAAATGTGTAAAAACTATCTGCACATCATCAGCGAGACTGTTTAAGGCTTTTAAACTTTACATATCTTTAGCGTACTGTAACTGTCAAGCCAATGTACTATCATTTTCCCTTTTTACACAAGCTTTTTCCAGTTTTCTATTGTTTTTGGATTTTTAAAAATATCTCATGTTTTTGAATTTTTGAATTTTTTGAATTTTTTACTGTTTTTGTATTTTCTGAAAATATTACCCTATACTCCCCCTAAATACCAAAACAAGTAAAAAAAAACGACAAACCATTGCAGATTGCTTCTCAACATCATCTACAGTGGTACCTTCATCAACGCCAAGAATCTCCTCCAACACCGATAAAAGCTTCATACCGTTCAATTTTAGCAAGTATTGAAAACGAGTTTTATCAAACGCTTTGGTATGTAAATTAGCTTTTTGTTCGTCAGTGTGGATTTTCTCAATTCGTATCAACTTCTTCTCAAAACAATTTCGAATGAAGTGATGACGAATTTCAATGTGTTTCGTTTTAGCGTGATGAACAGGATTTTTTGTTATGTTTATCGCTGCCTCGTTATCAACAAAGATAGGGGTGTTAAGAAATTGCAAACCGTAGTCCCGCATCTGTTGCTGGATCCACAAGATCTGAGAACAGCAACTGCTAGCAGATACATATTCAGCTTCACATGTGGACAAAGCTACAGAGGTCTGCTTCTTGCATTGCCAGGTGACCAAACGTGGTCCGAAAAACTGGCACCCCGCTATTGTTGACTTAGCGTTAACTTTGCAGCATCCGAAATCAGAATCAGAATACCCTTCTAGCGTGAAATCGCCTTCTTTTGGATACCACAGCCCCAATGATGGAGTTCCTTTCAGGTAGCGTAATATCCGTTTCACAATCACCATATGTGAAGCTCTAGGATTTGACTGAAACCGCGCTTCGAGGAAGGTTGGATACATAATATCGGGTCTTGAAGCTGTCAAGTACATCAACGAACCGATCATGGAACGATACAACGTTTCATCTACCTTCTCTCCGGTGAGATCAGGGTTTATCCCATGGTTCGTCGCTAATGGGGTGGAAGCTGGAGTAGATCCTAACATCCCAAATTTCTCCAAGATATCATGAACGTACTTCGTATGATGTATGAAAATTCCCTTAGGCAGTTGATCAACCTGAAGTCCCAAGAAGAATTTCATCTCACCCATCGATGACATTTCAAATTTCTGCTTCATAACTCTTTCAAAATCTTTGCACAGACTATCATTTGTAGACCCAAATATGATGTCGTCCACATATATCTGAACTATCAGATGATGATCGTCGACCTATTTGGTGAAGAGAGTGGCATCCACTTTTCCACGGATGAAGCTGTTGGCTAGCAGGTGTTGAGACAGAGTCTCGTACCAAGCTCTCGGGGCCTGGTGTAAACCATACAGCGCTTTATCCAGCAAATAAACCTTGTCTTTGTGGATTGGATCGGTAAAGCCCGGTGGCTGTCCGACATATACCTCCTCTTTTACCTTCCCATAGAGAAACACCGATTTAACATCTAGCTGATAAACTTTAAAACCTTTCCAAGATGCAAATGCTAGGAAAATTCTGACCGCTTCAAGTCCAGCAACTGGAGCATATACTTCAGTGAAATCTATCCCCTCCTGCTGACTAAAACCCTGGACTACGAGTCGAGATTTGTTTCGAATAATAACTCCTCGATCATCCCTCTTGCACTTGAACACCCACTTGGTGTTTATCTTCCTGTGACCATCAGGTAATTCTACCAACTTCGACACTCCTAACTTCTCAAACTGACTTAGCTCCTCTTGCATCGCATTGACCCAAGAATCTTCAGTTAGTGCTTCCTTATATGTTCGCGGTTCAATCTGCGAAATAAAACAACTAAGTGAAAACTCAGTTTGTAACGGAGCAACTGTAGAATAAAAACAAGTATGGCCTTGGTTAATTTGACGTCTAGTGCGAACGCCTGATTGTAATTCTCCAATTATCAACTCTTCTGGATGATACGAAAGAGTTCTCGGCAGCACCTCGGCTGGAACATCTACCTCGCCTTCCAAATTTGTGACATTCTGATTTGCACCTTGTTCACTGACTGGAATTGTTTGACTTGAAATCTGGATCTGCTCCCCCTCAGAATCTGAATCACCATGATCAAATACAGGCCTATCATTAGTTTCTTGATTATCATTGACTGCCGTCTGATTATCAGGAGCATGTTCTGAAGATTGTTGAATATCATCATGTTCACCAGCATTACTTGGACCGGCTTCATCATCATTTGAAGTTTGCCGTCTACTTGTAGTATACTCAGCTGGAAATCTTTTAGGTGATGACTCATACTCTCTTAGAATATCCAACTCATCAAAGAACTCTGATTCTTCTTCTTCCATGTCAAACGAATCCCACAGAGTATCATAGTTAAAACGCCATGAGTCGCCTGGGTTCTGCGGTGGCATTGTGTAACCTTGGCATTCAACATTGTGTGCTTCAATAATCCGCTTTAAGCTTGGAACAAAGACTCGCTTTAATGGACTTGAGTAACCCACAAATATTCCTTCAATGCTCTTTGCACCAAACTTTCCAAAAGGCTCTAGAATAGTACAGGGAGACCCAAACGGTTCCAGATACTTCAGGTTCGGTTTGCGGTTGTTGATCAGCTCGAAACATGTCTTGTTGAATTTCTTCACTGTGAGAACCCAGTTGAGTGTATAGCAAGCGGCTGACACTGCTTCTGCCCAAAAGTTTACTGGTAATTTCGAATCAGCAAGCATCGTCCTGGCCGTTTTAGCGTCCTGTTCTTTCGTTCAGTTACCCCATTTTGTTGCGGAGTGTAAGGAGCACTAAATTCTTGCAATATACCTCTCTCATCACAATACTCTTCCATCTTGTTGTTCTTAAACTCAGTACCATTGTCACTTCTGATTCTTCTGATTCGAGTTTGATACAAGTTTTCAATTTTTCTGAACAACGCCGTCAAACTTTCAAACGTCTCATCTTTAGTCTTCAGAAATGATACCCATGAAAATCTTGAGTAGTCATCTGTTACTACTAGATAGTAGAGATCTCCAGTTATGCTTTTGACATTTACTGGACCAAAAAGATCCATATGAAGTCTCTCTAACGGTCTCGAGATTGAGTTTTCCTTCTTCCCAGGGTGAGATTTCTTCTTTTGTTTGCCTTTGACACAGCTAATGCACTCCCCCTCAAGATGAAAACCTTTCACATGAACACCAGTTACTAAGTCATTATGCACCAGGTGATTCATTTTTCGCAAATGAATATGGCCCATCTTTCGATGCCATAACTGTGATTCTTTTTCCGTTGCTCTCGACATAAAACAGTGAGCCTGACCCGTGGTAGTAGTTGCTACACTCATGTCCAACACGTACAGATCATTGACTCTGGGTGCTCTCATGATAACCCACTCTTCAGGAACAACAAATCCTGGTTTCAAGATCAAACATTCTTTGTCTGTAAAGTGCGTTGTATACATACGATCACAGATCTGAGATATGCTCAGAAGATTGTTTTCAAGCTCGGCGATGTAGTTTACTCTTTCACACGTGACAATTCCATTAGATAGAGTTCCTTCACCAACTATTCGACCACCTTGATTGCCTGCAAATCCCACATATCCTCCATTAAACCCACGAACATCGTACAGTAGGGTTTTCTTCCCTGTCATGTGCCTAGAAGCTCCACTATCCATAATCCAACATGAAATAGATCTTGGAAGCTCCTGCACATATCACAAACGCTTAGTTAGAAGTTGATGCCACCCAAGCTTCTTTTGACTCAGGTAGCTTGACATTTAGGTGAGTTTTTGCAATGTTAAGTGGCGGAAAATTCTTGTCATTCATCTTCAAGCTCTCCTCAGACCCAATCTCAACCTTTTTGTATAAAAAGAAATCATTTTGAGAAGGTTGACCAGATGATTGGTCTTTCTTTGGTACATACTTCTTCTCAGAAGTAGTAGACTCTTGTTTTTCAAGTTTCTCATAGTAATCCAAAGGAACATTCATCTTTACCGGAGTGGTAGAAGATGATTGTTTTTCCGTCTCAGAAACCTTTGGTTTTGAAGAACTTGATTTCTTTTCAACTGATTTTGGCTTCCATGCTTGTTGAGGCGAAGCAACCCGTTTGTAAAATTTGTCAGTTTTAGTTACCACATTCTTTACGAGTTCAGTTTTGATCTTGTTGCTTTCATTTTTCAAAACTTTCTTCTCAACAACCATTGGAGCTTTTCCTTTTGCATCAGCTTTCTTTTTCTGACTCTCAACAAATTCAGACTTAGACTTTAAGTTGGTGCACTTTCATGCAATGTGTCCAACTTTGTTTCACTTAAAGCATGTACGAGTATCAGCTACCCGACTTGTGCCTTCAGTCTGAGGCTGTGAGGCCTTCTCCTCAAAGAACTCTTCATTTGATTTTGAAAAAGTTTCAGATTCTTGCTCCGAATGAGAACTCGAGCTTTTTACAAACACCTTTTTCTCAACAAATCTTTTGTTTTGAAAGTTCCTTCTTTGATAATTCTTATCCCCCTGATAACCACCCGACCATCTATTTTGATAATTGTTATAAAAACGCGGCGGTACAACAGGTTTTTTGTAGTAAGCTTTATCTTTTTCAAAATTTAATTGCCTGTAACACCTCGAAAATTTACGTCCTATAATGTGTTGACACGTGTCATAGGTTTGAACGTGTGAAAGAATGTTCTTGAAGGACTAAAGTTGACAAACAGGGAAACTGTGTAAATATAAGGGTTCAAAGTGTCAACAATGGATAATTATACTTTGCAATAACCCTACATGATGTTTATAACCTTAAACGAATGGATCATGGATCATACAAGGCGAAATGTGAAAGAAAGTGAGAGATTACAAACTACAGGGGTTAAATGTGTCAACATGTTTAAGTTATACCTCTGAGTGACCTTTTAGCAAACCCGAAGCCTTGTAACGATTAATTATGCTCACTAGAATGCACAATAAAAATTTCACCAAGTTTCGTTATCGTATGAGAAAGTTGTGATAAAATTCGTGTGCGAGGGTTAGAATCGTCAACGTTGAAAATTAGGGCTTTTCGGGTGATCACAAAGTTACCCGAGGACTTGACAAAGTGGGTATAAGTATTAAAGCCCCATATATAAATTACAAAGTCTTAGCATACAAGAAACAGCTTGGAAATGACCTTTCGGGGGACCAAGGACCAAAATACAATTAAAAGAAACATGTTTACCTGATCCGGATGGCCCAGGCGGCCCGCATCAGGATTACCAAAACATGAAGCGGGCCGCTTCAGACCTGCAGGTGCAGAAAAAATAGGCAGCTGCCTGTTGATGCTTGTAACCGACTCAAATCTCATTTTTTCGATACCTTGGGCTGCCTAAGGTGGTTTTTAGCTAGTAGGGGACTTGTGGATGTTATTGTTTCATTCCTAGACTTAGGTGTTGATGATCCATGTGTGTTTGAAGTTGTTTATAAGACCCACATGTTACTACATTGATCATTCATCAACCTCTGAGCATTTCTGGAGCATTCAAGCAGGTCACAAGAATTCCAAATCATCCATTAGTCGTGTGTAAGTATGCCTAACCTTCGCTAATTCATTTATACTTAGTTTATAGCCTAGAAATCAAACCGTCGTAACTACGGTTTGATTTAGTGATAAATCACAATCGGTCCAGAGTTTAGTCGAATCGAAAGTTGTTATAAGTTGGTATTTATATGGATAATAAACCCCTAAAAGGGCACTCACTGATTCGAATCCTAACTAGGTCGTTTGTCGAGTCAAAGGTTGTCCGAAAAAGTCAACAGAATTGGTATTTTGGAATTAACGCGTAATTAGCAATATAAAAGGTGTGTAATCTGTTTTATCAGTCTTATAACTTGAAAATAAGTATAAAAACTTGTCTACGCTTGTTTGATTCGACAACTTTCTGTTTAAGACCGATTCGGAACCGAAAGACGCAAAAGTTTGACTTTTGCATTGACCTCAGTTCTGACCCGGTTTAGATAGGTTTAGACATGCCTTAAAGTTCCACTTGGACCTAGTTACATGTGTGTATAAGCCTCTGCGTTTATACCACTCGAATCCCTAATCGTCCGATGTTTCCGTTAATCGCCTAAATATTGACCGTAATGCCCTTATGATCATAAAACGAGATTTTTGGAAATGTGAAAGTGCCACAATCTTAGTTACTGATTATGAGACATGTCTGTAAATTTTCGCATCAAGCGGAGGTCCAGATTAGGAGTTATGCTTAATGACGTAATTATAGCGATTCTTAGTAATTAAATGACGTCATTAGCATAACGCCTATCTAAAACCCATTTTTGACACCAAACCTTTTACCCACTGATGTAATATAATATTTTGGGATTTTTGAAGATTTTTAATTATTTTTAAACTGATCATAAGCTAGGATTAGTGTCTTAATTCGGTTAATACCGAATATACCCTCTTTTGGCCATAAAATGAGTTTTACAAATCCTTTTGACACCAATCCAATTACTACTGATTTTAAATATTAAATAGAGTGTTTTGAACCTGTTTAACTGATCAGGAAACTCAAAATCCTATTTTAACCCGTACGTCGCTTAAAACGGCTTTATACGCGTATTATACGCATAGTTAGGGTTTAAAACTATTTTGACACATAAGCCTTATAACCAAATGTTATAACCTATTAAAATAAAATAATTTACTGATGTAATCAGACCCGGTTCACAGAAATGTAATTAATCCCTTTTATAATCTTTAAAATGACCAAAATACCCCTACGGGGCTTAATATGCGATTAAACTCATTTTGGGCATAACGGAAGGTATCCTACTGATATCATGACATATTTAAGGCATGTTAACTTAGGAAACCTGTTTAGGACTCTTATGGTTACCCGTTACGCTTCATACGCGTTCGGTTCGGTTTATGTAACGAGTTTACATAAATTAGCCGAAACGGGTCAAACCTTATCGGTTTTATCTCAAAATTCAGAATGTGTATCATATACCCATATTAAGCAAGTCTTCAAACTTTTCGGGTCTAAATCACATTCTATCCGGTCTTCGCTTAATCGTGCGTACGAACCGTATCTTTAAAACTAACCGGTCTAAGCGTAAGCTTAACTAAAGACCGTTAGGATTCTAATAGGTTATTATAAACCTTCGTTCCAGATTAGGAGAACCAGTAAAAGATACTTGCACTCGCTGATTTTTGATCTATACTTACTCAGGTAAATACTTTTAACTTATTTCCCTATACGGGCTTGGGTAAGGTATATAAAATACCGCTTGGTCGGACATTGAATCTTTAATTGTATATGGTTAAAGTATTGAGATGTTTCGTTTAAATTGTTTTGTTTGCTTAAAGCCTTTGGGGGGGTTAATGACCGTGTCCCGGATATCCCTGGCATCATTTTACGAAATGGCCACGACCTTAGCACTCAGGTGTAGGCGTACACCTGTCAGTGTCTCATAAATAAAGTGGTGTGTTTATTGATCTTTAACCCGGCTCGATCCGGGCTACTGAACGCATAAGGAACATGTAAATCCTTTACAAGTTTATATATTTAAATAATTATCCCAAGTTATAAAATATTATTTGTGCCTTGTGCCTTAAATGCATTTTCTTAAACTCTTTTCAAAATGAGTCGGTTGATTGTATTTACCAGTGTAAACTGACGTATTTTCCTAAAAAGGTTAAGTGCAGGTACTACGCGAAATAGGCTGGCTTGTCTCCTAGCATCCTCAATAAGTCTCGCCAGCTTGGATGTCATAAACTGTTGAACATTTGTTTCCTTTTTATTTTGATCTACCTGTGGATTTATATTCGACTATTTGTGATACTTAATATTACAATATCTTTTGGTTGAAATGAATCTATACTTTGCTTCCGCTGTGCATTTAAATATTGTGTTGTTTGACTATTATGTTGCCAACCACGTCACGATACTCCCCTACCGGGCCCACCGGTAACACGTGGAAATTCGGGGTGTGACAGGTTGGTATCAGAGCCAACACTGAGTGAATTAAACACTTGCCTTTTGTGTTTAATCTCAGTTACACAATTGCACATTCCTAAATCTTTGAGTCTAGACAAAGAACATAGGAATAATCCAAAATGTTTTATTTTAATTTAAATTTTGTCCTTTATTTTTCCTTGTTATTACCTTGTTTATATTAACAGGTTTAGCCATGCCGCCAAGATTCAGGCGAGGAAGTCGAGGAAAGGAGCCAATGAGCGCCCCTAACGACCACGAGGCCGGGCCTTCAGGCCGGCGAGCTCCTTCTACTACAAGGAGTATAGATCCACAAGAACCTTGGAGGGTTTACGAGGAGCCTGCTAGACAATCCACGTCACATATCTCGACGCCTTCATATCATCACTCCTATGGGCCTCTGTCCGAGAATGAGCCCAACCGCCCGCAACCTTCATACATACCGTTGCAGCGATCCTCATCGCAAGATTCCTTTCGCGACCCTACTCCTATCTTTCGGGGTCAGTTTAACCCAGCAGAGTACCTACCAGAACAAGTGGGCTTTAACCCACTAGGACCGGAGGATCACTTTTCTGGTGATCAAGATATGGACGAGGACACAGATCCCGTCGAAGCTTCAACCGGATCCTTTAACCATCCTTTCGTGATCTCTGACGGTTCGTCTTTTCACGGAACACCATACCAAGGTCCGGATAGTCACATGGCACGGTTCGAAGGATGTGAGTGGTATATACACCATCTGAACACTCATCACCTCACCAGCAGCCACCGCATCAGCAACAGCAAGATCCCTCTGGGGATCCACGTTTCGAGCAGCAGCAAAATCCCTCTGGGGATCCACGTTATGAGGCAGTCACGCCACCGCCTCCACCGCCGCCAGTTCATCTAGAGCCTCCAGAGCCACCAAGACGTAGGAGGACTGGCGCACGGATATCAGCACGGGAAGTGGATTTTCGTCTCAACATTCTAGCGGCAGCCACTACCCGCCTATATATGAAGGCCCACATATGGGTGGACCTTCAGTTCCAGTTTCAGAGGTGAATTCGGCACCTATTGCGCCGTCACCATCGGGATTTGGCAACCCTGTCCCTGCTTATACTGCTCCACCAGCTTACAACCCGTACGGACCGCCAGCATACCATAACTACAACTATGCTGAGGATCCTTACCAAGTAGCAGCAAACTACAATGCCTTTAACCCAGAAGGACCTTATGGAACCCCTTGGGGAATAGGACGCCCAGCTCAAGGGTATCAAGTACCTGTTCAGCCGCCGCCACAATACCAGCCACCACGGTTTTCTCCACCAGAACAGGAGGATCTCCGTCAAAGACTGGGCAAGGTTGAGCGAGACCTCCAGAAAGAGCGTAAGAAGAATGAGGGATTCATGAGTGGTTTAGAAAGTTTGCTAAAGGGAAAGAAGAAACGGGATCGTTAAATCCCAATATGTATTATTGTATTTCCTTGTTTAAATTAAGTCCCTGTGTGGACATTTCTTTATGTATGCATGTAGTCCCTGCGTGGACATTTATTTATTTATGTATGTATGTAGTCCCTGCGTGGACATCTATCTTAGTACTTAGTCCCTACGAGGACTTGTCTCTATTAGTCCCTGCGTGGACATTTACTTTTGTAAACCGTCCCTGTGAGGACATGTATTATCTGTATAGCTCCTGCGTGGGCAAATGTTTCTGTGAAAAGTCCCGTTTAGGGCAAAATGTACTACTTTTAAGTTTTAATGGAATGTAAGTTTATAAATTTCATCTTTGCTATGTTATGCATAATTAAATTATATATGAAATAAATAAATCGGAATCATTCCTTTTAAAATCTATCTGCCTATGTTATATTTTAATTAAGGATCTTAAAGGTATAACCTAGCCTGCATGTCATTTTAAGACCTGGCCAAGATGGTAAAACAGTTAAAAAGATTCAAATCCCTGTTAACATCTGAAAACATGTTAACACTCCTAGCAGACTTGATTCATTAGAAACACACGTGTTATTATTATATATGGATCTTTTCAAAGATTCTAAACCCAAATAAATGATCTCTGAATCATGGGTTAAATCATTAATAAATATTATCAGTTCTTTTTACCATCCATTGGTAATGGAATGCCTACGGGCCCTTCTCATTTTCATATGAGACAAAAGACAGTATTAGTCTGTGACCCTGTCTGATAAAGGTAATGAACTTTGTTCAAACCTTCATGCTTTGATTCTCTGAAATCATAGCTTATAATCTATATTGTCCCTGTGACTAGGCCTTATGTGCTAATAAAACTGTTATTGTTTTATAATTAGGATAAATTATATTAGAAATCCTAAATTTATGTGAGTAATAAAATTAACCATATATGGTCTATGTTACCACGGTTAATAAAATTGCCATAAAAGACAATTCTATAATAAACTCACCAATAAATTATTGTCGATATGTTACAGTTCAAGATACATGGCAGACTCAAACGAAGTCAACAGTCACCCAGGGATAGTGAATGATAATGCCCGAGTAAACGTAGCGGGTGCAGAATTACAAGCAATGATAGATAATGCGGTTAATAGAGCTATGGATAGACAGCTCCATGAATCCGGTGGTACCCATGCAAGGACCCAATCTGCACCACACTCTAGAACACCCTCCAGAACCCACACTGCTCACAACAGTAATTCTCACCACTCGTCAAACCGAAGGAGTGTTCCATCCCAAAGAGTCATACAGGATCAAGAACCCCGTAATAGGGGTTGCACCTATAAGTACTTTGTTTCGTGCAAACCCAGGGACTACACTGGGGAAAAAGGAGCTGTTGATTGCATGACTTGGATGGACGAAATGGATACTGTGGTGGATATCAGTGGTTGCCATAATAGGGATATTGTGAAGTTTGTCTCACAGTCTTTCAAAGGAGAAGCATTAGCTTGGTGGAGATCTTTGATCCAAGCCACAGGGAAAGTCCCGTTATACAACATGACCTGGGAACAGTTCATGGCCCTAATCAAGGAAAATTTATGCCCTCAACACGAGGTTGAGAGAATTGAATCTGACTTCTTGTCGCTGGTTATGAGGAACCTAGACTGTCAGGCCTACCTTACCAGTTTCAACACTTTGTCAAGATTGGTCCCATATTTGGTAACTCCGGAGCCTAAACGTATAGCTCGTTTTATCGGGGGTTTGGAACCGGAGATCAAAGCAAATGTGAAGGCCTCCAGACCAACTACTTTTCGGTCAGTAGCGGACATATCATTGTCCCTTACCTTGGATGCTGTCAGGCTGAGGTCACAGAGGAAAAATGATACCGAAAAGAGGAAGCGTGAGGATGACAACTCACGACGTTCAGACAAGAAGCAGAAGGGAAACAATGACCAAAAGAAGGGGTCAGGATTTAGGAAGGATGGTCAGCAGTCGGGTGAAAAACCCAGATGTAAAATCTGCAAGAGGCAGCACTTTGGGAAGTGCAGGTTTGAATCGAATTCGAATTCACAATCGAAAGCTTTTGCATGTGGCTTGTGCAAGTCCAAGGAACACAAAACCTTGGATTGCAAAAAGATAAAGGATGCGACCTGCTACGGTTGCAATGAAAAGGGGCACATCAAGAGCAATTGCCCAAAATACGCCAAGAAGCCCGAAGAGACTAAGAAGACCAATGCTAGGGTCTTCAGGATGGATGCTAAGGAAGCAGTCAAGGACGACAACGTGATAACAGGTACCTTTCTCGTAAATGATGTTTATGCGAGAGTGTTATTTGATTCAGGCGCTGATAAGTCGTTTGTAGATAATAAGTTTTGTGAATTGTTGAAACTACCTGTTAAAACTTTAAGTGTGAAGTATGAGGTGGAACTAGCAGATGGCACTTTAGAAACCGCTTCAACCTTATTAGATGGATGTTTCATATCCATTAAGAACCACTCTTTTCCTTTGTCCCTACTTCCTTTAAAACTAGCCGGTTTTGACATAGTTTTGGGTATGGACTGGTTATCACATAACCAGGCCCAGATTATTTGCAATAAGAAGCAAGTGATGATCAAGACTTCGTCTGGTGAATCACTTACTATCCAGGGAGATACCCAGTATGGGCTGCCCGAGAAAATGTCTATGCTCAAAGACTCTAAGTGTTTGAAGAAGGGTTGTGTCATCTACATGGCACAAGTGATTATTGATGAGCCGAAACCCAGGATTGGAGATATCCCCGTCATTTCTGAATACCCCGAAGTATTTCCTGAAGAACTACCTGGTTTGCCACCAGGTAGGCAAGTAGAATTCAGAATTGACATCATTCCTGGATCAGCACCAGTTGCAAGGGCGCCTTATAGGTTGGCACCAACAGAGATGAAGGAATTAAGAACGCAGCTAGATGAATTGCTAGCCAAAGGTTTCATCAAACCTAGTTCGTCTCCTTGGGGAGCACCAGTTCTATTTGTCAAAAAGAAGGATGGATCGATGCGTCTGTGCATCGACTACCGCGAGCTTAATAAGGTCACTATCAAGAACAGGTATCCCTTGCCCATAATTGACGATCTGTTCGATCAACTTCAAGGGGCAAGTTTCTTCTCGAAGATTGACTTGAGGTCAGGCTACCATCAATTGAAGGTTAGAGATGAAGACGTGCACAAAACATCATTTAGGACTCGTTATGGTCATTACGAGTTCCTAGTGATGCCTTTTGGGCTCACTAATGCACCGGCCGCGTTCATGGATCTCATGAATCGCGTTTGCAAGCCGCATTTAGATAAATTTGTCATCGTTTTCATCGACGACATTCTCATCTACTCAAAGAACCAAGCTGACCATGAAAAGCATCTTCACTGCATTCTGGAACTACTTCATAAAGAAAAGCTCTATGCCAAGTTCTCGAAGTGTGAATTCTGGCTTCGAGAAGTCTAATTTCTTGGACATGTTGTTAGTGAGCGTGGTATCCAAGTAGATCCCGCTAAAGTTGAAGCTGTCATGAATTGGCATGAGCCAAAGACGCCTACAGAAATTCGTAGCTTCCTAGGTTTGGCAGGATACTATAGGCGATTCATAGAAAACTTTTCAAGGATTGCTGCACCCCTGACTTCGCTGACACGTAAGAAGATTAAGTTTGACTGGGGTCCTAAGCAGCAGGAATCCTTCGATATTCTGAAACAAAAATTGAGCAATGCTCCGGTACTGACATTGCCTGATGGAATAGAAGAGTTTGTAGTTTATTGTGATGCATCACACACATGGATGGGATGTGTGCTTATGCAGAAAGGCAAAGTCATTGCCTATGCTTCACGCCAGTTAAAGGTGCACGAAAAGAATTACACCACCCATGACTTGGAATTGGGTGCCGTTGTATTCGCACTAAAACTGTGGAGGCACTACTTATATGGAATCAAATGTGTGATCTATTCTGATCACAAGAGCCTTCAACATCTGTTTAATCAGAAGGACTTGAACATGAGGCAACGCCGTTGGATGGAAACCCTAAATGATTACGATTGTGAAATAAGATACCATCCCGGCAAGGCGAATGTAGTCGCCGATGCCTTGAGTCGGAAGGAGAAGGTGAAACCCATCCGAATCAATGCCAAGCGCATGGAAATAAAGAACAATTTGATAGAAAGGTTGTTAGCTGCATAGAAGGAAGCTATGTTGGAAGCTAACTATCCTAACGAAAAGCTGGGAGTAACTGAGGAACAGTTATCTCTTAGCAAGGATGGAATTCTTAGATTGAATGGACGGATATGGGTTCCAATTTATGGAGGACTCCGAGATGTTATCCTCCAGGAAGCCCACAACTCTAAATATTCTGTTCATCCTGGAGCTGATAAAATGTACCAGGATCTAAGGGCAAACTATTGGTGGATAGGCTTGAAGAAGTCTGTAGCTACCTATGTAGCTAAATGCTTGACGTGTGCGCAAGTCAAGGCAGAACATCAAAAACCGTCAGGTTTGCTACAACAGCCTGAACTTCCTACTTGGAAGTGGGAAATGGTAACTATGGATTTTATCACCAAGTTACCCAAGACAAGGAAAGGAAATGACACTATCTGGGTGATAGTTGACCGACTGACTAAGTCAGCACATTTCCTACCCATCAAGGAGACTTACAGCTCCGATATGTTAGCCCAACTGTACGTGGATAAGATTGTAGCTTTACATGGCATACCTATGTCTATTATCTCTGACCGAGATACTAGATACACATCACATTTTTGGAAAAGCTTCCAACAATCTTTGGGCACATGTTTGAACTTTAGTACAGCTTACCATCCACAGACAGACGGTCAGAGTGAGCGTACTATTCAAACGTTGGAAGACATGCTTCGTGCATGTGTAATTGACTTAGGTGGTAGCTGGGATAAGCACCTACCATTAGTTGAATTCTCCTACAACAATAGCTACCATACCAGCATCAAGGCTGCGCCTTTTGAGGCATTATACGGTAGAAAGTGTAGATCGCCCGTTTGTTGGGCAGAAGTTGGAGATGTCCAATTATCTGGACCGGAGATAGTGTTCGAGACGACGGACAAGATTGCCCAGATTCGTGACCATCTCAAAGCTGCCCGGGATAGGCATAAGAGTTACGCTGATCCAAGTCGTAAGGATTTTCACTTCGAAGTAGGTGACAAAGTCCTACTTAAAGTGTCACCCTGGAAGGGAGTGATGCGATTTGGTAAGAAAGGTAAGATAAGCCCGAGATACATAGGACCTTTCGAGGTTATCGAACGTGTCGGGTCAGTTGCCTATAAGTTAAACTTACCTGAAGAGCTCAGTAGTATACACAATGTGTTCCACATCTGCAATCTGAAGAAGTGTTTCGCTGACGAATCACTGGTTATACCCCATACAGATGTGCATATAGATGAGAGCTTGAAATTTGTAGAAAAACCTTTGTCGATTGAAGATCGACAGGTAAGGAAGCTTCGAAGGAAGCATATACCTTTTGTAAAGATCAAATGGGATGCCCGTAGAGGTCCCGAATACACGTGGGAGGTTGAATCCACGATGAAAGAAAAGTACCCTTACTTATTTCAGTAAATCTCGGGTCGAGATTTCTTTTAAGGGGGTGAGGATGTAACACCTCGAAAATTTACGTCCTATAATGTGTTGACACGTGTCATAGGTTTGAACGTGTGAAAGAATGTTCTTGAAGGACTAAAGTTGACAAACAGGGAAACTGTGTAAATATAAGGGTTCAAAGTGTCAACAATGGATAATTATACTTTGCAATAACCCTACATGATGTTTATAACCTTAAACGAATGGATCATGGATCATACAAGGCGAAATGTGAAAGAAAGTGAGAGATTACAAACTACAGGGGTTAAATGTGTCAACATGTTTAAGTTATACCTCTGAGTGACCTTTTAGCAAACCCGAAGCCTTGTAACGATTAATTATGCTCACTAGAATGCACAATAAAAATTTCACCAAGTTTCGTTATCGTATGAGAAAGTTGTGATAAAATTCGTGTGCGAGGGTTAGAATCGTCAACGTTGAAAATTAGGGCTTTTCGGGTGATCACAAAGTTACCCGAGGACTTGACAAAGTGGGTATAAGTATTAAAGCCCCATATATAAATTACAAAGTCTTAGCATACAAGAAACAGTTTGAAAATGACCTTTCGGGGGACCAAGGACCAAAATGCAATTAAAAGAAACATGTTTACCTGATCCGGATGGCCCAGGCGGCCCGCATCAGGATTACCAAAACATGAAGCGGGCCGCTTCAGACCTGCAGGTGCAGAAAAAACAGGCAGCTGCCTGTTGATGCTTGTAACCGACTCAAATCTCATTTTTTCGATACCTTGGGCTGCCTAAGGTGGTTTTTAGCTAGTAGGGGACTTGTGGATGTTATTGTTTCATTCCTAGACTTAGGTGTTGATGATCCATGTGTGTTTGAAGTTGTTTATAAGACCCACATGTTACTACATTGATCATTCATCAACCTCTGAGCATTTCTGGAGCATTCAAGCAGGTCACAAGAATTCCAAATCATCCATTAGTCGTGTGTAAATATGCCTAACCTTCGCTAATTCATTTATACTTAGTTTATAGCCTAGAAATCAAACCGTCGTAACTACGGTTTGATTTAGTGATAAATCACAATCGGTACAGAGTTTAGTCGAATCGAAAGTTGTTATAAGTTGGTATTTATATGGATAATAAACCCCTAAAAGGGCACTCACTGATTCGAATCCTAACTAGGTCGTTTGTCGAGTCAAAGGTTGTCCGAAAAAGTCAAAAGAATTGGTATTTTGGAATTAACGCGTAATTAGCAATATAAAAGGTGTGTAATCTGTTTTATCAGTCTTATAACTTGAAAATAAGTATAAAAACTTGTCTACGCTTGTTTGATTCGACAACTTTCTGTTTAAGACCGATTCGGAACCGAAAGACGCAAAAGTTTGACTTTTGCATTGACCTCAGTTCTGACCCGGTTTAGATAGGTTTAGACATGCCTTAAAGTTCCACTTGGACCTAGTTACATGTGTGTATAAGCCTCTGCGTTTATACCACTCGAATCCCTAATCGTCCGATGTTTCCGTTAATCGCCTAAA
This sequence comes from Helianthus tuberosus, assembly GCA_030545235.1. NCBI lineage: Eukaryota > Viridiplantae > Streptophyta > Magnoliopsida > Asterales > Asteraceae > Helianthus > Helianthus tuberosus. The sequence continues at coordinate 25,365,753 of CM060432.1, forward strand.
TATTGACCGTAATGCCCTTATGATCATAAAACGAGATTTTTGGAAATGTGAAAGTGCCACAATCTTAGTTACTGATTATGAGACATGTCTGTAAATTTTCGCATCAAGCGGAGGTCCAGATTAGGAGTTATGCTTAATGACGTAATTATAGCGATTCTTAGTAATTAAATGACGTCATTAGCATAACGCCTATCTAAAACCCATTTTTGACACCAAACCTTTTACCCACTGATGTAATATAATATTTTGGGATTTTTGAAGATTTTTAATTATTTTTAAACTGATCATAAGCTAGGATTAGTGTCTTAATTCGGTTAATACCGAATATACCCTTTTTTGGCCATAAAATGAGTTTTACAAATCCTTTTGACACCAATCCAATTACTACTGATTTTAAATATTAAATAGAGTGTTTTGAACCTGTTTAACTGATCAGGAAACTCAAAATCCTATTTTAACCCGTACGTCGCTTAAAACGGCTTTATACGCGTATTATACGCATAGTTAGGGTTTAAAACTATTTTGACACATAAGCCTTATAACCAAATGTTATAACCTGTTAAAATAAACTAATTTACTGATGTAATCAGACCCGGTTCACAGAAATGTAATTAATCCCTTTTATAATCTTTAAAATGACCAAAATACCCCTACGGGGCTTAATATGCGATTAAACTCATTTTGGGCATAACGGAAGGTATCCTACTGATATCATGACATATTTAAGGCATGTTAACTTAGGAAACCTGTTTAGGACTCTTATGGTTACCCGTTACGCTTCATACGCGTTCGGTTCGGTTTATGTAACGAGTTTACATAAATTAGCCGAAACGGGTCAAACCTTATCGGTTTTATCTCAAAATTCAGAATGTGTATCATATACCCATATTAAGCAAGTCTTCAAACTTTTCGGGTCTAAATCACATTCTATCCGGTCTTCGCTTAATCGTGCGTACGAACCGTATCTTTAAAACTAACCGGTCTAAGCGTAAGCTTAACTAAAGACCGTTAGGATTCTAATAGGTTATTATAAACCTTCGTTCCAGATTAGGAGAACCAGTAAAAGATACTTGCACTCGCTGATTTTTGATCTATACTTACTCAGGTAAATACTTTTAACTTATTTCCCTATACGGGCTTGGGTAAGGTATATAAAATACCGCTTGGTCGGACATTGAATCTTTAATTGTATATGGTTAAAGTATTGAGATGTTTCGTTTAAATTGTTTTGTTTGCTTAAAGCCTTTGGGGGGGGGGGTTAATGACCGTGTCCCGGATATCCCTGGCATCATTTTACGAAATGGCCACGACCTTAGCACTCAGGTGTAGGCGTACACCTGTCAGTGTCTCATAAATAAAGTGGTGTGTTTATTGATCTTTAACCCGGCTCGATCCGGGCTACTGAACGCATAAGGAACATGTAAATCCTTTACAAGTTTATATATTTAAATTATTATCCCAAGTTATAAAATATTATTTGTGCCTTGTGCCTTAAATGCATTTTCTTAAACTCTTTTCAAAATGAGTCGGTTGATTGTATTTACCAGTGTAAACTGACGTATTTTCCTAAAAAGGTTAAGTGCAGGTACTACGCGAAATAGGCTGGCTTGTCTCCTAGCATCCTCAATAAGTCTCGCCAGCTTGGATGTCATAAACTGTTGAACATTTGTTTCCTTTTTATTTTGATCTACCTGTGGATTTATATTCGACTATTTGTGATACTTAATATTACAATATCTTTTGGTTGAAATGAATCTATACTTTGCTTCCGCTGTGCATTTAAATATTGTGTTGTTTGACTATTATGTTGCCAACCACGTCACGATACTCCCCTACCGGGCCCACCGGTAACACGTGGAAATTCGGGGTGTGACATTGCCGTTTTGAACATTTCAAACCTTCGATCTCAGACAAATCAATCTCAATCAACTTGAACAAATTCCTCAATTTACCAACATTCACATTCTCTAAAGGAAAATCACGATCCGAATACAACTTATCAGATCCCGCCATCTTGTACATCACAAGATTAGGTTATTCATTTAAGTTGTTTTTGGATTTTGATTTTGGAATATATTTGTCCAAAAAGTATTCATCATCCTCAGTAGTGTCATTTTCAGTTTTCAAAACATTTTCAGCCATGCTTTTAACAATTTTAGATTGAACACTATCTTTATCGGAAGATGAAGTGAATGTGACATCAATCGTGTCTGGAAGCTTAACTTCATTTTCTTCTTCATCATTAACCAACCCTGATTTTTTCTTTGAAAAATTGTTTAAAACTGGTGGTGGAACCTGATGAAACCCAACCCCGGTTCCATCAAAGTATACATCTTCGCCTGCTTTGTTCTTCCCAATTGGTTTAGGAACTATATGTTGAAGAACAAAACTTGCGGAGTTGTAACTGTTCAGTTTCAACTGGATGCGTTCATTTTCAATTTTAGCTTCTTGAAACTGAAGCTTCAACTTAGCAATCTCATCCAATTGTTGGTTGATTTGCTCTTCTTTAACTCTAAGAACACCTGTCAATTGAACATTTTCTTTGCTTGTTTTACCATTTCTTTCATCAGAATCTTTAACCGTTCGTTTTAGCTTCTCAAAATTTTCTGAAATTTGACGATTTTCAAGAATTAGCTTTTCGTTTTCTTTCCTAATTCTTTCTACTTCAATTTTATCATTTTTGATTTTCTCCGTTAATTCTTTTACTCGATCATTCGAAGCTTTTAACATTTTGTCACGGTTTAAGATCTGGTTTTCAACATCTCTGACTCTTCCTGTCAGTTCTTCGATCTTTTTACTGCTTAGGTAAGCAAGTGTACTACAAACCTTGCAGTCTTTCATGCAATTTTTGCAGTCGCTCTCAATTTTAGCTTTCTTACCTGACTTATTGATTGCATCATTTTGACTGACCTTACTTTTAGACTCAATGCCAGAACCAGAAACTACCTCTAGCTCTTTTGCAGCAAACACTTTGTCAGCCATCTTCTTCAAATTTTCTGCAGTAAACTCTTGTGACGTGTCAATAATCCCGTCATCAATTTTCTTTGACTGCTGCTCTTTCTATTTTTCTTTTTCTTCAGCTTCTCCTCCTCCCCACCACTCTCTTTGTCTGGCTTCTTCTTCATCAGCAATTTGTTTGGTGAGAGTTTCAACATCAACAGTGGCTAGATCAACAGCTGTGTTACCGTTGGGATCTAGGTAACATTCTCTATCAACATCCCATCTTTTCGCCATTTTTGCTTCTTTGTATGTTCGACCAATTCTAATCTTTATGTTTTGAGCTTTCGCCTTCCTGTTGATGTATTTCACTTCTTCGTTTCTGCTATCTTTGAAAGGAACCATTTTTGTTACAAACGCATAGCCCACTGCATCCTCCTCCGGTAATACATCACTCCAATCATATCCCTCGTCATCATGAATAACAACAAGTGCTCTTGATTTATCTTTGGGGGTATCTTCAAGCTGCTTCATTCTGGGAGGTTCAGATTTGTTTTGATGATAGATTGCTCTTTTGTAGTAATCCTCTCTGAATGGATTTGCAGTATCATCAGCAGGTGCGTTTCGACATTCACGTTTAAAATGTCCCTTTTGTTTACATCTGAAGCACGTAACCTTTGATTTATCAAACCCGAGCTTTGTGGAAGGTCCTCCAATTGAATGTCTGCCTGTAATCTCCATGAACCTTTGTGCTCGTCTGACTGCACTAGCCATACACCACCTGATATCTATCAACTCCATCTCTTCTGGGTCGATCTGATCATAATCCTCCTTAGTGAGGTTAGTGTTTCCAATCTTGCCTGCAACAAGGCTCTCGTATGATTCAAGAACAGACGCTAAGAACACCATTTGCTGTTTTGCGGATTCCTCACTAAAGTTTTGTGCATTCTTTAGATCCACACCAATATTACATTGGAACAGATTCTTTGGAACAGATTGATTTGAAGTAGTTGACGATGAACCACTATGAAAACCACTGCTTGAACTTTCTTGATTTGACGTGTTAGAACTTTCAGCTGAGAAAGCTGTCTTAGGAGACACATTCTTCGGGATCATACTACCTCGGTAATACAGCTCAACATTTTGCTGATATGAAGAATGATTGACTTTGAATGATTTCTTGAGCTCCAGCTCATGACTCTCCAATCTTTCATTAACAGATCAACCGTCAGGTCCGTCGACTTGATTGTATTCTTCAGCATTAAAGCAAAGTATTGCCAGTCTTTCTCATCCGGCAGCGAGTCAAACAGTTTGTCAACCAATTCTTCTTGAGTATAAATGATTTTATGTCTTGCCAGCTCCATCTTCAAATGCCCAAATCTTTCAATCATCTTTGATACAGATTCGTTTTTCAAACATCCAAACCAATCAAATTCTTTTCTTAACAATTTCTTTTTGTTTTTTACTATCTCAGCACTACCCACACATTTTACTCTCAATTTCTCCCATAGATCTTTCGCATCTGTGTACTCAATCAACGATATTATGTCGTCTCTCACAGACTGATCAAGCAAAGCAATGCACTTTTGTTCAGCAACATATCTTTCTATATCATCATTATCTGTCAAGTTTTCATAATTCGATACTCCCATATTGAAACCATTCTTCTAGCTTTTCCAACTTAGATACGCAAACGCTTTTAGCCACTCTTCAAATCTTTTAGCCCATCTATTATATTCTTCAATCGCCATCAGCTTGGGAGGTTTGTTGTACGTCCCATAAGCACTCTCCACACTCAAAGCATCAGAAAGAGTTTTCTTTGCACTCGGATTAGGAACATTTTCATTGGTGTTGTTTGATGTATCATCTCCGGTGTTTCCCGTGAAAGCAAACATGTCACTGAAAGGATTCATAAACTCATCCATCTTCACGTATCTGAAACGATCAACAAACACTTAGAATTTTTTTTGGATTTTATCAAACACAGTTTCAAGCGGAATCACTTCAAGCGAAATCAGCTTTTCAAGCGAAATAAGCCTTTTCACACGGAATAGGGTTTTTAAACGAAATCACCAAACGGAATTTAATTTCGTGCGGAATCAGCTTGGTTTCAAATGGAATCAAGTCACTTTGGAGCGAAATTAGTAATTCCGTATGAAACTTTCAAGCGAAATCTGATTTCGTATGAAATCAAAGGCAATTTCAAACGAAATTAGTGATTCCGTGTGAAATAAGCAGCGCTTTCAAACGGAATTAGTGATTCCGTGTGAAAGAACAATGACGATTTCGAGCGGAATTAGGATGACATCATCCTGTCAGCCACCAATTTGTCAAATTGACCCGGATTTTGATCGAATTTTGGTCCAATTCTCTCAAGGATTCGTTAAAACAGTGTTTTACATGATATATGTGAAAATCAGTCCAATTTGTCCATTAAATCTCATTTAATTTTGAAAAGAAGGAGTAGAAGTGATGAAAACAAGCTGAATTGGTATAAACTCTTCTTCCTGAGCTCTGATACCACTTGTTGGATCGTTGTGTGACCCTAACGAGTCAATCAGAAGAGTTTAGCATCTATTTCAAAGGCGGAATCAGAGAAATAGACGTGTAACAGCTTGATTCCTCTTAATTATCTTCTTATTAGTGATTCCAAAGCTTTTACAGATCGTTTGACAAACTGGCAGCACCTCGGCTCTGAATCGGAAAAGTTACAAATGAACTAGCAACACACCTATTTATAGTGTTGGTGATTTCGCTTGAAAGTGGCACTGGCCATTTCAAGCAGAATTACAGTGGTTAATTTCGTTTGAAAATGGCATGGCCATTTCAAGCGAAATTACCCAAACACACATAAAACCTAATTTGATAATGTTGTGTGCTAGTTTATCCTATCTAGACATAAGACTCGATAAAGACGAAGTTAACAGACATTTATGCACCAACAGAAACACCTTCGGTGTATCTTGGGATTGCTACAAAAGGAGAAGTTGTATGCTAAATTCTCCAAGTGCGAGTTCTGGCTTCGTGAAGTCCAATTTCTTGGACATGTTGTGAGTGAGCGTGGTATCTAAGTAGATCCCGCTAAGATAGAAGCAATCATCAACTGGGAAGCACCAAAGACACCAACAGAAATTCGCAGCTTTTTGGGATTAGCTGGTTATTATAGAAGGTTCATTGAGAAATTCTCAAGAATAGCTGCACCATTGACTACTCTGACCTGCAAGAATGTAAAGTTTGATTGGGGTCCTAAACAACAGGAGTCTTTTGAGATTCTTAAGCAGAAATTGAGCAATGCTCCTGTATTGACGTTACCTGAAGAAGTCGAAGAATTTGTCGTATACTGTGATGCTTCACACACCGGTATGGGTTGTGTGCTTATGCAGAAAGGCAAGGTGATTGCCTATGCATCACGACAACTAAAGGTGCATGAAAAGAATTACACCACCCACGATTTGGAGTTGAGTGCCATTGTATTTGCACTTAAACTGTGGAGACATTACTTATATGGAACTAAATGCGTGATATATTCGGATCACAAAAGTTTCCAACACTTATTCAATCAAAAGGATCTTAATATGAGACAACGCCGTTGGATGGAGACTCTAAATGATTATGATTGCGAAATTCGCTACTATCCTGGAAAAGCGAATGTAGTCGCTGATGCTCTAAGCCGAAAGGAAAGAGTCAAACCTATAAGGATTAATGCCAACATCATTGAACTTAAGAACAACTTGAATGAAAGGCTGTTAGCTGCTCAAAAGGAAACTACATTATAAACTAACTTTCCAAGTGAAAATTTAGGTGTAACAACTGATCAGTTGTTACCTGGCAAGGATGGAATCCTTAAATTTAATGGTAGGATCTGGGTTCCTATCCATGGAGGACTTAGAGATGTAATCCTCCAAGAGGCTCATAACTCCAAATATTCAGTTCACCCTGGAGGTGACAAAATGTATCAAGATTTGAAAGCCAATTATTGGTGGATAGGTTTGAAGAAATCTATAGCCACACATGTATCTAAATGCCTGACTTGTGCTCAGATTAAAGCTGAACATCAAAAGCCGTCATGTTTGCTACAACAACCGGAACTTCCCACATGGAAGTGGGAGATGGTAACTATGGATTTTATAACCAAGTTACCTAAAACAAGGCATGGAAATGATACTATATGGGTCATAGTTGACAGACTGACTAAGTCAGCACACTTCTTACCCATCAAGGAGACTCATAGCTCCGACAAGCTAGCTCAGTTGTACGTGGATAAGATTGTATCTTTCTACGGAGTGCCAGTATCTATTATATCCGATAGAGATACTAGATACACCTCTTACTTTTGGAAAAGCTTCCAACAATCATTAGGCACTCGTTTGAATTTTAGTACTGCTTACCATCCCCAAACAGATGGACAAAGTGAGCGTACAATTCAAACCTTGGAAGACATGCTTCGTGCATGCGTCATTGATTTGGGTGGTAGTTGGGATGACCACCTACAGTTGATCGAGTTCTCCTATAATAATAGCTACCATACTAGCATTCAGGCTACGCCTTTTGAGGCATTGTATGGGAGAAAATGCAGAACGCCTGTTTGTTGGGCGGAAATAGGAGAAGCTCAGTTATCAGGACCTGATATAGTCCTTGAAACAACGGACAAGATTGTCCAAATTCGTGATCGCCTAAAGGCTGCCAGGGATAGGCAGAAAAGTTATGCTGATAAGAGGCGAAAACCTCTAAAGTTTGAGGTAGGCGACAAAGTCTTACTAAAAGTGTCACCCTGGAAAGGTGTGATGCGTTTTGGTAAGAAGGGCAAGTTAAGCCCGAGGTATATTGGGCCCTTCGAGATTATCGCATGTGTCGGAAGTGTAGCTTACAAGCTAAACTTGCCTGAAGAGCTTAGTGGAATTCACAACGTGTTCGACATCTGTAATCTAAAGAAATGTCTAGCTAATGAATCATTAGCAATGTCTCATAAAGACGTACAGATTGATGAAAGCCTGAGGTTTGTTGAAAGACCTATATCGATCGAGGATCGACAGGTTAAAAAGCTCCGAAGTAAGCACGTGCCTATAGTGAAAATTAAATGGGATGCCCGTAGAGGCCCTGAGTATACGTGGGAAGCTGAGTCCACTATGAGACAGAAGTACCCTCACTTGTTTCAGTAAATCTCGGGGTCGAGATTTCTTTTTGTAGGATCGTTGTGAGACCCAAACGAGTCGTTCAGAAGATATCTCATCCAATACGAAAGGCGGAATCAGACGTATCGGAGTTATTTCAGCTGATTTGCACAAAGAATCACTTTAATTGTCTCTTGTATTGATTTCAGATCGTTTTACAATGCTGGAGACACTTCGGCAGAGCTTCGATACCGGAAACCAAACGTTACAAATGAAATGATCAAGTCCACTATTTATAGACAGTCCACTTCGCTTGAAACTGACTCATACGAGTTGGCCACTTCGTGCGAACTGGCCAGTTCGCATGAACTGGTCACTTCGTATGAAACTTCTGTTTCAGCTCAGTTTCCCGTTTCGTTCATACAACGTGACTTGTTCTATCATTCTAATTACAAGACTCGATACAAGACAAAGTCGACAGACATATGCACCAACAGACTCCCCCTTGGATGTTGACGAAGTCTTCAATGTCGAGTCTTCAGTATGTCAAATCTTAAGTCTTTATCAGTCTTCTCGCTCTCTTCAAAGTATTCTCCATTGTACGTGTCACTGCCCCCGGCCCGGTTTTACCCGTTTCAGGAGCCGCGGGACAGAAACCCCGTGGTATTTATTTAATTTGGCAGCGGAATCATTAACAGGATCATTTAAACTTGAAAATGCCCGATTATTTTATTTCATAATTAGGGACAAACCCCGTAATTTACAATAAGGGAATTTCACTGGGAAACCCCTATTTTACAAAAAAAAAAAAAAAACATGTTTCTTTATTTTTATTAAGCCACTTCTTCAAGCTTGTAGTGCCACATGGCACTTTTTCCTGGATCACAGCAGATCACCTGAAACATGTTTTAAAAAGATTCTATCAGCAGTGAAATACTGGCGAGTCACTCAAGTTGAGCAAAATGACACATTGTTATAATATACAGTATTAAGAGCGATTACAATGTTTGTATATCAACCAATTACCCAATGGTATTTGTCACTCGACCTGTTTCTGTGACTATGGTCAGATCACCCATTGGCTAACTCGTTGTCCAATGGTGACGGTTATCAAGTAATGTATACAAAACCCCACATACCGGCTGTAATTGAAGACTACAAAGACTTAATCCCTGTAATTATAACTTTGAAAACAAGTAGAGTTTTAAGAAAACAATTTTGATAAAAAGAGAATGACTCACTTTGCAGATTTAAACGGGCAGCGTTTAGCCTACCGATAAGCCTGTTAACCTAATTCAAATAACAATGCACACGAAAACTAGGTTAGTAACTTTAATCCAACTTTTACGACAACTCACGAGATCAAAACCTTCACAATGAATGACAAAGTGCAATACTTAAACATCCATCGAATTTACGACGAATGACAAAGTATAGCCCGAGTTTGGGCAGCACTTAAACATCCATCGGATTGGTTTCCATCGATCGGACATTAAATCGTAGCAGTGATCGAGTTATTACCCTGTTATCGTGGCAGAATTTCATGATTGTGTGTGTTTTTGGAGTAAACTGATGATATCTCAACGTACAAAACGAATTTTTACGTCGAACCAACGCCAAAATTCAAGTACCAAACTCCTCTATTTATACTGGAAAAACGGCGCTGTCACGTGTCACGAGAGCCTCTCGCGTGGCACGACGGGTCACTTCTAGGATAGGGTAGCAACGTCTGTTAGTAGCCTGTGTGAGTCGACCGTTCGACGAAATTCAATTTAGACAACAAACAGTGAGGATAATACCAATTAGGGAATACCCCCCCCCCCCCCTGAGTTTTAGGGGGCCCTGATCCTAGTTCTGATTGTTCTGAAAATTTTAGGGGTCATGCAATATTACTTGGGGATCTCAATTAGGGTTTCCTATTGGACAAAATATAATAAGAAATAATAGTTTTGGTGAGAGTTGTTACATCCTCCCCACTTTAATAAAAATCTCGTCCTCGAGATTTACTGGAACAAGTAGGGATACTTTCACTTCATCTCTGATTCCAGCTCCCAAGTGTATTCAGGTCCTCTCTTTGAATCCCACTTGACTTTGACCAGCACTAGTCGCTTATGTTTGAGAAACTTGACCTTTCTGTCTTCTATTTGCAGTGGCTTCTTGTAGGTCCCCTATACGTATGGATCTTTCACAGAATTGTCAATCCAATTAAGAGTGCGGAATCCTCTTGATCAGAATATCACAGAATGAGTAGAAACAGAAATCAGCAATTCACAATCAAACTGGGTTTCTATTGATTATCAATCAAACTGAATTACAATCAATCAAACCCTAACCCACTCAAATTTCGTCCAAGACTTAAAGCTCTCATGAAATTTCTCTCCATAACTATTTTGGTTGATTAACCTAAACCCTAAAGCATAACCTTGTTTATATAACACAAGGTTTGCAACTTGGGCTAGGGATTCCTACATGGGCAAGCCCAAATCGTCCCCCTAGACCCAATGTGGGTTTTGTTTAGCCCAAACTCTATTATCTCACTAATACAAAGCTAAACCCGCTAACTGTTTATCGTTTAACTAATTACAAGATATCCAAAGACCAAATCTAAGCTGTTGTCACAAACATGCACCAACAAACTCCCCCTTGACAATAGCTTCATAAAATAACTTTGTCTTCATTCTTCTTGCAATCTTCATGTAGTCTTGCACTGTCTTTGGTCTTTGGATAGCTTCAGCTTCAATAGCTTCTGTCAGTAACAGACTCCCCCTAAGCTGATGCATACAATCACCAAATCTTCAAAACATTAGCACTTGAGTAAACTCCAGTTCAGCATTTGTAAAGCAATCTTCAATCTCTTCAACTTTGTCTTTAATGTAGAAAGGAGGTTCTACCATGCATCCAATCAAACTCTCATCTTTTCATCACAACAACTTCTCAGCAACATATTGCTTCAATCTGTATACTATAAAACAAACATCTCGAGAAACCATAAGAATTTTTCAACGAAGTTAAATAAATTATTATTTTTCAAGAGATAGTTAAACTGTATCACAGATTAAGCATTTTCAATTTCATCACCAACACGCAAAAATTTTTAATCACACACCCTATAACCCGCATGATTTAAAATTTTGAACTCACTTTCTAACACTGTCTCCCCCTATCAGTAACAATTCCTCCAAGAATAACAGTTTTCCGTACGTTAAGAATTTTAAACAGAAAAAGACACTATTTTTGGATTTTTTTATATTTTCTAAAAGAAAGTAAATAACAAAACAATAAACACTCTGTTTTTGTGAGAATCACCGGTAAGAAGATCATATCAGCACAATCAAACTGTTTCACACCATTAGTTAATTCTTTATGTAATTTTTCGTGAAAAGCAGTCCAAGACGATTACCAGTATGTTCATCCACCTAAACAAAATGCATGAACATTTCAAGTACCATTACCGTATGATACGTTAAGGTAATTTTATTACTGATATACTAGTGTGTCCCACTTCAGGATATACCCCCGCGATCAAGGTATGCACAAAGATTCATCGTAGTAGGTGAGTATACTGAATTCATCCGTTTTATTTTTCAACGTTTAGATAATTGGTGAACAGGTCAGTACTTCCGTACAGCAAAGAGACCAAAATATCTAACGAGGGCTATGACAAATACCATTTTTGGTACAAATTATGCATTTTGCATTTTTGAATGACTCTCTATGAGAGCTTCTTCATTTTCAGGGTTTTGGCATTTTTAGCTCTTTTAAGATATCCTGGTTGTGTCTAGGTCAGCATGTATCTGGATGCAGCAGAAGGACAACCCTGATATCCCCAGATGAAATAACAGTATAAAGACCCAAAACTTCAGATTTTGGCAATCTATCAACGCAAGATTTAAGGTCATTAAACCATACACCACTGTTGTGTTCCCCACTCATACATAGTTCATTTAGGTTTATATCACATTGGTAAGTTGATTATTTCATGCTTTTTGCCTACTGGTACATCATATGATGAAGCTACTATCACACATAAGCATTTTAATTTCATTTTCAGTGTGACAGTCTAACTTGCTGATGTACTATCATTTCTTCTTTTTCACACAATGATAACTCATTTTTGATTTCTATTTTTTTTATTTTTCATTTTTCAATGTTTTTGGATTTTGTGGTTTTCTATTTTTTTTATTTTTGATTTTTAAGAAAAACAGTAAACTATTTACAAAATTCTTATGAAAAACCAGTTATTCAGGATTCCTCATCCCGTTGAGTTCGATTAAATGTTCAAAGCGAGCCCTGTCAAATGCTTTAGTATAAAGATCTGCCAGGTTATCTAGTGTGTCGACTCGATGTAATTCAATTAGTCTCTTTTCAGCACAATCCCGTATAAAATGATGACGTATGTCAATATGTTTTGTGCGACTGTGTTTCATGGGATTATTAGTTATAGAAATCGTGGCATTATTGTCTATCATAATAGGAGTACGAGTGAAATCCAAACCGTAATCGCGCATCTGCTGTTGTATCCAGAGAACCTGAGAGCAGCAGCTACCCGCAGCAATATATTCAGCTTCACACGTAGATGTAGACACACAAGATTGCTTCTTGCATTGCCAAGACACAATCCTGCCTCCTAAGAACTGACAACCACCTGTTGTAGACTTTCTGTTTGACTTGCATCCTCCAAAGTCTGAATCAGTGTAAGCAACGAAATTCAGATCACTATCAGATGGATACCACAACCCAAGTTTAGGTTTCCCCTTCAAGTAACGAAGAATACGCTTCACTGCTTTCATGTGTGACTCTTTTGGATTTGCCTGATATATGGCATACAGACATACAGCAAACATGATGTCTGGTCTTGAAGCAGTCAAGTACATTAGAGAACCAATCATTGCCCTATATTGAGTTGGATCAACGTCTTCAGTACTTTCATGATCTGGGCCAAGATTGTGATTTTCACATATGGGTGTGTTGAAAGTAGAGCAATCATTCATTTTGAACCGATCCAAAATGTCATACACATACTTGGTTTGATGAATAAACATCCCATCCTCCTTCTATTCAACTTGTAATCCCAGAAAGTAAGACAGCTCACCCATAGCGCTCATTTCGAACTTGCTCTTCATCACCTTCTCAAACTCTTTACACATGCTCTCATCTGATGACCCAAAGATGATGTCATCCACGTACACCTGTACTAGCAGAAAATCTTCCTTCTTCCTCTTGATGAACAGTGTACTGTCAATCTGACCTCTTTCAAAACCATTCTTGATCAGATGTGTAGACAGTGTCTCGTACCACTCCCTGGGAGCTTGATGTAATCCATACAAAGCCTTATCAAGTTTGTACACCCGATCTGGATAATCTGGATCAACGAACCCATCTGGTTGTGAGACATACACCACTTCTTGGACTTTCCCGTAAAGAAATGCACTCTTCACGTCTAGTTGGTAAACTTTAAATCCCTTGAATGTTGCAAAGGCTAGGAACAACCAGATTGCTTCCAACCTTGCCACTGGTGCAAACACTTCATTGTAATCTATCCCTTCTTGCTGATTGAAACCTTTGACCACCAATCGAGCCTTGTTTCGCGTGACTATCCCTCTTTCATCCTTCTTGCACCTAAATACCCATTTAGTGCCAATTTCTCTTTCAGCTTTAGGAAGGTCAACTAACTCCCAAACCTTCAACTTAGCAAACTGGGCCAATTCTTCTTGCATAGCTTCAACCCATGAATTGTCTTTAAGAGCCATATGAATGTTCTTCGGCTCCTCTTGGGAAATAAAGCAACTATACAAGCATTCGTTCATAATCCCAGTCTTCTCAATCGAAACAAATAATCCAGAATTCGCTGCTATGCTCCTTCTTGTCTGAACACCTGCACTAGGATCTCCAAGTATCATGTCAACTGGATGATCTCTATTTGCTCGTATAGTAGCAATATCATCGACTTCTAGAATGTCACCCAGGTTTGATCCAACCTCCCCCTGAATGTTCTGATCCGCAAATAGATTAATGAAATCCTCCCCCTGAATGGGTTCAGAGTCACTATCGCTTGAATCAAGATCAGCAGCACCTTGGGAAGTTTCCGGAGCATCTGTCATATCAACATTCGATCTAGGCATGAACTCGCCTTCATCGTCTTCACCAATCACTGTTTGAATCAACTGAGAATCATCTGCATTTGGAAACTCAGGAATATTAAATGATTTAAAAACACTATCATAATCATATAATATAGCTGGACCACTCGTTGATTGTTGAGGTTTGTATGTAGTAATTTCAACATTGTAAACAACCTCAATTTTACCAGTTTTTAGATTAAAAACCCTTTTATTCGGTGTGCCAGACACGTAACCTAGAAAGTAGCCATCGTCAGCCACCTCACCGAATTTTTGTTTATCTTTATTTTGCACAATGGTGCAGGGTAATCCAAATGGTTCAAAGCCTTCCAAGTTTGGTTTCTTGTTAAACATCAATTCATGACAAGTTTTATTAAAACGTTTAACAGTCAAAACTTTGTTCAGGACGTAGCAGGCTGTATTCATAGCTTCTCCCCAGAAGAGAACTGGTAGCTTTGAATCTGAAAGCATCATCCTTGCGGTTTCAATCAACGTCCTTGTCACACCCCCAAAATCCACATGCGGAGTATCACCGCTTGGAGGCGTGACTGACCAGGATCAAGCCACCAATCATATTGAACAAGCATGTAAGTAATAATAAAATCCAACACAATACAATTGGTGTCCACGCAAAACAAAGTTTAAGTTGCAAGCGGAAGCATAATGTCTAAAACCAAAGCATAAGTTAATAATGTTTAAGTTTATCATGAACACTCAATGTCCATGCTCCTCAACGACTCTTCCCCATGCAAGCTCCTGCTAAACCTAGTGACCTGCAAAGCATGTAGTAACGAGTCAACAACAAAGTTGAGCGAGTTCACAGTTGGGTGTTTGTTTTAGTTATTCCAAAAACATAGTTTCCTTTAACTGGCATCCTGGCCGTGGGGGTTACCCCATAGTTGAAAACGTGTTTTGTTTATTCCCGTTTACTCTGGCAATCCAGCCGTGGGGGCTACCCCATGTTTAATTATCTGGCTCTCTGGCCGTGGGGGCTACCCCATGTTTATACTACTAGACTCGTTACCATATCGACCACCGACTTTAGTCATGTTTATGTGCCCTTAGCGTCAATGTCTATCATCATTGACGTGCCCAGATCCATTAGTTCACGCCCGTCCTCTTCGGCACGGTGTGAGGCTTGTCAGACCTAAATAGCGCTATCTAACTAATGACCCGCTCGCCATTGGCCCAGCGATTAAGTCGATATAAAAAGGAGGGACTTCGTGATAGAGTTTTGGTCTAGTGAAATTTAAAGCGTCCAAGAGGACGAGGAATTATATTCCTGAACCCGTAGGTCCTACCCAAGAAGGACGAGGAAATCCATATTCCTTAACCCATTCCCAACCCCTGGGAATCCCATGCTTTGTAGAAAGTGTGAACTCACCTTAGGTTAGCTCGGCAGATAGGTAAAGGTCGATTGAGCTCCTAGTGGTCAACCACGTCCTAACATGGTTACCATACAAGTCAGGTCTAGGTTCAAGTAGCGCACGTATGTTTACACAGAGACAGCAAGTTACGAACACATGGTATACACGACATACACGTAAGCAATATCAGATAAGTAAATAACAAAGCCCAATATGAATAGTCGGCCCAACCTATTGTGCGATCAGCACAACTTGTGCGATCCACAATGGGTTGTGCGATCAGCTATAAACCCGGCCCAAATAACATAAACAGTCCAACACGTATGCGGCCCAACAAATGAAACAGTTTAATAACCTTGTGCGGTCCAGTTCAGCTTGTGCGACTGAACAAGACTTGTGCGACCGGACTTGGGCTTTGAGGCCCAACAGTAATGCAATTCAAGTTGTTTGTGTGAGGCCCAAGCCTTGTGCGATCGGCACCATCTTGTGCGATCCACAAGTCTTGTGCGATCATGCATAATAAAACAGTACCATGTGCTTTATGTGTTTGTACCCAACTTATGCGATTGCACTTGTGCGATTAGATCAGATCTTGTGTGATCTGATCTTGTGCGATCCAAGAGCTTGTGCGTTCAGCTCTTGTGCGACTAGGGGTCTTGTGTGATTTGTTATCTAATCTCCTAATTTCTTGCAATCAGTTACATGGTTTCCATTTACGTAGTTATCAATCAACAATCAATCAGTTTTAGATCATGCAAATTCTCGATCAAACCAAGCAATCATCGTGTAATTCATATGAACCCTAATTAAACATCCAAATCATACAAACAGCCTATCATAATATTCAATCGGATCTAACACTAGGATCATCACATATCATCCGAGTTCAAACACATCACAGCCAACTTATTCATATTCGGTTCTAGTTACCATCTACATGTGAGCCGATTACATGTACATCAACATTAACAGTTTACATCACCATCAACCCTATATCATCCCTAAATCATCATGTAAAGCATATATATATCACAACATCATGCAACACCTAATTATTAATGATTCTACAAACAGGAACCCTAACCGGATTTGTTCAACATATAGCAATACACAATCATCGATCAACATAAAATCAAGTAACAATAAAACACTAAAACACTAACCGGATTAGATGGTTGGAACAAGGAAGACCTCGGGTTAATAAGGGGCTGCCGTCGGCTTTGAGAGGAGAGGGAGAGGTATTAGGGTTTGATGTGTGTTTTGAGTGTTATGCAAAAGATAGGGAAAACAAACCCTCAAAAGGATTATGTGTCAGGTTATATAGCAACGTGACCGAAACCCCAAATGGGCTGTCCATTCGGTTCGAGTTCAAGAGGAGTGGGCCGAACCCAAACTTGGGCTGCCCTTTCGATTCGAGTACAAGATGTGCGGCCCAACAGGGCTTGTGCGATCGGGTTGTGTTGTGTGATCGGTCCGTTTATATACATGCATTCATTACACATAAACACATAACATAACATTCAATTAATCAACAAAGTTCAAATAATCACATAACGTTCCACATACGTTACATGAAAGTACAAAGAGAGGTTTGAAATACGAGTTGTCACATTATCCCCAAGTTGAAAGAAATTTCATCCCGAAATTTAGTACGTGGTTACTGAGGAAGCTAGTTAAGTTGCATGGTTTTCCTGGGGGTGTCATATCCTTCCCCCGTTGGTTTGGAATTTCGTCCCGAAATTCCGCGGTAGCTTCAGCCTCAGTAGTGGTTGTACTATTGTCGAACAATTGGGGATATTTTTGTTTCATCTGATCTTCGCGTTCCCAGGTGAACTCTGGGCCACGACGTGAGTTCCAACGAACTCGAGCGAGAGGCATTCTGGTGCGCTTGAGGACCTTAACGTCCCGGTCCATGATTTCAACTGGTTCCTCGATGAATCGCAACTGATCGTCGATAGTGAGCTCCTTCAAAGGAACTATGAGGGTCTCATCTGACAGACACTTCTTCAGATTCGACATGTGGAAAACGTTGTGAACTCCACTGAGTTCTGTTGGTAGGTTCAGTTTGTAGGCCACCTTGCCTATTTTCTCTATGATGTCGAATGGTCCGACATATCGCGGGTTAAGCTTGCCTCGTTTGCCAAAACGAACCACACCCTTCCAGGGTGAAACTTTGAGTAGCACTCGATCCCCAAATTGGAACTCGAGTGGTTTCCTGCGCTTATTAGCGTATGCTTTCTGACGGTCGCGTGCTGCCGCCATGCGTTGTCGTATCTGAGCAATCCTTTCTGTTGTGTCTACTACAAGTTCTGGGCCCGTGATCTGACTATCACCCACCTCTGCCCAACAAAGAGGTGATCAACATTTATGCCCATACAATGCCTCAAACGGAGCGGCTTTAATGCTGGTGTGGTAACTGTTATTGTACGAAAACTCCACCAATGGGAGGTGTTTCTCCCAGCCATTGCCAAAATCAATTACACACGCCCGAAGCATGTCTTCTAAAGTTTGAATAGTGCGCTCAGACTGCCCATCCGTCTGAGGGTGATAAGCTGTGCTCATGTCTAAGCGTGAGCCAAAGGATTTGTGCATCGTTTGCCAAAGTTCTGAAGTGAAACGTGCATCACGATCGGAAATAATAGAGGTTGGCACCCCGTGCCTCGAAACCACTTCCTTCAGGTAAACGTCTGCTAGAGTAGAGAACTTGTCTGTCTCTTTGATAGCCAAGAAGTGTGCAGACTTTGTGAGTCGATCCACGATCACCCAAATAGTATCATTCCCCCGTTGAGATCTAGGCAGGCCAGTAACAAAATCCATGGAAATTTGCTCCCATTTCCATTGTGGTATCTCTGGTTGTTGAAGTAGGCCTGATGGTTTCTGATATTCAGTCTTGACTCTCGCACAATTCAAGCACTTGCTAACGTAAGTTGCTATGTGGGCTTTCATGCTAGGCCACCAGTATGTGGTTTTGAGATCGTGGTACATCTTATCCGAACCAGGATGTACTGAGTAACGAGACTTGTGTGCCTCATCCATCACAAGCTCTCGTAGGTTGCCATAGAGTGGGACCCAAATGCGTCCTGTTACGTAGTAGGCGCCGTCTTCCTTTTGTTCTAGCCGTTGCCTTGAGCCGCGTAGGGCTTCAGCCCTGATGTTTTCTGGTTTCAATGCTTCTACCTGAGCATCTCGTATCTGTGTAGGAAGACTAGATTGGATAGTGAGTTGTAAAGCTCGTACGCGTTTAGGTGTAGTATCCTTTCGACTGAGGGCATCGGCCACAACATTGGCTTTGCCCGGATGGTATCTGATCGAGCCTTCGTAATCATTCAGTAGCTCGACCCATCGACGTTGTCGCATGTTCAACTCCTTCTGTTTGAAGATATGCTCGAGACTCCTGTGATCGGTGTAAATGGCGCACTTGGTACCGTACAGGTAATGTCTCCATATCTTAAGTGCAAAAACAACAGCTCCCAGCTCTAAATCATGCGTAGTGTAGTTCCTTTCATGAACTTTAAGTTGGCGTGAGGCGTACGCAATAACTTTATCCCGTTGCATCAATACACAACCAAGACCCTGAATTGATGTGTCGCAGTAAACCACAAAGTCGTATGTGCCCTCTGGTAATGAAAGAATAGGTGCGCTGCAAAGTCTATCTTTAGGTGCTGAAATGCTGATTCTTGTGCATTACCCCCATCGATAAGTAACACCCTTCTGCGTTAGTGAGGTGAGAGGTTGTGCAATCTTGGAAAAATCCTTAATGAACCTCCTATAGTAACCTGCCAAACCCAAGAATTGGCGAATTTCCGTTGGTGTGCGAGGTGCATGCCAGTTCTTAATCGAGTCTACCTTAGATGGATCAACATGTATCCCATCCTTGTTTACCACATGGCCTAGGAAATGGACTTCACGAAGCCAGAAGTCGCATTTCGAGAATTTAGCATAAAGTTGTTCTGTTCGAAGGAGTTCCAAAATGAGTTGTAAATGCTGCTCGTGCTCCTCCTGACTCTTCGAATAGATCAGGATGTCGTCGATGAAAACAATAACGAACTTGTCCAGGTAAGGCTTGCACACTCTGTTCATAAGGTCCATGAAAACCGCAGGTGCGTTTGTCAGCCCAAAAGGCATAACCAAAAACTCGTAGTGTCCATAACGAGTTCTAAAGGTTGTTTTGGAGACGTCCTCATCTCGGACTCTCAGCTGGTGATATCCCGATCTCAAATCAATCTTTGAATAGAAGCTCGACCCTTGCAGCTGGTCGAATAAGTCATCAATACGTGGAAGAGGATAACGATTTTTCACGGTCACCTTGTTGAGTTCGCGATAGTCGATACACATACGGAAGGTACCGTCTTTCTTCTTCACAAATAACACTGGAGCTCCCCAAGGCGAAGAGCTAGGACGAATAAAACCCTTATCCAAGAGTTCTTGTAGTTGAGCTGATAGTTCTTCCAATTCAGATGGAGCTAGACGATAAGGCGCTCGAGCTATGGGTGCTGCTCCAGGAGCTAGCTCGATTTGAAACTCGACTTGGCGATGAGGCGGAAGACCAGGTAGTTCCTTAGGAAATACCTCAGGGTAGTCGCGTACAATCGGAAAATCTTCTATCTTCTTCTCTTTCTTCGAGGTGTCAGTAACGAGAGCCAAAATAGCAGTGTGGCCCTTACGCAAACACTTCTGGGCCTTAAGGAAAGAGATGATGCTCTCAACAACACCCCTCTTGTCGCCACGAATCATGAGAGGTTCATCACTTGAACTAGGAATACGGACAATCTTCTCATTGCAAAGAATCTCTGCTCGGTGTTGGGATAACCAATCCATCCCAATGACAACATCGAAACTACCCAGAACGATAGGAATGAGGTCGATAGAGAAGGTCTGATTAGTAAGAACAAGGTTACAACCCTTGACTACGTGTGTGTAGGATCGTTTGACTGATCCGAATGAGTCGTTCAGAGGAGTTTTACTTTGTTTCAGGTGCGGAAAACAAGAAACAAAGGTAGAAACAACTAAAACTTCACTTTAAACACTGATTGAATTGATCTGACGTTGTTTACAATCAAATCTCACACCGGCAGCACTTCGGTATGGAAAACAAGGACTCCGTTACTAATTTCGCTCCAGGCCACCTATATATATATAGGGGCCTGATTCCGCTCATAATGACACAGAAGCAATTGGGGTGGAATTAACATGTTGTGATTCCGCTCGAAAGCGTCTCGATGACATTTCGGGCGGAATTAGCCTCTAGGAGCGAAATTGGCTTTTAATACTCTAAACTATCCTATTTTCTCGAATAACGTGCCCTGATCTATACAATCTAGTCTAAGACTCGATACAAGACGAAGTCGACAGATGTATGCACCAACAGACTCCCCCTCAGATATTGACGAGTCGGTCGTGTCGGGTCTTTGCAACTTCAGTCTTTATCAGTCTTTGGGCTTCACTCTTTCTCTATCAGCATCAACAGACTCCCCCTAACAATGTGCTGGCATTCCTTTAGTTCTTCAGCATCATCTGCTTCAGGATCGTAATCTGTCTTTCACTCTCTTCTCTTAGTATTCAGGTATCGGAAACCTGGTTCTTTAAAACACAAGCTTGTCAAGATCGAATGTCCTGGCTCTTCCGGAGATTGTTCCAAGATCATAACCTGGCTTTTATTCAACTCAGGTATTCTCAGGATTGATAAATCCAGCTCTTTCATAATCCTGCACAATCTTTACCTCAAAGTAAATTTTCTAAATTTAACAATTCAATGTATGCACTAACACTGAGTCTCCCTCAAAAATAACTCAATAATCTTGATGTACCACTTTAAAATATGATCAAAACACATTTGATTTTCAAACACATACTTCTTTTCACAAACATATCATCATGTTTAGCACTTGGGATTTTGAAAATCAGCTCTCCAACATCAGTTGTCGAAAATCTTTTTGGATTTTTCAAAAATTTATGCTAAAACACACCGAAAATCTTTTTGGATTTTTGAATGTAAAGAAATGCAGTAAAAAATATTTACAGACAATATTTTTGTGAGTTCGTGCAAGAGAATCATATCAGTTTTTGACAAGTCACAAGTACCGTTGAGCTTAGTTACACATTAAGAATTAAACAATTCACTTAGATTGCCGATATACTGATCTGTGACAACTCGAAATCTAGAACCTTTCGTGTATGCTTAAACGTGTGGCTAGTTAACTTATGTGATTAATGGCAATGAATCTTTATGTGATTATGTGTTATTTGTGTGTGCTTGTATGTATATATTATGTGTATATGTACCGAAGCAACAAGGACCCGACCCGAGACCATATGGTCTCGAGTAAACATCACGCCACACATGGGCCGGTTGGGCCGCACCTCATGTAACCCACCCAAAACCTACTAGGACTAGTATTTATACCATGCTTCTAGCAAACCTTGCCATTTTCTTGGACACACACACTCTCCACTCTCTCACACTAAAACCCTAAACCACAACACTACTCTCCTTCATTCTCGGATCCAATCAACAACCGTAAGAAGCTCTCGGATCGTCTCTTACACACACCGGTTGGAAGCCTCACTCGCACCTTTGAACCCACACTTGAACCGGTTAGTGAAATTATGATGTTGGTTGTTGTTTAATAATAGTATGAATGATAGAACTTAACTAGTGTAGTGTATGCTTGATGATGTTTGTGAACCGGATATGTATTGTGTTTTGAGTTGATAATGATGTATGATAATCGGTTGAACATGTTTTGATAGTACACATTGATGTTAAGTTAGTATTCAAGAAATCGAGGCATAAATGTTATATATTATGTGTTTATATTCGGTTGATGATGACTTATTGGTTATGTTGGATGAATAATGTATGCTTGAATATGAGTAAATGTTATCGGTTCCATATAGGCTCAAATCCGAGTGGCTTGATGATGTTAAAAGGTTTATTACTCATGAAATCGGATGAATATATGTGGGTTAGACTTAGGTTCATATGAATAAGGATGAACATGATGAATGTGTTTTGAATATTTGATGAACATGAAGAACTTGTTGAACATCATAAGAGCATGGTTGAATATTTGAATTCTGATTTGTTTGATCCATTTTTAGTAAATTGCTAGACAAGAAACATGTTTAAGGATTTTGGTTGGTTAGTACAAACTGCATGAAATCAGAATGTTAGTGGATAGTACACTGTTCCGAATCAGCTCCTGTCCACTCGTAACTATCAGTTGCGACTCGAAACCAAGCACAACGAGTCGAAATCTCCCGGTTGCGACATCAGTTGCGAGTCGCAAACACCCGATTGCGACTCGAAACCACACCGGATCAGCACACAAACCTTGTGACTCGAAACCACCGTTGCGAGTCCAGTTGCGACTCGTAACCAAAACAGCATGGACCGAAACCATGGTTGCGACTCCAGTTGCGAGTCGCAAACGTCTAATTGCGACTCGAGACAATACGCAGATATAACTGTTTGGGCTTGCAATTCATTTCGGACTTAATTGTTTGGGCCGGACTCTTGGGCCCAATGCACAGACCTTGTATGTTACTGTTGAACGTGAACATTGTTGATCTGCTATGATTAAACGTGTAACCCATACGTGCACTTCTTGAATGCGAACCTGATTGTATGATACAACTATGATAGGACGTGAGTAGCCTCAACGTTGCTTGTTTGACCTTTCTGTGTTTTCTATCGAGCAAACCAAGGTGAGTTCACACCCTCTACAAAGCATGGGATTCCCAGGGGTCGGGAATTGGGGTTAAGGAACTGGGTTCCTCGTCCTCCTTGGGTAGGACAGTAAAGGTTCAGGAATGTAATTCCTCGTCCTCACGGACAGATATCTCGTACTAGACCAAAACTCTATCACGAAGTCCCTCATTTTTATATCGACTTAATCGCCGGGCCAATGGCGAGCGGGTCATTAGTTAGATAGCGCTATTTAGGTCTGACAAACCTCACACCGTGCCGCAGAGGACGGGCGTGAACTAATGGATCTGGGGCACGTCAATGATGATAGACATTGACAGTTTCAGGGCACATAAACATGACTACAGTCAGCAGTCGATATGGTAACGAGTCTAGTGTATACATGGGGTAGCCCCCACGGACGAAATGCCAGATAACTACACGGGGTAGCCCCCACGGCAGGATTGCCAGAGTAACCGGGAATAAACAAGTCACGTTTTTTAACTATGGGGTAACCCCCACGGCAGGATTGCCAGAGTAACCGGGAATAAACAAGTCACGTTTTTTAACTATGGGGTAACCCCCACGGCAGGATGCCAGCTAAAGGAAACTATTTTCGAAACAACTTAAAACGAACACCCAACCGTGAACTCACTCAACTAGTTGTTGACTCGTTACTACATGCTTTGCAGGTCCTTAGGTTTCTTAGCTGGAGCTTGCATGGAGGAGGGTCGTTGTGGGACATGGACGGCTGTGTGCCATGTTAAACTTTGAAACAATTAAACTTATGTTTTGATTTAAGAATTATGCTTCCGCTTGCAACTTAACTATGTTTCGTTAAACACCAATTGTATTGGTTGAACTTTTATAACTATGTGTTTGCTTGTTCAATATGATTGGTGGCTGGATCCTGGTCAGTCACGCCTCCAAGCGGTAGTACTCCGCATGTGGATTTTGGGGGTGTGACATGATCCACTTAAATTCTCAAACAAATTTCAACTGATTCAGGATATGAGTTAGATGATTTAAGGACTTAAACTCATTCATGTGTCCCACCTCTTGAATATACTCCCGTATCCAGATCCCAATATTCAGTCTTACAGGTGAGTATACCACAGATGATATCTGTAAGGGAATAAATTATAGTACGAAACCGTGAGAGCTCAGGTCAGAACTTCCGTTCAGCAGAGAGATGACGGCTCGACTTTTGGTGTGTCCCCTTTAGAGGATCTTTTGTATTACAACAGCAATGATTATCAATTTTATTGTTTCATCAATTTGCTGAGGGCGGCGCTATTTTTCAAGCAAGCAGAAAGTATTCTCCAGGGACTAGGCTATTGCTTCTGCAAAATCAGAAGTCCCGGGATAATACCCCAGATATCAATGAGCATAAAGACCTAGTATCTCAGAAAGAGGGACCTTTCAAACGAGATTTCATGGGTTACCTATATATCCAAGTAGTGTTCCCCACGAAATAAGCAAGTTTGAATTTATGTTTATATCCCGAAAAAGTTTACTAAATGTATGAAAACCTATCGGCATATCATCAGTGAGACTGTTTAACGCTATTTAAACATTACATTTCTTTAGCATACCGTGACTGTCTACTGATGTACTATCATTTCCTCTTCTTTGACACCAAAACTTATTTTTGTATTTTATCATGTTTTTGTCTTTTTCAAATTTTCTAATGTTTTTGGATTTTCTGTGAAATTTTTACTCCCCCTAAAATGCAAACACATTTTAGGAAATTTGAAAACAAATTTTGATACTCTACCTGTACAGTTTGTTTTCTAACAAAAAAATTTACAACCGATATCAAATCGCTTCAATTCGCCATCCACTTAGGCATAAACAATCAGAACTCCCCCTTTCACAAAACTATTTTATCATTATGATTTCAAAACACTTAAGTTTGTTTTAACCAAAATGATTTTTCCGGAAAATAAGTTTTGTTGGTTTTATCACTTGTAAGTTAGGGGTGTGGTTCATCACATTGTCTTTCAAAATACCAATTGTAAGTTTGGTCCAATCAAGTTCAACCTAATGACCTTGATTAACCATTTGTAGGAAAAACAAGTACAACTTAATGTCCTTGATTTACTACTTGTAAGTGTAAACCTTCATCAACCAACTTGTAGGAATACCACATCTACACAAAATCATTTTACCAATAAAGATGCCGATTCTTGCTTCACACTTACCAACCTGGAAGCTCCGACAAGTCGCAACCTGTAAAATTTAAACTTTATAAGATTCATTCACAATCATCAGTTTTCAAGAAAGATGCCGATTCCTGATCCACGATTACAAACTTGGGATCTCCGGCAAGTCAGATGTTCAAGGAAAAAGAATTTCCACCCAAGTCTGACCAACCTTGGGTGGTTTTAACTCCTTTAGCTCTTGTTCAGTTGGGTTAAAAGTTGCTTTCTTTGTTGCGTAAAAATCTTTAATCCCCTTTACTTTCCCATCAAGCATTTTCCCAAAAATTTTGTAGTCCCGTAACGATCCGATTTCAGTCTCGGTTCGGTATAAAATATGGAGACGGGTGATTCGAGCCAATAACAATCGATAATAAACAAGAAAGATTGAAACTTTAATGATTGTAGCAAAGAAAGTTTCATTGATTTGATAAAAGAGATACAAAGATAATGATCCACCCCGGGTGAGCTCCCCCGGGGTGGGGGCTCACAAATGCACACCTCACAAGTGAGGTTTACTCTACTATTTAAAGCCCCAGAGCCTTGTCCTCCATGCAAGCCGCCTCTTGCTTGGAGAACCAATAAAAACGTTAAAACGTCCGACTAAAATAACTAAAAACGCCACATAATATCAACGATAAAATTGCTAAACTAAAGCCGCCATAATTGATAACATCATTCTCCAATTTGACCCAACAATATTCCCCCGAGAATGATGCTATCAATTCTTCAAATGATCTTCAATGTCGTTTTCCCCCGCAAATGTAGACCCTCCTATATTTTGTCGATCAAAGCTCCTTATCTTACTTTTGAAGATACAATTGTAATAGGCATATAATAGAGTTCGAACTTCAATGATGAAAATTGAATAATTTTCTTCATCGTGAGGATCTTCGATTTTGTCAGATTATATATAGCTCCCGATCACTGATAAAGTTGCCAGACTTTAAAAAAAATACCATAAATTTATCGGCCCATAAAAATAATCTTGTAATCCCGACCGAATCTTGAGCAATAATTCCCAGTGACATCATCAAAACACCATATTTTCTGTCATCAAAATAGGTCTGCCACCCAATCATGTGCGGCCCAGTAGTGAGTAATTCTTTTTTTTTTTTTTAAATCCATTCCATCGTAGAGCCCAAAAGATTTCTATGTTCACGGAAACCAACAATAACCAACAAATTATACCCACCCCATCCCAAAATAAATCCATGTGCCCAATCTATTTATTCAAAAAAAAAATACCAATATTGATCCATGACATCAGGTGGGGCCTTTAACCATTCTAATGTCATCACCATCATTCTGCAATCATGACTGGGAATTTTGTACCAGGCCCATACATACGAGGTAATTAAAATCAATTAGTGGAGCCCAACATACAATCAAAGGCCCAACATGCACCAACCTGCAAACCCTAGCCGCTAGCAAGCAACCCAGCCGCCATCAGACATCTTCATCGAACCGCCATGAAAGATCATCGTACACGCCGTCTTCCACCATGCCCCATCGTCACCACCCGATTCTCCGACGAACCACCGTACTCCGCCATTACCATCGAAACAACAAATCCCGTCACCATCTTGGCATCTTACCAGCCCGGCAGCCCCTTCGTAATGTTCAACCACTAAGTTACCATCAAACCACCGCAGTTCACCGGTGAGCCACTCTTGACGGAAACCAAACCCGATTCACAATATCATGAGCATGGAACCATATTCTCCGTCACCTTCATCCACTGTAAACCACCCATGACCGGAAACCGAAAGAAACAGTTGAATGAAGACGAAAATAGCAGCATCAATGGAGAACTAAATAACTCGATAATTAACATGAACGGTGGCCAGATTCCCAGTCAGCGGTGATAATCTTTAACACTGCTTTCTATAATCTCTGGTCAGGCAAAGGAACCCAGCGATGACTCTGATATATGACCAGGCAACTGTTGTATCAATCAACCCGAGTAGAAACAAGCACTAGCAGAATCATGATGCCCAAATAAAAACATCAAACCCATGACATCGGAACTCACGAGCGCCTACTTCACCACTACCTACAGCCTAAAACAACTACCGTACGCTCTGCCGCACAGCACCACCGCAACCAGTCGCCACCAGCCACCCATAAATTCATCGGGTCTGAAACATCCTCTAACACAAAGATCTGTTATCATTAAAGAGGTTGTTGAACAAAAAACATCACCAGATCTGAAATAACATCAAAACACACAGATTTCAATCCGTTTTACGTCTCCGGCGCTTTTCCGGTGAAGCTCCGACCAAACCGAAAACTGAAACGAGCCACCGAGGCTCTGATACCAAATTGTAGTCCCGTAACGATCCGATTTCAGTCTCGGTTCGGTATAAAATATGGAGACGGGTGATTCGAGCCAATAACAATCGATAATAAACAAGAAAGATTGAAACTTTAATGATTGTAGCAAAGAAAGTTTCATTGATTTGATAAAAGAGATACAAAGATAATGATCCACCCCGGGTGAGCTCCCCCGGGGTGGGGGCTCACAAATGCACACCTCACAAGTGAGGTTTACTCTACTATTTAAAGCCCCAGAGCCTTGTCCTCCATGCAAGCCGCCTCTTGCTTGGAGAACCAATAAAAACGCTAAAACGTCCGACTAAAATAACTAAAAACGCCACATAATATCAACGATAAAATTGCTAAACTAAAGCCGCCATAATTGATAACATCATTCTCCAATTTGACCCAACAAATTTTCTTAACATTTCCATTAAAAACTTTCTCGATATCAAATTCATTCTTCTCGGAGTAAAATTGATCCGAAATCTCAATCTTACCAACTTGCTGTTTAATCTTCTCAAACTTCAGTGAAGGAAATTCATCATCATTCACTGAAGATACAGAAATTACCTCTTTTTTTCACCTTGTGACTCTTCTGGCTTTGTGGAACCAGAATCATTTCCGACTTTCTCTTCAGACTTCTTAACAACCCACACTTGGTTGTTCTTGGCTTTCTTTTTGTAAAAATTCTTTTTAGAACATTCACCAACCTCATAAGTTGAATTTTCAAAAATTTTGAATTTTTCAGTTGGTGGTTCAACATCAACAACTATTTCTTTCAGTTTTTCAGAAACTCCCTGTTTAGTCTTAGCATTTTTCGGACAGTTCCATGCAATGTGACCAGCTTCATTACATTTGAAACATGTTCGAGTCTCTTTTGGATGAAACACTCCAGTTCCATTCCTTTTCTTTTCAGCAAGAAACTCCTGGTTTGATTGTTTCCAGAACGGTTTATTCTGTTCTTCTTCTGCACTTCCTCCTGAAACAAATTCTGTTTTTGTTTTAGAATTTTTCTCATTTTTATAATTTTCTGGTGGAATAAAACCTAATCCTTTCTTTTTGTAGCTACCATTATGGTTTGGTTTCTTTTGAAAACCAAAACCAGAATTGTAACCCTTTTTCTTATTTAATCGTTGTTGTACTCTTGAAGTGTATTTTTAAGGTTTTCCAGTAAGATTTAAATCTTTTATTTCAGAAATCTTAATTTCTGTCATTTTGAAAACCTTTTTGATCATTTCAAATCTAACACTTCTTGTTGGAAACTCTTTGTCAGAGTATAATTTGTCAGAATCATTTAAAGTGTATGCTACTTCAAATGTTTCATCATCCAAATTTGCTTTTGATAACAAAAACTCTTTATTGTAAGCCCTTTTAACCATCGGTTTTGAACTGTTGACTGACGAACTTAACTCTCCAGACTTAGACTTTGACTCAAACTCCTCTTCAGTATCCAACACCTGATCAACCACCTTTTTTATTAACTCAGACTCATGATCAGTGTCAGACGATGTGAAAGTAACGTCAATGTTTTCTGGTAAATCATCAGTTGTATCGGTTTTAACTTTATATTGACTGCTTTTTCAACTTGCTCCTCATTTGGTTTTCTGGGAGAATAACCTTCCCATATTGGAGGCGGACACTTGTTATAGCTAGCAGTCGGTTTCTTACCAGTATCCTTCTTCTTTGACTTCTCATCATCTTTAAAGGCTTCAAAACCTGCAACAGTCGGATAGATTCGATCAATAAGATAATCAGAACTAGAGTAACTTTGTAATAAACGTCTGATCCTCTCATTTTCAATTTTCTCGGTCTCCAACTCTTGCTTCCACTTTGCACTTTCTTCGATGTAGAAATTTATAGCTTTCTGCTTTGTCATAAACGTTGCATTCATCATCCTCAAAGCATTTTCTCTTTCAGAGTTTGTCTTTTGAAGACCAGTTACTGCTCTGATACCACTTGTAGGATCGTTCGACTGATCCGAATGAGTCGTTCAGAGGAGTTTTACTTTGTTTCAGGTGCGGAAAAAAAGAAACAAATGTAGAAACAGCTAAAACTTCACTTTAAACACTGATTGTATTGATCTGACGTTGTTTACAATCAAATCTCACACCGGCAGCACTTCGGTATGGAAAACAAGGACTCCTTTACATAGTTAAGATTGAACAGTAATTTTTCCTTCATCTTCTCAAACTCTGCCAGCTTCTCATCTTTAGCTACACATTCCTTGCAAGGTTCTAAACACTTCAAGCAAGGCTTGACGACCTCAACAATCTTTTCAACTTCTATAATTTTCTCAACTTCAATCACTTTCTTAGCTTCAATCACCTTTTCTGCTTCACCCACTGACTCAGTCTCCACAATCTCCTCAGCAATACTTTTAACTTCATCATTCTGAACAACACTTTCAGTCTTCATTTCTTGTTGTTCTTTTGCGGCTCGTTTCTCCTTCAGTTTTTCCAAGCGATCTGCAAAATAAAAATGAAAACTTTCAGGAGAAAGATGAAATTTTGCAATATTAATATGTTTTTCTTCTTCATCATCACTACTGCTGTCATCAGTTGGTGACTGATCAAACTCAATAGACTTTTCAGCATTATCATCCGAAGAACCAGAATCAGTTGGTGTTTGATCAAAAACAACTTCCTTTTCAGAACTTTCATCACTTAGTGAGCTTTCATCTGCACTCTGTGATCCTTCTTCTGATGAAACAGATGTTTCTTCTTCATTCTTCACAGTTTCACCAATAGACTTCATCCATGTGGTAAACATATCTGGTTCTTTCAAAATTTTAGCAATGAAAGCTTTTAATTCTCCTTTTTCATCAACAAACATATCCCAGCTAAATCCTTCAGGCAATTTTTCATCATCTTGAAAATTCCAGTTAAAGTTCTCTTGATTCCCCAGACATGCTCTTTTTGAATCCTCGATCACTTTTCTACCATGAGCCACCTGTGGTTCTTGCTGTTGTTGCTGACCAACTTGCTGATATATGGCTTTACGGTAATAATCATCTTTTCCGAATGGATTCTTTACATCACTAGCTTCTCTGTTCTTGCATTCTCTTTTAAAATGGCCTTTCTCCCTGCATCGAAAACAAGTAACTTTAGATTTATCAAAACCTAAAGTAGACACATGTGCATCAAGAAAGTCATTTCTTCTGGTAATCAGTTTGAACTTTTCAGCTCTTCTAAGGACACTAGCTAGACACCATTTGATGTCCAATAATTCCATTTCTTCGGCGTCTATCTGATCGTAATCCTCCTTTGTTAACATAGGATTCCCGATTCGCCCTGCAACCAAACCTTCATTAGATAGCAACACAGAACCAAGCAACGCCATGTGATCTTTCGCAATCTTTTCAGAAAAACTTTGACCGTCTGGAAGATTCAAAGCAATGTTGCATTGTATCACATAATCATTTCCTGTCTTTGTGCTTTGAGAATGGACACTTGATGTAGTATCTTTTGGATTGACACTCGGGTATGAAGAGAAACCACTGCTTTTGTTTGAAGTCTGATCAACCTTTTCTGAAGAATCTCCAGCACTAAACGCAGTCTGTATCTTTGGGCTTCTTTCAACTTCTGGAACACTGCCTTTGTAGTACATTTTTACATCTTCTTGACCACTTGGACTGTTCATCCTTGCGATCTTCTGCTGTTCCAAATCCTGACTTTCAATCTTTTCAATAAACTGTGAAATCGTTAATCCATCATAAACCCCGGTGTTTTTCAAGATCATCAAGTAAGTTCCCCACTCTTTCTGCGGTAACGCATCAGCTAACTTATCTACCCACTCTTCACGATCTTTTGTAATACTCAGCATCGACGTGGATCGCACCAAGTGGCAGTAACGTTCAATCAGCTTCTTCGTATCTTCTCCTGGTAAACTACTGAACAGATCAAACTCTTTCTTGAGAAACGCCTTTTTGCTCTTAATCATGTTCTCACTATCCTCAAACTTAACACGTAGAGCATCCCATATTGATTTTGAAGTCTTGTCATGCTGAAGCAGAATGAAGATGTCTTCTTTGATTGCCTGCTGTAATAGACTAATCATCATCTTTTCGGCTTTGTACATATCCCGTTCTTGATCACTAAACTCAGAAATTATTTTCACAACTTGTAACTCAGTACGTGGTAAAACATATTTCTTCAGAATACACTCCCATGACCTAAGATGGTTTGCCTGAACCCAGTTTTCGAATCTGTCTTTCCACCCGTAGTACTCTTCAATACTCATTAGTTTCGGGGGCTTTTGTAACGTTCCAGTCTTGTTTTCCAAATTCATATTATGAGCAATAGAAGCCGGAGTAGTCGGAGATGAAGCGAACGCATTGTAGAACTCTTCACTCATGATTACGTATCACGTTTTTCAAAAACAATAACTTTCGAGCGAGATTAACAAATATCAGGTTCGAGCGAAATAGCAAACAACACTTCTGGAGCGGAATCTAACAATTTGTACACTGGAGCGAAATCAGAAAACAGTTTGGAGCGGAATCTCTGGCTTGTTAACTTGGAGTGAAATCACACCATACACTGGAGCGGAATCAGTAGATTGTTAATCTGGAGCGGAATCACACACTAATGTTAGAGAGGAATCTGAACTTTGTAATCTGGAGCGAAATCAACAATTACGTTGGAGCAGAAACACAAGTTTGATTGTTCTGGAGCGGAATCAACACAATGGTTTGGAGCGAAATCAGACGGATTCGGGCAGAATAAAAAATGGTCAATTCGAGCGGAATCAACTCGGAGTCCAATTTTGTCCATTTTTAGATTGATTTTAACTGTGAAACTTTCAAGGTTTTGTCTATGTTCAGTTTTAAACAATCTGTGAAAATTTGAACTGGTTTTGACCATGAATTCTTCCTGAAATGATGAAAGAAGGTGTAGAAGTAAGAAAATGCAATAAAAAACAGCTATATTCTGCAGAACTCCTCAACCTGAGCTCTGATACCACTTGTAGGATCGTTCGACTGATCCGAATGAGTCATTCAGAGGAGTTTTACTTTGTTTCAGGTGCGGAAAACAAGAAACAAAGGTAGAAACAGCTAAAACTTCACTTTAAACACTGATTGTATTGATCTGACGTTGTTTACAATCAAATCTCACACCGGCAGCACTTCGGTATGGAAAACAAGGACTCCGTTACTAATTTTGCTCCAAGCCACCTATATATATAGAGGCCTGATTCCGCTCATAATGACACAGAAGCAATTGGGGCGGAATTAACATGTTGTGATTCCGCTCGAAAGCGTCTCGATGACATTTCGGGCGGAAGTAGCCTCTAGGAGCGAAATCAGCTTTTAATACTCTAAACTTTCCTATTTTCTCGAATAATGTGCCCTGATCTATACAGTCTAGTCTAAGACTCGATACAAGACGAAGTCGACAGATGTATGCACCAACAGTGTGTGGCCTCTAAACTCTTACCATTAGCTAGCTCTACATTGTCTTTGGTGTTCAAAAGTGTTGGGGTACGCTTAAGCATTTGACTAACTCTTAAGTACACGTAGCTAGTATCGGCACCCGAATCAAATAAAACTGTAACATAAAAGTCGTCGAGAAGGAACTTACCCGTCACCACATTGGGATCATTCCTTGCTTCACCCTGGCCAATAACGAATACATGACCCCTTGCACCATTGCCATTGTTACCCCCGTTGTTTCCATTCCCCTGATTGTTATTATTATTGTTGTTGTTCTGGTTCTGATTCAGTTGGGGACAATCTCTCTTGAAGTGGCCTTCAGCTCCACACTGATAGCACCCTCTGTTGTTACCTTGCTGTTGCTGCTGCTGGCATTGATTTTGTGGGGTTTGTTGTTGCTGACGATTCTGATTCACGGGGCGTAAACTTCTGCAATCCTTTGCAGCGTGGCCTGGCTTGTTGCACCGATGACAGTTACTTCTGGTGCATGGTCCGCTGTGGTGTAGGTTACAGCGATTGCATTTGGGGTGAACTCCTCTGTACCCTCCTTGACTTTGACTACCAGATGATTGCTGACCAGGGCTCTTGTAGTCGTCAGTCCTTCTCTGCTGAGACTGAGATTGAACAGAAGTCGAACCTTTGCTTGAAGCCCCATCCCATTTCCGCTTGTTGTCACTAGGAGCATCTGAAGTAGCTGTAGCACTAATACGCTTTGGTAACCTGTTCTGCTCCACCGCCTGACCAGTGAGACGATGAGCCAATTGTACAACTTGCTGGATGGTGGCGAGGTTAGCTGAAGTCACATGGCTTTGAATCTCTGGCACTAAACCCTTGAGGTACAGTTCGATACGTTTGATGGGAGGATCCACCATGGTAGGACACAAAATAGCCAGCTCGTTCGATCTTTTTGCGTACGCTTCAATTTCTGACCCCGTCATCTTGATGTTGAAGAACTCTACCTCCAGTTTATGGATGTCATCACGATTGCAATACTCCTCTTTGATTAGTTCCTTGAAGCTGTTCCATGGGGTGGCATTAGCAGCAACCAACCCCAGCATTTGGACTTGAGCGTTCCACCACGTGAGCGCTATACCCTCGAGAGTACCAGTAGCATACTTCACCCTGCGAGCCTCAGGGCATTCACACATCTCGAAGACAGATTCAAGTTTCTCAAACCAGTGGAGGAGACCTACAGCTCCTTCGGTACCACTGAAGGTACTAGGTCGACATTCCATAAAGGTCTTGAAAGTGCACACAGGAGGCTGTGCAGGTTGACCTGTCGTGAGAGTAAGAAAGGACAAAGTTTAACACAAAGGTTGGTTCATGAGAGTAGGATCTAGGGATCCTAGAGTGAGTTGAGATGGCAGGGTATACCTCCTGCCTGAGTCATGTTAACGCGTCCAGCCATGATCTTCATATCAAGGGAAACATGAGTGAGAGGGGTTCGCGAAAGTGCGATGACGGAAGGGAGTAAGCACACACGTGTTTCCAAACAATAGTGGTTACGTTCCTCTAAACATACCATAAGAAAAGTTCTATGTAATCTAGCAAGTAGGCAATGTAAACATAAATCATATCACCTAGAATGTCAAGCCTTGCACGTGGAGCGAAGCGTCGTTGTGGATCGTTGAGCACTGTTCAGGTTATAGTCTGATTTTAACAAAAAACTTTTTCCTTTATTAAAACCAAGTTCTCTATAACCAATGGCTCTGATACCAATCTGTCACACCCCCAAAATCCACATGCGGAGTATCACCGCTTGGAGGCGTGACTGACCAGGATCAAGCCACCAATCATATTGAACAAGCATGTAAGTAATAATAAAATCCAACACAATACAATTGGTGTCCACGCAAAACATAGTTTAAGTTGCAAGCGGAAGCATAATGTCTAAAACCAAAGCATAAGTTAATAATGTTTAAGTTTATCATGAACACTCAATGTCCATGCTCCACAACGACTCTTCCCCATGCAAGCTCCTGCTAAACCTAGTGACCTGCAAAGCATGTAGTAACGAGTCAACAAAAAGTTGAGCAAGTTCACAGTTGGGTGTTTGTTTTAGTTATTCCAAAAACATAGTTTCCTTTAACTGGCATCCTGGCCGTGGGGGTTACCCCATAGTTGAAAACGTGTTTTGTTTATTCCCGTTTACTCTGGCAATCCAGCCGTGGGGGATACCCCATGTTTAATTATCTGGCTCTCTGGCCGTGGGGGCTACCCCATGTTTATACTACTAGACTCGTTACCATATCGACCACTGACTTTAGTCATGTTTATGTGCCCTTAGCGTCAATGTCTATCATCATTGACGTGCCCAGATCCATTAGTTCACGCCCGTCCTCTGCGGCACGGTGTGAGGCTTGTCAGACCTAAATAGCACTATCTAACTAATGACCCGCTCGCCATTGGCCCGGCGATTAAGTCGATATAAAATGGAGGGACTTCGTGATAGAGTTTTGGTCTAGTGAAATTTAAACTGTCCAAGAGGACGAGGATATATATTCCTGAACCCGTACTGTCCTACCCAAGAAGGACGAGGAAATCCATATTCCTTAACCCATTCCCAACCCCTGGGAATCCCATGCTTTGTAGAAAGTGTGAACTCACCTTAGGTTAGCTCGGCAAATAGGTAAAGGTCGATTGAGCTCCTAGTGGTCAACCACGTCCTAACATGGTTACCATACAAGTTAGGTCTAGGTTCAAGTAGCGCACGTATGTTTACACAGAGATAGCAAGTTACGAACACATGGTATACACGACATACACGTAAGCAATATCAGACAAGTAAATAACAAAGCCCAATATGAATAGTCGGCCCAACCTATTGTGCGATCAGCACAACTTGTGCGATCCACAATGGGTTGTGCGATCAGCTATTGACGATAATGCCCTTTTAACTAATAAAGATATTATTTTCAGAGATTTTTGGAATTTTTTATCAGATTATAATCTGACCATATCATAGGGTTCTTGTATAAATTCCTTAATTGACGATAATGCCCTTTTAACTAATAAAATGAGATTTACATGTGGTTAGCATACCAAGCCTTTTTCTACTGACTTGATATGAAAAATAAAAATATTTAAAACATACAAGGTTGTCCAAAATCTCAGAATCACATAAACACATCAATTATCGTCATTTAGCGATTTTTACGCTAATTAGGTGCATAGTATGGTTTAAAACCATATTTAACACCTAAGACTTGTTACCTACTGAATTTTTAAATAATTTTTAATATTATTACAGTAAGTATAAGTCATGAACTCAGACTTCCAAAAATGTCCTTAAAAGCATATGTGAAATGACCAAAATACCCTTTCGAGGCATAGTTTGGCGATAAATAGTAAACCTCACATATGTATGATATCTTACTGATGTAACTTGATAAAATAAATATTTTTACTGAATGTTTTAGACCAGAACCTCAGTTTACTATAAAATCTCTTTGATAAACTTTAAAATGACCAAAATACCCCTACGGGACTTAAATTGGTTTTAAACACTCTTTGGGCATATATGTTAACATCCTACTGATGTATTAACATATTTTAAGCATAATAACATATGAGACCTGTATATAATTCATTTGGTTACCCGTTATGCATTTTAAGCGTTCGATTCGGTTTATGTAACTAGTTTACATAAAATAACCGAAACGGGTTTAACCATATCATTAAATCTTCAAAATCCAGAATGTGCTTAGTTTACCCATATTATACAAGTATCCAAACTTGTCGGGTCTAAACCACATTCTATTCCGGTCTCCGCTTAATCTAGCGTTTAGAACCGTAAGGTATCTTTCAAGCTAACCGGTCTAAGTCTTTGACTTAAATAAAGACCCGTTAGTATCCTAATTGGTTATTAAACCTTCCATACAGATTGAATAGCTTCGGTAGAAGGTATTTTCATAAGGCTTTAGGAATATACGGCTGAGTTACATCCTTGCACATCTAGCTCAGGTAAATACTTTTAACTTATTTTCCGTTATACGGGCTTGGGATACGGTATTATAATAATACCGCTTGGTCGGGTATGAAATCATTTAATCGGAATGTGATTAATAAATTTACATAACCCATTTTAATATGTCTTGTTTGATAAGATAAACATTGGGGGTTAATACGACCGTGTCCTGGATATCCTTGGCTCATTTCATTTGTAAATGACCACGACCTATACACGGGGTGTAGGTATACACCTGACAGATGCAAATGCTAAATAACCCACATGTTGGGGATAACTCCTTTGTGGGTTTTATAATGGTGAGTCAGTTAATCATGACCGGCTTCCAAACCGGCCCCATATGTATGACAAACATGTAAAACTGTATACAAGATTATCTTAAATAATTGTCCCAAGTATAAATGGTTTGTGCCTTGTGCGCCTAAATCAATTTTCATAAATTCTTTTCAAATGAGTCGGTTAATTGTATTTACCAGTGAAAACTGACGTATTTTCCAAAACTAAGTGACAGGTACCTCACGAAACTAGGCTGGAGCTACTTGGTGTCATATAAGAGGATCTTGCAAATCCTTAGATGCCTGAAGTCTGTTATTTCAGTTTCATGTATTTGTTTTATGATCCGCCTGTGGATCTCTATTACAACCAAGTCTGTATATTCTTTTATTTGGACACTCGAACACTATGGTTTGTAATAGTATTTAATTACCAAGCCTTCCGCTGTGCTACTATATTGTGTGTATTGACTATAATGATATCAACTACGTCACGATGCTCCCCACCGGGCCCACCGGTAGTATGTGGAAATATTGGGGTGTGACAGTATCGAACCCCTTTCGAATTGAGGCAATGTGTCTTGACTTACTTAGACAAATACGTCATCGATGTTAGGCCTACGTTATATGTCCTTCCGATCATTACACATTCCTAATTAATTGGGAATTTCGAGACTTTGTCGAGACAGGAAAAATCAAGGAGTGGGACTAGTTATCAAGGTGTGAGTTTCACCTCTAACTTGATAACTTCGTACCCTAACAGCGTCGGTACTTATCAAAAGATAAGACCTACTAGAATATAGTATGGAAATCTCCTTCAAGGTTTGGATGTCACTCCTGGCTTGAGGGTAAATCTCGTGCAAAACACAAACATTGCATAGTAGCGTTTTCAAAGTATCCAAGTGTATATTGTGTCAGCCTTAGGAAAGGCATGTAAGTCTAACAGGAAACTTGTTGCTAGGAAGCAAGTACGGTAGTGTTGGGTCAAATGGAGAATGATGTTATCAATTACGAGGACTATTGTTTAGCAACGTTATTATTTGTATAGGGTAACGTTTTTAGGATTAGTATTGTGATATTTTAGATATTAGAGTCGCGTATGTCTGCGACTTTATTGGGTTTTCCAAGCAAGAGGCGGCTTGCTTGGAGGACAAGGCTTAGGGGCTATAAATAGAATATTAGTCATCACTTGGAGTGTGTGCATTTGTGAGCCGCCACCCCGGGGGAGCTCACCCGGGGTGGATGATTATCTTTGTATTTCTTTGTCCGAATTAATGAAACTTTCTTTGTTACAATCATTAAAGTTTCTATCTTTCTTGTTTATTATCGATTGTTCTTGGATCGAATCACCCGTCTCCATATTTGGAATTGAAGTGAGTGGTGGTAGATCGGTTTTGCAACTGTAAATGGTTTTCTGGTCAGGGGTATCGTCGGTGATACTGGACGGTCATCGGGATTTGTTTTTCCGATAACAGAAGATGACGGAGCATGGTGGCTTTAGTGGGTTTTATCGATGGTAATGGCGGAGCAGGGTGGTTCGCCGGAGAATCGGGTGGTCACAATAGTGGGTGATAGCAGAGATTATTTTTTTTTTCCGGCCTGATGTAATTCCGGTGATGTCTGCTGACGTCAGTTGATTGCTTTAGGGTTTGTCAAGAAAAATGTCGCATGGGCTTGGGTAGCATGGGCTTGGATCAGGAGAATCTTTGATGTCAACAGAATATTCGCATGGGGTGAGAATTGTGGGCCCATTATAGAGAGTGACAGCTGGAATTGCACAGGCTATGGTTAATTTCTCTTGGGCTTGGTGATTGTTTGTCTCATTTTTTTTATAGTGGGGCCCAAGTTTGGTAACATTAATCTCTAGCATCAGGTGGTTTGAATTTTTGTGGTGATTAGAATTATTTTTGATTTGGGCCCACGTGAAGAATGATGGCCGAATGACGAATGCAGCTGGAGTTTTTTTTTTTTTGGCCGGGATTACAAGACTATTACATGGGCCAGAATTTATTATACATTTTTTTGGGTCGCGAACAAGACTGGGCCAGAGATTTTATGATATTTTTTGGGCCGTCGATATTTATGGTATTTGGCGACCGTAGCGGTGGATTGGGAGCTTAATGCAATCTGACAAAATTGAAGATCCTCACAAGGAAGCTAAGTATTTAATTTTTATCATTGGAGTTCGAACCCTATCATATGCCTATTACAATTGTATCTTAAAAAAAAAACAAGATAAGGAGCTTTGATCGACAAGATATAGGAGGGTCTTTATTTGCGGGGGGAAATGACAATGAAAGATTTTGAGTATTCAGCGGATTTGTGAAGATTCGAAGACGATGTCAGATATACTTTTGATGATCAAATGAAGAATTGATAGCATCATTCTCGGGGGAATATTGTTGGGTCAAATGGAGAATGATGTTATCAATTACGAGGACTATTGTTTAGCAACGTTATTATTTGTATAGGGTAACGTTTTTAGGATTAGTATTGTGATATTTTAGATATTAGAGTCGCGTATGTCTGCGACTTTATTGGGTTTTCCAAGCAAGAGGCGGCTTGCTTGGAGGACAAGGCTTAGGGGCTATAAATAGAATATTAGTCATCACTTGGAGTGTGTGCATTTGTGAGCCGCCACCCCGGGGGAGCTCACCCGGGGTGGATGATTATCTTTGTATTTCTTTGTCCGAATTAATGAAACTTTCTTTGTTACAATCATTAAAGTTTCTATCTTTCTTGTTTATTATCGATTGTTCTTGGCTCGAATCACCCGTCTCCATATTTTATACCGTACCGAGACTGAAATCGGATCGTTACGGGCCTATCAGGTAGAGTACATAAGTCTTAAACAACAGATAAGAGTCAAGGTTCCTAGAACTATAGACTAGGCAAAACATTCCTACTTTTCCTAATTCCCTATAGTTATGGCTCTGATACCAATCTGTCACACCCCAACCGATGGCGGGAACATCGGGGTGCGGCACTAAGCGATTCATGTGACATCTGTGCTTGTAATCATTGTAAAAGATTCAGTTATCAATGAAATAAAGTTATTTGATCCCAATGTTTGTTTGTTTATGTTTTACATATTTCATGTTTTGACTTTTATTCAATTTCAAACTCTATATCACTTTCTGGAGAGTTATACGCAAACTGGTGCGTAAACGTAATCAGTTTAATGCGAAAAATACTCTGGAACATCAACATATACTTAATATACCTTAAATAACCTTTACATAACTTAGAAATAAGTTTTGAAGGCTTTGGTATGGCAAAAACAAGTTAATTCGCTTACAGGGACTAAACTTGACAAACTGCGAAAGTATGCCAATTTGAACTGTAACGAACATTCTGGAACATGACCATAAGTTAAACATACCATAAATATCCTTTACATAGCTTAGAAATAGGCTTTGATGAGTTCGGTATGCTAAAATAAACTTTTGGGTCATTCAGGGACTAAAAGTGTCAAAAAGTGCACAAGTTTGCACTTTCGCGCATAACTTACGTTCTGAATACATCCGGACATCCAAAAATTTATGTAAGCACTAAAACATTTTATTTTAGTGTTTGGCATAAGAAAAATCCATTCGTCGCGTCATTTGGATCGTTTTTCGCGCTTATGCGCATTCCGTCGTAATTAAGCGAACATCGCGATCGTACGGCCAAACGAACCGACATCCGAGATATTTTTGAGCATGTTTTGAGTTGCCAATACTTTAACTTCATTTTAGAGCCTTGAAATGGGGTTAACGGGGCTTAAACGTGTCAAAAATGCAATGAAAACCAAGTTTTGGGCATGCAGGGGCTAAAAATGTAAATCTGTCAAAGTTCTTAGGCCTGGGGCGTAAGCCCAAGCTTAAACTTTACGCGGCCCGCGTTAGGCTCTCAGATCAGAAAACTCAGTTTAACAGTCTGTTAACAGCTGTTTACCACTCCAAAACCACTTGCAAATGGTATTTCTCAAACCATGGACTGAATCTGTGGGCTCTAATGGTTTTCCAAACCAAGGGGCACACATGGTCGGTTGAGATCGAGGCACGTTTCCCGATAAACGATCCTAACGGTCCTAGCTTTCCTATAAATACCCCCACCCCTTTAGTTGCAATTCACACTTGAATCTGATTCAAAACTCTCTAAGTGGAAGTTTATACACTTCCTACCTGAGAGTGAATCGGGTCAATCTTGCGGGGACCCTTTGTAAGTGTTCCTTCGTTCTTTTCTTTCGTTTTAGCGTTAAAGTCAAACTGCGTTTGACTTTCTGCATTGACCAGTTTATGGTCAATGCGAAGTTCGTTTGAACTTCATAACATGAGCGTAATCACGATGGTTATAGTCCCTAGTGACTATACCTACTGATTACCACGTTATCTAGGCTCAGTGACGAGTCGTAGTTTTGGGCAAAATGCGTGTTCTCGCGTATTTTGTAACCAAACTACTCTAGGATATCAAAACCGTTTGTTTTGATATCAAAACCTGTTTTCTAACTTAACTAAACATGTTCTAGCATGTTTAGCTCGTCACTTTTATATTTGTGCTTGTTTAGGGTCGTAAGGGTAAGCGATCTAATAAATCGCTTATGCTTTCAAACCCGACCCATTTGGTCGATCATTAGGATCCGACCAAACACTTTAGGTGACCATAGTTGTATAGGGAATAACCTTCCAAGGTTATACCTTATGGTCACGTCTTTTAAGTAGTTGTATGATAGGTAGTATATATGCCTTAGATAAATTACCAAAATGCCCTTTTTATGTTAAAATTCATTTTAAGCCTATGCAACATAACTTTTGCCATCTAAACTGAATTAACAACAATATTAAACATGTTAAGGCATATCTTACTTGTCATAGGGCTAGTTAGGCGGTCCGAACGCGTTTTACGCGAACGACGCGTTAAAGTAGCATAAGCTACCTAAACGGGTCGTAACGGGTCAAAAGCACTTAGGCTAGGTTTCGTTTTAGTATGTAGGCTTTGTTAAACCATATTACATGGGTTCCTACACTCATATGGTTTACGAACCCTCGTACTACCCGATCCTCCGTATAGGTCCGTTTATTAATATAGTTACCTATATTAGGTGCCGTTTGATTCCGTAATCTTCTAGCTTTGCTTGGTGGATATCTAAAGTCTATTGATCAATCTCAAGTGAGTACATAGACCCCTCTTTTACTGTTTTTCAAATGTTTTGGGGTGAAACACATGTGCCTACTTGTTAATTTCGTGCTTTCCATGCTTTCGTATCATATACTTGTTATGTTCATTAGTACATTATTAGTACATAATTTCATTTTGTTTTGCTATGTATGTTTACTTAGCATATTTAGCACATTGTTTTACATTACATCTTCTTTTGCTATGTATGTTTACTCGACATGATAGCACATTGATTTACATGACTTTTTCTGCTTCATATGTTAACTTAGCATATTTAGCACATTGATTTACATGACTTTTCTGCTTTGTATGTTAACTTAGCATACTTAGTACATTACTTTCATCACATGTTTACTATTTGATATGACATTTGGTTTGTTCAATGGGTCTAAACTACATTCATTAACATTAGCTACGCCGCTCGGTAGTAAGTAATGGTACCATAGGACTTGACAAATCCCGTTCCTAACATCCTAGGTTTGTTTGGGTGTAAGGAATGACCGAATCCGAAAACATTTCTTTTGATGACCTTAACTTAGGGTTATCCGTCTGTCTCAAGGCTTGGATGTATGCGTTAACTTACCACATAAGTGTTTGTGTCAGTAAAACATGTATTTATCTTACAAAACATAACTTTTGATTTATTCAAAATACTTTGTTTTGTACATTATTACTTATGGTTTAAGTAGTCTCATTTTA
Source organism: Helianthus tuberosus (assembly GCA_030545235.1). Lineage (NCBI taxonomy): Eukaryota > Viridiplantae > Streptophyta > Magnoliopsida > Asterales > Asteraceae > Helianthus > Helianthus tuberosus. Next base: position 25,409,026 of record CM060432.1, read on the forward strand.
CTTACCATAAAAGACTTTTGTTTACTCATTACTTGGTTTATATTGACAATAGACTTGGTTTATACTATGACATTTGACAATTGGTTTAAACATTACATTTTGATGGTTTTTACATAAACATTTGACATTTGACTATACATAAACGTTTTTACATTGATGGTTTGTTTGGGTAAAGTGATTTAAGTAACGAGGCGTATGTAATATAATACAAACATGGTGGATACGCCGCTGGTACTTCCTATACATAAGTGTTTGTATGATATTACATATCGTAGCGTCATTTAAACCACTTCAGTAAACATATTACATTTTACAACACTTTTTCACTTAAACATTGTTTTACAAATAACTTGGTTTATTCAAACTCTTTTTACTTGGTTATTCTTATAACCACACACTATCCTTTACATATATACATATCATCTGATTTTGCTATCATTTTTCAAATGATTTATAAAACAAAACATTTAACAAGGTTCATGACTGACTTTTGGTTAAACAACTTTTTCTAAACTTATAAGTCATGAATCATATTTTCATAAAACCTATGTATCTCACAGGCATTTTTATGCTGACGTACCTATTTTCACATGTGTTTCAGGAGCTGCTGCTTAGGATGTTCATGACACACTAGGGCGGACCTGTGCCTTAGAGACTTAAAATAAAGATAGAACTAGTTTGATTATGTGATGTACTCTTTGTTTCAGTTATCTTAAGACAATGCAACTCTTTGTCGAATGAATAAAACAAAACTTTTAAATGCCATGGTTGTGGAACAATAATTCTGCTACAACACTCCCCGACGTTTCCGCCACGATTGATGTTTTACGTGGTCGGGGTGTGACAATTCAGATTGTTCATAAGTCCACAACACTAAATGTGTCAATATAGATTAATCAAGATTCATATCAAATTGTCAAAAACATCAACCATACATCAAAGTACCAAGTACATAACATTAAACATTGTTCAATTTCTCAAATTAACTAGGTGAGTTTCTAAGGGTCATCCTAGCTTGTTTCTTGGATCCAGCATCCTATCAGCCTGCAACACGTATTAAAGTAATGTCAATACAATAATGTACTGGTGAGTATACAAGTTTGAGTATATAGTATCATAATAGTTTAAAAGACTCATATTCGTCATGTAAACATATAAAAGTTTCAGCCATGCTAGTTTACGCAGTCCAAGTGATAGCCCAAGAATCCCAATGCGTTTAAAGGCTCTTCCCCGAGAATAATGGGAAGATAAATGTCTCCTCCTAACAATACCCCCGAGAATAATGGGGAGGTGCATTATTCCTATAACGCAACTATTGTTAAGGCGGAACTACACACAAGGATTAAACGTTCACATAGCATAAAGTATCAAGAATCCAAAAAGTATCAAGTTTCACGTTCACAGAGGATAGAGTATGTTTTCAAACAAGTTTCAAGTATCAAGTTTATAGAATACATGTTGCATCCCAAAAGTGTTTAAAACAAAAAGGGATCGAGTATACTCACAGTGGGTGCTAAGTATCACCCCATTCGATCGGACGACTGTTCTTGACAAAGTTTCATGTCTGACCCGTAACTTGGTCATCTCTCCGGTGGAAATCCGTTATTGAGCCGACTTCAGACCAAGGAACAAGTCCTTGGTCTGTTTTGGTTCCAGACACCACCGTTTTGAGTGTAAGTTTAAGAAAGTTTGAAGAAAGTATGAATTTAACCTAAAACATCTGGATTTTGTAAAGATTCGTGGTAAAACACGTAGAAATCTCTTAGATCTGAGCTAAAGCTTGACGAAAATGACATCACACAGCTGATTGTACAAACCGCCATGATGGCGTCATCCTCAAGAGCTCGAATCTTAGTGATTTCACGGTGAAAAGTGTGATTTTGACGAAGAATCATGTGACGAAAAGTGTATAGATAAAAGTTGTACAAGAATCAAGTGGAAAACTTACAAGAATCGCCTTAAAAATGGAAGAAAAGTGCCTTAGAATGAGAGTGCGTGCGTCTGGTCGGAGGAGCCTATCACATCAGTGAAGAATGATGTGACAACTCGTATTTATAGTGCAAGAGGGTAAGTAAGGCGGTGCAGGAGTTGGATCGGACGGTTGTTCGGTCGAATGGCCCTCCGATCGGATGGTCGTCCGATCGGATGGTCGTCTGATCGGACGGTCATCCGATCGGATGTCCATTCGGACAGCCGAGACCCGTTTGTTAGATTTTCCGACTTTGGTTCGTTTGCGAGCTAGATTAAGTGTTGCGTTGCGTATTATTGTGTAGTTTTATTACATGACAAGATTATTAACACAAAGTTTCCATGTTTCCAAGTTTACATAAGTGTCAAGTCTCTAGTTACTCGTTTAACAAGTCTCAAAGTTTCACAAGTCTCAAGAGTCAAGAATCAAGTATCAAGATTCAAGATTCAAGTATCACCAAGATTCAAGTTTCAAGGTATCAAGATTCACAAAGTTTTAAGTATCGTAAGAGTTAAGTTTCACATAGTACAAGGACTAGAACTGACAAAAAGGTAAAAGTCTAGGGACGCAGGGCGTTACAGATTTCATCTTCATGTTCTTCAAGATCGATTTCCAGATCTTCAACTACCATCGATTTCATCTTCAATTTCGTTTCAGATCGGGTTGGATGCATCCATGGCTGGAGAGAGGGTTGGAAGAGGTGGAAAGACATTGGACCATGTCTGCGTGGGGAAGAAGACGCGAAGAGGTTTGAAGACATTTTTAATTAAATGTCTTCTAAAAAATAAACGGTCTGCAGAGCTAAACGTTTGCGCGTGTTCTGCGCGACGCAGACATGTCACACCCCAACTGTCACACCCCGACCGCGTAAAACAACAAACCGTGGCGGAATCGTCGGGGAGTGTCGTAACAGAATCATTGTTTCATAACACATGGAAATTAAAGTTTTGTTTTATTGAATTAAAAGAGGTTACAATGTCTTAAAAACAAAGAAACATAACATAATTAACTAGTCTTGCATCTTTTATTGTCACTAAGGCCCAAGTCCGCCTAAGTGTATCTTGATCAATCCTATGCATCAGTTCCTGAAAACACATGTGAAAATAGGTACGTTAGCATAAATATGCCTGTGAGATACATAGGTTTTATTAAAATAGGATTCATGACTTGTAAGTTTAAAGAAAATGTTTAACAAAAGTTAGTCATGAACCTTGTAAAATGTTTCTTTTATAAATCATACAAAAAGTGATAAGAAATCAGATGATATAAAAGAAAGATGCATAGATAAATAAATAACCAAGTAAAAATGAGATTGTATAAAATATGTTGTTTGTAAAACAATGTTTATGTGAAAATATGTTGTCTGTGTAAAATGTAATATGTCTAAATTGAAATGGTTTAAATAACGCTACGATATGTAATATCATAAAAGCACTTATATATAGGAAGTACCAGCGGCGTATCCACCATGCTTTTATCATATTATACACGCCTCGTTATTTAAATCACTTAAACAAACCACCAAAATGTATTGTTTAAACCAATGTAATAATGTTCATGTATAATCCAATGTTATGTATAGCAAACTGAATAAAAATATCTACTGTAACCATAGGTAAAATATACAAAACAATGTATTTGAATAAATCAAAGTTTAAATCAAAAGTTATGTTTTGTAAAATAAATGCATGCTTTACTGATACAAACACTTATGTGGAAATGTTAAACGTCTACATTCAAGCCTTGCGAATGTGGCGACAAACCCTTAAATAAATTAAAGGTTTATCTAAATTCTGTATATCGAATTCGGTCATTCCTTCCACCCAAACAAACCTAGGATTCCAGGAACGGGAGTTGTCAATTCCTATGGTACCACTACCTACTAACGAACGGCATGATCGGTGTTAATGAATGTATTTATGACCCGTTAAACAAACCAAATGTCATATCAAATGTAAGCATGTTATATGAAAATAATGTACTTAAATATGCTAAATGAACATATAAAGTAAAAAATGTTTAATGTAAAACAATGTGTCCATATGCTGGATGAACATATGCAACAAAAATGTAATATATGTAATCAATTTGCTAGCATGTTAATGAAACATACATAGCAAAAACATGGAAGAAATCATGTACTATATGTGTACTAATGAACATAGCAAGCATATGATATAAAAACATGAAAAGCACGAAAGTAACAAGTAGGCACATGTGTATCACCCCAAAACATTTGAAATGTAAAAGAGGGGACTATGTACTCACTTGAGGATTCTTAGAAGTCTTGAATAACAACCAAGCAAAGCTAGAGGGATCACGGAATCAAACGGCACCTAATATAGGTAACTATGTTAATAAACCGGACCTAAATCGAAAGATCGGATAGAATGAGGTTCCGTAAACCAGATGAGTATAGAAACTCATGTAATATGGTTTAACAAAGCCTACATTATAAATCGAAACCTATCCTAAGTGCTTACGACCCATTACGACCCGTTTAGGTAGCTTACGCTACTTTAACGTGTCGTTCGCGTAAAACGCGTTCGGACCGCCTAACTAGTTCTATGACAAGTATTATATGCCTTAACATGTCTAATAATGTTACCTAATCAGTTTAGATGTAAAAATTGAAGTTACATATGCTTAAAATGAATTTATGCGTGAAAAGGGCATTTTGGTCATTTTCCTAAGGCATATAAATTACCTATCATACAACTAACTAAACGAAGTGACCATAAGGTATACCCTCGGAAGGTTATTCCCTATACAACTATGGTCACAAAACATGTTTGGTCGGATCCTAACGATCGACCAAACGGGTCAGGTTCGAAAGTCTAAGCGGTTGTTTAGACCGCTTATCTTACGACCCTATATAAGCACTAAACTAAAAGTGATGAGTTAAACATGTTTAACGAAGTTAGAAAACAAGTTTGATATCAAAACAAAGGGTTTTGATACCCAAGAATAGTTTGGTTGCAAAATACGCATGAATACGCATTTTGACCGAAACTATGACTCGTCACTATACCTAATCAACGTGGTAATCAGTAGGTATAGTTACAAGTGTCACACCCCAACCGATGGCGGAAACATCGGGGTGCAAGCACTAAGCGTTCAGATTGTTCAAGAGAATTTCCACAACACTAGATATTTCAATAGTTTTAAATAAATTTCATAGTAATTGTCTAAAACAAACATCCATCAAACAAATATCAAATTACATCATCAAATATTGTTCAAAAGTCTTAGATTATCTAGGTGGCGTTTCTAGGCATCATCCTAGCTTGTTTTCCATGAGTTCCACAGCAACCTATCAGCCTGCAACATGTATTAAAATATCAATACAAAAGTATTGGCGAGTATACAAGTTTGATACTAGAATAATAGATTAAAAACAACTCATATCCACAATGTAAGTATATAAAAATAGTTTCAGCTATGCTAGTGTCGCAGTCCACGCAGTGATAGCCCAAGTATCCTGATGCTTTAGTGTTTACCCAAGACTCAAGGTAAACTAGAATCCTCCTAACAATACCCCCTGAGAATAATGGGAGAGGTGCACCCCCTATAGCGCTACTATTGTTAAGGCAGAACTAAACACCCTGGATTAAACGTCACATAGCACAAATAGAATAATAGAATGCACAAGTTTTCACAAACACATAGGATAGAGTTTAGATTGCCAAAAGTATGTAGTTTAATAGAATACATGTTACACCCCAAAAGTTTAAAGTAAAAGGGGATCGAGTATACTCACAGTGATTGCTTAACAGTCGCAACTGTTATTGGATCAAAGGGAGCTCTTTTAAGAATTAGCCTGATTAGATTACAGTAGGATAAGAGTCGAGATTGAATAATGATATTTCACAGTGTTGGAATAGTCACCGGATCGAATGGCTGTCCGATCGGATGGCTATCCGATCTGATTGCCAGTCGGTTGGGTGACATATCTGAGTGAGAGGACAGATGGCTGCCCAATCGGATGGCCATCCGATCGGGTTGCCACTTGAGTGAAATTCATAAACAAAAGAGACTAGGGTGGTTGTCCGATCGGACGGTAATCCGATCGGATTACCACTTGATCCGAGTGCAGATATCCTGGTCATCCCAATCGGATGGCTGCTCGGTCGGACGGCTGTCCGATCGGGTTGCCATTCGATCAGACTTCCAAGTTTTGATGGTTTACCAAATGTTTAAAAGTTCAAGACAAAAGGCAAGTGTCACCTAATAGGGTGGTTTTCCGATCGGACGACCGTCCGAACGGGTTGCCGCTCGATCGGGCGACCCTTGTTCTTGTTTACCAATCTTGTAAAAATTCCAAGTTTCTAGTTTAACGGTGACGACACGACACATATTGTGACAACAGTAAACTCATTAGCACAAGGCCGTTCTGATCGGGTGGGAATCACCCCTGTCCAATCAGTCATATGTCCTTAACGAACTTATGTCAGAATCCATTTCATGCTCGTCTTCTCCGGTAAAACTTAGATCCAAGCTGACTTTAGACTATGCATCAAGTCCACAGTCTGTTTAGATCCGGTTTCTACCAAAATAAGGCAAAAGTTGAAGAAAAGATGAAGAATATCCCAAATTTTATTTGAAAAGTATAGATTTTGCTTAGATTTAATGTAAAAACGCATGAAATACCTTAGATCGGAGCTAGATCTTGCTTAGAATGACATCACATGGCAGTTTATACAAACCGTCATGATGACATCACCCTCAAGAACTCAGATCTGAGAGATTTCACGGTGAAAAGTGTGATTTCAAGTGAGAATCACGTAAAGGATGATGTGTAGAGTAAGAAAGTACAAGGATCTAGCTCGAAACGTACCGAAATCAGCAAGAGAATGAAGAAATAAGGAGATAGAGGGTCTGGTTAAGTAGAGCTGTCACATCACTGAAAATGGTGATATGACAGGTCTATTTATAGTGTGAGAAAAGAGAGGAGGGAAGGTGCATGGTCCGGGTGGTAGTCCGATCGGACGGTTGTCCGATCAGGTGGTCATCCGATAGGGTGACAATCCGATCGGATGGCAGTCCGATCGGATGGCCACTCTGGCCAACCCAACCTTTCCGCGTTCCAGTTTTTGATTGTTTTGCGAGTTAGATTAAGCGTTGCATTTTATTTGAATAATAGAATAACTAAATTACCATATCCCCAACAAAAGTTTACAAAATTAATAGATTCCGCCAGTGACAAGGCTCTAGTCTCTCGTTCAACCAAGAATAAAGTTTCACGAGTCTAAAGAGCCGAGCACCAAAATAGATTTAGACATTCCAAACATAACTTTAGGCATTCCATCATAGATTTAGGCCTTCCAACATAGATTTAGACGTATAGAACTAGGCATTTCAAGCATATAGATATAGGCATTCCCAAGATATAGGCATTCCACTCGTAGATTTAGGCACTTCAACATTAGGCATTTCGGATAGACATTCAAGCATAGATTTAGACATTCAAATCGTATAGAATTAGGCATTTACCACGTAAACCTAGACATTCCAAGAAAATAGACAATCTAACATAGATTAGGGCTAACTTAACCAAAAAGTTAAACTTCAGGGAAAAATCTTGACAAGATCCTAAAGTTCAGGGACGCTGGGCGTTACAACAAGGGACTATGACCATCGTGATTACGCTCACGTTGCAAAGTTCAAACGAACTTCGTGTTGACCATTGACCGGTCAAAGTAGAAAGTTAAACACTGTTTGACTTTTACACTTAAAAACGCATAAAGCATGAAAGAAACTTACAAAAGGTCCAAGCAATGGAGATTTGATTCAAGTTGCTAAGGTATGAAGTGTGGAAACTCCAACTTAGAGCAGCAAATGAATCAAGTGTGAAGAATGCAAGAATTCAAGGTGGGTATTTATAGAGTTTGGACCACCGTTAGGATCATTCCTCGATTTACGAGCTTCAAACTTGGCCCTCCATGTGTGCCCACTGAATTAACATACTATGGGTGCCCAAAACAAGCCCATAGAGTTGAAAAACCATGAAGAAAAACCAGAAACCAGCTGCTGATTGAGAAAACTGATTTTTGCAGATCTGGGCAGCTCTCGCGCCCCGCGTAAGAGATGGGCTCATCTTACGCGCCCCTCCTGAGCCAAGTTTGGCAGATTGTCAGAAATGGTCCCTGAATGTGTAAAACATGGTTTTCGATGCATTTTCGACACATTTAAGCCCCGTTAACCCCATTTCAAGGCTCTAAAATGAAGTTAAAGTATAGGGAACTTAAAATATGCTCAAAAATATGTCGGATTTCGGTTCGTTTGGTCGTACGGTTGCGTTGTTCGGTTAATTACGACGAAACACGAACGGACACGAAAAACGATCCAAATTACGCGACGAATGGAATCTTATCATGCCAATCACTTAAATAAAATATTTTAATGATTACATAAATTTTTGGATGTCCGGATATATTCAGAACGTAGGATATGCGCGAAAATGCAAACTTATGCACTTTTTGACGCTTTTAGTCCTTGTTGATCAAATAAGTTTATTTTTTGCGCACCAAACACCTCTAAGCCTATTTATAAGCTATGTAAAAGATATTAAGGGCATGTTTAACTTATGGTCAAGTTCCATAATGTTCGATACCATACGAATCAGCAGACTTTTGCAGTTTGACGCAAATAGTCCCTACGATCGAGTAAACTTGATTTCGACACACCAAACCTTCCAAAACTTATTTCTAAGTTATGTATAGGTTATTTAAGGTATGTTAAGCCTATGTAGCGTTAAACTGATTACGTTTACGCATCAGTTCACGTATAACTTTCTAGAAAGCGATTTAGAGCTCGAAATCGAATGAGAATTGATATGTGCAAATGATACACATATTTATACAAATCCCAAGTATGAAACACAATATTTCATCGATTTGGTATTTTTTTTGATTGTCAAAGAGGTACAGATGTCACAGTCTCCCTTACTTCAGGAAATTTCGTCCCGAAATTTATTTAGAGAAAACTTGTGAGAGCTCGAAACATGAAGTCGAAAAGATAAAACAACACTGGTTAGGGTTCTAAACTTCTAGTAACTTTAATAACATCATGCTTGAAATGTAAGAGAGACACTTATATACAAGTATATGAAGCGCCATTGGTGCGTCCACCGTACCTCCATTACATTGTTCACGTTTCGTTATTGTTGCCACTATCGGTTCTTACACATGATAAATCTTACTGTGGTTTTCGTGCACTGAATTTCATAATTATGTATGCATCCATAATTATGTAATTCCTTGCATAGTCCACACAGTGCATTTTATAATGTGTAGGGGAAGAAAAACAATGAATGAACCTGTGATGATTGTGACTAGACCACCATAGGGTCATTTTAATTAAATCAATAAATGATCTCTTTAAATAGACTACCAATGAGTCTTTTCAGCTATATCATCACATGGCATTCTTAACCAGATTCTGAATCAATCTTTTTTACTAGACCACTCAAGGGGTCTCTTTTGAATTTTGGAATGGTACTATATAATCCAAGGGTCTTAACTATTACGTAGAAGCCCATTAAGGATTTAAGGTAGTACCTTTGGATATCCTACTATGAATCCCTCATATGAAGATATGGAAGATTCTACGAGGATTTGGATAACGAATATTTAGATTACACAAAAACACAAAAGAAAACACATAACACATAATCACAAAATTGTTTAACTTGATCTTCAATTTGTTATCATTTTGTTAATTTGTTTATTAATTGTACACATGTATTTAAAGCACACCGGGAATCCAATCCGTGGATTTCATTTGGCACTTTAAACATCTTCAGGAATCTAACTATGAAGATAGGAAGATCTTAATAGGAATTCGGCTTTGTCCTTATTGAATCGTAATGTACGTATTGAGGTATACAAAGAATTCAATTAAAGACACCGATTTATGCAATAATCATCCACAAGGATCTAATTGTGAAGATAAGAAGATCCTATATGGATTTTGGAATCTGAATAGCGGGAGACGATTCGAAATCTTGCACTAGACGTGCTTAAGTCGATACACGAGGTAGAATGTTCATGAGGTTGAGGCGCTAGATATGCCAAGGCGACATATGAAGCAGAATTTGGGGGTTGGGTACAACGCATGTTAAGTCAATCATACGAGCAGAATGTTTTCGAAAACTATGCATGGGCTTCTGTAGAAATGTGTTTAATGGTTTTGAAACCTTACGTAATACTTTTGAAATCATACGGTGGATGTATTAGGTAAATATGTTTATAAATTGTTTTAAAATCATGTGAGATGAATTTTGTAATCATGTATAAGGTTTTTGAAAACATGGATAATGCTTTTGAAATCATGCACTTGATATATTAAGTAAAAATGTTTTCAAACTATATGAAATATTTTGAAATCATGAAGGTTGTTTTTGAAAAGCATATATTATGTATGTTGTTATGGAAACTAGAATGTAATGATATGGGTATGAGATCGAAAAATACCCTTAGTTATCCAACCAAGGATTTAAAATGACATTTTGAGTAATCGTCTAAAATTGTCACTTATATTCTGTACTTTGTTTCTTAGAATGAAACGAGTACTTAGAAATTTTTCGAGGAAATCATGAGCGATCACATGAATGGGAGAACTACAAGAGTAGTTTGTAAAGAACATAGTTCTTTGGTGTAGGTATCGTAGGGGTATGCCATACACACATGTAACTATACTTGTACATCAGAATTGTGAACAACAATTTATTTATAAACCAACCAAATTGTTCCGGAGTTCAAGGAAAACAAAACAAACAAAAGCATAAGACTTAAATTATTTCAAGGCAGCATCATCTCTTGGTCAGTCAAATGCTCATTCATGGGTTTGATTTGCATTGACAAGCTTTGGGCATTTGTTCCTGAAATGGCTCGTCTCGCCACAGTTATAGCACGATCCAGGTGGAAAGCGAGCTTGGGCAGGGTTGGCTTGTGGTTGATTTGGACCACCTTGGTTCGGGTTAATTCGACAAGCACTTGCCAGGTGACTAACTCGCCCACATGATACACACTGACGACACTGTAGGTGAGCTTGGTGATGCCCATTACATCTGTTGCATAACGGTGCAGTTCCCTTGTATAGCTTCTTAGCAGGTGGTGTTGCCACCTGGCTAGGTCCTGCTTGATTTGGTGCAACTGCTGGAAGATTCTTTGAAGCTTTACGCTTTCTAGATCTTCGTGGAGGCTTGGCTTCTGTTTCCTTTGGTGTCTCTTGGGTGTCTTCATCCTTGAGACGAGATATAGCAAAAGCTAATTCAGCAGTCTTCTGGAATACCAAGCATATTTGTTGGGCAATTTTGGTAGCCTGTTCGGATATCTGAGCGTCGCTGCGATGAAGAGACATTCTAAAGGGAATGGAAGACATGGGAGGAAACAAGTGAGATGTTATCGGATAATCAAAACAGAATGACAATGTATAAAAATTGTGATCATTTGTTTGTTACCTAAGGCAAACAAATGAGACGGTGACTAATCAAAGTAAGCGGGTCATATTAATGTATCGAGAAGACATGCTTTAGCCTATAAGCGGACACTCACCCCAAGAGTTCCCAGGTAAGAGTGACTGGTCCGATTATGTGGATTTGTACGAACACTCTAGCCTTAGACAGAAAACTCAGAGTACAGGCATCCACCCTTCCAGATTGCACGTGTTCACATTATAAGACCCAACTTTGACGAGATTTTGAAAACCTTGACGGTTCAAAACCTTATAATAAGTCATCCTAGAACAGATGATTAGTTTTCAAAGCGGATTTGAAATTTGTGTTCTTGTTGTGGTTGTCACCTAAGGATAAGTGACGGTATTGTTTTAAGATCTAAACACAAGAATCTTGTGTTAGCGTCCTAGGAAGGTTATAGACTAGGTCAAAGCATTACTAATAACCTAATTCCCTATAACCATCAGCTCGGATACAAACTCTTCTGTCACACCCCAACCGCGTAAAACAACAAACCGCGGCGGAATCGTCGGGGAGTGTCGTAACAGAATCATTGTTTCATAACACATGGAAATTAAAGTTTTGTTTTATTGAATTAAAAGAGGTTACAATGTCTTAAAAACAAAGAAACATAACATAATTAACTAGTCTTGCATCTTTTATTGTCACTAAGGCACAAGTCCGCCTAAGTGTATCTTGATCAATCCTATGCATCAGTTCCTGAAAACACATGTGAAAATAGGTACGTCAGCATAAAAATGCTGTGAGATACATAGGTTTTATTAAAATAGGATTCATGACTTGTAACTTTAAAGAAAATGTTTAACAAAAGTTAGTCATGAACCTTGTAAAATGTTTCTTTTATAAATCATACAAAAAGTGATAAGAAATCAGATGATATAAAAGAAAGATGCATAGATAAATAAATAACCAAGTAAAATGAGTTTGTATAAAATATGTTGTTTGTAAAACAATGTTTATGTGAAAATATGTTATCTGTGTAAAATGTAATATGTCTAAATTGAAATGGTTTAAATAACGCTACGATATGTAATATCATAAAAACACTTATATATAGGAAGTACCAGCGATGTATCCACCATGCATTTATCATATTACACACGCCTCGTTATTTAAATCACTTAAACAAACCACCAAAATGTATTGTTTAAACCAATGTAATAATGTTCATGTATAATCCAATGTTATGTATGGCAAAGTGAATAAAAATATCTACTCTAACCATAGGTAAAATGTACAAAACAATGTATTTGAATAAATCAAAGTTTAAATCAAAAGTTATGTTTTGTAAAATAAATGCATGCTTTACTGATACAAACACTTATGTGGAAATGTTAAACATCTACATTCAAGCCTTGCGACTGTGGCGACAAACCCTTAAATAAATTAAAGGTTTATCTAAATTCTGTATATCGAATTCGGTCATTCCTTCCACCCAAACAAACCTAGGATTTCAGGAACGGGAGTTGTCAATTCCTATGGTACCACTACCTACTAACGAACGGCATGATCGGTGTTAATGAATGTATTTATGACCCGTTAAACAAACCAAATGTCATACCAAATGTAAGCATGTTATATGAAAATAATGTACTTAAATATGCTAAATGAACATATAAAGTTAAAATGTTTAATGTAAAACAATGTGCCCATATGCTGGATGAACATATGCAACAAAAATGTAATATATGAAATCAATGTGCTAGCATGTTAATGAAACATACATAGCAAAAACATGGAAGAAATCATGTACTATATGTGTACTAATGAACATAGCAAGCATATGATATAAAAACATGAAAAGCACGAAAGTAACAAGTAGGCACATGTGTATCACCCCAAAGCATTTGAAACGTAAAAGAGGGGACTATGTACTCACTTGAGGATTCTTAGAAGTCTTGAATAACAACCAAGCAAAGCTAGAGGGACCACGGAATCAAACGGCACCTAATATAGGTAACTATGTTAATAAACCGGACCTAAATCAAAAGATCGGATAGAATGAGGTTTCGTAAACCAGATGAGTATAGGAACTCATGTAATATGGTTTAACAAAGCCTACATTCTAAATCGAAACCTATCCTAAGTGCTTACGACCCATTACGACCCGTTTAGGTAGCTTACGCTACTTTAACGCGTCGTTCGCGTAAAACGCGTTCGGACCGCCTAACTAGTTCTATGACAAGTATTATATGCCTTAACATGTCTCATAATGTTACCTAATCAGTTTAGATGTAAAAATTTAAGTTACATATGCTTAAAATGAATTTATGCGTGAAAAGGGCGTTTTGGTCATTTTCCTAAGGCATATAAATTACCTATCATACAACTAACTAAACGAAGTGACCATAAGGTATAACCTCGGAAGGTTATTCCCTATATAACTATGGTCACAAAACATGTTTGGTCGGATCCTAATGATCGACCAAACGGGTCGGGTTCGAAAGTCTAAGCGGTTGTTTAGAACGCTTATCTTATGACCCTATATAAGCACTAAACTAAAAGTGACGAGTTAAAAATGTTTAACGAAGTTAGAAAACAAGTTTGATATCAAAACAAATGGTTTTGATACCCAAGAATAGTTTGGTTGCAAAGTACGCATGAATACGCATTTTGACCGAAACTATGACTCGTCACTATACCTAATCAACGTGGTAATCAGTTGGTATAGTTACAAGGGACTATGACCATCGTGATTACGCTCACGTTGCGAAGTTCAAACGAACTTCGTGTTGACCATTGACCGGTTAAAGTAGAAAGTCAAACACTGTTTAACTTTTACGCTTAAAAACGCATAAAGCATGAAAGAAACTTACAAAAGGTCCAAGCAATGGAGATTTGATTCAAGTTGCTAAGGTATAAAGTGTGGAAACTCCAACTTAGAGCAGCAAATGAATTAAGTGTGAAGAATGCAAGAACTAAAGGTGGGTATTTATAGAGTTTGGACCACCGTTAGGATCATTCCTCAATTTACGAGCTTCAACTTGGCCCTCCATGTGTGCCCACTGAATTAACATACTATGAGTGCCCAAAACAAGCCCATAGAGTTGAAAAACCATGAAGAAAAACCCAGAAACCAGCTGCTGATTGAGAAAACTAATTTTTGCAGATTTGGGCAGCTCTCATGCCCCGCGTAAGAGATGGGCTCATCTTACGCGCCCCGCCTGCGCCAAGTTTGGCAGATTGTCAGAAATGGTCCCTGAATGTGTAAAACATGGTTTTCGATGCATTTTCGACACATTTAAGCCCCGTTAACCCCATTTCAAGGCTCTAAAATGAAGTTAAAATATAGGGAACTTAAAATATGTCGGATGTCGGTTCGTTTGGTCGTACGGTTGCGTTGTTCGGTTAATTACGACGAAACACGAACGGACGCGAAAAACGATCCAAATTACGCGACGAATGGAATTTTATCATGCCAATCACTAAAATAAAATATTTTAATGATTACTTAAATTTTTGGATGTCCAGATATATTCAGAGCGTAGGATATGCACGAAAATGCAAACTTATGGACTTTTTGACGCTTTTAGTCCCTGTTGATCAAATAAGTTTATTTTTTGCAAACCAAACACCTCTAAGCCTATTTCTAAGCTATGTAAAGGATATTTAGGGCATGTTTAACTTATGGTCAAGTTTCGGAATGTTCGATACCATACGAATCAGCAGACTTTTGCAGTTTGACGCAAATAGTCCCTGCGATCGAGTAAACTTGATTTCGACACACCAAACCTTCCAAAACTTATTTCTAAGTTATGTAAAGGTTATTTAAGGTATGTTAAGCCTATGTCACTGTTCCGGAATGTTTGTCGTGTTAAACTGATTACGTTTACGCATCAGTTCGCGTATAACTTTCCAGAAAGCGATTTAGAGCTCGAAATCGAATGAGAATTGATATGTGCAAATGATATACATATTTATACAAATCCCAAGTATGAAACACAATATTTCATCGATTTGGTATTTGTTTAATGGTCAAATAGGCACAGATGTCACACCAACCGATGGCGGAAATATCGAGATGAGACGAACAAATTGCTCAAAACTTCATAACGCTATGTGACAATATAGATTAAATTTAAATTTCATAAAATTGCTAAAAATGTCATACAAAAATCAAATAAGACAACATTGTTTCAAAGATACATTGACAAAATGGATTTATCTAAATTTGTTTCTAAGTCCACCTAAATCTTGTTTCTTCACCTAGCATCGTCTTGTCTATCGAACCTTCAACGTGTATTAAAATAGAGTTCAATGCAAAAGAAAGGCGAGTATAAAAGTTTGATACATAGTATAACATAGAATAAAATTGTTTAACATGCTCGTATCCAACATGAACAACAATATGCAAGTTACTAGTGCGCTGAGATTGTGTAACAATATGTTCAAACCCAAGTTTCCAATGCGTTAAAATAATCTATCCCAATAGTTTAACGGGAGGTAAAATAGTTTAACTTAACAATACCCCATGTCTTGTGGGCGGTGCATTACTCCTATAGCGCTATAATTGTTAAGGTGGGCTAGCAAAGTTAATGAGCATATATCAACACAAATAGTTTACGTAGCATACGAGATTACCAAGCATCAAATTGTTCATAGTTTCACTCCCAATAGTCTAGCGGGAGATTAACATGTTTCAATATGGATAGAGTGTGATTCAAATAGTTTCAAGTGTTTTCGTCTTTTTACATAGAATACATGTTGCACCCAAAAGTGTTTAAAAGTGAAATGGGTTCGAGTATACTCACAAAATTGCATATGCTTTCCAATTATCCAATGTGACGAAGTTGTTGAGACTAGAAGGTTGAATATGTTTCATTCGGAATTCTAAGGGATGATGACATTAGGGTTTACAGGTTTGAAGTTTATCAAACTAGACATATGAAAATAACCATCTATCACATAAGATGCCTAGATGATAAACTTACTAACTTGACAATGTCCACTTGTTCATTATCAAACGTTCGGTTTGTATGTTACATAGGTATTACATAGAATGTACTATATCATATATGTCAAGCAAGAGGTAGAAGATTAAAGTCTTCATTTAGGCACTTCTAAGTATCATAGAAATCATACATGAGGTAGGAAGAACAAGCTTCCATTTAGGTACCTCTATTGTTCACCACTACACCTGTTGTTATAAACAACGAGGAGGGTCATGAACTTACAAGAAATAATGAAATATGAACATCTAATCTATGGAAAACATCAAGAAGTGAGTGGATTTTATGAAAGATAGCCCAAGCTAGTCTAACAATCACACATACATCAAGCTTCAAGTTTGAACACTTCTTGTGGGTAAAACCCTAACCAAAACAGAATGTTTTGAGGTTTTAACCTCTGATTTAATATTTCTCAGCCTTGTTTTTAAGCCCAACTAACCATTCGATTGATTATGAGCATTAGGACATAGGTTTGAGATGAGATTAACTCAAGTATACTAAGTTTAACAAAGTTTTAGATGAAAACAGAAAAGTCAGTCAACTTTGGAGCCTTTTTGGTGACGTTCCAGGGCCTGGTTTTCCATGGAAAACCAATGGAAATGTAGCTAAGGTCAATCCAAAGAAGTAGGAAAAGAATCGAGTGAATCGGATAAGAAATGAGTGAGTTATGCTCACTTTTGTGAAGGTTGGTATTTCTGCTCGAACTTGAGATTTGCAGCTGATTATGGAAGGATTTGAGAGTGTTTAGAGTGATTTGAAAAGTGTAAAATGCTTGGATTATGATGGGTTTTTATAGGGAAAAGTTAGGTTAGGTATTTAATGTTAAAACAAGGTTTAAAACTAAAAAAAACATGCATTTCGCGCTAAAAATCGAGTTGGGAAGGGGGCTGGTCGCGCTGATCTGGTCATCTAAGCGAATTGTTAAATGAAATTTGGGCTGGGTTTTGTTCAATGTGAAGACCCAACTCAGCAAGTTTGTGCGCGTGTGTGTGGTGTAGACCCGGGTTCGAGTCCCGTGGTCTGCATCTTTTTGTTATTTATTTTCTTTTGTTTTATTATATTTTCAGAAGTTACATAACTAGTCCCTGCAACTTTTATACTTTCAGAAATTGCATAATTCACCCCTGAACTATTAAATAACCAAGTTATATTATCTTAAAAAGAAAACTAACATTATAGTTTAAACTTACTAAGTTAGTTTACTAACTTCAATGTCTAACGAGACTAACTAGATATTATAAAATAAGCTTTTTAATTATTAATTAATTTAATTAATTAAAGAAAATAGGATCGATAAATAACCATATTTATAAACGAATTTAAATTAGGATAAAAATCTTTATACGATTATTCATTTCACGAAGCTTCCGAATCTCATTCTTTTAAGAGTTTTAACTAGTTTAACGAGTATCAAGTATCGATAAATATAGAATCAAGAACAATATTTCGTTCAAACGAGAATTTCATTGTGATTCAAGTCTCGGATTCTACAAAGGTTACATCGAAACGACGATTACAAGAACGCAAAGTTTCCAAGAATATGATTATAAACAAAGGTTTCCAAATATAGAAGGTGCGAAATAGCAGGGCGTTACAGTCTCCCCTACTTTAGGAAATTTCATCCCGAAAATTATTTAAGAGGAAGACTTGAAAGATTTGTTTTTTTTTTTTTTTTTTGACAAGAAGGTGATTATTTAAAATTGAGACTTGAAAATTTTGAAACGTAAAAGGTATGAAATTTTAAAGCACGACAAGATGGGTTTGTAAAAGAAGTTGTTTGGCTCAAATGATTTGAGGTACCAACATAATTGAAAGCGTGTAGGTGCGTATGTAGGTAAAGCGAGTTTAAACAAGTTTGAATAACTAAATTTGGAGGTGTTTCAAAAATGTATCATATTTATGAAGGAGATCTTTGTATCAAAACGGTTTGTATTTGATGAAAGTGGGGTAGTTTGCATGTAGAGCTTAAAGAATAGTACCAATTTGCACATTTGAAGAAAATTGTTTTACTGAGAGGAACGAGAAGGTTTGACATTTTACATAAAACGGTTTTGGAGGTAACGATAAAATACAGGTGTTTGTACATGAATAAAGACTAGAAAGGTAGTTTTAAAAGTAAGGAGGTAGGCTAGGATTTCGATCGTTTAAACCTCCTTGATTGCGAACGGGGTTCGTATAAAAGACAGGGAATAATGGAGAATAATGGGAGTATAAAAGTGAACGATTGATTTTTAATAAACGAATGCGAGTATAAGAATGGCATAAGTATTGGGTAGGCGAAAATAGAGTGTTAAGAATGAAGTCCCGTCGTGGATAATCGGATATAATGCACTTGTGGGTTGTTTAAAGTTTGTATAAGGTCCAAAAGGTCTGCAAAACACTGAATTTCTCATGGCACGTTTTACGACAGTTTGGTAACATGGTGAAAACACTTATATATAGGAAGTACAAGCGGCGTATCCACCATGTTTTGACCATGTTGCATCCGTTTCATTATTCGGTGCAATGTTACATTCCGTGTCTTACCATACACAGTAGTACACTCTAAGGTTCTCATGCGCTTATCACTATAATCCCGTGTGCACCCGCGATTATACTGATCATCGCATGATTCGCATAGCCTGTACTAGTTGCGTATGAATCAAGGTATACATAAATTTGAAAATAAGATTGTGTGCGTATTGAAGTATAACATATAAGCATGTTTGCGTTCCAAATAGTATAAGGCCAATGTAAGCGAGTCCCTCGGGTTTCGCTTGCGTACAGGTGCGAAAGTATAAATTTTGAGTATGAGTAGAAGTATGAGCATAGTATAAGTTTTAAATATGAATGCGGATGAGAGCATAACACAAATGTATGAATAAGAGTATGATTACAAGTATAAGTATAACGCGTAAGGAAAATGAGTACAAATGTGAATACAAATTTGAGCATAAACGAATGAACATGAGTATAAACATAAATCGTATAAACGAGAGTATATATATGAGTACGAGTATAACATAAATCGTATAAATGTGAGTATAAATATGAGTACAAATATGAGTATAAAATGTATTGTGACGAGTACGAGTATAAATATAAGTTTAGCCATGAAACGTACGAGTATGAGCATGGATATATAAGTGTAAAAAATGAATGTTAAGTATGAGTAAAATGTTTAAGTATGTATGTGGGTGTAAACACGAATAGGATATTTAGTGTAAACGTAAATGGATAAACGTGAGTGTCAGTATAATTGTATTAATATGAATATAAACTTGGATATAAGTATAATGTAAATGTAAAATTCGTGAGCATGAGTATATAATGTTAAATGTATGAATATGAATATGGATATGGAAATAAACATCAATGTGTAAGTATAAATATAAGTGTAGACATAAGATGTATAGATACGAATACGAATACGAATATGAATATGAGTGTAATAAATTAAGGATTTTGTATATGGCATTAATCGAAATATATGAATTTAAGAACATAAAAAATCAAGAAATTTTGAGTATAAAAAGAAAACAAAAAAAAATGAGTAGTATATGTGAATTTGTTGTGAGATATAAGCTAAAACACATAAGATGGTATGCATGTATAGTTGTTTGAGCAAAACGTGAAGTTTAATTAAATCAAAATAGATTGAGTTGACATGAAATATAGAATCTAGTTTGTGGATTTAAAGAGAGTATAAAACATCTATTGATTATGTAAATTGTACTTTGTAAAAGAATGGTAATGCTACTATGGTTTTAAAAGAATTGATATAGTTGAAAATTTGTTGGTTCCTACGAAATTTCCTTGCCCACGTGTTTTAAACTCAATTAACGTATTGAATAATGGTTGAAAATGTTCTAGAAGTAACTAAGATTACCTTGTTTTAAATAACTATTCATTAACGAAGAAATTCGGAGTTTAGAGGTTCTTGTGAAAATGTTGCTACTTAGAAAAGAAATTTGGTATATGAGCTTAGTGATCGTGAAAGGTGTTCTTAATAAAATATTTTGTTGATTTTGAAAAAAGTTTTGGTAAACGATCGAATAATATTTGTAATAGTTTGTATGAAAAGTTAGTTTGATTCTCAATTGAAAAAATAACGATCTTTAGTATAATAATGCGAGATAATGTGTTTTAGTAATTACGTGAAATACGAAATTTTGTGGGCAATGGACTTATTGGGCCGGCTAAATTGATAAGTAGCATTTCATGAAATTTTGAAAATCAAGAAATGAGCGTTTACGATAATGTTAAGAACGAGTTGGCGTTAGCTCGCGCGTTGTTACGGGATGTTGATTATGATTTCGTATTTGCAAACGTGAAACCAAATTTTAGTGATCGCAAAACTAAATTAACTATTTTTGAGTGGTGCACTATCATATACAAATCCATAACTTCTACATCCTTCAATTACCTCTCCAACAATGCATCCCAATCTTGACTTGTTGCCTGTTTGTTTTATGGTTTGTTATGTATTAAAGTAAAATGGATGACTAATTATTTGTTTCTTTTCAATATGTCACACAATTTAAGGAAGTAACTATACATGACGTTATTATATATAATATTTATTAAAGTTTAAAGATGACTTCATCTTTTGTGATATTTTCTTAGATCGTGTGTAGTGTGGTATTGTGAAGTGGTGTGATCTTTGCCACTTTACGCCGGCACACCGTCCCCGACGACGTGATGTTTGAAATTTGGGTGTTAGCATGATTATATCATGAAGAGCATAAGATTGGTTTCCGGCTACTGGCAAACGATAATCGAGTATGCGGCGATTTCCGGCCAGCACTCGGTCATCTTCTTTTATTCCACATCGCCAGCATAACAAAATCAGACCGATTTCTATTTTGAAAGCCAAAAAAATATTTTATCTAAATAGTCTTCTATTCATTTTAATCGCATGTTTTTCAAGGAGTACTAACACTTATAGTACGGATTGTAGATCTGAATAGACACGCTTGATGATCCTTCAATTCTTTCGTAGTGACGTGACTCACTTATTTCTGATTGTAAAACTTTCTGTTCTGATTGTAAAAAATTTTCTTGAGTCTTTGTTTTTTGGTTATCTTCAAATTACAAAAAAAAGGCATGTGTTCTTAATACCATACAAACCAAGAACTCAAATAACATTCTTAAATTCCATACAAACAAACAACAGATCTATTTGTTTATTATTTTCAACATCAACAAGACAACAAACGAAAGTCAATGTACTATTTGTAAACATGAAAACACGCACCACAGATTTTTAGATAACATTAAACGCATGTCTTCTTAGTACCATACAAACAAAGAACATATCGTTTTTTTAACCCAATAAACGAAAATCAACATACGAACTCTAAGCATGAAAACATGCATGTTCGTTCATACCATACCATACAATTAAAGAACGATGGTAGCGGAACATACCGGGAATCGATCTGCAGATGGAAGAAAAATACAACACTAAATCAGGGATGAATGGAATTAATATGGTTATTAGGCCATGGGGGTGTACTCTAACATCTAGAGTGTTAACAATGACATGGCATGTTAACTAACATTGTAAACCACTCCCTCCTTGTGTTAAATTGCATTAAATGAGTTATGTGTTAACATGTTAACCCAATGTTAACAGATTGAAATAATTATTATTTTCTTTTTTAGACAAAAACTCAATGTTAAAGTGCATTAAATGAGTTATGTGTTAACATGTTAAACCATTTCCTTAGAGTGAGACAAAGTGAAATGAGGAAAAAAAGTTGATGTGTCACTTAGGTGGAGTTAAGTTAGGTTAAAGTATACCCAAAGGCCTTAGTAACAGAGATAAATGAAGGAGCGTGAGAATTTGGCGGAAGCGGTTACGGTGATGGTGGTGGGGAATTAATCGTTATGTTGCTACAGCCTAAACGATGTTGGTGCCTGTTAAAGGATGATGGTTTCCGACTAGCGGCAAGCGATGTGTATATATACATAAATTCTATTACTTTATTCCATGTTAACGTAAAGTATGTCCGTGCCTCTTAATGTTTGAATGATCGGGTGCTATGGATTCAAAATTCATTGCGGTGGCGGTTGGCATAATATATAAAGGTATCTGGGGTGGCCGTTGGCATAAAAGTGTTTATTAATTCAAATGTATTATTTAAGGGGTATGTATAAGTTATAATGGGACATGTTGGTTTGGGAGATATTATTTAAGGGATGCGTATATTGAGACATATTGGTTTGGGTTGGCACTTGGCACTTGGCATAACATGTGTTTAATATATGGTATGTGTTTATTAAGGTAAGGATATTATTTAAGGGTGTGATGTGGAAAGACACAACTATTGAGTTAGCCTAAGGTACTCCAAGTTAATTTTTGTAGGGTTATATAAATTCGTGAATGTGAAAATAGATTGTAGGATAAGAAGTAGGTCTAAATAGACAATGCATGTTGAGATGAATAAGAATTTGACTAATAATCATTTTGGGTATAATCGTGATAGTGTGTACATAATAAAGTCTATTAAAAGTAAGTCTTGGTAACGATCACCTAAATAAGGGAATCACCCCTAACTCGATGGT
This sequence comes from Helianthus tuberosus, assembly GCA_030545235.1. Lineage (NCBI taxonomy): Eukaryota > Viridiplantae > Streptophyta > Magnoliopsida > Asterales > Asteraceae > Helianthus > Helianthus tuberosus. Next base: position 25,431,971 of record CM060432.1, read on the forward strand.
GAGGTCGTTGTACGATGAAAAAAAGAAACGGAGTTTTTTTTTTTTTGAACGGCAAATTTGGATCACTGACGGACCACTGGAGTATCATCGTGCCACCAGCGGAACCACCCGATCATATCCATCTCCACTAGGCATAATGCCTTTACACCAATTCAGGAGAAAACCCAATAAATATGGGAAAAACCCCCTTGTGGGAATTGAACCCAGGACCTATTGGTCCCAAAGTCTTATCTCACCACCAAGATGCCACTTAGTCGTCAAGGTAAGGAAATCACTCCTATCTTGATGATATGCCTCCATTTATTGTTACGAGGGATATAATTAAAATTATGTGAAATCATGTATGTTAATAACGTATGAATGTATGAAAAAGTATTAGTGCGATATATGCATAAAAGTGAAATCTCGAAAATAATTCGAATTCGAAATGAGGGAATTATATCATAAATGATCGAGAATAATAAAACGTGAATTTGATTAAAACTTGGACGGTTCCGAAACGGAACGTTGACTAACTAAAGTGGTCGAAAAGTCTTTTGAATTTGAGGAGCATGCTTTGGCCTAATAGGTGGTATACTCTCGCTGACATGTCGGTTAACGGTATTCACCCTTCCGGTTACTACATGTCCCAATTCAATCGAAAATTCGAGACTTGGCGTGATTTATGAAAATCAAGGAGTGGGACTAGTCGACAAGATGCGGGTTTCACCCCTAACTTGAAGATTTCGTGCCCTAAGTGTGGTTGGTACTCGTCGGGTCAAAATTTAATTTTGACACGTTGACGAGGGTCCACTAGAATTTGAAATTGAAATTCTTCATCAAGATGAGGACTTCACTCCTAACTTGATGACGAATCTCGTGTAAAAAGAATAGGTAGATTGAGAGTCGTTCATCAAATTGTGGGTTTCACGCCTATTTTGGTGAAGTCGTCTCGTTAGTATGATACGAGTGTTTGCGGATTTAGAATAGTCGAGTAAAATGTATGAGGAAAAGCGTATCTCGAAGGTTAAACAAACAAGTATAAACATGTCAAGAATGGCACATAAAGAATGAAATATTGAAACAAATATTAACACATAATAGAACAAGTATCAACACATAGGAATTGCATATTAAGTATTCACACATAAGTGGCATACACGTTTAAAAGATCAAAAGAGAATAAATGAGAAGCAAATAAAGTATCATGCAAGTAGTTTCGAGCAAAACGTAAAAATAAGGCTCTAAAACTATAGACTAGGTAAAAACATTCCTACTTTTCCTAATTCCCTATAGTTATGGCTCTGATACCAATCTGTCACACCCCAACCGATGGCGGAAACATCGGGATGAGACGAACAAATTGCTCAAAAATTCATAACGCTACGTGACAATATAGATTAAATTCAAATTTCATAAAATTGCTAAAAATGTCATACAAAAATCAAATAAGACAACATTGTTTCAAAGATACATTGACAAAATGGATTTATCTAAATGTGTTTCTAAGTCCACATAAATCTTCTTTCTTCACCTAGCATCATCTTGTCTATCGAACCTGCAACATGTATTAAAATAGAGTTCAATGCAAAAGCAAAGGCGAGTATAAAAGTTTGATACATAGTATAACATAGAATAAAATTGTTTAACGTGCTCGTATCCAACATGAACAACAATATGCAAGTTACTAGTACGTTGAGATTGTGTAACAATATGTTCAAACCCAAGTTTCCAATGCGTTAAAATAGCCTATCCCAATAGTTTAACTTAACAATACCCAAGTCTTGTGGGCGGTGCATTACTCCTATAGCGCTATAATTGTTAAGGTGAGCTAGCAAAGTTAATGAGCATATATCAACACAAATAGTTTACGTAGCATACGAGATTAACAAGCATCAAATTGTTCAAAGTTTCACTCCTAATAGTCTAGCGGGAGATTAACATGTTTCAATATGAATAGAGTGTGATTCAAATAGTTTCAAGTGTTTTTGTGTTTTTACATAGAATACATGTTGCACCCAAAAGTGTTTAAAAGTAAAATGGGTTCGAGTATACTCACAAAATTGCATATGCTTTCCGATTATCCAATGTGACGAAGTTGTTGAGACTAGAAGGTTGAATATGTTTCATTCGGAATTCTAAGGGATGATGACATTAGGGTTTACAGGTTTGAAGTTTATGAAACTAGACATATGAAAATAACCATCTATCACATAAGATGCCTAGATGATAAACTTACTAACTTGACAATATCCACTTGTTCATTATCAAACGTTCGGTTTGTATGTTACATAGGTATTACATAGAATGTACTATATCATATATGTCAAGCATGAGGTAGAAGATTAAAGTCTTCATTTAGGCACCTCTAAGTATCATAGAAATCATAGATGATGTAGGAAGAACAAGCTTCCATTTAGGTACCTCTATTGTTCACCACTACACTTGTTGTTATAAACAACGAGGAGGGTCATGAACTTACAAGAAATAATGAAATATGAACATCTAATCTATTGAAAACATCAAGAAGTGAGTGGATTTTTATGAAAGATAGCCCAAGCTAGTCTAACAATCACACATACATCAAGCTTCAAGTTTGAACACTTCTTGTGGGTAAAACCCTAACCAAAACAGAATGTTTTGAGGTTTTAACCTCTGTTTTAACATTTCTCAACCTTGTTTTTAAGCCCAACTAATCATTCGATTGATTATGAGCATTAGGACATAGGTTTGAGATGAGATTAACTCAAGTTTACTAAGTTTAACAAAGTTTTAGATGAAAAAAGAAAAGTCAGTCAACTTTGGAGCCTTTTTGGTGACGTTCCAGGGCCTGGTTTTCCATGGAAAACCAATGGAAACGTAGCTAAGGTCAATCCAAAGAAGTATGAAAAAGAATCGAGTGAATCGGATAAGAAATGAGTGAGTTATGCTCACTTTTGTGAAGGTTGGTATTTCTGCTCGAATTTGAGATTTGCAGCTGATTATGGGAGGATTTGAGAGTGTTTAGAGTGATTTGAAAAGTGTAAAATGCTTGGATTATGATGGATTTTTGTAGGGAAAAGTTAGGTTAGGTTGTGGTTGGGTATTTAATGTTAAAACAAGGTTTAAAACTCAAAAAAACATGAATTTCGCGCTAAAAATCGAGCTGGGAAAGGGGCTGGTCGTGCTGATCAGGTCATCTTAGCGAATTGTTAAATGAAATTTGGTCTGGGTTTTGTTCAATGTGAAGACGCAGCTCAGCTGGTTTGTGCGCGTGTGTGTGAGGGTGTAGACCCGGGTTCCAGTCCTGTGGTCTGCATTTTTTTGTTATTTATTTTCTTTTGTTTTATTATATTTTCAGAAGTTACATAACTAGTCCCTGCAACTTTTATACTTTCAGAAATTGCATAATTCACCCCTGAACTATTAAATAACCAAGTTATATTATCTTAAAAAGAAAACTAACATTATAGTTTAAACTAACTAAGTTAGTTTACTAACTTCAATGTCTAACAAGACTAACTAGATATTATAAAATAAGCTTTTCAATTATTAATTAATTAAAGAAAATAGGATCGATAAATAACCATATTTATAAACGAATTTAAATTAGGATAAAAATCTTTATACGATTATTCATTTCACGCAGCTTCCGAATCTCATTCTTTTAAGAGTTTTAACTAGTTTAACGAGTATCAAGTATCGATAAATATAGAATCAAGAATAATATTTCGTTCAAACGAGAATTTCATTGTGATTCAAGTCTTGGATTCTACAAATGTTACATCGAAACGACGATTACAAGAACGCAAAGTTTCCAAGAATAGGATTATAAACAAAGGTTTCCAAATATAGAAGGTGCGAAATAGCAGGGCGTTACAAGATATAAGAGGCCAGAAGAGGTTTTTCTGAAAAAACAAACACCACCTTAATTATCTGTAAAGCAGCTTTGCCTTTGCCTTTGCCTTTGTCCTTGCCTTTGAAAAGTTTGTCATGTTCCTTTCCAGACTATCTAATCTTGGTCTTATTGTCCTTTTTCACACCAACATAATTTAAATACAATTTATGCATAAAATATATTTTAAGAAAATAAAAATTCCGGGCCTCCCTGGAGTTCAGGCTTGGGTCGTCGCCCACATTGCCCATGCCCAAATTCGGGCATGTTGGAAAAAAAACATATGCTAGCAGAAGATGGAAAATCATAGGAAGGCCTTACACACATGCAATGGCAACAATATGGAACATACAAAGTTATGGTCAAAAGGTTGGGATACTAGAAACTTAGGTGCTACCAATTTACCATTTGGATACATGGAAACATGTCTACAGTTTGTAGAGATTCTCAGTTAATGGTATCTTTATGGCCAAGGTCACGATTTACCATTTGAAGCTTCAAGTTCGTTCTTGAACTCACTAGACCGGGTATGACATCAGCTGATCTTTGACACATATCTGGGTCAACCCACCCAATGAACTCACACATTGTAACCCCTACATGATAGTTGAAACAAAAAATTAGGGCAAGAATAAAACCCTTAACGATTATCGCTGATTTTATAAAGTGAATTAAGAAAAATTAAACCGATGTAAAACCAACCCCTCATTGGACAATAATAAAACCGACGAGCTAGAATTTAGGTGTTCAAGAGGTCTTGATTGTTGCCTCTCTCCTACATTTGCAGTAGACGGTCGGCGATGGCATGATTGCGATGACTTACCGTAGAAATATAAATAAGTGATCGGAGCTAAAAAGGGTTTTAATATAGGGGCTGATAAAGGAGGCGGATGGTAAAAAGACAAATATGTCCTCACATAACTTGCATGTGACTTAACAACACATATAAACAGAATTAGTGTTTAAGGATGTAAGATACAACAAAAAATAAATATAAAGGATGCTCAACATGTTTTTTAAACCTAAAGGGTGAAACTTTTGAACGTTAGAACTACGTAAATGATGTTTTTTATAACCCTGTATCAACATAATTAGTGATTCATTTACTAGACCTCATATTTTGTTTATTTCAATCATCGTATTTTGTTAAAATTACAAATTCACATCAAAACATAAACCAGTCACACCTTAATTTGTTTTATACGACATCATTCCTTTTTAAATTTCTTCTATTCCCTGTTGTCTATGAAACTTGAAACCAAGACCTCCCCCTCCGAAGATGTTTAAAAGTTTTGCCTTTGCCAATGAACCACCACCCCATTGGTACCATTCCTTATTTACGCCGGTTCACTAGTAAGACAACCGCGGGTAGAGTGTCTGGTTTGATTATGAAAACATTAAAAGCAAGGCTTTCCACATCAACATGTTTTTTCCAAGTTCAAAACCATTATTCAAACCAAACAACACCAAATGGTTACAAAATTTCATCAATTTGCATTGTTCCCCATAATCATATGGGAATGGGTATAATACAGAAAGTATTGAAAATGAAAATCCAGAAAACAGAACAATGATATATATATTATAATAATATAATCAACATGAAGCAGATCTTTTCATCTGAGGCTTCATCTGTTTGTCTTCCTCAAGTGCTATCATTCCCAAATGAGATGGATCTTCAAGCATCATTTTAGCCACCAAGTAACCCGCTATGGACCATGTTTGGTTCTTGCGCGCTTGTTTTCCTATGTACCGCCCCATCTTTCCATCATAATATTCAGGCCACCCGTCCATCAATAATCGACTTTCCGCTAACTCAGTCGCTCTTTTTGCGATCTGGGGTCTTCCGGCCTTGATGCAGGCGGCTGTCAGGAGCCATAAGAGAACTACAACAATCATAAAAAAGATATGTTTCATAAGCAAATGTTCACTTTTAAAACGTACACTCTAAAAAAATCATAACGTCCGAATTCTCGTAGATTGGTAATCTGTTAACCCCTGAAATAAAAAAAATGGATTGACTTGTTTAACTTGTTTTTTTTTTTTGTTGAAAGGTGTGAATTATTCGCGAATGTCGGGAGGTCTAGCATACGTTGTCTTAACCGGGTCGGCGCTAGAGAGCCCCCTCGCACAATAGATCCCCAATTTAAACCCCTCAATGAGAAACCCTAATCACCCAGACTCAAACTTGAGACCTGGATGGGAAAACTCACCCGGGCCCACCATATGTAGAACTTAAATACCCGTGGCCACCACTAGAGCAGTAGTGATGGTTACTTGTTTAACTTGTTTAATATCATGTTGTTAGGCTTTAATCTATTTAATTAAACAAGTCGACCCGTCTTTTAAACTAAATTAAAAATACATATATTGTATGTGGTCAAATTGTAAGCCTGTTTAACCCATTTATCAAAACCTGTTTAATCTGTGCATACAGCTGTCAAACCGCTTACAACCCGTCAAACCATTTGACTTGTTTAGATAAATGCGTATTTAAACTTCTTAAATCACGTATTCAAAATATTAGAGTACTACTAAGTTTTTAGTTTCTTTTAACCATATTCCGACCAACTTAATTATTTGTAATATAAAATATATATATATTTTTGGACAAAAGTATTAGCTTCAACCCAACCCGATTTTACTTGCACAAAAAATTTACCCCTTTGACTCGACACGTTTTGACCTATAATAAAGCCCAACACCGAAACGACCATTCAACTACCTCTACCTAAAAGATTTTAACATGCTTACATGCATGATTAATAAAAGATTTTAAAAGGACAGCATTTAAGAAAGTTTTCACCTGGCCAAGATCCACCATTATGATAACTCCAGCTCGTGTTTTTCGGGTCACAACCCGTCACAATTCTCCATTCATGACTTTCCATAGCCGGATAACATATCTTCAACGGCATTTCACCAACAAGTTCTTGCCAACGCGATTCAATAAGATCCATAATCGCAGAACTTTGTTCGGGTGTCGCTAAAGACGACAATATAGCGACACAATTCCCCAAACAAAACCACCTGAAATCCATTTTAGCAGGACTCACGTTCCCGATAAAGTACCCGCCACGTGTCGGCATGAAATCGAAAACCCAGTCGGGAAGTGAGTCGGGAATGACGTTGAACTTGTTGACGGCTGTATGCGAGTATTCTTCAGTTTTGTAACGGTATATGTCGTTTAGTTGTTTAATGTCGAGCCAAAAGTAACTTCTCATGTGAAAGCTTAGAGCGTGAAGACGCTTGACTATTCGGTCAATGCAATCGTTACCCTCGGAATCACGTTTTAGAAGAGACAATGCACATCTTAGAGCCATGAAAAATAATGCTTGTATCTCGATTGGGTACCCGTAAACGCCCTGCTCATTAAAAAAAAGCGAAAATATTACCTCATAAATTATTATTCTAAAATAATTATATTATTATTGAATTAATATTATTTTATTGAATCTTATTTGACCGGTTTGGATTTCAAATCGCCCAAACCGGCCGACTTGCTTTTGTTTAAGCGGTTCAACCGTTTAAACAGTTTAAAAACACCCCTATTACAAACATTTCAAAAAGTTTGGACAAAAAGTGTTTTCGGTCAACCCAAACCGTTACGATCCATATTAGGGTTGTAATCGACTTGAGTCGAGGTGAGCCAGGTTGAGCTCGAGCTCGAACTTAAACAAGCCAGCTCGGCTCAGCTCGTTTATTTTATCGAGCTCAAAAGTTGAGCTCGAGCCCGGCTCACAAAATGTTTTAGAGCTAGCTTGCTAATTTTTTATTTATTATTTTTAAAATTTTTTCAAGTATTGATAACAAAAAAAATTACACATAAATCTATATGTATTATTACAAGTATTATATGTATAATTTTTGTTTATTTTCCCCCTCAACAATCCCATAAAGCAAAATTGATAAAAGCTAATTTATTAACGATACTAACCATTCTACGATCAATCATACAACACCCGTCCGCACAAAGCAACGTCGGAAACGTATCAAACCCTTCCGAAAGACAGAGAGTCATAATAAGACGAATACCGCGTTGCATTTCGGGCCGTTCAGCCAAAGAAGTGTCACCGGTTGACTTTGTATAGGCCCGAAGCAAAATAATCCACCAAAAGCCCGAATCAACAGGAGCCACTCGACCGATTGCACTTTCACCGTAATCGGCCAATATGGTCTCCGTGTTCCTCACCGGATTGTGAAGCACTTTAAAACTCGCAGGCATGACCCCTTCTCCTAATTTGAAATTGTCCACCTTTTTTTCGCGGGATTGAAGGAAAACGGTTTTCAAAAGAAAATTCTTTACGATTTCGGGCTCCCCATTCATCAAAAAGGCCAGTGCACTAGGCACAAAGTCTCTTACGAATACCTGTACGAGAAGATTAAATCGTTCATGGTTTAGAGCTCGCAAAGAAGACGGGTCAACAATAATAAATTTAATGTGAGGGTCAACCTGTTTATGTAAACAGGTGACGGGTCAAGCTCCAGCTTGGCCCATTTAGCTTAACAAAGCTCAAGCTAGTTTTATTTTTATCAATTACTTAAATTATTTTATTTTAATACATATGCAATTCTTTTGATATATAACGCAATACATATTATTTAGTAATGTTTATGCTAACTGTTTTAACAATTATTTTTTTATGTAAAATACAAACTTTTATATATTATATAAACAGGCTCGTTTAGACTCGCAAGCCTAGCCAAGCTTGGTATGTGAAGCTTGGGCTACGGCTCGTTTATTAAACAACCTTATTTTTTGAACTCGGGCTTATTTAAGCCACATTTGATTCGAGCTTTTTTAGCCAACTGATCTCGTTTAAGCTCGACTCGTTTACACCACTAAGCCCATTTGACTTGTTTATTTTTATCCTAACTTTTTTCTACCTGATCATAGTTGAGTTCCTCTGAAGAATTATCAAGTGCGGCAATAGTCCCAACGGGTTGCCCACGAAAGTTGACTATAGACCGTCTCAATGCCTCCCAAGCTTCTCCGACAATTGGATGAGGCTCAAAACAAGCGCTTCTCGGTGTTCCTGTCCATCTTCCCGGGGAATAAACACCATCAAGATTATCAAAAGCACGCGATGAATGTTCACTCGTTCTATAAAAGTTATTGCGTGGGGACATGGTGATCGACATTTCACTAAATGATCTTTCGTCAAATGACCTTTTTCGCTCTGTGTTAAGTGGCCTCGGCTTTTCTAGTAATCTTGTAAGATCCGAATCGTCAATCTCAAATATTGAAGGTGTGGTTCCTTCTTCGTCTTTTGACTTTACCGAACCATTTGAAGTCCCGTCTACCTTTGATGTAGTAGCCATCTTTTATATTTTTTTCAAAAATATCTGCGGTTTTCACAAAATATATAAAAAATCATGTAAAACAAATGAAGTCAAATGTTGTTATCTTCAATCTTTTAACATAAAAAAACTAATTAGATCCGCAAATTTTTTTTTTTATAATCACTAAAATGAACAAGGTATATAACAACCGTAAAGTAGTCAACCCTCGTGCACTATAAGAAACAGATCACAGAGATAGATGTGAAAAAACCATCGAAGTTTCTTATAATCACTTAAATGAAAATGGTTGCACTCTATAACAACTGTAAATAGTCAAACCAAAAGTCAACACTCGTGCACCATAAGAAACGGATCACAGAAACAAATGTAAAAATTCCAATCAATCCCTGGCTCTAAGAGAATGAAGCTCGACTTAATTCTTCATTTCACCAAGACAAAATAAATTATATTTTAAAGGTGTAGTATCATACATCCTAAAGACAACTCAAAATATCTTTGATTTCAGATTTAGTCAAACATTACAATTGAAGATAAAATGTGCAAATCAAGCAAAGAAATCAATCAAGCAAAACTTTTAATAGATCATGAACACATCTTCACATTTTCATATTAAGTCAAACAATAACAAGAAATACCTAGATCAAGAAATCAACCATTTTGAATAATATCATAAATTAAAACCCAAAAAACCGAATCTTGAACAGACATAAAACATAAATTTTACAAAACCCCATATCCTAAATCAAGAAAGAAATCAACTACTCAAAATACATCTTATGTTTACAAACTTTTATAGGGACTAATAATCAAAACCCACAAATAATATCGTAAATCAATCAACATACTGAGTGCGAAAACCTTAAAATTTGAATCTTGAGCAGACAAAACACACATCTTTCAAAACCCATATCCTAAAAATCGATGAAACATATGAAAAGGGCATTACTTATTCAAAAAGGAAGATGTGACCCTCTACGACTTCGACCTTCAAATAAAAGATAGTAATCAATTCACCGAGTAATCTCCATCTAATCAGAAGCAGACAGATAAACTATTTTAAAAGTGTGAAGGATCACTCATCCAAAGTCAACCAAAAAAAAAATATCTTAAATTTCAGATCTGGTCAAACATCACAATCGAAAGGTAAAATGTGCAAATCAAGCAAAGAAATCAACCAAACAAATCTACTTTAATAGATCTTGAACATATCTTCACTACAATAACCCAAACCAGATAATCAACTATTCCAAAGACATGTGTTCTTCGATGTTGACTTTTCCATACATTTAGGAGATAATAATCAAAACCCACAAGTTGAATCTTGAACAGACAAATAAAATGAATCTTACAAAACCCATATCCTAAATCAAGATTTTAACCATTCCAAGTTGTTCTATATGTTGACTTGCTTCCAAACTTTTAGAGGTAGATTATCAATACCCACAAGTAATATCATAAATCAATCAACATACATGGTGCCAAAGCCATAAAAATTGAACCTTGAACAGACAAGAAACATAAATCTTACAAAACCCATATCCTAGATCATTGGATATCGGAAACGGGTGTTATCATCGAACTCAAAAGAATGTGACCGGCTACAACTACATCTTCAAATCAGAAATACTAATCAATTCACTTAAAAATCTCCATTTCATCAGATGCAGACAAAATTAACTACATTTATAAGGGTGAAAGATCATTCATCCTAAAGTCAAAAAAGAAAAAAAAAAAAAAACTTTGATTTCAGATCTGGTCAAACGTTACAGCTGAAGGTGAAATGTGCAAATGAAGCAAACAAATCAACCAAACAAAGCTATTTTAACAGATCATGAACATATCTTTACTAAAACTTCACATTTTTCAAATTAAATCAAACAATAACTCAAAACATCCAAATCAACCATTCCAAATACAATTTATCTTGATGTTGACTTGTTTCCAAGCTTTTATCAGATGTTGACTTGTTTCCAAGCTTTTAGGAGATACTAATCCAAACCCACAAATAATATCATCAATCAAAACCCTAAAAATTGAATCTTGGACAAACCCATATCCTTAATCATCAACTTGTGTTCTTACATGTTAACAAACTTTTAGGGGCTAAAGATTGAATCTTGAACAGAAAGAAACAAAAATCTTGCAAAACCCATATCTTAAATTACTATATTTAGAAGAAAAATCAAACCTTGGAAGCTTGGGAGATGAAGAAAGCGATGAAACCTATGAAACAGGCATTGAGGGCATCATCATCATGGAGCTCAAGAAATATGGATCAAAAGGGTATAATTTATTCAAGATTAAAGAATGTGACCCTCTACTGAACAGGCCTACATATATAGGTGAGTAAAGAGATTAGGTGTTAAACCCTAATCTTTTAGGGTTTTGTAGATTCAGTCCCTTGCAAGTTTTCTTGTGTAGTTAGGCTGGAGGGTGTGGGGCGCCACCCTTCGCCAGCTGGACGCCTATAGCGCCCCCCTCCGCCATTCACCACACCCCCGGCGCCATAGCCGGGGCGCCATTGAAGGCCCGCCATGGTGGTAACGAGCTGCAACGCCAACTTTGGTTAATTCAGGTGGGACCCACTAGTTTTAAACCAATCAAAATTAAAGGGGGGGGGGGGGGGGGGCTCTATAGGGGCTCCATCCACACCTTCTAAATTAAAGGGGGGCTCCATAGATGAGTTGGATCCTACGTAGACTTGATAAAGCCTCATGGGGCTCCATTCACACCTCATAGCCTTAGTTGTCTTGAAAGTTGGTTGATTGCAAATAATAGCAAGAAGCAACCACCATTCATGTGGTTTTTAATTTACTCAAAGTCATCAAGAATAGACTTCAATCTTCAGAAAAGTTACATTTAAATAATATGATCGTTTTTTTTATAAAATATGACAATGAATTTGGTTAAAAGTCAATTAGTTGTGACTAAACTAGAGATTGAAACAACTCTTGTAATTTTTAACGTCCGTTTTTTTTTTCTCATTTTGTAGGTGTTAATTTTAATCATGTTTTATACAAAATAAACTTTGTTAATGCAATTCCTTTTGCACCTTGAATCCAAAAACAAAGTATCTTAAAAACCTTGATTTTAAAAGGGCGTCTCAATACGTGTTGATATGTGAGTAGGGCTACAAACGAATCGAATGAACACGAACAATACCTTATTCGTGTTTGTTTGTTAAGAAATATATGTGTTCACTAACTGTTCATGAACATTTACCTAATGAGATATTATGTTCATGTTTGTTTGATAAGGAAATGAACTTTTTCTTGTTCGTTCGTTTGTGTTTGTTTGTTTGTTAATTTTAGACAATGAATGAAAATGAATGTTGATGAACACAAATGAGCACAAATTAATATTCATGATCACAAATGGAAACAAACAAACACAAACAAGAGTTTATGAGCAGAAGATATAATACATTGACACTGATTACATATTTTATTTGTCAAAATTTTAAAGTATTTAAATAAAATATAAAAACTAAAAATAATAATGAACTATCGAACACGTTAGCAAACGTTCACGAACATAAACGAATAAATGTGACCTCTGTTCATGTTTGTTCATTTAACTAAGAAAACGAAATTTCTTGTTTGTGTTCGTTTGTTTAATAAACGAACGAACACAAACGAACTTCTTGTCGAACGGTTCACGAACTGTTCGCCGAACGTTGGGTTCGTTTGCAGCCCTATATGTGAGGCTCAAGGTTTGAGAACTCGCTAGTCGCTATTCGCCTGGTGGGGTGGGGACTAGCGACTAATCAAAATTACTCGCGATTAATCGGATCAGGTTTTTTAAATGTAATTTTCAGTTTTATGTATACATATACACATTTTTATAGGTAAATATTTTAAGTAGCCATGTTTTAACTCTTACTCACCTCATTTTTTTAAGTATACAAGATTAATTGTTGGAATTCACATGGTTTGGTTGGAAACTCGCCGGAATTTAGAGGTTTTAGCCGGAATCTACAGGTTTTTTGCCGAAATCTGGCCGGAATCGCCGATTTTTGACCGGCCGACTAGCAATTAATGGACTAATTAACCAAAAATTACTCAGTTACTGGCCGACTAGCGATTAATCTCCGACTAGTCGCCAAATAATCGCGATTTTTACAACACTAGTAAGGCTAGTGTAAATTGTAAAAATGCCACAGTAAGGGTGATATGCAACAATCACAAGAAGTGGTGCTAAGGTGGCTGGCTATTTACGTCTTAGGTTGTTGCATTGCTTGAAATTAGAATAAAATAAACGAGTCAAATGGGCCTACGGGTGTAAACAGTTCAAGCGTAAATGAAGCCAGTTTGCTAAAAGCTTAAACTAATGCAAGCTTAAATGAGCTCGAGCTTAAAAATAACATTCTTTAATATGTGAAACTTCATTAACCATGAATTTGTAGTCAAGTCTAGGAACTCACCATGGAATGTTCTTGATGAATTTGCTTTAACAAAAGTGTTTTGTTTTCCAACTTGAAGCATGTTTTAATCGCTCCTAATGGAGAATGAATGACCAAAATAAATATGAAAACAAATTTGGGCAAAAATATGAAGTATGATAATAGAATTGTTGACTTTGATGAAAATATCACTAGAAACCCATTTTTACCTCCAAGTATTAAATGGTGTAATTTAATGACGTTTGGCCCAAATGCAGTTGCGGACCCATAAATTATTTGCTAGGGGTGCGGATGAGTTGTTCAACCATATTTTCAAGGGGTGCGGTCGGATTTTTTGCCTAAAATATACACTAAATTTTTTTTTTAAGGGGTGCGGCCGCCCACCCTGACCACTATGTAGGTCCGCCCCTGCCCAAATGACAAGGTATATCAAACCGAATGAGTGTGAAATGCCTAAGGTGTGTTTGGAAACAACTCAAAGGGAGTATGTATAAGTTCGGCTTTAAATGGGTCAACGTGTTAAATATTATGTAAGAGGGGTCTAACTCTATTTCATGGATAAAATTAAAGATTAGTTAAGGATGAATCAACTTAATATAGCTAATGTAGTAATATCAATCTTTATCCCCAAAACTTGGATATTGACATGAAACATGGTTGACTTCGGGATGTCAACAAGTTGGAGAAGAAAACTTAAAACTTAAAGATCCTAAGGGAAAGGTGAGTTTGCATAACTATGATCATGAAAGTAAGTGTTTAAACTATGTGTATGTCACGGCCCTCGACCCGTTTTGCTCGGTTCGGAAGCCGCGGGACAGAAACCCGTGGTATCGGTATTTAATTGGTAGCGGAATTTTCAATAGGATCATTTCTCAGAAAAAATGATATCAGAGTTTTAAAAGAAAACACCGAATTATTTTATTATAATTATCGGGACAAACCCCCCCTTTTTACAAGAAAGAAATTTCACTGGAAAATCCCGTGATTACATTAAACATGTTTATTTCTATTTACTGAGCCACTTTATTTAAGCTGGTGTGCTACGCGGCACTTTTCCTTTTCTTCATAGTAAATCACCTGAAACATGTTTTAAAAAGATTTGATCAGCGAAAAATACTGGCGAGTGCATTCCATTTATACAAAAGACACATTGTTATAATATACAGTATTAAGAGCTATACAATGTTTATATCAACCAATTACCCCAAATCGGTACTTGTCACTCGACCGGATCTGTGACTATGGTCATATCACACATTGGCTAACCCGTTGTTCAATGGTGAAGATTATCAAGTAGTGTATACAAAACCCCACATACTGACAGTAATTGCAGATTACAAAGACTTAATCACTGTAATTATAACTTTGAAAACAAGTTGGGTTTTGAAAGCAATTTGGTAAAAATAGAATGACTCACATTGCAAATTTAAACTCGTCAGAGTTTGCCTATTGTTTAAGCTTGATAAACCTAATTAAATATACAAAGCAAACGAAACTAGGTCAGTAACTTAATTCAACATTTACCATAATTCACCAGATCGAAACCCTCACCACGAATGACAAAGTATAGCCCAATGTAGGCAGCACTTAAACATCAATCGGATCGGTTTTAATCGATCGGATATTGTATCGTAGCAGTGATCGAGTTATTACCCTGTTATCGTAGCAGAGTTTCGAGACTCGGGTCGTATTTTTGAAAGAAACAGAGCAGATATCAACGTACGAAAGGAATTTTATCGTCGTAACAATCAAACAGTTCAAGTGCCAAGTCCTTGGATTTATAGCTGATTTTGGTCCCTCCCGCGTGTCGCGCCGGCTACCCCAGCCCCTGGCGTTGTCGCGACGGCGACCCGTCTAGGCTAGGGTAGCCTGGTGTCGAATCTAGCCTGGGTGTGTTGTCAAACTTTGAAATACGTGTTTTGAAACCAGTTTTACGAAGCACAGATCAGTTAGGGGATCCCCACCTCCCTTGAATATTAGGGGGCCCTGTTGCTGGTTTCGTCCGTTCTTCCATTTTGGGTCGCACCGTACTACTTGGGGGTTTCAATTAGGGTTTCTTAGTGTGCCTTTTGCGAGGTTGTTACATCCTCCCCCACCTTGTTTAAAATCTCGTCCTTGAGATTTACTGGAACAAGTAAGGATACTTTCGTTTCATTTCTGATTCCAGCTCCCACGTGTATTCAGGTCCTTTCCTTGAATCCCATTTTACTTTGACCAGAATCAATCTCTTGTGTTTGAGATTTTTGACTTTTCTGTCTTCTATTTGAAGAGGTTTCTCAACAAATTTTAACTTTTCATTTACCTCTATGTCCTGAAGAGGTACTACCAGTGATTCATCCGATAAGCATTTCTTAAGATTAGATACATCAAATACATTATGTACACTGGCTAACTCTTCTGGTAATTGTAATTGATATGCGACTGGTCCTATTCGTTGGATAACTGTAAATGGTCCTACATACCTTGGACTCAGTTTTCCTTTCTTACCGAATCGGACTATACCTTTCCAAGGAGAAACCTTCAATAGTACTTTATCTCCAACTTGAAATTCTAACGGCTTACGTCGATTTTCGGCATAACTCTTTTGGCGATCTCGAGCCGTTTTTTGCCTTTCCTTGATTTGAGTTATCTTATCGGTGGTTTCCTGTCTCGGGACCTGATAATTGACTTTCTCCTATTTCTGCCCAACATACCGGAGTTCGGTACTTTCGTCCATAAAGTGCTTCGAATGGGGCGGCATTGATGCTCGTATGATAACTGTTGTTATAGGAGAATTCTATTAAGGGTAAATGGTCGTCCCAATTCCCACCGAAATCTATAACACATGATCTTAACATGTCTTCCAGGGTTTGGATCGTCCTTTCACTCTGTCCATCTGTCTGGGGATGGTATGTTGTACTTAAATTTAATCGTGTCCCCATTGCTTGTTGGAAACTTGTCCAAAAATGTGAAGTGAAACGACTATCCCTATCTGATACAATGGAGAGTGGAATTCCATGTATTGATACCACCTCATCCACATATAACTTAGCTATTCTTTCCATACTAAAGGTTTCCTTCATTGGTAAGAAACGAGCGGATTTAGTTAATCGATCCACAATCACCCAGATTGCGTCGTTACCTTTTCTTGTTTTGGGTAATTTAGTAACAAAATCCATTGTTAATAATTCCTATTTCCATACAGGCATTTCTAGTTGTTGAAGTAAACCTGAAGGTTTCTGGTGTTATGCCTTAACTTGTGAACAAGTTAAACACTTAGAAACATAACTAGCTATGTCCTTTTTCATTCCTATCCACCAAAAGTTATTTCTCAAGTCTTGATACATCTTGTTGTTACCAGGATGCATCGTATACCTAGATTTATGGGCTTCCTCTAATATTCTACCTCGTAGATTCCCTTGTCTAGGTACCCAAATTTGTTTCTTATGGAATCTCCAAATTCCATCGGTTCCCTGTTCTAATTCCTTCATCCTTCCTTTCATTTCAGCATCATCCTTGATTGTTGTTTCTTGAATACTTTTTAGTTGTTGCAGTAAATCTAATTGCAGATTTAACCTAAGAGCACGAACTCGTCTTTGTTTCTCGTGGTACTTACGACTTAAGGCATCGGCTACTACATTTGCTTTTCCTTCGTGATATTGAATATCACAGTCGTAATCACTTAAGATTTCCATCCACCTTCTTTGTCTCATGTTTAATTCTTTTTGCCCAAAAATATATCTTAAACTCTTATGATCTGTAAAGACAGTAAACTTACTACCATACGTATAATATCTCCAGATTTTAAGGGCGAAAATTATTGCTCCTAATTCTAAGTCATGAGTCGTATAATTTTCCTCGTGCTTTTTCAATTGCCTTGACGCATACACGATCCCTTTCTTGCGTTGCATTAACACACATCCTAATCCTAATTTAGAAGCATCGCAGTAAACTACGAAATCTTCTGTTCCTTCTGGTAAGGCAAGAATTTGGGCATTTATTAATCTTTGCTTTAGAATTCTAAAGGCTTCTTCTTGCTTAGATCCCCATTCAAACTTAACAGTTTTACAGGTCAACTTAGTTAATGGAACAACTATCTTAGAAAAGTCTCGGATAAAACGCCTATAGTATCCAGCTAATCCTAGAAAACTCCTGACTTCTGTAGCTGACTTCGGAACTTTCCAATTTGTGATAGCTTCTATCTTGGAAGGATCTACGTGAATGCCTTTATGATTAACCATGTGTCCTAGAAATTGCACCTATTGTAACCAAAATTCACACTTAGAAAATTTGGCGTAAAGTTTTTCTTTTCTTAACAGGGTTAAGAGTGCAAGCAGGTGTTCATAGTGTTCGTCTTGGCTTTTGGAATAAATAAGTATATTGTCAATGAAGACAATTACAAATTTATCCAAGTACGGTTTACAGATCATATTCATCATGTCCATAAATGTTGCAGGAGCATTTGTTGATCCAAATGGCATGACTGTAAACTCGTAGTGACCGTATCTACTCCTGAAAGCAGTTTTAGGATGTCTTCTTCCTGTACTTTCAGTTGATGGTATCCGGAACGCAAATCTATTTTGGAGAAATACCTAGCTCCCTGAAGTTGATCAAAAAGATCATCTATTCTAGGTAACGGGTATCGATTCTTAATAGTAACCTTATTTAATTCCCTATAATCGATACACATGCGTATTGACCCATCTTTCTTTTTCACAAACAACACCGGTGCTCCCCAAGGGGATGAACTGGGTTGTATAAATCCCTTTCCTAACAATTCATCTAATTGCTTTTTCAGTTCTAACATCTCTGTTGGCGCTAAGCGATAAGGTGACTTAGCTATTGGAGCAGTTCCATGTATTAGATGAATTCTGAATTCTACTTCCCTATCTGGTGGTAATCCAGGTAGATCTTCTGGGAATACATCGGGGTATTCAGATGCTACTGGAATTTCCTTAAGTTCCTTACCTTTAGTGTTAATGATTACTGAAATCATATACACTATACCTTGCTTTCGTTCGTAACTAGCAACTTTTATTACTGAAATGAACTTCATTGGCTTTCGTGGCTTATCACCTGTAATCAGAATTATCTTTCCTGTTGGCGTACGGATTTCTACGGAATGTTGATCACATAGGATTCGAGCATGGTTGGCTACTAACCAATCCATTCCTAGCACGACGTCGAATCCTGCTAAATTCATAGCTAGAAGGTTTGCCGAGAACTTATGCCCTGATAATTCTATTTTTCCTTCTTGCAATACCTTTTCTATACTGACGGGGTTTCCTTCCGCCGTTTCTACCGTATAAACTTGACTAAGTTTGGTTAAAGGTTGCCTAAGAGCTTGGCAGAATGAAGTATTTATAAAACTTTGGTTTGCACCAGAGTAAAATAATACTTTTGCATAAACGTCATGGACAAGGAATGTACCAGCTATCACGCCAGGAATCAGATCCGCCTTTTGTGTCGTCAACTGAAAAGCTCTTGCATTCTTTTTATTAGTTCCATCGACCGCTTTTGCTTTGTTGTCAGTTGTCTTGGCTAATTTAGGGCAATTTGGCTTAAAATGCCCTGCTTCTCCACAATTATAGCAGATAGTCGATTTCTTCCTGCAATCTTCCTCTCGGTGCCCCGGTATTTTGCAGAAATTACAATATTCTTTACATTTTCCAAAATGTTTCCTTTTACAGTTTCTGCAAAATGGCGGTGCGGAAGACTACCTCGTTCCCTTTTTCTTGGAATTACTATTATTACCCAAACGAAAACCTTGGGTAATCTTCTAAGCCAATTCTTTCTTCCTATTTTCTTCTCCCGTACGAACCAATCCGTCAGTCAAGGTATTGGCCAGTTCGACTGCATCGTCGATAGTTCGAGGTCTAGCAGCCTTGACTATATCACGGATTTCGTTAATCAATCCCCAAATGTAGCGAGAAATAAGTACAGGTTCTGGCGAGGCCAGAGTCGGTACTATTCTTGCATACTCGAAGAATTTTGAAGTATGCTCACGACATTTAACATCCACCATCCTGTGGCTCAGGAACTGGTTTGCCATTTGTTCCTTTTCGTAAGAAGGACAAAATTTCCTTTCTACCAGTTCCTTAAATTCTTCCCAGCTTATCGCATAAGCCAGGTCACTTCCTTTAGCTTGCAACACCGTATTCCACCATTCTAATGCCTCTTCTTTGAAAAGGTGGGACGCATACATTACCCTGTCTTCTTCTGCGCACTTACTTATTTTTATCACGGCTTCCTTCTTTTCTAACCACCGTAGTGCAGCTGTTGCTCCTTCATTGCCGGTGAATTCGGTTGGTTTACAGGCGAGGAATTCTTTATATGTGCAACCAGTCGTCATCATTTTCATCTTTTTAGGTAATGGAGCTTGAAGTACATTATTATTATTGCCTCCATTTATGCTATAACTGAAATTATCGTCGCGGGTGCGTTTGCTATTGTCAGCTTTAGAAGGTTCGATTGGATTTTTAACAGTTGCTACAATTGCTGGGATAGCATTGGCTATGCCCTGAGCAACTATGTTTTCTATGTCCTCTCTATTCAGAAAATTTTCCTAGTAATTTGGTTCCGATTGATTAACTTCATTTGCCGATTGATTAACTGTGTTGACCATCTGAATTATAGACATAATACTTTGATTAATATCATAGAATAGGCAACAAATAAATATTAGCATCGTAATCACAACACAACTGAGTCAACACGTATAGCCAAAACTGTCGAGCATTGCAACGTTTATATATATATATATATATATATATATATATATAGGGTAGGGATCCTAAGAGAAGTCCACCCTATTTGAGAAACTTGAGAAGCAATCTGGACCACACATTTTCCCTAAGCAAAAAATGCAAAAAAAAGGTGAAAAAAATGCAAAAAAAATTATTTTATTTTATTTTATTTTTTTTGAAAAATCACAGCTTTTTCTTTAAGGATTAAATTTTTTTTTTAAATTTTTTTTTTTTGGATTTATACACATGTGTATATTGTTAATCTTTTAACTATACATATATGTATATTGTCAATTATACATATATGTATATACATGTTTAAAATTGAAAAAATGTGTATATTGTTAATCTTAAACCATAAACACTAAAGCTAAACCTTAATGCTAAACCCTAAACTCTAAACCCTAAAGCTAAACCCTAATTCTAAACCCTAAAGCTAAACCCTAATGCTAAACCCAAAAGCTAAAACTAAACACTAAAGCTAAACCCTTAATGCTAAACCCTAATACAAACCCTAAAGATAAAGCTAAACCCAAAAGTTAAAGCTAAACCCAAAAGCTAAACCCTAATGCTAAACCCAAAAGCTAAACCCTAAATACTATTGCTAAACCCTAATGCTAAACCCTAATGTTAAACCCTAAAGCTAAACCCTAAACCATAAAGCTAAACCCTAAACCCTAATGCTAAACCCTAAATACTAATGCTAAACCCTAAATAACACTTATTTTTCAATTTTAAACATGTATATACATATATGTATAATTGACAATATACATATATGTATAGTTAAAAGATTAACAATATACACAAATTTTTTTTGCATTTTTTCACATTTTTTTTGCATTTTTTTGCTTAGGGAAAATGTGTGGTCCAGAATGCTTCTCAAGTTTCTCATTTAGCCTACTACTTCTCACATGATCCTTATCCTCTATATATATATATATATATATATATATAGGGAGGGGCTCATGCGAGAACCACCCTTATTGTGAGAACCATGAGAACCAATGTGAACACAACCTAAAATAGCTAAAAAAACCTAACCCCCCTCCCCACCCAAAAACCTAAACCCCCCACCCCCCCCCCCCCCAAAAAAAACCTAACCCCCCCCCCCCCCAAAACCTAAACCCCCCACCCCCCCCCCCCCCAAAAAAAAACCTAACCCCCCCCCCCCCCAAAACCTAAACCCCCCCCCCCCAAGCTAAAAAAAACCTAAAAAAAACCTAACCCCACCCCCCCCCCCCCCAAAAAAAAGCCTAAACCCCCCTCCCCCACCCCCCAAAAACCTAAACCCCCCCACCCCCCCCCCCCAAGCTAAAATGCTAAAAACTAAACCCCAAAAAAACCTAAAAAAAATCTAAAAAAATCCAAAATTTTTTTTTTGATTTTTTTAATATTTTTTAGGTTAAAATCGCTACTTTTCGAAGCCAAAAAAAAAAAAAAAAAATTTTTTAAAAAAAAAAAAATTTTTAAAAAAAAAAAAATTTTTTTTTTGGGTTCGAAAAGTAGCGATTTTAACCTAAAAAATATTAAAAAAATCAAAAAAAAATTTTTTGTGTGATTTTTAGCTATTTTTTATGCATTTTTGGTGTGTTCACATTGGTTCTCGCGGTTCTCGCAATAAGAGGTGGTTCTCGCATGATCTTCTCCCTATATATATGCATCAGTACAAACCACATATTTACAAATATTCTACTTATTATTAGATGATATATATATATATATTTCACAACATATTATTATTATACAAACACTTATACTATTGTTAGCCCGCCTCAAAAGTGGAACTCCCTCTCGTCGTATTTCCAGACGAGACCTTCACCCACGGTTCGAATTCGGTTTCCTGCTTCCACCAACTCTTCGCCGTAATGGCGCAGTTCAACAACATTTTCTGGGTTCATGGGTGGATAAACAGCAGGAGCAGGTTCATACTGTGGGTAGTAAAGGTTGGGATTGTTCATGAGGTTTTGGAAATGCCAATTATTGGTCCACCACTCTTCAATGGGGCCAAGAAGGGGTAGTGGGTTGACAATAGGTTCAGGGATGGCAGGTTCCAAGTTTACAGGAAGTTTAGTTTGGACGGGAACATTAACAATGTTTTTATCGGCTGGGCCAAAAAGATCACAGTTTTCCAGCTTCCTATCTAGTTCCTCCCAGGGTGGCAGAGCCGGAGCCTGTCTAGAGCTTTCCCCCACAATCTCTTTTCCCTTTGGTTCAACGGTTTTCTTCACTTTTTGAGCTGCAGGTTTCTTCTTTCTCCCCATTTTCCAGTCTAAAAGCCTCATTCTCTTCTTTGGTTTGGGTTTTTCCTGGGCTTGGAACACCATGGGATCATCGGTCTCAGCTTGGTACCCGGTAGCTTCCATATCAGTGGAATGTATCGAGAAATTTTGGAGAGCCTCTGATAGTTTATTCACACCATGGGATCATCGGTCTCAGCTTGGTACCCGGTAGCTTCCATATCTGTTAGTCACACATAAGGAAACACAAAAGTTCCAAATTAAATTTTAATTATTGCAATCAAATTTCACAGAAACACCCAATTCCCGACTATTTAAGTATTTTTTGCAAATACTTAATTTGCTTAAACCAGTAGCTCTGATACCACCTTTTCTGTCATGGCCCTCGACCCGTTTTGCCCGGTTCAGAAGCCGCGGGACAGAAACCCGTGGTATCGCTATTTAATTGGCAACGGAAATTTCAACAGGATCATTTCTTAGAAAAATAATATCAGAGTTTTAAAAGAAAACATCGAATTATTTTATTATAATTATCGGGACAAACCCCCTTTTTACAAGAAAGGAATTTCACTGGGAAATCCTCTGATTACTATAAAAAATATTTATTGAGCCACTTTATTTAAGCTGGTGTGCTATGCGGCACTTTTCCTTTTCTTCACAGTAAATCACCTGAAACATGTTTTAAAAAGATTTGATCAGCGGAAAATATTGGCGAGTGCATTCCATTTATACAAAAGACACATTGTTATAATATATAGTATTAAGAGCTATTACAATGTTTATATCAACCAATTACCCCAAATCGGTACTTGTCACTCGACCGGATCTGTGACTATGGTCATATCACACATTGGCTAACCCATTATCCAATGGTGAAGATTATCAAGTAGTGTATACAAAACCCCACATACGGGCAGTAGTTGCAGATACAAAGACTTAATCACTGTAATTATAACTTTGAAAACAAGTAGGGTTTTGAAAGCAATTTGGTTAAAATAGAATGACTCACATTGCAAATTTAAACTCGTCAGAGTTTGCCTATTGTTTAAGCTTGATAAACCTAATTAAATATACAAAGCAAACGAAACTAGGTCAGTAACTTAATTCAACATTTACGATAATTCACGAGATCGAAACCCTCACAACGAATGACAAAGTATAGCCCAATGTAGGCAGCACCTAAACATCCATCGGATCGGTTTTAATCAATCGGATATTGTATCGTAGCAGTGATCGAGTTATTACCCTGTTATCGTAGCAGAGTTTCGAGACTCGGGTCGTATTTTTGAAAGAAACAGAGCAGATATCAACGTACAAAAGGAATTTTATCGTCATAACAATCAAACAGTTCAAGTGCCAAGTCCCTGGATTTATAGCTGATTTTGGTCCTTCCCGCGTGTCGCGCCGGCTACCCCGGCCCCTTGCGCGTGTCGCGACGGTGACCCGTCTAAGCTAAGGTAGCCTGGTGTCGAATCTAGCCTGGGTGTGTTGTCAAACTTCGAAAATAAGTGTTTTGAAACCAGTTTTACGAAGCACAGATCAGTTAGGGGATCCCCCCCTTGAATATTAGGGGGCCCTGTTGCTGGTTTCGTCCGTTCTTCCATTTTGGGTCGCACCGTACTACTTGGGGGTTTCAATTAGGGTTTTTTAGTGTGCCTTTTGCGAGGTTGTTACAATGTAGCATAAAGGAATTGGTGATTTATGTGTTTATAAATGTGTACGAGAATCTTGCTAAATTGCATAAAGAATAATGTATGTGTGTGTATCTAATTCAAGTTCATAATTATGCTTGATGACGTGGGTAGCTCAAGCTTAATAAACTAACTATAAGAGCAAAAGTAGCTTAAAGGGTTCAAGTAGACGACCAGCTGTGGTGAGCAGCAAAAAGCATGGGATAGTGACACGTCTCATCATACTTTACGTGTGACTCCCTCACTCAGCCGCAAAAGAGGCACGTGAGGAGAAACAGTCTTTTATCCGCTGGTTAAAGCATTCAACCCTCCAAAATGGGTAACCCCCTCACTGCATACTTGGATCGCTTAGTCAAAGGTTTCCCTTCTTGGAACAATCCTTCTCTATAAATGACCACACCTGGTCATTCAATAAGACATTCCGAAAATCTGACTCTCTTTCTCTTGAATCTGCACCTTGCATATTCTATTCTTCACATTCAATAAAACTATCACATTGCATGCATAGAATCTGGGTTGAGTCTTTCTTAACCTTAAATTCCAAGCAATTAATTAAGAAGGGATCCAACCCTACGTATTGTATACGTAGGGGGACTCGTAACCTGCGTTAGGCAAAACGAGACTCATGAAGCCTTTTACCTAATTAGTCTCTCCACTATTCTTGGTTTTATATTTGTTGTAGCAACAAGTTGGCGCCCACCGTGGGGCTACGGCACTAAGTTCATCTTTGAAGACCAGTAGTGTAGCTCCAACTTCACTAAGATCATCATGTCTAAAGGCGAATCTCCGGGCGAGTTGAACTAAGTACCACGTACTTCCACACCTGGTGCTAGCTGTCACACCCCTTTCTAAGGCGGAAGCACGAGGTGTGATTTTGAAAGGTTCTCATTGCATACGAATGGTAAACATACTACATGCTCGTAAAATAACTCCAAATGCCATTATCATTGCATAATTAAAACATAACATAGCTTAAGTGTTTACATCACAAGACATCATATTGTCTGAAAAGTTTACAACTTTATTTAAAAGACGAATATCGAGAACTTGGTTCTTATATCCCACATAGGATGAAATATAATAACCAATTCCCACAAAAACAAGCATCGGAGTCTTGACACAAGATAGCTAAAAACATGAACAACATCCAAGAGCAAGAGTAAAACTGTGCGCGCATCCACTTTAGTTACCTAAAATACATGTGAGTTTTTGGAAAAATCGTTAACATAATGTTGGTGTGAATGCATGCAGTTTTTGTATTGAACGTTTGTATACTTGTATGAAAACATGGTATGTAATTTGTATGAAACAAGTATTTCTGTAAATATAAGGAAATCGAGATCGCTAATGGTTTGCAAGGCCATTAACATGTGACACGACATAGGAAGCATCCAAACCATAGGCATTTTTAGTTGTCGAATCCACGACTGTCGATTCACGACTGGAGACACAAAAGCACTGCTTGGTACTAGAGTGGCCAAGAGTGTGGCTGCCTGAAACCCATTAGATCTAACCTTTTGTTCCGCGGTCTTGGTATGTAACTGATTAATGGTGCTTATGACACCCTATTCGTGACATGATCTAAAATATCATTCCTTAGTTTTTGTATTCAACATACCATAACACATGTATTTTCCCCAAGTTAGAAAACAAGTAAAAGTTTAAAAGTGGGGACATGAACTCACAACTTTGCGTATCCTGCGCCGTAAACTTCACCGGTTGGTTTTATAGCGTCGTGACCTATACGTGTTTTATTAACGTTAGTCACTAGACTTGTATCGCACAAGTACAAGTCACCATCTTTTATGTATGTGTTCTTTGTTGTTAAAAATACTTTATATTTTTAACTATGTATCTTACTTATATTATTTTCCCAAAAATAAATATAAGTATCTTGTATTTTTCACCCGAGTTATATATTTTCGTCCAACAATACATTTTAAGTTCATAACTTGTCCAAGTTACATAATATATTAAGAAATATATTTTCATAAATATATTTTCTTGTATTTGTCTATGCATGTTGTATGTGTATTTTTGTATTCTTACTCCTTAGGAGTATTTAGTGTATTTTCGAGTCCTAATACACTATTACATATAATACATATTACATACATTTAGCACAAAATTTGGTGACCAATAAATATATATATTTTCCTCCAAAAATATACATACTTAATATCAATTTTTATTTTGAAGAAATCATCATTCCTTAACTTGAAATTTACATAAAAATTAGGGAAACCTTGGTAAATATTTTTAGGTGAATTTTTAGGGAATAAGTTTCACCAAACTTATATTTTTTAAGTGTCAAAATTTTATAGAAATTTTGACATAGTTTCCCCTAAAAATGGAGGTTTCCCATGTTTTCAAAACATGCGTTTATTTTCTTTTTAAAATCATCACAAAAAATCAACAATCTACCCTAAGCAACTTACACTTACCAAGTGCCAAACAATGCTATTTACATAACAATCATGAACTTGAACTTTCATAAAAACTTGTAGTATCTTGGTAGTGTGTTTAGTAGGTTTAGTTACCCTTTAAAAAGCGGTTATTTATTCGTAAATCTCGTTCTTGTAAAGTTTAATCTTTTACAACTTACTAGATGATTTTTCCAAAAATCATTCCTTTGAATTTTTCTTGTAAACAATGTATTCTTATACTTGTTTCATCACTAGAAACATGGTTAGTTTCTTTAAAAACAATGTTTATGTATATCTTGTGATTTAACTTAGTTTATTAAGAAAACTAGTTTTGAATTCATCCAAGTTTATGACTAGTAACATATTACATACTTCATCATTCACAAATTCATTTTCATTCTTCAAGTTCATGAAAACATAAAGCATGATGATCTTGGCCTTTCACAAGACCACCACCTTAACTTACTAGATCATGTGTTAAATTACAATCTAGTAGGTTTCATATGATGTCTAACATCACTAACACAAATCATCAATCATCAAGAAGCAAATCAACGCCATTCAACATGTATTCTTATGTTATTAAGCTTATGTTAAAGTTTCATGATCATGTTCTTTAGTGTTCTTGAAGATTAACAATGTTCATCATCTTTTAACCAACTAAATATGAAGTAACACGAGATTATAAGGGCCTTACTACTAGCTCTATGGCTAGGGATGACACAAGATGATGGAGGTGACAAATGTGTTGGATAATAGCAAATGAGAAAGGTCCTTCAAAATCCAAGACCACCAAGCTTGCTTGTAAACCTTCTTGCACCTTTGTGAGTGTATGGATTGTATGGAAGTGAGTTGATGATGGTGTTG
Source organism: Helianthus tuberosus (assembly GCA_030545235.1). Lineage (NCBI taxonomy): Eukaryota > Viridiplantae > Streptophyta > Magnoliopsida > Asterales > Asteraceae > Helianthus > Helianthus tuberosus. The sequence continues at coordinate 25,459,479 of CM060432.1, forward strand.
ATGTTGTTGCTTGTTCTCGGCCGAAATGGGAAAGGGAGGAAGGAAATAGATGGTGTGTGTTAATGTGTGAGAGATAATGAGCATGATGAACTTCAAGGTTATACTTATAACCATACTTAGGCTTTAACCAATGTATAATGTGTTTCACAAGTACAATACCATAATCTCTACAAATCTTAGGAGATCAAGAAAGATCTTGGTGGGGCCACTCTTTGTGACCGTCCACATGAGGGGGGGGGGGTCTTGGTTGTGTTTTAATGGATAGTTAGGAGTTCTAGTTAGGATTTAAGTGTATTAATTAGTGTTTATGTGTATTAGGTGTTATACAGTGTGTTAGGGTGTTCGGGGGTCATAACTAGCTCATAAATAATAAAACAATGCTTCTAGTATAATTTTGATGTTTCGGGTAGTGTCCGGTTGTTCGGTTAGATACCGGTTCGTTAAAGTGCTAAATTGCGTCGTTTAGTGTCCTTTATGTGCCCTTCTGTGACACTTTCAATTCCCGACACTTTGTAAGTTAATTTGGACCATAAAACATAAATTCTGAATGATATTTCAGTGTTAAAATGCTGATTAGAGCTGAATTATTGTTGAAATATGTAAAATTCAGCATTTAAAGTGTGTTTCGGGTGCTTTTCAATGCATAGTTTAGCTTCCGGAAAGTTTATATATTAACCCTTGTATTCATAATTGGGTTTTAATGTATTTTAGACATTGGACCTACTCCCAGGCCCTAATTCCATTATCTGACTGCTTTCTGCAGAGTTGCTGACACAGTGTGTCTTACCGGTGAGTTTACTAGTATTTCTGACGCAACGCTAAGTATTTGAAGTATAAAACGTGCATGAATTCACAAGTATAGCATGAAATCAGACAATGTTGACATTTAAGCACATAATTGCAGATATTAAATAATAATAAATCTGTACGGAAATTACCGGTTTTGTGCCAGTTGTCACACTAGCCAAACTCCACCGGCTATGCCCATCCCGTTCTCAACTCCGGGTAGCACCCCTACAGGAGCCGCATATCCTGAGTTTTCTTCTTTTCAGACACCAACCCAATCTCGTTTAGGGGTTCCATCCCCTCATATCGGTGCAACAAGCACACCGGGACGCATCGATTTAACACCTAATAGGGTGGCAAGCAACTTTCTACATTTAAGGTCTCTTCTTAACCAGTGTGTGAGCAGAGAAATGGATAAAGGAGTAAGAATCAGGCTGGATTACGATAAACCTGAGCCCTCATTCTCACCTGGGCCACCTCTACCTCCTTTTATAAGCTCACAACCTACTGTGTCAAGAAATGAAGCTGGTCCCAATCACCCTCTTCTGAATCCAAGTCCATATGCAGTTGCAAGACCAGATCCAACCACCTTTCCTTTATTGTCTTCCTAGCCGGTGGCAACCGGTGCACCGTTGGGACAAGAGTTAACCTTGGATAAGTTGCTATAGTAACTAGTTTCTAGCCTTCCACCTCCTGTGTCCACTACATGGGAGCAAGCCTTATCTGTTCTTCCCTTGGCATGAAGTGCTGCCATGAGTACCCCTATGGGGATGAACTACATGGCTGCACTAGAAAGCCTTCAAGTCTTCAACCTTATGCCACAGATGATGCCTCAAATGATGGCAAACTTCCCTTGGCAGCACTTCATTATCTAAGTGCTTGCCACTCAAGGGAACACAAACAGCAATCCGGCCTCGAGAGCAGAAGAAGATCTTGCCAAACCATACAAGCCAAGCAATTTGTCCTGTTTTCTCAACAAATTGTTGACTATGATTTCCAAACCCGGATTAAGATGCCATCTCACATAAGAACATATGATGGGATGGAAGATCCTGAAGATTACCTCCAATCTTTACGGGCTGCAAGAATTGAGAAGTGGGGCAACGCCGAGTGCTGCCTTATGTTTATGCAAACCCTTGTAGGGTTTGCCCGGATCTAGTTCAATGATTTACTAGACAAAAGCATTCGAACCTTCAATGATTTGAGCAAAGGCTTCTTGGCTAACTTTTCAAAACAAAAGGAGGTATGTTAAAGATGCAACCGTGATCTTCCAAATCAAGCAAAGAGATGATGAAAGCCTTAAAGATTTCATCGAAAGATACAAGAAAGAAGGGTTGACATACGTGGAAGCTGACAGAAAGATGAGGGTGCAGGCTTCATGAATGCAATCACCTCCAAGTATCTCACCAGGGACTTTAACAAGTGCCTACCCAAAACCCTTGAAGAGACCCTTGAAAGGGCTGAAGCTCACATCCGGGGGGAGGAAGCTGTCGATATCAAGGAACAAAGGAAAATGGGTCCTAGCTGGAGAAGTAATAGCCCTAATAGAAAGAGAAGCAACTATGGCTCCTATGACAAACGTTCTAGGAACTCAGATCCATGAAGGTCTGAAGGCAGGAACCCTTCAAGCAGGGAAAAGATTGTGAACTTCACATCCTTAACCAAAACCCCACAAGACATACTTGCCACCGAAGAAGTAAAACACAACTTCCGACCACCCAGACCTTTGTCCAAAAGCAAAAGAAATGAAAACTCCACTCAATTTTGTGAATTCCATGAAGAAAAAAGGGCATCACACCAACGACTGTTTTCAACTCAAGAAAAGAATTGAGGAAGCCGTTAAGTCTGGAGAACTTGCCCACTTGGTTAAAGGGGTGAAAGACAAAATGGCTGACAGAAAAAGCAAAGAGGTGAACATGGTGAACCTTGATGGAGAAAGCTCCCACAAACGGCAACGCTTGGAGGCTTGGGAGCTTCAATGTGTATGTTCCCCACCACCAGAAAGGGGCTTCTCTCGAACCCTTTGGTGGTGGAAGCCATTGTAGGAACCATCAAAACAAGCAAAGCTTACATTGATACGGGGGCAACAACTGAGATAATGTTCGAGAAGTGTTTCAATCGACCCAGCAACAATGAGCGTTTAAGGCTTCAACCAGCTGAGTCCTTTATTAAAGGTATTGCTGACATCCCCATCAAGCCTTTGGGCCAACTAACACTTGATGTTTGCTTCAAAGAAGAAAAAATGGAAAGGACCAAACCACTCACCTTTGTTGTAATCAACATGCCTTCCAGCTATGATGTTATCATAGGAAGGCCAGGGAAAAGTGAGTTTGGTATGGCCGTTTCGGTTAGTCAAGGTGTTGTCAAGTTTCCCATCGAAAGAGGACTTGCAACCCTTCAACCTACCCAGGAAGCCTTCCTTAATTATTTCCACACTTTTGCACTTTTTAAGAGATTATCTTAGTTATAGTAGTAGGCCCCTCTTTTGAAGGTGACCTTACCCTCAACCCAGTAGTTTGAGTCAGCAAGGATACAATTCTAAAGGGTTGGATTATTGAAAGATAATTAATTAAGTTATTAATGCGTAATGTGGTAGGCCCCTCTTTTGAAGGTGACGTTACCCTCGGCTAAGTAGTTTGAGTCAGCAGGGATACAATCCTAAGTAGCCGGGTTAAAGTATTAATAGTAGTTTACATATGAGGGGTCAAGGAGTTCGGACCCCCACCATCCAATACCAGTGGGTATTGAAGGAGGTCCTACTAAACTTGACCCAGGTCCTTGTAGGATCTATACACTGAACAAGGCAAGACGCTTACCAAACCATTCCCTTAACCCCCGACCAGGTAGCCAACATATCTCCATATAGACCGTGGAAATATGAATGGTGTAAATCTTTTATTTTATATAGACAGTAAAATAACGCCAAGACACCACGGACAAATGATAAGGAAGTTTAACCTTCAACATAAGAAACTAGTTATTAAAGTCATTAATACATAACCAAATAAAAAGTGCGAAAAGATTAAAAATAAAAAGTATTACACTAAATGCTTGTCTTCACCAAGTGATGTAAGAGACTTAGGCAAACATGGCCTTTGATTGTCAAGAACTCTTACGATCAATCTTGGATCCCGAGACTACTCACACACTCTATGATGGATGATGGTGGTGGATGTGGGTTGTGATGGTAGTGGTGGGTGGGTGAAGTGTGAGAGAGGTGGTTTGCCAAGGGATGATTTGCAAGTGAGACAAGCACCCCTATTTATAGCCTGCACAGAAGCCCGGACACGGCCCCGTGTCCACCCATCTTCTCTTTCTTCATTAATTGCAGTTTGTCTGCATTAGTTGAGCACGCCCCCGTGTCCGCTGGGCACGACCCCATGTGCAAAAGCGTATCTGTACTATCAAGATTTGCCTAGATTCTGCGAATCTTAGCGTTGACCACGGCCCCGTGTCCGCTGGCCACGCCCCCGTGTTGGGAAATAGAAGCTTCTACAGCTTTGTCTTTTCTGCAGACACTTGGGCACACCCCCGTGTTCATTGAGCACGGGGCGTGTTCAGCCTTCTGATGTCTTGTTTTTGCTTGGGAAGATGCTGTCGAGGGGTCGGGCATGCCACGTTTATTCATTTTCTTGTATTATTGTTAGATTTGGCTGCATTTTTGCTTCTTTTATTCATTTAAGCTCATCTAACCCTGAAAATACAAAAGGAAGACAAAAGCACACTTTTTCCAATATTAGTACTAAAAAAGGGTTAGTTTTATGCCTCATTTGATGTAATTTATATGTTGCATTTTGCACACATCAAATACCCCCACACTTGAATCTTTGCTTGTCCTCAAGCAAAACTCTTTATTTTGTGGCTTACACGCCCAAATGGAATAGGTAGAAGAGAAGATTTTGGGCTTGTCATAGAGTGTCGGGATTCCAAGATTCTTTATTAGGTTTTATTTGTATTTTATTTACAATCCTATTCGTTATGATTTATTTAGAACATTTCATAAGAGAAATTACTTATTTATGCATAACATGCTTCTTTAAAATTTCATTTATATACAAGTTCACATACCTCACGAGGGATCACTCAACACTCGGCCGAAGATATATTTTTGTGAAACACTCGAGAGCGGCATGGAACTTACTTCTACCATATGCTTGCCAAGCAATCAATCCTCCTCTTTTTTAACTATAAACCTTTGTAAATATTAAGAGGAGTTTGGGGAAGGGTTAGGCTTGGGCTTAAGGTAGGTGGTTTTGGGTTAGTGGTTAGTAGAAAAGGGCGAAAGGCGTAAAAAGCGTCGGTTTTCGTAAAACATTTTGTTTTTGTGACTTTTTATTCTAATGAAGCCTTTTTTTAAACAAGCATTCTTTTGATGAGCTTGTTTGTTTATTGCTAGCTTCATTTTTCTTTTCTTCTCTATAAATTTTTTTTTCATAAGGAAGTCACACGAAAACCGAGCTTTGTACTAAAACAAAGGGTTTAAAATAAAAAAGGGTTTTGGTGGGTAAAAGGGTGTTTGTTTTGGGTTTAGAAATGAAAAGTTTTAGGCTCAAAGGGGTTAACTAGGGGGATTTTGGGTAGGTGGTAAAAAAAAGAAAAATAATGGTGTTGAAAGAAAAATGGGTTAGTCCTAATGCCTCCATCATTTACTTACTTGGGTTTAAGTTGGTAAGGACTGGGAATGTATCGTCATGGCAAGTTCTAGAGTCGTAAGAAACCAAGCGGCTATTCACACAAGAAACGAAAAATGAGCATTTAGTTTAAAGATGTGTATTTGTATGCTCAATAAAGGCTCAAAACTCACTTTTTGTGGGAATGGATTTTTATGTGATCAAGTATATATAATCAAATTTTAACTAGATTTGTCATGCCGTTTCATAATTTTCTTATATTGGTTCTTTTTATCACTACGCTATCGATTGTAAATTTGTAAAAATATAACCTTTCTAGAACTTGTTATTTCCAAATTAAATCAAGACAAGTAAAAAAAATGAAAAAGTTTTTGAAAAAATTTGGGGTGTTTAGCGGTTCCAATAGAGTTTTGTGTAAGGCTTGTAATTAGGACTTGCAAAATTCAAGGTTTTAGCATCCCCCCCACACTTAAATTACACATTGTCCTCAATGTGTCCCAAAAATATGTTTTTAGGTTGATTGAATGTGTAAAAGGTGTGTAAAAGCAAAAATGTACGTTACTGGTCGTCTGGACACAGCCCCGTGTCGGATGAACACGACCCCGTGTCTGGCGAAAGTCTGTATAATTTAAACAAACAGCAGGTCTGGGCGATGGGCACGGGGGCGTGTCGGCTGAGCACGACCCCGTGTGGGCAAACTGCAAAAGTGTAAAACAGGTTTCTGGTTTCGGTTTTGCTATCCCGACTTTAGTAGCACTAATGTTTAGTGCTCTAAGCCTCGTATGTACCTATTTAACTCATAAATACCACACCAAACAATAACAAACATCCTAATTTACCAAAGTTAATCATCCACACCATAAGTGAAAAAGAAAAAAAATGCAGAAATATAAAAAAAGTGTTAGAGAAAGTAAATTGTTCAACAAGTGGCACGCAGGCCAGAAATTGTTCATGAGATAAGGATTAACCTGATAGATCTTCAACCGGGCGATCCAACCTTCACTCCTCCCGCTCAATCCATATCCTCGTCTTCATCATCATCACCTCCTCCGTGGCCCGCCATATACTCCCGGATGTTTCCAATATCATCCTATATGTCAGAGATGTTTCTCTCTATCACTCTGACCCGGGCGTATGTGTTGCTAGCCATGTTGTAGGTGTTTCTGGTGCACATAAGGTTTTCTTGCAATAAATCATGTAAGCTTTGAAAGTTAGGAAAACCGCCTCCTTGAGAGGAGGATTGACCCGAATCACCCTGGTGCTGGTAGTGGTACTGAGGAGGAGGACGGATATGTGGAGCGTGTAAGACGAGTGCTTCCTGCGGGTTCCATGCATGCCCTTGAACTCTTTGAAAACTGACCGTCCCGTTTTCTGCTTCGTAAATCAAGTTCATGGAGCGGCAAATGACCATGTCCACTCTCCCCGACCATGGCCCCTTGCGGAAGGACCTTGGCATATTCACGAAGTGTTTGAATAGGCGGTATATCCACCCTCCAAAGAAGATAGGAGTCGGGGGAGTAGCAAGCTGGTTCCAGTGCATGTTTCGGAACATGAGGTATGGAACATCTAGGTTGACCCGGTTGTGGATGCAATGGAGGACTAGTAGATCCCGCAAACCTACAACACCGCTGATGTCGTGCCTTTGACTAAGAGAGTAGGTGAGGACCCTGTGGATGTAACGGTAAAGAGGGTCTCTCAACTGGGTGCTCTTAGTTCGGCTCGGGTTATAGTTGCCTTCTCCTATTTGAGCCCAAGCAGCTTGGCGGTCACTTTCTCTAATCTCGCGTAGACCGCCGGTGTTTTCTTCATCCCCAGCATCTTCTTCCGAGTACAACCCCACCAAAGCCCCGAACTGAGCGATTGAGATCCGGTATGTGGTCCCTCCACAGCGAAACTCTACCCCTTCACTGTCAAACGGTTCAGCTCTTGTGTTGAAGACGAACGTGCTGTAGAATTCCATACTGTATTCATGCACAGAGTGAAGCCGAGTGCAAAGGGCAGCTCGTAATGGGTCGGTGACAATGGTGTTGAATCGGTCCATTTGGTTCACTGTCTCAAGAGTGGCTATGCACACTTGTCTGGGGTTCTCCTCGGGCCTAGTCCTTAACACATCATAACGAGCTTGAGCCGCTAACTCGTTTGCATTGAATTGAGTGAATTTCTTGGCCATCTGAAAGAAAACACAAAACAATTAGTACAAAACAGTGAAATTTTTAAAGAAAACTGAAAACAGTCGGCTGAACATGGCTCCGTGTTCAGCGGACACGCCCCGAGTTCGCCTGAATTTGGTTGGACACGCCCCCGTGCTCAGCGAGCATGACCCCGTGTCCAGACGTCTGTTTCCCAAAAATCCCATTTTTCGACCCGGTCCCGAAAACTTGAAAATTTTTGGTCCAGCAGGGGAGGTTTTCCCTGAAAATGAAACCCCAAGTGCCGTTTTTCCCAAAACAAACCGTTTACCCTTTCAATTTTATCTTTTTCGGTTAAAAAACAAGGGTTTGGGGTTTTTGTGAGAAATCGGGCAAATCTACAAACAATACAAGTTGATTTACTTCCCATAACATGTATCTAAACTAATGCTAACAGATTTACGCAAAAATTTGAGGTTCGATCCGGTTCAAGTTGAAGAACCCTAGCTTTTCCCCAAATTTTTGGTGTTTAAACTACATGCAAGTGTTTAATCTAACTACTTATGATGATAGAACCATACCTTGATGCTGTTAGAAGTAGGGGAAATGTCGAAATCTGCAGAAAAATTTGCCGGAACCAGAGAGTTTTTGGGGGAAACGGGGCGTGTGGAATGAAGAAACTGAATGAAAATGGGGGTTTTATCCCGACAGTTGCGCGGACATGACCCCGTGCTCGCTGAGCACGGCCCCGTGGGCGGGCAAGTTTGAAAATTATTATTTTTTTAGTGCTCATGTGAGTGCCCTGTTTCCCAAAAGTTGGTTTTAGAGATCTTACCGATTCAGATGTTTTCCTGATTGTTCGTAACTTACCAGGTATGATGTTGATGCTTGAATCTTTGTTTCATTCTTCGACCGTTTGAAGCGAGATTTCTTCCTCCCCATCCTCAATGAATCATTGATAGAGCTTCAGCCGTTGGCCATTGACTTTGAATGGAATTCCCTTCTGAGATTTTATTTCGACTGCACCGTGTGGGAAAATATGGGTGATGGAAAAGGTCCTGTCCACCTATGTCACACCCCCAAAATCCACACGCGGAGTATCACCGCCTGGAGGCGTGACTGACCAGGATCTAGCCACCAATCATATTGAACAAACATGTAAGTAATTAGAAAATCCAACCAATACAATTGGTGTCCAAACAAAACATAGTTTAAGTTGCAAGCGGAAGCATAATGATTAAATCCAAAACCAAATATAAGTTCAAATGTTTAAATGTTTAACATGGCACACAGTTGTCCATGTCCCACAACGACTCCTCTTGCTCGTGCAAGCTCCATAGATACCTAACGACCTGCAAGGCATGTAACAACAAATCAACAACAAAGTTGAGCGAGTTCACGGTTGGTGTTCATTGTTAAGTTGTTTAAAAAAAAACCAGGAATTCATTTGTAAGTTGTAAGTTAATCAGTTTACCCTGTTTCCCAAACATATCCATAGTTGGTGGGGGCTTCCCCATGTTAACCACTAGACCCGTTACCATATCGACCACTGACTGAAGTAAGTTGGTGCCCTAAAGTCAATGTCTATCATCATTGACGTGCCCAGATCCATTAGTTCACGCCCGTCCTCTGCGGCACGGTGTGAGGCTTGTCAAACCTAAATAGCGCTATCTAACTAATGACCCGCTCGCCATTGGCCCGGCGATTAAGTCGATATAAAAATGAGGGACTTCATGATAGAGTTTTTGGTCTAGTATCCGTGTTGTCACCCTTCAAATAAGAGGGTGTGTACGAAATCCCCAAACCAGGAGATTACGCAGGTTCCAATTATATTCTTATCACGTGTTGTCACCCTTCAATAAAGAGGGTGTGTACGTGTTCCAAACCAGGAGATCACGCAGGTTCAGTTTCAATCCTTTACCCATTCCCAACCCTTGGGAATCCCATGCCTTGTGGAAAGTGTGAACTCACCTTGGTTTGCTCGGTATGATAGGTTACTTGTTTCCAATTAATCAGTCAAAGCCTATTGTGATTCATTTATACATAATCAGTGTACATCCAGATAGTTCGCGTATAAATCATGATCGCAACATGCATTCTAGCAACAAATACCACATAACACTTAACAGTTAATCGAGCTCACTTAAGTCCACAGTTTACATGTATGTTATGTAACAATGTCTAACAGTTAAGTGTACTGGGTGTAACAGTAGATACCAGAGTCTTATTTACACAATCATTCACTATTACTCATGCAGTTGATATATAAACATATTAACCTACTGTTAATGCGAAAATCTCACACATAAACATTATCATCGATTCACATTATAAAAGTATCAGATCTCTTAATACAACCATAACTTACATCAAAACTCCAATTTAATAAACATATATTTATATCTAAACAAACAGTTAGTCATGAGGGCATCAAATACCCCACTATCATTTCTAGTCAAGGATTACAAGCTGTATATTATTAAAATAGTACATCAAGCATATATTTAGGTCCATATAAACAATTTTTGGAATACTAGTAAAACCCATCATCACCACACTAGACGACAAATAGCATATTTTAAATCAAATAAATGTGATAGCAAACATATGTCTTATATACCATCATTCCATTTATCAAACATTTAATCGACCAAAGCAACGGATGCAGACCAAACACGCCCTAACATGGGTACCAGTAACAATCAGTTTCGAGTGCACAAACACTAGATGTTTCACGCATGATTAATTCACATATTCGTTGTTCGCATAAAGCATACTCATTGTACAAGTAACGCACACATATAGTTCAAGTCGTGACCACTAATCAAATCACCTAGTGTCCCCGAATAACTACATAACACGTAATAGCTCAATTTCACTTCATACATACATGCATAGTTTACTCGCAACATTTCGAGCCCCATCATTAAACATGTGCAGCCCATATGATTCAAGCCTAATGAAATATACAGCCCACTCGAGTGTACGATCCGTTATGCGGACCGTTTCATGCGGCCCATGATTCATTTTCCCAGGCCCAACCGGTTATTCAATTGATCAGTTTTTCATGATGATCTTTACAAGGTTAACCCCCTTTTCTAAACCATAATATTCAATAGCATACCTGCTTCTAATTTACAATTATTAATGGGTTACAGTCATTCAAATACGTGTGATCACTTGCACATGCAAACACAAACACAATCTAGCACATGAAAAACAGTATCATATACACACGTGTAACATGGACATCAAACCAGGAAAACTACACCTCGATTACATGCACATAATGACATCGATCAACACAACTGATAATAACCAACACTCATCAAAACACTGATCATACAACGTCACATGCACAGTTTCAAACACATCAATACATGTTCTCATATAATCAAACAAGAGGTGATACTAACCGGTGATGGTGATCTCGACTGGGGGGGGGGGGGGTTCGCTTCTACTGTCGCAGTTCGATTAGAGGGGTGGGGGTAGGGTTTGTTTATTTGAGTTGTATTATATTTTGATTACGTGCTGTGTATATAATATCCTTTCCTTAACCGGCCCCTATCAACACAACCGGCCCACTTCCTAAACCTGATTGGGCTTATGTAGATAAGGCCCCATATGTGTGTGTATGCATGCTAAATCGTAACCGGCCCAAATACGATGCCCACTTGGGCGCTACCGATCCCAAACATAATTTCGATATGTAACTGTGCTCGGGTTGGGCTTCGGGTGTATGTGTGAAGATGCGGCCGGCCCAAATTAACAGTCGGTTAATTAAAACACTAATACTAACTTAGCCGAGTTAAACAAGAAACGAAACATTTAAACTAACCAAGTTAAACAAGTAAACGCGCGAGCATACTTAGCTACAATGTAAACCAATTGTAACAGAAAGTGATTCGGAGTTAGATACACACCTAAAGATTACGGGTCGTCACATCATCCCCAACTTGAAAGAAATTTCGTCCCGAAAATTTAGCACGTAGTTACTGGGGAAGCTAGTTAGGTTGCATGGTTTCCTGGGGTGTCACAACCTAGACTTTAATTTACCAGGAAATAATCGAAGCCGTGAATTAAACAATAGAACCTGATCTCCTACTCGAAATTCATTTGGTTTAATCTGTTTATCATGCAAATTTTTCATTCTTTCCTTATAAATTTCGGAGTTAGAGTATGCATAATTCCTTAATTCGTCTAAGTTTACATTTTTAATTGCCCAGTAGGCCTTGTGAGCTATTTCTACTGGCAAGTGACAACTTTTTCCATAGACGAGCTTATACGGGGTTGTACCTATTGTTGTTTTATAAGCAGTTAGAAAAGCCCATAAAGCATCGTCTAATTTGTCGGCCCATTCTTTTTTATTTAACCCTACGGTTTTTTCAAGTATTATTTTTAAACCTCTATTAGTCACTTCGGCTTGCCCGTTTGTTTGAGGGTGATATGCTGTTGAAACCCGGTGATAGACCCCATACCTTGTTAAGATTTTTTCAAGTTAATGGTTACAAAAATGGGTACCTCTATCACTTATTAAAGCCTTTGGTGTTCCAAAACGAGAGAATAATCTTTTCAGAAATCTTACCACGACTCTTCCATCATTTGTTGGAGGTGCCTCGGCCTCGGCCCATTTAGACAAGTAATCTACCGCCACAAGTATATATTTGTTTCCTTTTGACGGTGGGAAAGGTCCCATAAAGTCGAGTCCCCACAAATCAAAAATTTCACAAACAAGAATGCCATTTTGTGGCATTTCGTTTTTGGAAGAAATATTACCTGATCTTTGGCAAGCGTCACATGTCTTGACAAGACTTTGGGCGTCTTTGTAAATGGTTGGCTAGTAAAATCCTGAATCAAATACCTTTCGTGCGGTACTTGCAGCACCATGATGTCCTCCGTATGGACCTTCATGACAATGGCGGAGAATCCTCCTTGCTTCACCACCATGTACGCATCGTCGGATGAGTTGGTCGGCACACATTTTGAAAAGATAAGGATCTTCCCAAAAGTAATGCTTTACATCGGCAAAGAACTTCTTCCTTTGATGATGTGGCCATCCTTTTGCGACTATACCGCTAGCTAGGTAGTTAGCATAGTCGGCGTACCATGACTCTTCTCGGTATTCCACCATTTCCAGGGACTCCGTTGGAAATTTTTCGTTGATTTGCTCATCCCTGGTTGCCTCCAAAGCTGGGTCTTCTAAGCGCGAAATATGATCTGCTGCGGTGTTTTCTGCTCCTCTTTTGTCTTTTATTTCAATGTCAAATTCTTGGAGGAGTAGAATCCACCGAATCAAACGTGGTTTAGCATCCTGTTTCTTGAATAGATATCGAATGGCTGCATGATCTGTATAGACTATTGTTTTAGAAAGAACAAGATAAGAACGAAATTTATCAAAAGCAAATACCACGGCTAGTAACTCTTTTTCTGTTGTTGTGTAATTTTCTTGTGCATCGTTAAGTGTTTTACTAGCATAATAAATTGGGTGAAAATGCTTATCTTTTCTTTGTCCCAAGATGGCTCCAACTGCAAAGTCACTTGCATCACACATGATTTCGAAAGGTAATTTATAATTAGGCACTGTCATGATAGGTGCATTGACTAGCATTTCCTTTAGGGTCAGAAATGCTTGATTGCAATCCTTGTCAAAGATGAAAGGGACATCTTTTTCAAGTAATTTTGTTAGAGGCCTTGAGATTTTGGAAAAGTCCTTGATAAATCGTCTATAAAATCCGGCATGCCCTAGGAAACTTCTGATAGCTCTTACGGAGGACGGGAGTGGTAATCGAGAAATAGTGTCTATTTTGGCTCGATCTACCTCCATTTCTTCGCTTGAGATTTTGTGACCGAGTACTATTCCCTCCGTTACCATGAAATGGCATTTTTCCCAGTTAAGGGCGAGGTTAGTTTCCTCACATCGGGATAGCATTTGTTCAAGGTTATCGAGGCATTGGTCGTATGAATCTCCAAAGATAGAAAAGTCGTCCATGAAGACTTCCATTGTCTTTTCTATCATGTCATGGAAGATGGCCACCATGCAACGCTGAAAGGTTGTGGGGGCATTACATAGACCAAAAGGCATGCGTCGATAAGCAAAAGTTCCGTAAGGACATGTAAATGTGTTGGACCGTTGTACGACCTCTAAAAGTCAGTCAAGGACGTTCATCTTCATGTGTAAAGGCGGAATCAATGCACATAAAGTCATAACAGCTCTAATCCTTTTAATTCTTCTTTTCTGATTGATTTGAGTGCTTGTACAATGTTTTCTGATACAAATCCGGCAGCACTTCGTGTCTCATACAATGACCTCTCTCAGATCTAACAATCAAATGAACACATAACCTATATATAGGCTGAAGATTTCGCTTGAGCTTGCTTGAAGCGAAATCATCATGTGTTGATTTCGCTTGAAGATGTTTCAAGCGAAATCTTCAAGTTTAATATAAACAAACCCTAATTAAACCCTAATATGTGATCTTTCAATCAATCTAGACACAAGACTTAATGCAGACGAAGTCAACAGACATTCCATGCACTAACAGACTCCCCCTTGGATGTTGACGAAGTCTTCAGCTCCTGAGTCTTCAGTCTTGGTCTTTTCTCCAACTCTCTGTCTTTTTATCATAAGCATTCTTCACAGGTTTCAGGATCTTGTCCTCCTGGCTCTAACTTCTTTCTTCCCTTTGAATGTTGATCCAGACTCCGCCTTTCACAGACTCCCCCTCTCAATATGCTAGAATCTGAGAAATCTGGTTCAAGCTTTGTCATTTAGCTTCCGTGGGAATTCCTAAAACCTGCATATTCTTTACCACAACATAAGTTTCACAAATTTATAACACTTAGATTTAAAAACTTACTGGTAGAAATCATTGTTTCAACAAACATACTAGTTACATCAAGTTCAAATAAATGACCTTGATTAACTAACCCCTCAATTTTTCAAAACATTTGTATATGACATTCAAAGTTTTCATCAAACTCTCCCAACCCTGTTCATCAAGTTTAGCACTTGGAATTTTGAAGATCAGCTCTTCAACATCAGTTGTCGAAAATCTTTTTGAATTTTCAAAATTTTATGCTAAAACACTCAGAAAATCTTTTTGAATTTTTTTTTTAATGAAATGCAGAAAACAAATATGTACAAACAATATTTTTGTGAGTTTGTGTAAGAGGATCATATCAGTTTATGAAACAAATCACTAGCACCGTTAAGCTTTTGACATTTTAAGCTCTAAACGATTCACGTTGATTGTCAGTATACTAATCCACTTAAATTTTCACACAAAGTTCAACTGCTTCGAGATACGAGTTTAATGTCTTAGATACTTAAACTTAATCGCGTTTCCCACCTCAGAATATACTCCCGTATCCAGATCACAATATTCAGTCTTACAGGTAGTTATAACACAAATGATATCTGTAAGGGGTTAATAATTTATGAAGAATCATGAGAGCTCAGGTCAGAACCATCGTTCAGCAGAGAGATCATGACTCAACTTGGGTGTGTCCCCTTTAGAGGATCTTTTTTACAACAGCATTGCTAAGCAATTTAATTGTCTTATCATTTATGCTGAGGGTGATGCTATGTTTCAAGCATTTGCAGAAAGTATTATTCGAGGACTAGGTCAGAACCGCAGTTCAGCAGAAGTCCCAGAATAATACCCCAGACATCACTGAGAATAAAGACCTGTATATCAGAATACGAAATCTTTCAAACGAGATTTCGGGGGTTACCCATATATCCGAGAGATGTTACCCACGATATAAGCAAGTTTGAAATTTAGGTTTATATCTCGTCACAATCTACTAAATGTGCAAAAACCTACTGACACATCATCAGTGAGACCGTTTATCACATTTGACATTTCATATCTTTAGCATGCTGTGATAGTTCACTGATTTACTATCATTTCCTCTTTTTCACAACAAAACTCATTTTTGCTTTTCAATGTTTTTGGCATTTTCAAATTTTCTAATTTTTTTTTTTAAATTTTACTCCCCCTAAAATCAAAATATGTTTCAATTTTGATTTTCTGAGAAAATTTGAAAACAAACTATACAAGAAACGTGACAAACTGATATCAAATCGCTTCAATTCGCCATTCACTCGGCTTAACAATCAGAACTCCCCCTGACAACAAACTATTTTCCCATTTAGATTTCAAAAACACTTAAGTTTGTTTTAATCAAATGGTTTTTCCGGAAAATTAGTTTTGTTTGTCTATTCACAAACTCGGGGTTTCATCACATTGTTCTTTTTCAACCATTTTAAAGATTTAACAATTAAGACCCGTGTCAACAACAAACACTAGTAGAAAATCAAGTACAACTTAATGTCCCTGATTTACCACTTGAAAATCGAAATATCACAGTTACCATCCTGTGAATTTCTCAAGAATAATGCCGATACCTGCTTCACACTTACCAACCTGGAAGCTCCGGCAAGTCAGGTTTTTCTATTTGAAAAGATTCACCCAAGCCTGACCAGCCTTGGGTTTTACAACTTTTACCTCAACAGATGGCTCTTCTGGTTTTGACGAACCAGAATCATTGCCTGATTGTGTCTTGTCTGACTTTGAGACGTCAGATTCATTTCCAACACATGGCTCCTTTGTTTTTGAAGAAACAAATTCATCGCCAACAACTTCCTTTTTCTTCTCTTTTGTCCTCAGATTTGCATCTGATGAATTAGTTTTGCTTGCCTTTTCAGTTGAGGAAAGTAATTCATCAGAACTTTTTCTCGGATTACCAGTTGTATCCAAGGACAAAATTTTCTCGAGATACTCTCTCGCCTTCTTCCTTTTCTTTCGCAGTCTGTCTTTCTGCCCCTGTGAAAGTTTAACTTTCTTTTCTTGAATTATCTGATCCTGAACTTTAGGTTTTAGAACCTTCTGTTCATGGGGCTTGACATTGACTTGCTTCTTTACCATTCTTTGAGATTCAGCCCTCGATCTTCCTTTTGATCTCATTGGGCAATCTCTGGCAATGTGTCCTCTGATGTGGCATTCATAGCATCTTCTTGTTTCGATTCTCTGACTTTGGCAGTTAACAGCAATGTGTCCTTGATAGCCACAAGTGTAACACACTCTGTTATCATACCTCTCACTACTTTCATACCAAACACCTTCTTCATACCACACACTTAGATCAAAGCATTTATTTGCCTTGTGGTAATCACCATTTCTTTGTTTTCTATCATTGTAATGATTTGTCCTTGAAGAATCTTTATCCCATCTTCTCCTGTAAGCTGGATTTGGCTTTTGAGAACTGTGGTCAAACCTGCACCACAAATTACCAACTATTTTTGAGTTTTCATTTTTAGATTTTTGTGATTTTTCAAAACAATTGGATGACTTATCTGATGAGCTTTTATTTTCATTTTTAGAATTTTTCAAAATTTTACCTTTTTGTTTCTGTTCTACACTATTCTTAACAGGTTTTTGTTTAGAACATTCACCTGTTTCAGTAGATTGCAAAACAGTATTTTTAAATTTTTCTTGTAAATCTAAAAATATTTTTCTTTTCTTTTCTTTTTCATCATCAGATATTTCATCACAATCTTCAATTTTGACTTTGTCAAAATTTGTGACATTGTCACTTATTGGAACAGAATTGATCGGTTTTGGACAAAAATATGAAGCAGAAGTCACAAAACTTTTCAATTTATTCTCTAAATCTTTAATTTTCTTTCTATCACATTCGGCTTCTTTTTCAAGTCGAATAATAGTCTGACGATGGGAATTTATTACCTTTTGCTTTTCAATATTGTTTTTGCTAAAAACAGATCTCCCATCTTCAAGAATCTTTATTTGACCTTGAAAATCTTTTTCAATTTTTACTTTTTCATTTTCAAAACTTTTGATTTTATCTTGAAAAACTTTGTTTTCTAATGTCAAACTGTTCAAATCACTTGACAGTTTAACATTTTCAGACGTCAATTTCTCACAATTTTCTCTCATTTCAAGAATCTGTTTAATATCACATTCTTTCTCATCCTTCAAACTTTTGATTTCCGATGTCAAGCTCTCCATATCTTTCAAGAGTTTAACATTTTCTGCTGTAGATTTGTCACATTTTGAGCACACAACTTCACATTTTGAAGTTTCATTTTTCTTCAATTCTTCTTTCTCTGACGTTCCTGCAAGAAAAATTTTAACCATATCAGCAGGATTCAAATCTTCATTTTAAAAACAACCTCTCTTGTGATCATATTTCATCTTTCTTCTTACATCAAAACCATTTTCAATTCTTTTGATTATTTCAAGAAACACATCCAAACTTAACCATTTTGATTCTCTTTTTAATTTCTCTACTACCTCCTTCTTCTTCTCTTCATTCTCATCATTGTGTTTTCTAAGCTCTCTGATGAAATCATAATAACCAAATTTTGAGAACCTAGAATCCTTTTTCAATTTTCCTAAAAATTCATCCCAATCTGAAGGTAATGCATCTGCAAACTTAGATATCTTTTCAGCATTTGATATCCTTAAGTAATACATTTCAAAACTTTTATGTAAATCTTCATATCGCTTATACGTATCACTAAAATTCTCATATTTCCTACACATAAAATGTTCAAATCTTTCAACCAAAACCTCCTTTTTCTCAAGAGGAGAACAACAAGTCCAATTGTTTATTCTTTCAATTTTAATGTTTTCCAGTTCGTCAAACATTTTGAATTCTTGATATTTGTGCCTTGTAAATCACCTTGAATCACCTGCAAACAAACAAACAAGCAAACACTTAGTAAAATTTTTAATTTTGAAAATTCAGCAACTTCAAGCGAAATACTTGAAGTGAAATAATCTCAAGCGAAATTAGCACTATGATACTGTTTCAAGCGAAATCTGATATAATATGTTTTCAAGCGAAAACAACTATTTCGCTTCAAATGATTGAAACCTTCAAGCGAAATTCCAAATGATCTATTTCGCTTCAACTAATCAGACCTTCAAGCGAAACAGAAAGGAACAGTTTCGCTTCAACTGTTCAAGCGAAAACCACTATTTCGCTTCAGGAAGTCTCAAGCGAAATTGTCTGATATCAAGTCAAATTGTCTGTTTTCAAGCGAAATCAACCTGTTATCTTCGAATGCTTTCAAGCAAAATCCAGTTTAAGGTCAATTTTAACATGTTTTAGTCTGAATTTTAGTCCGAAACTTTGTAGGCTTTGTTAAAACTCAGTTTTACACGTTATACTCGAAAATCAGACCATTTCGACCGTTGGAACTTGTTCAGATCTGAAAAATGTAAAAAGAAATGAGTAGAAAGAAGAAAATCCGCTGCTATGGTATGAACTCCTCGTCCTGAGCTCTGATACCACTTGTTGGACCGTTGTACGACCTCTAAATGTCAGTTAAGGCAGTTCATCTTTGTGTACGAAGGCGGAATCAACGTAAACAAAGTCATAACAGCTCTAATCCTTTTAATCTTTCTTTTCTGATTAATTTGAGTGCTTGTACAAAGTTTTCTGATACAAATCCGTCAGCACTTCGTCTCACATACAATGACCTCACTCTTATGAACAACACAACACACATATATATAGGCTGAAGATTTCGCTTGAGCATGCTTGAAGCGAAATCATCATGTGTTGATTTCGCTTGAAGATGTTTCAAGCGAAATCTTCAAGTTTAACATAAACATACCCTAATCAAACCCTAATGTGTGATCTTTCAATCAATCTAGACACAAGACCTAATGCAGACGAAGTCAACAGACATTCCATGCACTAACAAAATGTTGTCTTTTCTTGGTCTTCGGGTGCTATCGGAATTTGAAAGTAACCTGAAAAACCATCTAAGAAACAATAAAATTTGTGACCGGATAATCTTTCTAATATTTGATCAAAAAAAGGCAAAGGAAAGTGATATTTCCTTATTGCCTCATTTAATCGACGATAATCTATACATACCATCCATCCTGTGATGGTTCTCGTTGGTATGAATTCATTCTTTTCATTAGTTATTACCGTCATACCTCCTTTCTTTGGAACTACTTGGACGGGACTTACCCAAGGACTATCGGAGATAGGGTAAATAAGTCCGGCATCAAGTAATTTGATGACTTCGTTTTTAACCACTTCTTGCACATTTGGATTTACTCTACGTTGTGGTTGTATTACCGATTTATAGTCATTATTCATTAAAATTTTGTGCGTGCACATGGAAGGACTTATGTCTTTAATATCTACAAGCTTCCAAGCGATCGCATTTTTGTGTTTTTTCAAAAGTGAAATTAATTTTTCTTTTTCTAAACTAGTTAATTTTGACGAAATAATTACAGGTGATTTACCTTCTTTGTCTAGAAAAACATATTCTAAACCTTTTGGAAGTTCTTTGAGCTCACAAGGTGGGTCTTTAGGAGACTCCTTATTTGGTTGCTCATTTCGATCAAGAACCACAAAAGTTTGTTCTATGGCGACCTCTTCTTCAACAAAGTGGTCAATTTCTTCTCTTGTATCGGGTGGTTCATCTTCATCTTCAATTAGGGGGTCATTATTGACGAATGGATATTTCATTGAATGCTCAAGATCGACACTCTTTTTAAATGCCCCTAATTGAATGGATAGATTGTTGTACTTCCGGTTTTTCAAAGCTTCGTGGGTTTTTACAAAAGGTCGTCCCAACACTAGAGGAGCGTCATCAAGGATGACAAAGTCGGTTGGGATTACCATTTGATTTGTTTGGACCAAGACATCCTCAACTACCCCTATTGACTTTATTACTTTCCGATTGGATAGAAAAATGGGTATTTGAAGTGGAGAAAAATCACCAATACTTAACTTTTCGAAAATGTAGTTTGGCATTATATTAACACAGAGATCTTTATCGATTGTGATATTACTAATAAAGGAATTTTGAAAAAAACATGGAACCGGTGTAATGTTAATTTCAAACGGATCTTCTTTTATTAGCGAAGTTTAATTATTAGTTAACTTAATGCTTACCGTTTCGTCAATTTTAGTGTTAGTGTTTAACTCTTTTAAAAACTTAGCATGAGTGGGAACTAAACAATGATTTTTGAAAGAAGGTGACAAGAGATTAATTTTTTCAAAATTAGACTCTTCTTGAATTTTAACGTTATCGGACTCACCTTTTTCGTTGTTTAACTCATGTGTCGGCTTTTCACTTATTTGTTCTTCCATTTTTACATTTTCAACTATCTCATCTTTATTTAATTCTTCTCTTGTGCGGGACTCCTCTTCCCTTGCGCGAGATTCTTTTATGCATCGTTCGATAGTTTTAATGTGTTCTATTATCCTATCGGCTGTGTCGGTGATAGAGTAAGGATCGGGATCCTCAAAGCTTAAATCCGGATGTTCGATCCTTTGTTCCTCATAATACTCATTTGAAGTAGATGGTTCACACCATTGTTCCTCCTTGTAAGTATATGATGAGTAAGGGTCGTAATTTTGTTCTTCATAATACTCATATGAGGTGGGTTGTTCACGCCACGGTTCCTCATAATAAGCATATGAAGGTGGTGGCTCATATCTTGGTTACTCAAAGTATGAGTATGAAGGCTCATACCTTGGTTCATCAAAATATGAGTATGAGGGAGAAGGTTCATACCTTTGGTCTTCACAGGATGTATATGAAGTTGATGGCTCGTACCTGGGCTCCTCATAGTAGGTGTATGAAGTGGATGGTTGAAATAAGTTACAATATTGTACCGAGTGAGGGTTACCACAAATGGTGCAATAGTCTTTCCTATAATCATCATCCTCATAGGTGTAGTTGTAGCCTCCTGAGTATTGATGCATAAGAATCACTTAGCAGACCACAACAGAGTCTCGAGACCAGAAAACAAAAATAAAAATGGAAACAGAGGCTGGACATGGCTCCTTGTTCAGTGAGCACGACCCGTGTTCAGAATCTGTATCTGGCCGTTTTAATAAAAGTGACTGGTTTTGTGCAGCACGGGGGTGTGTTCGGTGAACACGACCCCGTGTTCAGACTCTGTATCTGGGTGTTTTAACAAAAACGTGCAGCATGGCCCCGTGTTCAATGAACATGGCCCCATGTTCAATGAACACGGCCCCGTGTTCAGGCTACTGTAAATGCAAAAACTAACTAAAATGCAGAAAAATGCGCGCGGTTTTGAAAAGGTTTTGAAAAACTGGTTAGGCCATCGATTTTAAGCTTTCTTAAAATCCTTGTGTCCCCGGCAGCGGCGCCAAAAACTTGATGCGTGTAAGTGTCGTATAGTTTTTATGTATATTTTAAGCCCTTTTTAACACTTTAGTCAAGTTTTAAATTTATAAAACACGATATTTACTAACACTAGACACACATATGGGCAAGTGCACCCATCGTGAGCGTAGTATAGTGTTGATAAGATACCGAGGTCGTCCATGGACACATGAGCTTTTAATACCGGTTTATCCTCAACGTCTAATCAAATCAAAAATATAGAAAAAAAGTTTTAAACAAGAAAATAAAACTAACTAAAAATGCTAAAAAAATAGAAATAAAAACAGATAGACAAGATGAATCACTTGGATCCAACTCGCCTTTAGTGTAACCTTTGATTATTTCCGCACTTTTGCACTTTTTAAGAGATTATCTTAGTTATAGTAAGGCCCCTCTTTTGAAGGTGACGTTACCCTCAACCAAGTAGTTTGAGTCAGCAATGATACAATCCTAAAGGGTTGGATTATTGAAAGATAATTAATTAAGTTATTAATGCGTAATGTGGTAGGCCCCTCTTTTGAACGTGACGTTACCCTCGGCTAAGTAGTTTGTGTCAGCAGAGATACAATCCTAAGGAGCCGGGTTAAAGTATTAATAGTAGTTTACATATGAGGGGATCAAGGAGTTCAGACCCCCGCCATCCAATGCCAGTGGGTATTGAAGGAGGTCCTACTAAACTTGACCCAGGTCCTTGCAGGATCTATACACTGAACAAGGCAAGACGCTTACCAAACCATTCCCTTAACCCCCGACCAGGTAGCCAACATATCTCTATATAGACCGTGGAAATATGAATGGTGTAAATCTTTTATTTTATATAAACAGTAAAATAACGCCAAGGCACCACGGACAAATGATAAGGAAGTTTCACCTTCAACATAAGAAACTAGTTATTAAAGTCATTAATGCATAACCAAATAAAAAGTGCGAAAAGATTAAAAATAAAAAGTATTACACTAAATGCTTGTCTTCACCAAGTGATGTAAGAGACTTAGCAAACATGGCCGTTGATTGTCAAGAACTCTTACGATCAATCTTGGATCCCGAGACTACTCACACACTCTATGATGGATGATGGATGATGGTGGTGGATGTGGGTTGTGATGGTGGTGGTGGTGGTGGGTGGGTGAAGTGTGACAGAGGTGGTTTGCAAAGGGATGATTTGCAAGTGAGCCAAGCACCTCTATTTATAGCCTGCACAGAAGCCCGGACACGGCCCCGTGTCCATTGGGCACAGCCCCATCTCCACCCATCTTCTCTTTCTTCATTAATTGCAGTTTGTCTGCATTAGTTGACCACGCCCCCGTGTCCGCTAGGCACGACCCCGTGTGCAGAAGCGTATATGTACTATCAAGATTTGCCTAGATTCTGCAAATCTTAGCGTTGACCACGGCCCCGTGTCCGCTGGCCACGCCCTCGTGTTGGGAAATAGAAGCTTCTACAGCTTTGTCTTTTCTGCAGACACTTGGGCACGCCCCCGTGTTCATTGAGCACGGGGCGTGTTCAGCCTTCTGATGTCTTGTTTTTCTAAGGAAGATGCTGTCGAGGGGTCGGGCATGCCACGTTTATTCCTTTTCTTGTATTATTGTTAGATTTGGCTGCATTTTTGCTTCTTTTGTTCATTTAAGCTCATTTAACCCTGAAAATACAAAAGGAAGACAAAAGCACACTTTTTCCAACATTAGTACTAAAAAAGGGTTAGTTTTATGCCTTATTTGATGTAATTTATATGTTGCATTTTGCACACATCAGTCATCCTGAGCATGGAGGAAGACATTATGCTGAAGGATATTGTAAAGACTTTCAATACCTTGCAAAACATCAATATGAAGCTTAATCCAAGTAAGTGATCCTTCGGGATAGAAAAAGGTAAATTTTTGGGCTTTCTTGTCACAAAAGATGGATTCCGAGTCAACCTAAAAAAAGTTCAAGCCATTGAGCGCATGCCTTCTCCTTCAACAATAAAAGAGATGCAAATGTTGGTCAGTTGCCTTGCTGTGCCGAACAGGTTCTTGGCTAACCATGCTGCAAAATCTTTCTCGTTCATCAATACGTTTAAAAATTATGTCAAGAAGAACCAATTCTAGTGGAAGCCAAAAGCTGAATGCGCATTCAATAAAATGAAATAGTGCTTTATCAAACTTCCTACTCTCACTTGAACCAATTCTGGGGCGAACAGTACCGCCCATACCGAGAAGTAGTACTAAGCTTGAACCAGGTTCTCGCAGGATCTATACACTGAACGAGACATAGAATTACCCAACCACCCTTCTAACCCCCTTCCAAGTAGTTAACGCGCTTTATATAGACCGTAAAGACACGAATACGCGAATCAACAATATATGAAGAATGGTTAGATAAATCCGCCTTCAATATAAAAAACTAGTTTTTAAAGTCATTAATACATACCCAATTAAAAAGGAGCCAAAGATTGGAAATCAAAAAGTAATACGTAAAAGATTTGTCTTCACTAAGTGATGTAAGAGTTTAGCTAAGCATGGCCTTTGTTTGACAAGAACTCTTACGATCGATCTTGGATCCCAAGACTATTACACACTCTATGTCATACCCTGACTTCTGCAGAAGCGTGATTATGGTGTGACTTTCTTAAAATCATTGCATTCAACCATAATAAACAACTATATGATAAATCCAAGATGTTCATCCATTGATTAAGTTTTGAAACATTACAACAACATTGATTTAACCCTAAAAACACAGACTTCGTATTCAGAATACAACACCAACAGGTTTTAAGTTCCATAAGGACTTTTCAAAAGACACTAATGATAACCAAGCTTTGAAACATGTATTCTATCCAGGATAGGATACACACTCTAAACCATTCGACACCGGATGACATCTTTTATTCCAGACAACACTTGAAACTTTAACGCCGCCAGATCCATACTTAGTTTCCTGAAATACATGTAGTTTGAAAACATCAACAAAAGTTGAGCGAGTTCATGTGTGTGTTTGTGAATAAACCTTTGTAATCATTGAAAGTATTTATGTGAAAATGAACAGATCAATTAATGTGTAGCTAATACATTAACATGTGTGAACCAGTGTAGGAAGGCTCAATCCTTTGCGTATTTCGCATCGGGCCTCCCGGCTGGAACGACATAGTCACCACATGAGCCAACTCGCGGACTCATGGGTGGGGCTCGCAACACCCAAATAGATCTATCACTCATGCCCCTCGGTCCTTCTAAAGGATTAATGGTCTCAAGATAACGCATACCCTTTCACATGATCTAGCAGTTCATTTCATTTGTAAATCATTTGTAATCATAATCAATTGTAACATGTACTTCACCCCCGAAGTTGTAAAACGAAAACAGTTAAAAGAAAAGGGGGACATGAACTCACAGTTTTGCGTTCCTTGTATCCAATGTAACTCAAAGCTTCCTCTAGAACGCACGACTACCTACATGCGTACTACGGTTCACTAGACGAGCGGGTCGTGCCTTGACTTAGTATTGATTAGTGTTCTTGAGTTACGTTTCAAAGTATCTTCGTTATTATTCCAAGTATATAATTATTTGTCAAAATAATTAATATTTTAACTTAAATTATATTTATTAAGTTTTGGAATAATTGTTAAAACAATATATATTAACTTAATACTTCCCAAGTATTTATATTTGTATATCCTTCCCAAGGATGGGTGTATTTGTATTCGTATTCGTATTCTTGTACCTGTATATTTTTGCCAGGTATGTGGGGTCGTATTCCGGTGTGTATTTATACGTATGAGCATACGTATTTTTATTAAGTATTCTTATACTTATATTCCGGAATATAATCTTTAATAAAGATTCAATATATATTTCCAAAACATATCTTTTAAGGAATATTACTTAGAAAAATTATTTATAATTTTTCTTTGACAAAAATATTTGTATTTTCTCATAAGTTCAAAAAATAGTATATTTTCAAGTCTATCTTGGAAAATATATACAAACTTATTTTTTCCCAAAAATAATATATTTCATGTTCATTTGAGAAAATATATATTTCTTACAAAAATAATATATCTTCTATTGATTCCAAGAGAATATATTTTTGTCCACCAAAAATAATATATTTTCTTCTTGTAAAAAATATGATATAACTTTGTAATAATTGTGAAAATCATATTTTCATTCCTTGGTGTCCAAAATATTATTTACCAAAATATACATATGAATAATATTTCCGGAATATTTGCAAGTTATATTCCTTTGTTCGGTTTTACCGGTATTTTGTGTAATCTTGTATATTCATATTCTTAGGATTTTGGTAATATTTTGGATTGTAAGTTCTTGGTATTTTGATGAGTTATATTATTTCAAATCCTAAAATAATATAACTAATACACATAATATACAAATAATCACACACATGGTGCCTTCTAATTATATATTTCCTAAATACATATTTAGTCACTTTTATTTGTAAAAACCAACCTCCAATATTTATAATTTTTGTAACAAAAATTATGGAAAAGTTTTTGTAGAAAACTCTTGGTTAAAATACACTTGTAAATATTTGTTTAAAAATATTTCTCTAAGTGTTCATATTTTTAGAAAATTTTTCCATAGTTTCCCCTAAAAATGGAGGTTTCCATGCTTTCAAGCATATCATTTTCTTTTGCAAAAATCATCACAATCAATTTACAATCATCAATAAACAACCTTTACTTACCAATCTTGCCAAAATCATGCATATTCTACTACTTCATGAACTTGAATATTTGTAAAAATTTGTAGTAACTTACTACTTTACTAGTATTCTTAGTAAGTCTTGTTACCCTTTAAAATGTGTTTACTTTTTTAAAAACTTTATTTTTAAAGAAGTTACATGTTTGCAACTTCAAATCATATTTTCCAAAAATATGTCTTTATGCATTCTTCTTGTTACACAAGTGTTTTTACACTTGTTTAACCACTAAAAATAAGTTTTGTTTATGTAAGAACCAAGATTAAATGAAACTCATGTTTTTAACTTGGTTCCTTTGAAAAACCATTCGTAAATCTTTAGATCTACATGATTATTAACTTACTTTGATCATTATTTTTCAAGAAAACCACTTGTTCATTCGAGTTCATGCTTCATGTGTGGATGATCTATCATCCTACAATATTTCTATTCTCTCATCTTGCTAGATCATGTTTTTAATCATGATCTAACAAGATCACATGATGATCTACATCATATACATGAATAAATAACAATCAACAAGCTAAACAACATATAAACAACTTAGTTTCTTTAGGATTTAAGCTTATGTTTATGTTTTATTCTTGTGGTTCTTCATGTTCATCAAGATTGACATTATGATTCTTCTTTAACCACTTAAAATAGAAGTAAACTAGCAAGATCAAGACTCTTACCACTAGCACAAGGCTAGGGATGATCAAGGGTAGAAAACAAGTGGATAAAAGCAAACGGTGAAGGTCCTTCAACTTGCGAAACCTCTAAGCCTCCTAACTTAGCTCCTTACACCCTTGAGTATGCATGGATTTAGTGAAGAATGAAAGATGAAGAGGATGGTGGTGTAGGGGTGTTTGGCCGTGAGCATGGTGAAGGGAGAGGAAGAAGATGGGTGTTGAGTTATGGAATGAGAAATGGCTAAAGACTTTAGGTTTATATAAACTTTCATCCAATATATAATGGCATAAGGCATAATTGTATGGCATATTCCCAACATAATCTAATTTTATAACAAATAAAATCAACAAGTGGGGCCCTTGTTGGCCGTGAGCATAGGTGGGGGGGGGGGGGGGGTCTTAGGCTAGGTTGTAATGTTATGGTTAGATCATGGTTGGAATCCAAGTGTCTAGTTACGTGTTTTAGTTATTAGATATTTTTAGGAGGTGTTATGATGTTTGGGGATCATAACTAGCTTGGTAATGTTAAAACAATGCTTCTAGTGTAAATTTGATGTTTCGGGTAGTGTCTGGTTGTTTGGTTGGTTACTGGTTTGTTAAGGTGCTAAGCTTGCAGTTTAGTGTGCTTTATGTATCTTTTTGTGACACTATTGATTCCCGACACTTAGGAAAGCATTCAGGACCATTTAATCATATTTCTGCATTATATTAGTATGTTAAAATACGGAATTTTGCTGAATTCAACACTTTGGGTGAGTTTTAGGCACTTTCCGGCACTTAAACTATCACTAAAAAGGGCAGTTTTGTGATCCTTACTTTCCTATACACTACACTAGTGTAGTACTTAGTTTTTGGCTCATTCTGTGTCTAAAT
This sequence comes from Helianthus tuberosus, assembly GCA_030545235.1. Lineage (NCBI taxonomy): Eukaryota > Viridiplantae > Streptophyta > Magnoliopsida > Asterales > Asteraceae > Helianthus > Helianthus tuberosus. The sequence continues at coordinate 25,487,467 of CM060432.1, forward strand.
ACACTGTCTGTCTACGTACTGAGTTCTGTCACATTATCCTGATTTATCAGATAACCGTGCTAACTACACTTAATGCATCATTTAAGGCAATTCAACTTTCTTGCAATATTAGTATGACATTAAACAATATGTGATGCACATGCATGTATTAAGCAGAAATCAGAAAGCAGTTAATTGCAATTTAGCACAATCATTAAGCACTAATCATGATTAATTAATTGTACGGATTCCTAGATTTTTGACAGTTGTCACATTCTCCCCCTGTTAAGAAAATTTCGTCCTCGAAATTTATACTACCTTAACTCCTTAGGGTTACATCATGCATGTATAGATATGAATAATACCACAGTAACTAACCACAACACCGAATCAAAACCTATTGAATCAGGTGAATCCAAGAACATCTTCCTATACTAAGAATCCAATGGTTAAAAGGTATATCTCTCAGAATTTGACATCAAGGGATACGAGTTGTATAGGTGTAACATCTGATGTTACTTACAATCATAGGGGTCCAATAAAAGAGGAGTTCTGACCAATAGAATTTCAACAGATTGTTTACAACATGCAAACGAATTTTAGAAACAATAACATCCGCTAGACGAACTTAAAATCAGCAAGCTCAAATGTAACAGTAACATGAAAATGCTCCGTCAACTTCCGAAAAAATGAATGAATAAAATTGGTGTGTTGACAGTATTGAATCGCAATAATACACCGAAATGAAATACAATCGAAGCTGGTGTACCATAGTCTTAATTCATAGTTGAACTAAGAATGTTTAAAAGACAAGTTGAACAAACATATAGGTAGTTGCGTGTGAAACGGTTGACCATGACTAGCACAAGCTACAAGTTTGTAACGATACCACAAGGTGTCATAATTGACATAATTAAATAATAGCGGTGACCGAACAAGTTCACCGTGTTTGAAATCAAATGAAAGTGTACCGAAACAACCTGAAGATTTGTTTTACACAATGTCATAGAGTTTTCAATTGAATATGGAACATCAATGAACTACTGTTTTCGATCGGAGATGAACAAGTAACAAATTCCGCAAGGCATTCGATTGATAATAAAAGAACCGTTAGGAGGTACACTGGAATATAAAATGAATCTTATGTACCATTGTCTTGACACACAACTGTGTTAAGACTACTTTAATTATGATGAAACAGAACGGATTTAGAGCAAGTCAATAAATAAACAATTAAATCCGTGTAGTAGATGTGTAAACGAGATTAGCGCAAGCTTCAATCTAGTGAAAACATCACCATAAGGTGTCGAAATCAACAATCGACTTAATGGAGCCGTAGACCAAACAAGTCTACTGCGACTTGGAACGAATGAAACTCTCGCAAAAATGAATTCGAATATGATGCTCTTAATACATCATATGGTGTCTTGAATTGGATACGCGAAATGCACAAGTTCAAGCAATTGAACTTGGCTTTAGCGAAATTTGTCATTAAATACATGTATCGACAAGGGAATTTCGGCATAGTTACCAGGATAAACCATGTATATAACTCGAAAGAAAAGAAGTTTCAAGAAATTGTGTTGACTTGAAAGCAAAGGGGCCAACAATTTCAATAATATAGGTCTTTCGAATCATAAATCAACAATTAGCTTTAACAAACAATATTTGAACTTTGACGAAGCGCTTATTCGAAACGAAACCATATTCATAACAAATGATGCAGGTGTAACATATGAATTTCCAAGAAATGAAACACTGAGTATTCGCTAAAATGAGGCAATGATCACGTATCAAGACAAAGGGGTGTTTGCTTTAATGAATAAAATTGTCGGGATGAAACTACCATTAAGAGGAGTAGAGACGCACGAATCTACTCCCTAGAAGCAAAAGTGGAAATTTCAATGAAAGAAATTTGAATACTTTACCCATTTGGTTAACTAAAATAGCTTGCACGACGAAATGATAGGGCTTGCCTGAGTTAATAGACGTGGTTTCCTAAGCGATAACCTTTAATGAGTTCCGACCTACGCTCCTGGTAGTTGATGCACATACGAACGCTATCGTCCTTTTTCTTGATGAACAACATTGTAGCTTCCCAAGGCGAGAAGCTTGGTCTGTTAACTTCCTTCTCTAGCAACTCTTGAAGCTACACTGACAATCCTTGCATCTCCGAAGGTGTAAGTCGCTAAGGTGCCTTGGCTGCAGGCGCGACTCCTGGAACCAAGTCAATTTGGAATTCGACTTGTTGCTGAGGGAATAATCCTAGCAAGTCTTTGGGGAAGACTTCAGGATATTCACTTCCATAGGGATATCTTCGACCTTCGGTTCTTCGGCTTCCTTGACCACGACATGAGCCAATGAGGCAATACACCTTTTACGCAAAACTTCCATGCCTTCAAACAATTGGCAATCTGTAGGGGCGTATCCTGCTTATCTTCACGAATCACGATCGTCTCTTCATTCGCCATCGGGCTGTGGGAAAGTCTTCTCGTGACATACGATCTCAGCTTGGTTACTCGACAATCCATCCATTTCAACTACTACTTCGAAACTTCCCAACTCGACTGGTAGCAGTTCAAGCGTAAACCCACGCTCTCCAAGCTCTATCACACAGCCTCAAATCACTTCACTAGCTTCTACTAGCTTCTCACTAGTTAGTTCTATCCGATAAGGGATGTCTAACTTACTTGCTACTAAACCAAGGATACTCTTAAACTCTAGAGATGCGAAGCTAAAATTGGCAACCATATCTAGCAGCACAGATGCAGAACGTTGACTAATATGGGTCGTACCGATGACCATGTTTGGATCTGGCATGCTTCCCTAGCTTTGGCGTTGAGCTTTCATCCATGCGCCTGAGTGTTTTTAGGGCAGTATTTTCTGAAATGCTTTTTGCTTCCACAGTTAAAACAACCTTGAGCACGTTTTTGCTTGTTACTCGTCCTGCCTTGATAGTCGTTGTTGTTGTTTCCTTCGTGATTCTTGCTGCCATCTTGGCCTTCATTTCCACGTTCAGTACCATGCCTACAAGTCTCCTTGGGATGCCCCCTCTTGCCACAGTTATCACATATTCTATATTTACATCGCCCGACATGGTAACGTAGACAATTGTTGCACTTAGGTAGGAGTCCCATATACTCTTTTCCCTTTTTGGCCTTTTTCTTGTTATTCGCCCGAGTACCCTTCTTGAAATTTGTGAGCTTCCTCTTGTTATCTCCAGATGGCTCCACATGAATCTCCTTTTTCTCCTCCGAGGTGGAAAATTTTCCTAGTCTAACCGCTTCTTCAGTGAGCGCCACAATTAAGTCGATAGCATCGGTGATTGTTGGAGGTTTAGATGTTGTCACCAGGCTTAGAATCTGAGGTGCCAATCCCCCGATAAAGCGTTCGATCCTCTTAAACTCTGGTTCCACCAGGTATGGAACAACTTGCGATAAATCGTGAAATTTCTGCACATACTCGGCTATCTTTGGACCTTCCATTTTCAAGTTCCAAAGTTCAGTCTCCATCTTCTTGACTTCTGCCCTCAAGCAATATCTCTTACGCATCAGCTCTTTCAGTTCGTCCCACGTCAAAGCATACACAGCAGTCTCGCCCAACGTCTAAACCTGAAGGTTCCACCATGACAGAGCCCCATCTAGAAACAGTCCAGCTATGTACGTGACCTGATGTTCTGGGCGCATTTGCTCAATCGCAAAACATAATCCGTCTCCTCAACCCAACGCACAAAAGCTATGGCACCCCCAGTGCTGTAACACCTGTGTCATTTCAACCATCGAACAAATGCCAAACCAATGAAATATTGTATTTCATACTTTGGACTTGTATAAATATGTGTATCGTTTACACATATCAATTCTTGTTCGATTTCAAGCTCTAAATCGCTTTCTGGAAGGTTAAACGCGCACTAATGCTTAAATATAACCAGTTTAATGCAACGAACACTCCGGAATAGTGAAATAGGCTTAACATACCTTAAATAACCTTTACATAACTTAGATATAAGTTTTGGAAGGTTTGGTGTGGTGAAATCAAAGTTTAATCGCTTACAGGGACTAAAGTTGACAAACTGCGAAAGTATGCCAATTTGAACTGTAACAGACATTCCGGAACATGAACATAAGTTAAACACACCTTAAATATCCCTTACATAGCTTAGAAATAGGCTTTGAGGGGTTTGGTGTGCTAAAATAAACTTTTGGGACATTCAGGGACTAAAAGTGTCAAAAAGTGCACAAGTTTGCATTTTCGCGCATAACTTACGTTCTGAATACATCTGGACATCCAAAAATTTATGTAAGCATGACTACATTATATTTTAGTGTTCTCCTTAAGAAAAATCCATTCGTTTCGTCATTTGGATCGTTTTTCGCGCTTATGCGCATTCCGTCGTAATTAAGCAAACATCGCGATCGTACGGCCAAACGAACCGACATCCGAGATATTTTTGAGCATGTTTTGAGTTCCCTATACTTTAACTTCATTTTAGAGCCTTGAAATGAGGTTAACGGGGTTCAAACGCCTCGAAAAAGGCCTTAAAACACAACAGGGACCAAAACTGTAACTTTTGAAACTTTTCTGAAACTGGGGGGTCAGTGGCGTAGCGCGACTGCCTAGACCCTCACCGTCGCGCTACGCGACTGCCTAAAACTGGCCAGATTCAATGTTTGTTTGCAAGTTGCAGCAGATCGATTCGTGTCCACTCGTTTCCTATCGTCTAGTCAGCGGATAAGAACAAACTTCCTGGACACCACAACTTTACGACAAGTGTACGGTTCCGATTAAGGCACGTTATTCAAGAAACGATCTTAACGGTTACCCGAAATCTATAAATACCCCACCCCCTTTACTTCATTTCTCACAAATCTGATCATTTGGGCTCTAAGTTGGAACCTTCGTTTCATACCTGAGCTATTTTGATCTGGGTTAGCATTCGGGGACCCTTCGTAAGTATTCTTTCGTTCTTTTCCTTATTTTTACTGCTTTTCGAGTCATAAAGTCAAACTTTGTTTGACTTTCAGCGTTGACCAGTAATGGTCAATGCGAAGTTCGTTAGAACTTCGCAACGTGATTGTAATCACGATGGTCATAGTCCCTTGGGACTATGCCTACTGATTACCACGTTGTCTAGGGTCGTAGGGTAGGCGATCTAATAAATCGCCTATACCTTCGAACCCGACCCAGTTTGGTCGATCATTAGGATCCGACCAAACACATTAGGTGGCCATAGTAGGTAGGGAATAACCTTCCGAGGTTATACCCTATGGTCACATCGTTTAAGTAGTTGTATGATAGGTAGTTTATATGCCTTAGGTAAATTACCAGAATACCCTTTTCATGTATAATAGGTAATTAAGCATATGTAACCTAAACCTTTGTCAGATAACTGATTATGTAATATGTTTAGGCATATAACACTTGTCATAGGGCTAGTTAGGCGGTCCGAACGCATTTCACGCGAACGACGCGTTAAAGTAGCATAAGCTACCTAAACGGGTCGTAATGGGTCGTAGACACTTAGGTTAAGTTTCATTTAGTATGTAGGCTTTGTTAAACCAAAAGACACGAGTCTCTACACTCGTTTGGTTTACAAACCCTAATGCTACCCAATCTTCCGATCTAGGTCCGGTTTATTAACATAGTTACCTACACTAGGTGCCGTCTGATATCCGCGATCTCTAGCATTGTTTAGTTGTTACTCAAGGACTACTGAGCAATCTCAGGTGAGTACATAGACCCCTCTTTTACTGTTTTCCAAACTGTTTTGGGGTGGAACACATGTGCCTACTTGTTACTTTCCTGCTTTCCTGTTTTCACATCATATACTGCTATGTTCGTTAGTACATTATAGTACATGATTTCATTACATTTCATGCTATGTATTGCCATTGTGTGCATTACTTAGTACATCGTTTTACATAGACATTTGACATAGACATTTCGACATGGACATTTTAACATGATTGACATTTGATCATGCATTTACACGAAACATAGTATTGGTTTAAACCAAGATTTACTTCAATACTTTGTTTTTGTGCATATGGTTTAGTTGAGACATTTCACTTGCCATACATGGATATTTGACATAGACATTTGACATGGATATTTGACATAGACATTTGACATGGATATTTGACATAGACATTTTGACATGATTTACATCTTGACATGAATACTTTGACATATTATTCAATACATTTGACAATTGATTTAAACATAGACATTTTACATTGTTTGGTTTGGTTTGATTAAGTGATTAAGTAACGATGCGTGTGTAATATGATACAAGCATGGTGGATACGCCGCTGGTACTTCCTATATATAAGTGTTTGTATGGTATTACATATTGTAGCGTTATTTGAATCATTTCAGTTTGAGACATAGAACATTTTATACAAGTAACATGCTTTTCACAAGACATTTATTTACAAACAACTTATCTTATACAAACCCATTTTACTATGGTTATTCATTTAACCATACATTATTCACTTATTTATACATATCATCTGAACTCATTGTTTTTCAAATGATTTACAAAACAAAGCAAATTACAAGGTTCATGACTAAACATTTTCTCAAACATAAGTCATGGAACCTATTTTCACAAAACCTATGTATCTCACAGGCATTTTTATGCTGACGTACCTATTTTCACATGTGTTTTTCAGGAGCTGTTGCATAAGATGTTCAAGATACACATAGACAGACTTGGGCTTTAGTGACAATAAAAGATGCAAGACTAGTTTATTATGTTGTATTTCTTTGTTTGTTAAGGCATAGTAACACTTTTAATCAATAAAACGAAACTTCAATATCCATAGTTGTGAAACATTAATTCTGTTACAACACTCCCCGACATTTCCGCCACGTTTTGTATGTTCCACGTGGTCGGGGTGTGACAGAAAAGATGGTATCAGAGCCAATGGTTATAGGGAATTAGGTTATTAGTAATGCTTTGACCTAGTCTATAACTTTCTTAGGACCCTAACGCGAGTTTACTTGCGTTTAGTCATAAAACAATACCGTCGCCTATCCTTAGGCGACTACCACAACAAGAACATAATTTTCAAAACCGCTTTGAAAACTAATCATCTGTTCTAGGATGATTTATTACTAGGTTTTGAACCCGCTGTTATAAGGCTTTGAACCCCTATGAGTTTTCAAAAATCTCGTCAAGGTTTTGGGTTTTAAATAATGTGAACACGTGCAAACTGGAAGGGTGAATGCCTGTATTCTGGGTTTTCTGTCTAGGTAAGCACTTCGTATACATCTCATCAGACGCGAGACCAGTTGTGCTACCTGGTAATTCTTGGGATGAGTGTTCACTTATAGGCGAGCATGTCTTCGCGATACATTATATTGACCCGCTTACTTTGATTAGTCACTATCTCATTTGTTTGCCTTTGGTAACAAACAAATGGTCACAATCTACATGCCTTGTCATTTCCTTTTGACTATTTTTCGCTTGTTTCCTCCTATGCCTTTCGTTATCTTCAAGATGCTTCTTCATCGCAACAACAATGTCCGAACCAGGTGCTGCAATTACCCAGCGAATAGGCGTCGTACCCCAGAGGACCGTTGACTTAGCTATCACCATGACTCGCTTCAGGGATGAAGCTGTATAAGGGAACTGCTCCTTGGTGCAATCAAGGCCATCGTCATTATTCAAATCAAATACCTTGTTTCAAATGTACCCACGGTGGACGATGGAGACATTTGGTTAACATTTGCCGCTTTGCAATCCAAAGCAAAGCTGTTACAAATCCTGCTGCTGCTCAACCTTCAAACTCTGCTTCATATGTCGCTTGGCATATCTGGCGCCTCAACCTCATGAACTTTCTACCTTGTGTATCGACGTAAGCACGCCTAGTGCAAGGTGTCGGAACACTCTCGTTACACAAACTCCAAAATCCATGTAGGATCTTTCTATCTTCATAATTAGATCCTTGTGGATGGATATCATTCATCGGAGTCCTTAATTGAATTCTTTGTATGATTCAATACGTACATCACAATTCAATAGGGACAAAGCCGAATTTCTTTTAAGATTATTCTATCTTCATAGATAGATTCTTGAAATGATTAAAGTGCCAAATGAAATCCACGAATTGGATTCCTGGTGTGCTTTAAGTATCCGCGTCCGAAGATAACAAATTAATAACCAAGTTAAACAACTATGTGATTATGTGCTTATGTGTTTTCTTTTATGTTTTTGTGTAATCCAAGTTTTGTTATCCAAATCCTCGTAGAATCTTCCATATCTTTGTATAAGGAAATTCATAGTAGGATATCCAAAGGTACTATATTAAATCCTCAATGGACTTTTACGTTGTAGTTAAGTCCCTTGGATTATATTGTACTATTCCATAATTAGACCCCTTGAATGGTCTAGTTAAACAGATTGATCCAAAAATCTGGTTAGTAAAATCATGTGATGATATAGCTGAAAGGACTCCTTGGTGGTCTAATTAAAAAGATCATGTGTTGATCTGATTAAAAGGACCCTATAGTAGTCTAGTCACACTCATCACAGATTTGATATTTTTCTTCCCCTACACATCATGAAATGCACTGTGCGGACTGTGCAAGGAATTACGTAATTATGGACGCGTACATAATTATAGAATTTAGTGCACAGAAACCACAGCAAGTTTTGTCATGTATCTAGAGTTAATTCTGTTCATTTTTGTTTCTGAAGATGTAAAATGACTATTCCGTTCATTTTTGTTTCTGAAGATGTAAAATGACTATTCCGTTCATTTTTGTTTCTGAAGATGTAAAATGACTATTCCGTTCATTTTTGTTTCTGAAGATGTAAAATGGCTATTCCGTTCATTTTTGTTTCTGAAGATGTAAAATGACTATTCCGTTCATTTTTGTTTCTGAAGATGTAAAATGACTATTCCGTTCATTTTTGTTTCTGAAGATGTAAAATGACTATTCCGTTCATTTTTGTTTCTGAAGATGTAAAATGACTATTCCGTTCATTTTTGTTTCTGAAGATGTAAAATGACTATTCTGTTCATTTTTGTTTCTGAAGATGTAAAATGACTATTCCGTTCATTTTTGTTTCTGAAGATGTAAAATGACTATTCTGTTTTGTTTCTGAAGATGTAAAATGACTATTCTGTTCATTTTTGTTTCTGAAGATGTTGTGGAAAATGACTATTCTGTTCATTTTTGTTTCTAAAGAATGCCTGTTGAGAATAACTCTGTTCATTTTTCATTTCTGAAAAATGTTCGTTAAAGAGAAATTACAGGATTACGACTTGTTCATCTTTGATGGTTATTTAACACAAAGTCACAAATAGACTCCTACGAATTAATTTCGGGACGAAATTTCCTAAAGTAGGGGAGACTGTAACACCTGTGTCATTTCAACCATCGAACAAATGCCAAACCAATGAAATATTGTATTTCATACTTTGGACTTGTATAAATATGTGTATCGTTTACACATATCAATTCTTGTTCGATTTCAAGCTCTAAATCGCTTTCTGGAAGGTTAAACGCGCACTAATGCGTAAATATAACCAGTTTAATGCAACGAACACTCCGGAATAGTGAAATAGGCTTAACATACCTTAAATAACCTTTACATAACTTAGATATAAGTTTTGGAAGGTTTGGTGTGGTGAAATCAAAGTTTAATCGCTTACAGGGACTAAAGTTGACAAACTACGAAAGTATGCCAATTTGAACTGTAACAGACATTCCGGAACATGACCATAAGTTAAACACACCTTAAATATCCCTTACATAGCTTAGAAATAGGCTTTGAGGGGTTTGGTGTGCTAAAATAAACTTTTGGGACATTCAGGGACTAAAATTGTCAAAAAGTGCACAAGTTTGCATTTTCGCGCATAACTTACGTTCTGAATACATCTGGACATCCAAAAATTTATGTAAGCATGACTACATTATATTTTAGTGTTCGCCTTAAGAAAAATCCATTCGTTTCGTCATTTGGATCGTTTTTCGCGCTTATGCGCATTCCGTCGTAATTAAGCAAACATCGCGATCGTACGGCCAAACGAACCGACATCCGAGATATTTTTGAGCATGTTTTGAGTTCCCTATACTTTAACTTCATTTTAGAGCCTTGAAATGAGGTTAACGGGGTTCAAACGCCTTGAAAAAGGCCTTAAAACACAACAGGGACCAAAACTGTAACTTTTGAAACTTTTCTGAAACTGGGGGGTCAGTGGCGTAGCGCGACTGCCTAGACCCTCACCGTCGCGCTACGCGACTGCCTAAAACTGGCCAGATTCAATGTTTGTTTGCAAGTTGCAGCAGATCGATTCGTGTCCACTCGTTTCCTATCGTCTAGTCAGCGGATAAGAACAAACTTCCTGGACACCACAACTTTACGACAAGTGTACGGTTCCGATTAAGGCACGTTATTCAAGAAACGATCTTAACGGTTACCCGAAATCTATAAATACCCCACCCCCTTTACTTCATTTCTCACAAATCTGATCATTTGGGCTCTAAGTTGGAACCTTCGTTTCATACCTGAGCTATTTTGATCTGGGTTAGCATTCGGGGACCCTTCGTAAGTATTCTTTCGTTCTTTTCCTTATTTTTACTGCTTTTCGAGTCATAAAGTCAAACTTTGTTTGACTTTCAGCGTTGACCAGTAATGGTCAATGCGAAGTTCGTTAGAACTTCGCAACGTGATTGTAATCACGATGGTCATAGTCCCTTGGGACTATGCCTACTGATTACCACGTTGTCTAGGGTCGTAGGGTAGGCGATCTAATAAATCGCCTATACCTTCGAACCCGACCCAGTTTGGTCGATCATTAGGATCCGACCAAACACATTAGGTGGCCATAGTAGGTAGGGAATAACCTTCCGAGGTTATACCCTATGGTCACATCGTTTAAGTAGTTGTATGATAGGTAGTTTATATGCCTTAGGTAAATTACCAGAATACCCTTTTCATGTATAATCGGTAATTAAGCATATGTAACCTAAACCTTTGTCAGATAACTGATTATGTAATATGTTTAGGCATATAACACTTGTCATAGGGCTAGTTAGGCGGTCCGAACGCATTTCACGCGAACGACGCGTTAAAGTAGCATAAGCTACCTAAACGGGTCGTAATGGGTCGTAGACACTTAGGTTAAGTTTCATTTAGTATGTAGGCTTTGTTAAACCAAAAGACACGAGTCTCTACACTCGTTTGGTTTACAAACCCTAATGCTACCCAATCTTCCGATCTAGGTCCGGTTTATTAACATAGTTACCTACACTAGGTGCCGTCTGATATCCGCGATCTCTAGCATTGTTTAGTTGTTACTCAAGGACTACTGAGCAATCTCAGGTGAGTACATAGACCCCTCTTTTACTGTTTTCCAAACTGTTTTGGGGTGGAACACATGTGCCTACTTGTTACTTTCCTGCTTTCCTGTTTTCACATCATATACTGCTATGTTCGTTAGTACATTATAGTACATGATTTCATTACATTTCATGCTATGTATTGCCATTGTGTGCATTACTTAGTACATCGTTTTACATAGACATTTGACATAGACATTTCGACATGGACATTTTAACATGATTGACATTTGATCATGCATTTACACGAAACATAGTATTGGTTTAAACCAAGATTTACTTCAATACTTTGTTTTTGTGCATATGGTTTAGTTGAGACATTTCACTTGCCATACATGGATATTTGACATAGACATTTGACATGGATATTTGACATAGACATTTGACATGGATATTTGACATAGACATTTTGACATGATTTACATCTTGACATGAATACTTTGACATATTATTCAATACATTTGACAATTGATTTAAACATAGACATTTTACATTGTTTGGTTTGGTTTGATTAAGTGATTAAGTAACGATGCGTGTGTAATATGATACAAGCATGGTGGATACGCCGCTGGTACTTCCTATATATAAGTGTTTGTATGGTATTACATATTGTAGCGTTATTTGAATCATTTCAGTTTGAGACATAGAACATTTTATACAAGTAACATGCTTTTCACAAGACATTTATTTACAAACAACTTATCTTATACAAACCCATTTTACTATGGTTATTCATTTAACCATACATTATTCACTTATTTATACATATCATCTGAACTCATTGTTTTTCAAATGATTTACAAAACAAAGCAAATTACAAGGTTCATGACTAAACATTTTCTCAAACATAAGTCATGGAACCTATTTTCACAAAACCTATGTATCTCACAGGCATTTTTATGCTGACGTACCTATTTTCACATGTGTTTTTCAGGAGCTGTTGCATAAGATGTTCAAGATACACATAGACAGACTTGGGCTTTAGTGACAATAAAAGATGCAAGACTAGTTTATTATGTTGTATTTCTTTGTTTGTTAAGGCATAGTAACACTTTTAATCAATAAAACGAAACTTCAATATCCATAGTTGTGAAACATTAATTCTGTTACAACACTCCCCGACATTTCCGCCACGTTTTGTATGTTCCACGTGGTCGGGGTGTGACAAGTGCCGTCGAAATCTCAGGGCTTGCAGCTCAAGAACTGCTTGTAGGTGCAGTCGTTGGGTGGGTTATTTCCTGAGGTACCTCCGCTACGTTCGGAGCGAAGGGCCTCGTGCTATGCGATGGCCTGTGAGATGCGCTCTTGTAATTCCGCCTCTGTCGTTGGCAGAGGGTTGTTGGTATCGATGTTCCTTTGAATCGACATCTTCTAAGAAGAAGATCGGCTAGGTCAGGTCTTATTAAGGACACAAGAACATAAGTCTCTACTTAACGAATATAACCTAGGAGGTGTGTATATATATGTATATAAGCAATCATCATAACAAGCAATCATATAACATCACAATTATAGCACAATCATGTAGATGGGAACATATTTACTGAGAACATAACAAGCAAACACGTAGCATCATAATTATAGCACACACATGCAGATCAACAACGTGCTTAGCGAAGACATAGCAACTGAGCTCTCATTATTTACCGACCACAATCACATTGTCTACAAAGTGTATCACATCAAAAGGGACACAAGGTCACCCTACCCTTGTCCAATAAGGCTATTAGTGCATCAAAATCTCGAGGTCAAAAGTAGTCTTCAGCAGTCTCCGCAATCTCGGCTCATTAGTAGTGTCTTTACCCCAAAGTAACGCAATCCGCATAAAACCAAAAGCCAGTTATACTGATGACTGAGGTGGAGAAGGGAAGAAAAACAAATTGTTAACGTGTGTGAGCTCCTCCTCGAGCTCGTATACACATCGAACTAAGTAACTGATATGCTGCTTAATAGTAAAGAAACGAGCATCAAAACCTAGGAAAGGTGTATTAGCAGTAGGTGAGAGTGAAAAAGGAGACAGTGATGAAGTGAAGGATCATAGTATACTGGTATAGACAGGGTGGAGGGCGTGGTGTCGGCTCAGGCTCCAAAACTCTGCGACTCAAAACCTTAAACTGTAGCTGAAGTGGCAGGATCAACTCATCCCGTGTGTAGCCTCCATATTGTGAGGGATGGTAGGGGTCTGTAATCAGCATAGTGCATGATGGGAACTATCGCAATGGCTCGTCCAGCGGTGAAGAACTGAAAGGAGCAAACGGTGTATCCTGGGGGATATGCGGAAAAGCTGCTGAAGTAAAGGGATCATCGCGCGGGTGCTGACCAGAAGTACCTTCCCCTGGACGGGGTGTGGGTATGTCCTGAAGGAAAACGATAGGCATGTTAGTGCGATGGACGTCGGTCTCCATAGGGGGAAAAGGAGCAACATCGGCGGGTGCGGGTGCATGGAAAATGTCTCAACAAAAGAGAAGATCATCAGGTGCAGGTACTGGGTCAGGTATAAGGGGTGCAATGTCTGGCAAACCAAAAGAAATAGGGTCATGATCAAGCAAGGGCTCAGGATCAGCAGGTGCAACATCAGGCTGACCCAAAAGGAACAGGAGCTGGCTCAGGAGCAAGCTCTGGGTCATGTGAAGATGTGGGATCTCAAGCAGGTGATAGCGCAACAGTCATAGCGGTGTCATCGTCTGAGTCAGTAGTAGAAAGCTGCAACCCGACCGTCTGTAAGGCTGCAGATGTCACAAACTCAAAGGAGTCTGAAATCGAGTGTAAAATGGAAGTAGAGGATACTTCAATGGCAGGATTCTCAGGAGGCAGAATAGCAATGACATCCTCAGCTATCTCTCCATCACCCTGGGCGTCAACAGGAGGATCATCAACAAACAATTCAACGTCATCATCAAACAAATTGTCGAAAGGGCAAATCCTCGAGAGGAATGGCCACTAAAGGAACGGGAGCGAGGATCGGGGCCATGACTTGCTCACCATCGGGATGATCGATGATAAGACGATCATGGACAGGAATGGGAATAAAAAAAGGATCCTCGTCTGGAATGCCATCAGTAGTCGGTAAATCATCTCCCAAGTCGGGCAACGCGAATGGCTGCAAGTCGTCGTCGGACATCATCTCCGGGTCACTCTTTGAATCTGAGGTGAAGATCTCTGGCTCTGACATAATCTCGTCGTCGGAGACTACTGCCATGGGATCATGGTCGTCGGGCAATCCGTTACCAGGTGAAGACATAGTGTCCATAACAAAACATTCACAATATATGCACATATTTAACTACTATCATTATGCAAGAAAAGATAATGAAATCATGTAATTAAGTATCCTTCCTAGTCTCCCAGACTAAACCACCCAGTCTCCTAGACTGAACTACCCAGTCTCCTAGACTAAACCACCCAGTCTCTCAGACTGAAACACCTAGTCTCTCCCAAACTAAACAACCCAGTCTCTCAGACCGAAACACCTAGTCTCCTAGACTAAACCACCCAGTCTCTCAGACAGAAACACCTAGTCTCCCAGACTAAACCACCCAGTCTCTCAGACTGAAACACCTAGTCTCCCAGACTAACACACCCAGTCTCTCAGACTGACACACCCAGTCTCCCAGACTGAAACACCCAGTCTCCCAGACTGAAACACCCAGTCTCTCAGACTGAAACACCCAGTCTCTCATACTGAAACAACCATTCTCTCGACTGAAACACCCAGTCTCCCAGACTGAACCACAAACATAGACCTTGAAATGTGTTTTGTGTATTTTCTTTTAAAAAAATGTTTGTTTCTTGGATCTGGACGTTTCGTGTATGCAATGAAAATATGTTGTAAAAATATTTTCGTGAGAGCCCTAATGATTGTAGTCTAAGCTCGAGAAGGAATCCTAGTTCGCTACAATCGAAGCTCTGATACCAAACTGTCACACCCTGACTTTTGCGGAAGCGTGATTATGGTGTGACTTGCTTAATATCATTGCATTCAACCATAACAAACAACTATATGATAAATCCAAGATGTTCATCCATTGATTAAGTTTTGAAACATTACAACAACATTGATTTAACCCCAAAAACATAGACTTCGTATTCAGAATACAACACCAACAGGTTTTAAGTTCCATAAGGACTTTTCAAAATACACTAATGATAACCAAGCTTTGAAACATGTATTCTATCTAGGATAGGATACACACTTTAAACCATTCGACACCGGATGACATCTTTTATTCCAGATAACACTTGAAACTTTAACGCCGCCAGATCCATACTTAGTTTCCTGAAATACATGTAGTTTGAAAACATCAACAAAAGTTGAGCGAGTTCATGTGTGTGTTTGTGAATAAACCTTTGTAATCATTGAAAGTATGTATGTGAAAATGAACAGATCAATTAATGTGTAGCTAATACATTAACATGTGTGAACCAGTGTAGGAAGGCTCAATCCTTTGCGTATTTCGCACCGGGCCTCCCGGCTGGAACGACATAGTCACCACATGAGCCAACTCGCGGACTCATGGGTGGGGCTCGCAACACCCAAATAGATTTATCACTCATGCCCCTCGGTCCTTCTAAAGGATTATTGGTCTCAAGATAACGCCTACCCTTTCACATGATCTAGCAGTTCATTTCATTTGTAAATCATTTGTAATCGTAATCATTTGTAACATGTACGTTTCAAAGTGTCTTCGTTATTATTCCAAGTATATAATTATTTTTCAAAATAATTAATATTTTAACTTAAATTATATTTATTAAATTTTGGAATAATTGTTAAAACAATATATACTAACTTAATACTTCCCAAGTATTTATATTTGTATATCCTTCCCAAGGATGGGTGTATTTGTATTCGTATTCTTGTACCTACATATTTTTTCCAGGTATGTGGGGTCGTATTCCGGTGTGTATTTATACGTATGAGCATACGTATTTTTATTAAGTATTCTTATACTTAATTTCGTATTAATTATTCCGGAATATTATCTTTAATAAAGATTCAATATATATTTCCAAAACATATCTTTTAAGGAATATTACTCAGAAAAATTATTTATAATTTTTCTTTGACAAAAATATTTGTATTTTCTCATAAGTTCAAAAAATAGTATATTTTCAAGTCTATCTTGGAAAATATATACAAACTTATTTTTCTCCCAAAAATAATATATTTCATGTTCATTTGAGAAAATATATATTTCTTACAAAAATAATATATCTTCTATTGATTCCAAGAGAATATATTTTTGTCCACCAAAAATAATATATTTTATTCTTGTCAAAAATATGATATAACTTTGTAATAATTGTGAAAATCATATTTTCATTCCTTGGTTTCCAAAATATTATTTACCAAAATATACATATGAATAATATTTCCGAAATATTTGTAAGGTATATTCCTTTGTTCGGTTTTACCGGTATTTTGTGTAATCTTGTATATTCATATTCTTAGGATTTTGGTAATATTTTGGATTGTAAGTTCTTGGTATTTTGATGAGTTATATTATTTCAAATCCGAAAATAATATAACTAATACACATAATATACAAATAATCACAAACATGGTGCCTTCTAATTATATATTTCCTAAATACATATTTAGTCACTTTTATTTGTAAAAACCAACCTCCAATATTTATAATTTTTGTAACAAAAATTATGGCAAAGTTTTTGTAGAAAACTCTTGGTTAAAATACACTGGTAAATATTTGTTTAAAAATATTTCTCTAAGTGTTCATATTTTTAGAAAATTTTGCCATAGTTTCCCTTAAAAATGGAGGTTTCCATGCTTTCAAGGATTAATTTCTTTTGCAAAAATCATCACAATCAATTTACAATCATCAACAAACAACCTTTACTTACCATTTGTAGTAACTTACTAGTATTCTTAGTAAGTCTTGTTACCCTTTAAAATGTGTTTACTTCTTTAAAAACTTAGTTTCTTTAGGATTTAAGCTTATGTTTATGTTTTATTCTTGTGGTTCTTCATGTTCTTTAAGATTGACATTATGATTCTTCTTTAACCACTTAAAATAGAAGTAAACTAGCAAGATCAAGACTCTTACCACTAGCACAAGGCTAGGGATGATCAAGGGTAGAAAACAAGTGGATAAAAGCAAACGGTGAAGGTCCTTCAACTTCCGAAAGCTCCAAGCCTCCTAACTTAGCTCCTTACACCCTTGAGTATGCATGGATTTAGTGAATTATGAAAGATGAAGAGGATGGTGGTATAGGGGTGTTTGGCTGTGAGCATGGTGAAGGGAGAGGAAGAAGATGGGTGTTGAGTTATGGAATGAGAAATGGCTAAAGACTTTAGGTTTATATAAACTTTCATCCAATATATAATGCATAAGGCATAATTGTATGGCATATTCCCAACATAATCTAATTTTATAACAAATAAAATCTACAAGTGGGGCCCTTGTTGGCCATGAGCATAGGTGGGGGGGGGGGGGTCTTAGGCTAGGTTGTAATGTTATGGTTAGATCATGGTTGGAATCCAAGTGTCTAGTTACGTGTTTTAGTTATTAGATATTTTTAGGAGGTGTTATGATGTTTGGGGATCATAACTAGCTTGGTAATGTTAAAACAATGCTTCTAGTGTAAATTTGATATTTCGGGTAGTGTCCGGTTGTTTGGTTGGTTACTGGTTAGTTAAGGTTCTAAGCTTGCAGTTTAGTGTGCTTTATGTATCTTTTTGTGACACTATTGATTCCCGACACTTAGGAAAGCATTCAAGACCATTTAATCATATTTCTGCATTATATTAGTATGTTAAAATGCTGATTTTTGCTGAATTTTGCTAAATTCAGCACTTTGACTGAGTTTTAGGCACTTTCCGGCACTTAAACTATCACTAAAAATGGCAGTTTTGTGATCCTTACTTTCCTATACACTACACTAGTGTAGTACTTAGTTTCTGGCTCATTCTGTGTCTAAATACACTGTCTGTCTACATGCTGAGTTCTGTCACATTATCCTGATTTATCAGATAACTGTGCTAACTGTAACATCTGTGCTTGTAATCATTGTGAACAGTTCAATTATCAATAAAACAATGTTATTTGATCCCAATGTTTGTTTGATTATGTTTTACCTTTTTCATGTTTTGACTTTTGTCCAATTTCAAACTCTATATCACTTTCTTGAGAGTTATACGCAAACTGGTGTGTAAACATAATCAGTTTAATGCAAAAAATACTCCGGAACATCAACATGTACTTAACATACCCTAAATAACCTTTACATAACTTAGAAATAAGTTTTGAAGGCTTTGGTATGGCAAAAACAAGTTAATTCGCCTACAGGGACTAAATTTGACAAACTGCGAAAGTATGCCAATTTGAACTGTAACGAACATTCTGGAACATGACCATAAGTTAAACATACCATAAATATCCTTTACATAGCTTAGAAATAGGCTTTGAGGGGTTCGGTATGCTAAAATAAACTTTTGGGACATTCAGGGACTAAAAGCGTCAAAAAGTGCACAAGTTTGCATTTTCGCGCATAACTTACGTTCTGAATACATCCGGACATCCAAAAATTTATGTAAGCACTAAAATATTTTATTTTAGTGTTTGGCTTGAGAAAAATCCATTCGTCGCGCAATTTGGATCGTTTTTCGCGCTTATGCGCATTCTGTCGTAATTAAGCGAACATCGCAATCGTACGACCAAACGAACCAACATCCGGGATATTTTTGAGCATGTTTCATGTCCACAATGTTTAGGCATCATTTTAGGGCCTTGAAAATGGCTTAACAAGCCTTAAACATGTCGGAAATGGCCTTAATACACAACGGGGACTGAATTGGAAACATTGGAAACTGGTTGCTGTTCAGAGGGACCTTAGCGTGACACCTAGCCCCCTTGGCATCACGCGAGGCCCCTTCTGATCAGCAAAACCCATTTTTAACAGCTGTTAACAGCTGTTTAGCACTCCCAATCCAATTCCAAGTGTTGTTTCCTTCTTATGGGGGGCCAATATGATGTATATGAGCTTGCCAACAAGTGTAGGGATGTGATCATTCCCTCTTCTCCAAGAAACGATCCTAACGGTGAACCGAAATCTATAAATACCCAACCCCATTCATTGCAAAACCCACAAGAATCTGATTTGAGAAGCTCTAAGTTGAAACCATTGTTTCATACCTGAGCTACTTGAATCAAGATTAGCTTTCGGGGACCCTTTGTAAGTGTTCCTTCGTTCTTTTATTGCTTTTCGAGTCCGAAAGTCAAACTTTGTTTGACTTACTGCATTGACCAATTTATGGTCAATGCGAAGTTCGTTTGAACTTCGCAACGTGAGCGTAATCACGATGGTTATAGTCCCTTGTGACTATGCCTACTGATTACCACGTTGTCTAGGGTCGTAAGGGTAAGCGATCTAATAAATCGCTTATACCTTCGAACCCGACCCATTTGGTCGATCATTAGGATCCGACCAAACACATTAGGTGACCATAGTATATTGGGAATAACCTTCCGAGGTTATACCTTATGGTCGCTTCGTTTAAGTAGTTGTATGATAGGTAGTTTATATGCCTTAGGTAAATTACCAAAATGCCCTTTTTACGCCAAAATTCATTTTAAGCATATGTAACATAACTTTTGGTATCTAAACTGATTTGGTAACAATATTAGATATGTTAAGGCATATTTTACTTGTCATAGGACTAGTTAGGCGTTCCGAACGCGTTTTACGCGAACGACGCGTTAAAGTAGCATAAGCTACCTAAGCGGGCCGTAATGGGTCGTAAGCACTTAGGCTAGGTTTCATTTACTATGTAGGCTTTGTTAAACCATACTACATGAGTTCCCATACTCATTTGGTTTACGAGCCCTCATTCTATCCGAGCCTCCGATATAGGTCCGGTTTATTAACATAGTTACCTATATTAGGTGCCGTTTGATTCTGTGATCTCTAGCATTGCTTGGTGGTTATCTTAGGACTTCTAAGCAATCTCAAGTGAGTACATAGACCCCTCTTTTACTGTTTTCCAAACATTTTGGGGTGAAACACATGTGCCTACTTGTTACTTTCATGCTTTTCCATGTTTTCATATCATATGCTTGTTATGTTCAATAGTACACTTATAGTACATGATTTCATTGTGTTTATGCTATGTATGCCCATTGTGTGCATATTTAGTACATTGTTTTACATTACATTTCATGCTATGTATGCCCATTGTGTGCATATTTAGTACATTGTTTTACATTACATTTCATGCTATGTATGTCCATTGTGTGCATACTTAGTACATTGTTTTACATTACATTTCACGCTATGTATGTTCATTTGATTACATACTTAGTGCATTGTTTTCACATGCTTACATTTTGGTATGACATTTGGTTTGTTCAAATGGGACAATATACATTCATTAACATTAGCTACGCCGTTCGTTAGTAGGTAGTGGTACCATAGGAATTGACAACTCCCGTTCCTGACATCCTAGGTATGTTTGGATGGAAGGAATGACCGAATTCGATACACATAACTTAGATAAACCTTTAATTTGTTTATAGGTCTATCACCACAGTCACAAGGCTTGGATGTATGCATTATAACAATACCGCATAGATGTTTGTATCAGTATAGCATGCATTTGTTCCACAAAACATAACTTTGACTTAAACTATGTTTAATTCAATACCCTGTTTTTGTGCATTTTACCTATGGTTTAGTTGATATATTTCACATGCCATACATGATATTTTTGGATACACATCATATGATTTACATTAAACATAAACATTTTGACATTGATATACACATTTGGTGATTTACATTAGACATGGACATTTTGATATGGTTTACACAATAACACTTGACAACTGATTTATACATGAACAATTTACATTGGTGGTTGGTTTGGGTAAATGGTTTGAGTAACGAGGCGTGTGTAATATGATACAAACATGGTGGATACGCCGCTGGTACTTCCTATATATAAGTGTTCGTATAATATTACATATCGTAGCGTTATTAAAATCATTTCAGTATAGACATATTACATTTTACACAAATAACATATTTTTCACAAGACATTGTTTTACAAAACAGTTTATTTTATATAAACTCATTTTACTTGGTTATTTCATTAACCATACACCTTTCTTTTATATAATCTGATTTCTTATCGAGTTTTCATATGATTTATAAAAGAAAACGCTTAACAAGATTCATGACTAACTTTTATTAAACCTTTCTTCTAAAACCCAAGTCATGAATCCTATTTTCACAAAACCTATGTATCTCACAGGCATTTTTATGCTGACGTACCTATTTTCACATGTGTTTTCAGGAGCAGTCGCTTAGGATGATTATCATGACACTAGGGCGGACCTGTGCCTTAGAGACTTAAAATAAAGATAGAACCAGTTTAATTATGTTCTGAACTCTTTATTTCTTGTTTTGAGACAATGTAACACTTTTGTTTGATAAATAAAATATAACTTTGTATGCCATGGTTGTGAAACAATAATTCTGTTACAACACTCCCCGACGTTTCCGCCACGATTTGATGTTCTACGTGGTCGGGGTGTGACACTAACTTCACTTAATGCATCATTTAAGGAAATACAACTTTCTTGCAATATTAGTATGACATTAAACAATATGTGATGCACATGCATGTATTAAGCAGAAATCAGAAAGCAGTTAATTGCAATTTAGCACAATCATTAAGCACTATTCATGATTAATTAATTGTACAGATTCCTGGATTTTTGACAGTTGTCACATTCTCCCCCTGTTAAGAAAATTTCGTCCTCGAAATTTATACTACCTTAACTCCTTAGGGTTACATCATGCATGTATGGATATGAATAATACCACAGTAACTAACCACAACACCGAATCAAAACCTATTGAATTAGGTGAATCCAAGGACATCTTCCTATACTAAGAATCCAATGGTTAAAAGGTATATCTCTCAGAATTTGACATCAAGGGATACGAGTTGTATAGGTGTAAGCTACACCTATACACCGTGTAACATCTGATGTTACTTACAATCACAGGGGTCCAATAAAAGAGGAGTTCTGATCAATAGAATTTCAACAGCTTGTTTACAACATGCAAACGAATTTTAGGAACAATAACATCCGCTAGACGAACTTAAAATCAGCAAGCTCAAATGTAACAGTAACATGAAAATGCTCCGTCAACTTTCGAACAAATGAATGAATAAAATTGGTGTGTTGACAGTATTGAATCGCAAGAATACACCGAAATGAAATACAATCGAAGCTGGTGTACCTTAGTCTTAATTCATAGTTGCACTAAGAATGTTTAAATGACAAGTTGAGCAAACATATAGGTAGTTGCGTGTGAAACGGTTGACCATGACTAGCACAAGCTACAAGTTTGTAACGATACCACAAGGTGTCGTAATTGACATAATTAAATAATAGCGGTGACCGAACAAGTTCACCGTGTTTGAAATCAAATGAAAGTGTACCGAAACAACCTGAAGATTTGTTTTACACAATGTCATAGAGTTTTCAATTGAATATGGAACATCAATGAACTACTGTTTTCGATCAGAGATGAACAAGTAACAAATTCCGCAAGGCATTCGATTGATAATGAAAGAACCGTTAGGAGGTACACTGGAATATAAAATGAATCTTATGTACCATTGTCTTGACACACAACTGTGTTAAGACTACTTTAATTATGATGAAACAGAACGGATTTAGAGCAAGTCAATAAATAAACAATTAAATATGTGTATTAGATGTGTAGACGAGATTAGCGCAAGCTTCAATCTAGTGAAAACATCACCAGAAGGTGTCAAAATCAACAATCGACTTAATGGGTCGTAACGGGTTGTAAGCACTTAGAATAGGTTCCGATTTAGAATATAGGCTTTTTTAAACCATATCACATGAGTTCCAATACTCATTTGGTTTACGAGACCTCATTCTATCCGATCTCCCGATTTAGGTGTCGATTTATTAACTAGCGATCCGATTACTAGGTGCTACTTGATTTCCTTGGTTTGCCTGAGCTTTGTTAAGTTCAATTAGTCGAGGATATCTTTGCACTTCAATGTGAGTACATAGTTCCCCTATTTTACTGTTTTCAATTGTTTTGGGGTGATTCATATGTGTTAAACGATTTCGATGCCTTCAACGATGATTTCAAAAACGAATACTATGGTTTATATTAAACACAACGATTTTCGATAATGTGAACGAACTTGTTGGACGTATTTACATAACGAATGACATTCATTAACAATGATCAAGCCGACCAGTATTAGGTTATGGTACCATAGGATCTGACAAATCCCGTTATCTGACTGCCACCATGGTTATGTATGGGGGTTATGTGGGTAACGACTGAACCTGATGATTGTTAACTTGCCCTTTGGTGGTTTGTTAATACGAGTTGAACGATGGACGAGTTGCGAAGGTTTGAATGTTATAAACGAGACGACCAAAAGTTAGTTTTCACAATTAAAAACGAGAACGATTTGAACGATTGAACGATTTTGAATGATTGAATGATTGTAACGATTGAACGAGTTGGACGATTTAAACAAGTTAAACGAATTGAACAAACGATTGGTTTTTGGTATGTGATTAGATAACGGGACGGGTGTAATGTGATAAAAGCATGGTAGATACCCCGCTGGTACTTCTTATATATAAGTGCTTTTATCATATTACATTCCGTGGCGTTATTTAGTTCACTTGGACGAATGATTTTATACAACCTCACGCAACGATGTTTACTATACGATATAAACCATACGAGTTTTATTACGAGAACAATTTACAATTTGGTTTACTTAAACAAATGTTTTGGGTTAAGATTCATGGCAACGAGATTTTATAAACTATAACCAACTTATTTTGAGCTGGTTATTCATATTTCAAAGCTAAACTCTTTTCAAAACAAGGTTTTTTATTATCGACTCTTGTAGTCAAACGAGGTATTGCAACATGTAAACGAGCCATGGATCTGACACTCACACAAAACCTATGTGCTCTCCGACATTTCTTTGCTGACTTTATTTTTACATATGTTTCAGGTGGTGTTGAATGATGTTGATTGCGACTAGGATGCATGCTCACTTAGGACTGGACAAGGCCTTAGTGACGTAATAACGATGATAGTCAAGATGTGAAGTTTTTTGTTTTAACTTTAAGACAATGTAAATATTTAATGAATCAATAAAACGAAACTTTTTGAATCCATGGTTGTGAAACAATAATTCTGTCGCTCCACTCCCTTACGTTTCCGCCGCGGTTTCGTTGTTTTACGCGGTCGGGGTGTGACAGAAGAGTTGGTATCAGAGCTCATGGTTATAGGGAATTAGGTTATTAGTAATGCTTTGACCTAGACTATAACTTTTCTAGGACCCTAACGCAAGTAAACTTGCGTTTAGATTTTTAAAACAATACCGTCACCTATCTTTAAGTGATAACCACAACGAGAACACAATAACAAATCCGTTTTGAAAATCAATCATCTATTCCTAAATGATTTGTTATAAGGTTTTGAACCTTCAAGTTTTCAAAATCTCGTCAGAGTTTCGGTCTAGATAATGTGAACACGTGCAATCTGGAAGGGTGGATGCCTGTATCCTGAGTTTTCTGTCTAAGGCTAGAGTGTTCGTACAAATCCACATAATTAGACCAGTCACTCTTACCTGGGAACTCTTGGGGTGAGTGTCCACTTATAGGCTAAAGCATGTCTTTGCGATACATTGTATTGACCCATTTACTTTGATTAGTCACTGTGTATCGTTTGTTTATTCGAAGTGACGAATGAATGATCGCCTTCCTTGTGTTTTGTCGATGTTTTCAATACCTCTTTTGTTTATCCAATTGTCGATCTCACTCGTTTCTCATGTTTCCTTGTTCTTTTTAGAAGATGCCTCCTCGACGAGATGCACAACCTCAAACTAACGCCGAAATCACAGCCCTTGTCGCTCAGCAAATGGCTGCTGTGATTCCAAACCTAATAACTCAGATTAATCAAGCAAACAACAATAATAACAACAATGCTCAGTGTAGTTTCAAAACGTTTAATTCGGCTAAACCACTAAAGTTTTCTGGGTCTCAAGGAGAAACTACGCTCCTACAAAGGTTCGAGAGTCTGGAGAGTACATTTAGACATGTTCAGGTGTCCGAATGAACGAAAGGTTGAGTTTGCATCAAGTGTTTTCGAGAAGTGTGCACTAACATGGTGGAACGGTGTGATGCGAGATAGGGGTGCCGATATGGCGATGGCACAAACTTGGGAAGAGCTCCGGGCTCTCATGATGAAAGAGTTCTGTCCCCGTCACGAAATAAGGGCTTTGGAATGAGAATTCAATAACCTGAAACAAGATGGGGGAGAACACCATGCGTATATGGATTGTTATGAGGAGCTGAGTTTGTTGTGTCCTACTATGGTTAACCCGCTGGAAAAAGCGATTGAGAGGTATATCGATGGTCTACCCGATTCTGTGCAAGATATAGTTACTGGTAGTAACCCTACCACTGTGCGTCAGGTAATCGAACTGGCTGTAACCCTGACTGAGTCTCAAGTCAGGAAGGGTAAACTTACTCGCAAGGGTGACAAGAAGCAGTCGACCGACACTATTCAAGACAAGGGTAAGGGAAAGGGAAAGAAGAAGGGCGAATCATCGAGGAGATCGAGGAAGCGTAAGGCTTCTCAAAATTTTGCTGTTACCGTGCAAAACGCTCAGAACCCATCAGCACAACCTCCTGCAAAGAAACAGTATGTTGGTACCGCACCCCACTGCAATAGGTGCAATTGTCATCATGTGGCACATCAGGCTTGTAAACAGTGCACCACTTGTGGTAAACTTGGGCATATGGCCAACATTTGTCGTTTGGGCCAGAATCAAGCTGTTCTGAATCAAGCTCCAGTTCAGGGGAATGCTGCTAGATTCCCACCTGGCTCATGTTATAACTGTGGAGAGATGGGTCATTTCCGCAACAATTGTCCGAGGCTCGCAAACTTGAATGCCAATGCGAATCCAGCTCATGGACGAGCATACAATCTGAATGCAAACGAGGCTCATGCTGACAACGAGGTTGTTAATGGTACGTTCCTTGTTAACCAGCAACGTGCATCTGTTCTTTTCGATTCTGGTGCCGATAGAAGTTTTGTTTCGCTATCATTTGAGCCTTTGCTTACGATACCTAGAACTAAACTGAGGAAACCCTTATCTGTCGAAGTTGCTATTGGTAAACCTCTTGTACTCGATTCTGTTATTCGCGATTATCAATTGAACCTAGATAACCATCTTTTTCCTATTGACCTCATACCGATGCTACTTGGGAGTTTCGACATTATTGTAGGGATGGATTAGTTAACTAAGTTTCATGCTGAGATGGTTTTTTCGATAAGATTGTTCGTTTTCCTCTTTCGTCTGGTGAAGTCCTAAAGGTTCGTGACGAGAAACCATCTGGAGGTTTGAAACTCATGTCGGGTACGAAAGCCCAAAGTTATTTACGAAAAGGCTACATATTCTTTCTGGCACATGTCACCGAGGAGAAAGGAAAGAGCAAGTGTATTCAAGATATTCCGATTATTCGAGATTATCCAGAGGTGTTTCCTGATGAACTACCTGGTTTGCCTCCAGTTCATCAAGTCGAGTTTCATATTGATCTTGTACCCAATGCCAACCCGATTGCGAAAGCACCTTATCGTCTTGCGCATTCTGATATGTAAGAGTTATCGAAACAGCTTTAAGGGTTATCTAATAAAGGATTCATCCGACCGAGGTATTCACCTTGGGGCGATCCAGTCCTGCTTGTGAAAATGAAAGATGGGTCTTTTCGAATGTGTATCGATTATCGTGAGCTTAATAAGCTTACCATAAAGAATCGATATCCCCTACCAAGAATCGATGATCTCTTTGATCAGCTGCAAGGTGCTACATGTTTTTCCAAGATCGATCTGCGTTCTGGGTATCATCAGCTTCGTGTACTCGAAGAAGATATTCCCAAAACTGCCTTCCGCACGAGATATGGTCACTACGAGTTCTCTGTCATGCCTTTTGGTTTGACGAATGCCCCAGCTATTTTCATGGATTTAATGAATAGGGTTTGTAAACCTTATTTAGACAAGTTCATCATTGTGTTCATTGACGACATCCTTATTTGTTCGAAGTCTCGAGCCGATCACGAACAACACCTTCGTCTGACTATGGAATTACTAAAGAAGGAACAACTTTTTGCTAAATTCTCCAAGTGTGAATTCTGGCTTAAAGAAGTTCAATTTTTGGGTCATATTGTTAACGAACATGATCCTTCCAAAATTGCTGCTATTAAGGATTGGAATACACCTACAGAAGTTCGTTCTTTTCTTGGTCTTGCTGGTTACTATCGACGATTTATTTCGAACTTCTCGAAGATCGTGGTTCCTCTCACTGCTTTGACTAAGAAGAATAAGCCTTTTGAGTGGGGACCTAAACAAGAAGAAGCGTTCCAAACGCTGAAACGAAAACTCTGTGATGCTCCTGTCTTATCTTTGCCCGATGGAAACGATGATTTTGTTGTCTATTGTGACGGTCGAATCTAGGCCTTGGTTGTGTCCTTATGCAACGAGGTAAAGTTATAGCATATGCGTCAAGACAATTGAAAGTTCACGAGAAGAACTACACCACTCATGATCTTGAGTTGGGAGCTGTGGTTTTTGCATTCAAAATATGGAGACACTATCTCTATGGCATGAAGTGTGTGGTTTTCACCGACCACAAAAGTCTCCAACACATTTTCAATCAGAAGGAGCTTAACATGAGACAACAACGCTGGGTCGAACTCTTGAATGATTACGATTGCGAGATTCGCTACCATCCCGGTAAGGCGAATGTCGTAGCCGATGCGCTATGTCGAAAGGAACGAGTCAAGCTCAATTTTGTTCGCACTCTATCTGATATTCAAACTCGTGTCTCTCAAGCTCAACGTACTTGTGTTACACAAGACATGATGGGTAAGGAATTACCGCTTCAACTAGAGCTTAAACTCAAAAAGAAAGATGATGGGTTACTCTATTTCAAGAATCATTTGTGGATTCCGAACCAAGATGATCTTCGCACTTTAGTGATGGACGAATCTCACAAGTCTCGATATTCTATTCATCCTGGTGCTGACAAAATGTACAAGGATCTTCGTACTCAGTACTGGTGGCCTGGTATGAAAAATGATGTTGCCTTGTATGTATCGAAATGCCTAACTTGTCTCAAGGTCAGGGCTGAACACCAACGACCATCTGGTTTTCTTGTACAACCAGAGATACCGGTATGGAAGTGGGAGAACATTGCAATGGATCTTATCACTAAGTTACCGCACACATCTAGAGGTCATGATGCTATTTGAGTTATCATTGATCGATTAACGAAGTCAACTCATTTTATACCGATTTGCGAGGATCTATCTGCTGATAAACTTGCCAAGATTTATGTAGATGAGATTGTGTCGTCTCACTTTTGGAAGACCATGCAATATGCTATTGGAACTCAACTAAATCTAAACACTGCTTATCATCCCCAAACAGATGGACAATCCGAGAGAACGATACAAACATTGGAGGATATGCTTAGAGCATGCGTGATAGACTTTGGTGGTAATTGGGATTCTCATCTACCGTTGATCGAATTCTCTTACAATAATAGTTATCATGCTAGCATTAATATGACACCGTTCGAAGCTTTATACGATCGAAAATGTCGTTCACCTGTCTGTTGGAATTAGATCGGTGAAGCTTAGCTTACTGGACCTAAGCTCATTCTGGAAACAACAGATAAAATCAAGAAAATTCGCGATAATCTTCTAACAGCTAGAAGCCCTCAAAAGAGTTATGCGGATATGCGACGCAAGCCCTTGGAATTTCAAGTCGGAGACCGTGTCCTACTCAATGTGTCACCTTGGAAGGGAGTGGTGAGATTTGGAAAGAAAGGAAAACTTGCACCACGATATGTTGGACTATTTAAGATTGTTAAAAGAATTGGAAAGGTTGCCTATCGACTAGAGGTGCCTCCTGAACTTGGGAATATTCACCCAACATTCCACGTGTTCAATTTATGAAAGTGTTTAGCCGATACTAATCTTCATATTCCACTCGACGAAATTCAAGTTGATGAAACGATGCACTTTGTCGAGAAACCTGTGGAGATAGTGGACCGTGAAATCAAACAACTGAAGAACAAGCGAATTCGATTAGTCAAGGTTCGCTGGGAGTCCAAACGTGGCCCAGAGTTTACTTGGGAGCGTGAGGACCAAATGAAAGCGAAATATCCACATTTGTTTTACGAGTTTCCTCTAGTTAAAATTTCGGGATGAAATTTCCTAAAGTAGGGGAGACTGTGAAAACTATGCTCTTTAAACGATGTATGATGTAAAACAATGCCAATTATCAATGAAACGATGTGTTTTGGTGTTAATATATGTGTATTTGTGTTTGACGATTTTACGTTTTGATTCTAGTTCGATTTCAAGCTCTAAAATGCTTTCTGGAAAGTTATACGCAAACTGATGCGTAAACGTAATCAGTTTAACGCGACAAACACTCCAGAATAGTGATATAGGCTTAACATACCTTAAATAACCTTTACATAACTTAGAAATAAGTTTTGGAGGGTTTGGTGTGTCGAAAACAAGTTTATTCGATCGCAGGGACTATTTGTGTCAAACTGTGAAAGTTTGCCGATTCGTATAGTAACGAACATTCCGGAACTTCATCATAATTTAAACATACCCTAAATATCCTTTACATAGCTTAGAAATAGGCTTTGAGGGGTTTGATGCGCAAAAATAAACTTATTTGATCAACAGGGACTAGGAGCGTCAAAAAGTGCGTAAGTTTGCATTTACGCGCATATCTTACGTTCTGAACATATCCGGACATCCAAAAATTTTTGTAATCATTAAAATATTTTATTTTAGTGATTGGAATGAAAAATTACACGACGAATTGTAATTTGGATCGATTTCGCGTCCGTTCGAGTTTTCCGTCGTAATTAACCGAATAACGTGACCGTACGACCAAACGAATCAACATCCGAGATGTTTTCAAGCATATTTCATGTTCCCTATGCTTTAACTTCATTGTAGAGCCTTGAAATGGGGTTAACGGGGCTTAAACGTGTCGAAAAACAAGTTTTAAGCATGCAGGGACATGTTCTGCCAATTTTGGAAACTTATAGCTGACCTCCCTCGCGCCATGCGCCAGACCAGGGTATACCTGGCGTGCCACGTGACAGTGGCACATTTTTAGCAAACCAGTTTTAGCAATCAATAGTTGTTCCTTGGGTTTTAGACATTGTTTTAACATACTTTGGGCTGGTATTTGAGTTCCCCTGGTATTCTAAACCATGTGCCACAAGTGTATGGCCAAGATTGAGATTCAAAAACACTTGTAATGATCTAATTCATCCAAGAAATCTATAAATAGCTTGGGGTTTTGCCAAGTTCATTGCTCATTCCATTTAAATCTGCTCTCATTTGATCATTTAAGCTATCCCTTTGGTTGAAGGCTTCAATCTTTAGTTTTCTTGTTCCAATCTTCAAGCTTGGACCCTTTGTAAGCTTCTTTCATGCTTGTTTATGCTTTCAAGCATGAAAGTCAAACATTGTTTGACTTTCTGCTTTGACCATGAATTGGTCAACACGAAGTTCATTCGAAATTTGCAACGTGAGCGTAATCACGATGGTTATAGTCCCTTGTGACTATACCTACTGATTACCACGTTGATTAGTCAAAGTGACGAGTCAACGTTTCGGTCAAAATATGTATTTATGCGTATTTTGGGACAAAGCTATTTTCTGTTGGTGCATATGTCTGTTGACTTCGTCTTGTATCGAGTCATGTAATAGGTTAGATAGACCAAGACACGTAGTTTGAGAATAACGGGAAACAGGCTAGAATCAGCCAGTCCACACGAACTGACCAGTTCGTGCGAACTGGACCAGATCATGCGAACTGGACCAGATCAGTTCGTGCGAACTGGAATGTATGGTTCATGTGAACTGGCCTCTCCTATATATAGTGGGTCTTGGTTTGTCATTTGTAACTTTGGATTCCTGTAGCAAAGCTCTGTCGAAGTGTCTCCAGCTCGTGTAACAGTGTTATATGAATACAATTGACATTTAATCTACTTCTATGTGCATTTCAAGCTGAATGAAGATCAAATCAATGAATTCCGCCTCTGATTTGGTCTAGAACTCTTCTAAACGTCTCGTCTGATCGATTCAACGATCCTACAAGTGGTATCAGAGCTCAGGAGGAAGAGTTCTTACCATTTCAGCTTGTTTTCACCGAAATATCTGATTTCTACTCATTTCTACTCACTTTCTTCACATTTTCTCAAAATGACCCGATTTTGTAATATAACACGAAAAACATTGTTTTAATCAATCCTTGAAGAAATCAGAACCTAATTCGACCTAAAACTTGATAAAATTGATCAAACCGCATGAAAATCATGTCTGATCATTCAGAAATCAGCCAGTTCGTTTGAATTAGGGTTCCTGCTCGCACGAAGTTGACCTCAGTTCACACGGTTTGAACAAAATTGACCTCAGTTCGCGCGGATTAAAACTTGTTCAGGTCGTACAATTTGAACCAGCCGTTTGGAAGTTTGAACCAGTCCGCATGAGGTGGGTTAAAATCATCAGCTCGCATGAGGTCGTTTGAAGCTGAACCAGTTCGTGCGAAGTGTTCTAGGTCATTTGGAAGTGTGATCCAGGTCGTGCGAAATGGATCAAGTTGTTTGACATAATTCTTCAGGTCGTGTGAAATCATTCCTCAGTTCGTACGAATTGAGTTCAGGTTGTTTGGAATTAGGTCAAGTCGTTTCAAAGGGTAACCAGTTCACACGATTTGGAAACAAATCAGTTCGCATGTTTTTGCAAAGCCAGTTCGCATGAGGTAGTTCAAGTCGTGTGATAGTGATCCAGTTCATTTGGAATAGACTCTTCAGTTTGTACAGTTTGCTTAAAGGGTGTCCAGATCGTTTGAAATCTTTCCAGTTCGTTTGAAAAGTCTGTTTTTGTGAAATCTTAAAACCAAAACATGGACAACGAATTTTATAATGCGTTTGCTACTACCCCGGGTACTCCTGTTACTGTTGCTCAGAGTGTAACTATGGAAAATGAAACGGGAACGTTGCAGAAACCCCCAAAAGCTGATGAGCATTGAAGAATATTACAGTTGGCAAGTACATTTTGAAAACTGGGTTCAAGCAAATCATTTAAGGTCTTGGGAATGTATTGAAACTAAGTACGTTTGACCTCGTAATAATGTGGGAGTTACAAAGAATATTTCTGAATTTACGGAAAAAGAAAGAGAAATGTACAAGGCAGAAAAGATGATGATCAGTTTACTTCAACAAGCTGTGAAAGAAGACATTTTCATATTACTTCAACATGATGATAGTGCACGTTCGATTTGGGAAGCACTTCGTACAAAATTCAAAGGAAGTACGGAGATGATCAAGAATAAAAAGTCACTATTAAAGAAAGAATTTGAATTGTTCTCAAGTTTGCCTGGTGAAACTACACAGACTCTTATTGAAAGATATTGTCATTTAGTACGTTCAATGAGTCGGTTGGACATCACTAAAGATCGTGAGGAATGGGTTGAAAAATTGACTGATTCTTTACCTCAAAAAGAATGGGGTACATATCTTATGATTTTGAAGAATACCGGAGAATACGATAGATTGACAATTGCTCAATTCATTGAAAAACTTGAAGGACAAGATCTTGAACAACAAAAGATTGCTAGAATGAACAATTCAAGTGGTCAACAAGATATCAAGATGTATTTCAAAGGAAATGTTCAAAATTTTGAAGCAAGTCCTAAGATCCAAACCGCTTTTAGCGCAGAAAACTCATCCGGATCACTCAATCAAAGCTCAATCAACAACAGTGGATTTTCTTCATATCCGAGTGTTAATCCTAATGTTTCAACTTCAAATTATCAGTCTCAAAGCTCAAACAATGGTAATGGTCATGTGCTACAATGCAACATCGCGTTGCATCTTCAGAACGGTCAGAATTTCTCTGAAGAAGTCGCTAAAGGTCATATGGCATTACTAGTTACCGTGTTAAAATCATATGAGGGTTTGGTTGCGAGAAGGACCGGAAATCCTATGTTAACAAAAGAGGACTACGATCAGATTGATGCTGAGGAATTGGAGCTAATGGATATTAAGTGGTGTTTAGCGAGCGTGTTGAGGAGAGCTGAGAAATTTAAGCAGATTACCGGAAGAGATGACTTACGTGATGCTAATGTTTCTACTTTAGGTTTTGATAAGTCTAAAGTTACTTGTTTTCGGTACAGGGAAAAAGGACATTTCAAGAGGGAATGTACCAATCGCGAAGCAAGTGGAGCTCAAAATCCATTCGGCAATAATGATTATCATCAAAAAGCAATTTATCATCAAATTGCTCAACAGCCGCATCAAAAACAATCGTCACAAACTTCACATGCTAGGAAGGATCTGATCGAAGAGCCATCAAAGAAAGCTTATCTAGTGCATCAAGAAGATGAAAGATTGCCAGAGGGATTTAGCTGGGACAAATATATTCCGCCTGAAAGTAACTCAAAGTTTAGAGCATTTATTGCACAGATCATTCAAGAGCAAGAGTTGATGAAAGAATGGATGGATGTGTTTGCAAATGATGAGAAAAGTCAAGATGGAGAGTCTGTTACATCAGAAGATAGTTCAGAAAAGACAC
This sequence comes from Helianthus tuberosus, assembly GCA_030545235.1. Classification (NCBI taxonomy): domain Eukaryota; kingdom Viridiplantae; phylum Streptophyta; class Magnoliopsida; order Asterales; family Asteraceae; genus Helianthus; species Helianthus tuberosus. The sequence goes on from CM060432.1 coordinate 25,521,525, forward strand.
CAGTCTTTGATCAATCATCAATTGATAGCAGTGATGATGATGAAGAAATTAAACAAATAAACATTGGTAAAACTTATCTATCTCCTGAAAGTTTCAAATTTTATTTTGCAGATAAATTGGAGAAGCTAAAGGAGAGACGAGCAGCAATAGAAAAGAAAAAGATAAAATATGAAAATATTGCTCAAGAAGAGAAGGATGAACAGAGTAAAGAAGCTAAAGTGATTGAAAAGATTGTAGAGGTCACAAAACCTTGTGTGAAATGTTTGGAACCATACAAACATTGTGAAGAGAAAGATAAGAAGTATAGTGAGCTCGATGAGATGAAAGAAAAATTATTGTTTGATGTTAAGTACGTGAAAGAATCTTATGATGTGTTAAACAGCACAGTAAACCAGTTGGAAAAGACAAACTCAGAAAGGGAAGATGCTTTGACAATGATGAATGCAACAATGATGTCTAAGCAGAAGGCCATCAATCATTATATTGAAGAGTGTGCAAAGTTGAAGCAGGAATTGGAGACTGAAAAGATTGAGAATGAAAGAATCAGACAATTGCTAATGAGTTACTCAAGTTCTGATTACTTGATTGATAGAATCTATCCGACAATTGCAGGTTTTGAAGTCTTTCAAGATAAGAAGTCGGGAGATAAGGATACTGGTAAGAAACAAAGTGCAAATTATAACAAGTGTCCATCTCCGATCTGGGAAGGTTATTCTCCCAGAAAACCAAATTCGGAACAAGTCAAAAAGGCAGTCAATATAAAGTTAAAGTCCGAAACAACTGATGAGTTACCAGACAACATTGACGTCACATTCACATCGTCTGACACTGATCAGGAGTCTGAGTTAATAAAGAAAGTGGTTGATCAGGTGTTGGATAAGGATGAGGAGTCAGAGTCAAATTCTGAATCTGAAAGTTCAAGTTCATCAGTCAATAGTTCAAAATCATCGGTCAAAAGGGTTTACAATAAAGATTTTCTATCGATCACGTGCTGTCACACCCCCAAAATCCACACGCGGAGTATCACCGCTTGGAGGCGTGACTGACCAGGATCAAGCCACCAATCATATTGAACAATGTATGTCGTAAAAATAATTCAACCAAACAATATGAAAGGTGTTCAAAACCAAAGCATAGTTAAGTGTTTAGCGGAAGCATAAATGAAAAGCCCAACATAAGTAATAAGTTTGAAATGTCATAAACATTTAACATGGCATCCACGATCCATGTCCCACAACGACTGTGCCTCCCCGTGCAAGCTCCATGGGTACCTAACGACCTGCAAGGCATGTAACAACGAGTCAACAACAAAGTTGAGCGAGTTCACAGTTGGTTGTTTAGTTATAGTATTCGTTCGTAAATCATTTGTTCACTTGTACCAGGTATCGTATTAATTCGTATCGCGGTCTCCCAGACATGTGTGCGAAGGTTAGTGGGGGTTTCCCATGTATCCTAGACTAGTTGTATTTGTATTTGTATCGCGGTCTCCCAGACATGTTTGCGAAGATTAGTATTCGTATCGCGGTCTCACAGACATGTTTGCGAAGATTAGCATTTGTATCGCGGTCTTACAGACATGTGTGCGAAGATTAGTGGGGGCTTCCCGTGTTTTACTAGTCTAAATGTATCTATAGGTGTCCTACACCTAATGAGGTCAGTGGTACGTATTTCAGTAGTGATGTAAGTACAAGTAATCATTCAATCCCATTCCCAACCCCGGGAATCCCATGCCTTGGTAAGAGTGTGAACTCACCTTGGTTTGCTCGGTATGCTAAGTTATGTGTTCACAAGTAATCAGTCAGGTCCTATAGTGTGCATGTATACACAATCAGTTCATGTTGGTAAGGTTTCACATACAATCGAAGTCACTAAGTGTAATGGATAGTTAACATCAAATAACACGTAAACAGTTATTCAAGTTCACATATTCACGCTTCACATAGTAGATTTCCCAGTTTACTCTAACAAGATTATTCATTAACAATCATGGTAAACATAACGGTGTTAACAGCATTAATCAGGATCAACGGAGTTAACGTACATAATAAAGTTACACACTTAATGCAGTTACTGTTTCATATCAAGTTAGATCAACTTAACAAAGTTATCATACATAATGAGCTTAACATACATAACCTAGTTAACATAACCCAGTTAACTTATTAACATAACTGACATGCTTAACAGTGTAAGTAAACTTAACAGGGTTAACCATCTAACCGATTTAACATAACAAAGTTTCTGTATTATAAGTTTAGACGAAATCACATAAAGTGAAAACCCTTTGTGACGAAAACCCCTCTGGGACGAAATCCCTTTGGGGCGAAATCACCTTGGATTTCGTCAGGTTTAGGGGGTGACGAAAACACTTAGTTTTTTCGTTGGAATCCTGTGTTTTCGTCTGTGGAGTACATGTTCATCATCAACCATAACACATTCCAAGAATCCTAATCATCGACTGTCTAACAGTTACATCGGTTATAACTATCATTTGATCAGCCTAATCAAATCATACAATCACTTTAATTATTCATTCATCAATCATCAATACAATCCGAATCATCATCTATGTGTCATGTAACAGAATCATCATCGAGTTCAACCATTAAACATATATACGTATATCATCCAGTCGATTAACATAACATATCACATAATCAACACTATTGGCATGTTAATCTGTTTTCGAATCCTGATCACATTCATATCATCAATCCTAGAACCCTAGATCGATTTCATGCTTCGCATACAGTTACGTAACCAAAAATCAAGTATAACGAAGTCAAGAACAAAACGTGTAAATCACTCAATCAATATCCAAATACTAACCGTATGTAGGATGGAACAAACAAGAACTCCAAAAGGACGGATAGTTGCCTTCGAGTGTAAAGGAGAGTCTAGGGTTTGCCGAATAAAACTTCTCGTAAAAGTTGTGATCAGAATATACATATAAGTGATTCACTACTGGGCCTAAAGCCCATTTTGATTTCGTCGGCCACAAGGTGGAATAAAACACACAAAGTGTTTTCGTGAGTGGGTGATTTCACAGGGGGTGTTTTCGGCTAGAGTGTTTTCGAGTGGAGTAGGGTAATCGGCCCAAGGTTCCATGTTTGTTCCATGTTTTAATTGTACCATCACAACATAAATACCAAAATGTATTGTTAACCTATACACGTATAATGCACACCATACATAAACACAAAAACAACACTTGCATTGCTCATCAAGTATAACATGTAAATCACAATACAATTTAACGTATTACAAACGTGTACAGTTGTGAAACAAACAAGTCGTGTAAACAAACAACTTAAACAATAAACGTGCAATTAATGCGAAGATTGAAATCTTGGAAACTCGAGTTGTCACATTATCCCCAACTTGAAAGAAATTTCGTCCCGAAATTTAGCACGTGGTTACTGAGGAAGCTAGTAGTGTTGCGTAGTTTGCTGGTTTTCCTGGGGTGTCACATCATCCCCCCGTTGATTTGGAATTTCGTCCCGAAATTCTGTATTAGCTTCAGCCTCAGTAGTGGTTGTACTGTTTCCGAATAACTGGGGATACTTGAGTTTCATTTGATCTTCTCGTTCCCAGGTAAACTCTGGGCCACGACGGGAGTTCCAACGAACTCGTACAAGAGGTATTCTGGTGTGCTTGAGGACCTTAACGTCTCGGTCCGTGATTTCAACTGGTTCCTCGACGAATCGCAACTGATCGTCGATAGTGAGCTCCTTCAAAGGAACTATGAGGGTCTCATCTAACAGACACTTCTTCAGATTTGACACGTGAAAAACGTTGTGAACTGCACTGAGTTCTGCAGGCAGGTTTAGTTTGTAGGCTACTTTGCCTATCTTCTCAATGATTTCGAACGGTCTAACATATCGCGGATTAAGTTTGCCCCTTTTTCTAAAACGAACCACACCCTTCCAGGGTGAGACTTTGAGTAGAACCCGATCCCCGACCTGGAATTCTAGAGGTTTCCTACCCTTATCGGCGTAGCTTTTCTGACGGTCACGAGCTGCCGCCATTCGTTGTCGTATTTGAGCAATCCTTTCTGTTGTGTCTACCACAAGTTCTGGGCTAGTGATCTGACTATCCCCCACCTCTGCCCAACAAAGAGGTGATCGGCATTTACTCCCGTACAATGCCTCAAACGGAGCAGCTTTAATGCTGGTGTGGTAACTGTTGTTATACGAGAACTCCACTAACGGGAGGTGTTTTTCCCAGCCGTTGCCGAAATCGATTACACATGCACGAAGCATGTCTTCTAAAGTTTGAATAGTGCGCTCAGACTGCCCATCCGTCTGAGGGTGATAAGCTGTGCTCATGTCTAATCGTGAGCCGAAGGATTTGTGCATCGCTTGCCAAAGTTCTGAAGTGAAACGGGCATCACGATCTGAGATAATAGAGGTTGGCACCCCGTGCCTCGAGACAACTTCCTTAAGATATACGTCTGCTAGAGTAGAGAACTTGTCGGTTTCCTTGATAGCCAATAAGTGTGCAGACTTTGTGAGTCGATCCACGATCACCCAAATAGTATCATTCCCACGTTGAGATCTAGGCAGGCCAGTAACAAAATCCATGGAAATTTGCTCCCATTTCCATTGTGGTATCTCTGGTTGTTGAAGTAGGCCCGATGGTTTCTGATATTCCGTTTTGACTCTTGCACAAGTCAAACACTTGCTAACATAAGTTGCTATATGAGCTTTCATGCTAGGCCACCAATATGTAGTTTTCAAGTCGTGGTACATCTTATCCGAACCAGGATGTACTGAGTAGCGAGACTTATGAGCCTCATCCATTACAAGATCGTGTAAGTTGCCGTAGAGTGGGACCCAGATGCGTCCCGTTACATAGTAGGCGCCGTCTGCCTTTTGTTCCAACCGTTGCCTTGAGCCACGTAGAGCTTCAGCCGTGACGTTTTCTGGTTTCAATGCTTCTACCTGAGCATCTCGTATTTGTGCCGGAAGACTAGACTGGATAGTAAGCTGCAACGCCCGTACACGCCTTGGTGTAGTATCCTTTCGACTGAGGGCGTCGGCCACTACATTAGCTTTGCCCGGATGGTACTTTATAGCACATTCGTAATCGTTTAAAAGCTCGACCCATCGACGCTGACGCATGTTCAACTCTTTCTGCTTGAAGATATGCTCGAGACTCCTGTGATCGGTGTAGATGGTGCACTTGGTACCGTACAGGTAATGTCGCCATATCTTGAGCGCAAAAACAACAGCTCCCAGCTCTAAATCGTGTGTAGTGTAATTCCGTTCGTGAATCTTAAATTGGCGCGAAGCATAAGCAATGACTTTATCCCGTTGCATCAACACACATCCAAGACCCTGAATGGATGCGTCGCAGTAGATTACAAAATCATCTGTGCCTTCAGGAAATGAGAGGATAGGTGCGCTACAAAGTCTATCCTTTAAGTGCTGAAATGCTGATTCCTGTGTATTACCCCAATGATAAGTAACACTTTTCTGTGTCAGTAGTGTAAGCGGATGTGCAATCTTTGAGAAGTCTTTGATGAACCTTCTGTAGTAACCTGCCAAACCCAAGAATTGGCGAATTTCTGTTGGTGTGCGAGGTGAAGGACAGTTCCTGATCGAATCAACCTTGGATGGATCAACATGAATCCCATCCTTGTTTACCACGTGGCCTAGAAAGTGGACTTCGCGAAGCCAGAAGTCACATTTCGAAAACTTGGCATACAGCTGTTCAGTTCGAAGGAGTTCCAAAATAAGCCGCAGATGTTGCTCGTGTTCCTCCTGGCTCTTGGAGCAGTGTTGCAAAAATCGCGACTAGTCAGCGATTAATCGCCGACTAGTCGCTAGTCGGCCTCCTACTGAGTAATTTTTAACTAATCAGTCAAAAAATCGCTAGTCGGTCAAAGCCGGTGCTAATCGCTCCTAGTCGGCCCAAGTCGGCCTAGTCGGCCCAAGTCGGCCCAGTTAAAAAGGTTAAAAAAGTGGCCCAAAGTTCAAAATTTAGCCCAATTTCCATATCTTATGCCCTAAATCATTGTTATCTGCGAACAGAACTTGAATCGCTGCCCTAAATTCTTTACAAAATATCAGCGACATCATCTTCATCAGGCGACACTGCTTCTCCGGCGGCCCTGCTTCTCCGGCAGCCCTGCTTCTTCGCTTCTTCGGTTCAGCGGTTCAGCGACATCATCTTCATCAGGCGACACTGCTTCTTCGGTTCTTCCATACTCCAATAGGTAAGTTATGTAATTGTTAATTGTTGAGTTATCAGCTGGCATTAAGCTTCAGTTTCAGAATTTATGTAATTGCCGATTATGAATTGTTAATTGCCGATTATGAATTAAGTTTCACTTTCAGAATTCAGACCTTGGCCGATTATGAATTAAGTTTTAGTTTCAGTTGGCAGATTATGAATTAAGTTTCAGTTGGACTCTATTAGATGAATGAATCTAACAGTTTGTTACAATTAAGTTTCAGTTGGCCGATTATAGGTTGATGTTTATTTTAACAGTTTGTTACACAGTCACAGTACTTGTTTTACAGTTTATAGGTTGGACTCTATTAGATGAATCTGTACTGAACTGATGATTTTGAACTATTTTTACCTTTTTAAGTATTATATTGATATGGATGTGTGAGTATATATATACATATTTATAAAAATAATAAAATATACATATAAAATCCCGATCCGATTAATCCCGAGTAATCACGAGTAATCCCGAGTAATCACGAGTAATCCCGAGTAGTCGCTAGTCCCTACCTCACCGACCCGCTAGCGACTAGCGAGTTCTCCAACCTTGTCTTGGAGTAGATCAAAATGTCGTCGATAAGTACAATAACAAACTTATCCAGATAGGGCTTGCACACTCTGTTCATAAGATCCATGAAGACCGCAGGCGCGTTTGTTAGTCCGAATGGCATGACTAGAAACTCGTAGTGGCCGTAGCGAGTTCTGAATGCTGTTTTGGAGACGTCCTCATCCTGGACTCTCAGTTGATGGTAGCCTGACCTCAGGTCAATCTTCGAGTAATAGCTCGACCCTTGCAACTGGTCGAATAAGTCATCGATGCATGGAAGAGGATAGCGATTCTTCACAGTCACCTTGTTCAGTTCTCGGTAATCTATGCACATGCGGAAGGTACCGTCTTTCTTCTTCATAAATAATACTGGAGCTCCCCAGGGCGAAGAGCTAGGACGAATGAAACCCTTATTCAAGAGTTCTTGCAATTGCTTAGACAGTTCTTCCAGTTCAGTTGGAGCTAAGCGGTAAGGTGCTCGAGCTATAGGTGCTGCTCCAGGAGTTAACTCAATTTGGAATTCGACCTGGCGATGAGGCGGTAGACCAGGTAGTTCCTCAGGAAACACTTGAGGGAAGTCGCGTACAACTGGAATGTCCTCTATCTTTTTCTCTTTCGCTGATGCGTCAGTAACAAGTGCTAAGATAGTAGTGTGGCCCTTTCACAAACACTTCTGAGCCTTCAGGAAGGAGATGATGCCAACCACGGCACCACTCTTGTTGCCTTGAACTTCGAGAGGTTCTTTACCAGAACGGGGAATACGAACGATCTTCTCCTTGCATAGGATCTCTGCTTGTTGTTGAGATAACCAATCCATACCAATGACGATGTCAAAACTACCCAGAGCTATGGGAATGAGATCGATAGAGAAAGTCTGACCAGCGAGGATAAGATTACAACCCTGAACTACGTGTGTGGCCTCTAGACTTTTACCGTTAGCTAACTCTACGACATGTTTGGTGTTCAAAAGTGTTGGTGCGCGTTTAAGCATTTTGCTAACTTTCAGAGACATATAACTGGTATCCGCACCCGAATCAAATAATACAGTAACATAAAAGTCGTCGAGAAGAAACTTACCCATAACCACATTAGGATCGTTCCTTGCATCACCCTGACCCAGCACAAATGCACGACCCCTAGCACCATTGTCGTTATTGTTTCCCCCATTGTTATTCCCGTTGCCCTGATTATTGTTGTTGTTATTCTGATTCTGGTTTAACTGGGGGCAGTTCCGCTTGAAGTGGCCTTCAGCCCCACATTGAAAGCATCATCTATTGCCTCGGTGTTGTTGTTGTTGCTGGTTTCGTGGAGCAGGTGGTTGTTGTTGCTGGTTCTGATTAGCAGGTCGTGAGCTCTTGCAATCTTTAGCCTCATGACCCATCTTGAGACACCGCTGACAACGACCCTTGTTGCACTGGCCATTGTGGTGCCTGTTGCATGTATTGCACCTTGGGAGATTTCCTCTATATCCACCCTGTCTTTAACTACCAGAAAATTGCTGACAAGGGCTCTGGTAGTTATCAGTATTTCGATGCTGTGCCTGAGACTGAGCTGTAGCTGAACCCTTGCTGGAATCCCCATCCCAGTTCCGCTTATTGTCACTGGGAGTAGCGGAAGTAGTAGCATTAGTAGCACTGATACGTTTGGGCAGCTTGTTCTGTTCCACTACCTGATCTGTGAGGCGATGAGCAAGACGAGTAACATCCTGGATAGTAGCAAGGTTGGCCGATGTCACATGACTTTGAATTTCCGGTACTAGCCCTTTGAGATACAACTCAATACGCTTGATAGGGGGGGTCCACCATGGTTGGACACAAGATGGCCAGCTCGTTTGACCTTTTTGTATACGCCTCAATCTCTGACCCTGTCATTTTCAGATTAAAGAACTCCACTTCTAACTTGTGGATGTCATCACGTGTACAGTATTCTCACTTGATTAGTTCCTTGAAATCGTTCCAAGGGGTGGCGTTAGCAGCTGCCAACCCTAACATCTGAACTTGCGCATTCCACAAAGTCAGCGTAATGCCTTCTAGAGTACCAGTGGCGTACTTCACCCTGCGAGCCTCAGGGCATTCACACATCTCAAATATGGACTCGAGCTTTTCAAACCAATGGAGGAGTCCAACTGCTCCTTCCGTGCCACTGAATGTGCTAGGACGACAGTCCATGAAAGTCTTGAAGGTGCAAACAGGTGGCTGAGCGTGCTGACCTGTTGTGTATACGAATCAGGACAAGGTTAAACACAAGAATTGGTTTAGGAGTGTAGGATCTAAAGATCCTAGTGTGAGTTGCGACTGCAGGATATACCTCCTGCTTGGGCGGCTGCAAGTGTCGTAGCAACTTGTTGGTTAATCAGAGCCGTCAACTGGGCTTGAGTCATGTTAACGCGTCCAGCCATGATCTTCATATCAAAGGCAACATAGGTGAGAGAGGTTCGCGAGAAATGCGATGACAGAAGAGTGTAAGCACACAAGTGTTCTCAAGCAATAGTTGTTACGTTTATCTAAGCATACCATGAGCAAAGTTCTATGAAATCTAGCAAGTAGGCAATGTAAACATGAACAGTATTACCTATAGGGTTGAGTCTTGCACGTGGAGCGAAGCGTCGTTGTGGATCGTTGAGCACTGTTCAGGTTATAGTCTGGTTTTAACAAAACTTTTTCCCTTATTAAAACCAAGTTCACTATAACCAATGGCTCTAATACCAATCTGTCACACCCCCAAAATCCACACGCGGAGTATCACCGCTTGGAGGCGTGACTGACCAGGATCAAGCCACCAATCATATTGAACTATGTATGTCGTAAAAATAATTCAACCAAACAATATGAAAGGTGTTCAAAACCAAAGCATAGTTAAGTGTTTAGCGGAAGCATAAATGAAAAGCCCAACATAAGTAATAAGTTTGAAATGTCATAAACATTTAACATGGCATCCACGATCCATGTCCAACAACGACTGTGCCTCCCCGTGCAAGCTCCATGGGTACCTAACGATCTGCAAGGCATGTAACAACGAGTCAACAACAAAGTTGAGCGAGTTCACAGTTGGTTGTTTAGTTATAGTATTCGTTCGTAAATCATTTGTTCGCTTGTACCAGGTATCGTATTAATTCGTATCGCGGTCTCCCAGACATGTGTGCGAAGGTTAGTGGGGGTTTCCCATGTATCCTAGACTAGTTGTATTTGTATTTGTATCGCGGTCTCCCAGACATGTTTACGAAGATTAGTATTCGTATCGCGGTCTCACAGACATGTTTGTGAAGATTAGCATTTGTATCGCGGTCTCACAGACACGTGTGCGAAGATTAGTGGGGGCTTCCCGTGTTTTACTAGTCTAGCTGTATCTATAGGTGTCCTACACCTAACGAGGTCAGTGGTATGTATTTCAGTAGTGATGTAAGTACAAGTAATCATTCAATCCCATTCCCAACCCCGGGAATCCCATGCCTTGGTAAGAGTGTGAACTCACCTTGGTTTGCTCGGTATGCTAAGTTATGTGTTCACAAGTAATCAGTCAAGTCCTATAGTGTGCATGTATACATAATCAGTTCATGTTGGTTAGGTTTCACATACAATCGAAGTCACTAAGTGTAATGGATAGTTAACATCAAATAACACGTAAACAGTTATTCAAGTTCACATATTCACGCTTCACATAGTAGATTTCCCAGTTTACTCTAACAAGATTATTCATTAACAATCATGGTAAACATAACGGTGTTAACAGCATTAATCAGGATCAACGGATTTAACGTACATAATAAAGTTACACACTTAATGCAGTTACTGTTTCATATCAAGTTAGATCAACTTAACAAAGTTATCATACATAATGAGCTTAACATACATAACCTAGTTAACATAACCCAGTTAACTTATTAACATAACTGACATGCTTAACAGTGTAAGTAAACTTAACAGGGTTAACCATCTAACCGATTTAACATAACAAAGTTTCTGTATTATAAGTTTAGACGAAATCACATAAAGTGAAAACCCTTTGTGACGAAAACCCCTCTGGGACGAAATCCCTTTGGGGCGAAATCACCTTGGATTTCGTCAGGTTTAGGGGGTGACGAAAACACTTAGTTTTTTCGTTGGAATCCTGTGTTTTCGTCTGTGGAGTACATGTTCATCATCAACCATAACACATTCCAAGAATCCTAATCATCGACTGTCTAACAGTTACATCGGTTATAACTATCATTTGATCAGCCTAATCAAATCATACAATCACTTTAATTATTCATTCATCAATCATCAATACAATCCGAATCATCATCTATGTGTCATGTAACAGAATCATCATCGAGTTCAACCATTAAACATATATACGTATATCATCCAGTCGATTAACATAACATATCACATAATCAACACTATTGGCATGTTAATCTGTTTTCGAATCCTGATCACATTCATATCATCAATCCTAGAACCCTAGATCGATTTCATGCTTCGCATACAGTTACGTAACCAAAAATCAAGTATAACGAAGTCAAGAACAAAACGTGTAAATCACTCAATCAATATCCAAATACTAACCGTATGTAGGATGGAACAAACAAGAACTCCAAAAGGACGGATAGTTGCCTTCGAGTGTAAAGGAGAGTCTAGGGTTTGCCGAATAAAACTTCTCGTAAAAGTTGTGATCAGAATATACATATAAGTGATTCACTACTGGGCCTAAATCCCATTTTGATTTCGTCGGCCACAAGGTGGAATAAAACACACAAAGTGTTTTCGTGAGTGGGTGATTTCACAGGGGGTGTTTTCGGCTAGAGTGTTTTCGAGTGGAGTAGGGTAATCGGCCCAAGGTTCCATGTTTGTTCCATGTTTTAATTGTACCATCACAACATAAATACCAAAATGTATTGTTAACCTATACACATATAATGCACACCATACATAAACACAAAAACAACACTTGCATTGCTCATCAAGTATAACATGTAAATCATAATACAATTTAACGTATTACAAACGTGTACAGTTATGAAACAAACAAGTCGTGTAAGCAAACAACTTAAACAATAAACTTGCAATTAATGCGAAGATGGAAATCTTGGAAACTCGAGTTGTCACACGTGCTGCTTTCAGTCGTTCCTTGACTTGAATAATCTTGTCGGTTGTTTCTTGTACAATCTCAGGTCCAGATAATTGATTTTCCCCAATTTCTGCCCAACAGACTGGGGTTCGGCACTTTCGTCCATAAAGTGCTTCGAATGGTGCAGCATTTATACTTGTATGATAACTATTATTATAAGAAAATTCTATTAAAGGTAAGTGATCGTCCCAATTACCTCCGAAATCAATTACACAAGCTCTAAGCATATCTTCCATTGTCTGAATTGTCCTTTCGCTTTGTCCATCTGTTTGAGGATGATAAGCTGTGCTTAGCTTTAACTTGGTTCCCATTGCCTTTTGGAAAATTAACCAAAAATGAGAGGTAAATCGACTATCCCTATCAGAAACAATTGATAAAGGAATTCCATGTAAAGAAACAATTTCATTTACATATAGTTTAGCTAATTGTTCCATACTAAAAGTTTCCTTCATTGGTAGGAAATGAGCTGACTTGGTTAGTCTATCTACAATCACCCAGATTGTATCATTACCTTTCCTTGTTTTGGGTAATTTAGTAACAAAATCCATTGTTATCAATTCCCATTTCCACACCGGCATTTCTAATTGCTGTAACAAACCTGAGGGTTTCTGGTGTTCAGCTTTGACTTGTGAACAAGTTAAACATTTAGAAACATAGATTGCTATATCCTTTTTCATTCCTATCCACCAGAATTTTTTCCTTAAATCCTGGTACATTTTATCACTTCCTGGATGCATCGTATACTTAGACTTATGGGCTTCTTCTAATATACGATGACGTAGATATCCTAATTTAGGTATCCACATTCTCTTTTTATGGAATCTCCAAATTCCATCTATTCCTTGTTCCAATTCTTTTAGCATACCTTTTAATTTTTCAGAATCATCCTTGATTACTGATTCTTGTGCTTCTCTTATCTGATCATTTAAATCTACTTGCAGATTTAATTTAAGAGAACGTACCCTTTTTGGCTTTTCATGATACTTTCGACTTAAAGCATCTGCCACTACATTTTCTTTTCATTCATGATACTGGATATCACAATCATAGTCACTAAGCATCTCCATCCAGCGTCTTTGTCTCATATTCAACTCCTTTTGCTTGAAGATATACCTTAAACTCTTATGATCAGTGAATATGGTAAACTTACTACCATAAAGGTAATGTCTCCAAATCTTAGGAGCAAAGTTTATAGCTCCTAATTCTAAATCATGGGTTGAATAATTCTCTTCATGATTCTTAAGTTGTCTAGATGCGTAAGCTATAACCTTTTGGCGTTGCATCAACACACCTCCATAACCTAATTTAGAAGCATCACAATAGACTACAAAGTCTTCAGCTCCTTCTGGTAATGCTAGTATGGGTGTATGGGTTAATCTTTGCTTAAGGATTCTAAAGGCTTCTTCTTGTTTTACTCCCCATTCAAACTTAACAGATTTACAGGTTAGCTTAGTTAAGGGAATGGCTATTCTAGAGAAATCTCGAATAAATCTTCTATAATAACCGGCCAATCCTAAGAAACTTCTAACCTCGGTTGGTGACTCAGGGATTTTCCATTTAGTAATTGCCTCAATCTTTGTTGGATCTACATGAATTCCTTCATGATTAACTAAATGTCCGAGAAACTGTGCCTGTTCTAACCAAAATTCGCACTTAGAGAATTTAGCATAAAGCTTTTCCTTTCTTAACAAACTTAAAAGTGCGTGCAAATGCTTTGCATGATCCTCTTTATTCTTAGAGTAAATTAGAATATCATCTATGAAAACAATTATGAATTTATCCAAATATGGCTTACATATTCGGTTCATCATGTCCATAAATGCAGCTGAGGCATTGGTTAAACCAAATGGCATGACAGTAAATTCATAATGGCCATACCTTGTTCTGAAAGCGGTTTTAGGAATGTCCTCTTCATGTACCTTTAATTGATGATATCCTGACCTTAAATCGATTTTAGAGAAAAATCGAGCTCCTTGCAGTTGATCAAACAGATCATCGATTCTTGGTAATGGGTACCGATTCTTAATCGTGACTTTGTTTAATTCACGGTAGTCAATGCACATACGCATTGATCCGTCCTTCTTTTTAGCAAACAATATCGGCGCTCCCCATGGCGACGAACTTGGCTGTATGAATCCTTTCTCCAACAATTCATCTAATTATTTCTTCAATTCTTGCATTTCTGCAGGTGCCAAACGATAAGGTGCTTTGGCAATCGGTGATGTTCCTGGTATTAAATGGATTCTGAATTCAACTTCTCTATCTGGAGGTAATCCTGGCAATTCTTCTGGAAAGACATCTGAAAACTGAGATACTACTGGAATATCTTTTTGTTCTTTTCCTTTAGTGTTAGTGATTATAGAAATCAAATACACTATAGAACCTTTTCTTATAGAACTTGCAATTTTAATCACAGAGATGAATTTAGTGGATCTAGAGAGTTTATCTCCTTTAATTATGATCATTTTACCTTTCGGTGAATTTACTTGTATTGACTTTTGATCACATAAAATACTGGCTTTATTGGCTATTAACCAATCCATTCCTAAAACAACATCGAATCCTGCCAGATTCATGGGATAAAGATTTGCATTAAACTTTTGATTTAAAATTTCTATGCTTGCTCCCTACAAGATTTCAGAAATTCTAACAGTTTCTCCATTGGCTGTCTCTACTAGGCATTCTAGTGGTAGTTTAGTTAATGACTGATTTAGAATTTTGAAAAATGATGTATTAATAAAACTTTGGTTTGCACCAGAGTCAAATAATACTTTAGCAAAGACATCATTAACTAAAAACGTACCAGTTATGACATCTGGAATCATCTTAGCTTCATCTGCAGTCAGAACAAATGCTCTAGCATTTTTAGTATTCTTGTTGTCTGGAGCTGGAGCTAATTTTGGACAATTTAGCTTGATATGACCTTGTTCTCCGCAATTGTAACATACCCGGCTGTTAGCTTTCTTCCTGCAGTTTTCTTCCTTGTGTCCCGATATTTTGCAAAAGTTACAATATATGGAGCATCTTCCGGAATGCTTTCTTTTGCAATACCTACAGTAGGGTGCAGAGGTAGAACCTATATTTTTCCCACGGTTAGAATTTCTAGAACGAAATTCTTGTGTGAGCTTTTGGGTTAGGTTCCTTCTTTGATTTTCTTCTTGGGTACGGACTAATTCATCTGTCAAGGTATTTGCTAGTTCTACAGCTTCTTCTATAGTTTGAGGTCTAGCTGCCTTGACTACGTGTCTTATCTCTCCAATTAATCCCCAAATATAACGGGAGATTAACACTGGTTCTGGTGAAGCAAGGGTTGGTACTATTCTAGCATATTCAAAGAATATTTTAGTGTATCCCTTACTATCCACACCAGTCATTCTAAGGTCTAGGAATTTATTCGCTATCTGTTCCTTTTCATTGGGTGGGTAGAATTTCCTTTCTATCTTGTTCTTAAATTCTTCCCATTCCATATTGTAGGTTCTATCACTTCCTCTTGATTGGAGGATAGTGTTCCACCATTCTAACGCTGAATTCTTAAACAGATTAGAAGCAAACAGTATCTTATCTTCTTCAGGCCTCAGTCTTTTCTATCCAGCGTAAGGTTGCAATGGCCCCTTCGTTGCCTGAGAATTCCATTGGTTTACAAGACCAGAATTCTTTATATGAACAACCGTAAGACACGGTTCTCCTCCTTTTGGGAATAGGCAATTGAAGTATTGGTCCATTGTTCACGCTGTGTTCTGGTTCAATTGGTCGCTTAGTACTATGCTTACTTTTATTATCAGCATCCTTAACAGTTTGAAGAATAAATGGCATTGCATCTATAATTCCTTGTGCTACTATGTGTTGGATAGCACTATTATCCACTTGATTGTTATTGTTATTGATGCTTGGATTCTCATTAACCACGTTAATGTTACTCTGGTTATCATTATTCAGATTTCCTTGATTTCCTTCGTCGGCCATCTGAATTTTAAACATTTACCCCATATTAATATCACAACATAATATCTAATATAGTTAATCACATGATACGCAATCTAGCCAAAAACGTCGATCATTGCGACTTGTACTCTATTTTCATATACTATGCGTCTGTTACACACTAGTACTGAAATAAAGATTACAATACCAACAGAAAGAAAATTACACTAATAGTATTATGCATCCGTACACACATAATTTTATTTTTATTTTATTTTATTATTATTATTACTACTACCGTTTCCTCCATTCTTACATTCACGGATATGGATTTATCCAAAAATCCATATTGCGCTCATCGTATTTCCATACGAGACGCTCTCCCACCTGACGCATTCTCTCACTGCTTTCTAAAATTTCCTCCCCAAAAGTCCTAAGTTCTTGCACGTTTTCTGCACTCACGGGGGTGCAGGTTCTAGGACTGGGTTTGGAATCTGGGGTGCGGGTTCCTGATATGGGGGTGAAAGTGCCTGGAATCGGTAAGGATCTTATAAGATCTCCCTAATATATTCATCATGGTAATAGGGATCTAAAGGGTCCATACCTGGGTAGGCTCCTATGTTCTGTATGGGTGTGTCTTCATGAATAGGGTAACGTTGCACAAAGTCCCTATTATCGTCCCACCAGGGGTCGTAATTTGGATCTAGGGGGTTTGGTGCAGGTACCCTAGGGATTTCTTCTGGGTTAAAGTCATGCATCTCCACTTGGTTTTCCGGGTTTTCTATCTCCATGGGTTGGTCTGGGTTTTGTGGTTGTGGGGCTACTAGTTGTTCCAGACTCGGTCAGCAGCAGTTGTAGCTAGGATATGGAAATTAGCTAGGCTTCTATTAAGCATATCCTGTGTATGGGCATCTGTTTTTCTCTTAGCAGCTGCTAAAACTCTTTGCTGTTGCAACTTTCACATTCTTTTCCTACGAGCAAAGGCTTCCTTACTGAACCATCCTCGTTTCTTATGAGGGAATGGCTCTTCTGACTGAGCTCTAAAAGCAAACATTCCTTCTTCCTGATCAGCAGAATACCCAGAAAGGGTAGGCTGTGAAGAGGTACCTTCACTCTTAGGTGAATCAGACAACTGACGACTCATGTCTGAGGGTCCTTGATCACTCATACTGTAAACTAACAAATAGTCAAATAACACATAACAAATAATTACAGTTATGCACTTATTTCTAAAATTTATTTCCTAACACAAAATTTAGAATTTAAGTGTCAGCAGAACACTTCTTTGCCTCAGACCAGTGGCTAGGCTCTGATACCACCTTCTGTCGCAACCCCCGATCCCTTATCTGTCCCGGGAACGGGCGGACGTGAGCTCAGATTTTCGGTGGTATCAGGTATTTAATGTTGCAGCGGAATTTACATCAGGACCGTAGTTAGGAAATGTTTATCAGAGTAAAACCACCATATTTGATATTAATAATAACATGGGCAAAACCCAAGTTTCTTATTACAATACATTTATAGGGACAAACCCTATTTTATTGAATTTAAAACATCGTTTATTAGGTAACTTTTATAGCCACATTTTTCCCAAGCCTTCAGTGCTCTCCAGCTGGCTTTTCACTAATTGGCTGTTCACATTGTGTTATCTGTAACGCGTTTTAAAAACATTTTGTCAGTCGGAAATACTAGTGAGTGAATCCCAGTTTAATCAAGAAACATTTTATCAATTAAAACAGTATTGAGAGCGATCACATTGTTTATGTCTACACAATTACTCATTCAGTATTTGCCACTCGACCGGATCTGTGGCTATGGTCAAATTACCCATTGGCTAACTCGTCGTCCAATGGTAATGTATTGTCATTCCGACTTACTACTACTACTCGTAGTAATATAAATTTTGTATACAAAACCCCATAATACCGGCAGTAATTGAAGAACTACAAAGACTCAATCACCGTTTAATCACATTGTAAACAATTAAGGTTTTGTAAAACATTCCAAAAAGGTTATCAAAAAGAGGATAAACTCACATTGCTATCTTAGACTTCGCGTAAGGGTTTCCTGGGTATAATCTATAATTTATACAAACGTACATTGGTTAGTATCATAACCCTTTGAAAATATTAATGATACCCTCCCCGAGACGGTATTCCAACAACTACGTCGGGCAGAACCACGACAGTTGTTACAGAACCCTAAATCAATCGGGCAGCGTAACTGTTACGAAACTGGGGTTATAATACTTACAACGAGCAGAACCTTGCTAATTAGGGGTATAATACTTGACTATAATGCTTATAACTTCAGAAATTCGAGATTGAGAATGAATTGTGAGCGACGGAAAACGAAAACTGATGCGTTCTATTTATAGTTGCTGAATTTGAATCTCACGCGGCCCGTGTAAGATAAGGCAAAGCCTTACGCGGCCCGCGGCAACATATGGTCAACGCGTAGCTTAGCTGGGTCAGCTTGTAGGTCAGCCACGATGTCGACACGTGTCAGCTCAGGATGTCTCCGCGTTGTAGGTCTCTCGCGTCCCGCGTTAACTTAAACGGGGTCTTATGCGGCCCGTATGAACTAAAGAAATCAACGATATCAGGTTTCCACCCTGATACCGCCCGCGTAAATGGTGGGGGTGGGTCTACGCGGCCCGCCTCAACTTACTATTTTTTTGTTTTTAATTTATTTTATAAACTATAACATATTTCGGGCTTGGTTTTTACATACGGGGTGTAATATAAGACATATTGGGACATTCTAAAATATACTAGATTGTTAGACACATTATGAGGGTGTTGGTTTTACCGAGGGTTGTTACAGTATACCGACAATCTAAGTGAATCGTTTAGAACTTAAAGTGTTTAAAGCTCAACGGTACTAGTGATTTGTCATAAACTGATATGATCCTCTTACACAAACTCACAAAAATATTGTCTGTAAATATTTCTTTATTGCATTTTAACACACTGAAAATCTTAAAAATCCAAAAAGAATGTGTTTTAGCATAAAATTTTGAAAATTCAAAAAGATTTTATTTCATTTTATTTTCGACAACTGATGTTGGAAAGCTGATTTTCAAAATTCCAAGTGCTGAACATGATGAACAACAGGGTTGGGAGAGTTTGTTTTGAAAAGAGAAATGATTTTGAAATAATTAAATGGTTTCCAATTAATGAAATGTCAAATTTGAATGTTTCAAATACAAGTGGTAAGCAGAGATTAACATTGTTATAAAATGAAATTTACTTTTGGGTAGAGTTTGTGCAGATAGAGAATTCCAGACTGCGATCCCAGCTTGTCGATAGGGGGAGTCTGAAGACTTAAAGAATCAAGAGATCTGATCAAGAGAATTAGAGAGAGAATAGAGCCAGATTGAGATTCTAATAGAAAGTAGATAGCGATTGAAGGATGCTTAGAAAGAAAGATACTTTGGAGAGAGCGAGAAGACTGATCAAGACTGAAGACTCAATACACCGAAAACTCGTCAACATCCAAGGGGGAGTTTGTTGGTGCATATGTCTGTTGACTTCGCCTTGTATCGAGTCATGTAATAGGTTAGATAGACCAAGACACGTAGTTTGAGAAGAACGAGAAATAGGCCAGAATCAGCCAGTCCACACGAACTGACCAGTTCGTGCAAACTGGAATGTATGGTTCCTGCGAACTGGCCTCTCCTATATATAGTGGGTCTTGGTTTGTCATTTGTAACTTTGGATTCCAGTAGCGAAGCTTTGCCGAAGTGTCTCCAGCTCATGTAACAGTGTTATATCAATACAATTGACATTTAATCTACTTCTAAGTGCATTTCAAGCGGAATGAAGATCAAATCAATGAATTCCGCCTCTGATTTGGTCTAGAACTCTTCTGAACGTCTCGTTTGATCGATTCAACGATCCTACATTTTCGGGTATCAAAACACTTTGTTTTGATATCAAACCTGTTTTCTAACTTAGTTAAACATGTTTTAACATGTTTAACTCGTCATTTTTAGTCTAGTGCTTGTTTAGGGTCGTAAGTCAAGCGGTCTTGACAACCGCTTAGACTTTCGAACCTGACCCGTTTGATCGATCGTTAGGATCCGACCAAACATATTTTGTGACCATAGTTGTATAGGGAATAACCTTATGAGGTTATACCTTATGGTCACTTAGTTTAATTAGTTGTATGATAGGTAGTTTATATGCCTTAGGAAAATGACCAAAATGCACTTTTCATGCATAATTTGATTTTAAGCATATGTAACTTAACTTTTGTCACTTAAACTGATTATGCAACATATTTAAACATGTTAGGGCATATAATACTTGTCATAGGAGTAATTAGGCGTCTCGAACGCGCTTTTGCGCGAACTACGCGTTAAAGTAGCGTAAGCTACCTTAATGGGTCGTAACAGGTCGTAAGCACTTAGAATAGCTTCCGATTTAGAATGTAGGCTTTGTTAAACCATATCACATGAGTTCCAATACTCATTTGGTTTACGAGATCTCATTCTATCCGATCTGCTGATTTCGGTGTCGATTTATTAACTAGCGATCCGATTACTAGGTGCTACTTGATTTCCTTGGTTTGCCCGAGCTTTGTTAAGTTCAATTAGTCGAGGATATCTTTGCACTTCAATGTGAGTACATAGTTCCCCTATTTTACTGTTTTCAATTGTTTTGGGGTGATTCATATGTGTTAAACGATTTCGATGCCTTCAACGATGATTTTAAAAACGAATAATATGGTTTATATTAAACACAACGATTTTCGATAATGTGAACGAACTTGTTGGAAGTATTTACATAACGAATGACATTCATTAACAATGATCAAGTCGACCAGTATTAGGTTATGGTACCATAGGATCTGACAAATCCCGTTATCGGACTGCCACCATGGTTATATATGGGGGTTATGTGGGTAACGACTGAACCTGATGATTGTTAACTTACCCTTTGGTGGTTTGTTAATACGAGTTGAACGATGGACGAGTTGCGAAGGTTTGAATGTTATAAGCGAGACGACCAAAAGTTAATTTTCAGAATTAAAAACGAGAATGATTTGAATGATTGAACGATTTAGAACGATTGAATGATTTTGAACTATTGTAACGATTGAACGATTTGAATGATTTGGACGATTTAAACAAGTTAAATGAGTTGAACAAACGATTGGTTTTTGGTATGTGATCAGATAACGGGATGGGTGTAATGTGATAAAAGCATGGTAGATACGCCGCTGGTACTTCTTATATATAAGTGCTTTTATCATATTACATTTTGTGGCGTTATTTTCGACAACTGATGTTGGAAAGCTGATTTTCAAAATTCCAAGTGCTGAACATGATGAACAACAGGGTTGGGAGAGTTTGTTTTGAAAAGAGAAATGATTTTGAAATAATTAAATTGTTTCAAATTAATGAAATGTCAAATTTGAATGTTTCAAATACAAGTGGTAAGCAGAGATTAGCATTGTTATAAAATGAAATTTACTTTTGGGTAGAGTTTGTGCAGATAGAGAATTCCAGACTGTGATCCCAGCTTGTTGATAGGGGGAGTCTGAAGACTTAAAGAATCAAGAGATCTGATCAAGAGAATTAGAGAGAGAATAAAGCCAGATTGAGATTCTAATAGAAAGTAGATAGAGATTGAAGGATGCTTACAGAGAAAGATACTTTGGAGAGAGCGAGAAGACTGATCAAGACTGAAGACTCAATACACCGAAGACTCGTCAACATCCAAGGGGGAGTTTTTTGGTGCATATGTCTGTTGACTTCGCCTTGTATCGAATCATGTAATAGGTTAGATAGACCAAGACACGTAGTTTGAGAAAAACGGGAAACAGGCCAGAATCAGCCAGTCCACATGAACTGGACCAGATCAGTTCGTGCGAACTGGAATCTATGGTTCCTGCGAACTGGCCTCTCCTATATATAGTGGGTCTTGGTTTGTCATTTGTAACTTTGGATTCCAGTAGCGAAGCTCTGCCGAAGAGTCTCCAGCTCATGTAACAGTGTTATATCAATACAATTGACATTTAATCTACTTCTAAGTGCATTTCAAGCTGAATGAAGATCAAATCAATGAATTCCGCCTCTGATTTGGTCTAGAACTCTTCTGAACGTCTCGTTTGATCGATTCAACGATCCTACATTTTCGAGTATCAAAACACATTGTTTTGATATCAAACCTGTTTTCTAACTTAGTTAAACATGTTTTAACATGTTTAACTCGTCATTTTTAGTCTAGTGCTTGTTTAGGGTCGTAAGTCAAGCGGTCTTGACAACCGCTTAGACTTTCGAACCCGACCCGTTTGGTCGATCGTTAGGATCCGACCAAACATATTTTCTGACCATAGTTGTATAGGGAATAACCTTCTGAGGTTATACCTTATGGTCACTTAGTTTAATTAGTTGTATGATAGGCAGTTTATATGCCTTAGTAAAATGACCAAAATGCACTTTTCATGCATAATTTGATTTTAAGCATATGTAACTTAACTTTTGTCACTTAAACTGATTACGCAACATATTTAAACATGTTAGGGCATATAATACTTGTCATAGGACTAATTAGGCGTCTCGAACGCGCTTTTGCGCGAACTACGCGTTAAAGTAGCGTAAGCTACCTTAATGGGTCGTAACAGGTCGTAAGCACTTAGAATAGGTTCCGATTTAGAATGTAGGCTTTGTTAAACCATATCACATGAGTTCCAATACTCATTTGGTTTACGAGACCTCATTCTATCCGATCTCCCGATTTAGGTGTCGATTTATTAACTAGCGATCCGATTACTAGGTGCTACTTGATTTCCTTGGTTTGCCCGAGCTTTGTTAAGTTCAATTAGTCGAGGATATCTTTGCACTTCAATGTGAGTACATAGTTCCCCTATTTTACTGTTTTTAATTGTTTTGGGGTGATTCATATGTGTTAAACGATTTCGATGCCTTCAACGATGATTTCAAAAACGAATACTATGGTTTATATTAAACACAACGATTTTCGATAATGTGAACGAACTTGTTGGAAGTATTTACATAACGAATGACATTCATTAACAATGATCAAGTCGACCAGTATTAGGTTATGGTACCATAGGATCTGACAAATCCCGTTATCGGACTTCCACCATGGTTATATATGGGGGTTATGTGGGTAACGACTGAACCTGATGATTGTTAACTTACCCTTTGGTGGTTTGTTAATACGAGTTGAACGATGGACGAGTTGCGAAGGTTTGAATGTTATAAGCGAGACGACCAAAAGTTAATTTTCAGAATTAAAAACGAGAATGATTTGAATGATTGAACGATTTAGAACGATTGAATGATTTTGAACTATTGTAACGATTGAACGATTTGAATGATTTGGACGATTTAAACAAGTTAAATGAGTTGAACAAACGATGGGTTTTTGGTATGTGATCAGATAACGGGATGGGTGTAATGTGATAAAAGCATGGTAGATACGCCGCTGGTACTTGACGGGTGGTCCGTAGGACAACCCTTTATGATGTTAAAAGACAAGTTTATCCCTCATTTAATTGTGTAATTATCTTGAATTAGATAACTACGATTGCTTATGTTTTAGGTACATTCGGAGCTTAAAAGTGTGGAAATGAAGCTTCGGAATAGGCGCGGTTGGATTAGAGATTGAAAGATGGAGAATACATGAAGAAAATAATTTATTAGAATTGAATAACTAAGAGGATAGCATGATAGAGGACGAAATTACGAGAACGTAGGCGAAAACGGTGAAGAAAACGGAGTTGAAACGAAAAAGTTATGCTGAAAACAAGTTTTCAACATTGCCAGCCGTAAGACAGGAGCTCCTGGCCGTAAGACTCACTGCTTGCCGTAAGCTACGGCTGGGAGGCGTAGCTTATGGCTCCGACTGATCCAAAAAGTGTAACTCCTCATTTAATGGCCAATTTATGGGAATTTATGGGGACTTATCATTGCCAATCGGTTATGCTTCACTTGTGAACGAGTTTGGGGAGTTCTTTGGGACTTTTTGGTGTGAAGAACACATTGGAATCATAAGTTAATTGTTTTTGATCTTGATGAACAATATTACTTTTGTTATGATGTTGCTTCAAGCCATGTGTGGCTAAACACTTTAAGATCATCCTAGATTGAAGGTTTGCTTGAGACACTTTGTATTTGATTTCCTAATTTCTAGAATAGCAATCCTTATCTTTATGGTTGGTTTGTTATGGTGTGTGATTGTTAACTTACCCTATGGAGGTTTGTTAATGCGAGAAGCGAGAAACAAGGTAGTCGAGTCACGAAGGTTTGAATGTTATTAGCGAGACGACCATAAATAGTTTTCACAATTAAAACGAGGATGATTTAATCGAGTTAACGATTTGGAAACGATTTGAATAAGTTAAATGAATTGGATAAATGATTGGTTTTTGGTTAAGTGTTTAGATAACGGGACGGGTGTAATGTGGTGAAAGCATGGTAGATACGCCGCTGGTACTTCTTATATATAAGTGTTTTCAACATATTACACACCGTGGCGTTATTTAGTTCACTTGGGTAAACTATTTTGAAACGATGTCACACAACGATGTTTTTCTAAAAGATACGAACCATACGAATTTTATTAACGAGTTTTTACGAGATGTTTTACAAATTGGTTTTTCTAAAACAAATGTTTTTGGGTTAAGAATCATGGCTACGAGATTTTATGAACTATAACCAACTTGATTTGAGTTGGTTAGCTATGTTGCAATACACTTTACAAAACGAGGTTTGTATTTTGACTCTTGTAGTCTAATAAAGTATTGCAACATGTAAACGAAGCCATGATTCCGATACTCTTATAAAACCTATGTACTCGCCAGCATTTCTTTGCTGACTTTGTTTTTACATATGTTTCAGGTGTTGTTGCTTGATTGATTTCTAGGATGCATGCGTCACATAGGATCTGGACGAGGCCTTAGTGACATAATAATAATGATAGACGATATGTACTTGGTTGTTGTGTGTTAAGACAATGTAAATGTTTGATATTATCAATAAAACGAAACTCTTTTTGTATCCATGGTTATGAAACGATAATTCTGCCACGACACTTGTGACAACCCTCATAATTCCATGTATTCCGTACAATTTATTAATGATAATTAAATTGCTTGATGACTGTGCTGAATCATTTAACTGCTTTCTGATTTCGGTGTTATACTTACGTGTACTTGTTAACATACTAGTAGTGTACAGAAAAGTGACTAAATAATCATGTATGCTTTCCTGAGTGTTAAGAATTAAAAATGTTACAAAAATATATACATAGGACACTTTACGGATTAATTAAGCACTTTAACGGAACAGTATCAAACCGAACAACCGGACTTTACCCGGAACAACAAAATAATGCTAGAGGCATTGTTTTTATTTTTCTAAGCTAGTTAGGGTCCCTGGACACCCTAACACACTGCATAAAACACCCTACATATAAACACTAGATTTTTACATCTTAACTTCCACTAAATTACCTTTTACCATTTAACTTACAATTTAACCCCCTTTCCCCCCTATACTTACGGTCACTTTTGGCCCACCATAAGATCACACCAAATCTCCACTAAATCTCATTGATATTATACTTGATTCTCTAGAGATTTATTTAGGATATGTTGTGTACTATGGGGGCACATGAACCTTTGGTTAAAAGTCTAATGGAGATTATAAGTAAACCACCATCTTCAACATTTCACCAACACAACCCCTCTCCCTCCCCTTGTCTTGCTCACGGCTGCTACCCACAATCACAACCCCTCCATTTTCAAGCTTTGTTCTCCTATTCCAAGGTGCTACAAAAGTGTTAGAAGGCATACAACGAAGCTTGGTGTGTTCGGAAGTTGAAGGACCACTCTCATCTTCTTTTATCCACCACTTTTCTTCACTTGAACTTCCCTAGTCTTGAACTAGTGGTAAGAACTTAGATCCTTGTATGTTCATGTTATTTAGAGTGGTTAATAGTTATTTGATGATGAGAATCCATGAACACTATAGGGTCATAAACAAAGTCTATCTTTTAAAGTGACATGATGATGAAATAAGATGAAAAAATGATGCTAATATGAAGTTGTTTTGATATGTTGCTGGTTACTTGCTGATTACTTGTTAATGTTAAATGTTGTTATTGATCACTAAACATGTTAACGGAATCAATCGAACAAACTTTAGAATGTTAAAAGCTGAAACAAGAGATGCTGTTTAGTGATTACAGCCAACTTCAGTTGGCTGTAACCAGATCTTAATAAAGCAGAAAATGTATTTTATGAAATTTAGATTTACGTATTATGAAATACGGTTCTAATGACACTAGAATCATAATTTTTGAACTTCGTTTACTATTTTTAAAGACCCTTTTTGTAACAGCAACTAAATCTAAGGTTTTACTGCAGTAAATGGGCGAAATGTTTTTAGTCATAACTTGAGTTCTGTGTAGAATTAGCTCATGAAATTTGTACAGAAGATGACCACTGATGTATTTGTAATTCTCCCACTGGAATTTCGTAAATCGGACTAATGATGAATTTTTAATAAATTATTCCGTGGACTGCAATCAGAAAAAGATGAATCTGATTGCAGTTCGGAAAATGAATTTTTATAAAATATTGGTGATAAATTAAATCCCGAGATTTTTGCACGATAATATTTGGATCGTTTAAGACCTCCTGTAAAAAGTTGGGAATTTTTGGAACAAGTTAACTATTTTATTAAAATCCCCGAAAACAGCCAAGTTTTGAATACAAAAGCTGAAACGACATAAGTAGTGATTTGCGTGTCTAAATGTCGAGTATGTTATCTGAGGATGATCTAACATGTTATATGTCAATGAAAGTAATATGTGCAATATCGTATGCTTGTTCTTGAGTAACTATAGGTGGAATGTTTATATGAGCGTGAACTATTAAAGTGAATGCATGTTATGTAGTAGATACGTGTAGGAACTTTGTGCTCTATTTGAAACCACTAAATGACTAACTTGTAATCATATTAGGACGTGATTGACCAACCTTGACTGTTAGCTATATTTGAGAATCTAACCGAGCAAACCAAGGTGAGTTCACACACTTTCTAAGGCATGGGATTCCCGGTGGTTGGGAATGGGTTAAAGAAATTAAAACGGGATCTACATATCCTCCTTGGGTAGGATATGTACGGCCATCCTCCATAGGTAGGATGCCAATAATAAATTCTGCGTATTCTCTTTGGGTAGAATACGTACGTTCGTCCTCCTTGGGTAGGACAACACCCTTAAAACTTACTAGACAAAACTCTATCATTAAGTCCCTCATTATATATCGACTTAATCGCCGAGGCCAATGGCGAGCGGGTCATTAGTTAATAGCGCTATTAGGTTTAACAAACCTCACACTGTGTCGTTCGAACGGGCGTGTACTAATGGACTATGGCAAACTGTCAGTGATGATAGACACTGATGTAGGGCACAACTATTGTTCGTAGTAGTTGATATCATACCGTCTAGTAGTTCACATGGGGAAGCCCCCACTGATTATGGATATGGTTTGGGTAATAAAAGGAACTGGTTAAACATACTTTCAACTATGGGGTAACCCCCACGGCAAATAAGCCAACGAAAGTCAAACCACGTTTTCAGAAACAACTAAAACTAAACAACCAACCGTGAACTCACTCAACTTTATTGTTGACTCGTTGTTACATGCCTTACAGGTCGCTAGATGCTATGGAGCTTGCACGAGGAGGAGGTTGTTGTGGGATAAGGACTGTTATGTCCCGTACTTAATAATTAAACTTTATAAACTTATGGAACTTATGTTTTGAAGTCTTTAAACTTATAAACTACGAACTTATGTTTTGGACTTGCGTTTTATGCTTCCGCTGTTATCTTAAAATCGGTTACCTTCTTTAGGTCACCAATCGTATTGTGGTTGGCTTTATTTACTTAATTGTGTTGTTCAATATGATTGGTGGCTCGATCCTGGTCATTTCACGCCTCCAAGCGGTGATACTCCGCGTGGTGAAATTTGGGGGTGTGACAGATTGGTATCAGAGCCATTGGTTATAGTGAACTTGGTTTTAAAAAGGGAAAAGCTTTTTGACAAAACCAGACTATAACCTGTACAGTGCTCAATGATCCACAACGACGCTTCACTCCACGTGCAAGACTCGACACAATAGGTGGTATGATTTATGTTATATTGTCGGTTAGATAGTTCACACAGTACTTTAGTTAACGTGATAATTGCTATTTGAACCTTGTGTGCTTACTCTCTCCTGTCGTCCCACACTTACGCACTTTCGCGACACTTTTCTCACCTACGTTGCTTCGTTGTGAAGATCATGAACGGACGCGGAGGACGTATCAACCTAACTCAAGCCCAGCTGACGGCTTTGATCAATGAACGGGTTGATGAGGCACTCGCAGCGGTCCCTGCAGGAGGTATAACCTGCCATATCAACCCATCTTAGGATGTTTAGATCCTACCTTCGCAAACCAACCCTTGTGCTTAACCTTGTCTTTTATTCTCGCGCAACAGGTCAACATGCTCAGCCTCCTGTGTGCACGTTCAAAACATTCATGGATTGCCGACCTAGTACTTTCAGCAGCACAGAAGGAGCTGTAGGCCTTCTTCACTGGTTCGAGAAGCATGAGTCTGTTTTCGAGATGTGTGAATGCCCCGAAGATCGTAGGGTGAAATATGCTACTGGAACACTTGAAGGTGCTGCGTTAACCTGGTGGAAAGCACAGGTTCAACTGTTAGGGCCGGCGGTTGCTAATGCCACCCCATGGAATGGTTTCAAAGAACTGATCAAAGAAGAGTACTGCAGTCGTGATGACATCCACAAGCTGGAGGTGGAATTTTTCAATTTGAGGATGATGGGGTCTGAGATCGAGGCATACACGAAGAGGTCAAACGAGCTGGCCATCTTGTGTCCCACAATGGTGGACCCTCCCATCAAACGTATTGAGCTGTACCTCAAGGGTCTTGTACCAGAGATTCAGAGTCACGTGACTTTAGCTAACCTGGGTACCATTCCGCAAATCATTAAGTTAGCCCATCGTCTCACCGATCAAGCAGTTGAACAAAACAAACTACCCAAGCATGTTAGTGCAACTACTACTGACGCTCCCAATGATAACAACCAAAAATGGGATGGGAATTCCAGTAAGGGTTCAACTTCTGTTCAGTCTCAGCCTCAGCAACGAAGGACTGAGGACCATAGGAGCCCCGGTCAGCAGTCTTCTGGAAATCAAGGGCAGAGTGGATACAAGGGAAATCACCCTAAGTGCAACCGATGTAATATGCACCACAGCGGGCAGTGCAACAAAGGTCGTTGTCAGAGATTTCACAAGCTGGGTCATGAAGCTAAAGATTGAAGGAGCCCGCGTTCTGCGAATCAAAATCGCCAACAACAAGCTCCACAGAACCACCAGCAGCAGCAACAGCAGGGCAATAAAGGTTGCTTTCAGTGTGGCGCTGAAGGCCACTTTAAGAGGAACTGTCCTCAGCTGAACCAGAATCCGAACCACAACAACCAAGGAAACGGGAACCACAATGGGAACAACAATGGAGGCAACAATGGGGGCAACAACGGGGGTAACAATAACGGCAATGGTGCCAGGGGACGTGTCTTCGTGCTGGGTCAGGGAGATGCAAGGAATGATCCCAACGTTGTGATGGGTAAGTTTCTTCTGGATGATTTCTTTGTTACTATTTTATTTTATTCGGGTGCCGAAACTAGTTATGTGTCCTTAAAAGTTAGCCAAATGCTTAAGCGCACTCCAACACCCCTGAACACCAAACACACGGTAGAACTAGCAAACGGTAAAAGTATTAAAGCCACACATGTAGTTAAAGGTTGTAACCTCATCTTAGCTGGTCAGACCTTCTCTATCGATCTTATCCCCATCGTACTTGGTAGTTTCGATGTCGTTATTGGGATGGATTGGCTATCTCATCATCAAGCGGAGATTATTTGCAAGGAGAAAATCGTCCGCATTCTTCGTTCTGGTAAAGAACCCCTCGTGATTCATGGCGACAAGAGTGGTGCTGTTGTAGGCATTATCTCTTTCCTTAAGGCCCATAAATGTTTGCGAAAGGGCCACACTGCCATTCTAGCACTCGTCACTGACGCATCAACGGAAGAGAAGAGAATTGAATACATTCCTATTGTACGCGACTTTCCCGAGGTATTTCCTGAGGAATTACCTGGTCTTCCGCCTCATCGTCAAGTCGAGTTTCAAATCGAGCTCGCTCCTGGAGCAGCGCCCACAGCTCGAGCACCTTATCATCTAGCTCCAACAGAACTAGAAGAACTGTCCACGCAATTACAAGAACTCTTGGAAAAGGGTTTTATACGTCCTAGCTCTTCGCCCTGGGGAGCTCCAGTACTATTCGTGAAGAAGAAAGACGGTACTTTCAGAATGTGTATTGACTATCGCGAACTTAACAAGGTGACCGTGAAGAATCGTTATCCCCTTCCACGTATTGACGACTTGTTCGACCAGTTGCAAGGGTCGAGTTATTACTCTAAGATTGACTTAAGATCGGGGTACCATCAGCTGAGAGTCCGAGAGGAGGACGTCTCCAAAACAGCATTCAGAACTCGTTACGGCCATTACGAGTTTCTAGTTATGCCTTTCGGATTAACGAATGCACCTGAGGTCTTCATGGATCTCATGAACCGAGTGTGCAAGCCTTACCTGGATAAGTTTGTCATTGTATTCATCGACGACATCCTGATCTATTCTAAGTGTCAGGAGGAACACGAGCAGCATCTACGACTTATGCTGGAACTTCTTCGAGCAGAGCAGTTGTATGCCAAATTTTCGAAATGTGACTTCTAGCTTCGCGAAGTCCACTTTCTAGGCCATGTGGTAAACAAGGATGGAATTCATGTTGACCCATCCAAGGTAGACTCGATCAAGAACTGGCCTGCACCCCGTACACCAACAGAAATCCGCCAATTCTTGGGTTTGGCAGGATATTACAGAAGATTCATCAAGGATTTCTCAAAGATTGTGCAACCTCTCACTTCACTGACTCAGAAGGGTGTCACCTACCGTTGGGGTGATGCACAGGAGTCCGCATTTCAGCACTTAAAAGATAGACTTTGTAGCGCGCCTATCCTCTCATTGCCCGAAGGCACAGATGATTTTGTGGTTTACTGCGACGCTTCCATCCAAGGACTTGGTTGCGTGCTGATGCAACGTGACAAGGTCATTGCCTACGCATCGCGCCAACTTAAAGTTCACGAGAGGAATTACACTACTCACGATCTGGAGCTGGGAGCAGTTGTTTTCACGCTTAAGATATGGAGACATTACATGTACGGTACCAAGTGCACCATTTACACCGATCACAGGAGTCTCGAGCATATCTTCAAGCAAAAGGAGTTAAACATGCGTCAACGCCGATGGGTCGAGCTCTTGAACGATTATGAATGCGCTATCAAATATCATCCGGGCAAGGCCAATGTCGTGGCCGACGCCCTCAGCCGAAAGGATACTGTACCTAAGCGTGTACGTGCATTACAGCTTACCATCCAATCTAACCTTCCCGCTCAGATTCGCGATGCTCAGGTTGAAGCATTGAAAATAGAGAACATCAAGGCTGAGTCCCTACGAGGATCGAGACAACGGTTAGAACAAAAGGAAAACAATGCTTACTATGTAAACGGACGCATCTGGGTTCCACTGTATGGAGACCTACGCGAGCTTGTGATGGATGAAGCACATAAGTCTCGTTATTCGGTACATCCTGGTTCGGATAAGATGTACCATGATCTCAAGACTACATACTGGTGGCCTAGCATGAAAGCCCACATAGCAACCTACGTTAGCAAATACTTGACTTGTGCGAGAGTCAAGACTGAATATCAGAAACCCTCAGGCCTACTTCAACAACCAGAGATCCTGAAATGGAAATGGGAGCAGATTTCCATGGATTTCGTTACTGGTCTGCCTAGATCTCAACGCGGAAATGATACCATTTGGGTGATCGTGGATCGACTGACCAAGTCTGCACACTTTCTTGCCATCAAAGAAACGGATAAGTTTTCTACTCTAGCAGACATTTACCTAAAGGAAGTAGTATCAAGGCACGGAGTGCCAACCTCTATTATATCTGATCGTGACGCGCGTTTTACTTCTGAACTGTGGCAAGCCATGCACAAGTCTTTTGGCTCACGTTTAGATATGAGCACCGCTTATCACCCACAGACGGATGGGCAATCTGAACGCACCATCCAAACCCTTGAAGACATGCTTAGGGCATGTGTAATCGATTTTGGCAACGGCTGGGAAAAGCACCTCCCGCTAGTGGAGTTTTCGTATAACAATAGCTACCACACCAGCATCCAGGCCGCTCCGTTCGAGGCATTGTACGGACGGAAGTGCCGATCACCTCTCTGTTGGGAAGAAATTGGTGACAGCCAAATCACTGGCCCAGAACTTGTAGTAGATACAACCGAGAGGATCGCTCAGATACGACAGCGAATGGCGGCAACTCGTGACCGTCAAAAAAGCTATGCCGATAAGCGAAGAAAGCCACTTGAGTTCCAGGTTGGGGATCGAGTGCTACTCAAGGTCTCACCTTGGAAAGGTGTAGTTCGTTTGGGCAAACGAGGCAAGCTCAATCCGCGTTATGTCGGACCGTTCGAAATCATCGAGAAAATTGGCAAAGTCGCCTACAGGTTGAATCTACCTGAAGAACTCAGCGGAGTTCACAATGTTTTCCATGTGTCGAATCTGAAGAAGTGCCTGTCAGATGAGACCCTCATAGTTCCTCTCAAGGAGCTCACTATCGACGACCAGCTGCGATTCGTCGAAGAACCAGTAGAGATTACGGATCGAGATGTTAAGATTCTCAAGCGTACCAGGATACCTCTTGCCCGAGTCCGTTGGGATTCCCGTCGTGGCCCAGAGTATACCTGGGAACGAGAAGACCAAATGAAACTTAAGTATCCCCAGCTGTTTAAGAAAAGTGCAACCACTACTGAGGCTGAAGCTACTGCAGAATTTCGGGACGAAATTCCAAATCAACTGGGGGAAGATGTGATACCCCAGGAAAACCAGGAAACCAACGCAACATAACTAGCTTCCTCAGTAACCACGAGCTAAATTTCGGGACGAAATTTTCTTAACAGGGGGAGAATGTGACAACCCTCATAATTCCATGTATTCCGTACAATTTATTAATGATAATTAAATTGCTTGATGA
Source organism: Helianthus tuberosus (assembly GCA_030545235.1). Classification (NCBI taxonomy): domain Eukaryota; kingdom Viridiplantae; phylum Streptophyta; class Magnoliopsida; order Asterales; family Asteraceae; genus Helianthus; species Helianthus tuberosus. The sequence goes on from CM060432.1 coordinate 25,554,550, forward strand.
CTGTGTTGAATCATTTAACTGCTTTCTGATTTCGGTGTTATACTTACGTGTACTTGTTAACATACTAGTAGTGTACAGAAAAGTGACTAAATAATCATGTATGCTTTCCTGAGTGTTAAGAATTAAAAATGTTACAAAAATATATACATAGGACACTTTACGGATTAATTAAGCACTTTAACGGAACAGTATCAAACCGAACAACCGGACTTTACCTGGAACACCAAAATAATGCTAGAGGCATTGTTTTTATTTTTCTAAGCTAGTTAGGGTCCCTGGACACCCTAACACACTGCATAAAACACCCTACATATAAACACTAGATTTTTACATCTTAACTTCCACTAAATTACCTTTTACCATTTAACTTACAATTTAACCCCCTTTCCCCCCTATACTTACGGTCACTTTTGGCCCACCATAAGATCACACCAAATCTCCACTAAATCTCATTGATATTATACTTGATTCTCTAGAGATTTATTTAGGATATGTTGTGTACTATGGGGGCACATGAACCTTTGGTTAAAAGTCTAAGGGAGATTATAAGTAAACCATCATCTTCAACATTTCACCAACACAACCCATCTCCCTCCCCTTGTCTTGCTCACGGCTGCCACCCACAACCACAACCCCTCCATTTTCAAGCTTTGTTCTCCTATTCCAAGGTGCTACAAAAGTGTTAGAAGGCATACAACGAAGCTTGGTGTGTTCGGAAGTTGAAGGACCACTCTCATCTTCTATTATCCACCACTTTTCTTCACTTGAACTTCCCTAGTCTTGAACTAGTGGTAAGAACTTAGATCCTTGTATGTTCATGTTATTTAGAGTGGTTAATAGTTATTTGATGATGAGAATCCATGAACACTATAGGGTCATAAACAAAGTCTATATTTTAAAGTGACATGATGATGAAATAAGATGAAAACATGATGCTAATGTGAAGTTGTTTTGATATGTTGCTGGTTACTTGCTGATTACTTGCTGATTACTTGCTGATTACTTGTTAATGTTAAATGTTGTTATTGATCACTAAACATGTTAACGGAATAAATCGAACACACTTTAGAATGTTAAAAGCTGAAACAGGATGGTTGTTTAGTGATTACAGCCAACTTCAGTTGGATGTAACTGGATCTTAATTAAGCAGAAAATGTATTTTATGAAGTCTAGATTTATGTATTATGAAATACGGTTCTAATGGCACTGGAATCATAATTTTTGCACTTCGTTTACTATTTTTAAAGACCCTTTTTGTAACAGCAACTAAAGCTGAGTTTTTACTGCAGTAAATGGGCGAAATGTTTTTAGTTATAACTTGAGTTCTGTATAGAATTAGCTCATGAAATTTGTACAGTAGATGACCACTGATGTATTTGTAATTTTCCCACTAGAATTTCGTAAATTGGAGTTACGATGAATTTTTAATAAATTATTCCGTGGACTGCAATCAGAAAAAGATGAATCTGATTGCAGTTCGGAAAATGATTTTTTATAAAATATTGGTGATAAATTGTATCCCGAGATTTTTACACAATAATATTTGGATCGTTTAAGACCTCCTGTAAAAAGTTGGGAATTTTTGGAACAAGTTAACTATTTTATTAAAATCCCCGAAAACAGCCCAGTTTTGAATATAAAAGCTGAAACGACATAAGTAGTGATTTGCGTGTCTAAATGTTGAGTATGTTATCTGAGGATGATCTAACATGTTATATGTCAATGAAAGTAATATGTGCAATATCGTATGCTTGTTATTGAGTAACTATAGGTGGAATGTTTATATGAGCGTGAACTATTAAAGTGAATGCATGTTATGTAGTAGATACGTGTAGGAACTTTGTGCTCTATTTGAAACCACTAAATGACTAACTTGTAATCATATTAGGACGTGATTGACCAACCTTGAATGTTAGCTATATTTGAGAATCTAACCGAGCAAACCAAGGTGAGTTCACACACTTTCTAAGGCATAGGATTCCCGGTGGTTGGGAATGGGTTAAAGAAATTAAAACAGGATCTACATATTCTCCTTGGGTAGGATATGTACGGCCATCCTCCATAGGTAGGATGCCAATAATAAATTCTGCGTATTCTCCTTGGGTAGAATACGTATGTTCGTCCTCCTTGGGTAGGACAACACCCTTAAAACTTACTAGACAAAACTCTATCATTAAGTCCCTCATTATATATCGACTTAATCGCCGAGGCCAATGGCGAGCGGGTCATTAGTTAATAGCGCTATTAGGTTTAACAAACCTCACACCGTGTCGTTCGAACGGGCGTGTACTAATGGACTATGGCAAACTGTCAGTGATGATAGACACTGATGTAGGGCACAACTATTGTTCGTAGTAGTCGATATCATACCGTCTAGTAGTTCACATGGGGAAGCCCCCACTGATTATGGATATGGTTTGGGTAATAAAAGGAACTGGTTAAACATACTTTCAACTATGGGGTAACCCCCACGGAAAATAAGCCAACGAAAGTCAAACCACGTTTTCAGAAACAACTAAAACTAAACAACCAACCGTGAACTCACTCAACTTTATTGTTGACTCGTTGTTACATGCCTTACAGGTCGCTAGATGCTATGGAGCTTGCACGAGGAGGAGGTTGTTGTGGGATAAGGATTGTTATTTCCCGTACTTAATAATTAAACTTTATAAACTTATGGAACTTATGTTTTGAAGTCTTTAAACTTATGAACTACGAACTTATGTTTTGGACTTACGTTTTATGCTTCTGCTGTTATCTTAAAATCGGTTACCTTCGTTAGGTCACCAATCGTATTGTGGTTGGCTTTATTTACTTAATTGTGTTGTTTAATATGATTGGTGGCTCGATCCTGGTCATGTCACGCCACCAAGCGGTGATACTCCGCGTGGTGAAATTTGGGGGTGTGACAACACTCCCCGACGTTTCCGCCACGGTTTGTTGTTTTACGTGGTCGGGGTGTGACAGAAGAGTTGGTATCAGAGCCAATAGTTATAGGGAATTAGGTTATTAGTAATGCTTTGACCTAGACTATAACTTCTAGGACCCTAACGCAAGTTTCTTTACGTTTAGATTTTAAAACAAAACCGTCACCTATCCTTAGGTGATAACCACAATGAGAACACAATTTTTGAATCCGCCTTGAAAACCAATCATCTGTTCTAGGATGATTGATTACTAGGTTTTGAACCCTTTAAGTTTTCAAAATCTCGTCAAAGTTTGGGTCTAAATAGTGTGAACACGTGCAAACTGGAAGAGTGAGTGCCTGTACTCTGAGTTTTCTGTCTAAGGCTAGAGTGTTCGTACAAATCCACATAATCAGACCAGTCACTCTTACCTGGGAACTCTTGGGGTGAGTGTTCACTTATAGGCGAGCATGTCTTCGCGATACATTATTTTAACCTATTTACTTTGATTAGTCACTGCGTGTCGTTTGTTTGTTCGAGGTAACGAACAAATGATCGCCTTCCTTGTGTTTTGGCGATGTTTTCAATACCTCTTTTGGTTTTTCCAATTTCAACCTCACTCGTTTCTCCTGTTTCCTTGTTAGACAATGCCTCCTCGACGCGATGCTCAAACTTTTAATGCTGAAGAAGTCGCAGCCCTTGTCTCTCAGCAAATGGCTGCTGTGCTTCAAGGCGTTGTGACCCAAATCCACGAGCTATACAACAACAACAATAATAACAACAATAACGCACAGTGTAATTTCAAGAATTTCAATTCTGCTAAGCCGCTAAAGTTTTCTGGGTCACAAGGAGCAACTGCGCTCCTGTAGTGGTTCGAGAGTATCGAGAGCACATTCAGACATGTGCAGTGTCCGAATGCGCGTAAGGTTGAATTCGCATCAAGCGTGTTTGAGAAGCGAGCTCTTACTTGGTGGAATGGTATTATGCGCGATAGGGGTGCCGAAGTGGCATTGGTACAAACATGGGAAGGGCTCCGAGCTCTCATGATGAAAGAGCTTTGTCCCCGTCACGAAATACGAGCTTTGGAACGAGAGTTTGACGATTTAAAGCAAGATGTGGGTGAACACCGTGCGTATATTGATCGTTTTAAAGAACTCAGTCTGTTGTGTCCCACTATGGTCACCCCACTGGAGAAAGCAATCGAGAGATATATCGATGGTTTACCCGATTCCATACATGATATTGTGACCGGTGTTAATCCTACTACCGTTCGTCACGCGATTGAGTTGTCGGCTACCCTGACTGAGTCTTAAGTCAGGAAGGGTAAACTCACCCGCAAGAGTGATAAAAATAAGTCGACCGATTCAGACAAGGAAAAGGGTAAGGGTAAGAAAGGCGAGTCGTCGAAGAAGTCGAGAAAGCGAAAGGGTGCTCAGAATTTTGCTGTTACAGCACAGACTGCTCAGAACCCACAGAACCCACCGGCTCAACCTCATTGTGCTCGCTGCAACGGTCATCATGTTGCACAACAAGCTTGCAAGCAATGCACAACGTGTGGTAAACTTGGGCATTTGGCCAATATTTGTCGTCTGGGACAGAATCAGGTTGCCTAGGTTCAAGCTCCGGTTCAGGGGAATGCTGCGAGATTCCCACCGGGTTAATGTTTTAATTGTGGAGAGTTTGGACACTTCCGCAACAACTGTCCGAGGCTGGTGAATGCTAATGCGAACCCGAATGCGAATGTCAACGCAAATGCGAATCCCGCTAGTGGACGAGCATACAATTTGAATGCAAACGAAGAAAGGGCTGACAACAAGGTGGGTAATGGTACGTTTCTTGTTAACAATCGACCTGCGTCTATTCTTTTTTATTCTGGTGCCGATAGAAGTTTTGGTTCGTTATCTTTTGAACCTTTACTTGCGATACCTAGAACTAAACTGAGGAAACCCTTATCTGTCGAAGTTGCCACTAGTAAATCTCTTGTTGTCAATTCTGTTATTCGTGATTGTCAGTTAAACCTTGATAACCATCTTTTTCCTATTGACCTCACACCGATGCAACTTGGGAGCTTCGATATTATCATGGGGATGGATTGGTTAACCAAACATCATGCTGAGGTGGTTTGTTTCGATAAGATTGTTCGTATTCCTCTTCCGTCTGGCGATGTTCTGGAAGTTCGTGGCGAGAAGCCATCTGGTGGTTTGAAGCTCATGTCGTGTACAAAGGCCCAAAGTTATTTGCGAAAATGATATGTTGCTTTTCTGGCACATGTCACCGAGGAGAAAGGCAAGAGCAAGAGTATTCAGGATATTCCAATTGTTCGGGATTATCCAGAGGTGTTTCCTGATGAACTGCCTGGTTTGCCTCCAGTTCGTCAAGTCAAGTTTCATATTGACCTTGTACCCAATGCCAACCCGATTGCGAAAGCACCTTATCGTCTTGCACCGTCGGAGATGCAAGAGTTATCAAAACAGCTTCAAGAGTTGTCTGATAAAGGATTCATCCGTCCAAGCTTTTCGCCTTGGGGAGCTCCTGTTCTCTTTGTGAAAAAGAAAGATGGATCTTTTCGAATGTGTATCGATTATCGTGAGCTTAATAAGCTTACCATCAAGAATCGATATCCCCTACCTCGAATTGATGATCTCTTCGACTAGCTGCAAGGTGCTTCATGCTTTTCCAAGTTCAATCTGCGTTCTGGGTATCATCAACTTCGTGTTCTTGAAGAAGATATTCCCAAAACTGCTTTCCGCACGAGATATGGGCATTACGAGTTCACTGTCATGCCTTTTGGTTTGACAAATGCCCCAGCTATCTTCATGGACTTAATGAATAGGGTCTGTAAACCTTATTTAGACAAGTTCATCATTGTGTTTATTGATGATATTCTCATTTATTCAAAGTATCGAGCCGAGCACGAGCAACACCTTCGCTTAACATTGGAACTCCTTAAGAAGGAACAACTTTTTGCTAAATTCTCCAAGTGTGAATTTTGGCTTAAAGAAGTTCAGTTCTTGGGTCATATAGTCAACGAGCAGGGTATTCATGTGGATCCATCCAAGATTGCTGCTATTAAGGACTGGAATACACCGACGACACCTACAGAAATTCGATCTTTTCTTGGTCTTGCTGGTTATTATCATCGATTCATTTCAAATTTCTCGAAGATTGCGGTTCCACTCACTGCTTTGACTCAGAAGAATAAGCCTTTTGAGTGGGGACCTAAGCAAGAAGAAGCGTTTCAAACGCTGAAGCAGAAGTTATGTGACGCTCCCGTTCTATCTCTTCCCAATGGAAATGATGATTTCGTTGTCTATTGCGATGCGTCCAACTTAGGCCTTGGTTGCGTTCTCATGCAACGAGGTAAAGTTATTGCATATGCATCTAGACAGCTGAAAATTCACGAGAAGAACTATACGACTCATGATCTTGAGTTAGGAGCTGTGGTTTTCGCGCTTAAAATCTGGAGACACTACCTTTATGGAACGAAGTATGTGGTTTTCACAGACCACAAAAGTCTCCAGCATATTCTTAATCAGAAGGAGCTGAACATGAGGCAACGACGCTGGGTTGAACTCTTAAACGATTATGATTGCGAGATTCACTACCATCCTGGTAAGGCGAATGTCGTAGCCGATGCGCTTAGTCGAAAGGAGCGAGTCAAGCTTCATTCTGTTCAAACTCTATCTGATCTGCAGACTCGTGTTCTTCAAGCTCAGCAATTTTGTGTTTCACAAAATTTGATAGGTAAGGAATTACCACGTCAACTTGAGCTTAGACTCGAAGCAAAGGACGATGGTTTGCTCTATTTCAAGGATCGATTGTGGATTCCGAAACAAGACGATCTTCGCACTTTGGTAATGGACGAATCTCACAAGTCTTGATATTCTATCCATCCTGGTGCTGATAAAATGTATAAGGATCTTCGTACTCAGTGTTGGTGGCCTGGTATGAAGAAGGATGTTGCCTTGTATGTATCGAAATGCCTAACTTGTCTCAAAGTCAAGGCTGAACATCAACGACCTTCTGGTTTGCTTGTACAACCAGAGATACCGGTTTGGAAGTGGGAGAACATTGCGATGGATCTCATCACTAAGTTAGCGCGTACATCTAAAGGTCACGATGCGATTTGGGTTGTTATCGATCGATTAACGAAATCAGCTCATTTTATTCCGATTCGTGAGGATCTATCTGCTAATAAACTTGCAAAGATTTATGTTGATGAGATTGTATCACGACAAGGTGTTCCCTTGGATATCATTTCTTATCGTGATGCTCGATTTTCATCTCATTTTTGGAAGACCATGCAATCTGCTATGGGAACCCAACTAAATCTAAGCACTGCTTATCATCCCCAAACAGATGGTCAATCTGAGAGGACAATTCAAACTTTGGAGGATATGCTTAGAGCATGCGTGATAGACTTTGGTGGTAATTGGGATTCTCATCTTCCACTGATCGAGTTCTCTTACAATAATAGTTATCATGCTAGTATTAATATGGCACCATTCGAAGCTCTCTACGGTCGAAAATGTCGTTCACCTGTCTGTTGGAATGAGATCGGTGAAGCTCTGCTTACTGGACCTGAGCTCATTCTGGAAACAACAGACAAAATCAAGAAAATCCGCGATAATCTTGTGACAGCTCGGAGCCGTCAAAAGAGTTATGCGGATATGCGAAGCAAGCCCTTAGAATTTCAAGTCGGAGATCGTGTCCTACTCAAGGTTTCACCTTGGAAGGGAGTGGTGAGATTTGGAAAGAAATGAAAACTTACACCTCGATATGTGGGACCATTTAAAATTGTGGAAAGAATTGGGAAGGTTGCCTATCGACTAGAGCTACCTCCAGAGCTTGGGAATATTCATCCGACTTTTCACGTGTCCAATTTGCGAAAGTGTTTAGCTGACGCTGATCTTCACATTCCTCTCGACGAGATCCGAATCGACGAAACGATGAACTTTGTCGAGAAACCTGTGGAGATAGTGGACCGTACATTCAAACAGTTGAAGAACAAACGGATTCGATTGGTCAAGGTTCGCTGGGAATCCAAACGTGGCCCCGAGTTTACTTGGGAATGTGAGGACCAGATGAAGACGAAATCTCCGCATTTGTTTTCACAGGTTTCCTCTAAATAAAATTTCGGGACGAAATTTCCTAAAGTAGGGGAGACTGTGACAACTGTGTTCCGTAATCGATGTACAATGTAAAACAATGATGATTATCAATAAAACAATGTGCTTTGGTGTTATTATATGTGTTTTGGTGTTATTATGTGTGTAATTGTGTTTGATGATTTTACAATTTGATTCGATTCCAATTTCAAGCTTTAAATCGCTTTCTGGAAGGTTATACGCGCACTGATGCGCAAATATAACCAGTTTAGTGCAACAAACACTCTAGAATAGTGAAATAGGCTTAACATACCTTAAATAACCTTTACATAACTTAGAAATAAGTTTTGGAGGGTTTGGTGTGGCGAAATCAAGTTTATTCGCTTACAGGGACTAATTTCGATAAACTGCGAAAGTATGCCGATTTGTACTGTAACGAACATTCCAGAACATGACCATAAGTTAAACATACCCTAAATATCCTATACATAGCTTAGAAATAGGCTTTGAGGGGTTCGGTGTGCTAAAATAAACTTTTTGGTCATTCAGGGACTAAAAGCGTCAAAAAGTGCATAAGTTTGCATTTTCACGCATATCTTACGTTCTGAATACATCCAGACATCTAAAACTTTATGTAATCATTAAAATATTTTATTTTGGTGATTGGCATGATAAAATTCCATTCGTCGCGTAATTTGGATCGTTTTTCGCATTCGTTCGTGTTTCGTCGTAATTAACCGAACAACGCAACCGTACGACCAAACGAACCGACATCCGAGATATTTTTGAGCATGTTTCATGTTCCCTATACTTTAACTTCATTTTAGAGCCTTGAAATGGGATTAACGGGGCCTAAACGTGTCAAAAATGCATCAAAAACCATGTTTTGCACATTCAGGGACCAAAACTGACATTCTGCCATAGTTATCTTAGGAAGGGACCAAAATGAAAAATCTAAATTCCAGCTTGTTCCAGCCGGTCCCCTCATTTGCACATGGTTTTAATGAAACTAGGGGCTCCCATGGTTTCACAAAACCATGGGCACATGTGTACGGATGGGATCGAAGCTCGTTTTACGATGAACGATCTTAACGGTTGTGCAAAAACTATATAAACCCCACCCCCTTTGCTCTCAAACTCACATTTGATCTGATTTTCATTCTCTAAGTTGAATTCTTGGACTTCATACCTGAGAATAAATTGGATCAAACCTTCTTGGACCCTTGGTAAGTCCTCTTTCGTTCTTGTTTCGTTTTTCGAGCATGAAAGTCAAACAGAGTTTGACTTTCAGCTTTGACCAGTCAATGTTCAACACAAAGTTCATTTAAACTTTGCAACGTGAGCGTAAGCATGATGGTTATAGTCCCTTGTGACTATACCTACTGATTACCACGTTGACTAGGCGTAGTGACGAGTCGTAGTTTCGGCCAAAATGCGCATTTGTGTGTATTTTGTAACCAAACTACTCTTGGGTATCAAAACCGTTTGTTTTGATACCTAAACATGTTTTCTAACTTAACTAAACATGTTTTAGCATGTTTAGCTCATCACTTTTAGATTAGTGCTTGTGTAGAGTCGTAAGTCAAGCGGACTAAACACCCGCTTAGACTTTCGAACTCGACCCGTTTGGTCGATCATTAGGATCTGACCAAACATGTTTAGTGACCATAGTTGCATAGGGAATAACCTTCCGAGGTTATACCTTATGGTCACTTACGTTTAATTAGTTGTATAATAGGTAGTTTATATGCCTTAGGTAAATGACCAAAATGCCCTTTTCATGTATAATTGGTAATTTAGCATATGTAACATAAACTTTTGTCACGTAACTGATTATGTAACATATTTAAACATTTTTTGGCATATAATACTTGTCATAGGACTAGTTAGACGTTTCGAACGCGCATTTGCGCGCACGACGCGTTAAAGTAGCGTAAGCTACCTTAATGGGTCGCGATGGGTCGAAAGCACTTAGGTTAGGTTCCGATTTAGAATGTAGGCTTTGTTAAACCATATCACATGAGTTCCAACACTTATTTGGTTTACAAGACCTCATTCTGTCCGATCTTCCGATTTAGGCGTCTATGGTTTGACTAGTGATTCGATTACTAGGTGCTGCTTGATTTCTCTGGTTTACTTGAGTTGTTGAAGTTCTATTGATTGAGGATACTTTGCACTTCATGTGAGTACATAGTTCCCCTATTTTATTGTTTTCAATTGTTTTGGGGTGATTCATATGTACAAAAATGATTTCAAGGTTTAAACGATGCTTTCAAAAACGATTAAAACGATTTATACGAAACTAATAACGATTTCAATAATGTGAACAAACTTGTTGGTTGTAGTTACATAACGAATGACATTCATTAATTTTGGCCGAACCGACCAGTATTAGGTTATGGTACCATAGGATCTGACAAATCCCGTTATCGACTACACCCATGGTTATGTGTGGGGGTTGTGGGTAACGACTGAATCTGTGATTGTTAACTTACCCTTTGGAGGTTTGTTAATGCGAGAAGCGAGAAACGAGGTAGTCGAGTCACGAAGGTTTGAATGTTATTAGCGAGACGACCATAAATAGTTTTCACAATTAAAACGAGGATGATTTAAACGAGTTAACGATTTGGAAACGATTTGAATAAGTTAAACAAATTGGATAAACGATTGGTTTTTGGTTAAGTGTTTAGATAACGGGACGGGTGTAATGTGGTGAAAGCATGGTAGATACGCCGCTGGTACTTCTTATATATAAGTGTTTTCAACATATTACATACCGTGGCGTTATTTAGTTCACTTGGGTAAACGATTTTGAAACGATGTCACACAACGATGTTTTTCTAAAAGATACGAACCATACGAGTTTTATTAACGAGTTTTTACGAGATGTTTTACAAATTGGTTTTTCTAAAACAAAGGTTTTTGGGTTAAGAATCATGGCTACGAGATTTTATGAACTATAACCAACTTGATTTGAGATGGTTAGCTATGTTGCAATACACTTTTCAAAACGAGCTTTGTATTTTGACTCTTGTAGTAATAAAGTATTGCAACATTTAAACGAAGCCATGATTCCGATACTCTTATAAAACCTATGTACTCGCCAGCATTTCTTTGCTGACTTTGTTTTTACATATGTTTCAGGTGTTGTTGCTTGATTGATTTCTAGGATGCATGCGTCACATAGGATCTGGACGAGGCCTTAGTGACATAATAATAATGATAGACGATATGTACTTGGTTGTTGTGTGTTAAGACAATGTAAATGTTTAATATTATCAATAAAACGAAACTCTTTTTGGATCCATGGTTATGAAACGATAATTCTGCCACGACACTCCCTGACGTTTCTGCCACGGTTTGTTGCTTTACATGGTCGGGGTGTGATAGAAGAGTTGGTATCAGAGCCAATGGTTATAGGGAATTAGGTTACTAGTAATGCTTTACATGGTCGGGGTGTGATAGAAGAGTTGGTGTCGTTTGTTTGTTCGAGGTAACGAACAAATGATCGCCTTCCTTGTGTTTTGGCGATGTTTTCAATACCTCTTTTGGTTTTTCCAATTTTCAACCTCACTCGTTTCTCCTGTTTCCTTGTTAGACAATGCCTCCTCGACGCGATGCTCAAACTTTTAATGCTGAAGAAGTCGCAGCCCTTGTCTCTCAGCAAATGGCTGCTGTGCTTCGAGGCGTTGTGACCCAAATCCACGAGCTATACAACAACAACAATAATAACAACAATAACGCACAGTGTAATTTCAAGAATTTCAATTCTGCTAAGCCGCTAAAGTTTTCTGGGTCACAAGGAGCAACTGCGCTCCTGCAGTGGTTCGAGAGTATCTGTGACACCCCGTTGAAACGTTCTCAATTACACTAGCTTGTCAGTGGCTGCCTTAACTTTCGGGACGAAAGTTCTTAAAACTTGGGGATAATGTGACACTCTAGGTTTTTCCGAGCAAACACCTTGTAATTACTTAGTGCGTATACATATATATTATTAAATGAAAGTTGTGATTCTTCTTGTGCTATGTGTCGATAACGTGTATGTAATATATATGTGTGTATAAAGATGTTCGTGAACCGAAACCATGACTCGAGACCACCCGGTCTCGAGTAAATAGTGAACAGTTGGGCCACTTGGGCCGCACCCCCATTCGGAAACCCTTAGGGTGCACATGTTCGGAATGGGTATAAAACCCCACATATGTAGCCGATATCTCCTCTTTTGGCAAGAACAATCATCATCTCAAATCCCAAACATTCCCTTATCCATTCTCTCTCTCCTCTCATCCTTTCTCTCTCTAGAAAACCCTAACAATACAAGCTCACCTCCTCTCCTCTTCCTCTCTCGGATCAAACCAGCGACAACAAAAGGGGCTCTCGGATCATCTCGGATTAGCTTGAGATCATCACTCGGAACTTAGTCCATCAATCCCTCATACCCTTTCATCTAGCCGGTTAGTTTCCTTGTAGTTGTTTGGTCAAAAATGACGATTTATGAATACATTTGATTGTTGGATATTTGAATGAGTATGTGGCTTATTAGATAATAGATTTGTTTTACTTGCTTGATTGATTAAATGATGAATGAGATGTGAGCCATTGTGCCTTGAATGATTAATGATGCTTATCACCATCTGATTCATGATGAATATTGTGTTTAATGATTGTCTCGATATTTAGAAAGTATGTCACATAATTCTTGTTAGCAAATCTAGTGCTATATGTGTAGAACTAAGGATATATGTGCATGCTTTGAAGATTAGGATGAATGATAAAAACTCTAGTGTTGGAATACATGAACAAGTATGAATATTTGATTGTGATTTGAACATGATAAAAACCCTAATGATGAACTTGTTGAATATGACATGAATATTTGAAATATTGTGTGTTTGATCCATTTTTATCAAATATTAGACAACAAAACATGTTTATGAAATTTCATTGGCTAGTACACAATTACATGAAATTGCAAGGTGATTGGTTAGTACATCAAGATGTTCTAGAAGGACTTCATGTGCACGCATCCAGGATTGCGAGTCGAGACCCCCGGTTTCGACTCGAGATCATCAAGGGACAACTCGAGACCATCAACGGACTACTCGAGAACAGTTGTCTCGACAAAGGTCTCGACTCCACAGGAGGGTCATCAGTGTTACAACTCGAGACCACCAGTGGTTGCGAGTCAAGCACTGCCCGGTTGCGACACATTAAGGCATGACCCGAGATTAGTGGTTTCGACTCGAGACCACCCCTCAACTTCACCATCAGTAGTTGCGACTCGAGACTAAATCCGGGACAATTGAGGTTGCGACTCAAGTTGGTGTGACTCGAAACCACTCCACTACAAACCGAGACCATCCGGTTGCGACTCGAGACCTGTCGATCTTGACTCGAGACCACCTTGTCTCGAGTGGGCTGCTTGTCTCCGATATTGGGCCGAAAACGTGTGGGCTGTGCATACCATTCTACTTGGATTCTGTGATGATGATTAACTGTTAGTATGACCGGTTAGGCCCAATAACACTTATGATTTGTATGATAGGTGTTGACGTTTACTGTTTAAACTGCTACGTATTAGAATAGGCTCGATAACTTGCTAGGTAATCATATGTTATGCATTCAATGTGTTAGCTATGTGTAGATATACGTGATTACTTGTGTCCGAACCTGATCTATACTGGTAACCATTTAGGACGTGGTGACCAGCATACTTAACCAAGTAAACTAACCTGCCGAGCAACCCAAGGTGAGTTCACACACTAAAAGCATGCGTCCCAGGGAGGGACACGAACAAACTAAATAATGTTTTCAATCTGATAATTTCCGGGGGAATATGCAAACGGTACTCTTGTACTACTACATCCGGGGGAGATACGTTTGGGTATTATTTATAAATCACAACTAGCAACACTAAACAAATCTCTATCACATTAAGTCCCTGCTTATAGTACCGATTAATCGCCGGGGGCGAACGGGTTATTAGTTGATAGCGCTATTAGGTTTGACAACCTCACACCATGACCGGGGGAGATCGGGCGTGAACTATAGACCTTGCATCTTGGTCAATGACGATAGACATTGACCTGGGGCACCAAATCTTCTCGTCAACAGTTTCGGTAATTCAAGTTTAGTAGCTTTCATATGGGGTAGCTCCCCATGACGTGATTATAAATGCTTTACCTAAACAACCTACATTTTATTCTGAAAAGCTAAAACTGGACATCTCGTGAACTCGCCAACATTTTTGTTGACACCCTACTGCATGCTTTGCAGGTAACCGGTGAAACAGGAGCTTGCAGCTTGGAGATGTGTAGTGGTCGTCTTAACCAGTGTGTTGGGTTTTAAATAATCTTTAAACTATGGACCTTGTTTTGAAAACTGTTTGGTTTGTGCTTACGCTGCTTACTTAAACTATTATTCGAATTGGAACATTTAAAACTTTAAACTGTGATGTCTATTATCAATGCTCGGTATAATAGGTGGCTGGATCCTGGTCAGTCACGCCTCCAAGCGGTGGTATTCCGCATGTGGATTTTGGGGGTGTGACAGATTGGTATCAGAGCCATTGGTTATAGTGAACTTGGTTTTAAAAAGAAGAGTCTTTTTGAGAAAAACCAGACTATAACCCGTGACTCGTGACGACACTACACTCCAAGGGCAAGACTCAGCATATTAGACCTCATAGCTCGGACTTGTGTTTACTTGCTTGTTTATCTTAGGTTGACTGCCTTACCATATATACTAGTGTGCCTGATTAGATAGAAACGCATCCCTCTTCTATCTCATTCTCGTTACGACACGACATCACTCTCATACTGTGTTTTCTGGTTATGAAGACAATGAGTGGACGCGGAAGAGGAAGCGTTAACATGACTCAGGCTCAATTCACTAACTTGCTCAACACGGTGGCTGCAGCTTTCGCAGCTCACCCTGGAGGTAAATTCGTTACTTTAGGATGTTTAGATCCTACCCCCACATCGTCTTTTCACCTCTAAACCTATTCGCTCCATTTCTCACAATAGGTCAGCCTACGCCTGCACAGCCACATGTCTGTACTTTCAAAACTTTCATGGATGGCAAACCTCTCCCTTTCAACGGCACTGAGGGTGCCATAGGCCTTCTACACTGGATTGAAAAGGCCGAAGCTGTCTTTGCTGTCTGTGAGTGTCCCCCTGCTAACTGGGTTAAGTACGCGACTGGTACGCTTGAAGGAAACGCGCTTTCATGGTGGAAAACACAGATCCAGATGCTTGGTCTGGAAACTGCTAATGCTACTGCATGGGAAGATTTCAAGGACATGATCAAAGAGGAATACTGTCACAGGGATGACATCCACAAACTTGAGAACGAGTACTATGCGCTTAAGATGGTTGGGTCAGAGATTGAGGCCTACACTAAGCAGTCCAACGACTATGCTGCACTCTGCCCAAACATGTCCCAACCTATGTATCGAAGGATCGAATTGTACATCAAAGGCTTGGTCCTAGAAATCCGGAGCCATGTGACCTCAGCCAACCTCAATACCATACAGCCCGTGGTCCGTCTTGCTCACAAACTCACCAATCAGGCTGTGGAAGAGGGCAAGCTGCCCAAAAGGATTAGTGCTACTGCTGGAACTTCTAGTGACAACAAACGAAAGTGGGATGGAAATCAGGGTAAGGATGCTAACTCTACTCAGGCCCCAGCCCAGCAAAGGAAAACTGAAAGCAACAAGGGCCCTCAGCAGCAGGGCGGCTACCAGGGCCATCTCCCCAAATGTAACAAGTGCAATCGACATCACAATGGGCCTTGTGCGAAGAACAGGTGCCAGCGGTGCAACAAGATGGGACATGAGGCCAAGGATTGTAGGAGCCCTCATCCCGCAAGGCAGAATCAACCACAGCAGCAGCAGCATCATGGGGACATCAAGGATTGTTTCCAGTGCGGAGCCGAGGGGCACATTAAGAAGAATTGTCCCCAGTTAAACCAGAACAACCCCAATCAGGGTGCAGGAAATAACAACAACAACGCCAACAATGCTGGGAATGGTGCAAGAGGAAGGGCTTTTGTGATTGGAGCTGGAGAAGCGAGGAATGACCCCAACGTTGTAGCGGGTAAGTTCCTACTTAATGATCGTTATGTTTCTGTATTGTTTGATTCTGGAGCAGATGCTAGTTATGTATCCCTACGTATTAGTAAGAAACTTAAGTCCACTCTTACGCCGCTAAGCTCTAAGCACATCGTTGAAATAGCTAATGGTAGAAACCTCGAGGCCTCACACGTAATTCGTAACTGCAAATTAGAATTGGCTGGTCAGACCTTCCGTATCGATCTCTTCCCCATTATTCTTGGAAGCTTCGACGTCATCATTGGTATGGATTGGCTATCCAAACATCGAGCTGAAATCCTCTGCCAAGAGAAAGCTATTCGTATTCCCCGTCCCCCTGGCAAACCTCTTTTAGTTCAAGGAGACAAGAGCGGAGAAATCACAGGCATCATTTCATTCTTAAAGGCCCAGAAGTGTCTACGAAAGGGGCACACCGCTATCTTAGCACTCGTTGCCGACACACAGAAAATGGAAAACAGGATTGAAGATTTTCCAGTCGTACGCGACTATCCTGAGGTATTCCCGGAAGAACTACCTGGACTCCCTCCTCACCGTCAGGTCGAATTTCAAATCGAGCTAGCTCCTGGAGCAGCACCTATAGCTCGTGCACCTTATCGACTAGCCCCCGCGGAACTCAAGGAACTCTCTACTCAACTACAAGAGCTCTTGGACAAAGGTTTTATCCGTCCTAGCTCATCACCCTGGGGAGCCCCAGTGCTCTTCGTCAAAAAGAAAGATGGCACATTCCAAATGTGCATTGATTACCGCGAACTGAACAAGGTTACCATCAAGAATCGTTATCCACTTCCCCGCATCGATGACCTGTTCGACCAGCTGCAAGGGTCGAGCTATTATTCCAAGATCGATCTGCGATCGGGTTATCACCAGCTGAGAGTCCGCGATGAGGACATCTCTAAGACTGCTTTCAGAACCCGCTATGGTCACTACGAATTCCTCGTTATGCCTTTCGGAATGACCAACGCACCGGCGATCTTCATGGATCTCATGAACCGAGTGTGCAAACCCTACCTCGACAAGTTCGTAATTGTGTTTATCGATGACATCTTAATCTACTCGAAGAGTCAAGAGGAGCATGAACAACACCTGCGTCTTATTCTCGAACTCCTTCGCAATGAGCAACTGTACGCCAAATTCTCGAAGTGTGATTTCTGGCTTAGAGAAGTCCATTTCCTTGGGCACATCGTCAATCAGGAAGGGATTCATGTCGACCCCGCTAAGGTCGAATCCATTAAGAATTGGCCTGTACCTAAGACTCCGACCGAAGTCCGCCAATTCTTGGGATTGGCAGGATACTATCGAAGATTCATCAAGGGATTTTCTAAGATCGCTCAACCACTTACGACCCTCACTCAGAAGGGTGTTGCTTACAAATGGAGTGATGCTCAGGAATCTGCCTTCCAGGAACTAAAGAAAAATCTTTGCAGTGCTCCTATTCTTTCCTTACCTGAAGGTACCGATGACTTTGTTGTTTACTGCGATGCTTCTATTCAAGGGCTTGGTTGCGTGTTGATGCAACGCGAGAAGGTTATTGCTTACGTTTCGCGACAACTCAAGATCCACGAACGGAACTACACGACGCATGACTTAGAATTTGGAGCTGTGGTCTTCGTGCTCAAGCTTTGGAGACACTACTTGTACGGCACCAAGTGCACGATTTACACTGATCACAAGAGTCTCCAGCACATAATGGAACAAAAGGAGTTGAATATGCGGCAACGCCGATGGGTCGAACTCCTAAATGACTACGAGTGTGCAATTAAATATCATCCAGGCAAAGCTAATGTGGTAGCCGATGCCCTCAGCAGAAAGGAGACCAAACCCAAGCGTGTTCGTGCCTTACAGCTCACTATCCACTCGAACCTCCCTAATCAGATCCGAAACGCTCAGGCTGAAGCATTGAAAGCCGAGAACATCAGGGCTGAGTCCCTACGAGGATCGAGACAACGTTTGGAACAAAAAGAAGATGATGCTTACTATGTAAACGGGCGTATATGGGTCCCACTTTATGGGAATTTGCGCGAGCTTGTGATGGAGGAAGCCCATAAGTCTCGTTACTCAGTTCATCCAGGTTCAGATAAGATGTACCACGACTTAAGGACTACCTATTGGTGGCCTGGCATGAAAGCCCACATAGCAGCCTATGTCAGAAAATGTTTAACTTGTGCAAGAGTCAAGGCGGAGTATCAGAAACCATTAGGCCTACTCCAACAACCAGAAATCCCACAGTGGAAATGGGAGCAAATTTCCATGGATTTTGTTACCGGCTTGCCTAGGTCCCAACGCGGAAATGACACCATCTGGGTGATAGTGGATCGATTAACTAAGTCCGCACACTTTCTCGCTATTAAGGAAACGGACAAGTTCTCTACCTTAGCAGAGGTTTACTTAAAGGAAGTGGTTTCGAAACACGGGGTGCCAACCTCTATTATTTTCGATCGAGACGCGCGTTTTACTTCTGAATTGTGGCAAGCCATGCACAAATCTTTTGGCTCACGTTTAGACATGAGCACCGCTTATCATCCGCAAACGGATGGGCTATCTGAACGCACCATCCAAACCCTCGAAGACATGCTTAGGGCCTGTGTGATCGATTTTGGCAAGAATTGGGAGAAGCACCTACCGTTAGTGGAATTCTCCTACAACAACAGCTACCACACCAGCATTCAGGCGGCACCCTTTGAGGCATTGTACGGTCGTAAATGCCGGTCGCCTCTCTGCTGGGCGGAGGTGGGAGACAGCCAGATCACCGGCCCAGAACATGTGGTTGACACCACAGAAAAGATTGCCCAGATTAGGCAACGCATGGCGGTAGCTCGTGACCGTCAGAAGAGCTACGCTGATAAGGATAGGAAACCGCTAGAGTTCCAGGTTGGTGAACGGGCTCTACTTAAAGTCTCACCCTGGAAGGGTGTGGTTCGTTTCGGAAAACGGGGCAAACTAAATCCGAGATATGTCGGACCCTTTGAAATTACCGAAAAGATCGGTAAAGTCGCTTACAGATTGAATCTGCCTGAAGAACTGAGTGCTGTGCACAACGTCTTCCACGTGTCTAATCTGAAGAAGTGTCTGTCAGATGAAACACTCATCATTCCTTTCAAGGAACTTACTATTGACGAGCAGCTACACTTTACTGAGGAACCAGTCGAGATCACGGATCGTGAGATCAAAACCCTCAAACGTAGCCAGATACCTCTCGTACGAGTCCGTTGGAACTCGCGCCGTGGCCCAGAGTTTACCTGGGAGCGGGAAGACCAGATGAAGCGCAAATATCCCCAGTTGTTCCCAAATGAAGCTCCCAGCACTGAAGCTACAACCGAATTTCGGGACGAAATTCCAAACTAACGGGGGGATGATGTGACACCGCGTTGAAACGTTCTCAATTACACTAGCTTGTCAGTGGCTGCCTTAACTTTTGGGACGAAAGTTCTTAAAACTTGGGGATAATGTGACACTCTAGGTTTTTCCGAGCAAACACCTTGTAATTACTTAGTGCGTATACATATATATTATTAAATGAAAGTTGTGATTCTTCTTGTGTTATGTGTCGATAACGTGTATGTAATATATATGTGTGTATAAAGATGTTCGTGAACCGAAACCATGACTCGAGACCACCCGGTCTCGAGTAAATAGTGAACAGTTGGGCCACTTGGGCCGCACCCCCATTCGGAAACCCTTAGGGTGCACATGTTCGGAATGGGTATAAAACCCCACATATGTAGCCGATATCTCCTCTTTTGGCAAGAACAATCATCATCTCAAATCCCAAACATTCCCTTATCCATTCTCCCTCTCCTCTCATCCTTTCTCTCTCTAGAAAACCCTAACAAAACAAGCCCACCTCCTCTCCTCTTCCTCTCTCGGATCAAACCGGCGACAACAAAAGGGGCTCTCGGATCATCTCGGATTAGCTTGAGATCATCACTCGGAACTTAGTCCATCAATCCCTCATACCCTTTCATCTAGCCGGTTAGTTTCCTTGTAGTTGTTTGGTCAAAAATGACGATTTATGAATACATTTGATTGTTGGATATTTGAATGAGTATGTGGCTTATTAGATAATAGATTTGTTTTACTTGCTTGATTGATTAAATGATGAATGAGATGTGAACCATTGTGCCTTGAATGATTAATGATGCTTATCACCATCTGATTCATGATGAATATTGTGTTTAATGATTGTCTCGATATTTAGAAAGTATGTCACATAATTCTTGTTAGCAAATCTAGTGCTATATGTGTAGAACTAAGGATATATGTGCATGCTTTGAAGATTAGGATGAATGATAAAAACTCTAGTGTTGGAATACATGAACAAGTATGAATATTTGATTGTGATTTGAACATGATAAAAACCCTAATGATGAACTTGTTGAATATGACATGAATATTTGAAATATTGTGTGTTTGATCCATTTTTATCAAATATTAGACAACAAAACATGTTTATGAAATTTCATTGGCTAGTACACAATTACATGAAATTGCAAGGTGATTGGTTAGTACATCAAGATGTTCTAGAAGGACTTCATGTGCACGCATCCAGGATTGCGAGTCGAGACCCCCGGTTTCGACTCGAGATCATCAAGGGACAACTCGAGACCATCAACTGACTACTCGAGAACAGTTGTCTCGACAAAGGTCTCGACTCCACAGGAGGGTCATCAGTGTTACAACTCGAGACCACCAGTGGTTGCGAGTCAAGCACTGCCCGGTTGCGACACATTAAGGCATGACCCGAGATTAGTGGTTTTGACTCGAGACCACCCCTCAACTTCACCATCAGTAGTTGCGACTCGAGACTAAATCCGGGACAATTGAGGTTGCGACTCAAGTTGGTGTGACTCGAAACCACTCCACTACAAACCGAGACCATCCGGTTGCGACTCGAGACCTATCGATCTTGACTCGAGACCACCTTGTCTCGAGTGGGCTGCTTGTCTCCGATATTGGGCCGAAAACGTGTGGGCTGTGCATACCATTCTACTTGGATTCTGTGATGATGATTAACTGTTAGTATGACCGGTTAGGCCCAATAACACTTATGATTTGTATGATAGGTGTTGACGTTTACTGTTTAAACTGCTACGTATTAGAATAGGCTCGATAACTTGCTAGGTAATCATATGTTATGCATTCAATGTGTTAGCTATGTGTAGATATACGTGATTACTTGTGTCCGAACCTGATCTATATTGGTAACCATTTAGGACGTGGTGACAAGCATACTTAACCAAGTAAACTAAACTGCCGAGCAACCCAAGGTGAGTTCACACACTAAAAGCATGCGTCCCAGGGAGGGACACGAACAAACTAAATAATGTTTTCAATCTGATAATTTCCGGGGGAATATGCAAACGGTACTCTTGTACTACTACATCCGGGGGAGATACGTTTGGGTATTATTTATAAATCACAACTAGCAACACTAAACAAATCTCTATCACATTAAGTCCCTGCTTATAGTACCGATTAATCGCCGGGGGCGAACGGGTTATTAGTTGATAGCGCTATTAGGTTTGACAACCTCACACCGTGACCGGGGGAGATCGGGCGTGAACTATAGACCTTGCATCTTGGTCAATGACGATAGACATTGACCTGGGGCACCAAATCTTGTCTTCAACAGTTTCGGTAATTCAAGTTTAGTAGCTTTCATATGGGGTAGCTCCCCATGACGTGATTATAAATGCTTTACCTAAACAACCTACATTTTCTTCTGAAAAGCTAAAACTGGACATCTCGTGAACTCGCCAACATTTTTGTTGACACCCTACTGCATGCTTTGCAGGTAACCAGTGAAACAGGAGCTTGCAGCTTGGAGATGTGTAGTGGTCGTCTTAACCAGTGTGTTGGGTTTTAAATAATCTTTAAACTATGGACCTTGTTTTGAAAACTGTTTGGTTTGTGCTTACGCTGCTTACTTAAACTATTATTCAAATTGGAACATTTAAAACTTTAAACTGTGATGTCTATTATCAATGCTCGGTATAATTGGTGGCTGGATCCTGGTCAGTCACGCCTCCAAGCGGTGGTATTCCGCATGTGGATTTTGGGGGTGTGACGAGCACATTCAGACATGTGCAGTGTCCGAATGTGCGTAAGGCCGAATTCGCATCAAGCGTGTTTGAGAAGCGAGCTCTTACTTGGTGGAACGGTGTTATGCGCGATAGGGGTGCCGAAGTGGCATTGGCACAAACATGGGAAGAGCTTCGAGCTCTCATGATGAAAGAGTTTTGTCCCCGTCACGAAATACGAGCTTTGGAATGAGAGTTTGACGATTTAAAGCAAGATGGGGGTGAACACCGTGCGTATACTGATCGTTTTAAAGAACTCAGTCTGTTGTGTCCCACTATGGTCACCCCACTGGAGAAAGCAATCGAGAGATATATCGATGGTTTACCCGATTCCATACAGGATATTGTGATCGGTGTTAATCCTACTACCGTTCGTCACGCGATTGAGTTGTCGGCTACCCTGACTGAGTCTCAAGTCAGGAAGGGTAAACTCACCCGCAAGATTGATAAAAAGAAGTCGACCGATTCAGACAAGGAAAAGGGTAAGTGTAAGAAAGGCGAGTCGTCGAAGAAGTCGAGAAAGCGAAAGGGTGCTCAGAATTTTGCTGTTACAGCACAGACTGCTCAGAACCCACAGAACCCACCGGCTCAACCACCTGCGAAGAAGGTGTATGCTGGTACCGCACCTCATTGTCCTCGCTGCAACGGTCATCATGTTGCACAACAAGATTGCAAGCAATGCACAACGTGTGGTAAACTTGGGCATTTGGCCAATATTTGTCGTCTGGGACAGAATCAGGTTGCCCAGGTTCAAGCGCCGGTTCAGGGGAATGCTGCGAGATTCCCACCGGGTTCATGTTTTAATTGTGGAGAGTTTGGACACTTCCGCAACAACTGTCCGAGGCTGGTGAATGCTAATGCGAACCCGAATGCGAATGTCAACACAAATGCGAATCCCGCTTGTGGACGAGCATACAATTTGAATGCAAACGAAGCAAGGGCTGACAACGAGGTGGTTAATGGCACGTTTCTTCTTAACAATCGACCTGCGTCTATTCTTTTTGATTCTGGTGCCGATAGAAGTTTTGGTTCGTTATCTTTTGAACCTTTACTTGCGATACCTAGAACTAAACTGAGGAAACCCTTATCTGTCGAAGTTGCCACTGGTAAACCTCTTGTTCTCGATTCTGTTATTCGTGATTGTCAATTAAACCTTGATAACCATCTTTTTCCTATTGACCTCACACTGATGCAACTTGGGAGCTTCGATATTATCGTGGGGATGGATTGGTTAACCAAACATCATGCTGAGGTGGTTTGTTTCGATAAGATTGTTCGTATTCCTCTTCCATCTGGCGATGTTCTGGAAGTTCGTGGCGAGAAGCCATCTGGTGGTTTGAAGATTATGTCGTGTACAAAGGCCCAAAGTTATTTGCGAAAAGGATATGTTGCTTTTCTGGCACATGTCACCGAGGAGAAAGGCAAGAGCAAGAGTATTCAGGATATTCCGATTGTTCGGGATTATCCAGAGGTGTTTCCTGATGAACTGCCTGGTTTGCCTCCAGTTCGTCAAGTCGAGTTTCATATTGACCTTGTACCCAATGCCAACCCGATTGCGAAAGCACCTTATCGTCTTGCACCGTCGGAGATGCAAGAGTTATCAAAACAGCTTCAGGTCCAGTAAGCAGAGCTTCACCGATCTCATTCCAACAGACAGGTGAACGGCATTTTCGACCGTAGAGAGCTTCGAATTGTGCCATATTAATACTAGCATGATAACTATTTTTGTAAGAGAACTCGATCAGTGGAAGTTGAGAATCCCAATTACCACCAAAGTCTATCACGCATGCTCTAAGCATATCCTCCAAAGTTTGAATTGTCCTCTCAGATTGACCATCTGTTTGGGGATGATAAGCAGTGCTTAGATTTAGTTGGGTTCCCATAGCAGATTGCATGGTCTTCCAAAAATGAGATGAAAATCGAGCATCACGATCAGAAATGAAATCCGGGAGCACTCAATTAGAGGTCATTGAGCATCTCCTCTATCTCCCTTGGAAGGAAGATGTAGGGCTTCTCTTCGACCTCTTCTTGAGGGGGAGCGGGATTCATCGGAACCTCAAAGGCGTTATTGAGAGGGGGAGGTTCCAGGATCTCGTCTTCCCACCCGGTGGGTTGAATGACCTCGTTTGCGAGGGTCCAATCTTCTTGTGGCCAGATCGGTTCCATTGGAGGTATGGCCAAGATGTTCAACCTTTGGTGTAAAAGGTTGATCTCCCTGAAGCAATCCTCTAGTCCCATGGAGATGTAGTTCACCTGGTCGATAAGAACCTCTTCCACCATGGTCATTTCCTCGAGAGACTCCCTTAAAGCACTCACGTATCTAACAAGAGTAGCCTCAAGAGAGAGTCTCCTCCCACTTCGGTAATTCCTTGAGCTAGTTCATGAAATCCCGCTTTGCTGGCTCGACATTCTAGGAAAAATGACCAACCGTTACAAGTTCTGGA
The DNA here is from genome assembly GCA_030545235.1 of Helianthus tuberosus. Taxonomy (NCBI): domain Eukaryota; kingdom Viridiplantae; phylum Streptophyta; class Magnoliopsida; order Asterales; family Asteraceae; genus Helianthus; species Helianthus tuberosus. The sequence goes on from CM060432.1 coordinate 25,579,195, forward strand.
ACATCAAACTATTCAGCACGGCCCCGTGCCTATGTGGCACGGACCCGTGCTGCATCACCAGCTCTGGATGCTTAGCTCAAGAAATTTTATTTTACGTTAAATTTGTTTGATTTTTACTTTTCTGGACGTAAATAACTTAAAATAATATTTTACTATAGTATAATTGCAAAACTTTGAGCTAAGAATCAAGCTTTTGAACCTCCTATTGAAGCTTTTTAAGCTTGAAGCATCAAGCTTCAATGGAGTTCTTGGTGGAAGGAAGAGGAGGAAAGGACCAAAAGAAGTAAAGACAAGAAGGTTAAATGAAACATTTTCAAGAACATACCTTTTAGAGTATGTGTGCAAGATCTGGAGGATCTTGGTCTTTTTGGAATGGTTCTAAACATTATCCTCAAGACTGACTTTAGAGACAGTGAAAGCACACTGACACTGCCCCGTGCCTGGGTAATACAGCCCCGTGTCGTCTGCATGCGTCAGAGAATGTTGTCCGTTAGTGAGACACGGGCCACGTCATCACTGACACGACCACGTGCTCTAAAATACGAGGGGCATGGCCCCGTGTTAGTCGAACACGCCCCATGTTTTGGACGAAGATTGGACATGACCCCGTGTTCAGGGAATTTATGAAGTTTTATCTAAGGTTTTAAGGATTTATCTATTATCGGGTGGTTCCTTACTTGTTGGAACAACACCGTATTGCCGGATATACCTTAGGCTTTGGTGAGAGGTACGAAAATGCAAGAGGTTGTCGAAAAGATAGAATCCTACTTTAAAAATGGGAAAACGGAACCATCCCTTATTTACCTTATCCGGGCTCTTGTTAAAGAAGGTATGAGTCGGCTCTCTCCTATCCAAACCGTCGGTGTGAAATTCATACTCTGTAAAGGGGACTGCCATCGCGAAATCGAAACAGGGATGGCTATCGCCTTCGTCTTCGCAAGTGTCTAGGGTAGGTTTGTTGGTCTCGGTGTTGTTTGTACCTGATTTTTCTTCCATCGATTTTCCTTTGGTTGGGATCCTTGAAGAACATCACGCCTTCATCAAGGATTCTATTTCTTTGAGCTTTTGGAGAATCCTTCCTTCTATTTGACTTACATCTTCTAAGTCTCATAGGTAAGAGGGTTGATGGAGTTCAGGTGGATGGACGTTATTATCATTTTTACTCCCGCCCATCTTAAGGTGATCATCACAGGAAAACGATGGGGCTAAGTAGTGGGTAAAAATAATCATAAAAATCCATGTTTTCCAGAAAATTTTTAACCGTCGGGATCAGGCGGTTACTATTTTCCTACAAACTGTTAGTCTGACACGTCCTCATGTTAGGGTACCACGGCCCCGTGCTACAGTCTGTATCTGGCAGAAAATAGATTTGAGGTTACTAGAGAGTTGACACGGCCCTGTGTAGATCACACACGACCCCGTGTCACTTCTGCAGAAAGTGAAAAAATTAAAAAAAAGAAAAAAAAACTAAAAAGAAAAGATAAAAATGACTAGGCCGTTAATTTTAAGCTTCCTCAAAATCCTTGTGTCCCCGGAAACGGCTCCAAAACTTGACGTGCGTGCTTGTGGTTATATTTTTTAGATATATTTTAGCTCTTTTTACTCGCAAATTCAAGTTTTAAATTTATAAAACACGATATAATACTATCACTTTACACACACGTTAGGGCAAGTGCATCCATTACGGACATAGTATAGTCATGGCAAGATACCAAGGTCGACCAAGGACACAAGAGCTTTTAATACCGACTTATCGTTAACGTCTATTCTAACCAATTTTTTTATGAAAAGATTTTAAAGTTATAAAAAGATAAACTAAAAAGCAAAAAATAAAATATAAGGAAAAACAAATAGACAAGAAGGAATCACTTAGTTCCAACTCCTATTTTATATATCCTTTTAATGATTTCCGCACTTTGAGCATGTTGGTCTGAGTCAGCAGGGATACAGCCCTGCAAGGTTGGATTATTGAAAGATAATTAAGTAAATTATTAATGCGAAAAGTGGTAGGCCCCCTTCCAGGCATCATTTATGTAACACCTGTGTCATTTCAACCATCAAACAAATGGCCAACCAGTGAAATATTGTATTTCATACTTGGGATTTGTAAAAATATGTGTATCGTTTACACATATCAATTCTTGTTCGATTTCAAACACTATATCGCTTTCTGGAAGGTTATACGCGCACTGATGCGTAAATATAACCAGTTTAATCCAACGAACACTCCGGAATAGTGAAATAGGCTTAACATACCTTAAATAACCTTTACATAACTTAGAAATAAGTTTTGAAGGCTTTGGTATGGCAAAAACAAATTAAATCGCTTATAGGGACTAAAGTTGACAAACTGCGAAAGTATGCCAATTTGAACTGTAACAGACATTCCGGAACATGACCATAAGTTAAACATACCATAAATATCCTTTACATAGCTTAGAAATAGGCTTTGAGGGGTTCGGTATGCTAAAATAAACTTTTGGGTCATTCAGGGACTAAAAGTGTCAAAAAGTGCACAAGTTTGCATTTTCGCGCATAACTTACGTTCTGAATACATCTGGACATCCAAAAATTTATGTAAGCATGACTATATTATATTTTAGTGTTCTCCTTAAGAAAAATTCATTCGTCGCGTCATTTGGATCGTTTTTCGCGCTTATGCGCATTCCGTCGTAATTAAGCGAACATCGCGTTCGTACGACCAAACGAACCATCATCTGAGATATTTTTGAACATGTTTTGAGTTCCCTATACTTTAACTTCATGTTAGAGCCTTGAAATGAGGTTAACGGGGTTCAAACGCATCGAAGAAGGGCTTAAACACGTGCAGGGACCATTGCTGTCACTTTTGAAACAATTCTGAATCAGATAGGCAGTCGCGTAGCGCGAGCCCTAGGGCTCTACCCGTCGCGCTACGCGAGTGAGTGATCTGGACCAGATTCAATGTCTAATTACAAGTTGCAACTAATTGATTCTTAACCACATGTTTTAAGTTGATGTGTCACTAAGATGAGGAGCATAAGTGGCTCCATAACCTTTGTGACAAGTGTACGGCTCGGATCGTAGCACGATATTCAAGAAACGATCCTAGCGGCTCTACTTTTTCTATAAATACCCACCCCCCCTTTTGGCTTAAAAACCCACAAATCTGATCATTTGGGCTCTAAGTTGGAACCTTCGTTTCATACCTGAGCTATTTTGATCTGGGTTAGCATTCGGGGACCCTTCGTAAGTATTCTTTCGTTCTTTTCCTTATTTTTACTGCTTTTCGAATCAGAAAGTCAAACTTTGTTTGACTTTCAGCATTGACCAGTAATGGTCAATGCGAAGTTCGTTTGAACTTCGCAACGTGATTGTAATCACGATGGTCATAGTCCCTTGGGACTATGCCTACTGATTACCACGTTGTCTAGGGTCGTAGGGTAAGCGATCTAATAAATCGCTTATACCTCGAACCCGACCCAGTTTGGTCGATCATTAGGATCCGACCAAACACATTAGGTGACCATAGTAGGTAGGGAATAACCTTCCAAGGTTATACCCTATGGTCACATCGTTTAAGTAGTTGTATGATAGGTAGTTTATATGCCTTAGGTAAATTACCAGAATACCCTTTTCATGTTAATTGGTAATTAAGCATATGTAACCTAAACTTTTATCACATAACTGATTATGTAACATGTTTAGGCATATAACACTTGTCATAGGGCTAGTTAGGCGGTCCGAACGCGTTTCACGCGAACGACGCGTTAAAGTAGCATAAGCTTCCTAAACGGGTCGTAATGGGTCGAAAACACTTAGGATAAGTTTCATTTAGTATGTAGGCTTTGTTAAACCAAATGACACGAGTCTCTACACTCGTTTGGTTTACAAACCCTAATGCTACCCGATCTTCCGATCTAGGTCCGGTTAATTAACATAGTTACCTATATTAGGTGCCGTTTGATATCCGCGATCTCTAGCATTGTTTAGTTGTCACTCCAGAACTACTGAGCAATCTCAAGTGAGTACATAGACCCCTCTTTTACTGTTTTCCAAACTGTTTTGGGGTGGAACACATGTGCCTACTTGTTACTTTCATGCTTTCCTGTTTTCACATCATATACATGCTATGTTCGTTAGTACATTATAGTACACGATTTCATATCATCTTATGCTAGGTGTGCCCATTGTGTGCATTACTTAGTACATTGTTTTACATGACATTTCTTGCTAGGTGTGCCCATTGTGTGCATTACTTAGTACATTGTTTTACATAACATTTCCCTGCTAGGTGTGCCCATTGTGTGCATTACTTAGTACATTGTTTTACATGACATTTCCTGCTAGGTGTGCCCATTGTGTGCATTACTTAGTACATTGTTTACATTGCATTTTGTTGCATATGCTCATCCAGCATGTGAACACATTATACTACATTTTGAACCGTTGTATCTATGAACCGTTTGTATCTGGGAACCGTTGTACCTGTGAACCGTTGTATCTGTGAACCGTTTGTAACTGTGAACCGTATTTGACCATACATAAACATTTCTACTATTGTTAAACATTACTTTGGTGGTTTGGTTTGATTAAATGATTAAGTAACGATGCGTGTGTAATATGATACAAGCATGGTGGATACGCCGCTGGTACTTCCTATATATAAGTGTTTGTATGGTATTACATATTGTAGCGTTATTTGAATCATTTCAGTTTGAGACATAGAACATTTTATACAAATAACATACTTTTCACAAGACATTGTTTTACAAACAACTTATCTTATACAAACTCATCTTACATGGTTATTTATTTAACCATACATTATTTACTTATTTATACATATCATCTGATCTTATCGATTTTCAAATGATTTACAAAACAAAGCAAATTACAAGGTTCATGACTAAACATTTTCTCAAACATAAGTCATGGAACCTATTTTCACAAAACCTATGTATCTCACAGGCATTTTTATGCTGACGTACCTATTTTCACATGTGTTTTTCAGGAACTGTTGCATAAGATGATCAAGATACATATAGGCAGACTTGGGCTTTAGTGATAATAAAAGATGCAAGACTAGTTAATTTTGTTGTATTTCCTTGATTGTTAAGACATTGTAACACTTTTAATCAATAAAACGAAACTTCAATTGCCATGGATTTGAAACAATTAATTCTGTTACAACACTCCCCGACATTTCCGCCACGTTTTGTATGTTCCACGTGGTCGGGGTGTGACAATTTACCCTCAACGCTTTGGTCTGAGTCAGCAGGGATACAGTCCTCGCAGGGTTGGTTTAAAGTTTTAATAGTAGTTTATAGTGTCACACCCTGGCTTTGCGGAAGCGTGGTTAATTTTGGTGTGACTTCTTAATACCATAGCTTAATCATAACCAAGCTATATGAATTAAAATTATGCAAGATCATCCATTAAGTTTTGAAAACAAAATACAGTACCATTGTTTTAACCAACAACCATAACCTTGTCCAACAGACATTGCAAACTTAAACATAACATAAACATGGTTTAAGGGCTGTGTCTTGTCCAGGAAAGAGACACATCCCCTAAACCCCGGATGACCTCGGAAACTAGTGCAGCGGAAAACATGCCATACCGTGCCAGATCTCGTTAATTTCCTGAAATACATGTAAGTTGAAAAATCAACAATAATGTTGAGCGAGTTCATGTGCAAGTGAGTAAGTAAAACACTTGTAAGTATAAAAGTTCCCTGGTATGTAGCAGTGTAAGAGGACTTGTGATCACCAATGGTTTGCAAGGCCATTAGCATGTTGTGAGATGCAAGTAGAAAGATACAAACCTAGCGTATTTGGCGTTGGGGCACAAAGTCACCACCTGGTCCATTATGCGGGCTCAGGGGTTGGGCTCGCTACACCCAGATAGATCTACCGCTTAAGTCCCTCGGTGTTCTAACTACCCATTCACATGATCTAAAACCTCCTTACGTTAATCATACCATGTATAAAGTACTTGTAATCAAAGTAACATGTATTTCACCCCCGCAGTTAAGAAAACTGAAAACAGTTAGAGAAAAGGGGGACATGAACTCACAGTGAATGCGCGTCTCTACCAAGTGTCTCCAATACAGTAAGCTGTGCAACGACCTACAAGTGCTAATTCTATTAGACGGACGGCCGTGCCTTAGCTTTACAGTTTATGTCTTTGGGAAATAGTTAGACAACTATTTCGTGTTTATGTTCCGTATACACTTGGTAGTTATTCTTCTTCCCAAGGATGGGGGATACAATACATGTGCGTAAGTTACGTTTTATCAATCTTGTGGTAATGTAATTACCGGTGTAACTTATATGTTTGTGGAAGCGTTCGTAAAGTTTTGGAATCATTAACGCTTGTAAATATTATTTTCACTCTAAAATAATATTTATGTATTTCACAAAATAATCATAAACAGTGTTGTGACAAATATATTTATCACGTTAATCTTTGTGAAAACCCCACCTCCGAATATTTAGTAAAATATAGTGCCGGCGAAATTTATGTTTTGAAAATATGTCCAAAAATAGTTCTAACACTTGTTGTGTAAATAATTCTAAGTGTTAGGTTTTTAGAAAATTTCGCCAGAGTTTCCTCTGTAACTGGAGGTGGCCACGCTTTCAAGCGTATCATTTTCTTTTAACAAATCAATTCAACAACTTCTTTATTCAATCAAACAATTTCCGACACATCAAACTAGTCGACAAGTATGTAAATCGCGTAATCGCATGAACTTGCAGTTTTTCCGAATCTATAGTGTAAATCCCCTTTATATATGTAGATCTTTATATAAAGTAACTTTGATCTCGTAAAAACCTTGTGACTAGAGAAATCCGTCTTTACAACTTCTAGTCATTTTTCCCAAAAATAGTTATTTGTCGGATCTTTTCATTTCACAAGTGTCTACACACTTGTGGTATATAAAATCATGTTTGTTAGTGTAAGATCCTTTCTTTAAAATACATGGTTTCTTAAATGTGTGGTTCTTCAAAAATACCACTTGCAGATACGTAGATCTACTAGTTTTAAACTCCATTGTACAAGTTAAATTACTTTTACACAAGTAAAATATTTCTACACAAGTTCATGCATCTTGTGTGGTAGAGTTTCGCCTTTTAACCCTTGCGGTAACCAAAAACGAGCTTATGTGAAGATACATGATCTTACAAAGTCGGGTTAAACGGAGATCCGAGCTACCACATCATAGATCGGGTCTCAAAGATCACATATTTCAAGTCCTACGACTTTTACACAAGTTATATGTCTTTAACCACCATTTTAAGTATTTTTAGTAGACTTTTGATCATCATCTTTCATTTTAACGAGATTCAACCGACATAATTTCTTTTAACCACTTTAGATAAGCTTAAAAACAAGTTTTAAGTGTTATACCTCTAGCTCAAGGCTAGGGAAGATCTTAGGCGAAAAAGAGGTGGATAAAAGCTAACGGTAGAGGTCCTTCGTGTTCCGCTTGCTCCGAGGCTCCTAATACGCAACCTCTAACACTTGTAGCACCTTGGAATGATGAAGATGGAAGTCGAATATGGGTGTATGGGGCTGGGGTGGTTCGGCCGAGAGCCTTGAGGGAGCAAGAGAGAGAGTGAAATGTGGTTTATGTAATGGTGATTATCTCATGAGTTTAGTGGTGCTATTTATAAACAATTTAGGTGTTATTAACCAATGGTTAATATGCCCCCAAGATATTAGACAAAGATCACTAATCAAATCCACTAAGTACCATGTGTGTCTCCCAAGGTTAGGGGACGGTTATGATGGGGGGTGGGGGTTTGGTTCGATTTAAACTAGATAGTTAGGGAATGGTTATGTTAAACCAAGTTAAGTTAAGTAATTAACCCCGTTACTAATATATAGCGTGTTATGACGGGTGTTAGGGTAATCAGAGACCCTAACTGGCTCAGAAAAATATAAATAGTGAAAATATTAATATTTTCGTGTTCCGGGTAAAGTCCGGGTGTCCGGTTGGATAGTAATCCGTTAAAGCGTTACAAAAGCTTTAATGTGTCGTTATTGCTATTTTTAGTGACACAATTTGTTTTCCCGACACTTTAGAAAGTGTCTAGTGTTATTTTCTCATTTTCTGGCACTTTACTAGTCAGCTAGAGGCTGGATTAATTATTAAAGTGCTGTGTTTGGTACTTAAAGTACGTTTTTGGCACATCCGAATCAGTGTATCTTATTCCTAGAGACGCGGTACCACAACCCTTATATCCCTACACTCACTACCAGTGTAGCCAAAATATATGAGGCTCTTAACAGGCCTTAGAGGCAGTGTCTGCCTGATGCTGGTTATATCAGCATGTTCACTGTGTATCCGTTTAGTGCTACTGTGCTTTTTGTGCATCATGTTTGTCACTAGGGTCCAGTATGTAAATAATGTAGTGACAGCAAATAAAGTATGATGCAAGTAAGTGCATGTATCAGTATGCAGGTAGCAGTTTATCAGCTAGTTCAAACAAGCACAGTAATCAAGTAGTATTTAATCATTAATTAAGTTGTACGGATTCCTGGTTTAGTGCGGGTTGTCACATTCTCCCCCCGTTAAATAAATTTCGTCCCGAAATTTAAGTTCTGCTTGTAGATGCAGAGTTCTTAGGAAATAGGTGGGGGTATTTCTCTTTCATCCGGTCCTCACGCTCCCAGGTAAATTCAGGACCATGTCTGGCATTCCAACGTACTTTGACGAGTTTGACACTGCTCCGGCGGGTCTTGTTAACTTTCCAATCCGTGACCTCAACAGGTTCTTCAACGAAGTGGAGCGTGTCGTCAATATGAATCTCGTCGATAGGAATGGCAACGTCAACTTGAGTTGGACTTTTCTTCAGATTGGATACATGAAATGTATCGTGAACACCATTCAGTTCAGCAGGTAGTTCCAACTTGTATGCTACTGTCCCAATTCTTTCCAGAATTCTGAAAGGACCAATGTAGCGCGGATTTAACTTCCCACGCTTTCCAAAGCGTGCCACCCCTTTCCAGGGTGATACCTTCAGTAAAACCATTTCTCCAACTTGAAAATCCGCATGTTTTCGGTTTGGATCCGCATAGGCCTTTTGTCTGTGGCGAGCTGCTTCGATGCGTTTAAGAATTTGCGCGATCTTGTCTGTCGTCTCTTGGACGATTTCGGGACCAGCAAGCTGCCTATCACCTGCGTCAGGCCAACATAGTGGTGATCGGCACTTGCGTCCGTATAGGGCCTCAAATGGCGCGACACCAATACTGGTGTGGTAGCTGTTGTTGTATGAAAATTCGACCAAAGGTAAGTGTTTATCCCAGCTACCGCCTAAATCCATAACACATGCCCTCAGCATGTCTTCCAAAGTTTGTATCGTTCGCTCGCTCTGGCCGTCAGTTTGCGGATGGAACGCAGTGCTCAGATTCAATTGTGAGCCAAAAGATTCTTGGAAGGATTGCCATATTCTTGACACAAACCTTCCGTCTCTATCAGAGATGATCGAGAGAGGTACTCCATGACGTGCTACGATCTCTCTCAAGTAAATTTCCGCAAGTTTACTAGTACTGTCTTTCTCCTTGATTGGCAGAAAGTGTGCGGACTTTGTTAGGCGGTCAACAATCACCCAAATCATATCATGGCCTCTTGGCGTTCTTGGCAGTTTTGTAACAAAATCCATTGAGATTTGTTCCCATTTCCACTTGGGAATCTCAGGTTGTTGCAGAAGTCCCGAAGGCTTCTGGTATTCCGCCTTGACCTTAGCGCACGTTAAACATTTGCTCACGTAAACAGCAACGTCGCCTTTCATCCTAGGCCACCAATAGTAATCTTTGAGATCCTGGTACATCTTATCCGATCCAGGGTGGATAGAGTACCGTGACTTGTGCGCTTCGTCGAAAATAACTTCCCTTAATCCACCAAACAGAGGAACCCAAATCCTTTTCTCAAAACATAACGTCCCTTCCTCGTTTGGTACCAAAAGCTTCTCCATTCCACGGAGATATTCTTCCTCAAGGTTTCCCTCCTTGAGAGCTTCCTTTTGTGCAGCACGAATGCGCAAGGAAAGGTCGGTTCGCATAATCATTTCCAAAGCTCTAACCCTTATGGGCTTGATTCTTTCTTTACGACTTAGGGCATCGGCGACTACATTCGCCTTCCCTGGATGATATTTTATCTCGCAGTCGTAGTCGTTTAACAATTCAACCCATCGTCTTTGCCTCATATTCAACTCCTTCTGGTTGAATATATGCTGTAGGCTTTTGTGATCTGTGAAGATTGTGCACTTCGTACCATACAGGTAGTGTCTCCAGATCTTTAAAGCAAAAACCACTGCGCCAAGCTCTAAATCGTGTGTGGTATAATTCTTTTCGTGCACTTTCAGTTGGCGTGATGCGTAAGCAATGACCTTTTGGCGTTGCATTAACACACAACCCAATCCTTGACGCGATGCGTCGCAGTATACCACACAGTCATCAGTACCTTCTGGTAGAGCTAAGATTGGCGCGTTACAAAGCTTACCCTTTAATATCTGAAACGCTTCATCCTGTTTGATTCCCCAATCAAACGTCTTGTCCTTCTGCGTGAGGAGCGTCAAAGGTTGAGCGATTTTCGAGAAATCCTCGATGAACCTTCGATAGTAGCCAGCCAACCCCAAGAATTGTCGAATCTCGGTTGGCGTTGTAGGCGTTTCCCAATTTTTGATTGCCTCGATCTTTGCGGGATCAACATAAATTCCATCCCCATTAACCACATGTCCAAGAAACTGGACTTCGCGTAGCCAAAACTCGTACTTAGAGAACTTGGCATACAACTGTTCCTTCTTTAGCAGTTCCAAAATAGCTCTTAGATGCTGTTCGTGCTCAGCCTTTGTCCTTGAATAAATCAAGATGTCGTCGATGAGTACATTCACGAACTTGTCCAAGTATGGCTTGCAAACCCTATTCATCAAGTCCATACAGACTGCAGGTGCGTTTGTCAGACCAATCGGCATAACAAGGAACTCGTAGTGTCCATAACGAGTTCGGAAGGCTGTTTTCGGGATACTTTCCCCCTGTATCCTTAATTGATGGTATCCAGATCGAAGATCGATCTTTGAATAATAGTTCGAGCCTTGCAGTTGATCAAACAGATCATCGATTCTTAGCAGGGGATACCTGTTTTTGATCGTCAGCTTGTTCAATTCTCTATAGTTGATGTTTATTTGAAAATCATCATCCTTCCTTTTGACGAGTAGAAATGGGGTTACCCCAAAAGGAAATTTTGGTCTGTTATCTTCCTTCTCTAACCATTTCCAACACTTCTCTGTCAATCCTTGCATCTCCGAAAATGTAAGTTGCTATGATGCATCGACTACGGGTGCAGTGCCCGGAATTAAATCGACGCGGGATTCGACTAATCGTGAGGAGATGATTTCGGCAAGTCTTCGAGGAAGACTTCAGGGTATTCTCCAATCACAAGGATATCTTCGAGTTTTGGTTCTCCGACTTCCTTTTCCATAACATGAGCCAAGAATGCAACACATCCCTTGTGCGAGAATTTTTGGGTCTTCTTAGTCTGATAATCCGTAGGAGCGTATCCTGCTCCATGAGTCATGATCATTTCTTCGTTCGTTGTCGGGGCGCAGATGACAATCTCCGCATGGTTGTTCGTCAACCAGTCCATCCCAATCATCACGTCGAAACTTCCAAACTCAACTGGCAATAGATCTAGCGTAAACTTACGCTCTCCGGGTTCTATCGTGCCGATTCCAGTTACTGCATTGGCTTCCACTAGCTTCCCCTAAGCTAGTTCTAATGGGTACTGGAATAACTACTCACTCACTACGTAAACCAATTATGTCCTTGAATACTAGAATTGTGGATCGTAAAATTTGCAACAGTAGTTGGCAATACAGACGCATAATATTGAGTAATGTGGGACGTACCGCTATCCATGCTTGGATCTCTGGCGTGCCTCCCTAGCTCCGATGGGGAGCTTTCATCCTTGCGCCTGATTGCTTTTCGGGCAATATCTTCTGAAATGCTTCATGCTTCCACAGTTTAAACATCTTCGAGCACGCTTCTGTTTATCACTCATCCTGCCTTGACAATTATCATTGTCGTTGTCCCCTTCGTGATTCTCACTACCGTCTTGGCCCCCATTACTAAGTTCAGTATTTTGCCAACAAGTTTCCTTGACATGTCCCACCTTGCCACAGTTACCACAATTTCCATATTTGCATCGCCCGGCATGATAACGTAAACAATTGTCGCACTTAGGTAGGATACCCTTGTAATCTTTTCCCTTTTTGGCCTTCTTCTTGTTATCCCCAGATGCCTTTATAGCGGTCTCCTTTTTCTCCTCCGCAGTGGAAAATTTTCCTTGTCTAACTGCTTCTTCCGTGAGTGCTATGCTTATGTTGATAGCCTCGGTGATCGTTGAGGGTTTTGATGCTGTTACCAGGCTTAGAATCTGAGGTGCCAATCCCCTTATGAACTGTTCAATTCTCTTAAACTCTGGTGTCCCCAGGAGTATGGCAACTTGTGATAATTCGTTAAATCTCTGCACATACTCTGCTATCTTTGGTCCTTTCATTTTCAAGTTCCACAGTTCTGTTTCCAATTTCTGGACTTCTGCCCTCGAGCAATATCTTTCACGCATCAAATTTTTCAGTTCGTCCCACGTCATAGCATGCGCAGCAGTCTCGCCCATCGTCCGAACTTGATGGTTCCACCATGACAGAGCCTCATCCATCAATAGCCCAGTTATATACTTTACTTGATGTTCGTTGTCACATTTGCTCAATCGTAAAACAGAATCTGTCTTTTCAACCCAGCGTACGAAGGCTAAGGCACCCCCGGTACCGTCGAACTCTCGAGGTTTGTGGTCTAAGAATTGCTTGTAGGTACAGCCGTTGGGTGGGTTCTTTCCTGAGGTACCTCCGTTGCGCTCGGAGTGGTGGGCCTCGTATTGTGCGATGACTGCAGCAATGATTCCCTGAAGTTCCACCTCGTTGGTGGGTATGCGTACACCCCGTTTTGGAGGCATTTCCTAAAAGATGTTTCACGTAGGTTAGGTCATCGTAACCAAAATGCACGTATGCATTAATTTTAACACATAACATCTCATGCTATCAATAAATCAGCCTCTGCAATGGTCGAGGGCTTCGAGGTAGTAACCATACCCCTGACCTGGGGTGCAAGTGTCCAAATGAATCGTTCAATCCTTTTGAACTCCGGTTTGACTAAGTAGGGGGGGGGGGGGCGACTCTAGATAAGTCGTGCGATCGCTGGACAAGTTCAGGAATTTCTGGTTCGTCCATTTTCAAATTCCTGAACTCCTCCTCAAGCTTCTAAATTCCAGTCTTAAAGCAACATTTCTTCTCAATCGTTTCCTTGAGCTCGTCCCAGCTCAGTGCATAAGTAGCATCTTGTACCAGGGATCTAATCCTGGAGGTTCCATTATGAGAGTGTGCCATCTAGAAATATCCCCGAGATATAGGTAACACTCTGTTGGGGCGAATAGTTGCTCATTCTTAGAATGGAGTTGGTCTCTTCGGACCAACGAACAAATGCATCGGTGCCTCCCGTTCCGTCAAAGTTTAAAGGCTTGCAGTTCAGGAACTGTTTATAGGTGCAGCCAGTTGGAGAGTTATCTCCAGTAATGCCATCGTTGTACTTAGAGTGGAGGGCTTCATGTCGTGCATTTATCTGTGAGATGCGTTCTTGCAGCTCGGCTTCTGTCCTTGGTAACGTACTGGTGTTTGTGTCACGTCTGGGTGACATTCCCTTATGACGAAATAGTGTGAAGCGGGTTGGACAACGTTCAAATTTTCTATGAGGTACATAGCACCATAAGTCATCATGAAATCACCCAATTTTACACGTAAATATACTCACTGTATGAGTGGGGAAGTAAATTCCTGAGCCTTCACATAGGCTGGCCAATTTGGCTTGTTGCTTGTAATAGAATGAACTCGAGGCTACATCGCCTTGGTCATTCGTGTTTAGGTTATTTCCTGCTGCATGGGTTATCATTAGCTTGACCCGCAGAGTCCACCAGGATTCCTGTGCACTACAAGTCGTTATTACGTGGGCCCCCGTAATAATAAATTGTCTTGCACAGTTACCCCAAATTTTCTCTCGTCCAAGCAGATGATCAATCAAGGAGCAACAGCAGGTGCATCGGCATGAACAGGGTCATGCTCCAATGCGGGGTCAGGAGCAACGCCTGGCTCAGGGGCCACAGCTAGCTCCGAATCAAAAACTTTATCTCAAAATCAGCTGGATCAACAAACACAGGGGTCGACAGGGCTACAGGATCCCCCAAGGGCTGGTCTAAGTGCATGAACTCAATGTCATGGTCTGGATCAACACCAGGCGGAAAAACAGGATTGTCCTCAATATCGCGATCAATTCAAAACTGTGTACGGGATCCGGTGCAGCTGCTGATGCCATATCAGGGTCGGCGTCGTGTAAGTAGTGCTGCATTCTCTGCATGTGCGAAGATGCGGATGTTAGAAACTCAAATGAGTCTGGGATAGGGGAGTGGACATGAGTTTCCCCTGCAGAAGCGTCCGCATGCAGTGGTCTAATACCCGCAGCAATAGGGCCTTGCCCTCAAGTGGGTCCTCCTCTAATAGATTGACATCGTCGTCAGAGACAACGTCGGGGGGGCATATCAACAACGGGATAAGCGGCAAGGGGCACAGGGGCAGGGATCACCGCCAGTGGTAAATTCCCAACAAGATGGCCATCAGTAGGCTCTGCTACGACTCCAGGTAGTGCAAAAGGGCTGAAAGTCGTCGTTGTCTGTGCCGGTAGTATCAGAAATGTACACCTCGTGCTTTGATGAACTATGTCGTCTGATACTATGGTCATGGGATTTGTAGTGTCCGTCTTTCTAGTATATGATGAAAGCATGATGTTTGTAACACAAACGCATATACGTACAATAATCAATCATATAATCATATAATCACATAAGTCACCAAGTAAACATTCAAATCATCCTCCTAGTCCCACTAGCCAACATTCCTAGTCCCACTAGCCATCACTCCTAGTCCCACTAGCCAACACTCCTAGTCCCACTAGCCATCACTCCTAGTCCCACTAGCCAACACTCCTAGTCCCACTAGCCAACACTCCTAGTCCCACTAGACCGAGCCTCAGCCTCCCAGACTGAGCCTAGAATAATGAATAAAATGTGCTCAACATTTGTTTGTAAAAAGTTGTGGATCTGGACTTAAGTGGTATGCAGTAAAATGTTTTCGTGAGAGCCCTAGTGATCATAGTCTAGACTCAAGAGAGAATCCTAGTTCGCTATGATCAGGGCTCTGATACCAAGCTGTCACACCCTGGCTTTGCGGAAGCGTGGTTAATTTTGGTGTGACTTCTTAATACCATAGCTTAATCATAACCAAGCTATATGAATTAAAATTATGCAAGATCATCCATTAAGTTTTGAAAACAAAATACAGTACCATTGTTTTAACCAACAACCATAACCTTGTCCAACAGACATTGCAAACTTAAACATAACATAAACATGGTTTAAGGGCTGTGTCTTGTCCAGGAAAGAGACACATCCCCTAAACCCCGGATGACCTCGGAAACTAGTGCAGCGGAAAACATGCCATACCGTGCCAGATCTCGTTAATTTCCTGAAATACATGTAAGTTGAAAAATCAACAATAATGTTGAGCGAGTTCATGTGCAAGTGAGTAAGTAAAACACTTGTAAGTATAAAAGTTCCCTGGTATGTAGCAGTGTAAGAGGACTTGTGATCACCAATGGTTTGCAAGGCCATTAGCATGTTGTGAGATGCAAGTAGAAAGATACAAACCTAGCGTATTTGGCGTTGGGGCACAAAGTCACCACCTGGTCCATTATGCGGGCTCAGGGGTTGGGCTCGCTACACCCAGATAGATCTACCGCTTAAGTCCCTCGGTGTTCTAACTACCCATTCACATGATCTAAAACCTCCTTACGTTAATCATACCATGTATAAAGTACTTGTAATCAAAGTAACATGTATTTCACCCCCGCAGTTAAGAAAACTGAAAACAGTTAGAGAAAAGGGGGACATGAACTCACAGTGAATGCGCGTCTCTACCAAGTGTCTCCAATACAGTAAGCTGTGCAACGACCTACAAGTGCTAATTCTATTAGACGGACGGCCGTGCCTTAGCTTTACAGTTTATGTCTTTGGGAAATAGTTAGACAACTATGTCGTGTTTATGTTCCGTATACACTTGGTAGTTATTCTTCTTCCCAAGGATGGGGGATACAATACATGTGCGTAAGTTACGTTTTATCAATCTTGTGGTAATGTAATTACCGGTGTAACTTATATGTTTGTGGAAGCGTTCGTAAAGTTTTGGAATCATTAACGCTTGTAAATATTATTTTCACTCTAAAATAATATTTATGTATTTCACAAAATAATCATAAACAGTGTTGTGACAAATATATTTATCACGTTAATCTTTGTGAAAACCCCACCTCCGAATATTTAGTAAAATATAGTGCCGGCGAAATTTATGTTTTGAAAATATGTCCAAAAATAGTTCTAACACTTGTTGTGTAAATAATTCTAAGTGTTAGGTTTTTAGAAAATTTCGCCAGAGTTTCCTCTGTAACTGGAGGTGGCCACGCTTTCAAGCGTATCATTTTCTTTTAACAAATCAATTCAACAACTTCTTTATTCAATCAAACAATTTCCGACACATCAAACTAGTCGACAAGTATGTAAATCGCGTAATCGCATGAACTTGCAGTTTTTCCGAATCTATAGTGTAAATCCCCTTTATATATGTAGATCTTTATATAAAGTAACTTTGATCTCGTAAAAACCTTGTGACTAGAGAAATCCGTCTTTACAACTTCTAGTCATTTTTCCCAAAAATAGTTATTTGTCGGATCTTTTCATTTCACAAGTGTCTACACACTTGTGGTATATAAAATCATGTTTATTAGTGTAAGATCCTTTCTTTAAAATACATGGTTTCTTAAATGTGTGGTTCTTCAAAAATACCACTTGCAGATACGTAGATCTACTAGTTTTAAACTCCATTGTACAAGTTAAATTACTTTTACACAAGTAAAATATTTCTACACAAGTTCATGCATCTTGTGTGGTAGAGTTTCGCCTTTTAACCCTTGCGGTAACCAAAAACGAGCTTATGTGAAGATACATGATCTTACAAAGTCGGGTTAAACGGAGATCCGAGCTACCACATCATAGATCGGGTCTCAAAGATCACATATTTCAAGTCCTACGACTTTTACACAAGTTATATGTCTTTAACCACCATTTTAAGTATTTTTAGTAGACTTTTGATCATCATCTTTCATTTTAACGAGATTCAACCGACATAATTTCTTTTAACCACTTTAGATAAGCTTAAAAACAAGTTTTAAGTGTTATACCTCTAGCTCAAGGCTAGGGAAGATCTTAGGCGAAAAAGAGGTGGATAAAAGCTAACGGTAGAGGTCCTTCGTGTTCCGCTTGCTCCGAGGCTCCTAATACGCAACCTCTAACACTTGTAGCACCTTGGAATGATGAAGATGGAAGTCGAATATGGGTGTATGGGGCTGGGGTGGTTCGGCCGAGAGCCTTGAGGGAGCAAGAGAGAGAGTGAAATGTGGTTTATGTAATGGTGATTATCTCATGAGTTTAGTGGTGCTATTTATAAACAATTTAGGTGTTATTAACCAATGGTTAATATGCCCCCAAGATATTAGACAAAGATCACTAATCAAATCCACTAAGTACCATGTGTGTCTCCCAAGGTTAGGGGACGGTTATGATGGGGGGTGGGGGTTTGGTTCGATTTAAACTAGATAGTTAGGGAATGGTTATGTTAAACCAAGTTAAGTTAAGTAATTAACCCCGTTACTAATATATAGCGTGTTATGACGGGTGTTAGGGTAATCAGAGACCCTAACTGGCTCAGAAAAATATAAATAGTGAAAATATTAATATTTTCGTGTTCCGGGTAAAGTCCGGGTGTCCGGTTGGATAGTAATCCGTTAAAGCGTTACAAAAGCTTTAATGTGTCGTTATTGCTATTTTTAGTGACACAATTTGTTTTCCCGACACTTTAGAAAGTGTCTAGTGTTATTTTCTCATTTTCTGGCACTTTACTAGCCAGCTAGAGGCTGGATTAATTATTAAAGTGCTGTGTTTGGTACTTAAAGTACGTTTTTGGCACATCCGAATCAGTGTATCTTATTCCTAGAGACGCGGTACCACAACCCTTATATCCCTACACTCACTACCAGTGTAGCCAAAATATATGAGGCTCTTAACAGGCCTTAGAGGCAGTGTCTGCCTGATGCTGGTTATATCAGCATGTTCACTGTGTATCCGTTTAGTGCTACTGTGCTTTTTGTGCATCATGTTTGTCACTAGGGTCCAGTATGTAAATAATGTAGTGACAGCAAATAAAGTATGATGCAAGTAAGTGCATGTATCAGTATGCAGGTAGCAGTTTATCAGCTAGTTCAAACAAGCACAGTAATCAAGTAGTATTTAATCATTAATTAAGTTGTACGGATTCCTGGTTTAGTGCGGGTTGTCACATATAGATTTGGGATTCAAGCGGTTTCCTACTTTCTTCTGGGGCGAACAGTACCGCCCAAACCGTGAAGTAGTACTAAGCTTGAACCAGGTTCTCGCAAGATCTATACACTGAAAGAGACATAGAATTATCCAACCCCCTTCTGTGACAACTCGAAATTTAGGACCTTTCGTTGTATCTTGGTGTAACTCGCTTGAAACATTATGTGATTAATTAACTTGTCGGTTTAATGAATGAGATAGGTAAAACTATGTGATTTTGTGTTGTACCTGTATGTATAGTACGTATGTATGTATAATGAGCCGAGACACAAGAACCCGACTCGAGACCATGCGGTCTCGAGTGAACAGTAACAGTTGGGCCGGATTGGGCCACACACCCCTTTAGCCTATCCGAAAACCCATCAGGGTGCATCACTTGAAGCTAGTATATAACCTTGTTGCTAGCCAACACTACCATCTTTGGACAACACACACACTCCCCTACTCTCTCTCTAGAAAACCTTAAACCCTAAAGAACAAACATCACATTTCCTCTCCTTCTTCTCGGATCAAACCGGTGACCACAAGGAGCACTTGGATCGGCTCACACACACACATTCGAAAGCTTCACTCACTACTACTTCACACCTTTGAACCTCATACTTGAACCGGTAAGTGTTTCATATTGTGTGTTTATATTTCGGTTGATGATGATGATGTATGATGAAGATTAATTGATAATATGTTGCTTGTTGGGTTTTATGCATGATAAATACATCATTCTTGAATGGTCGATATTAAGATTGGAGTTCGAATATGACAAAGATATTTGTTGATTTAATGGGTTATTTGTTGTTAAATGATGTTTGTTTATTGAAAGATGCACAAGTTCTTATGTAACACACATACTCTTAAATGGTTAGGAAGATGGAGGTGAATTAGTGATGATCATGCTAACTTAACAATTAAGTGGTGTAGAAATGAATAAGTGTATGTAAACATGCTCTTGAATGAATCGGATGATGATACACTAAGCTATGTACGGCATGTTTGGATAATTTGTTTAATGTGTGAAGAACTTGTTGAATATGATATGAATATGTGAAGAACTTGTTGAATATGATATGAATATGTGAAGAACTTGTTGAATATGATATGAATATGTGAAGAACTTGTTGAATATGATATGGATATTTGAAAATTGGTATGTTTGATCCATTTCGGTAATTAGTTAGACAAGGAAACATGTTTGTGAAATATCATTGGTTAGTACATTATCTCATGAACATGAAATTCTATTAGCTAAGTACAATGACAGAAATCAGCAGATGTTCAGCCGAGAACTTCAGTCTCGACTCGAGACCGGGAACATGATAACTCGAGACTGCAGTTTGCGACTCGGGTTGCGAGTCGAGAACCCATAGTCTCGACTCGAGACCACACTTGAGCAGCACACACATCACGACTAGAGACCATGGTTGCGAGTCCGGTTGCGACTCGAGACCAACACATGCATGACCCGAGACCACCTCAGATTGCGACTCGAGAACTTGTAAGTTACAACTCGAGACCGCACAGTCTCGACTAGAGACCGCACAGTCTCGACTCGAGACCATACACATGTGCACGCTATTTGGACTTTCACACTGTTGCGGGCCTAAGTGATTGGGCCGAACAGATGGGCCGCATGTGCTACTGTTAATTGAGTATGTTGTGCACTGTGGTTGAACTGCCATGATAAACGTGAATGCCATGATCGTTACTTGTGTATGAATACGTGTAGAACCTACGTGCACAACTTGGATACGAACCTGACTTGTATGATACAACTATGTTAGGACGTGGTTGACCACAATATTGCTTGATTGACATTTCTGTGTATCTTTCGAGCAAACCAAGGTGAGTTCACACCCTCTACAAAGCATGGGATTCCCAGGGGTCGGGAATGGGGTTAAGGAACATGGGTTCCTCGTCCTCCTTGGGTAGGACAGCATCGGTTCAGGAAGGTAATTCCTCGTCCTCACGGACAGATAACTCGTACTAGACCAAAACTCTATCACGAAGTCCCTCCTTTTATATCGACTTAATCGCCGGGCCAATGGCGAGCGGGTCATTAGTTAGATAACGCTATTTAGGTCTGACAAACCTCACACCGTGCCGCAGAGGACGGGCGTGAACTAATGGATCTGGGGCACGTCAATGATGATAGACATTGACAGTTTCAGGGCACATAAACATGACTACAGTCAGCAGTCGATATGGTAACGAGTCTAGTGTATACATGGGGTAGCCCCCACGGCCGAAATGCCAGATAACTAACACGGGGTAGCCCCCACGGCTGGATTGCCAGAGTAACCGGGAATAAACAAGTCACGTTTTTAACTATGGGGTAACCCCCACGGCAGGATGCCAGATAAAGGAAACTGTTTTTGAAACAACTTAAAACGGACACCCAACCGTGAACTCACTCAACTTGTTGTTGACTCGTTACTACATGCTTTCCAGGTCAATAGGTATTTAGCTGGAGCTTGCATGGAAGAGAGTCGTTGTGGGACATGGACGACTGTGTGCCATGTTAAACTTTGAAACAATTGAACTTATGTATTGGTTTTAAGACTTATGCTTCCGCTTGCAACTTAACTATGTTTTGTTTGGACACCAACCGTATTGGTTAAACTTTTATATCTTTTAACTTGCATGTTCAATATGATTGGTGGCTGGATCCTGGTCAGTCACGCCTCCAAGCGGTGGTATTCCGCAGGTGGATTTTGGGGGTGTTACAGATTGGTATCAGAGCCATTGGTTATAGTGAACTTGGTTTTAATAAGGGAAAGGTTTTATTAAAATCAGACTATAACCTGTACAGTGCTCAACGGTCCACAACGACGCTTCACTCCACATGCAAGGATCGACACTCTAGGTGATATGATCTGTGTATATATTGCCTACTTGTTAGTTACATAGTACATTGCTCATGGTATGCCTGGTTAGTATAACTACTGTTGCTTGAATACGTGTGTACTTACTCACTTCTGTCATCGCATTTTCGCGAACCCCTCTCACTCACGATCTTCTTGATATGAAGATCATGTCTGGACGCGTTAACCTGAGACAAGCCCAGTTGACGGCTCTGATTAACGAACGAGTTGCTGTGGCACTTGCAGCTGCACACGCAGGAGGTATATCCTGCAGTTCTAACTCATTCTAGGATCTGTAGATCCTACTCTCGTGAACCAACCTTTGTGTTAAACTCTGTCTTTTCTTTCACCCACAATAGGTCAACACGCTCAGCCACCTGTGTGCACCTTTAAAACTTTCATGGACTGCCGACCCACTACTTTTAGCGGCACTGAAGGAGCCGTAGGCCTCCTCCACTGGTTTGAGAAGCTCGAGTCAGTTTTCGAAATGTGTGAATGCCCTGAGGCGCGCAGGGTGAAGTATGCTACCGGTACTCTCGAGGGTTTAGCCCTCACATGGTGGAACGCTCAGGTCCAAATGCTGGGGTTGGTTGCTGCCAACGCCACCCCATGGGAGAATTTTAAGGAGATGATCAAGGAAGAATACTGCAGTCGGGATGAGATTCACAAACTGGAGGTAGAATTCTTCAACCTCAAGATGACGGGGTCGGAAATTGAAGCTTATGTGAAAAGGTCGAACGAACTGGCAATTATGTGCCCTACTATGGTGGATCCTCCCATCAAACGCATCGAACTGTTTCTTCAGGGCTTAGTGCCAGAAATCCAAAGTCATGTGACTTCAGCAAACCTCACCACCATCCAGCAAGTTGTGCAATTGGCTCACCGTCTCACGGATCAGGCGGTGGAGCAGAACAAGTTGCCAAAGCGCATAGGTGCGGCAACTACTCCAGGTGCTCTTAGTGACAACAAACGGAAATGGGATGGAACTTCAAGTAAGGGGTCGACTTCTGTCCAGTCTCAGTCTCAGCAACGAAAGACTGATGACTACAAGAGCCCTAGTCAGCAATCATCTGGTGGTCAAAGTCATGGTGGGTACAAAGGGAATCACCCCAAATGCAATCGTTGCAGCCTGCACCACAGCGGGCCATGCACCAGGGGTAACTGTCATCGGTGCAACAAGCCAGGTCACGCTGCAAAGGATTGCAGGAGCTTATACCCCGCCAACCAGAATCGTCAGCAAGCTCAACAGAATCAACGCCAGCAGCAGCAGCAGGGTGATAACAAAGGGTGCTTTCAGTGTGGAGCTGAGGGCCACTTCAAGAGAGATTGTCCCCAACTGAACAGGAACCAGAACAACAACAACAACAACAATCAGGGGAATGGTAACAACGGGAACAACAACAACAATGGTGCCAGGGGGCGGGCGTTCGTGATTGGCCAAGGTGAAGCGAGGAACGACCCCAATGTTGTGGCGGGTAAGTTCCTTCTCGACGACTTTTATGTTACAGTTTTATTTGATTCGGGTGCCGATACTAGCTACATGTCACTAGAAGTTAGTCGAATGTTTAAGCGTATTCCAACACCCTTGAACAACAAGCACACTGTAGAGCTAGCAAATGGTAAGAGTTTAGAGGCCACTCACGTAGTCAAGGGTTGTAAACTTGTTCTTGCTAACCAGACCTTCTCTATCGACCTTATTCCTATCGTCTTGGGTAGTTTCGACATTGTCATTGGGATGGATTGGTTATCCCGACACCGAGCAGAGATCCTTTGCAACGAGAAGATTGTCCGTATTCCTGGTCCTAGTGGTGAACCTCTCATGATTCGTGGCGACAAGAGGAGTGCCGTTGAGAATGTCATCTCCCTCCTTAAGGCCCAGAAGTGCTTGCGAAAGGGCCACACTGCCATTTTGGCTCTCGTTACTGACACCTCGGAGAAAGAGAAGAAGATAGAAGATTTCCCCGTGGTACGCGACTATCCCGAGGTATTTCCTGAGGAATTACCTGGTCTCCCGCCACATCGCGAAGTCGAATTCCAGATTGAACTAGCTCCTGGAGCTGCGCCTATAGCTCGTGCACCTTATCGTTTGGCTCCATCAGAGTTGGAAGAACTCTCTACGCAACTACAAGAACTCTTGGATAAGGGTTTCATTCGTCCTAGCTCATCACCCTGGGGAGCTCCAGTACTATTTGTAAAGAAGAAGGACGGTACCTTCAGAATGTGCATCGACTACCGGGAACTCAACAAGGTGACGGTGAAGAATCGTTATCCTCTACCACGTATTGACGACTTGTTCGACCAGCTGCAAGGGTCGAGCTACTATTCGAAGATCGATTTGAGATCGTGATATCACCAGCTGAGAGTCCGAGAAGAGGACGTCTCCAAAACAGCTTTTAGAACTCGCTATGGGCACTATGAGTTTTTGGTCATGCCTTTTGGGCTAACAAACGCACCTGCGGTTTTCATGGACTTGATGAACCGAGTATGCAAGCCTTACCTGGACAAGTTCGTTATAATCTTCATCGACGACATCCTGATCTATTCTAAGAGTCGGGAGGAGCATGAGCAACATCTACGACTCATTCTGGAACTCCTTCGAACAGAACAGCTTTATGCAAAGTTCTCGAAATGCGACTTCTGGCTTCGTGAAGTCCATTTCCTAGGCCATGTGGTAAACAAGGATGGGATTCACGTTGATCCATCCAAGGTAGACTCGATTAAGAACTGGCCTGCACCTCGTACACCAAAGGAAATTCGTCAATTCTTGGGTTTGGCAGGTTACTACAGGAGGTTCATTAAGGATTTTTCTAAGATCGCACAGCCTCTCACCTCGCTGACACAGAAAGGCGTTGTTTATCGCTGGGGAAATGCACAGGAGTTGGCATTTCAGCATTTAAAGGATAGACTTTGCAGCGCACCTATCCTTTCACTGCCAGAGGGCACAGACGATTTTGTGGTGTACTGTGACGCATCAATTCAAGGTCTTGGTTGTGTATTGATGCAACGAGATAAAGTTATAGCCTACGCCTCATGCCAACTTAAAGTTCATGAGAAGAACTACACTACACATGATTTAGAGCTGGGAGCTGTTGTTTTTGCACTTAAGATATGGCGACATTACCTATACGGTACCAAGTGCACCATTTATACCGATCACCGGAGTCTCGAGCACATCTTCAAGCAGAAGGAACTGAACATGCGTCAGCGACGATGGGTCGAGTTATTAAACGATTACGAATGTGCAATCAAGTATCATCCGGGCAAAGCCAATGTTGTGGCTGATGCCCTTAGTCGGAAGGACACTACGCCTAGGCGCGTGCGAGCATTGCAACTCACGATACATTCTAGTCTTCCTTCCCAAATACGAGACGCTCAGGTAGAAGCATTGAAACCAGAAAACGTCAGGGCTGAAGCCCTACGCGGATCAAGGCAACGCTTAGAACAGAAGGAAGACGGTGCTTACTACGTAACGGGACCCATTTGGGTCCCACTCTATGGCAACCTACGAGAGCTTGTGATGGATGAAGCACACAAGTCTCGCTACTCGGTACATCCTGGTTCAGATAAGATGTACCACGATATCAAAACTACGTATTGGTGGCCTAGCATGAAGGCCCACATAGCAACTTACGTCAGCAAGTGTTTGACTTGTGCGAGAGTCAAGTCTGAATACCAGAAACCCTCAGGCCTACTCCAACAACCAGAGATACCGCAATGGAAATGGGAGCAAATTTCCATGGATATTGTTACTGGCCTGCCTAGATCCCAGCGTGGAAACGATACTATTTGGGTGATCGTGGATCGACTTACCAAATCTGCACACTTCTTGGCTATCAAGGAAACGGATAAATTCTCCACTCTTGCAGAAATATACCTCAAGGAAGTTGTTTCGAGGCACGGGGTGCCCACCTCTATTATCTAGGATCGAGATGCACGTTTCACTTCAGAACTGTGGCAAGCAATGCACAAATCCTTAGGCTCACGATTAGACATGAGCACAGCATATCACCCTCAGACGGACGGGCAGTCCGAGCGCACTATTCAAACCTTAGAAGACATGCTTCGCGCATGTGTAATCGACTTTGGCAACCGCTGGGAAAAGCATCTGCCACTTATGGAATTCTCGTATAATAACAGCTACCACACCAGCATTAAAGCTGCTCCGTTTGAGGCATTGTACGGACGTAAATGCCGGTCACCTCTTTGTTGGGCAGAGGTGGGGGATAGTCAGATCACTGGCCCAGAACATGTGTAGACACAACCGAACAAATCGCTCAAATACGAAAACGCATGGCGGCAGCTCGTGACCGTCAGAAAGTCTACGCCGATAAGGGCAGGAAACCACTTGAGCTCCAGGTTGGGGAGCGGGTACTACTCAAAGTTTCACCCTGGAGGGGTGTGGTTCGTTTTGGTAAACGAGGCAAACTCAACCCACGATACGTTGGACCTTTCGAAATCATCGAGAAAATAGGCAGGGTGGCCTACAGACTGAACTTACCAGCAGAACTCGGTGCAGTTCACAACGTTTTCCACGTGTCGAATCTGAAGAAGTGTCTGTCAGATGAGACCCACATAGTTCCTCTGAAGGAACTCACTATCGGCGAGCAGTTACGATTCGTCGAGGAACCAGTCAAAATCACGGATCGGGATGTTAAGGTCCTCAAGAGCACTAGAATACCTCTCGTTCGAGTTCGTTGGAACTCACGTCGCGGCCCAGAGTTCACCTGGGAGCGCGAAGATCAGATAAAACGAAAGTATCCCCAACTGTTCGCAAACAGTACAACCACTACTGAGGCTGAAGCTACGGAATTTCGGGACGAAATTCCAGATCAACGGGTGGTGGATGTGACACCCCAGGAAAACCGGGAAAACCATACAACTTAACTAGCTTCCTCAGTGAGTGCTTACCAAATTTCGGGACGAAATTTCTTTCAACTTGGGGATGATGTGACAACTCGAAATTTAGGACCTTTCGTTGTATCTTGGTGTAACTCGCTTGAAACATTATGTGATTAATTAACTTGTCGGTTTAATGAATGAGATAGGTAAAACTATGTGATTTTGTGTTGTACCTGTATGTATAGTACGTATGTATGTATAATGAGCCGAGACACAAGAACCCGACTCGAGACCATGCGGTCTCGAGTGAACAGTAACAGTTGGGCCGGATTGGGCCACACACCCCTTTAGCCTATCCGAAAACCCATTAGGGTGCATCACTTGAAGCTAGTATATAACCTTGTTGCTAGCCAACACTACCATCTTTGGACAACACACACACTCCCCTACTCTCTCTCTAGAAAACCTTAAACCCTAAAGAACAAACATCACATTTCCTCTCCTTCTTCTCGGATCAAACCGGTGACCACAAGGAGCACTTGGATCGGCTCACACACACACATTCGAAAGCTTCACTCGCTACTACTTCACACCTTTGAACCTCATACTTGAACCGGTAAGTGTTTCATATTGTGTGTTTATATTTCGGTTGATGATGATGATGTATGATGAAGATTAATTGATAATATGTTGCTTGTTGGGTTTTATGCATGATAAATACATCATTCTTGAATGGTCGATATTAAGATTGGAGTTCGAATATGACAAAGATATTTGTTGATTTAATGGGTTATTTGTTGTTAAATGATGTTTGTTTATTGAAAGATGCACAAGTTCTTATGTAACACACATACTCTTAAATGGTTAGGAAGATGGAGGTGAATTAGTGATGATCATGCTAACTTAACAATTAAGTGGTGTAGAAATGAATAAGTGTATGTAAACATGCTCTTGAATGAATCGGATGATGATACACTAAGCTATGTACGGCATGTTTGGATAATTTGTTTAATGTGTGAAGAACTTGTTGAATATGATATGAATATGTGAAGAACTTGTTGAATATGATATGAATATGTGAAGAACTTGTTGAATATGATATGGATATTTGAAAATTGGTATGTTTGATCCATTTCGGTAATTAGTTAGACAAGGAAACATGTTTGTGAAATATCATTGGTTAGTACAATATCTCATGAACATGAAATTCTATTGGCTAAGTACAATGACAGAAATCAGCAGATGTTCAGCCGAGAACTTCAGTCTCGACTAGAGACCGGGAACATGATAACTCGAGACTGCAGTTTGCGACTCGGGTTGCGAGTCGAGAACCCATAGTCTCGACTCGAGACCACACTTGAGCAGCACACACATCACGACTAGAGACCATGGTTGCGAGTCCGGTTGCGACTCGAGACCAACACATGCATGACCCAAGACCACCTCAGATTGCGACTCGAGAACTTGTAAGCTACAACTCGAGACCGCACAGTCTCGACTAGAGACCGCACAGTCTCGACTCGAGACCATACACATGTGCACGCTATTTGGACTTTCACACTGTTGCGGGCCTAAGTGATTGGGCCGAACAGATGGGCCGCATGTGCTACTGTTAATTGAGTATGTTGTGCACTGTGGTTGAACTGCCATGATAAACGTGAATGCCATGATCGTTACTTGTGTATGAATACGTGTAGAACCTATGTGCACAACTTGGATACGAACCTGACTTGTATGATACAACTATGTTAGGACGTGGTTGACCACAATATTGCTTGATTGACATTTCTGTGTATCTGCCGAGCAAACCAAGGTGAGTTCACACCCTCTACAAAGCATGGGATTCCCAGGGGTTGGAAATGGGGTTAAGGAACATGGGTTCCTCGTCCTCCTTGGGTAGGACAGCATCGGTTCAGGAAGGTAATTCCTCGTCCTCACGGACAGATAACTCGTACTAGACCAAAACTCTATCACGAAGTCCCTCCTTTTATATCGACTTAATCGCCGGGCCAATGGCGAGCGAGTCATTAGTTAGATAGCGTTATTTAGGTCTGACAAACCTCACACCGTGCCGCAGAGGACGGGCGTGAACTAATGGATCTGGGGCACGTCAATGATGATAGACATTGACAGTTTCAGGGCACATAAACATGACTACAGTCAGCAGTCGATATGGTAACGAGTCTAGTGTATACATGGGGTAGCCCCCACGGCCGAAATGCCAGATAACTAACACGGGGTAGCCCCCACGGCTGGATTGCCAGAGTAACCGGGAATAAACAAGTCACGTTTTTAACTATGGGGTAACCCCCACGGCAGGATGCCAGATAAAGGAAACTGTTTTTGAAACAACTTAAAACGAACACCCAACCGTGAACTCACTCAACTTGTTGTTGACTCGTTACTACATGCTTTGCAGGTAAATAGGTATTTAGCTGGAGCTTGCATGGAAGAGAGTCGTTGTGGGACATGGACGACTGTGTGCCATGTTAAACTTTGAAACAATTGAACTTATGTATTGGTTTTAAGACTTATGCTTCCGCTTGCAACTTAACTATGTTTTGTTTGGACACCAACCGTATTGGTTAAACTTTTATATCTTTTAACTTGCATGTTCAATATGATTGGTGGCTGGATCCTGGTCAGTCACGCCTCCAAGCGGTGGTATTCCGCAGGTGGATTTTGGGGGTGTGACACCTTCCAAGTAGTTAAAGAGCTTTATATAGACCGTAAAGACACGAATATGTGAATCAACAACATATGAAGAATGGTTAGATAAATTCGCCTTCAATATAAAAAACTAGTTATTAAAGTCATTAATACACACCCAATTAAAAAGGAGCCAAAGATTGGAAATCAAAAAATAATACATAAAAGATTTGTTTTCACCAAGTGATGTAAGAGTTTAGCCAAGCATAGCCTTTGTTTGACAAGAACTCTTACGATCGATATTGGATCCAGAGACTACTACGGACTCTAAATGATGGAAGATGGATGATAGTGGTGGATGATGATCTTGTAGGGTGGTGGAGTGGTGGCAAGTGTGAGAGAAGTGGTTTGCTAAGGGATGGATTGGAATGGAACCAAACACCCCTATTTATAGCTGAAGACAGATGATCAACACGACCCGTGCCCGCCTGGCATGGCCCCGTGTGTCAACGACACGACCCGTGGCCAATGTACTTGTTGTACTATCTCAGATTCTGCGAATCTTAGAGTTGACCACGCCCCGTGTTGCCGTAGCACGACCCCGTGTTGGTTGTCTGGTTTATCCTTTGCTGTTGTCTTTTATTCTGCAGATAATCTTGTCTTGGGCACGGCCCCGTGCCAGGTCTTCTGATTTTGCTATTTTGTTGGTTTGGATGTGGATGGGGGCTTGGCGAGTTGCGTCAATCCTCCTTCTTTGTATTTATGTTGGTTTTTGCTGTTATTTTGCTCCTTTTGTGCGTTTAGTCTCTTTTGACCCTGTAAATTAAAAAGGAACAAAGAAACAAGCTTTTTCTAACATTAGTACCGAAAAAGGGTTGATTTTACGCTGTATTTGATATAATTTATATGTTGTATTTTACGAACATCACTCACCGACCTAGAAACAAGATATTCAAACATAGAGAAGCTGGTTTTAGCATAGGTCCATGTGTTCAGAAACCTTCGCCGTTATTTTACAGGTAATGTCATCAATATCCTTACCAATTATTAAATTGGCCAAATCTTGAGCAAACTAGAGATCTCGAGCCAACTCGCAAAATAAATATGTTTTAGTTTATTATTATATATTGTATATATAATAGTGTGTACTTAACTGTACAAATACGTTGGTAAACATATACTTTGAGATAAAAATACATCAAACGAACGATTAGGCATGATCAAGTATTGGGAATGGGAATATTGAACCATTTTTTTTGTTAAAGGTGTTTGTATATATGTGTGTGCTAGTTTAAAACATGTTAAAGTTTAGAACAATAACATTACCTTTGAAATATGCTTATATATTCTTAAGTTAAAAATATTAATGAAATTACAAGTTGATGTCACAACCTATGTGACGATGTTTGAAATTTTTGAGACCTTTTTTGTGTCTTATTTATACCAAGGAAGTTTTAAAAATATGGGATTTCCATGAAAAAGGTGTCTTTAAGTTATAAATATATATATATATATATATATATACACACACACACACACGTACTTGTTAGATTCTATATATAGTTTTTTAGCTTGTACATAAAGTTTTTTTTAATTTATTTTCTTATTTTTAGTGATCAAGAATTATTAAATTAGTAGTTGTTATCTGTATTTTCAAACAACTTGTGTATGTGAAGCCTGCATCTAAGAGTTTTTTTTTTTTACCCAAACGCCTTGGAACGACTCATGTTTTTTGGTGCAACATGCCCAAATACTTGTATGTTTTAGTGATGATAATACCTAGATCATGGAGTTAAATCTTAACTAAAGATGGTTATATGATTATATGCCAGTACTCTTACTCATTGAATCGATAAAAAGATTCAAAACACATTCACAAAAAGTGAATAGGAGCTTCATAGTTGATGGCGTGTTCAAGCCGTGGATCGATTCCTGACATGTTTGCCTTCATATTACTTTAGAAATTCCACAGTCGTTACTATGGCCAAACCATGAAACTATTGTGTATAGTAAGTTTAAGAACAAGCTTCATGAAACATGATGATCGAACAAATGGTCAAACAACGGATCAAATGTAACACTCTTGGAAAAGACTAATCATCTATGTCATCATACTCAGTAATATGGAATGAAACAATGCCAACATATCATGACTCTTAATGGGTATAACTTTTAAATAAAGGCATTATTAATCAAATACACCTTTTGTAAGATCCTAAAAGTTTTATACCAGAGTTTACATTAAAATGTTTGAGTCAAACAAATTATGGAGGAATCTTCCATAAGTGGAGAAGTTTTAAATAAAGACTAGGTCAACACAGATGGAGTATTGGGCATCAAAAGGAGGAAGAGACAGATTCCTAGCTATGCGCGTAAGAGCAAATTCTTGCCATACTGAGCATTGGTCCCTCACCCTTATGTTCAAACCAAAAACCAAATCAAATCCCTTGAGTTTTCGAATATTAAGGCTTTGTAAAGATGTGTCACATCCCAATCGATGGCGGAAACATCGGAGTGAGACGAAAAAGAGATTGCTCGAGACATCATAACCAGTAACTTGCGACAATAATTTAAATAAAAACTTTCATTTCATTTCAAAAGATTTGAGTACATTGTTTGGAAGCAAATAACGACATCTAGAACATAACAACTAAACAACAAAACATAATTTAAAATAAGGCACGTTTCTAGTCCATCCTACTAGATTTTTTTTCAACGCATCATCATCATACTCCTACAATATATATTAAAGTAACGGTCAACACATAAAGCATTGGTGAGCATTCAAGTTTGGTTTACTAGCATACGTATAAAAGTTTAACATAATCCACATGGAAAAATCGTATACTAAGGCAATACTTAACATAAGCTAGCATGCATCACATAAATGTCAAACCAAAGTTTCCACTATCGTAATCTCGTCACCAAAGCTGCGAGACCGTTTACGCTTTAATACTTAACAATGACCCATCAACAGGCGGTGTGCTACTCCTATAGTGCTATACATGTTAAGATTGGCTCATGAAGTTAATGACAAGTATTCGTGCAAGAAGGGCTTCTAGCATGCAAGTATCCTAGTGTATAATGTATTAAACGTGTATGCATGGATTTGTTTGTTTGAATTATGTGAATGTTTGTGTATGTGTAAGTTTGATATGTATATATATTGCACCCCAAAAGTGTACTTAAAGTAAAAAGGAGACATGTATACTCACGGTTTTGTAAAAAGCTTCTAAATATGTGAGTGAAGAGTCTTTAGAGTTCGGGAATGCCGAGGTCACCCTACAAAGGAAACGAAGGCGTGTGAGTTATGGGGTTCGGTATAGAGCTAGATTGGGGGTTTAAAGTGGTATGACAGTATGTATGTTGCAAGAAAATACATCTTGTCTAAAAGCACTCATATGGACACTATGTTGGTTATGTTTCCATGGGTACCGATTCACTATTAGAATCCATAATTTGGGGAACTTAAGCTAAGAAGAAAATTACCATAATGCATAACATTCAACCATGGGTTTGGTTGATGTTATGATTTGGTTCTAAGGTATATATACATATAGGTATTTATAATTATTTAATCCAACTCATATATAGTCATGCATGGAGGTAGGATGAATTCCATCCATTCAACCTCATTGTATGGATTCACCAAAGCACAAAATCATCAACTTAGTTGATGATTTCGGTTGATCATGAATAGGACAAATGAAAGTGTATCATCTAAATCATCAAGTAACCAACTGAAACTCAAACTAGACTAATGCATTCCAGTCATGGCAAATGTTTGGAGACTTGGTGTAGTTTGGACACTTTGTTACTCGAAAGTTTACTTGATGACTTAGGTTAAAGAAAACAGATTAACTAACTAAGTGAGATAGTGTAATCATAGCTGGAAAGCCAAGGCTCCATTGTTCACACTTTACGAAAACATAAGTCTCAAAACATTGAAGGTTGTGGGACTTGGATGGTTTCAACACTTTGTAGGTTGTTTAGAACCTTTAGGGCAATAGGTTCTTGAGGTTTTTGAGCCTCTAATCTTCTGGAAGTCAACCATACACAATCCCCACAATCGTGGGTTTGATTGGGAACAAGGTTGGTACAAAATTCTCATATGAAGAACAAGTTATGAAACATGTTTATAAAAGTTTTTATAAATCAGAATTCAAATCAGACTTTGGAGCCTTATGCAAGTGATGTACCACCTTGTTACACCTTGGTGAACCTTGGGTAACATCCTTGAAGGTCATCCAAGTAGATTGATGCAAGAAAATAAGAAGAAAAAGTAGAAGAAGTGAGTCAGAACTCACTTTGAACACAAGATAGTATTCTATCCAAACAAAATTTTCTTGTACTTTGAGAGAGTCTTGAGAGAGTTTGGAGAGTGTGGAGGAGTTGTGGAAGTGAGGTATATATAGTTGGGGATTAGGTTTTGGGTTAAAAGAAGGTTGGAAGGTGATTAGAGAAGAAATGAGGTGGAAAAGGAGGTCCAATCCC
This sequence comes from Helianthus tuberosus, assembly GCA_030545235.1. Lineage (NCBI taxonomy): Eukaryota > Viridiplantae > Streptophyta > Magnoliopsida > Asterales > Asteraceae > Helianthus > Helianthus tuberosus. The sequence continues at coordinate 25,612,609 of CM060432.1, forward strand.
ATAGCTTTGTAACATTCTGCCCGCCCAAGGGGGTTAGGACCCTGAAAACCTTATTTTTTTCCATCTTTGTTGTTTGATCACTTGTTCAGTTATGCAACTTCCTTGATATGCTAAGCATAAATTTGTGTTTCTAAGGAATGTTAGGGCATGTTATGAACATGGTATATGATTGATTGAATTCCAAATATCAAATAAACGTAATTATGTGCTGGTTGTGTACAATTGGTATGTATTGCGTGGTTGATTACATATTGCGTAAGCATGATTAAACAAGACTGAAATAAACATGATTTCCCATTATGATCAAAGTCTCGAGATTACAAGTGCTGACATTAAATACGAATACAAGTTTCCAAAAATAAAATGTGAATACAAACTTTCCATAAATAGAAATATGAAAATGCGAGGCGTTACAAGATGGTCAAACTTGGTTTCTAGACATATCAAAACGGACTCATGTTTATGAGACAAAATGAAGACAAATGGAGTACAAAATGTGTTATGGTCTGTGTAACACCCGGCCTCTCAGGCCGTACCGGACAATCGTAATTTGTATAGTAGACATGTAACGTGACTATTTGTGACTAAATGTGATGTTAATATATGATATTTTATGTGTTGATAAATTTAGATGTGTATGAAAATTTTGTTGGCAATGATAAAACTAACGCCTATCGCGTAACGTTTAAAATGCGACACGAATGTCGGTGACCACCCGATCAGTGTTAAAATCCTAAAAATAGTCTGTTATAAATAGAATAATAATTTTAATCCTATCCGTGTGGAAAAATAATTTAAAACACTAAGAAACTCTATTTTTTGAGTTTGAGCGCATACCGCGCGATACTGCGCGAATTAAACAAAATACTGTCAACGCAGCCAGTCAAGGCAACTGTTACTTATTTCAGCAATAATTTTAAGTGATTATTTTTATAGAATAATAAAAATAATTTAAAACGCACTAAAACGGGATTAAAACGCTAGATAAAATATCCGGTAATCAGTAAAATACCCGTTTTTAACTTAAATTTACATATATAAGTATATGTATGCATATAGTGTGTGAGGGGGGGGGCATAGGTGGCGGCACCTTGGCTGCCCAAATTTCTCTTGTTTCTTGCAATATATACACTTGACAAGCCTAGAAAACTTAAATGATGATTAAGCAGGAATGCATGCAACCATACATACTCAATTCCATGACCACACTCAAACTTCATTCACTCTCTCTCTCTCTCTTTGAAACATCTCGGCCGAATACCCCCCATAAACACTTCCATTTCATTTTCAAAATCAAATCATGAAGAATCAATGCCTTTACATGGTGATTTGAAGCTCATAAGGAGGTTTGGAGGTGATTTCAAGTTGATTCAAGCAAGAACAAGTCTCATATCACCATCTTTTCTCAAAAACCCACTTTGAAAACTTGAAGGTATAAAATATTTCTTTAAACATTGTTCTTGATTCATATTGATAATAAAGTTAGTAAGAAGATTCTCTTGATTCTTGAAATCTAAACATAAACTTGAAACTAACAAACAAAAGAGTTTTGAATAAAATAAAAATGAGTGTGTGCATGTAGGTATATATGGCTGAAAATGATGTTGTGTATGTGTATATTGCATTTCAAATTTTTGATGAAAGACTTCTTGATTACTTGATTTCTTGGAAAATAAGATGATTAAAGTAAGTGTTAGTTGTCATACAAGAATATTTTAAAATGATATGGTAAAAATCTATTTTTGATCAGAATATAAACACTAAAATAAAGTTATTTTGAAGTGTTTAATGGTATATAACTTTGTCATAATGTTTGCTAGCTTTGCATGTGGTACTTGGTGCATAAAAAGTTATAAAATACGTGAAATCGCATGATTTATGTGACTTGTATAAAAACTGCACTAATCTGATTATAACCACTATTTTAATCAGTAAATAACATGTATTGTGTTAAAATATCAAGTCGTTTCGAGTTGGGATGGTTACGGTAACGTTTAACGCAAAACTATGCGTTAAAACGGTCGAAAATCGGCTTTTCGAGTGATTTTTGTAAAACTGATTTAGATCAGTAAATAAACTGAAGTTTGTAGTTTAAAGACAAGTATTTTAACTAATTTTAAGTTTACTTGGTGTTTGGTTGGTCATACGTGGCTTCCGACGCCCGAAAACGTTACCGAATCGCTAAAATATGCATTTTTCAATAAACATTAGTATGGGTGAATTTTGAGTGAATCTTATGTGATAAAATGTATTAAGTGATTTGAACATGTAAATGTGATTTTATGTCAAGTATTAATTCGATAATGGAAAAATTAGACTATGCATGTATGCATGTACGTTTTGTGCGATAGAAATGGTAAATTTGCGTTAAATGTGTGTAACTTTTTTGTCGAGCATGAAATTTAGTATATATGAGATATTTTATGTATATTTGATTTAAAAATGATGAAATAGTTAAGTTAGTAATGTTTCACGTGTTTCGGTGTTAAATTATATGAGCGTTTATGTGTATATGTTACGACGCGCAAATCATAGATATATTACGTATAAACGGAAGAGTTAACGGATTTACACAATAATGGTCACCAATAAAACCGTTCAAAACGCAAAATCATAAAAATATATATATATATGGACTCATATATATATATATATATTTATATATATATATATATATATATATATATATTAACACGCCAACATAATCAAAAATGACAACTTTTCGAGAAAATCTCAAAGTTATGTGATAATTCTAAGAAACGGAGAAACTTAGGACTTTTGTGTTGAATACGTATATTGATTTAGAATTGTTCCTATATTAGGACTATATAATAATCAATCTCTGGGATTGCGGTATTAAAATACGCACCCATAGGTGAGTGTCACTAAACCCCTCTTTTTACTGTTTTATATATATTTTGGGGGTGGAACACGTTGTCAAAAGGGTTTAATAATGTTTTCGAAATAAAACATACCTTTTAATATAAAATATATATATTTTCCCTGAAAATATATGAATTTGATAAGTCATACGTTTCGAAGAAAAACGATTTTGAAGAATGAATATGATGAGTGCGGTATTTCTTAAGTGAAACGAGACCGTACGAAATGGGAATGAATTCCGGACTAAGTCTCAACATTTGAGTGACAAGGGAATTCGTAAGTCGTAGTATATTAAATTGTCATATTAGTTGGATATATATATTGTACGTGAGGCAGACATCATATTGTTCTTCGAGAAAGAACCTTGCGCCCATGATGTCGTTTAATCATTTAAGTATGGTACGCGAGGAATTGTTGGTAGATCTATCGGGTTGACAACCCCGTCGTGACCGGTCGCCCCGTGTCAATGTCAAACGACGAATTAAGATTCTGTTTATTGTCTAGCATTGATTATCCCTGCATGGTTAATATATAGTTCGTATCGTCTAGCTAACATACGAGTCTGAAAGTTGACACTAGAATTTAATATACAAAACCTGGGCAGTACTGCAATCGTCGGAGTAATGAACCGACGGATGCCCATGGATTTTATTAAGGAAGTAAAATGGACTTTCTAAAAATTTCCTGAATTGTTTTTAAATAAACACCTAATTAGAAAGTTTTCCTTGGAATAAAATTTGTTAGTAAACGAATAAGTGAACTCACCTTCCTTTGTGTTGACACTTGATTTTAACGTGTTCTACAGGTACTTGAACTCGGCTTCGGGAAATCATGGCGTATCTTGTGAATGATGATGCATATTGTTATGTTTAATTATGTTGGAAAACTTTTAAACTATCTAGGACGTTTGTAATAAGATCCGCGAGGATCAAAACAACTTAACTTATGTGGTTGTGTCGTGACTTTTAAAAATGTAATGTTTAATATTTATGTTTTAAAATATGTCAAAATGTCCAACAAAAGAGTGCATCGTCCGACAAGGTATAAATGGGCACCAACTTCCGTCACCACTACGTTTTATATTTCGCTGTGACGTTTTTGGGGTTATGACAGAAGTTCGTATCAGAGCCATTGGTTGTTAGCGAACTAGATGTTTTCTTGGAAAACACTAGACTTCAACCAGAGAATTTTGAAATATAGAGTCCAAAATTCTCGAAGCCAAAATTTTAAATAAACATAGAAAATATTTTACCATGTATGAAAACCATTATGTGTTTTATGTGCATATGTGTTTTTCTGTTTATTTGACTTTATTTGTTACTGTTTGTGTTGATTACGCACTCACTTGTACGATTATATGTGTGACACAGATGTCGCACGGACACGAGGTCATCGAGATCCACGACTCAGATTACGAGCCAGATTTTGAGACTTCACCCAGACCTACGCCGCCAGAGACTCCTATCACGACTCCACAGATGGTTGGTACTACCGAGCTTACCTCATCTTTCCACGTCAACCCTGCTGCTTTTGCCGGCCAGGGAGACCCCCGATGCGCCTTCACTAGCAATGGGTGGATAGATGATGATGATGTACCTCTCTCAATTCATGAGACAGGATGATCATATGGCACTGTACCAGTTATCAATGACGTGATCAGGAGTGTCTCTACTATCGGAGGATCTTCTAGTATCGCACCAGTGGTGGACGTCACTATCGTTGCAGCTCGACCCTTAGAAAGACAGGGTACCGGATTACCTACCACACCGGAAGAGTTGGCTCAACTCATAGCCCAACACGTTAATACTGCCATGGAACAGCTCAACGTTAACAATGGTCAGGGACGTGGTGCTCGTGGGCAAGGTTTTGGTGGGGCACATAATGGAAATCCTCCAGGTAAAATGTGATCGGAAAGTTTTAGTAGTTCATGTGTTATATTATCATTGGAACGAATTCCTGATTTCTATTAACATTTTTTGAACAGTGCACGGATGTACGTATAAAACATTTCAGGGCTGTAACCCACGATCATTTACTGGTGCTGAAGGACCCTTAGATATCACTCGATGGATTGAGAAGATGGAATCTGTCATGGCGATCAGTGGTTGTGCTGTTGATCAACGAGTGAGATATGCTTCTTGCTCTTTTCTTGATGAAGCGCTCTCCTGGTGGAACTCGCAAGTTCAAATTTTGGGTGAAGACGCTGCCTACGGTCTGACCTGGAACGAACTCAAAGATATCCTCCTGAAAGAGTACTGCCCGCACAGTGAAATTCAGAAAATTGAGACAGACTTCTGGAATCTAACCATGGAAGTTCTGGATGTCAGAGCTTACACTTCTCGTTTTAACGACTTGGCGAGGTTAGTTCCACGAATGGTTACTCCCGAATATGTAAAGGTAGAAAGGTATATCTGGGGATTGTCACCACGAATTCATAGTATGGTTACATCCGCAAAACCTACCACCTATTTAGAGGCTACCACATTGGCAAAATCATTATCCGATGACGCCGCTCGCAAAAATAGTCTTGATAAAAAGGAGGAAATCGGGAAGTCGTCGGGCAAGGCCAAAACAGATGTGAAATCTGAACGTTCCGGGCATTCTGAGTCCAAGACAGAAGTTACGAAGAAGCGCAAGTCCGAGAGCTCGAAAAAGGAAACTGAAGAGAAGCGCAACAGGAAGCGCAGTTCGAAGAAGGCATATGCAGCAAGCACTAGTGGTACTAGAAAGGATGGAGCTAGAGATAGCCGAAGCGGATCCGAGAGAAAGGCTCGTGAGGATGGACAGAAGAAATGTAACCGATGCGGACGAAATGGGCATGCTACCCGCGAATGCTTTGCCAAATATACTACGGAGGGAACGAAGCTTGAAGGATGCTTCCAGTGTGGGGAACACGGACATTTCAGGAAGGATTGTCCTAAGGCTGGAGGTCAGAATGCCAGAGGTAGAGCGTTCGAGCTAAACGCTGGGAAAGCACGTGATGATCCTGCTGTAGTCACTGGTATGTTTATGATCAATAACCATTCCGTGTTCGTACTTTTTGATACTGGAGCTGACTTGAGTTTTGTTTCGAAAAACTTTGAACCATTCCTGTGTTCACCCACAAGTAAGCTAAATAAGAAGTACTCGATAGAACTAGCAAATGATAAACTGATAGAGACTAGCGAAGTTGTACGCGACTGTAGTATTCTGTTAGGCGATCATAAATTTAATATCGATTTACTACCAGTGGAGCTGGGAAGCTTCGATGTAGTTGTAGGAATGGATTGGCTGTCCAAAAATAAAGCGGAGATTGTCTGCTCAAGGAAGCAAGTGCGGATACCTCGTCCTGGTGGTGGCAAAGCGATAATCATTTATGGAGATCGATCGAGTAGTGTGTCGAGTGTTGTTAGTGGTATGAAGATGCTCAAATTGTTGCGAAAAGGGTATCCCGCATTCTTAGTTAACATGATGGATACAAAGGCTGAATGTAGGAAGATCGAGGAGATTCCTATTGTTCGTGATTATCCAGAAGTTTTTCCTGAAGACTTACCTGGATTACCCCCCACGAGACAGATCGAGTTCCGAATCGATTTGATACCTGGTGCTGCACCAATTGCAAAATCTCCCTATAGATTGGCACCATCGGAAATGAAAGAGATGTCGAACCAGCTTCAAGAGCTACTAGACAAGGGTTTCATTCGACCGAGTTATTCGCCTTGGGGTGCGCCTGTTCTGTTCGTAAAGAAAAAGGATGGATCCTTCAGGATGTGTATAGATTACAGAGAACTGAACAAGCTAACTATCAAGAATCGGTACCCTTTACCGAGGATTGATGATTTGTTTGACCAGCTTCAGGGATCCAGCTATTACTCAAAGATAGATCTACGTCCAGGCTATCATCAGTTGAAGGTTGCTGACGAAGACATTCCCAAGACAGCCTTTCGAACACGATACGGCCATTATGAGTTTCTAGTCATGCCCTTTGGTTTAACTAATGCGCCAGCTGTGTTCATGGATCTCATGAATAGGGTGTGCAAACCTTACTTGGACAAATTCGTGATAGTATTCATCGACGATATACTCATTTATTCACGAACCAAAGAAGACCATGAGCATCATTTGAGGTTGATTTGGAGTTGTTGAAGGAAGAGAAGCTATATGCCAAGTTCTCTAAGTGTGAGTTTTGGATTCGAGAAGTTCATTTTCTCGGACATGTCATAAATGAGTAGGGTATACATGTAGATCCATCCAAGATTGAAGCGATTAAGAATTGGGAAGCGCCAAAGACTCCGTCGGAAGTGCGATAATTCTTAGGGCTTGCTGGGTATTATCGGAGGTTCATTGAGAACTTCTCCATAATAGCGCAGCCATTAACGCTATTAACCCAGAAGGAGAGGAAGTTTGACTGGACGGAGAAGCAGGAGAAAGCTTTCCAGTCGTTGAAGGAAAAAATCTACAGTGCACCCATTCTTTCCCTTCCTAAGAGAAGTAATGATTTCATTGTTTACTGTGATGCTTCACGTTTGGGTCTTGGATGCGTTCTAATGCAAAGGGACAAAGTGATAGCCTATGCGTCCAGACAGTTGAAAGTGCACGAGAAGAATTACACAACACATGATTTAGAGCTTGGAGCTTTTGTGTTTTCTTTGAAGATCTGGAGACACTACTTGTATGGCACGAAGTGTACGATTTACACGGACCATAAGAGCCTCCAGCACATCTTCGATCAGAAGGAGCTCAATATGCGACAATGCCGTTGGGTGGAGTTTCTCAACGATTATGAATGTGATATCCGTTATCACCCAGGGAAAGCAAACGTTGTTGCAGATGCGCTCAGTAGGAAGGAACGGGAAAAGCCTCTACGTGTGAGTGCTTTAGGTTTGACCATACAAACGAGTTTGACCGATCGAATTCGTGATACACAGCGGGAAGCTTTGAAGGATGATGATCTGAGAAGTGAAGGTTTAAAGGGCTTAGAATGCAAACTGATACCGAAAACAGACGAAGTAATGTACTTCATGAACCGAGTCTGGGTTCCGCTTAAAGGTAAGCTCCGTGAATTGGTTATGGATGAAGCTCATAAATCCAAGTATTCCATTCACCCAGGTTCTACCAAGATGTATCAGGACATTAAGGAGTTTTACTGGTGGACAAACATGAAGAGAGACATCGCGGCCTACGTGAGCAAACGTCTGACGTGCTCTAGGGTCAAAGTTGAGCACCAGAAGCCGTCTGGGCTTCTGCAGCAACCAGAGATTCCTAAGTGGAAATGGGAACATCTTACGATGGACTTTATCACCAAGTTACCCCATACGTCGCGTGGACACAATATGATCTGTGTAATTGTGGATCGATTGACAAAGTCTGCCCATTTCCTGCCACTTAAGGAAACAGACAATACTGAGAAGATATCGCAGCTATACCTTAACGAGATCGTAGCCCGACATGGAGTACCTGTGTCAATCATTTCGGATAGAGACGGACGATTTGACTCCAGATTTTGGCGATCTCTCCAGAAATCGCTGGGTTCTCGTTTGGATATGAGTACTGCATATCATCCTCAAACGGATGGTCAGAGCGAAAGGACCATTCAGACATTAGAGGATATGCTGAGAGAGTGTGTGATTGATTTCGGCGGAAGTTGGGATACTCATTTGCCTTTGGCAGAGTTTTCTTACAACAATAGTTACCACGCCAGCATAAAAGCCGCTTCGTTTGAAGCCCTGTATGGAAGGAAGTGTCGATCACCACTCTGTTGGGCTGAAGTCAGCGAGAAGCATTTGACCGGACCCGAGATTATTCAGGAGACCACGGACAAGGTTGTCCAGATCAAGAATAGGCTGAAAGCTGCCGCGGATCGACAAAAGAGTTATGCAGATAACCGAAGAAAACCGCTGAACTTTCAAGTTGGTGATAGATTTATGCTGAAGGTATCACCATGGAAGGGCGTAGTGAGGTTTGGAAAAGGGGGTAAGATGAGCCCGCGCTATATAGGTCCCTTCGAAGTCGTCTCTCGAGTTGGACCGGTGGCTTATAGACTCAAGTTGCCACAGGAGTTGATTGGAGTCCATGATGTATTTCATGTCTCCAACCTGAAAAAGTGTCTGTCTAATGAGACACTAATTATACCCCCTGGAGAGGTTCAAGTGGACGATAAACTGAGATTTATCGAAGAACCAGTGGAGGTTCTGGATCGAAAAACCCAGAAACTCAGAAGGAGCAAGGTTGAATTGGTCAAAGTCCGTTGGAATTCTAAGCGTGGACCCGAGTTCACCTGGGAGTGACAGGACCAAATGCAACCGAAATATCCTCACCTCTTCCCACCGAGTGTGAAAACGAAACCTGTAAGGAGTAGAATTTCAGGGACGAAATTCCCTAAACAGGGGGAGACTGTGACACCCGGCCTCTCAGGCCGTACCGGACAATCGTAATCTGTATAGTAGACATGTAACGTGACTATTTGTGACTAAATGTGATGTTAATATATGATATTTGATGTGTTGATAAATTTAGATGTGTATGAAAATTTTGTTGGCAACGATAAAACTAACGCCTATCGCGTAACGTTTAAAATGCGACACGAACGTCAGTGACCACCCGATCAGTATTAAAATCCTAAAAATAGTCTGTTATGATTAGAATAATAATTTTAATCATATCCGTGTGGAAAAATAATTTAAAACACTAAGAAACTCTATGTTTCGAGTTTGAGCGCATACCGCGCGATACTGCGCAAATTAAACAAAATACTGTCAACGCAACTGGTAATTATTTCAGCAATAATTTTAAGTGATTATTTTTATAGAATAATAAAAATAATTTAAAACGCACTAAAACGGGATTAAAACGCTAGATAAAATACCCGGTAATCAGTAAAATATCAGTGTTTAACTTAAATTTACATATATAAGTATATGTATGCATATAGTGTGTCAGGGGGGCGGGCATAGGTGGCGGCACCTTGGTTGCCCAAATTTCTCTTGTTTCTTGCAATATATACACTTGTAAAGCCTAGAAAACTTAAATGATGATTAAGCATGAATGCATGCAACCATACATACTCAATTCCATGACCACACTCAAACTTCATTCACTCTCTCTCTCTTTGAAACATCTCGGCCAAATACCCCCCATCAACACTTCCATTTCATTTTCAAAATCAAATCATGAAGAATCAAGGCCTTTACATGGTGATTTGAAGCTCATAAGGAGGTTTGGAGGTGATTTCAAGTTGATTCAAGCAAGAACAAGTCTCATATCACCATCTTTTCTCAAAAACCCACTTTGAAAACTTGAAGGTATAAAATATTTCTTTAAACATTGTTCTTGATTCATATTGATAATAAAGTTAGTAAGAAGTTTCTCTTGATTCTTGAAATCTAAACATAAACTTAAAACTAACAAACAAAAGAGTTTTGAATACAATAAAAATGAGTGTGTGCATGTAGGTATATATGGCCGAAAATGATGTTGTGTATGTGTATATCGCATTTCAAATTTTTGATGAAAGACTTCTTGATTACTTGATTTCTTGAAAAATAAGATGATTAAAGTAAGTGTTAGTTGTCATACAAGAACATTTTAAAATGATATGGTAAAAATCTATTTTTGATCAGAATATAAACACTAAAATAAAGTTATTTTGAAGTGTTTAATGGTATATAACTTTGTCATAATGTTTGCTAGCTTTGCATGTGGTACTTGGTGCATAAAAAGTTGTAAAATACGTGAAATCGCATGATTTATGTGACTTATATAAAAACTGCACTAATCTGATTATAACCACTATTTTAATCAGTAAATAACATGTATTGTGTTAAAATATCAAGTCGTTTCGAGTTGGGATGGTTATGGTAACGTTTAACGCAAAACTATGCGTTAAAACGGTCAAAAATCGGCTTTTCGAGTGATTTTTGTAAAACTGATTTAGATCAGTAAATAAACTAAAGTTTTTAGTTTAAAGACAAGTATTTTAACTAATTGTAAGTTTACTTGGTGTTTGGTTGGTCATACGTGGCTTCCGACGCCCGAAAACGTTACCGAATCGCTAAAATATGCATTTTTCAATAAACATGAGTATGGGTGAATTTTGAGTGAATCTTATGTGATAAAATGTATTAAGTGATTTGAACATGTAAATGTGATTTTATGTCAAGTATTAATTCAATAATGGAAAAATTAGACTATGCATGTATGCATGTACGTTTTGTGCGGTAGAAATGGTAAATTTGCGTTAAATGTGTGTAACTTGTTTGTCGAGCATGAAATTTAGTATATATGAGATATTTTATGTATATTTGATTTAAAAATGACGAAATAGTTAAGTTAGTAATGTTTCGCGTGTTTCGGTGTTAAATTATATGAGCGTTTATGTGTATATGTTACGACGCGCAAATCATAGATATATTACGTTTAAACGGAAGAGTTAACGGATTTACACAATAATGGTCACCAATAAAACCGTTCAAAACGCAAAATCATAAAAATATATATATATGGACTCATATATATATATATATATATATATATATAGGGAGCCGCTAGAATGAGAACCACCCCGAGTTATGAGAACCGCGAGAACCACACCATCCGGGGCGCCGTTGACCAAATTTTTTTTTACAACTAGATGTGTATATTGTAAACACATTCGTAAAAAAAAAAAAATTAAAAAGGCCGAGGGGGTAGTTTTTTACACCCCAAGTTTGGTGTTTTTATTTATTTTTTGTTTTTTTTTGTTTTTACACCAAACTTGTGGTGTAAAAAACTACCCCCTCGGCCTTTTTTTAAATTTTCTTTTTTACGAATGTGTTTACAATATACACATCTAGTTGTAAAAAAAAATTTGGTCAACGGCGCCCCGGATGGTGTGGTTCTCGCGGTTCTCATAACTCGGGGTGGTTCTCATTCTAGCGGTCCCCTATATATATATATATATATATATATATATATATATATATATATTAACATGCCAACATAATAAAAAATGACAACTTTTCGAGAAAATCTCAAAGTTATGTGACAATTCTAAGAAACGGAGAAACTTAGGACTTTTGTGTTGAATACGTGTATTGATTTAGGATTGTTCCTATATTAGGACTATATAATAATCAATCTCTGGGATTGCGGCATTAAAATACGCACCCAAAGGTGAGTGTCACTAAACCCATCTTTTTACTCTTTTATATATATTTTGGGGGTGGAACACGTTGTTAAAAGGGTTTAATAATGTTTCGAAATAAAACATACATTTTAATATAAAATATATATATTTTTGCTGAAAATATATGAATTTGATAAGTCATACATTTCGAAGTAAAACGATTTTGAAGAATAAATATGACAAGTGCGGTATTTCTTAAGTGAAAAGAGACCGTACGAAATGGGAATGAATTCCGGACTAAGTCTCAACATTTGAGTGACAAGGGAATTCGTAAGTCGTAGTATATTAAATTGTCATATTAGTTGGATATATATATTGTACGTGAGGCAGACATCATATTGTTCTTCGAGAAAGAACCTTGCGCCCATGATGTCGTTTAATCAGTTAACTATGGTACGAGAGGAATTGTTGGTAGATCTATCGGGTTGATAACCCCGTCGTGACCGGTCACCCCGTGTCAATGTCAAACGAAGAATTAAGATTCTGTTTATTGTCTAGCATTGATTATCCCTGCATGGTTAATATATAGTTCGTGTCGTCTAGCTAACATACGAGTCTGAAAGTTGACACTAAAATTTAATATACAAAACCTGGGCAGTACTGCAATCGTCGGAGTAATGAACCGACGGATGCCCATGGATTTTATTAAGGAAGTAAAATGGACTTTCTAAAAATTTCCTGAATTGTTTTTAAATAAACACCTAATTAGAAAGTTTTCTTTGGAATAAAATTTGTTAGTAAACGAGTAAGTGAACTCACCTTCCTTTGTGTTGACACTTGATTTTAACGTGTTCTACAGGTACTTGAACTCGGCTTCGGGAAATCATGGCGTATCTTGTGAATGATGATGCATGTTGTTATGTTTAACTATGTTGGACAACTTTTAAACTATCTGGGACGTTTGTAATAAGATCCGCGAGGATCAAAACAACTTAACTTATCTGGTTGTGTCGTGACTTTTAAAAATGTAATGTTTAATATTTATGTTTTAAAATATGTCAAAATGTTCAATAAAAGAGTGCATCGTCCGACAAGGTATAAATGGGCACCAACTTCCGTCACCACTACATTTTATATTCCGCTGCGACGTTTTTGGGGTGTGACAGTCTGACCTTGGATCAACCGAGATCATGGGTTTCACTGTTTGACTGTGGACAAGCCGTACTAATACCGGATAGATTTTGCTTCCTTTCTCCTTTTGGCTATTTAATGAAGTCTTTCTCCCACACTTTGTCTTCAGCCTCTTGCAAGGATAAAATCTCCTTATTATAATAATATTCTAAAGGATCTACAACTCTGTAATTCCATGCATACCAAGAGAGATGTCACAGAGATGGAAGAGAAGTGGTATTTGAGAGATCAGTTGTAATATTCTTTGTCAACATCCATGTCTTGTTGGGATGGGGGGTATGTGTATGTTTCATATGTAACATTTATATTCAACATATATATTTTATTGTAATAAAACTTAAAAGAATTAGGGAGATATTGTAAGGGTGATCACTACCCACTTAATGAGATATTGAAAGGGTAATCACTGACCACTACCTGTTGAGTGAGATTTTGAAGGGGTTATTACTACTTGAGTAGTGAGATATTGTAACTTTTAAGGGTGATCATTACCTCCTTAGTAAGACGTGACAACTGTCTTTTTTTTAGTGAGATTTTGTAAGGGCGATATCTACCGACTTAGGGAGAAGATTTTAGTAAAGACAAACACTTAGTTGAAGACCAAATAGTAGATCAAATATTGATTTGTTAGCATTTATTGGAACCCTTATGCATCTTGCGTTATCTTTACCCTTACTTACCTATAAATCATACATTATTTCCAAGAACAAATTGAAAGTTTTTAAAAACCAAAATAAAATTTAATACTAGTATATCCACCCCTTTTGTATGTTCTAACAATTGGATTAAAGTAACTATATTTTTGTCAAACTAGTCTTAGGGGCTGTTTATTTACCTCTTAATAAGGCTCTTAATGGTTCAGACCTCTTACTGGTTCAGCACTTAATGGTTCCGATTGTTTGTTTCACGAGCAGATGTCTGAATGGTTCAGACATTTGCCTCCGAATGGTTAAGCATTATACAAAGTCTGAATGGTTAAAACCTCTAATCTGAATTGGTCAAACATTTGTCTCTGAACGGTTAAACATTATACAGGCTCTTAATGGTTCAGATCTCTTACTGGTTCAACACTTAATGGTTAAGACCTCTTATTGGTTCAGCACTTAACTATTCAGATGTTGCCAAACGGCTCATTAGAAAAAAAATCAATACAAGTTTTTTGAGTTATATTCATTTATGTTTATTTACTACAACACTCTGTCTACATGAGAAAATATTGTTGATAATAGTGATTTATTCATAGAAAGTGTTCAATATTTTTAAAGGGAAATAAGAAACATGTACACTTGTGCATAAGATTTATTAGATGATATAATTACGTACTTTTGAAGAAAATGGAAAAATCTTCTAAAGTATAATCTACATATGTATAAATTAAAGAATAAAGATCTCAAAGAAGTATGTGAAGAAATGAGCTTCATGACCATGGAATAAAATGAGGTTTTCTTTAAGCCTTTCTATCTTACATTCTTGAGTATATGAGATAAACTTTACTATGAAAGGTTTAATGGCTCATTTACCAATTAAGAAATGAATATAAAATAATTAATCAAAAAGCATTTCAAAGAATCAAAAGAAGATTTTCAAGAAAGTACTCTAAACTTCTCAAATGAACGAATCAACAAATATGGTCGACCATCAACCGTATCATTTCTATAGTAGCCAACAAACATAAAAGATCAATAAGAAGGGTACGATAGATACACAATCCGACCATGCACCGACCGTACGATGATTATATAAAAATAAATGTCTGTTAACTAATAGATGTTACAATTCAATTAACAAAATAAAGGATAAGCAACAGTGTTTTAGAGATCTATTGAGGTGCACAGTAGAGGAGGAGCGACTGAGGGTAAGGGATATATACAAGAAGGCAAAAAGGGAAGCGAAAAAGGCGGTGACCGAGGCAAAAAACACAGCATATAAACAAATGTATGAACGTTTGGAAAGGAAAGAAGGGGAGCATGAGATGTTCAAGATTTCCAAAGCTAGGGAGCGAAGAAGGCAAGATCTAGGCGTAATAAAGTTTATCAAAGGAGAGGATGGACGTGTTTTAGTCAAGGCACAAGATATTAAGTTGAGATGGCAAACCTACTTCCATAATCTTTTCAACCACGGTAGGGCATACCAACATGATAGCAGTAATCCCAGGATTCAAAAACGACAACAGAGTAATGTCTACTGCGGGAGGATCACACATGACGAGGTGAGGATGGCACTTAGGAAGATGGGAAGAGGCAAGGCAGTGGGTTTGGACAACATTCCGATTGAGGCGTGGAAGTGTTTGGGAGAAGAAGGAGTCCGTTGGTTAACACTTTTGTTCAATTGTATTTTCATGACTGGGAAAATGCCAGATCAGTGGAGGAGCAGCGTCATGGTGCCTTTATACAAGAATAAAGGAGACGCTCAATGTTGTGGGAACTACAGAGGAATCAAACTGCTAAGTCACACTTTGAAGCTCTGGGAGAGGGTAATTGAAACTAGAATTAGAAGAGAAACTCAGGTTTCAGTAAACCAATTTGGATTCATGAAAGGGAGGTCAACTACAGAAGCGATACATATTCTAAGGAGGCTGATGGAGAAATATAGAGCGAAGAAGAAAGATTTACATACGGTGTTTATCGACCTGGAAAAGGCATATGACATTGTCCCACGGCAACTGATTTGGGATAGTTTGGAGGGTCGAGGGCTACCGGGGAAGTATATAGACTTAATTAAGGATACGTACGATAGAACAGAGACTACTGTCCGCGCGCCTGTAGGAGATACAAACTTCTTTCCTGTGGAGGTAGGACTCCACCAGGGGTCTGCGTTGAGCCCTTTTCTTTTTGCGGTTGTCTTGGATGAGTTGTCCAAGTTGATCCAGGAGTCAGTTCCTTGGTGCATGCTTTTTGCGGACGATATTGTGTTGATTGCGGAGTCTAAACAGTGCCTGAATGAGAGGATAGAAGAGTGGCGAGCAGCTTTAGAGGGCAAGGGCCTAAGGATTAGTCGATCTAAGACTGAGTATCTACACTGTGATTTCAGCGGTGTAGCCTTTGATGATGAAACCCAAATCACCATTGAGGATCAAGTGGTCCCGCAGGTAACTAGATTCAAGTATCTAGGGTCTTATGTTCAAAGAGATGGGGACATAGATAGTGATGTAACCCATCGCATACAGGCTGGCTGGTGTAGATGGAGGGCAGCCAGTGGGGTTTTGTGCGATAGGAGGTTCCCAATTAAACTTAAGGGGAAATTTTACAGGGTAGCAGTTAGGCCAGCTATGTTATATGGAACAGACTGTTGGGCTACCAAGAAGACACAAGCGCGCAAGATGGAGGTAGCAGAGATGAGGATGCTGAGGTGGATGTGTGGACACACGAGGTTAGATCGGATAAGTAATGAGGTTTTTAGGGAAAGACTAGGAGTGGCTAGTATATCGGAGAAGATCAAGGAGGGGAGATTGAGATGGTTTGGGCATGTGAAGCGGAGGGAAGCGACGGCTCCAGTTAGAGTAGTGGAGACTCTTACTGTGCAGGGGAGGAGAGGAAGAGGCAGACCCAAATTGACATGGGATGAGCAAATTAGGCATGATTTACTAGAGTTGCATCTTTCTGAGGACATGGTCCACGATAGGACGTCGTGGAGGCGTAGGATTAGGGTTAAGGACTTCTAGAGGATATTGTAGTAAGGTCTTAGGTGGATTTTCAGGGACGTAGGTTTTTCTTTTTCTTGAAGGGACCTTTCCAGTGATTGCCTTGTTGTGTTTATGCACATATGATGTTGTATGCTATTATACATGATTTACTTTGTGTTTATGCCCAATGATGTTGTATGCTATGATACATGATTTTCATTATATTGTGCGACTCTGATCACTTTCTTGCTAGTGGGCGACTTCTTATTTCTATATTCTTTCTATACTCTTTGCCTTGTTGTGTTAATTTGCTGTTCGTTTTCGAGCCGAGGGTCTCTCTGGAAGCAGCCTCTCTATCCCTAGGGATAGGGGCAAGGCCTGTCTACATCCCACCCTCCCCAGACCCTATAAGTAGCTCTGCTATTTGCGGGACTTACTGGGTATGGTTGTTGTTGTTGTTGTATCATATATGTGGTATTAGATCCGCAAAGCTAATGACCAAAATCAACATAAAGAGAAGCTTTTCTAAGAAAGGGTATAATCGTTTTTCTTTTTAAAGATATGCTTCTAAAAAATATTTTATAGACATCATAGCTAATGCAATTCAAGAGAATACTTTTACAGCTACGAATCTATAAAACTTTAAAAACTGTTCAAAGATGAATTGAAGTGCGGATACTTAATACTAACAATACCGGACCCGTAAAATAGTGAGTATAATAGACATTGATGACGGGGGTAGCCCAAGACCAAATAAAGTGACTTAAATACATGAATGCTCAAAAGGTTAAAGGGTACAAGGGTTGAAAACCCAGGAGCCAAGACAAAGCAACACGTGAACAGTAAATGGTCACATCTCTGATTTGTTGCATTGGTCTATTATTTGTTGCATCAACAAGTTGGCGCCCACCGTGGGGCTACACCACTAATTTTCTTCAAAAGACCTAGTAGTGTAGCTCCATTCTCTTGAAACTACCATGTCGAAAAGTGAATCTCCGGGAGAGGTGAATCAAGTTCCAAATACCTTTACCCCAAGCACTAGCCAAGCTCAAGTGGCTATACCAACGTCTTTCTCGACACCGGGGAGCACTCCCACGGGGACCTCATACCCCGAGTTTCTCACTTTCCACACTCCAACTCCGTCTAGATCAGGGGTCCCTTCCCCTAATGTCGGTGTCTCTAGTACCTCCTCACATGTTGAACTTACCCCTGAAGGGGTGGCCAACAATTTCCTGGAGTTGAGTTCTCTCCTGAACCAATATGTGAGTAGGGAGCGAGACAAGGGAGTGAGGATTCGTTTGGATTATGACGAGCCAGAACCGTCACTATCTCCTGGACCCCCCATGCCTCCTTTTGCAAACTCACAACCTTCTGCATCTAGGGATGAGGTTGGTCCCAGCAATCCTCCTCCAAACCTTAACCCATATCTGTCCACGAGGCCAAATCCGACAACATTTCCTCTCTTTTCATCTCAACCAACTACAACCGGTGCTCCATTGGGGCACGAGCTAACTCTGGACCAGCTCCTACAATCCCCAGTGGCAAGCCTTCCACCCTCAGCAACAACTACATGGGAACAAGCTTTGTCCGTACTCCCTTTGGCACGAAGTGCCGTTATGAGTACTCCTTTGGGAGTTAGTTGCCCAGTTGCACCCAGAAGCCTTCAAGGCTTCAAGTTTATGCCCCAGATGATGGCCAGCTTCCCGTGGCAGCACTTTATTAATCAGGTGTTGGCCACTCAAGGGAACAATAATAACAACAGCAACACGGGTGCAAGGGCTGAAGAAGATTTGGCCAAGCCTTACAAGCCAAGTAACTCTCGTGCTTCTCACAGCAAATAGCCGATTATGATTTTCAAACGAAGATCAAGATGCCATCCCATATCAAGACATATGATAGGACTGAGGATCCGGAAGATCACCTTCAGATCTTCACTGGTGCCGCCATAATCGAGAAATGGACGAATCCTGAATGCTGCCTCATGTTTATGCAAACTCTCGTTAGATCAGCCCAGATATGGTTCAACGATTTTCCTGCCAGAAGCGTTCGAAGCATCGATGATCTAAGTAAAGGGTTTTTAGCCAATTTCTCACAGCAGAGGCGGTACGTCAAAGATGCTACAGTAATCTTCCAGATAAAATAGAGGGATGGCGAAAGCCTTCGAGAGTTCATAGAAAGGTACAAGAAGGAAGGTCTCACGTATATAGGGGCAGACGAAAAGATGAGAGTGGCCGGTTTTATGAATGCCATTACATCTAAATATCTCACAAGAGATTTTAACAAATCCCTGCCCAAGACTTTGGAAGAAGCTCTCGAAAGAGCCGAAGCCCACATCAGAGGAGAAGAGGCCATGGATATCAAAGAGCAGAGAAAAAGGGGGTCAAGCTGGCGAGGCAACAGCCCAGCTAGAAAAAGGGGAAGCTTCCACCCCTATGACAGACGCCAAAAGGGTTCAGAGCAGCGAAGGCCTGAAAGCCGGAACCCTTCCAGCAGGGAAAAAGGCATGAGCTTCACACCCCTCACGAAGACCCCTCAAGAGATTCTTGCTACAGAGGAAGTAAAACAAAGCTTCCGACCTCCAAGACCTCTCCCCAAAAGCAAAAGGAATGAAAATTCCACCCAATTCTGTGAATTTCATGAAGAGAAGGGCCACCATACTAATGATTGCTTTCAATTGAAAAAGAGGATTGAAGAGGCCGTCAAATCCGGGGAACTTGCTCACTTAGTAAAGGGGGTAAGGGACAAGATGGCCGAAGGAAAGGGCAAGGAAGTTAACATGGTGGATTTTGATGGAAAGGTTCCTCATAAACGACAGTGGTTGGAAGCTTGGGAGCTTCAGTGTTTATGTTTCCCTCCAATAGAAAAGAACCCACTTCCAAACCCCATTGTAGTTGAAACAACTGTGGGTACACTACAAACAAACAAAGCATACATAGATACTGGTGCAGCCACCGAAATCATGTTTGAGAAGTTCTTCAATCGTTTAAGCAATGAGGAACGTTCAAAGCTTCAACCCTCAGGGACCTCCATAAAAGGTATTACAGACATACCTCTGAAGCCTTTGGGGCAACTGACCCTTGATGTCCGTTTCAGCGAAGGCAAGATGGAAAGAGTTCAACCCCTCACGTTTGTGGTCATCAATATACCTTCAAACTATGACGTGATCATAGGAAGGCCGGGGCAGTGTGCATTCTACATGGCTGTTTCTGTTGGTCATGGCTCTATCAAATTTCCTACCGAGAGGGGGATTGCAACCCTTCAACCTACTCAAGAGGCCTACATGGTTGAAGGGGAAAGTTCCAAGAATGAAGAAGACAAGCAAAGGCTGATCGTAAACCCTAAGTATCCTGAACAAAGGATAAGGGTAAATCTAAGCCTTTCACGAGAAACCCTCTCATATCTCGAAAAGCTGTTGGTACACTATAGTGATGTCTTTGCCTGGTGCCCGGAAGATATGACGGGTATCCCTCGAAGCATTGCTGAACACGAGTTAAGAATACCACCCAATGTCAAGCCTGTTGTCCAAAAGAAGTGGAGTCTAGCACCCGAAAGAAGTTTGGCTGCATGCCAAGAGGTTGAAAAGCTTGTGTCAGCCGACATTCTCCGGGAAGTCAAGTATCAATCCTGGGTTGCAAACCTAGTCATGGTTCGAAAGCCCGATAACTCGTGGAGAATGTCCATAGACTTCAAGGAATTGAACAAGGCTTGTCCTAAAGATTGTTACCCGTTGTCAGAAATCGATCTGAAAGTTGACTCCCTCACTGGTTACCCTTTCAAGTGTTTCCTAGATGCTTACAAGGGTTACCACCAAATTCTCATGAAGGAAGAAGATGAAGAGAAAACTGTCTTTCACACGGATAAAGGAATCTTTTGCTACCAAAAGATGCCCTTTGGTCTCAAAAACGCGGGTGCAACCTACCAACGCCTAGTTGACAAGGATTTTTGCTAGTAAAATTGGCAGAAAAATGGAAGCATATGTTGATGATTTGGTAATCAAAAGCAAAACGGAATACCAAATGCTTGATGACATCCAAGAAACCTTCAAGAACCTAAGGAAGGTCAACATGAAGCTCAAACCCGAAAAATGTTCATTTGGATTCGAAGAAGGAAAGTTTCTGGGGCACATTGTGGAAAAACAAAGTATAAAAGCCAATCCAAACAAGGTGAAAGTTGTTCTTGAAACCAAGCCACCACGAAGCAAAAAAGAGGTAGAAAGTTTAAATGGGAAGCTTGCAGCCCTGAAACATTTTACCTTAAAATTGGCTGAAGGGTCTTTACCTTTCTTTAAAACGCTCAAGGGTTGCTCCGACAAGAAGGACTTCAAATGGACTGATGAGGCTGAAGAAGCCTTCAACCAGATGAAGAGACACCTAGCTTCACTACCTGACATTGCAGCCCCGGAAATGGGAGAATTGATCTCGGTATACCTTTAAGTTGATGAAGAAGCAATAAGTGCGGTCCCCACCATTGAACGAGACAAAGTTCAGGTACCCATTTATTTCTTCAGCAAAACTCTAAAATTGGCAGAAATCAATTATGCTCCCCTGGAAAAACTTGCTTTAGCCCTAGTCCAAACTGCTAGAAGGCTTCGAAGGTATTTCCAAGCACACCCCATACAAGTGGTCACCGACCAACCTATAAGAAGTGTGCTTGAAAAACCGAAGAATTCAGGGTGATTAGCCAAGTGGGCTGTGGAACTCGGTGAATACAACATCACCTATGTTCCAAGAAAAGCCATCAAAGCTCAAGTCTTAGCTGATTTCATTGTGGAAGTCCCAAAACAAACAATCACTGAAGTAAACATAGCTGCCACTGAACCCTCAGACCTTGAAGCCTGGAAACTTTTTACCGATGGGGCTTCAATCGTTGAAGGGCCAGGGGCTGGGCTCATTTTGATCAACCCAAAAGGGTTAGAATTCACGTATGCTCTTCGATTTGATTTCCAGACCACCAACAATGAAGCTGAATACGAAGCACTAATAGCTGGCTTAAGGTTGGCTAAGGAAATGAAGGTTCAAAAGCTTAAAGTCTTCACGGACTCGTTGTTGGTGTCAAGCCAAGTGAATGACAGTTATGTTGCAAAGGAACCTAACATGAAGAGGTACAAGGAAAAATCCAAAGAGCTGATGAACATATTCCAAACGTGTACCATTAAGCAAATCCCCAGGTCCCAAAACAAGAAAGCTGATGCCTTGAGTAAACTCGCTTCCCTCACTTTTGCCCACCTCACTAAAAAGGTGTTGGTAGAAGTATTGAAAACTCCATCAATAGAAGAATTGGAAGTTCAAGACGTAATCACCGAAGAAGGTCCCAATTGGATGACTCGAATCAAGAAATTGCTTAAAAATGGTGAATTACCTGCTGATCAAGCAGAGGCTGAAAGGGTTAAAATCAAGTCTAGACAGTATGTGTTGCAAGGTGAAATCCTCTACAAGCAGGGTTACTTTGCACCTTTGTTGAGATGTGTTGGTCCCGAACAAAGCCAGTATTTGGTCAAAGAGGTTCATGAAGGAATATGCAGAGCCAATTTTGGAGCAAGAACGGTGGTTGCCAAACTAATGAACCTTGGGTATTTTTGGCCCTCCATGCACCGTGATACCGCTGAACATGAAGAAATGTGATTCTTGTCAAATCCATGCACCGGTACCAAAGAGTCCCAAGCATGACCTTGTCCCAATATCCTCAGCATGGCCATTTTATAAATGGGGAATGGATATCGTTGGTCCATTCCCACTAGCCAAAGGTGGAGTAAAGTTCCTGCTAGTTGCCATAGATTACTTCACCAAGTGACCGGAGGTTAAACCACTTGCAAAAATTACGGGCAAACAGGTCATTGACTTCGTTTGGGAAAACATCATTTGTCGCTATGGATTGCCGGGAGTGCTTATCACCGATAATGGAAAGCAATTCGCTGAGAAGCATTTTAGCGTTTGGTGCAAAGAGTTCAGAATAACTCAAGTTTTCAGCTCAGTGGCATATCCACAATCAAACGGTCAGGTTGAAAGGATGAATCGAAACATAGTTAAAGGAATCAAAGCCAGATTGGGAAGGCATGAAAGCAATTGACTTGAAGAATTGCCAAGTGTCCTATGGGCCATAAGAACAACTAAAAAAACGAGCCATAAAAGGACACCTTACAGCTTGGTGTTTGGATCCGAAGCCGTGATTCCAGCTGAAGTAGGAGTTGTAACTCAAAGAACGGTCAACATGGATCTCGAAGCAAACCACAAAGAGGCCATGTTGAACTTACAACTCCTAGAGGAAGCACGAGACCAAGCTGCAATCCAAGAAGCCAAGTACAAACAAATGATGGAAGCCTATTACAACAAAAGAGTCAAACACGAACGCTTCAATCCAGGAGACCTAGTGCTTAGAAACAATGAGGCTAGTAAAAAAGAGAACCAAGGAAAGCTTGGCCCAAAATGGGAGGGGCCATATACAATCCTTGAAGCACACAAGGGTGGATCCTATAAGCTAGCAGACTCAAAAGGTAAAAAGCTTCCAACACTGGAATGGAAAAACCCTTAAGAGGTTTCATGTGTAATCAAGAAAGATTGGTTTGTATTTCACAAAGTTGTATTTCAAGAGTTATCCTACGATCACCTTTTCTAACACAATATCTCTTGAATGAATGATGATGTTTTATCAAATTTGTCTTTCTATCCTAAAATCAGGTTGAGAACCTAGCAAGAAACTCCATGGCAAGGGCCATGTAAGGGGATGAGCTCCCAGGCCATATCGCTCAATAGGTTCAAGGGTTAAATGAACCTATATAAGGGGTGAGTTCCTAAATCGATACAACTCCATGAGACTTATAATTGAAAAGAAAGCGGTCTCATAGATGGGTTTGAACAGCCTACATCAAATGTTCTTTAAGCCTTAGAAAAGTTATCAAAAAACAGGCTTACGAAATGAAATCAAACTAAGGAAAATAATAAACAGGATAGGTGTTATGTCTTCTTGTTAAAAATACCAAGGCTAAGTGACTGCAGCACTGAACCCTTTAAGGTATGAAAAACATAAAGACAACACAAACCCAACAAAGACAAAACCACAAAGAAAAGAACTAATCCAAGAAACAATGCAACAACATGAGTAAAAAGGTTACACACAACCCAAAACTCAAAAATACAAACCATGACATCAAGTCATAAGACCAAAATAGTAACCGGAAGCCTTGAAGGCTTCAAGCTACATACAAACAGCCACAAACCTTGAAGGCTTGAAGCCAACCAAGCTGCCTTAACAAAACAGGCACAAGCATGAAAAACATAACACAAGGCAAATAGTAAAAACTTAGCAACATAATAAAAGAAACCTTTTAAGGTTTCCAAGCATTCGAACAAGTTTAAAGCAAGTCTTAATGGCTTGCAAACCTAAGAAATTGTTCAAAAGGCCCCCAAGGCCAAACCACAACCACAAAGCAGGAACCTTAGGGGTTCCTACAAAACCTAAGATTGTTTAAAATAGCATACAAACCATTAAATTGTTTTTTGGTGCTAAGAAAGCTACGAATGATCTTCAAACATCAACAGGAGGCTTGGAAGCCCCGGAACCGTCACCTTAGACCTTTTTGGTCTTCTTCGACTTCTTAGCCTTCGAACCAACAACACCACCAACCGCTGAACCCTCCAAGCTCGCATCCTTGGAAGCATCAGGTTCTCCCGAAAAAGTATCCTCACTGTCTCCTGAATAAGATCGTTTTCTTGAAAGGGAACCGAGCACTTCGGCACAAACCTTTTCGTTAAGACCATCCGGTTTTAGCTCTTGCAAGACAGAAAGAGGCTTACCAAAACAAGCAGCAACTTAACTAACGTACGGATAGGTCAGCCTCTCCATCTGCTCAACGGAACCCTTGAAGACCTCAGAAGCTTCAGGACGGTATAAAGGAGACTTTTTCAAGGGATGACCAGATTCATGAAGCTTGTAACCGGCAATGAGACCTTGATATTTCCCCAAGTTGAGCAGTTTTGTATGAACTTCGCCAAGAGCAGAATTGAACTCTTTAGAATGAAGAAGGTAGGTTACAACCTGATGGAAGCCTTGTTCAATGAGCCACTGGTTATCACTAGTGGCTTGAGCAACCGAAGCCTTCAAACCATCTTTTTCCTCATCAAAGGCCTTCTATTGAATAGCTAAGGCCTCCCTGTCAGCTTTTAGCTTCAACCGATCAGCTTCGAAGCTTTTCTTGAGATCGTTTATCTCAATTTCGTGCCTTCTCGTCAACTCACCCACCTTCTTTGCCCAAGCTAACTCCTTCTCGGAAAAACAGTCAACCTCTTTCTTCATAGCAGCCATAGAGGCTTTCATCTTCTCCTTCTTCTTGGAAGCTTCCTCATACTCCCGCATACCCTTTGCAAAACGGGTAACACCTTCAGCCAGCAAGGCTGAAAGATTACAGGAGCTCAACATCAATCTCGAAATAAGATGATCAGCTTCCATTTCAGAAATAGCACTTCGAACGGCAGGAGGAGCAAAGTGGGCCAACGCCTCAGCACAAACAGCCGGGTCTTTGAAGCTATCTCCAACTTTTACCCCCGAGCTGGGAACATACACCTCTTCAACCTCTGGACCCTCGAAGCTTTCAAAACTTTTAGCAGATGAACCCTGGATGGTAGGAGTGCTACCTTTCTTAACCAACTTTTTCTTCTTGCCGGAAACAACCAACTCTTTTTCCTTACCCTTTGACACATCAACCTCAATAGCCTGCTCTGCTGATACTTCAATATCGTCACTAACATCAATGGCCTCCGAGCCAGATGGTTGATCAGCACCTTTCAAATAACGTTTTGAACGACGAACAGAAACCTTGGAACCCGGAGCCTTCGTAAAACCCTTGACATTGGGAACGTTCACATATCGAGAACCCTCGAACCTATAATCGGATCCCCTGACAGTTGCATCTTCACCCAGGGTAGCAGCAACATCATCAAAAGCAACATCGGAAGTATCATCTCTCTTGATAAAATCAAGTGCAGACATGACTGCAAAATAAACAAAAATGAAACATGTAAGCAAGCGAAGACAGGAACATAACAACACAATAAGAATAAATGCATACCCTGCCCATCTCTCAAAAGCACCGGGTCTCGATCACGTTTTTCCCACAACTTACTAAGACCCAATAACACCAATAAATGATCGGGAAAGGGACGAGCCTTGAAGGGCATTCCCTAAGAGTTTCTAGAAAACTAGCATTTATATCAGAGACAGAAGGCTCAGGCTCATTCAAAACGGCATCCGGGTGCCTCCAAATAAGTTTAAAAGGAACAATTTCCTCGGATACCCAGAAAAACCGGTCCTTCCAGACACCAAGGGTAGAAACCATAGATGAAATCAAGCAAGTGTCAACTTGAGACGTCTCGAAGATAAACCAGTCACCATTCTTAGCCAGACGGAAAAAACGACGGAACGATAAAAGAGTTGGGTCATACCCAGAAGCCCGGCACAAAACATCAAAGTGTAAAACCCTAGCCAAGCCATGAGGGTGAATCTGACCGAAAGATAGGCGATAATACTCCAGGATATTCAAAACAAAGTTCGAAAATGGGTGACGAAGGTTAGAAAACTCTAAATGGCGACAGTAGATAGCAATGGAACCAGGGGGACATCTATCGATTGAAACATCACAAGCCGGTGCAACCGGTTTAAACTTCTGCCCAATCCCCCATTCCATACAAAACAAATCAACCTCCTCTTGAGTTAATCGAGAAAATGATTTCGCTAAATCCTTACGAGCACCCATGATATAAGAAAATAAGAAGAAAGTAAGCAATCGGAACTAACTTGATTCGAAAAAGGTGAAAACTTGAGAGAAAGAGAGCAAATGATGTTCTTCTGTGAAAATTAATGTAAATTAATGAATAGAAAATAATATAATTAAACGGAGGAATTAAAACCGCCGCCTGACACAAAAGAAAACTGTCGCAAGTCATATCAACTGTCTTGTCAAAATTCAAAAATCAAAAAGCTCAACCGTTTTTAACCCTTCAAGCTTCGAAGCCTTGAAGCCTTGAAGCAATACAAATACATGTGTAAAAGTAAGAAGTCTTTGAGCTCATTTCCCAAAAACCTCTGACTTGGGGGGCTGATGACGGGGGTAGCCCAAGACCAAATAAAGTGACTTAAATACATGAATGCTTAAAAGGTTAAAGGGTTGAAAACCTAGGAGCCAAGACAAAGCAACACGTGAACAGTAAATGGTCACATCTCTGATTGCCTCACCAACTCTCCCAGCCACAAAAGTAAGACAAGTCCACAGAATGCAGTCTTTTATCCGCAGGTCAAAAGGCTTCGACCCCCAAAAGGGTAAGTCCCCCACTGCAAGCATATTCACTAGTCAATGGTTTCCTCTTTGAGCGATAACCTTTCCTATAAATGTGACACTTCATTTAGTGCTCAGGACATTCGAGATCAGCTCTGATTCTACGTGAATCTCTGGTCATTGCTCTTGAGTACTTGTTCTATGCAACTCACTCTCCATCACATTCAACACACACATTCTTATTGCTCCCACATCCGAGACTGAACACATTTCAGTGGAGGATCCCGAGCAAACAACAAAATCAAACTAGTGAACCTCTCTCCACGTCTTGCAAACGTGGGGGGACCCCACGACCTGCGTTAGGCAAAACCAAACCCTTCAACCCTTTTGCCTAACCAGCCTCGCTACTAGCACTGGTCTATTATTTGTTGCATCAACAGAGATAAAGAAATCCTCACTACAAACCAAGATAAGTTCACTTAATTCTTTTAAAATACTTGAATTTAGATGTTACAAATGTCATGTGAATTATGCGCTACACATGTGACTTGCTTGTATATCTTTGCATACAATAGTGAACTTGTTTAACGAGACATAGTTAATTAGCTGAACTTTAAATGTTTATTAGTATACAAATGAAAACATAATGGTACTTATTATTTGCGTATGTTGATACTTTGATATTTCTAACACTAATCTAAAATCAGTACAATTCAATGTCCTAGCCAGCACACCGATGTAGTACTTACATCTCCACTCCTTTTACAAATTCCAATGTCCTCGTTGGCACACCAGCCCGACTCTAGCTCTGATACGATTTGTGATAACCCAAGTAAACCTTGTCAGTATCTTGTCTTCTTTGCCCCTAATGGGTTACCCATCCAAGAACTCACACATTTGTTTTTGGTTGCCTTAGCGGAGATTTCCAAGGAGGTCAACCATTCTGGTAGGACTCTATCTGAGCACACTTACTTGTGGAGTTTTGATGAGATCCACAACCAATGCACCCTAAATATGTTGGTGATATATGAGATGGATTATCATTATGAACCCAACATCTCTCAGGTCCACGATCAAGTTGTATATGTCTAAGGTGTTACAATCATCCCCTCTGTGGACTCATTGTCGGCGGTGAGGTTTTCCTCACCAAACCTCACCATCCCAATAATGGGTATTGGACATGCCTAAGGTGTCATCCCAAACACCCTCAGGGACTCATCATCCTTAACGAGGTTTGCCCCACCGTCGTCCTGAACGGCGTAGGAGTGACTCTATACCATTTATAATATTCGGCCTCTTGTATAATCAATATTGTTCATTGTGTTCACTGTGAGCTCCCACTTTTGTATATGGTTGCCCTAATGGAGAGTTCTAGGTCACCCGTCCTAGTACTACTTTCTCCTAATATAGAGTTGTGATAAGACCCTCCACAACCAATGTTTCTAAAACACGTTGATGAGTTTCAAGGGAGAGTTGATATGTCATCTCACCATTCCGTTAGTAATGAGCTATATATCTTATTTGGATATTCCCTTTATGTAAGGAGTTGAATTTTCTTAGCAAATTATTTAAACCCTTTCATGGAAATACTTTATTTAACATGTACATTGTTGTGATTAAGAATAGAACATAGACACATAGTGCGAAACTTGATTAATGAAATTCAGGTGATGGTTTATACTCAATTAAATATGTCACACACAGATCTTCGTTTTAAGTAAATTATGCGACACGAACATTGCGCTTCTATCTAAATGGATCTGGAGATATAGGAAGGAGCCGGACAGTTTATGGAGAAGGGTTGTCCAGTCTTTGGATGACAATATGAAGAACTGGAAATACCTTCCAGTTAATGAGACGTTAACGGGCACTGGGAAGTCTTTGGTGAAAAATATAGAGAAGATTAAAGTTCAGAACCTGGGAATCAGATGATTAAAGGAACGATAGGTGATGGAAAGAGTATCAGATTCTGGGTCGATCCGTGGCTCTATAGTTAGCCGCTAATGGACCGAATTCCCCTTCTTTTTCATCTCAAGAAGGAGAAACGTTGTAGTGTTAAAGAAAGATATAATGAAGAAACGAAGAATTTCATGAGTTCTTGGGCTTGGTCGAGGGAGCCGAGCCATATCGCTAAGTTAGCCGAGTGGAATATTCTCATAGAAAGGCTGGATTAAATTCAGTTAACTGATAAGAAGGATAAATGGACTTGGCTGGGAGGAGATTGCTCGGAATTTTCGGTGAATGCGGTAAAAGAATTCCTTAATAGTGGTAAAGATTTTAGTGGAAGGTATGTTTTTAGTTGGTCAAAATAGGTTCCAAAGAAGATTAACATCTTCATATGGAGAGTCGTTTTGGATCATCTGCCTACGCTAACATCCCTTAAAGCCCGAAACTACTATTCTGGTGATTTGATCTGCTGCATGTGTGAAGATGGGGAGGAATCAGTTACTCATTTGTTGTGTTCCTGCAGTATCGTGAGTCGTGTGTGGCAACATATAGAGATATGGTGTAAGGTGAATCGGTTTTTTGCTTTTTCAATCAAGGACCAAATCGATTTCCCGAACATTTGTGGTCTCAGATCTAAAGTGAAGGAGGCGGTCAAAGGTATTATATGTGATAACTGGCACTTTTCCAGGTATTTCGTACACTATGAACAGTAATTTGTACTTTATGACTGTGCATGATTGAACTATGATATGAATGATTTCTTGTTTACTTTCAAAGACATACAAATACATTACATGTTGCATGATTACCTATCATTATTAAATGCAACCCGGAATAGTTCAATTAGTGCACACGACGAGACTAGCACAATAAGCAGATAAACTAGAAGTACTGACAGGAGTTCAGTACTCAGACAAACATGTTGTTAGAACACAGACTGAGCCTCGGAACAAAGATTTACACTAGAATACTATGTAGGGAAGTAAGGGTTATAAAACTGCCTTCCGAGTGACGATTTAAGCACTAAAAAGTGCCCGAAACACATCCTAGATGCAGAATTCTGCAGAAAACAGCAAAAATCAGCTTTTTAACATCAAAATATAATGCAGAAATGAGGGTTAATTGTCCAAAATAACTTGTAAAGTGTCGGGGATGAAAACTGTCATAAAAGATATCTCATAGCACACTAAACTGCGCAATTTATCACCTTAATGAACCGATAACCAGACGAACAACCGGACACTACCCGAAACACCAAAATTTAACTAGAAGCATTGTTTTAATGTTACAAAGCTATTTATCAACACCAAACATCATATTACATATTAAATCATCCAAACACACTTAACCCCTAATTAAATCACTTAGATCATAACCAAACATCTAACTAAGAGTTGAAATCCAACTAGAGACCCCCCTGGGACGGTTACAATAGGGGTCCCACAACCTTGATTTCTTTGATTAATTTATTTGATTTGCTAAGATGATTTGAACATATTATCCATGGTGTAATAAAATGTTGGGAGAGGTTTATAAAAAACCACAAGACCTTAACACTTCTCATTTCACCAACATTCAAACTCACACAACACTCCCTTCTCCCTCATCAAGCTCACGGCCAAACACCCCTACATCTACTCTTCACTTTTCAATCCATTTCTTCATAATCTAAGCATCCTACAAGGTGATTCAAGCATAGTTAGGAAGGTTGGAAGCAAGTAGATTGGAAGGACCTTCTTGGAGAGCTATTAACCACTTCTTTTCTTCTTCATCTAGCAACTTGTTCTTCCCTAGCCTTAGAGCTTGTAGAAAGTTTCTTTGATATTGTTTTTACACTTGATTTTAGTAGTTAAAGTATAAAGTAACATGATAATCTAAAGAATCTCATCAAAACAAGAACATGAACATGAACATAAAGCTTGAAATCATGATAAACTAAGTTCTTTAAGTGTATGAGATGAACTTGTTTGTTGATTACTTGTATGTATGGTGTAGATCACCACATAAAGCTTGATAGATGGTGATTTAAAACATGATCTAGCAAGTATGAGGATGATTCTTGAAAAATCTATGATGATCATCCTTTATGTAAAGAATGAACTTGAAGATGAACATGATTTTGTGTAGGATGATGATTCCTACAAGTTGTGAATCTTAAAAAAAAAATATAAGATTTCAAAAAAAAAAGTTTCAAGAAACTAAAGTTTACATCAAGATTTAACATGATTTGGTTTTGAAAGAAAATAACCATGTTTTAGGTGTTAAAATGGAACTAGTAAAGTGTAGAAAACATCAAAAGATTCAAGAAGATTAATTTTTGTAAAAATGGATTACAAGTTGTAAAGGTTGAAATCTTGTAAAAAATGAGTTTAATGAGATAAAAACCATGTTTTTATTGTTATATGAACATGTTAAACAACATGTTAAAATACTACAAGGTTTTGTAAAACTACAAGTTCATATCATTTTATAAAAGTGCATGATTATGGCTATGGTAAGTTGTATGATAATTGATGATGATTAATGATGATTGATGATGAATTTTTGAAATGAAAATGATATGCTAATAAGCATGGAAACCTCCGTTTTCTAGGGAAACTATGGCAAAATTTTTGTAAAAATTAAACACTTAGAAAAATATTTTTAAACAAGTGTTTACAAGTAATTTTTGGCCTTGGTTTTAAATATAAAATTTGCCATAAATTTTGTTAAAAAAATTAAAAGTATTGGAGGTTGATTTTTAATAATAAAATTGGTTAAGTATATATTTAGGAAAATATATATTTAGAAGACACCAAATTATGTGCTACTTGTATATTGCTTGTATTAGTTATATTAAAATTAAAAACCTTGAAAATAATATAACACACCAAAATACTAAAAATTGTAATATAAAATATTACCAAAATCAAAAGAAAATAAATATATATCTTATACCCAAATATCGGACAAATCGGACAAAGGACATTTGGACAATATGTGTATATATATATATATATATCGGAAATAAATTCATAACTTGACAAATGTGATAAACGGTATTTTTGAAACCGAAGAAACGGCAAAATATGATTTTTTTGCAACTATTATAAAATATATCATATTTTGTCAAAGTAGAAAATGTGTTATTTTTGAAGTGGGAGAAAATATATTTTTTCAAGAACAACTTAAAAATATATTATTTTGGTGAAAACTAAAAATATGCATTTTTTCTAGGTTTAATCTTAAAAATATATTATTTTTAAGATATATATGGAAGTATACATATTTTTTCCAAAGAAAATTTCTAAATATTTTTCTATAAAAATTCTCTTAAAATATGTATATTTTAAGAATATAAAGTTGATGATTTTTAATTGAACAAAAATAATATTCCGGAAAATTCTACATAAATTAAGTAAAGAATACTTGATAAATATAAGAAAATACGTATTCCTATACTTATAAGTACATACCGGAATACACTACCAATAGTTGGCAAAATACGCAAATACAAGTATACCTATACTTGGAAAATATATATGTGAGAAATACATGACAAATCAAGTTAAAAAAAAATTATTTTTAACAATATTCCAAATAATTGGAATGGAAATAACTCAAGTTAAAATATCCTTATTTTAACTAATAATTATATAATTTGCAATTATATAATGTACATCAAGCGTATAACTCAAAGTATACTAAATTCCAAAATTAGTCTTAATAAATAACTAAGGCTAAGAGTCGTTACACGACCTAAACGTCTAATAAAACATAGTACGTGCGTAGGTAGTGGTACGACGCGGGAAGCGAAACTTTGAGTATACGAGACAGCTACGCAAACTAGTGAGTTCATGTTCCCCTTTTCTTTTAACTGTTTTCGGATTTATAACTTTCAGGGGTGAAATACATGTTTCAAATATTTCAAATGGTATGGTTTAGCTAAGGAATGAACTGTTAGATCATGTGAATGGGTAGGCGCATACTTAAGACCATTAATCTTTGTTTAAAGACCGAGGTGCATGAGTGGTAGATCTATCTGGGTGTTGTGAGCCCCACCCATGGGTCCGCGAGTGGCCGAATATGGTGACTATGTCATTCCAGCCGTGTGGCCCGGTACAAATCCGCTAGGTTTGAGCCTTCCTACGCCATTGCACACATATTAATGTCCTTGCAAAACATTAATTGATCTGTTCATAGACGCTTACATACCGGTTACCAAAGGAATACTTTCAAATGATTACAAGTTTATACGAGCTCACATACAAAACACATGAACTCGCTCAACTTTTGTTGATGTTTTCAAATTACATGTATTTCAGGAAACTAAATGGATCTGACGGCGTTGAGAATGATTCAAGAAGTAATTTCAAGATTGATGTCATCCTATTTTGAAGGTTTTGGTTTGTATATCTTATCTTGGATAGGATATATGAATCAAAGCCTTGGTTTAAAAGTCTTTTTTTAAAAAGTCCTTTATGGAACTTATCAATATTTTGGATGGTTGTAATTTAACTTAAACAACTTGTGTTGGTATTATATTAAAACTTATGAATGGATGAACATCATATTTTAGTCATATAGTTTTTTATTGTAATTGAATGCAATGATATTAATCAAGTCACACGTACACGCTTCCGTAAAAGTTAGGGTGTGACAGGTTGGTATCAGAGCTTCGATTGTAGTGAACTAGGATTTCTTCCCGAGTCTAGACTACAATCACTAGGATTCTCTCACAAAAATATTTTTACAAAATACTTTTCATTGCATTACGAAAAAATACGCCAAGATCCATGGAACGAACATTTTTCAAAGGAAAGAAAGACAAACAAGCAAGGACATTAGTTGGTGGTATAGTCTACAAGGGGGGGGGGGGGTAGACTTGCCAAACTAGAAATGACCCACATAGGAACAACGTGAATACATGTGATGTGATGCCTTCCTTTTCCTGTATATACTAAGTAATAATAATTAATATATGTACATATGTTATGCTTTTATGTTACAGGTACTTATGTCATCGTCAGAGATTAGTGGAATATCCGAGGAGCACGATCCGATGGCGATCTTCTCCGACGATGAGGTGGCACCCGACCCAGAGATTTTTACCTCCGACAGCAAGAGTAATCCAGAGATGTTGTCGAATGACGATGATGATTTTCAGCCCTTTGCGCTGCCAGACTTTGGAGATGACATTCCATTTATTGATGACGTTCTTGCTTTCCTTCTTCTGATTCATGACCAACTTATCATCGGGCACCCCGATGGTGAGCATCTGGTGGAGCCTGTTCCAATCGACGCTTTGCCACTCGCTGCCATTCCCGCCGAGGATTGGCCCTTTGTTGACTTAGATGATGATGATCTTGCTGTTTTTTAGGGAGATCACCCTGATGGCGACCAGGGTGATGGCGACGTGGACGACTTCGTTATCCTAGATATACCTTCTCCCGTCATATCCGTCATTGATATTTCTTTTGACTCTGACCCACACTCTGTTGCAGACTCCTTCGAGTCTGTGACCTCAACGGCCCTACTTGCTCCAGGAGTTAGGGCTTATCCGTCCGATATTGACGACGATGACGCCATGTCAGTTGCCTCGTCCTCTCCCGTTCGTGCTCCCACACCTCCACCTGTCCACGATCACATCCCTAATCCCGTTTCAGCTCCTATTGACTTACCTCCCATTGCACCACTTGTCTCATAGGCCCCACATACTGCTTTTATTCCTCCTATCCCAGGGAGTTCACTCCCATCGTTTGCTACTGATGCGCACCATACTGGTCTCCCCACTATCTTTCAGCATGTGATACCCGCTCCCCGCCCTAGGGAGGGCACATCTGGACAGCCTCCGAGTTTTGATCCTTTTGCACCTGCTAATTTCCTGCCTACACCTCATTTCACTCCGTTCAAGGCAGACCCGTATGGTCAGTCTCCCAGGTGGTTTCCCCCGTACTCCATGCCGATATCTGATCCCTACCACCCATCTCACCATGTTGGGTATACACGCGATGATCTTCTCCTTTCCCTTCAGTAACAGTTTGAGATCCATAGCCGTCGAGTCTTGGAGCTAGAGTGCGAGGCGAGCACCAGGCAGCCTCCACTACCTTCATATCCTCCACCTGTTAATCCACCACCACCGTCGTTCCCTCCTCCTGTATTTCCATCAGCTGCCCCTACTACTATTGAGGGTTTCGATGCCCGATTTTTGACCGTTGAGCAGCAGATCAGCTTTCTAGTTCGTCGCGTGCATGAGCTTGAGGACGAGCTCGCTCATCTAAGCAGTCTGATCTTCTTTCCTCCTCCCCCGCCACCTCTAGCACTTTAGATCTTTGTTTTTGCAGGTACCCATTTGATGAGAAGACCAAGATTGAGCTCAAGACTTTTGAAGACCCAAGAAGACAATGTGGAAGAAAAATGATTATTGCTTTTGTATTGTTAAAAACTTGTATGACCGAGGTGATGTAACCTTGCGTCCATTTTGTTTTGCTACTATTAAAAACAATGTACCAAGTTGTTAAACATTTATGAAAGCTCAATGGTCGTTTTCTCATTTATACATTGTTGATTTATATGTGTATGTGATTCCATGTTTGTTTGATGCGATGATTATTAATGTTATATGTATATGTATATATATATATATATACACACCTTATAGACAATTATTTGGTGAATAATGTCTAACCTACCCAATACTTCTTGCTAGAAGAAAATGCCGCCCCGACGCAGCACAAACACTAACACGTTACCGAGAACCGAGGCTGAACTCAATGAGCGTATATCGCAAGCTATAGCGCAGCATGAAGCCCTCCGCTCTGAATACAGCGGTGGCACTTCCGGAAATAACCCTCCAACTGGTAATGTTTAGTTACCCAAGACGCATTACAAATCTTTTGGATATTTCCAATTGTGCTTTGTCGATGCTCACTTGTGGATTGTGTTGCATGTGTTACAGGTTCACCTATAAGCAATTCCTGGACTGTAAGCCCTTGAATTTTGGTGGCATAAGAGGTGCCGTTGCTTTTGTTCGTTGGGTTGAGAAGACTGATTCAGTGCTGAGAATGAGTAAGTGTGCACCCGAGCAGAGAGTCACCTACATCTCAGGATTGTTTTTGGATGGCGCACTCTCCTGGTGGAACCTTCAGGTTCAAACTCTTGGTGAAGCTGCTGCATATGCATTGAGCTGGGACGAGCTCAAGGAATTGATGCGCAAGAAATACTGTTCTAGGGCAGAAATCCAGAAGCTTGAGACTGAGTTCTGGAACCTGAAGATGGATGGACCGAAGATTGCTGAGTATATCCAGCGCTTCCATGATTTATCTAGAGTTGTTCCCTACCTTGTAGAGCCTGAATTTAAGAGGATCAAGCGGTTCATTTGGGGACTTGCTCCTCAAATCTTGAGCATGGTTACTGCCTCTAAGCCTCCAACCATCGCAGAGGATATCGATCTGAGTGTTGCCCTTACTGAAGAAGCTATTCGCTTGGAAAAGTTCTCTAAATCTGGTGAAAACAAGAAGGAAACTCACGTGGAATCCTCGAATGACAACAAGAGGAAGTTCACGAATTTCAAGAAAGGCACGTGGGCAAACAGTAACACCAACAAGCGTAGGGATACCAATCCACCAGCTGAGGCCCAGAATGGCGCGACAAACACTGAAACCAAGGGAAAAGGGTATATGGGCACCTTACCCAAGTGTGACATCTGTTTATTTCATCATACTGGTCGGTGCAGATATGGAAAGTGTGAAAACTATGGAAAAGTTGGGCATGCAAGGGATGCATGTTGGTATGGTACGGGACGTGGTAATAGGAACCAAGGAGGAAATGGTAATCAAGGTGGAAACGATAACCAAGCTGGCAATGTGAACCGTGGCGGAAACAACAACAATAATCAAGGCGGAAACGATAATGGACGTGGCCAAGGATGTTTTGGCTGCGATGACATGGGGCATTTCAAGAGGGATTTCCCTAAAAACAATCAAGCCCGAGGAAGAGTGTTTACTATTGGAGCTAGAGAAGCACACCAGGATCTAAATGTGGTTACGGGTACCTTCCCTATTAATCAACACTATGCATCTGTTCTGTTTGATACTAGCGCCGACTTTAGTTTCGTATCTATAGACTTTAAGAATACACTTGGCCTAGTTGCAAGTAAGCTAGACATCCCGTATTCTATAGAATTGGCAAATGGAAAGTTAGTAGAGGTGAATGAAGTGAATTAAGGGTTGTACTATGGAAGTTGGAGAACGAGAATTCTCTATTGACCTTCTACCTGTTGATTTGGGAAGCTTTAACGTTGTTGTTGGGATGGATTGGTTGTCTAACAACCGTGCGGAAGTGATTTACCACGAGAAGACCATTCGCATTCCGTTAGTGAATAAGGAGACGTTTGTGATTCATGGAGAAAAACACGAGACACCCTTACAAATTATCAACTACATGAAAGCGCAGAAGTGTCCTTGAAAAGGTTGCACAGCCTTCCTTGCTCATGTTGTCGACAAGGAGACCAAGGAGCCAAAGCTAGAAGACATCCCTGTTGTGAAGGAATTTCCAGAAGTCTTTCCTGAAGACTTTCCTGGGTTACCTCCACAGAGATAAGTGGAGTTTCGGATAGACTTAGTGCCACCGGTTAGCTCCATCCGAGATGCAAGTGCTTTCGACACAATTGCAAGAGTTGCTGGATAAGGGATTTATCAGGCCGACCTTCTCACCTTGGGGAGCTCCAATGTTATTTGTCAAGAAGAAGGATGGCAGTTTTCATATATGTATCGACTACAGGGAGTTGAATAAGTTGACCTTCAAGAATCGGTATCCCTTTATGAGGATTGATGACTTGTTCGACCAATTGCAAGGCTCTAGCTACTACTCCAAGATTGACTTGAGGTCGGGATATCATCAACTACGAATACAAGAAGAAAGTATCCCTTAAACAACCTTTAGGACTCGATATGGGCATTACGAGTTCCTTGTCATGTCGTTTGGCTTAACGAACGCACCAGTGATATTCATGGACCTCGTGAATCAGGTGTGTAAGCCATATCTGGATAAGTTCATGATAGTGTTTATTGATGACATCCTTATATACTCAAAGACCAAGGAAGAACTTGAGCAACATCTACGAGCTATCTTGGAACTTTTGAAGAATGAACAGTTGTATGCGAAGTTGTCAAAGTGCAAATTTTGGATTCGTGAGGTGCAATTCTTAAGTCACATGGTGAATGAAAATGGAATTCATGTCGGCCCTGCCAAGATCAAGGCAATCAAGAATTGGGAAGCCCCAAAGACACCAACTAAGATACGACAATTTCTGGGGTTAGCGGGCTATTACAGACGATTCATTGAGAAATTTTCAAGTATTGCTCAGCCGCTAACGACCCTAACCCAGAAGGATAAGAAATTTGATTGGGGAGAGAAACAAGAAACAGCTTTTCAGACATTGAAGGATAAACTCTGTGACGCACCTATCCTATCTTTACCTTACGGTACCGATGGATTTGTGGTTTACTGTGATGCTTCTCGACAAGGTCTTGATTGCGTGTTGATGCAATGGGACAAAGTCATCGCATATGCGTAATGTCAATTAAAGGTGCATGAGAATAACTATACAACGCACGACCTTGAGTTAGGAGCTGTGATTTTCGCATTCAAGATTTGGGGTCACTACTTGTATGGTACTCGTTGCACGATCTTTACAGACCATAAGAGTTTGCAGCACATCTTCGATCAGAAGGATTTAAACATGAGACAGCGAAGATGGGTCGAGCTGTTGAATGACCACGATTGTGAGATTAAGTATCACCCGGGCAAGGCGAACGTTGTGGCAGACGCCTTGAGCCACAAGGAGAGCGTAAAGCCTCTAAGGGTGCGAGCCTTAGAGATGACCATACAAACTGATCTCACCACTCGGATTCACGAAGCTCAGCAAGAAGCACTTAAGCCAGATAACCTACGAGCTGAATCATTACGTGGAATGGAGGCGCAATTGTTGCCTAAGGAAAATGGAACATTGTACTTCATGGAGCGAATTTGGGTACCATTCTTCGGCGATCTACGCGCCCTTATTTTGGATGAAGCTCACAAGTCAAGGTACTCTATCCATCGTGGATCCGACAAGATGTACCAAGACTTGAAGATTTTTATTGGTGGCCCAAGATGAAAGCCGACATCACTACATATGTGGGTAACTGTCTTACTTGTGCTAAAGTTAAGGCGGAGTACCAGAAACCATCTGGGTTGCTGCAATAACCTGAGATTCCCGTTTGGAAGTGGGAACAAATCTCAATGGATTTCATTACCAAGCTACCAAGAACCCAAAGAGGTCATGATATGATTTGGGTAATTATTGATCGACTCACAAAGTTTGCGCATTTCTTACCGATCAGTGAGATAGATAGCACAAAGAAGTTAGCAGAGATATATCTCAGAGAGATTGTGGCACGTCACGGAGTGCCTGTATCCATCATATCCGACCGAGATGGTCATTTTGTGTCAAGGATTTGGCAAAAGTTTCAAAGAGCTTTTGGATCACAGTTGAACCTTAGTACTGCATCTCACCCTCAGACGCACGACCAAAGTGAATAAACGATACAGACTCTGGAAGACATGCTACGAGCTTGTGTGATGGACTTTGGTGGAAGTTGGGATACTCACTTGCCTATAGTGGAGTTTTCCTACAATAATAGTTATCACACCAGCATTCAGGCCGCACCGTTTGAAGCTTTATATGGACGTAAGTGTCGGTCCCCCTTATGTTGAGCCGAGACCGGAGATAAACAACTTATTGGTCCAGAGTTGGTTCAGGAAACTACAGACAATATTGCTCAGATACGTGATCGTATCAAGACAGCACGTGATAGACAAAAGAGTTACGCCGACAAGCGGCGGAAACCGTTGGAATTTGAGGTTGGTGATACGGTTCTATTGAAAGTCTCGCCTTGGAAAGGTGTGGTATGGTTTGGAAAGCGTGGGAAGTTGAACCCACAGTACATTGGACCCTTTAAGATTCTAGAGAGAATCAGAACCGTTGCATACAAGCTAAAGCTTCCAGAAGAACTTAGCAGTGTCCATGACACGTTTCACGTGTCTATTCTCAAGAAGAGTCCTACTCAGGAAACAATCGTCATTCCCGCATACGAGATTCACGTCAACGACAAGCTCCAATTTACTGAGGAACCTGTTGAGGTTACGGACTGGAAGGTCAACAAAACAAGGAGAAGTCGTATTAAACTTGTCAAAGTCCGTTGGAATTCACGTTGAAGAAACACTAGATAATTGACCAGAATCGAATTATCTAGGGGGTTTGGATCTGCATAAAAAGGGTGTGTTCTCTCTCATTTGATTCGATCACGACTGATCTTCTTCTCTGGTAAACTCTGCAAAACAAAGCACCGTTAGCCACGTCAAGGGGAGAAAGGAGTTCTCTCCTTGACCCGAATCCAGCGTGAGAATAAGTATGTGTTTATGAAGAAGAAGAAGAGGTATTGACGAAGTGTGTGTAAATTGAATTTCATACCTGAATTGTTCTCATATTTATAGCCGAGAGTTTTGGGCGGGAAAACTTGTTGGTGAAATGTTGACGGAAGATGCTGACCCCGTAAGCGGTTACATTTCCTTCCGTTAAGCTTC
This sequence comes from Helianthus tuberosus, assembly GCA_030545235.1. NCBI lineage: Eukaryota > Viridiplantae > Streptophyta > Magnoliopsida > Asterales > Asteraceae > Helianthus > Helianthus tuberosus. Next base: position 25,653,205 of record CM060432.1, read on the forward strand.
TCGATCCGACGTGAGTGCACACGGATCGCTGCTTAGATCTATGGCTGGGGGTTTGCCACATGGACAGTGATCAAGTGGAGGTTTCTCTCCAATTACATGCTCTCATTGTGATTTCAGGGATGCCTGAGGTGATGACATGTGTCAAGACGGTTATAACCGTCTTAGTGGTGCACGATTGAATTCTTCTAGAAGATTACTGCTGTAATCTGGTGTGACTCTTTATCGTGTCGTATCAGTTAAGTAAATAATATCCAAGTCTGGATATTTTTAAGCGGAAGTGCTTGACTTAGGATTTTCATCCTTTATGAAAGCGCAAGGATTTATGGTTTCCTTTTGGCGCGCGAGTGTTGTCTGCTATCTGTATCTTAAGCCTCTCTTTTGTAAAACCAGTGCGCGGCCGCGCAAGGTAAAAAGGGCTGAAGGACGAGGTTGTGGTATGGTCCCAAGTACTTATTATAAGGTTTTTGGGACCTTACCCCTTCAAGTCCCCCCAGTCTAGTGTTGCTCTTATGCAAGTAAGTGGAGCACTGGACTTATGAGAGGGAAATGCTTTTTGACGCGAAAATGGGGAATCTTCTAAGAGAAGATTTACTTTGCTTATTAAAAACTTTTTAAGGGAAAATGTGATTCTTCCCTTTGATTTGACCCTTTTGTAATCATGACCTGACGCTTGGTGACGTCAATTTGTAATAAAAAATTATTGTTTGCGATACTTTTCCCTTCTTATCTTGGAATATGTACCGACGCCTGTCAGGCTTCATTTATGGGATCTGACATTTGTTTCAGTAGCGCCGTTTGGAAAGGACATTTCACAGTTGATGATGATTTCATTTCCCTTTCCCGGGGTAGCTTCTCTATATAAACTTTTGAGGGTTTTTATCCTTTCAACTCGTTTCGGAAATATGAAGGCGAATCGTCTCTTTCGTACTCGGCGACTACTGGATGTTCTAAGGATTTTTGAGGCTGCCGAGGGTCTCTTGCTTCTTGCCAATTCACCGCCTTTAGTAGCTACCGGAGATGAGAAACCAGTGTCTTCCGTTCATCCCACAATGGTGGGTTCTGTTTCTGAAGCTTGCCGGCCGGAGGTTGCTGAAGAAGAGGCTAGTGTTTTATCTGCTGATGCCTTGATGGCACGTTTTCCGATGATTCAGCATGGTGGATGTGAACTGGTGTATTATCGTCGGAAGAAGCGCCGTGTTGATCATGTGCCGGTTGTTGCTGATGGTCTTTCTGATTAGGTTAGGTTTAGGGACTGGTGTATACCTATTGTTTGATGTTTTATGTTGGTCTTACTACTAAAAATTTTTGAAGATCACTGCCGTGATCGTTGTGAATGGTTGTTTATATATATTTTTTGATACACTGCTGTGTATGTAAGTTTTGGTTGCTGCAGTTTCTGTTTGAATTACAATATGTTGCATATGTTTAGTTGCTTTGAATAGGTAGAGCGAATAAGAATGGTATTGTGCTCATGTGTGAACGTTTGTCTAAAAATGTGGGAGGTTGTGCCCTTTTTAGACTGTTCATGAGGCGTACAATGTTTACCATATTGTTTTCGCGTAAACCAAAAGAATTATATGCAATTTGTAACAAACAGTAACATGTGTAGGGATGATGCTTGCATTAGTAAGGGCACAAGGCCAATAATACAAAGGATAATAAAGAAATACATTGCCTGTATACTTTCATTTTTGCGGATTGGTTTGGCTTATATGTAACACCTGCGCAGCTGTTGCGCGTTCCAGGTGTGGGGAACTAGTGTCCCATCAATTCTTTTCAGGGTGTATGTCCCCTTGCCTAAGACTTCATTGATGACGTATGGTCCTTCCCATTTTGGCGCTGATTTGCCTGGTTTTTCTGCTTTGGAAGCTTCATCGTCGCGCAATACGAAGTCACCAGGGACAAAGGTACATACGCGTACGCGCGTATTGTAGTATTTTTCGAGTTTGGATTTGTACCTTGCCTCTGCGATGGCGGCATTTTCGCGCCTTTCTTCAAGAAGGTCTAAATCATGTCTTCGCTCTTGCTCGTTGTTTTGTCTTTCCATAGCTAGCATGCGCGGTGATGGAAGACTAATTTCTGCTGGTATTACCGCTTCTGATCCATAGACCAGGCTGAACGGGGTTTCCCCAGTGCTGGTTTTTGGCATGGTGCGGTGCACCCATAAGATGCTGGGGAGCTCATTGACCCATCCTCTGCGTGCTGTCCCGAGTCGCGCTTTTATGCCATCGACGATCTGTTTGTTAACACTCTCAACTTGGTCGTTTGCTTGTGGATGCGCCACAGAGGCAAAGTTATGCTCGATCTTCATTTCTTTAAACCATTTTTGAAGATCGTCTGAGGCGAAGTTAGTGCCGTTGTCGGAGATGATGCGCAATGGTAATCCGAATCTGCAAATAATATGTTCCCATATAAATTTGCGAATTACCATTGCCGTTGTTGAGGCTAGTGCCTTGGCTTTGACCCATTTTGTGAAATAGTCGACTGCCACAATTATGAATTTTACTGCGCCTGGCGCATCTGGGAATGGACCAACAAGATCAATGCCCCATTGCTGAAAAGGCCAGGCGGACGTAACTGGAACGAGTGGATTCTTTGGGCGAAGCGTTTTTGGCGCGTGGCGCTGGCAAGCTGCGCATTTTCGTAGTAGCTCGACCGCATCTATATGCATTCCTGGCCAGTAATAGCCTGCGTTCATTATTTTGGCGACTACCATGCGCGGTCCGGCGTGTATTCCGCACAATCCTTCATGAATTTCCCTCACTAAGTACTATGCGTCTGTTTTATCAACGCAGCGCAGGAGTGGTCCCATGAATGATTTTCGATATAGAATCCCTTCCGCCATTTCGTAATTTACTGCCTTATTCTGGATTTTCCGGGCTTCTGCCTTCCCTTCCGGAAGTTTCCCATGTTGTAAGTACAGAATGATCGGAGACATCCAGGATGGATTGTCGATTTCTATGACGTTTACTTGTTTGAGAGGGACGGAAGGGTTGGACAATACCTCGATGCGCACTTCTTTTGCCAAGTGTCTGAAGCTGGTGGCGGCCAGTTTGCTTAGCGCATCCGCGTGCTTGTTCTCGCTTCTATTTATGTGATTAATCTTGAATGTTTGGAATTTGCTGATTAGCATTCGCGCTTGTTCTAGGTACAGAGCCATTGCTTCTCCTTTTGCGTCATAATGACCATTGACTTGTTCAGCCACTAATTTTGAATCTACATTGGCTTCGAGGTTCCTTGCCCCCATTTTGAGCGCTAAACGAAGGCCTGCCAGGAACGCTTCGTATTCTGCCTCGTTGTTTGTGCTTCGGAAATCTAAGCGTATAGCATATGTAAGTTCATGGTTATCTGGGCTGACCAATCGGAGACCCGCACCTGCTCCGTCATCGTTAGAAGCGCCATCTGTGTGCAGAGTCCAGACCATATCATCGAATACAGGAACATGGTTCTGGATTGCCTCGCACTCTTGGACTTTGTCGATAGGAACTTCTGTGGTAAAATCTGTCAGAACTTGCCCTTTGATTGCCGGTCGTGGTCTGTATAGGATATTGTATCCTCCGAGCTCAATAGCCCATTTGGCCAATCTTTCCGCGACGTCGGGTTTGGATAAGATTTGACCTAAATGGTAATTAGTGGGAACCGTGATGATATGACCAGAGAAATACCGACGTAAGCGCCGCGATGCATGTACTAGCGCCAGGACTAGTTTTTCTATCATTGAGTAACGTGTCTCTGGGCCGATGAGCATCTTGCTTATGTAGTAGATTGGAGTTTGAATGTTTTCTCGCTCCACCATTAATACTGTGCCTACCGCTACTTCCGCAGCAGATAAATATAAAATCAGTGGCTCTTTTTCTCGTGGTGCCGTTAGCGTTGGCAACTGAATTAAACATTCTTTCATTTGCTTGAAGGCTGCTTCCGCTTCTGGTGTCCACTGGAAGTGGGTTTTCTTGGCGCAACTTCGTAGTGTGCTGATGAATGGATAGGACTTTGCTGCATGATTTGCCAAGAATCTGTTCAAGGCCGCTAGACGTCCGGCGAGTCTTTGCATCTCTTTTATTGTTGCAGGTGATGGCATTAACTGGATAGCCTGCACTTTTTTCGGGTTTACTTTAAAAACATCTCTTTGCATCTCTTTGGGTTGGGTTTTAAGTTTACGCTGCGCAAAGAATCGAACGTGCGCTGGATATTTGCGAGCATTATATCTTCCTCGTGGCTCATGATGACGAGGTCATCCATGTATACCTCGACTGTCTTGCCGATATCGCCTCTGAAGACCGTGTCCATTAGGCGCTGGTACGTTGCGCCTGCGTTGCGTATGCCAAAGGGCATTTTTGTGTAACAGAAGATGCCCTTGTCTGTGCGGAATGCGGTCTTATCTTCGTCTTCTTCTTTCATTTGGACCTGATGATAACCTTTGTAACAGTCAAGAAAGCACTTCCATCGAAATGACGCTAGAGAGTCAACTTTTTTGTCTATCTCAGGAAGCGCGTAGCAATCTTTTGGGCATGCTTTATTCAGGTCTTTGAAGTCGACGCACATTCTCCATACGCCACTGTGTTTTTGGACCATTACTGGGTTGGCAACCCATGTATGGTATTGGACCTCGCGCAAGATTCCGCCATTAAGTAGCTCTGTCACTTACTCGTCCATGGCTTTTGCTTTCTCGTCGCTGAAGCTGCGCCTCCCCTGTGCAACAGGTTCTGTTGAGGGTCGGATGTTCAGACAATGTTGTGCTATATCGCGCGGAACCCCAGTCATGTCTGCTGGGCACCAGGCGAATATGTCTTTGTTGTTGGACATAAATTCTTTTAATTGTATTCGTGTTGCTGGGGAAATGGCGTGTCCTAACAGGATGGTCTGTTCTGGATATTCATCGTTCAGAACCCACTTCTCCGGCTCATTTGATGTTGAAGGTTTGGCCACCTTTGCTGGTGGCTCATCGTCTACATACATGACTTCCTTGCTTGAGTATAGAATTGCTACTCCAGTTTCTGTTGGAAATCCGCATGCAGCATGTGGAATGGAAGTGATCATGCTGAATTCCCTTTGCGACCTTCTTCCGAGCAAAACATCATGGCGTGATGTTGCTGGCATGACCATAAAGTTTACTGTGACTGTGCGCGAATGTTCGCCATCAGATAGAGTCACAGGAAATGCTGTTTGCCCTAACGGGAATACAGCTTCATTACAAAATCCGGTAAGAGGAAAATCAACCGGTTCTAGTCGTGCTTTGTCTTCTGGATCAAGCTGTTTAAAGCACTGCTCGTATATGATATCCATCGAGCTTCCTGGATCTATAAACATATAGTTCGTTCGGTAATGGCCTAAGATGCCAGTAATAATTACTGGTCGTTCCTCATGAGGGCCTCCAGGAACAACAGGAAACACGACTAGCTGTTCCCGCCAATGCTGATCATGGTGTCCTTTGTTTGGCCTTCGTGAAGGGCCTCCTTGTACCATGTTTATTTGTTTTGGTTTGGCTGTCTGACCATTGGTACCTTCAGGTTCTGGTATTATCATGGCATAACTGTTAGATTGGATGTCCCACTGATAAGGTATCTGTGGGTCCAATACTACAGTATCAATCGTACCACTGCTTCTTTGCAGGGTATCAGATCTGGTGTTTGGGGACTCAGATCTGTGAATTTGTGTGAAAATTTGGTTTAAAGCAATCTGGCATCTGTCGAACCAGTATTCTGGGGCTCTCTCTATGAGCTGATCTGAGAAATTCTTTTCGTCTGAGTGACTATTACTTTTGTTGATTCCCATGATTCTATCGATCTGAGTATTTAGGGTTGTAGAACCCTTGAATTCAAACCGAGGACCTGATGGGTAAGGTGATGAATTCTCTGCCATGTGAAAACAGAGAAATGAGGGAAACTGAATCAAAACGAGACAAAACTGAGAAAACAGAGAAAACGGTGGGCGCCAATGAAGAAACACTAGATAATTGACCGGAATCGAATTATCTAGGGGGTTTGGATGTGCATAAAAAGGGTGTGTTCTCTCTCATTTGATTCGATCACGACTGATCTTCTTCTCCGGTAAACTCTGCAAAACAAAGCACCGTTAGCCTCGTCAAGGGGAGAAAGGAGTTCTCTCCTTGACCCGACTCCGGCGTGAGAATAAGTATGTGTTTATGAAGAAGAATAGGTATTGAAGAAGTGTGTGTAACTTGAATTTCATACCTGAATTGTTCTCATATTTATAGCCGAGAGTTTTGGGCGGGAAAACTTGTTGGTGAAATGTTGACGGAAGATGCTGACCCCGTAAGCGGTTACATTTCCTTCCGTTAAGCTTCTCGATCCGACGTGAGTGCACACGGATCGCTACTTAGATCTATGGCTGGGGGTTTGCCACGTGGACAGTGATCAAGTGGAGGTTTCTCTCCAATTACATGCTATCATTGTGATTTCAGGGATGCCTGAGATGATGACACGTGTCAAGACGGTTATAATCGTCTTAGTGGTGCACGATTGAATTCTTCTAGAAGATTACTGTTGTAATCTGGTGTGACTCTTTATCGTGTGGTATCAGTTAAGTAAATAATATCCAAGTCTGGATATTTTTAAGCGGAAGTGCTTGACTTAGGATTTTCATCCTTTATGAAAGCGCAAGGATTTATGGTTTCCTTTTGGCACGCGAGTGTTGTCTGCTATCTGTCTCTTAAGCCTTTCTTTTGTAGAACCAGTACGCGGTCGCGCAAGGTAAAAAGGGCTGAAGGACAAGGTTGTGGTATGGTCCCAAGTACTTATTATAAGGTTTTGGGACCTTACCCCTTCACACGTCATGGCCCAGAGTGTCACACCCCAACCGATGGCGGAAACATCGGGGCGTGGCACTGAGCGAAACAGATTATCCAAGAGAATCCACAACACTATTAGTGACAATATATTTAACGTTCACGTCCCATACCATAAACATATAAAGCATAAATAGTTATTACAGACATTGTTCTCAAAGAAAAATAATTGTTCCGACAACTCAAATTTCATGTGACGTTTCTAGACCACCTATTTGATACACCAAGCGAGCATAGCATCCTAAACACCTGCCACATACGTTAAAATAAAAGTCAATACATATAGTATAAAGGCGAGCATACAATTTTAATAGCATATAGTAGCGAAAAGCGATTTACGCATAACCAGCATGTAACACGTAGAAATGTGAAGCAAGTAAGCTATCGACAATGAAGTATGCAACCGGCATGACTACGAATTGTAGAATGCGCAACACATAATCACCACTGTGACCATGTGAAGTAATACCCTTAACAACCCCTGCCCATGACAGGTGCTGAGTCCAAACTATAGTACTATCGTTGCTAAGGTGTCAGGCAAACAAACACTGTGTAAACATAACATACAAGCATTCATCGAGTCACGTGTAACATGCGAGAGCGGTTAGCGTTAAAAGTGTTTGTGTTGTGTGTTCGATGTGATTTGATATAAGTAACGTATGTAACCCCCAAAAGTGCGTGAAGCAAAAAGGGTTAGAGTATACTCACAGAGCGTGTTTAGTAAATAAACACTTCCTTGGATTGAAGGGAGTGCTTAAGAGGTTAGCCTGATCAGAGAACGATAGTGTAAGCGTTGAACAGTGCTTAAACGTGTATCGAGTGTGATGAAGGATCGGATAATAAACCAATCGGATGACCGTCCGGACGGATGACCATTCAGTCGGAGAGTCGTTCGATGGAGTGAGTGTGTTTGTGAAATGTTTTGAATTTTGAAGTTTTTGTTGTAGCATTTTGAAAAGTGTGACGTATTTCTGTATGTTAAGTCATCCGGACGGATGGCCGTTCGATCAGATGGTGATTCGTTTGAAAGCTGATATTCCTTGAGGTTTTGAAAATTGTTTAAGTGTTGAAGTTCACCAATCACCTGGTCGAATAACCGTTTGATCGGATGGTCATCCGATCGGATGGCTATTTGAGCGAGCCACCGTTTTGTTTGAAAAACTTTGTGAAATCAGTTAAGTTAAAAGTTTGGCGGTTTAACTAGGACGGCGTGATGATGTGCCAAATAATGGAAACCGTACCAAGTCCAACTCAGTCGATCGGATGGGAATCACCCCGTTCGATCAGACTCAACTGTTCAAGGTGAAGTTTCATGTTCAACCCGTGAATCGGTCGTCTCTCTGGTAGAAATCCATTCTCAGCCCGGTTCTCTACCAGAAGATGAGTAGTACACCCGTACAAGTCTGGATTCCACTGATTTCGAGTAAAAAGTGAAAGATGTTGAAGAAAAGTTTGAAATAGTTGTTCAATGTTTAGATTTTATCGAAATCAGTGTGAAAACATGTAGAAACCTGTTAGATCCGAACCGTTCTTGATGAGATGAGGTCATCCAACAATGTTCATCGGAACCCGTGATGACGTCACCCTAGAACAGGCCCAAATCAGGCGATTTCATAGTGAAAATGTAAGATTTGATGGTGAAGATGATGAGAAAGTGTGTACTGAAGATGGAAGTACAAGATTTTGAGTGAAAACTTACAAGAATCGCGAGTAATCGAGAGAAAAGAGCTTGAGAGTGCGCGGGTCGGACGGATTTGTCACATCAATGAACAGTTGATGTAACAGTGGGGTATTTATAGGTGAAAAGGGTGAAAGGCGGTGTGGGTTAAGTGAATCGGATAGCCGTTTGATCGGACGGCCATCCGATCGGATGGTCATCCGGTCGGATTTCCATTCGATCGGTTGGTCGTTCGGTCGGTTGGCTTGCGCGGGTTAGTTTTCTGACTTTCGTTTCGTGCGTTGCGTTGCCTTTAAGCGAGTTGCGAGTAAGCGATGTGATAGTATTACACATTAGTTACATAAATAACATAATCAACCTAACGATCATAAAAGTACTCTGCGTTTCGAGTTGCGATGCGATGCGATAGAGTTGAGATTGCGTTTGCGATTAATATTCCAAAACATATATATAAAGCACACTCAAGTAAAGCACATAATAACACACACACATAGAACAATAACCATAACTGTGATTCGAATTGCGATGCGGTAGCGATTGATAGCGTTTTGTAGAATAGTGTTTAGTTGCGTTTATCGCATTGTTACTTCACATAAAAATTCGTAGTTTAAAATAGCGTTAATTAACACATATCGATTATCGAGTTTGCGAGTACAAGAAATACTTAAGCAAGAAATGTCAGATCTAAGCAAGACCTGGATTTGACTTTGACTTTCCTCAGAAAGTCGGGTTGTTACAGCCTCCCTACTTTTGGAAATTTCATCCCGAAATTAAGACGCAGGCGTAACGAAGAGATGTGGATATTTAGCTTTCATATCACTCTCGAGTTCCCAGGTGAACTCGGCATCGCGTTTGCCTTCCCAGCGAACCTTCACTATAGGAATGCGTGAGCTTCGGAGTTTCTTAGTCTCTCGGTCCATGATCTCAACTGGCTTCTCCACAAAGTGTAATGTTTTGTCCACTTGTAGATCCTCAAGAGGAACATGTAAATTCTGGTCGGCTAGACACTTTTTAAGGTTCGAAACGTGGAAAGTCAGATGTACGTTGCTGAGTTCCTCCGGCAATTCGAGTCTTTAGGCCACTTTGCCAATTCTTTCCAGAATCTTAAAGGGTCCAACGTATCGAGGCGCTAGCTTTCCTTTCTTGTCGAATCTGACCACCCCCTTCCAAGGTGCAACCTTTAGGAGTACGTGATCACCAACGTCAAATTCAAGGGGCTTGCGGCATTTATCGGCGTTACTCTTTTGACGACTCCGAGCTTTCAGGAGATTGTCTCGTATCTGGAGGATTTTGTCAGTCGTTTCTTGCAATAACTCAGGACCGGTAATTTGCGCATCTCCGATCTCGTGCCATACAATAGGCGATCGACATTTTCTTCCATATAATGCCTCAAATGGTGCCATTTGAATGCTAGAGTGATAACTGTTGTTGTACGAGAATTCGACTAAAGGTAAATGCGCATCCCAATTACCACCAAAATCTATAACGCACGAGCGAAGCATGTCTTCAAGGGTGCGAATCGTGCGTTCAGTCTGGCCGTCGGTCTAGGGATGGAAAGCAGTACTAAGATTTAGAGTAGTACCGAGAGCAGATTGAAAAGTTTCCTAGAGGCGCGAAGTGAATCGACCATCACGGTCAGAGATGATGTCACGAGGTGTCCCATGTCAACAAATGACTTCGTTGGTATAGATTCGTGCTAATCGTTCAACCTTATAGTCTTCCCGTATCGGCAGAAAATGGGCGGATTAATAAGTCGATCAACGTAACCCAGATGCTATCGTGACCTGATGGTGTGCACGGAAGTTTCGTAATGAAATCCATAGCTATACTCTCCCATTTCCACATAGGGATCTCGGGTTGTTCGAGTAAGCCAAAGGATCGTTGATGTTCAGCCTTGACTTTGGAACAAGTCAGGCATTTTGAAACATAGAGAGTGATATCCTTCTTTATTACAGGTCACCAATACCTGGCACGCAGGTCCTGGTACATCTTTTTGGCACCGGGATGAATGGGATATCGAGATTTGTGGGCTTCGTCTAGCAAAATCTCTCGGAGATTGTTGCGATTGGGAATCCAAATTCGGTCGAGATAGTGAAATAGGCCGTTAGGCTTATTCACTAGTTGGTTTTCGGATCCAAGAATGCGTTCTTCCTTCAAAGTGCGTTTGGCAAAACATGCATGTTGAGCATCACGAATTAGAGTTTCGAGGTTGTGTTGGGCTTGAATGTTGCGAATGCTATGTAAATAGCTTCATTGGCTAAGAGCATCGGCAACGACATTCGCTTTGCCTGGGTGGTAGCGAATCTCAAAGTCGTAGTCGTTGAGAAGTTCAACCCATCTGCATTGGCATATATTAAGTTCTTTCTGATTTAAGATGTGTTGTAGGCTCTTGTGGTCGGTGAAGACCATACCATTTGTACCATACAGGTAGTGTCGCAAAATCTTTAATGCAAAAACAACTGCACCTAGTTCGAGATCGTGGGTCGTGTAGTTCTTCTCGTGAACCTTAAGCTGTCGAGACGATTATATGCGATAACCTTGTCCCATTGCATAAGAACACAACCAATACTTAGGTTAGAGGCATCGCAACAGACTACAAAGTCGTCGTTTCCGTCGGGTAACGTGAGTACAGGGGCGTTGCAAAGCATAAGCTTGAGAGGTTGAAAGGCTTCCTCTTGTTCGGTTCCCCAAACAAAAGGCTTGTCTTTATGCGTAAGAGAGGTGAGAGGAACGACGATTTTTGAGAAATCAGCGATAAATCGGCGATAATAGCCCACCAATCCGAGAAAGGAACGAACTTCGGATGGGTTTTTCGGCGTAATCCAGCTCTTAACTGCTTCAATCTTCGCGGGATCGACGTGAATACCTTGACTATTAACAATGTGACCGAGAAATTGAACCTCCTCAAGCCAAAAGTCACACTTGGAGAACTTGGCATAGAGGCGATTTCCTTGCAAGAGTTCGAGAACCAAACGAAGATGTTGCACGTGTTCGGCTTTCGATTTCGAGTAGATAAGGATGTCATCGATAAACACGATGACGAAGCGGTCGATAAAGGGTTTACACACGCGATTCATCAAATCCATAAAGAGTGCGGGGGCGTTGGTAAGACCAAAGGTCATAATGACAAATTCATAGTGGCCATAGCGAGTGTGAAGAGCGTTCTTAGGGATGTCTTCCTCCTGAATTCGTAATTGATGATAACGAGAGCGTAGATCGATCTTAGAAAAACACGTAACGCCTTGCAATTGATCAAACAAATCATCGATTCGAGGTAAGGGATAGCGATTCTTGATAGTCAGCTTATTGAGTTCCCTATAATCGATGCACATTCGAAACGATCCGTCCTTCTTTTTAACGAAGAGGACAGGTGCGCCCCATGGAGATGTGCTAGGGCGTTTGAAGCCTTTATCAAGCAATTCCTAGAGTTGACTCGAAAATTCACGCATTTCGGATGGAGCGAGGCGATAAGGTGCTTTAGCGACAGGGTTAGCTTCAGGAATGAGGTCAATACGAAAATCGATATCACGAGACGGCGGTAGACCAGGTAAATCGTCAGGAAAGACATTAGGAAAATCACGAACCACGAGCACCTTTTTCATTGCCTTCTCTTTCTTTTCCTTCTCCTCTACTATGATGTGTGCCAAGAAAGCCTTGTATTCCTTGCGGAGATACTTGCTTGCTTGGACGCACACATGAGTTTCAGTTCCTTCGAAGCCACTTCGCCATAACACAGAGTTGATCACCGTTTGAAAGAGAGAAACGGATCATCTTTTCGAAACAAACGACTTTGGCACGATTTTCATGAAGAAAATCCATGCCAACTATGATGTCAAAACTACCGAGTTGCATCGGGATAAGATCGATCGGGAAAATGTGATTGTTGAGCTTAAGAGTGCAATCACGTAGAACAGAACTAACAGTGATGGTTCTTCCAGTGGCAATTTCTACGTCGAACGTCGTTGGGAGGTTAGCGCGTTTACGGTTTAGGAGCTTTTCGAATTCAAATGATACAAAATAGTTATCGGCTCAAGTATCAAATAAACACGAAGCATAAATACCATTTATGAGAAACGTACCATTGACAACGTTGTTGTCAGCTTGGGCCTGGCGAGCGTTGATGTTGAAAGCTCGTCCACGGGCTGCTTGTTGATGTGGCTGTTGCTGCTGGTGTTGTTGTTGTTGTTGCTGATGTTGCTGCCGTGGTTGCTGCGGCTCTTGTTTCACCACACGGTTTGGGCAGACATTTGTGAAATGATTAGGGTCACCACATGCATAGCAGGCTTATGCATGAGCAGCGGGAGTGTGAGCTGCTTGGTTTCCCTGGATGGCTAGAGGTTGAGCTGGCGGGGCAGGAACTTGAACAGCTTGAACTTGTTGACGTGGGCCAGTGCGACAGTTCGCTGTAAAGTGTCCGTAGATGTTGTAGTGGACACAAAAGCGACAAGCTATCCCATCTGGATGGTGGTAAGTACAAGTAGGACACAAGGGATGAGGACCAGTGTACGCACGCTTTGCGGGCGGTGCATTGGTCACGGGAACAACGACTTGATGATTCTGGTTTTGGTTGGGTTGAGCGGGTACGACGTTGAGAGGAGCGGCAGTGACAACACAGTTCTTGTTGTTACCCTTGCGTTTGCTTGAGGTGATTCGGTTTCGGCAGTGGAAGTAGCGGTGACTTGGTGGAGATTCTTGGTGGTGTTCTTGAAGTAACTAGCCAGAACTCGCTTATCATTAATCTTCGCAGCGAGCTGGAAGGTCTCCTCAATGGTAGTAGTCTTGGCTGCTTGAATGAAATCTGCAACATAATCAGGCAGAGCGAGAATATATTTCTTGATTGTGATGTCGGGAGTTGAGACTTGGCCAGGACAGATGATGCTGAGCTGTTTAAAGTGAGCAGTAAGACCAACATTGTAGCCACCTTCTTGCTTGATATGCCAGAACTCGTTTTCCAGCTTCTGGAGTTCATGTGGGGGACAAGATTCTTTCATCATGATTTCCTTCAATTCCTCCCAAGAGAGTCCATAGGCTGCATCGTTTCCACTCTTGTTGCGCTCTGCTGTCCACCAATCCAGTGCCCTAAACTGGAAGACTCCAGTTGCATTAACAGTGCGGAGGTTGTCTGGACATCCGCTTTGACGAAGAGTGACTTCAATCCAGTCAAACCATTGAAACATTGCGCTCGGCCCATCTTCCCCAGTGAAGTCTTTGGGTCCACAAGCTTTGAATTGCTTGATGCTAAAAGTAGCTTTTGGAGAGTGGCGATTTCATTGATTTCACTGACGATCTGCGGAATGACCTTGGCCATTTCCTTGGAGACTAACGATGCGATGCGTTTGTCAGCGTGGTTGCGGCGGGTAGCGCGGGAAGTGTGAGATCCAAATGATAACATTGTCTGCAACAGACATCGTCATAGGATTCAGATGAGATTTTCGATTAAATAGAGTATAGTCTAGCGTATCACCAAGAACTTCTTTATGTAAAGCATAGGAACACGTATACACATAGGCACATAGTCATGTAGGCACATAATCCACATAAGCACAGAAGCACAGAAGCACGTAGTCCACGTAAGCACGTATTCACTATATTTTGCATGTATTCACCTACATATTTTGCACGTATTCACCTATCTTTAAAAAGATGCCTTTTATGATCGAGAGTTGCGAGTGCGAGTAGCGATAGCGAGTAGCGTAAGTGAGTAACATAACATGTGAAGGTCTGCGATTTGTTAGCGTTTTGGGCTATGAGTAGCTGTTCGAGTTGTGCGCGTTTGATAAAGCGATGGGCGGAAAGCGAACAAAATCTCCAAAATCGAAACACATGAATAATAAACACATAAAGCGATAAATCGTAAAATCAGTGATTGCGAAAATAGAGAGTCTGGGTGTGAGACGTCGACTAACCAAAGTGATTAGACTATCCACAACGACTTCGAGTATGCATTTTGGCCTTCTAGACTGTGCTCTCGCCTCAATCCGGGCAAACAGCACACATCCTTTCGGCTATCACATGACTCAAGTCATTGGAACCCATCAAGACTTTGGTGAGAGTTTTGTAAAACCACAATAGAGAGCAGAATAAGTCATTAAGGTGCGGGTGTCACCCCTAACTTAATAACCTTTTTCCTTGTTGTGTGATAGAATCACGAGATAGAAATGAAGAATTTTTGTCGAGATATGGGTTTCACACCTGACTCAACGCAAATTCTCGTGTTTAATAATAAAAATGTGTGTCGAGTGAGCGATTATATCGAGAGTTTTCGGTTTTCACTCCTAATCTCGATCCAACCATTCATTTGTAGTGTGCGAGTATTTTCGAAAATGTGTGTGTCGTCAGCCTTAGGAAAGGCTGAGTAGTTTCACGAAACGGTAGTATGCGGGGTTCGCGCAAAGTTGTGAGTTTAGCGAGTACAAACAAGAGTGTAAAGAGTAAGCTTTGTGCAAAACCCCTACCGGGTTCGCACAAGGCGGTCTGTTGGTACTTAGACTATAGACTAGGTCATTCTAAGACATCGACCCGGACTAGGTCGAGTCTTGCCTAATTCCCTATAGTTATGGCTCTGATACCAATCTGTCACACCCCAACCGATGGCGGAAACATCGGGGCGTGGCACTGAGCGAAACAAATTGTCCAAGAGAATCCATAACACTATTAGTGATAATATATTTAACGTTCATGTCCCATACCATAAACATATAAAGCATAAATAGTTATTACCGACATTGTTCTCAAAGACAAATAATTGTTTCGACAACTCAGATTTCATGTGACGTTTCTAGACCACCTATTTGATTCACCAAGCAAGCATAGCATCCTAAACACCTGCCACATACGTTAAAATAAAATTCAATACACATAGTGTAAAGGTGAGCATACAAGTTTAATAGCATATAGTAGCAAAAAGCGATTTACGCATAACCAGCATGTAGCACGTAGAAATGTGAAGCAAGTAAGCTATTGACAATGAAGTGTTGGTGCATATGTCTGTCGACTTCGTCTTGTATCAAGTCTTGTAATAGTTTAGATAGACCAGGGCACGTTATACGAGAAAAATGCGAAAAGTATAGATTGGAGCCATTTCGCACGAAATGGAACTTGTCCATTTCGTACGAAATGGAACTAGCCATTTCGTGTGAGACCATCTCATGCGAAATGGACATGCCTATATATATGTGCCTTGAGTCTTTCATTTACAACTTTTCTGATTCTGGTGCCGAGGTGCTGCCGAAGTGTCTACAGGCTGTAAAACGTTGTTATATCAATAAACAAGACAATTAGAGTGAATATCAAGCTAATTCAAAGTCGATACGTTTGTTTCCGCCTCTCGTATTGATTAGAACTCTTCTGAACGACTCGTTTTGGTCGTGCAAACGATCCTACATGTGGTATCAGAGATCAGGAGGAAGAGTTCTTACCGATTTCAGCTTGATTTCATCAAAATTCTGATTTCTACATCTTCTTTTACAAAAATTTTCACAATTAAACAAGATTTCATGGATAAACTGGCTTGATTTTCTCACATAACTCGCGTAATACTGTTTTAACAAATCCTTGTAAGAATCAGACTTAAAATCAACCTAAAACCTGATCAATTTGTCAATAATATGGCCGATTGTGTGACATCAGCACCATTTCGCACGTAGTGGACCCATTTCGCATCAAGTTGCCTCATTTCGTTTGAAAGTGATCCCCATTTCGCACGGATTGGTTATAGCAGCCTCCATTTCGCACGGATTGGTCATAGCAGATTACATTTCGCACGAATTGACAAGTGTTGATTCCATTTCGCACGAATTGACAAGTGTTGATTCCATTTCGCACGGATTGGCAAGAGTTGAGTTCATTTCGCACGAATTGGCAGAATTTGATCCCATTTCGTTTGAATCTCCATTTCGCTTGAACATTGTAATTTTGTGAACTTTCAACACCGAAACATGGAAGAAGAGTTTTACAATGTGTTTGCTACTGCCCCGGGTACTCCTGTTACCATTGCTCAGAGTGTGAACATGGAAAATGAAACAGGAACGTTACAGAAACCTCCAAAGTTGATGGGCATTGAAGAATACTATGGTTGGAAAGACCGGTTTGAAAATTGGGTCCAAGCAAATCATTTGAGGTCTTGGGAGTGTATTGAAAAAAAGTATGTTAAACCTCGTACAGATGTGGGAGTTATCAAAACTATTTCTGAATTGTCGGATAAAGAGAGAGACATGTACAAGGCAGAAAAAATGATGATTAGCTTACTTCAGCAAGTTGTGAAAGAAGACTTCTTCATATTACTTCAACACGATGGTACTTCACGTTCAATTTGGGAAGCACTTTGAATTAAGTTTGAAGGAAGTACGGATATGATCAAGAGTAAGAAATCATTACTAAAGAAAGAATTCGATTTGTTTACTAGCTTGCAGGGTGAATCTATAAAGAAGCTGATTGAGAGATATTGTCATTTAGTTCGTTCAATGTCACTGTTAGATATAAACAAAGATCGAGAAGAATGGGTTGACAAATTAGCTGATGCTTTACCTCAGAAAGAATGGGGTACATATCTGATGATCTTAAAGAACACTGGAGAATATGATAAATTGAAAATTTCTCAGTTCATTGAAAAACTTGAAGGACAAGATCTTGAACAACAAAAGATTGCTAGAATGAACAATCCAAGTGGTCAACAAGACATCAAGATGTATTACAAAGGTAATGTTCAGAATGTTGAAGTAAGTCCGAAGGTCCAAACCGCCTTCAGCGCAGAAAACTCATCCGGATCAGTCAATCAAAGTCCAATCAGCAACAGTGGATTTTCTTCATACTCGAATGCCAATCCGAATGTTTCAACCTCAAGTTATCAGTCGCAAAGCTCAAACAATGGTAATGGTCATGTGATACAATGTAACATCACGTTGCATCTTTAGAATGGTCAAAGTTTCTCTGAAGAAGTCGATAAAGGTCATATGACATTATTAGCTACAGTGTTAGAATCATATGAGGGTTTAGTTGCAGGAAGGATCGGAAATCCTATGCTAACAAAAGAGGACTACGATCAGATTGATGCTGAGGAAATTGAGCTTATGGATATTAAGTGGGGTTTAGCGAGTGTGTTGAGGAGAGCTGAGAAATTTAAAATGATTACAGGAAGAGATGACTTTCGTGATGCTAATGTTTCTACTTTAGGTTTTGATAAATCTAAAGTTACTTGTTTTCGATGCAGGGAAAAAGGACATTTCAAGAGGGAATGTACCAATCGAGAAGCAGGAGGAGCTCAGAATCCGTTCGGGAATAATGATTATTATCGGAAAGCTATATATCAACAAGTTGCTCAACAACCGTCATCATCCAATGCTATTGGAGATGGAAAGAAGAAAGCGTATCTGGTTAATCAAGATGATGAAAGAATGGCAGAAGGTTTTAGCTGGGATAAATACATTCCAGATGATTCAAAGTTTAGAGCATTCATTGCACAAATAGTTCAAGAACCAGATTTGATGAAGGAATAGATGGATGTGTTTGCTAATGATGAGAAAAGTCAAGATGAAGAGTCTGTTTCTTCAGAAGAAAGCTCAGAAAAGACAACAGTCTTTGATCAATCATCAACTGATAGCAGTGATGATGAGGAAGAAATACAAATAAACATTGGAAAACTCAATTATCTCCAGAAAGTTTTAAATTTTATTTTGCATATAGATTGGAGAAACTAAAGGAGAAGCGAGCAGCAAAGAATCACAAAAAGGTAAAATGCGATAATGTTGCTCAGGAAGAGAAGTCTGAACAGAGTGAAGAAGTTAAAGTTGCTGAGAAGGTGGTTGAAGTTGAAAAGATGGTTGAAGTTGAAAAGATAGTCGAAGTTGAAAAGATTATCGAAGTTGAAAAAATTGTTGAGATCACGAAACCTTGTTTAAAATGTTTGGAATCTTGCAAACATTGTGAAGAAAAAGATGAGAAGTATAGTGAGCTTGACAAGATGAAAGAAAAATTATTGTTTGATGTAAAGTATGTGAAAGAATCGTATGATGTGTTGAACAGAACGGTGAATAGTTTGCAAAAGACAAACTCAGAAAGAGAAGATGCTTTAACCATGATGAATGATGTGATGATGTCTAAGCAGAAGGCTATCAATTACTATATTGAATAATGTGCAAAGTTGAAGCAGGAATTGGAGACTGAAAAGATTGAAAATGAAAGAATCAGACGATTGTTGCAAAGTTATTCAAGTTCTGATTATTTTATTGATAGAATTTATCCAACTGTTGCAGGTTTTGAAGCCTTTCAAGACAAGAAGTCAGAAGATACAGATACTGGTAAGAAACAAAGTGCAAATTATAAAAAGTGTCCGCCTCCGATCTGGGAAGGTTATTCTCCCAGAAAACAAAATGAGGAACAGGTCAAAAAGGCTGTCAATATAAAGTTAAAGTCCGAAACAACTGATGATTTACCAGACAACATTGACGTCACGTTCACATCGTCTGACACTGATCATGAGTCTGAGTTAATAAAGAAAGTGGTCGATCAGGTGTTGGATAAGGATGAGGAGTCAGAGTCAAAGTCTGAGTCTGAAAGTTCGAGTTCAACAGTCAACAGTTCAAAATCATCGGTTAAAAGAGTTTACAATAAAGAATTTCTATTATCAAAATCTAATTTGAATGACGAAACATTTGAAGTTGCATATACTTTGAATGATTCTGACAAATTATATTTTGATAAAGAATTTCCAATAAGAAGTGTTCAAATAGAAAGGATTAAAAAGGTTTTCAAATTAACAGAAATTAATATTTCTGAAATAAAAGATGTAAATCTTACTGAAAAATCTAAAAAATACACTTCAAGAGTTCAACAAAGATTGAACAAGAAAAAGGGTTACAGTTCTGGTTCTGGTTTTCAAAAGAAACCTAACCATAGCAGTAATTTTAAAAAGAAAGGTTTAGGTTTTATTCCACCCGAAAATCATAAAAATGAGAAAATTTCTAAAACAAAAACAATATTTGTTTTAGGGTCCAGTTCTGAAGAAGAGAAGAAAAGCTCATTCTGGAAACAATCGAACAAAGTGTTCTTTGCAGAAAAACAAAAGTTTGAGAAGACTGTGTTTGGAAACAAAAAGGAAACAAGAACCTGTTACCGATGTCAAGAAGTTTGTCACATCGCCTGGAATTGTCCAAAGGCAACTAACACAAAACAGGAAGTTGTTTCTAAACTAAAAGAAAACGTTGTTGACAAAACTGAACCACCAACTGAAAAATTCAAAGTGTTTAAAAACTCAACATATGAAGTTGGTGAATGTTCAAAAAGGTTTTACAAAAGAAGGGTGAATCTTAACAACCAAACATGGGTTGCTAAGAAAACAGATGTTAAATTTGGCGATGAATCTGACTCGTCAAAGTCAGAGGAGCCACAAATTGAGCTAAAAATAGAAACGTCAGTACCGCCAATGGATGATGTCAATTTTCCACTATTGCGGGCTGAAAATTTTAAACAAAAAGTTGGAAAAGTGGAAATTTCGAATCAATTCTATTCTGAAAAGAAAGAATTTGGTGTCGAAAAGGCTTTTAATGGCAAAGTAAAGCATATTTTTGGTAAAATGGTCGAGGGTAAGGCCAAAAGGGAAAAAGATTTTTATGAAGAAAAAAGGAATGTTCAAACCCCGAGTGAAACTGAGAAGGTCACACCCAAAGCTGGTCAGGCTTGGGTGTCTGTATTCCATATGTAATAATCCTGACTTGCCGGTGCTCCCAAGTTGGTAATCGTGGAGCATGAATCGACATCTTTCTTGAAAAATTCACGAAAGTGATATTTCGACCTACAAGTGGTAGTATTCTTGAAAATTGTTATACACTTACAAGTGGTATGGTTGATGAGAACCTACAAGTGGTTAATCAAAGTCATTAAGTTGAACTTGATTTAACTGTCATACAAGTGGTTTTTGGAGGACAAAGTGATGAACAAATCCCCGATCTTACAAGTGATTTCAACAAAACTAATTTTCCAGAAAAACCATTTTGATTAAAACAAACTTAAGTGTTTTGAAATCATAATGGGAAAATAGTTTGTTGTCAGGGGGAGTTCTGATTGTTTATGCCAAGTGGATGGCGATTTGAAGCAATTCACATCGGTTTGTCAAATTTTTCTTTAAATGTTTTTAAATTTTAGTGGGAGTTAGAAATTTCAGAAAATCCAAAAACATTAGAAAATTTGAAAAAGCCAAAAACATGATAAAAATTCAAAATGAGTTTTGTTGTGAAAAAGAGGAAATGATAGTACATCAGTAGACAATTACATCATGCTAAAGAATTAGAAAGTCAAATGGGATAAACGGTCTCACTGATGATATGTCAGTAGGTTTTCGCACGCTTAGTAGATTGTATTCGAGATATAAATCTAAATATTATTACTTACTTATCTCGTGGGGAACATCTTTCGGATATATGGGTAACCCCCGAAATCTTGTTTGAAGGGCTTTCTATTTCTGACATACTAGGTCTTTGTGCGTGGTGATATCTGGGGTATTATACCTGGACTTCTGATTTTGCGGGAGCAATAGCCTAGTCCTCGTATAATACTTTTCATTGCTTTAAATCTTAAAGCTCACCCTCAGCATAAAAAATGATGAAACATTGAAAAATGCTAATCATGTGCTGTTGAAAAGAAGATCCCCAAGGGGGACACACTTAAAAGTCGAACCATCATCTCTCTGATTTTGCGGAAGCAATAGCCTGAGCTCTCATGGTCTCGCATTTAACCCCTTACAGATATCATTAGTGTACATTCACCTGTAAGACTGAATATAGGAGTCTGGATACGAGAGTATATTCTGAGGTGGGACACGCGAATAAGTTTAAGTCCTTAAAACACTAATCTCGTATCTCGAAACAGTTGAACTTTGTGTGAAAATTTAAGTGGATCAGTATACTGACAATCTAAGTGAATCATTTAGAACTTAAAATGTTTAAAGCTTAACGGTGCTAGTGATTTGTCAAAAACTGATATGATCCTCTTGCACAAACTCACAAAAATATTGTCTTTAAATATTTCTTTACTGTTTTTCATTAAAAACAAAATTCCAAAAACATTGTGTTTTAGCTTAAATTATGAAAATTCAAAAAGATTTTATTTCATCTTGTTTTCGACAACAGATGTTGAAAAGCTGAATTTCAAAATTCCGAGTGTTAAACATGATGAACAACAGGTTTGGGAGAGTTTGTTTGAGATGAAGAATGAAGTTAAAAGTTTAAATTTTTTTGAGAAATGTCATAATCTAACAAGTGATATTTTGAGATTGATTTTGTCAAGTGGTAAGCAGAGATAATAAATTTGTCAAAATTTTTTTAAATTTGTGAAATTTATTTTGAGGTAGAGAATTGTGCAGGTAAAGCCAGGTTTCAGATTATGTTACTATAAAAAGCCAGGTTACGATCTTAGAACCTGTGAAAGCTTGCATATAGTGAATTCCAGACTGCGATCCCAGCTTATCGAAAGGGGGAGTCTGAAGACATCAAGAGGGAGTCTGGAGATGTGAGAGCCAGATTCAGATCTAGGAACAGTGTTCAAGATAGAAACCGCTGATGCTGAAGAACTTAAGGGATCAAGAGATCTAATCAAGAGAAGATAGAGTCAGATTGAGATTCTGGAAGAGAGAGAGAGAAGAAGAGATAGAGATTGAGGATGCTTACATTGTCAGACACTTTGGAGAGAGCGTGAAGACTGATAAAGACATACTGGAGACTTGTACTGAAGACTTCGTCGACATCCAAGGGGTAGTCTATTGGTGCATATGTCTGTCGACTTCGTCTTGTAATAGTTTAGATAGATCAGGGCACGTTATACGAGAAAAATGCGAAAAGTATAGATTGGAGCCATTTCGCACGAAATGGAACTTGTCCATTTCGTACGAAATGGAACTAGCCATTTCGTGTGAGACCATCTCGTGCGAAATGGACATGCCTATATATATGTGCCTTGAGTCTTTCATTTACAACTTTTCTGATTCCGGTGCCGAGGTGCTGCCGAAGTGTCTACAGGCTGTAAAACGTTGTTATATCAATAAACAAGACAATTAGAGTGAATATCAAGCTAATTCAAAGTCGATACGTTTGTTTCCGCCTCTCGTATTGATTAGAACTCTTCTGAACGACTCGTTTTGGTCGTGCAAACGATCCTACATGAAGTATGCAACCGACATCACTGCGAGTTGTAGAATGCGCAACATATTATCACCACTGTGACCATGTGAAGTAATAACCTTAACAACCCCTATCCACGACAGGTGCTGAGTCCAAACTATAGTACTATCGTTGCTAAGGTGTCAGACAAACAAACACTGTGTAAAAATAACATACAAGCATTCATCGAGTCACGTATAACATGCGAGAGCGGTTAGCATTAAAAGTGTTTGCGTTATGTGTTCGATGTGATTTGATATAAGTAACGCATGTAACACCCAAAAGTGCGTGAAGCAAAAAGGGTTCGAGTATACTCACAGAGCGTGTTTAGTAAATAAACACTTCCTTGGATTGAAGGGAGCAATTGAGAGGTTAGCCTGATCAGAGAACGATAGTGTAAGCGTTAAACAGTGCGTAACGGTGCGTCGAGTGTGATGAAGGATCGGATGATAAACTGATCGGATGACCGTCCGTCCGGACGGATGACCATTCGGTCGGAGGGTCGTTCGATGGAGTGAGTGTGTTTGTGAAATGTTTTGAATTTTGAAGTTTTCATTGTAGCATTTTAAAAAGTGTGAAGTATTTTTGTATGTCAAGTCATCCGGTCGGATGGTCATCCAGACGGATGGCCGTTCGATCGGATGGTGATTCGTTTGAAAGCTAATATTCCTTGAGGTTTTGAAAATTGTTTAAGTGTTGAAGTTCACCAATCACCTGGTCGAATAGCCGTTTGATTGGATGGTTGTCCAATCGGATGGCTATTTGATCGAGCAACCGTTTTGTTTGAAAAACTTTGTGAAATCAGTTAAGTTAAAAGTTTTGCGGTTTAACCGGGACTGCGTGACGACGTGCCAAACAATGGAAACCGTACCAAGTCCAACTCAGTCGATCGGATGGGAATCACCCCGTTCGATCAGACGCAACTGTTCAAGGTGAAGTTTCATGTTCAACCCATGAATCGGTCGTCTCTTCGGTAGAAATCCATTCTCAGCCCGGTTCTCTACCAGAAGATGAGTAGTACACCCGTACGAGTCTGGATTCCACCGCTTTCGAGAAAAAAGTGAAAGATGTTGAAGAAAAGTTTGAAATAGTTGTTCAATGTTTAAATTTTGTCGAAATCAGTGTGAAAACATGTAAAAACCTGTTAGATCCGAACCGTTCTTGATGAGATGAGGTCATTCAACAATGTTCATCGGAACCCGTGATGACGTCACCCTAGAACAGGCCCAAATCAGGCGATTTCATGGTGAAAATGTAAGATTTGATGGTAAAGATGATGAGAAAGTGTGTAGTGAAGATGGAAGTACAAGATTGAGAGTGAAAACTTACAAGAATCGCGAGTAATTGAGAGAAAAGAGCTTGAGAGTGTGCGGGTCGGACGGTGCTGTCACATCAATGAACAGTTGATGTGATAGTGGGGTATTTATAGGTGAAAAGGGTGAAAGGCGGTGTGGGTTAAGTGATCTGGATAGCCGTTTGATCGGACGGTGATGCGTGTGTGGTGTGTATATATATTTAAGTATATTTTAAACCCTTTTTACACGTTAGTCAAGTTTTAAATTTATAAAACACGATATTTTACTAACACCAAACACACATATGGGCAAGTGCACCCATCGTGAGCGTAGTATAGTGTTGGCAAGATACCGAGGTCGTCCAAGGACACAAGAGCTTTTAGTACCGGTTTATCCTCAACGTCTAATCAAATCAAAAGTTAGAAAAAAAGGTTTTAAACTAGAAAAAATAAAACTAACTAAAATGCTGAAAAATAAAAATAAAAGTAAAAACAGATAGACAAGAGGAATCACTTGGCTCCGACTCGTGTTTAGTGTAACCTTTGATTATTTCCGCACTTTTGCACTTTTTAAGAGATTATCTTAGTTATTGTAGTAGGCCCCTCTTTTGAAGGTGACGTTACCCTCAACCCAGTAGTTTGAGTCAGCAAGGATACAATCTTAAAGGGTCGGATTATTGAAAGATAATTAATAAAGTTATTAATGCATATTATGGGAGGCCCCTCTTTTGAAGGTGACGTTACCCTTGGCTAAGTAGTCTGAGTCAGCAGGGATACAGTTCTAAGTAGCCGGGTTAAAGTATTAATAGTAGCTTACATATGAGGGGATCAAAGAGTTTGGACCCCCGCCATCCAATAACGGTGGGTATTGAAGGAGGTCCTACTAAATTTGACCCAGGTCCTTGCAGGATCTATACACTGAACAAGGCAAGACTCTTACCAAACCGTTCCCTTAACCCTCGACCAGGTAGCCAACATACCTCCATATAGACCGTGGAGATATGAATGGTGAAAATCTTTTATTTTATATAGACAGTAAAATAATGCCAAGAAACCATGGACAAACGATAAGGAAGAATCACCTTCAACATAAGAAACTAGTTATTAAAGTCATTAATACATAACCAAGTAAAAAGTGCGAAAAGATTAAAAATAAAAAGTATTACACACTAGACACTTGTCTTCACCAAGTGATGTAAGAGACTTAGGCAAACATGGCCTTTGATTGTCAAGAACTCTTACGATCAATCTTGGATCCCGAGAAGACTCACACACTCTATGATGGACAATGGATGATGGTGGTGGATGATCGTGTTATGGTGGTGGTGGGTGGTGGGTGAAGTGTGAGAGAGGTGGTGTGCCAAGGGATGGTTTGCAAATGAGCCAAGCACCCCTATTTATAGCCTGAACAGTAGCTCGGGCACGGCCCCGTGTCCATCCTCTTCTTTGTCTTTATTAATTGCAGTTTGTCTGCATTAGTTGACCACTACCCCGTGTCCGCTGGGCACACCCCCGTGTGCAGAAGCATATCTGTACTATCAAGATTTGCCTGGATTTTGCGAATCTTATAGTTGACCACGGCCCCGTGTCCGCTGAGCACGACCCCGTGGTGGGCGATAGAAGCTTCTATAGCTTTGTCTTTTATGCTGGCACTTGGGCACGCCCCCGTGTTCACTGAGCATGGGGCGTGTTCAGCCTTCTGTTCTCTTGTTTTGCTTGGGAAGATGCTGTCGGGGAGGTCGGGCATGCCACGTTTTGCTTCTTTTGTTAATTTGAGCTCATTTAATCCTGAAAATACAAAAGGAAGACAAAAACACACTTTTTCCAACATTAGTACCAAAAAGGGTTAGTTTTATGCCACAATTGATGTAATTTATATGTTGCATTTTGTGCACATCAAATACCCCCACACTTGAATCTTTGCTTGTCCTCAAGCAAAACTCTTTATAATGTGGCTTTACAATCCCAAATGGAATAGGTAGAAGATAAGGTTTTTGGGCTTGTCATAGAGTGTCGGGATTTCCAAGATTCTTTATCAAGTTTTATTTTTATTTACTTATAATCCTATTCGTCATGATTTATTTAAAACATTACATAAGATAAATTACTTATTAGGGCATAACATGCCTCTTTAAAATTCCATTTATATACAAGTTCACATACCTCACGGGGGATCACTCAACACTCAGCCGAAGATGTTATTTTAGTGAATCAATCGAGAGCGGCATGGAACTTACTCCTACCATAGGCTTGCCAAGCAATCAATCTTCCTCCTTTTTAACTATAAACCTTTGTAAATATCAAGAGGACTTTTGGGTGAAGGGTTAGGCTTGGGTTAAAGGTAGGTGGTTGGTTGGGTTAGTGGTTAGTAGAAAAGGGCGAAAAGCGTAAAAACATCGGTTTTCCTAAGACTTTGCAATTTTTATTTTTGATGAAGCCATTATTCAAACAAAGTTATTTTTGATGAACTTGCTTGTTTATTTCTTTTGCTTCATCATCAACATATATATATATATATTTTTTTTGAAAAGTCATACGAAAAACCGAGCTTGTTACTAAAACAAAGGGTTAAAAATAAAAAAGGTTTTGGTGGGTGAAAGGGTGTTTGGTTTGGGTTAAGAAATGAAAAGGTTTAGGCTCAAAGGGGTTAACTAGTGGGATTTTGGGTAGGTGGTAAAAAAAGAAAAAAAATGGTGTAGAAATAAAAAGGGTTAGTCCTAATGCCTCCAACATTTACTTACTTGGGTTTAAGTTGGTAAGGACCGGGAATGTATCGTCGTGGCAAGTTCTAGAGTTGTAAGAACCAAGCGGCTATTCACACAAGAAACGAAAAATGAGCATTTAGTTTAAAGATATGTATTTGTATACTCAATAAAGGCTCAAAACTCACTTTTGTGGGAATGGGTTTTTATGTGATCAAGTATATATAATCAAATTTTAACTAAACTTGTCATGCCTTTTCATAATTTTCTTATGTTGGTTCTTTTTATCACGACGCTATCGGTTGTAAATTTGTAAAAATAGAACCTTTTTAGAACTTGAAATTCCCAAATTAAACCTAGACAAGTAAAAAAAATGAAATTTTTTTTTTGAAAAAAATTTGGGGTGATTAGCGGTTCCAATAGAGTTTTGTGTAAGGCTTGTAATTAGGACTTGCAAGATTCAAAGTTTTAGCATCCCCCTCACACTTAAATTACACATTGTCCTCAATGTGTCCCAAAAATAAGTTTTTAGGTTGATTGAATGTGTAAAAAGGTGTGAAAAAGCAAAATTTTATGTTACTGGACGTCTGGACACGGCCCCGTGTCGTATGGACACGACCCCGTGTCAGAGTGCCAGTAACGAAAACTTACAAAAGTTGGACACGGGGGCGTGTCCACTGGGCACGACCCCGTGTCTAGCAAAAGTCTGCAGATTTAGACAAACAGCAGGTCTGGGGAAGTGGACACGGGGGCGTGTCGGCTGGACACGACCCCGTGTAGACAATCTGCAAAGTTGAAAAACAGGTTTCTGGCTCCGGTTTTCCTGTCCCGGCTTTAGTAGCACTTATGTTTAGTGCTCTAAGCCTCGTATGTACCTGTTTTATCAATAAACACTACACCAAACCATAGCAAACATCCTAAATTACCAAGTTCAACATCCACATCACAAAGTTAAAAAGAAAAACAAATGCGGAAAGTAAAAAGAGTTAAAGGAAAGTAAATTGTTCAACACACGGCACGCAGGCCGAAAATTGATCAAGATAAAAGGGGGGTTAACCTGTGGGATCTCCAACCATTTGCTCCTACCTCTACTCCTCCCGCCTAGTCCATGTCCTCGTCCTCATCATCATCATCTCCTCCACCATGCCCCGCTATGTACTCTCGGATATTCCCGATGTCATCTTGGATGTCGGAAATGTTTCTCTCGATTGCTCCTACCCGGGTGTACGTATTGCTTGCCATGCTATAGGTGTTCCTGGTGCACATGAGGTTTTCCTGCAATAAATCATGTAAACTTTGGAAGTTAGGAAAACCGCCTCCTTGTGAGGAGGATTGGCCCGGATCACCGTGGGGCTGATACTGGTACTGATGATGTTGTGGAGCGTGAAGGACAAGTACCTCTTGCGGGTTCCCTGCATGCCCCTGCATCCTTTGGAAGCTAACTGTCCCGTCTTCAGCCTCATAGATCAAGCTCATGGCGCGGCAGATGTGTATGTCTACTCTTCCCGACCATGGACTCCTTTCGAAGGACCTAGGTATGTTCACGAAGTGCTTGAAGAGACGGTATATCCACCCCCCGAAGAAGATAGGGGTTGGTGAAGTAGCAAGCCGGTTCAGATGCATGTTACGGAGCAGGAGGTACAGAACATCTAGGTGTCTGCGGTTATGAATGCAATGAAGGACCACCAAATCTCTCAACCCAACAATGCCACTGCTATCATGCCTTTGGCTAAAAGAGTAAGCGAGGACCCTATGGATGTAACGGTAAAGTGGGTCCCTCAGCTTAGTGCTCTTAGTGCTGCTCGGGTTGTAGTGCCCTTCTCCAATTTAAGCCCAAGCGACTTGGCGCTCGTTTTCATCCAAATCTCGCACACCTCCGGTGTTTTCTTCATTACCCGCATCTTCCTCCACATACAACCCAACTATCGACCCAAATTGTGCCATCGAAATCGAGTACCTAGTTCCACCACATCAGAATGCTACCCCATCATTGTCAAATGGGTCGCACCTTGAATTGAACGTGAAGGTGCTATAGAATTCCATAGTGCACTCGTGGAGTGAGCAAAGTCGAGTGGTTAGGGCGATTCTTAGTGGGCCGGTAACGAGGTTGTTAAACCGGTCAAGTTGGTTCACCATTGCTAACAGATCCATGCATGCTTGTCTTGGGTATTCTTCCGGTCTTGTTTGAAGTACTTCGTATTTTGCCCTAGCATCGAGCTCATTTGCGTTGAACCTCATGAATTTCCTCGACATCTGCAAGAATACACCAAAAGTTAGCATGAAACAGTGGAATTTTCGGACAAAACTGCAAACAGCGAGCTAGACACGGCCCCGTGTTCAGCGGACACGACCCCGTGTCCAGGCATCTGTTACTCAAAAATTTCATTTTTTGACCCGGTCCCGAAAAATTGAAAATTTTTGGTCCACTAGGTGCGGTTTTCCCCGAAAATGAAACCCCAAGTGTCGTTTTTCCCAAAACAAACCGTTTACCCATTCAATTTTATCTTTTTCGTTTAAAAAATAAGGGTTTGAGGTTTTTGTGAGAAATCGGGAGAATCTTTGAACAATACAAGTGGATTTTCTTCCTATAACATTAAGCTAAACTAATGCTAACAGATTTAAGCAAAAATTTGAGGTTCGATCCGGATGAAGTTCAAGAACCCTAGATTTTTCCCTAAATTTTTGAAGTTTTAACTACATGCAAATGTTTAATCTAACTACTAATGATGATAGAATCATACCTTGGTGTTGTTAGAAGTAGAGGAGACGTCGAAAATCTGCGAAAAATCGCCTTGAACCAGAGTGTTTTCGGGGAAACGGGGCGTGTGGAATGGTGTAACTGTTATGAAAAAGGGAATTTATCCCGACAGTCGCGCGGACACGGCCCCGTGTCCAGCGGACACGGCCTCGTGCCGAGCAAAGTTTGAATTTTTTTTTAGTGCTCGTGTGAGTGCCCTAGTTTTCCCAAAACTTGGTTAGAAGACTTACCGATTAAGATGTCATCCCGTTGGTTCGTAACTTACCAGGTATGATGTTAATGCTTTTATTCTTCGACCGTTTGAAGCGAGATTTCTTCCTCTTCATCCTCAATAAATCCTTGATAGAGTTTCAGCCGTTGGCCATTGACTTTGAATGGAATTCCATTCCGAGATTTAATTTCTACTGCACCGTGTGGGAAAATATGGGTGATGGAAAAAGGTCCTGACCACCTAGATTTTAATTTACCAGGAAATAATCGAAGTCGTGAATTAAACAAAAGAACTTGGTCTCCAACTCGAAATTCATTAGGTTTAATATGTTTGTCATGCAAGTTTTTCATTCTTTCCTTATAAATTTCGGAGTTCGAGTATGCATAATTCCTAAGTTCGTCTAATTCATTTAATTGACAGAATCGATTTCTACCGGCAAATTCTAGATCTAAGTTTACATTTTTAATTGCCCAGTAGGCTTTGTGTGCAATTTCTACTGGCAAATGACAGCTTTTTCCATAGGCTAGCTAATATGGGGTTGTACCTATTGTTGTTTTATAAGCAGTTCGAAAAGCCCATAAAGCATCATCTAATTTATCTGCCCATTCTTTTCTATTTAACCCTACGGTTTTCTCAAGTATTCGTTTTAAACCTCTATTAGTCACTTCGGCTTGTCCGTTTGTTTGAGGGTGATATGCTGTTGAGACCCGGTGATAGACCCCATATCTTGTGAAAAAAAATTCAAGTTGATGGTTGCAAAAATGGGTACCTCTATCACTTATTAACGCTTTAGGTGTTCCAAAACGAGAGAATAATTTTTTCAGAAATCTTACCACGACTCTTCCATCGTTTGTTGGAAGTGCCTCGGCCTCGGCCCATTTAGACAAGTAATCTACTGCCACAAGTATATATTTGTTTCCTTTTGACGGTGGGAAAGGTCCCATAAAGTCGAGTCCCCACACATCAAAAATTTCACAAACAAGAATGCCATTTTGTGGCATTTCGTTTTTGGAAGAAATATTACCTGTTCTTTGGCAAGCATCACATGTCTTGACAAGACTTTGGGCATCTTTGTAAATGGTTGGCCAATAAAACCCTGAATTAAATACCTTTCGTTCAGTACTAGCGGCACCATGATGTCCTCCGTATGGACTTTCATGACAATGGTGGAGAATTCTTCGTGCTTCGCTACCATGTACGCATCGTTGGATGAGTTGGTCGGCACACATTTTGAAAAGATAAGGGTCTTCCCAAAAATAATGCTTCACATTAGCAAAGAATTTTTTTCTTTGATGATGTGGCCAACCTTTTGCGACTATACCGCTAGCTAAGTAGTTAGCATAGTCGGCATACCATGGTTCTTCTTTGTATTCCACCATTTCTAGGGACTCCGTCGGAAATTTTTCGTTGATTTGCTCGTCCCTGGTTGCCTCCAAAGCTGGGTCTTCTAAGCATGAAAGATGATCTGCTGCGGTGTTTTCTGCTCCTCTTTTGTCTTTGATTTCAATATCAAATTCTTGGAGGAGTAAAATCCACCGAATCAAACGTGGTTTTGCGTCCTGCTTTTTGAAGAGATATCGAATGGCTGCATGATCTGTATAGACTATAGTTTTAGAAATAACAAGATAAGAACGAAATTTATCAAAAGCAAATACCACAGCTAGTAATTCTTTTTCAGTTGTTGTGTAATTTTCTTGTGCATCGTTAAGTGTTTTACTAGCATAATAAATTGGGTGAAAATGCTTTTCTTTTCTTTGTCCCAAGACAGCTCCAACTGCAAAGTCACTTGCATCACACATGATTTCGAAAGGAAATTTCCAATCAGGCGCTATCATGATAGGTGCATTGACTAGCATTTCCTTTAGGGTTAGAAATGCTTGATTGCAATCCTTGTCAAAGATGAAAGGAGCATCTTTTTCAAGTAATTTTGTTAGAGGCCTTGAAATTTTAGAAAAGTCTTTGATAAACCGCCTATAAAATCCGGCATGCCCTAGGAAACTTCTGATAGCTCTAACGGAGGATGGGGGTGGTAATCGAGAAATAGTGTCTATTTTTGCTCGATCAACCTCCATTCCTTCGCTTGAGATTTTGTGACCGAGTACTATTCCCTCAGTTACCATGAAATGACATTTTTCCCAATTAAGGGCGAGGTTAGTTTCCTCACATCGGGATAGCATTCGTTCAAGGTTATCGAGGCATTGGTCATATGAATCCCCAAAGATAGAAAAGTCGTCCATGAAGACTTCCATTGTCTTTTCTATCATGTCATGGAAGATGGCCACCATGCAACTTTGGAAGGTTGCGGGGGCATTACATAGACCAAATGGCATGCGTCGATAAGCAAAAGTTCCATAGGGACATGTGAAAGTTGTCTTTTCTTGGTCTTCGGGTGCTATTGGGATTTGAAAGTAACCTGAAAAACCATCCAAGAAACAGTAAAATTTATGACCGGATAATCTTTCTAACATTTGATCAATGAAGGGCAAAGGGAAGTGATCTTTCCTTGTTGCTTCATTTAATCGTCTATAATCTATACATACTCTCCATCCTGTGACGGTTCTCGTTGGTATTAATTCATTCTTTTCGTTAGTTATTACCGTCATACCTCCTTTCTTTGGAACAACTTGGACGGGACTTACCCAAGGACTATCGGAGATAGGATAAATAAGTCCGGCGTCAAGTAATTTGATGACTTCATTTTTAACCACTTCTTGACCATTTGGATTTACTCGACGTTGTGGTTGTATTACCGATTTGTAGTCATCATTCATTAAAATTTTGTGCGTGCACATGGAAGGACTTATTCCTTTAATATCTACAAGCTTCCAAGCAAACGCATTTTTGTGTTTTTTCAAAAGGTTAATTAATTTTTCTTTTTTCTAAACTATCTAACTTAGATGAAATAATTACGGGTGATTTACCATCTTTGTCTAGAAAAGCATATTCCAAACCTTTTGGAAGTTCTTTGATCTCAAGAGGTGGGTCTTTAGGAGACTCCTTATTTGGTTGCTCATTTTGATCAATAACTTTAAAAGTTTGTTCTATGGCGACCTCTTCTTCAACAAAGTGGTCAAACTTTTCACTTGTATCGGGTGGTTCATCTTCATCTTCAATTAGGGGGTCATTATTGCCGAATGGATATTTCATTGACCGCTCAAGATCGACACTCTTTTTAAATGCCCCTAATTGAATAGGTAGATTGTTATACTTCCGGTTCTTCAAAGCTTCGTGGGTTTTTACAAAGGGTCGTCCCAACACTAGAGGAGCGTCATCGAGGATGACAAAGTCGGTTGGTGTCACACCCCGACTACGTGAGACAACGAAACGTGGCGGAAACGTCGGGGAGTGTTGTAACAGAATTAATTGTTTCAAATCCATGGCAATTAAAGTTTCGTTTTATTATTCAAACAAGAGAGTTACATTGTTTTAAACAAGAAACAAAGAGTGCATAACAAAAATTAACTAGTTCTTGTCTCGTTTTAAGTCACTAAGGCACAGGTCCGCCTAAGTATGTCTCGATAAGTCCTATGCATCAATTCCTGAAAACACATGTGAAAATAGGTACGTCAGCATAAAAATGCCTGTGAGATACATAGGTTTTGTGAAAATAGGATTCATGACTTGTAAGTTTAAGAAAATGTTTAATAAAGTTTAGTCATGAACCTTGTAAATTGATTTGTTTTGTAAATCGTTTGAAAAACAATAAGATCAGATGATATGTATAGATATATGTAAGGTTAAATGAATAACCATGTAAGATGAGTTTGTTTGTAAAACAATGTCTTGTGAAAAGTATGTTATTTGTATAAAATGTTATATGTCTTAAATTGAAATGATTCAAATAACGCTACGATATGTAATACCATACAAGCACTTATATATAGGAAGTACCAGCGGCGTATCCACCATGCTTGTATCATATTACACACGCCTCGTTACCTAAGTCACTTACTCAAACCAAACCACCAAGATGTAATGTTTAACAATTGTAGAAATTTTTAAGTATAGTCAAATGTCTATTGTCAAATGGTTCACATGGTTCAATAGATACAAATGGTTCACATAATGTAATATAATGTGTTCATATGCTGGATGAGCATATGCAACAAATTGTAATGTAAAACAATGTACTAAGTATGCACACAATGGACATACATAGCATGAAATGTAATGTAAAACAATGTACTAAGTATGCACACAATGGACATACATAACATGAAATGTAATGTAAAACAATGTACTAAGTATGCACACAATGGACATACATAGCATGAAATGTAATGTAAATCATGTACTATAATTGTACTAATGAACATAGCAAGTATATGATGTGAAAACATGGAAAACATGAAAGTAACAAGTAGGCACATGTGTTTCACCCCAAAACAGTTTGAAAAACAGTAAAAGAGGGGTCTATGTACTCACTTGAGATTGCTCAATAGACTTTAGATATCCACCAAGCAAAGCTAGAAGGTCACGAATATCAAACGGCACCTAATATAGGTATCTACATTAATAAACGGACCTAAATCGGAGGATCGGATAGAATGAGGGCTCGTAAACCAAATGAGTATGGGAACTCATGTAACATGGTTTAACTAAGCCTACATACTACAATGAAACCTAACCTAAGTGCTTACGACCCATTGCGACCCGTTTAGGTAGCTTATGCTACTTTAACGTGTCGTTCGCGTGAAACGCGTTCAGAATGCCTAACTAGTCCTATGATAAGTAAAATATGCCTTAACATGTCTAATATTGTTACCAAATTAGTTTAGATACCAAAAGTTATGTTACATATGCTTAAAATGAATTTTGGCATGAAAAGGGTATTTTGGTAATTTACCTAAGGCATATATACTACCTATCATACAACTACTCAAACGATGTGACCATAAGGTATAACCTCGGAAGGTTATTCCCTATACAACTATGGTCACCTAATGTGTTTGGTCGGATCCTAATGATCGACCAAACGGGTCGGGTTCGAAAGTATAAGCGATTGTTTAGATCGCTTACCTTAGGACCCTATATAAGCACTAAAATAAAAGTGACGAGCTAAGCATGTTAAAACATGCTTAACTAAGTTTAGAAAACAGGTTTCGTATCAAAACAAACGGTTTTGATACCCAAGAGTAGTTTGGTTACAAAAAACGCGTAAATGCGCATTTTGGCCGAAACTACGACTCGTCACTGAGCCTAGATAACGTGGTAATCAGTAAGTATAGTCACAAGAGACTATAACCATCGTGATTACGCTCACGTTATGAAGTTCAACCGAACTTCGTGTTGACCATAAACTGGTCAACGCAGAAAGTCAAACATAGTTTGACTTTCGGACTCGAAAAGCGATAAAAGAACGAAGGAACACTTACAAAGGGTCCCCGCTAGTAAATCTTGATCGAATAGCTCAGGTATGAAGTAATGGCTTCAACTTAGAGCTTTTAGATCAGATTTGTGGGTTTTTGCAAGTGATGTTGGTGGGTATTTATAGATGTGGTAGAACCGTTAGGATCGTTTATCGAATAACGTGCTTCAATCTCATCCATACACTTGTTGAAATACCCATGGAACATCAATTGGCCCCCCCCCCACCATCAGGTATCAACATGTGGCATTGGGATTATGAGTGGTTAACAGCTGGTTTAGAACATTCTGATGTGCTGGGGACCCCTTACGGACCGTAAGGGTGGTGGCTTACGGTCCGTAAGCCATCAACTATGCAGAAATGACAGTTTCAGTCCCTGCACCTTGTTTCGTTGCGTAACGGCACTTCTAACACCCGTCAAACCCAATTTCAACCTCCAAAATGATGTTAAGACATAGGGAACATGAAATATGCTTGAAAACATCTCGGATGTCGGTTCGTTTGGCCGTACGGTTGCGATGTTCGCTCAATTACGACGGGATGCGCATAAGCGCGAAAAACGGTCCAAATTGCGCGACGAATGGATTTTTCTTATGCCAAACACTAAAATAAAATATTTTAGTGCTTACATAAATTTTTGGATGTCCGGATGTATTCAGAACGTAAGTTATGCGCGAAAGTGCAAACTTGTGCACTTTTTGACGCTTTTAGTCCCTGAATGACCCAAAAGTTTATTTTAGCACACTGAACCCCTCAAAGCCTATTTCTAAGCTATATAAAGGATATTTATGGTATGTTTAACTTATGGCCATGTTCCGAAATGTCTGTTACAGTTCAAATTGGCATACTTTCCTAGTTTGTCAACTTTAGTCCCTGTAAGCGATTTAACTTGATTTTGCCATACCAAAGCCTTCGAAACTTATTTCTAAGTTATGTAAAGGTTATTTAAGGTATGTTAAGCCTATTTCACTATTCCGGAGTGTTCGTTGCATTAAACTGGTTATATTTATGCATCAGTGCGCGTATAACCTTCTAGAAAGTGATTTAAAGCTTGAAATCGAACAAAAATTGATATGTGCAAAAGATACACATATTTATACAGATCCCAAGTATGAAATACAATATTTAATTGGTTTGGTATTTGTTTGATGGTCGCAGTGACCCAGGTGTCACAGTTGGGAATACCATTTGATTTGTTTGAACCAAGACATCCTCAACTACACCGATTGATTTTATTATTTTCCGATTAGATAGAAAAATGGGTATTTGAAGTGGAGAAAAATCACTAATACTTAATTTTTTGAAAATGTAGTTGGGCATTATGTTAACGCAAAGATCTTATCAATTGTGACATTACTAATAAATGAATTTTGAAAAAAACATGAAACCGGTGTAATGTTGATTTCAAATGGGTCTTCTTTTATTAGCGAGGTTTGATCTTTAGTTAACTTAACACTTACTGTTTCGTCAATTTTAGTGTTAGTGTTTAACTCTTTTAAAAACTTAGCATGAGTTGGAACTAAACAATGATTTTCAAAAGAAGGTGACAAGAGATTAATTTCTTCAAAGTTAGACTCTTCTTGAATTTTAGCGTTAACGGACTCACCTTTTTCGTTGTTTAACTCATGTGTCGGTTTTTCACTTATTTGTTCTTCCATTTTTACACTTTCAATTATCTCTTCTTTATTTAATTCTTCTCTTGCGCGGGACTCCTCTTCCCTTGCGCGAGATTCTTTTATATAGCGCTCGATAACTTTAAGGTGTTCTAATATCCTATCGGTCACTTTGGTTATAGAAAAAGGATCGGGATTTTCAAAGCTTGAATCCGGTTGTTCGATCCTTTGTTCCTCATAATACCCATATGAAGTAGATGGTTCACACCATTGTTCTTCATAATACTCATATGAGGTGGGTTGTTCACGCCATGGTTCCTCATAATAAGCATATGAAGGTGGTGGCTCATATCTTGGTTCCTCAAAGTATGAGTAAGAAGGCTTATACCTTGGTTCATCAAAATATGAGTATGAGGGAGGAGGTTCATACCTTTGGTCTTCATAGGACGTGTATGAAGTTGATGGCTCGTACCTGGGCTCCTCATAGTAGGTGTACGAAGTGGATGGTTGATATAAGTTACAATATTGAACCAAGTGCGGGTCACCACAATTAGTGCAATAGTTACTCCTATAATCATCCTCCTCATAGGTGTAGTTATAACCTCCTGAGTATTGATCCATAAGAATCACTCAGCAGACCACAACCAAGTCTCGAGATCAGAAAACAAAAATAAAAACGGAAACAGAGGCTGGACACGGCCCCGTGTACAGAATCTGTATCTGGGCGTTTTAATTAAAGTTACTGATTTCGTTGAGCACGGGGGCGTGTTCAGCGAGCACGACCCCGTGTTCAAGCTACTGTATCTGGGTGTTTTATGAAAAATATGCAGCACGGCCCCGTGTTCAGCGAGCACGGCCCCGTGTTCAACCTACTGTAAATGCAAAACTAAACTAAAATGCAGAAAAATGTGCGTGCGTTTTGAAAAGGTTTTGAAAAACTGATTAGGCCGTCGATTTTAAGCTTTCTTAAAATCCTTGTGTCCCCGGCAATGGCGCCAAAAACTTGATGCGTGTGTGGTGTGTATATATATTTAAGTATATTTTAAGCCCTTTTACACGTTAGTCAAGTTTTAAATTTATAAAACACAATATTTTACTAACACCAAACACACATATGGGCAAGTGCACCCATCGTGAGCGTAGTATAGTGTTGGCAAGATACCGAGGTCGTCCAAGGACATAAGAGCTTTTAGTACCGGTTTATCCTCAACGTCTAATCAAATCAAAAGTTAGAAAAAAAAGGTTTTAAACTAGAAAAAATAAAACTAACTAAAATGCTGAAAAATAAAAATACAAGTAAAAACAGATAGACAAGATGAATCACTTGGCGCCGACTCGTTTTTAGTGTAACCTTTGATTATTTCCGCACTCTTGCACTTTTTAAGAGATTATCTTAGTTATTGTAGTAGGCCCATCTTTTGAAGGTGACGTTACCCTCAACCCAGTAGTTTGAGTCAGCAAGGATACAATCCTAAAGGGTCGGATTATTGAAAGATAATTAATTAAGTTATTAATGCATATTATGGTAGGCCCCTCTTTTGAAGGTGACGTTACCCTCGGCTAAGTAGTCTGAGTCAGCAGGGATACAGTCCTAAGTAGCTGGGTTAAAGTATTAATAGTAGCTTACATATGAGGGGATCAAAGAGTTTAGACCCCCGCCATCCAATACTGGTGGGTATTGAAGGAGGTCCTACTAAATTTGACCCAGGTCCTTGCAGGATCTATACACTGAACAAGGCAAGACTCTTACCAAACCGTTCCCTTAACCCCCGACCAGGTAGCCAACATACCTCCATATAGACCGTGGAGATATGAATGGTGAAAATCTTTTATTTTATATAGACAGTAAAATAATGCCAAGACACCACGGACAAACGATAAGGAAGAATCACCTTCAACATAAGAAACTAGTTATTCAAGTCATTAATACATAACCAAGTAAAAAGTGCGAAAAGATTAAAAATAAAAAGTATTACACTAGACACTTGTCTTCACCAAGTGATGTAAGAGACTTAGGCAAACATGGCCTTTGATTGTCAAGAACTCTTACGATCAATCTTGGATCCCGAGACGACTCACACACTCTATGATGGACAATGGATGATGGTGGTGGATGATAGTGTTATGGTGGTGGTGGGTGGTGGGTGAAGTGTGAGAGAGGTGGTGTGCCAAGGGATAGTTTGCAAATGAGCCAAGCACCCCTATTTATAGCCTGAACAGTAGCTCGGGCACGGCCCCGTGTCCATTGGGCACGGCCCCGTGTCCATCCTCTTCTCTGTCTTCATTAATTGCAGTTTGTCTGCATTAGTTGACCACTACCCCGTGTCCGCTGGGCACGCCCCCGTGTGCAGAAGCATATCTGTACTATCAAGATTTGCCTGGATTCTGCGAATCTTATAGTTGACCACGGCCCCGTGTCCGCTGAGCACGGCCCCGTGGTGGGTGATAGAAGCTTCTATAGCTTTTCTTTTATGCTGGCACTTGGACACGCCACCGTGTTCACTGAGCACGGGGCGTGTTCAGCCTTCTGTTCTCTTGTTTTGCTTGGGAAGATGCTGTCGGGGAGGTCGGGCATGCCACGTTTGTTCCTTTTCTTGTATTTATGTTAGATTTAGCTGCCTTTTTGCTTCTTTTGTTAATTTGAGCTCATTTAATCCTGAAAATACAAAAGGAAGACAAAAACACACTTTTTCCAACATTAGTACTAAAAAAGGGTTAGTTTTATGCCACAATTGATGTAATTTATATGTTGCATTTTGTGCACATCAGACGGCCATCCGATCGGATGTCCATTCGATCAGTTGGCTTGCACGGGTTAGTTTTCCGACTTTCGTTTCGTGCGTTGTGCGTTGCGTTGCGTTTAAGCGAGTTGCGAGTAAGCGATGCGATAGTATTACACATTAGTTACACAAACAACATAATCAACCTAAAGATCATAAAAGTACTATGCGTTTTGAGTTGCGATGCGATAGAGTTGCGATTGCGTTTGCGATTAATATTCCAAACATATATATAAAGCACACACAAGTAAAGTACATAATAACACACACACATAGAACAATAACCATAACTGCGATTCGAATTGCGATGCAGTAGCGATGTGATAGCGTTTAGTAGAATAGCTTTTAGTTGCGTTTATCGCATTGTTACTTCACATAAAAATTCGTAGTTTAAAATAGCGTTAATTAACAAATATCGATTATTGAGTTTGCGAGTACAAGAAATAATTAAGCAAGAAATGTCAGATCTAAGCAAGACCTAACGTTGACTTTGACTTTCCTCGGAAAGTCGGGTTGTTAAACAGAGTTTACATGGGAACGTGAAGACCAAATCAAGTCTAAGTATCCGCATTTGTTCACAACTCCCCTGCAACCGATAACACAACTTGAATTTCAGGACGAAATTCTTTTAACAGGGGGAGAATGTGACAACTGACACTTTTCCAGGTATTCCATACACTATGAACAGTAATTTGTACTTTATGAATGTGCATGATTGAACTATGATATGAAAGATTTCATGTTTACTTTCAAAGACATACAAATACATTACATGTTGCATGATTACCTATCATTATTAAATGCAACCCGGAATAGTTCAATTAGTGCACACGACGAGACTAGCACAATAAGCAGATAAAATAGAAGTACTGACGGGAGTTCAGTACTCAGACAGACATGTTGTTAGAACACAGACTGAGCCCC
The DNA here is from genome assembly GCA_030545235.1 of Helianthus tuberosus. Taxonomy (NCBI): domain Eukaryota; kingdom Viridiplantae; phylum Streptophyta; class Magnoliopsida; order Asterales; family Asteraceae; genus Helianthus; species Helianthus tuberosus. The sequence continues at coordinate 25,693,485 of CM060432.1, forward strand.
GAAACCAAGCTTTACACTAGAATATTGTGTAGGGAAGCAAGGGTTATAAAACTGCCTTTCGAGTGACGATTTAAGCACTAAAAAGTGCCCGAAACACATCCTAGATGCAGAATTCTGCAGAAAACAGTAAAAATCAGCTTTTTAACATCAAAATATAATGCAGAAATGAGGTTTAATTGTCCAGAATAACTTGTAAAGTGTCGGGAATGAAAACTGTCATAAAAGATATCTCATAACACACTAAACTGCGCAATTTAGCACCTTAACGAACCGATAACCAAACGAACAACCGGACACTACCCGAAACACCAAAATTTAACTAGAAGCATTGTTTTAATGTTACAAAGCTAGTTATCAACACCAAACATCATATTACATCTTAAATCATCCAAACACACTTAACCCCTAATTAAATCACTTAGATCATAACCAAACATCTAACTAAGAGTTGAAATCCAACTAGAGACTCCCCTCCCTTCTTGGGACGGTTTACAATAGGGGTCCCACACCCTTGATTTCTTTGATTAATTTATTTAATTTGCTAAGATGATATTGAACACATTATCCATGGTGTAATAAAATGTTTGGAGAAGTTTATAAAAAAACCACAAGACCTTAACACTTCTCATTTCACCAACATTTAAACTCACACAACACTCTCTTCTCCCTCGTCAAGCTCATGGCCAAACACCCCTACATCTCCTCTTCACTTTTCAATCCATTTCTTCATAATCTAAGCATCCTACAAGGTGATTCAAGCATAGTTAGGAAGGTTGGAAGCAAGGAGATTGGAAGGACCTTCTTGGAGAGCTATTAACCACTTCTTTTCCTCTTCATCTAGCAACTTGTTCTTCCCTAGCCTTAGAGCTAGTAGTAAGCTTCTTTGATCTTGTTTTTACACTTGATTTTAGTAGTTAATGTATGAAGTAACATGATAATCTAAAGAATCTCATCAAAACAAGAACATGAACATGAACATAAAGCTTGAAATCATGATAAACTATGTTGTTTAAGTGTATGTGATGAACTTGTTTGTTGATTACTTGTATGCATGGTGTAGATCACCACATAAAGCTTGCTAGATGATGATTTAAAACATGATCTAGCAAGTATGAGGACGATTCTTGAAAAAATCTATGATGATCATCCTTTATGTAAAGAATGAACATGATTTTGTGTAGGATGATGATTCCTACAAGTTGTGAATCTTAAAAAAATATAAGATTTCAAAAATAAAAGTTTCAAGAAACTAAAGTTTACATCAAGATTTAACATGATTTGGTTTTGAAAGAAAATAACTATGTTTTAGGTGTTAAAATGGAACTAGTAAAGTGTAGAAAACATGAAAGATTCAAGAAGATTATTTTTTGTAAAAATGGATTACAAGTTGTAAAGGTTGAAATCCTGTAAAAATGAGTTTGATGAAATAAAAACCATGTTTTTAGTGTTATATGAACATGTTAAACAACATGTTAAAATACTACAAGGTTTTGTAAAACTTCAAGTTCATATCATTTTATAAAAGTGCATGATTATGGCTATGGTAAGTTGTATGATAATTTATTATGATTGATGATGAATTTTTGAAAAGAAAATGATATGCTAATAAGCATGGAAACCTCCATTTTCAAGGGAAACTATGGCAAAATTTTTGTAAAAATTAAACACTTAGAAAAATATTTTTAAACAAGTGTTTACAAGTAATTTTGGCCTTGGCTTTAAATATAAAATTTTCCATAAATTTTGTTATAAAATTACAAGTATTGGAGGTTGATTTTTAATAATAAAAATGACTAAGTATATATTTAAGGAAAATATATATTTAGAAGACACAAAATTATGTGCTACGTGTATATTACTTGTATTAGTTATATTAGAATTAGGAACCTTGAAAATAATATAACACACCAAAATACTAAAAATTGTAATATGAAATATTACCAAAATCACAAGAAAATAAATATATATCTAATACCCAAATATGGAACAAATCGGACAAAGGACATTTGGACAATATATATATATATATATATATATATATATATATATATATATTGGAAATAAATTCGTAACTTGACAAATGTGATAAACGGTATTTTTTAAACCGAAGAAACGGCAAAATATGAATTTTTGCAACTATTATAAAATATATCATATTTTGTCAAAGTAGAAAATATATTATTTTTGAAGTGGGAGAAAATATATATTTTCAAGAACAACTTAAAAATATATTATTTTGGTGAAAACTAAAAATATATATTTTTCTAGGTTTAATCTTAAAAACATATTATTTTTAAGATATATATGGAAGTATACATATTTTTTCCAAATAAAATTTATAGATATTTTTCTATAAAAATTCTCTTAAAATATGTATATTTTAAGAATATAAAGTTGATGATTTTTAATTGTACAAAAATAATATTCTGGAAAATTCTACATAAATTAAGTAAAGAATACTTGATAAATACAAGAAAATACGTATTCCTATACGTATAAGTACATACCGGAATACACTACCAATACTTGGCAAAATACACAAATACAAGTATACCTATACTTGAAAAATATATATGTGAGAAATACATGACAAATCAAATTAAAAATAAATTATTTTTTATCAATATTCTAAATAATTGGAATGGAAATAACTCAAGTTAAAATATCCTTATTTTAACTAATAATTATATAATTTGGAATTATATAATGTACATCAAGCGTATAACTCAAAGTATACTAAATTCCAAAATAAGTCTTAATAAATAAGTAAGGCTAAGAGTCGTTACACGACCTAAACGTCTAATAAAACATAGTACGTGTGTAGTGGTACGACCCGAGAAGCGAAACTTTGAGTATACGAGACAGCTACGCAAACTAGTGAGTTCATGTCCCCCTTTTCTTTTAACTGTTTTCGGATTTATAACTTTCGGGGTGAAATACATTTTTCAAATATTTCAAATGGTATGGTTTAGCTAAGGTATGAACTGTTAGATCATGTGAATGGGTAGGCGCATACTTAAGACCATTAATCTTTGTTTAAAGACCGAGGGGCATGAGTGGTAGATCTATCTGGGTGTTGTGAGCCCCACCCATGGGTCCGCGAGTGGCCGAATATGGTGACTATGTCGTTCCAGCCGGGTGGCCCGGTACAAAATCCGCTAGGTTTGAGCCTTCCTACGCCATTTCACACATATTAATGTCCTTGCAAAACATTAATTGATCTGTTCATAGACGCTTACATACCGGTTACCAAAGGAATACTTTCAAATGATTACAAGTTTATACGAGCTCACATACAAAACACATGAACTCGCTCAACTTTTGTTGATGTTTTCAAATTACATGTATTCCAGGAAACTAAATGGATCTGACGGCGTTGAGAATGATTTCAAGAAGTAATTTCAAGATTGATGTCATCCTATTTTGAAGGGTTTGGTTTGTATATCTTATCTTGGATAGGATATATGAATCAAAGCCTTGGTTTAAAAGTCTTTTGTTTAAAAGTCCTTTATGGAACTTATCACTATTTTGGATGGTTGTAATTTAACTTAAACAACTTGTGTTTGTATTATCTTAAAACTTATGAATGGATGAACATCATATTTTAGTCATATAGTTGTTTATTATAATTGAATGCAATGATATTGATCAAGTCACACGTACACGCTTCCGGAAGAGTCAGGGTGTGACATTATAATGATCTCTTGTTGGTGTATTTCGTTAGCTAGGAATCAAAAAAGGTTTTCGAACATTGATGTAAAACCCGACGAGATTATATCTAACATTAAATATCTCGGGTTTTGTTGTATAGGTACCGGTCAAAAGATAGGTCGATTAGATGGGAAAACTGGTGTAGTTTTAATATAATGTAAGTGGTTTGGTGTGCCGTCTCAGTTTGAGGTTTTGGCGTTGTGAATAATAGTTACCTTTAAAAAAAAACCTATAGTTAGTGATAATTAAATATAAAAAAATGATTCTTATCAACAAGTTGTTGTTTAATCTTATACCCCCTCCGAAATACATAATACACCTAAATGTGAATTTTTCACGAGTGTTGAAATCCATGTCATGGAACTTGCAAAAATATAATACTATTTATAACACACACCAAAGAATCTAATAAAAATAATAATAAAAAACTAAAACATATCATCAAATATACTTGTATACATTGCATTTGTGTAATATGTAAACTATATGATAAGAAATGGTTATATAAAACTACAATTCAAACAGGGGCGGCTCTGAGGATGGTCGGGGAGGTCCACCGGCCAGGGCCTGTGATTCCGAAGGGCACATTTTTTCTATAACGCATATAAAAAATACTAAGTGAATCCATAAATAAAAATTAAAAGGAACTATAACTAATATGGAGGAACTGGCATAATGGTTAATGGTTTGGTTGTAAGTTAGTTTGTGCGCTAAATATCTAAGAGTTCTCTGGTTCGGTTCCCTGCATTCTTTTTTTTTCTTTTTGGAATGAGTGAATCTTACCTCAATTTCTACTACTACTTTTTTTTATTTTAAAAGCCTGCATAAACAAGCATCCTCAGTTTGTTTATTTCCTTTTCAATAACTGATAATGATAATAATATTAGAATAGTATAATATAATACTTTATTAATTTATGACTTTATTTAATTTGATGTTTAGTATGTATGCATTGTTTGATAATTTAGGCTTTAATATGTACTAGTTTTTTATATCGCGCGTTGCAGCGAAACCGAGCAAATGATAATGTAAAACAAACTTGATTTGAAAATAAAGCATGTTGTTTAGAAAGTCAAACCATTAGAGCGATTTAGTTTATCATCGTACCATTTTATGATACCAAATAAATACTTTATTTTGAGTACAACTTCGTTTTTAACAAAACTTATAACGGAATGTGAGGGAAAGAAATCAAGCATAACTACATACTTAAGTTTTTAGAAAAAAGTTATAAACGTAAATTATTAAAGAAGTATCAAATTAATGGATAAATTAATATATGTGAAAAAAAAAATTATTAAAAAAAGGTAAAGAAAATATATGTTTTTAAAAAAGAAAAATAGTTATTAAAAGTAAATATAATAATTAACTATTATAATATATTAAATAATAAAAAACTATATATTATTATAAAATTAAAGTTACTATTCATCAGCCCTCGTTAACAATATATATAAAATTGTCGATTATTTAGCCGTTAATTTGTCAGAAACTTTGTTAGAATTTGAGGGTTTTGCATTTTTGCTAATTGTCATGTTAATTTAAGAGTAAATTTACTAATAGTCTTGTTACTTAACACTTGTTAAGGCCGAAGGGGCATATATTTTCGAGCTCGGACAGGGCATCTGAATTCTCCGGGCCGGCCCTGAATTCAAAATTTAAAAAATTATAAATAAACAATAAATATTAGTATCACAACCTATTCTATATTGTTAAGTACACAGCCTCGAAACGTGAGAATGCTATTATATTTCAATGGAATTAAATTGTACGACTTATTCTTTATATGAACATATTACATAAGAAGATAATCGCTAACATAATAAAATTTACAAGTTACTATATCAAGAAATAGTCAATAAATGTATGGGTGGTACTTCATTGTTGGGGTGACGCTTTGACAAATGTGGTGTTCTTAATATGACTTTATTTCTAGCCACGTTACTTTAATAAGAGCAGTAAATTGAATATATCTTAGGTTAGGTGCCAATAGAAATTGCATGACAAAAAAACGTGTCTTAATTAATCACTAAATGCTAAAGTACTTATGAGACTCCATAATATTTTATTATTCAAAAGTTAAAAGCATGTTCATCATATCATATCATGACATAAGATTTATTTTAGAGGAAAACATACTATGTTAAAGGGATTCTTGAAACTAGTTTGATGAAAGAAGAAATGTTATGCCTAAAGATAATATAACATATTCAATAAATGAGTTTAAGAAATAATTAATATGAAAAAATAAATTCTCGTTATAAGAAATGATTTATATGAAAAGTTGAATTTCTCGTTACCAATTAAATCTCCACTCAAATTTATATGTTTGTATTGCTTAGTCAAGAAAAGCATAAAACTATATCTTTGATTTGTTGGTATATTCTTCGGAACATTTATCTGATGTTGAGAAAAAGTATGTTAATATGTGCTTCTAGTGATAATGTGACAACATGATATATAATACTAAGTTGCTTGTGTGAGATATGTTAAAAAAATATATGGATTTTTACATATTTTTCCTTAGTAAGACTATGAATTGCATATTTACTCGATTCTTAAAATCAATCACAAATTTCCTCTTTTCTTAAAAAAAATACCCATTTACCGTTGGTTGAACTCATTACAGTTTGTTCTTTGAATAGAACAAGATTCATTTCTAAGTTCCATAACGAAATCTAATCCCTTCCGGCACGAAGCTGGATACTCCAGCATCTTCATTACAAAGCATGGTTAAAAGAGTATGATTCCAAATCATGTGCGAGTGGTTATAACACACACGCGCAAAGGGCCATACCCAAACTTAGCTAAATAATTCTTGATGATCACTAGATCATACACGCAAGCTCTCGACGGTGCACTCAACACGGCGATAGCTAATACGAGTACAGATAGTACAGATTGCAGGAGCTGTAGCCAATCAGCATACGCCAGACCTAGACCAAACAACTCCCACGAATCTTGCGGGAGATAAGAAGTACAAAAGGACAGTGAAGTTGTGTAACACTCTAATCCGTTTTCAATTATAAATTAAATGCGGATAACTAGGTCCCAGATTTTTTTTAACATAGAAATTATACGTTTGGGTTAACCGGCAACACAGAGGAACAATATAACAAATTATTACACTTGATTTGTATTTTACAATAGTCAAGTTTTTAAGTTCGAAACATCGATACGCATGGTCATGCTTCAACCTTCCCATAATTGTTTCCAAAGAGTTTTGCAGTTTAATAGTGTTTGGATCTTCGCGTGCTTTGTCATCCGCCCGTCTGCTTCGCGCCTTAGTGAAAGTCTGTCATAAACACTAAAAGCAATTAATGTTTAAGTTATACGATCAAACGATTAGTAATCGAAACATTTGAATGAAAACATTAAGCACAATATATCTTTTTTTTTTCAGCCCCCTTACCCGGTCGTGTCAGGTTTCCACCCGGCCGTGTCAACTGAAACATGTCTTTTTCTCAGCACCCTTACCCGGCTGGGTCAGGTTTCCACACAGCCGTGTCAGCTGAAAATGTGATTTCTTTTCAAATCAATCTTTCGGTCCAAAGTGAATTACCTAACTGACCCGTTAGGAGGCATTTTACATTCTAGTTCATGTCACCTACTTTCTTATCAATATTCTAGTTGTTTCCATCAACCACAACTCAAATGTAGTTGATTACATTAGACAAACCTTAACTTGTCATTATTTTCTTCCGGTAAAACGTTTAACCAAACACGACACATTAGGAGGCATTAAGCCAAAAAGCTTACCCCTCCCACTTTTATGTTACCAGAAGGATCAACCCGATTATAGGACTCATTTTTAATCTATCCTTAAGGGTAGTTTACCCGATTCATCATCTGGGACATTTTAGTCAATGTAGTCTCCATTTCCGCATAATGGACAATCCCTTGGCTCGAATGGCCGTTTTACCCAAAATGCTAAATGCACTTCACTTGGGTTAATCTATTTCCCAGATTTGATCCATCCCTCTTTAGTCGGGTCATAAGCCCCTACCGAAAGCATAACCTTTTGTACATACCTGGCGCGAGTCAAAACAATTGACTCGTTATCTATACCTTGTGATTTTTTATTCTTTCCAATTCATGGCAAGGCATGCTCATACATTATGCTTACCTATAAGCACAAACTTAACAAAACAAAACATATTTAGAACACTTATAGGTTACGTCGCAAACCAAGAAGATTACCGGGGGAGTTTAGGAAGCACGAAGACGCAAAACAGTGAGTTCATGTCCCCACTTTTAAATGTTTTCTAGTTTGGGAATATGTCACAGAACAGTAACCAAGTTTTAAACGTGTTCTTATCGTTTTTGTCCAAATTAGATAACTTAACATTCAAATCGAGTCATGTCCTTTTTTCTATGTATCAAGAAAAAAATGAAGAATAAGATGTTGGGGTCGGATTTTTTTAATATATGAAATTATAATTATTAAAAATAAAAACACTTTAATTACATTAAATATTAAAACAAAACAAGTTACAATCCACATCATCACTCGAAGTTAGCATCAAAAAAAGGGGAAAAAGAAACAAAATTCCACATTACCATTGTTACTTATGAAATGGATGAAAAAACCCTTAATTTTAATGAAAAATGAATGTTGAGTGACCTGATTGGAACACTTTTGAAACTTGAGTGATCTAATTGGAACACTTTTAAAACTTGGTTACTATTCTACAAAGTTACCCTTTTCTAAACTTTGTGGAAAATACATGTACAAATGGTATGTTAAACTAAGGAATGATACAATAGATCATGTTACGAATAGGGTATACGTAGCACCATTAATCTAAGTTTAGACCAAAGAGCAAAAGGTTAGATCTAGCGGGTATTGGCAGCCTCACTCTTGGCCCTCGTTTGCCCATGCGGAAGAGTGCTTTTGGGTCACAGTCGAAGGGTAATCGATGTAAAATCGCCTGGGTTTGGATGCTTCCTATGTCGTCACACATGTTAATGTCCTTGCAAAACATTAGCGATCTCGATTTCCTTACGTAATACATCTTATTTACATCTTAACTCATTTTTACAAGCTACGTACCATATTTTTCATACAAATACATCTTAGGTTTTTACAAGTGCACAACTTATTACAAAACAACTGCATGAATTCACACAAACTTTTGTTGACGATTTTTCAAACTTACATGTATTTCAGGTAATTAGTGGAAAGATTTGCGGAACTTTGCTTCAAGAGGCCATGTATCTTTTCTCCATGCCACCTTTGTAAACTTTTAAACTTATTATCTTTTAAAGTGATGTAAACACTTTACTTAACTTATGTTTGAAACTTGAAACTATGAATGGCATTGGAGTTTATTTTAATCATATAGAATGTTTGCTTATTCGTATGTAATGAGAATCAATCACGATCACACCTCATGCTTCCGCCTCTGAAAGGGGTGTGACAAACCCTCTTCCATAGGAGACATAAGCTAAAAAAGAATTATGTCAAATAGAAAAGAGGATTCTCCAAAAACTTAAAGAAATAGAATCCATGATGAAGGCGCGATATTCATCAAGGAATGGAAACGAAGGTGATTCTATAGCCGAGGCCAAAAAATCTGCCCTAGCGACGTGCGAAAACAAACGCGATAGTCGTCCATGTATCGACCTCGCAATGATGGACTCCTTTACAGTGTGTGAATTTCACACCGACGGTTTAGACCAGAGCAAGTCGACTCACACCTTCTTTAACAAGAGCCCGGAAAAGGTAAATATGTAACGCCCATATTTCTTACTCCAAAATAAGTATTATTATTTACAAAATTCGGGCATGACCCGTTCGTATAATGAACGATTCCCTGTAAGACCAACTTTTAAGAACTTAAATATGACACAGGGGAAAATACAAGCCCAAAAATTTCTTTCTTATTTAGACACATTACTTACTTAAAGGCTCAAATACAAATGATAAACATTCACAAAAGGGATTTACAATAACCACATTAAATTAACGCTTCAAGACAATACATATTTCCGTACAACCCTTGCTCCGTGACTCGATCAATGCTTGCTTATCTTCGGTAGTAGTAGCGGTAATCCGTGCAATACATGTGGACATCACATACATCATAACCATTAGTCATTAACAACATCATACGACATGATTCTCATATAGTCCAATACTGAAAAACATTTAACAGTAGGAACTTTAAGTCATTCAACTATCCTTTGGTATTTTCTTGCTCCGAATTCGACTTCGATACTTCATGAACCCGGTGTTCATGTACGTGCATTTCATTCAAATCTCAAACACACGATTAGCAATCTTTAATGCTAGAACATAATGAAACCAGTCCAAACCATTCCTTCATATACTTATAACATCTCGCATCCACAAACGTATACGTTCCTAATTCCTACATACATACAACATATACACGTACATACATACGCACACATTCACATACACACACATAGACGCGAGCCCTCGCTTACTACTTTTATTCACTTAATCTCGCATTTCTTATCATAATCACAACTTCCTTGATATAAGTTTTATACTTACCATACAGCATGCCCACTCATTTCTAGTCTCGATTACTTATAATCTTTCTTCTCTAACACGAAAGAAAATACATACTTTCACTATCTGGAGGCTCATAACATCACTTGTGTTTCAAACCGGCTTTAATATAAGTTAAGGGACATCGACAATCATTAAAACATCGAGTCCGGATGCGAAATCAAACAAGAAAACCAAAGTTTGCCAGCTGACTGGCGCTCGCGGGGCGCGACAGCCCCTACTCTGGGCGACCGCAGGGCGCGACAGCCCTATTTCGACAGAAACTTTCAATTTGCTGCTGTAAATTCCCAGCTATGAATTCCAAGGGTATTTTTGACTTACAATTTGCATAACTTTTGATCTACGAATTCGATTAACATGATTCTTTTTCCTATGCGTTGGTATATCGATTTTCTAACATATGAGCTTGTAATATAACATCCAAACAAGGAAAAATCTTAACTTAAAGCCTTCGGCTCTACATACTCGTTTCGACTATTCAACCCATTCATATTTTTATTATTAAAACTTGCGTATCTCGTACATTCCTCAATCAAATTGCTCACAATTATTTCTAGTTGTCCGTAAGACTTGTCCTTACATTATGGGCTAAACGTCCTTACCCGGGTCCTTAATCTTTACGCGTTTCATTAACATTATCAGGTTTATGCACATTTATTCGACCCGTTCGTATTTTGTTAAACCATTCTTTTATTTAAGGTCAAAAGCTAAGTCTTTTGACCATTAACCTAAGTCCCCATTCTCGGTTGGTGCACTTATGTGCAATTCTTCCCATTACCCGGTTACAATACCGTAGCGTTACTTAGACATCAATCCGTCATATCATTACAACTTTATATTGTCCCGTTCGGTCTACTTAGCTAAAATTACCGATTTCATACAACCAAAACCATATCAAACTTCAATCATCACCATGCTCAATTAACTAACGCTACCTTACTTAAACAAAATAAGAAGTGATTACGGAAATCACTTACCTTAATTAACTAACGCTACCTTAATTAACTAACGCTATCAACACATTCTTGTTAGCATACATCATTGTACTTGATAACGAGCATACATTTGCATAATTTCATATTCAACTTGCATTAATCATTCATTCACTAACATGTATAGCTTATTTCACTGAAAATAGGCTGTTTGGGGACATCCGTTTACTGTACTTACGAGCTTGCAAAAATTACAATCTTTTTATGAGACGTGCCTCTCGGAGGGGTTATCCTTGTGTTAAATTTTTAGAGTCTAACTCTCTACCAAAAATTTATAAAAATTCATTTACTAAGCTGCAATCAGATTCGTCACTTCTGACTGCAGCTTACGGAAAATTCATTAAAAATTCCTCGTTTATCCGATTGACGAAATTCAAATTGGAGGTTCTTTTAATCGCTTAAAACTATCTATAGTAAAAATTTGAGATCATAACTAAATTTCTAAATTGAGTTATGACATTCGTAATGGGCTGCAAATCCTGCCAGAAAACGTAGCTTGAACCTTTGATACGGAAAAATTTATAAAACGCTCAATTTTCGTCGAAAAAATGCGATTCCAGTGGGGTTTTAAAGTTATTTCCTGGAATTACATTTTAGACTCAAGAAACACATGTTTTTGTCACGTTTTGTTCAGGTTACAGCCAATACAAGTCGGCTGTAAATTCTGATCAGGAGCTGTTTGAATTCAGCTTTCAATTTAAGCATGTTCTTGACATCATAACACTAATTTTTAGCAATCAAAACCCTAAAAACATCTCATACATGAATTTAGCATCAACAAAATCTGAATTTACTTGAGCTAGACATGATTTAGAAATATACTTGTCTAGGGTTTACTACTAAACACTATTTTACTTCAATATCCTCCATACTACAATCATGCAACATCAATTTTTGAACAAGAATTCGACATAGGTGTTATACCCATGTCGCCACTTTCATTAGCCCAAGTGGGTTTCATCTTCAAACCTCAATTAACATCAAAATCTTGATAAATTCACAGTCCATATGATAATTCTAACATATATTCGTGCTCGATTTCATAAAATTTCATGAATTGATCATAACCTAATTCATACAAAAATCATCAAATCCAAAATTACCACTTACCATGTGTTTGTTAGGGCTAGATGATCATGTAATTAGGTCCATGCATCAGATTAGAGCCGATTTCCCCTTTCAATTTGAGGTTTGTTCTTGAATTAGGGTTTCACCCTTCTCTTGCTCTTCTCTGGTCGATCGCTCCCACGCCCAGGTATGGGTATTTGGTTTTTTTATTTTTATTTTTATTTTATATATAATCTTTCTATGTATTCAAAAACCACCCCTCAAGTTTGTTACCTATTCATTATATAACTCAATTTCATATCTTTATTTATTTTAACTAAACTTTTAACTAGGTTTAATAACCTAGTTATTTCATTTCTTTCTTTTAAATGTGGTAACATACTAGTAACTGAATAATTCGAGTTTTTGGGGTGTTACAAATCTACCCCCTTTAAAGAAGGTTTCATCCCCGAAACCTCTTTCATTTCTTCTATAACCCGTCTAGTCTTACTCTTCGTTCATTTATTCATTTAGGTTACATTGGACGACTTACATAATTATGTTGTGAGGAATTGACGTTTGTGACACATCCCATATTCCATAATTTGAAACTAGCATCCTTTCTAGGTTCCTTCATGTCCCTTTGTGAAGTGAGCGTATGATAGTATGCATTACCGTAAACATCCAAGTATCAACATTCTAACATAACTATCATTTTTAAATCTCATTATCCGTACTTGTCATGAGGATCAATCATTAATCTACTTTTCTACCGCCACTTGAACTACTTACAACCTTATGTCTAACCTAATATTTATTCTTTCACATTACTTCCTTATACTAACCCGGCATGTCGTGCAAAGAGCAACATATGAGCATTAATCAACTAGTTCCAAGTTTTCATTCAGGGTCCTTAAATCTTCCTCTTATTGACATAAATACTTTCTATAGATGACCATTGCTAGTCGATTATTTCATACTATACCATATTTGTCCTATCATTCATTTCATTCATATGTACAAATAATTTACAGATTCTTACCTTTCAATTTAGAATTAAATATTTTACTAACCTCGCCTTCATTGTATAACTTAACGATCTGCAAACCGGATTGGCCCGCTTCTGAATGAGTCCGTGTCAAGGCCGGTTCGATCCCTTCCTTTCATGAATGGCTTCCGCTCATGGGCTTCCTTCTAACAATATCTTGTTTAAATGAACATGGCCAACAAACCTAGCATCAAGGTTAGCATTTTCCGTTGGTACTTATCATTATTACATTCTTTCCAATTTATTTTGTTTAGTGTTTTAAACACCCACAATTCCTTCGTTTTGTTAATTATTTCACCGACCCATTACAATTGACTTTCCAAGGTCAAACTGACGTTTCTTAATTATCATGGATGTAATGAAGTACACGATTGTATTTCTTTCCATTCATGCTTACATACAAGTACTTTAATACATCCTTTCCGTTCTTCTTGCAAAACTTACCCTTCCCGTCCATACTTAAGTTATTGTTCGGGTCGTAGCCCGTCATTCATTTTGACCCACAGGAGTCATTTAGTAATATACCTTTCATGTAACTTGCTCACAACTTATTTCTTTCAACTAAGGTTTCTTGCTACTACAATAGCTTACATCAGTTTTACCTACATAGTAAATCAAATACTTCATGCTAATTTTACTATTACTTGCTTAATAACTATCACTTGCTTTATTTAACTGTTCAGAATCCAATTGTAAAATACATTCTGACCATATGTCCACCAACTACCCATTTTTGGCGTATCCTTCTCTAATCGAGCTATAAGCCCCTACTTAAAAGAAAACATAACCTTTGTACATACCTTGCACGAATCAAAACCTTTTGACACGTTATCCATAACTTACAATGGTTATTTCTTTCCAATTGTGACAATGCATGCCCATTCATTACACTTATCTATAAGCATAAAACTTGTCAAAATAAACATTAAGTACAAGGTTTAAATGGCGAATTACCATTTGACCCGCATGACTCATTCATCCCTTTAACCATTCTTGCATACAATCATATTTGTATATATATATATATATATATATATATATATATATATATATATATATATATATATATTAAGTACAAGGTTTAAATGGCGATTACCATTTGACCCGCATGACTCATTCGCCCCTTTAACCATTCTTGCATACAATCATATTTGTATAGATATATATATATATATATATATACATATGTTTAAGACATAACTTAGATAATATCCGCTTTTTAAAGAATATGTACTTGCTTAGTCTATAATCACTTACACATTCGAACTTTTATTTATTTATTTAATTTTTAATTTTAATCGTTCCTTTCTATGTTTCGAATCCGTCTCGCAGATTCTAACATATTATTCATACTTTCATTCCTTTCATGTTTCGAATTCGTCTCACGGATTCTAACATATCATTCATACTTTCATTCCTTTCATGTTTCGAATCCGTCTCGCGGATTCTAACATATCATTCATACTTTCATTCCTTTCATGATTCGAATCCGTCCCGCGGATTCTAACATATCATTCGTACTTTCAAATCCCTGAAAGTCTTACCTTTCTCTTCACCCTCATGTCTGCCTACTACCTAATTCTAACAGACATACCTGCAACAATTATCACGGTCTCACGAACGTCATATGCTTCTTGAGTACTGGCCAGGTACACAATCTACATACTAGTTTTGTGTCTTCGTGTAATCGTCACCTTATGCCCGAAGAATTAGGTTTCGGCACGTGTAACATTTTCATAACTTCGTTTCCATCCTATTATTATATTTCATTAAAAAAATTCCTTCATTTGATAAATTTTACCATTACATTCACCCATGTGCTAAATTTACGTACCTGGGTCAATATGTCTTATTACATGCCTTGGTGTCGGTCCTAGACCACATTCACAGATCATCCCTTCCAAGCAATTGCGCATACCCTTCACATAACATACTATTAGTTTTCTTCAAATACATAATTTAATAC
The DNA here is from genome assembly GCA_030545235.1 of Helianthus tuberosus. Taxonomy (NCBI): domain Eukaryota; kingdom Viridiplantae; phylum Streptophyta; class Magnoliopsida; order Asterales; family Asteraceae; genus Helianthus; species Helianthus tuberosus. Next base: position 25,708,790 of record CM060432.1, read on the forward strand.
ATACTTACATTCGCTTTTAACTTTAGGCCTTGATCGAGTCTTGGATTGTACGGGTTCCTTGTCACAAGAGCACACAGGTTTGAGTTCAAGTATTCACCTCCTTCTACTTGATTTCCCTTAAACCAGGGCTCTGATACCAACTTGTAACACCCATATTTCTTACTCCAAAATAAGTATTATTATTTACAAAATTCGGGCATGACCCGTTCGTATAATGAACGATTCCCTGTAAGACCAACTTGTAAGAACTTAAATATGACACAGCGGAAAATACGAGCCTAAAAATTTCTTTCTTATTTAGACACATTACTTACTTAAAGGCTCAAATACAAATGATAAACATTTACAAAAAGGATTTACAATAACCACATTAAATTAACACTTCAAGACAATACATATTTCCGTACAACCCTTTCTCCGTGACTCGATCAACGCTTGCTTATCTTCGGTAGTAGTAGCGGTAATCCGTGCAATACCTGTGGACATCACATACATCATAACCATTAGTCATTAACAACATCATACGACATGATTCTCATATAGTCCAATACTGAATAACATTTAACAGTAGGAACTTTAAGTCATTCAACTATCCTTTCGTATTTTCTTGTTCCGAATTCGACTTCGATGCTTCATGAACCCGGTGTTCATGTACCTGCATTTCATTCCAATCTCAAACACACGATTAACAATCATTAATGCTAGAACATAATGAAACCAGTCCAAACCATTCCTTCATATACTTATAACATCTCGGATCCACAAACGTATACATTCCTAATTCCTACATACATACAACATATACACCTACATACATACTCACACATTCACATACACACACATAGACGCGAGCCCTCGCTTACTACTTTTATTCACTTAATCTCGCATTTCTTATCATAATCACAACTTCCGTGATATAAGTTTTATACTTACCATACAGCATGCCCACTCATTTCTAGTCTCGATTACTTATAATCTTTCTTCTCTAACACGAAAGAAAATACATACTTTCACTATCCGGAGGCTCATAACATCACTTGTGTTTCAAACCGGCTTTAATATAAGTTAAGGGACATCGACAATCATTAAAACATCGAGTCCGGATGCGAAATCAAACAAGAAAACCAAAGTTTGCCAGCTGACTGGCGCTCGCGGGGCGCGACAGCCCCTACCCTGGGCGACCGCAGGGCGCGACAGCCCTATTTCAACAGAAACTTTCAATTTGCTGCTGTAAATTCCCAGCTATGAATTCCAAGGGTATTTTTGACTTACAATTTGCATAACTTTTGATATACGAATCCGATTAACATGATTCTTTTTCCTATGCGTTGGTATATCGATTTTTGAACAAGAATTCGACATAGGTGTTATACCCATGTCGCCACTTTCATTAGCCCAAGTGGGTTTCATCTTCAAACCTCAATTAACATCAAAATCTTGATAAATTCACAGTCCATATGATAATTCTAACATATATTCGTGCTCGATTTCATAAAATTTCATGAATTGATCATAACCTAATTCATACAAAAATCATCAAATCCAAAATTACCACTTACCATGTGTTTGTTAGGGCTAGATGATCATATAATTAGGTCCATGCATCAGATTAGAGCCGATTTCCCCTTTCAATTTGAGGTTTGTTCTTGAATTAGGGTTTCACCCCTCTCTTGCTCTTCTCTGGTCGATCGCTCCCACGCCCAGGTATGGGTATTTGGTTTTTTTATTTTTATTTTTATTTTATATATAATCTTTCTATGTATTCAAAAACCACCCCTCAAGTTTGTTACCTATTCATTATATAACTCAATTTCATATCTTTATTTATTTTAACTAAACTTTTAACTAGGTATAATAACCTAGTTATTCCATTTCTTTCTTTTAAATGTGGTAACATACTAGTAACTGAATAATTCGAGTTTTTGGGGTGTTACAAATCTACCCCCCTTAAAGAAGGTTTCATCCCCGAAACCTCTTTCATTTCTTCTATAACCCGTCTAGTCTTACTCTTCGTTCATTCATTCATTTAGGTTACATTGGACGACTTACATAATTATGTTGTGAGGAATTGACGTTTGTGACACATCCCATATTCCATAATTTGAAACTAGCATCCTTTCTAGGTTCCTTCATGTCCCTTTGTGAAGTGAGCGTATGATAGTATGCATCACCGTAAACATCCAAGTATCAACATTCTAACATAACTATCATTTTTAAATCTCATTATCCGTACTTGTCATGAGGATCAATCATTAATCTACTTTTCTACCGCCACTTGAACTACTTACAACCTTATGTCTAACCTAATATTTATTCTTTCACATTACTTCCTTATACTAACCCGGCATGTCGTGCAAAGAGCAACATATGAGCATTAATCAACTAGTTCCAAGTTTTCATGCAGGGTCCTTAAATCTTCCTCTTATTGACATAAATACTTTCTATAGATGACCATTGCTAGTCGATTATTTCATACTATACCATATTTGTCCTATCATTCATTTCATTCATATGTACAAATAATTTACAGATTCTTACCTTTCAATTTAGAATTAAATATTTTACTAACCTCGCCTTCATTGTATAACTTAACGATCTGCAAACCGGATTGGCCCGCTTCTGAATGAGTCCGTGTCAAGGCCGGTTCGATCCCTTCCTTTCATGAATGGCTTCCGCTCATGGGCTTCCTTCTAACAATATCTTGTTTAAATGAACATGGCCAACAAACCTAGCATCAAGGTTAGCATTTTCCGTTGGTACTTATCATTATTACATTCTTTCCAATTTATTTTGTTTAGTGTTTTAAACACCCACAATTCCTTCGTTTTGTTAATTATTTCACCGACCCATTACAGTTGACTTTCCAAGGTCAAACTGATGTTTCTTAATTATCATGGATGTAATGAAGTACACGATTGTATTTCTTTCCATTCATGCTTACATACAAGTACTTTAATACATCCTTTCCGTTCTTCTTGCAAAACTTACCCTTCCCGTCCATACTTAAGTTATTGTTCGGGTCGTAGCCCGTCATTCATTTTGACCCACAGGAGTCATTTAGTAATATACCTTTCATGTAACTTGCTCACAGCTTATTTCTTTCAACTAAGGTTTCTTGCTACTACAATAGCTTACATCGGTTTTACATACATAGTAAATCAAATACTTCATGCTAATTTTACTATTACTTGCTTAATAACTATCACTTGCTTTATTTAACTGTTCAGAATCCAATTGTAAAATACATTCTGACAATATGTCCACCAACTACCCATTTTTGGCGTATCCTTCTCTAATCGAGCTATAAGCCCCTACTTAAAAGAAAACATAACCTTTGTACATACCTTGCACGAATCAAAACCTTTTGACACGTTATCCATAACTTACAATGGTTATTTCTTTCCAATTGTGACAACGCATGCCCATTCATTACACTTATCTATAAGCATAAAACTTGTCAAAATAAACATTAAGTACAAGGTTTAAATGGCGATTACCATTTGACCCGCATGACTCATTCGTCCCTTTAACCATTCTTGCATACAATCATATTTGTATATATATATATTAAGTACAAGGTTTAAATGGCGATTACCATTTGACCCGCATGACTCATTCGTCCCTTTAACCATTCTTGCATACAATCATATTTGTATAGATATATATATATATATATATATATATATATATATATATATACATATGTTTAAGACATAACTTAGATAATATCGGCTTTTTAAAGAATATGTACTTGCTTAGTCTATAATCACTTACACATTCGAACTTTTATTTATTTATTTAATTTTTAATTTTAATCGTTCCTTTCTATGTTTCGAATCCGTCTCGCAGATTCTAACATATTATTCATACTTTCATTCCTTTCATGTTTCGAATTCGTCTCACGGATTCTAACATATCATTCATACTTTCATTCCTTTCATGTTTCGAATCCGTCTCGCGGATTCTAACATATCATTCATACTTTCATTCCTTTCATGATTCGAATCCGTCCCGCGGATTCTAACATATCATTCGTACTTTCAAATCCCTGAAAGTCTTACCTTTCTCTTCACCCTCACGTCTGCCTACTACCTAATTCTAACAGACATACCTGCAACAATTATCACGGTCTCACGAACGTCATATGCTTCTTGAGTACTGGCCAGGTACACAATCTACATACTAGTTTTGTGTCTTCGTGTAATCGTCACCTTATGCCCGAAGAATTAGGTTTCGGCACGTGTAACATTTTCATAACTTCGTTTCCATCCTATTATTATATTTCATTAAAAATTTTCCTTCATTTGATAAATTTTACCATTACATGCACCCATGTGCTAAATTTACGTACCTGGGTCAATATGTCTTATTACATGCCTTGGTGTCGGTCCTAGACCACATTCACAGATCATCCCTTCCAAGCAATTGCGCATACCCTTCACATAACATACTATTAGTTTTCTTCAAATACATAATTTAATACATACTTACATTCGCTTTTAACTTTAGGCCTTGATCGAGTCTTGGATTGTACGGGTTCCTTGTAACAAGAGCACACAGGTTTGAGTTCAAGTATTCACCTCCTTCTACTTGATTTCCCTTAAACCAGGGCTCTGATACCAACTTGTAACACCCATATTTCTTACTCCAAAATAAGTATTATTATTTACAAAATTCGGGCATGACCCGTTCGTATAATGAACGATTCCCTGTAAGACCAACTTGTAAGAACTTAAATATGACACAGCGGAAAATACGAGCCTAAAAATTTCTTTCTTATTTAGACACATTACTTACTTAAAGGCTCAAATACAAATGATAAACATTTACAAAAAGGATTTACAATAACCACATTAAATTAACGCTTCAAGACAATACATATTTCCGTACAACCCTTTCTCCGTGACTCGATCAACGCTTGCTTATCTTCGGTAGTAGTAGCGGTAATCCGTGCAATACCTGTGGACATCACATACATCATAACCATTAGTCATTAACAACATCATACGACATGATTCTCATATAGTCCAATACTGAATAACATTTAACAGTAAGAACTTTAAGTCATTCAACTATCCTTTCGTATTTTCTTGTTCCGAATTCGACTTCGATGCTTCATGAACCCGGTGTTCATGTACCTGCATTTCATTCCAATCTCAAACACACGATTAACAATCATTAATGCTAGAACATAATGAAACCAGTCCAAACCATTCCTTCATATACTTATAACATCTCGGATCCACAAACGTATACATTCCTAATTCCTACATACATACAACATATACACCTACATACATACTCACACATTCACATACACACACATAGACGTGAGCCCTCGCTTACTACTTTTATTCACTTAATCTTGCATTTCTTATCATAATCACAACTTCCGTGATATAAGTTTTATACTTACCATACAGCATGCCCACTCATTTCTAGTCTCGATTACTTATAATCTTTCTTCTCTAACACGAAAGAAAATACATACTTTCACTATCCGGAGGCTCATAACATCACTTGTGTTTCAAACCGGCTTTAATATAAGTTAAGGGACATCGACAATCATTAAAACATCGAGTCCGGATGCGAAATCAAACAAGAAAACCAAAGTTTGCCAGCTGACTGGCGCTCGCGGGGCGCGACGGCCCCTACCCTGGGCGACCGCAGGGCGCGACAGCCCTATTTCAACAGAAACTTTCAATTTGCTGCTGTAAATTCCCAGCTATGAATTCCAAGGGTATTTTTGACTTACAATTTGCATAACTTTTGATATACGAATCCGATTAACATGATTCTTTTTCCTATGCGTTGGTATATCGATTTTTGAACAAGAATTCGACATAGGTGTTATACCCATGTCGCCACTTTCATTAGCCCGAGTGGGTTTCATCTTCAAACCTCAATTAACATCAAAATCTTAATAAATTCACAGTCCATATGATAATTCTAACATATATTTGTGCTCGATTTCATAAAATTTCATGAATTGATCATAACCTAATTCATACAAAATTCATCAAATCCAAAATTACCAGTTACCATGTGTTTGTTAGGGCTAGATGATCATGTAATTAGGTCCATGCATCAGATTAGAGCCGATTTCCCCTTTCAATTTGAGGTTTGTTCTTGAATTAGGGTTTCACCCCTCTCTTGCTCTTCTCTGGTCGATCGCTCCCACGCCCAGGTATTGGTATTTGGTTTTTTTATTTTTATTTTATATATAATCTTTCTATGTATTCAAAAACCACCCCTCAAGTTTGTTACCTATTCATTATATAACTCAATTTCATATCTTTATTTATTTTAACTAAACTTTTAACTAGGTTTAATAACCTAGTTATTCCATTTCTTTCTTTTAAATGTGGTAACATACTAGTAACTGAATAATTCGAGTTTTTGGGGTGTTACGAAATAAAGGAAGATTTCACCCTCCTATTTTTAGCTTAGGTTTCTACCTTTCCGACAACCTCTTGTGTTTTTGTACCTCTCGCTTGAACCTAAGGTACATCAGGCATTTCGGTGTTGTTCCAACCAGTAAGGAACCCCCCGATAAAACATGGTTCCTTGAAAATTCCGACATAACTTCATAAAAACCCTAAGACACGGGGTTGTGTTCCTCAAACACGGGGTGGTGTCCTATCTACTTCCAGACATGAGGGTGTGTCAAAAGAACACGGGGTCCTGCCTCTCGTATTTTTCAACACGGGGCCGTGTCTACCTTGACATGGGCCGTGTGTCACTAATGAACAACATTCTCTGACTCATGCAGGCGACACGGGGCCGTGCTTCCTGGACACGGGGCTGTGCTTTCTAGACACGGGGTCGTGTCAACGTGCTGTCACTTTCTATAAAGTCAGCCATTAGAAGAATGTTTGGACCCATTCCTAAAAAACTAAGATCCTTCCTGATCTTGCACGCATACCTGAAAAGGTAGGTTCTTAAAAAGGTTTCCTTAAACCTTCTTGTATTTACCACTTTTAGTCATTTCTTCTTCTTCAAACTTCAACAACATTCATTGAAGTTCAAGCTTAAAAGCTTCAATTGATAGGTTAAAAGCAAGATTTTTAGCCCAAATTTTGGCAAAACTACTATTTTATAACATCATTTTACGTTATTTACGGTCAGAAATGCAAGAAACCAAATAGTTTTAACTTAAAATAAAGGTTCTTGGGCTAAAATATCAGAGTAGTTGAGATAACACGGGGCCGTGTGACTTGTCTGTTACTCCAAAACTTTAATGGTTTGTCATGTTTAACTAGCATGTCGAGCCAGCAGAGCGGTATGTCTTCAACAAGCTCATGAAACAACCGCAAGGGGAGAAGACTCTCTCTTGAAACCACTCTAGTCCGCTATGTTTACGCTTTGAGAGAGTCGATTGGAGAAATGACAACGGTGGAGGAGGTCTTCATAGACCGGGTGAACTACCTCACTCTAGCCCTGGCAGATAGCTTTAGGGAGATCAACCTTCGTCATCAAAGGTTGAACATCTTGGTGTGTCACACCCCAACTGATGGTGGAAACATCAGAGTGAGACGAAAACAAGATTGTTAGAGGCTTCATAACACTGTGTTGCGACAATATTTAACAAAACCAAATTTCATTTCATTGATAATATTCAAGTACAATATTGGAAACGAAGTACAACCTTTTTCATGAAACAGATACAACAAGTACATAAAACAAAATACAACAAGAAGTCTAATTTTCTAAGATGCGTTTCTAGTCAATCCTACTAGATTTCATCATCGTCGTCAATTTCCTGCAACACATTTCAAAGTATAGTTCAATACAAAAAGTATTGGCGAGTATACAAGTTTAACTACTAGCATAAAATAAAAAGGTTTAAACAAATCCACACGCAAAATTTGTTATCTAAAATTAACATATGACTGGCATGCAACTATAAATGTTAATCTAAAGATTACCGCTAGCGTTATCTTATCGTAGCAACGGTAAGACCGTTCTGTTTTAACTTAACATGACCTTAAGAATACGGGTGGTGCGTCACTCCTATAGCGCTACACATGTTAAGGGAGGCTTATACGAAGTTAATGACAAGTATTCCACATAAGAATGTTCCAGCACGTATGAATTAAAGTATAACGTATTAAGCATGTATGAATGATTGATTGTTTGTGATTAAGCATAAAGTATGTGTGTTTGTGTGAGTTTAATAGCATGAATGTGTTGCACCCAAAGTGTAAAGGGTAACAGGGGTCAAGTATACTCAAAGTTTTGCAAGCTTTCCAATAAAACCGCGAGTTGACGAGTTGAGGGTTGGAACACGAGGTTACCCTACAAGGGGTAAACGAAGGTGTGTGAGTTGTTTGGAGTTGAACGGAGGATTCGGTTTAGAATTAAAGCACAAAGTATATGTATCAACATGAAAGTATATCTCGTCTAAGAGCTCGTCGTGACACTAAGTTTACTGTGATTTCATGGGTTTTGGTTTGCCCATTAGAATCAATATACGAGGAACTCAAAACCGAGATAGAAAGATAACCGAATTACATAACACTGTTCGTGAGGATGAAAGTCCTTTCGTGTGAAGGAGGTTAGTCCGTGCGAACAGAGGTCTGGTTCTTCATGGAAATCTCGAATAAGGACAACCCGGGCGTGTCATTCCCAACATGGCAAGTGTTGGAGGCGAGGCGGGGTTAATTTACTCTGATTCTAGGAGATTTTTTGGGTGTTCATTTGCAAAGTTCACGAGTGAGGTAGTGGGACTAGTTTGGAAAGCCAAGGCTCCCACGGTCCACACTTCTACCAAAACACAGGTTCGTCCATACGGAAAATGGGGAATCCTGTATGGTTTCAGCACTCGAAGTTATGCATGAACGGAAATGAAAATAACAGAATATTCCTTCGTGCGAATGAGCTTCAGTCGCGCGGATGAAGTCAGTTCGTGCGAAGGGACTGCTCCGTGCGACTGAGGCATGGTTCTTCATGGAAATCTTTGTTCCCGAGCTTGTTTCTTGATGGAAATCAAACTTAACACAAACCCACAACTATGGACTTAGTTGTGAGATCATTAGGTGTAACACCTGTGCCTCCACGGCCATCAAACAAATGTCAAACCAATGAAATATTATATTTCATACATGGGATTTGTAAAAATATGTGTATCATTTGCACATATCAATTTTTGTTCAATTCCAAACTCTAAATCGCTTTCTGGAAGGTTATACGCGCACAGATGCGTAAATATAACCAGTTTAATGCAACAAACACTCCGGAATAGTGACATAGGTTTAACATACCTTAAATAACCTTTACATAACTTAGAAATAAGTTTTGAAGGCTTTGGTATGGCAAAATCAAGTTAAATAGCTTACAGGGACTAAATCTGACAAACTGCGAAAGTATGCCAATTTGAACTGTAACAGACATTCCGGAACATGACCATAAGTTAAACACACCTTAAATATCCTCTACATAGCTTAGAAATAGGCTTTGAGGGGTTAGGTGTGCTAAAATAAACTTTTGGGTCATTCAGGGACTAAAAGTGTCAAAAAGTGCACAAGTTTGCATTTTCGCGCATAACTTACGTTCTGAATACATCCGGACATCCAAAAATTTATGTAAGCATGACTATATTATATTTTAGTGTTCGCCTTAAGAAAAATCCATTCGTCGCGTCATTTGGATCGTTTTTCACGCTTATGCGCATTCCGTCGTAATTAAGCGAACATCGCGATCGTACGACCAAACGAACCGACATCCGACATATTTTTTAGCATGTTTTGAGTTCCCTATACTTTAACTTCATTTTAGAGCCTTGAAATGAGGTTAACGGGGTTCAAACGCATCGAAAAAGGCCTTAAAACACGACAGGGACCATTTCTGCCAATTTGGAAACAATTCTGAAACTGGGAGGCAGTAGCGTAGCGCGAGCCCTAAGGGCCTATCCGTCGCGCTACGCGAGTGCATGATCTGACCAGATTTAATGTTTTAACAACAAGTTGCAGCTGATTGATCCTTCACCACACATTCTCACATGTCTAGTCAGCGGATAAGAACCATTTTTAGCTACCATGAGTTTCCGACAAGTGTATGGGTTGGATCATGGCACGTTTCCCTTGAAACGATCTTAACGGTGGACCTTTTACTATAAATACCCCATACCCCCCATTGCTTAAATCACTAGAACTTTGATTTGAGAAACTCTAAGTTGAAACTATTGTTTCATACCTGAGATTTTTGAATCGAGGTTAGCATTCGGGGACCCTTCGTAAGTATTCTTTCGTTCTTTTCCTTATTTTACTGCTTTTCGAGTCAGAAAGTCAAACTTTGTTTGACTTTCAGCGTTGACCAGTAATGGTCAATGCGAAGTTCGTTAGAACTTCGCAACGTGATTGTAATCACGATGGTCATAGTCCCTTGGGACTATGCCTACTGATTACCACGTTGTCTAGGGTCGTAGGGTAAGCGATCTAATAAATCGCTTATACCTCGAACCCGACCCAGTTTGGTCGATCATTAGGATCCGACCAAATACATTAGGTGACCCTAGTATAGGGCATAACCTTCCAAGGTTATACCCTATGGTCACATCGTTTAAGTAGTTGTATGATAGGTAGTTTATATGCCTTAGGAAAATTACCAGAATACCCTTTTCATGTATAATTGGTAATTAAGCATATGTAACCTAAACTTTTGTCACATAACTGATTATGTAACATGTTTAGGCATATAACACTTGTCATAGGGCTAGTTAGGCGGTCCGAACGCGTTTCACGCGAACGACGCGTTAAAGTAGCATAAGCTACCTAAACGGGTCGTAATGGGTCGTAAGCACTTAGGTTAAGTTTCATTTAGTATGTAGGCTTTGTTAAACCAAATGACACGAGTCTCTACACTCGTTTGGTTTACAAACCCTAATGCTACCCGATCTTCCGATCTAGGTCCGGTTAATTAACATAGTTACCTATATTAGGTGCCGTTTGATATCCGCGATCTCTAGCATTGTTTGGTTGTTACTCAAGGACTTCTGAGCAATCTCAAGTGAGTACATAGGCCCCTCTTTTACTGTTTTCCAAACTGTTTTGGGGTGGAACACATGTGCCTACTTGTTACTTTCATGCTTTCCTGTTTTAACATCATATACTGCTATGTTCGTTAGTACATTATAGTACATGATTTTATGACATTTCATGCTAGGTGTGCCTATTATGTGCATTACTTAGTACATCGTTTTACATTTACATTTTATGCTATGTATGTACATTGCGTGCATACTTAGTACATTGTTTTTCATCACATGCTTACATTTTGGTATGACATTTGGTTTGTTTACATGGGACAATACATTCATTAACACCGATCATGCCGTTCGTTAGTAGGTAGTGGTACCATAGGAATTGACAACTCCCGTTCCGGACGTCCCAGGGAAAGGGGATGAAAGGAATGACCGAATTCGATGATATAAGACAGATAGACCTTTAATTTGTTTAAAGGGTTTATCACCACAGTCGCAAGGCTTGGATGTATGCATTTTCACAATACCGCATAAATGTTCATATTAAATAGTTGCATGCATTTACACAAAACATAGCTTTGATTTAAACCAAGTTTTACTTCAATACTTTGTTTTTGTGCATATGGTTTAGTTGAGACATTTCACTTGCCATACATGACATTTTGACATAGACATTTGACATGGATATTTGACATAGACATTTGACATGGATATTTGACATAGACATTTGACATGGATATTTGGCATAGACATTTGACATGGATATTTGACATAGACATTTTGACATGATTTACATCTTGACATGAACACTTTGACATATTATTCAATACATTTGACAATTCGTTTAAACATAGACTTCTTACATTGGTTTGGTTTGATTAAGTGATTAAGTAACGATGCGTGTGTGATATGATACAAGCATGGTGGATACGCCGCTGGTACTTCCTATATATAAGTGTTTGTATGATATCACATATTGTAGCGTTATTTGAATCATTTCAGTTTGAGATATATAACATTTATTACAAATATCATACTTTTCACAAGACATTGATTTACAAACAACTTATCTTATACAAACTCATTTTTACATGGTTATTCATTTAACCATCCATTATTCTTATTTATACATATCATCTGAACTTATTATTTTTCAAATGATTTATAAAGACAAAGCAAACTAAAAGGTTCATGACTAAACATTTTCTTAAACATAAGTCATGAATCTCATTTTCACAAAACCTATGTATCTCACAGGCATTTTTATGCTGACGTACCTATTTTCACATGTGTTTTTCAGGAGCTGTTGCATAAGATGATCAAGATACATATAGACAGACTTGGGCTTTAGTGACAATAAAAGATGCAAGACTAGTTAATTATGTTGTATATCCTTGTTTGATTAAGACATTGTAACACTTTTAATCAATAAAACGAAACTTAAATTTCCATGGTTGTGAAACATTAATTCTGTTACCACACTCCCCGATGTTTGCGCCACGTTTTGTATGTTCTACGTGGTCGGGGTGTGACAGAAAAGATGGTATCAGAGCCAATGGTTATAGGGAATTAGGTTATTAGTAATGCTTTGACCTAGTCTATAACCTTCTTAGGACCCTAACGCGAGTTTACTTGCGTTTAGTCATAAAACAATACCGTCACCTATCCTTAGGCGACGATCGCAACAAGAACATAAATTTCCAAACCGCTTTGAAAACTAATCATCTGTTCTAGGATGATTGATTACTAGGTTTTGAACCCTCTATTGTAAGGTTTTGAACTCTTTATTATATGGTTTTGAACCCCTTTGAGTTTTCAAAACTTCGTCAAGGTTTTGGGTTTTAAATAATGTGAACACGTGCAAACTGGAAGGGTGAATGCCTGTATTCTGGGTTTTCTGTCTAGGCAAGCACTTCGTATACATCTCATCAGACGCGAGACCAGTTGTGCTTACCTGGGAATTCTTGGGATGAGTGTTCACTTATAGGCGAGCATGTCTTCGTGATACATTATTTTTGACCCATTTACTTTGATTAGTCACCGTCTCATTTGTTTGCCTTAGGTAACAAACAAATGATCACAATTTTCATTCGTTACCATTCTGTATTGATTACCCAATAACCTTTCACTTGCTTCTTCCTCTGTCTTTCATCTTCTTCTAGAATGTCTATTCCTCTCAGCACTGGTCAAATGCCCGAGCGAACAGCCAAATTTGTCCAGCAAATTGGCGAAGTGATTCAGAGGACTGTGGATTTAGGCATTTCCATGGCTCGTCTCAACAATGAAGCCTCTCGTCTCGACAATGAAGCCACTCAAGAGCCACTGAAGGAAGCAGAAGTCAAGACTGCACCAAAGTCAAGGAAGCGTAAGGCTTCAAGGAAACCCGCAACGGTTACACCTAATCAAGCGGGACCTAGCCATGTGGCAAGGCCACCAGCTAGGAAGCCATACAACGGAATTGAACCCTTGTGCAACCAATGTACCCTTCATCATCACCCTAATGTGAAGTGCCGCAAATGCCAAATTTGTGGACTTAAAGGTCATACCGCAAAGGTTTGCGTAGCAGCAGTACCAAATCAAATAGGACCCAATCGGGTGGCAACACCACCTGTTAGGAAGCAATACAAGGGAACAGCCCCAATATGCGACAAATGTAATGCACACCACTTAGCTCACCTACAGTGTCGTTTGTGTGCATCATGTGGGCGACTCGGTCACCGGGCAAATGTTTGTCGATTTACCCCAAACCAAAGTGGTCCAAATCAACTCCAAGTCAACCCTACTCAAGCTCGCTTTCCACCAGGTTATTGCTACAAGTGTGGCGAGATGGGACATTTCCGAAGAAGTTGCCCAAAGCTTGCTAATGCAAATCTGACCCACGGATGAGCAGTTGACTGAGTAGAAGATGTTGTTGTCTTATGCTTTTGTTCTTTTGTTTCCTTGTAATGTGAAACAATCTGTTTTGTTTATAAATAAATCGTTGTTCACAAATTCTGATATACAGGTATAATTACATGTGTTTATGGCATTTCCCTATAATACCTGTATCAAGGAACTATGTTCCTTACAAACTACTCTTGTGATTCTCTCTTACAAGAAATCGCTCATAATTTCCTCGAAAGTTCTAAGTACTCGTTTCATTCTAAGAAACGAAGAACATGAAATAAAGTGAAACTATGAGTAATCGTGCTTTTTGCTAAGGATATTTTCATATCTCATACCCATTCCGTTTTGATTTTTCAACATATACAGTACAAGTATTTCAAAACAATCTTCATGATCTCAAAACATTTCATATAGTTTGAAAACAATTTTTCTTGATGCATTGTCTATGTTATTTCAAAAACATTGGCCATGTTATCAAAACCAACCTTTCTAATTTCAAAATATTTCATGTAGTCTGAAGGCAATATTAACACAATACATTTTCTTATCAAGTGCATGATTTCGAAAAGCATCATTCATGTCTTTCAAAAAACCTTATACATAATTTCAAAATTCATCTCGTATGATTTTAAAAACATTTTTTTTTATATCTACCTAATACACCTACTTTATGATTTCAAAAGTATTATATATAAGGTTTCAAAAACGTTAAACACAGTTTTTCTTAAAAGAACCCCATGCACGGTTTTCAAAAATATTTTCCTCATACATTGACTTAAACTTCAAATTCTGCTTCATATGTCGCCTTGACATATCAAGCATCTCAACTTCATAAGCATTTTACATCATGTTTTGACCTAAGCACATCCAGTGCAAGGTTTCAAAACATCTTCAACTTTTAAATCCATATGGGATCTTTTTATCCTCACAATTAGATCCTTGTGGATGATTATCATTCAAATCAGGGTCCTAAATTGGATTCCTTATGTACCTTAATTCGAACACTTCGGTTCCTAATAATCGAAATCGAATTTTCTTTTTGAATCTTTCTATCTTTATAGTTGGATTCTTGATAACGTTTAAAGTACCAAATGAAATCCACGGAATGGATTCCTAGTGTGCTTTAAATGCATGTACGCAATTAACGAGACAAATTAACAAAACAATTTCGTGGTTATGTGACTACGTGTTTATTCATTTTATGTTTTCTTTTATGCATTTTGTGTTTTTGTATACTCTGGATATTCGTTATCCAAATCCTCGTAGAATCTTTCATATCTTCATATGATGGATACGTAGCAGGATATTCAAAAGGTACTACCTTAAATCCTTAATGGGCTTCTATGTAATAGTTAAGACCCTTGGATTATATAGTACCACTCCATGATTCATAAGAGACCCTTTAGTGGTCTAGTCAAAAAGATTGATTCACGATTTGGTTAAAGAACGACATCTAGTGATGTAGCTGGACAGACTCCTTGATAAGTCTATTTAGATCATTTATTGATTTAGTCAAAAGGACCCTATGGTGGTCTAGTCACACTCATCACCAGTTTGTTCATTTGGTTTTCCCCTACACACTATAAAATAGACTGTGTGTACTGTGCAAGGAATTGTCCGATTATGGATGCGTACATAATTATGAAATTTAGTGCACAGAAACCCAGTAAGATTTATTATGTGTAAGAGCCGATAGTGACAACAATGACAAAACGAGAACGATGTAATGGAGGTACGGTGGACGCACCAATGACGCTTCATATACTTGTATATAAGTATCCCTCTTACATTGCAAGCATAATGTTATTAAGGTTACTAGAAGTTCAGAACCCTAACCAATATTGTTCGATCTTTTCAAACTTCATGTTTTCAAACTCTCACAAGTTTCCTCTAAAATAAATTTCGGGACGAAATTTCCTAAAGTAGGGGAGACTGTAACACCTGTGCCTCCACGGCCATCAAACAAATGTCAAACCAATGAAATATTATATTTCATACATGGGATTTGTAAAAATATGTGTATCATTTGCACATATCAATTTTTGTTCAATTCCAAACTCTAAATCGCTTTCTGGAAGGTTATACGCGCACAGATGCGTAAATATAACCAGTTTAATGCAACAAACACTCCGGAATAGTGACATAGGTTTAACATACCTTAAATAACCTTTACATAACTTAGAAATAAGTTTTGAAGGCTTTGGTATGGCAAAATCAAGTTAAATAGCTTACAGGGACTAAATCTGACAAACTGCGAAAGTATGCCAATTTGAACTGTAACAGACATTCCGGAACATGACCATAAGTTAAACACACCTTAAATATCCTCTACATAGCTTAGAAATAGGCTTTGAGGGGTTAGGTGTGCTAAAATAAACTTTTGGGTCATTCAGGGACTAAAAGTGTCAAAAAGTGCACAAGTTTGCATTTTCGCGCATAACTTACGTTCTGAATACATCCGGACATCCAAAAATTTATGTAAGCATGACTATATTATATTTTAGTGTTCGCCTTAAGAAAAATCCATTCGTCGCATCATTTGGATCGTTTTTCACGCTTATGCGCATTCCGTCGTAATTAAGCGAACATCGCGATCGTACGACCAAACGAACCGACATCCGACATATTTTTGAGCATGTTTTGAGTTCCCTATACTTTAACTTCATTTTAGAGCCTTGAAATGAGGTTAACGGGGTTCAAACGCATCGAAAAAGGCCTTAAAACACGACAGGGACCATTTCTGCCAATTTGGAAACAATTCTGAAACTGGGAGGCAGTAGCGTAGCGCGAGCCCTAAGGGCCTATCCGTCGCGCTACGCGAGTGCATGATCTGACCAGATTTAATGTTTTAACAACAAGTTGCAGCTGATTGATCCTTCACCACACATTCTCACATGTCTAGTCAGCGGATAAGAACCATTTTTAGCTACCATGAGTTTCCGACAAGTGTATGGGTTGGATCATGGCACGTTTCCCTTGAAACGATCTTAACGGTGGACCTTTTACTATAAATACCCCATACCCCCCATTGCTTAAATCACTAGAACTTTGATTTGAGAAACTCTAAGTTGAAACTATTGTTTCATACCTGAGATTTTTGAATCGAGGTTAGCATTCGGGGACCCTTCGTAAGTATTCTTTCGTTCTTTTCCTTATTTTACTGCTTTTCGAGTCAGAAAGTCAAACTTTGTTTGACTTTCAGCGTTGACCAGTAATGGTCAATGCGAAGTTCGTTAGAACTTCGCAACGTGATTGTAATCACGATGGTCATAGTCCCTTGGGACTATGCCTACTGATTACCACGTTGTCTAGGGTCGTAGGGTAAGCGATCTAATAAATCGCTTATACCTCGAACCCGACCCAGTTTGGTCGATCATTAGGATCCGACCAAATACATTAGGTGACCCTAGTATAGGGCATAACCTTCCAAGGTTATACCCTATGGTCACATCGTTTAAGTAGTTGTATGATAGGTAGTTTATATGCCTTAGGAAAATTACCAGAATACCCTTTTCATGTATAATTGGTAATTAAGCATATGTAACCTAAACTTTTGTCACATAACTGATTATGTAACATGTTTAGGCATATAACACTTGTCATAGGGCTAGTTAGGCGGTCCGAACGCGTTTCACGCGAACGACGCGTTAAAGTAGCATAAGCTACCTAAACGGGTCGTAATGGGTCGTAAGCACTTAGGTTAAGTTTCATTTAGTATGTAGGCTTTGTTAAACCAAATGACACGAGTCTCTACACTCGTTTGGTTTACAAACCCTAATGCTACCCGATCTTCCGATCTAGGTCCGGTTAATTAACATAGTTACCTATATTAGGTGCCGTTTGATATCCGCGATCTCTAGCATTGTTTGGTTGTTACTCAAGGACTTCTGAGCAATCTCAAGTGAGTACATAGGCCCCTCTTTTACTGTTTTCCAAACTGTTTTGGGGTGGAACACATGTGCCTACTTGTTACTTTCATGCTTTCCTGTTTTAACATCATATACTGCTATGTTCGTTAGTACATTATAGTACATGATTTTATGACATTTCATGCTAGGTGTGCCTATTATGTGCATTACTTAGTACATCGTTTTACATTTACATTTTATGCTATGTATGTACATTGCGTGCATACTTAGTACATTGTTTTTCATCACATGCTTACATTTTGGTATGACATTTGGTTTGTTTACATGGGACAATACATTCATTAACACCGATCATGCCGTTCGTTAGTAGGTAGTGGTACCATAGGAATTGACAACTCCCGTTCCGGACGTCCCAGGGAAAGGGGATGAAAGGAATGACCGAATTCGATGATATAAGACAGATAGACCTTTAATTTGTTTAAAGGGTTTATCACCACAGTCGCAAGGCTTGGATGTATGCATTTTCACAATACCGCATAAATGTTCATATTAAATAGTTGCATGCATTTACACAAAACATAGCTTTGATTTAAACCAAGTTTTACTTCAATACTTTGTTTTTGTGCATATGGTTTAGTTGAGACATTTCACTTGCCATACATGACATTTTGACATAGACATTTGACATGGATATTTGACATAGACATTTGACATGGATATTTGACATAGACATTTGACATGGATATTTGACATAGACATTTGACATGGATATTTGACATAGACATTTTGACATGATTTACATCTTGACATGAACACTTTGACATATTATTCAATACATTTGACAATTCGTTTAAACATAGACTTCTTACATTGGTTTGGTTTGATTAAGTGATTAAGTAACGATGCGTGTGTGATATGATACAAGCATGGTGGATACGCCGCTGGTACTTCCTATATATAAGTGTTTGTATGATATCACATATTGTAGCGTTATTTGAATCATTTCAGTTTGAGATATATAACATTTATTACAAATATCATACTTTTCACAAGACATTGATTTACAAACAACTTATCTTATACAAACTCATTTTTACATGGTTATTCATTTAACCATCCATTATTCTTATTTATACATATCATCTGAACTTATTATTTTTCAAATGATTTATAAAGACAAAGCAAACTAAAAGGTTCATGACTAAACATTTTCTTAAACATAAGTCATGAATCTCATTTTCACAAAACCTATGTATCTCACAGGCATTTTTATGCTGACGTACCTATTTTCACATGTGTTTTTCAGGAGCTGTTGCATAAGATGATCAAGATACATATAGACAGACTTGGGCTTTAGTGACAATAAAAGATGCAAGACTAGTTAATTATGTTGTATATCCTTGTTTGATTAAGACATTGTAACACTTTTAATCAATAAAACGAAACTTAAATTTCCATGGTTGTGAAACATTAATTCTGTTACCACACTCCCCGATGTTTGCGCCACGTTTTGTATGTTCTACGTGGTCGGGGTGTGACAGAAAAGATGGTATCAGAGCCAATGGTTATAAGGAATTAGGTTATTAGTAATGCTTTGACCTAGTCTATAACCTTCTTAGGACCCTAACGCGAGTTTACTTGCGTTTAGTCATAAAACAATACCGTCACCTATCCTTAGGCGACGATCGCAACAAGAACATAAATTTCCAAACCGCTTTGAAAACTAATCATCTGTTCTAGGATGATTGATTACTAGGTTTTGAACCCTCTATTGTAAGGTTTTGAACTCTTTATTATATGGTTTTGAACCCCTTTGAGTTTTCAAAACTTCGTCAAGGTTTTGGGTTTTAAATAATGTGAACACGTGCAAACTGGAAGGGTGAATGCCTGTATTCTGGGTTTTCTGTCTAGGCAAGCACTTCGTATACATCTCATCAGACGCGAGACCAGTTGTGCTTACCTGGGAATTCTTGGGATGAGTGTTCACTTATAGGCGAGCATGTCTTCGCGATACATTATTTTTGACCCATTTACTTTGATTAGTCACCGTCTCATTTGTTTGCCTTAGGTAACAAACAAATGATCACAATTTTCATTCGTTACCATTCTGTATTGATTACCCAATAACCTTTCACTTGCTTCTTCCTCTGTCTTTCATCTTCTTCTAGAATGTCTATTCCTCTCAGCACTGGTCAAATGCCCGAGCGAACAGCCAAATTTGTCCAGCAAATTGGCGAAGTGATTCAGAGGACTGTGGATTTAGGCATTTCCATGGCTCGTCTCAACAATGAAGCCTCTCGTCTCGACAATGAAGCCACTCAAGAGCCACTGAAGGAAGCAGAAGTCAAGACTGCACCAAAGTCAAGGAAGCGTAAGGCTTCAAGGAAACCCGCAACGGTTACACCTAATCAAGCGGGACCTAGCCATGTGGCAAGGCCACCAGCTAGGAAGCCATACAACGGAATTGAACCCTTGTGCAACCAATGTACCCTTCATCATCACCCTAATGTGAAGTGCCGCAAATGCCAAATTTGTGGACTTAAAGGTCATACCGCAAAGGTTTGCGTAGCAGCAGTACCAAATCAAATAGGACCCAATCGGGTGGCAACACCACCTGTTAGGAAGCAATACAAGGGAACAGCCCCAATATGCGACAAATGTAATGCACACCACTTAGCTCACCTACAGTGTCGTTTGTGTGCATCATGTGGGCGACTCGGTCACCGGGCAAATGTTTGTCGATTTACCCCAAACCAAAGTGGTCCAAATCAACTCCAAGTCAACCCTACTCAAGCTCGCTTTCCACCAGGTTATTGCTACAAGTGTGGCGAGATGGGACATTTCCGAAGAAGTTGCCCAAAGCTTGCTAATGCAAATCTGACCCACGGATGAGCAGTTGACTGAGTAGAAGATGTTGTTGTCTTATGCTTTTGTTCTTTTGTTTCCTTGTAATGTGAAAAATCTGTTTTGTTTATAAATAAATCGTTGTTCACAAATTCTGATATACAGGTATAATTACATGTGTTTATGGCATTTCCCTATAATACCTGTATCAAGGAACTATGTTCCTTACAAACTACTCTTGTGATTCTCTCTTACAAGAAATCGCTCATAATTTCCTCGAAAGTTCTAAGTACTCGTTTCATTCTAAGAAACGAAGAACATGAAATAAAGTGAAACTATGAGTAATCGTGCTTTTTGCTAAGGATATTTTCATATCTCATACCCATTCCGTTTTGATTTTTCAACATATACAGTACAAGTATTTCAAAACAATCTTCATGATCTCAAAACATTTCATATAGTTTGAAAACAATTTTTCTTGATGCATTGTCTATGTTATTTCAAAAACATTGGCCATGTTATCAAAACCAACCTTTCTAATTTCAAAATATTTCATGTAGTCTGAAGGCAATATTAACACAATACATTTTCTTATCAAGTGCATGATTTCGAAAAGCATCATTCATGTCTTTCAAAAAACCTTATACATAATTTCAAAATTCATCTCGTATGATTTTAAAAACATTTTTTTTTATATCTACCTAATACACCTACTTTATGATTTCAAAAGTATTATATATAAGGTTTCAAAAACGTTAAACACAGTTTTTCTTAAAAGAACCCCATGCACGGTTTTCAAAAATATTTTCCTCATACATTGACTTAAACTTCAAATTCTGCTTCATATGTCGCCTTGACATATCAAGCATCTCAACTTCATAAGCATTTTACATCATGTTTTGACCTAAGCACATCCAGTGCAAGGTTTCAAAACATCTTCAACTTTTAAATCCATATGGGATCTTTTTATCCTCACAATTAGATCCTTGTGGATGATTATCATTCAAATCAGGGTCCTAAATTGGATTCCTTATGTACCTTAATTCGAACACTTCGGTTCCTAATAATCGAAATCGAATTTTCTTTTTGAATCTTTCTATCTTTATAGTTGGATTCTTGATAACGTTTAAAGTACCAAATGAAATCCACGGAATGGATTCCTAGTGTGCTTTAAATGCATGCACGCAATTAACGAGACAAATTAACAAAACAATTTCGTGGTTATGTGACTACGTGTTTATTCATTTTATGTTTTCTTTTATGCATTTTGTGTTTTTGTATACTCTGGATATTCGTTATCCAAATCCTCGTAGAATCTTTCATATCTTCATATGATGGATACGTAGCAGGATATTCAAAAGGTACTACCTTAAATCCTTAATGGGCTTCTATGTAATAGTTAAGACCCTTGGATTATATAGTACCACTCCATGATTCATAAGAGACCCTTTAGTGGTCTAGTCAAAAAGATTGATTCACGATTTGGTTAAAGAACGACATCTAGTGATGTAGCTGGACAGACTCCTTGATAAGTCTATTTAGATCATTTATTGATTTAGTCAAAAGGACCCTATGGTGGTCTAGTCACACTCATCACCAGTTTGTTCATTTGGTTTTCCCCTACACACTATAAAATAGACTGTGTGTACTGTGCAAGGAATTGTCCGATTATGGATGCGTACATAATTATGAAATTTAGTGCACAGAAACCCAGTAAGATTTATTATGTGTAAGAGCCGATAGTGACAACAATGACAAAACGAGAACGATGTAATGGAGGTACGGTGGACGCACCAATGACGCTTCATATACTTGTATATAAGTATCCCTCTTACATTGCAAGCATAATGTTATTAAGGTTACTAGAAGTTCAGAACCCTAACCAATATTGTTCGATCTTTTCAAACTTCATGTTTTCAAACTCTCACAAGTTTCCTCTAAAATAAATTTCGGGACGAAATTTCCTAAAGTAGGGGAGACTGTAACACCTGTGCCTCCACGGCCATCAAACAAATGTCAAACCAATGAAATATTATATTTCATACATGGGATTTGTAAAAATATGTGTATCATTTGCACATATCAATTTTTGTTCAATTCCAAACTCTAAATCGCTTTCTGGAAGGTTATACGCGCACAGATGCGTAAATATAACCAGTTTAATGCAACAAACACTCCGGAATAGTGACATAGGTTTAACATACCTTAAATAACCTTTACATAACTTAGAAATAAGTTTTGAAGGCTTTGGTATGGCAAAATCAAGTTAAATAGCTTACAGGGACTAAATCTGACAAACTGCGAAAGTATGCCAATTTGAACTGTAACAGACATTCCGGAACATGACCATAAGTTAAACACACCTTAAATATCCTCTACATAGCTTAGAAATAGGCTTTGAGGGGTTAGGTGTGCTAAAATAAACTTTTGGGTCATTCAGGGACTAAAAGTGTCAAAAAGTGCACAAGTTTGCATTTTCGCGCATAACTTACGTTCTGAATACATCCGGACATCCAAAAATTTATGTAAGCATGACTATATTATATTTTAGTGTTCGCCTTAAGAAAAATCCATTCGTCGCGTCATTTGGATCGTTTTTCACGCTTATGCGCATTCCGTCGTAATTAAGCGAACATCGCGATCGTACGACCAAACGAACCGACATCCGACATATTTTTGAGCATGTTTTGAGTTCCCTATACTTTAACTTCATTTTAGAGCCTTGAAATGAGGTTAACGGGGTTCAAACGCATCGAAAAAGGCCTTAAAACACGACAGGGACCATTTCTGCCAATTTGGAAACAATTCTGAAACTGGGAGGCAGTAGCGTAGCGCGAGCCCTAAGGGCCTATCCGTCGCGCTACGCGAGTGCATGATCTGACCAGATTTAATGTTTTAACAACAAGTTGCAGCTGATTGATCCTTCACCACACATTCTCACATGTCTAGTCAGCGGATAAGAACCATTTTTAGCTACCATGAGTTTCCGACAAGTGTATGGGTTGGATCATGGCACGTTTCCCTTGAAACGATCTTAACGGTGGACCTTTTACTATAAATACCCCATACCCCCCATTGCTTAAATCACTAGAACTTTGATTTGAGAAACTCTAAGTTGAAACTATTGTTTCATACCTGAGATTTTTGAATCGAGGTTAGCATTCGGGGACCCTTCGTAAGTATTCTTTCGTTCTTTTCCTTATTTTACTGCTTTTCGAGTCAGAAAGTCAAACTTTGTTTGACTTTCAGCGTTGACCAGTAATGGTCAATGCGAAGTTCGTTAGAACTTCGCAACGTGATTGTAATCACGATGGTCATAGTCCCTTGGGACTATGCCTACTGATTACCACGTTGTCTAGGGTCGTAGGGTAAGCGATCTAATAAATCGCTTATACCTCGAACCCGACCCAGTTTGGTCGATCATTAGGATCCGACCAAATACATTAGGTGACCCTAGTATAGGGCATAACCTTCCAAGGTTATACCCTATGGTCACATCGTTTAAGTAGTTGTATGATAGGTAGTTTATATGCCTTAGGAAAATTACCAGAATACCCTTTTCATGTATAATTGGTAATTAAGCATATGTAACCTAAACTTTTGTCACATAACTGATTATGTAACATGTTTAGGCATATAACACTTGTCATAGGGCTAGTTAGGCGGTCCGAACGCGTTTCACGCGAACGACGCGTTAAAGTAGCATAAGCTACCTAAACGGGTCGTAATGGGTCGTAAGCACTTAGGTTAAGTTTCATTTAGTATGTAGGCTTTGTTAAACCAAATGACACGAGTCTCTACACTCGTTTGGTTTACAAACCCTAATGCTACCCGATCTTCCGATCTAGGTCCGGTTAATTAACATAGTTACCTATATTAGGTGCCGTTTGATATCCGCGATCTCTAGCATTGTTTGGTTGTTACTCAAGGACTTCTGAGCAATCTCAAGTGAGTACATAGGCCCCTCTTTTACTGTTTTCCAAACTGTTTTGGGGTGGAACACATGTGCCTACTTGTTACTTTCATGCTTTCCTGTTTTAACATCATATACTGCTATGTTCGTTAGTACATTATAGTACATGATTTTATGACATTTCATGCTAGGTGTGCCTATTATGTGCATTACTTAGTACATCGTTTTACATTTACATTTTATGCTATGTATGTACATTGCGTGCATACTTAGTACATTGTTTTTCATCACATGCTTACATTTTGGTATGACATTTGGTTTGTTTACATGGGACAATACATTCATTAACACCGATCATGCCGTTCGTTAGTAGGTAGTGGTACCATAGGAATTGACAACTCCCGTTCCGGACGTCCCAGGGAAAGGGGATGAAAGGAATGACCGAATTCGATGATATAAGACAGATAGACCTTTAATTTGTTTAAAGGGTTTATCACCACAGTCGCAAGGCTTGGATGTATGCATTTTCACAATACCGCATAAATGTTCATATTAAATAGTTGCATGCATTTACACAAAACATAGCTTTGATTTAAACCAAGTTTTACTTCAATACTTTGTTTTTGTGCATATGGTTTAGTTGAGACATTTCACTTGCCATACATGACATTTTGACATAGACATTTGACATGGATATTTGACATAGACATTTGACATGGATATTTGACATAGACATTTGACATGGATATTTGACATAGACATTTGACATGGATATTTGACATAGACATTTTGACATGATTTACATCTTGACATGAACACTTTGACATATTATTCAATACATTTGACAATTCGTTTAAACATAGACTTCTTACATTGGTTTGGTTTGATTAAGTGATTAAGTAACGATGCGTGTGTGATATGATACAAGCATGGTGGATACGCCGCTGGTACTTCCTATATATAAGTGTTTGTATGATATCACATATTGTAGCGTTATTTGAATCATTTCAGTTTGAGATATATAACATTTATTACAAATATCATACTTTTCACAAGACATTGATTTACAAACAACTTATCTTATACAAACTCATTTTTACATGGTTATTCATTTAACCATCCATTATTCTTATTTATACATATCATCTGAACTTATTATTTTTCAAATGATTTATAAAGACAAAGCAAACTAAAAGGTTCATGACTAAACATTTTCTTAAACATAAGTCATGAATCTCATTTTCACAAAACCTATGTATCTCACAGGCATTTTTATGCTGACGTACCTATTTTCACATGTGTTTTTCAGGAGCTGTTGCATAAGATGATCAAGATACATATAGACAGACTTGGGCTTTAGTGACAATAAAAGATGCAAGACTAGTTAATTATGTTGTATATCCTTGTTTGATTAAGACATTGTAACACTTTTAATCAATAAAACGAAACTTAAATTTCCATGGTTGTGAAACATTAATTCTGTTACCACACTCCCCGATGTTTCCGCCACGTTTTGTATGTTCTACGTGGTCGGGGTGTGACATTAGGTTCTAGGTTTCACCAAGTTTCGAAATCAGAATGTAATGTATAAAAACTTAAATGAAAACAGAACTTACTTCTTCGTTTTTGGCCTCATAGTGGTGAGGTTGCACCTTAGACTACCCAGGAAAATCTGTGAAATCCATTCCAGAGGTTATCCAAACAAGAAGGTTTGCTTAAATGTAGAAAAGTAGAAGAAAAGTTAGAAGAAATGATTGAGAAAGTGAGTTTAGACTAACTTAGCAGCTACTGAAATTCCTTGTAAGAAATATGTGCGTTCAGATTTGAGAGAGTTTAGAGTGGCTAGAAAGTGCCAGGTGTGTAAGTGGGTTCTATTTATAGGGCGAGTGAAACTTTGGTGCGGATGGATTGGGCCTCTTAGCATGAATGGAAGGTCCATTCGCACGAAGGAAGCCTAGTCGCTCGAAGGGGTTGAGTTTGGCCGGTTTCGCATATTTTAGTCGGTTTTAGGTATTTCAAGCATACAAGTGTAGTGTATAAGTATAATGCATGTATAAATGATGTTGCAAGTATTCCAAGTATGAATTTCGTGTATAAGCATGTATCAATGTTTGCAACGTATAACAAGTGTGTATAAATAATGTATAAAATAATCGAGTTTTATTATGATCAAAGCCTCAGAGTACAATGTTTAGAAAGGAAAATACGAATACAATAAGATTACTGGTTTCCATAAATAGGAATACAATTACACTTTCTAAATAAGAAAGCAAAGAAATGCGAAGCGTTACATGGTGATGCCCCCGATGGAGCCAATCTTGCCTCAAGACGATTGGAACATCACCTACGAGGTGACTAATCCCACCGGGTGGGACGACATACCCCCAGAACCTCCAATCAACGCTCACTTTGAGGTTCCAACAAATCCCGCTCCTTTCCCACCAAGGGAGATTGATGAGATGCTCAACGACCTTTGAAGGAGCATTCCCGGAGAATAGCTAAAAGCTCTCATTTTCCTAAGACTAGTTTTGGTTTTTGCTATTCTTTCATAGATTTATCTAGGGGAAAGCTAGTTGGGTTAAGTAAACTCCCGCAGGGTATCCACCAATTATCTATCTATCTATCTTAGGATTTAAATTTCTCGTGTATTTTTTTTTTTAGTTGTAATGATGGATGAATGGAATGAACTTTGGTGTGATAAAAAACAAAGTGCGCAAAAATTGATGAGAATGGGCAAAGGATGTTGAAACAGCACCCCATGCACGAAAACAGATGTCTCCCGACGTAAAATCTTGAAAATAGTAAGTGCAGCACGGGGCCGTATAAGGTAAGCACGCCCTCGTGCCTCAAGTCTGCTGAAAATAATTTTGATTCTGAAACCTTCACACGGGGTCGTGTCCTATAGGCACGCCCCCGTGTTTGTCTTCTGGAAAATTTCGTTACTAGCACTTTTGACACGGGGTCGTGTCTCCCAGACACGCCCCCGTGCCTAGTGTTTGATTTTTGAAAAATTTGTTGTTTTTAACCCATATTTACACATTTAATTAAATCTAACCAATTTTAGACACATTGAGGACAATGTGTAATTTAAGTGTGAGGGGGGGTGGAGAACTTGAATTTGTTTTTCCTAAAACAAGCCTTACACAAAACTCTACTTGGAACCGCTAAAACACCCCAAATCTTTTGATTTTTTTTTGTTTTGTCTTGTTTATAGTTTAAGTTAGAAAACCAAGTTCTAAAAGTTCAAGTTTTTACAAATTTACAACCGATAGCGCCGTGATACAAAAAGAACCATATAAGGAAAATTCATACAAAGGCATGGCAAATTTTTAAAATTTGATTGTATATACTTTCACACTTTTACCCCATTTCCACAAAATTGTGAGTTTTGAGCCTTTACCAAGCATTTAATATCATATCCTTACTAAATGCTCATTTTTTCATTTCTTGTGTGAATAGCCCATACGGTTCTTACAAATCTAGAACTTGACAAGACAATACAATACATTCCCGGTCATTACCGACTAATCCGAGTAAGTATATGATTGAGGCATTAGGACCATAAACCCTTTTTCGTTTTCAACCTTATTTTCCATTTTTATCTCCCCACAAAAACTCCCCTTAGTCAACCCCTTTGAGTCTAAACATTTCATTTCAAAACCCATAAAACACCATCACCCAATAACCATCTTTTATTTTTACGCCCCTTTATTTTAGTAAAATTCGGTTCTTTTGAAAATACACAAAAGTATGTGACTTTATTTTATCAAAAAAAAATCTCTAGTTGCTTGAAATAAATATGCAAAGTTATTTGCTTATAAGCATTTAGTTGATATCCAAGTCACAAATAAATTTTCAAACGAAACCGACATTTTACGCCTTTAGCCACTTTTCAAATAAAACTACCCTACCCTTAACAAAAAACCTACCCTCTCAAAGTCCTCTTGATATTACAAAGATTAAGTTAAAAAGGATGAGGTTTGATTACTTGTCAAGCATATGATAGGAGTAAGTTCCATACCGGGACCGAGCGTTTCACTTATTCATCTTCGGCCGAGTGTTGAGTGATCACTTGTGAGGTATGTGAATGTATATATAGCTAAATGAAATTTTAAAGGATATGTTATGCCCAAAAATATTTATTTTTCTTAAAAAGTTCTAAATAAATCATGTCAAATAGG
Source organism: Helianthus tuberosus (assembly GCA_030545235.1). Classification (NCBI taxonomy): domain Eukaryota; kingdom Viridiplantae; phylum Streptophyta; class Magnoliopsida; order Asterales; family Asteraceae; genus Helianthus; species Helianthus tuberosus. Next base: position 25,737,464 of record CM060432.1, read on the forward strand.
ATTGTAAATAAAATAAAAACAAGAATAAAAAGAACTTGGATTCCCGACACTCTACAAACAAGACCCGAAAACTTTTCTTCTACCTATTCCACTTGGGTATGTAAGCAATATTAAAGAGTTTTGCTTGAGGACAAGCAAATATTCAAGTGTGGGGGTATTTGATATGCACCAAATGCAACATTAAAATTACATCAAATAAGATACAAAAACAAACATTTTTAGTACTAATGTTGAAAAAATGTGTTTTTTTTTGTATACTTTTGATTTTCAGGATAAAAAAAGCTTAAATGTACAAAAGGAACAAATTAACGGCAAAAACCAGCATGAATACGAAGGAAGGGAAGTTGATACACTATACCGACCCTCCGAGCTTCACCCCATGACCAAAAACAACAAAACAGAAGCTAAGCATGGGCCGTGTCTGCCGGGCATGGGGCCGTGCCCTACTCAAGATTCACTGAAAAAGAAGACAAACAGAAGCAGACAAGGGACACGGGGTCAACTTTCAGATTTGCAAATCTTGGATCATACAGCAAGTACAATGGCCACGGGACCGTATCGTTAAAACACGGGGCCGTATTAGCATCTGGACTAACAAGCGCATTAAATTATTTGACCCATCTAGCAAAGAACAACTCAGAGTGACTAGTTTACACATAAATGATGGTGGGAAAATTTATGAAGTCTTACTGCCTTTCAAAAAGTGAAAATTAAACAGGAATCCATGGCCATTAACTTTATGAGAATATTGTCGATTATTGCCACAAGTGGCATCTGTTTTACATTCATGAAATGCCAACAGTGCTTAAATTTGATTATAATGTGACAACTCGTACTTCAGAACTTATCTTTGTGTTAATGTAACGTATGTGGATCCTATGTGATTATGTGAACTTTGTTGATTAATGAAATGTTATGTTTGATATGTGTTATGTGTAAAGTATGTATGTATATGAATTGAATTGTATATTAACGAACCGATCGCACAACACAACCCAATCGTACAAGCCCATTCGGGCCATACTCTTTGCATCCGAAACCAATGGGCAGCCCATGATGGGATCGGCCCACTCCCTTGTGTCGCATAAACCATGAGGAAAGTGTATACTCCTCATTTGTTGCAAGTCTCATAACACACCAAACCCTACTCTCTCTTTCTCTCCCTCACGAACTCGACGGCAGCCACATCCTTTCTCCACCGAAGACTCTCTATTCGGATCACTTCTCATTCCATTCTTTAATCGGTTAGTGTTTCATGATATGTGTTTGTAAATGATGTTATGATTTCATGGTTTGATATAATGGTTAGGGTTACATGTCTGATGAACGATGATGTTTATATGATGATGTATCATTATGATGGTATGAATAATATGTGATTGATCATGAATGAATGTAATCGGCCATATACGTTCTTGGATCCGAATGGTTTGGTTGTGTTAGTATAAATTGGATTTGTTGATGAATGAAAACCGAATGCTTGTTAATCGGCTGTGATATGTTTACGATTAGGATGATTCATTGTGGTGTCATGATAGGATGTATGCTAGTAATCAAGATCATGAGCCGGGTTAATGTTATAATCGTTGTTATGTTTTGATTATGTTTAGGGTTCATAAGAATTGATGTTAAAACCCTTGTTTGATCGATTAAGTGTATAAATGGAAACTGTTAGTGTTGATTGATAAATGGAAACCATATAACTGATTGCCATGATTTCGGATATTGTATAACCAATCGCACAAGTTTGTCGGTCGCACAAGATCAGGTCACACAAGACCTGATCTGATCGCACAAGCTCCCAATCGCACAAGATAGGATACAACTGTTACAGCACTATGTACAACATATATCTTGCATGATCGCACAAGACCTTGTGGATCGCACAAGACAGTGCTGATCGCACAAGGCTTGGGCCACACACAAATATTTGGACGGTTGGGCCTTAAAGCCCAATATCCACTAGCACAACCCAACCCAACCCAACCCAACCGGATCGCATAAGTCGTCCGGAGCGCACAATATTATTGGATCGCACAAGATTGATTATTTGTTTATTAAATTGGGCCGTGTATATGTATGTATATATGTTTGGGCTTTCTAGTTATTAGGCCGGGTACGATTGGGCGTTAATGGGTGAATCGCACAAGGTTGTTGAACTTGTGCGATCTCAATCTTTTGAATCGTACAAGTATGAGTACGTTATGTTAAAGTGTTTCCATGATCAATACGCGTTCGTAATCTGTTAACTTATGTGTAAACATACGTGCATTACTTGAACCTAGACCTGACTTGTATGGTAACCATGTTAGGACGTGGTTGACCCATAGCAGCTCGATTGACCTTTACTTATCTGCCGAACTAACCTAAGGTGAGTTCACACTTTCTACAAAGCATGGGATTCCCAGGGGTTGGGAATGGGTTAAGGAATATGGATTTCCTCGTCCTCCTTGGGTACGACAGTACGGGTTAAGGAATATATTTCCTCGTCCTCTTGGGCAGTTTAAATTTCACTAGACCAAAACTCTATCACGAAGTCCCTCCTTTTTATATCGACTTAATCGTCGGGCCAATGGCGAGCGGGTCATTAGTTAGATAGCGCTATTTAGGACTGACAAGCCTCACACCGTGCCGCAGAGGACGGGCGTGAACTAATCGATCTGGGCACGTCAATGATGATAGACATTGACGCTAAGGGCACATAAACATGACTAAAGTCAGTGGTCGATATGGTAACGAGTCTAGTAGTATAAACATGGGGTAGCCCCCACGGCTGGATTGCCAGAGTAAAACGGGATTTAAACAGAACACGTTTTCAACTATGGGGTAACCCCCACGGCCAGGAGGCCAGTTAAAGGAACTATGTTTTTGGAATAACTTAAACCAACACCCAACTGTGAACTCGCTCAACTTTGTTGTTGACTCGTTACTACATGCTTTGCAGGTCACTAGGTTTAGCAGGAGCTTGCATGGGGGAGAGTCGTTATGGAGCATGGACATTGAGTGTTCATGATGAATTTAAACATTTAACTTATGCTTTGGTTTTTGACATTATGCTTCCGCTTGCAACTTAAACTATGTTTTGTTTGGACACCAAATTGTATTGTGTTGGATTTTATAATTACTTATATGCTTGTTCAATATGATTGGTGGCTTGATCCTGGTCATGTCACGCCTCCAAGCGGTGATACTCCGCATGTGGATTTTGGGGGTGTGACAGATTGGTATCAAAGCCATTGGTTATAGTGAACTTGGTTTTAATATGGGAAAAAGTTTTTGTTAAAGCCAGACTATAACATGAACAATGCTCAACGCTCCACAACGACGCTTCACTCCACGTGCAAGGCTCGACATTCTAGGTGATATAATTTATGTTTACATTGCCTACTTGCTAGATTACATAGAACTTTGCTCATGGTATGTTTAGATAAACGTAACAACTATTATTTGAAAACACGTGTGTGCTTACTCCCTTCTGTCATCGCACTTTCGCGAACCCCTCTCACTCATGTTTCCCTTGATATGAAGATCATGGCTGGACGCGTTAACATGACTCAAGCCCAGTTGACGGCTCTGATTAACCAACAAGTTGTTGCGGCACTTGCAGCCGCTCAGGCAGGAGGTATACCCTGCCATCTCAACTCACTCTAGGATCCCTGGATCCTACCCTCGTGAACCAACCTTTGTGTTAAACTTTATCCTTTCTTACTCTCATGACAGGTCAACCTGCACAGCCTCCTGTGTGCACTTTCAAGACCTTTATGGACTGTCGACCTAGTACCTTCAGTGGTACCGAAGGAGCTGTAGGTCTCCTCCATTGCTTCGATAAACTCGAATCTGTCTTCGAGATGTGTGAATGCCCTGAGGCTCGCAGGGTGAAGTATGCTACTGGTACTCTCGAGGGTGTAGCTCTCACGTGGTGGAACGCTCAGGTCCAAATGCTGGGGTTGGTTGCTGCTAATGCCACCCCATGGAACAACTTCAAGGAACTGATCAAAGAAGAATATTGCAATCGTGATGACATCCACAAGCTGGAGGTAAAGTTTGTAGGATCGTTTGCGGACCCGAACGAGTCGTTCAGAAGAGTTTATCTCAGTTTCAGAGGCGGAAACTAAGAAACCGAGGTCAATTCAGCGAGATTTCACTTTAAACTGTTGTTGTATTGATAATGAATGCGATTACAGACCTAACAACACTTCGGCAGCACTTCGTGGCTCACCGGAAGAATCTCTAGAAAACGTTACAACTGAAATGACAAATGACCTATATATAGAGACCTAGATTTCGCTTGAATCTCTTGAAGCGAAATCCATACATTGCTTTGAAGCGAAACCTTTAATAATTGTCTTCAAGCGAAGCCCCATGTGGAATTAGAAACTGTTTTGTCTTTTGTGAATTAACAATCTGAATTGAGTATGCAAGCAATATTTCACGTGATGTAGTAATGTGATGTCACTTGTGATGTAACTCGTGTGATGTCATCATCAAGGATGATGACATCATGCCTTGTTTAGATCCGCACCGTACCCGAGACTCGATACAAGACGAAGACGACAGATGAATGCACCAACAGACTCCCCCTCAGATGTTGACGAGTCTTAAGTGTCGAGTCTTTGCATCTTCAGTCTTTATCAGTCTTTGATCTTTCTCTGAAGTATTTGTCATTGCAAGAATCCTCATTCTCTATCTTTAACATCAACAAACTCCTCTCTCTCAAATGTTGACGAGTCTTGATGTCTACAGACTCCCCCTTTCAATCTGCTGGGATCGTAGTCTGGAATTCACTTTCCACAGGTTCTTAGATCGTAACCTGGCACTTCATCACTCTCAGGTTTCAGAACCTGGCTAACCTGCAAAAGCTCTACCCAAAAATAAATTTTCTGATAACCATTTTGTAGATAAGATTTTCAAGACTAATTTACCACTTGCAGGAATAACATTTATATTTCAAAACATTTTTTTCATTTCATTTCAACATTCTTCAAACACTTTCACCCAAACCATTTGTTCATCATGTTTAGCATTCGGAATTTTGAAAATCAGCTCTCCAACACCAGTTGTCGAAAATCTTTTTAAATTTTTCAAACATTTATGCTAAAACACACTAAAATCTTTTTGGATTTTTGACTGAAATAGAAATGCAGAAAATGAAATATTTACAAACAATATTTTTGTGAGTTCGTGCAAGAGGATCATATCAGTTTTTGAGACAAATCACCAACACCGTTAAGCTTCATTTCATTTTAAGCTCTAAACGATTCACTTAGATTGTCAGTATATTGATCCACTTAAATTTTCACACAAAGTTCAATTGATCCGAGATATGAGATTAATGTTTTAAGCTCTTGAACTTATTCGTGTGTCCCACTACTTGAATATACTCCCGTATCCAGATCCCAATATTCAGTCTTACAGGTGAGTATACCGCAGATGATATCTGTCAGGGGAATAAATTATAGTACGAGGGCCGTGAGAGCTCAGGTCGATCTTTCGATACGCAGAGAGATGACGGCTTCGACTTTTGGTGTGTCCCCTTTAGAGGATCTTTTGCATTACAACAGCAGCGACTATCAATTTTATTGTTTCATCAGCTTGCTGAGGGCGATGCTATGTTTCAAGCATTTGCAGAAAGCATTATCCGGGGACTAGGTCAGAAATTTCTTTCAGCAGAAGTCCCGGGATAATACCCCAGATATCACTGAGCATAAAGACCTGGTATCTCAGAATAAGGGACCTTTCAAACAAGATTTCAGGGGTTACCTATATATCCAAGTTTGTGTTAACCCACAGAACAAGCAAGTTTGAAATTTAGATTTATATCTCGTCACAATCTACTAAATGTGTAAAAACCTACTGGCACATCATCAGTGAGACCGTTTATCACTTTTTTTATCTTACCAAATCTTTAGCATGTTGTGATCGTCCACTGATGTACTATCATTTCCTCTTTTATGCAACAAAAACTCATTTTTCATTTTATCATGTTTTTGGCTTTTTCAAATTTTCAAATGTTTTTGTATTTTTCAGAAATTATACTCCCCCTAAAATACAAATACATCTAAAGGAAATTGAAAACAAACTGTACAAGAACATGACAACTGATATCGAATTGCCTCAATTCGCCATCCACTTGGCGTAAACAATCAGAACTCCCCCTCACAACAAACCATTTTCCCATTATGATTTCAAAACACTTAAGTTTGTTTTAATCAAATGGTTTTTCCGGAAAATAAGTTTTGTTGATTTTATCACTTGTAAAATTGGGGATTAAATCATCACATTGTTTTACCAATCATATGTAGGAAATCAGATACAACTTAATGTCCCTGATTTACCACTTGTAAGATCAATCCAATTCAACTTCTGAACCACTTGTAAAAATCACAACCATACAACTTAAACCTGCTTTTCAACCAATTTACCATCTTTTGGTTGAATTCTCAAGGTGCCGATTCCTACTCCACGCTTACAAACCTGGGAGTTCCGGCAAGTCCTGCAAAACTTCTCAAACATTATATAAATATGATAAAGAATGATGCCGATTCATGATCCACGATTACCAACTTGGGATCTCCGGCAAGTCAGGTTTTTACTCTTTGAAAAATATGTCCACCCAAGCCTGACCTTTCTTGGGTGTAACAATCTCTTCATCATCTTTTCTTTCAACTAACCTGTGACCTCCTCTTTTGGCAGCATAAAATTCTTTAACACTTTTGGCCTTACCATTGATCATTTTGCCAAAAATGTGTTTCACTGTTCCGTTGAAAGCTTTATCAACATCAAATTTCTTCTTGTCAGAATAAAATTGATTTGAAATTTCAACTTTCCCAACTTTCTTCATGTAATTTTCAGCTTTCAAAGATGGAAAATTTTCATCGTTCACATTCGGAACTTCTTTTTCAACCTTTTCTTTAACAACTTTTGGCTCCTCTGATTTTGTGGAATCAGATTCATCACCAGAACTGTTTCCTGAACCCTTAACAACCCATTTTTGATTTATCAGATTTTCCTTTCTTTTAACCACATTCTTTGAACATTCTCCCTTCTCAAAGATTGAATTTTCAAAGCCTGTGAACTTTCGGGTTGAAAGTTCAGTTTTCTCAACAACTTTCTCTTTCAGTTTACCAGATACTTCCTGTTTTGGTTTGAATGTTTTCGGACAATTCCTAGCAACATGACCAGCAATCTTGCACTGAAAACAGGTTCTGGTTTCTATCTTCTTTGGAACATGATTTTTCTTCAACTCTTCTTGCTTCTTGGCAAGAAATTCTTGATTTGTCTCCTTCCAGAATGAACTCTTTTGTTCTTTCTCTTGACTTGTTCCTGAAACAAAATCAGTTTTTGGTTTATAAATTTCCTCATTTTTATAATTTTTCGGTGGTATAAAACCTAGACCATTTCTTTTGAAATTACGGCTTCGGTTTGGCTTCTTTTGAAAACCAGAACCAGAACTGTAACCCTTTTTCTTGTTTAATCTTTGTTGAACTCTTGAGGTGTATTTTGTAGGTTTATCAATAAGATTTACATCTTTTAATTCAAAAATATTGATTTCTGTTAGTTTGAAAACCTTTTTGATCATCTCAGTTTTTACACCTCTTAATGGAAAATCTTCATCAGAATATAATTTGTCAGAATCTTTCAAAGTATATGCCACTTTAAATGATTCATCATTCAAATTAGATTTTGATATCAAAAACTCTTTATCATAAACCCGTTTGTCCTTAGTGACTGTTGACTTTGATGTATTGGACTCAGACTTTGACTTGGATTTGGACTCTGGTTTTGACTCCTCTATGTCATCTTTGTCTAACACCTGATCGACCACACTTTTTATCAACTTTGACTCATGATCAGTGTCGGACGACGTGTACGTGACATCAATATTTTCTGGCAAGTTATCCGACGGCCCAGACTCCCATTGTAAGTTCATTGCCTTTTCGACTCTTTCGGAATTTGGATTTCGAGGTAAAAATCCATTTTCGACCGGGGGCGGACATCTAGTGTAGACCACACTTGATTTCTTACCAGAAGTCTTCACTTCATCTTTTGTCATAGTTTTTTCTTCTTCAGACATTTTCATTTCTTCAAATGTCTTCAAATTCTCCACTACGGGATAAATCCTGTCAACAACAAAAGAAGAACATGAGTAACTGTTTAATAATTTTTTAACTTTCTCAGTCTCTATCTTTTGTGTTGCCAGCTCCAACTCTAAATCAGCACATTTCTTGATATAAAAGTTAGCATCATCCAGCTGTCTAAGATATGCTACTTTCAAAGTATTCATTGCCATTGCTTGTTCACCACTCGAATCAGTATATTTGTTAATTTCTCTGTTCATTGTGTCATACGATTCTTTCAACTTGTGAATATTGTGCAATAACTCATTGTTTTGTTTGATTAACGAATCACAGTTCATGCACTTTTCAGAAACTTCAACTCGTTCTTCATCAATCTTCACTTCATATTCTTGAACTTCTTTGACACTTCTGCTTGATTGTAAAAACTCAGCTCTTCTTCTTTTCTCAGCTTTCGCTTCGTTCTTCAATCTCTCTTCTTCTTCTTCCTCTTCTTTGTTCTTCCTTCGTCTTTCTTCAGCTGCTTCCATGACTTTTCTGCACATTTCTGCACATTTCAAATCATAAGCATTAGCAAAGAAAACATTAACATTTGAAGTGTCTTTAGACATCTCTTTGGCCATAAATTCTTGATCTGGACAAAAATTGTTCCAATTGAAACCTTCAGCCAGTTTTTCATCATCTTGTTCTGCCAAACACACTTTACTGTTTGTTGGAACATATTTATCCCAACTGAATCCACCATCATTTCCCAGACAAGCTTTCTTTGAGTCTTTAATCTGCATCATTCCATGTGCAGTTTGTGCCTGATGCAGTGCTGGTGGTGTGATTTGATGATAAATCGCCTTTTTGTGATAATCATTGTTTCCAAAAGGATTCTGAGCTCCAGTAGCTTCACGATTTTTGCATTCTCTCTTGAAATGCCCCTTTTCCCTGCAACGAAAACATGTAACTTTGGACTTATCAAAGCCTAAATTTGAAACACTTGCATCAAGAAAATCATTTCTTCCCGTGATTTGTTTAAACTTCTCAGCTCTTCTCATTACACTGGCCATGCACCATTTAATATCCATCAATTCCATTTCCTCAGCATCGATTTGATCGTAATCCTCTTTCGTGAGCATTGGATTACCGATCCTTCCGGCCACAAAACTACTATATGACTCTAACACCATTCCCAACAAAGACATTTGATTTTTGGCAACTTCTTCAGAATAATCTTGATCACTTTCAAGATTTAATACAATATTGCATTGAAGTATTCTTCCATTCTTTGTTGCAGAAATGTTTGGATCGAATGATGAAAATCTAGTGCTGCTTGATCCCTGGGATGATTTCTTTTCAGAAGAATCATTAACACTGTAAGCAGTTTCAATTTTTGGAGAATAATTTGACTTTTCGTTGACACCACCTTTGTAATACAAACTGATATCTTGTTCTCCATCGTAATTCTTCATCCTAGCAATCTTCCTCTGCTCCATCTCCTGAGCTTCCAGATGCTTGATAAAATCTCCCAGTGTCATTTTCTTATAATCTGTTTTGTTTGACCGCAGCATCATCAGAAATGTTCCGCATGTTTCATATTGTAGCGCATCTGCAAGTTTTTCAACCAATTCATCAGTATCTTTCTTAACACCAAGTTTCGTCATATTTCTCACCAAGTTACAATATCTATCAATTAATTGCTTGACACTCTCATTTTTCAATCCCCGAAATAAGTCAAATTCCTTTTTCATGAGAGACATCTTATTCCTGAGCATATCGTCACTTCCAGTAAACTTTGCTTCCAACTCTTTCCATATCGAATATGAAGTTCCATCATGTTGAAGCAGTATCAAAATATCTTCTTTTATCGCTTGCTGAAGCAGACTCACCATCAATTTCTCATCTCGATATTTCTTTTTATCTGCAGTACTCATTTCTCTAAGTGTCAACGGAGTACCATTCACAACATCGTTCTTTGTGGGCTTAACATACGGCTCTTCAGTGTGTTCCCACGCATCCAAGTGATACGCCTCAACCCAATTTCCAAACCGTTCGGACCATCCATTGTAATCATCAATATCCATGAGTTTTGGTGGTTTCTGAGACGTCCCGGTTTCATTTTCATGCAAAGCACTCTGAGTGACTGTAACTGGACTAGCAAAAGCATTGTAAAACTCGTTCTCCATGTTTCGAATTTTCAAATGAGCTGTATCACCTTGTAAAATACCTGTCGATTACCTAACAACACAAAAACAAACAAAATGCAATCAGTTTAATAGTTAATCAACTAACTGAATAAAACTGGTACTCGAACTGATGATTTTCTGGACGGACTGAATGTTGACCAAATGTACGGACTGATATGACCCGGTTCAAATTCAATTGACCTGACCCTTCGAAATCTTTGAACTCCAAATCGTATGCACTGGACTTTATCACGCTACTCGACCACTCAAAACGACCTGACTGACACACGTACTGATCAAACCGAGCAAACCGACTAAACTCCAAACCTTGTGACCTGATTACTGGCTAGGCCGTTTGTATATGACTAACAACAATTATCAATATGAGATCTCGAAACAATTACATGTGCCGACAAATATGATCACATGATATAGTTCATCTAACAACACATACAAACAATGATATTATCACATGAAATCTGTATATGACTGACACACTTACATGTTTAACATGCAACGACTTATCATATCACATATAGTCAACAAATTTCAACTTAATTCTATTATGATTGGACCGAATACCTAAAAACTATCACAAAGTCATATGACAACTTCACATGAATCGATGAATGATGCTGACAACATTGATATCAATTAATTTTGATTGCACCCAATCCTTTAATCAAGTGATATTATAACCGACAACTTTAAAAATCACTAATCATATGCACATCAGACAACCTGAGTCATGATCACGTGAACCATTAATTGAAGCGAAGTCAACAGGATTTTTATAAAGTCGACAACTCTTAGTATGCTATGTGTTAACCCCTTTTAATCCAGATCACATGTAAACTGACACAATCAAGTGATTTTCTTTTCCTAAAACTGACACCTTGATCAGAATAACACACTTAAATGTCTATCACATTTATCAACAACACATTAACACAATTTCCAATACATGCTGACAATCTTTATCACTCAATTAAAATCCATGCAGGTAGACAATTTCAACACACATAACTGACACTTTTCATCAAACCAAGCAATTCGAACTTCAATTTACGAGACCCTCAAGTTTAAAACTTGAAATGATAATATCAAAGTGACATGTTTCAAGCGAGATCAAACAAAATCAAAACAACTTTTTCAAGCGATATCCAAACAGATCAATTTCGCTTCAGCGATTCAAGCGAATTCAATTACAAAGTTATGATTTCAAGCGAAATCCATCCAGAATGTTGCTGATGTCATCATTTTGTTCGAACAGTTGAAGCGAAAACACACAAAACTACAAGATTTAGGCTGATTTTAAACTTGAAACTTTCAAGGATTGATTAAACCATGTATGCGCACAATATATGTGAATTTTGTCCGATTTTGACCGAAAAAAAAATTTTGTTTTTCGAAAAGAAAGGTGTAGAAACAGATTTTACGGCTGAATCAACAAGAACTCTTCTTCACTGTCTCTGATACCAATTGTAGGATCGTTTGCGGACCCGAACGAGTCGTTCAGAAGAGTTTATCTCAGTTTCAGAGGCGGAAACTAAGAAACCGAGGTCAATTCAGCGAGATTTCACTTTAAACTGTTGTTGTATTGATAATGAATGCGATTACAGACCTAACAACACTTCGGCAGCACTTCGTGGCTCACCGGAAGAATCTCTAGAAAACGTTACAACTGAAATGACAAATGACCTATATATAGAGACCTAGATTTCGCTTGAATCTCTTGAAGCGAAATCCATACATTGCTTTGAAGCGAAACCTTTAATAATTGTCTTCAAGCGAAGCCCCATGTGGAATTAGAAACTGTTTTGTCTTTTGTGAATTAACAATCTGAATTGAGTATGCAAGCAATATTTCACGTGATGTAGTAATGTGATGTCACTTGTGATGTAACTCGTGTGATGTCATCATCAAGGATGATGACATCATGCCTTGTTTAGATCCGCACCGTACCCGAGACTCGATACAAGACGAAGACGACAGATGAATGCACCAACAAAGTTCTTCAACCTCAAGATGACGGGGTCAGAAATTGAAGCGTACACAAAAAGATCGAACGAGTTGGCTATTTGGTGTCCTACCATGGTGGATCCTCCCATCAAACGTATCGAACTGTACCTCAAGGGATTAGTGCCAGAGATTCAAAGTCATGTGACTTCAGCTAACCTCGCCACCGTCCAACAAGTTGTTCAATTGGCTCATCGTCTCACTGATCAGGCGGTGGAGCAGAACAGGCTACCAAAGCGTATTAGTGATACAACTACCTCAGATGCTCCTAGTGACAACAAGCGAAAATGGGATAGAGCTTCAAGCAAAGGTTCAACTTCTATTCAATCTCAGTCTCAGCAGAGAAGGACTGACGACTATAAGAGCCCTAGTCAGCAATCATCTGGAAGTCAAAGTCAAGGAGGGTACATGGGAGTTCACCCCAAATGCAATCGCTGTAACCTACACCACAGCGAGCCATGCACCAGGAGTAACTGTCATCGGTTCAACAAGCCAGGCCACGCTGCAAAGGATTGCAGAAGTTTACGTCCCACGAATCACAATCGTCAGCAACAACAAACCCCACAAAATCAACGCCAGCAGCAGCAGCAAGGTATCAACAGAGGGTGCTTTCAGTGTGGAGCTGAAGGCCACTTCAAGAGAGATTGTCCCCAGCTGAATCAGAACCAGAACAACAACAACAATAATAATAACCAGGGGAATGGAAACAACGGGGGTAACAACGGCAATGGTGCAAGGGGTCGTGCATTCGTTATTGGCCAGGGTGAAGCGAGGAATGATCCCAATGTTGTGACAGGTAAGTTCCTTCTCGACGACTTTTATGTTACAGTTTTATTTGATTCGGGTGCCGATACTAGCTACGTGTCCTTAAAAGTTAGTCAAATGCTTAAGCGTACCCCAACACTTTTGAACACCAAGCACACTATAGAGCTAGCTAATGGTAAGAGTTTAGAGGCCACACACGTAGTCAAGGGTTGTAACCTTGTTCTTGCTAATCAGACCTTCTCTATCGACCTCATTCCTATAGTTTTGGGTAGTTTCGACGTTGTCATTGGGATGGATTGGTTATCCCAACACCGAGCAGAGATTCTTTGCAACGAGAAGATTGTCCGTATTCCTCGTTCAGGTGATGAACCTCTCATGATTCGTGGCAACAAGAGGGGTGCTGTTGAGAGCATCATCTCTTTCCTAAAGGCCCAGAAGTGTTTGCGAAAGGGCCACACTGCTATTTTGGCTCTCGTTACTGACACCTCGAAGAAAGAGAAGAAGATAGAAGATTTTCCGATCGTACGTGACTTTCCTGAGGTATTCCCTGAGGAATTACCTGGTCTTCCGCCTCATCGACAAGTCGAGTTTCAAATCGAGCTAGCTCCTGGAGCAGCGCCCATAGCTCGAGCGCCCTATCATCTAGCTCCATCTGAATTGGAAGAACTGTTTGCGGAGTTACAAGAACTCTTGGACAAGGGTTTCATTCGCCCTAGCTCTTCGCCCTGGGGAGCTCCAGTCTTGTTTGTGAAGAAGAAGGACGGTACCTTCCGTATGTGTATCGACTATCGCGAACTCAACAAGGTGACCGTGAAGAATCGCTATCCTCTTCCACGCATTGATGACCTATTCGACCAGCTGCAAGGGTCGAGCTTCTATTCAAAGATTGATTTGAGATCGGGATATCACCAGCTGAGAGTCAGAGACGAGGACGTCTCCAAAACAGCCTTTAGAACTCGTTATGGACACTACGAGTTTTTGGTCATGCCTTTTGGGCTGACGAACGCACCTGCGGTCTTCATGGACCTTATGAATAGAGTGTGCAAGCCTTACCTGGATAAGTTCGTTATAGTTTTCATTGACGACATCCTGATCTATTCTAAGAGTCAGGAGGAACACGAGCAGCATCTACGACTAATTTTGGAAATCCTTCGAACAGAACAGCTTTATGCTAAGTTTTCGAAATGTGACTTCTGGCTTCGTGAAGTTCATTTCCTAGGCCATGTGGTAAACAAGGATGGGATACATGTTGATCCATCCAAGGTAGACTCAATTAGGAACTGTCCTGCACCCCGTACACCAACAGAAATCCGCCAATTCTTGGGCTTGGCAGGATACTATAGAAGGTTTATCAAGGACTTCTCCAAGATTGCACAGCCCCTCATTTCACTAACTCAGAAAGGCGTTGTTTATCGATGGGGAAATGCACAGGAATCAGCATTTCAACATTTAAAGGATAGACTTTGTAGTGCACCTATCTTCTCATTGCCTGAAGGCACAGACGACTTTGTGGTTTACTGCGACGCATCAATTCAGGGTCTTGGTTGTGTGTTGATGCAACGGGATAAAGTTATTGCGTACGCCTCACGCCAACTTAAAGTTCATGAAAGGAACTACACTACACATGATTTAGAGCTGGGAGCTATTGTTTTTGCACTGAAAATATGGAGACATTACCTGTACGGTACCAAGTGCGCCATTTACACCGATCACAGGAGTCTCGAGCATATCTTCAAACAGAAGGAGTTGAACATGCGACAACGTCGATGGGTCGAGCTACTGAATGATTACGAATGCTCGATCAGATACCATCCGGGCAAAGCCAATGTTGTGGCTGATGCCCTCAGTCGAAAGGATACTACACCTAAACGCGTACGAGCTTTACAACTCACTATCCAATCTAGTCTTCCTACATAGATACGAGATGCTCAGGTAGAAGCATTGAAACCAGAAAACGTCAGGGCTGAAGCCCTACGCGGCTCAAGGCAACGGTTAGAACAAAAGGAAGACAGCGCCTACTACGTTACAGGACGCATTTGGGTCCCACTTTATGGAAACATACGCGAGCTTGTGATGGATGAAGCGCATAAATCCCGTTACTCGGTAAATCCTGGTTCGGATAAGATGTACCACGATCTCAGAACTACGTATTCGTGGCCTAGCATGAAAGCTCACATAGCAACTTACGTTAGCAAGTGCTTGACTTGTGCGAGAGTCAAGACTGAATATCAGAAACAATCAGGCCTACTCCAACAACCGGAGATACCACAATGGAAATGGGAGCAAATCTACATGGATTTTGTTACTGGCCTGCCTAGATCTCAACGGGGGAATGATACTATTTGGGTGATCGTGGATCGACTCACAAAGTTTGCACACTTCTTGGCTATCAAATAAACAGATAAGTTATCTACTCTAGCAGACGTTTACCTGAAGGAAGTGGTTTCGAGGCACGGGGTGCCAACCTCTATTATTTCCGATCGTGATGCACGTTTCACTTCAGAACTTTGGCAAGCGATGCACAAATCCTTTGGCTCACGATTAGACATGAGCACAGCTTATCACCCTCAGACGGATGGGCAGTCTGAGCGCACTATTCAAACTTTAGAAGACATGCTTCGGGCGTGTGTAATTGATTTTGGCAATGGCTGGGAGAAACATCTCCCATTGGTGGAGTTTTCGTACAATAACAGCTACCACACTAGCATCCAAGCCGCTCCGTTTGAGGCATTGTACGGGCGTAAATTCCGATCACCTCTTTGTTGGGCAGAGGTGGGTGATAGTCAGATCACGGTAGACACAACGGAAAGGATTGCTCAGATACGACAACGCATGGCGGCGGCTCGCGACCGTCAGAAAGCATACGCTAATAAGCGCAGGAAACCACTCGAGTTCCAAGTTGGGGATCGAGTGCTACTCAAAGTTTCACCCTGGAAGGGTGTGGTTCGTTTTGGCAAACGAGGCAAACTTAACCCGCGATACATTGGACCATTCGACATCATAGAGAAAATAGGCAAGGTGGCCTACAAACTGAACTTACCAGCAGAACTCAGTGGAGTTCACAACGTTTTCCACGTGTCGAATCTGAAGAAGTGTCTATCAACCCTCGTAGTTCCTTTGAAGGAGCTCACTATCGACGATCAGCTGCGATTCAT
Organism: Helianthus tuberosus; assembly: GCA_030545235.1. NCBI lineage: Eukaryota > Viridiplantae > Streptophyta > Magnoliopsida > Asterales > Asteraceae > Helianthus > Helianthus tuberosus. The sequence continues at coordinate 25,753,649 of CM060432.1, forward strand.
TGAGGAACTAGTAGAGATTACTGACCGAGATGTGAAGATTCTCAAGCGCACTAGAATTCCTCTTGTTCGAGTTCGTTGGAACTCACGTCGTGGCCCAAAGTTCACCTGGGAACGTGAAGATCAGATGAAACAAAAGTATCCCCAATTGTTCGACAACAGTACAACCACTACGGAGGCTGAAGCTACTACGGAATTTCGGGACGAAATTCCAAACCAACGGGGGAAGGATGTGACACCCCAGGAAAACCAGGAAAACCTTGCAACTTAACTAGCTTCCTCAGTGAGTACGTGCTAAATTTCGGGACGAAATTTCTTTCAACTTGGGGATAATGTGACAACTCGTACTTCAGAACTTATCTTTGTGTTAATGTAACGTATGTGGATCCTATGTGATTATGTGAACTTTGTTGATTAATGAAATGTTATGTTTGATATGTGTTATGTGTAAAGTATGTATGTATATGAACTGAATTGTATATTAACGAACCGATCGCACAACACAACACAACACAACACAACACAACCCAATCGCACAAGCCCATTCGGGCCATACTCTTTGCATCCGAAACCAATGGGCAGCCCATGATGGGATCGGCCCACTCCCTTGTGTCGCATAAACCATGAGGAGAGTGTATACTCCTCATTTGTTGCAAGTCTCATAACACACCAAACCCTACTCTCTCTTTCTCTCCCTCACGAACTCGACGGCAGCCACATCCTTTCTCCACCGAAGACTCTCTATTCGGATCACTTCTCATTCCATTCTTTAATCGGTTAGTGTTTCATGATATGTGTTTGTAAATGATGTTATGATTTCATGGTTTGATATAATGGTTAGGGTTACATGTCTGATGAACGATGATGTTTATATGATGATGTATCGTTATGATGGTATGAATAATATGTGATTGATCATGAATGAATGTAATCGGCCATATACGTGCTTGGATCCAAATGGTTTGGTTGTGTTAGTATAAATTGGATTTGTTGATGAATGAAAACCGAATGCTTGTTAATCGGCTGTGATATGTTTACGATTAGGATGATTCATTGTGTTGTCATGATAGGATGTATGCTAGTAATCAAGATCATGAGCCGGGTTAATGTTATAATCGTTGTTATGTTTTGATTATGTTTAGGGTTCATAAGAATTGATGTTAAAACCCTTGTTTGATCGATTAAGTGTATAAATGGAAACTGTTAGTGTTGATTGATAAATGGAAACCATATAACTGATTGCCATGATTTCGGATATTGTATAACCAATCGCACAAGTTTGTCGGTCGCACAAGATCAGGTCACACAAGACCTGATCTGATCGCACAAGCTCCCAATCGCACAAGATAGGATACAACTGTTACAACACTATGTACAACATATATCTTGCATGATCGCACAAGACCTTGTGGATCGCACAAGACAGTGCTGATCGCACAAGGCTTGGGCCACACACAAACATTTGGACGGTTGGGCCTTAAAGCCCAATATCCACTAGCACAACCCAACCGGATCGCACAAGTCGTCCGGAGCGCACAAGATTATTGGATCGCACAAGATGGATTATCTGTTTATTAAATTGGGCCGTGTATATGTATGTAGATATGTTTGGGCTTTCTAGTTATTGGGCCGGGTACGATTGGGCGTTAATGGGTGAATCGCACAAGGTTGTTGAACTTGTGCGAGCTCAATCTTTTGAATCATACAAGTATGAGTACGTTATGTTAAAGTGTTCCCATGATCAATACGTGTTCGTAATCTGTTAACTTATGTGTAAACATACGTGCATTACTTGAACCTAGACCTGACTTGTATGGTAACCATGTTAGGACGTGGTTGACACCTAGCAGCTCGATTGACCTTTACTTATCTGCCGAGCTAACCTAAGGTGAGTTCACACTTTCTACAAAGCATGGGATTCCCAGGGGTTGGGAATGGGTTAAGGAATATGGATTTCCTCGTCCTCCTTGGGTAGGACAGTACGAGTTAAGGAATATATTTCCTCGTCCTCTTGGACAGTTTAAATTTCACTAGACCAAAACTCTATCACGAAGTCCCTCCTTTTTATATCGACTTAATCGTCGGGCCAATGGCGAGCGGGTCACTAGTTAGATAGCGCTATTTAGGACTCACAAGCCTCACACCGTGCCGCAGAGGACGGGCATGAACTAATGGATCTGGGCACGTCAATGATGATAGACATTGACGCTAAGGGCACATAAACATGACTTAAGTCAGTGGTCGATATGGTAATGAGTCTAGTAGTATAAACATGGGGTAGCCCCCACGGCTGGATTGCCAGAGTAAACGGGATTTAAACAGAACACGTTTTCAACTATGGGGTAACCCCCACGGCTAGGAGGCCAGTTAAAGGAACTATGTTTTTGGAATAACTTAAACCAACACCCAACTATGAACTCGCTCAACTTTGTTGTTGACTCGTTACTACATGCTTTGCAGGTCACTAGGTTTAGCAGGAGCTTGCATGTGGGAGAGTCGTTGTGGAGCATGGACATTGAGTGTTCATGATGAATTTAAACATTTAACTTATGCTTTGGTTTTTGACATTATGCTTCCGCTTGCAACTTAAACTATGTTTTGTTTGGACACCAAATTGTATTATGTTGGATTTTATAATTACTTATATGCTTGTTCAATATGATTCGTGGCTTGATCCTAGTCATGTCACGCCTCCAAGCGGTGATACTCCGCATGTGGATTTTGGGGGTGTGACATATAATTTTATATTTTTTTAATTATACGTCTAAACTGAGGTTTAGATTTGTGAGAGCTATGTAATTTGTATCAATCAACTCTTTTCAACTCTCTTTCTAATTAGAACTAATTACACAACCATTATACAAGAATACTCACAACCTTACTAACAGTTGAATTAACTCCACTCTTTTCCATGTAATCTATACCCAGAGAAATAAACACAAGAAAATCATACAGAGTCAATTAGCATAACATAATAATGGTTACCCTTCTGGGAGATGATTAGAAAACATTCATTACCTCTCATAACAGGCGATAGCTGACTCAAGACCTCCCGGGTTTTTGTAAATCACAACCATCTTACAACATGGGTCTTTCCAGAGCAGCCTTTTCATAACAATTAAGTGTCGTATCATATTGCAAAGACTCTCGTAGACTATACATGGCAGAAAAGAAAAGCAAAATTAGGTGATATGATTAGAGATTTTCACACATCTTTTTTACTTCTTTATTGTATATAAGTCTTATAACATCATGATTTTTTTAATTCTAAACCTATCCTTTATGTTATCTTAATATATTTTCATGTCTAAAAGTCCTTACGTAAGTAAATTCATTGACGTGTTGGTTGATGTTACTTTAAATAGCGTTGGCGATGGTTATCATCCGATGCCGCCAAGTGTACCATATAATCTAACAAAAAGGACAATCAAAGTGGAATGAATTGTGAGAAGTTGCTTTTTCTCATCAATGAACAACTAGACATTTAATCAAAGTATTTGAGTTTTCACCAAGGTGTCTCCAGACAAAACAACAGTTACTCTTCCTCTAATCCATTCAGATTTTCTAGGTCAGTCATCATTACAGACCTGCAAATTAAAAGATGAAAGGCGTGGGTTGGTGTTTAGAATGTGAAGCACGATAAACGATGAAACGTGCCATTTTGTTCAAAAAAGCGTACGAACACGATGGTTAGTAAATTCAGTGCCACTGTCACTTTGAAATTTTTTTATTTTTGACGAAATTGGGTTTGCACAAATGGAACAAAGATGGATATTGCCTAAAAAATCAGATTTCTCCAGTAAGGGGTACAACCGAGTAAATTGTGAATAATCATCTATAACATAATAAGAAAAGTTATCAAATGATTTAATGGGAGATGGTCCCATAAGTCACAGTGAATTAAATCAAGTGCAGATTAGGCTCATTTATTATTAAGAGTAAAGGGTTGCCTTTTTGATTTAGCAAGTTCACACGGGGAACATAAGCCCGGTTTAGGTAAGATTGATGTAAAGGACAAACGTCCATTATTCTTAAGTAAAATAACGATATCAAAGTTAACATGGCTAAGACGAGCATGCCATTGTTCAAAAGAAGCTTTGGGACACAAGTGAGTGGACACAAAGGCTTCATTATTATTGCAAAGAACATAAAGGTCGTCTTCACATCACCCTCAGGCTAGCGTTTGCTTAGTTTTGTGATCTCGAATGAAAAATAAGGATGAGAAAAGTGAACATCAACCGCATTATCTTGAGTAAGTTTGCCAATAGATAAAAGATTTTTTGTTATGTTGGGTACCACTAAGACATCATTTAGAGCAAGCTTACAAAAGATTTCGTATTACCGATATGAGTAATAGGTAATGACTCACCATTTCTAAAATAAACCTTTTCATTACCTTGGGTTGGTGTGGCATTTGGAAGAGTAGAGTTTGAGGGTAACATATGTGAGAACGCACCCATATCAGAAGTCCAGTCTGGAACATTTGGGTCTAACTAACACTGAGCATGGAAAGCTTGTGCCAAATGCTCTTCTGAAGGAGCGGTGGCAGCAAAGGATGCAAGATGGTAACACTGAGACTTGTAGTGACCGGACTTGTAGCACAATTGGAAAGTCGGTGGCTGGAATGGTCGGTTGATGACTCCGAACGTAGGTCGGTTACCACGATAAAAGTGGTTCTGAGTTCGATTGGGCTGAAACTGATCTGATGAGGACCTGGGCCTAAACTGAGATCGGCCTGTTTTGTTATTGTAGTTGTTAGGCCGAGTGGATTGGGTCATGAAAGCAACAGTTGGAACAACGGTTGCAGGCAGATCATTGCGAAGATTTTTAACGATCAATTCATGACTTTCGGCGTTGGCCAAGAGATCAATAAAGCTGGGAATCGGACGCATCGAGTTAGTTGAGAAATTTTCAAAAGAGAGTCCAAGACCACACAAGAACCAGTGGACTTGGTCCATTGAGTCGACGAAGTGACCTATCGCATGAAGTTGATCACAGATTGCCTTAAAGGCAAGCCCGTATTCAGCAACCGTCTTGTCTCCCTTCTTTAAAGCACGAAGGTTATCCCTTAGATTTTGAACACGTTCCACTGATGTATTACAAAAGGCTGCTTCGAGGGCAACCCAAATATCACAGGCAGTCGATAAGCCAACCATAACCGAGAGAGCTTCTTCGGTCAGCGAGGCATTGCGAATAATTATTTCCTGTTGTTCGTTTCTGTCACACCCCTAACGCGTTAAAACAACAGACCGCGGCGGAAACGTCGGGGAGTCGAGCAACAGAATTATTGTTTCACAACCATGGTATTTAAAGTGTCATTTTATTTATTAACAAGGGGGTTACATTGTCTTAAAACAATGGAAACAAAGAGTACATAACATAGTTGAACTATTCTAGCTTCATTTTATGTCACTAAGGCACAGGTCCGCCTAAGTGTATCTTGACCAATCCTATGCATCAGCTCCTGAAAACACATGTGAAAATAGGTACGTCAGCATAAAAATGCTGGTGAGATACATAGGTTTATTGATTTAGGATTCATGACTTGTAAGTTTAAAGAATTGTTTGACAAAAGTTAGTCATGAACCTTGTAAAATGTTTTCCTTTGTAAATCATATAAAAATCGATAAGAAATTAGATGATATAAAAGAAAGATGTGTGGTTAAATAAATAACCGAGTAAAATGATTTGTATAAGATATGTTGTTTGTAAAACAATGTTTTGTGAAGTTAGGTTCTTTGTATAAAATGTAATATGTCAAAATTGAAATGGTTTAAATAGCGCTACGATATGTAATATCATAAAAGCACTTATATATAGGAAGTACCAGCGGCGTATCCACCATGCTTTTATCATATTACACACGCCTCGTTATTTAAATCACTTACCCAAACAAACCACCAAAATGTCTTGTGTAAACTAGTGTCAAAATGTTTATGTGGAAACAATGTCAAATGCCAAATGTGAATCATGTTTAATTAAATGTTATGTATGGAAAATAAAAGCGTCTACTCAAACCATATGTAAAATGTACAAAACAATGTAATTGAATAAATCATAATTTAAACAAAAGTTATGTTTTGTAAAATCAATGCTTTATTGATACAAACATCAATGCGGTAATGTTAAACGCCTACATTCAAGCCTTGCGACTGTGGCGACAAACCCTTAACAAGTTAAAGGTTCATCTAAATTCTGAATATCGAATTCGGTCATTCCTTCCACCCAAACAAACCTAGGATTTCAGGAATGGGAGTTGTCAATTCCTATGGTACCACTACCTACTAACGAACGGTATGATCGGTGTTAATGAATGTATTTATGACCCGTTAAACAAACCAAATGTCATACCAAATGTAAGCATGTTATATGAAAATAATGTACTTAAATATGCTAAATGACATACAAAGTAGAAATGTTTAATGTAAACCAATGTGTATATATGTTGAAATAAACATATGAAACAAAATGTAATATATAAAATCAATGTGCTAGCATGTTAATAAAACATACATAGCAAAAACATGGAAGAAATCATGTACTATATGTGTACTAATGAACATAGCAAGTATATGTTATAAAAGCATGAAAAACACGAAAGTAACAAGTAGGCACATGTGTTTCACCCCAAAATATTTGAAAACAGTAAAAGAGGGGTCTATGTACTCACTTGTGATAGCTTAGGAGTCTTGAAATAACAACCAAACCACTAGAAGGATCACGGAATCAATCGGCACCTAATATAGGTAACTACGTTAATAAACCAGGCCTAAATCGGAAGATCGGATAGAATGAGGTTTCGTAAACCAAATGAGTAATGGGACTCATATGATGTGGTTTAACAAAGCCTACATACTAAATCGAAACCTAACCTAAGTGCTTACGACCCATTACGACCCGTTTAGGTAGCTTATGCTACTTTAACGCGCCATTCGCGTAAAACGTGTTCGGACCGCCTAACTAGTCCTATGACAAGTATTATATGCCTTAACAAGTCTAATAATGTTGCCTAATCAGTTTAGATGTTAAAATTTAAGTTACATATGCTTAAAATGAATTTATGTGCAAAAAGGGCATTTTGGTCATTTTCCTAAGGCATATAAACTACCTATCACACAACTAACTAAACGAAGTGACCATAAGGTATAACCTCGGAAGGTTATTCCCAATACAACTATGGTCACAAAATATGTTTGGTCGGATCCTAATGATCGACCAAACGGGCCGGGTTTGAAAGTCTAAGCGGTTGTTTAGACCGCTTACCTTACAACCCTATATAAGCACTAAACTAAAAGTGACGAGTTAAACATGTTAAAACATGTTTAATGAAGTTAGAAAACAAGTTTGATATCAAAATAAAGGGTTTTGATACCCAAGAATAGTTTGGTTGCAAAATATGCATAAACGCGTATTTTGACCGAAACTATGACTCGTTACTATGCCTAAATAACTTGGTAATCAGTAGGTATAGTCGCAAGAGACTATAACCATCGTGATTACGCTTACGTTGCGAAGTTCAAACGAACTTCGTGTTGACCATTGACTGGTCAAAGCAGAAAGTCAAACACTGTTTGACTTTCGTGCTTGAAAACGCATAAAAGAATGAAAGAAGCTTACAAGAGGTCCAAGAAAGGAAGATTTGAACTCAAAAATTCTCAGGTATGAAGCTTCACAAGGAGAGCTTCAACTTAGAGAATAAATTTGAGATCAATTGTAGGGAATGCAAGAATTCAAGGTGGGTTTATATAGGATTTCCAAAACCGTTAGGATCGTTTCTTGAATTTCGAGCTTCAATCTGGACCGTCCATGTGTTACCCATTGTTTCACAATGCTATGGGTGTCCAAAACCAGCTCATGGTATTGCAATTGTTACACAAAAGACCCTAAACTTCAAGTTAGATGCTGAAAATAGTCCTGCTGTTGCTGAAACATGATTTTCTGCCCAGATAGGGTGGTGGCGTGCCGCCACAGCAACACCACATAGTGGTGGCGCGACGCCACTGGTCCCCAGATCCAGCAAAGTTTGAAAATGGCAAAAATGGTCCCTGCAACACTTTTAAGCCATTTTCGACGCGTTTAAACCTCGTTAACCCATTTTCAAAGCTCAATAATGATGTTTAAACATAGGAGGCGTGAAATATGCTTGAAAATGTCTCAGATGTTGGTTCGTTTGGTCGTACGGTTGCGTTGTTCGGTTAATTATGACGAAACATCAATCGCATTATCTTGAGTAAGTTTGCCAATAGATAAAAGATTTTTTGTTATGTTGGGTACCACTAAGACATCATTTAGAGCAAGCTTACCAAAGATTTCGTATTACCGATATGAGTAATAGGTAATGACTCACCATTTCTAAAATAAACCTTTTCATTACCTTGGGTTGGTGTGGCATTTTGAAGAGTAGAGTTTGAGGGTAACATATATGAGAACGCACCCGTATCAGAAGTCCAGTCTGGAACATTTGGGTCTAACTAACACTGAGCATGGAAAGCTTGTGCCAAATGCTCTTCTGAAGGAGCGGTGGCAGCAAAGGATGCAAGATGGTAACACTGAGACTTGTAGTGACCGGACTTGCAGCACAATTGGAAAGTCGGTGGCTGGAATGGTCGGTTGATGACTCCGAACGTAGGTCGGTTACCACGATAAAAGTGGTTCTGAGTTCGATTGGGCTGAAACTGATCTGATGAGGACCTGGGCCTAAACTGAGATCGGCCTGTTTTGTTATTGTAGTTGTTAGGCCGAGTGGATTGGGTCATGAAAGCAACAGTTGGAACAACGGTTGCAGGCAGATCATTGCGAAGATTTTTAACGATCAATTCATGACTTTCGGCGTTGGCCAAGAGATCAATAAAGCTGGGAATCGGACGCATCGAGTTAGTTGAGAAATTTTCAAAAGAGAGTCCAAGACCACACAAGAACCAGTGGACTTGGTCCATTGAGTCGACGAAGTGACCTATCGCATGAAGTTGATCACAGATTGCCTTAAAGGCAAGCCCGTATTCAGCAACCGTCTTGTCTCCCTTCTTTAAAGCACGAAGGTTATCCCTTAGATTTTGAACACGTTCCACTGATGTATTACAAAAGGCTGCTTCGAGGGCAACCCAAATATCACAGGCAGTCGATAAGCCAACCATAACCGAGAGAGCTTCTTCGGTCAGCGAGGCATTGCGAATAATTATTTCCTGTTGTTCGTTTCTGTCACACCCCTAACGCGTTAAAACAACAGACCGCGGCGGAAACGTCGGGGAGTCGAGCAACAGAATTATTGTTTCACAACCATGGTATTTAAAGTGTCATTTTATTTATTAACAAGGGGGTTACATTGTCTTAAAACAATGGAAACAAAGAGTACATAACATAGTTGAACTATTCTAGCTTCATTTTATGTCACTAAGGCACAGGTCCGCCTAAGTGTATCTTGACCAATCCTATGCATCAGCTCCTGAAAACACATGTGAAAATAGGTACGTCAGCATAAAAATGCCGGTGAGATACATAGGTTTATTGATTTAGGATTCATGACTTGTAAGTTTAAAGAATTGTTTGACAAAAGTTAGTCATGAACCTTATAAAATGTTTTCCTTTGTAAATCATATAAAAATCGATAAGAAATTAGATGATATAAAAGAAAGATGTGTGGTTAAATAAATAACCGAGTAAAATGATTTGTATAAGATATGTTGTTTGTAAAACAATGTTTTGTGAAGTTAGGTTCTTTGTATAAAATGTAATATGTCAAAATTGAAATGGTTTAAATAGCGCTACGATATGTAATATCATAAAAGCACTTATATATAGGAAGTACCAGCGGCGTATCCACCATGCTTTTATCATATTACACACGCCTCGTTATTTAAATCACTTACCCAAACAAACCACCAAAATGTCTTGTGTAAACTAGTGTCAAAATGTTTATGTGGAAACAATGTCAAATGCCAAATGTGAATCATGTTTAATTAAATGTTATGTATGGCAAATAAAAGTGTCTACTCAAACCATATGTAAAATGTACAAAACAATGTAATTGAATAAATCATAATTTAAACAAAAGTTATGTTTTGTAAAATCAATGCTTTATTGATACAAACATCTATGCGGTAATGTTAAACGCCTACACTCAAGCCTTGCGACTGTGGCGACAAACCCTTAACAAGTTAAAGGTTCATCTAAATTCTGAATATCGAAATCGGTCATTCCTTCCACCCAAACAAACCTAGGATTTCAGGAATGGGAGTTGTCAATTCCTATGGTACCACTACCTACTAACGAACGGTATGATCGGTGTTAATGAATGTATTTATGACCCGTTAAACAAACCAAATGTCATACCAAATGTAAGCATGTTATATGAAAATAATGTACTTAAATATGCTAAATGACATACAAAGTAGAAATGTTTAATGTAAACCAATGTGTATATATGTTGAAATAAACATATGAAACAAAATGTAATATATAAAATCAATGTGCTAGCATGTTAATAAAACATACATAGCAAAAACATGGAAGAAATCATGTACTATATGTGTACTAATGAACATAGCAAGTATATGTTATAAAAGCATGAAAAACACGAAAGTAACAAGTAGGCACATGTGTTTCACCCCAAAATATTTGAAAACAGTAAAAGAGGGGTCTATGTACTCACTTGTGATAGCTTAGGAGTCTTGAAATAACAACCAAACCACTAGAAGGATCACGGAATCAATCGGCACCTAATATAGGTAACTACGTTAATAAACCAGGCCTAAATCGGAAGATCGGATAGAATGAGGTTTCGTAAACCAAATTAGTAATGGGACTCATATGATGTGGTTTAACAAAGCCTACATACTAAATCGAAACCTAACCTAAGTGCTTACGACCCATTACGACCCGTTTAGGTAGCTTATGCTACTTTAACGCGCCATTCGCGTAAAACGTGTTCGGACCGCCTAACTAGTCCTATGACAAGTTTGACGCGTTAAACATGTTAAAACATGTTTAACGAAGTTAGAAAACAAGTTTGATATCAAAACAAAGGGTTTTGGTACCCAAGAATAGTTTGGTTGCAAAATATGCACAAACGCGTATTTTGACCGAAACTATGACTCGTTACTATGCCTAAATAACATGGTAATCAGTAGGTATAGTCGCAAGAGACTATAACCATCGTGATTACGCTCACGTTGCGAAGTTCAAATGAACTTCGTGTTGACCATTGACTGGTCAAAGCAGAAAGTCAAACACTGTTTGACTTTCGTGCTTGAAAACGCATAAAAGAATGAAAGAAGCTTACAAGAGGTCCAAGCAAGGAAGATTTGAACTCAAAAATTCTCAGGTATGAAGCTTCACAAGGAGAGCTTCAACTTAGAGAATAAATTTGAGATCAATTGTAGGGAATGCAAGAATTCAAGGTGGGTTTATATAGGATTTCCAAAACCGTTATGATCGTTTCTTGAATTTCGAGCTTCAATCTGGACCGTCCATGTGTTACCCATTTTTTCACAATGTTATGGGTGTCCAAAACCAGCTCATGGTATTGCAATTGTTACACAAAAGACCCTAAACTTCAAGTTAGATGCTGAAAATAGACCTGCTGTTGCTGAAACATGATTTTCTGCCCAGATAGGGTGGTGGCGTGCCGCCACAGCAACACCACATAGTGGTGGCGCGACGCCACTGGTCCCCAGATCCAGCAAAGTTTGAAAATGGCAAAAATGGTCCCTGCAACACTTTTAAGCCATTTTCGACGCGTTTAAACCTCGTTAACCCATTTTCAAAGCTCAATAATGATGTTTAAACATAGGAGGCGTGAAATATGCTTGAAAATGTCTCAGATGTTGGTTTGTTTGGTCGTACGGTTGCGTTGTTCGGTTAATTATGACGAAACATCAATCGCATTATCTGGAGTAAGTTTGCCAATAGATAAAAGATTTTTTGTTATGTTGGGTACCACTAAGACATCATTTAGAGCAAGCTTACCAAAGATTTTGTATTACCGATATGAGTAATAGGTAATGACTCACCATTTCTAAAATAAACCTTTTCATTACCTTGGGTTGGTGTGGCATTTGGAAGAGTAGAGTTTGAGGGTAACATATGTGAGAACGCACCCGTATCAGAAGTCCAGTCTGGAACATTTGGGTCTAACTAACACTGAGCATGGAAAGCTTGTGCCAAATGCTCTTCTGAAGGAGCGGTGGCAGCAAAGGATGCAAGATGGTATGTGGAGGTTCTCATCAGCTAAACACTTGAGATTGGACACGTGAAAGGTTGGATGAACATTTCCAAGTTCAGGAGGTAACTCAAGTCTGTAGGCTACCTTACCGATTCTTTCGACGATCTTCAATGGTCCAACATATCTAGGTGCAAGTTTTCATGTCTTTCCAAATCTAATCACACCTTTCCAAGGTGAAACCTTAAGTAAGACGCGATCACCGACTTGAAATTCCATAGGCTTGCGTCGTCGATCCGCGTAACTCTTTTGACGGCTTCGAGCTGTCTGAAGGTTATCACGAAATTTCTTAACCTTATCTGTTGTCTCTAAAATGAGGTCAGGTCCAGTAAGCTGAGCCTCACCGATCTCATTCCAGCAGACTGGTGAACGACATTTTCGACCATATAAAGCTTCGAAAGGAGCCATGTTGATGCTGGGGTGATAACTATTGTTGTAGGAGAATTCAATCAACGGAAGATACGAATCCCAACTACCACCAAAATCAATCACACAAGCTCTAAGCATATCCTCCAAAGTCTGGATTGTTCTTTTAGATTGACCATCTTTTTGCGGATGATAAGCTGTTCTCAAATTAAGTGGGGTTCCAATAGCAGATTGCATGGTTCTCCAAAAGCAAGATGAGAATCGAGCATCTCTGTCAGAAATAATGTCACACCCCCAAAATCCACACGCAGAGTATCACCGCTTGGAGGCGTGACTGACCAGGATCAAGCCACCAATCATATTGAACATAACAAGTAATAAGTAAAAATCAACCACACAATATGAAAGGTGGTTCAAACCAAAAACGTAGTTAAGTGTTTAGCGGAAGCATAATTGTAAAACCCAATGTAAGTATTAAGTACGAAATAAAGTAATGTTCTTAGCATGGCACACACTGCCATGTCCCACAACGACTGCGCCTCCCTGTGCAAGCTCCATGAGTACCTAACGACCTGCAAGGCATGTAGCAACGAATCAACAACAAAGTTGAGCGAGTTCACAGTTGGTGTTCTTTGTTAGGTTGTTTCAAAAACCATGAGTTCGTTTGTAAGTTATAGTTATCCCGTTTTCCCTGTTTTTCCCAAACATATCCATAGTTGGTGGGGGCTTCCCCATGTTAACCACTAGACCTGTTTACCATATCGACCACTGACTAAAGTAAGTTGGTGCCCTGACGTCAATGTCTATCATCATTGACTAGTGCCCAGATCCATTAGTTCACGCCCGTCCTCTGCGGCACGGTGTGAGGCTTGTCAAACCTAAATAGCGCTATCTAACTAATGACCCGCTCGCCATTGGCCCGGCGATTAAGTCGATACAAAAGGAGGGACTTCATGATAGAGAGTTTTGGTCTAGTATCCGTGTTGTCACCCTTCAGTGAAGAGGGTGTGTACGTAATCCCCAAACTAGGAGATTACGCAGGTTTCCAATCAAATCCTTATCGCATGTTGTCACCCTTCAATAAAGAGGGTGTGTACGTGTTCCAAACCAGGAGATCACGCAGTTTCAGTTCAATTCCTTTACCCATTCCCAACCCCTAGGAATCCCATGCCTTGTAGAAAGTGTGAACTCACCTCAGTTTGCTCGGCAGATAATTTACTTGCTAAAATGACTTTTGATCAATCGCGTCCTATAATAGTTATTACATCTAGTCAGGTTCGCATACAAGTACTTCACACAATTGTTCACATATATAATCAAGTAGCACAGAAGGCGTCACATACAACCCAAATATACTACCCTAACATGAAAGCTTGAATCATCGAATAATCGTCATCACAATTTCTGGTCTAATGTTTAACCACCTAGCCGATTCTCCACAACTCATTTATTCAGCATAAAACAATCTATATCATGCATATTACTAATATATATCAAGATTACAATCACATGGCCGCCACTTTCTCTTCATTCAAGGTTATCAAACTTAGCAACCACTTATATTCACATGCATTGGACCGTTTTCTTTTTCATAACATTTACAATCAGATTGTTATCATTTAATTAGTTAAATTCAGCACATAATTACCATCAATTGATAGCTAACGTGTATAACATTGAATGTTTCAAGTCTTCGATAAAAACAAGTAAGTGGAATTATACATGTTCGCATATCTAGTTGCCAGCTCATGGACTCTATTCATAAGTCAAAGATGGGACCAATATACCACCATGCCTATATCTCATGCAGGAACCTCAATCAATACTAATAACATGAATAAACGGGACCAGGTATCAAACTATATAAGAATCACCCATTGTTTTCAGTTTCTCATCATTATACTATCCTTAATCATGGTTCTTTACACAAACTCCTACTTATTATACATAATCACTACATCAAATCCACATACATGACACATTAATTCGGACATCCTAACATCAGTATCACCAATTGCAAAACATAGCACGAATATATATACATATATGTCAAATAAAAGATCTCACACATAATCAATACCACACAAATATAAAGATCAACAAATAAAAAAAAACACTAACCAGAAACTTGACCGCTAAAGGGTGTTATCTCGAAAGGGGGGGTTTCCACTGCCGTACGTGAATTATGGAGGAAGGTAGGGTTTTTCTTTAGTTTTTTGAGTTGTGATTTCAACAGGAACATTATTACGTATATAAAACTTGACAAGGATTTGGGCTCAATCCCTGTTTGGCCGGAAACAATGGGCTCAAGCCCATAAGGGCTGCCGTAACCCACAACAATAACTCAATGGGTAATATGGCGGTTTGGGCTTAATTTCTAGGTGTGGGCCGATGTGCAAAGAGATTAAAGTAAAGAGATTAAAGTGTGGGTTCTAGGTGTATGTGGCCCAATATCATACGTGGCTTCTATAACTAATTGACACCCACTCAAACACGATTACACTCGACATTTTTTTTATCATAGCAAGGATGCGAAATGGAATGATTATCAGTATATTATGATCACTAGGCGAACGACACTAATCTTGAAAGTTCGGGTTGTCACAAATAATGTTCAAAGGAACACCATGTCGGGATACAATTTCATCCTCATAGATTTTGGCAAGCTTTTCGGCAGATAAATCCTCACGGATTGGCAAGAAATGCGCAGACTTGGTAAGACGATCAACAACTACCCAAATAGCATCATGACCTCTCTTAGTGCGCGGAAGTTTGGTAACAAGATCCATAGCAATGTTTTCCCATTTCCAAACTGGAATCTCTGGTTGCTCCAATAGTCTAGAGGGATGTTGATGCTCAGCTTTAACCTTAAGACAAGTAAGGCATTTGGATACGTATAAGGCAATGTCTTTCTTCATACCAGGCCACCAAAACTGGGTTCGAAGATCCTTATACATTTTGTCTGCACCAGGATGAATTGAATAACGAGACTTATGAGCTTCATCCATGTAACAACTCTCACCCAAAACTATTATTTCTTATTATATTTTTTCAATAGGAAACCCTAATTAAGAACCCCAAGTGATCCTGCATAACCCCTAAAACTTTCAGAACAATCGGAATCAGGATCAGGGCCCCAAAAACTCAGGGGGGGTATTTCCCCGTTAGTAATCTCCACACAGTTTTACGTGGAAATCTAATTTCGACGAACAACCAACTCAGCTAAGCTACTATGACACGGGGCTACCCTATGGTAGGGTGGTGCCCCTCGCGCCACGCGACACTCACTCGCGCCACGCGAGGGAGCTGTTTTTCCAGTATATATAGTGGAGTTTGGCACTTGCAATTCTGCGTTGATCCGACGTTAAAACTCAATTCGTACACCAAGTTATCTTATGTTTACTACAAAAACACACACAAACACGAAACGCTGCCGCAATAACAGGGTAATAACTAGATCGCTGCTACGATTTAATGTCCGGTCGATAGAAACCAATCCAATGGATGTTTAAGTGCTGCTCAAACTTGGGTTATACTTTGTCATTCGTCGTAAATTCGATGGATGTTTAAGTATCGCACTTTGTCATTCGTTGTGAAGGTTTCGATCTCGTGAGTTGTCGTAAAAAGTTGGATTAAAGTTACTAACCTAGTTTTCGTGTGCATTGTTATTTGAATTAGGTTACCAGGATAATCAGTAGGCTAAAACTTTGCCCGTTAAATCTGCAAAGTGAGTCATTCTCTTTTTATTAAATATGTTTTACAATACTCCAAACATTTTCAAAAGTTATAATTACAGGGATTAAGTCGTGGTTATCTTAAATCACTGGCTAGTGGGGTATTGTGCACATTACAAATTTCTCACGATTAGGCTAATAAATCCTAACCGTGATAATCATCACTACTTGGGGAAGGACCCAATAGTGGTATGACCATCGTCACCAGGTGACACGGCGCCAGATAAAAATAAGATAAAAGCCATTGTAATCGCTCTTATGCTGTAATTTATAACCATGTGTCGTTTTATGCAAAATGAATGATTCACCAGTATTTCCCCGCTGATAAAATATTTTTAAAACATGTTTCAAGCGACCTGCTATGATTCAAGGAAAACGTGCTACGGAGCACTAACAAGCTTGAAGAGGTGGCTCAATTAAAATGAATAAACATGTTTTGTAAAATCAGGGAATATCCTTGTGAAATTCCTCTATTGTAAACTATGGGGTTGATCCCGAATTATGAAATAAAATAATCGGGCATTTCCAGTTTAAAAGATCCTGCTAAAATCTTCCGCTGTCGCATCAAATAATAAATACCACGGGTTCCTGTCCCGCGGCTCCTGACCGGGTAAAACCGGGGTTGGGGCCGTGACAGGAAAAGGTGGTATCAGAGCCACTGATTTAAGCCTATTAAGTATTTGAGAAATACTTAATTTTACTGATTATCATATTGTGATTATGTGTTTTATTGACTGACTACTCGTTAGTTACAGTATGGGTAAACAAAGACTTTCGGACATCTATCGTCAATTAGATAATGTACCAAAAGAAAAGGGATCCTCATCCCAATTAAATTCCTCAAGATACTCAGCAGATACTGAGGAAGGAATATTTGTTCGTAAAGCACAGTTTGAGAAACCACTTACCACTAAGAAAAGAGATTGGATCATTAGAAAAAGTCAAGAGAAAATAAAGAAATCACAACCAAAAGAAGTGAGGAATAAGGAAACTCAGGAAATAGGCAATAAACCACCATGGGAAGATGAATTAGATAAAAAAAAAATGGGCAGATCTTTATATGTTAGCCACTACCGCAGTAAATGCTAACTTTTAAATACCCTGACCCAGTATTAGCACCCATATCACCTACAAGTCAGAAACTTTAAACTTTGCCTAATAATTAGACTAAAATAAATTATGAATGCATAACTCTAGTATATTTTGAATCTCAGTTGTAATGTGTAATAATTATATATAAAGGTCGTAATTTAATTTGAATAAATATTAGCCTACAAAATTTTAACCTAGAATTTTGTATGTTTTCTTCATATATACTAAACAGCATGAATGAGTTATCTGAAGCTCTTCAGAATCTCAATCTTTATCCTGTGAAAGTAGAAGTTTCCAAAGACTTTACTGGTTACTTGGCCGATGTTGAGGAACCTATGGAATTTCAAGCTCAACCTCCGGAGAAATCAAAACCTAAGAAAAGAAGAAGATTTGTGGGATGGAGGCGTGTGCGTAGAAGGAAACCAGCAACTAGGAAAGTTTCCAAGATAGAAAATCCCATTGATAAAGGAAAAGGAATAGAAATTGGGGAAAGTTCTAGACAAGCAGGAATAGAAATTGGGGAAAGTTCTAGGCAAACCGAGGAATTGCCATTACAGGAGGAATTAGATCGCATACTGGCAAGTTGTGATATCCTTAGGCCTATTAATGAAAACCTCTTCCCTTATCCTGCCGAAACCCAAGTTCCAGTGAACTTGGAGCCAGCCATTCCTGATCCCCTTGTTAATACCCGACCTTTAGTAGAAATGGACGAATGATGGACCAACGACCGGCAATTTCAAAACCTCCTAAATGACCCTTATACCTTTTTCCCTCAGTTCGAACCAGAACCTGCACCAAACCCACCAATGAGTAATGAGAATCTGGATGAACTCCGCCATTTTGGTGAAGAGCTGATAGATGCAGGGAATAGGATCAGGGAGGTGGGAGAACAAATCTCTTGTAAGTACGACGAAAGGGAACGTCGTTTTTAAGGTGCCAGCTAACGAGGGATAATATGGTTATAAAGCTGTGGTTGTATAATAATAATAGTAGTAAAATATAATCCTGTAAAATAATCTAAAAATAAAACTTTTGTAAGATAACAAGTGTGTACGGAAGCATAATATAATCTATAAAAAAAATGGAAGTCGAGAAATCGACAATTTTGGCTATACGTGTGTTATGATTATTGTGCAATTATTTTACAAATAGTTGTTATTTATTTTATGCTAATAATTTATATATATATATATTAAATTATCAGATGGAACACGCTAGTAATGAACCAGTTAAGGAAGTTAACCAGCCTGAGCAGAATAATGAGGATCACTTCCTCAATAGGCAAGATATCGAGAATATTGTTGCTCAAGGAATAGCCAATGCTATTCCCGCAATCCTTGCTGCTGCCCAGAAACCTGTTGAACCTCAACAAATTATTCCTAGTAAACGTACTCATGAAGACAACTTCAGTAATAGCGTAAACAGAGGCGGCAACCATACTAACAACAATAATGATGTACTGCAAGCCCCAATTCTCAAAAGAATGAAAGCTGCAACACCTGGTTGCACTTACAAGGAATTTCTTGCCTGTAAACCAGCTGAATTTGCAGGCAATGAAGGGGCGACTGCGGCGCTGCGTTGGTTGGAGAAAACCGAAGCAGTAATTATGATAAGTAAATGTGCCGAAGAAGACAAGGTAATGTACGCGTCACATCTTTTTAAAGAAGGGGCGCTAGAATTGTGGAATACAGTACTTCAAGCCAAAGGAAGAAATGTGGTCTATGCCATGAGTTGGGAAGAATTTAAACAGCTAGTGGAAAGAAAATTATGTCCCGAATACAAAAAGGAACAAATGGCAAATAAATTCCTGAACCATCGGATGATGGGTGTAGACTGTCGAGGGTATACTTCGACATTCTTTGAATATGCTAGAGTAGTACCAACCCTGGCTTCGCCAGAGCCGGTGCTTATTTCCCGCTATATTTGGGGACTGATTGGCGAAATCCGTAATATCGTTAAAACTGCGAGACCTCGCACTATTGACAATGCTGTAGAATTAGCTAACACCCTAACTGACGAGCTGGTACGCACAAGAGAAGAAAACCGGAAAAAGGAAGTGGCCCAAAAGATTACCCAGGGATTTCGTGTGGGTAATAGTAGCAACTTCAAGAAAAAGGGAACCGGGCGACCTTCCACTTTTCCATTTTGCAATACCTGCAAAAGAAAGCATTTTGGAAGATGCAAAGGGTATTGCAATTTCTGCAAAATTCCAGGGCATCAAGAGGAAGACTGTAGAAAGAAGAAATCCACAATCTGCTACAATTGTGGAGAGGCTGGACATTTTAGGCCAGATTGCCCAAAATTGATTAAACCAGCTGATAACAAAGCCAAACCTGCAGAAGGAACTACCAAGAAAAACGTAAGAGCCTTCCAGTTGACTACCCAGGAAGCAGAGCAAATTCCAGACGTCATAGCTGGTACGTTCTTAGTTCACGACGTTTATGCAAAAGTATTATTTGACTCTGGTGCAAACCAAAGTTTTATAAATACTTCATTCTGCCAAGCTCTTAATTTACCCTTAACCAACCTTAGGCAGATTTTTACAGTCGAAACGGTAGATGGGAATTCTGTTAAAATAGATAAGGCTTTGCGAGAAGGAAATATAGAACTTTCAGGTCATAAATTCTCTGCAAACCTGTTACCTATGAATTTAGCTGGATTCGATGTCGTATTAGGAATGGATTGGTTAGTAGCCAACCATGCTCGAATTCTCTGTGATGAAAACTCTATAGAAATTCATACACCCACAGGAGAGTTAGTGGTAATTACCGGAGATAAGCCGCGTAAACCAATGAAGTTCATTTCAGTAATGAAAGTTGCTAATTATGAACGAAAGCAAGGAATAGTGTATATGATTTCAATAATCGTTAGCACTAAGGGTAAGGAACTTAAGGACATTCCTGTAGTATCAGAATACCCAGAGGTATTCCCAGAAGAGTTACCAGGATTACCACCAGATAGGGAGGTAGAATTTAGAATTCATTTAATTCCTGGAACTACACCTGTAGCTAAAGCACCCTATCGTTTAGCACCCACTGAAATGTTAGAACTGAAAAAGCAATTAGATGAATTGCTCAGTAAAGGATTCATACAACCTAGTTCATCCCCTTGGGGAGCACCAGTGTTGTTTGTAAAGAAAAAGGATGGTTCGATGCGAATGTGTATCGATTATAGGGAACTGAATAAAGTTACAATTAAGAATCGATACCCATTACCTAGGATTGATGATCTTTTCGGTCAACTTCAAGGAGCTAGATACTTTTCTAAGATCGACTTACGCTCCGGATACCATCAATTGAAGGTACAAGAAGAAGACAAACCTAAAACTGCTTTCAGAACTAGGTATGGTCATTACGAGTTTACAGTCATGCCCTTTGGACTAACAAATGCTCCAGCAGCATTTATGGACATGATGAATAGAATCTGTAAACCGTACTTGGATAAATTCGTAATTGTCTTCATCGACGATATACTTATTTATTCCAAAAGCCAGGAAGAGCATTGTGAGCACCTGCATGCACTCTTAACTTTGTTAAGAAAAGAAAAAACTTTATGCCAAATTCTCGAAGTGTGAATTTTGGCTGCAAGAAGTGCAATTTTTAGGTCACATGGTGAATCACGAAGGTATTCACGTAGATCCCTCCAAGATAGAAGCAATCACCAAATGGAAGGTCCCGCAATCAGCTATGGAAATTAGAAGCTTTTTAGGGTTAGCTGGATACTATAGGCGATTTATTAAGGATTTTTCTAAAATAGCTGTACCATTAACTAAGTTAACCTGTAAAGCAGTTAAGTTTGAATGGGGACCTAGGCAAGAAGAGGCCTTTAAGGTTTTAAAGCAAAAGTTAACAAACGCCCCAATTCTAGCCTTACCAGAAGGAACAGAAGATTTTGAAATTTACTTTGATGCTTCTAAGCTAGGATTAGGATGTGTGCTAATGCAACGCAAGAAAGTAATTGCGTATGCCTCAAGGCAATTGAAAAAGCACGAAGAAAACTATACGACTCATGACTTAGAATTAGGAGCCATAACTTTTGCCCTTAAGATTTGGAGACATTATCTGTATGGAAGTAAGTTTACTGTCTATACGGATCACAAAAGCTTAAGGTACATATTTGGGAAAAAAGAATTGAACATGAGGCAAAGGAGATGGATGGAAATCCTAAGCGACTACGACTGTGATATTCAGTATCACGGAGGAAAAGCGAATGTAGTTGCAGATGCTTTAAGTCGTAAGTACCATGAAAAACAACGACGAGTTCGTGCTCTTAGATTAAGTTTACAATTAGATTTAATGGAACAATTAAAGAATGTTCAGAAAACAGCAATCAAGGGTGATGCTGAAGGAATGAAAGGAAGAATAAAGGAATTGGAGCAAGGAGCTGATGGAATCTGGAGATTCCATAAGAAAAGGATTTGGGTACCTAAGCAAGGAGATTTAAGACATAAGATCTTAGAGGAAGCCCATAAATCTAGGTATACCATACACCCGGGAAACAATAAGATGTACCAAGATTTAAGAAATAATTTCTGGTGGATAGGAATGAAAAAGGACATAGCTAGATATGTTTCTAAGTGTCTTACTTGTTCACAAGTTAAGGCAGAACACCAGAAACCCTCAGGTCTATTACAACAACTAGAAATGCCTGTATGGAAATGGGAGCTCATAACAATGGATTTTGTTACTAAGTTACCCAAAACCAGAAAAGGTAATGATGCGATTTGGGTAATTGTGGATCGATTAACCAAATCAGCTCATTTTCTACCCATAAAAGAAACCTTTAGCATGGAAAGGTTAGAAAAGTTGTACGTAGACGAAGTAGTATCATTACATGGAGTTCCACTCTCCATTATATCGGATAGAGATAGTTGTTTCACTTCACATTTTTGGACAAGTTTCCAAGAAGCCATGGGGACTAAACTGAACTTGAGCACTGCATATCATCCTCAAACAGACGGACAAAGTGAAAGGATGATCCAAACTCTGGAAGACATGCTTAGGGCATGTGTGATAGATTTTGGTGGAAACTGGGATGACCACCTACCCTTAATTGAATTCTCCTATAATAATAGTTATCATTCAAGCATTGAAGCTGCCCCATTTGAAGCACTGTATGGACGGAAATGCAGAACTCCAGTTTGCTGGGCAGAAATAGGAGAAAGTCAATTATCAGGTCCTGAAATAGTACAAGAAACCACTGACAAGATCACTCAAATCAAGGAAAGATTAAAGACGGCTCGAGATCGCCAAAAGAGTTATGCCGATAATCGACGCAAGCTGTTAGAATTCCAAGTAGGAGACAAAGTACTATTGAAAGTTTCTCCTTGGAAAGGAGTAGTTCGGTTTGGTAAGAAGGGAAAGCTGAGTCCAAGGTACGTAGGACCCTTCCCAGTCATCCAACGAATAGGACCAGTTGCTTATCGCTTACAACTACCAGAAGAGCTAGCTGGGGTACATGACGTATTTCATGTATCCAATCTTAAGAAATATCTATCGGACGAATCCCTGGTAGTACCTCTTCAAGATGTAGAGGTAAATGAAAAGTTAAAATTTGTTGAGAAGCCATTGCAGATAGAAGATAGAAAGGTCAAGTTTCTCAAGAATAAACGACTAGTACTAGTCAAAGTCAAGTGGAATTCAAAGAGAGGACCTGAATACACTTGGGAGCTGGAATCGGAGATGAAGCGAAAGTATCCCTACTTGTTCCAGTAAATCTCGAGGACGATATTTTTATTAAGGTGGGGAGGATGTAACAACTCTCACCCAAAACTATTATTTCTTATTATATTTTTCAATAGGAAACCCTAATTAAGAACCCCAAGTGATCTTGCATAACCCCTAAAACTTTCAGAACAATCGGAATCAGGATCAGGGCCCCTAAAACTCAGGGGGGGTATTTCCCCGTTAGTAATATCCACACAGTTTTACGTGGAAATCTAATTTCGACGAACGACCAACTCAGCTAAGCTACCAAGACACGGGGCTACCCTATGGTAGGGTGGTGCCCCTCGCGCCACGCGAGGGAGCTGTTTTTCCAGTATATATAGTGGAGTTTGGCACTTGCAATTCTGCGTTGGTCCGACGTTAAAACTCAATTCGTACACCAAGTTATCTTCTGTTTACTACAAAAACACACACAAATACGAAACGCTGCCACAATAACAGGGTAATAACTCGATCGCTGCTACGATTTAATGTCCAATCGATAGAAACCAATCCAATGGATGTTTAAGTGCTGCTCAAACTTGGGTTATACTTTGTCATTCGTCGTAAATTCGATGGATGTTTAAGTATCGCACTTTGTCATTCGTTGTGAAGGTTTCAATCTCGTGAGTTGTCGTAAAAAGTTGGATTAAAGTTACTAACCTAGTTTTCGTGTGCATTGTTATTTGAATTAGGTTACCAGGATAATCAGTAGGCTAAAACTTTGCCCGTTAAATCTGCAAAGTGAGTCATTCTCTTTTTATTAAATATGTTTTACAATACTCCAAACATTTTCAAAAGTTATAATTACAGGGATTAAGTCGTGGTTATCTTAAATCACTGGCTAGTGGGGTATTGTGCACATTACTAATTTCTCATGATTAGGCTAATAAATCCTAACCATGATAATCATCACTACTTGGGGAAGGACCCAATAGTGGTATGACCATCGTCACCAGGTGACACGGCGCCAGATAAAAATAAGATAAAAGACATTGTAATCGCTCTTATGCTGTAATTCATAACCATGTGTCGTTTTATGCAAAATGAATGATTCACCAGTATTTCCCCGCTGATAAAATATTTTTAAAACATGTTTCAGGTGACCTGCTATGATTCAAGGAAAACGTGCTACGGAGCACTAACAAGCTTGAAGAGGTGGCTCAATAAAAATGAATAAACATGTTTTGTAAAATCAGGGAATTTCCTTGTGAAATTCCTCTATTGTAAACTACGGGGTTGATCCCGAATTATGAAATAAAATAATCGGGCATTTCCAGTTTAAAAGATCCTGCTAAAATCTTCCCTATCGCATCAAATAATAAATACCACGGGTTCCTGTCCCGCGGCTCCTGACCGGGTAAAACCGGGGCTGGGGCCGTGACAATCCAAAAGCAAGGTGCAAAGATTGTCTTGACTCGGGACCCACAAACGGTCCATGAAATAATACAATCCATTGTCTTTTAGCTCGAGATCAGGCTTAATATGAAATGGTAATTCCTTACCCATCAAATCTTGTGAAACACAAGTATGTTGAGCCTGAGAAATGCGGGTTTGAATATCAGATCTAACTCGAACACAGTGAAGCTTGACATGCTCTTTACGACTTAATGCATCAGCTACGACATTCGCCTTACCAGGATGGTAGCGAATTTCGCAGTCATAGTCGTTTAGAAGTTCAACCCAACGCCGTTGCCTCATGTTAAGTTCTTTCTGATTGAAGATATGCTGAAGACTTTTGTGGTCAGTAAAAACCACACAATTAGTACCATACAAATAGTGTCTCCAGATTTTGAGAGCGAAAATAACTGCACCTAACTCAAGATCATGAGTCGTGTAGTTCTTCTCGTGAACCTTCAACTGTCTCGATGCGTAAGCTATGACTTTGTTCCTTTGCATGAGAACACAGCCAAGACCTAATTTGGATGCATCACAATATATGACAAAATCATCATTGCCTTCAGGAAAGGATAGAATAGGTGCATTGCAGAGTTTCTGTTTCAAGGCCTGAAAAGCTTCTTCCTGTTTAGATCCCCATTCAAAGGGTTGGTTCTTCTGAGTTAGAGCAGTTAGAGGAACTGCAATCTTAGAGAAGTTTTCAATGAAGCGGCGGTAATAACCCGCGAGACCAAGAAAAGAACGAACTTCAGTGGGTGTAGTAGGCGTATCCCAATCCTTAATCGCACTGATTTTGGAGGGATCTACATGAATACCTTGTTCGTTGACGATATGTCCCAAAAATTGAACTTCCTTAAGCCAAAATTCACACTTGGAGAATTTGGCGAAAAGTTGCTCTTTCTTCAGGAGTTCCAGAGTAAGGCGAAGATGTTGCTCATGATCAGCTCGCGTCTTAGAATAAATCAAGATGTCATCAATGAAAACGCTGATGAACTTATCCAAATAAGGCTTACAAACCCTATTCATCAAGTCCATGAAAACAGCAAGAGCATTAGTCAAGCCGAAAGGCATAACAGTGAACTCATAATGCCCATATCGAGTGCGGAAAGCAGTCTTGGGAATATCTTCTTCAAGCACACGAAGTTGATGATACCCATAACGTAGATCAATATTTGACAAACAAGTAGCACCCTGTAACTGATCAAAGAGATCATCAATGTGAGGTAGGGGATATCGATTCTTGATGGTAAGCTTGTTTAGCTCACGATAATCGATGCACATCCTAAAAGAGCCATCTTTCTTCTTAACAAAAAGAACGGGAGCACCCCAATGTGAAAAGCTAGGATGGATAAAACCTTTGTCAGAAAGCTCCTGAAGCTGCATAGATAACTCTTGCATCTCAGACGGTGCAAGACGATACGGAGATCTAGCGATAGGATTAGCACCAGGTACAAGGTCAATACGAAACTCGACTTGACATGCTGGGGGTAAACCAGGTAATTCTTCAGGGAAAACTTCAGGATAATCCCGAAGAACAGGGATATCTTGAATAGACTTATCTTTGCCTTTATCCACTACAACATGTGCCAAAAAGGCCACATAGTTCTTTCGCAGATACTTTCGAGCTTGAGTACAAGACATGAGTTTAAGACTGCTAGCAGGTTTCTCACCACGAACCTCTAAGATCTTACCAGAAGAAAGCGAAATACGAACAATCTTCTCAAAACAAACTACCTCAGCATGGTACTTGGCTAACCAATCCATTCCCACTATAATGTCGAAACTTCCAAGTTGCATCGGCGTGAGATCAATAGGAAAAAAGATGGTTATTAAGGTTCAACTGGCAATTTCGAAGAAGAGAATCGAGAACAACGGGTTCACCATTAGCTACCTCTACTGTCAAAGGCTTTCCTAGTTTTGTTCTAGACATGCGGAGCAAGTGTTCAAAAGATAGTGACACAAAACTCTTATCGGCACCCGAATCAAAAAGAACAGTTGCAGGCTGATTATTAACAAGGAACGTACCATTCACCACTTCGTTTTCTGCTCGCGCCTCGTTTGCATTCATGTTAAAGACTCGACCACGAGCCTGAGCCTGATTTGCATTGACTAACCTCGGACACTGATTTCTGTAGTGGGTCAAATCCCCACAATTGTAGCATGAACCAGGATGATAGTGAGGTCGTGCAGCTTGTGCTTGTTGTTGGGCAGGCGGTTAAGCAGCTTGCTGAGCTGGGTTATGTGCGGCTTGATTTGGAGCAAAATGACAAACATCGGCAAGATGACCCGATTTTCCACAGTTAGCACAGAAACGACACTGAACTTGCGGTTGATGGTGACTATTGCATCTGTTGCACAACGGTGCTTTGCCAGCGTATTATTTCTTTGCAGGTGGTTGTGCGGGCTGGTTGGGAGCTGCCTGGTTGGCAAATGCAGTAATAGCGAAGTTCTGGGAAGCCTTGCGCTTCCTAGACCTCTTCGTAGACCTAGTCTTCTTACCCTTCTTGTTTTCACCCTTATCAGACGATTGTTTCTTATCCTTGTCACCTTTCCTGTGAAGTTTACCCTTTCTGATTTGCGACTCAGTCAAAGTCGCAGCTAACTCGATTGCCTGACGAACTGTGGTAGGGTTCCTACCAGTGACGATGTCTTGCACGGGGTCAGGTAGACCATCGATATACCTCTCGATAGCCTTATCAAGTGGGGTAACCATTGTGGGGCATATCAAACTTAGTTCCTCGTACCTGTCGGTATAAGCCCGGTGTTCACCACTATCCTGTTTCAAATCATCAAACTCTCTTTCCAACGCCCTCTGTTCGTGATGGGGACAGAATTCCCTCATCATAAGAGCCCTAAGCTCTTCCCAAGTCTGACCCAAAGTGACATTAGCACCACAATCTCTCATTAACCCATTCCACCAAGTAAGAGCCCTCTTTTGGGACACGCTAGAAGCAAACTCGACTTTGCGATTATCAGGACACTGAACATGATGAAAGGTACTCTCAATGCCCTCAAACCACTGTAGGAGCCCAGTTGCTCCCTCAGAATCACTGAACTTGAGCGGTTTAGCCGAATTGAAACTTTTAAAGTTGCATGGAGCATTATGGTTATTGTTGGCTTGGTTAACTTGAGTAATGATGTTTGGGAGTACAGCAGCCATTTGCTGCGCAATGATTGCTGCCATTTCGGCATTAGGTAACTGATTGTCGCGTCGAGGAGGCATTCTAAAAGAGGAAACATGAGAGAAAACTAGTGAGATGATTAGATGAAAATGAAATGATACAAAAATTGACAAAAAGCATGGATGGTGGTCATTCGTTCGTACCACAAAGCAAACAAACGACACACAGTGACTAATCAAAGTAAATGGGTCATAATACTGTATCGCGAAGACATGCTTTAGCCTATAAGTGGACACTCACCCCAAGAGTTCCCAGGTAAGAGTGACTGGTCTGATTATGTGGATTTGTACGAACACTCTAGCCTAGACAGAAAACTCGAGATACAGGCATCCACCCTTCCAGATTGCACGTGTTCACATTATTTAGACCCAAAACTTTGACGAGATTTTGAAAACTTAGAAGGCATTAAGCCAAAAGAATCATTCAAGAACAGATGATTGAATTTTCAAAATCGATTTGGAAAATTGGAGGGTTCAAAACCTTATAACAAATCATCTAAGAATAGATGATTGATTTTTAAAAAAAAAATCATTTTTGGAAAATTGTGTTCTTGTTTTGGTAATCACCTAAAGATAGGTGACGGTAATGTTTTAAGAATCTAAACACAAGACAACTTGTGTTAGGGTCCTAGAAAAGTTATAGTCTAGGACAGAGCGTTACTAATAACCTAATTCCCTATAACCATTGGCTCTGATACCAACTCTTTTGTCACAACCCGACCGCGTTAAAACAACAAACCGCAGTGGAAACGTCGGGGAGTCGAGCAACAGAATTATTGTTTCACAACCATGCTAATTAAAGTTTCATTTTATTTATTAACAAGGGGGTTACATTGTCTTAAAATAACGGAAACAAAGAGTACATAACATAGTTGAACTATTCTAGCTTCATTTTATATCACTAAGGCACAGGCCCGCCTAAGTGTATCTTGACCAATCCTATGCATCAGATCCTGAAAACACATGTGAAAACAGGTACGTCAGCATAAAAATGCCTGTGAGATACATAGGTTTATTGATTTAGGATTCATGACTTGTAAGTTTAAAGAATTGTTTGACAAAAGTTAGTTATGAACCTTGTAAAATGTTTTCCTTTGTAAATGATATAAAAATCGATAAGAAACTAGATGATATAAAAGAAAGATGTGTGGTTAAATAAATAAGCAAGTAAAATGAATTTGTATAAGATATGTTGTTTGTAAAATAATGTTTTGTGAAGTTAGGTTCTTTGTATAAAATGTAATATGTCAAAATTGAAATGGTTTAAATAGCGCTACGATATGTAATATCATAAAAGCACTTATATATAGGAAGTACCAACGGCGTATCCACCATGCTTTTATCATATTACACACGCCTCGTTATTTAAATTACTTACCCAAACAAACCACCAAAATGTCTTGTTTAAACTAGTGTCAAAATGTTTATGTGGAAACAATGTCAAATGCCAAATGTGAATCATGTTCATGTATAATTAAATGTTATGTATGGCAAATAAAAGTGTCTACTCAAACCATATGTAAAATGTACAAAACAATGTAATTGAATAAATCATAATTTAAACAAAAGTTATGTTTTGTAAAATCAATGCTTTAATGATACAAACATCTATGCGGTAATGTTAAACGCCTACATTCAAGCCTTGCGACTGTGGCGACAAACCCTTAACAAGTTAAAGGTTCATCTAAATTCTGAATATCGAATTCGGTCATTCCTTCCACCCAAACAAACCTAGGATTTCAGGAATGGGAGTTGTCAATTCCTATGGTACCACTACCTACTAACGAACGGCATGATCGGTGTTAATGAATGTATTTATGACCCGTTAAACAAACCAAATGTCATACCAAATGTAAGCATGTTATATGAAAATAATGTACTTAAATATGCTAAATGACATACAAAGTAGAAATGTTTAATGTAAACCAATGTGTATATATGTTGAAATAAACATATGAAACAAAATGTAATATATAAAATCAATGTGCTAGCATGTTAATAAAACATACATAGCAAAAACATGGAAGAAATCATGTACTATATGTGTACTAATGAACATAGCAAGTATATGTTATAAAAGCATGAAAAACACGAAAGTAACAAGTAGGCACATGTGTTTCACCCCAAAATATTTGAAAACAGTAAAAGAGGGGTCTATGTACTCACTTGTGATAGCTTAGGAGTCTTGAAATAACAACCAAACCACTAGAAGAATCACGGAATCAATCGGCACCTAATATAGGTATCTACGTGAATAAACCGGACCTAAATCGGAAGATCGGATAGAATGAGGTTTCGTAAACCAAATGAGTATTGGGACTCATATGACGTGGTTTAACAAAGCCTACATACTAAATCGAAACCTAACCTAAGTGCTTACGACCCATTACGACCCGTTTAGGTAGCTTATGCTACTTTAACGCGCCATTCGCCTAACTAGTCCTATGACAAGTATTATATGCCTTAACAAGTCTAATAATGTTACCTAATCAGTTTAGATGTCAAAATTTAAGTTACATATGCTTAAAATGAATTTATGCGTAAAAAGGGCATTTTGGTCATTTTCCTAAGGCATATAAACTACATATCATACAACTAACTAAACGAAGTGACCATAAGGTATAACCTCTGAAGGTTATTCCCTATACAACTATGGTCCCAAAATATGTTTGGTCGGATCCTAATGATCGACCAAACGGGTCGGGTTCGAAAGTCTAAGCGGTTGTTTAGACCGCTTACCTTACGACCATATATAAGCACTAAACTAAAAGTGACGAGTTAAACATGTTAAAACATTTTTAACAAAGTTAGAAAACAAGTTTGCTATCAAAACAAAGGGTTTTAATACCCAAGAATAGTTTGGTTGCAAAATACGCATAAACGCGTATTTTTACCGAAACTATGACTCGTCACTATGCCTAAATAACGTGGTAATCAGTAGGTATAGTCGCAAGGGACTATAACCATCGTGATTACGCTCATGTTGCGAAGTTCAAACGAACTTCGTGTTGACCATTGACTGGTTAAAGCAGAAAGTCAAACACTGTTTGACTTTCATGCTTGAAAACGCATAAAAGAATGAAAGAAGCTTACAAGAGGTCCAAGCAAGGAAGATTTGAACTCAAAAATTCTCAGGTATGAAGCTTCACAAGGAGAGCTTCAACTTAGAGAATAAATTTGAGATCAATTGTGGGGAATGCAAGAATTCAAGATGGGTTTATATAGGATTTCCAAAACCGTTAGGATCGTTTCTTGAATTTCGAGCTTCAATCTGGATCGTCCATGTGTTACCCATTGTTTCACAATGCTATGGGTGTCCAAACCAGCTCATGGTATTGCAATTGTTACACTAAAGACCCTAAACTTCAAGTTAGATGCTGAAAATAGACCTGCTGTTGCTGAAACATGATTTTCTGCCTTGATAGGGTGGTGGCGTGCCGCCACAACAACACCACATAGTGGTGGCGCGACGCCACTGGTCCCTGTAACACTTTTAAGCCATTTTCGACGCGTTTAAACCTCATCAACCCATTTTCAAAGGTCAATAATGATGTTTAAGTATAGGTGGCATGAAATATGCTTGAAAATGTCTCGGATGTTGGTTCGTTTGGTCGTACGGTTGCGTTGTTTGGTTAATTACGACGAAACACGAACGGATGCGAATAACGATCCAAATTACGCGACGAATGAAATTTTAGCATTCCAAACACTAAAATAAAATATTTTAATGATTACAAAAATTTTTGGATGTCCGGATATATTCAGAACGTAAGATATGCGCGTAAATGCAAACTTATACACTTTTTGACGCTTTTAGTCCCTGATTGACCAATAAGTTTATTTTTGCACACCGAACCCCTCAAAGCCTATTTCTAAGCTATGTAAAGGATATTTATGGGCATAATTTCACCCATTGAGAGTCCAATTATAAGGAATTTTAACTTAAGATAATATTTACCAAACTCTTAGCATCTAACCATGAATTGGTTAGTGTTGGGAGTTCGATTCTTGAACTATGTTTTAGTTATATATTATGTACTATAATTATGTTAGTCTAGTAATATCATGTAAAGTCAAGCAAGAAGGTAGGATGATTTTCATCTATTAAACCTCATTATAAGATTCACCAAAGCAAAAAATCATCAACTTGGTTGGTGATTTTGGTTGGTCATGAATAAGATTAAAATGTACAAATAATTTACTAGTTAACTAGCCAAATAAGAACAACCCGAACGTGTACATACCTAACATGGCCAATGTTGGAGACGAGGTGGTGTTGGCTTACTTTAATTTCTTGGAAACTACTTAGATGAACCCATCATCTAACTCACTTAAAAAACTAAGTGACTTGACTAGACGTGTGCATTCCACACATGAATAGTGTTTGGAGACTTGGTGCAGTCTTACTCACTTTGTGACTAGGAAGTCGTTTAGTTACCTAGGTTGGTTGTTTTGGAGGTGTTTGAACCTCAAACTTTCTAGAATAACACCTCAATTCAAGCCCCTCAACATGAAGATTATTTGGAGACAAGGTTTGGTTCATGTTCATCCAAGAAAGATAAGCAAAAGTTGTACGTGATGAAAGTTTTATAAAAAAAATTAAATCTGACTTTAGACCTCAAATATGGTGATTTTCCATCTTAGTTTACCATAGTAAACTTGTGGTAACATTCCTAGAGGTGTTCCAAAGAAGGATGGGAAGAAAAACATGAAGAAAAGTGAAGAAACAAGCTCAAAACTCACTGTTTTGAACTTTGATAAATCTACCCGAAGTTGAGTAGAGATTTGAGAGTGTTAGAGGGAGTGTTTGGAGTGTGGAAAGTGTTTAGGAGGTGGTAAGGGTTGTATTTATAGTTAGGATTAGGTTTTGGGTGTTAAATGAGGTGGTTGGGGGTTGAAAGGAGGGAAAAGGAGTCAAAATTCGCGAGTTTGTGTTTTTGCACGGTCGTGCGGATCACGAAACGCAGGGTGGTGCACATCAGGTGCGTGGTTATGCGGATCGCAGTATGCATGGTCGTGCAGATAACGAAACACAGGGTGGTGCACATCAGGTGCGTGGTTATGCGGATCGTAATATTCATGGTCGTGCGCATCAGTTGCATGGTCGTGCGCTACCTGCAGAATTTACCAA
This sequence comes from Helianthus tuberosus, assembly GCA_030545235.1. NCBI lineage: Eukaryota > Viridiplantae > Streptophyta > Magnoliopsida > Asterales > Asteraceae > Helianthus > Helianthus tuberosus. The sequence continues at coordinate 25,786,470 of CM060432.1, forward strand.
ACTTTCTAGAATTTGCAGTTTGACCCCTAGAGTTTGATAATTCCAATATTTTATGCTAGAAACTCATAATTAAGCATGTTTTGAGTATTTTAAGGGGTATGCAAGTATGTGTAATGTATAAACATGTATAAATAATATTCTGAAGATAAAGTAGATCTAGTGTATGTCTCGGTTTGGTATATAACGCGTATTTTGTGATCGATTGTGTATCGTGTAAGTATGACTTAAACAAGGTTAGTATAAAATACAATTTCTATTTTGATCAAGTATCTAATTAAAAATTATGGAAGATAGAATACGAATTCAAATAAAATGGAAAAGCGAAAAAATACAAAACGTTACAAATAAGACTATACCATAATCTGTGGCGTGTTTGCTTTATTTTTGTCACAAATACATACATACAAATACATAAAAGCAACATACATAGATATATACTTCAACTTTGGATATAATAAATATATTATGTAATAAATCTAATCCATACACATACATACATCTAACTGGAAAATATTTCACGAAAAACACTTTGCTATTCTTTAAAAGAATATTCTTTTAATATTGTATTAGCATTATATGAAATCGATTACAATAACACGTAAAAAAGAATAGCGAATAGACGAAAGAAGAGTATAGTTATATTTTTTGTGTTAAAAGCACATATCTATGGGACCATTTCTATAAATTGTAGGTTACACAAACGATTTATGTGGTTCTTATCTTAGAACCGCCGGGTCGGAACCGACCCAACCCGAAATCGGTATTTCATATAAATCTAGAACCGGGAACCGACCCACATATTCAAAAAGGTTCAGGTCCAAGCTTCTCGTGGGTCGGGTCCAAGGTTCTCGTGGGTCGAAACCGCGAAATGCTCACCCCTGGATATAGCATGTACCTTTTGCTTTTTGGGTCTGCACTACGCTTTGAACCAGAACCAAACACAAGCTTTCCTTGTAATTGATAAGAAGTTGTTGATGATTGCTCAAGCTTTTCAAAACCAAACAAAGTACACCTCACAGTCAGTGATAAAACCAACCTTTGATATACCTACAAACAAAGTCACAACCGCCAGATCTTTGTAAAAAAAAGTCAAGACTAAAAATGTTGTGGGCCGAATCAACACAAACCAAATCGCCAGTGTGATCCATTAGACCTGGCGATGTAAATAAAGCAGGATTCAAATGTCATGAGATAACTTAAAGATCATTTGCAACATACACCTAGGCTTCATCTTTAGGCATGTTGTATATATATAAAATGATTAAAACTTAGTAAAATGACTTTAAAGACAGAGACAAAAAAACAACAGTTGACGTTTTTCGCGTTTAATGACTACAACATGATTTATGCTACAACGATTTTAAGAATCAAGAATCACGTACCTCAGTTGTGTGTTAATCATCAGCAGAAAGTGGAACACAGGAGCCAGTGGTTTCCGACTCAAATAACAGTGTTGGCGAGCAAGAGTTAAAGGCTTACCAACGTCGTTATTAAAGCATCCATAGTTTTTTTTTTATATAGAGAGGATGTAATTTTTTTAACCATGTCCAACCCCTAGTGAAATACTAAGGGTGAGGGTATTGATACATCCCTACTTTTTAAGTGCACATCCCCCCCAGAGGTGGCGTATAGGGCAATAAGGGGAGTATATAGTGTGAAAGCAATTAATGTGTCAGAAAAAAGGTTTTGATAAGCCTCTCATTTCCCTATGAGAGGCGTATAAGGTTGTGGTAGGTGGAGCATTAAACCATATACGCCTCTCATTGAGCAATGAGAGGCTTATCGACACGACTTTTGATGAATTTAAGGTATAATTATTGACATGAAAGGAGTTCAGTCTAAAAAAGCGTGAAAGTGACCCATATGACCCTTATCGACCTATACGACCCTTATCGACCTATACGACCCTTATTGACCAAAAATGTTTATTTACCCAAGCATATGGGATTTATTTGATTCAAAATTTTTCAAACTCACAAAATACCGATGAAATGATGAAAATTCTTAAATAAAAAAAGTTGGTTGAGACCGTGAAGCATAAAGATGTCGTTTTGGGACATTGGTAATATTTTTGGCGAAGATTCGAACCATCGTACGTCTCCTAAAGCGTTTGGTTATCCGGCATTGATCGAGGTGAGGAGGAGGTTGTGTCTGTGCCTCGTTGTGATGACGGGGGTGTGCGACCCGTGTTACCTGACTTGAACTAGGTGTTTGTAGATGAGGGGGAACCATCTTACATTGCCCAAAGTTATCCGCGACACGAATACGGGACTTACCATTTGTCACACCCCGACCACGTAGAACATACAAAACGTGGCGGAAACATCGGGGAGTGTTGTAACAGAATTAATGTTTCAAATCCATGGCAATTGAAGTTTCGTTTTATTAATTAAAAGTGTTCCAATGTCTTAACAAACAAGAAAATACAACATAATTAACTAGTCTTGCATCTTTTATTGTCACTAAAGCCCAAGTCTGCCTATGTGTATCTTGATCATCTTATGCAACAGTTCCTGAAAAACACATGTGAAAATAGGTACGTCAGCATAAAAATGCCTGTGAGATACATAGGTTTTGTGAAAATAGGTTTCATGACTTATGTTTGAGAAAATGTTTAGTCATGAACCTTTTAGTTTGCTTTGCTTTGTAAATCATTTGAAAAACAATGAGTTCAGATGATAAGTATAAATAAATGTAAGGTTAAATGAATAACCAAGTAAAATATGTTTGCATAAGATAAGATGTTTATAAATCAATGTCTTGTGAAAAGTATGTTATTTGTATAAAATGTTCTATGTCTCAAACTGAAATGATTCAAATAACGCTATGATATGTAATACCATACAAACACTTATATATAGGAAGTACCAGCGGCGTATCCACCATGCTTGTATCATATTACACACGCATCGTTACTTAATCACTTAATCAAACCAAACCAATCAATGTAAGAAGTCTATGTTTAAATCAATTGTCAAATGTATTGGGTAATATGTCAAAGTGTTCATGTCAAGATGTAAATCATATCAAAATGTCTATGTCAAATATCCATGTCAAATGTCTATGTCAAATATCCATGTCAAACGTCTATGTCAAGATGTCATGTATGGCAAGTGAAATGTCTCAACTAAACCATATGCACAAAAACAAAGTATTGAAGTAAATCTTGGTTTAAATCAAAGTTATGTTTTGTGGGAAATGCATGATCAAATGTCAATCATGTTAAAATGTCTATGCCGAAATGTCTATGTCAAATGTCTATGTCAAAATGTCATGTAAAACGATGTACTAAGTAATGCACACAATTGGGCACACCTAGCATGAAATGTCATAAAATCATGTACTATAATGTACTAACGAACATAGCAGTATATGATGTTAAAACAGGAAAGCATGAAAGTAACAAGTAGGCACATGTGTTCCACCCCAAAACAGTTTGGAAAACAGTAAAAGAGGGGTCTATGTACTCACCTGAGATTGCTCAGTAGTTCTGGAGTGACAACTAAACAATACTAGAGATCGCGGATATCAAACGGCACCTAGTATAGGTAACTATGTTAATAAACCGGACCTAGATCGGAAGATTGGGTAGCATTAGGGTTTGTAAACCAAACGAGTGTAGAGACTCGTGTCATTTGGTTTAACAAAGCCTACATACTAAATGAAACTTAACCTGAGTGATTTCGACCCATTACGACCCGTTTAGGTAGCTTATGCTACTTTAACGCGTCGTTCGCGTGAAACGCGTTCGGACCGCCTAACTAGCCCTATGACAAGTGTTATATGCCTAAACATATTACATAATCAGTTATGTGACAAAGGTTTAGGTTACATATGCTTAATTACCAATTATACATGAAAAGGGTATTCTGGTAATTTACCTAAGGCATATAAACTACCTATCATACAACTACTTAAACGATGTGACCATAGGGTATAACCTCGGAAGGTTATGCCCTATACTAGGGTCACCTAATGTATTTGGTCGGATCCTAATGATCGACCAAACTGGGTCGGGTTCGAGGTATAAGCGATTTATTAGATCGCTTACCCTACGACCCTAAACAACGTGGTAATCAGTGGGCATAGTCCCAAGGGACTATGACCAACGTGATTACACTCACGTTGCGAAGTTCAAACGAACTTCGCATTGACCATTACTGGTCAACGCTGAAAGTCAAACAAAGTTTGACTTTCTGACTCGAAAAGCAATAAAATAAGGAAAAGAACGAAAGAATACTTACGAAGGGTCCCCGAATGCTAACCTCGATTCAAAAATCTCAGGTATGAAACAATAGTTTCAACTTAGAGTTTCTCAAATCAAAGTTCTAGTGATTTTAGCAATGGGGGTGGATGGGTATTTATAGGAATACCCGAACCGTTAAGATCGTTTCATGGAAAACGTGCCTTAATCCCATCCGTACATGTGTTGCAAAGTTATGGTGTTTAGGTGTTTAAATTCCATCCATACATGTGTTGCAAAGTCATGGTGTTTAGGTGTTTAAATTCCATCCATACATGTGTTGCAAGGTCATGGTGCCTAAATTCCATCATTATCCGCTGACTAAGCATTGTTAGAATGTGTGGTTGTGAATTAAACAACGGCTAATACATCGAATCTGGTCCCGAAAAGGCAAAACTGAGTTTTCTGCATGTTTTCTGTCCAGCATAGGCAGTCGCGTAGCGCGACTGCATAGGCCCTTAGGGCTCGCGCTACGCCACTGCCCCTCTGTTTCAGAAATGTTTCCAAAATGGCAGGTTTAGTCCCTGCAGCCCGTTTAAGCGATTTTCGATGCGTTTGAACCCCGTTAACCTCATTTCAAGGCTCTAAAATGAAGTTAAAGTATAGGGAACTCAAAATATGCTCAAAAATATGCCGGATGATGGTTCGTTTGGTCGTACGAACGCGATGTTCGCTTAATTACGACGAAATGCGCACAAGCGCGAAAAACGATCCAAATGACGCGACGAATGGATTTTTCTTATGGCGAACACTAAAATATAATATAGTCATGCTTACATAAATTTTTGGATGTCCGGATGTATTCAGAACGTAAGTTATGCGCGAAAATGCAAACTTGTGCACTTTTTGACACTTTTAGTCCCTGAATGACCCAAAAGTTTATTTTAGCATACCGAACACCTCAAAGCCTATTTCTAAGCTATGTAAAGGATATTTATGGTATGTTTAACTTATGGTCATGTTCCGGAAGGTCTGTTACAGTTCAAATTGGCATACTTTCGCAGTTTGTCAACTTTAGTCCCTGTAAGCGATTAAACTTTGATTTCACCACACCAAACCTTCCAAAACTTATATCTAAGTTATGTAAAGGTTATTTAAGGTATGTTAAGCCTATTTCACTATTCCGGAGTGTTCGTTGGATTAAACTGGTTATATCTACACATCAGTGCGCGTATAACCTTCCAGAAAGCGATTTAGAGCTTGAAATCGAACAAGAGTTGATATGTGCAAAAGATACACATATTTATACAAGTCCAAAGTATGAAATACAATATTTCATTGGTTTGGCATTTGTTTGATGGTTGAAATGACACAGGTGTTACAGTCTCCCCTACTTTAGGAAATTTCGTCCCGAAATTTAGTTTTAGAGGAAACTTGTGGAGACAGCTGTGCCGGTTTTGCCTTCAGACAAATCCATTGAGCCCTTAAGTAAAACTCTGGGCCATGTTAGGATTCTTAGCAAAGATGTCAACCCTCAAATTGAAGTCATTGTAGTAACAAAACATGGAGTTTTGAACTATAGACAGGAGAACAGTTCCCGTGAAGAATTATCATAGGAAACTTGTGTGTGCTTGAAATCAGAATTGGGTAGTGTGAGAATAAATGACATTGGTCAAAGTCCAAGACTTCTCCCGTATCATTACTCTTGCCACTGTTGGTCTTAACACATGACAAAACTTCCTGTGGTTCCTATGCACTGAACTCCATAATGCGTATGGGGAAAAATTAAACGAATAATCTCTTGAACTAGACCTCACGAGGGTCTATCTAACTACATAAACACATGATACATTTAACTAGATTGTCGAACCAATCTATTTAACTTAACTACTCAAGAGAATTATTTAACTACTACATCGACGTAGGATGTATTTAACTAGATTGTCGAACCAATCTATTCAACTAAACTACCCAAGAGGAATATTTAACTACTACACCGACGTAGGATGTATTTAACTACTACACCGACGTAGGATGTATTTAACTACTACACCGACGTAGGATGTATTTAACTACTACACCGACGTAGGATGTATTTAACTAGATTGTCGAACCAATCTATTTAACTTAGATCGACGTAGGATCTCTTTAACTACTACACCGACGTAGGATGTATTTAACTAGATTGTCGAACCAATCTATTTAACTTAGATCGACGTAGGATCTCTTTAACTACTACACCGACGTAGGATGTATTTAACTAGATTGTCGAACCAATCTATTTAACTTAGATCGACGTAGGATCTCTTTAACTACTACACCGACGTAGGATGTATTTAACTAGATTGTCGAACCAATCTATTTAACTTAGATCGACGTAGGATCTCTTTAACTAAATTACCTACGGGGAATATTTAACTACATCGACGTAGGATGTATTTAACTTATCAACACATGTTGCCTTTAAACTTTGGAATAGTACTTTATAATCCAAGGGACTTAACTACAACGTAGAAGTCCATTAAGGATTTAAGATAGTACCTTTTTTTAATATCCTACTATGAATCCTTCATATGAAGATAAGAAAGATTCTATGAGGATTCGGATAACGAATATCCAGAGTATACAAAAACACAAAATGCATAAACACATAGTCACGTAACCATAAAATTGTTTATCTAGATCTTGATTTGTAAGTTTTGTTTTGTTAATTACGTACATGCATTTAAAGCACACTAGGAATCCATTTCATGGATTTCATTCGGCACTTTAAACATTAACAAGAATCTAACTATGAAGATAGAAAGATCTTCCAAAAATTCGATTTCGTTTTCAAGAAAAACGCAATATTCGAATTAAGGTACAATAATTTTGAAGATACTGGAATACCCTTAGGTATCCTATTAAGAATTTATAGTGGTACGTTGGGTATTCATACAGAGTTGTAACTTGCGCCTTGTACTTCGTTTCTTTGCAAGAGACGGTTACTAAGGATTTCCGTGGAAAACGCAAGAGATAATAAAATGGAAGAAATTACGGGGTAGTCTGTTCTTCAAGGAATACGATTCCTTGATTGTCGGTATTGTAGGGGATACGTTGTTTATACATGCCATCATATTTGTACATTGCAATGCAAAATAAAAAGATTTATTTATAAACAACCACAACAACAACTGTTTCATGGACCCTGACAACAAAAGAAAATAATACATAAGGCTTGATTATTTCTAAACAACATTGTCTTTTAGCTGGTCCGATGCTCATCCTTGCGCTGGATTCGCGTTAGCAATCTTTGGGCAATTTCTTCGGAAATGGCCCATCTCGTTACAGTTGAAACAAGGACCTCGTGGAAGACGAGCTGTAGCAGGATTTACTTGAGGTTGGTTTGGACCAGCTTGGTTCGGGGTAAAACGACAAGCATTTGCCAGGTGACCGAGTCGCCCACATGATGCACACAAACGACACTGTAGGTGAGCTAAGTGGTGTGCATTACATTTGTCGCATATCGGTGCAGTACCGGCATAAGGTTTCCTTGCAGGAGGCTGCGCTGGTTGGTTGCGGGTGTTTTGGTTAGATTGAGCAGCAATCGCAAAATTCTGCGAAGCCTTACGCTTCTTATTCTTGGACACCTCAGCATGTTCTTCCTTTGGTTCCACTTGAGCAGTCTTGTCGGATGGTCTTGGGTCGCCTTTTCGAAAAAGCTTTTTCTTTCTGATGTGGGATTCAGTTAGAGTAGCTGACAATTCAATGGCTTGTCTGACAGTAGTAGGGTTGCTGCCAGTAACAATATCCTGAACTAGGTCAGGAAGACCATCAGTATATTTCTCGATCGCCTTATCCACAGGAGTAACCATAGCAGGACACAACAGGCTCAATTCTTCAAAACGGTCAGTATAGGCTCGATGTTCACCACTGTCTTGCTTCAAATCATCAAACTCCCTCTCCAAAGCTCGCAGTTCATGACGAGGACAAAACTCCCTCATCATAAGAGCTCTAAGCTCGGCCCAAGTCTGTGCTAGTGCAATTTCAGCACCCCGGTCTCTCATAATCCCGTTCCACCATGTAAGAGCCCTCTTCTGAAACACGCTCGAAGAAAACTCGACCTTGCGATTTTCAGGACACTGAACGTGACGGAACGTATTCTCAATGCTCTCGAACCATTGAAGAAGCCCAGTTGCTCCCTCTGAACCACTAAACTTGAGCGGTTTAGCCGAGTTGAAACTCTTGAAGTTGCAGGGAGCATTGTTGTTGTTGATGGCCTGCATCATTTGAGCATAAAGATTTGGGAAGGCAACAGCCATTTGCTGTGCGATGATTTCTGCCAGTTCGGCATTTGCCATCTGATTGTCGCGTCGAGGAGGCATTCTAAAAGAGGAAACATGAAAGGAAACGAGTGAGAAATTTAGACAAAAAGAATGAGATGAAACAAATCTGATGAAAGCAAGGGTAGTGGTCATTTGTTTGTTACTACAAGGCAACAAACGACCTCGGTGATTAGTCAAAGTGAATAGGTCAAAAATAATGTATCGCGAAGACATGCTCGCCTATAAGTGAACACTCATCCCAAGAATTCCCAGGTAAGCACAACTGGTCTCGCGTCTGATGAGATGTATACGAAGTGCTTGCCTAGACAGAAATCCCAGAATACAGGCATTCACCCTTCCAGTTTGCACGTGTTCACATTATTTAAAACCCAAAACCTTGACGAGATTTTGAAAATTCAAAGGGGTTCAAAACCATATAACAGAGGGTTCAAAACCTTACAATAGAGGGTTCAAAACCTTGTAATCAATCATCCTAGAACAGATGATTAGTTTTCAAAGCGGTTTTGAAATTTATGTTCTAGTTGTGGTCGTCGCCTAAGGATAGGTGACGGTATTGTTTTATGACTAAACGCAAGTAACTCGCGTTAGGGTCCTAAGAAGGTTATAGACTAGGTCAAAGCATTACTAATAACCTAATTCCCTATAACCATTAGCTCTGATATTTATGGTATGTTTAACTTATGGTCATGTTCCGGAAGGTCTGTTACAGTTCAAATTGGCATACTTTCGCAGTTTGTCAACTTTAGTCCCTGTAAGCGATTAAACTTTGATTTCACCACACCAAACCTTCCAAAACTTATATCTAAGTTATGTAAAGGTTATTTAAGGTATGTTAAGCCTATTTCACTATTCCGGAGTGTTCGTTGGATTAAACTGGTTATATCTACACATCAGTGCGCGTATAACCTTCCAGAAAGCGATTTAGAGCTTGAAATCGAACAAGAGTTGATATGTGCAAAAGATACACATATTTATACAAGTCCAAAGTATGAAATACAATATTTCATTGGTTTGGCATTTGTTTGATGGTTGAAATGACACAGGTGTTACACCATTCGTATAAGGAAAACCAACACAAGTTAGAGTATGAGGAATGTGCTAAGGAGTATGAGGAAAATGATAACGAAGTCGAAGAAGGTGCTAACGACTTTGAGGAAAATGATAACGAAGTCGAGGAATGTGCTAAGGACTTTGAGGAAAATGATAACGAAATCGAGGAAGGTGTAATGCACTTTGAGGAGGGTGTTGACGACGACGAACCTGCTAACGAGGAAGGTGTTCACGACGACGAACGTGCTAACGAGAAACGTGCTAACGAGGAAGGTGCTAATGACGAGAAAAAAACAAAAAAGGTATAACATAACCGTCAATTACGTGTTATTCGTGTTATATAATGTTGATGTAATTTTAGAGTGAAAAAAATGATTGTTTATACGTGTTATTCGTTATATATAATTTTTATTAGGTAGGAGAAATCAAGAAAATGTTTGACCCGTCCCGACCTTAACCCGAACCCGACCCGAAAATTGTGTCATACATATTAACCCGATTTCGTTATCATTTTGGTGAAATATTATATATGTTCTGGTGAAATATTTTGTTAAAAATAGATTACTTAGGCTTGTAAATGAACCGAACGAACACGAACGAGGCATGTATACTGATTAAAAGTAGAAAATGTATGACACGAAATTTCATACAAACCCAAAAATGTGTCATACATATTAACATTAACCCGATGTTGAACCCGAGTTTTTTTATTGTTTTTTGACAAATTAATATATTAATTTCATTTATGTGGGTTTCTAATGAACCTTTTTTTTTTGAGGTATTTGGGTCACTTGAAGAATTGAATAATTGGGTATACAAAAGAGAAGTTGCGAAAGGTTACGTCATTGTGACCCAACGAACGATAACAAAAGGCGAAGGTTCGTCAGCAAGGACAATGAAGATATGGTTGCAATGCGATCGTGGCGGCGAACCCAAAAGTAAAGCAACAGTTCGGCGTTCCGGTAGCAAAAAGGTTGGCTGTCCTTTTAGTCTGATAGGGAAACTAGACTCAAGTAGTGGTAATTGGAGCCTTGTGGAGAAGAAAAACAGTCACAACCATGAGCCTGCTGAATTTCTCGAGGGCCACGCGTTTGCTAGAAGGCTGAGCCCGGACGAAGAATCACTGGTTGAGAGACTTTATCTGCAAAACATGGAGCCTACAAATATACATTTAACCATAAGAAAACAGTACCCACATAGCGTGTGCATTCTACAAGACGTACAAAACATGATTAAAAAGATTAAACTCAAAATGTACAGCAATCGAACTCCAATGCAGATATTGGAGAGCATGTCGCAAGAAGAAAGGTACGTTTATTTCACCAGAGTGAATCCCTCCACAAACGCGGTCGAGGAGGTTTTTTTCGTTAATCCGGACTCGTACAACATGTGGCGTGCATTCCCACATGTGTTGATGATTGATGCTACCTACAAGACGAATGAGTATAAGCTTCCGTTTATTCAAGTTGTGGGTGTGACGTCGACACACAAGTCTTTTTGTGTGGCTCATGCGTTTGTCTCTAAAGAAAAAAAAAAGATAACTTCTTATGGGTCCTAGAGAAGCTCAAAGAATTGTTGGTAGATTGCATGGAGCCACGTGTAATTGTAACAGATAGGGATCAAGCTTTGATGAATGCTTGTGATAAAGTATTCCCAAAAGCTTCCAAATTGCTATGTAGGTGGCACATCTCACAGAATATTCTAAAACACTGTCGGGCAAAATTTACGGATGAAGACTGGAAAATATTCAAGCTTTCTTGGTCTCGACTGTGTAGTTCTCCCACTCCGATGCTATACAATTATAACTTTGAGCGGCTTTTCACGCGACTGATTAACGACGAACGATCAGGTACATATTATATTAGTTTACATACATTCATCCATACATATATACATACAAACATTACAAATCATTGTATTCAATTTTTTTTTCAGATGTTCTGGATTATTTGTATGATGTGTGGCTGAAAGATTATAAAGAAAAGTTTGTTTCAGGTTGGACTAACACAGTCCCCAATTTTGGTCAACATACAACCAACCGAGTTGAAAGCCAGCATTCTAAGTTTAAGAGATACATTAAAGGGCCAAATAACTCGCTCCATAGACCTATGTGTCTTGTTGGCAAAGTTGTAGAGTCACAAAAGATACAGATAAAACTTAGTTTTCAGGAGAGCAGGTCCGTGCAAATGGGGGACCACAGATTTCCATTTGTTGACAACCTACGCGGTAATGTTTCCAAAAAAACCTTAGAGTTGTTGGTTGCTGAGAGGAAGAAGCTACATGCGTTGAGGGTAGGAGGGGGGGACTTGTGGCCACCAGCTTTCTACGGGTTGTGGGTTGCCATGTGCTTGTCAGATGGAGTGGTGGGAAAATACAGGTAACATAACAACTATAACATATGCTTCGATCCATAGAATATAATCATCATTATACTTCATGTTTTAACAATGATTCTTGAAAAACAGATTGCAAAATTCCACTTGCTGCGATAGACAAATTCTGGACAAAACTTGATTTTTCGATAGAAAATCTTAATCAAGACGAGTGTAATATTCAGGCGGAAATGGATAGACTCACACAGCAACTACAGACGCAGCCACCTCTAGTGTTAAAAAGTATGTTGTCGAAGATGAAAGCAGTGTTGAATCCAAGTATGACTGACCATCAACTGCCTGAGGTACAACAAGATACTCGGGGCCGCCCAACTACGAAAGGAAAACAACAAAAGAATGAAGACCTTGCGAGACGTAAAGATAAACAACCCGAATCACAGAGGAACGACTACACTCAAAAGCCAAATGTGTGACGTAGTCGTTCAAAGAAACGCAAAGAAGAAAAAAATACACTTCCGATTATAGATAAAGACTTTCCACTGTTGGTCGGGCACAGGTACATACGTATATACATACATATATTTAGAATTCTTTTTCAATTTTTTATTTTTTAATATTTTTTAGTTTTTTATTTTTTTGCCAATTATAGGTACAAAAACATGATCGAGCGTTTTAAGGATTGGCTTTCATCTAGCTATCGGAGATACATAACACATATCGAAGATGCCCAGCCGGACGGTAACTGTGGGTTTCGATCCATAGCTATGGGTTTGGGGTTGGACCAGAAACAGTGGAAGTGGGTCCGCCAAGAGCTACTCGACGAGATGTTCATTAACAAAAAGCGTTGGGGGCATATACTCGAATCATTGGACAAGGGATGTTACGAAAATGTGTATCGATCGATAAATTGGTTAAATGTTGAACCTGCACCTATGGCATGCTGGATGGTGTTGCCCTACTCAGGGTTGTTGGTGGCTCAAAAATTTGGGGTGATTGTTCAACATTTAAGCAACGGTGTTTGTCAAACTTACTTCCCGATGTTCGATAGACCGCAGGTTTACCCGAACCATTCCATTGTAACGATTGCTTATGTCGAAAATGGCCATTTCATCATGGTTAAGTTAGCGGATGATAGCCCGATGCCAGTACCAAATGGACTTTGGAATATATACCGAAGTATGGAAGCTATGGAATGGGAGACAATGTACATGTCTCGTATTGCACATGGTAGGGCGTTACTACGTAGTAATAGAACTCGACAAAAAGAAGTTATTGACTTGTATTAGGTGTAGCATCCGTGAAACATAGTGTACGCAACGAATTTATTAATGTTTCTCTTTAATATAATTTAAATATATTGTAACATCCGTCAAATATAGTGTACGCACCAATTTTTTTATAATTTTTTTTAATTAAAGTGCTTCATATAAAAGAAAGGAGTACAAAATAAAAGAAAACTATTGTTTTAAAGGGATTTAAAATTGTTGACTTAAAATAAAAATGAAATCTGTTTTTGTTTTTTTTTTTTTAAAAGGAATTAATTTTAATATAAATAAATGAATAATAAAAAATGTCAAGAATGCAAAAAACCGGCCCTAAACCAGTTTCAACGCGGCTCGAACTCGTTACCTCCCAGTTAAATGCACCCGTCCCTTCCACTGGGACAAGTGTCTCACCCATTGATTATCCCGATTCTTTTTTCTCTTATACTAAGTTTCATAGATTCAAAAAGGAAAGTACAACTCCTATACGCCGCTCATTGACCCATGCGACTCTCATTGATCACAAACACTTTCCCAACTTCAATAAAGGTGTAAAATAGATCTAAAATTTGAAAACTCACACACTAAAACACCAAGAACACACACACAAACGCTCTGGACCATGAGATTTTCACAAGACAAACTCTGGACCACACGATGAAGGTTAGTTTGTATTCCAAATTTTATTGCTTAATCTTCAACTTTTTTTTATTTTTTTGGTTTTATTTCCGCCGTTTGTGGTGGTGTTGGGTTTAACGGTGGTGGGGGATTGACGGCGGTGGGGGATTGACGGCGGTGGGGGATTGACGGTGGTGGGGAATGACGGCGGTGGTGATTGACGGTTGTGGTGGTGGTAGTGGTGGTGGTGGTGGTGGCTGTGGTGGTGGCTGTGGTGGTGGTTGTGGTGGTGATGGTGGTGGTGGTGGTTGTGGTGGTGGTGGTGGTGGTGGTTAGGCGGCTGTGGTGGTGGTTGTGGTGGTGGTTAGGCGGGTGTGGTGGTGGCTGTGGTGGTGGTGGTGGTGGTAGCGTAACCCTACCCGACCCCCGGCCCGACACGTTTGCCGGGTCTAGACTTCTATCATCGTTTTTTTTAAATGTGCATATGTTATTTTTATTAAGTAATATTATTATTATTAATATTATTATTATTATTATTATTATTATTATATTTATTATTTTTAACAATATATTTTCGGATGCCGGGTCTAATGCTATAATTGTATGTTTTATTAACAGGATATCGAAAGTCGGTGTTTTGATGGTGGTGGTAGCGTAATCCTTATGGAGAAGTACACTGCGTTCATATTTTAGATTGAAACGCTTAACTGCGTTCGTATTCCAGATTCATGCACCGGAACGTCCACCAACGAAAATGCTTCTGCCCCCACAATCTCGAGGGAGAACTCCTTCTGTATGGATTGGTGGAAGCGGATATTTACCGGTGACTGTGAGGGTGTGATTCATGAACTGGAATGTCCTGGAATGTCCACCAATGACAATGCTTCTGCGTCAGCAACCTCGAGGGAGAACTCCTTCTGTATGGATTGGTTCTTCATGCTGTGGAACCGGTTACTAAGAATTCTTCTGCAACAACGAGGGAGCGCCAGATCAGGTCGGAGGTTCTTCATGTGGTAATGGGGAAGCGGAAAGCACGTTTACCGTGGAACGCATCCTCAAACTTGATAGCAACAATATGGTGACCGAATAGAGATCTGAATAACCGATACAGTTTGCAAGAATTTAAGAATATGTAACAGTTAGCGATTTAGGGTTTAGGGTTTTGTTGTTACATTTTGTATTAAAATGACATGTTTTGTGTATTAATATAAAACGATGTTTCGTGTATTTATTGTGTTATGGTTAATAAATGACAAGTGAAAAATAATTAAAGACATAATAATAATTGATAAATAAAAAATTTGACATTTTATAATACGCACAATTCATTTCATAAAATATCGTCACGGGTCAAAGACCCTACCCGACCCCCGACCCGACCCGTTTGCTGGGACTAGATATAACATTGTTTTTTTTTAAATGTGAATATGTTTTATTATTATTATTATTATTATTATTATTATTATTATTATTATTATTATTATTATTGTTAGTATTACTCTTATTATTATTATTATTATTTGTTATTATTATTATTATTATTATTATTATTATTATTATTATTTATTATTATTGGTCAATAAGCAACTCAATATGTGCATATTATTACTATTATTATTATTATTACTATTACTACTATTACTATTACTATTACTATTATACGATACGTCGGGCCAAAACGTATTTAAGCAATGGTGTTTGTCAAACTTACTTCCCGTTTGTTCGATGATCCGGAGGTTTACCCGAACCATTCCATTTTATCGATCGCTTATGTAGAAGGTGTCTATTTCATCATTGCTAAGTTAACGGGATAATTGCCCGATGTCAGTACGAAATGGACTTTGAAATACCTCACCGACGTATAGAAGCTATGGAATGGGTGACAATGTACATGTCTCGTATTACACAGGGTAGGGCGTTAGTAGATAGTAATAGAACTTCACGAAAAAGAATTTGTTAACTTGGCAAAGGTGTAACATCCGTGAAATATAGTGTATGCAACAATTTTTTTATAAAAAAATATTAATTAGGGTGTTTTATAACATAAAAACCCTTAATTACCACACAAATTTTTTTTAAAAATTAATTGCATATGAGTCGTATAGGGCAATGAGACCCATATACAACTCCTATAAGGTGCTCATTGACCGATAAGCCTTCCCTGGTGGACACCTTATGAGTTTCTCATTAACCAATAAGCCTCCCCTGGTGGTTTCCACTTTTATCAAAGGTGGAATAGTTCAACCAGGGGAGGCTTATTGGTCAATGAGACACTCATAAGGTGTCCACCAGGGGAGGCTTATTGGTCAATGAACACCTTATAGGAGTTGTATATGGGTCTCATTGCCCTATACGACTCATATGCAATTAATTTTTTAAAAACTTTTATGTGGTAAATAAGGGTTTTTATGTTATAAAACACCCTAAATAATATTTTTTTTATAAAAAAATTGTTGCATGCACTATATTTCACGGATGTTACACCTTTGCCAAGTTAACAAATTCTTTTTCGTGAAGTTCTATTACTATCTACTAACGCCCTACCCTGTGTAATACGATACATCTACTAACACCTTTGCCAAGTTAACAAATTCTTTTTCGTGAATGTCTTTATTGTTGTTGTTATTATTATTTATTATTATTATTATTATTTATTGTTATTGTTATTATTGTTGTTATTATTATTATTATTATTGTTATTATTATTTATTATTATTATTGTTATTGTTATTATTTATTGTTGTTATTATTATTTATTTTTATTATTGTTATTGTTATTATTTATTGTTGTTATTATTATTATTATTATTATTATTATTTATTATTGTTATTATTATTATTATTTATTATTGTTATTATTATTTATTGTTATTATTATTATTATTATTATTTATTATTATTATTATTTATTACTATTATTGTTATTATTGTTGTTATTATTATTATTTATTGTTATAATTATTATTTATTATTATTATTGTTATTGTTATTATTTATTGTTGTTATTATTATTTATTATTTATTATTATTTATTATTATTTATTATTATTTATTATTATTTATTATTGTTATTATTTATTGTTGTTATTATTATTATTTATTATTATTGTTATTTTTTATTATTATTATTTATTATTAATTTAATAAATTTTCTGTTATAATTAATTTAATAAATTTTTCGATTTTAATTAATTTAATAATTTTTTTGTTATAATTAATTTAATAAATTTTCTTATTTAATTAAGATTAAAAAAGAAAAAACCCAAAAAACCCGCCTCTACACCCGGATCGAACTCGTGACCTTTCCCTTAAATGCACCCGTCCCTTCCACTGGGACAAGTGTCTCACCCATTAATCATCCCGATTATTAATTTTCTTATGCTTAGTTCCAGAGATTAAAAAAGAAAAAAATCTATCCGCCCCTTATTGCCCTATACGCCCCTCATTGATTCAAAAACTACTTTTCAAGTTTGACCAAATAGAGAATAGATCTAAAAGTTCTTAACCCCACACACTAAAACACCAAGAGAACATACACTGTCTCTCTCGTATCGCTCGATCCGAACGTATCAACCTATACAGTCCATATTTTCATAAAAGGGTAGTGTATTATTTCATCTTTCATTTGTCTATTTTTGTTTTTTTTTAAATTTTGGCCGGTGGTGGGTGGTAAAGGTTGACAGGATAAGTTGGGGACTGTCACCGGAATAGTTGGGGACTGTCACCGGAATAGTTGGGGATGGTGATAAAGGTGTCACCGGAATAGTTGGGGATGGTGACCGGATAAGCGACGGGGGATATGGTTTGGGTTATAGATTAGTTTAGGATGTAGATAAAGGTTGACGCAAAAGAAATAGATGAAAACAAATCTGATTAGCGGTTCCGGGGTTGCCGGAATCCCGCCAGAATCTCGCCGGTAAAGCAGTTTTGAAAGTTTTAGGGACTTGACAATATGGTGTCTAATGTTTTTCAATTTGACAATAATAGTCCTTCTGGTCCTTCACTTTTTTAAACTTTATTTAGTACAAATCTTAAATTTAAACATTAAAATTGTAAAAAAAATTTATAGGAATTATTTTGTTTTCTAAATTTATTTAATATTTCAGTAAAAAATAAATGTAAGTTATAAAAAAAATTAACTCGAAAGGTTTATTGAAGAATAATGTGTTACAAATAAAATAAATGATTAGTTATTTAGTTATGTCTTATTTGGCGTGAAGTGTTGATCATTCGGGTATTATTTGGTATTGTTTGTCGATTATTTAGATGTTAATTTGTTAGAAACTTTGTCGATTATTTAGGCGTTAATTTTGTTAAGGTGGGTTGGATGTGGTGGTGGTGGTGGGTCGGCTATACAATTCGTTACTAAAATTATTTCAAGTTTATAAAAATTGTAAAAAGTTTATAATATGACACGTATTATATATTAATTTTTTCAGATATGTCGTCAGACGAGGATGAGTTTGGTGCGGGACAGGTGCTTGGATTCGATGAGATGGTCGGGGGTGATTGTTTGGGTATTCCCTATATGGACTACCCGAACAATTCTAGGGAGTATAAACGTTTTAACGGGTTGCGACAAATGAAGGTGGGTCGGCAGAGGTCGTTGTCATGGGAGGCTTTACGGGAGGTCGGGGAGGAGGAGAGAGCCCGGGGTTTGATCAGGGAGAATTCCCCGTGGGATCGCATGTTTTCGGTGGCGGCTGGGCCATCTTATAGGACCATGATGGTGGAGTTTCTGTCCACATTCGTGTTTCGTCCACGGCCGGCTGACCGGCCCAATTCGGATATGGACGATCCGAACGTGGAAGCACCGCCTCCCGAGGTATCTTTCTGTTTGTTCGGGCAGCGACAAAATATGTCGCTGCGTCAGTTTGCTGTTGCCACCGGGTTCTATGCCGATGATGAGTTGGTTCAGGACATCTATACCACCGCGATTTGGGCTATGCCTGATGATCAGTTGTTTGCTTGGTGGCCCACTCTATGTCCTGAACCCTTCGGTAAGAAGGCCCGAGTTTCTGCGATTCCTGACCCACTCTTCGCTACATACACCGCTGCATTGCCACGTCGATCTCTGCGCGTGGCAAAAGCAACGAGTGGGTCACGAAAGTGGATCTGTTCTTTCTGTACTGCTTATATACGGGCACACCGTGCACCCTCAATCGCTGTCTGGCGGAGTATTGTCACACCCCGAAATTATCAGAGCTGGCGTGACTGGACTGGTATCTTCATTTCACAGCGGAAGCAAATAAGCTAAGTCTTTTAGAAAATGAATGCCACTAAGTACTCGACTCCACATGGTTCTCCTATTCCAACCGTGCCTTGTCTTAGAAATGCAACCTGAGAAAGAAACATGCGAAAAAAAGTCAACATAAAGTTGAGCGAGTTCATAGTTTGTTTGTAAAAGATTTGAAATAAATCTTTTTGAATGACCGGTTTTTTAAGTATTGTTGAGAAAACGAATTTAAAATCATTTTCTTGTCAAGTTATATGGAAAACTATGAATGTTTGAATGTAACTTGTAAAACGTGTATGTAACTGAGTACTATGGATGTTTGAATGTAACTTGTAAAACGTATATGTAACTGAGTACTATGAATGTTTGAATGTAACATGTAAAACGTATATGTAACTGAGTACTATGAATGTTTGTATGTATCATGTAGAATGTATCTGTAACTGAGTACTATGAATGTTTGTATGTATCATGTAGAATGTATCTGTAACTGAGTACTATGAATGTTTGAATGTGTCATGTAGAATGTATCTGTAACTGGGTACTATGAATGTTTGAGATCGCTAGTGGTTTGCAAGGCCACTAACATGTGTCACGACATAGGAAGCCACCAAACCTAGGCATTTTTGTCGACTTTGACTGAGACACAGAAGCACTCATTGGTAGAAGTAGGCCAAGAGTGGGGTTGCCTGAAACCCATTAGATCTAACCTTTTGTTCCGCGGTCTGAATGTATACGTTGATTAATGGTGCTTATGGTACCCTATTCGAGACATGATCTAGAATGTTTCACTTGAATGTTTTTCCGTAGTCTTGTATCCATCATACCATAACTCATGTATTTGTATTTTCCCGTAGTCCAGAAAACTAGAATTCGTGTGTATGCACATTTCGAAAAATACGCTTGTTTGCAAAAACCGGTATAAAACATAAGCTTTTCGTAAACCATTTGTGTCCGTTAAAACTTGCTTGTAAAATGGTTTAGAAATATGTAATTGTTGTATGCTTTGCAAAAAGTGCATGTCTTTTGTCACACCCCGACCGCGTAAAACAACAAATCGCGGCGGAAACATTGGGGCGTGTTGCAACAGAATTAATGTTTCATAACCATGGATACCAAAAAGTGTTTCGTTTTATTAAACATTGAATAATTACATCGTCTTGAAATCTAAATACACTATTTAAACATAGTCTATCATTGTTATTGAGTCACTAAGGCCTTGTCCAGTCCTATGTGAGCATGCATCTTATCAATCGATATCATTCAACAATACCTGAAACATATGTGAAAACGAGGTCAGCAAAGAAATGCTGGCGAGTACATAGGTTTTGTAGGAGTGTCGAAATCATGGCTAGTTTAGACGTTGCAATACTTTATTTAAAAACCTTGTTTTGAAAAGAGTATAATATTGCAACTTAATTAACCAACTCAAATCAAGCGGGTTATAATTTGTAAAACCTCGTAGCCATGACTCTTAACCCAAAAACATTTGTTTTAGTAAATTATTTGAAAAACAATGATAAGTTCAGGTGATATGTATAAATAAGAGAATAATGCATGATTAAATGAATAACCATGTAAAATGAGTTTGTATAAGATAAGTTGTTTGTAAATAAATGTCTTGTGAAAAGTATGTTACTTGTATAAAATGTTCTATGTCTCAAACTGAAATGATTCAAATAACGCTACAATATGTAATACCATACAAACACTTATATATAGGAAGTACCAGCGGCGTATCCACCATGCTTGTATCATATTCCACACGCATTGTTACTTAATCACTTAATCCAAACCAAACCACCAAAGTAATGTTCATGCCCAAATGTAAATCATGTAATATGTATAACCAAAATAATATCGTATATCGCTTTGAAGCCAATCGTTTACCCAATCGTTAAAACATCGTGTGAAACCCAATCGTTACCCAATCGTTAAAACATCGTGTGAAAACCAATCGTAAATCGTTTAATTCGTTTTAGGTCGTGAAACTACTTATAAGGTCGTCTCGCTAATAACATTCAAACCTTCGTGACTTTCGTCGCTTCTCGTTTTCGTCGCTTCTCGTTTTCGTATTAACAAACCTCCATAGGGTAAGTTAATAATTACAGATTCAGTCGCTACCTACCATACCCACACATAACCACAGGTGTAGTAAATAACGGGATTTGTCAGATCCTATGGTACCATAACCTAATACTGGTCGGCTTGATCATTGCTAATGAATGTCATTTGTTATGTAACTACAACCAACAAGTTTGTTCACTTTATGAAATCGTTATTAGTTTTGTATAAATCGCCTTAATTGCTTTTGAAACCATCGTTATAACATCGAAAACATTTAGCACATATGAGTCACCCCAAAACAATTGAAAACAGTAAAATAGGGGAAAATGTACTCGCCTGAGAATGCTTGGAGGTCTTGAACAACAACCAAACAAAGCTAGAGAGAGCACGGAATCAGTCGGCAAATCTAAACTATATAAATAAACCGGACTTAAATCGGGAGATTGGATAGGATGAGGCTTGGTAAACCAAATGAGTGTTGGAACTCATATGATATGGTTTAACAATGCCTACATACTACAATGAAACCAAACCTAAGTGCTTTTGACCCATCGCGACCCATTAAGGTAACATATGCTACTTTAACGCGTCGTGCGCGTGAAACGCGTTCGGACCGTCTAACTAGTCCTATGACAAGTGTTATATGCCTAAACATGTTACATAATCAGTTATATGACAAAGGTTTAGGTTACATATGCTTAATTACCAATTATACATGAAAAGGGTATTCTGGTAATTTACCTAAGGCATATAAACTACCTATCATACAACTACTCAAACGATGTGACCATAGGGTATAACCTCGGAAGGTTATTCCCTACCTACTATGGTCACCTAATGTATTTGGTCGGATCCTAATGATCGACCAAACTGGGTCGAGTTCGAAGGTATAAGCGATTTATTAGATCGCTTACCCTACGACCCTAAACAACGTGGTAATCAGTAGGCATAATCCCGAGGGACTATGACCATCGTGATTACAATCACGTTGCGAAGTTCAAACGAACTTCGCATTGACCATTACTGGTCAACGCTGAAAGTCAAACAAAGTTTGACTTTCGGACTCGAAAAGCAATAAAATAAGGAAAAGAACGAAAGAATACTTACGAAGGGTCCCCGAATGCTAACCCAGATCAAAATAGCTCAGGTATGAAACGAAGGTTCCAACTTAGAGCCCAAATGATCAGATTTGTGAGAAATGAAGTAAAGGGGGTGGGGTATTTATAGATTTCGGGTAACCGTTAAGATCGTTTCTTGAATAACGTGCCTTAATCGGAACCGTACACTTGTCGTAAAGTTGTGGTGTCCAGGAAGTTTGTTCTTATCCGCTGACTAGACGATAGGAAACGAGTGGACACGAATGAATCAGCTGCAACTTGCAAACAAAACATTGAATCTGGTCAGTTTTAGGCAGTCGCGTAGCGCGACTGGTAAGTCTTTAGGGCTCGCGCTACGCGACACCCCTCCCTGTTCCAGAAATGTTTCATAAATGACAGGTTTAGTCCCTGCATGTGTTTAAGCCCTTTTTCGATGCGTTTGAGCCCCGTTGACCTCATTTCAAGGCTCTAAAATGAAGTTAAAGTATAGGGAACTCAAAACATACTCAAAAATATGCCGGATGATGGTTCGTTTGGTCGTACGAACGCGATGTTCGCTTAATTACGACGGAATGCGCATAAGCGCGAAAAACGATCCAAATGACGCGACGAATGGATTTTTCTTAAGGCGAACACTAAAATAAAATGTAGTCATGCTTACATAAATTTTTGGATGTCCAGATGTATTCAGAACGTAAGTTATGCGCGAAAATGCAAACTTGTGCACTTTTTGACACTTTTAGTCCCTGAATGACACAAAAGTTTATTTTAGCATACCGAACACCTCAAAGCCTATTTCTAAGCTATGTAAAGGATATTTATGGTATGTTTAACTTATGGTCATGTTCCGGAAGGTCTGTTACAGTTCAAATTGGCATACTTTCGCAGTTTGTCAACTTTAGTCCCTGTAAGTGATTAAACTTTGATTTCACCACACCAAACCTTCCAAAACTTATATCTAAGTTATGTAAAGGTTATTTAAGGTATGTTAAGCCTATTTCACTATTCCGGAGTGTTCGTTGGATTAAACTGGTTATATTTACGCATCAGTGCGCGTATAACCTTCCAGAAAGCGATTTAGAGTTTGAAATCGAACAAGAGTTGATATGTGCACAAGATACACATATTTATACAAGTCCAAAGTATGAAATACAATATTTCATTGGTTTGGTATTTGTTTGATGGCCGTGGAGGCACAGGTGTTACAGTCTCCCCTACTTTAGGAAATTTCGTCCCGAAATTTATTTAGAGGAAACTTGTGAGAGCTTGGAAATATGAAGTTGAAAAGATCGAACAACATTGGTTAGGGTTCTTGAACTTCTAGTAACCTTAATAACATTATGTTTGCAATGTAAGAGGGACACTTATATACAAGTATATGAAGCGTCATTGGTGCGTCCACCGTACCTCCATTACATCGTTCTCATCTCGTTATTTTTGTCACTATCGGTTCTTACACATAATAAATCTTACTGGGTTCCTATGCACTAAATTTCATAATTATGTACGCGTCCATAATCAGACAATTCCTTGCACAGTACACACAGTCTATTTTATAGTGTGTAGGGGAAAACCAAATGAACAAACCTGTGATGAGTGTGACTAGACCGCCATAGAGTCCTTTAAATTAAATCAATAAATGATCTAAATAGACTATCAAGGAGTCTGTCTAGCTACATCACTAGATGTCGTTCTTTAACCAAATTGTGAATCAATCTTTTTGACTAGACCACTAAAGGGTCTCTTATGAATCATGGAGTGGTACTATATAATCCAAGGGTCTTAACTATTACATAGAAGCCCATTAAGGATTTTAGGTAGTACCTTTTGAATATCCTACTACGAATCCATCATATGAAGATATGAAAGATTCTACGAGGATTTGGATAACGAATATCCAGAGTATACAAAAACACAAAAATCATAGAGGAGAACACATAAACACATATCATATAACCACAAAATTGTTTGTTAATTTGTCTTGTAATTTGCGTACATGCATTTAAAGCACACTTGGAATCCATTCCGTGGATTTCATTTGGTACTTTAAACGTTATCAAGAATCCAACTATAAAGATAGAAAGATTCAAAAAGAAAATTCGATTTCGATTATTAGGAACCGAAATGTTCGAATTAAGGTACATAAGGAATCCAATTAAGGACTCTGATTTGAATGATAATCATCCACAAGGATCTAATTGTGAAGATAAAAAGATCCCATATGAATTTTAGAAGTTGAAGATGTTTTGAAACCTTGCACTGGATGTGCTTAGGTCAAAACATGATGTAAAATGCTTATGAAGTTGAGATGCTTGATATGTCAAGGCGACATATGAAGCAGAATTTTTGAAGGTTAAGTCAATGTATGAGGAAAGTATTTTTGAAAACTATGCATGGGGTTCTTTTAAGAAAAAAGTGTTTAACATTTTTGAAACCTTATATATAATACTTTTTGAAATCATAATGTAGGTGTATTAGGTAGATATATTTAAAAATGTTTTAAAATCATGCGAGATGAATTTTGAAATTATGTATAAGGTTTTTGAAAGACAAGAATGATGCTTTTCGAAATCATGCACTTGATCAGAAAATGTATTGTGTTAATATTGTCTTCAGACTATATGAAATATTTTGAAATTAGAAAGGTTGGTTTTGATAACATGGCCAATGTTTTTGAAATAACATAGACAATGCATCTAGAAAAATTGTTTTGAAACTATATGAAATGTTTTGAGATCATGAAGATTGTTTTGAAATGCTGGTACTGTGTATGTTGAAAAATCAAAACGTAATGGGTATGAGATTTGAAAACACCCTTAGTTATCTAACCAAGGATTTAAAGGCACAGATGTGTGAAAAGCACGATTACTCATAATGTCACTTAATTTTCTGTACTTTGTTTCTTAGAGTGAAACGAGTACTTAAAATTTTTGAGGGAATCATGAGCAATCATTTGAAAGAGAGAAATTACAAGAGTAGTTTGTAAGGTGCATAGTTCCTTGATGTAGGTATCATAGGAAAAGCCATACACACCTAGCAGGGGGTTGAGCTGGTTGGTTGGGGACCGCTTTACCATTGTGAGCGACCATGGCGAAGTTCTGAGAAGCCATTCGCTTCTTTGACTTCTTAGGGGATCGTTCATCCATGGTCTTTGATTCCTCGATTGGTTTATTGGCTGATGGTGTTGTCGCCTGACTAGGTCCTGCCTGTCTTGGTGACTCTTGAGTGGCTTCATCCTGGAGATGATACATGGCAGTAGCTAATTCAACAGTCTTCAGGACTACTTCGCCTATTCGCTGAGCTAATTTGGCTGCTTGCTCAGATATCTGGGCGTCATCGTGATGAAGAGACATTCTTGAAGAAAAAGAAAGGCATAGGGAGAAACAGGTGAAAGATTATTGGACAATCAAAACAGAATGATAACGCATGAAGATTGCGATCATTTGTTTGTTACCTAAGGCAAACAAATGAGACGGTGACTGATCAAAGTAAATGGGTCAAAAATAATGTATCGCGAAGACATGTTCGCCTATAAGTGAACACTCATCCCAAGAATTCCCAGGTAAGCACAACTGGTCTCGCGTCTGATGAGATGTATACGAAGTGCTTGCCTAGACAGAAAACCCAGAATACAGGCATTCACCCTTCCAGTTTGCACGTGTTCACATCATTTAAAACCCAAAACCTTGACGAAGTTTTGAAAACTCAAAGGGGTTCAAAATCATATAATAGAGAGTTCAAAACCTTACAATAGAGGGTTCAAAACCTAGTAATCAATCATCCTAGAACAGATGATTAGTTTTCAAAGCGGTTTTGAAATTTATGTTCTTGTTGTGGTCGTCACCTAAGGATAGGTGACGATATTGTTTTATGACTAAACGCAAGTAAACTCGCGTTAGGGTCCTAAGAAGGTTATAGACTAGGTCAAAGCATTACTAATAACCTAATTCCCTATAACCATTGGCTCTGATACCATCTTTTCTGTCACACCCCGACCGCGTAAAACAACAAATCGCGGCGGAAATATCGGGGCGTGTTGCAACAGAATTAATGTTTCATAACCATGGATACCAAAAAGTGTTTCGTTTTATTAAACATTGAATAATTACATCGTCTTGAAATCTAAATACACTATTTAAACATAGTCTATCATTGTTATTGAGTCACTAAGGCCTTGTCCAGTCCTATGTGAGCATGCATCTTATCAATCGATATCATTCAACAATACCTGAAACATATGTGAAAACGAGGTCAGCAAAGAAATGCTGGCGAGTACATAGGTTTTGTAGGAGTGTCGAAATCATGGCTAGTTTAGACGTTGCAATACTTTATTTAAAAACCTTGTTTTGAAAAGAGTATAATATTGCAACTTAATTAACCAACTCAAATCAAGCGGGTTATAATTTGTAAAACCTCGTAGCCATGACTCTTAACCCAAAAACATTTGTTTTAGTAAATTATTTGAAAAACAATGATAAGTTCAGGTGATATGTATAAATAAGAGAATAATGCATGATTAAATGAATAACCATGTAAAATGAGTTTGTATAAGATAAGTTGTTTGTAAATAAATGTCTTGTGAAAAGTATGTTACTTGTATAAAATGTTCTATGTCTCAAACTGAAATGATTCAAATAACGCTACAATATGTAATACCATACAAACACTTATATATAGGAAGTACCAGCGGCGTATCCACCATGCTTGTATCATATTCCACACGCATTGTTACTTAATCACTTAATCCAAACCAAACCACCAAAGTAATGTTCATGCCCAAATGTAAATCATGTAATATGTATAACCAAAATAATATCGTATATCGCTTTGAAGCCAATCGTTTACCCAATCGTTAAAACATCGTGTGAAACCCAATCGTTACCCAATCGTTAAAACATCGCGTGAAAACTAATCGTAAATCGTTTAATTCGTTTTAGGTCGTGAAACTACTTATAAGGTCGTCTCGCTAATAACATTCAAACCTTCGTGACTTTCGTCGCTTCTCGTTTTCGTCGCTTCTCGTTTTCGTATTAACAAACCTCCATAGGGTAAGTTAATAATTACAGATTCAGTCGCTACCTACCATACCCACACATAACCACGGGTGTAGTAAATAACGGGATTTGTCAGATCCTATGGTACCATAACCTAATACTGGTCGGCTTGATCATTGCTAATGAATGTCATTTGTTATGTAACTACAACCAACAAGTTTGTTCACTTTATGAAATCGTTATTAGTTTTGTATAAATCGCCTTAATTGCTTTTGAAACCATCGTTATAACATCGAAAACATTTAGCACATATGAGTCACCCCAAAACAATTGAAAACAGTAAAATAGGGGAAAATGTACTCGCCTGAGAATGCTTGGAGGTCTTGAACAACAACCAAACAAAGCTAGAGAGAGCACGGAATCAGTCGGCAAATCTAAACTATATAAATAAACCGGACTTAAATCGGGAGATTGGATAGGATGAGGCTTGGTAAACCAAATGAGTGTTGGAACTCATATGATATGGTTTAACAAGGCCTACATACTACAATGAAACCAAACCTAAGTGCTTTCGACCCATCGCGACCCATTAAGGTAACATATGCTACTTTAACGCGTCGTGCGCGTGAAACGCGTTCGGACCGTCTAACTAGTCCTATGACAAGTGTTATATGCCTAAACATGTTACATAATCAGTTATATGACAAAGGTTTAGGTTACATATGCTTAATTACCAATTATACATGAAAAGGGTATTCTGGTAATTTACCTAAGGCATATAAACTACCTATCATACAACTACTCAAACGATGTGACCATAGGGTATAACCTCGGAAGGTTATTCCCTACCTACTATGGTCACCTAATGTATTTGGTCGGATCCTAATGATCGACCAAACTGGGTCGAGTTCGAAGGTATAAGCGATTTATTAGATCGCTTACCCTACGACCCTAAACAACGTGGTAATCAGTAGGCATAATCCCGAGGGACTATGACCATCGTGATTACAATCACGTTGCGAAGTTCAAACGAACTTCGCATTGACCATTACTGGTCAACGCTGAAAGTCAAACAAAGTTTGACTTTCGGACTCGAAAAGCAATAAAATAAGGAAAAGAACGAAAGAATACTTACGAAGGGTCCCCGAATGCTAACCCAGATCAAAATAGCTCAGGTATGAAACGAAGGTTCCAACTTAGATCCCAAATGATCAGATTTGTAAGAAATGAAGTAAAGGGGGTGGGGTACTTATAGATTTCGGGTAACCGTTAAGATCGTTTCTTGAATAACGTGCCTTAATCGGAACCGTACACTTGTCGTAAAGTTGTGGTGTCCAGGAAGTTTGTTCTTATCCGCTGACTAGACGATAGGAAACGAGTGGACACGAATGAATCAGCTGCAACTTGCAAACAAAACATTGAATCTGGTCAGTTTTAGGCAGTCGCGTAGCGCGACTGGTAAGTCCTTAGGGCTCGCGCTACGCGACACCCCTCCCTGTTCCAGAAATGTTTCATAAATGACAGGTTTAGTCCCTGCATGTGTTTAAGCCCTTTTTCGATGCGTTTGAGCCCCGTTGACCTCATTTCAAGGCTCTAAAATGAAGTTAAAGTATAGGGAACTCAAAACATACTCAAAAATATGCCGGATGATGGTTCGTTTGGTCGTACGAACGCGATGTTCGCTTAATTACGACGGAATGCGCATAAGCGCGAAAAACGATCCAAATGACGCGACGAATGGATTTTTCTTAAGGCGAACACTAAAATAAAATGTAGTCATGCTTACATAAATTTTTGGATGTCCAGATGTATTCAGAACGTAAGTTATGCGCGAAAATGCAAACTTGTGCACTTTTTGACACTTTTAGTCCCTGAATGACACAAAAGTTTATTTTAGCATACCGAACACCTCAAAGCCTATTTCTAAGCTATGTAAAGGATATTTATGGTATGTTTAACTTATGGTCATGTTCCGGAAGGTCTGTTACAGTTCAAATTGGCATACTTTCGCAGTTTGTCAACTTTAGTCCCTGTAAGCGATTAAACTTTGATTTCACCACACCAAACCTTCCAAAACTTATATCTAAGTTATGTAAAGGTTATTTAAGGTATGTTAAGCCTATTTCACTATTCTGGAGTGTTCGTTGGATTAAACTGGTTATATTTACGCATCAGTGCGCGTATAACCTTCCAGAAAGCGATTTAGAGTTTGAAATCGAACAAGAGTTGATATGTGCACAAGATACACATATTTATACAAGTCCAAAGTATGAAATACAATATTTCATTGGTTTGGTATTTGTTTGATGGCCGTGGAGGCACAGGTGTTACATCTTTCCACCCCGAAAACATTTATAAAAATGTAAAACCATAAAAGGTGGGGTTATGAACTCACCTGAATATTCATGTGCAAAGCTAGCTAAATACGATTCTGTGATGTCGTTTCCAAGACGAGACTCGCTAGCGTGCATTCTACAATATTCCTAACATGGAATATCTAATAAGTTTCTAATTAATGCGGTAACTAATCTTCGTGTTACCGAGCTCTACCGAATCGAAGAAGCGAAGAAATTATACTTGTTTAGTTCGTTTATTCGTCGGTAATACTTAATAGGTCTTGAAAAACGCTTAGTTCTCGTGAGATTTAAAATGTATAAATATTTATATAAAAATATATAAATATTTCGGTAGAATCCTGTTAGTCGTCTTGAGAAGTCGTTGTGTATGTGACGAGTGTTTTATGAAAAGAATATATAATAAACTCGTATTATATATCGTATGCCATGGAGGCGTTTGAAATAAATATAAAAGTTATATTTATTTGCGAAAGTAACATCGTGTTGTACGATATTTGAAATAAATATAAAAACTTTATTTATTTCTATAAAACAAGTTCGTGTTAGGCGATGTTTGAAATAAATATAATAATTATATTTATTTTGTATAATAGTTTGCGTCGTTGTCGTTTTTGTAAGTTATAAAGTGTCCTTGTAAACGAATAGTCATTTGTATCTTGTTTTATAAAAAAAATCCCTCGATATTAATAATTGTTGTTTTGCTATAAAGTGCGTTTTGTTTTCGGGTTTTCTCGAAAAACGGGCAGAGTTTCCTCTGTTTTTGGACGATCCCGACAATCAAAATGTCGATATTTTTATCAAAATTCAACCAATTTCAATAATAATTCAACGTTATGTAATCAGCAATATATAGTTCGTCAAAAATGTCAAAACATAAATAAATCACTAAACGTATAAACGATGGTTCGAGCTCGGTTCGCGTAACTATAAAATGTCTTAACAATATAAACAAAACTTTCGCGTGTTTAAATCTTTACCGGGTCTTTGAGTTAACGGCGTTTTGACTGTGTTGACCGGGTTTGACCCGTGTTGACCAGTTGACCGCTGTGTTGACTGAACCGAGACTGAGCTAACCGAGACCCGCATCTTGAACCGAACCGAGAGTCCGAACCATATTTGAATCTTGAACCGTGGCACTCGAGTCTGACCCGAACCAGATGTTGAACCGAACCACTGACCGAGTCGACCCGGACTCTCTCGAACCGTGGCTTGAACCTGAACCAACCCTTAGCTGAAACCCGAGCCACTGAAGTTCGGGTGAGGCTCGTCGGACCACGGACCCGAACCACCGCCACTGCCGCCGCTGTGAGCGGCGGCACCGCTCTTCTCCGCCGACATCTCTCTCTCTCTTCTCAGCTTCTCTATCTCTGTCTCGTCTCTCTCTCTCTCTCTCTCTCTCTCTCTCTCTCTCTCTGTTGTAGCCGCCGCACCACCACCGAACAGTGGTGGTGGTGGTGGTTCGTTTCTGTTGTTCGTAAGAGGGGGGTGGTTGTCAGATTTAGGTGGGTGAACCGTTGAACCACCATGAAGAATCATCTCCGCCGCTGCCTGAGCTCACTCGCCGATGCCGGTTCCTCCCATATGCTTGTCGGATCAGAAATGAGAGGGAGGGGGAGACCTGTGGTTTGTGGGTGTTGTTTGTACACATAACCGAGAGAGGGGGGGAAAGGAGATGGTGAGGAGGTGTTTGTGTGCATTTGATTTGAGGAGATGAAGGTTCTGTTTTTGGTTTTCAGATTAGGGTTTCTAAGAGTAGAATGAAGGAGAAGAGGGAAAACTATGTTGTGTGCGTATGTGTTTGCATCAGTGTTTTATAGAGATCTAGTGGAGATTTAAGAAGATTTTGTGTGATTCACTTTAGAGACAAAAATCTCTTCTAGAGATTTTAATAGGATTTTTAAAGATTTTGTAAGATTTGAAGGGATTAAGTAAATCTCGTGTGTTTCATTATTTAGAGACAAAATCCTTTATAGAGATTTTGGTAAGATTTGGTGGAGATTTTATAAGATTTCATAAGATTTCGTTAGACAAAAACCTCTGTGTGCAGATTTAGGTTTGTGGGTTTTGGGCTTGGGCCCAGGGCCCACAAGCCCATCTCATGTGTAAGTGGCCCGTAACTTCTACGAGACCCGATATCGCAATCCAAACTCCATAAGCATAAAATATTCGTGTAACATCCATATTTGTCGGCGTCGTCAGTATTTCGTACGGTATCAGTCCGTTGTCGCGTAATATTCAGCAGATTTTCTGTAAATCACCACACGCGCATTGTATAGCTGAACAAACGTTCATGGGCACTCCAAGGGCCTGGTTAAGTTAATTAGCTTCGTAAACACTATTTATTATCGCGTAATCACCTGTTAATCCCGTAATTAAGGGCCGTAAATTACCGGTTGTCACAAGTATTTCGCCTCGTACGGCAAACGACAGAGGCGTAGCCGTTTGATTGGAGGGGCATTTATAACACGTATTGCCCAGCATTGCGGTCTGTATTACCCATTCCTTGAGGATATGCCAGCCCCACCACACGAGCCCTTAGATCTTAGGACGATGAGAGGGATGAAGATTGCGGTGAACTTTCCGGATCTTGGGCATCGGTTTGTTAACGATCACCAACAGATTTTTGAACCCCAACCGATAGTCCACCAGGCACTGCTCGAGGCTAGGCATATTGTTGGCGTGCCTGTTATGGATGGAGACATGGAGCCTCAGGTTGACCAGGGGCATTCGCAGGAGCCGCCACAGATTCCACAACGCGTTTATCATGAAGTGTGGTTTCCTCAGTCCACCCAACGTCTCCTTGAGAGGCTGGTGGGGGGTCAGGATGGTATGATGGCGAGCTGGACACAACAGTTTCAACGGATGGACCGGATAGAGGATTTGATGTAGTGGGTGATGGCTAGTGAGTCCAAGAGACGTACCCAGGCGGGGTTAGCGGTTCGACCCCCGCTACATCCACGAGTGTATCCGGGTATCGACATGGAGGCAGGTCCATCCGGGACGCAGGCAGGTGGTGGGGATGATTCTGACGACGCCGATGAGGACATGGAGGATTAGTATTTGTATTTGTTGGGTGAATTTTATTTTTTTAAACATTTGTGGGCATGTATGAACAAATATTTATTTCTTTTTGTTTATTTTGGTTGTGTTGGGCATCTATGGACAAGTATTTATTTCATTTTGGTATGTTTAAACATTTGTAACTTGATGAATGTTTGTTCGTTTTGTTATTTATGCTTAGTCGACTTATTATAAAAAACAACATTTTTTAAAAACTTAATATATATAATAATATTAAAAAACGACATTTATAACTAATATTCGATTACATGTCTTGCATAAACTTACATACTAACAATGAAAAATAGCAAGACAAACAACACAAAAAAATCCAACTGATTATCAAACAATGTTCCCTCTTACGAACAACCCTTGAATGAATATCTTCAAATTCCGCTTCTTGCAATTTATAAATTCGAACCTCCTCTCTCAAATACTTGACTTCGTTTTGAAGCACAGCCTTCGTATCCATCAGTTCTTTAATGACCACACATGCCCGACGACACATGGGAGGATCGACCCACACAAAGAAGTTTCACTTAGAACGCTGACACGAAAAAAAATAAATCACTAATATACAAGGGTTAATGGAAAAAAATACATTAAAAATTCGGGTATACGATCGGGTATATAGTTCGGGTAAACGGGTATGTCGTTTCGGGTAATCGGGTCGGGTATCTCCTAATCCCATACCCGACCCATACTCGCGAAAATTTCTAAAACTAATCCCATAGCCGGCCCAATACCCGTCGGGTATCGGGTAAATCCCTCCCATTTGTGTCGGGTTTCGGGTATACCCATCGGGCTCGGGTGTTTTTGCCATCCCTACCCGATTTTTTTAATTTATATTTTTATAACCGGGTATGGGATTAAAAACATACCATACTGTGACAAGTGTAAAATCGACGTCCGGGATTAGCTTCAGTCCAAGATGTTCTTAGTGCAGCCGTCCTACCACATTTGCAAACAACCATTGTGAATTGTGATTGTGAAGATGGTGTATATTTTTGTGGCAAGTAAGGATGACAAAAATACCCGACATTTGCAACCAAAATATACAAGCTTTTAAAAAAAACAAACCAATATGCCGCTCATAGGCCCATACGCGCGTATTGTGGGTACGGAGGCTGACAACTTTTCAGCCCATATGCCTCGTATAGCCCGATGAGACCCATATCCACCTACTTTTTCTGAAAAGTTGACAGGACATTTATGACACCCCACTTGCATACGACTCTCATCGACCCATACGGGTCTCATTGAAGTTCAGTTTCATTTCTTTTTATAGTTTAACCGAACAAGTACATATCCAAAAGTTATTTTTTGGACGAGTTCTGGACCACACGATGACAATCCGGAAGGAGACCACACGCGTCTCTCGTATATTTTTCACCCTCGTATCGGTCTATATGGTCGGAATATTCAAGGTTCGTTTTTTTTGGGTTTTATTTTGGCCGTTTGTGGTGGTGTTGGGGTTGTGGTTGTGGTGGTGGTGGTGGTGGGTCGGCTGTGGTGGTGGTGGTGGTGGTGGGCCGGCTGGGGTGGTTGTGGTTTAGGGTTTAGTCGTTACATTATGTATCAAAGTTACATGTTCTGTGTATTAATATAAAACGATGTTTAATTACATTTTGAATTACGTTTCTTGTTGCGTTATGGTTAATAAACGACAATTCAAAAACAATTAAAGACATAAAAATTTTATCTTTTTTAACATACACATTGCGTTATAAAAACAATTAAACACATAATAATAATTGATAAATAAAAAAGTTGACATTTAATAAAACGTTATAATATACCCATTTAATAAAATTTGACATTTAAAAGTTTGACAATTAAAGACGTAATAATACTCATTTAGTAATATTAAATAAAAGTCGTTTAATAAAAATTTGACATTTAAAAATTTTGACAATTAAACACATAATAATAATTCATAAATAAAAAACTATGTTATAATATATACAAGGCAAATTGGCCTGTAATAATCCCACCTACACCTTTTTGGCCAATAATAATCCCACCTCAGAATATTCCCCACACCAGTCCCATTTTTCAGATTTTTGGCCCACACTGGTCCCCAGTTAAAAATCCCTAACTCAGTTAGTAAAATGGCTGATGTGGGATTATTATTGGCCAAAAAGGTGTAGGTGGGATTATTATTGGCCAAAAAGGTGTAGGTGGGATTATTACAGGTAATCAGTTTTTAACACATCATCTGCCACATATCTGCCACATAATCAGTTTTTAACACATCATCTGCCACATCAGCCATTTTACTAACTGAGTTAGGGATTTTTAACTGGGGACCCGTGTGGGCCAAAAATCTGAAAAATGGGACTGGTGTGGGGAATATTCTGAGGTGGGATTATTATTGGCCAAAAAGGTGTAGGTGGGATTATTACAGGCCAATAAGCCTATATACAATTCGTTTTAAAAAAATTGACATTTAATAATACTTATAAAAATTTGGCATTTTATAATATACACAATTCATTTCATAAAAATATGAAGTTTTTAATAATAATACTTAATAAAAAAACATATGCACATTTATTTATTAAAAATATACACAATTCATTTCATAAAAATATGAAGTTTTATAATACTGACACAATTTTTTATAAAAAAAATATTAATTTTCTTATATAAATATTTCACAACTTCCCCATACAAATACCCTATCAAAATAAAGTTCTTTATATCACAATCATTGGTAATCATTGGCTGACACCCAATGATTGGCATTAATTAGATGGTAGGGATCATTTTCAAACGTATTGGGCAATGGGGGAGCGTATGGGTGGGGCCAGTTTGAGGCGTATTGGGCAATGAGGGGCATTTAGGGTTAGGGGATGTGTAAATACTTTTGGGGGATGTGTGGATACCCTATCCGAATACTAAGCCCTCACTGGGGTTTATGCGATCGTTGAACCTAGAATGACCCAGAACACCCACATAAGCAAAACAAAATCTGGAATCCAGCTCCCTCATAATCATACTCAGGGGCTGTTTGGTAGCCTCTTAATGACCATTCATATGCTACCTCTTAATGGTTTAAAACCTCCGAATGAATAAGAGGTAACCTCAAGTCTGAATGGTTAAGAGGTAACCTCTGAATGGTAAATCATCACATGTCACATTCTTTTACCTTCTCATTGGTAAAATTCTTAATGGTTCCATTAAGATGTAGCCTATTAATGACCATTCAGAGGTGATGTGTGTAAAATGCAACATATAAATTACATCAAATGAGGCATAAAACTAACCCTTTTTTAGTACTAATATTGGAAAAAGAGTGTTTTTGTCTTCCTTTTGTATTTTCAGGATTAAATGAGCTCAAAAACGCAAAAGAAGCAAAAAGACAGCTAAATCCAACATAAATACAAGAAAAGGAACATTAGTGGATTGCCCGAACCCTCAACGGCACCTTCCAAAGCAAAATAGAGAAAACAGAAGGCTGAACACGCCCCGTGCTCAGCCAGCACGGGGCCGTGCCCAAGAAGCAGCAGAAAAGACAAACCTATAGAAGCTTCTATTGCCCACCACGGGCCGTGCTCAGCGGACACGGGGGCGTGTCGAAAGTACAGCAGGCGCATTTATTGTAATTGCGAATTACAATTAATGAGGAGAGAGAGTGTCAGACGGGCACGGGGCCGTGTCCAGCGGACACGGGGCCGTGTCCAGCTCTCTGTTCATCCTATAAATAGGAGTGCTTGGATTCATTTCATCTCATCCCTTGGCACACCACCTCTCTCACACTTCATCCACCACCCACCACCATCACAACACCATCATCCACCACCATCATCCATTGTCCATCATAGAGTGCGTGAGTCGTCTCGGGATCCAAGATTGATCGTAAGAGTTCTTGACAATCAAGGCCATGTTTGCCTAAGTCTCTTACATCACTTGGTGAAGACAAAGTGTCTAGTATAATACTTTTTATTTCTAATCTTTTGCACTTTTTATTTGGTTTTGTATTAATGACTTTAATAACTAGTTACTTATGTTGAAGGTGATCTTTCCTTATCGTTTGTCCGTGGTGTCTTGGCATTATTTTACTGTCTATATAAAATAAAGGATTTTCACCATTCATATCTCCACGGTCTATATGGAGGTATGTTGGCTACCTGGTAGGGGGTTACGGAACGGTTTGGTAAAGGTCTTGCCATTGTTCAGCGTTTAGAGGTCCTGCAATGGACCTGGGTCAAATTTAGTAGGACCTCCTTCAATACTTCACGGTATTGGATGGCGGGGGTCCAAACTCTTTGATCCCCTCATAAGTTAACTACTATTAATACTATAACCCGGCTACTTAGGACTGTATCCCTGCTGACTCAGACTACTTAGTCGAGGGTAACGTCACCGCCAAAAGCGGGGCCTACCACAATACTGCATTAATAACTTAATTCATTATCTTCCAATAATCCACCCCTTTAGGATTGTATCCCTGCTGACTCAAACTACTGGGGTGAGGGTAACGTCACCTTCAAAAGAGGGGCCTACTACAATAACTAAGATAATCTCTTAATTATGTGCAAAAGTGCGGAAATAATCAAAGGTTATACTAGATACGAGTCGGAACCAAGTGATTCATCTTGTCTATCTGTTTTTATTTTATTTTTATTTTCAGCATTTTAGTTAGTTTTTATTTTTCTTAGTTTAAAACATTTTTCTAAACTTTTATTTTGGTTAGACGTTGAGGATAAACCGGTACTAAAAGCTCTTGTGTCCTTGGACGACCTCGGTATCTTACCAACGCTATACTACACTCAACGATGGGTGCACTTGCCCATATGTGTGTTTAGTGTTAGTGAAATATCGTGTTTTATAAATTTAAAACTTGGCTAAAATAAGTGTTAAAAAGGGCTTAAAATATACACCTAAAATATACGACACTTCGCACGCATCAAGTTTTTGGCGCCGTTGCCGGGGACACAAGGATTTTAAGAAAGTTAGGAATCAACGGCCTAATCATCTTTTATTTTTCTTTTTTTTTTTTTTTTTTTTAGGATTTTCTTAGTTTTTCAGCTTCTGCAGAGCTCAGCACGGGCCGTGCCCGCTGAACACGCCCACGTGCTCAATCATTGGAACTGGCAATCCTGTTTTACATCAGACAGTAAGCTGAACACGGGGCCGTGTCCACTCAACACGCCCCCGTGCCCAAGTTTCAGTTACTGAAAACAGAACCGTTAGATCCCGACGGTTGGTAATTTCTGACATAAACATGAGTGATAGTAATTATTTTTACTTTCGGCACTCTTATGGTACGTGGTGTCAATTATGTGGTGGCGAACATGAAGAAGTAAAATGCTACTTCCTAAATTATAGGCCCCACTACATGGACCCACGATCTTCTCACAACCTTAAGAGGGGCGAAAGTAAAAATAAGCACTATTTCTCCCTCGAATGCGCCCAGCCAGATATTCTAGGGGAAATGTTCCTTAGCGAATTATTTCAACTAGAAGAGCTAATTCTGAAATGGATAGAAGAGCTTGGGAAGGATTTTATTAATCCGCCCCAAGACGATACCCATGAAGAAATGTTGGAACCGCATTCCGACAACCTCGTTGCTCCCGAAAATACCTTCGTACCTAGCAAAGACTTGGACGATAGTCGTCCCTGTGTCGATTGTGCCGTGAAGGACTCTCCATCGACTTCGTTCGGTGCATACATAGACCTGAGCGATTCGGCATATACCTTCTTTAACAAGAGCCCGGAAAAGGGTTGGACTTGTCCACCTAGAATGAAAATAGGAATTACCCTCACCGACAACCTCTTGCGTTCTCGCCTTAGTCTAGGACAATTAAGGTATATTAGGCACTTTGGGGTTGTTCCAACCAGTAAGGAACCACCCGATATCGGGGAGATCCTTGAATTAGCAAAACTCCATAAAGCAGCCTCCAGACACGGGGCCGTGTCCAGGTCAACACGCCCCCGTGCTCACTAAAAAGATTCTCTGCTGATTTGGTCAGAATACGGACAAAATGTGTCAGGATTTTCTCTGAACACGGGGACGTGTCCAGTCAACACGGGGCCGTGCCCAGGGCGCTGTCGTCTTCTTTAAATGCAGCCTGATTCCTGCTCATTTTGACCACTTCAATTGACAGAGATCTCTGGAATTTTCACTCATACCATCCTAGGTAAGTGTCAAAAGAAGGTTCCAAGGGACCCTCTTGTCCTTTCCACTTTTATTCATTTCCTCCTCTTTCAAAATTTTTCAAAAGTTCCTCCATGGAAGCTTGGAAATCCTTTGATTCCAATCCTCTATGTGAAGTTTGTAAGATTATTTGCTAAAGATTCTGGGCTAAAGTTAGTTGAATAACTTTACTTTAAATTATCCGAGCTTAAAACCCAGATAAAAATCATAAGAATAATTTAAAACTCCAAGAGTCTTTAGCCAAAAATCCTGCAGACAAATGGACACGGGGCCGTGCTCAACGAGCACGGGGACGTGTCCAGGGGCTCTGTTTTGTAAAAATTTAGTTTTCTTCGGTTTTCTTCACAGAAAATGGCAAGCAGAACAAGCGGATCATCTTCAAGGAATAACCGACAAGGGAGGAGATCTTCAACAGCAGAAGACTCTCTTGTAAACTATGTTTACGCTCTAAGGGAGGCTATTGATGAAATGACGGGAGTGGAAGAAGCATTGGTCGACCGTATCAACCATCTTACTGTGGGGCTGGAGGGCTGTCTCCATGAAGTAAACCTCTTGCACCAGAGGTTGAACCTTCTCGCCTCCCCGCCTTTGGTACCCATAATAACCCAAAGGGCGTGGAACATGGTGCCCGAAGTTGTCATTCCAGCTGAATGGTACGCCATGCACCAAGAGCTTCCTCGAAGAGTGGTGCAAGGAGTCCCGGTGAATGTTCCCCCTCAACCACCAAC
Organism: Helianthus tuberosus; assembly: GCA_030545235.1. Taxonomy (NCBI): domain Eukaryota; kingdom Viridiplantae; phylum Streptophyta; class Magnoliopsida; order Asterales; family Asteraceae; genus Helianthus; species Helianthus tuberosus. Next base: position 25,825,943 of record CM060432.1, read on the forward strand.
AGCAGAAGAAAACGAAGCCGCATTCTTCCTCCCTAGGGAGATCGAAGAATGGCTTTAAACAAAGTTTAGGAAGGAACTCGTTCGGCTAAAAGTCCTACTCTATCGGGAAATTATTCTCGAAATTTTCCTAAGTTAGTAGAACTCCTTATGATAACCTCGTGTACTTGCTGACCTATCTAGATAAGTTTTAATTTTAGTTTAATTTAGGATTATGTAAGTTCTCTCTATGATGAAATGAAATGATGGTTTTAATGTTTGGATGGTTTGTAATGAATAAAACACACTCATGGTGGTAAAGGATGAAAAGGGGAACGAGAAAAATGATCCCATGCACAAGAACGAGGCAACCCGACAATTTTCTCCCTTTCAGAAGGTTCAACACGGGCCGTGCCCAACCAACACGGCCCCGTGGCGAACCACCTGCAGAAAACGCCCAGTACAGGTAACTGGACACGGGCCGTGTTCACCCAACACGCCCCCGTGTCCAGACTTCTGTTTCTCTTATTTCAATTTTGTTACTGGCACTTGAACACGGGGCCGTGCCCGGATAACACGGGGCCGTGTTCAGTGCCCAGTAACACAAATTTTTGCTTTTTAAACACTATTTTACACATCTAATCAACCTAAAAATTTATTTTTGGGACACATTGAGGATAATGTGTAATTTAAGTGTGGGGGGGATGCTAAAACCTTGAATTTTGCAAGTCCTAAATACAAGCCTTACACAAAACTCTATTGGAACCGCTAATCACCCCAAATTTTTTCAAAAATTTCATTTTTTTTTTACTTGTCTAGGTTTAACTCGGGAAATTCAAGCTCTCAAAAAGGTTATATTTTTACAAATTTACAACCGATAGCGTAGTGATAAAAAGAACCAACATAAGAAAATTATGAAAAGGCATGACAAACTTATTTAAAATTTGATTATATATACTTGATCACATAAAAACCCATTCCCACAAAAGTGAGTTTTGAGCCTTTATTGAGCACACAATTCCATATCATTTGACTAAATGCTCATTTTTCGTTTCTTGTGTGAATAGCCGCTTGGTTCTTACGACTCTAGAACTTGCCATAACAATACATTCCCGGTCCTTATCAACTTAAACCCGAGTAAGTAAATGATGGAGGCATTAGGACTAACATTTTTTTTCTACACCATTATTTTTCTTTTTCTTTTACCACCTACCCAAAAATCCCCCTAGTTAGCCCCTTTGAGCCTAAACCTTTTCGTTTCATCACCCAAAACAAAAACCCTTTCACCCACCAAAACCTTTTTCATTTTTTTTTACCCTTTATTTTAGTAACAAGTTCGGTTCTTCCTAAAAAAAAAAAAAAAAAAAAAAAAAAAATTAAAATTTTTAATGAAGCAAAAAGAAAATAAACAAACAAAGTAATCAAAAATAACTTTGTTTGAATAAAAGCTTCATTAAAAAAAAAATACGAAAACCGACACTTGTTACGCTTTTTGCCCTTTCTTTTTTTTTTTTTTTTTTTTTTTTACTAACCACTAACCCAATCACCTACCTTTAACCCTAGCCAACCCTTAACCCACAAAGTCCTCTTGATATCTACAAAAGTATAAAAGTTAAAAAGGAGGAGGATTGATTTTTTTTGGCAAGCCTATGGTAGGAATAAGTTCCAGGACCGCTCTCGAGTGATTCACTAAAAATACACCTTCGGCCGAGTGTGAGTGATTTCCCCGCGAGGTATGTGAACTTGTATATAAATAGAATTTTAAAAAAAAATATGTTATGCCCAATTAAGTAATTTCTTTTATAAACAGTTCTAAATAAATCATTACGAATAGGAGTGTAAATAAATAAAAATAAAACCCCAAAAAGATCTTGGAAATCCCGACACTCTATGACAAGCCCAAAACCTTCTCTTCTACCTATTCCATTTGGGAGTGTAAGCCAAATATTAAAGAGTTTTGCTTGAGGACAAGCAAAAGTTCAAGTGTGGGGGTATTTGATGTGTGTAAAATGCAACATATAAATTACATCAAATGAGGCATAAAACTAACCCTTTTTTTAGTACTAATATTGGAAAAAGAGTGTTTTTGTCTTCCTTTTGTATTTTCAGGATTAAATGAGTTCAAAAACGCAAAAGAAGCAAAAAGACAGCTAAATCCAACATAAATACAAGAAAAGGAACATTAGTGGATTGCCCGAACCCTCAACGGCACCTTCCAAAGCAAAATAGAGAAAACAGAAGGCTGAACACGCCCCGTGCTCAGCCAGCACGGGGCCGTGCCCAAGAAGCAGCAGAAAAGACAAACCTATAGAAGCTTCTATTGCCCACCACGGGCCGTGCTCAGCGGACACGGGGGGCGTGTCGAAAGTACAGCAGGCGCATTTATTGTAATTGCGAATTACAATTAATGAGGAGAGAGAGTGTCAGACGGGCACGGGGCCGTGTCCAGCGGACACGGGGCCGTGTCCAGCTCTCTGTTCAGCCTATAAATAGGAGTGCTTGGATTCATTTCATCTCATCCCTTGGCACACCACCTCTCTCACACTTCATCCACCACCCACCACCATCACAACACCATCATCCACCACCATCATCCATTGTCCATCATAGAGTGTGTGAGTCGTCTCGGGATCCAAGATTGATCGTAAGAGTTCTTGACAATCAAGGCCATGTTTGCCTAAGTCTCTTACATCACTTGGTGAAGACAAAGTGTCTAGTATAATACTTTTTATTTCTAATCTTTTGCACTTTTTATTTGGTTTTGTATTAATGACTTTAATAACTAGTTACTTATGTTGAAGGTGATCTTTCCTTATCGTTTGTCCGTGGTGCCTTGGCATTATTTTACTGTCTATATAAAATAAAGGATTTTCACCATTCATATCTCCACGGTCTATATGGAGGTATGTTGGCTACCTGGTAGGGGGTTAAGGGAACGGTTTGGTAAAGGTCTTGCCATTGTTCAGCGTTTAGAGGTCCTGCAATGGACCTGGGTCAAATTTAGTAGGACCTCCTTCAATACTTCACGGTATTGGATGGCGGGGGTCCAAACTCTTTGATCCCCTCATAAGTTAACTACTATTAATACTATAACCCGGCTACTTAGGACTGTATCCCTGCTGACTCAGACTACTTAGTCGAGGGTAACGTCACCGCCAAAAGCGGGGCCTACCACAATACTGCATTAATAACTTAATTCATTATCTTCCAATAATCCACCCCTTTAGGATTGTATCCCTGCTGACTCAAACTACTGGGGTGAGGGTAACGTCACCTTCAAAAGAGGGGCCTACTACAATAACTAAGATAATCTCTTAATTATGTGCAAAAGTGCGGAAATAATCAAAGGTTATACTAGATACGAGTCGGAACCAAGTGATTCATCTTGTCTATCTGTTTTTATTTTATTTTTATTTTCAGCATTTTAGTTAGTTTTTATTTTTCTTAGTTTAAAACATTTTTTTAAACTTTTATTTTGGTTAGACGTTGAGGATAAACCGGTACTAAAAGCTCTTGTGTCCTTGGACGACCTCGGTATCTTACCAACGCTATACTACACTCAACGATGGGTGCACTTGCCCATATGTGTGTTTAGTGTTAGTGAAATATCGTGTTTTATAAATTTAAAACTTGGCTAAAATAAGTGTTAAAAAGGGCTTAAAATATACACCTAAAATATACGACACTTCGCACGCATCAAGAGGCTACCAAAAAGGATTGAAATCAGGAAGCGCGCTCCTATCGCGGCCTTAGAGCATTCACATCCAAGGAATCTAAATATGTGTGTGTTGTTTTTAAAATATAAAAAGTGGTTGTGAGTGAAGGAGAGAGAAAATGTTACTGTTCATCTGTATATTTGGGGGGACACTGTTCACCCCCTATAATTTTTTAATATATTTTGAAAGTGGTTGTGAGTGGAAGAGAGAGAAAATGTAATGATAAAGGTATAAAAAATATTATTTAATTGAAAATGAGAGATAAAATGTAGTGTTTTTTAGTGTAATTTAGGGTAAAAATATGATGGGTTGAATGTGAATGCTCTTAAAACGACTCCCCCTCTCTTTCTTTTCGGCATCTTCTCTCTCTTTCTATTTATTCAAAGCTAATATGGAGCAACGTGTCATCAAGCAAAACGACACGTCTCTCCCTCTCGTGTCATCAAGTAAAACAACACAACTATTTCTCTCAACCTTGACATGGCATCAGAAACACCCATTCAAAGGGCAACACCTAACACAAACACTGTCCAAAACTTCACTTTCAAAAACCGCACAAAACGTTTTTTGCACAAATCAAAATTCAAGCAATTCACATAAACATTTCAACAAATAGTTAGGGTTCGTTATGTTGGCAATAACAAAATGAATGACAACGACTACATAGTTAAATTAAAGATTTCTTACATTACTATACACAAAAAAGAAAATGTTGGTTGCTTTGAATGAATACTCTTATAAACAATCAACAATCCACAAAATCATTAACTCAAGAAGCAAGAACACCAAAAATTCCCGAAGGTGACTTAAGAAAACTTTAAACCCCATCAATTTATGCTACTGAGATACTCAATTGATTATTCCAAGAAACATTACTCGGAAATGGTGTACTTCGAAAACCTATCGACTCAACCTTTAAATATTAACCGTCCAGAGCTGCAAGCGTATGGCGGCTGGGATAGCAATTCACTAAAATAAACACTATTCAACCTCAGATTCACTGCAATAACGATTGAGATATCAACTAACATCACAATCATAAACAAATTACCGGATGAACAGGCGTAGAAAACAAAAATCAAAACCCTAAGTTTTTGTGGTTTTACCGCTCAAAAGTTTTAATCATGGAGTATAATACTATTCTTGAAAATATTAACCACGACCCCCGTCCCACTAATTTCTAGTTTAAGTGTTTGTGTTCTCCTGCATTTCTTTTTGTCTAGTGATTTGATTATCAAAGTTTATCCTGTAGTTTGGAGATCTGCCTATCTATCAGGCCAACTATCTTGTTTCTTTTATTTCAATTAATATAAATTTTAGATTCTATCACTTTTACTAAGCTTTAAACTCTTGGATTTATCTATTCTTATTCGAAATACTCTTTTCATTCGTACTGTCTCTATTGAATCCTCTTCCATGTACCCTGTCGCGAACTCGTGTGTCATAGCTAGTAAAACCACGACCCCGTCCCTATTGTCATAGCTAGCACACCACCCATGTTTCAGTTTAGAAGACTTGAATGAATGTGTTTGATTCTATAAAAGTTATCTTACTTAAACGTTTATAACTATCAATGGAATTTCAAATTTATGTGTGCTATTAGAGTTTGGATTTTACAAGTGTCTAGAAGTTCATGGAAAAAGCTTGTTTACAAAAGTATTTAAGATGTTAATTTAGTTCTACTAGAATATTTTAATTTGGTGCAAATGGAATTCCTAAAAGTTGATTCATCCAAAGAATAAGCCTTTTGTATGGTCTCAAACCTTCTAAAAAAGGTAGATGGTTCTCAACCAAGTGAAATGCACCATGTAGGTGATACTAAATATGTGGTGTATGTTGGAATTTTGGTGAATGGATATTAAATATATTTATAATTTAATGAAATTATAAATATTAATTAGAATATTCATGTGGTAAGTTAAAGAGTAACTCTTGTGTATTTAATTAGTTTTATTAGAGTTTTTAAGTCTCTAATTAAGTGACTAATTAAGTGAATAATTAAGTGAAACTTTTCACTAGTCTTGTACATATAGTAGGCTATGTGCTTTCTTTTGTGACAAGATAATAGGGTATTGTTTTATACATGAAGAATACTAGAAGTAGGATAAACACTTGAAAACCTACTAGAGAGATGAGTATTCTCTACTTGTTTTCCACCACATGAGTTCAAACACTACAATTACCGGATGTAACCTTGGGCCGGTGAGCCATCTCCGGCAGTACGGACTGCTTCGGCTGTTGTACCCTGGGAGACAGACGCGTCGTCTTTAGTAGAGGCGCGAAATCTGTTTTAAGGGAAGCGTGTTGAACATGTGCCTCAACCAAAATCGTCAATGTTTTAGTGTGCTCTTTGTTGCAGTCAAGGAGTATTTTTCAAGACTCAAGATGATGAATACTCGAGTCTAGGATGCTATCAAGTGCGTGTGAAGGATCCACCAGAGATGCGGCTTGAATCAAGATTGGTATATATAATTATATTTATATTCTTTTTATTTAGTTATTGCAACCGGTATTGTACTATGATATTTCCTACGAATAACGAGAGTCTCGTTATGATATATTTTGTAATTATATTTTACAAAAGGTGAACCTAATTCCTACAAACTTAAAACAGATTTCATGAGATTGTTGGTACAATCTTAAAAACCTTATTTATAAGGATTTTGGGTTTACGAAAGGATTTATAATAGAATTAAAAAAAAAATTGTTAGAGGTTATGATCTTATAAATATTTTTTTTTTGGAAATATGTATGTAGTACAACTTGTTGTGTTTGGATTTTTTTGAGATTGAGATACAATCTTAAATCCTATACCGTGGTACAAAACGAATAGTTTTGGTTCCAATATTTGGTTTTAAAACGATTTTGGGAATCGTTAATTTTTCTAACTTTTGTGTTAGATCGGGTTTATTAGTGTAAACCATACGTTTTTTGTAAACGTTAAATTCTCTAACATGTGTGTTAGACCGGAATTATTGGTGTAAACCATACGTTTTTTGTAAACGTTAAATTCTCTTAAGTAGAGTTTTTTATGTCTTTAAATAAGAGTTTTATGTTACTTGATTAGAGTTTTATGTATCTAATTAAGTCTCTATTTAAAATAGACTTTTCATCCACCCATGGATTGATATGAACAAATAAGTCTTAGACAAAATTGCAGAAAACAACCTTTATGTATACCCCAAACTGCACTTTATACCTTTCACTATGAAATCCGCAAAAACCAACCTTTACGTTCATGTTTTGTTACACATCACAACCTTTACACCAAACCTAGTCAAAAAAGTCAGTTAAGTTGCCCCATGTGCGATGCATGTGAGGGCATATATGTCTTTTCCTTTGACTCCTTACTCTATTGTTTTTTCTCAAACATCAGGGACCTTTTGTGTAAATAATGAAACTTAAAAAAAACAAAATAACGTCTTCATCATCTTCGTTATTCTGACAGGGTTTTCCGGCGACTATTCCGGCTAACCGGAACTTCTTATCCACGACGTTTTGTTCGCGTTCTTTTAACGATAAACGTTATCTCCAATCTAAACTAACATATATCTCGGTTTATATCCCGCAATTTCGTATCTTAGAGTATATCTAATAGACCAAATAGCCAGAAAAATTTAAAGTTCATGTTTATCTTCTTCTCGATCCATCTGCGTATAAATAGTGGTACCCAGACCCCATACGAACTCGCCACAACTTCGTTACACTTTCAGTTCTCTCTGGCCATTAAGCTTCATCGGAATTTATACCTCCGGCCACACCCCGATCGTATTCTACCAAGCTCGCTTAAGTAAGTTCTTTACATTATTTTATTCGTTTACATCCACTGAACAAAAGCCCCAAATTAATTTTAAGATTTATCGTCTAATATATGTTCAGTTAGTGGATATTAAAGTTAGGGCTTGTATATGGGATTCTTCTTAGGGAAGAAGATAACAAAATAGTTTTGTTTAAATTAAATTTGAGTTTAAAAATGTTGAATAAACCGTTGACCACACATTTATGTTGTATTATTATAAATAAATTAAATTTGGGTCAAAGGAAAAGACATATATGCCCTCACATGCATCGCACATGGGGCAACTTAACTGACTTTTTTGACTAGGTTTGGTGTAAAGGTTGTGATGTGTAACAAAACATGAACGTAAAGGTTGGTTTTGGCGGATTTCATAGTGAAAGGTATAAAGTGCAGTTTGGGGTATACATAAAGGTTGTTTTCTGCAATTTTGTCTAAGTCTTATAATGATTTTTGTAATCATTTGTCTTCTAACATGTGTGTTAGAAACGTTCATGAAACGCGTTAGTTTGGAAGCAATTTTTAATTGTTTAGTTTCTAACGTGTGTATTAGAAATGACTTATTTATTTGAACCATATATGTGCTTTTAGCAAGTCAAATTAACATTTTGTGAAAATGTTAATATTTCTAACGTGCGCGTTAGAATTTCTTTCATTTTAACATGATTGTTAAAAATGGTTAAAATACAAATGCTTTAAAATGTTTTATGTAAACATTTTATATAAGTAATTTGTTGTAGCAATGATTTTAATGCTTTGTATGATTTAGAAATAAAAGGTCATACATTGAAGTTGATGTTTGATTGGCTTCAAAAATTAAATCACAATAAAGTGATAGTGTAGTTGTGTGGGATTCATCACCAACTTTAATTTGTGATTTCTAAATCAATTTGAGTGAAATTTTAATTACTAATTAAACTCTTCATATGTGAAACTCTTGAGTAGAGTTTTAATGGTGACATTTGATGAGTTTTATTAGAGTTTAAATATATAATTTATTGAGACTCTTAACTCTTCATATGTGAAACTCTTGAGTAGAGTTTTAATGGTGACATTTGATGAGTTTTATTGGAGTTTAAATATATAATTATTGAGACTCTTAACTCTTCATATGTGAAACTCTTGAGTAGAGTTTTAATTGTGACATTTGATGAGTTTTATTAGAGTTTAAATATATAATTATTGAGGCTCTTAACTCTTCATATGTGAAACTCTTGAGTAGAGTTTTAATGATAACATTTGATGAGTTTTATTAGAGTTTAAGTCTATAATTATTGAGACTCTTAACTCTTCATATGGTGAAACTCTTGAGTAGAGTTTTAGTGATGACATTTGATGCTTTAATTTGGTCATGTTATATATATATATAGATAAAATGACTTAAAGTTTTCTAACATGTGTGTTAGAAAATGTGTATCACGAATACGAGGTTAGAGATTGTTCATAATGGACATAAATGTTTTATGTAAACATTTAATTGTCTATGTGTGCATTAAAACTGATGAGAAACAGTTTATTTTATAAACTATATCTTTGGAAAACGTTTTATGTAAACGTTCGATTCTATAATGTGCTTGTTATAACTTTTTTTTCCAACATGTGTGTTAAAAAAAAGTTATTTGGTGAAAACAACTTGGTGTTGTTGTGAACAAATTTAATTGTTCAAGTTTACTACTTAAATGTAGTATTTGTAACAACTTGGTGTTGTTTGAGCATAATTGTCCAAGTTTAAAGTTTCAAGATGAAATGGGAAACTTGTACTTACAAGTGCATGGAGTCTTATTGAGGGAGTACCTCAAGACACGCCATGGGACAATATTGTTGAGAAGATTTCGGTCAGATTATAAAGTGTTGAAGATAAAAGCACTTTGCTATTTGATGTCTACATATTGTCTATGCTTCCGTTTAAATTTCAAAAGTGATTGACACTTATGATTTAGTTTCCAATGTATTTTATTGTTTTGTGTTCAATATCTTCGGATAACACATGCAATTTTTTACAAAGAAATAAATCACTAATGGTTGTGACGTATAAATTATTTTTGTGGAAAATAATTATAACGTCGGTTATACATTGTTTAAAAGAATATGGTTTTAAACGGATAGTACATGAAAATACTTGGACATAAACAACTTGAGAGTTGTTACATTGACTAAAAGTCAAAGACGAAACATCAAATGTATAACCACATCATGAATGAGTAATGAAAGAACGTAGTGAGTGTATTGAGATGAAATACACTAACGACATTCATGTCGCATACTTCATTAGAAGTCATTGAAAAATTCACAAGTGTGAATTCTAACATATGAAAGTAAAAGTACTATATGTTATTGTATACCTTTAATAAATCTTGCGATATTATAAGTAGATGCGTCTACCACTTGATTATTGTTAGATCTATATGGAGATTTTACCTTCATTTGGGAGAGCATCCTAAATATACATGTCTCCTAATGAATAACAACAGATGTGTGCAAATCACTTATGGAAAAATTATGAATGCCATGTTGTTGAGTGTCAATCTAGTTGACTCTATCTCACACATAATAGTGATTGTAGATGAGAAACATTCATCTTGTTGGTGATGAATGTGTTCACCAAGTGACTTGGATTAAGGCTTATGTTTAAGTACTTATGAGTCAATGGTAGATCGTTGGAGATCAAAGGTAAACAAGTTATGTTCCTTAAATGAATGATGAAATTTAGCTTTGTGCTATATACAATAATTTGTGAGACCTTCCTAAATATTGATGTTTTAGGATTATGAATAAGTCTCATTATTTTGTCTTAACAAGGGATGAATGTTGCAAAGTGATATTATGATATCCTTAGGGCTGTGAAGAATCAGAATGATGCATCTTCTGTTCACAAGCTAAAGTATTGTAGTCTAAAGCATGCTAGACTAGTACTTGGTTAATTATGGGTCTTGACGGAGACTAATTAACTCTAAACATTCAAATTTGTATGAACACAAATAGAATTTGTGTATGGACAAAGTTGAGAGAGAATTTTCATTATAAGGAAATGACATGTAACTTTTAAAAGTTTGTTTGAAAAGCTAATGAGGAGAACTCATTGTCTAAGCTTATTCTAGATGTTAAATTAGAATTATTCTTGGAGACAAACTTATGACAATGGCATGTGTTGCTTTGGTCAGCTCGGAAGCTTGTGTAAGCTAATGCAATATGAGTTGAATTCACTGATACAATAAGGTTGGTCTTGTTTAATCATATGTGTATAAATGTCGCCATAAGTGGTGTTACGGAAATGTTGATCAAATGGCAAGAAATGTGGGGGAGGAACCATTTAAGAAACAACCCTATAAGGGTATGTAGAAATGGTTCTCATTAACACATCTAAATGTTATCCAATAACACTTAAATGTGGGGGGTGTCTTGCATTTGTTTTTAGCAATAAGGATTTTGTAATCCAATCTAACATTGCAAATAGACGACTAAGTGGAGGACACAAAGGTCGTAGTGCATAATGGAGATGTGTTTGCCTTAAATGATACACGTATCTTACGAAGACATATGTTATAACCAGATTCAGATGGCCACTGAGGTTATAGTCTTAGAAGTTGACAATAGGCAAAATTAACTTACGAGTTAAGAACACATCATGACAACTGATCTCAAATACGCAAAGTTATTTGCTAATTTTATGGATCCAACAACCTGAGGGTTTATTAGAGATCAAGTTGTGGAATGGGACTGAAGCCCTTGAAAAATGAAGTTCATATGATGGAAACCTAACTCAGTAGACTGGAGATCCCAAGAATTGAGTTCAATAGGAAAACCTAATTGTATGAATAAGCGAGGTCACTGTGGGGGAATAACCCTACGCATTTAATAAGGTAGTTTATTATAAAGATTAATAAACTTCCTAGTCCATTCCTAAAAGTGACAAGTATGAGGCTAAGCATAATATGTGGTAAATGATTTGGATAGATCACGATAACCACAATGCTTTTAATGATCTAAGGAGAATCACCTATGTTAGAGAGAAGTGGGGTCGCTTCGAATGGAATTGAGGGCACAATTCCTAGAGCTCTCGCAGAACCAGGAAAGTGTTCCACGACCATTATTGGACACGACTATGAGGAGATGACCCGGCTAGGGAGAGTCTTGTGTGAAGTGTATTGTCGTCTACACAAACGGCAGACGAGTTCAAAGACAACGAGATCTACTCAGAGCTAGTGGGCTAAGTGCATTTCATGAGCGAAGGTTCAAAGGGTAACACCTACCTATCGTATGCAAAACTCAACTGTCGCGGTTACATTGGAAATTTTAAGTGTTTTGAATGATCTCCATTCATGTGGGGGATTGTTGGAATTTTGGTGAATGGATATTAAATATATTTATAATTTAATGAAATTATAAATATTAATTAGAATATTCATGTGGTAAGTTAAAGAGTAACTCTTGTGTATTTAATTAGTTTTATTAGAGTTTTTAAGTCTCTAATTAAGTGACTAATTAAGTGAATAATTAAGTAAAACTTTTCACTAGTCTTGTACATATAGTAGGCTATGTGCTTTCTTTTGTGACAAGATAATAGGGTATTGTTTTATACATGAAGAATACTAGAAGTAGGATAAACACTTGAAAACCTACTAGAGAGATGAGTATTCTCTACTTGTTTTCCACCACATGAGTTCAAACACTACAATTACCGGATGTAACCTTGGGCCGGTGAGCCATCTCCGGCAGTACAGACTGCTTCGGCTGTTGTACCCTGGGAGACAGACGCGTCGTCTTTAGTAGAGGCGCGAAATCTGTTTTAAGGGAAGCGTGTTGAACACGTGCCTCAACCAAAATCGTCAATGTTTTAGTGTGCTCTTTGTTGCAGTCAAGGAGTATTTTTCAAGACTCAAGATGATGAATACTCGAGTCTAGGATGCTATCAAGTGCGCGTGAAGGACCCACCAGAGATGCGGCTTGAATCAAGATTGGTATATATAATTATATTTATATTCCTTTTATTTAGTTATTGCAACCGGTATTGTACTATGATATTTCCTACGAATAACGAGAGTCTCGTTATGATATATTTTGTAATTATATTTTACAAAAGGTGAACCTAATTCCTACAGTGTATTCCTCTAGTAATTGAAGGAATTGTATTAGGAACATTGATTACAACTCAAGTTCACATTATACACATACAAACATACTAGAGGATGTCCGCATTATGCAACAGAGAACACAACACACAAACAGACATGGGCACGATGCGTAATCACATAATGGTATATAATCAGGTAACAATTAAAAAAAAAAGCTATAGCAATATCATACTCGAATCAAAGAGAACAAAATGCTTATTATAATGAGACTAACCAATCATTGGCACGACTGATTCTTCAAGTGGTTGAAATCGGGGATGGAATTGGTGATGGAATGATGATTCTTTGCTTCCAAATTGCCACCAGTTTGTGCCTTTCCAAGGATGTGTGTTAACGAAGCCCTAATGTTATAACTTAAATATCTGGGTTTAACGGGCTAATTCGCAAATCAAAACACAACGGGAAGCCTATGCACAAACTTCTACCATACACCTTAAGTCATTGCCATACGCTCTAACAGATGCCACATCCATACGCCATCTTTACCAAGCATAGCCTATGCCCCAGCTCCATTCCAGGTGCTTTGTTTCTTGTTTTCGCAATCATTTAACGCCTCCATATCCCATTTATTGTTCTCCTTTCATTAACATGTAATATCACACAACATCGAAAGTAACAATGTTAGATGTGAAAGGATGATCAAAGCATTTTCAAGGAAAACAAGTATAAAATATATTTTCCATCCCATAGAATAAATTGTTATTGAGTGTTCAAGTTACAAAGTGCATAAACATGCAGATTTAGAGGGCGTGTGAGTTAGCTGGTAACAAAAAAGACTCATCTAATAATTAATTTGAAACCTTTCAAATTTTATTACTTGTCACTCTTTACATCTGCTCTCCAAAGTTTGAACAGACACTCATTAGCGCATCGCATATTCAGTCGGGCTATACTCATGTTTTTGGTCTCACAATCATGAATCATCGATCTTCGCCCCCCTCAATAACTTTTTATATGTGCATATTAATAGTCGATTTTGAATATATAACCTAGGGGCGTTATGAACCAAACTAAACCCAAACCATGATCGGATCAGATCTATGGTTAGGGTTTTATTTCTAGGTGTGTGTATAACAATAGTTGATCTCCAACTGAAAGGGAATCGACCGATCACTTTTAGTCTAGCTTTTTACTTGATTGTTTCAAAAACATTTAATGCATCATAATCATCAACACAACCAATATTGGTTTTTGTTCGTAAACACATTATCATAAACCGATGTTAACCATGGATGATCGATTGATCGCTTCGACCAGACAGTTACTTAATAACCGGTTTTAAAATAATGTAAACTGTTTTCTCTAAATATTAAAAGTTCTCGTTTTCATGAAAAAATTACGACATCAATACAGTCTTTATCACTCTTTTAAATTTACTTTCGGTACCATTTACAAACATAATCAAACATCAAAAATAAAACCAACTAGTTGATTTTCCACCCGCGCGTTGCGGCGGGGACCCAATGTCTGTAAAACGCGTGTCAGCAGCAGATACCGAATATCAAAACATAAATAAAAATGACGTGGTAAGGATGGTCACTCCGTCCTAAAAAAACGATTTTAAATAACCTAATATATAATAATAGGACCCACACGTCCTACACGTTGGAAATTCGGTTGTTTTCAATTTAGTTATTACGGTGCTAACACGTTAAAATATGGATGAGTTCGGTACCGGTAACGGCACCGAAAGTACCAATCCGGAAAATCATCGAAATTAGGTACCGGCACCGAAAATGTTCGGTACAATACGGTATGGTATTTGATGGTAAAAATCAATAAATACAGGTATGGTGCTAGACCGATGTCGAACCGAAAGTAACGATTCTGAAAACGCCAAAAGGTGGGTACCAAATTGGTACCGAAAATGATTTGGTATAGTAAATTTGGTACCGATTCGATACCGGTTTGATTACAGGATTTTATACGATTTGCTCATCAATAATCTAAATATCCAAGTTAATTTTACATGCTACAATTCATTCATTACAGAAAAAAGACAAAAAAGAAAGCAAAATAAGTTGTTGTGTATATAAAACCTCATTCAAACGAAATACAGTTTACTTACTGTGTGTATGAAAAGTAATCTAAACGGTGCAATTACTTGGATTGCTACGTTGCTACAGGATTTGATGAGCTCGGTACCAACCGGTACCGAAAATACTGTTACCGAAATCCCCAAAAGTTTGTACGGTACCGAATATACCTGGTACGGTACGGTACGGTACTGGTACGGCACCGGTATTTGAGGGTAAAAATCGATGAATATCGGTGCCGAACCGGTACCGAAAATACACCCGATTTGGTAAAAGCGGTACCGGTACCAGTACCCGATACTATTTGTCCATCCCTTAATGTTGATATTGTTCATTCACTTCTAAATTTAATATATAGGTAATACCAAACATATTTTAAATAATCAGCAAAATTAATCTAATATCTCTATAATATTTCCAACTATTACAAATCAACAACACATGTTACAAAAACACCAACCATGATCCTACCATAAGTTTCAAAACCAACCCGACTGAACCGCGGAATGATACTTGACCAAAACTAAAACCAAGACAACCATGAACGCCACGCCCCATGGCGAGCATCCATCTTGCTTTCCAGACTCCTTGGGCATGCTCGCGGCTCGAACCACGTATGGCAACCGGTACCTCATGGTAACATAGGTTACAAGAAACAAAGCAAGTGGCAACAAGTAAAAGACTAACTTGAGAGCCATCTTCTCCCTTTCGATATGAACCTTGAACTCGGTGTAAGTAGACATGGACATCAAGAGTATGGCTAGACCCAAAAAGGCTAGGAGCCGCATGGGTGGTGCGGATATCGAACCAAGAGTCTGGTCAGCCCAACTTAGCCCTGATCTTGAGTCTCTTATGAACCAACCCATTTTTCTTTTTATGTGTGTGTGTTTTTTTTGGTGTGGTGGGGTGTGTGTGTGTTTGGAGATATAAACGTATATATATGTGGTTGTAGGGATCTGGATTCTAGTGAAAACCAAACTTTTGTGAATGTTTAATTATTAAAAAGAAGAATCAAATTCGAGATGAATTCAACAAAAAGAGTGAAAAAAGTGAGGTATTGATTCCGGTTGTTTTTTAATGGGTACGAGTAAAGTAGACGAATTTTCAATCACTAACGTCCGCTAAAAATGTATTAGAATATTTCATTTAATATACTTATTATATACACGTGAATAAACATTTCTAATTTGTAAGTTTAAATGTAAGGTGTAACAGTTTAAGTTAGCAAAAATTATATTTTTAGATAATTGCTTATAACATTAGGGAAAGTACACTAGAATGATACATTGGACGGGTGAACAATGTGACAACCGGTAAAATAAGTGGTAATTTCGTACAACTTAACAACTAGTTATCGTTTAATTGTGTTCTTTATTGACTTAATTGATGCATGATTAAGTCATACCAATCATAGGACATGTTTAAACTTTACAATTTGGTATTGTTACATTCGTCGCGGCGCGAGAAAACGATAAACTATGTCCAAATATGTTGGCTAAATGCTGAAAATCACTATTCAGTGAACACACTATTCATGCCAGCTAGTTCTGAAAAATGTCTGACCGATCAACGAACGATTTGAAAGCATGTTATCATTGAAATATGAAGAAAAACACCTAATTAGGGGCACAAAATGCAAAAACATTTTACTTTCCGGAAAGTGTATAACTTTATAAATCGTCCGACCCGCATTAAAATTTACCATTATATTTGTCCGCAACATCAAAAATTCAGCATTGTAATGTCTATAAGACTTGTAAATAATGCCACACATCCTTACTAAACCCGAGGACATCAATGGTGCATCAAAATCACTGCTTCCGGTATAACGACACAACTTTCATATATTATCCGGTCTTGACCCGATGAGCGAACTAGTGGTAACACTTAACATCCTAAACTACCTTTAACCCTCTAATTAACCTATTTAACATAAACACCAAAATATCTACAAAGATTAGCTAAGTTATCACATGTCCATTTATAAAGAAACCAAGAAGCCATGCCTTGTAACCCCCCCCCCCCCCCCCCCCCCCCCATTTGACAGTTACAATGTGAGCCCTCCCACCTTGACTTGTGTTGATATGGAATGAAGGCATGGTGTAAAGATCACTAGTATGGCATGAAGACTTGCAAGATTATAACAATACCAAACCTCCATCATATCTACACCATTTGCAACACTTAAACAAAAACCAAACACCTCTCTCGTCTCTCCCTAGTTCATGACTCCCCACCACCACCCTAAACCACCATTTTTTCCACCACTAAACACCACCTTCAAGGCTCTACAAGTCCATTATATGATGATCTAAGGAGGTTGCAAGGATGGATGCACACTAGGAGCTTTAACTACACTTGGAGGCCTTCATATCTTCACACCTTCTTTTTATCTTCATTTTGGTGTTTCCATAACCTTGTGCTAAGTTGTAAGATCACTTTTCATCATTTTAATACTTGTTATGCTATGTAGAATGCAAATGTACAACCTGATCATCTTGAACTCCACATAAATCAAAGCTTATAAACCCTAATCACAACATAAAAAGTCTACAAAAAATGATATATTATATGTTGATTAGTGTTAACTAGTGTGTATGATCTTAGTGATTAGGTTAAAGTAAGTTGTTAATATGTGATGATCTTGTGTGAACTTGGCTAAGGATGATGATCTAAACACCAAGATGTTTAGATCTAAACAAGATCATCATCCCTATAATGTCACACCCCAAAATACGTCGTAGCAGAATATAAAACGTAGAGGTGACGGAAGCTGGTGCCCATTTATATCTTGATGATCGATGCATTAAATTGTTGGACATATTATCTTATTTAAAACCTAAGTTTTAAACATTTCGTTTTTAAACATGACACAACTACGACATAGTTAAGTTGTTTTGATCCTTACGGATCTTATTACATTCGTCCCAGAAAGTTTTAAAAGTCGGTCCAACATTTTAAGTAACAAAACATGCATCAACAACCACAAGACACGCCACAATTCCCAAAGCCGAACTCAAGTACCTGTAGAACACGTTAAAATCAAGTGTCAACACAAAGGAAGGTGAGTTCACATATTCACATACAAACAATTCATTCCAAAGGAAAACTTTCTGATTATGTGTTTATTTGAAAACATCCATATAATTTTTAGAAAGTCCATCTTTACTTCCTTAATAAAATCCATGGGTCCTTCCGTCGCGGTTCACCCACCCGACAATAACATTCTGACCCAGGTTTTGTATATTAAATTATTGCGTCAATTTTCAGACTCGTAATGTTAGCTAGACAATACGAACTATATATTAACCATGCAGGGATAATCAATGCTAGACAATAATCATAATCAAAATTCGTCGCTTGACTTGACACGGGGCGACCGGTCACGACGGGGTTGTCAACCCGATAGATCTACCAACAATTCCTCGCGTGCAATACTTAAATGATTAAATGACATCATGGGCGCAGGGTCCTCTTCGAGAACAATATGATGTCTGCCTCACGTACAATATATATATATATATATATATCCTACTAATATGACAATTTAATACACGAAGTTGTACAAACCCCCTGGATCCCTTTCACTGGGATCAGGCCGGCATCCGTCTCAACTTTACGGTCTGTTTCGCCTCGGTAACACCGTACCAATCCCGTTTCATCCCGAAACAAATATATTCAACAAAACCGTTTCATCCCCGAAACATATATTCAACAAAAACTGTTTCATCCCCGAAACATATATTTTCACAAATCCATATATTTTCAACGAAAATATATAATTTATATCAAAAGGTATGTTTTATTCCGAAAATATTATTAAACCCTTTTATTGGCGTGTTCTACCCCCAAAATATATATAAAGCAGTAAAAATAGGGGTTTAGTGACACTCACCTTTGGGTGCGTATTTTAAATAGCGCAATCCCAGAGATTGATTTCTACACGTCCTATTATATATATATATATATGAACGATTTTGAATCAATATAACATCACAAAAATCATAAGTTTCTCTATTTCTTAGAATTATCACATAACTTTGAGATTTTCTCGAAAACTTATCATTTTTTATTATGTTGCCATGTTAATATATATATGAGTCTATATATATATATATATATATATATATATATATATATATATATATATATATATATATATATATATATATTTATGATTTTGCGACTTGAACGATTTTATTGGTGACCATTATTGTGTAAATCCGTTAATTCTCCCGTTTATACGCAATATATCTACGATTTGCGCGTCGTAATATATATACATAAACGTTCACATAATTTAACATCGAAACACGCGAAATCTTGTTAACTTATCTATTTTGTCATTTTTAAAGCAAATATACATAAAATATCTTATATGTATCAAATTTCATGCTCGACAATCAAGTTTCACGTTTAACGCAATTTTTACCGTTTCTACCGCACAAAACGTACAAGTATACATGCATAATCCAAATTTACAAAATCATGTTAAAACTTAACATATTTTCACATTCTCATGTTTAGATCACATAACACATTTTAACACATAAGGTTCACCCAATATTTTACCCATACTAGTGTATATTGAAAAATGCGTATTTTAGCGATTCGGTAACGTTTTCGGGCGTCGGAAGTCACGTATGACTAACCAAACACCAAGTAAAGTTAAAATTGGTTAAAATACTTATTTTTAAACTAAAAATATCAGTTTACTTACTGATCTAAATCAGTTTTATAAAAATCACTCGAAAAGCCGATTTTTTACCGTTTTAACGCATAGTTTTGCGTTAAACGTTACTATAATCATCCCAACTCGAAACGACTTGATATTTTAACGCAATACATGTTATTTACTGATTAAAATAGTAGTTATAATCAGATTAGTGCAGTTTTTGTGTAAGTCACATAAATCATGCGATTTCACGTATTTTACAACTTTTAATGCACCAAGTACAACATGCAAAGTTAGCAAACATTATGACAAAGTTATAAGTCACTAAACACTTTAAAATAACTTTATTTTAGTGTTTATAATCTGCTCATAACTGATTTTTTTTACTAAATCATACTCAAATCACCTTTTTAAGATCACATATCATCATACATGCTCGTGTACAAGTATCTAAAACACATATATCATATTATCATCATTTCATATGAAATTATATGCATCAAACCTGAAGTTAATTCATGCAAATCCAAGACATGTTCATCATCTAATCATCTAGACATAATTTCATACAACAATCTTTCATAAATGAACATATGACAAAACCTACATGCATGTCATTTTAGAAGAATTAACCAAACAAGTATTCATCATAAATCAAACTCAATCTCATATATATACACACATACACATATTCGGTTATGTATACATACATATATATGTCTATTTTTATTTTGCATAAAAACCCATTTCTTATTAGTTTCAAGTTTGTGAATTATCCAAGAACTTTGAGAAACTTCTATTATCATCAACATCATCAAGAATCAAGAATATGGTTTTTAAAGTAAATTTTATACCTTCGAGTTCTTGAATGATTTTTAGCGAAGATTTGATAATATTGGACTTGATTGTGGCTTGAAACACCTTGAAATCACTTCTAGATCACCATATGGACTCATAAACACCTTGTAATGAGTTTGAATCCTCAAGAACAATGTTAAAATTTTTGAAATGTAGGTGATATGGGGGTGTTTCGGCTGAATTGATTAGAGAGAGAGAGAGAGTGTGTGTTTGAGTATTTTAGGGACATAATTCTTGAATGATGGAAGATATTGAGAGTTTTGAGGAGCATTGTCACATGCACCTCTTTCCTTGGCCAATAAGGGCACGAGAGAGGAGAGAGAGAAGGTTGCATGGCTGCCACCTTTCTCAACACACACACACATATACGAATTTTATACATATATATACATATATATATGTAATATAGAGTAAAAACTGGTATTTTACTAGATACCGGGTATTTTATCTAGCGTTTTAATCCCGTTTTAGTGCGTTTTAAATTATTTTTAACACTCTATAAAAATAAACCTGCCAAAATATTACTGAACAATATTTTGTTTGCCCAGACTGGCTACGTTGCCGGTATTTGGCAGTATGCGCGCTGTGATGCACGGTACGCGCTTAAAATCGCAAAAATAGGGGTTTAAGCATTTTTATTTATTTTTAACCTTCTATAATAATAAACTCATCAAATTATTACTAAAATGATTATCAGTTGCCTTGACAGGCTGTGTTGACAGTATTTTGTCGGTATACGCGCTACATCGCGCAGTACACGCTTAAACTCAAAAAAATAGACTTTCTTAGCGTTTTAATTTATTTTTCCTCACGAATATGATTAAAATTATTATTCTAATCATAGCAGACTATTTTTAGGATTTTAACACTGATCGGGTGGTCACCGACGTTCGTTTCGCATTTTAACCGTTACGCGATAAGCGTTAATTTTATCGTTGCCAACATAATTTTTACCAAAGTTTAAATTTGCCAACTCATAAAATACCATATATAAACATCAAAATCAGTCAAATACAGCATTTTATCTATTCACAACACGTGTTACAAGTGTACGGTACGGCCTGAAAAGCCGGGTGTCACATATAATCCATGGACTTTACTATAAACTTGAAGGTGATTTATAACAAATATAACATTTACAAAGGTTAAAAATCATGATTTACAATATAGCGGTCTTAAAAGTGCCTTAAACAAGTTTGTCTAGACAAAAGAACTAGATTACAAAGTATGAGAAATATGTGGTTTTTAATGACCTTGGTGTAATATATAAAGATGTCATTATATTTTTTTAAAAGATGTTAAAAATATATATAGAAAGTCCATGGAAAAATGGAGTTGTTTATGGATATTACATGCATGCAAAGTTGATGTGGGAACTTGATTTGAGATTAGTGATAATTTTGGGCTTAAACATGCTTTAAAATACGTTTAGAAAAACGTGGAAAACGCTATAGTTTAGAGGAAACTATGGCGAAATTTTCTAAAATCTTAGTCGCGATTAAGGGGTAATTAAATGGTGATTAACAAGACTAAACATGATTAGTGACCTTAATCATGATTAAGAAAGTTTTAATGAAAGGGGTTAAGCCCTAAACTCCTAAGGGTTTTTATAAACACTTATATACAATTTTCATAATTTTAAAATGAAGATACGTATATATGTATTTTTAAGGTGAAAATATATATAAATAGAATACCTTATCTTGTGTGTATAAATACTTGTGTATTTGTATATATGTACTAGAAGTGAGGAGGATACTAACCAAACACAAATACACCATACATGAAGACCACCTAAATACTTAAAGGTATAAATACGTACATGAGCCTTCATGTATATATATGTATACTTGGAAATTTATTACACAAAATATACACACATGAAACATATTATGTTATATCCCTAAACGCGATGCGGACAGCAGAAAATCAGACATCGGACAAACCGTCATGTAACTATATATATTGACAAAATAATATATATCCAAAACTGACACGAAATATAATATAAGCACCAGAACGAAATAAATACGTCGTCATCGGCAACGTGTTGGTGCACGATGTCTATAGCCTACGTTTGTCAGTCTAGGTCATGTTTGTAGATTGTTCAGGGTCTAAAATGTAATTTTATGTAGTTTTATGGTAATTTCGCTTGAAATGACACCATGTCATTTCAAACTAAATTAACCTGCTAATTCCGTTTGAAATGATATGTTGCCATTTCAAACGAAATTAGTTGCCCTATATATAGAGATGTTGTCTTCTCATTTCATATGGAATTACTAGTAGTGTAACGAAGTGCTGTCAAAATTCCGCCGTGTAATCAAGTTCATATTGAATGAGAAGCTAGTTTAAAGTACATCAATCTGTTTTCTACTCCATTCTTACTGATTCGACTCTGTTTGATAGTTTCCGCCTATCAAACAGTGTGTATTGCCTCTGATTGACTCACTTGGTCGGTAAAACGATCCTACAATTGGTATCAGAGCCAGTTATGAGCCAATACACTTGAATCAGTGTCTTTTTCTACACTTTCTTGGACTTCTGGACATTTTAACGGACAAAATGGACTGAATTTCTGATATTGTGTGTAAAACTGTGTTTTAACAAACCCTTGAAAGAATCAGACCAAAATTCGAGCTAAAAGTGATAAAAATGGACCAAAAACCTAATTTCGCTTGAACGAGCCAAAGGTTTTCATTTGAAAAAGTGTTCTAATCTCGTTTGAAACAGCTTATTCCGTTTGAAAAGTTGTTGTTATTTCAAATGAAATTGCTTATTCCGTTTGAAATAGTGATTCCGTTTGAAAGTCTTGGCTGATTTCGTTTGAAAGAAGGTTATTGGTTAATCTCGTTTGAAGATGGCACTTGATTCCGTTTGAGAGTGCTATCTCGTTTGAAAGTGATTTTGTTGAAAAGTAATTTCGTTTGACATAGTAATCTCGTTTGAAATAACCTAATATCGTTTGAAGGTAATTTCGTTTGAGAAGGTCTGATTTCTTGTGAAAGTCCATTGTGTTCGTGATTTCGTTCAAAAGTCTGAATTCGTGTGAAACCTGTTTTTCTAAAATTGAAATTTTTTTCCGTAAACTGGTTTCGTAAAATGGAAAATCAAGATTTTTATAACTTCTTCACCGGTGGTGGGATGACAGCAGCACAAAAACCAGCCAGTATTGTGCAAAACGTGAATATGGAAAATGAGTTAGGGACGATGCGGAAATGTTGGACCGTTCTTTGACCTTGAAAAGTCAGTCAAGGCAGTTCATCTTTACGTGTAAAGGCGGAAACAATGCACGCAAAGTTACAACAGCTGTTTCATTCAATTTCTTCTCTTTTATTGCTTTCAGAATACAATTTGACAGAGTTCCGACACCTAAGCAATGACCACGATCCGCTCCAACATACACGAATCAAAATCTCAGGTTCGCTCATATGACCCTATATATAGTGTGATCAGGTTCGTTTATATGGACGTCCATATGAGCGGACCTATTAGCTTATGGTTCGCTTTTATGGACAATGTCCATATAAGCGGACCTACTACATTGACAAATATGCGAACCAACCTGATGACCTATAAGCGAACCTGTTTGACACATAAGCGAACCTATACAAACACATGTTCACAAAAGCGGACCTATCAACATAAAACCTAATTTTGACATTCTAGCTCCTATGTTGACCTATCTTAACCTAAGACGTAATGCAGACGAAGTCAACAGACATTCCATGCACCAACAGACTCCCCCTTGGATGTTGACGAAGTCTTCAGCTCCTGAGTCTTCAGTCTTGGTCTTTTCTCCAACTCTCTGTCTTCACATCATAAGCATTCTTCACAGGATTAGAATCACAACCTGATTCTAACTTCCATCTTCCCTTTGACTGTTGATCCAGACTCCCCCTTTCACAGACTCCCCCTCTCGATATGCTAGAATCTGAGATATCTGGTTCAAGCTTTAACATTTAGCTTCCGTGGGAATGATGAAATCCAAAACTTGTTACCCTGCACATCCTCTACAACAAAATAAGTTTCACAAATTATAACAGTTGAATTTAAGAAACTTACTGGTAGACATCATATATTCAACAAACATACTAGTTACATCAAGTTCAAATGAATGACCTTGATTAACTAAGCACACAATCTTTCAAAACATTTGTATATGACATTCAAAGTTTTCAACATATTCTCCCAACCCAATTCATCATGTTTAGCACTTGGAATTTTGAAAATCAACTCTCCAACATCAGTTGTCGAAAATCTTTTTGAATTTTCAAAATTTTATGCTAAAACATTCCGAAAATATTTTTGGATTTTTGTTTTTGAATGAAATGCAGTAAAGAAATATATACAAACAATATTTTTGTGAGTTTGTGTAAGAGGATCATATCAGTTTATGAGACAAATCACAAGCACCGTTAAGCTTTAATCATTTTAAGTTCTAAACGATTCACTTAGATTGTCAGTATACTGGTCCATTTAAATTTTCACACAAAGTTCAATTGCTTCGAGATACAAGTTTAATGTCTTAGATACTTAAACTTAATCGCGTGTCCCACCTCAGAATATACTCTCGTATCCAGATCCCAATATTCAGTCTTACAGGTAATTATAACACAAATGATATCTGTAAGGGGTTAATAATTTATGAAGAATCATGAGAGCTCAGGTCAGAACTACCGTTCAGCAGAGAGATCATGACTCAACTTTTGGGTATGTCCCCTTTAGAGGATCTTTTTTACAACAGCATTGCTAAGCAATTTTATTGGCTTATCATATATGCTGAGGGTGATGCTATGTTTCAAGCATTTGCGGAAAGTATTATTCGGGGACTAGGTCAGAACTACCGTTCAGCAGAAGTCCTAGAATAATACCCCAGATATCACTGAATATAAAGACCTAGTATATCAGAAAAAGGAATCCTTCAAACAAGATTTCGGGGGTTACCCATATATCCGAGAGATGTTACCCACGATATAAGCAAGTTTGAATTTAGGTTTATATCTCGTCACAATCTACTAAATGTGCAAAAACCTACTGACACATCATCAGTGAGACCGTTTATCACTTTTGACATTTCATATCTTTAGCATGCTGTGATAGTCCACTGATGTACTATCATTTCCTCTTTTATACATCAAAACTCATTTTTGATTTTTCAATGTTTTTGACATTTTCAAATTTTCTATTTTTTTAAAAATTTTCTCCCCCTAAAATCAAAATATGTTTCAATTTTGATTTTCTGGGAAAATTTGAAAACAAACTATACAAGAAACGTGACAAACTGATATCAAATTGCTTCAATCCGCCATTCTCTTGGCATAAACAATCAGAACTCCCCCTGACAACAAACTATTTTCCCATTATGATTTCAAAACACTTAAGTTTGTTTTAATCAACAATGGTTTTTTCGGAAAATTAGTTTTGTTGAATCAACAAACCACTTGTTGGTTAGGGGATTACTTCATCACTTTGTTCTCCTTTAACCATTTTGAAAAATTTAACAGTTCACGATTCTATCAACACAAACACTTGTAGGAAATCAAGTACAACTTAATGTCCCTGATTTACCACATGTAAGGCGAAAAATCACCAGAGTGAAATTTCTCAAGAAATGTGCCGATTCATGTTCCACGCTTACCCACCTGGGAACTCCGGCAAGTCAGGTTTTTCTATTTGAATAGATTCACCCAAGCCTGACCAGCCTTGGGTTTGACAGTTTTTACCTCAACAGATGGCTCTTCTGGTTTTGACAAACCAGAATCATTGCCTGAACATGGCTTGTCTGACTTTGACCTGTCAGATTCATTGCCTGATGGTGGCTTGTCTGACTTTGACACATCAGATTCATCGCCGACCATTTTCTTCTTCTCCTTTTTCTCTTTTGTCCTCAGATTGGTATCCGATGAATTCGTCTTTCTTGACTTTGCAATCGAGTTAGTTGATTCATCAGAACTCTTATTCAATCTGTCCGGTGAACCTGAAGACAAAATTTTCTTGAGATACTCTCTCGCCTTCTTCCTTTTCTTTCGCAGTCTGTCTTTCTGCCCCTGTGAAAGTTTAACTTTCTTTTCTTGAATTGTCTGATCCTGAACTTTAGGTTTTAGAACCTTCTGTTCATGGGGCTTGACGTTGACTGGCTTCTTTGTCATTCTTTGAGATTCAACCCTCGATCTTCCCATTGATCTCCTTGGGCAATCTCTGGCAATATGTCCTCTGATATGACAATTATAGCATCTTCTTGTTTCATAATTCCAATTCTGGCAGTTAACAGCAATGTGTCCTCTCACACCACAGGTGTAGCACACTCTGTTATCGTACCATTCACCACTTTCACACCATATGCTTAGATCATAACATTGTCTGGCTTTGTGGTGATCATCACTCTTCTTGAAAACTGGTTTTGGCTTTGAAGCACTGTGGTCAAACCTGCACCACTTATTACCAACATTTTGTGAGTTTTCATTTTTAGATTTTTGTGATTTTTGATAATGATTGGATGACTTATCTGATGAGCTTTTATTTTCATTTTTAAAATTTTTCAAATTTTTAACTTTTTGTTTCTGTTCTACAATCTTCTTAACAGGTTTTTGCTTAGAGCATTCACCTATTTCAGTAGACTGCAAAACAGTATTTTAAAATTTTTCTTGTAATTCTAAAAATATTTTTCTTTTCTTTTCTTTTTCTTTTTCTATTTCATCATCAGCTTTGTCATCGCAATCTTCAATTTTGACTTTGTCAAAATTTGTGACATTGTCACTTATTGGATCAGAATTGATCGATTTTGGACACAAATATGGTGCCGAAGTCACAAAACCTTTCAATTTATTCTCTAACTCAGAAATTTTGTTCCGAGTAATTTCAGCTTCATTTTCAAGTCGAATGATTTTCTGAAGATGAGAATTTATTTCAATCTGTTTTTCAAGATTATTGTTAAAAATAACAGACTTTTCATCTTCTAAAACCTTCATTTGACTTTGAAAATCTTTTTCTTTTTCTTTTAACGCTTCATTTTCCAATTTTATCCAAGAAACGTTTTCATTTTCAATTTTAATTTTTCCAAAATCTTTTTCTTTTTCTTTCAAATTGTTAATTTCCAATGTCAAACTGTCCAAACTACTCAACAGTTTGATATTGAAGAGAGGTGAATCTCTGAAGCCCGAAGAAAAGTCAAAATCAACTTTTGAGGTTGGCAAATCTTTGAAAGTCAAAAAGGCTTCAAAGATTTATCCAAAAATGAAAGTTTTTGACAAGCAATCATGGGTTGCAAAACCAAAAACGTCAGTTGAAGAGAAAAACATGGAAAGTGTTTTGAAAACGGAACCAAAGATTTTTAATGATGATGTGGAGAAGCTTGAATTTGAACTTGATAAGTTGCTTGAGGAATTTCCTCCAATCAAAGAGGGAAAGTCAAAGCCAAAATTTAAACCTGTGATCCCAAATGTCATTTTTAGTATTCCGAAAGTTGAAGTGGATTGTGATCTTGTGTTTGGTAGTGTTTCAATTGTTAAGAAATCATGGGCCTCATTATTTGAATAAATTGTCTGTGATGTTTGCAGGGGCTTTCGAAGTCGTTTATCTCGAAGTGGATAATGGACAGCGGAGCGTCGAGACACATGACCGAAATGCTAGCATTGCTTTATGACGTTAAATCTTTAAATGGTGGATACGTGGGATTTGCTGGGAGGAAGGATTGTTGGTCAAGGGACTCTCACGAATGGAGTCATTTTGTTTGATAAAGTGAACTATATAATTGAACTTGAAAATAATCTGCTGAGTATTTCGCAGATCTGTGACAAATCATT
This sequence comes from Helianthus tuberosus, assembly GCA_030545235.1. Classification (NCBI taxonomy): domain Eukaryota; kingdom Viridiplantae; phylum Streptophyta; class Magnoliopsida; order Asterales; family Asteraceae; genus Helianthus; species Helianthus tuberosus. Next base: position 25,853,937 of record CM060432.1, read on the forward strand.
TACTGTCCACTTTACTAAAAACGAACGTTTAGTCTTAAAACCTGGTTTCAAAATTCCGGAAGAAATGGTGTTGTTGCGAGCTCCACGAGAAAATGATCTGTACATTCTTGATATGAGTGTCGCAACAACAACAAATTATAAAAAAACAGTGTTTTGTGTCAAAAACAAAAGCCACTGAAAAAGAGTAAAAAATGTGGCATCGAAAGATGGGCCACATTCATGTTAGAAAAATGAACTTTCTTGTACACAATGATTTAGTTGAAGGTGTGAATCTTAAAAGTTTTCATTTAAATGATGATTGTGTAGAATGCAAGAAAGGAAAGCAGACAAAGAAGTCACACCCGCAGAAGTTGTTGAATTCAATCAGAGTACCGCTCGAGAGACTCCACATGGATCTCTTTGGGCCGGTTAATGTGAAAAGTATCAGTGGTGATTTATATTGTTTGGTAGTCACTGATGACTTTACCAGATTTTCTTGGGTGGTGTGTCTGGAGAGGAAAGATCAAACGTTTGAGTCACTGATGATCTTATTCAAAAAGATGGAAACGCTGTATAAGCTGCCGATCAGGAGAATACGAAGTGACAATGGAACAGAGTTCAAGAACAATCGAATGCTCGAGTTCTGTAACGAGAAAGGAATTCTTCATGAATTCAGTGCACCATACACTCCACAGCAAAACGGTGTAGCTGAAAGAAAGAATCGCACCTTGATTGAAACTACTCGAACAATGCTCGTCGATTCCAAGTTACCTATATTCTTCTGGAGTGAAGCAGTTGCTGCAGCATGTTACACACTGAATCGAGTGCTTACTGTGAAGAAATACAAGAAAACGTGTTTTGAACTGTTACATCGTTATAAGCCAAATTTAGAGTTTTTAGAACCTTTTGGATCTCCCTGTACCTTCATAGATCCAGATGGTAAGTTTGGTGCTAAAAGTAATGATGGTTTCTTTGTAGGGTATGCAAGTCCGCTCAAGAGGGTGTTCGTACCATGCCTGGGGAAGGTAATTCAGGTTCTGCATGTGGATTGTCAGAAACATACTGTGCCACCGCAACTTCCCGAACAAAGATTCTTGTTCGATTACGACAAACTTTGGGAGTCTTTCCAATTGCCGATACAGCCAAGTGAAGAGGAACTAGCAATATTATATCAATATCAGCAGTCCATGTCACAAGAACAAGTGCCTAGACCGCTAGTAGTTTCTCAGTCCACCGGGGGTACACACGATCACGAGGCTGGTCCAAGTGGAATGACACACGAAGACCCAAAAGAACCAGCTCCTACATTTGATCATTCTGACGACTCAGAATCGGAAGACGGTCCGATTTTTGACGAGGAACCAAATGTTGCATCGACAGAAGCTGTGGATCACACCGGTGATCAAGACATAACGAACTTGCAATCGGAAGTAAATGTGCCTGACACTGCAATGCCAAGAACATTGTCTTATCATCCTTCAGAGCAGATTATTGGAGATCTTCGAAGTGGAGTGAAAACACGAGATCAAATCAACAGAGCACTTACTTGTTTCTATACATCTGTCGCTCCTTTACAAGAAGAATTTTCACTTAAGTGTTTCATTTCGCAGGTTGAACCCAAAACATATAAAGAAGCTTTAACTGAAGAAAGCTGGGTCAACGCTATGCAGGAAGAATTGCAGCAGTTTGAGAAGCTGGGAGTCTGGAGATTAGTGGACCTTCCTGAAAACCAAAAGTTGATCAAAACAAAATGGGTATTCAAATGTAAGAGAGATGATAGAGGAGTCATTGTTCGAAACAAAGCACGTCTGGTAGTACAGGGATTCAGTCAGCAAGAAGGCATTGACTTTACTGAAGTGTACGCGCCTGTTGCTAGACTAGAAGCGATAAGAATCTTCCTGGCATACGCATCCTGGAAAGGATTCAAAGTCTACCAACTGGATGTCAAGTCTGCATTCCTATACGGCAAAATCAACGAAGAAGTGTATGTGGGACAACCACCAGGTTTCACTGATCCACTACACAAAAACAAAGTCTATCTTCTGGATAAAGCTCTTTACGGACTTCACCAGGCCCCGAGAGCCTGGTATGAGACGCTTTCCCAACATCTGTTGGACAACGGGTTCATCAGAGGGACAGTTGATAGTACGTTGTTTACCAAAGAGGTTGCAGGACATCTTTTAATCGTGCAGATCTACGTCGATGACATTATTTTTGGTTCAACAAATGACGAGTTGTGTAAAGATTTTGAGAAGGTGATGAAAACAAAATTCGAGATAGGCTCAATGGGGGAGATGAAGTTCTTCCTAGGGTTGCAGGTGGAACAAATGCCCGAAGGAATCTTCATTCATCAAACCAAATACGTAAACGATGTTCTGGAGAAGTTCAACATGGCTCAATCCAGTCCAGCATCAACCCCCTTAGCTCAGAATCATGGGATATGTCCAGACGAGAGTGGAGAGAAAGTAGATGAGACTTATTACTGGTCGATAATTGGATCCTTGATGTATCTTACTGCTTCTTGCCCAGACATCATGTATCCGACGTGTTTATGCGCCCGCTATCAGTCCAGCCCACGCCAGTCACACTTGACGAGCGTGAAACGCATCTTACGGTATTTGAAAGGCTGCCCAAGCACCGGCTTGTGGTATCCTAAGTCTGGCGATTTCTCTCTCACAGGTTTTGCTGATTCTGATTATGGTAGCTGCAAGCTGAATGCTAAGTCCACCACTGCTGGGTGTCAGTTCTTCGGAACTCGACTTGTCACCTGGCAGTGCAAGAAACAAACCTCAGTAGCGCTCTCTACATGCGAGGCTGAATACGTTTCGGCCTCGAGCTGTTGCTCTCAGATCCTTTGGATCCAACAGCAGATGCGAGACTTTGGTTTGCAGTTCTTGGATACACCGATATTCGTGGACAATGAAGCAGCGATTAACATAACGAAAAACCCGGTTCACCGTTCTAAAACAAAACACATCGAGATTAGACATCACTTTATTCGTGATTGTTTTGAGAAAAAATTGATTAGAATTGAACATATACACACCGATGAACAGAGGGCTGATTTTTACACCAAACCGTTTGATAAAAAGAGATTTAATTATCTTTTGAAATTAAATGGGATGAAAAATCTGTTTTCTGGGAGGGTCATAGAATGTGAAGCCGAGGAGGACGGCGATCTGATGTGATCCGCGTTATGTTGTCAAGTTTTTGTACATTTTATTTTCTGCTTTCGTTAAAAACCAAAAACACAAAAATATGTTCTTGTTTTTAGGGGGAGAAAGTTTGAAGAAAAATACAAAAACATGATAAAAGTTCAAAATCCAAAAACATTTGAAAAAGTAAAAATGAGTTTGTGTAAAAAGGGGAAATGATAGTACATCAGCTAGACAGATGCAGTACGCTAAAGAAATGTAATGTTTAAAATGTGTTAAGCAGTCTTGCAGATGATATGCCGATAGGTTTTTACAAATTCAGTAGGTTTGTTCGGGATATAAACATAAAATTTCTTGCTTTTATGTGGGGAACATCTCTCGGATATATGGGTAACCCCCGAAATCTTATTTGAAAGGTCTCTCTTTCTGAGATACTAGGTCTTTATACTTAGTGATATCTGGGGTATTATCCCGGGACTTCTGCTGAACGGAAGTTCTGACCTAGTCCCCGGAGAATACTTTACGCTGCTTGAAATATAAGCCTCCCCTCAGCATAAAAAATGATGAAACATTGAAAAATGCAAATCATGTGCTGTTGTAAAAGAAGATCCCCAAATGGGACCCACCTTAAGTCGAAGCCGTCATCTCTCTGCTGAACGGAAGTTCTGACCTGAGCTCTCACGGTCCTCGCAATTAACCCCTTACAGATATCATCTAGGTATATTCACCTGTAAGACTGAATATTGGGATCTGGATACGGGAGTATATTCTGAGGTGGTACACTCGTAAAAGTTAAGCCTTAAAACACTTAATCCGTATCCTGAACAGATTGAAGTTTGTGTGAAAATTTAAGAGGATCAGTATATCGGCAATCAATACAAATTGTTTAATGCTGAAAATGTAATCAAAGCTTAATAGTACTCGTATCTTGTCGGCAGCTAATATGATCCCCTAACACGCTCACAAAAATATTGTGTGTACAGTTTCTTGCTTATCATAATTATAAATCCAAAAAGATTTGCATTTCATCTTATTTTCGACAACGGACGTTGGGGATCAGATGATCAAAGTCTTATGTGCAGAACATGTCTGGATCATGAGGTTTGGGTAAGCAGAAGTTTGAAAAAGTGATTGGTAATTGCTTGAATGTGTAAAAGTTCATTAATTTGAACTAATTTCAGTGTCGGAAAATCAACAACTTCATAATTTGGTCAGCCAGGGTCATTAACTTGGACTTGGCAAGCTTGACAGTTGACCAGGGTCATTAACTTGGACTTGGTTAACTGGGTGTGTTGGTAAAATCTGAAAATGTCAAAAAGTTAAATTTTAAAAAAGGTAATTTCGTTTGAAGTCATAATTCTGCTTGAAACTTGTTATTTCATTTGAGTGGTATTCCGCTTGAACAAGACTTATGCCACTTTCAAACGGGATTACGTTGTTTATATATAGCCGAGGGTATTCCGCTTGAAAGCTCATTTGTTTCTTGTTCCGCTTCAATCACACCTCCGGTGATTTCAAACGAGATCTCAAATCCTTTGTTTCACAGCCGTTATTATGTCAATCTATTGTTAGATCTTGTGTTTATAGTTGGTTTACACAACTACAAACATGGTGAAGGTAAGAAATCTGGTCATATTGATACAGATCTTGTCTGATTTCATGTGTCGGCGGTGAACAGCTCTCAAAACTTAGATCTAGGATTTAAAATTGATGAAAAATGAAAGATAAACACATGTGTATGGTCGGAATTTGTTGTAGATAAGTTGTGGGATGATTGATTGTTGCAGATCTATGTTTTCGGTTTGAACGACGTTGTACAGAACTTTTGACTTAGATCTAGGGTTGTTTATTGGTGCAAATTGGATAAAAAAACATACCCACTTGCTCGGAATCAAACATAGAACAAACCCAATTCATCAATTTGATCATCAGAACATGAAATTTTTTTGGATAATTTTGACAAATTCAAACGAAATATCAATGTTTAATTTCGTTTGAAAAGTTTTTAAAAAAAAATAAAGTTCAAACTAAATAGGGAATCCCGTTTGAATGTGATCCCGTTTGAACCATAAGTAATCTCGTTTCAAAAGTGATTCTGCATGAAAATGCTATTCAGCTTGTATGTGATTTCGTTTGAGTGTGATAGTTTGTATCTGATTTCGTTTGAGTGATGTTTTGAAATTGGAAAATTTTCTAAGTGTCTAATTTTGATTGTTTGATGTTGTGTTTCAGCCTTCGAAGGTGTTGTTTAATGCACTACACAACTCTTGTTGTGATTTTGATGAAGATAAGATTCCAAAGTTATCGGAATTCGGGAGTATTTTGGAGTTCATGAGGAGATTGCCAATTCAGAAAGCATTGACGAACCAACGCTTGGTTTTCAGATCTCACATTAAACATTTTTGGGAAAATGCCACTTATGACGAAGCAAGCAAAGTGATCAATTCAGTTGTTGAGGTGAATGGTGAAGAAAAGCCGATTATCATTTCTGAGGCTTTTGTACGTGAAGTGTTGGATTTTCCGGACGATGAGAATTCTCCAACAAAATTCCCAGAGAGGATGGTTAAAGGCTGTTTGTTGAGGATGGGTTACAGTGGTGCACTGAACAGTGCAAATTACTTGAAGTCAAAGTTTACGAAGCCATACAAGTTTCTGATTCACTCAGTATTGCAGGCACTAAGTCACCAAAAGGGAGGATATGATGCTATGCGCGATTATCAAATGAATATGGTGGTTGCTCTTGTGTTGAACAAAAAGTACAATTTTTCGCACATTGTGTTTCATTACTTAGTAGATGAAGTTACTTCAAAGAGGAAGACTTGGTTGTATCCAAGATTTGTACAAATGATGTTAGATCATGCATATCCTGATCTTGAAAGAGATGAGAACAATGATTTGTTGGTTCTATCTCACATGGATAATGAGTCTGTGAAGCAGTTGGCAAGATATCACCCTAATCATCCTGAACCAAAGACAAAAGTTGAGTTCTTCGGTTTTATCAAAGATAACAATTATCAAGATCCAGATCCAGTAAATCATCAGAACTAGAGGAATGAGGAAGAGATGAAAGAGAAAAGTTATGCAGATGAATTGAAAGTTCTTAAAGATTTCAAGACAACTCGAAATGAATGGTTCTTGAAGGAGAAAAAGAAGAGAAGCAGGAAAGCTACTCCAAAAGTTAAAGCAGGAGAGGGTTCGTCTTCACAACCCAAAAAGCGTCAAAAGAAAACTCCTAAGACTCTACTTGTTGATGAGTCTGATGAAGAATCAGAAGCTGAAGCTGAAGATGAAGCTGAAGCTGAAACTGAAATGAATGTTGAAGGAGATGTTCGTTTGTCTCCTGAATCTGCAAAACTTTTGAAATCTCTTACTGATTTTAATGCTGAACCAGTGAAAGTAGCAGGTGATGAAGGGAGTGATGATGTAGATAAAAGCACAACAAGTTCATCTGAAGATGAGATTGATGAGAATGAACGTGCTGAAAGAATTAAAGCTGAAATAGCAAAGGAAAAACAGTTGAGGAAAAGAAGGAGAGAAGACAAAGATAAAGATGAAGAGTACACTCCTTCACAAGAAGAGGTTCAAACGCCACCTACTTCGGGAGGTAAAAAGAAAGCAACTGCAAGGAAACTTATAGTTACTCCAAAGAAGGCAAAGCCATTGAAGATCTTGTTAAAGAAGAAACCAATCCAGGAATCCAGTAAACCTCCTTCACCACCACCTGATCAATCACCACCAAAATCACCACATCAATCAACCCCAAAACAACCTACACCACCAAGTCAACCAACATCACATCAATCACCACCACATCTTTCACCTCCACACCGAACATCTATCCAAGAACAACCTGTGCTTACTTCACAACAAATCTTCCAAACACCACCATCTTCACAACCACATGTTCAATCCACACCTGGTTCTTCGGGCTACAAAACCTTTCCAAATATTCCGAAGAATATACCACTTGACGACATTGGTGATTTCAATTTTGCTACTGATGTGCAAGTAAAGAGTTTGGAAAATAAAGTTGATGCAGTTGTGGTTGAAAACAAAAAATTGAAAGATCGTGAAAAGATTCTTGAGATGCGTGTTAAGAAAGTTAAGTCTGAGAACAAGTCTTTGCTGAAGAAAATTGAAGCAGATCAGACTGAAATTGATATTTTAAAAGTCAAAGTTGCAGAACTGGAGGAAGAGAAAGCTCGCAAAGATGAACAAAACAAGTATTTCGAATTGAAGAACAAAGAGCTTGAGGCTGTGAAGGCACAGAAAGAACACGAGTTGTACATGATAAACAAAGTGTTAGAGAGTATGCTTGGAAAATCTATTGAACAAAAGTTTGATGAAATTAAGATTGAGGAAGTCAGAGCTCAACGTCAAGCTGCAATTTATGCAGATTTGAAGAAAAAGGGTAAAGGAGTTGAAGGTGTTTCTGAAGAGAGAGCAATTGTGTTATCAAATGTTCCTATAGAGAATCCTCGTCCTCTCTCTGCAATTTCTGCTATTTTTGAAGAGGATGTATTATTGGATGTTGATAATAATGTTGATGAAGATGTTGATGAAGATGATGAAGATGAAGAAGATAATGATCTCGAAAAGGGTGATGCAGATGATAATGTGTTTTCTGCAAGTAGTTCTAGTGATGATGATAATGATGATGGTGATCAGGATTCTTCTGGTATTAAAGTGACTGAAGCATCAAATGAACAGAATGTGGATGATTATATGCATGATGATGCGAATGAAGAACATGAGAATGCTGAAGGTGAGGGGGAGCACGTGGATGATCAAAATGTTGATAAGGTTGAAAATTTAATCTTGCGTCTAGAGCCAGAAGTAGAGGAAGGTGAAATCAGACACACTTATACAATGGCTGAGATTATTGAGTTGACGAAAATTGATGATCCTGATTTTAAATTTGATTTTGAAGAGGAACTGAATGAATTCGATATCAACCAACAACCTGATTATCAGTATAAGTATGTTGAAGATGCTGATCTGTATGATAGGGTTGAAGTCGAAGATTGCAGTGACAAAGAGAATGTGAATGTAGATACGTCTGATTTTCCTACACTTATCGAATTTTTCACTCAAGAGAATAGAGATGAGCTGAGAAGGAAAGTAGAAGAAATTTTGAAAGATAAGAATTTTGATGGTACTGTGAAAGATGCTCAGAAGGAAGAAAGAAAGAAGTGGTTTAGGCAGACTAATGAAAGAAAGTTCAAGAGGCCACTGAAGTATTATAGCAGAGACAGGGAAGTGTCACTGGGGGATATCATTAGCTGGGGATTTTTACCTCATGTTAATGCATATGCTATTCGAAGAGAATACGGTGTACAATACTTTGAACGTCTTTATGATGTTATGTCCCTACCCTGGTGGGATGTAGAAGAGTTGTCAAAGGTCAGAACTTTGGGCTATCCTATTAGAAAGAATGATGTGCCTATGTGGGGTTTGATAAAGTATGAAGCGTTGAAAAACTTCAAGCACTGGAAGCCTCATTACCCAAAGAAAGTGAGAAGAGTTAATCCTGAAACTGATAATGAAGAGACGATATTGCATGTGAAGAAGCCTAGAGTGATCAAGAATATCCCTATGCCAAAGATGGAACAAGAGTTCTATAAAGGTTTTGTGTGTTGGCTATACAGATGTATATCGACTGAAGCTGTGATTACTTACAAGGCAGAGAATGAGATTAGAGAAATCTTTGTGTATGATCCTCTGTGGCTGGTGAACTGTTCAGCGAAAGATATAGAATGTTTGTTCGTGAACAAGATATGGTTTAAAGCTGAAGATAGAGAACAAGCGATGCAGTTTCAGAAAGTTGTGTCTATTTGTTTTCAGAAAGGGATTAATGCTGAAAGTAAATGGGATTCAAAGTGGCGAAAGATTGAAGAAGAAGAGAAATTAAAGGGTGAGAAAGAACGTAAAGCTCGTGAAGAAAAAGATAGATATCTTCATGAGACATTTGCACAGAGACAAGCTGCTGAGCAGAAGAAAGCTGTGGAAGAGAACGAGAAGCTTAGGAAGTTGCTGTTGAAAAAGCCTAAGCAGAGAGAAGAAAAGTTCAAATCGTTGTGAAGACCTGGCTGAAAACTCCGGCAATATCCAAGGGAGAGTTTGTTGGTGCACGATGTCTATAGCCTACGTTTGTCAGTCTAGGTCATGTTTGTAGACTGTTCAGGGTCTAAAATGTAATTTTATGTAGTTTTATGGTAATTTCGCTTGAAATGACACCATGTCATTTCAAACGAAATTAACCTGCTAATTCCGTTTGAAATGATATGTTGCCATTTCAAACGAAATTAGTTGCCCTATATATAGAGATGTTATCTTCTCATTTCATATGGAATTACTGGTAGTGTCACGAAGTGCTGTCAAAATTCCGCCGTGTAATCAAGTTCATATTGAATGAGAAGCTAGTTTAAAGTACATCAATCTGTTTTCTACTCCATTCTTACTGATTCTACTCTGTTTGATAGTTTCCGCCTGTCAAACAGTGTGTATTACCTCTGATTGACTCACTTGGTCGGTAAAACGATCCTACACAACGATCGCCTAAGCGTCACGACAAGGAGTGTACACAATTTACCGATGACATTCGGCCACTCTCGAGAACGAAAATATATATATTAACTGCTCCTACGACAAACTCTAAAAATAATATATATTTTAGACTTTGGATAATATATATTTCAATACTCGCAAAATTCCGAAAAGTATAAAATAAATATTACTAAGTGTAAATACATAAGTATACAAGTATACTAATACATATAAGAATACGTGCAATAATACACTTGGTGAAAATTACAAGAATACGAGAAATGTACATGTAGACAAATACATATAAATACGACATAAATACCGACAATAAAATATATAAGTGAAATATATATACGGTATACGTATACGTATAAAATATGCAAGTACATAGTGATGTACTCGAATACACTTGTTGAAATGTACACTCACAAAGAATACCATACATGTACATTAACGTAAATACGATGTTAAAAATAATTATTTTTAATTATTATATCTAGAAAAGATATATATATATATTTGTGAAACAAATATACACACTCGAACGAATGTATTTATACATGTGAACGAGGTTCACTAAACTTGAAAATATATATTTGAAGAATATATATTACACTTAACGAATTTAAACCGTGCGTGGCACGGAGGCACTTATGGGCTAGGCCCACTCACACCGTGTGGATCACGGAGACTCAATTGGGCTAGGCCCATTCTCACTTATGCGAGGCACACAGACTCAATTGGGCTAGGCCCATTCTCACTTATGCGAGGTACAAAGACTCAATTAGGCTAAGCCCATTCTCACTTGTGCGAGGGACAAAGACTCTCGTGGGCTAGGCCCACTTACAATCGTGCGAGGCACGAAGACTCACGAAGGGCGTGGCCCGTTCGTACACATTATGAATGCAAATATATATATATATATATATTAAAACAAACATACGAAACAAATGCCAACATATTAAAATACACAAGGGTTCCAAATATATAACAAATACAATAACGTTCAAGATGAGCAACGTGTACACTATTTAATAGAGACCAAGTGTCTAAAGAGTTAGCACACTTGTAGGTTGACTCGTGCATTGGATACCCTGCTTGCTAGCACATACTATTTACGGACGCGATACTGTGAGCTCATGTCCCCCTTTTCTTTTAAACGTTTTCGGTTTTACAACTCTCGGTGGGAAATACATGTCACTATAGTATGGTTAAGCTATGGAATAAAACATTTGGATCATGTGCGAATAGGGTCTCTCTTAAGCGCCATTAATCTTGTATAAGACTAAGGAACAAAAGGGGTAGATCTATCGGGTACAGGCGAGCCCCACTCATGGGTCCTTATGTGGCCGCATGGAGTGCTTTTGTTGTCCCCGCCAGGTGGACCGGTACTAACTCGTCTACGGGCTGAGTGCTTTCTATGTCATCACACATATTAACGTCCTTGCAAAACATTAATGATCATAGATTTCATAGATGCTTTACATACCGGTTTTCTATAAGTGAACTTTCAAATGTTTTTAAGATTCATTTGATGCGAATTCAAAACACATGAATTCACCAACTTTTGTTGATGTTTTAAACTTACATGTATTTCAGGAAGTTAAAGAGATCTTGGCGCGTTTGGTTGTCATGAATATTTTGGTTATCAAGCTGGCGATGTCATCCGTTTATGAAGGGTTTTGTCCACATGTCTCATCAAACACATGTCTCATCTTTGATGAGACATAGGATGCAAAGCCTTTGCATTTTCAAACTTTATTTCGAAACAAGTCTCCTTTGTAAAACTTATTAACTTGGGTTGTCTTTTACTTTGGAACAACGTATGACTCGTACTCACTTTTAATTATGATTAATGGATGAACATCGTGATTTTTATTCATGTAGTTTGTTTACTTATATTGTATGCAATGAAAACCGATCAAGTTCACACCGCGCGCTTCCGCCTATGAGCGGGTGTGACAATAACCAAATCGTTAATTGAAACAGAACTGAAAACCGATGAAACTGAACCGAAATTAACCGAACTGAAGATTGGTTATCGGTTTATTTTTGTACCCTCGGTTAACCGAAATTAACCAAACCGAATCACTCATATTTTCTTATATTTTTAGATTTTATACCTCCATTTCATGTATTTTATGTTTTATATCTCCATTTCATATATTTAAACATCCAAATCATGTATTTATACCTCAATTTTTATGTATTTATACATCCATTCCATATACTTATAAGTAAAAAGCCCAAGTTAGGTTTGGTTATTAACCGAAATTAACCGAACCGCACTTAAAACCGACAAATGAACCATATAAACCAAACCGATTAACCAAAAACCAAATGGTTAATAAAGTAACTTATTACTTCAGTTTCGGTTTATGTTAAGGCTAATAACCGAACCGAACGATGCACACTCCTACATTGGAGTAAGAAATTTTAAAACATCCGGATCATGAGCCTACCAGATGGTAAGATTGAGTACTATGAAAACTTCAGATGACACCAACCTAGCCATAGTACTCTACCAGATGTTAGTAACTCATTCGGAGTATGATAACATTTTAGACAAACCATTATGACAGTATGAAGTCAACATTGGAAGAAATGAGTTGAGTCGCTACTTGAGAGGTGATTAGCCGCGGTCGGGGTTCAATTGGAGACACAAGCTATATTGGAAGTCAACACTTGGAGTTAAACCGAAGTCGAGGAGAAGACCACATCCAAGCCGCAGCTAAGTGGGTGTGACCAAGTGGACGTGAGTGACTACTAAGTCCAATTTATAATATAATAGAGTTGGTTTATCCTTTAATTTTTAAATTTTGAATTGTTAGCGTTTGTATTTGAATAAGTTTGCTCGCAAAGGGTGTTATATAAACCCTCATCTAAATTGGTCTTATTTAAGTTTTTTTCATCTAAGTCCTTTTTCTTGTATTCATTCGTTGAAAGTTAAATAAAGAAAAAAGTTGCTCGCGTGTTTGAGAAAAATCTCGTGTTCATGGCCATTTCTTTTGTTCATCAGATTCACTTGTTATAACGTTACAAGTGGTATTAGAGCTTGGTGAAACTCATATCTGGGATCGAAGGCTGAAGTCTGAGACCGATGTAGACGATTGTATCCACCAAAGAACTTGGATCGCGTTTGTGTTTGTGATCAAGTCGAAAGATCTTGTGTGGATAAGAGAAACTGACAAAAGAGGCAAATTTATGTGTAGGCATATGGAAAGCTGAAGATCAGATCCGTGGAACGAGCCGAGGATCAAAACCAGAAGAAATCAAGCCCAATAAAGAACGCTCAACATGTGGTGTGATCTTCAACTTGTCTCGTGACTACTGTAACGCCCTGCTTTTTCCGTACTTTCAATATTTTGAAACCATTGCTTGTAATTCTATTTTTGGAAACGTTGTATTCTTGTAATCGTTCTTTCGTTGTAATCAATGTAAAATCCAAGACTTGGATCATAATGAAATTCGTGTTTTCGTTACATTTATGTTATATACACTCCGTATATGTTCATACGTTCAAAAATACTAAATATGTGACACTTTGTTCTCAATTTGTGCAAAATGCGTCAAACTTGCAAACTTGTGATCTATACACTAAATTTACACAATCTTAACACTAAATCTTGACAAATATACTTGTTTATGCTTATTTTATAATGTTTTTATGATTCATTTACACATCGTACCTTTAAACATGTTTCTTGGACTTAAAACACCTTAAAACATACTTGAAACGTGCAAATATGGAAGTATGAGGACCATTCTTGCACAAATTCAAACTTGGACCACCCCGGAGGAGAGTCACGAGCCGCGACCCACTTGGCCCAACCTTTACGCGGCCCGCGAGAGTAGTCCAGTTCGCAAAAAGTTAATCAACTCGTGTTTTGGGCGAGTTTTTGGTGTTTATTTGAGTTTAAACTTGTGTTTAGGGTCTTAAATGCTCACCAAACCCTATACCAACCCTTCCCTATAAAATCCAAGTGCTTTCCAAGAATTTTACACTTTGCAATCATCCACAACACTCTCAAATCAGCTCCCAATCTGCTGTTAATAAGAAGTTCGAGCAGAATCATCACACTTCACTAAAGTGAGCATAACTCACTCAATACTTAGTATTTTTCATCCATTTTTTTCCCACTTGCTTGGAACAACCTTAGGAACATTTCCACAGGTTTTCCATGGAAAACCAAGCTCTGGAATGTCACCAAAAAGGCTCCAAAATGGACTGTTATTTTCTGTTTTCACTTAAGCTTTGTTAAACTTAGCTAAACTTGAGTTAATCTCATCTCAAACCTATGTCCTAATGCTCATAATAAATTGAATGGTTAGTTAGGCTTAAAAACAAGGCTGAAACATGTTAAATCAGAGGTTAAAACCTCACAAACATTCTGTTTTAGTTAGGGTTTTACCCACAAGTAGTGTTTATGCTTGAAGCTTGATGAATGTGTGATAGTTGGACTAGCTTGGGCTATCCTTCATAGAAATCCACTCACTACTTGATGTTTTTCCATAGATTAGTTGTTATTATTTCATTAATACTTGTAAGTTCATGACCCTCCTTGTTGTTTATGATAACAAGTGTAGTGGTGAACAATGGAGGTACCTAAATGGGAGCTTTGTTCTTCCTACCTCATGCATGATTTGTATGAATTCAAATGAGGTTCCTAAATGGGGGATTTATCCCTCTACCTCATGCTTGACATATATGATATATTATTACACTATGTAATACTTATGTAACATTCAAATAATCAAACTCTTGGTGATGAACTAATGGGCATTCATCAAGCTAGTAGATTATATCATCTTAGGCCTCGACAACTTGTCACGATTCTAATGGAACCTTGTTCCATGAAAACATTTTACTCTTTTGGAGTTTCATAGTGTCAAGGACAAGTGTCATAGGTGTTAAATGATTATTTTCTTATGTTTATTTTCATGTTATTTAAATTCCGAATCTATAATCTTCCGATTCCCCAAACTCACACACCTATGTTTTCTTCGTGTAGAAGGACAAGGTGCTCCAAACTAATCCATCAACCAACATCACTCGCGGGATTTCAAGTAGGAAAGCTTGCAAAAATGTGAGTATACTCGATCCCGTTTTCCTTTTTATCACTTTTGGGTGCAACATGTATGTTATACAAAATTACACTTCACATGAAACTATTTTAAACTCTATCCATGCTTAACATGAAACTATATGATGCTTGTTTGACTTGTATGCTAATGTAAACTATTTGTGTCGATTATATGCTTCATTAACTTTGCTAGCCTACCTTAACAATTATAGCGCTATAGGATTAACGCACCGCCCACGAAACTTGGGGTATTGTTAAGTTAAACATGTTAACCTCCAGTTATTCTTTGGGATAGGCTATTTTAACGCATTGGATTCTTGGGTTTGAACATATAAGTACACCATTTCGGCATGCAAATAAACTTGCGTATTATGATTCATGTTGGATATGAGCACTTAAACTATTTTCTTCTATATTATGCTATGTAACAAAACTTGTATACTCGCCAACTTTTTGTTGATATATTTTAATACATGTTGCAGTTTGATTGGTGAGTTGATGTTGAAGAAATGCAATTTGGGTGCACTTAGATACACACCTAGATTAATTTATCTATTTTGATGTTATGTTTGTTTTTGAGACAATGTTGTTCCTTGTATTTGAATCTTGTATGACAATCTAGTTTTGAAATGAAATTTGAATTAAATTATTATTATCACATAGTGTTATGAAGTCTTTTGCAATCTCGTTTTCGTCTCATCCTAATGTTTCCGCCATCGGTTGGGGTGTGACAACTACAAACAAATTTTCCTACAAAGAGATCATGGTCGATTTCCAAGTCATTGGTGGTGTGAAGAAGCTAAACAACTTGAACTACAACACGTGGTCAACTTGTATGAGTTCGTATCTGCAGAGTCAGGATAAATGGGAAGTTGTTCAAGGAATTGACACCGTTCAACCAAGAAACAATGTTAATGAGATGATTATCAAGTGGAAGATAAAGGTAGGTAGCTAAAGCCATGTTCTTATTGAAGACGAAGATTGAAGAAGGGTTGTTCGAACATAGTTGAGACAAAACAACACCAAAAGAAGTTTCGGACAAGCGATGACATTAATGGGTTGGCTAATAAGTGGAAGATAAAGGTAGGTAAAACCACATTCATATAGAGGACGGAGATTAAAGAAGAGTAGTTCGAACATATTTGAGATAAAGCGACACCAAAAGAAGTTTAGGACACCCCAACAACCCTCTTCTCTAAGAAAAAACGATGCGAAAATTTATGTCACACCCCGATTTCGGTGGGCTCGGACGGTGGGTTTATATGTGACGATTGATAACAGTTTCACAATTGGCAGCGGGAGATAGGATGATAAAATAATAAAGAGTTAAATGCCTGGTTGGTCCCTTTGGTTTGCAAATATTGCAGACTTGGTCCTAGTGGTTCAATAATTACAGAGTTGGTCCCAGTAGTTGTAATTTTTGCACTCGGGTGGTCCTTATCAAAAACCTAAGTTAGATTTTTCAGTTAAGTGTATGTGAAATGACATATTTGCCCCTCAACAATTAAGAAAAGAAAATATATAAATTCGAATTATTAAAAAATTCAAGTGAGTCCCATTTTTTATTTAATATTATAATCATAACTTAAGCCCCTACCCTTCCCCTACCTCACCCCCACCCCCACCTTCTTCTTCAATCTCCTGATGATCTTCATAGACCACATCACCACCCATTTTCAGGTGACAACAAATCCTCCAATCCCCTCCCTCAACAATACCCGTTCAACAATATATGCCATCGGGAAAACAATATCCGAACCACCTCAGTTTCCGGCGCTCCCCATCATCGGAAAAACAACATCCGTTCAACTTCCACCACTATCGTCTCACCTCCACCACCGTCAACCTACCACAACCGCTGTCATCCCACCTCCACCGTCGTCTCCCCTATAACCGCGGTCAACCCACCACAACCACCTCGACCACCGTCTCCCCTACAGGTTTAGGGCTCTGTCAATCAATTGAAATCGCAGGTTCAGTTAAATTGCAAGTTGTTCTATTGTTTGTAACTGCAATATATACGTAGTTGGTTGTGGTGGTTGACAGTGGAGGTGGGTTGACGGTGGTGGTGGTGGGTTGAGGGTAGAGGTGGTGGTGGTGGTGGGGCGGAGGGTTTATGGGTGATGTACGGTTTGGATGGTTATGCGGGTGGTGCTTTAATAATGGTGGAAGGTGGTGGTTAAATGGTGTTTATGGTCTGAGGTGGTTTGTGTTTGAACGGGGAGACAATGTTGTATGTGGCGGTGATTTACGGTGGTTCGTGGTGGTGCGTCAGTGTTATAACAGAAGTTGTGATGGTGGTGGTTTTGGGTGTTGGTGGTGGTGATGGTGATGGTAGTGGAAGAAGATGATTTTTTCTAGTCAAAGTTAGGTTGCAGGTATGAAGGGGGAGATAAGTTAAAGGGGTGGTCCCCACACACATATATAAAGTACTTGTTTAATAAATAATAAGGTATAAAATCAACCCTTTTTAGTACTAATGTTGGAAAAAATGTGTTTCTTTGTATACTTTTGATTTTCAAGATTAAAAGAGCTTAAATGTACAAAAGGAACAAATTAACGGCAAAAACCAACATGAACACAGAAGAAGAGAAGTTGATACGTCATACTAACCCTTCGAGTTTCACCCCAAGACCAAAAACAACAAATCAGAAGATAAGCACGGGGTCGTGCCACCAAGGGATGGGGTCATGCCCCACTCAAGATTCCAGAAAGAAAACGACAAACAGAAGCAGACAAGAGACATGGGGTCGTGTCCCATGGACACGGGCCATGGATAACTCCCATATTTGCAGAATCTTGGATAGTATAGCTAGTACAAGGGCCACGGGGTCGTGCCATTGACAGACGGGGCCGGGTAAGCATACGGACTAACACAGCTCATTAAATGAAGACAAAGAAGAAGGAGGCACGGTGCCATGTAAATCGTCTGTTTCCAACTATAAATAGGGGTGCTTGGTTCAACTGCAATCGATCCCTTAGCAAACCACTTCTCCCACTTCTGCCATCCTTTGGAAGCTTCTCCTCACCACTCCAACACCACCATCCATCACAACCAATAGAGTTTAGAGTGTGTAGTTGTCTCGGAATCCAAGATCGATCGTAAGAGCCTTTGTCAAACTATGGCCATGCTTTGTTAATCTCTTGCATCACTTGGTGAAGACAAGTCATTCATGTATTACTTTTGAATTCCAAGCTTTGGTTAACTTTTTAATTGGGTTTGTATTAATGACTTTAATAACTAGTTTTTTATATTGAAAGTGAACTTTATTCTATCATCTCTTCATGTTTTGTTGATTCACTCATTCTTGTCTTTACGGTCTATATAAAGCGCGTTAACTGCCTAGAAGGGGTTAGAATGGTGGTTTGGGTAAAGTTCTTGCCTCGTTCAGTGTATAGATCGTGCAAGGACTTGATTCAAGCTTATTACGACTTCCTTTGAGGCAGATAACATCAAATCGGGGGAAGTAAGAACGGCTTGAATCCCTTATAAATGAACTACTATTAAAACTTTAAACCGGCCTTGCGGGACTCTATCCCTGCTAACTCAGACCAATATGGCCGAGGGTAGCGTTGCCTCCAAAAGAGGGACATGCCACATTTTGCATTAATAACTTACTTAATTACCTTTCAATATTCCGGCCTTGCGGGACTGTATGATGGGCGCACTTGCCCTAGCGTGTTGTAGAGAGTGATATTGTTATATTATGTTTTATAATTTTTAAGCTTGATAAACGAGTGAAAAGTTCTTAAAAATATATTAAAAATCATACACCCTCATCTCACGTCAAATTCCAAAGCTTTTCTTGGCCGAACCGTATCCAGCATACTATCGAAGTTCGCTACATGTGATCAATCTTTTGAAAATATGTTAGTTTTCACTGGTAAACACAATTAACCGACTCATTTTGAAAATCATTTAGAAATCTCATTTGATATATATTATGAAAACCCGTAGGTAATCATTTTAGTATTTGTTGAGATAGATTTCCTGTCATCAGTTTTACATGCTTGTCAATACAATCGAGGACCAGAAATCTATGCCGGTACTTGGTCAATGTACGCACCATCTTTAATATTTTATATGGCCATTTCTATTTAATGAATCGGGACGTCCGGACACGGTACCATTAACCCCCAAGTGTTTAATGTTAATCAGGCAATACGGATTGAACCACATTCTTATATTTATGAATGCATTTGCCCATTTATATAATACCCGCTCCAAGTGGCTAATACCATATCCCAAGTTTTAAAGCAAAATAGGCTAAAAGTATTTACCTTCGCTAACTGTCTTAAAACAAAGTATTTGGTTCTCGTAGCAAAGCCGTAATCAAAGTTTATTAATCCTAGGCACGATTATCTGGAGGGTTCTATAGTATGAAATGAACATAACTATTATACGTTAGAATGTTACGGCTCATTGGTAAGTCATTTGACTTGACTCGTTAACTTTAGAATTTCATTCAGTTCCACTAGATTAAGCGTCGACAGGATGGAATGTGATTTATACCCGTCCGAGTGCAAGGCCTCGTTGGATACAAATTATTTAACCAAACATTCTGATTTGGAATGGTTTTGAAATCATTTGACCAGTTACAACTAGTTTATACGTTGTATGTCCGTATAACCATGTGCGTAAAAGCATGTTCTGGTGGTCAAGTGGGTTTATGACGAGTCCGTCACGCTTATTTAAATTTTATGATGTTATAAAATCAGCCTAGAAGTCAGAATGCATGATGCATAAGCTTGGAAGCATTTTATTTGGTATTACGCCAAAAGGGCATATTTGACTTTTTAACTAGGATAGGGCATGGAACTGCTGGTTTTGAGGTTTGTTGTGCATCTCTAGTTTAAATGGTGGTTCGGTCTGCTTTGTTTTTTCAGCCCAAACTCTTCTTGGCTACTTGATAGTTGATACTTTAGTATTCGGGCCTAACATAACAAATAGTTTACGGGCTTTTTACTTAATGGGCCTGTTCAATGAAACCCTAATCAACACACCTTTATAAAACTCTTCTTCCTCACCCTACAAACACACCACAGGTTTTCACATATATCATCAGGTACGACGAATTTTGCATTTCTTTTTTGTTTTTAGTACGAATTATTAAAAACCATATGATGATTTTGGATTTAATTCTCACGACGGTCGTCTGATCTCACGCCTGTTTGTCGGGCCGTGGTAAACTGATGTATTGATCCATTTTTTTCTGATGGTTTTTCATAAATTTTTTATTTTTATTAGAAATGATTGTTTAGTTGAACATAATGAGGATTGTTTTAGTTGTTCCGATTTAATTTATGAACGGAATTAATAACCTCCTACTCATTCTGAATGTTCTAGTTTTTTAAAAAGTTTAATTATGATTTTTTTTTAGTTTTGGTTATTTGTTTGTTTTGATTTATTTGGTGGATGTATTTATGTTTTGTGGTTAGTTTTTAGTTTTTAATTTATGAACGGGTCTGAAGTTTGACTCTTTGGCTTTAATATCAATGCCATTGGTGTTGAATCCAGCACCCAAAATCATATTAGCCCCTTTGTGATTATTTAGATGGATTGTTTATCTAGTTTGTCTAGAAGTCATGAAGTGGTACACTCAATTTTTGCTCATTAGATGTTGGCATTAAAGTTTATGGCCAGTAGTTTGAAAGAATTCTTGCCACATAGATATATTCGTTTTTTGCTCATATGAGGAGACACTTGATGGTTTGCGCTAAAAACTGATGTTTATTAAGAGACTTCTTCTCTATCTCATTCTCAATCTACCTTTTAGATAGAGTTAAATGTCATTTTAGTTTTGAGCTCTTACAAATTTAAAGGTTTCATTTTTTATTTGTGAGTTCAAAAAGATTTCTGGGTTAATTTCATCAAATTTTTGGTTAATGTGAGGGGTAATTCGGTCATTTTATTTGTAATTCGGTTAACTAGAAAGAAAATTCGGTCATATAACATTACTGAATTGTCTTTTCGTTAGCAGGGAAAAATGGATGAATTCAACTCAATGGACTAAAATGCCAAACATTTCGACTAAACTGAAAAAATGTTCAAACCATGTGGACTAAAATAGCATTTAACTCTTTTAGATATCACCTAACGCCGTTAAAGAAGTCAATTAATATAGTTATAGTTAATTACTGTTTTCGTCCCTGAGGTTTGTCAAAAATAACGGTTTCAGTCCATTAGTTTAAAAATTGCGATTTTAGTCCATTAGTTTCATTTTCGTAACCATTTCAGTCCACTAACTTAACTCCATCCATTTATTTTGTTAACTTTGGGTGAAATGACCAAATTGCCCCTGCTAACTTAACAAATTGTAATAAAAAATGCAGTTCACAGGATTCGAACCCATGACCTTTGATTTTGAAAACAACCACTCAACCATTGTTTTCATTTTGTTAATTGCAGGCTAATTGCCATTTCACCACCTTCAACCTCTACAACTTACACAAACCCTAACCTAAATCACAATGTAACAATAATCTTCACACAAATTACACAAACCCTAATCTAAATCACACAAATCCTAACCTGAATTTCACTCTCAACATGCAACCAAATGCATCACACGATTTTTGGAGCGATTGTGGCGGAGGTGGCGGAGGCGGAGGTGTGGTGGTGTGTGGCGGAGATGTGGTGGTGTGTGATGGGGATGGTGGTGGTGGTGGTGTTATGCGGAGGTGGTTGTGGTGGTGTGTGACGAGGATGGTGGTGGTGTGTGGCGGAGGTGGTTGTGGTCAGTGGCGGACCCAGGATTTTGGAACAATGGGGTCTAATTTTTTCGGTGTTCAAATTTTTCAGGTTTAAAAAAAAAACACAAAAAAATGAAACAAACAGGTATCGAACCTAAGATCTTTTGTGTGTAAACAAGGGGTTTTACCACTGCACCAGGCTCACTTTCATTGTTATGGGGTCCAACTTAATAATTTTATGGGGTCCATAGCAAATTTTATATACCGCTTCTACTACTTTTTTTAAAAAGATTGGGGTCCGGGGACCCCGTTCCGCTATACATAGGTCCGCCCCTGGTTGTGGTGTGGTGGCTGTGTGTGGCAGAAGTTGTTGTTGTGTGGCGGAGGTGGTTGTGGTGTGTCGGTTGTTGTGTGGTGGGTTGTTAATGGTGGTGAATGAAAGGTTTGTGGAAGATGATGAATAGGTTTAGGGAAAAAGATGATGAGTAAGCTATGTTATAAGAAAAACAAATTGAATTCATTCACAGTCTTAATACATGGCATATTGGTTTAACAGTTACCTTTCAAAGCAAAGGTCACAGGTTCGAAACCTCTGACTAGCCTTTTTTTAAATTTAACCATAGGGGTAATTTGGTAATTTCACCCAAAGTTAACAAAAATAAATGGATGGAGTTAAGTTGGTGGACTGAAATGGTTATGAAAATGAAACTAATGGACTGAAATCGCAATTTTTAAACTAATGGACTGAAACCGTTATTTTTGACAAACCTCAGGGACGAAAACAGTAATTAACTCATATAGTTATATGTTTAACTTTTCCTCAGTTCTGTTATAAATTAATTAATATAGTTATATGATTAATATTTAAAGAAGTCAATACAAACAATCATCACAGGGTTTGGCAATATGGCAATTGTATTAATAATCCAATTGATGATTACATGCTTTTAAAATAGGAGGTTTTAGGTTTAAAGCTTGGTAAAGAAAGTAATTTATAATAAAGTGTTTGTTCAAAAAATCTTTTTTCCTATCTAGTCTTCTAGTTGTACTTGTATAACCTAACAAAAGTGATACAAAATGTTGTTGATCGAGAGATTTATTTAAAGAACTTAATCGACCGTTAACTTCAGATGAATATATCCAATACCATTGTTCTTGCAGTCAGATACAACTAACGTGCTTAAAATTTAGCCAAAATCTGAGACTAAAAAATTGAAATACCTTACTGTAAAAAAAAAATTCTGCAAGATTGTGTTTCTATTATTACTTTAGAGCATTCATATCGGAGCCTCTATCTCAATCTATATAATTTAATTAAAAACATATTTTTTTTAAATTAAATTTACTTTTCAAAAACCCCTCACATTCAACTCTCTTTCTATCTCTCTATCTTACTTACAATGACACAAGATTTTTTTTTTTCAATTTGGTCCATTTTTTTTTGTGTTCAAAATTTTCATGACAAAACGTTAAAATTTTTGTGTGGGTCCTCGTTCGGGTTGGGTTATAGCGAGGTTTGAACTAGATTTAAAAAAGGGTATCTTACACTTTTCGTCCTTTATGTTTGTATCGAATTGCAATAGATAGCCTTTAACTTCAATAATTACAGTCGTAGTCCTTTTTTTCAGTTAAATATGGCATGTGCAAGGCGCATAAGGGTACTTTTGTAATTTTACTCATTTTTCTAAAATAAATTTATAAATAAAACAAATCAAATTAAAAAAATCTGAAACCCACATCATCATCACCAAATCTCAAACCCAAATCACCAAACCTCAAACCTAGATCACTAGCTAGATCACCAAACCTCAAACCCAGATCCTGATCATCAGTTCGGTTACTCGGTTTCAATATATCAAACCTATAAGCGAGATCCGGACACGAATACGATTGCTCCTTATCTCCACCGTTACTCGATACCTCCACATTGATGACGAAGGAATTAGATGTTCCACCCGAGTGTTCCAACTGACCGCCTCTGCTACACACCTCCAAAACCTGCTTACTGCTATTATCCTCCGTATAATTCACCGTTAAATGATTTAAATCGTTCTGATGAATTGTAACACCTCGCAAAAACACGTCCAATATAATAAAGACATGTGTCATGGACTTTAAACGTGTAATGAATTGTTTCCAAGGGACTAAAATTGTCAAACAATGTAAGTAAAAGGACCCAAAGTGTCAACATGCCATTCTTGTGCCTCTGATTGACCTCACACGACGTTCGTATTCTTTAATGAATAAAATATCGAACATAGAAAGTCGTTTGTGCTTAAATTGAAAAGTTTACAAAGCATAAGGGTTAAATGTGTCAACATGTTTAAAGTTACATCTGAGTGACCTTTTAACATTTCCGAGGCTTTGTAATACTTCCATGAATATTGGATAATAAATTCGTGGAATTTCGGCGCACATAAATAAACAAAGTGGTAATTCCAAGAAATAAGGATCAAAAGCGTCAACGTTGCAATTCAAGACTTTTCGGGTGATCGTACAACTAACCGGGAGCTTAACAGAATTAATATATGACCCAAGGCCCTTAAAAGTTAACTATGGGGGTCATAAGTGCAATAAATGGAAGTTAAATAAACCTAAGAAGGACCAGGGACTGAAATTGCAATAAATAAAAGTTGTTAACCGGTCAAGAGGAGCCTCGCGGCCCGCGTAGACTCTCTTTGAGTCTTACGCGGCCCGCGTGAGAAGTGCCAGCGAAAAGTTGAAGAACAACTTGAATGAAAAGTTGAAGAACAGCCAAGAGCATCGAGTTGAAGAACAGCTTGAATGAAAAGTTGTTAGCCGCTCAGAAGGAAGTTGTTTTGGAAACTAACCTTCTGAATGAAAAGTTAGGCGTCACAGCTGATCAACTGTCATATGGCAAGGATGGGATCCTAAGATTAAATGGTCGAATCTGGGTTCCTATCCATGGGGGACTTAGAGACGTGATCCTTCAGGAAGCTAAAAGTTCGAAATACTCAGTCCATCCTGGCAGTGATAAGATGTACCAGGATTTAAAGGCAAATTATTGGTGGATAGGTTTGAAGAAATCTATAGCCACTTATGTGGCTAAATGTCTGACGTGCGCGCAAGTTAAAGCCGAACACCAAAAGTCGTCAGGTTTACTGCAACAGCCTCAACTTCCCACTTGGAAGTGGGAAATGGTAACTATGGATTTTATCACTATGTTACCAAGGACAAAGCATGGGAATGATACTATTTAGGTTATAGTCGACAGGCTGACCAAGTCAGCTCACTCCTTACCTATTAAAGAGACACACAGCTCCGACAAGCTAGCTCAGCTGTACGTGGACGAGATAGTATCACTCCACGGAGTGCCAGTGTCTATTATCTCCGATAGGGATATAAGAAACACGTCTCACTTTTGGAAAAACTTTCAGCAATCATTAGGCACTCGATTAAACTTTAGCACTGCTTATCATCCTCAGACGGATGGGCAAAGTGAACGTACAATTCAAACGTTTGAGGATATGCTTCGAGCATGTGGTATAAATTTGGGTGGAAGTTGGGATGACCATCTTCCGTTGATTGAATTCTCGTACAATAATAGCTATCATTCCAGTATCCAAGCCGCGCCTTTTGAGGCCTTATACGGAAGGAAGTGTAGGATGCCAGTTTGTTGGGCGGAAGTTGGAGATGTCCAACTGTCAGGACCTGATATAGTCCTGGAGACGACGGACAAGATTGTACAAATCCGTGACCGTCTCAAAGCTGCCAGGGATAGGCAGAAAAGCTATGCAGATATGAGGCGTAAACCTCTAAAGTTTGAAGTTGGTGATAAAGTACTACATAAGGTATCACCCTGGAAAGGGGTGATGCGTTTTGGCAAAAAGGGCAAGCTGAGCCCAAGGTACATAGGACCATTCGAGATCATCGAATGTGTCGGAACTGTAGCTTACAAGCTAAATCTGCCAGAAGAGCTCAGTGGGATTCATAATGTATTTCACATTTGCAACTTGAAGAAATGTCTAGCTGATGAGTCGCTAGCAATGTCACATAAGGACGTACAGATAGATGAAAGCTTGAAGTTCGTTGAAAAACCTTTGTCGGTCGAGGATCGACAGGTTAAGAAACTTCGAAGAAAGCATGTGCCGATTGTGAAGGTTAAATGGCGCCCGTAGAGGCCCAGAGCATACGTGGGAGGTTGAATCCACGATAAAACAGAAGTACCCTCATTTATTTCAGTAAATCTCGAGGTCGAGATTTCTTTTAAGGGAGTGAGGATGTAACACCTCGCAAAAGCACGTCCAATATAATAAAGACACGTGTCATGGACTTTAAACGTGTAATGAATTGTTTCCAAGGGACTAAAATTGTCAAACAATGTAAATATGTAAGTAAAAGGACCCAAAGTGTCAACATGCCATTCTTGTGCCTCTGATTGACCTCACACCACGTTCGTATTCTTTAATGAATAAAATATCAGACATAGAAAGTCGTTTGTGCTTAAATTGAAAAGTTTACAAAGCATTAGGGTTAAATGTTTCAACATGTTTAAAGTTACCTCTGATTGACCTTTTAACATTTCCGAGGCTTTGTAATACTTCCTTATACTTCCATGAATATTGGATAATAAATTCGTGGAATTTCGGCGCACAAAAATAAACAAAGTGGTAATTCCAAGAAATAAGGATAAAAAACGTCAACGTTGCAATTCAAGACTTTTCGGGTGATCGTACAACTAACCGGGAGCTTAACAGAATTAATATATGACTCAAGGCCCTTAAAAGTTAACTATGGGGGTCATAAGTGTAATAAATGGAAGTTAAATAAACTTAAGAAGGACCAGGGACTGAAATTGCAATAAATAAAAGTTGTTATCCGATCAATAGGAGCCTCGCGGCCCGCGTAGACTCTCTTTGAGTCTTACGCGGCCCGCGTGAGAAGTGCCAACGAACAAAAACAAGGACAGCTGCATGTTCAACCAGTTTCACCGCCTTTGCATGCTAAATTTCGATACCAGGGTCTGAGCCAATAGTTTTTCATGCACTAGGGACACCTGGGAACATCTGAAAGCAACATAGGGACATATGGATTGATCTTGATGCATCAAAGTTCCTATATAAGGCCTTGTCTTGTTCTTGTTCCTTTGCACACTTTGAATTTTACTTCAATACTCTCTATCTGAAGCCTCCTGGAGCTAAAGGAAGCTTTCTTCAGTTCTATTTTCATGTTAAGTACTCTAGTAAGTGTTCTTAGCTTCCTAAGTTTAAGTTTTATTAGCTTAATGACCAAAAGTCAAAGTTGTCGTAATTAAGCTTTAACTTAGTGATTAATCACTAACGGTCCAGCCATTATTCGAATTGGAAGTGGCTATGTGTTGGTAATTATGTAGGTCATAAACCCTTAAAAGGGCACCTCCTAATTATCACATTTACTTGGTCAATTGTCGGGTCAAACTTATTAATAAAAAGTCAACAGAATCAGTTTTTACAAATTAATTCATAACTGATAATGCAGAGGTTATGGAACATGTTTTAACACTAAAATAACTTGGTAAATAATATAAGAACATGTTTAGGCATGTTCAACCCGACGATTCTGAGTTTAGGCTCGGTTCGCAACCGAAAGTCGCAAAAGTAGACTTTTGCTTTGACTTTCCGTTCTGACCCGATTTAGCTTAGTTTAGATATGCCTTAGGGTTCCTTTAGGACCATATTACATGTTAGTATAACCCTCTGAGATTATACAATATGGTTCCTTAATAATCCGAATCATTTGCATGTTCCCGTTAAATGCTTAAAAGTTGACCATTATGCCCTTTTGACATTAAAACGAGGTTTTTGAAAATGTGAGAGGACAAAAACCTTTATTACTGATTTATAAATATGTCCTAAAAATTTGACATCAGTTTGTGGTCTAAAATAGAAGTTATGCGCGATATCGTAAAATGAAAGCTTTTTATTAATTAAATAGCATTTTTAGTATAAATCATGTTTAAACCCAAATTTTGACACCAAACTTTCTACCCACTGATAAAATATAATATTTAGAGATTTTTGAAAATTTTCATCAAATTTTATATTGATTATATTATAGAATTCTATTGTAAATTCGGTATTGACAAAATTGCCCTTTTCTTTGATAAAATGAGTTTTACATAACATTTTGATACCAAACTTTTTCCTACTGATTTCATATGTTAAATAAAATATTTTTAGTGTTAGGAACTGATCAAAATCTCAGACTTCTTTAAATAACCCGAAAATCGTCAAATACCGACTTTTACGCTTTTTAAACGCATAGTATGGGTTAAAACTATATTTAACACCTAAGACATATTACCTACTGATATTATAAGTAAATTTTTATACTTTAACAGTAAGTAAAAGTTTTGAACTCAGATTTTCAATTTTGACCCTTATAGCCTATGTGAAATGACCAAAATGCCCCTACGGTGCATAGTTTGGCCATAAAAGATAAATTTCACATATATATATAATACCTTACTGACATAACTTGTTAAAATAAATATTTTTACTGATTATTTTAGACCAGAACCTCATATTGTTATTTAACCTCTTTTATAAACTCTAAAATGACCAAAATACCCCTACGGGGCTTAAATTGATTTTAAATTCATTTTGGGCATAATGGAATATATCATACTGACATCATAACACATTTTAGGCATATTAACTTAGGGAACCTGTTCATGACTCTTTTGGTTACCCGTTATGCATTTTTCGCGTTCGGTACGGTTTATGTAACTAGTTTGCATAAATTAACCGAAACGGGTCAAACCTTATCATTTTTACCTCAAAATCCAGAATGTGATTAGTTTACCCATTTTATACAAGTCCTCATACTTGTTGGGCCTAAACCACATTCTAATCCGGTCTTCGCTTAATCTTGCGTTTTGAACCGTAAACCTTTCTTTAAAACTAACCGGTCTAAGTTTAAGCTTAAATAAGACCCGTTAGGAATCTAATAGGTTATTAAAACCTTCGTTCCAGATTTAGGAGACCAGTAAAAGCTACCGTACTTGCTGAATTGATATACGGCTGGGATTAAAATTATATTTTAGCTCAGGTAAATACTTTTAACTTATTTTCCGTTGTACGGGCTTGGGATACGGTAAATTATTACCGCTTGGTCATGTATTGAATCTTTAATCAATTAATGGTTAAATTATTGAGATAACCCGTTTTAATCTGTTTTGTTTGATGCAATGCCTTTGGGGGTTAATGACTGTGTCCTGGATATCCTCGGCTCATTCACTAGGAATGGTCACGACTTAAGCACGGGGTGTAGGCATACACCTGACAGTGCGTATGTAAAAAGTATAATACCACTCGTTGGGGGTAACTCGCCGTGGGATTGTATTAGTGGCGTGTCTATTAATCTTTAAAACGGTACTTCTAACCCGGGCTACTGAATGGACGACAAACATATAAATCTGTATAAAAGATTATTTTTAAATAATTATTCCAAGTTATAAAAGATTATTTGTGCCTTGTGCATTTAAATAAATTTTCTTAAATGTTTTCAAAATGAGTCGGTTAATTGTATTTACCAGTGTAAACTGACGTATTTTCCAAAAAGGTTAAGTGCAGGTACTAAGCGTAATGGGCTGGCTACTCCTAGTATCAAATAAAGAGTCTTGCAAGCTTTTGATGCTTAAAATCTGTTGAATAATATTTCTTTTGTTTTAGATCCGCCTGTGGATCCTTTTACATTCCGTTGTGTAATATTTTATGTTACTTTCAATTCGGTTTGTATAATTAATACTTTAGACTTCCGCTGTGCATTAAACTGTGATTAAATTGACTATGGTGATATCAAATACGTCACGATACTCCCCACCGGGCCCACCGGTAATACGTGGAAATATCGGGGTGTGACCGGTTGGTATCAGAGCCAACATTTAGTGAATTAAACACTAGCCTTTTGTGTTTAATCTCAATGACACAGTTGCACATTCCTTGACCTCCGAGTCTAGGCAAAGGACTTAGGATTAATCCTAATCTTATTTATTTTTGTCTTTTATGGTTTTTTATTTGTTTGTTTCTTTTGTTGTTTTGACAGGAACAAGAAAATGCCACCACGTGTCAGAGGCCGAGGCGGAAGGGGAAAAGCCCCAATTTTAACAAGGAATGACCACGAAGCCGGGCCATCCCACCGGCGAATGCCATCCGCTTCCATCGGATCAAGTCCTCACGAAGATTGGAGGACATATTAGAGCATGCGAGACGCTCTGTCTCGCTTAGCTCCTCGCCTTCTTACCACGACTCTTTCGGGCTGCATCAAAACGAAGAGTCCGACCATTCACACCCCTCCTACCTCCCGTTGCAGCGTTCGGGTTCTCACCGCGCCTTTCAAGACCCGACTCCATACTTCCAGAGCCGGTTCATTCCGGTAAACCAGGTGCAAGAACCAGTGGGTTATAACCCATTGGGACCAGAAGATCATTTTTCCGGTGACCAAGAAATGGATATGGACGAAGATCCGGATCCTGCCGAGCCACCATCTGGGACGCCGACGCATCCCATCGAGATTTCTGACGGATCATCTTTTCATGGTTCGCCATATAGGGGCCCAGACAGTTTTGTAGAAAGGTGGGCCACATACCACTAGGAGTTTACTCCCCCTTTCAACCCACCTCATCAGCAGCAGCAGGATCCCTCTGAGGATTCGCGTTTCCAGGCGGTTACGCCACCGCCACAGCCAGAGCAGCAATAGCCTACAGAACCACCGAGGCGAAAAAGATCAGGTGCACGGATGTCCGTGCGAGGGGGTTTCCACTTCAGCACCCCCCAACACAGCAGCAACAACCATTACCCGCCGTTGTATGAAGACCCACAAATGGGTGGGCCTTCAAACCCAGTTTCTAAGGTGGACTCTACGCCAGTCGCACCACCACCACCGCACATGGGTTATGATAACCCAATTCCTTCTTACGCCGGTGCATTGGCGTATAACCCGTTTGAGCAACCAGCTTACCCAGGCTACAACTACTACAATGCCCCCGACGTTGACCCGTATCTCGAGGCGGCAAACTACAATGCTCTTCATCCTGAAGGACCCTTTTAAGCTGTGTATCCAACTAGGTACCCAGCATATGGGTATCAATACCCACCACCTCCTCAACCTCTGCAGCAGCAGCAGCCGCAGCCGCCACAAATCCAACCACCGCAGCAGCAGGAAATCCTTCAGAGGTTGAACCAGGTGGAACGAGAGGTACAGGAGGAGCGCAGGAGTCGCCGGGGTCAACTTAAGGGTTTGGCAGACTTAATAAAGGGGAAGAAGAAGAGGGATTATTGAAATTCCTTAATTTATTTGTATTGTAATTTTTAAATTTTAATCAAGTCCCTGCGTGGACATCTATTTATGCATTCAGTCCTTGCGAGGACTTATATTTCCTTTTTAGTCCCTATGTGGACAAGTTGTTTCTTTAAAAAGTCCCGTTTAGGGCATCTATGTACTTCTCTTTATTTAATGAAATGTTTTAATTTAGAATTTCATTTGTCATTATATGTAAGAATATATTATATGAAATAAATCAAAATATCATTCCTTTTTGTAATTGATCTGCCAATAAATATTGAAAGAAAATCTTGAAGGTATAACCTAGCCTACATGTCATTTTAAGACAGGGCCATGATGGTAAATCCTTTTTAAGAAATAAATCCTTGTTAACATCTGAAAATATGTTAGCACTCCTGACAACAGTGATTCGATAAAATCACACTTGTCATCATTATATTGGGTTTTTCCAATTCCTTATTCTTACTTAATAATTTAAAAACATCCATTATTGATGAAATGCCTGCGGGCCATATTCATTTTCATATAAGACAAAAGACAGTTGTAGTCTACGACTCCCTGTCAAGAAAAGGGTGACGGACTATGTTCAAGCTCTAATGCCTCGATCCTATAACATCATGGCTTATAATTTAAAAATTGTCCTTGAGACTAGGCCTTTTGTATGCCACCCTATTATCCATCATAGTTTATAACTGGATAAAATATAATAAAAATTTAAATAAATTAAATTAACCAAAATGGTTTATAGTTACCATGGTTAATGAACCATCAAAAATGATGATTCCATAATAACCTCTGAATAAAATATCGTCAATTGTTTTATGTAGCAATCAAGCTACATGGCTGAATCAGATGAGGTTAACAGTCACCCGAGGGAGAATAATGATACCACCCGAGTTAATGTAGCTGGTACAGATTTGCAAGCAATGATTGATAATGCCGTCACTCGAGCCATGGACAGGCAATTTAAAGAATCAAGTGGTACTCGTAGCAGGACCCTATCTGTACAACATACAAAACCACCTTCCAAGTCGCACGCATCTCATAAGGATGATTCTCATCACTCATCAAACCAAAGGAGTGTCCCGTCTAAGAAGGTTGTGCTCAATCAAGAGCCGCGTATTAAGATCTGTTCTTATAAGTATTTCGTCTCCTGCAAGCCCAGGGAATTCACAGGGGAGAAAGGAGCCATTGATTGTATGACTTGGCTCGATGAGATAGATACAGTGGTTGATATTAGTGGTTGTGCAGAGCAGGACATTGTGAAGTATGTTTCACAATCGTTCAAAGGTGAAGCTCTAGCTTGGTGGAGGTCGTTAATCCAAGCTACTGGGAAGACTCCGTTATATAATCTGACTTGGGATCAATTTGTTGCTCTTATCAAAGAAAATTTATGTCCTCAGCATGAGGTGGAAAGGATTGAGACCGACTTCTTGACATTGGTTATGAAGAACTTGGACTGTCAGGCATACCTTACAAGTTTCAACACCATGTCCCGATTGGTTCCTTATTTGGTCACACCGGAACCAAAGCGCATAGCTCGTTTTATTGGAGTTCTAGCTCCATAAATTAAGGCAAGTGTGAAAGCATCAAGACCTACCACCTTTAGGTCAGTGGTTGATCTGTCTTTATCTCTTACTCTCGATGCGGTTAGGCAGAGATCGCTTAAGAGTTCCGATGAAGGAAAAAGGAAACGTGAGGATGAGAACTCACGCCGTTCTGATAAGAAACATAAGGGGAACTCAGATCATAAGAAGGGTTCTGGGTTCAAAAAGGATAACCAACAGTCGGGTGAGAAGCCCAAATGCAAGACCTGCCAAAAGCACCACTTTGGAAAGTGCAGGTTCGAAGCAAAATCTCAGTCGCAGTCGTAGCCTAGAGTCTGTGGAATCTGCAAGTCTAAGGAGCATAAGACCCTAGATTGCAAGAAAATGAAGGACGCAACTTGTTACAACTGTAACGAGAAGGGGCATATCAAGACCAATTGCCCCAAATATGCGAAGAAGCCTGAAGAGGGTAAGAAGACCAATGCTCGAGTCTTTCAAATGAATGCACAAGAAGCGGTTCAGAACGACAATGTGATAACATGTACCTTTCTTATCAATGATGTTTATGCTAGAGTGTTGTTTGATTCCGGTGCAGACAAGTCTTTTGTAGACAATAAGTTTTGTAAATTGTTAAATCTACCTGTTAAGACTCTAAGCATAAAATATGAAGTAGAATTGGCCCACGGTACAATAGAGACTGCTTCAACCATATTAGATGGATGTTTTATATCCATTAGGAACCACTATTTTCCTCTGTCTTTGCTTCCGTTGAAATTAGCAGGATTCGACATAGTGATAGGCATGGATTGGTTATCTTCTAACCAAGCCCAGATTGTTTGTGATAAGAAGCAAGTGGTTGTTAAGACTCCTTATGGGGAACCACTTACAATACAAGGAGATACACAGTACGGTTTGCCTAAGCAAGTGTCTATGCTTAAGGCATCGAGGTGTTTGAAGAAATGCTGTGTCATTTACATGGAACAGATGACCATTGATGAACCAAAGCCAAAGATCAAAGACATCCCTGTTATTTCTGATTATCCAGATGTATTCCCTGAAGAACTACCTGGTTTACCTCCAGATAGGCAAGTAGAGTTCAGAATCGATATCATTCCTGGAGCAGCACCAGTTTCAAGAGCACCTTACCGATTGGCACCGACTGAGATGAAAGAGTTAAGGACTCAGTTGGATGATTTGTTGGCAAAGGGTTTTATTCGACCTAGCTCATCTCCTTGGGGAACACCGATTCTGTTTGTGAAGAAAAAGGATGGATCAATGCGTCTATGCATTGATTATCGTGAGCTGAATAAGGTTACAATCAAGAACAGATATCCATTACCCAGGATCGATGATCTGTTCGATCAACTTCAAGGAGCAAGCTACTTTTCAAAGATTGACTTGAGGTTGGGATACCATCAGCTGAAGGTCAGAGATGAAGATGTGCATAAAACTGCATTTAGAACTTGATATGGCCACTACGAGTTCTTGGTGATGCCGTTCGGGCTCACTAATGCACCAGCAGCGTTCATGGACCTCATGAATTGCGTTTGCAAGCCATATTTGGACAAGTTTGTCATTGTTTTTAATGATGACATACTTATATATTCGAAGAATCAAGCCAATCATGAGAAACATCTTCGGTGTATTCTTAAACTTCTTCAACAAGAGAAGCTCTACGCCAAGTTTTCAAAATGTGAGTTTTGGCTTCATGAAGTCCAATTTCTTGGACATGTGGTGAGTGAGCGTGGTATCCAGGTGGATCCCGCTAAGATTGAAGCCATTATGAGCTGGCAAGCGCCCAAAACCCCTACAGAAATTCGCAGCTTCTTGGGTTTAGCAGGATATTACAGGCGTTTCATCGAGAACTTTTCAAGGATTGCTGCACCTCTAACATCGTTAACTCGCAAGAATGTCAAGTTTGTTTGGGGTCCCAAGCAACAAGAATCCTTTGAGATTCTTAAACAAAAGTTGAGCAATGCTCCGGTGTTGACATTGCCAGAAGGGATTGAAGAATTTGTGGTTTATTGCGACGCATCGCACACAGGTATGGGATGTGTGCTCATGCAGAAAGGCAAAGTTATTGCATATGCTTCCCGTCACTTAAAGGTGCACGAGAAGAATTACACCACCCACGATTTGGAGTTGGGTGCCGTTTTATTTGCACTAAAGCTTTGGAGGCACTGTCTATATGGAACTAAGTGTGTGATCTATTCTGATCACAAGAGCCTTCAACATCTGTTTAACCAGAAGGATCTTAACATGAGACAACGCCGATGGATGGAAACATTAAATGATTATGATTGTGAAATCTGATATCATCCAGGCAAAGCGAATGTAGTCGCTGATGCTATGAGCAGAAAAGAAAGGGTTAAGCCTATTAGAATCAATGCCAAGAGCATCGAGTTGAAGAACAGCTTGAATGAAAAGTTGTTAGCCGCTCAGAAGGAAGCTGTTTTGGAAACTAACCTTCCGAATGAAAAGTTAGGCGTCACAGCTAATCAACTGTCATATGGAAAGGATGGGATCCTAAGATTAAATGGTCAAATCTGGGTTCCTATCCATGGGGGACTTAGAGACGTGATCCTTCAGGAAGCTCACGGTTCGAAATACTCAGTCCATCCTGGCAGTGATAAGATGTACCAGGATTTAAAGGCAAATTATTGGTGGATAGGTTTGAAGAAATCTATAGCCACTTATGTGGCTAAATGTCTGACGTGCACGCAAGTTAAAGTCAAACACCAAAAGCCGTCAGGTTTACTGCAACAGCCTGAACTTCCCACTTGGAAGTGGGAAATGGTAACTATGGATTTTATCACTAAGTTACCAAGGACAAAGCATGGGAATGATACTATTTGGGTTAGAGTCGATAGGCTGACCAAGTCAGCTCACTTCTTACCTATTAAAGAGACACACAGCTCCGACAAGCTAGCTCAGCTGTACGTGGACGAGATAGTATCTCTCCACGGAGTGCCAGTGTCTATTATCTCCGATAGGGATACAAGATACACGTCTCACTTTTGGAAAAGCTTTCAGCAATCATTAGGCACTCGATTAAACTTTAGTACTGCTTATCATCCTCAGACGGATGGGCAAAGCGAACGTACAATTCAAACGCTTGAGGATATGCTTTGAGCATGTGTTATAGATTTGGGTGGAAGTTGGGATGACCATCTTCCATTGATTGAATTCTCGTACAATAATAGCTATCATTCCAGTATCCAAGCCGCGCCTTTTGAGGCCTTATACGGAAGGAAGTGTAGGATGCCAGTTTGTTGGGCGGAAGTTGGAGATGTCCAACTGTTAGGACCTGATATAGTCCTGGAGACGACGGAACAAGATTGTACAAACCCGTGACCGTCTCAAAGCTGCCAGGGATAGGCAGAAAAGCTATGCAGATATGAGGCGTAAACTTCTAAAGTTTGAAGTTGGTGATAAAGTACTACTTAAGGTATTACCCTGGAAAGGGGTGATGCGTTTTGGAAAAAAAGGGCAAGCTGAGCCCAAGGTACATTGGACCATTCGAGATCATCGAGTGTGTCGGAACTGTAGCTTACAAGCTAAATCTGCCAGAAGAGCTCAGTGGGATTCATAATGTATTCCACATTTGCAACTTGAAGAAATGTCTAGCTGATGAGTCGCTAGCAATGTCGTATAAGGATGTACAGATAGATGAAAGCTTGAAGTTCGTTGAAAAACCTTTGTCGATCGAGGATCGACAGGTTAAGAAACTTCGAAGAAAGCATGTGCCGATTGTGAAGGTTAAATGGGATGCCCGTAGAGGCCCATAGTATACGTGGGAGGTTGAATCCACGATGAAACAGAAGTACCCTCAATTATTTCAGTAAATCTCGAGGTCGAGATTTCTTTTAAGGGGGTGAGGATGTAGCACCTCGCAAAAACAAATCCAATATAATAAAGACACGTGTAATGAATTGTTTCCAAGGGACTAAAATTGTCAAACAATGTAAATATGTAAGTAAAAGGACCCAAAGTGTCAACATGCCATTCTTGTGCCTCTGATTAACCTCACACGACGTTCGTATTGTTTAATGAATAAACTATCGAACATAGAAAGTCGTTTGTGCTTAAATTGAAAAGTTTACAAAGCATAAGGCTTAAATGTGTCAACATGTTTAAAGTTACCTCTGAGTGACCTTTTAATATTTCCGAGGCTTTGTAATACTTCCTTATACTTCCATGAATATTGGATAATAAATTCGTGGAATTTCGGCGCACATAAATCAACAAAGTGGTAATTCCAAGAAATAAGGATCAAAAGCGTCAACGTTGCAATTCAAGACTTTTCGGGTGATCGTACAACTAACCGGGAGCTTAACGGAATTAATATATGACCCAAGGCCCTTAAAAGTTAACTATGGGGGTCATAAGGGCAATAAATGGAAGTTAAATAAACTTAAGAAGGACCAGGGACTGAAATTGCAATAAATAAAAGTTGTTATCCGGTCAAGAGGAGCCTCGCGGCCCGCGTAGACTCTCTTTGAGTCTTACGCGGCCCGCGTGAGAAGTGCCAGCGAACAAAAACAAGGACAGCTGCATGTTCAGCCAGTTCCACCGCCTTTGCATGCTAAATTTCGATACCATGGTCTGAGCCAATAGTTTTTCATGCACTAGGGACACCTGGGAACATCTGAAAGCAACATAAGGACATATGGATTGATCTTGATGCATCAAAGTTCCTATATAAGGCCTTGTCTTGTTCTTGTTCATTTGCACACTTTGAATTTTACTTCACTACTCTCTATCTGAAGCCTCCTGGAGCTAAAGGAAGCTTTCTTCAGTTCTATTTTCGTGCTAAGTACTCTAGTAAGTGTTCTTAGCTTCCTAAGTTTAAGTTTTATTAGCTTAATGACCAAAAGTCAAAGTTGTCGTAATTAAGCTTTGACTTAGTGATTAATCACTAACGGTCCAGCCATTATTCGAATTGAAAGTGTCAATGTGTTGATAATTATGTAGGTAATAAACCCTTAAAAGGGCACATCCTAATTATCACATTTACTTGGTCAATTGTCGGGTCAAACTTATTAATAAAAAGTCAACAGAATCAGTTTTTACAAATTAATTCATAACTGATAATGCAGAGGTTATGGAACATGTTTTAACACTAAAATAACTTGGTAAATAATATAAGAACATGTTTATGCATGTTCAACCCGACGATTCTGAGTTTAGGCTCGGTTCGCAACCGAAAGTCGCAAAAGTAGACTTTTGCTTTGACTTTCAGTTCTGACCCGATTTAGCTTAGTTTAGATATGCCTTAGGGTTCCTTTAGGACCATATTACATGTTAGTATAACCCTCTGAGATTATACAATATGGTTCCTTAATAATCCGAATCATTTGCATGTTCCCGTTAAATGCTTAAAAGTTGACCATTATGCCCTTTTGACATTAAAACAAGATTTTTGAAAATATGAGAGGACAAAAACCTTTATTACTGATTTATAAACATGTCCTAAAAATTTGACATCAGTTTGTGGTCTAAAATAGAAGTTATGCGCGATATCGTAAAATGAAAGCTTTTTATTAATTAAATAGCATTTTTAGTATAAATCATGTTTAAACCCAAATTTTGACACCAAACTTTCTACCCACTGATATAATATAATATTTAGGGATTTTTGGAAATTTTTATCAAATTTTATATTGATTATATTATAGAATTCTAGTGTAAATTCCGTAGTGACAAAATTGCCCTTTTCTTTGATAAAACGAGTTTTACATAACATTTTGATACCAAACTTTTTCCTACTGATTTCATATGTTAAATAAAATATTTTTAGTGTTAGGAACTGATTAAAATCTCAGACTTCTTTAAATAACCCGAAAATCGTCAAATACCGACTTTTACGCTTTTTAAACTCATAATATGGGTTAAAACTATATTTAACACCTAAGACTTATTATCTATAATATTATAAGTAAATTTTTATACTCTAACAGTAAGTAAAAGTTTTGAACTTAGATTTTCAGTTTTGACCCTTATAGCCTATGTGAAATGACCAAAATGCCCCTACGGTGAATAGTTTGGTCATAAAAGATAAGTTTCACACATATATATATATATAATACCTTACTGATATCACTTGTTAAAATAAATATTTTTACTGATTATTTTAGACCAGAACCTCATATTGTTATTTAACCTCTTTTATAAACTATAAAATGACCAAAATACCCCTACGAGGCTTAAATTGATTTTAAATTCATTTTGGGCATAATGGAATATATCATACTGACATCATAACACATTTTAAGCATATTAACTTAGGGAACCTGTTCATGACTCTTTTGGTTACCCGTTATGCATTTTTCGCGTTCGGTACGGTTTATGTAACTAGTTTGAATAAATTAACCGAAACGGGTCAAACCTTATCATTTTTACCTCAAAATCCAGAATGTGTTTAGTTTACCCATTTTATACAAGTCCTCATACTTGTTGGGCCTAAACCACATTCTAATCCGGTCTTCGCTTAATCTTGCATTTTGAACCGTAAACCTTTCTTTAAAACTAACCGGTCTAAGTTTAAGCTTAAATAAGACCCGTTAGGAATCTAATAGGTTATTAAAACCTTTGTTCCAGATTTAGGAGACCAGTAAAAGCTACCGTACTTGCTGAATTGATATACGGCTGGGATTAAAATTATATTTTAGCTCAGGTAAATACTTTTAACTTATTTTTCGTTGTACGGGCTTGGGATACGGTAAATTATTACCGCTTGGTCAGGTATTGAATCTTTAATCAATTAATGGTTAAATTATTGAGATAACTCGTTTTAATCTGTTTTGTTTGATGCAATGCCTTTGGGGGGTTAATGACCGTGTCCTGGATATCCTCGGCTCATTCATTAGGAATGGTCACGACTTAAGCACGGGGTGTAGGCATACACCTGACAGTGCGTATGTAAAAAGTATAATACCATTCATTGGGGATAACTCGCCGTGGGATTGTATTAATGGCGTGTCTTTTAATCTTTAACCCGGTACTTCTAACCCGGGCTACTGAATGGACGACAAACATATAAATCTGTATAAAAAATTATTTTTAAATAATTATCGCAAGTTATAAAAGATTATTTGTGCCTTGTGCATTTAAATAAATTTGCTTAAATGTTTTCAAAATGAGTCGGTTAATTGTATTTACCAGTGTAAACTGACGTATTTTCCAAAAAAGTTAAGTGCAGGTACTAAGTGTAATGGGCTGGCTACTCCTAGTATCAAATAAAGAGTCTTGCAAGCTTTTGATGCTTAAAATCTGTTGAATAATATTTCTTTTGTTTTAGATCCTACTGTGGATCCTTTTACATTCCGTTGTGTAATATTTTATGTTACTTTCAATTCGGTTTGTATAATTAATACTTTAGATTTCCGCTGTGTGTTAAACTGTGATTAAATTGACTATGATGATATCAACTACGTCACGATACTCCCCACCGGGCCCACCGGTAATACGTGGAAATATCGGGGTGTGACATGAACACTCAGATTAAGGACTAACATCACTTCAACAAGTTCCCAAATTTCAGCTTCAACTCTCTCTCTTCATCACAATCCCCATTAAACCCTAAATAAAACACCACAATCAACCATCTCTGTAACATACAGATTAACAAAGAGACTCCCCTAGGTTCGAGACTTGTGTTTTCGTCGGAGTGTGAAAGCGGGTTGTTTTCCAGAGATGTGTGGTGAGACGAGTGGCTCAGAGAAGGTTAAAAGCGAGTTTTTTGAAGACAACGGAGGCAGGGTAGGCGACGATCTCTTTGACGGCGGACTTAGTGGTGGTAGGTTGTACAGTGGTGGTGTTATTATGGTTGATAGTGATGATGAGATTCTTGATTTTGAAGCACAGTGAAGAAAAGTAGAGGGAGACTGAGAAAAAGTGTTACAGAAGAATGAAAGGGAAATAGAGTGAGTTTTATATGGTTAAAATTACCAAAGGTCCCTCGTATGTCTTGCACATGCCATATTAAACTGGATATTTTAACTAGGTTATGGACAAAGGACGTAGGGTGTAACGGTTTTTTCTAAAAAAATGACTGTGACTGTAATTATTGAAGTTAAAGGTTATCCATTACAATCCAATACAAACATAAAGGACGAAAAATGTAATTTACCCTTTAAAAAAACACAGGAAAAACAAGCTAAACAAGGATTTGAACCCATGACCTCTTGTTAGCAAAGAGAGGGATTTACCACTACACCATATTTCCTTTTTATTCTATAGTGTCCACCTAATTGTATTTATGAGGTCCTTATAAAATTTTATATACCGAATCTACTAATATTTTTAAAAATATTGGGGTCTGGATACCCCGA
The DNA here is from genome assembly GCA_030545235.1 of Helianthus tuberosus. NCBI lineage: Eukaryota > Viridiplantae > Streptophyta > Magnoliopsida > Asterales > Asteraceae > Helianthus > Helianthus tuberosus. Next base: position 25,894,559 of record CM060432.1, read on the forward strand.
CCCACTCTATGTTGGTCCCCCATACTCACAATCACTTATTTTATTACTTCTTTCTCTTTCATACACACTAATAATAAAAATATAAAGGCATGGATATGCGCCAATAAATATAAAGATTTAGTTTAATATCTATAAAACTTTCTTTAATATAGAAATTCAAATGTAGTGATGTTTTTGTTATTTCTTCTATTTCTTCCTCTATATTATATAGAATGTACTAATATAGAGGTTCCAATGTAAATACTAAATATTAAGTTTAACTAATTAATAAATTTTATGCTATAAATAAAAACATTTAAAAAATTAAATATTATTTTCACTGAATAAATTCTTTATTTCATAAGTGAAACAAAATGATAGATGACAAGTTTCTTATATTTTAAGAGTTGTATTAAATGCATTATAAAGTGTTATAAATTTTCTTATAATGCATTTGGTACAATTCTTTAATACATTGAAAATGTGTCGCCTAAACACTTTGACCATTTTATGATATTAAAGAAACATTCTTTGAATATAATTTAACATTTAAAAACCTAAAATCTATAAATATAACTCGTAGTTGTTTGTATTTATAGTATTAACTAGGGTTGTAGTTACCTGCGTATTGCGCAGGAACCTGTTGAAATTCTGAAAATGTATAGCACACCATAACAATCTATAAATAAAATTTTGAAAATTAAATAAAATGATATCTAAAACCCATAAATTAAAATTTGAAAATTAAATAAAACAAGGTAACACTTTGTTTCAAATGAATTTCAACTAGTATTAAGCCCCCGCGTTGCGGTGGGGGCGTAAAACCATGACAAATAGCACCAAACAGCCAACGATCACCAACATTGAAGTTGCGGCGTCTTAATGTGGAGAAATTAAACCGACATATAAAACAGAGAAAATGATAACTAACTCGATTTAGGATTCGCAAGTTGTGACGAACTTGTTAAACGGGAAAAAATAGACGATGTAAATACACTGAACCACACACATATGTTGCGCCATGTTAACTCGCAAAATTGTTGAACCACACAGACATTGTGCCGTGTTAACTCGTAAAATTTAGAACTAAACGTAAAGCGAACAATTTTGCAAAATATGAAAAATACAGGGGATTAAAGTTGAAAGTAAAAAATTTGTTAGGTTAAATTGAAAAAACTAAAAACTTTTGGGTTAAAACTATAAAATCAAGTTGGATTTAAAGTGAAACATCAACAAAAATTTTGGAAAACCCCCAAGACATGGAGTACAACACTTAAAGCATCTAACTTGTTCCTAATTTATATTATGTAAATATGTCATATATCTATATTAATTAACTAACCAAACTTTTATTTGCAGAATGTTGTGCTTGCACCCCACTACAACTTAAACGCCCATAGCATAATGTACATCACAAGCGGTAACAGTCGTCTCTAGATTGTGCGAAATAACGGGTCGCAGGTGTTTGATGACTGGGTGCAAGAGGGTCAGCTGATTGTGGTTCCGCAGGACTTTGCAGTGATCAAGAAAGCCGGGGAAGAAGGATGCGATGTCACACCCTGACTTTTGCGGAAGCGTGATTATGTGTGACTTGCTTAATATCATTGCATTCAACCATAACAAACAACTATATGATAAAACCAAGATGTCCATACATAGATAGTTTTAAAACATTACAAGCAACATTGTTTTAAATCCCAACACACAGACTTCACATTCAGAATACAACACCAACAAGTTTTAAGTTCCATAAGGACTTCACAAAAGACACTAATGAAAACTAGGCTTTGGAATATGTATCCTATCCTGGATAGGATACACACTCCAAACCATTTGACACCGGATGACATCTTTTATTCCAAACAACACTTGAAAACTTCAATGCCCGCCAGATCCATACTTAGTTTCCTGAAATACATGTAGTTTGAAAACATCAACAAAAGTTGAGCGAGTTCATGTGTTTAGTGTGTGAGCTCGAATAATCATTGTAATCATTATAAGTAAGTAAGTATGTATGTTTGTAAATACCGGTATGAAAGCAACTAGGAAAACAGATCATTAATGGTTTGCAAGGCCATTAATATGTGTGACGTGATGCAGGAAGGCTCAAACCTAGCAGATTTTGCACCGGGCTTCAGTTTGAAGACATAGTCACCTCATAGGCCAAACCCCGGTCCGCATGGGTGTGGGCTCGCTATACCCAAATAGATCTATCACTCATGTCCCTCGGTCCTACAACGAGGATTAATGGTCTTAAGCGTTGTACACACCACTCACATGATCTAGCAGTACCTTTCCTTAGCTAACCATACCACATATAAACGTTTGTAAACAGTTTGTAACATGTACTTCACCCCCGAAGTTATAAAACTGAAAACAGTTAAAAGAAAAGGGGGACATGAATTCACAGTCTTGCGTTCTTCGTAACCAACTGTAACTCAAAGCTCCTTCGGGTGTACACGACTACCTACAACGTACTATGGTTTATTAGACGAACGGGTCGTGCCTTAACGTAGTATCAATTTGTGTCTTTAAGTTACGTTTCATTGTGTCTTTAATATTATTCCAAGTTATATAATTATTTGTTAAAATAATAAATATTTTAACTTAAATTATATTTATTAAATTTTGGAATAATTGTTAAAATAATATATTTTAACTTGTTACCTTTATGTATTTATACATGTATATCCTTCCCAAGGATGGGTGTATTTGTATTCGTATTCTTATACTTGTATATTTTTGCCAAGTATCGATGGCGTATTCTGGTGTGTGTTTATACGTACGAGAATACGTATTTTTATTGTGTTTATTAAGTATCCTTATACTTAATTTTTGTATTAATTTTCCCGGAATGATATTTCTAGTAAAAATACATCAATATATATTTCCAAAACATATATTTTAAGAAATATTACATAGAAAAATTACTTATAATTTTTCTTGGCAAAAATATTTACAAATCTCATACAAGTCTAAAAAATTAGGGCCGTAAACGAACCGAACGTTCAGCGAACAGTTCGTGAACCGTTTGGCGGGAAGTTCGTTTATGTTCGTTCGATTAGCTTAACGAACGAACGCGAACAAAAAATTCCGTTCAGTTAGCTTAGCGAATGAACACGAACACAGGTCTCGTTCGTTCAACTACGTTCGTGAACGTTCGGTAATATGTTTGTTTACGTTCGTTCGTGTTTGTTTGATTATATCAAAAAAATAATAAATAATAAACGTTTTATCTAAACATATTGAAAACGTGAAACCCTATTTTTTTCTAAGTAGCTAAAATTTGGACATTCTAAGACAATTTTGGGGATAATTATGTCTAAATTAGTTAAACTTGATTCATCATTTGGTGGTCTAGTAGACTTCTTGTGTTTTGATTTATCATTTGATGGTTGTATTTAACTACTTATATTTAATGTTTAAGGATAACGATGTTTTTATTTTTTTATTTTCAAGTTAAATGTTCGTTTGCGTTTGTTTTAATTTGTTTGCGTTCATTTGTGTTCGAGACCAGTGTTCACGAACTGTTCGTGAACAACTGAATTTCCTTAACGAACGAACACGAAGATAAACTTATGTTCGGTATGCGTTCGTGAACATGTTAATTTCCTTAACGAACGAACACGAACATGGCCTTGTTTGTGTTCGTTCGGTTCGTTTACAGCCCTATCAAAAATAATATATTTCCAAGTCTAACTTAGAAAATATGTATAAATCCATTTTCTTTCCAAAAATAATATATTTCAAGTTTATTTAAGAAAATACATTTTCTCCCAAAAATAATGTATTTCATGTTTGTTTGAGAAAATATATATTCTTTTCCAAAAAGAATACATCTTCTAATAATTCCAAGAAATATATAGTTTTACTTGCCAAAACAATATATTTTCTTCTTGTCAAAATATGATATATTTTGTAATAACTAGTGCTTTAGATTCCGCGCGTTGCGCGTTAGATGTTTTTGTTTTTTAAATCTGATCAATCCCTTATCATTCCATACTGGTTTGCTGTCAATATTCCCAAATCTGGAAATGCTAGCCAGTCCGTGAGGAGACTTTATAAACCGCGTAATGAAAAGTGGGAACTCCAAAAAAGAAGAGAGAGTACAGAGAAAGTTGTTTATACTAAACGAAAGTCCAGGCAATTACTACTTAATAGATTTGTTTACATACTACACAAAATGGTAAACGGCCTACATTTCGGACCTGTTTACATACTAAGGCTTTTGATGCAAAATGGAAAACGGGTTCATTTGCTTTGTTCGACCCCCCATGCTTTCATTGGTGACTTAGTGCTTCAGTTGGTTGTGTCATCACCTCGTGTTTTCTTCGACGACATAGCTTCAGGACCTGTAGTAAATAATGGTTTAGATATGATGTTTGATGAGAGTATAAGCATGTTTTTATAAGTTATTTTGTCGTATTGTATTGTATGGTGCTATGTGGAGATAAAACTGAATCAATATGACAATGACTATAGTTTTGCGGATTATACCAGCATTGCATTATATGTGGGTGTACCTAAAAATGAATTGTGGAATTATGAAAATGGTTCATAGGGCTGTTTTCCCGACACCCGAATGAGCGAATCCTCGGAAAACCAGAACTAATTTTAAATGGTTCTGTTACTGGGACAGTTACCGGGAGAGTTTTTAATGGAACCTGAACAGAAGCCGAACATTTATTGTTTTTTTGGAGTTTTTAAATACTTTGGTGATGTTTTTAAAGTAATAATAACAATTTTGATGATATTTTTGGAAAAAAGAACATTTATTTCACTTTAAATCTAAACCTGGGAACTGAATAACTCGACCCGAACTAACCAGAACCTGAATTACCCAAACCCGACAAACTTGAACTTTAAAAAGGGTTGGTTCCGAAACTTGAAGAAATAACCAGATGAGCACCCTTAATGGTTCATGGGTACATCTATTGAACTATAGTTTACCAAGTCAACTGGTATTGCATTATAGTATGAAAAAGCTGCCGATGAACACCCTTAATGGTTCATTGGTAGATCTATTGAACTATAGTTTACCAAGTCAACTGGCATTGCATTATAATATGAAAAAGCTGCTGAAATTTGTGTACCTTCGAGCATGTTCAGCGAGCGCTTTGCAGAGGATGTGTTTTGTATTTTTGGTGGCGGTGTTACTGGTTTTGGGGTTGGAATAGGAGGTGTGCTGGTAGAGGTGTAGTTTGTTTGTGGCTGAAGGTAGTTTGCGCTGTTGACAGTGCAGCGTATTGAACGGTTTTTGAGGTCTTGTTCGGCCTGAATCTGGAACTGTGCTTCCCTGTTTTTCATTGACTGGAGTAGCTGGCTTTGGTTCTCTTTGGTTAGTGTCTCTTCACATGTTTGTTGCAGAAGTTGATTGGCTGCCTGATCAAAGACGGTGCCGTTGATAGTTCCTGTGTTGTCTGAGATTTTGACCAGTATTCGGTACCTGCATTTCGTTTCGTTTTAGTTCCTTGTGATTTACTTATAAAACTGAGTTTAATAGAAACTCACATGTAAACTGCCTTGTCATAAGTTCCGTCATCTACACAGAACCAATTGGAACCTGTTTGTATTAGTGTTTGACGACATTTAGGGCAAGCATTGTAGTGCCAATTCTTGTCTGACATGACTTCTGTTATTTCTCCCTTTATTGTGAAACGCTTGCCCTGCGTTTTATAAATACAGTATTTATATCTAAACTTGTATATAGATATGGTTTTTGTAAGGTGCTTACAATTATCCCGGCATTGCTTTGAAGTAGGTGTGAAATTGGAACCTCCGGGTCTGTTGTCGTAGTGATTGTGCAGTTTTGCATGTCTGATTTTTCGTACCTGTTTAGCATGGAGATAGGGTGTTATGTGTTGTTAATAAGCATTAATTTCATTCCTGGATTGTTATGGCTATTCTTACATATCTTTTAGAAGATCAGTTTCTACTGTTTGTGGATTTAGGTAGACATGTCTAGCACTTGTTGAAGATAGTTGTAGTGTTCCTGTGCTTCCACGACCATAATATGTCTTTGTTTTTAATCCTGTCATCGCTAGTATTATAGGTGCTGATGCAGCCTCTATTTCAGCCCTGTTGAACCGAGTTTTGTCTGTGGCTATTTCTTCCTAGAGTGCAACCGTAATGTCTTGATTGCTGGTCAATGCATCCCGATATAAGTGTTTTGGTGACAACGTTTAAAAAGTAGTAGATAGGTTGTTTGTAGCTTACCTGCAGTCTTTGAATGCTAAAACAACATAGGGTTTATTGTTGTTGGTTTTTTTGTCCTCAATTCGCCGTACCAGCAGCCCGATGTAATCTGTTATCAAGTTGTTTGTATAAATGGTTACATAAATTGTGGTACTTGTTTACTAATATGTTGTTAACAGATTTTTTAACGCGTACCTACAATCCCTTCTGTTTTTGCTTGGAATTCTGCTCTTCTGCGTGTGGCTAGGTCGAAGAATTGCGTTGGTATGTTTTCATTGTTTGGAACTGAGGTGATGACAGTGGCGTTTCCAAGGTTCATTATAGCCGGGTGGGTCAATGTGTTTGTAAAGTTGTCCGGTTCTGTGCATCCATAACCTTTTATTTCATAGCATGTTTGTAGGCATAGTTTTGAGTCTAGAGTTTAGCAGTATTTTCCTTTCACAAAAGCCTGGATCCCCATTCCCTGCCAATTTTTTGTAGGGAAACATAATAAATTTTAGAATCTACATATCTAATTCCGTTGCGAGTATATACACGTAGGTAAATAATATGCAAATAGGTAAAGTACGTAAGACACAGTTTTTTTTTTGCAAGCGTATAGAGATGATTAAATAATATACTGATGAATGTTCGATTGAGAGAATGTGATCTATTTTTTATGTTTGAAATCTCCTCCGTGTGGTTATTTTGGAAAACACATAAAAAATATTTTTTTAGATTCGATTTTATAAATTTGTTGCTGGTCTATACACATAAGGAAATAATATGCAAATATTGATTGTAAGTAAGAGAATTATTTTGCTAAGTACGGAAGACACAGTTTTTTTCAGTATTTTTTGCAAGTGTATAGACATAATGAAATAATATACTGATGAATGCATTTATACCTCTTCATCAACAAAGACAAAATGTAATTCGTTTTCGCGATACTTAGGCACCCACTTCCGAATGACACGCACTTCTAATGCTGGTGCTGAGCCGTTGGGTCGCAATCCCGATATTCTGTTGCTGTCCATTTTCAGAAACCTGTTTAAGGGGAAAAAACACGTATTCAATAATTTTTTAAGTTATATTAATTTTCAAACTGACAATAATTATCATAGTTGTAATAAGGTTTATGTACGTTTGATGTGTACAATTTTTTATGATAAACAGTTAGAAACTTAGAAAATAACCTGTTGTGAATTAATGGCATTTAGCAAGTCTGTGTAAACAATATTTAACGTTGTATTGTTTTCTTCGCCTGCCTTATTTGATGTGAGTATTTTTAGTGAATTTGGTGAAGTAGCTCGTGATAAGGCGACGTATAGTTGACCATGACTAAAAACAGGCTCCGGTAAGTAGAGCCCAACTTTTTTGAGTGACTGGCCTTGACTCTTATTTATAGTCATTGCATAACAGATTTTAACTGGGAATTGACGACGTGTAAACACAAACGGTATATCTTTAGTGTCATGTACAAAATTGATTCTCGGTATGTATACTTTTTTACCAACTGATGTTCCAGTTATAATGCGGGCTTCAATCACTCGTGGAAGCAGTTGTGTGACCAAAAGTCGAGTACCATTACATAAGCCGTTTTTTTTATCCATGTTACGCATTAACATGATAGGGCTATTTTTTTAAGGCGTAAACAATGACTGGGTATACCATTGAAATTAAGCACATTTAAGTCTTCAGGTGGGTACATAGCATCTATCTCGCTCCCATCTTTTGAATGTGGAACCATAGAATCAGTGCTGAAATATGAGGTGCATTCCCCGGGTGACATTGCATGAACCAAGTCATTTATCTCGTCAACTGTGTCGTTCTTTGGGCATATAATAGCACGTTCTGATATTGCAGCTGGTGATGGGTTTGCTAGTAGTTTAGCATCATAAATGAAAGAAATCAGTTTTTGAAGGCCATCATTCGGTTCCTTCAATAGGAACTCGGGTGGTATTTCAATCTTTCTGATGTTAGGTTCTACGAAATCCACGACGACACCTTCCTCCCCGTCCCCTATTCTTAGAAGCCATTTTGAAAAATTTTGCAACTGTGCACTTGTAGCTGAGGTTGTTGAAAGAGATTCTATGCGCATGTTTTCAGTGAGCCTATACATAGTAAGATGTTTCCATAAGTATGAATTAGGTAGGCAAGATGAAATAACCTCAGCTTTTGTGCTTTTAGGTTTTACTGGCAATGTTTGCCTGAAGTCGCCTCCTAGTAAAACTGATTTGCCGCCAAAATATTGCGAAGTGTTTGATGTTAAATCCTTAAGTGTCTTATCCAAGGATTCAAAACATCTGCGATCACTCATTGGAGCCTCGTCCCATATTATTAGAGTGGTTTGCAGAAGCAAATTACAAAGGTTTGACTTCTTCTTTATGTAACAGATGGATTCTTCAGTTAGTTCCATTGGGATTTTAAATCTGGAGTGTGCAGTCCTACCAGATGGAAGCAATAGGGATGCGATACCTAATGCTGCAACAGCAAGTACAACCTCACCTCTTGATCTAAGACGTGCGATGATCGTTTTCCATAAGTATGTCTTTCCTGTTCCACCATGACCGTAGACAAAAAGCAAACATTGAGTTCCATTTTCAATTGAAGACATGACTGCGTTGTATACAGCTAGCTGACTTGGTCGAAGGCCCTCGTGAAGACTCATGTGTTCAATGCGTAAGGCGTCTATGTCATAGCTTTTTTCTTCTAAAAGAAGGCTGTTCGCAAGCGCTGAAACCACAGAAGCATCTGGCATCGGTAGACCGTACTCAACCAATGAACTTGAAGTTGAGTTCATATTAAGAAGAGTTTCCAATTCGGGTAGTACATACTGTTGTAGATCTTGATCGGCTATAACCGCTGAATGAGTGGTAACTGCAAGGCCTATACTACGGTTTATGTCATCTGACATACATTTCCAATTTGCCTCCCATAACCTTCGAGGATTTGAAACATCACAGTGAAGGAGTATGCAAGTAAAGAGAGATCTTAGTTCAGCAGTTGTAGCCCACTCAGCAGCCTCTTCAATAGTGGTGGTCCTTTCTTTGTCGTCTCCGATTAAACCAAGCCTTTCACACGCTTCTCTAAATGTTGGCATTACAACCCCTGATACTGTACGTACATCTGCGAAAGAACAACATCCTCTTTGAAAACTAAGTAGAAGCCTTAAATAAAAGAGTTCTCCACATGTTGGATGCACATATGTAAGCCTACCGATTGTTGACTCCCTTTTACTTCTTCTTCGTATCCATTTTTTTGATGACACATCCCAACGGTACATCGATAAGTAATCGATGTACCGAAGGTTAACTCCTGACAAACCGGAGTTATTTTCATCGGATATCTCATTGGTATTATTCACAAACCATTCTGTTAAGGTTGTTTTACCAATATTTGAATTGCTAGTGATATCCGAAAGTCGTTGCGACTGTTTAAAAGTAAGGTTTTGCTTTCCTTCCAAGTGAACAACTAAAACTTGAACTGGGGGATTCCTATGATGTATTGGAAAACTGAATATCCTCCACACTGCTTCATGCGGACATATGAATCGGCCATCTGTATAATTTTTAATCTCGTCTATGACCTCTGGGATGTTAGTTGGCTCTCTAACTTGTCTATCACGTGTTAACGCAAACTGAATACGATCAGCACCTTTGGAGATGTATTTGAATAAGTATTTGATCAGCATAGTCCAACCGCAGTATTCTACGTTTATATGTGCTTCAAAGTGCATTAACAAATTTGCGTTGTATGGAACAACGTACCCGTTGTCTAAAGGAACACCATTTTTTAGGAACGGTGCAGATGTGGACGATCTCTTATAATGTACATAACCCGCATTATCAAAACGTGTGACATCCTCATATGGCTTAGGAAAATTCTTTTTGCAAACTCCATCTTTCATGCAGGGAGAATCCATGCGTGCTAAACCGCATGGACCGTGCAACATACAATCTGTCACAATCCTGTGGAGAACAGGTTTGAGAACATGATCAGGTAATTCAGCCGATATATAGTGATCCACCTATTCAGCATTGCGTATACTATACGCATCAGACACCCATAAAAGCGTGTGACAATGCGGTAGACCTCTTTTTTGAAATTCAATAGTGTATAAATCTGCGCAAAGAGGGAATACCACAGTATGTAAGCCACATAACAGGTATAATCTATAAACAAAGTTTATATTTATAGTTACCTGCAGTGACATCTCCAAATGGTTTCCTATTTCGCAAGTTCTTGATAAACGCACGCACCTTCATCTGGAAGACTCTAGCGATGATGTCAGGCCTATCTTGCGCATTAGCAGCACCCACGCGACTAATTTCTCTTGTTATCTCAGGCCAACGAACATTGCATGTAAACGTGATGAAATACTGAGGATTACCATGTACACGACATATTGCAAGCGCATCTTGATAATGCTTATACATATACCTTGGCCCACCCGTAAATGAAGAAGGTAATATGACACGTTTTCCGATAGTGCTCGTGTCAGTATCCCCTCTAGAAACTGCGTCCTGAACACCTTGGAAAAACTCACATCGGAATTCATCCTGGTTCGCCCTAAGGTATTCCAAACGACAATGTTCAACACAAATGTAGGCATCTACCAAATACTATTGTAACAACTTAGATGCCCTCAGTATATGAGTGTACACATTCTCGCGATCATGCATTTGATAACCATAGAACATTATAGGTGTTAAATTTCGGTCATCAGGCATTTCTTCATCAGCCGTTGTAGGTTCAGTTCCAGTCAGTTTAAGATCTGGCGACCAACCTTGTTCGGCACGCGGAAAAAGGAGTGGGTATTGCAAAGGCATATAAGCTGAGTGAAGCTTGCTTACCCTATGAGGAATGTTATCTTTACTTTTAATGACGACATCAAAATCAGCCGATAATTGACTGTTGTCACAGACTATGGCACCAAGAGTGTGCGAAGCAGGGGTAGAATAACGATTGTCACGAACATGATTGTGAAGTCTGATTTCAAAATCTGGAATGTCAGGATGAGAACACAATTCCCTAGCAGATCTAAACAACCGTACATACGGGTTTACATCATCTAACATGCGAGCGAGGGCAGTAACAGTTTCTGCTGCAGTATGATCCGAGTCAATAGTTGGGAAAAAACGCAGCCTGTTTGCAATCTCATGTTCACTATCGTAAACATACATTTGCAAAAACCGGGGATTATCACCAGAAGAAGGGCATAAAGAACCCAGCCAGTGTGAAACCTGGCCGGCAACCTTGAATACATAGGGGCCACCACCCTGGTTTATTGCATCATCTACAACAGCCCCAAACGATGTCATGCAAAACATAGCATTGTATGCACGAATGTTTAGCATAAATTGAGAATCAGAAAACAAAGATTTCAACAAATCTGGTGGTTGAGATGGGTATTGCAATTTAATTTTGCCACCTCGATAACAACGATTATAACGTGGATGAGCACTTTTTGGAAACGATGTTAGTCGTTCCTCGAACCAAAAAAGAGCTCCACAATACTCGCACACTTCTGTACACAATCCCATGTCAATGTAATATGGGGACTGGAAAGCAGAAGCTGGGAAACCAGCAGAATCAACAGCCACCATTGCAGTCCTAGAACGCAGCATTGCGCTTCGATGAGATGTTTGCCGACGCGACGTCGAGGGAGCATCAAAACATGCATCAGAAGAAGATGCAATATCTGCTGAAGACGACACAAGGCGTGGTCGTTTGGAACGTGGATGCTGGGACGATAAATAGATGTCAAAAGTTACCATACAATACCTCTAAACATAGGAACACCCCTAATAAACATTCAAAAATGTATGTATTTTTTTTCTACAAGGTAAAAGCGAATTTAGCTATGCCAGTTAAAGAAGGAATTAAAAAGCATATAAAGAAAAAAAATTAAATTAAAGAAAATATATATAAAATAGCCGTACTGAAAATCGCCATCTACACGTCCTAATCCTGATATAAAGGTTCATATAAGTTCTTTCTAGTATGGTTATAGAATAAAATAATTTGTGCTTATATAATATGTTTTCAATTTCCTTTCTCCCCCCCCCCCTCGAGTTCGAATCCACGTGCATGCGGGCTGTTTCGACCCTTCGCCCGGAGGCTTTGCATACATTTGCACGCCCCGCGTTTCAAACCGGCGTCACCCGGGCAGGAACCACAGTCGAACATATAGCATGGGAAAATTTTTTTGGCCCGAGTTCGAATCAACGCGCATGCGAGCTGTTTCGACCCTTCGCCCGAAGGCTGTGCATAAATTCGGATGTCCGTGTTTCAAACCGGCGTCACCCGGGCAGGAACCCCGAAGGGAAAACCTTCCCACCTCACCGCAAACCAATTGGTCTGTGGATCATTGGCATAATCCGAAATTCATAATGAGTTTTTTTATTGGTTTTGTTATGTAACAATTTAAAAAATATTTTGTATGTAACAATGTATCTTACTTAACATACCTGCATCAAATGACTTATAAGAACCTCTAGTGTATCAAGAAAATGCGTACATAACCTGTATAAGATAATAACAAATTATCAGCTTATATAGCGATATCACAGAACCTGTATAAGATAATAACAAATTATCAGTTTATATAGCGATAATTGTAAATATTAACGCATTCATTTAGCTATGCCAGTTAGAAAAAATTAAAAAGCATATGAAGAAAAATAAAATTAAAATAAAGAAACTATATATAAAATAGCCGTACCGAAAATCACCAAATATCGGCACGAATAAAAAATTATGAATATGTATTTTACTCTCTTAAAATAATTTCATCCGCCCCATGTTTTCCTTTTCGAGGCTGTGTCGCTGTTTGGCATCGATCAAAAACAATAAAAATGAAAATCAGGATCGGTTCTGACAAGACCAATACCGATGTTGTTCGTTCGAAATTGGTTTAGTCTGTCACAACATTAGTATACACTTGCTATAGCCAGCTTATTATGCATATTTTATGTGTTTTTAAGAAAATAAAAAAAAATTTGTGTGATCAAAGCTCATGTAATAATCATCACTACTGAAAAAAAAGTTGTGTATTTTTTTTGGACAGCAAACAGCACAGAGGAAAAATAAAGAAGATTATAAAACTTTAAATTTCAAATGCAAGCAATAACAGTAGACGTACGTAATCGAGTTGTATTCATAGCTAGTGAGAGCCAAGAAAGAAAAGAATATAGTTTTTCTCACTGCTCTGAATATTTAAAATCTAATTCCACCCCTCATAGAGCCTACTCATGTTTAAAACTGATCATAAAATGGAACAATATATCAACATTTCGTGTAAATTTAAACAAATCCCAGTGAGGCATTTCACAGTCACCCGGGCAGGAACCCCGAAGGGAAAACCTTCCCGCCTCTCCGTAAACCAATTGGTCTGCGGGTCATTGGCATAATCCGAGTCAACCTCCAATACTGATTATATATATATTGGTGTTTCGAACCGGCGTCACTCGGGCAGGAACCCCAGTCGAACATATAGCATGGAATTTTTTTTTTTTGCTCCGAGTTCGAATCCACGCGCATGCGGGCTGTTTCGACCCTTCGCCCGAAGGCTGTGGATAGATTTCGATGTCCGCGTTTCGAACCGGCGTTACCCGGGCAGGAACCCCGAAGGGAAAACCTTCCCGCCTCTCCGCAAACCAATTGGTCTGTGGGTCATTGGCATAATCCGAGTCGACCTCCAACACTGATTACATATATATTGGTGTTTCGAACCGGCGTCATCCGGGCAGGAACCCCAGTAGAACATATAGCATGGAAAAAAAAATTGGCCCCGAATTCGAATCCACGCGCATGCGGGCGAAAGCTGTGCATAGATTTAGATGTCCGCGTTTCGAACCGGCGTAACCCGGGTAAGAACCCCGAAGGGAAAACCTTCCCACCTCTCCGCAAACCAATTGGTCTGTGGGTGATTGGCATAAGCTGTTTCGACCCTTCGCCCGAAAGCTGTGCATACATTTGGATGTCCGCGTTTCGAACCGGCGTCACCCGGGCAGGAACCCCGAAGGGAAGACCTTCCCACCTCTCCGCAAACCAATTGGTCTGTGGGTCATTGGCATAATCCAAATCAACCTCCAACACTGATTATATATATATTGGTGTTTATAACATTCATAATGAGTTTTTTTATTGACTTTGTAGTGTAACCATTTCAAAAATATTTTGTATATAAACTCCAAATCACCTTACACTATAGCTTCTTTATTAACAGTTTTAACAACTAACATCTATATATACACATATGAACACTTTATCATAGATACCTTAACCCACAATTGTATAGCTAAGACTCGATAAGATACAATAAAGCATAATAAATAAAGCATTTCAAATGCTCAGCTTTCAATATGCAAACACATTTTGCTTTCTCAATGACCTTCAAAATCAAAGCTGATTGTCCATTTTGGAGTGGATGGTATACGTATATTTGAATATATATTTATTACAGGTCATCCAATCAAGTTGGCATGCACACACCCCCTAGTCTCTTTTAAAGATTTAAAACAGCAAAGAACAAAAAACCAACCTACAAACAATATGTTGACAATGACCACACCAAAAAGGCCAAAAAAATTAATTGACAAATCACCAAACACCTGGTGTGCAACCTTTTACAAACCCAAAAATCAACCAGAACTACCAAATGACACACCACAAACATGCAAAACCAGTAAATATCCAAATATCAAAAGAAAACCAAAACATAACACAATGACAAAATGAAGCAATCTTACCGGTAAAATCAGCGAAGGAGTCGATAATGCGGCTGAAGGTCCGCCAGAATCATGGCTGCTATCGTTGGAGGTTGGACAAGGTACGGTGGAGGTCGAACTCAGAGATCGTAGGAGGTGGAAGCGGTGGATAGAATGAGGAGGTGGATAGAAATTTTTACAGCTTTGAAGCTGGTAAAGAGTTAGTGAGGTGTTTATCAACGTGGCAACATTAAAGGAAAGAAAGTGATGAATCATCAAATTATCACTGTTCATTATTGTTTTCAAATTCAAAAATTAAAGGCTCCATTCAATCCTTCCACTACAAAACAACCAACTATGATCTTAATTCTTAACCGACAACAATAAAAAAAAACTAAATCATAAACACCATAGAGAAAACAACATCCTACCCAAACCCTTCTGCCTCCCAGCGCCAGCGACGTCGCAAAAACAGCCGGCGATTCATGTATTCCGGTCATCTGCCCCTTCTTTTATCAATGATAGCATAATAATCATTAGTCATAAATACCGTACCTATAAACCACATATGTATTTTTTAAGCAACACCTACTTCACTAAAACAGTTGATGAAAAGCAATACATATAAACCGCAATAGATAAACCAAACACCAATTCGTCTGTGGGTCATTGGCATAATCCGAGTCGACCTCCAACACTGATTATATATATATTGGTGTTTCGAACCGGCGTCATCCGGGCAGGAACCCCAGTAGAACATATAGCATGGAAAAAAAAATTTGGCCCCGAATTCGAATCCACGCGCATGCGGGCGAAAGCTGTGCATAGATTTAGATGTCCGCGTTTCGAACCGGCGTAACCCGGGTAAGAACCCCGAAGGGAAAACCTTCCCACCTCTCCGCAAACCAATTGGTCTGTGGGTGATTGGCATAAGCTGTTTCGACCCTTCGCCCGAAAGCTGTGCATACATTTGGATGTCCGCGTTTCAAACCGGCGTCACCCGGGCAGGAACCCCGAAGGGAAGACCTTCCCACCTCTCCGCAAACCAATTGGTCTGTGGGTCATTGGCATAATCCAAATCAACCTCCAACACTGATTATATATATATTGGTGTTTATAACATTCATAATGAGTTTTTTTATTGATTTTGTTGTGTAACCATTTCAAAAATATTTTGTATATAAACTCCAAATCACCTTACACTATAGCTTCTTTATTAACAGTTTTAACAACTAACATCTATATATACACATATGAACACTTTATCATAGATACCTTAACCCACAATTGTATAGCTAATACTCGATAAGATACAATAAAGCATAATAAATAAAGCATTTCAAATGCTCAGCTTTCAATATGCAAACACATTTTGCTTTCTCAATGACCTTCAAAATCAAAGCTGATTGACCATGGTATACGTATATTTGAATATATATTTATTACAGGTCATCCAATCAAGTTGGCATGCACACACCCCCTAGTCTCTTTTAAAGATTTAAAATAGCAAAGAACAAAAAACCAACCTACAAACAATATGTTGACAATGACCACACCAAAAAGGCCAAAAAAATTAATTGACAAATCACCAAACACCTGGTGTGCAACCTTTTACAAACCCAAAAATCAACCAGAACTACCAAATGACACACCACAAACATGCAAAACCAGTAAATATCCAAATATCAAAAGAAAACCAAAACATAACACAATGACAAAATGAAGCAATCTTACCGGTAAAATCAGCGAAGGAGTCGATAATGCGGCTGAAGGTCCGCCAGAATCATGGCTGCTATCGTTGGAGGTTGGACAAGGTACGGTGGAGGTCGAACTCAGAGATCGTAGGAGGTGGAAGCGGTGGATAGAATGAGGAGGTGGATAGAAATTTTTACAGCTTTGAAGCTGGTAAAGAGTTAGTGAGGTGTTTATCAACGTGGCAACATTAAAGGAAAGAAAGTGATGAATCATCAAATTATCACTGTTCATTTCGTCCGTTAATTATCAGATATTAATTGTAAAAATCATATTTTTGTTCTCTTAGTGTCCAAAAAGTTATTTACCAAAATATACTTATGAATAAAATTTCCGGAATATTTTTGTGAGTTATATTCCTTTATTCGGTTTCACCAATAATTTGGGTATTCTTTGTATATTCATTCCCTTGGAATTTTGGTAATATTTTGGATTGTAATTTTTGGTATTTTGATGAGTTATATTATTTCAAGTCCTAAAATAATATAACTAATACACATAATATACAAATAATCACACACATGGTGACATCTAAATATATATTTTCCTAAATACATATTTAGTCACTTTTATTTATAAAAACCAACCTCCAATATTTATAATTTTTGTAACAAAGTTTATGGCAAACTTTATGTGAAAATCCATGGTTTGAAATATACTTGTAAATATTTGTTTAGAAATATTTTTCTAAGTGTTTAATTTTTAGAAAATTTTTGCCATAGTTTCCCCTAAAAATGGAGGTTTCCATGCCTTTAAGGCATATCATTTTCTTTTGTAAATCAACACAATCAATCAACAATCAATCTATACTTACCAATTTTGCCAAAATCAAGCATAACTACTACTTTATGAACTTTAAGATTTACAAAAATTTGTAGTAACTTACTAGTGTGTTTAGTAAGCTTAGTTACCCTTTAAAGTATGGTTGTTTCTTTAAAAACATCAGTTTTAAAGAAGTTAGTTCTTTACAACTTATAATCACATTTTCTAAAAATATTTCTTCTTGGATTTTTCTTGTTAAATACATGATCCTACACTTGTTTAACCTCTAAAAACATGGTTGATTTATTTGAGAACCAAGATTAAGTAAACTTTGTATTTTTAACTTGATTTCTTGAAAAATCATCCTTGAAATCTTAGATCTACAAGACTTTACACTTACTTTAATCATCACTTAACAAGAAAACAATTTATTCTTTCAAGTTCATGACTTATGTGAGGATGATCCATTGATCTCTAACATTTTCATCCTCTCATCTTGCTAGATTATGTTTTTAATCATTATCTAGCAAGATCATATGATGATCTACATCATTAACATAAACAATCAATCATCAAGTAGCACAACAACACTAAACAACATGATTTCTTAAGATTTTTAAGCTTATGTTCATGTTTCATGTTCTTGGTTCTTAGTGTTCTTTATGATTAACCACATGTATCATCTTTTAACCACTTAAACAAGATGTAAAATGGAGAGTGTGATGTTCTTACCACTAGCTCAAGGCTAGGGATGATCAATGGAAGAAATGAAGTGGATAAAAGCAAATGGTGAAGGTCCTTCAACTTCCGAAAGCTCAAAGCTTCCTTGTGCACCTTCTAACACCTTTGTATGTGTATGGATTGGATGGATGAAGGTTGAATGATGGTCGTGTGTGGGTGGTTATGTTCGGCCGAGAGAGGAGAGGAGGGAAGGAGAAGAAGAGTGTTGGTGTTGTGTGATGAAAATGAAAGTTATGGGTCCTTTGGTTAAACTTATAATACTCCTCATAAGAAATGTCTAGTGGTTTTTGTGTTTAAAAAGAATCAACATGATCCAATAAAATATCTAAGTAAAATCCAATGTGGGGCCCTTGTTTGGGCCGTGAACTAGGTGGGGGGGGGGTATAGGCTAGGTAGTAACTAGTAATTAGGTTATGTAGTTAGATTTCAAGTATTAGTTAGGTTTATTAGTTACTAGTTGTTGCATAGTGTGTTATGATGTTCGGGGACCATAGCTAGCTTGGTAATGCTAAAACAATGCTTCTAGTGAAAATTTGGTGTTTCGGGTAATGTCCGGTTGTTCGGTTGGTTACCGGTTCGTTAAGGTGCTAAACTACGCAGTTTAGTGTGCTTTATGTTACCTTTTGTGACAGTTTTGATTCCTGACACTTAGGAAAGCATTCAGGACCATTTAACCATATTTCTGCATGATATTAGAGTGTTTAAATGCTGAATTTGCTAATTTTCTGCAGAATTCTGCAGTGTATGTGAGTTTTAGGCACTTTTCGGTACTTAAACTATCACTAGGAAGGCAGTTTTATGATCCTTACTTTCCTACACACTATACTAGTGTAATACTTGGTTTCTGACTCATTCTGCATCTCAATACAATGTCTGTCTATGCACTGAACTCCGTCAGCATTTTTCTGATTTTGTCTGATAACTGTGTTGCCGGTGTTTCGTGCATCATTCGAATAAAAAAAGTTTGCATGCAGTAATGATATGTCATTTGCAATATATGATGCACATGTATGTATATGGCAATAGTCAGAAAGCAATTCAAGTAATTAATTGTAATTCAGCACAGTCATTAAGCACTAATTATTGTTTAATAATTGTACGGATGCATTCAAATTTGACAGTTGTCACATGCGAATGGGTGGCGTTCAAGACCAACGACAACGCGATGACAACCAGTTGGCCGGACGTTTCTCATACATCTGTGCGCTCCCAGAGGAAGTGTTGATGAACTCGTACAACATCTCACGAGAAGATGCTAAGATCCTCAAGTATAGCTGGAAGGAAGGTGTGGTTTTGAGCCCATAGTCTGGGTCTATCTCACCCATAAAAAAGCCCGAGAATGTTGTCTATCATTTCAACTAAAAAATAAGCAAATTGTCGCTCCTGCAGCAACGCACGGGTTCCCCACTAGTATATAATAAATATCACTTAGCCTTATCTTAATCCCTAAAATAATAATTTTTTTAAAAATATCATTAAATCTCTTCTAATATTAATTAATATTAAAAATTAATAATATATTACTATTCATTAGCTTTGTTTTTTAATATATAGGTAATGATATCTAAATGTGTTATTCTATTTGTGTCGTAACTCGGCTCTAAACATTAAAATAATAAGAAAAGTTAAAAAAATATGTCTAAAATGATATTAACGTGTTCGGTAAAAAAAAACTATTTAGATTGAGAAAAGTAATTTTATTAACGTAAAAGAAAAAAATACAATAATTAATACAGAGATAATTGTAGGATCGTTTGCACGACCAAAACGAGTCGTTCAGAAGAGTTCTATCCAATACGAAAGGCGGAATCAGACGTATCGGAGTTATTTCAGCTGATTTGCACTTAGATTCACTTTAAACTGTCTCTGTATTGATATCAGATCGTTTTACAAGGCTGGAGACACTTCGGCAAAGCTTCGCTACCGGAATCGAAAACGTTACAAATGATTTGAACAAGACACTATATATAGGCATCACCATTTCGCACGGAATGACTCACACGAAATGGCTAATGTCATTTCGTACGAAATGGCCATTGCTATTTCGTGCGAAATGGTCACAACTCCATTTCGTGCGAAATGGTCTTTCCCACATATTTCACACTTTTCTCGTATTACGTGCCCTGATCTAGCCAACCTAATACAAGACTCGATACAAGACGAAGTCGACAGACATATGCACCAACAGACTCCCCCTTGGATGTTGACGAAGTCTTCAGTGTCGAGTCTTCGGTATGTCACATCTTCAGTCTTTATCAGTCTTCTCACTCTTACCAAAATATTCTCCATTGTAAGCATCCTCTATCAATCTCTTTCTCTTCTCTTTCTTCCAGAATCTTAATCTGTCTCTATATTCTCTTGATCAGATTTCTTAATTCTTTAAGTTCTTCAGCATCAGTAGCTTGCGTGTATACAGTTCCATAATCAAAAACTGGCTCTATACATCTTCAGACTCCCTCTTGATGTCTTCAGACTCCCCCTTTCGATAAACTGGGATCGCTGTCTGGAATAGCTCTTGTTCCAAAATAGTGACCTGGCTCACACTCTGCAACTTTCACAGGTTCAGGACCGTTGCCTGACTCTCCATAATCACAGAATCTGGAACCTGGCTTTCTCATATCTTTCATGAGTCGAAACTTTGCTGCTTCTGCCTACACAATCTCTACCTAAAACATAAGTTTCACAAATTTTAAATTTTAACAATTTTAAACTCTGCTTACCACTTTCAAACTCAAAAAATCTCATGTAAATATCATCCAAAATGATTTAACATTTATAATCTCAGATGACCACTTGTAAACATATCTTTTTCTCAAACACACTCTCCCAAACCTGTTATTCATCATGATTAGCACTCGGAATTTTGAAAACCAGCTCTTCAACATCAGTTGTCGAAAATCTTTTTGTATTTTTCGAAAACTTGAACTAAAACACAATCTTTTTGGATTTTTGGATTTAATGGAAAGCAGTAAAGAAATATTTACAAACAATATTTTTGAGTGTTTGTGTAAGAGGATCATATCAGTTTATGAGACAAATCACTAACACCGTTAAGCTTTAAAACATTTTAAGTTCTAAACGATTCACTTAGATTGTCAGTATACTGATCCACTTAAATTTTCACACAAAGTTCAACTGTTTCGAGATACGAGAATTAGTGTTTTAACGACTTAACTCATTCGCGTGTCCCACCTCAGAATATACTCCCGTATCCAGACTCCTATATTTAGTCTTACAGGTGAATGTACACTAGTGATATCTGTAAAGGGGTTAAATGCGAGACCATGAGAGCTCAGGCTATTGCTTCCGCAAAATCAGAGAGATGATGGTTCGACTTTCGGTGGGTTCCCTTTAGAGAATCTTTTCTTCAACAACACATGATTAGCATTTTTCAATGTTTCATCATTTTTATGCTGAGGGCGAGCTTTAAGATTAAAGCAATGCAAAGTATTATACGAGGACTAGGCTATTGCTCCCGCAAAATCAGAAGTCCAGGTATAATACCCCAGATATCACCACGCACAAAGACCTATTATGTCAGAAATAGAAAGCCCTTCAAACAAGATTTCAGGGGTTACCTATATATTCGAGAGATGTTTCCCACGAAATAAGCAAGTTTGATATTTAGGTTTATATCTCGACAACTGTCACACCCCGACCACGTAGAACATACAAAACGTGGCGGAAATGTCGGGGAGTGTTGTAACAGAATTAATTGTTTCAAATCCATGGCAATTGAAGTTTCGTTTTATTGATTAAAAGTGATACAATGTCTTAACAAATAAGGAAATACAACATAATTAACTAGTCTTGCATCTTTTATTGTCACTAAGGCCCATGTCCGCCTAAGTGTATCTTGATCAATCCTATGCTTCATTTCCTGAAACACATGTGAAAATAGGTACATCAGCATAAAAATGCCGGCGAGTACATAGGTTTTGTGAAAATAAGATTCATGACTTCTGTTTAAGAAAATGTTTAGTCATGAACCTTGTAATTTGCTTTGTCTTTGTAAATCATTTGAAAAACAATAAGTTCAGATGATACGTATAAATAAGAGAATAATGCATGGTTAAATGAATAACCATGTAAAAAATGAGTTTGTATAAGTTAAGTTGTTTGTAAATCAATGTCTTGTGAAAAATATGTTATTTGTATAAAATGTTCTAAGTCTCAAATTGAAATGATTCAAATAACGCTACAATATGTAATATCATACAAACACTTATATATAGGAAGTACCAGCGGCGTATCCACCATGCTTGTATCATATTACACACGCCTCGTTACTTAAATCACTTACCCAAACAAACTACCAATGTAAATGGTCCATGTATAAATGAATTTGTCAAATGTATTGAATAATATGTCAAAATGTTTATGTGTCAAATGTAAACCTATGTAAAATGCATGATCAATGTAAATCATGTAATGTGTAACCAAAATGATATGTATGGCTAGTGAAAACGCATCAACTAAACCATAGGTGAAATGCACAAAAACAAAGTATTGAAGTAAAACTTGGTTTAAATCAAAGCTATGTTTTGTGTAAATGCATGATCAATGTAAATCATGAAATGTGTAAATGCATGATCAATGTAAATCATGAAATGTGTAAATGCATGCTATACTGATACGAACATCTATGCGGTATTGTTGTAATGCATACATCCAAGCCTTGAGACTGCGGCGATAAACCCTTAAACCACTTAAAGGTTTATCTAACTTATGTATATCGAATTCGGTCATTCCTTTCATCCCCTTTCCCTGGGATGTCCGGAACGGGAGTTGTCAATTCCTATGGTACCACTACCTACTAACGAACGGCGTAGCTAATGTTAATGAATGTATTGTTCCATTGTAAACAACCCAAATGTCATAACAAAATGTAAGCATGTGATGAAAACGATGTACTAAGTATGCACGCAATTGACATACTAGCATAAAATGTAAATGTAAAACGATGTACTAAGTATGCACGCAATGGACATACATAGCATAAAATGTAAATGTAAAACGATGTACTAAGTATGCACGCAATGGACATACATAGCATAAAATGTAATGTAAAACATGTACTATAAATGTACTATTGAACATAGCATGTATATGATGTGAAAACAGGAAAGCATGAAAGTAACAAGTAGGCACATGTGTTCCACCCCAAAACAGTTTGGAAAACAGTAAAAGAGGGGTCTATGTACTCACTTGAGATTGCTCAGGAGTCCTAAGATAACCACCAAGCAACGCTAGAGATCACGGAAATCAAACGGCACCTAATATAGGTAACTATGTTAATAAACCGGACCTAAATCGGAAGATCTGATAGAATGAGGGTTCGTAAACCAAACGAGTATAGAGACTCGTGTCATATGGTTTAACAAATCCTACATACTAAATGAAACCTTAATTTAAGTGCTTTCGACCCATTACGACCCGTTTAGGTAGCTTATGCTACTTTAACGCGTCGTGCGCGTGAAACGCGTTCGGACCGCCTAACTAGTCCTATGACAAGTAGAATATGCCTAAACATGTTGCATAATCAGTTATGTGACAAAGGTTTAGGTTACATATGCTTAATTACCAATTATACATGAAAAGGGTATTCTGGTAATTTACCTAAGGCATATAAACTACCTATCATACAACTACTCAAACGATGTGACCATAGGGTATAACCTCGGAAGGTTATTCCCTACCTACTATGGTCACCTAATGTATTTGGTCGGATCCTAATGATCGACCAAACTGGGTCGGGTTCGAAGGTATAGGCGATTTATCAGATCGCCTACCCTACGACCCTAGACAACGTGGTAATCAGTGGGCATAGTCCCAAGGGACTATGACCAACGTGATTACACTCACGTTGCGAAGTTCAAACGAACTTCGCATTGACCATTACTGGTCAACGCTGAAAGTCAAACAAAGTTTGACTTTCTGACTCGAAAAGCAATAAAATAAGGAAAAGAACGAAAGAATACTTACGAAGGGTCCCCGAATGCTAACCTCGATTCAAAAATCTCAGGTATGAAACAATAGTTTCAACTTAGAGTTTCTCAAATCAAAGTTCTTGTGATTTTGAAGCATGGGGGGTGGGGTATTTATAGTAAAAGGTCCACCGTTAGGATCGTTTCATGGAGACCGTGCTTTAATCGTAACCGTACAAGTGTTGGAACCTTATGGTGACTAAAAGATGATCCTTATCAGCTGACTAGACCATTGAGAATGTGTGGGTGAGGATTAAACAGCCGCAATCTGATGTTAAATACACTTAATCTGGTCTGGTTAGGCAGTCGCGTAGCGCTACTACCAAGGCATTAGGCAGTCGCGCTACGCTAGCACCCCTCTGTTTCAGAAATGTTTCAAAATTGACAGTTTTGGTCCCTGTTGTGTTTTAAGGCCTTTTTCGATGCGTTTGAACCCCGTTAACCTCATTTCAAGGCTCTAAAATGAAGTTAAAGTATAGGGAACTTAAAACATGCTCAAAAATATCTCAGATGTCGGTTCGTTTGGCCGTACGAACGCGATGTTCGCTTAATTACGACGGAATGCGCATAAGCGCGAAAAACGATCCAAATGACGCGATGAATGGATTTTTGGCAAGCCAAACACTAAAGCATAATATAGTCATGCTTACATAAATTTTTGGATGTCCGGATGTATTCAGAACGTAAGTTATGAGCAAAAGTGCAAACTTGTGCACTTTTTGACACTTTTAGTCCCTGAATGACCCAAAAGTTTATTTTAGCATACCAAACCCCTCAAAGCCTATTTATAAGCTATGTAAAGGATATTTATGGTATGTTTAACTTATGGTCATGTTCCGGAATGTCTGTTACAGTTCAAATTGACATACTTTCGCAGTTTGTCAAGTTTAGTCCCTGTAAGCGAATTAACTTGTTTTTGCCATACCAAAGCCTTCAAAACTTATTTCTAAGTTATGTAAAGGTTATTTAAGGTATGTTAAGCCTATGTCACTATTCCGGAGTGTTTGTTGCATTAAACTGGTTATATTTACGCATTGGTGCGCGTATAACCTTCCAGAAAGCGATTTAGAGTTTGGAATTGAACAAAATTTGATATGTGCAAATGATACACATATTTATACAAATCCCAAGTATGAAATACAATATTTCATTGGTTCGGTATTTGTTTGATGGCCGTGAAGGCACAGGTGTTACAGTCTCCCCTACTTTAGGAAATTTCGTACCGAAATTTATTTAGAGGAAACTTGTGAGAGTTTAAAACATAAAGTTGAAAAGATCGAACAATATTGGTTAGGGTTCTTGAACTTCTAGTAACCTTAATAATATTATGTTTGCAATGTAAGAGGGATACTTATATACAAGTATATGAAGTGTCATTGGTGCGTCCACCGTACCTCCATTACATCGTTCACATTCCGTTATTGTTGCCACTATCGGTTCTTACACATAATAAATATTACTGGGTTTCTGTGCACTAAATTTCATAATTATGTACGCGTCCATAATTAGACAATTCCTTGCATAGTTCACACAGTCTATTTTATAATGTGTAGAGTAAAACCAAATGAACAATCCTGTGATGGGTGTAACTAGACCGCCTTAGAGTCCTTTTAATTAAATCAATAAATGATCTAAATAGACTATCAAGGAGTCTGTTCAGCTACATCACTGGATGTCGTTCTTAACCAGATTCTGAATCAATCTTTTTTACTAGACCACTAAAGGGTCTCTTATGAAACATGGAGCGGTACTTATATAATCCAAGGGTCTTAACTATTACATAGAAGCCCATTGAGGATTGAAGGTAGTACCTTTTGAATATCCTGCTACGAATCCCTCATATGAAGATATGAAAGATCCTGCGAGGATTTGGATAACGAATATCCAGAGTATTAAAAACACAAAAATGTAATGAAGAAAACCCAAAATGCATAAAAGAAAACACAAGATGAATAAACACATAGTCACATAACCACAAAAATTGTTTGTTAATTGTCTTGTTAATTGCATACATGCATTTAAAGCACACTAGGAATCCATTCCGTGGATTTCATTTGGTACTTTAAACGTTATCGAGAATCTAACTATAAAGATAGAAAGATTTTTAAAAGAAAAATTCGTTTTCGATTATAAGGAACCGAAATGTTCGAATTTAGGTACACAAGGAATCCAATTAAGGACTCTGATTTGAATGATAATTATCCACAAGGGTCTAAATGTGAAGACAAAAAGATCCCTTATGGATTTTAGAAGTTGAAGATGTTTTGAAACCTTGCACTGGACGTGCTTATGTCAAAACATCAAGTAAAAATGCTTTACGAATTTGAGATGCTTGATATGTCAAGGCGACATATGAAGCAGAATTTGAAGGTTAAGTCAATGTATGAGGAAAATATTTTTGAAAACTATGCATGGGGTTCTTTTAAGAAAAATGTGTTTAACATTTTTGAAACCTTATATATAATACTTTTGAAATCATAAAGTAGGTGTATTAGGTAGATATATTTACAAAATGTTTTAAAATCATGCGAGATGAATTTTGAAATTATGTATAAGGTTTTTGAAAGACATGAATGATGCTTTTCGAAATCATGCACTTGATAAGAAAATGTACTGTGTTAATATTGTTTTCAGACTATATGAAACATTTTGAAATTATGAAGGTTGTTTTTGATAACATGGCCAATGTTTTTTTTTTTTTTTGAAATAACATAGACAATGCATCTAGAATTTTTTTTTTTCAAACTATATGAAAATGTTTTGAGATCATGAAGATTGTGTTGAAATACTTGTACTGTGTATGTTGAAAAATCAAAACGTAATGGGTATGAGATTTGAAAATACCCTTAGTTATCTAACCAAGGATTTAAAGGTAAAGATGTGTTGAAGCATGACTACTCATAATGTCACTTTATTTTCTGTACTTCGTATCTTAGAATGAAACGAGTACTTAAAATTTTCGAGGGACTCATGAGCGATCATTTGAAAGAGAGAATCACAAGAGTAGTTTGTAAGGAACATAGTTCCTTAATGCAGGTATTATAGGGAAATGCCATAAACACTTGTTATTATACTTGTATATCAGAATTGTGATCAACAACTTTTATTTATGAACAAGACATATTGTTTCACAATACACAAAGACAAAAGAAACAAAGGCATAAGACAGCAACATCCTTGGTTCAGCCGAATGGTCATCCAAGGGTTAGATTTGCATTAGCAAGCTTTGGGCAATCCCTTTGGAAATGGCCCATCTCGCCACAGTTGTAGCAAGACCCTCGTGAGAAACGAGCTTGAGCAGGATTGTCGCCAGCTTGATTTGGTACAGCTGCAGTTGGGCAAACCCTTGCTGTATGACCTATAAGTCCACAAATCTGACATTTGCGGAACCTCACACTAGGGTGATGATGAAGGTTACATTGGTTGCACAAGGGTGCAGTTCCATTGTATGGCTTCCTAGCAGGGGGTTGAGC
Organism: Helianthus tuberosus; assembly: GCA_030545235.1. Lineage (NCBI taxonomy): Eukaryota > Viridiplantae > Streptophyta > Magnoliopsida > Asterales > Asteraceae > Helianthus > Helianthus tuberosus. The sequence goes on from CM060432.1 coordinate 25,922,141, forward strand.
TGGTTGGTTGGGGAAGGCTTGACCATTGTGAGCGACCACAGCGAAGTTCTGAGAAGCCTTTCGCTTCTTTGACTTCTTAGGGGATCGTTCATCCATGGTCTTTGATTCCTCGATTGGTTTCTTGGCTGGTGGTGCTGTCACCTGACTAGGTCCTACCTGTCTTGGTGACTCTTGAGTGGCTTCATCCTGGAGACGATACATGGCAGTAGCTAATTCAACAGTCTTCAGGACTACTTCGCCTATTCGCTGAGCGAATTTAGCAGTCTGCTTGGATATCTGGTCGTCATCGTGATGAAGAGACATTTTAGAAGAAAGTGAAAGACATAGGAAGAAACAAGTGAAAGTTTATTGGATAATCAATACCGAATGGTGACGAATGAAAATTGTGATCATTTGTTTGTTACCTAAGGCAAACAAATGAGATGGTGACAAATCAAAGTAAATGGGTCAAAAATAATGTATCGCGAAGACATGCTCGCCTATAAGTGAACACTCATCCCAAGAATTCCCAGGTAAGCACAACTGGTCTCGCATCTGATGAGATGTATACGAAGTGCTTGCCTAGACAGAAAACCCAGAATACAGGCATTCACCCTTCCAGTTTGCACGTGTTCACATTATTTAAAACCCCAAAAACCTTGACGAGATTTTGAAAACTCAAAGGGGTTCAAAACCATATAATAGAGAGTTCAAAACCTAGTAATCAATCATCCTAGAACAGATGATTAGTTTTCAAAGCGGTTTTGAATTTTATGTTCTTGTTGTGGTTGTCGCCTAAGGATAGGTGACAGTATTGTTTTATGACTAAACGCAAGTAAACTCGCGTTAGGGTCCTAGAAAGGTTATAGACTAGGTCAAAGCATTACTAATAACCTAATTCCCTATAACCATTGGCTCTGATACCATCTTTTCTGTCACACCCCGACCACGTAGAACATACAAAACGTGGCGGAAATGTCGGGGAGTGTTGTAACAGAATTAATTGTTTCAAATCCATGGCAATTGAAGTTTCGTTTTATTGATTAAAAGTGATACAATGTCTTAACAAATAAGGAAATACAACATAATTAACTAGTCTTGCATCTTTTATTGTCACTAAGGCCCATGTCCGCCTAAGTGTATCTTGATCAATCCTATGCTTCATTTCCTGAAACACATGTGAAAATAGGTACATCAGCATAAAAATGCCGGCGAGTACATAGGTTTTGTGAAAATAAGATTCATGACTTCTGTTTAAGAAAATGTTTAGTCATGAACCTTGTAATTTGCTTTGTCTTTGTAAATCATTTGAAAAACAATAAGTTCAGATGATACGTATAAATAAGAGAATAATGCATGGTTAAATGAATAACCATGTAAAAAATGAGTTTGTATAAGTTAAGTTGTTTGTAAATCATTGTCTTGTGAAAAATATGTTATTTGTATAAAATGTTCTAAGTCTCAAATTGAAATGATTCAAATAACGCTACAATATGTAATATCATACAAACACTTATATATAGGAAGTACCAGCGGCGTATCCACCATGCTTGTATCATATTACACACGCCTCGTTACTTAAATCACTTACCCAAACAAACTACCAATGTAAATTGTCCATGTATAAATGAATTTGTCAAATGTATTGAATAATATGTCAAAATGTTTATGTGTCAAATGTAAACCTATGTAAAATGCATGATCAATGTAAATCATGTAATGTGTAACCAAAATGATATGTATGGCTAGTGAAAACGCATCAACTAAACCATAGGTGAAATGCACAAAAACAAAGTATTGAAGTAAAACTTGGTTTAAATCAAAGCTATGTTTTGTGTAAATGCATGATCAATGTAAATCATGAAATGTGTAAATGCATGATCAATGTAAATCATGAAATGTGTAAATGCATGCTATACTGATACGAACATCTATGCGGTATTGTGGTAATGCATACATCCAAGCCTTGAGACTGCAGCGATAAACCCTTAAACCACTTAAAGGTTTATCTAACTTATGTATATCGAATTCGGTCATTCCTTTCATCCCCTTTCCCTGGGATGTCCGGAACGGGAGTTGTCAATTCCTATGGTACCACTACCTACTAACGAACGGCGTAGCTAATGTTAATGAATGTATTGTTCCATTGTAAACAACCCAAATGTCATAACAAAATGTAAGCATGTGATGAAAACGATGTACTAAGTATGCACGCAATTGACATACATAGCATAAAATGTAAATGTAAAACGATGTACTAAGTATGCACGCAATGGACATACATAGCATAAAATGTAAATGTAAAACGATGTACTAAGTATGCACGCAATGGACATACATAGCATAAAATGTAATGTAAAACATGTACTATAAATGTACTATTGAACATAGCATGTATATGATGTGAAAACAGGAAAGCATGAAAGTAACAAGTAGGCACATGTGTTCCACCCCAAAACAGTTTGGAAAACAGTAAAAGAGGGGTCTATGTACTCACTTGAGATTGCTCAGGAGTCCTAAGATAACCACCAAGCAACGCTAGAGATCACGGAAATCAAACGGCACCTAATATAGGTAACTATGTTAATAAACCGGACCTAAATCGGAAGATCTGATAGAATGAGGGTTCGTAAACCAAACGAGTATAGAGACTCGTTTCATATGGTTTAACAAAGCCTACATACTAAATGAAACCTTAATTTAAGTTCTTTCGACCCATTACGACCCGTTTAGGTAGCTTATGCTACTTTAACGCGTCGTGCGCGTGAAACGCGTTCGGACCGCCTAACTAGTCCTATGACAAGTAGAATATGCCTAAACATGTTGCATAATCAGTTATGTGACAAAGGTTTAGGTTACATATGCTTAATTACCAATTATACATGAAAAGGGTATTCTGGTAATTTACCTAAGGCATATAAACTACCTATCATACAACTACTCAAACGATGTGACCATAGGGTATAACCTCGGAAGGTTATTCCCTACCTACTATGGTCACCTAATGTATTTGGTCGGATCCTAATGATCGACCAAACTGGGTCGGGTTCGAAGGTATAGGCGATTTATCAGATCGCCTACCCTACGACCCTAGACAACGTGGTAATCAGTGGGCATAGTCCCAAGGGACTATGACCAACGTGATTACACTCACGTTGCGAAGTTCAAACGAACTTCGCATTGACCATTACTGGTCAACGCTGAAAGTCAAACAAAGTTTGACTTTCTGACTCGAAAAGCAATAAAATAAGGAAAAGAACGAAAGAATACTTACGAAGGGTCCCCAAATGCTAACCTCGATTCAAAAATCTCAGGTATGAAACAATAGTTTCAACTTAGAGTTTCTCAAATCAAAGTTCTTGTGATTTTGAAGCATGGGGGGTGGGGTATTTATAGTAAAAGGTCCACCGTTAGGATCGTTTCATGGAGACCGTGCTTTAATCGTAACCGTACAAGTGTTGGAACCTTATGGTGACTAAAAGACGATCCTTATCAGCTGACTAGACCATTGAGAATGTGTGGGTGAGGATTAAACAGCCGCAATCTGATGTTAAATACACTTAATCTGGTCTGGTTAGGCAGTCGCGTAGCGCTACTGCCAAGGCATTAGGCAGTCGCGCTACGCTAGCACCCCTCTGTTTCAGAAATGTTTCAAAATTGACAGTTTTGGTCCCTGTTGTGTTTTAAGGCCTTTTTCGATGCGTTTGAACCCCGTTAACCTCATTTCAAGGCTCTAAAATGAAGTTAAAGTATAGGGAACTTAAAACATGCTCAAAAATATCTCAGATGTCGGTTCGTTTGGCCGTACGAACGCGATGTTCGCTTAATTACGACGGAATGCGCATAAGCGCGAAAAACGATCCAAATGACGCGATGAATGGATTTTTGGCAAGCCAAACACTAAAGCATAATATAGTCATGCTTACATAAATTTTTGGATGTCCGGATGTATTCAGAACGTAAGTTATGCGCAAAAGTGCAAACTTGTGCACTTTTTGACACTTTTAGTCCCTGAATGACCCAAAAGTTTATTTTAGCATACCGAACCCCTCAAAGCCTATTTCTAAGCTATGTAAAGGATATTTATGGTATGTTTAACTTATGGTCATGTTCCGGAATGTCTGTTACAGTTCAAATTGACATACTTTCGCAGTTTGTCAAGTTTAGTCCCTGTAAGCGAATTAACTTGTTTTTGCCATACCAAAGCCTTCAAAACTTATTTCTAAGTTATGTAAAGGTTATTTAAGGTATGTTAAGCCTATGTCACTATTCCGGAGTGTTTTTTGCATTAAACTGGTTATATTTACGCATTGGTGCGCGTATAACCTTCCAGAAAGCGATTTAGAGTTTGGAATTGAACAAAATTTGATATGTGCAAATGATACACATATTTATACAAATCCCAAGTATGAAATACAATATTTCATTGGTTCGGTATTTGTTTGATGGCCGTGAAGGCACAGGTGTTACAACAACAATCTACTAAGCGTGCAAAAACCTACTGGCATATCATCAGTGAGACCGTTTATCACATTTGACTTTCCAATTCTTTAGCATGCTGTGATAGTCCACTGATGTACTATCATTTCCTATTTTTCACAACAAAACTCGTTTTCATTTTCTCAATGTTTTTGGATTTTGAGATTTTATCATGTTTTTGGCTTTTTCAAATTTTCGAAATTTCTAAAAGTTTTACTCCCCCTAAAATAAAAAATATGTTTCAATTTTGGATTTTCAGGGAAAATTTGAAAACAAACTATACAAGCAACATGACAACTGTTGTGAATTGCTTCAATTCGCCATCCACTTGGCATAAACAATCAGAACTCCCCCTGACAACAGACTATTTTCCCATTATGATTTCAAAACATTTAAGTTTGTTTTAATCAAATGGTTTTTCCGGAAAATAAGTTCAGTTGATTTCACTTGTAAAAACGGGGATTCATTCATCACTTTGTTCCTTCAATCATTTTGAATGAAAGTTAAATCAATTTCAACTTAATGACCTTGATTAACCACTTGTAGGTACATACACTTGTATGTTCACTTATCAACCAATACCACTTGAAAATGAAATATGACAATTTTCAGTTTTACCAGTTGTAGGTTTCTCAAACAAAAACATTTCAAGAATGATGCCGATTCCAGCTCCATGATTACCAACTTGGGAGCTCCGGCAAGTCCAGAGTTTAGTCATGATAAGTTCTATCCCAGTTACTAACCTGGGATGACCCATCTTCATCTGATTTCCTCGTTTTCTTCTCATAAAATTCCTTTACCCCTTTGACCTTCCCGTCAATCATTTTTTCAAAAATATTTTTCACTGTGGGGTTAAAGGCTTTTTTCAACATCAAATTCTTTCTTTTCAGAAAAAGAATTGATTTGAAATCTCAATTTTTCGAATTTTTGATTTTAAATTTTCAGCCCGTAATGGTGGAAAATTTGCATCATCAAATGGCGGAACTGACTTTTCACTTTTAATCACAACATGTGGCTCCTCTGACTTTGACGAGTCAGATTCATCGCCAGAACTAGCATCAGAATTCTTAACAACCCACTTTTGGTTGTTAAGCTTTGTGTTTCTTCTGTAAAAACCTTTTGAACACTCACCAACCTCAAACTTTGAATTTTTGAAAACTTTAAATTGTTTGCTTGGTGGTTCATTTTCAACCATCTTTTCTTTCAGTTTTTCAGAAACTCCCTGTTTTGTTTGGATTGCCTTTGGACAATTCCTGGCAATATGACCAACTGTTTTGCATTGAAAACTGGTTCTTGTCTCCTTCTTCTTCTGAGCAACTTCCTTCCTCATTTCCTCTTGCTTCTTAGCAAGGAATTCTTTGTTCGTCTGCTTTCTGAACAATTGCTCTTTTTCTTCTTCTGATGATGTCCCTGAAACAAATACAGTTTTTGGTTTATAAATTTTCTCATTTTTTATGATTTTTCGGTGGAATAAAACCAAGACCTTTCTTTTTGAAATTACCGTTATGGTTTGGTTTCTTTTGAAAACCATAACCAGAACTGTAACCCTTTTTCTTGTTTAATCTTTGTTTATCTCTTGAGGTGTATTGTTTAGGTTTTTTTAGAAAGATTTACATCTTTTATTTCAGAAATATTAATTTCTGTTGGTTTGAAAACATTTTTGATCATTTCAGTTTTAACACCTCTTATTGGAAATTCTTCATCAGAATATAATTTGTCAGAATTATTCAAAGTATATGCAACTTTGAATGTTTCGTCATTCAAATTATTTTGTTATAACAGAAATTCTTTATTATAAACCCGTTTATCCTTTTTGACTGTTGGACTTGAAGTGCCGGACTCAGACTTTGACTTTGATTTTGACTCCTCCGTTTCATCTTTATCCAACACTTGATTGACCACTTTCTTTATTAACTCTGACTCATGATCAGTGTCGGATGATGTAAAAGTGACATCAATGTTGTCTGGCAAGTTATCTGAAGGCTCAGATTCCCACTGTAAGTTGGTTGCCTTTTTGACTCTTTCTGAATTTGGATTTCGTGGAGAATATCCATTTTCAAGTGGGGGTGGACACTTGTTATAGCCAAAACTTTGTTTCTTACCAAAAATCTTCACTTCAGTATCCTCTTTTGTTTCGGAATTCTTTTCCTCAGATGTTTCTTTTTCAAACGCCTTCATGCCTTCAACTGTGGGGTAAATCCTGTCAATCACATAAGAAGAACATGAGTAACTTTTCAACAATTTGTTTACTCTCTCAGTTTCGATTCTATGAGTTTCCAATTTCTGTTCAAGCTTAGCACACATTCCAATGTAATAATTGACCATATCCTGCTTTATCATGTATGCTCCATTGAGTGTCTTCATGGCTGTAGCTTATTCACTGCTTGTCTCGTTATATTGATTCATGGCTTTGTTCAAGACATCATATGATTCTTTCAATCTGTTCATGTTGTGAATCAACTCATTGTTTTGCTTTTTCATAGTTTCACAATTTTCACAATTCTCAGACACTTTTTCTGCAACAGCTTCCTTTTAATCTCAAAAGCTGGAACTTCTTTGACTTTTATCACTCGGACTTCTTCTTCATCATTCTTACCTTTCCTTCTTTCTGCATCTCTCTCGGCTTGAAATCTTAAAAGCTCTTTCATTCTTACTACATCATAATCATCATCACTATCATCTTGTTTTTCAGCCTTCTTTTTTGCCATTCGAGCATTTTCAGCATCTCTCTCAGCTAGATACTTTAAATGCTCTTTCATACTATTTGCCCAATAATCATCTTCATGATCATCTTGTTTTTCTACCTTCTTCTTTGCCATTCGAGCCCTTTCAGCATTTCTCTCAGCATCTCTCTCGGCTAGGTATTTTAAATGCTCTTTCATACTATCTGCCCAATACGAATTATCATCATCACTGTCTTTAACGACTTGAGCAACAAAAGCTTTAGCCTTTAAAATCTCTTCATCCGGACAATATTTGTCCCAGCTAAAACCTTCTGGCAGTCTTTCATCCTCTTGATTAACTAAATAAGCTTTCTTTGGTTCTTCAATCTCCTTCCTTGCATGTGAAGTTTGTGGCGATTGTTGATACGGCTGTTGAGCAACTTGATGATAAATCGCTTTCCGATAATAATCATTGTTGTTGAAAGGATTTTGAGTTCCACTTGCTTCGCGGTTTGTGCACTCTCGTTTGAAATGCCCTTTTTCCCTGCAACGAAAACAAGTAACTTTAGATTTATCAAATCCTAAAGTAGACACATTTGAATCACGAAAATCATCTCTTCCTGTGATTTGTTTAAACTTTTCAGCTCTTCTCAACACGCTTGCCAAACACCACTTTATATCCATTAATTCCATCTCTTCAGCATCAACCTGATCGTAATCCTCTTTTGTCAACATTGGATTTCCGATCCTTCCTGCAACTAAACTCCCATACGACTCTAACACAGTTACCAATAAAGACATGTGACTTTTTGCAACTTCTTCCGAGTAATTTTGATCATTCTCAAGATTTAGTGCAATGTTGCATTGTAGAACTTTGCCACTCTTGGTTGCTGAAAATTTTGGATCAAACGATGGATATGAAGAAAATCCGTTTTGCTACTTGATCCTTGAGATGAACTTTCAGAAGAACTTTTGGCATTGAAAGCAGTTTCGATCTTTGGTGCAATGTTGGTCTTATCACTAACACCACATTTGTAATACAAACCAATGTCTTGTTCTCCATCATAGTTCTTCATTCTCGCTATCTTTCTTTGTTCCATCTCTTGAGCTTCGAGTTGTTCAATAAAATCACTCAGCGATAGATTGTCAAAATCAGGTTTATTTTTCAACATCATAAGATATGTGCCCCAAACCTCATGTGGCAACGCATCGGCCAACTTTTCAATCAATTCTTCTTTATCTTTATTGATGTTCAATCTTTGCATATTCTTCACCAAATTGCAATATCTTTCTATAATCTGCTTGGTGTTTTCAGTTCTTAATCCACGGAATAAATCAAATTCTTTCTTCAAAAGCGACATTTTGTTCTTGATCATTTCTTTACTTCCAACAAACTTTGATTTTAATTCTTTCCATATCGAATGAGCACTTCTGTTGTGTTGAAGTAAAATCAAGATTTCTTCCTTAATAGCTTGCTGCAAGAGACTAACCATCAACTTTTCATTTTTGTATTTCTTTTTCTCATCAACATCTAGATCTCTAATGTCAACTTTTTGTCCGTTGTCCTTAACCGGTCTAATATATCGAAATTCAGTATAATCCCATGCATCTAGGTAATATACTTGAACCCAATTTTCAAAACGTTCTGCCCATCCACTGTACTCCTCAATACTCATAAGCTTATGCGGTTTTTGCGTTGTTCCCGTTTCATTTTCTAGCATTGTATTATGAGTAATAGTCATCGGACTAGCAAAGGCATTATAGAACGCGTTCTCCATGATTCGATTCTCAAAAATTCCCAAACACAAACTTTCAAACGAAATGGATATGATTCAAACGAAATGATATCAACTCTCAAACGAAATTCCCCTTTCAAGCGAAATGAACTTTCATACGGAATGGACTTCTCAAACGAAATGAATTTCTCAAACGGAATGGACCCTTTACTCCCAATTCGTACGAAATGAATGTAGTTTCAAGCGAAATGGCACTTTGGTGCGAAATTAACTTTTCAATCTCAATTCGTGCGAAATGGAATCAGATTTCAAACGAAATGCCAATTCAAGTGAAATAGTCCATTTCGTGCGAAATGGAAATGTCTTTCACACGAAATGACAGTTTTTTGACAGATTGATCAAGTTTTACTTTGAATTAAGGTCTGATTCTTTCAAGGGTTTGTTAAAACACTGTTTCGCACGTTATAATTGAAAATCAAGCCATTTTATCCGTGAAATTTTGTTTAATTTTGAAAAATGTGAAGAAAGTGAGTAGAAATCAGAAATTTTCAGCTGAAATGGTAAGAACTCTTCCTCCTGAGCTCTGATACCACTTGTAGGATCGTTTGCACGACCAAAACGAGTCGTTCAGAAGAGTTCTATCCAATACGAAAGGCGGAATCAGACGTATCGGAGTTATTTCAGCTGATTTGCACTTAGATTCACTTTAAACTGTCTCTGTATTGATATCAGATCGTTTTACAAGGCTGGAGACACTTCGGCAGAGCTTCGCTACCGGAATCGAAAACGTTACAAATGAATTGAACAAGACACTATATATAGGCATCACCATTTCGCACGGAATGACTCACACGAAATGGCTAATGTCATTTCGTACGAAATGGCCATTGCTATTTCGTGCGAAATGGTCACAACTCCATTTCGTGCGAAATGGTCTTTCCCACATATTTCACACTTTTCTCGTATTACGTGCCCTGATCTAGCCAACCTAATACAAGACTCGATACAAGACGAAGTCGACAGACATATGCACCAACAATAATTAATAAGTTAATATCAATTAATATATTAATTTTGAATTTTTTTTATTTATTTTTAATTATAGGTTTTGGTATTTAGCAAGATTTGATTTGGTCGGACATTATGTTGTCATGTCATAAAAAAGGTCAAAAATAATTTAGACTATTCTCACACCCATATATTTTATTTCCCGTATTTTTCACTCTGTGCGTAAAGAGAGATAAAGAGAAGGAATGTGTGAATATTAACTCCCCAAAAATTAACCTTTTAATAGATTTAGATTATGACACAAATAAATTAATGGCCAAAAATTATTTTTTATAAACTCCCAACTAAGAATTTTATTAATATATAAAAATACTAGCAGAATACAACTAACCAACCCTAAACTAATAGAGTACATGACAGTTAAAGTGTGGAAATAATAATAATAATAATAATAATAATAATAATAATAATAATAATAATAATAATAATAATATACATATACATATAAATAATTAAAAAAATAATTGTAAAAAAAGATCTTGGATGAAAATGGCAAAAACAAAATATACACGTAATCTGACCAAAATACCTTTAAGTTAACTGAGTTTTTAGACGGAGTTAGAGAATTGGATGAAAACGACAAAAAAACTACGAACGTTAGAGACTCAAAGAAGAAAAAAAACTATTTGCAATAAAATCATTTTGGGTCAAACCTTAGGGAGTAAATGACAATTTACTCTTGAAAGAGTTGTGGTAAATTCTACTTTCTTATGCTTCCTACTAGAATAAATTTAAGAAGAAGGAACGTTGTCATAACGTTGGTTATGTGCCCTTTTTGTGATGAGGTAGAGGAATCGATGGAGCACTTGTTCACTGCTTGCTCGGTTTCTTTGAGGGTGTGGGCGGCTTTCAACGGGTGGTGCAACATTTTCGCTTTACTTTTTTGAGTTCAAAGACATCCTAGAAATTCATAAATTCATTAAATGCAACAAAAAGGAGGAAAAGATCATTTACGGGTTGGCTTTGATAGCGTGCTGGTGCATTTGGAAATAAATGAATGATGTGGTCTTTAACCAGAAAAGATGTAGCTCGCAAGATATCATAGGGGAGGTAAAATCTAGAGGTTATGCCTGGGTTAAAAATAGAACTACTTGTAATTACATTATATGGACGGAATGGTGTAAATACCCTATGTATATGTTGTAATTTCTTTGCCCTTTGCCCGTTTGGGTCAGGGGTTCTGTTGCTTGTTTGGCCTTTTGCCCGTTTGGGTCGAAGGTTTGTGTTAATAAAGTTTATTTTTCAAAAAAAAAATGTGTAAAGGATCAGCAGAAAAACGGCAGACCATTTATTATTTGTCATGCGAGAGAGCAACCTATTCAATCAGTTTGGTGGAAGATTTGTTAGAATTTCCTTAAAAATTGTCTAAAGTGTGGACCGCATGTGAAAGCTATACAAACTATTTTTTCAAATCATTTGTTGGCGTATTTGGAGTGCAATGGACTCACAAAGTCTACATCAAGAAATCATTATCACGATCAAAGATAATAGAAGGCGAATGCGTTTCATGGGTTAAAAAAATGTTGTAGTAAGGTGTTTTTTTTATTGTTTTGTTAACAAATTAATCACATTTCCTTGTTTTGTTAACAAAGAGTAAACTGCCATTTTGGTACTTGAGGCTTGGTCACTTTTATCACTTTAGTGCAAAACTCAAACCTTTTCCATCTGGGTCCTTGTGGTTTCAGTTTTATTGTCATTTTGGTTCAAAAGTGAAGTCAGTTCAAATTTGTCATATCAAATCCTGCTATTTTGTCTTTTTCCTGGGCAAAATGGTCATTTTAAATAAATTTCTTTTATAACCTCCATTTCATCTTCACCAAATCTCCACAACTTCACAACAATGGCGATCAACACACTCTTCACTTCTTCTCCTTCACACTCCTCCTCACTCTCACCCTTTCCGTCACACTTCCGCCCTCATAGTCACTGCAATCAGCTTCCGACATGATTAAAAATTTTTAAAAATAGAAATACGAATACAACTTTCTATATAAGAAAAGTATATAAATACGAAGCATTACGATATAACTTTGATCGTTGCTAGACTATCATGTATCTATTTTCACTTCCCACTGAAATTCTGCCACTTCTGTAAGCTCATCCATCACTATTTATTTAGGGTTTCCTTTCTGTATCTTAATTTGATTGTAAGTTTTTTTTTCATCCGATTACTGTACCCATTTGATGAACAAAAGTTAGGGTTTTTTGTAATCTTTATTAAATACCCATTTGATATGCGACTCTAAAGAAACCCCCAAATTCAAAACCCTACATTATTTATACTCGTCTACTTCTTTCATTTTGATCTGTTTCTCGATTCCTTTTTGTTCGATTTTTAATTTCACTATTTCAGCTACAATATCTTTTGTTATGTGCTAATTGATTTTCAAAAAGAACAAAGAGAGGCTAACATTCCTCTTCAGATCTCCAAATCCTCCCTAATCCCACTCACGATCTCGTTAAATTCACTTCAATTTCATCTTCAGTGTCTGCATTTAGCTTAGCTTCTTATTCCAATCCAAACAAGTCAACCGAGGTGGCGCACTCATGACGTAGCACTTTCTTGGTAGGGTGTTTGGGAGGGTGAGCAACTGTAGGTTGCTTTCCTCTCATTCGATTCTTGGGTGGGTTGATACCTGGCCTCCTCCTCACCTCGAGACGGAGGACTTGTTATCACTTCTTGGTTTTGATTGTTTCCAATGGGCTCTGCCAAGGGTAGGAGCATGGTATCCAGTGCCTCTGAAGGGGATATTGGCTCCACCTCTTCCAATGGTGTGTGGCTATGCCCCTTCAGGAACTTCCACGAGTGTAAAGACGGCAAGCCTGGGTCTTCTGGGTATAACAGATTGATAGCGCATTTTCAGCAATTTCATTTTAAAGATGATCGTAAAGAATCCCTTCAAGATGCGCTTTCTAAGGATTTAGAATTGTTTTTGAATGTTGGGGAAACCCTGCGAGTTTTTGGATATTGGTTGTGTGGGAGGTGCATGAAGACACACGCACTTAGTAGGGGGTGTCATCATCCTGATGGTGTTTTCACGTTTTCTAGAAAATCCGGGTCTGATGGTGATTTTGTAGTGGGGATCCCAAGGCCCCAAGATCCTGTGATGGTTTTTGAGCTTAGGACCCCGCAGGGAGTGATGGGAGATGTCGCTCTCCTTGAACGTGTTTTCTCCCTTCCGGCTCGAACTGTTAAGAGCATCCCCCCAAGCTGTCGTTTGGCATTTGCACAAGCTTTGACGGGTGCCATCCATAAAGTAGTAGCTTCCCCTGGGACTGTTGAAAGCTGGGTCAAACTCTTGCTCTTACCCCGTTGTACCCTTAAGGTGGTTAAGCCGTCTTCCAGGCAAGAGCGAAGGTCGGGTAATCGAAAGTCCTTGCAATGTGATAGTATTTTGCGGGCCTTAGCTATGTGGAAGGAGGGCTCTGGTTTTGAGATTTTGGTCAATTCCCTCCTTGCCGATAGTGGAGAAGGGGTCGTGCATGGGGGGGAGACACAACGGGAGATAGCTGAGGAGGTTAGCCCCAACATCAAGCAATGTCTCAGGAAAGTTAGTGATGGTCACTTCACTGCTGCAGTTAAGGTGTTGTGTTCCAGTGGGGTTGCTCCCCGGGGGGAATCTACCATGCAAGCCCTTATCGACAAACATCCCTTCGCGCCGCCTCCGAACCTCCCTTCAACCCCTCTTTCGCAACCTGCGTTATCCGTGGATGAAGACTGCGTTCACAGGTGTGTCAAATCTTTCCCGAAAGGGACATCTTGTGGGCGAGATGGCCTATGGGCCCAACACCTGTTGGACGCTCTTAGCGGCGAGGGGTCGGCGACTGCCTCGGGACTGCTTACTGCCATCACTAAAGTGGTAAACCTTTGGCTAGGGGGGTTATGTCCTAAGGTGCTCGCGGATTTTGTAGCTTCGGCGCCCCTAACCCCTTTGTTAAAACCTGATAATGGAATTCGCCCCATTGCTGTGGGGGCAATTTGGAGAAGATTAGTCTCCAAAGTAGCCATGAAGACAGTTGGGAAAGAAGCTGTTAAGTACTTGGGGGACTACCAATTTGGGGTAGGGGTCCCCAATGGGGCGGAGGCGGTGCTGCACAGCGCTAACAGGTTCCTTAATTCTTTTCATTCAGATGGCTCGTTGGCTATGCTTACGGTTAATTTTTCCAACGCTTTCAACTTAGTTGACCGTTCGGTTTTGCTTCGTGAGGTCCATCGCCATTGCCCCTCCATATTCCCATGGGTTCAATTTCTGTATGCTCAGCCTGCTCGGCTATACGTGGGGAATGACCGCATCGGGGCATTCACGGGGGTGCAGCAAGGGGATCCTTTGGGACCTTTGCTTTTTGCCCTAGCCTTACACCCCTTAGTGCTTCAGGTGCAGGAAAACTGTAAACTCCCCTTCCATGCTTGGTACTTGGATGACGGGACGATTATTGGGGACGCTATTCAGGTTGCTAAAGCTCTCGACATCATCGGTTCGGAGGGTCCAGCCTTGGGGCTACGGCTTAATATTAGAAAAACTGAATTATTTTGGCCGACATGCAACGGGGTGAAGGTTCGGCCAGGGCTTTTTCCCAGTGAGATTGGGAGGCCGGAGAGAGGTGTTAAACTGCTAGGAGGGGCAGTCAGCCGTGATGCCAATTTTATTAGTGGTCTAGCGGCTAAGAGGGCAACGCGTGCTGTTGACATTATGGGACACCTTCCTTTGTTGCGGGATCCTCAAAGCTCCTCTTGCTTAGATCTTGTATGGGGGTTGCAAAGTTGCTATTTGGTTTGCGAATTTGCCAGCCCCCCTTTGTGGATGATGTTGTTTCATGTTTTGATAAAGGTCTTCGGGAGGCAATAGAAGACATTGTCGTATGTGGGGGTCCTTTTTTTGGTGAATTACAATGGCGGATCGCGACCTTGCCAATGCGGCTTGGTGGGTTGGGCATTCTCTCGGCCCGGGATGTGGCTTCCTATGCCTTTGTGGCTTCCAGGTCTCAATCTTGGGAGTTGCAGGACCACATCTTACGTAACAGTGGGGCTACTAACACTGATCCAGATTATGCCAACTCCTTGGAACGCTTGCATGAATCTCTACCTGACTTTGATCTCGGCGGTTTCTCTAACAAGGACACCGCCCCCAAAAAGCCACAGAAAACTTTGGCGAATGCCCTTTGTTGTCGAATCGCACAAAGTTTGGGAGAAGATTTCCATTTGTCCCCCCGCCAGAAAGCCGTCATTGAATGCCTACAGAGACCTCACGCTCAGGATTTCTTAACTGTTATTCCTATTGAAGGTTTGGGTCAACGTATGTCAGCGGTGGAGTACCGGTCAATCCTTAAGTACCGTTTGATGATCCCCATGTTCCCGAATGATGAAACTTGTCCAGTCTGCCGTAAAGCATGCCTGGATAAATACGGGGAGCATGCGTTACACTGTAGAGAGTTGCCGGGGTTTAAGTATCGCCATGACTTTGTTCGAGACGCGTTAATGGATATTCTCAAACGAGCAGGGATCTCGGCAAAGAAAGAGGCACCGGTTAATTTTCTTACAGACCCGTCGGAGGGGAGGTCCACCCTACGCCCGGCTGACGTGCTAGTTTTTGGTTGGGAGGGCGGGAAACATGCTTGTGTTGATCTCACAGGTGTATCCCCCCTAGCCGGGTTCCGGGAAAACGGGTTTGTGGCAGGGCAAGCGGTACTGAAAGCAGAGTCAAAGAAGGTGGAAAAGCACGCGAAAGCTTGTGAGGATAATCAACATGCCTTTGTCCCTCTGGCGTTTGACACGTTTGGCTCCTTGGCGCCGGAGGCAGTTCGGTTCTTGTCTAGAGTTCAGCGTGTGGTCCACAGCAACTTTTCGACCCCTCAGGGGCGAGGCTTTGTTTTTAGTAGATTAGGGTTTTCTATTCAGAAGGGGATGGCGGCGCAGTTTGTTGCTCGTCTACCTGCTATCCTTATGTAATTTGCCCTAATGATTGGAATGAAAATGATATTTTCCTTAAAAAAAAAAACTGAAAATAGCCAAACTCACCAAATATTTTAAGTTCACGAATATATGAAATCAATTGTATGGTTAGATTACAATTCTATTAAGCTTTCGACAAATAAGTGTATATTTGTTGTACCTGGTCGGTTTGAAACACAATATGCGAGTCATACAATGCATCGTAATTCGCACGCATAACGAGGAATATTACGTCTAGTCAAATGATATGCACACGTGTCAAGGAATTTTATGTAGAGTTAAATAATTCGCACGTTATCGATGAATTTTACGTCAAATCGGATAATTCGTTGAATTTAAAAAGAAAAGTTTAACATATATACGACTCGTATACATGTATGTGGGTTATATAATGGACCGTAAAACATCTATATGACCCACATTCTGAATATATATATAGTAAATGTATACATGGCTGGCCTTAGGGGTGGGCGGGGAGGACCACCGACCAGGGCCCGATATTTTGAGGGGCACGTTTTTTTATGATATGTAAAATATTACTTTAATATGGCACACACATACAAACACCAACATAGGCTCCCTGACAAAACTATTCTTATGGTTTAGATTAGTTATTAACCCCTTTGGCATTAGGTTTAGACCTTTAGTGAGCCAAATACCCAATTTCGTTAAGGCTTAAGGGCACATTTTTCCGAGCTTGAACAGGGTACACGAATTATCAGGGCCGGACTTGAATGTATACAACCCTTATACAACTATACATGTTATATACTAACACATATACATTTGTACGAATGACAAGAAACTTATTTTAACAATACATGTCGTATACTTGTATACGACTCATATATAGCTTATCAAATTAATTTTTTTAGTGTGTATAGGAGGAACACCCAGTCACCCAAAGTAAAATTGTAATGAACACTGATGAAACACTGGTTAACACCTAGGTTAACTAGCTTGGTCGTCTCTTATGTGGATTCAATCTCCTTCTCTACTCGCCTAAGACTGGAATCCTGCAAAACAGCAACACCGTTAGCTCGTTAAGAGGGGAATATGGGGGTTTCCCTCTTAACCAGGCTCCGACGTGAGAATAAGTACTGTTCCGAGGGGAAAATAGTGTGTGTTGTAGGTGAAAAGTGAGGAGAACCCCATCCTTAACCTGCTGTGGTCAGGGTAGTGGTACACGTGGCGCGCCGTTATTTGCCCATGCAGGATAATTGGTACTGCAGCTGTCGGTCTGCCCCCAGGTAGTGTCGCAGGTCCACATGGCGTTCGATTATTGGTGACACGTGTTGTACTTTTTGTCTGAGTTAACTGCCATTTCCGTCCCTATGGTTTGGTCACTTTGGCCATTTCAGCCCACTTTTCAAAAATGCGCCATTTTCCTCCCCGACGTTCTGGAAAGGTGCCATTTCAGTCCAAAAATCATAACCCAGTTAAGTCAGTTAGTAAATAAGGACTGATTGTGTAAATTTGTAACATAAAGGACTGATTGTGTAAATTTGTAACACCACCACCACTAGCCCTGCCACCACCACCACTCCGCTGCCACCACCACCACCGCCACCACCGCCACCACAGCCACCACCGCCACCACAGCCACAGCCACCACCGCCACCACAGCCACCACCGCCACTGCCACCACCGCCACCACAGCCACACCGCCACCACAGCCACACCGCCACCACAGCCACTGCCACCACCGCCACCACCGCGACTACGGGATCTTGTGCGATTATCTTTGGCTTGTGCGATCAAGAGTTCATCATCATCGTCAATCATCACGTTGATTATCATCAACAGTTCTTCGAACCACCATTCCATACATAACCCGACCAGCTACCACGTCTTACCACCGGAGATACACCAATCCATCCATCATTATTCATCAACAGTCACCGTTCATCATCGTCATCATCTCCGTCAACGATCACAACGATCACCAAGCACATCACCACCGCTGTGTTCGGAGTTCTCGATTTACGGATGAAGATGATTACCGGAGACGAGAAGTGTAACCATGGATGATGATGACTGAAAGAATTGAAATGGTGAAGATGGAGGTTTCAAAACGGAAGATGGTGGTGAACGGAGATGATGGTAAGATGACGGAGAAGTGAAGTTGCAAGTTTCGATGACGGATACATGAAGTTGCAGGTTCCGGAAACACTTCAGATTCAAAAACTCCTTCTCCCATTGATTCGAAACACTTCAGATTCAAAACTCCATATCTTCATCATCGTCATCAGCTACTTCCATATCGGAAACACCACTCCTTGTCCGTAACATCATCTCTATTCTCGAATCTTTTCCGAAACACATCATCACCATCTTCTCCGACTACCACCGCCTATCATCTACATCATCATTGTATCTCCACAACCTACAACATCATCGTTCATCCAAATTCAGGCAGATTCGAAACCGGTCACCGGAACCTGCAACTTCACCGGAACCTGCAACTTCATCCGAATTCAGGCAAATCGACCACTTTGAAGATGAAAACGAAGATCCAATCATCGTTTCTGAAAGATCCAACTTCACCGGAACCTGCAACTTCATCCGAATTCAGGCAGTGGCTGTGGTGGCGGTGTGGCTGTGGTGGCGGTGGTGGCGGTGGTGGCAGTGGTTGTGGTGGCGGTGGTGGCTGTGGTGGCGGTGGTGGCTGTGGTGGCGGTGGTGGCTGTGGTGGCGGTGGTGGTGGTGGTGGCGGTGGTGGTGGTGGTGGCAGCAGAGTGGTGGTGGTGGCAGGGCTAGTGGTGGTGGTGTTACAAATTTACACAATCAGTCCTTTATGTTACAAATTTACACAATCAGTCCTTATTTACTAACTGACTTAACTGGGTTATGATTTTTGGACTGAAATGGCACCTTTCCAGAACGTCGGGGAGGAAAATGGCGCATTTTTGAAAAATGGACTGAAATGGCCAAAGTGACCAAACCACAGGGACGAAAATGGCAGTTAACTCTTTTTTTCTGGAGGAGCATCTTCGGTGCCACCTTGACGTCTTCCAGAAGCTTCTAGAAGCTTCTGGATTTGCTTGCTGATGTAGGCGCCATGTTGAACGGAAAAGGTGGTGTGGTCCCTGCCATGTCTGCATGGAATTGGGACCATACCTCTTCAAGTCCCCCCCCCCTCCCCCAGTCCAGTGTGCCTTCTAGTTGAGTTGATCGTCTAGGAGGGATTCTGGACTTATAAGGGTAGTGGTCTTGTTGTTTATCTTTGTAAGGCGCATGATGGCAGCTTTGCGAAGTTGAGCCAAAACGGCGCATGACGCATGATGGTGGCCTAGCGAAGTTGAGCCAAAAGGGCGCATGGCGCATGATGGCCGCCTTGCAAAGTTGAGCCAAAACGGCGCATGGCGCATGATGGCAGCCTTGCGAGGTTGAGCCAAAACGGCGCATGGCACATGATGGCAGCCTTGCAAAGTTGATCCAGAACGGCGCATGGCGCATGATGGCAGCCTTGCAAAGTTGAGCCAAAACGGCGCATGGCGCATGATGGTTACTTCACTTTTTTGGAGGTTCCTTCCAAGGGAAGTTTCTTTGTGTTGATTAGGACAACTGTCATGACTGACGTTCCGACTGAGGTGGCTGTCTTTTCGAAGAGGTGAACAGTTATTTTTTCAGAACCGTCATGCACGTTTTCGCCTTTTGTCAGGCGTGACGGCCATGCGCCCTTAAATCGAGGCGATGGTTACTATCTCTCCTGACGTGTCAGTTCCCTAGTGTGCGTCCTCCTGTCTCCCTGACTGTTCACTACCCATCGCATTAAATGTGATGGGTATAAATAGATGGCGGTTAACCTCTTTCCACACTTCATCTTTATTTTCAGAATTCAAACTCCGTTTTTCTCTCGATTCCTTCTTCCGATTTTTATCTTCTTTTCCCTCTTTTTCTGTTGAATCATGACTCCTGCTCCGAAGTCTAGCAACACTACGAAGAAAAGGAAATACAAACCGAGAAATCCTCCAGGGCCGGATCAGGCAGTTATCGGCTGGAAAGAGGATGAACTCAATAATTTGGTTCAGAACTTTGGTCTTTCTTTCGATTGGGGTGTTCGGTTTCCAACTCCAAATTCTACTGCTCTTGATGCCCCTCCGGGGTACATGTCTTTATACGCCGATTTCTTCCGGGAAGGGAACTTTCGCCTCCCGATGTCCAAGTTCATCGGAGAAGTGCTTACCGGCTATGGTTTGCATATTTCTCAAATAAGTGCTTTGGGTTTACCACGAATTACCCATTTTGAATTCATATGTCGGGCTAACCGTGTTGAGCCAAGTTTTGAAAAGTTCAATGTATTTTATTTTGTCACTTATACTGGTGGGTTTTAGTCCTTTAGTTACCGTACTACCGGAGTTGCCCTTGCAGCCGGGATCCACCGAAGAGTCTGCATGACTGGAAACAAAAGTTTTTCTATATCCGATGTGGTGTCATTCCCCTTGATATGCATTACAGGGCTGAGAGTGAAGGGTTCCACGCGTGAATGTGTCGGTGGACTTTACTGAACAAGAGTGGTACAAGGTTTTAACTCGGAAGGTCACACCTATCATCCAACTTGAAGAGAGGGCTCTCGTTGCGGCCGGGATGAGCATGTTGTGGGCTCCTCAAAACCCTAGGGGTTTTTCGATTTACGGATACCAAGGGAAAGGTATCGTTGTTATTGGTTCGTTTTTTATTTCTTCTTTATTTTGTTACATGTCGTTTCACATCCTCTTGTGTTTTACAGCAGGCTATAGTTTGATGAATGTGTTTGATTCTAAAGCCGGCGGTGCCATGGTTGTTGCTGCACTGCCAGAGGGAAGGCTGCTATGGGTTGACCAGATAATGAATAATTATTTGCATCCTACCAGTGAAAGCATGGCCACTTATGCCAACACCGTCTTAGGTGAAGACAATGGGGACGATATTGACGTTGACTCTGTTCCTAATCGAGAGGAGGTTATCGTCCTTTCGAGTGAGGGTTCTGATGGGTCACTGATGTGCTAAAAGTAGTTTAATAAAAACAACTAAAATTAACCTAAATCTAGACTCAAAGTAATACTCTAGACTCCCTAAACTCGACTAAACTACTAACCGGCAAGTGAACCGATCGACTCTAGTAAAGCTAAGTAAGTCCGGATATCGAACCCACGAGACTCAATTAAATTACGCTAAGACTCTATCTAGACTAAGACTGACACAACTTAACTAAATGATTATTTGATTGGGGGGGGGGGGTTACTAAAAATCCTAAAAATGCAAATAAATATTAAACTAAATTAATTAAAATAACTAAATACGAACTTGGACAAAGACTAAAACCAGTGGTGATGAAGACTACCTAGGCTAGACGCAAGTTTAACTTGGAATGGATTTCTATTCGAAGCTAATGTGGTATGGAACCGGGGTCTTTTAATGCTAAACCTATTAAGACACCAACTAAGCCCCTCAACCCTTCTCGAGGTGAAACTTATGGCACTACCTAGGCTGTTACGACTACCGGTTGTTAGATTTCCTTACAGTCCTCTAACTTTTTGAAAAGTGCCTTAATATGACAATCTACCTTACAGCGCAAAAGTCTAAGGCAGTTATGGATTCTAACTTGGTTTAATAGACAAGAGAATGGTTAGGGAACTAGACCGATTTCTTACAAAACCTAAACCTAGCTATATACCAAACCAAGACCTATTAATAACCCCGAGCCTTACAGCGACAAGATTAGTAGAACACTTGATTTTATAAGATTACCGAATATTACTTCTAAGGTTTAATGGCCACTTAACCCTAAAGGATTAAAGATTTATTACGTGATATAGACACTCACCAAAATCTAAAACCCTAGCACGATTCTATTATGTGATAAAGACCGTCACCAAGACTCGTACGAAGCAATAATCAATGATCAAACAGTATCAAGCATGCATATACACCAAATCACAATTCCATAATCGTTTACTTTTCAAGAAAACCCAAGAACCACATTAAAACCAAATAAAAATCCAAACTTTATTAAACCATTGTCAAAAGCCTAGGTAGTATGTAGTATTTAGCCGCTAAACATAATCAGAAACATAATAACAATCAAAATAAGTTCTGAATTCATCAAGTCACAACTTAAAACAACGAAAATGAAAGAATAGGATGATTAAACCCGTAATCTTCACTCCCGAACGCTCCAAAGTGTTACCCGAATGATTCCTAGCTTCCGAACACTTCAAAGATCTTCAAACAGCCTCTAATGGTCGCCTGGAACTCCCAAAATTCGTAGATACTTGGCTTTTGACGATCATGGTGAATTTATAACATGCAAAACCCTACTAGCCGTTGGAGAAACAAGTATGTACATTCTAAACTAAAACGGAACTAAAACGATTATTTAACGACTAAAACGGACGCGAATAAAGATGTATTTTACAATACATCAAATATCCCCACACTTATCATTTTTTCGTCCTCGAAAAAGAATTATGCAAACGGAATCATAGTCGGAATAATCATTCGGGACAAAAGCTTAATTTATTTATTAAAACCGAAACTTGTGTTAGCCGCGATTGCAAGTATTTTGATCCTCTTAAACCCAAACCCGGTTCCAAGCCCTTATCATGCAATTTAGTTCAATTATGGTCAATCTACCTAGGGCCTCACACTAAGAATCGCAAGTCCACCTAATCCCCCCTCAAGCTTATAGGACAAAAGGAACAACCACTGGTTATTTCCTAACCACCTTATCCCAAGATCAAGAGAGTTTAGAATCAAATCTATTCTTATTTTTTTTTCCTTTTCATCACTTTTACATCATTTTTTTTCTTTTTTCGAGCGTAGACGTTGCTTTCCCTAACCCAGAGGCATTCCGGCTGTAGAGTCGCTATCCCAACTCGGATTACTTAGGCTTCGGTACTTCTTATTTTCTTTGCAAGGTCGATTTCACACACCTTAGCGGTAATCCGACTGTAAAGTCACTATCACCAACCCAGACTACATAGAAATGCGCTACTTTCATTTAGTTTCTAGCTCTTTTTTGTCTATTTTTTTTTTCTTTTTCAACGAGATATGACAAAAAAACTCTAACGATCTTAGCTTATAACGGCATCCCTTATACTATTATCGGCGGTTTCAATTTCCCCACTTTCCCTAGATGAGAACCCACTAGTAGACCGACAATTAGGTAATTTTAATATCAAAGGAACCCAGAACCGAATCGAGCCTACCCGCACATCCCAAACTAGACACAAGATCAATTATATTATCTCATATTATTATTATGTGAACCCGAAACAAAAAACCCGACTTTTCTATCATTTTCCGTTTTTTTTATTTTGCAAACTTCTTATTTCCAAAGACATTTTCTATTTTTTTAATTTTTTTTTGGATTTTTGAAAAAAAAATTTCGACTTTTATGACTCAAAGTAAACAAACTAACAACTAAGACCCAAGTGTCCCATCCCCACACTTAAATATTGCATTGTCCCTAATGCAAGGATGAAAACACGACTCCTAAAACCTAAAAACCAAAAGAAATATGAAAAATAAATAAATATACAAAGTATACAAGTGGAACGACTTAGCTGAATAAATATGTGAGACTGTCAGTATGCCAGTCGATACCACATATGCCCTCCAATCCAGACACGCTCAGCAAACTGTTCTAACTCGGACACGCGAACGGAAGCGGCAACAAACAACGACCTAACAATCAAATATAGCATACCAAACAGAACATACTATATACTATCAGAATATCAGTACCATCAAACATCCAACAATGTATCAACCAACCCACAACCCAGCCAACCTGTTTAAGTATAATACAGACCAAAACGCAAGGATTAAAACATCATAAAAGAAAAATAAACAAAAGATATAAGTGCCAATGCTGCATATCCTCGAACCACATGATCTACTCCTCGTCCTCTACCCTGCTCCACGTCAGCAAGCTACTACTGCTGTGGCTGCCAAGACGGCGGCGGCTGCACCTGTAGACGATCCATAATAACTCTCATGCCGTCTCGCATCTCTTGCCTCACCTGCTCAACAAACTCAAACAAACTATCCACCCTGTCGTAAACGGCCTCCAAAGTCAACGGATCTGGCCGCGGCTCCCTAATAGGATACTCACGCGCTGGCAACTCATGACTCTGACGTGGTATCTGATAACGTGGAGGGATCGCGGCCTGCATCACAACATCTGCTCCTGACCCTGTTGGAGGTGGCACCTGCGGAGCCTGTAATACTGCTGACCATGCTGGTGGATCATCATATGTAATAATACCTGCCTGCTGAAAACTATTCAGCTCCATCAACGAAGGAGCTGCACCTGTATGCATCCTATCCGCAGGGTAATCATCAAAAACTCCTAACCTGTCTTCCAACCCCGTAATGTACGGCCCACCAAACAACCTAGAGTTACCTCCTCCCTTCTTCGGCCTCGTTATCGACCAAGCAAAAATACTTGCCAGATTGGCTGGTCGGTGCTCTACCATACACATCAAACAAAAGAGATTGTACTGGTTTACTTTATTATCACCCTCGTGTCGGCCGATCAGTGTGGCTGCTAGAATCTTGTGCACAAACCTATGCAGAGGATCTTTGATATCTGATGCAACCATATTGTTTAAAAATGGCGAGATAGCAATAGTAGCCCAGAATCTCGCTAAATCCTCCTTCAACACACAGTGATCTTGTCTCTTCTTTACTACCCCTCTCAGCAAACTAACAAACTCATCCGCCTCTACCTCCTGTCGAGTATAAAACCCTGTCGCTTCAGCAAACTGCGGCAGAGTCATGTTGAATATCTTCTTCCCTAACACAAACGACACTACATCTGGCTCAGCGAACCCCCCGTGATGCCTATACTGAAAGGTAGAATGGAACTCCAAAGCAAGCTCATAATACTGAGGCGCATCACAATCTAACGCCAGCCAAAACTTCTCTCCTAACAACTGCTGAAGTCTCTCAACCTGTCCTAAACGCCCCACAAGCTCCCACTCTATCCTGCGAAAATCTAGCAACTTCACTGCACTAATAACCTGATATTTCGAATACTCCGCTGTCAGATAATCGAACTGTAGCAACGGGCTATCATCTAAGACTGTACTCTGACCATGAGGCACCCCAAGTCCACGATAAGTAATCTTTCTAAGTGGTAAATCAGCCGGCTGCTCCTCAGCAGCTCCCTGAGATCGAGTGGATGCACCTCGCTTGCGTTTGGTGCCCGAAGAAGACCCCTCACCTGACATCCTGTAAAAACCATTCAATAACGCGCAAAAACAGGTGAAAAGTTAGTAACACAAACTATTTTTGTTATTTTATTTTTCTATTATTATTTTTTTATTTTTGGGGTTTTTATATTTTTTTTGGAATTTTTCTGATTTTTTTATATATATATAATATATACATTCAAACGACGGCCGTGTAGCATTTCATTCGCGGCCGTTGTTCGAAAACAAGTGACTTTATGCAAAGCAATTCAAATTACAAACCGAACTTCGCCCGAATGGAGATTGAGTATGAGCGAAGCGGTTTGATAATCAAGTGCTCAAATATGATGCATATCGACACTAAATGACACTAACAAGACTCGAAAAAACACTTAAAACGACACAAAGGACCCTAAAGATGCAAAACTCGACTTGACCTAAACTTAGACGCAAAACACAAATAACTTATACTCCTACCTCCTCCCGGCACTTTACTCGCCCTCGAGTAATCCCAAGTGCCAACAATAACACAAAACCGAAGTGCGGAAGCAACGGAAACGGGTCAAAATTTTAGTGAGAAATCATCTTTTTATGTCAAAACTTGATACCCGTATCCCCACACTTGACTTTTACTAAACCCAAACCAAATCAGTCAGCCGCAAAACTCAAGCAAACCATCCCCTACCAGCCCATGTAACCTATGTAAACAATATTTTAGACGTAAGCCACCTGATCCCCACACTTAACTTCTGTCCAGAACAGCATAATATTGACAACCAAACTAATACCATCTGCAAAGATATGGACTTTTAATAGCTACCCATCCTGAAAATAACCTGGATACAGCCATCCTGTTTCTTTTATTCGACTACTGACCAAAGTAGCCTATTCAAAACTTTGATCAATTCACAGCCCAACCCAGCCATCCGCAACCATAAACAACCTGAACAATCGACAATCAACTAAAATACGACTCAATATTTACTAGAAACTGTCACACCCCGAAATTATCAGAGCTGGCATGAATGGACTGGTATCTTCATTGCACAGCTGAAGCAAATAAGCTAAGTCTTTTAGAAAATTGAACGCCACTAAGTACTCGTATCTCCAATGGTTCTCCTATTCCAACCGTGCCATAGTTTTTGAAAAGTAACCTGAGAAAGAAACATGCGAAAAATCAACATAAAGTTGAGCGAGTTCATATTTTGTTTGTAAAAGATTTGAAATAAATATTTTTGATAACCGGTTTGTGAAATATTATTGAGAAAACGAATTTAAAATCATTTTCTTGTCAAGTTATATGGAAACTTTGTATTTGTAACGCATCATGTTCGCAAAAACCTTGCTTTTGTAAACTCTTGTGTTTCTATAACTTGTATAATCGTCAATGCCCACCCTGACTTTGACTTCATGCCCGCATAATTCTATGCTTTGAATTTGTATAAAACATGGTATGTAATTTGTATAAATCAAGTATTTCTGTAAGTATCGAGATTGTTAATGGGTTGCAAGGCCATTAACATGTGACACGACATAGGAAGCATCCAAACCATAGGCATTTTTCTAGTTGTCGATTCACGACTGAGACACAAAAGCACTACTTGGTACTAGTTATCACCAAGAGTGTGGCTGCCCGAAAACCCATTAGATCTAACCTTTTGTTCTGCGGTCTAGGTATATTGTTGATTAATGGTGCTTCTGGTACCCTATTCGTGACACGATTTAAAGTATCATTCCTTAGTTCTTGTATCCAACATACCATAACACATGTATTTTCCCCAAGTTTAAAAAATATGTAAAAGTTTAAAAGTAGGGACATGAACTCACTGGGTTGTCTCGTTTTACGTACGCAGACCGACCCAATCCCATTATTATAACTAGGACAATCCCATCCCTAATCATTAAGATCATTCACGTTTCGAAAATACGCATTTGTTTTGTAAAACCGGTATCTTTAGTACAAATCATTCGTAAACCATTTGAGTTCTTTGTAATCCATTCGTATCATGGTTTAGAAATATGAGTTTTCGTCTATCGATAAATTGTTTATTTTTGCAAAACTTGCATGTCTTTCCACCCCGAAAACATTTATAAAATGTAAAACAGTGAAAAGGTGGGGTTATGAACTCACCTGAATATTCCTGTGCAAAGCTAGCTATATACGACTTTGTGATGTCGTTTCCAAGACTTGACTTGCTAGCGTGCGTTCTACAATATTCTTAACACGGAATATCTTATAAGTTTCTAACCAAAAGCGGTAACTAAACTACGTGTCACCGAGCTCTTACCGAATCGTTGAACGATTCGATGGTTAAGTTGTTGTGTTAATGGAAACGATTAGGTCATATTTGATAAGTATCGTTTATCGTCGAATATAACTAGTAAGTCTTGAAAAGACTTGATTCTCGAGATAAAATATATAAATATTTATATCAAAATATATAAATATGTCGTTAAGATCGCTTGACGTCCCGAGAAGTCGTTTGTGTATATAGGAATATTCGTATGATACGATATTTGAAATAAATATAAAATCTATATTTATTTTTATAAAACGGATTCGAGTCGTGTGATATTTGAAATAAGTATATATACTATATTTATTTATAAAAAGATTCGAGTTTAGCGTTTGAAATAAATACACTAACTATATTTATTTCTTGTTGAAATAATTCCCGTATCGTTGTTTTCGTAAGTTGTTGTCGAAAAAGTTTTATATTTGTATTGGTTTTTCATAAAAGTCGTTTGATACCGTTATTTGTCGTTTTTCAATAAAGCGCGTTTTGTTTTTTTTTTGGATTTTCTCGAAAAACGGGCAAAGTTTCCTCTGTTTTTGGACGCCCCTGACGACACAAGTTGTCGTTATTTTATCAAAATTCAATCGAGACTCAATCATCAACATATGTAATTTTCGTAAAAATGACGAAATATAAACTAACACTAAATTAAATCGGTTCAAGCTCGTTCACGTAAAATTAAATCTATATTAAAACACAAATATTAAACGCGTCATTAATTTTTACCAAGTCTTCATGTCGAGACACCGAACGTGTTAACCGAGTTGACCGGGTTAACTGTGTTGACCGGCTGAGTTGACTGAGTCAACTCGCTGAGTTGACCGAGTCAGCTCGTTGGGTTGACTTGAACCGACCGCGCCGCGAAACTCGAACCACCCGAACTGAACCAAGACCCGTGATGACCCGAACCCATCTGTTGACTGAGTTGACTCGGCTTGACCGAGTCAACCGAAACTGAGGTTGAGTCTGACCCAAAGCCGCTGACCGGTTGACTGTGACTGACCATCTGACCCTAGACTCCCAAGCCGACATCCGACCCGATCATTTTGACTGTGAATAACCCGGAACTGAGCCGACACTACAACATTATCATCATCGATTTATCATCAGGAAATAAAGATCTCCATCAGAACATAAGAGGAACAGGGGACTTGAAAGCTTTACCGTATAACTTTGTCGAAAAAAAATAAAGCACCACCGCCGTGGAACTGGTCACCGGAGTAAACCCGTCGGAGAACAGGCGACATCCACCACCGCTGCTTCGTCTCATCTGGTTCCGCCGCCGCACAGCGGCGGCTCTCCGCCGTCGCTCCCTCTCTTTCTCTTGTTCTCCGTCTGGTCGCTGCTCAAGACCCTCGCCGCACCACCGAGGTGTGGTGGCCGGCCCCATGATCGTCGTCGGCTCCCTGGTGTGGGTTATCGAGAACCGAGAAGGATAAGGGGGGGTATCTCGTCCAACCAAATGAACCGCCGGCAGCAGCGGCTCCACCGATTTGTCTCCGGCTGTCATAATATGTCGAGAGGGAGGAGGTTATTGTGGTGTGTGAGTTTAGTTCTGTGGTTTTCAAAAGGAATTTAAGAAGAGGATAAGGGAGAGAACAAGATGTCTGTGTTTGCATATTATACCCCTTATTTATAGAGTTGTAGAGATTTGAAGAGATCTTGTAGATCTTGTATGGATTTAGGTAACATTTTGTAAGATTTTGCAAGATCTTATAAGATCTTGATAAGATTTTTAAGAAAAGCTCTAATATATTATGCACAGGTTTAGGCTTGTGGGTTTTGGGCTTGGGCCCAGGGCCCACAAGCCCATCTTATGTGTAAGTGGCCCGTGATTCATACGAGACCCGATATCGCAACCAAAACTTCATGAGTGTCGAAAGCATAATTTTTTTTAAAATTAAAAGGCGTATAATAGTGGCGTTGTCAGTATTTTGTACGGTATCGTTTTGTCACTACTAAATTTTCAGCAGTTTCTTCGCGGATCGCCATATGCGCACTGTAATGTTGAAGAGGCGTTCACAGGCACTCCAAGAGCCTAATTTAGTTAATTTGCATCAAAAACACTATTGATTATCGCTTTAATCACCTGTTAATCACGTAATTAAGAGCCGTAAATCACCTGTTGTCACAGAAACAAACCTGACCCGAATCGACTGACACAAACTGGACTTGAACCTGAACTATACAAACTGACTCGATCACCAATTATAAGACTTAAATGTAAGTGAAGTTTGCAGGAGACATACCTTGTACGACGTAAACAGAGATTGTAAAGAACAGCCGCGAAAATTGGACCCCCACTTCGAGTTAATGTGAAATCAGTGAGCTTTTGATTGATTAATGGTGATTCTTGGGTGATTTTTAAGGTAATAGGTGGTGATATGGTGTGGGGTGTGGCGGATTCAAGTTATTGTGGTGGAGAAATGGTGGTTATTGAGGGTTGATCAAGGTAAAACGGTGGTGTGTAAGGGTGGTTTATGGAGTGTTGTGGTCGCCGTGAGTGGAGAAGAAATGTTAGGGTTTCAAAAATGAATTTGGGGGGTTTTGACTTACTGTCGCCGACTCACAACTCCTACGCAGGCTGCGTATGTTTTATTTTAAGTGGATGCGGGCCGTGAAGCGCCTTGATCCAAAAAATTTAGTTTAGCCCTTACGGGCCGCGTGAACTTAAGGAGGGGGTTATGCGGGCCGCGTAGACAGCGACAGTAGCTGCAGTTGTGCAACAGAAACAGTTGTTTGCTGAAATTAATTTCTATTATTCCCATTTTACCCCCCATTGCTTATTTGTATGATTTTGGGTTAAAACGTACCTGGAATGCTGCTCCCTTGTCAACCTCGCTCACGTGAAGGTGATGCCTACCTGCAAAAACTCACGACGCAACCACGGACGCAAAATGCGAAAAATAAACAAATACGACGCAATAAACACGAAACGATTAAGCTAATGACACGACGCAAACACGACTCAAAATACAAACTCTACACTTGAGTTTTCACTCAAGAAACTATGCGGTGGTGCTAGGCGGGTCCGCAAGAGGAACGTCCTCCTCTTCGGCGGTGTCGAAGGGACCCCCTAGATAATGCTTCAAACGATGTGCATTGACTTTCCATGAGCACTTAGTATCTTCGTTCAACAATTCCACGGTACCGTACGGGAATACCTCTTTCACGACATACGGCCCGGACCGTCTCGAATTCAACTTTCCGGCGATTAATTTCAATCTCGAGTTAAATAAAAGCACTTGATCACCAACTCTAAATTCCTTCAATTTCCGCAACTTCCTATCGTGCAAAGCCTTTGATTTTTCCTTAATACTCCAAGATCGATCGTACGCGGCATCACGTAAAGCTTCCAATTCATGAATTTGGAAAAATCTTTTCCTAGCGGCCTCGGTCAAATCTAAATTTACCGTTTTAAGCTCCCAAAGAGCCCGATGCTCTAATTCTACCGGTAATGACACGCTTTTCCATAAACTATCATAAACGGCGTAGTACCTAATGGCGTTTTGTAGGCGGTACGAAACACCCACAATGCATCATCTAATTTGTCCGACCAATCTTTTCGGCTCTTTCCCACCGTCTTTTCCAAAATCCTCTTCACTCCTCGATTCGCGTTTTCCACTTGACCGCTCGTTTGCGGATGATAAGCGGTGGACAAGCGGTGCGTAACTCCATATCTCTCCAACGCCTTTTCCATTACGGAATTGCAAAAATGCGTCCCGCGATCACTAATAATCGCCTTAGGTGTACCGAAACGCATAAATAGCTTCTTCAAAAATCTCACCACCACTCGTGCGTCGTTCGTGGGCAAAACTTGAGCTTCCACCCACTTCGAAACGTAGTCAATCGCAACGAGGATGTACCGATTCCCACTCGAAGATGGAAACGGTCCCATGAAATCAATGCCCCAAACATCGAAGACTTCTAACACTTGAATAGGATTCTGGGGCATCTCATCCTTGGATGAGATGTTGCCGGTTCGTTGGCAATGATCACACTTTCTCACAAACTCAGCTGCATCTTTCACTACAGTCGGCCAATAAAACCCACAATCGAAAACCTTCTGCGCAGTCACATGCGGACCATGATGACCTCCTGTCAAACCCTCATGAACATGCCGAATAAAATCCAAACCATCCTCTCGACTCACACATCTCCTCAAAATCTGATCACCTCCTATCTTGAAAAGGTAGGGATCATCCCATATGTATCTTCGTGCATCATTTACAAGCTTCTTCTTCTGCTGGTGATTCGTACCATCCATCACATACCCTTCGGCGAGGTAGTTAGCTAAATCACTGAACCACGGTAAACCCTCAGTCTCTGCCTCAACATAATCAATGGACTCGTGAGGGAATATGTCCCCTATCGCCTCCTCACGAATCTCTTCCCTGCTAGGATCCTCCAAAATGCGACAGGTGATCTGCCGCAACATTCTCTGCCCCTTTCTTATCCTTAATTTCGATATCAAACTCAGACAGAAGTAGAATCCATCTAATCAGACGCGGCTTAGCGTCTTTCTTCTGAAACAGGTAACGCAAGGCGGAATGGTCGGTAAACACAACGGTTTTCGAAAGAACAAGGTAAGATCGGAACTTGTCAAATGCAAACATGACTGCTAACAGTTCCTTCTCAGTAGTGGTGTAATTTTCTTGGGCGTCATTCAAGGTTTTACTTGCGTAGTAAATCCAGTGACAGTGATTCTCCCGTCTTTGCCCTAACACCGCACCTACTGCATAATCACTGGCATCGCACATATGCTCGAATGGTAAACTCCAGTCAGGTGATACAAGAATCGGTGCACTAACCAGTTTCTCCCTCAGAAACTCAAACGCTTTAAGGCATTCCTTGTCAAAGACAAAAGGAACATCCTTCTCCAACAGTCGAGTCATGGGGCGAGTAATTTTAGAAAAATCTTTAATAAAGCGCCGATAAAACCCCGCATGACCTAGAAAACTCCGAATCCACTTAACGCTAGTCGGCGGAGGGAGCCGACTGATCGTATCAATCTTCGCTCTATCAACTTCAATGCCAGCCCTCGAAATCTTGTGTCCTAGCATAATACCCTCAGTCACCATGAAGTGACACTTCTCCCAGTTCAACATGAGTTTCGTTTCAACACATCTCCTCAACATATTCTCAAGATTCATCAATTAATGATCGAAAGAATTACCGTACACTGAGAAATCATCCATAAACACCTCCATCGAACTCTCTACCATATCTTGGAATATCGCTATCATACATCGCTGAAATGTAGCTGGAGCGTTACATAAACCAAATGGCATGCGGTGATACGCATATCTGCCGTATGGACATGTAAAAGTGGTCTTTTCTTGATCCTCCGGTGCGATGGGGATCTGAAAATAACCTGAAAACCCGTCGAGAAAGCAATAGAACTGATGACCCGCGAGACGCTCAAGCATCTGATCAATAAATGGGAGCGGAAAGTGATCTTTACGAGTGGCGTCATTCAAATTTTGATAGTCAATGCACACACGCCAACCCGTCACTGTACGTGAAGGTATAAGCTCATTTTTCGCATTTAGAACGACTGTCATCCCCCCTTTCTTCGGGACGACCTGCGTAGGACTCACCCAAGCTGAATCAGAAATAGGGTATATCAAACCAGACTCCAAAAACTTCATAACTTCCTTTTTAACTACCTCCTGCATATTCGGATTAAGACAACGTTGCGGCTGCATCACCGGCTTGTAAACATCCTCCATCAGAATATGATGCGTGCAAAAAGTGGGGCTAATCCCCATGATATCGGACAACCTCCATGCAATCGCCTCACTGTGCTTCCTCAGCGCCTCAATCAACCTCACTTTCTCATCCTCTGTCAACTTCGAAGATATGATGACAGGCATGTCCGGCTTCTCTCCTAGAAATGCGTACTCAAGATGCGATGGAAGAACCTTGAGTTCTAAGGGCGGTGGAATCTCTACAGGAGTAGTCTCATCACTAATCTCGTTTAGTTCCAACGTCTTAGGAACCCACAACTCCTCACTCTCATCCGACTGCTCATCCTCAACTTCTTCTTCATCAAGCTCGTCAACAACTCCATCGACTACTAAATCAGCTCCACTGATATACTCGAGACACATGTCGACACACGATATGAAAGAATTTAGAAAGTAAACAGAATGACACGGCCCGTTATCTTCGTCTCTACCTCCAGGATGCTGCATCGCTCTATCGATCTCTAATGTGACAATCTCGTCACCAGCACGAAGAGAAATCTTACCGTCAAAGACGTCGATGATCGCCTTTGCGGTTCTAAGGGATGGACGGCCCAGAATAATAGGAACTCTTTCATCGGCCTCCATATCAAGAACGACGAAATCCACAGGATACACGAATTTATCAACTTTCACCAACAAATTCTTGACTATCCCACGAGGATACTTGACTGAACGGTCAGCCAAGGACAACGACATGCACGTGGGTGTAAGATCTCCTAAACCGAGCCTCTCATACAACGAAAATGGCATCAGATTGATGGTGGCCCCTAAATCGGCTAGAGCATGAGCAGGGGTAACAGCTCCCCCAAAAAGGCATGGAATAGTGAATGTACCTGGATCGGTTAACTTCTCTGGAAGCTTATTCAAGACTACCGCAGAATAACCGCCCGTCAAAGGAATATTCGAAAGCTCACCAATTCTCTCCTTACGCTTCAAAAGATCTTTAAGAAATTTAGCATACTTAGGCATGGATTGCAAAGCCTCGATAAACGGAAGATTGATTTTCAATTGTTTGAACATTTCAAGGAACTGCACGTACTCCTTAGCATATTTCTGATGCTTAAGGAGGGCGGGATATGGAACACGAGAGGGATCAATAATAGGTGATGGTCGAATCCTCGTTGGTTGCTTCTCCACATTCTTCTCTACCTGAGACTCTTCGGCGTGTGCGGTACTTGCTGGGTCTAGCCTCGTGTGCACCTTGCCTGGAGCCTCCATCTCGATCTCCTCATCGACTTCATACTCATCAACCTCCTCACTCTCTCGAACGACCTCCCCCAAACTCTTTCCACTGCGGGTCGTAATGACTTTAGCTGAATGATTAGCAGGATTCGTGAAGGTATTTCCTGAAAACTGACCAGGTGGATGCTCTTGCAACTGTTTAGCTATTCCACCTATTGTTCTTTGAAGGTCTAACAGTGTGGATTGCTGACTTTTGAACTGAAGATCGTGACTTTTATTAATTTGCTCTTGATTTTTAACGAAATTTCCTAAATCAGATAAGGATTTATGTGTCGTCTGATCTCGCGCCATCATCTGAGCGAACATCTCTTCCATCCTACTCAAACTACCCTCTAAAACCTTACCACTTTGACTCTCTTGATTCGACCCCCCACTCGTAAACTGACCACTCGAACTCGAACCACTAAACTGACCTCCCTGTCCTGAACCACTACTAGCATAAAGACCAGGCCCCCTATTTTGATACTGACCAGATGGAAAACCAGGGGGATTACCAGAAGAACGAAAACCACTATTGTTACCACTACCGCGCCAGTTGGAATTGTAATTTGAGTTATTATTATTACTAAACAGACCCCTAGACTGACCGGCTATGTACTCAACCTGCTCGAGTATAAGTGTGGGACAATCTATCGTATCATGGCCTCCTCTACACACCTCACACCTATCAACTTTCTTCTTAATCTCACTCAGCTCTTGTTTTAGACCCTCTAAAACAGCAGCCACCGATGGATCCAAGCTAACTTGGTTTACCCCTCGACCGGCCAATGAGGTACGCACAGGAATGGAAGTCCTGCTAGTAGTGCTGTAATCCATATCAGAATGGGCGAAACTCTCAAACAAATCATTACACTCATTCACTGTCTTTTTACCCATAAGCTGCCCTCCAGCTGAAGTATCGAAACGAGCTTTAATTTCAGGGGTGAGACCATTATAGAACTTTTCAACTAATGCCCAATCTGACAAACCATGCTGAGAACAACGAGAGATCAGAGTTTGGAAACGCTCCAATGCTAAGTGGTACGGCTCATCAGGCTCCATACGGAAGGAGTGAATCTGATCACGAAGGCGAGACGCCTTGGCTGGTGGGAAGTACTTGGCTATGAAGGCATCACGAAGACCTACCCAAGTGGTGAAAGTGCCTGCGGGCTGAGAATCGAACCAGATGGCTACGCGTCCAGCGAGAGAGAATGGGAAAACCTGAAGGTACCTGGTCTCTAAATTAACACCCTCAATGGAGAAGGTGCTGCAAAGGCGAGTGATGCAATTTATGTGAGCGGGAGCATCCTCATCATCACGGCCGTGGAACTGGCAAGAATTGGCGATGGCCGTCATGATGTAGGATGGAATCTGCCAGGACCTATCATTAGCGATGTTTGGAAGGGTGATGGGCGAAGTAGCACCGGTGAAACCGGTGGTAGCCTGCTGGTAGACGGTGCGGTTCGCCATTTGAATAGCGGGTGG
This sequence comes from Helianthus tuberosus, assembly GCA_030545235.1. Classification (NCBI taxonomy): domain Eukaryota; kingdom Viridiplantae; phylum Streptophyta; class Magnoliopsida; order Asterales; family Asteraceae; genus Helianthus; species Helianthus tuberosus. The sequence goes on from CM060432.1 coordinate 25,957,951, forward strand.
AGGACTAGGTGTACGAGAACGGGAAGGTGGTGGGGTGTTGTGTGGTGACGGCTTTTGTGTGAAATCGAAATCGGGGGTTGAATGCGAAAACGAAGGTGAGCTAGAAGAACCTACCTCGGGTGCAGAAGATGAGACGGAAGACTTGATCGTAAGCGGATTCGGCGGAGGTCCATGCGAACGCGTATGGGGTATCAACTGCAAAAACCGAATACAAACAAGTAAGAAGACTCTAACAAACGACTCGACAAACTAAAATAAATATTTTTTTTTAGTTTTTTTTATTTTTATAAGTAGACTCCTACGACTCAAACAAACGAACAATAGCACGTAATATATCAAACAAAGTCCAAACGAAGTAATTAACGCAATCGCCAAAGAGTCCCCGGCAACGGCGCCAAAAACTTGATGTGCTAAAACTAGTTTAATAAAAACAACTAAAATTAACCTAAATCTAGACTCAAAGTAATACTCTAGACTCCCTAAACTCGACTAAACTACTAACCGGCAAGTGAACCGATCGACTCTAGTAAAGCTAAGTAAGTCTGGATATCGAACCCATGAGACTCAATTAAATTACGCTAAGACTCTATCTAGACTAAGACTGACACAACTTAACTAAATGATTATTTGATTGGGGGGGGGGGTTTACTAAAAATCCTAAAAATGCAAATAAAGATTAAACTAAATTAATTAAAATAACTAAATACGAACTTGGACAAAGACTTAAACCAGTGGTGATGAAGACTACCTAGGCTAGACACAAGTTTAACTTGGAATGGATTTCTATTCGAAGCTAATGTGGTATGGAACCGGGATCTTTTAATGCTAAACCTATTAAGACACCAACTAAGCCCCTCAACCCTTCTCGAGGTGAAACTTATGGCACTACCTAGGCTGTTACGACTACCGGTTGTTAGATTTCCTTACAGTCCTCTAACTTCTTGAAAAGTGCCTTAATATGACAATCTACCTTACAGCGCGAAAGTCTAAGGCAATTATGGATTCTAACTTGATTTAATAAACAAGAGAATGGTTAGGGAACTAGACCGATTTCTTACAAAACCTAAACCTAGCTATATACCAAACCAAGACCTATTAATAACCCCGAGCCTTACAGCGACAAGATTAGTAGAACACTTGATTTTATAAGATTACCGAATATTACTTCTAAGGTTTAATGGCCACTTAACCCTAAAGGATTAAAGATTTATTACGTGATATAGACACTCACCAAAATCTAAAACCCTAGCACGATTCTATTATGTGATAAAGACCGTCACCAAGACTCGTACGAAGCAATAATCAATGATCAAACAGTATCAAGCATGCATATACACCAAATCACAATTCCATAATCGTTTACTTTTCAAGAAAACCCAAGAACCACATTAAAACCGAATAAAAATCCAAACTTTATTAAACCATTGTCAAAAGCCTAGGTAGTATGAAGTATTTAGCCGCTAAACATAATCAGAAACATAATAACAATCAAATAAGTTCTGAATTCATCAAGTCACAACTTAAAACGAACGAAAACGAAAGAATAGGATGATTAAACCCGTAATCTTCACTCCCGAACGCTCCAAAGTGTTACCCGAATGATTCCTAGCTTCCGAACACTTCAAAGATCTTCAAACAGCCTCTAATGGTCGCCTGGAACTCCCAAAATTCGTAGATACTTGGCTGTTGACGATCATGGTGAATTTATAACATGCAAAACCCTACTAGCCGTTGGAGAAACAAGTCGGTGCACGATTTTCACGTTCAAGCGGCCCGCGTAACATGTTGGCTTAAGTTCACGCAGCCGGTATGGCTGCTGTCTTCAAAAATCAATTGTTTAAGTTTTGGTGGGGCGCGTAAGCTTATGATGATGTCTACGCGGCCCGCCTGGAAACTCCAGAATCAGATTTTCGACTTGTTTTAGCTCCTGAGCTTCCGGTTTCCGATCCGACACTTTGCTTTTCCAGATTTTAACTCGTTTCTGCTTATTTCGGCTGAAAGGACCTGGAAAACATAATTAAATCAATAGTATGTACATTCTAAACTAAAACGGAACTAAAACGATTATTTAACGAATAAAACAGACGTGAATAAAGATGTATTTTACAATACATCAGTCACATGAAGATCTAATCCATCGTTCCACGCGTGCAGGTCCACAACAAGGGACTGTTCATGAACCTTTTGCTGCTCATGTTGAAACTCTTGTTGAGGATCTTCAGGGTGATACTGCTGAGCAGTTAGAGACTCGGAAAAAAAGGAGGAGAGATAAGGCAGAGGAAAGGAAGGTTGAGGAACCAGTGACTGAGGCGCCTCATAAGCGTCCTTCTAACTCCTATTTCCTGGACTATGTTGTCGTATCTGACACGCTATCTGGTTTAGGCGTAGGAGATAAGCGTGCTGAGCGTGATCCGGATGATGATGCCACATTGACAGAGATAGTGAAGAAGAAGAAAGCTTTGGAGGATAAGAAAAAGGAGCTTGATGCGTAGGCTGCAGCTGCATTAGCTGAGAAGAAGTCTAAACTACAGAAGGATGCTGCTACTGCTCCATCTGAGTCATAGATTGACTTAGGTGTTTTTAGTGCCAAAGCTGGTAATTTGCTGGAAAAAAATGTATAAGTCTGCTTCTGGTTCCCGAGGTACGACTTCTCGCGGTGAATATGGTTTTTTTTTTACTACATGTGGTCTTATGTTGCAGCTCCCAAGTCTGGTAAGGGTGCGCGCAAGGTTGATATCTCTAAGATTACCCCTCCTGAATCTCCTCCATCTAGACCTTTCAATTTATCTCCTCCTCATCCTGACACGAGGGGAAAGGAAAAGGAGGATGAAGTGGAGCAGGTGAAGAATGTTGCAGAAGATGTTGTTGGTGCTGGGAGAGGTGATGCCTATGTTGAAGGTGCTGAGACTGAGGTTGAGTCTAGCGAGGCTACTCCCCAGCAGGGTACCATCTATACGAAGCGTGTGCGGGATTCTGGTGAGAGTGGTGCATCCGGGACTCGCCGGAGTCCGGAATATCAACATGTTCAAGGTGGGTCTTGGGATACCCATAATCCTGCTTGTGACGATCTTCCCCATGCACCTCACTGGAACCTGACACAAGGTTCTAGGATGAACGACATTGCCAACTGTCGGGAATTCTACTCTTTGTCTATCCCCCCCCCCCTGAAAGAATGTTTCAGAAAAAACGCCACCGGCTGGACCTTTTGGATGATCATATTCATGCCGGTGTTAATTTTTATGCTACTTGCCAGGAGATTGTAAGGGAATGGCAGTTGATGGGAGAGGATACATTGGAGTTTGAGGCTGCCAAGAAAGAGTTGGCTGATGAGAGGGAGAAATTTAATGCTGAAAAGAAGGGTTTGTTGTGGAGTGTTTCCGATGCTGAAGATAAGCTCTCCAAAGGAAAACAGTTCAATGCGAACAATTTCCTTGTGGGCGTGCCACTGAGGAAAAGGTATGTTCGATGTTCAGCTCTTTAAACCAAGTCTGGAGGTTTTCAGCAGCGAAGTTTGTTCCGTTGTCGGTTATGATTCGGAGGGGTATGCCGAACCGGCAGATTATTTGTTCCCAAATGAACCTTCGGACCACTGTAGACGTGGTTGATGCTAGCACCTTTGCCTCTACCCACTTTGTAAAGTAGTCTACCGCGACTATGATAAACTTTACCGCTCCTGGGCTTCTGGGAAGGGGCCAACCATGTCTATTCCCCACTGTTGGAACGACCATGCCGTTGTGAAAGGAACTAGTTCATTCTTCGGGCGCATTGTCTTTGGGGCGTGTCTCTGACAACCACTGCATTTTCTTAAAACTTTTACTGCGTCCAGTTGCATTCCTGGCCAATAGTAGCCCGCGTTCATCACCTTCGCTACTACCATTCTTGGGCCTGCGTGTATGCCACAAATGCCCTCGTGTACTTCGCGAATTAAGTAATTGGCATCTTCCGGATCTACACATCGTAGTAACGGTCCGAGGTACGACTTCCTATACAGAATGCCATCAGACATTTGGTAATGTTCAGACTTGTACTATATATTTCTTGCTTCAGCTTTGTTCTCCGGCAGAATTCCGGATTGGAGATACATGATGATCGGAGTCATTCAGGATGTTGCCCCAAGTTGGATGACATTTACTTGTCTTAATGGTACCGATGGGTTGCTTAGAACTTCAATGCGCACGTCTTTAGCCAGATGTTGGAAACTGGTTGATGCGAGTTTGCTCAGTGTGTCTGCTGGCTTGTTTTCACTCCTGCTAACACATATACATTTGTACGAATGACAAGAAACTTATTTTAACAATACATGTCGTATACTTGTATACGACTCATACATAGCTTATCAAATTAATTTTTTTAGTGTGTATAGGAGGAACACCCAGTCACCCAAAGTAAAATTGTAATGAACACTGATGAAACACTGGTTAACACCTAGGTTAACTAGCTTGGTCGTCTCTTATGTGGGTTCAATCTCCTTCTCTACTCGCCTAAGACTGGAATCCTACAAACCAGCAACACCGTTAGCTCGTTAAGAGGGGAATATGGAGGTTTCCCTCTTAACCAGGCTCCGGCATGAGAATAAGTATTGTTCCGGGGGGGAAATAGTGTGTGTTGTAGGTGAAAAGTGAGGAGAACCCCATCCTTAACCTGAATGATGAATGGTCCTATTTATAGTCGAAGCGTGAAGGAGGGAGGAGAGAGATTGCCAGCTGCTACCGGGCGTCAGCTGTCCGACCAAGGGGAATATCCACTTGGTCTCCTCTGCTGTGGTCAGGGTAGTGGTACACGTGGCGCGCCGTTATTTGCCCATGCAGGATAATTGGTACTGCAGCTGTCGGTCTGCCCCCAGGTAGTGTCGCAGGTCCAAATGGCGTCCGATTATTGGTGACACGTGTTGTCCTTTTTGTCTGGAGGAGCATCTTTGGTGTCACCTTGACGTCTTCCAGAAGGTTCTAGAAGCTTCTGGATTTGCTTGCTGATGTAGGCGCCATGTTGGACAGAAAAGGTGGTGTGATCCTGCCATGTATGCATGGAATTGAGACCATACCTCTTCACACACTTTGTGTGTATAGGAACACCCAAAGTAAAATTGTAATGCACAAATCACCGAATTTATTAACAAGACGTTAGTAATCATTTGTAGCATGTGGCTGGAACTTTTAAATTTGTATGAGCAACACGTCAATGGATTTGGGGGAATTTTAAAGTAATACTTTTTTCCAAAGTTATAATTAAATTTCAACTCTAAAGTTATAATGCTACGTTGAAACAGAAACATCAATTTTGCTCAACAAAGAAAAAAATAAATAAAGGCTTTGCCTTAAACATGATAAACTTATTATTTATGATATTCTTATCGTATTAAAGGGTGTTTGGCATTGAATTTGAAAATAAGTTAATAAGTCATTTCCAAACTTAATCATTGTATTATCTTTTCAAATTACTCATTCATTTATATACAATATATTATATATTATATGTGTATTCATATGTTATATGTTATATGTTTGTATACATGTCAGTCAATAGTGGGTATAACAAGAATATTGGGAGTACATTTAGCCAATGTCTAATTAAAGTTTCAGTTTGGATTACCCATTTGTGAAATTTAAATTAATAGCAATTTTCTTTGTAACAGTTGAAGCCAAGATGAATCATTGAATAATTAAGCACTTTTCTTTCTCATTGTATTTTTTTTTTTTTATATCTTGTTTCCTGGTTATTTTATCTATACAATTAAGGTGCATATTTTTTCATGTAACAATCTTTGCCTTTCTTCAACATGTGCTCGGTGCAAAAAGGTTCAATTTAATAAAGAACTTGTTGAAATATGGCAAAATAGTAGGTGGGGGTGACCCATAATCAAAAGTCTTTGCACCCTTTACCACACATTTAGACATATGGTTGGTGATATAATAAACTCACCATTAAGATAGGTAATAAATGAGCAAAAACTTAACTTTTCACCATAAGGGTAATCTATGATAATAAGGTCACAACAAATTTCATCAAGAAGGTATCTATGAAAATAAGGTCACATTTAGGGATAAAGTTGCAGTTCACAAGGCTAGATGTTTATCAATGACGGGTAGAATTGTTTTAGTGAAAACGGTTTTTGGGGCATTACCAAACTACTATTTATCTCTATTCCTAGCCCCCAAAAAATGATAAATGATCTTGAAGCAATTAGGAGGGACTTCGTTTGGGGTAAAAAGAACGGGAAGTGCAAAATGAGATGGGTTGCATGGGGTAAAATGGTAAAAGCAAAAGGGTATGGGGGATTAGGGTTGGGGGATATTAGGAGCGCAAACCTCGCTTTATTAGCGAAGTGGTGGTGGAAGTTTAAAGAAAACCCGGGAGCTCTCTTGGTTAAAGTGGTTGAAGCCATCCATTCGAAGAAAATGTCAGTTATGTTTATTCCTTCAAAAAATAAGTTATGTGGTACGTGGAAAGATATTATTGAGGTAGACAAGGAGTTCACGAAGTTGAATTTGTCGGTAAGTAAAAATCTGATTGTAAAGCTGGGTAATGGAAAAACACAAAATTCTAGGTTGACATGTGGGCCGGGGAAACAAATCTAAGGGACTGGTTCCCTGCTATTTTTGGTTTAGCAAAAGATAAAAACATACAGGTCTACGAATGTGCTACAAAAATTGGAGAAAGGCATGGCTGGGCTTGGGAGTGGGTTCGAGGGCCAAAGAATGCTCAAGAATGGGCCCAATATTTGGAGCAGTTGGGAGTTTTAAACGACTACAACATAAGTGAGATGGAAGATTCTTGGAGATAGAAACTGAAAGAATACGAATTACTTTCAGTCTCGATTTTTAGGAATGAAATACACAGGAGAGAAGCGATAGAAGGCGATGTGGAATGGGCATTTTGGAATAAATGGGTGCTGCCAAAAGTCAATTTATTTGTCTTGGGAGCCGCAAAGAATCGTATCCCAGCTAAACTAGAGTTGGCTCGTAGAGGGATTGCTTTAGAGAACGAAATGTGCTCGAGGTGTAGTGTCGAGGAGGAATCGGTAGAACATTTATTATTTAACTGCATACTAGCTCGTGCAACATGGTGGAACATTATGGTATGGTTAAAAGTAATGGATCAGCAAGAGATTAACAATTGTGAAGACATTTTTCGGCGAGTGGAAGCATTCAAAGGATCAACAGTGTAGAAGAATTTGCTTGAATTTAATTATTGCAATCTATCTGTATGGAACACGGTGGAAGAAATAAAGGAGAATTCGTTTATGTGGATCAAGGAAAGATCAAGGATAGTAGGTCTCGTTTGGGAGAAATGGAAGGATTTTATTGTTAGAGATGTCATAATTTAATTGTTTGTTTCGTTCTCATTTTTATTTTATGTATTTGTACCTTGGGTTTTTTCAGCTCCGCTGGCCCTTTTTTCTATAATCATAGAATCTTTGCCGTTAAAAAAAAACAATTGTCCCGGCTTGACTGGCTACCTTGTGAAATCGAACACAACCTATAAATTTATTATTAACCCTAACCTGGACATATTTAAAATTGTGTCGTATTTCAAACTAGCCTTTCGGCGCAGGGCAAAACTGTAATTTTTCAGGACTAATGAGCAAGTGTTAGGCAGCTCCTTGACACGGGAAAAAATTAAATCGAGTCAACAATTAAAAAAAAAACTTTATAATTTTGCAAAAAAAAAAAAAAAAAACTAAAACGATGGGAAAAAACGTAATTTTGAACTGAGAGCGAAATCATATTTTTTTTCAGGGATAAAATCGTAAATTAAATGGACCAATGGGGGAGTCCCAGGCATCTGCCGGCATGACTGTAATTTTACACTGGGGTAAATTTGTAATTTAACCAGGGAAACAAAAAAAAAACGGTGGAGAAAATGTAAATTTAATTTGAGGGCAAAATCGTAACCTGGTTGTGAGAAAAAAAAACTAATGGCAAAAGTGTAAATTTAAACGGGGCAAAATCGTAATTTTGAACCGAGGGCAAAATTGAAATTTTTAGCTGGGAGCAAAGACATAAATTTATTTTTAAGTCGGGGAAAAACATAACTTTGAACTGATGGCAAAATCCTAATTATAATGGGAAAAAAATTTAATGGCAAAACTGTAAATTTAAACGTGGCAAAGACGTAATTTTGAACCCAGGGAAAAATTGAAATTTTTAGCTGGGAGCAAAAACGTAAATTTGTTTTTAAGTGGGGGTAAAAACATAATTTTAAACTGATGGCAAAATCGTAGTTTTAAAACGGGATAAAAGCATAAATTTGTTGGACCAATGGGGGAGTGTCAGGCACCTGCCTGACACTATTACTTTTGCCGCCCATGTGACCCAATAAAAAGAAACAACTATGCCCGCCGACATTAAGGTTGTAGTTGTTGAAAACTAGATGATGCCCCGCCCGTGTTGCGGGGCGATGGCCGAATAGTTCTCAATCAATAAAACAACACTACTATAATTTGGCTAGGAAAAAAACAAAAACGATGATAAGACCATATTTTTCGGCTCAGGGCAAAACTGTAATTTTTCAAAACTAATGAGCGAGTATTAGGCAGCTCCTTGACACGGAAAAAATTATATCGAGTCAACCAATTAAAACAAAAAAAAATTCTACTTTTGCCCAAAAAAAAACTAAAACGATGGGAAGACGTAATTTTGAACTGAGTGCGAAATCATAATTTTTATTCATGGATAAAATCGTAAATTAAATGGACCAATGGGGGAGTGTCAGCCAGCTGCCGGTATGACTGTAATTTTACACTGAGGGAAAAATTGTAATTTAACCTGGAAAAAAAAAACGATGGACAAAATGTAAATTTAATTTGAGGGGAAAATCGTAACGCGGCTGTGAGAAAAAAAAACTAATGGCAAAACTGTAAATTTAAACGGGGTAAAATCGTAAATTTGAACCGATGGCAAAATTAAAATTTTTAGCTGGTAGCAAAATCGTAAATTTATTTGAAGTCGGTGTAAAAACATAACTTTGAACTAATGGCAAAATCGTATTTATAAGCGAAAAAACTAATGGTAAAACTATAAATTTAAACGGGGCAAAGTCGTAATCTTGAACCCAGAGCAAAATTGAAATTTTTAGCTGGGAGCAAAAGCGTAAATATTTTTGAAGTGGGGGTAAAAACATAATTTTGAACAGATGGCAAAATCGTAATTTTAAAGCGGGATAAAATCGTAAATTTGTTGGGTCAACAGAGGAGTGTCAGGCAGCTGCCTAGCACTATTCCCCCACTACCCATTTCACCCAATAGGTGAAAAGAACTATTACCGGCCACCTTCTTTGTATATGTTGAAAATAGGTCAAGATTGAAGTCAAAAGAAGAAAAGATTGCTAATTGTGATCTGTCACTCCTTGGTCAACTCCTGTTTTGACTTCTTTGACTTGTAGATAATCTATTTATGTTATCGCGTTAGTTGTATTATTTGGAGTACTTGTTAATAATCGCATATTCATCGCATGTTTAATCGATTTATCGCTAATCGCTATCGCTGTCGCTATCGCAACTCAAATTATGTGTTCTGGATATTGTTTTACGTGTGTGTGCTATTTATGTGTTACTTGTGCATGTTATGTCTACATTGAGGTGTTAATCACAATCGAAATCGCAATCTATCGCATTGCAATCGAATCGAAACGCTAAACGCAGTGATTATAGTGACTGTATGCTACACATAGTAGTTGGGATTAAAAGTAATTTAATAAGCAATTCTATCGCATCGCTCGCTCGAATCGCATCGCAAAGCTTAACACGCGAATCGAAACGACAAAACTCATCGCGCCGGACAAGTGGATCGAGTGGCCAACCGACCGAGTGGCCATCCGATCGGATTGCCATCCGATCGGGTTGCCATCCGACCGCGTTACCACCCGATCGGGCTGCCACCCGATCGACCAGCCTTTTCCCCACTTTCCTTTTTAGGAAACCCTATAAATACCCCTCATATGTCACATCACTTGATGTGACAGTTCTCACTCGACCCAACTCGCTCCAGCCTTCATTTCTCTCGATTTCTCCCGAATCTTGTAAGTTTTCAACCTAAATCTTGTACTTTCTTAATCTACACGCACTCCTACACCTTTCTATCTTTTGAATCTTAACTTTTAACCGTGAAATAAGTGGATTTGAGGTGTTCTAGGGTGATGTCATCATGGTGTTCTGTTGGGATTGAACCCTACCAGAGGAACAGATAATGTAAAGCCAAAACCAGGTCACAATAAGCAACAGTTTACACTTTGCTTTCCCCTTGAAAGTGATTTATAACAACTGATAGTCCCTATCCACTGTCCATATACAACTGCTGTCTTGCAACTGCTGACCACTCTAAAGTATTGATGAAGTTTAAAGGCTGAAGCTCAATCTACTAACGGAACTCTAGCACTGCTGAAGGATTAAAGCACTGCCCATTCAAGGTCTGATCACCCTTTGAAGAAAACACTGATACTAGACATCAGTGGTTGACTACATCAGTGGAATGAAGAATCAGTGTTTATACATCAGTAGTTAGAATGTAATCAGTGTCTGTATGGTCAGTAGTCATTGATCAGTTGTTAAAGGTTGTTAGGCTGTTAGACGTCGCTTTCATGGTGACGTCAGCTGAGATCCTCAGTGGTTTGGTTTGCCTATAAATGTAACAGTACCCTGTACTGTTACATTTGATTGACTGAGCGGGTTCTTCTCCTCATGTCTAATCCTTTCATCTTATGTGCAACCAACCTTGGGGCATCAGGCTGAGGGGGAGTTTAGTTTGTAAGCATATCTGTAATCTTTTGCTTTGATCTGTAAATCTTTTGACTCTATGAGAAGCAATTGTTTATCAAACTATTTTCTCCATTTGATTGTGTTTACAAAGTTTGTTTTCATTTCCGCTGCACTTTACATGTTTTCATACTCATTGATCATTCATTTTAAACAAACAAACACAATCATGAGAGCCTCCGATCCTAACAATTGGTATCAGAGCTTGGACAGTCAATTTCGATTTAACAGTCAAATTGACATAACAGTTCAGCTCAAAATTCATTGATACTAAGGTTGGTTGTATTTAGTTGAAAAACAGAGTATCGAGTAAATCATGTTCAAAATGGTTAATCAAAAACTCTGTAAATCAACCAAGATGTCATATGACACACAAATTTCATACAACAAGTGATTTCATGCATAATACACTCATGGTTTCTAGATCTGAAAGTATATCTGTCAAATTATGAGATTATTTCTTATTTTCTAAATTGATCTCAACTGTTGTTATGAAAATTGTGATGCCACCCTTTTAAATGCTAAAGTATGAACCTCAGATTAACAAAACCCATGTTCATAAAAACATCTATGTTTTGCTAACATGAAAAGAGGGAAATTAAAACTTTAGTTATCCAGATCTTATGTGTTGGAAACAGGTTGAGTTCCTCAAAAGGACAAAATCAACTATGTTAAAATACATTAAGAAAATTCACAAAAACTCCGAAGTGTGTTCATCTCAAAACTTCTGATGTCAGAAGAAAAGAGTATAAACATAAAACACTGAAGAGTCAAAGTGTAGGGTAATAATGGTCATTAAGCAACTATGTGCATTCACCTGTTCAGAAAAGGGTTTTTGATTCCAGTAAATGAATTACAAAGAGGATCATGTTTGCAATCAACTGACAAATAAAATGGTACCAAACAGTGGTCAAAATGTGTTCAAAGTTTTCCTACCACTATTGTCAAAACCACTGACCATTTTCAATAACTTGAGAATGATATGATTGTGTTTTCTTTAGAAAACATACCAGATCCTTTTTGATGCTGTTCTCAGAAAATCCTTAACCATTTTTTTTCCAAAAAGGATTTTCTCGAATAATCAGGATATATTATTCATTTTTTTTTTGGAATAATATATTTGAAACTGTTGCTTGTTTTTGTTGGCAATTGGTTTCAGTTCCTGTCAGGATGTAATACCTTATTTTTGTTGGTATTAGTGTCCTCATAAATGGGTCAAAAGGAAATGGTACATATGTCATGATCATGTCATACTCAGGTTTGCTCCTAAATTTTCATCAAAAATTGATTGCAAATTGTGCTTGAATTACTAGGGTACTCATCTTTTAATTGAATATTAAACGAAAATGAGTTGCCTTAGCAAAAAGTTTTCATCATCTGGGGTATTAAACCACTGTCTTTCAAAATTGACATGTGGCAAAACCTTGAATGAAAATCTTCAAAACTGTTGCTGAAACACCTGTCCTTCAAGATCTGTACCATTTACCCTAACCACTGTTTTGTCTCAACGTCTGATCCCTAAACACTGTCCACTGCTGAAAGTTAAACCACTGATCCCTCATTTTCTTGACAAGCACTGATGTTCAAAATCAGTGTTCTATCCACTAATATGCTATCCACTGATAGTAAAATCATCCACTGCCCACAATTTTTACCGTTGTAACCACTGATGCTTGATACGTCAGTGGCCCTTAAAACAACTGTTCTCCATACTTCATCCGTTCCATCAGTGTTTGACACATGGTCGGTTTTTAGCCCTCATATCTTAATAACCGCTGCCACATCAGCGATCATATTTTTTAAATAAAACCCTGCCCTAAACCCCAAACAGGGTTTTACACTGTCGAATTGAATTCCAAAATTCTTTTCTCATAGCAGTTTTCCAACCCTTCTTCTCAAAATCTCCAAAATCCTCCTTCATTCTTCTCCGCAAAAATGACAAAATCAAAGTCAAAGTCAAAATCAAAACCAAAACCTAAATCACCATCACCTTCCAAAGAGGTCGCTCAAACGGCCGAAGAACCCATCGAAATGCCTTACAAACAATCTCACAACTATCTGGGTTTAATCACAAAACCTACTGATAATCACACCTTTGACACCATCATTGATACATTATCTGCATCAAAGTACAAAACTTTGTTTACAGCAAATGCTCCCATCTATCTGCAAACCCAGAGAGAGTTTTGGAAAAAGGCGTCGCTTGAAAAACAAGACGGAAAAGTCATCGCCATTAACTCCTCAATACAGGGTAAAGCAGTTCAAATAACCCCACAGTCGATCTCCGAAGTCTTTAATCTCAACGATCAGGAAGGTAAACTCTCTTTTGAGAAAGCCGAGATGAAAACTGATTTCGTAAAAAGGGGGTATGCAGAACAATCAAAGGTTGATACCTTACAAAAAGGTTATTTTCCTTCTGCTCCAAGATTTTTATTTCACACACTTTTGATGTGTGTTTCAAATAAAACAACATCATTTAATGAAATACCATTGAAGATTCAATGCCTGGGGTATGCCATTTTGAATAACAAAGATTACAACTATTCCCAGGAAATCTTCAATAACTTAGTGAAAAATGTTGAAAACAAAGCATTTTTACTTTTTCCAAGATTTTTGAGTTATTACTTTAAACAAAAATTTGTAAAGGAAAATGAAAATTTGCCAAAACAAGGTGTTCATTGTCAAATAAAAAGCTTAACAAAAGAAACATTTTCAAGGATGATGGCACCAATAAAAACAAAAGCAGGGGTACCTGAGCAGATTTTAGCGGTTACAACTGCTCCTCAGGTATCAGCTGCTGAGCCCACTGCTCCAGGTGATCAAAGCAACACAACCACTGCTTTGAAGCCCACACCTGATATCACCAAAAAGACCAAAAGAAAAACATCCAGAAAACCCACCAAACCCAAAACGAAGGCAACTCTGGAAGATGAGATCCCAGAGGAAATGCCTGTGACAACACAAAAGTCACCACAAACCACTGCTGCTACTTCCTCACAGCAGTTGGAAGAAAGATCTCAACCCATGCCTAAAACTCCTCCTGCATCCTCACAAAAGGATCAGGTTGTAAGCACAGGGACACCACAATATGAAGCTCTGAATCCACTCGGATCCATCTTCCTCAGTCCTGATCCCAAGGACATGTCTCTTTCAACTCCCATTCCCTCACCAATAATAATGCCACAATCCATGCTACCTTTGTTGCATGCAGCTGCTATTGCACAGACACAAACCAGTTCCTCTCTATCACCTATCACTGAGAGTATACCCCCACAAGTGACTGGGTCTGATGCTTATACCTCTGCTATCCCAGCAACAGTTGAGGAGGTTACACTGCAGGAGTTACAAGTAACTCCTGTCAGTAGTTCAAGTGGAGCAGCAACTACAACTGGTGGATCAACAGATCCTCAGTTGGACAGTTGTTTCAAAAGTAAGACTCCCTTGAAGGCAATTTCTTCCATGGCAACTTCGGTAACCACCAGTGAGTTGGATCTAACCACTGGTACCATCAAAGGTTTATCGAGTGCTGAAGAAAGAAGTCCCCAGTACCAAGAACAAGGGGCATCAATGGGTGATTTTTGGGACTCTGTTCCTAAGTCACACATTGATATAACCACTGCTGGTGGGGATTCAGATGATCCTACTAAAGTAGGTGATGATTCAAGATATCAGGAATTAACGGGCAGAGTTGAAAAACTTGAAGAATCAGTTTCTGAAATAAAGGAGATGGTGCAAGAGATTTTAAAAGCTCAGAAAGCACAATCCAATGTTGTTCCTGCTCAAGCACCTGCTCCACAACAAGCATCTGCTGCAAATGAGCTTTGGAATATTTTCCAACCCATGCTTGAAAAACAGCAACAAATGGCTGATCAAAAGCATGCTATTCAAGTACAAATGATGTCCAACATGATGGAATCAAGGTTCAAGGACACTCAAGCAGATATCAAGGCTATTAAGGCCAGTATCCAAACTGCCACTGGCAAGGCTCCTTCAACTTTACTATTCTTAGATGACCCCCTTGCAGATAATGCCAAAAAGGGGGAGATAATGAAGCAAATGAAGAAGAAGGGAATAGAACATGGCCTTCATATTGAACCTGAAAAAGAAAAAGAAAAAGAAAAACAGGTCTCAAAACCTGTTAGTCAAACAGCTGATACACCAGTAGTTACAAAAACTGCTGTCAGTAGTCAAACAGCTGCCTTGTCTTCAACACACATACTTTCACCACACACCACCACAACTACTGCTCTACCATCATCATCTACAATCATACCATCACCACTGCCTCCTGTCATAAAACAGAAGACAACAGATGTTACAACATCTGTTGTAATGACAACAGTGATGGAAACACCAGTTGTTTCAACCACTGTCAGTCAATCACTGTCACAAACCACTGCTATCCATTCTACCACCACTGATCCACCCAAAACATCATCTGCCCCTTCTTCATTAAAAAGAAGAAGGAATCTCATATCAGATGATGATTCACCACCACCATCACCACCATCAAAAACTACCTCACCACTTCCATCCCCTGCTCAAAAGCAGAAGACAACTGCTGACATATCAGCAGTTGTAATGACAGCAGATGTTGAGACACCAGTTGTCTCAACAGCTGTTTGTCAGTCATCCACCATTGCTCTCATCTCTCCTACTTCACAGCCAAAGCTCTTCAACAGAAAAAGAAAGCCAATACCTGCTGAGGAGGGTATACATGATCCTAATGCTGCACAATATCCACTGGAGCTTGAAGCCATCAAAAATGAGATGAGACAATTCTATACAGAAGAAGATCCTTCAAAAAGAAGGTTTTCCTCACTCATAGGCTACATGCCACCAGAGGATATGGATGATTACCTCAAACTCAAGGCAAGGCAGGCTAAAGCAAGAGCTAAATTTGAAAGTGAACGTGAACGTCTAAGTGAAGAAGGCATTGCTAAAAGACTGGATTTCTTCCTTGAAAAGGTAAAGCAGATGGAAGAATTCGCACAGGAACTAATCAAAGAAAAGGCTGAACAACGCAAAGAGCTAAGAAAACAATATCTTGCCTACATTATGAAAGAAAAATTCTATCCTGCTGAAGAAAAACAGTTTGAAGAATGGCCAATAATCGCTCTAAAGCATGAGGCTGAGAGGATTGACAGAATTAAGAATGATCCTACGAAGAAGAAGAATGCTCCTAACTGGAGAAAATATGAAAAGCTCATTGCTGACTTAACTGCTGAATATAAGAGAAAGAAAAGGGAGCTGGTGGATGCAAAGATGGATACTGCTGAAGCCATATCAAAATGGTCAAAACAGCAAACTGATGAAGCCTACGAAAGGCTGAAGAAAAGAAAGATAACTGTTCCAGGCACTTTTAAGAAGCAAGAACAAATGATGAAGCTTGAACAGAAGATAGGAAACCTCGACACACTGTTCCGGTCTACTTTTGTAACAAATCAAGAAGAGGGAGAACAGCTGACTGAAGAAGAGGTAATAGAAAAGGAAGCAGAGTACTTCAAAGATACCATCACGAAAATGGGTCTAAAAGAAGAAACTTCAACAAAGCTTCAAAGCCTTTTTAAGGCATTAAACAAACCTGCGTCTCCAAACACTGTTAAAGACAAGACATAAGCTGAAAGACAAGAACTTATTGAACAAGAAACTGCAGAAGATATAGCTGCAGCAGACAAAGTTATTGAAGAAGCTTTCAAAAGAATGTCTGAAAGTCTGCAGATGTTTTCAAGGCCATTATCCCTCAACTCATCTACAAATAAGTCTCTCCCAAGAAACCCACTAGGCTTAAAAATACTAAAGTGGATGTCTGATCAAAAGACTCACGTATTGACCCTGGTCAGAGCCAATGGCGATGTGAAGTACATATCAAGGAAAGAAGCACTAGGCCTTAGTGTTCAAGATTTGCAGGATCTCCTTGAACTTTCACTGTGTAGGGATGAGGATGACCAGAGTGCAAAGGAATTTGAAGCTGAATTCAAAGAACAAGCTAAGGCACTCTTGATGAGTAATAAAGGTCCTGAATAATGAAAGGTTTTGGCATTATCTGTTCCAGGGGGAGATTGTTGGGATTGAACCCTACCAGAGGAACAGATAATGTAAAGCCAAAACCAGGTCACAACAGAGGATTCACAATAAGCAACAGTTTACACTTTGCTTTCCCCTTGAAAGTGATTTATAACAACTGATAGTCCCTATCCACTGTCCATATACAACTGCTGTCTTGCAACTGCTGACCACTCTAAAGTATTGATGAAGTTTAAAGGCTGAAGCTCAATCTACTGACGGAACTCTAGCACTGCTGAAGGATTAAAGCACTGCCCATTCAAGGTCTGATCACCCTTTGAAGAAAACACTGATACTAGACATCAGTGGTTGACTACATCAGTGGAATGAAGAATCAGTGTTTATACATCAGTAGTTAGAATGTAATCAGTGTCTGTATGGTCAGTAGTCATTGATCAGTTGTTAAAGGTTGTTAGGCTGTTAGACGTCGCATTTGAAACAAGTGTTAGGACGATCAGACCGTCGGGACGGATTGTCGTCCGATCGGATTGCCATCCGATCGACCGGCCATCCGATCGGGTTGCACTTTGTTCCATACTTAAACTTTTATACAAACAATTCAAGGATCTGAACGTTGAACGGATTGCCATCCGATCGAGTGACCGTCCTATCGTGTGACGTTTGGGACTTGGTACTTAAACAATTTTCAACATGTTCAACATGTACGGATTGCCACCCGATTGGATAGCCATCCGATCGAGTGACCGTCCTGCTGTGAACTTGTTCTCAAACTGAGAAGCCTCGCCAATCGGATTGCTGGCCGATCAAACGACCGTTCGATCGACTGACCTGAAGGGTAGAGATACTTCTCTATTTTCTTAATGCTACAACGAAAAATTCAAAGTACAAACCATCTTACACAAACACATCCTCACCAAACGAGGTGTCAATCCAATCGAATGGCCATCTGATCGGATGACCATCCAAACGGATTGTCACCCGATCGACTGGCCATCCGATTGGATTGCCATCCGATCGGATTACCATCCGATCCATGGTTCACCTATACCGTTTTGCGCGCCGCTCATCGTGTCTGCTATTATTAACTGTTCAGGCTAAACTCGCTCTAGCGCTCCCTTCAATCCATCAACTCTACCCCTGTGAGTATACTCGAACCCTTTTTGCTTTACGCACTTTTGGGTATTACATACGTTACTTATTCTAAATCACATCGAACACACTACGCAATATTTTAACACTAACCGTTACTGCATGAAATACGTGACTCGATGAATGCTTGTTTGTTATGTTTACACATAGATTGCTGTCTACCTGCCTTAGCAACGATAGTACTATAGTTTGGACTCAGCACCTGTTCACTCAGGGGTTGTTAAGGACAACTAATCACATGGTTCACAGTGGTGAATATGTGTTACGAACTGCCTTGGGCAGTCAACCCGCAGTCATTGGTATTGATAGGATCATGTCGATAACTTACATGCTTCACATCACACGTTGTACGTGCTGGTTATGCGTAAACGATTTCGAACTCTATATGCTATTATCAAACTTGTATGCTCACCTTTACACTATGTGTATTGACTTTTATTTTAACGTATGTGGCAGGTGCATAAGATGCTAGGATGCCTTGTTTGCTGTGTGATGAAATCGAGGCTAGGAAAGAGTCTAGAAACAAATAAACAATTTATCTATTTTGAAATCTGAGTTGTCGGATCAGAATCTGTTTATGAGACAATTATTTGTAATAACTGTTTTATTTAGATATGTTATGGTATGGTATGGGACATGACGTTTTAAATATCTGGTAATTAATAGTTGTTGTGGATACTCATGGACAATCTGTTTCGCTCAGTGCCGCGCCCCGATGATTCCGCCATCGGTTGGGGTGTGACAGATTGGTATCAGAGCCATAACTATAGGGAATTAGGCAAGACTCGACCTAGTCCGGGTCGATGTCTTAGAAACAACCTAGTCTATAGTTAAGTACCAACAGACCGACTCGTGCATGCCCTCTAGGGGTTTTGTACGAGCATACTTGCTATATCTCGCCATTCTCGCTTGCACTACACTATCACTGCATTCTAACCTTCGAAAATGAACAAGTGATCTGGTCAAGATTAGGTGTGACAACCGCAACCTCTCAACCCAATCACTTGTTCGACCCGCACTTACACCTGTAAACATGAAAATATGTGTTAAATCAGGAGTGAAATCCGTACTTTAACGCACATTTTCCCTCTATTTAGATCAAAACAGGAATAAAGTCGCTAAGTTAGGGGTGAAACCCGAACCTTGACGACTCGTTCCGCTTTTTATCTTGATTTTTCAACACTCTCACCAAAGACTCGACGAACTCCAACGACTTGAGGACACACGGAGGCTGAAAGGATGCGTGCCGATCGCTCGAATCAAAGCAAGAGCATAGTCCCGAAAGCCAAAGTGTGCACTTAAAGTCCTTGTGAATAGTCGGATCACTTTGGGAAGTCAACGTCTATCTAGCCGAGACAACCTATTCTCGAATTTTCTGTGTTTCGATTCTAGAATTGCCACAGCTAACTCTGTGATTTATCGATTTTATGTAAATATTATGTGTTTTATGTGGTTTTATGCATATTTGTTAGCATTTTGAGGTATCACTGGTCTGGATTTAACGTTTCTTGCTCCGCTTATCACGCAACACACTACACAATCGTTAACGAATCGCTGGTCACTATACGCAATCGCTGTTCGACACTAGCAATCGCTGTAATTAACCGCGAAACGCGCTGTAAAGGATAGGGAATACGTGCAAGATATAGCTAGGTTTCTGTATTCAGACTGCCTCATGTGTTTCTATGCCTTACGTGTCTATGTGCTTCTGTGCTCTACGTGCTTATGTGCTTATGTGTTTATGTGCCTGTGTGATTTTGTGTTTATGTGGATACGTGTTCCTGAGCTTTATGGTGAATCGCTAGACTATACTAGGGGTAATCGAAATTATGTTTGAGTCCTGTGACGATGTCTGTTGCAGACAATGTCGTCATCTGGATCTCGCGCTACCCAATCCGCTCGCCGAAAGCAGGCCGATAAACGCCTTACCGCTATGATCACTAAACAAATGGCGAAGGTTGTTCCTCAGATCGTCAGTGAACTGTACGAAAATGTGAGCAAATCGTCTGAAGAATCCAGGACTGAAACCCCTAAGGCTGCTTTTAGCTTCAAGCAGTTCAAAGCTTGCGGACCAAAAGAATTTACTGGTGAAGATGGTCCTACGACCTTATTTCAATGGTTTGATTCGATCGAGGTCACCCTGCGCCAGAGTGGCTGTCCTGACGACCTCCGCACTCTGAACGCTACCGGCGTCTTCCAATCCCGAGCGCTAGATTGGTGGACGGCCGAGAGAAACAAACGCAGAAACGACGCAGCTTATTGTTTGACGTGGGATGAGTTGAAGGACGTCATGTTGGAAGAGTTCTGCCCTCCCCACGAGCGCCAAAAGTTGGAGGACGAATTCTGGCATATCAAGCAGAAGGAGGGTGACAATGCTGCTTTAACTGCTCGCTTCAAGCAGCTTAGCATAATCTGTCCTGATCAAGTTAAGACTTCCGACATGGCAATCAAGAAGTATATCCGAGCTCTGCCAGATTGTGTCGCAGATTTTGTGCAAGCTTCAAAACCAGCAACAATAGAAGAGCCTTACCTGCTTGTCGCTGAAATAAATGACAAGCGAGTTAAGTCTGGCTTCTGGGATAAAGCCGCCAAGAGTTTACATCAAGCCACCACCGCACCAACCGCTGAAACCGCCGCCACTCCTCAGTCTTCAAAGGCCTCTCGTCGCAAGAGGAAAAACAACAGCAACTCAAGCAACAAGAACTGTGCTGTCACCACTGCTGCCCCACTCCAAGCTATGCCAGCTCAGTAGCAACATCAACACCGCCAAGTAGCGGCCCCGGTTACCAACGCACCGACGGCAAAGCGTGCGTATACTTGTACTTATCACCACCCAGTGGGAATCGCCTGCAGATTTTGTGTACATTGCAACATGTACGGCCATTTCACCGCCAACTGCCGTACAGGTCCTCGACAAGCTCCAGCTCCAGCTACTGCTCATCAGGCTTTGCTCCTTGCCCCTCAAGGCCAACAAGCAGCTCCGGAACCCGCGCTCAATGCTAGAGTCTGCTTTGCGTGTGGTTATCCCAACCACTTCGCAAACATGTGCCCCAATCGGGTTGTGAAGCAAGAGCCGCAACAGCAGCAGCCTCAACAACAACAGCAGCAGTAGCAGCCTCAGCAGCAACAAGCCGCTCGTGCTCGAACTTTCAACATTAATATGCGCCAGGCTCAGCCTGACAACAATGTGGTCAATGGTACGTTCCTTGTGAATGGTATTTATGCTTCGTGTTTGTTTGATACTGGAGCCGATAACTGTTTTGTATCGTTTGAGTTCGAAAAGCTCCTCAATCGTAAGCGCGCCCATATCCCCTCGACGTTCGATGTTGAAGTTGCCACCGGAAGAACTGTCGCCGTCAATTTTGTTCTTCGTGATTGTACTCTCGAACTCAACAATCACATCTTTCCTATCGACCTTATTCCGATGCAGCTCAGTAGTTTTGATGTCATAGTAGGCATGGACTTTCTTCGCGAAAACCATGCTGAAGTCGTGTGCTTCGATAAGATGATTCGATTCTCACTCGCTAATGGTGATCAATTATGTGTCACATCGAAGAAACTCCAACTCATGACGTGTGTTCAGGCTAGCAAGTATCTCCGCAAGGAATACAAAGCTTTCTTGGCACACATAGTAGTAGCAGAGAAAAAGGAAGTTAAAGAGGTAAAAGACGTACCTGTTGTTCGCGAATTCCCCAATGTTTTTCCTGAAGATCTCCCAGGCTTACCACCAAGTCGTGTGTAACAACCCGCATGTTCGTGCGTTGTTACTACTCGTTACACTGTTTACGCCTAGCACCAGAGATTCGGATCATAATGTAGCTATATCGCATACATCGCTATTTCGCAATATTTTCGCATATTACGCATACATTATCGCTATAACACATCGCATCACACACTAACGCCCACGATGATGTTGAGTGAGGACCTATTCTACCCTCCTCGATAGCCGTGAAGCGTCGCAGAGAACGCATATTCGAAACAAAACCCGGTTATTGTATCGCAACTTCGAAATATGGATATTTATACGACCCTATGTGACTAATTATAATAAATATATGAAAATGTGTAACCAAACAATCGCGACGCTTAACGAACAAAACGAAACATCGAAATGCCATTCGCCAGAGACCACCGATCGAGTGACCACTCGATCGGGTGGCCATCCGATCGGATTACCACCCGATCGGACAGCCACCCGATCGAACAGCCACCCGATCGAACAGTCATCCGATCCATGGCACTCCATTCCCCTTTTCTCCTCTTCACCTATAAATAGCCCTTGTCACATCACTTGAACAGTGATGTGACAGCTGCCACTCGACCAGCACGCTTTGGGGCTATTTCCTCTCGATTTCTCGCGATTCTTGTAAGTTTTCTACCTCAATTCTTGTACTTCTACGATCTACACACACTTCTTCATCAATTTCACCTTTGAATCTTAACTTTTAACCGTGAAATCAACGGATTTGAGGTGTTCTAGGATGATGTCATCATGGAGTTCTTATGAGCTTCAAGTTTTGGCATCATTCCACCAAGAACAACTCAGATCTGAAAGATTGAAAAATGGTTTTCTAACTTTCTTTCAACTCTTTTACACTCAATGCACTCAAACCGATAGAATCGGAGCTTGTTCTGATCTTCTACTCCTTCTTGTTGATATGTTGGTTCAAGATCTGTATTCTATCAACGAGACAACCGATCTCGGGTTAAACGCAAACCATCGTCTCGAACAGCTGACCGATCAGATTAGGGTGATTCCTGCCCGATCGGATCGCCTGGGTGTTGATGGGGTTCTGTTGTTTAGCACGATGTCATACCGTCTCGAGAAAACCGCAAACTTTCAAAACAATCAAGTGACAGGACAATCTAAGGTCGTCGGAATAGATTGCTGTCCGATCGGATTACCACCCAATCGGATTGCCACCCGATCGGACAGTTGTCCGATCGGCTTGCACTTGGTTCCTCACTTAAACATTTAAATTCAACTTTTCAAGTTCTGAACGTCGAACGGATTGCCGCCCGATCGGATTGCCACCCGATCGAACAGCCATCCGACTATGTGATGTTGGGACTAATTCAATACATAGACGGTTCCAGACGGATTGCCACCCGATCGGATTGCAATCTGATCGAGTGACAAACTGCTGTGAACTTGTCCTCACTAAAGTGTCCTACTAATCGGATCGTCACCCGATCGAACCTTCGTCCGATCGACCGACCTGAAGGGTAGAGATACTTTCAAATGCTACAACGAAAACTTCAAAAGGCAAACCATCATACACAAACACCTCTTCACCAAACAAAGTGACAATCCAATCGAATGGTCATCCGATCGGATGACTATCCGAACGGATTGCCACCCGATCTACTTGCTATCCTATCGGATTGCCATCCGATCGGATTACCATCCAACACTTGGTTCATTCGCCACCGTTTATCGCACTATTCAACGCTTACGCTATCAATCTATAATCAGGCTAATCTCGGACGCGCTCCCTTCAATCCAACCAAGTTGTGTTTACTTGCTGAACACCGACTGTGAGTATACTTGAACCCTTTTTGCTTTTGCATTTTTGGGTGTAACATACGTTGCTATCAAATCGAATTACATCAAATCTTAAACTACTTATCACTTACGAATGACTTACGTGCATAGTTATACGTGATGCTAGTTACATATGTGCTAGGACTTATACTCGCGACGTCCCACCATGACTAGTATAGTACTATTGCGCCCGACGGGGTCTAGTTTAGCAATCGCAATCGCAGCTCGAGGACTTAGCTGGTAGTATCAGTTTTGTGAGTATATATGTCGTGTATTACGTTTATGTATGTGGAAATTCGCAGCTTTTATCTATTACACTATTACATATCAAACCTATATGCTCGCCAATACTTTTGTATTGACATTATTTTAACGTATGTTGCAGGTTAGTCGCAGTCTACATCAAATCAAGCTAGGAAGTCTAGAAACACCCCTAAAATCTTGGTTGTCAGATTTGAATTGTTTGAGAGAACATGAAATTCGTGACAGCTTATGTGATTGTAATTATTTATTAGTATGGGATAAGGAACGTATTAAATACTGTCGCAATATAGTTGTTATGGATTCTCTTGAACAATTTGATTCGCCTAGTGCCGCGCCCTGATGATTCCGCCATCGGTTGGGGTGTGACATCGTGATATCAACTTTCGCATCGACCTCATTCCTGGAGCAAATCCTGTTGCAAGAGCTCCTTATCGACTCGCTCCGTCCGAAATACGCGAACTCTCGAGTCAGCTCCAGTAACTTCTTGATAAAGGCTTCATTCGCCCTAGCACCTCTCCTTGGGGCGCACCAGTCCTTTTCGTCAAAAAGAAGGATGGGTCGTTCCGGATGTGCATCGCCTACCGGGAATTGAATAAGCTGACAATCAAGAATCGCTATCCCTTTCCCCGCATCGATGATTTGTTTGACCAGTTACAAGGTGCTACGTGTTTTTCTAAGATCGATCTACGCTCAGGCTGTGACAACACTCACAATTTCAGGTATCCGTACAATTAATTAATATTTAATTTGTGCTTAATGACTGTGCTTGATTACAACTGTGATTAAACTGCTTTCTGTTTTCTGCTACATACATACATATGCATCACATTTCATACTTTCACTTCATTTATTTCACACAAACTTTAGTGACAAACTTGATGCACAAAGCACAGTTAGCACACTGAGCGGATAACCCAGGGACATACTGACAATGCCAGCACCTAGACAGACAATATTTTGAGGCCAGTATGAGCCAGAGATAAAGTATCACACTAGGGTAGTGTGTAGGGAAGTGAGGACCATAAAACTGCGCCACTAGGTGATAGTTATAGTGCCGGGAAGTGCCTAAAACACACTCTAAATGCAGAATTTTGCACTTGATAACAAAATTCAGCATGTAATTATGCTAGTAATGTGCAAAAACTTGACAAAATGGTCCAGTATACTTTCCAAGGTGTTGGGAATTAAAGATGTCACAAAAAGTATTATAAAAGACACCTTACGGATTAATTAAGCACTTTAACGGAACAACACCCAACCGAACAACCGGACATTACCCGGAACACAAAAATATTGTTAAACACATTGTTTTTATTTTTTTGAGCTAGTTAGGGTCCCCGAACACCCTAACACACTATATTATTAATAACACACCATAACACACTAACTAAAAACTTGATATCTAACTAGATTTGTAACTATATTGTTAAAACCCAACCCTCTACCCCCCCCCCCCCTTGGGACGGTTACCATGGGTGTCCCCACCCATGGATTTGTTTAGTATTTTATTTGATCTTGTTGATGGATTAAGAAACATACTAACTCATGGTTAAAAGGATGTTGGAGTTCACTTATAAAAACACACTAGTCCATACACATTCATCTTCATCTTCACAATTCAAACTCACCCTCACTCTCTCCTCTCTTCTCTTGTTCGGCCGAAACCAAGCACACCCACCATCACCACCTTCAAGTTTCTTTCATGCAATCGACATACATCCAAAGGTGCTAGAGATCGTACAAACAAGCTTGGTGTGTTCGGAAGCTCAAGGACCTCCTTCATCTTCTTTTAACAACCACTTTTACACTCTTGAACTCCCCTGGCCTTGTGCTAGTGGTAAGTCTCTTAGATCTTCATTCTCTTCATGTTTTTGATGGTTAATAGTTAAAAGAATGATGAAATCCCAAGAAACACTAAAAACATAAACAAAGTATTGAACATAAACTAACATAGTGATGAAGTATGGTTAAAATGATGAAGAAATCATGATTTTCATATGTTGTTATGCTTGTTAATTATTGTTTGCTAATATAGTTGATATGGATCATCATATGATCTTGCTAGATCATGATTAAAAACATGAACTAGCAAGATGAGAAAGTAAGGATGTTGTGGATGATGGAATCATCCACACATAAACTATGAACTTGAATGAATAAATGTTTCTTGAAAAATAAAGATCAAAGTAGGTTATAATCTTGTAGATCTAAAGATCCATGAGTGGTTTTTCGAAAGAACCAAGTGAAAAGTATGAGTTTTGTTAAAACTTGGATCTTACATAAACTTAACACATTTTTGGTGGATAAACAAGTGTAGAAACACTTGTGTAATAAGAAAATTTCACAAAGAAATATTTTTAGAAAATATGACTAGAAGTTGTAAATATTCAAACTCTTTAAAAATGAAGTTTTTAAGGAACTAATCACATTTTTAAAGGTAGCAAGACTTACTAAGTATGTTAGTAAATTACTACATACTTTTATAGATTTTCAAGTTCATAAGTTTATAGTTTATGCTTGTTTTTTTTACTAGTTTGGTAAATAGAGATTGTATGTTGATGATTGAGAATTGTTTGAATGAATTTTTGAAAAGAAAATGATATGCCAGTAAGCATGGACACCTCCAGTTACAAAGGAAACTCTGGCGAAATTTTTCTAAAATCCAACACTTAGAAAATATTTTTCTAGTAAGCGTTTACAATCATATTTTTAACCTTGTTTTCAAAATAAACTTCGCTATTATTTTTATTACAAAAATACTAAGTGCCGGAGGTTGATTTCGTAAATAAAAATTTGATAAATATATATTTAGAATATATATTTTATACTAAAACTCTTGTGTGATTAATTGTTTACTTTGTGAACTAGTTATATTATTTTTGGGTAAAATAATATAACTATTATATACCATGAAATTACGACTCCAAAATGATACCAAAACTCTCGCGAAGTAAAAGATAGTATTTTTGGGAAAAATATATATATTTTGAATTAAGATGTTATAGACAAATAATTTAAATATATTTTTCTAAGTGGGACTTAAAATATATTTTTCGGAATTACAAATATGCATGTATAAATACCCTCATCCTTGGGAAGGAAATACACATATAAAATACTTGAGAAGTGTGGATACGAAATAGTTGTCTAACTATTTTTCCTAAAAACAAAAGTTAAGTTAAAATAATTATTATTATTTTAACAAGTAGTCACAAACTTGGAATAATATCAAAGTAACGCAATTCAAAACACTAAACCCTAAGCCAAGGCACGACCCATCCGTCTAATAGGCATTAGTACGTGTAGGTCGTCGCGTAGCAAACCGAGTTTGGATTGACGATTCTATTCAGGAGACGCACTTCAGTGAGTTCATGTCCCCTTTTTACTTTACTGTTTTCAGTTTTATACTTCGGGGGTGAAATACATGCGATAACTATTACAGACAATTATTTACATGGTATGGTTAGCATAGGGAGGGTTTTTACTACTAGATCATGTGAAGGGTGGGTACAACACTTAAGGCCATCAATCCTCGTTGTTAGGACCGAGGGACACAATAGTGATAGATCTATTTGGGTGTAGCGAGCCCACACCCGTGAGGCCGGGGCGGCCCATAGAGGTGACTGTGTCTTACAGCCGAAGCCCGGTAACAAATTTGCTAGGTTTGAGTCTTGCTGCACCTTTTCACACATACCAGTGGCTTTGCAACCCATTGGTGATCTCTTTTTCCTTATTGCTACATACCAGGGACTTTTATTCATACATGAAAGGTTTATACATACTCACTTTTACATGAACTCGCTCAACTTTTGTTGATTTTTCAAACTACATGTATTTCAGGAAATTAATGGATCTGGAGAAGTGTGCAATTGTGTCATGCTGCGTAGGGAATAATGATGTCATCCAGGTTTAGGAGGTGTAACCCTTACCTGGACGGGTTACATGTCTTTAAACCACGTTTTTATTCAAGTCTCTCGTTGTGTCGAATGAACACGCTTTAAACATGTCATGGTTGCAATTTGTTTTATGTGTCGACATTTTAAACAATGATGTTATGGTAACTTTAAACTTAATGAATGGATGATCATCATGTGTTTTATTTTCATATATCATTGTTATGATTGTTGCTATGGTATTAAGAAGTCACACCAATTAAACCCACGCTTCCGCAAAAGCCAGGGTGTGACAGCTTGGTATCAGAGCCTCGATCATAGCGAACTAGGACTCTTTCTCGAGTCTAGACTTTGATCACTAGGGCTCTCACGAATCGAGTCTAGACTATGATCACTAGGGCTCTCACGAAAACATTTTACATTGCATACACTAAACGTCCAGATCCAGGGTACAAAACATTTTTACAAACAAAAAGGCATAAATACACTTTACAAAAATTATAGTTCAGTCTTAGAGACTGAGGGAATTCAGTCTTAGAGACTGAGGGAGTTCAGTCTTAGAGACTGAGGGAGTTCAGTCTTAGAGACTGAGGGAGTTTAGCCTTAGAGGCTAGGGAGGTTCAGTCTTAGAGACTGAGGGGTTCAATCTTAGAGATTGGGGAGGTTTAGTCTTAGAGACTAGGAGGTTGGTCTTAGAGACCAGGGAGTTAGTCTGAGAGGCTAAGGAGTTCAGTCTGAGAGGCTGGGAGGGATAGTCTGGGGAGACTAGGAGGATTATTTGCTTGCATTATTGTGACTTACTTGATTTCATGTTGATATATGTGCATATGTGTGGTTGTATTACAAACACTATGGCTTCTTCTTCCGATACTGGAGTATCCGATACCTTGGACCCCATGGCGATCGTATCGGACGATGAGATACCATCTGAGGGAGAGGTTTACACGTCAGACACTACTTGCATGGACGAGGATGACTTCCAGCCGTTCGCTCTTCTTGATTTTGGAGATGATATTCCTATTGCTGATGGCCCTTTCGGTGGGGACCTACCTCTTCTTCAGGTCCCTGCTCCTCTACCGCTTGCCGCAGTTCCTCTCGAGGATCTGCCTCATGATGAGTTCGCCGACGATGACATCAACTTGTTCATAGAAGGTCCCTCGGAGGGTGACCAGGATGGTGTGGCCCTCATGGATGCTGATGTCCCTCTTGCTGATGATCCTGTTGTCGACCCTGTCGTTCCCTTGGCTGAGATTCCTGCTGATGTGCCCATTGCTGATCCTGTCATTCCCGTCGAGGCTCCCATTGAGGAGGCTCCTTTTGATCTGTTTGGTGCTCACTCCTTCGAGTCTGTAGCGTCCGTTTCACCGCACGCCCAGGGCATACAGCTCTATTCCTCTGATTCCGACTCAGACATGGCGATGTCTATTGCACCCCTCGACGTTGACCCAGATCCGGAGATCGAGTTTTAACCTGATGAGCCTGCTCCTATTGGTCCGGAGCCGGTCGTTGCTAATGACCCCATTGAGGCCCCAGCTGTGGCACACTTGCCAGACCCTTTACCTGAGCCTGGTCATGTCGATATGCCGGACATAGCATCGCCCGTCATTGTTGCGCCCGTCGAGTTACCACTGATTCCTGATGCTCATGTTATTGATGCACCCATTGTTGCACCTATAGTATCTATTTCAGCCCTTGTGCATGCTGACCATGCACCGTTTGCTTCTCAAATTGATCCTCGTTATGCTGACACCCGCAACGGGTGGATCGAGGATGATGACTACCCACCGTTTGTGCTACCCATTACTCCTCCTGTAGCACCTGTTTCCGCACCTACTGAGATTCCATTGTTCCACCCACACACCTCTGACGTCCATCGCACTGATCTTCCCATCACATTCCTCCAGGACATTCCACCACCTCGTCCTAGGGAGGGTTCATCGAGGCAGCCGCCTGTTTTTGTTCCACCTGTACCGTCATCAGTACCGTTCATGTCCCAGTTCCCTCACACTGCACCATCTTTCGTACCGTCGGGCGAGCCGTTTTTGTGGGCTTCGCCCAATGTTATGCCTTTATCGGATCCGTACCACCCTTATCACGTGGGGTACACGACATAGGACATACTCATCTCTCTTCAGCTACAGCAGGACGCACTGAGTCGTTGCATTCAGTAGTTAGAGAGAGCTCCACGTCCTCCATGCCACTGTCAGACTCCTTTTGCTGCACCGCACACTCCCCTTCCGCTTCCACCTGATTCGGATGTTCGTTTCCTTACATCTGAGCAGCAGATTGCCTATTTTCCGCGCGTCATTCATGCCTTAGAGGAGGATTGGGTGCACATGCGCCGGTTGCTTTTCTCTTATCTTCCTCCTCCTCCTCCGCCATCAACATAGATATTTTTGGTTTGCTGCGAGTAGATCATTTTGGTGAGAAAGTCGCGATTGGGCCAGCTTGCGAAGACTTTTTGGAAGAGCACACTTTTTGTACATGATTTGTGTAGACCACACTTTTTGGAAGACTACACTTTTTGGAAGACCACACTTTTGTACATTATTTGTATGGTACGCGATGTACGATCTTCACTGATCACAAGAGCCTCCAGCACATATTTGACCAAAACGAGCTTAACATGAGGCAAAGACGCTGGGTAGAACTGTTGAACGACTACGATTGTGAGATCAAGTATCATCCAGGGAAGGCGAAAGTGGTCGCCGATGCCCTAAGTCGAAAGGAAAGGATCAAGCCCATAAGGGTTAGGGCTCTGGAAATGATTGTCCAGACAGACCTCTCGTTGCGCATTTGTGCCGTGCAGAGAGAAGCTCTCAAGGAAAGGAATATTGAGGATGAATACCTCCGTGGGATGGAGAAGCAGTTGGTACCAAACGAGGAAGGGACTTTGTGCTTTATGAAATGAATTTGGGTTCCTCTGTTTGGTGGATTGAGAAAGGATATTTTCGATGAGGCTCACAAGTCACGGTACTCGATTCATCCAGGAGCGGATAAAATGTACCAAGACCTTAAGGATTTCTACTGGTGGCCAAGGATGAAAGGCGATGTTGCGATATATGTTAGCAAATGTTTAACTTGCGCCAAAGTGAAGGTCGAATACCAAAAGCCTTCAGGTCTTCTACAACAACATGAAATACCCAAATGGAAATGGGAACAGATTTCAATGGACTTCATAACGAAATTGCCAAGGACGCCCAAGGGCCACGATACGATTTGGGTAATAGTAGACCGTCTAACGAAGTTTGCGCTCTTTTTGCCAATCAAGGAGAAAGACAACACGAGTAAACTTGCTGAAATATACATAAGGGAGATTGTTGCGCGACATGGAGTGCCTCTCTCAATTATCTCTGATAGAGATGGACGCTTCGTGTCAAGGATTTGGCAATCCTTTCAAGAAGCATTTGGTTCTTAGCTGAATCTGAGTACAACATTTCACCCGCAAACAGACGGACAGAGTGAACGAACAATTCAGACATTAGAAGACATGCTGCGAGCTTGCGTAATGGATTTAGGTGGAAGTTGGGACACTCACCTACCATTGGTTGAATTTTCATACAATAACAGTTATCATGCAAGCATTCAAGCCGCACCATTCGAAGCTCTCTATGGGCGTAAGTGTCGATCAGCGATCTGTTGGGCTGACGTGGGCGATAGATAACTAGTTGGTCTGGAATTGGTCCAGGAAACGACAGACAAGATTGCACAGATCCGAGAACGCATCAAAGCGGCTCGTGATCGACAAAAGTGTTATGCGGACCGAAGAAGAAAACCCCTGCAATTTGAGGTGGGAGATATGGTTCTATTGAAGGTTTCACCCTAGAAGGGTGTGGCACGCTTTGGGAAGCGTGGGAAGTTGAATCCACGTTACATTGGCCCATTCAGAATCCTGCAAAGGATTGGGCTTGTGGCATACAAGTTGGACCTACCTGCTGAACTTAATGGTGTTCATGATACATTCCATGTGTCAAATTTGAAAAAGAGTCCAACACAAGAAACAGTGATCATTCCTGCTGACGAAGTTCATATCGACGACACGCTCCACTTTGTTGAAGAACCAGTTGAGGTCACTGATTGGAAAGTTAACAAAACACGCAGGAGTAGTGTCAAACTCGTCAAAGTTCGATGGAATGCAAGACATGGCCCAGAATTCACGTGGGAACGTGAGGATCATATGAAGAAGAAATACCCACATTTATTTCCCAAGACCCCTGCAACTAGGAGCAGAACCTAAAATTTCGGGACGAAATTTTCTTAACGGGGGGAGAATGTGACAACCCTCACAATTTCAGGTATCCGTACAATTAATTAATATTTAATTTGTGCTTAATGACTGTGCTTGATTACAACTGTGATTAAACTGCTTTCTGTTTTCTGCTACATACATACATATGCATCACATTTCATACTGTCACTTCATTTATTTCACACAAACTTTAGTGACAAACTTGATGCACAAAGCACAGTTAGCACACTGAGCGGATAACCCAGGGACATGCTGACAATGCCAGCACCTAGACAGACAATATTTTGAGGCCAGTATGAGCCAGAGATAAAGTATCACACTAGGGTAGTGTGTAGGGAAGTGAGGACCCTAAAACTGCGCCACTAGGTGATAGTTATAGTGGCGGGAAATGCCTAAAACACACTCTAAATGCAGAATTCTGCACTTGATAACAAAATCCAGCATGTAATTATGCTAGTAATGTGCAAAAACTTGACAAAATGGTCCAGTATACTTTCCAAGGTGTTGGGAATTAAATATGTCACAAAAAGTATTATAAAAGACACCTTACGGATTAATTAAGCACTTTAACGGAACAACACCCAACCGAACAACCGGACATTACCCGGAACACAAAAATATTGTTAAACACATTGTTTTTATTTTTTTGAGCTAGTTAGGGTCCCCGAACACCCTAACACACTATATAATTAATAACACACCATAACACACTAACTAAAAACTTGATATCTAACTAGATTTGTAACTATATTGTTAAAACCCAACCCTCTACCCCCCCCCCCCTTGGGACGGTTACCATGGGTGTCCCCACCCATGGATTTGTTTAGTATTTTATTTGATCTTGTTGATGGATTAAGAAACATATTAACTCATGGTTAAAAGGATGTTGGAGTTCACTTATAAAAACACACTAGTCCATACACATTCATCTTCATCTTCACAATTCAAACTCACCCTCACTCTCTCCTCTCTTCTCTTGTTCGGCCGAAACCAAGCACACCCACCATCACCACCTTCAAGTTTCTTTCATGCAATCCACATACATCCAAAGGTGCTAGAGATCATACAAACAAGCTTGGTGTGTTCGGAAGCTCAAGGACCTCCTTCATCTTCTTTTAACCACCATTTTTACACTCTTGAACTCCCCTAGCCTTGTGCTAGTGGTAAGTCTCTTAGATCTTCATTCTCTTCATGTTTTTTATGGTTAATAGTTAAAAGAATGATGAAATCCCAAGAAACACTAAAAACATAAACAAAGTCTTGAACATAAACTAACATAGTGATGAAGTATGGTTAAAATGATGAAGAAATCATGATTTTCATATGTTGTTATGCTTGTTGATTATTGTTTGCTAATATAGTTGATATGGATCATCATATGATCTTGCTAGATCATGATTAAAAACATGAACTAGCAAGATGAGAAAGTAAGGATGTTGTGGATGATGGAATCATCCACACATAAACTATGAACTTGAATGAATAAATGTTTCTTGAAAAATAAAGATCAAAGTAGGTTATAATCTTGTAGATCTAAAGATCCATGAGTGGTTTTTCGAAAGAACCAAGTGAAAAGTATGAGTTTTGTTAAAACTTGGATCTTACATAAACTTAACACATTTTTTGTGGATAAACAAGTGTAGAAACACTTGTGTAATAAGAAAATTTCACAAAGAAATATTTTTAGAAAATATGACTAGAAGTTGTAAATATTCAAACTCTTTAAAAATGAAGTTTTTAAGGAACTAATCACATTTTTAAAGGTAGCAAGACTTACTAAGTATGTTAGTAAATTACTACATACTTTTATAGATTTTCAAGTTCATAAGTTTATAGTTTATGCTTGTTTTTTTACTAGTTTGGTAAATAGAGATTGTATGTTGATGATTGAGAATTGTTTGAATGAATTTTTGAAAAGAAAATGATATGCTAGTAAGCATGGACACCTTCAGTTACAAAGGAAACTCTGGCGAAATTTTTCTAAAATCCAACACTTAGAAAATATTTTTCTAGTAAGTGTTTACAATCATATTTTTAACCTTGTTTTCAAAATAAACTTCGCTATGATTTTTATTACAAAAATACTAAGTGCCGGAGGTTGATTTCGTAAATAAAAATTTGATAAATATATATTTAGAATATATATTTTATACTAAAACTCTTGTGTGATTAATTGTTTACTTTGTGAACTAGTCATATTATTTTTGGGTAAAATAATATAACTATTATATACCATGAAATTACGACTCCAAAATGATACCAAAACTCTCGCGAAGTAAAAGATAGTATTTTTGGGAAAAAAATATATATTTTGAATTAAGATGTTATAGACAAATAATTTAAATATATTTTTCTAAGTGGGACTTAAAATATATTTTTCGGAATTACAAATATGCATGTATAAATACCCCCATCCTTGGGAAGGAAATACACATATAAAATACTTGAGAAGTGTGGATACGAAATAGTTGTCTAACTATTTTTCCTAAAAACAAAAGTTAAGTTAAAATAATTATTATTATTTTAACAAGTAGTCACAAACTTGGAATAATATCAAAGTAACGCAATTCAAAACACTAAACCCTAAGCCAAGGCACGGCCCATCCGTCTAATAGGCATTAGTACGTGTAGGTCGTCGCGTAGCAAACCGAGTTTGGATTGACGATTCTATTCAGGAGACGCACTTCAGTGAGTTCATATCCCCCTTTTTACTTTACTGTTTTCAGTTTTATACTTCGGGGGTGAAATACATGCGATAACTATTACAGACAATTATTTACATGGTATGGTTAGCATAGGGAGGGTTTTTACTACTAGATCATGTGAAGGGTGGGTACAACACTTAAGGCCATCAATCCTCGTTGTTAGGACCGAGGGACACAAGAGTGATAGATCTATTTGGGTGTAGCGAGCCCACACCCGTGAGGCCGGGGCGGCCCATAGAGGTGACTGTGTCTTACAGCCGAAGCCCGGTAACAAATTTGCTAGGTTTGAGTCTTCCTGCACCTTTTCACACATACCAGTGGCTTTGCAACCCATTGGTGATCTCTTTTTCCTTATTGCTACATACCAGGGACTTTTATTCATACATAAAAGGTTTATACATACTCACTTTTACATGAACTCGCTCAACTTTTGTTGATTTTTCAAACTACATGTATTTCAGGAAATTAATGGATCTGGCGAAGTGTGCAATTGTGTCAAGCTGCGTAGGGAATAATGATGTCATCCAGGTTTAGGAGGTGTAACCCTTACCTGGACGGGTTACATGTCTTTAAACCACGTTTTTATTCAAGTCTCTCGTTGTGTCGAATGAACACGCTTTAAACATGTCATGGTTGCAATTTGTTTTATGTGTCGACATTTTAAACAATGATGTTGTGGTAACTTTAAACTTAGTGAATGGATTACCATCATGTGTTTTATTTTCATATTGCATTGTTATGATTGTTGCTATGGTATTAAGAAGTCACACCAATTAAATCCACGCTTCCGCAAAAGCCAGGGTGTGACACAGGCTACCACCAGTTGCGCATACAAGAGGAAGGCATCCCCAAACCGCTTTTCGAACCCGCTATGGCCACTATGAGTTCGATGTCATGCCTTTTGGTTTGACCAACGCTCCTGCAGTTTTCATGGATCTGATGAATCGAGTGTGCAAACCCTTCCTTGATCGCTTCGTGATCGTATTCATCGACGATATCCTGATCTATTCCAAATCAAAACCCAAACACTCGCAGCTTCTACGTTTGGTTCTTGAGCTACTCCAGGGGAATCGACTCTATGCCAAGTTCTCCAAGTGTGAATTCTGGCTAGAGGAGGTTCAATTCCTCGGTCACATTGTCAATAGTCAAGGTATCCACTTCGACCCCGCGAAGATCGAAGCTGTCAAGAGTTGGGTTACACCTAAGAACCCGTCTGAAGTCCGTTCTTTTCTCGGATTAGCGGGCTATTATCGCCGATTTATTGAAAGATTCTCTAAAATCGCTGTGCCACTCACCTCCCTCACGCACAAAGACAAGCCTTTTGTTTGGGGAACCGGACAAGAGACTGCCTTTCAAACACTCAAATACATGCTTTGCAATGCTCCTGTTCTCACTTTACCCGATGGAAACGATGACTTTATCGTCTATTGCGATGCCTCGAACCTTGGCCTTGGTTGTGTTCTCATGCAACGAGACAAGGTTATTGCTTACGCATCTCGTCAGCTCAAGATCCATGAGAAGAACTATACAACCCACGACCTCGAGCTAGGCGCAGTTGTTTTTGCGCTAAATATTTGGCGACACTACCTTTATGGTACAAAGTGTACGATCTTCACCGATCATAGGAGCCTACAACATATCTTTGACCAGAAGGAGCTAAATATGCGTCAACGCCGGTGGGTAGAACTTCTCAACGATTATGACTGTGAGATTCGTTATCATCCGGGCAAAGAAAATGTCGTTGCCGACGCTCTTAGCAGACGGAGCTATTTGCACAGCGCCCGTAATATCCAAGCCCAATACGATCTCGAAACCCTCATCCGCGACGCCCAACATGCCTGCTTTAATGAACGCACTTTGAAGAAGGAAAGGATTCTCAACGATGGAGCCCAGCTAGAGAATAAGTCAAATGGGATATTCCACTAACTGGACCGAATTTGGATCCCGAAACGGACCAATTTACGACAGATTTTGATGGACGAAGCCCACAAATCCCGATATTCTATTCATCCTGGTGCTGACAAGATGTACCAGGACCTGCGCTACAAGTACTGGTGGTCGGGCATGAAGAGAGATATCGCCCTCTATGTTTCGAAGTGCCTGACTTGCTCGAAGGTCAAGGCCGAGCACCAAAGACCCTCTGGCTTACTCGTTCAACCCGAGATCCCTGTGTGGAAGTGGGAGAGTATAGCCATGGACTTCATAACGAAACTTCCGCGCACGCCATCAGGTCACGACAACATCTGGGTTGTCGTTGACCGTTTGACTAAATCTGCTCACTTTCTGCCGATACGGGAAGACTACAAGGTAGAAAAAATAGCCCGAATCTACACCAAAGAGATCATTTGTCGACATGGGACGCCTCGCGACATCATTTCTGACCGCGATGCTCGGTTTACCTCGCGTCTTTGGGAGACATTTCAATTTGCTCTCGGTACTGCGCTTAATCTAAGTACCACATTCCATCCCCAAACCGACGGTCAGACTGAAAGAACGATTCGTACCCTTGAAGACATGCTCCGTTCGTATGTCATAGATTTCGGTGGTAACTGGGATGCATACTTACCTTTAGTCGAATTCTCGTACAATAACAGTTATCATTCCAGCATTCAAATGGCACCATTTGAGGCATTGTATGGAAGAAGATGTCGATCGCCCATTGTATGGCACGAGATCGGGCACTCGCAATTAACCGGTCCTGAGCTACTGCAAGAAACGACTGACAAAATCCTCTAAATTCGAGACAATCTACTGAAAGCTCGGAGTCGTCAGAAAAGTTACGCCGATAGACGACACAAGCCCCTTGAATTTGACGTTGGCGACCATGTACTCCTAAAGGTATCACCTTGGAAGGGTGTGGTCAGATTCGGCAAGAAAGGAAAGCTCGCGCCTCGATATGTTGGACCCTTTAAGATTCTGGAAAGGATCGGAAAAGTGGCCTACAGACTCGAACTACCGGAGGAACTTAACAACGTTCACCCGACTTTCCACGTTTCGAACCTCAGAAAGTGCCTGGCTGAGCATGATTTACACGTACCCCTCGAGGATCTCCAAGTAAACGAAACACTACACTTCGTGGAAAAGCCTGTCGAGATCATGGACCACCAAACCAAGCAGCTCCGACGCTCGCACATTCCCATTGTGAAGGTCCGATGGGAAGGCAAATTAGGCGCAGAGTTCACTTGGGAACTCGAAAGCGACATGAAGACAAAGTACTCGTAGTTGTTTGTTACGGCTTCGGCCTAATTTCGGGATGAAATTCCCTTAAGTAAGGGAGGCTGTAACACCCCGTGTTTCGGAAGTCAAAGTCAAAATTGAAGTCAAAGGAAGAAAAGATTGCTAATTGTGATCTGTCACTCCTTGGTCAACTCCTGTCTTGACTTCTTTGACTTGTAGATAATCTATTTATGTTATCGCATTACTTATATTATGTGGAGTACTTGTTAATAATCGCATATTCATCGCATGTTTAATCAATTTATCGCTAATCGTTATCGCTATCGCAACTCGAATTATGTGTTATGGATATTGTTTTACGTGTGTGTGCTATTTATGTGTTACTTGTGCATGTTATGTTTACATTGAGGTGTTAATCGCAATCGAAATCGAAATCTATCGCATCGCAATCGAATCAAAACGCTAAACGCAGTGATTATAGTGAATGTATGCTACATATAGTAGTTGGGATTAAAAGTAATTTAATAAGCAATTCTATCGCATCGCTCGCTCGAATCGCATCGCAAAGCTTAACACGCGAATCAAAATGACAAAACTCATCGCACCGAACAAGTGGATCGAGTGGCCAACCGACCGAGTGGCCATCCGATCGGATTGCCATCCGATCGGGTTGCCATCCGATCGGGTTGCCATCCGACCGAGTTGCCACCCGATCGACCAGCCTTTTCCCCACTTTCCTTTTTAGGAAACCCTATAAATACCCCTCATATGTCACATCACTTGATGTGACAGCTCTCACTCGACCCAACTCGCTCCAGCCTTCATTTCTCTCGATTTCTCCCGAATCTTGTAAGTTTTCAACCTAAATCTTGTACTTTCTTAATCTACACGCACTCCTACACATTTCTATCTTTCGAATCTTAACTTTTAACCGTGAAATCAGTGGATTTGAGGTGTTCTAGGGTGATGTCATCATGGTGTTCTTATGAACTTCATGTTTTGGCTTCAATCCACCAAGAACAACTTGGATTTGGACGATTTCCACATGAATAAACAAAGATCTTGCATAGATCTGAACATATTCATGGTGAAAAGGATTGAAAGATGGTTTTCTAGCTTTCTTTCAACTCTTTTACACTCAATGCACTCAAAACCGATAGAATCGGAGCTTGTTCTGATCTTCTACTCATTCCTAGTGATGTATTAGTTCCAGATCTGAATTCTATCCGAGAGATATTGATTTTAGGTTTGAACATGAACTACCGACTCGAATCGTGAACCGGTCGGACTTGGGTGATTCCTGTTCGGTCGGGTCACTAGGGCCGAGATGGGGTTCTGTTGTTTAAGCCAGATATCGTCACATCTCGTTCAAAAGCTACAAAAACTTCAAACAGAAACAAGTGTAAGGACGATCAGACCGTCGGAACGGATTGTCGTCCGATCGGATTGCCATCCGATCGACCGGCCATCCGATCGGGTTGCACTTGGTTCCATACTTAAACTTTTATACAAACAATTCAAGGATCTGAACGTTGAACGGATTGCCACCCGATCGGATTGCCATCCGATCGAGTGACCGTCCGATCGTGTGACGTTTGGGACTTGGTACTTAAACGATTTTCAACATGTTCAACATGTACGGATTGCCACCCGATCGGATAGCCATCCGATCGAGTGACCGTCTTGCTGTGAACTTGTTCTCAAACTGAGAAGCCTCGCCAATCGGATTGCTGTCCAATCGAACGACCGTTCGATCGACCGACCTGAAGGGTAGAGATACTTCTCTATTTTCTTAATGCTACAACGAAAACTTCAAAGTACAAACCATCATACACAAACACATCCTCGCCAAACGAGGTGTCAATCCAATCGAATGGTCATCCGATCGGATGACCATCCGAACGGATTGTCACCCGATCGGATTGCCACCCGAACGGATTGTCACCCGATCGGATTGCCATCCGATCGGAGATCGGATGGCAATCCGATCGGATGATCGGATTACCATCCGATCCATGGTTCACCTATACCGTTTTGCGCGCCGCTCATCGTGTCTGCTATCATTAACTGTTCAGGCTAAACTCGCTCTAGCGCTCCCTTCAATCCATCAACTCTACCCCTGTGAGTATACTCGAACCCTTTTTGCTTTACGCACTTTTGGGTATTACATACGTTACTTATTCTAAATCACATCGAACACACTACGCAATATTTTAACACTAACCGTTACTGCATGAAATACGTGACTCGATGAATGCTTGTTTGTTATGTTTACAAATAGATTGCTGTCTACCTGCCTTAGCAACGATAGTACTATAGTTTGGACTCAGCACCTGTTCACTCAGGGGTTGTTAAGGACAACTAATCACATGGTTCACAGTGGTGAATATGTGTTACGAACTGCCTTGGGCAGTCAACCCGCAGTCATTGGTATTGATAGGATCATGTCGATAACTTACATGCTTCACATCACACGTTGTACGTGCTGGTTATGCGTAAACGATTTCGAACTCTATATGCTATTATCAAACTTGTATGCTCACCTTTACACTATGTGTATTGACTTTTATTTTAACGTATGTGGCAGGTGCATAAGATGCTAGGATGCCTTGTTTGCTGTGTGATGAAATCGAGGTTAGGAAAGAGTCTAGAAACAAATAAACAATTTATCTATTTTGAAATCTGAGTTGTCGGATCAGAATCTGTTTATG
Organism: Helianthus tuberosus; assembly: GCA_030545235.1. Taxonomy (NCBI): domain Eukaryota; kingdom Viridiplantae; phylum Streptophyta; class Magnoliopsida; order Asterales; family Asteraceae; genus Helianthus; species Helianthus tuberosus. The sequence goes on from CM060432.1 coordinate 25,998,424, forward strand.
AGACAATTATTTGTAATAACTGTTTTATTTAGATATGTTATGGTATGGGACATGACGTTTTAAATATCTGGTAATTAATAGTTGTTATGGATACTCATGGACAATCTGTTTCGCTCAGTGCCGCGCCCCGATGATTCCGCCATCGGTTGGGGTGTGAAAACAGTAGTTACGCCTTACGCCTTATGTAAATTTGTTACGACGATGAAATTTTTTTACACCTGATGTAAATTTTTGCATGCTGACATTTTTTTCTTTTTTTGTTTTCGCTGAAACAAGTGATTTTTTAAAAGATTTTTGAGAATTTTTTTTTGGAAAAACTATTTGAATGGCTTCGTTCTCATTGTTCTCACAACTCAATGTGGTTCTCATTTACTATTTCCCTATATATATATATATATATATATATATATATGTATTAAACTCAATCAGTATATATGATATAAACACACAGGGTTCAAAATTTGTTTAACTTGTATGAAAATGTAATTATTATTGTTTGAAAAGAGTTTCTTTAATTAAGTTGATGTTTATTGAGATTGAATAACATATATTATAGACTAGCTTATAAACCCGTATATTACACGGGTTGAATATCAAGAAATATCAAAATTTATATTGAATATTATTTTAAGTTAGATGTGTTACAAACCTGTGCATTACATGATGTAGGTTATTAATTTATATATAACATTTATAACATGGTTAATACATGTATAATACTATAATTTTATACATTCATAATATATAAATTTTATCACACAGGTTGAGGAAATGCAAACTATAATCTTATATAACTTTGTAACACAGTTAATAATATTATAATATTATCACATGGTTGAATATAGTTTGTTGTTGATCGGTATATCAAATGCTTCATAATTATAATATTATTTAAATATTCTGCGTGATAAATTCAATCATGTTTTTTTTATAAGATTTGTGTGGAGGTAGTAGTTTATAATTATATAAATTAAATTTTTATAATATTATTTTTGTTTATATAACGTCTTTGTTATAATATTTATTTATATTATTATAAGATTTTATAAAATAACCTTTTTGTTTCCTCATATTTGTATTTTATTTTTATTTGATTATCTGTTAATTTAGTTTATCACTAATATTTTTGTTATTATTTGTATAAGGTGTTCAAGAAAAGTTTTAGTATAGGAAGATTATTATCATTACTAGTTTATTTAGGTAGCGCGTTGCGGCGAAACTGTGCAAATAATAATGTAAAACAAACGTGATTTGAAAATAAAGCATGTTGTTTAGAAAACCAAACCATTAAAACGGTTTAGTTTATCATCGTATGGTTTTATAATACCAAATAAATAATTTATTTAGAGTACAATTTCGTTTTTAACAAAACTTATAACAGAATGTCGGGGAAGAATCAAACACAACTACGTACTTAAGTTTTTAGAAAAAAGTTATAAACGTAAATTATTAAAGAACTATTAAATTAATCGATAAATTAATATATGTTCTAAAAAAAGAAAAAATATTAAAAAATGATATAGTAAATATATGGTGTTAAAAAAGGGAAAAAATTAAAAATATGTTATTAAAAGTAAGTATAATAATAAACTATTATAATAAATTAAATAAATGAAAAACAAAAAACTATATATTACTATTCATCGTCCTTCGTTAACAATAGTTATATTTATATATATAATTATTGTATTAATAATAAAATTAGATATTAATAGAAAAAATATCACGTGGCATTAGTTAAAATCCTTTATTGGAATTAGATTAGATGTTTATTGAGATTGAATAAAAGTTATCAGTTGGTATTTAAATTTTATTATAAACTGTATATTAAATTAAGATATTATTAATTAAAAAATATAAACCAATAAAAAAAATATTGATCATGAAATCGATACGCCCAAAAGTCCAATCGTGTAACATATATATGTTTATAGTCAACAAATGACTAGGTCCAACTCCAAGCTTTCTCCATTTGCTCACATAAAAGAAACCCATAAATCACTACATTCTCTTGTCTTATTCTCATTAGTCTATTAGCTTCCAATACTTTGACCATTCAATGAGCCAAATAATTTAGCCCTAATTGCATTTAATGCAACATTTTATTCGGGTTTTAAAAGGCTTATTCTATTCCCACATCCATAAATTCTTATTCCCATATCCTTTTCACTTTATCTCTCTATGGGTAGTTTGGCAAACAAAAAGTTGATGGCTGGAAGCTGGTAGTTGTAGTTGTAAATTTTTAGATATATTTAGCTGTTTGGCAAAGTAGTTGGAGCTTTTAATAAAATATATAAAATGATCAAAATAGGCATAACTAAAAAAACATAACTAAAAGAGAAAAATGTCCGGATAGTCCCTGTGGTTTGCCCAGTTTTCACCTTTAGTCCCTAACTTACTAATATTACAGCTATAGTCCCCAACTTTTGCAATTTCGTTCCCGGATAGTCCCTGGCGTGGATAGGGGTTAGTTTTTGGTGTTAAGTGGATGTGAAATTACTAAAATGCCCTTGTTATTAAAAAAAAAGAGATGAGTCCACCCTTCATCTTCTTCTCCCCCATCTCTCTCTAACCCACCACCAGCACCACCTCCTCCAAAAATGCAACGATATTATTACAATTCTAATTCAAATTATAATATTTCAAATGAAATAGACGAGTAATGTGCTTAATTACACCAAATTTCACTTGTTTTAAGATGCATCCGTTAAGTTTATTTTAGGTTAAACAAATCTATACAAATTCAACAAAACTACCATACATAAAAAAGGATTCAGCAGCACAGATAGTAAGAAGAAAAAGAATAACAAAATACAAGTGCGATTATGACTCACTGACATTGCGAATGGAAACTATGAAATTCCGAAAGTGTAGAACGTCGTCGAACACAGAACGGTAACAATAAAGATGAGCAGCTAATATGCGAGAGTGAGGGTTTTAAGAACGTATGGAATTTTGAAACGGAAACAAGGCGCACAGGGATACTACTGGGTTCTTTCTACCGACATATATATTTGTAGGGGAGGTAACGATTTTAGTCCTTTGACTATTGACTAAAATAACCCTTTAGTCGACCGGGTTTCTCCACAATTACGAGACCTCTCTAGTGATGGTGGGTGGAGGTGGAGGTGGTGCCGTGGTGGGTTAGAGAGAGATGGGGGAGAAGAAGATGAAGAGTGGGCCCATCTCTTTTTGTTTTTTTAATAACAAGGGTATTTTAGTAATTTCACATCCACTTAACATCAAAAACTAATCCCCACCCACGTCAAGGACTATCCGGGAACGAAATTGCAAAAGTTTGGGACTATAACTGTAATTTAAGAAAGTTAGTGACTAAAGGTGAAAAACAGGCAAACCACAAGGACTATCCGACATTTTTCTCTAACTAAAAACTTCATTATCTTTAGAGGTTAAAATAGTCATTTTTCCCTAAAAGCTTGTAGCTCCTTTTAAACGCTACTAGTAGGAGCGTTCAACCAAAAACTTCAAGCTCCTAAGCTAAAAGCTTCAAGCTCATTCAACCAAACAAGACTTTTTATTGAGTAGGAGTTTTTTCTTAAAAGTTTAAAGCTAGAAGTGTTTAAAAGCTCATGCCAAACATACCCTATATATATATATATATCTATGTATATACAGAAAGAGATAGAGGGGATGGGTGTGTGAATATTAACACCCTTTTAAAAATGGTTTTTGACCCTTTTTTTCTTGCGATTTATTCCTTTTTTAAATATTTTAGATTTCTCTGAAGGGATATCCGGATGGTTACGTAGTGCATTCCACAAAGGTTAAAAGTTCAAATCCTGCATAAAACAAGTTTTGATGTATTATCTAAAAAGCGATTAGAAATTGTTTTGCATATACAGAGAGGAAATTATGTCCGAAGGATAGGAAGTTACAAGGATATGACATCTGTACTTCTAGACAGGTGCACAATCATTAACTACGTAATCATGTAGCGCGAGTACGACAATACGTTATTTATGTGGTGGTAAGTAATCACGTAGTGTATACAAAATCTTGTAACGTTATGAATGTTTTGAAAAATAAGGCATTATACAAAATCAAGTAACATAACGTAATCACGTAGTTGGTATGCAAAAATTACATAACGTTATAATTGTTCTAATTGTTCTGAATACAAGACATATTATGTAATTACGTAATGTTATATAATCACGTATTGGTACGTAATCACGTAACATATTAGATTTTTCTTTAAAAAACTACATATTTTTCTTTAAAAAACAATAGTAATACCCTACTCAAATTAAAGAAAATAAAATGTCCATTTTTATAGTGTAATTAAAAAAAGTTAACATATGAAAAAGTTACAACCGTTTAAAAAATGTGGGGAAGTTGGTTTTAAACATCAATAGAAGTGATTATTCTTTTTTTCCCTTTGTTACCCTTGAAACACTCTTTTTCATTGTGTGATTGTAAGATTCTTGTAATATTTAATCTCAACCGTTGGAATGCAAGATAAATGCTCCACAATCCTTCCTATCCTTTGCACAAAATTTCTCCTGCGTATATGATCTAGCCCCTATGTATAAATGTTTTACCAAGTATAACATGCAAGTCTTTCGCTTCTCATTGTAAACTATCACTTAAAAAACTCAAGAAGTTGCATTTTCCTCACTTTTCTCATATCTATACCGGACCCGCCGGTTAGTTCAAAATTTTCTACACAACAATTCTAGTTGAGTACTACCGAAAGACTTTAGATTGGCTGGTTATGGCACCGACCTGTTAAAATAGCGAACCGGGTCAGTGTTCCGTTGACCCCTGCATTGTAACTTCAACCTCCATATACAATTAGTTTTTTTTAACATTCATATATTGTTATCTTGCAAATTCACACAAAAAACAAAATTGGGTAACATACTTTTGAACAAGACATGATTTAAGATAACTAGATATCCACCTTATGAACATTTGGACTTAAAACAAGACATGACACACTCTCATTGGTTGATTTTAAAATTTATCACTTTCAAGTGTCTAACCACTCCCTACATCCTTAGGGTTTGTTTGGTATGGCGTAATGGAATAGATGATGGAATGGAATGGACAAGGTAATGAAATGGACAAAGGAATGAAATGGATCATTACATTCCATAGTCTTGCTTGGTTACCATGCAGGAGATGAATAAATCATTACCTTGTGCTGTTTGGTAGGTAAGAAAAGAGGAATGAATTAAATCGGCGATGGGTGGTGGCGGTGATCGGTGGCGGCTAGTGGCGGTGGCAGTGATGGGTGGCGGTGGTCGGTGGCGGTGGTCAGTGGGTGTCGGTTGTTAGCGGTGGTGGCGGCGATGGTCGGGGTTGGTGGTGGTCTGCGGTGGCAGGTGGCGGCGATGGTGGTCGATGGTGGTGGCGACGATGGTGGGTGGTGGTGGTCGACGGTAGCGAGTGGTGGCCGCGGAGGATGGTGTTGGTGGTCGGCGGAGGGTGGCGGTAGTCGTAAGGGTGGCAATGGTCGGTGGTGGCGGGTGGCGACGATGGTGGTCGATGGTGGTGGCGGTAGTGGTCGGGGTGGCGGTGGTTTACGATGGCGGGTGGCAGCGAGCGGCGGTGGCGGCGGGCGGCGGAGGACGGTGGTGGTGGTCGGCGGAGGTTGGTGGCGGGTGGTGATGACGGCATGTGGTGGTGGTGGCAAATGGTGGAGGTGATGGGCGGTGTTTGTGTCGTAGGCTGAGAGAGGGAATGAAATGGGAAAAAAAACAGGAGGATTTGATGGAATGGAATGACTTAAGTAATTGGTGATTCCATTACGTTGACCAACCAAACACACTTTTTTTTTCATTCCCTTACAATAGTTCATTCCATTCCACCTCCTATTCCTGTATACCAAACACTACCTTAGTGTCTAAAGTGGAGTAAAATACTTTGGACAAGTGTATGGGAATGGGTAACACCTCATTTTCCAAACACTTTTAACAAAGAGCAAGGGCGGAAGGCAAAGAATCCAAAAACATACTAACACTTATTTTTAAAACAACCGCTTGTTAAACTTTTAACATAAACAAACAATAAGTCTATAATCCAATGACGATAACGAAAAAAAAAGAAAAAAAAAAGAAAACCAATGACGATACGATAAATAAAATCAACATACATTATTGTATTAAAGATTTCTATTTTCCAAAAACAATAAAACTCTAAAAAAAAACATAATATTTTATAAAAAAAAAAACAAGTTACAAAAAATCAAGAACCTTTTTTTTATGAATCCGTCCCAGTGTTGCTCGTCCAATATTTACATATTTACACATCGTAGAGATTGAAGTGAGGATATCTACGGAAAGAAAACACTCAGGGGTTGTTTGGCAAGATCTGAATGGTTAAGTGCTGAATCAGTAAGAGGTCTGAACCATTAAATGCTGAACCAATAAGAAGTCTGAACCATTAAGAGCATGTATAATACTTAACCATTCAGAGGCAAATGTTTGACCAATTTAGATCAGAGGTCTTAACCATTCAAACTCTGTATAAATTTTAACCATTCAGAGGCAAATGTCTGAACCATTCAGATATCTGCTCGTAAAACAAACAGTCTGAACCATTAAGTGCTGAACCAGTAAGAGGTCTGAACCATTAAGAGCCTGATTAAAAGGTAAACAAACAGCCCCTTAGTAGAAAACCCATGAGCTCCCAGACTAGCTCATGGTGACAAAAAAAAAAAGAATTAAATGAAGAAAGTGACAATGACATTGAAGGCACCCAGAAAAGCAGACGACTTTGATACACAACTCACTGTGGTCAAACCCTACTACTCTCACCGTCCGTCTTGCTCATCAAATTCCAAATCTGATATCGTTTTCCCCAATCTGCAAGCAAGAAAAGTAAACCCTACCCACCCCAATCAACGCGTCTATTATCCTGTTCCCACTTGTACTAGTATTAATCAATTCTCACACTCACGGATCTCTCATCCCCCCCCAATTATATGGCTTTTCATCCATTCCTCTTCCTAAACCTCTGGATATGGTCTCTTAGATCATCCGATTGATCAATTCACAGGTGGGTTTTCTGTTTAATTCAAGAAAAATGGGTGGGGTGTGTACAGGGGGGACGATGAAGCAGAGTACGGCGGCGGAGGAGTACGGTGGTGATAGGGGTAGTTTGGGGTTTTCGGGGAAGTTGCGGTCTGTGAAGAGTTTTGGTAATCATCAGGATCAGCAGAATAAGATTGATCGTCACGATCATGATGATGGTGAGGGTAATGATGATTTCAGTTCATATTCTTCTTACACACAGGATGATAATTATCATAGGAAAACGACGTCGTATGATTCTGGTGAATTGTTTTTCTCCTCCATTTCAAGGGAGTTAAAACCCTCTACCCCTGCCAGGGTTAAGGTATTATATGATTTTATTCATAATTTCACTTTTTTTTTTCTTTTTTTGTTGTAGTGGTTTATGTTAATTGATGTGTTTGTGTGATCATATAAACATTAAACATCCCCTTAAAAAGTTATTATCTTTAAGTGAAAAATATGCAAGCTTTACTACTAGTTTGATTGTTGGTTTAGAGTTTAGACCATCTTCGGCTCACCCGCATGTGAAAGAGAGAGAAACAAGCGGAGGGAGTGAAAAATTCGTTTCAATTGGCAGGCAGAATGTGAGAGGGGAGGGTCGCGCGTGAAGCTTTTGACGCAGAGGAGAGACTCCACCCGGTGAGGTGCTTGTGTTGCGGGTGGTCGTATTGATATTGACATGTTGGCACACGATAATGGAGCTTTTGGGAACCTTTAGTTTTTGTTTGAAAAAATACACTTAGCTTTTTTAAAAACGGGGTTATTTTAATAATCATATGTTTCACCTGTTGGCCGCAAATAATCCCAACTTTAAAAATTCCCTCCAATGATCCCGACTTGTAAGAATTTGGCCCCAATTGATCCTTTTCTAACATAGGTGCACTTAAATCAATTAAGGAGTCTGCAGGTGCACATGAATCTATTGAGGAGGGCAAATTCTTATATGTTAGAAAAGGATCAATGGGGGCCAAACTCTTACAAGTTGGGATTGTTGGAGGGAATTTTTAAAGTTGGGATTATTATCGGCCAACAGGTGAAACTTATGATTATTAAAATCCAATAACCCTTAAAAACTTGTAATGATATATCCTCTTAACTCATCCTCATAACAACAAGTTTGTTACACTTACAATATCACGAGATTAGACTATTAGAGGATGCCAAGTGTCATACATATTCTTGGTGTTAGGAGGCGAGGATATTTCTATTTTTTCAAAAAAAGAAGCCATTTATATGTATGGCAAAGTAACTTTATTTATGAAGAAAAGAAACTCCAAAAAGTTAAGCTAATCAGAGTAGTTTAAATATGAGGTACACAATATTTTACTTTTGTCGATTTAATTACATGTGTTCTTTTCATAGTTTTGAGCAACACGTGAAAATTATATTAGGTTTTTTATTTTACTGTCTCAGCAACACGTGAGCCATTGCACCATGCACGGTTGCACCTTTAACTATCTTGCTCATCATGATATTAGAATGCTTGTTTATAACGTATGTGAAAGTCTATGTCGTAATGTATGTATGCTAGGGTTATGTATGTTCGTGTATTTATAATTATGAGCACATATACGACAATATAAAGTCATTCGAGTTGAACTACATGTAGAGGAGTTAGAGGTAAAGACAGTGATCGTTAAGAAGAAAACAATAACAAAATCAACTATTTTGGGTACTTTTGTCTGGAAAACTAGTAATGTACTGACCTGCAGGAATGATTTTTGTAACGTTTTATGGAAGTTCAACGGTCATACATGATGTATCATGGCCAATTGTTTTATTGCAACCATAACATTTTAAAATATGTAATTAAATAAAAATATAGAGTAAAATGCACGGATAGTCCCTGTGGTTTTGCAAAGTTTCAGCTATAGTCCCCAGATTTTGGAAATTACACTCATAGTCCCTGTGGTTTGACAGTTTGTTACGCTGATAGTCCCTGGAGTGGATGTGGGTTAGTTTTCTCAGTTAAGTCCATGTGAAATTACAAAATTACCCTTGCTTTTATTATATTCATCAACATCATCATCATTCAACAGATTTGGAATCGATATACGGTTTGTTTTACTTGTTTGTTCATCAGCATTCATTACAAAGAGACACAGATTACTTTCATCCAGCATGATGATCAAGAATCCATGGCTCTAGTATTCTTGTAAAATTTCCAGAAACATTTGAACCTTAAACATCCAAACATTTCCCAGTTTCAACATGATCTTTAGCAAGTTCCATAACTAAATCTACATGCAATAATTCATTGAGAAAACTATTTTTCTTTCATGATAACCTTCTTGAGCTTTTCAACTACACTCAAAAGTGTGGAATTCCCTTCACAGGCTTCACTCAATACTGTAAGCCTCCTTGCAATTTCCGAATCCTGTAGTGACCCGTCTTCTGCTTGGTCAAGTTTCTGATAACCTGCTGGCTTCTCATATTGTATAAGTTTTACCATCATCACCTATCATAACAAGTATATAACTTATAAACATGGGTACAAGAAAATGAAGGCTGTGAAAAAACATGAATGCGATTAACGTTTTCTATAGACCAGACCAATTCTGGTTCAAACCGTATATCGATTCAGATACAACCTCATCGATCAAACAACAACATTCAGATCTGTTTACAAATCCAAACAAATCCATCGCACAAATCCATTTGTACAAATCCAAACAAAATTCCAGATCTGTTTATGATCATGTGTTGCTTTAGGCCACTCCGGTACAAACTCCAGATCTGTGTTGTTTGATTCATGCCCAAAACAATCTGAATCAAAACAACAAATCACTCCGGTACAAACTCCAGATCTGTGTTGCTTTAGGCCACTCCGGTACAAAATTCCAGATCAGTTTATGATCTGTGTTGGGGATGGGTGGTTGATGGTGGAGGCGGGTATGGGTTTAGGAGGCGGAGGTGTGGTGGTGGAAGGGGATGGCGGTGGTGGGGAGTGGTGATGGCGGCAGGGGAGGTGACGGTGGTGGTGGTTTTTGTACACTCTTTTGAGATTTTAAGATTGGTAAATTGTGGATTCTCCAAAAATTACTAAACTACCATCAAATGATAGAGGATAAACGCAGCAGCCTTCTCTCCAACTCAAAGTTCCTTTCGTGTCTAACAAGAATTCTAGGGATTCTGTCTGATATAAGCTCCATCGCCACTGAGATCTTGTGAGGAGAAAGAAATGGCCTGCTTTTTGAGAGAGAGAGAGAGAGTAGAAAGAGAGATACATTATTGTCCAGATCTGTTGAATGATGATGATGTTGATGTTGATGAATATAATAAAAGCAAGGGTAATTTTGTAATTTTACATGGACTTAACTGAGAAAACTAACCCACATCCACTCCAGGGACTATCAGCGTAACAAACTATCAAACCACAGGGACTATGAGTGTAATTTCCAAAATCTGGCGACTATAGCTGAAACTTTGCAAAACCACAGGGACTATCCGTGCATTTTACTCAAAAATATATTATTTAAAAAAAAATCTTTTTCACACAAGTTGTTTACTAATAAATGTTGTAAAATTGTCTTAACACTTTTTTTGGGTCAACCCAACAGGTTTGACCTGTAACAAAAGGCACCCAATTGTCTGTTACTTTACCCGCCCATAACAATTGTGTTATTGTACTTACATGATTCCGCTCTTGATTTTAACAGGCACCTCACGTAAGCACATTTCTCGGTAAAGCAAGTAGTGTCGGTCTTGAAGTCCTCGACACCCTCGGAAGCAGCATGACAAATTTAAATACCCATACTGGATTCATATCTAATTCGGCTTTAAGGGGGAATAAAGTAAATATTTTAGCATTTGAAGTGGCGAATACTATCGTTAAGGGATCTAACTTGATGCAATCTCTTTCGGGTGAAAGCATTCAGTTTCTTAAAAAGGAGATTTTGCATTCAAAAGGTGTGCAACTTTTGATTTCTACGGATATGAAGGAACTGTTAAGAATTGCAGCTGCTGACAAGAGGTAATTTTGTTCTCTGTGGATTTTATAAGGTAGACATAAAAATAAATAAATAAAAGATAGTTGGTTTTGAAATCAAGACATTTGTTGTCGTTAAAATGAACAATTCAACTCTTTTATGTGGAAATGGGTCAATTTGGGTTGTATTTTATTGCGTACGTTTTTTTGGGTAAGTTTAAAAGGTTTAGCTTAAAAGGAAACAGGTCAAATGGGCTAAAGTAACCCAATATGTAATCAAGTGTAAATACCTTCTAAATATTTTTCATTTTTATTAAAAATACTTGGAGTCTTGGATTAGATTTTTATAATAATTTTCAACATTTTCTATGAGACTTTTGTATTTTTATTTATTTATTTACTTTAATAAAAAGCAAAGCTTTGAAGTTTCTTGGATTAGATTTTAATAATAATTTTTAACATTTTATATGAGACTTTTGCTATTTTTATTAATTAATTTATTTGTTTTAATAAAAAGCAAAGCTTTGAGGTTTTTTTATATAATGAAACTAGTAAATTTCCCCCGCGCGTTGCGGCGGGAATTCGGTTGGTATCGGTTCAGTTCGTTACGGTATTGATACAAAATACCGATACCGATAGTATACCAACCGAAAAGAAAAACTCCAGAAGTACAATACCGACAATCGGTATAATTAACGAACGCAAGTTATTTAAAGTATACGGGTGCGATTGAAAGTAAAAAAAAAACCCACAAAAAGAGGCTCATTTTAGCGTAGATAGACATGCTCATTTTAGCAAAGGGAGATGGTGTATTTTAGCACCACCTCACTATTCACAAGCATGAACTTTGTTATATGCATAATAAGCATTACACACAAAGCTAGAGATGGATAAGTAACTCTACAATAATCACACTCGAATATTGTAATTAGTTTAGCCAAACACACGAATCTATTTAATCACACATCTAAACACTCCTAAAAAATCAGGATATCATAATCTTGTTGAGAGCAATTTTATGTTCATTTTACGATGATTTTTTTACTTTCAGAGAGGAATTTGAAATATTTTCTCGAGAAGTGGTGAGATTTGGAGATATGTGTAAGGATCCGCAATGGCATAATTTGGATCGTTTCTTTGCCAGGTAAGTTTGACACATGTGAATTGAAAAATAGCTGATCTCTTAGTTTAAACACATGCGCCTGTAACACGCGATAGGGATGGGATTGGTACAGTACTTGTACTCGTACCGGTACTGAAAATACCAGTACCAAATTTGAACAAAACTGGGCATGGTGCCCGCTTTGGTACCACTTTTTTTTTTTTTGAGCACTCGTACAGGTACCAAATAGGTAAAATCGATACGAGTACCATTAATACCATAATATGAAATAATACATGATATAAAAAAAACTCTTAAAGTTCTATATAAAGTTCGGTACCAATACCTTTTTTTTACGTGTACCGATACCGAAAGTACCGAATACCGAAATCAATAAAACTGGGTACTGCTACATGCACCGAATACCTAAAATCGGTACGGGTACAGGTATTTGGAAAAAAAAAGCTCATCCCTACGAGACATCGCTTCGACAGTGTGAGGCAAGAGGGATACATGAGGCGCGGGTCAATAACTTATCACAATTATAAAAGTATATATTATGTAAATGCTTTGTGCCTCGTGTACGTGATGCGTGCGCCTTCGCCTCTCGTGTCACGCCTCAGTTTTGGGGATTCTATTGCCTTGATACGCATCGCGCTTCTTAAAACTAAGGTTGATCTTTTTTTGTTCCAATGATGCCGAAACGAATTTTTGAACTGTTGTTATGAATCAGATTGGATTCGGACCCTGTAACAAACAGCCAGCTAAGAGAAGAAGCTGAAGCTACAATGCAAGAACTTGCTGATTTGGCTCAGCATACTTCAGTAAGTCACGTTTGTTTATTTATTCTTTTTCTGATAAACGGGTTTTCTAGTTATAATTTTTGGTAATGATCATTGTCATAAAGTATTAAAATATTCACTGTTGTAAGAATCGCTAGGCGCTAGTCGGCCAGTGGGTACGGACTAGCGATTAATCGGGATTGGGATTTTTATATGTATTCTTCAGTTTTATATATATATATACGCATACATTTTTATGTGTAATTTTTTCAGCAAGACAGGTTTTAACCCCTTATCGGCTCATTTTTTAAGTAGACAGGATTAATCACCGAAATTTACAAGGTTTGACTGGAAAATGGGCGGAATTTGTACAGAACCGCCGATTTTTGGTCGATTAGGACTGCCTAGGGCCGGCATTGACCATCTAGTGATTAATTGACCGATTAGAGTGAAATTACTCGTTGAACCTCCGACTAGCAATTAATCAGCGACTTGTCGAATGCTACTCGGGATTTTTACAACATCGTTCTCATCTTTTTCTAAATGATATTACTAAAAATATATTTTTTAATGGGTTAAAAAATATATTTCTAATGTAAAACACTCTTAATGATATTATTGTCCATGATGCTAAGAAAACTCTGTGCAGGAATTATACCATGAATACCATGCTTTAGATAGATTTGATCAAGATTATCGGCGTAAGCTCGAGGAAGTTGAATCTTTGCATCTTCCTCGTAAAGGTATGTTAGCAATGTGTGTGTATAGGGTTTAAGTGTGTGTGAATATGTTCTAGTTGTTATTATGTAACAAAAGGGGTTTCGTTTTTTTTTTTAAATTAATGTTTTGTGCTTGTACAGGAGAGAGTCTAATGATATTACAAAGTGAGCTAAAACATCAAAGGAAAGTCGTGAGGAACTTGAAAAAGAAATCTCTTTGGTCCAAAGGTCTTGAAGAGGTACATACTTAATATATATCTTAATATTATATGTTGCAGTTATAAAGGAGTCAAATGGTCAAACAGATCGACCGAAGTCTATTTTCAACGTATACAACCTCTTATCTCGCTTTATTTCAAGAATTAGGTTATTATTATAGTAAAGTTGTATTTGTATTTTGTAATCATTGTTAACATCAACACATTAGTTATTATAAAGAAAATAAAGAGTAAAAGGACAAAATCACCCCTGAGGTTTGGGCAGATTGCCTGTTACATTCAAAATAAGTTTCGATTTTGTATCTGGACATCTGACGTTTCGATTTTGTTTTGATGAAAATGGCAACAAAATTGAAACGTCAGGTGTCCAGATACAAAAAAAAGTTATTTTGGATGTAACAGGCAAATCTGCCCAAACCTCAGGGACGATTTTTTTCATTTTACTCAAAAATAAATAAAAAAAGACAATATGCACACGCGTGCATTACTTGGCCAATGTGTTTTGACCCATTATAAAAATTGATGTATTTCATGTCATCCAACACATTATTACGAATCTATATTTCCCATTCATATTGTTTCTTTTTTTTGCATTTCCCGGTAGTAGGTTGTGGAGAAGCTTGTAGATGTTGTCACGTTCATCCACCAAGCAATTGCAGAGGCTTTTGAGGAGAATGGTATTTGCAATTTACTTGAAAAAAATACTACATACTTCATTTATGTTGGTGTAAAAATGCACGAGTTGGGAAATGGGTTCGGGTTAACCATGCAACATTTTTTTATTTGTTTTCTTATTAACTATGATTATTAAGATACTAATCTACTTATTTAATAAAACATATAAATTCTTATGTTACTTGTATGCTTTCTTTTTCAGCTTCATTTTTAACAAAGAATGACAAGGAGACTAACAAAAAACCCGAAAGATTAGGCGTTGCTGGTCTTGCTTTACACTATGCCAACTTAATAACTCAAATGGACAACATCGTAAGCTAAATATTATCTTTATTTGTTGTGTATTGAACACACACACACACATATAAACAATAAACATATACGAATGGGTTTGATTATCTTTTTTTGCAGGCATCTCGTCCTACATCCTTACCTCCAAATATGAGGGACACATTATACAACGGTTTACCGGCCAGTGTCAAGGCAGGTTTACGGTCTCGCATACAGGCTCTTGATTCTAGTGAAGTGGTTAGTAGTCTCGCCCGTTAAATAAACATGCATGTTCAGGTTGATATGTTTAATTAAATGGGTCGTGTTGAGGTTGACCTGCTTAAGTCGTTTAAGTGAACTCGTCAATTCATTCATGACCGCTTAAATCATTTATTACAACTCCAACCCGTTTAGCACGTTTACAACCCGCCAACATGTCAACCCGTTTGACTTGTATTGATAAATGGGATATAAACGAGTCGTGTTCTGGCTACACGATTTTTAATGTGTTCATGCTCGGTTTCAATGATTCATCTCGCCAACCAGGCACTATTGGTACCCCGAGATTATGAGTAAAGGACACGGATGGTCCCTGTGGTTAACCAAAAATTTGGATTTAGTCCCTAGCTTTTTAAAAGTACACAGATGGTCCCTATGGTTTACAGTTTACACTTTGGAACACATTTAGTCCCCAGCTAACAAATCTATATGCGTTACAAAGTGCAAGCCACAGGGGCCATCCATGTACTTTTGGCAAAAGTTGGGGACTAATTGCTTTACAAAGTGCAAACCACAAGGACCATCCGTGTACTTTTGAAAAACTAAGGACTAAATCCAAAATTTTGATGAACCACAAGGACCATTCGTGTACTTTACTCTTAATGTAATTTTAAAGTTTCAACTCTTATTGTGGCTTGTTTCAGATGGCAATGCCTAAAATTAAGGCGGAAATGGAAAAGACTCTTCACTGGCTTGTTCCTGTAGCTACCGATACCACCAAGTATGTTTTTTCTATACTCGTGGTTTACGCCAACATTTCGATAATCATTTTTTTTGTGTTTTTCACTCATTATTTTCTTGTGTTGACAGAGCACATCAAGGTTTCGGGTGGGTTGGTGAGTGGGCAAACACCGGGTAAGTTGCGATGTTTTTCTTACTTATTTTTGTCTTTTATTTTATAGAATTTTTGAACATCGGAGTTTGCGTTGGTATGAAAATGGTTAATATTAAGGCTTATGATCGTGCTCGTTTGCACTTAATATATGCTAACTAGTTTCGATTAAACAGAAATGAATTCGGAAAGAAGACGGCAGGGAGCAACAACATAATCCGGCTGCAGACGTTATATCATGCAGACAAACAAAAAATAGATCGATACATACTCGACTTAGTCATCTTACTTCACCGATTAATTAGCCTCGTGAGATATAGAGACAAAGTACCGAAATACACCCCGACTCGATCGCCAATTTCAAAAGGGTCGTTGACCCTGCATACCGACGGTCAACGTCAACAGGACAAGATCTCACTAGAGGACAAAAATCTTTTGGAACAAGTGACGAAACGGAGAAGCGTAGTTCCTGGAGTCAGCAAAAGTCAAGAATTCGTGATTTCGTCGAAGAAAAAGAAACGAGTTTTTGCTTCGAGTAGAAGCATGGGGAGTTCTCCTCCTAGAGATTACAAGCATGCAAATGCTAATATGTTGGATGTGTTAGATGGGTTAGGTACAACTTTATAAGTTGTTGGTACTACCATTTTTTGTTAATGATACATATATTTGTTATGATAAATTAAAATTAAAATGTATGTATATATAAATCCGTTATATAAGAAGAGTGTAGTTGATATTGTTATCATTATGTACTAGATTATAAAAATATGTCTATTTAAAGATATTGACGAGATGAACCTTTTGTGAGATTTTTAAGATCGGCTTGTTAAAAGTTAAAATCGAGCCAAGCTCAAATCGAACTTAATAAAATCTTTTGAAATTTCACATGACAAGTATGTTGACATTTCAAAATCGAACTTAATAAAGTGTTAAATGCTTGTTAGTTATCATTATAATTCTAAGGTCGAGACGTTAACCCATGTTAAAGACCATTCACATGACATTAATAAAATGTTTTTGACATTTCAAATAATAGTTAAACTTACAAATTTGTATATAATTTATATACTTGCAAATTCAATAGAAGAATATGTAAAATATACGGTATAAAAAAGAGTCGAGCTGAGCATGAGCTCGACATTTTAACTTATGAGAGCTTACCTTGTACTCAAGTTTGGACTTTTTCGTGCTCTATTTTTAAAGCTTAAACTCGTCTTAGCTCAACTTGTTTATTATTTTCTAATAAACACTATTTGTACTTATCTATCTATTATACTAAAGCAAAATAATGGTTGACTATTTGACCATGATGTGGCATATGTCTTTGGCCAAAGAATTGGGATTTTGGGCGGCATTTTCCTTTTCCTCATTCATCCTTCATTTGTGAAACCGCCTATTTTTGTTCATCAATAAGGAAACCTCAATCAATATTCAATCACCTCAAATCGTTTCTCCAAAATTAGGAAGCCGTTTCCTTAGTCGATTAATTCAAATCACGAATTGCTTCATCGATTTGTATTGGACAGATTAATATTGGCGATTAAACATGGATACGATCACGAACATGATACTCTTTTCTAAACCCTAGATCTTAATCTTCTTCCTTCTGATGTACTCTTCCTCTTCTCTTCTGATCTAGATGATTCAAGCTTCCATGATCAGGTAAGAAATCTTCTTTTGCTAATTGTTAATCCTTTTGTTCATCTGTTCGACGTTATATCTTTCTTTCCGTCTTTCTTTTTTTCTCTCCAAACCCTAGGTCATCTCAAGAATTCCAGCCGTCACTCTCATCGGGATTTCTCATCTCTCCGTCTTTCTTTGTTTATTTCGATCTGTTGCAATTGAGTTTTGTTTAAAGTTTCTTTTACCCTGATTAGATATTTGGAAAAAAGTTTAGTTCTTTGCTATTTGGGGATTTTTGATTTTACTTTCTTTTTTCTCAAGAAACAATCTTCATTTTTCTTTTACTTCTG
The DNA here is from genome assembly GCA_030545235.1 of Helianthus tuberosus. Taxonomy (NCBI): domain Eukaryota; kingdom Viridiplantae; phylum Streptophyta; class Magnoliopsida; order Asterales; family Asteraceae; genus Helianthus; species Helianthus tuberosus. The sequence goes on from CM060432.1 coordinate 26,016,242, forward strand.
GGCTTTTGTTGCAGGTTGTTTTTTTAATCTGATTTAATTGTGTTTTGTTTACCCTGATTAGATACTTGGGAAAAGTTTGATTCTTTGCTAATTTGGGATTATGGTTTGATTCTCATATTATTGACTAATTTTTGTTTTGACCCTTTTAGTTCTTGCTGGGTTGAAGGAGAAATTTGCAGAGGCTATGAGGAGAGATGATGTAAAAGCCATAGTTTTGACTGGTATGTTCTTGATTCGAGCTTTTAGTTTAATTGAATTTTTTTTTCTTATTTAGGGTTTGTTTGGTAAAACTGATCATCTTATGATAACCATGATTTAATTTAATAGTAGTTGAAAACAAAACTATGGTATGTATATCGAAAGAAAATTCAAATGAATCTATTGATTAGTTTTTTTTTCTGTTTTTTCTTGAACAAATGTGATACCCATACAAGAGAAGGTTTGCTTACATCAACAAAATAAGGTGATATTAAATACAAAAATGATGTAAAACGTTGTTGCTAATTTATCCGTAATGTCTTTAAATTTGTCGTTTTTGTTAAATAATGTTTTCTATCAACTACTTTCAATTTAGATGGAGTATATATACTTAATTCTGTAATCAAAATAATGACTTCCATGACTAAATTCGATTTCTCTTACTTTGTGAAGGCAAAAATGGGAGATTTTCTGGTGGATTCGACATCAACGTTTTTCAAAAAGTTCACACGACTGGTGCGACTTCATTAGATATGTATTTTTTTGACCCTTTACAGTAATTATCGTCCTTGATCTAGAGATAATGCTTTGGAATGTTACCGAGACCACGTAAGTATATTCGTTGGAAGAATCCATTGAGAGGCTTTTTGCATCGATTTCTTCGCTGGAAAATGATAGCAATTCGATGTGTTGTTGCAGTTTTTAAATGGTCAACGAACTTGTGTCCCTCGCCGGTGACCAACTCCCTGTTCCGGTAAGTCGGATAAGTTATAAATTCATAGTTACAATTTATTTCTTGGAAATATATCTAAATTTTTTTGACTAAAAGAATTTTTAGAATAAATAAATTTCGCCAGCCTTTTTTTGGGTTAATAATTTCAGATTGATGATATGGAAAGCCCTGATATTATCAAAATTTGTGGGTGATTTTGGGTTGGAGCTTCCATATTTATATCGGAGGTTGGCGTGAGCCGGTGGCTAATGTGTCGGCTCAAAGTTTCACGGTTTTGGGATTACCCTACCCGGTTCGGAGGAGGTGTCGAACCGAATGGTGGAGAATACCATGTCGAGTCTGCTCAACTGGGCCGCGTACGCTCATCGAGTCGTCTTCGAATCAATAAGGTGGTAAGTCTCTTTAAGACAAAGATATTTATTCTCACAGTCTCTTTAATTGAAGCTGTTGTAATCCTTGGAACATGAAGGTATAATATTGTTTTTATCTTATTAAAAAAAACTTCACTTTATTGTTAAATTCACGTTTAGAGCATTCAAACAGGACTGCGCAGTTTACGGCTTGTGGATAGATAGGAAAACTTTGGTTACCAGTTTTTACCTTTGATAATATAATTACAAGTTAATTGTCCATAGATAGGAAAACTTTGTAGACTATGATTATTGATCAAACTTTACTTGATTTGGAATCTAAGGGTACACTCAAATTACTTATTTATCAATCTGTATATATAGTCTCGCCAATTTCTAACCTTGCTTTCTCTACAGCCAAAAAGTTTACTTCTGGATGCATCTGGAAAACTCAGTTACGGATTTTATATTGAGTGCCCTTGCTCAACAAGTTAATGTAAGTGTAAGATCTTAATTTTAATTATTGTTTGTTGTATTTCTTATTAATTTTTATAGATCCTATTTTTTGTAGGGCGCTGGCTTACTTCACACAACGTATGGAATTCCAAAACATGTCACTCTTGAGGTGCAAACAATTGTTAGTTTCTTTCTATTTCTTCATTATGGATTTACACTTTTTGCGCTTCTATGGATTTATAATTTTTTTGTCACTTCTATGGTTCACATCAGGAAGGACAAAAAAACATCAGAGATTATATATGGGGAAAAGTGAGTCTTCTATGGATTTATATTTTTTTTCGTGGTGTTTGTAATATCACTCAACGTGTTTGTAAACATAATTGGTTTTTCACGCTGGAACGAAGCTGGTTTGTGTTGTATTATCACAGCCCATTCCATCTAAGCTCCGATACCTGCAAAAGGACATCAAGATCAAGTTTTTACTGTGTCTAATTTTTTTGCAGCTGATCTTTAATGATGAAATCCAAATTTTTTTAGCAAGCTCTCAACCTCTTTCATGTAGTACACATGTTATAATAAATAAAAATAGATTGGGGACACGTGCCCTCTCTAATAATCGACACTACCCGTTTTTCGGTACCGGTACAGTACCGGTATCTTGGTTGATTTAACGGTACCGTACCGGTTATATTCGGTATCGATACCTGTTTTCCCCATTTTTTGGTACCGGTACCGGTCCAGTACCATGCTCATCTTTATTTGCTGGATTCGGTGTTCATTTTCGTTGATTTCAATCTTATGATTAGTTGACTTCATGACAGAATGAGACCTTCATATGCACAATTTGTAGAAAAATTTACCAGGAACATTGAACAATTAAATGGAATCCCAGCTATAACACATAACAACAAGGTAACAATCTGACTTCTAACAATATACCTTATTGTAATTGCATGTACTGGGTAATAAACTGGCCAATAATTGCATCGTTATCTGGTGGTTAAGGATTTTCTCATCGTCGATGATTATATACTCTCAATTATTTGTATGTTTTTATTTTGTTTTGCAATGTTGATATTGATTAACACTTAATAGAAAGTAAATCGTTTAATAACAATTAATCATTGTGAATATGAGTTATTCGTTTGGGTTTGTCGAATCTGAATCTGATTTTACCTGATTTACTTGGAACTGTATTAATTAAATAGCTATACAAAATCTATACCACCTGGAACTTCAAATATGCACTTCAAAACAGTGAGATAGAGAATTCAATTCTACTACTCAAGTATATTTAGTCGGTTCTAAATTTCCTAAACAAAATTGAAGGTACCTAAGAAAATGGAATAGTAAGCCTATGAATGTAACAACAGATGATTATAGCTCCTTATGAGTGAATTCAGTTTGTTTTATAGAAATGTTTTTGAAAAGAGTTAATAGGCATGCTACTTATTGCATTAAGAACTTAGTAAGTAAGGGAATTTGTTTATTCCAACTTTTAATATTCAAAATTAACTGGTATTAATTGTGCTTTTGGCATTATTTAGTATCTAAAAACACATTTTCAACCGTGTAATATGCTAAAATATTTGTTGATGACATGTTAAAGTGTGTGATATATGTGGAAATGCAGGGCGTGAGGACTTACTTGCTATATGATGTAGATGTCAGGATGGTGCGGAGCACACGTAAGTCTATTTGTTGATGTTAAATGGGATTTTTTGTATTAATAAATTGTTAAATTGTAAGTTTTGGACATTTTGCTAAGTATTGCATGAAAGTAATGATAAATAAAGTTCTCGAATGTGATTGGGTATTTGAAGAATGCGAAATGGAGGAAACTAAAATCACAAACCGACAAGAATAACACAGGGACTTCAACTGAAAAGACCAGTCTTCGCATTGAAAAGTTGCGAAAGCACATGGAAAAAGACTTGCAGACAAATTAGATTCGTCTTTTAAAAACTGGCTCTTGAGATCCCAGGGTCATGTAAAGACGTTGAGCGTGGGAAAGTGGAAGTTGACCATCAGTTTTATCATTTTGGTAGTGAGTCTACATAAGGGTCACATTCTCCCGCTACATGCCCACGATTATAATCTTTACTAGGTATGTAACCTAAATTGTTTTCTTTCTCTTATAGTTTATCATTTTGTACACTAATTTGGTAGTTTTTTTTGAGGATTTCAAGAGCTAGATACATTTTAATTCGCAGCTTGTGGCAGGTGACCTTCAAGGGTTAAGGTAAGAAAAAACTTACATTTTCGAGCTACGAACCGAACCGAGCTACGAATCGAAGGTTAAAACACGAGATGGAGTCAAGCTACTAATACTTGACAACGACGGCGAACCTACGAATAAAACAAATAATGTTGTTTATAAAGAGATCTTCAATGAGTTGTTATTTTTGGTTGTATTCATGCATTTCAATTATTTGGTGTACTCTATATCATTTCCGTTAATATTTCAACGTATATATAATTAAAATATTTACGTTAACAATGCTAAAGTAGTTATTTTTCTTATTAGCCACCCGTGTAACACACGGGAACTTAGACTAGTTATATATATAAAATATATATTATTTTAGTTATTTTTATCATATTATATATAATGGTAAAGGATCAAATAAAAATAATATTAACTTACGAAACGTACGCATTGAGTGTAAAAGCAAAAAGTAGCGGTGTCATTTTGGTAATTATCAGCAACTTCTAAATTACTGGGGAAAAAGCAAAAAGTGTCTTGTAGAGTAATTTTGAGCATCTGTAGAGTAATTTTGGGAAATGTAGGGTAATTATCAAATTACTCTAGTAGAGTAATTTTGACTTCTGTAGAGTAATTTTGGAAAATGACTTGTAGAGTAATTTTGTTAGCATTTAGTTATGGGGTTTAGCTTTATGGTTTAGTTTTTAGCTTTTAGTTTGGGGGGGGGGGGGGGGTTAGGTTTGTTTTTTTTTTTTTTTTTTGGGGGGGGGGGGGTGGTTTAGGTTTTTTAATGTTTTTGGGGGGTGGTTTAGGTTTTTTTTGGGTGGGGGGGGGGGGGGGTGGTTAGTGTAATTTTGATAATTACCCTACACGACCAAAATTACTCTACATGAACATTTACAATGTTTAGGTTTTTAGGGGGGGGGGGGGGGGGGGGTTAGTGTAATTTTGATAATTACCCTACAATTTTGATAATTACCCTACACGACCAAAATTACTCCACATGAACATTTACAAAATTACTCTACAGAAGTTGCTGATAATTACCAAAATGACACCGCCACTTTTTTTACTTTTCTTTCTATTCGTACGTTTATTTTATTTTTACGTGAACTTAACTCTATATATAATAATTATTATGTTAATATATATTTACTATTAGTAATATATATAAATAATAGGCTAATGGCCATCTTAGCTCACAAACTTACTTGAGCTCAATAATTTTTTTTTCCGAACAACAAAACTTCTATATAAAATATAGAAAACATGCCAGCAAGTAGCTGAAAAATCAGATAATTACAAGATTACATCACACATATTAAAGTCATATCACCTGTCCCAATCGAACTTAATAAGTTTAGACTTGTTTATTAAAGAAACTTATCTTTTCAACTTCTAAGCACAAACTCATTCAAGCTTGATTTTATATCAGTCTCAAGTAGTTTATGAACAAGGGGCGGATGTCACATCCATTCCATTGATCAAACGTCTAAAGAAACTCTAGGCAATAAGATGCCATCTTACCATTGGTCTCCATTGTGGGGGGTAACGGCCTTGATAAACTACCAAAAGTGTCTAGGAGTTGTCAAATATATTATTTATTTATGATATTATTATTATATAATGAAAAAACAATCAAAGTTTTAAAAGAGTTACTTGAGATTGTTATAAAAAGTTATGGCAATAGGGATGTGTTAAGTGTATATTTTTTTCAAGATTTTACAAGTAAAATCAGACACCAACACAAAAAAAGTTAACGAATTTATTTATAAGCATATTAAGTTATAATATAATTACATTAAGTTACATAATCTGAGTTTTGTTTCACTTTTGATATAACATGGCAACTAGCATAAGTTAATGAAATAAAATGCCAACGAACCAAATTTATGGCATAAAACTGTAATTTTTAACTATGTCTAAGATTATGCGTAATTAGGGTTGTAAACGAACCGAACGTTCAGCGAACAGTTCGTGAACCGTTCGGTGGGAAGTTCGTTTACGTTTGTTCGTTTAATTAATGAACGAACATGAACAAGAAATTCCGTTCGATTAGTTAAATGAACGAACACGAACAACTGTCTCGTTCGTTCAATTGCGTTCATGAACGTTCGGTAACGTGGTCGTGAACATTCGTTCATGTTCGTTTGTTTATGTTGTTCATTAAATATTTTTTAGCATTTATTTATTTTATCTAAACCTTTTATATTCCTTAATTCTTATTTATCTCATTACCCAAACAAATAAAATAGGAAACCCTACCTCCACCTTTCTTTCTTATTATTCACATCGAAAAATACAATTGAACTTCGTCGATTTTATCTGTGTTCGTGAACCGTTCATGAACACGTTCATTTCCTTAACGAACGAACACGAACAAAAAATCTCGTTCGGTAACCGTTCGTGAACACATAATATTCTTAACGAACGAACACGAACAAGGCCTTGTTCGTGTTCGTTCGGTTCGTTTGCAGCCCTATGCGTAATGGACATTATAAGGGGGTAAAAGGGCTTGATAACACCCTTAACACCGCCCCCTTGGGCATTATGGGGCATGAAGAAGGAAATGCGTTTCTAGCATAACGCCAAATGAGAAGAAAAAAAATGGAAAGTAACGATTCAAAGAGCATATTAAAGGGTGTTAATCATTACACATTTTTTAAAAGGGCATTATGATGATGTGATGTAAAATGACTATTATAGGGCATTAACCATTACGGATGGTCTAAAACGGTTTTCATCCATCGCCTCATTTGCTGGACTTGACTCTTTTATCTAAACGTGTTCACAAAATTGACCTAAAACAGAGATGAACAATTTTAGCTAAATTCAAACCCACAAATTTCAGTCGTATTGAAGATTAACTCATCTTTACCAATAATTCGGTGAGTAAAACCCTAGTGATTATGACAATATTGTAAGATTAAATATATTATGTAACAATATTTAATCTATAGCCATTATAATCATTTACATAATATAGATCAAAATATATAATAACCTATTAAATAATTAGTTGGTAATTGTTGATGGACCATATTACCCTTATTAACTAATTAGGTTTCCTCCTGGGTGCTTATATAAGGAGAATTATGTGGAGGTTAAAGGGTTACTCAGTTACACATTAGAAACAACCCATTAGCCATAACATCATTAATTCGACCTCCTCTCCTAATCGAATCCCCTATTCGATTTCTAAGTCCCCATCATCAGTCAGCACCCTAAGGAGGAACCAGATCACGATGACAAGCATGTCGAACTCCATTACTGGATTCTCCACTGCACTATCTGCTGTAACAGGTATGTTTTATTGTTTTCCCTCATGTACAAACAGAACTGAACCAACATGTGGTATCAGAGCATATGTTGATTAGTCAGTTCTGTTTTCGTATCCATAATTCTGGGGTTGAAACTTGGAAAACGGAATTTTTTGAAATCTTCTGAATTAACAGCCGGTTTCGAGTGGTTATATGTTCGAAATCCCTGTTTTCGGAAAATATTAATCATATGTTTACTCGAAATTAAATGGGTTATGTTTTTTATGACCGAAATCTGTTTAGAAAAGCCTTAAAATTCAGGTTTCGGGTTCCAGAATTCATGTTTTAATAATTTAGGGTTCATCATGTTCTTAGTTAAAATTCGAAATATCCTTTATGTTTAGGAGTATGATTTGAATTGTTGTATGTTTTTCCTGATTTCGATCTATTTTTTCTAATAAGGATTTTCGAAATATGTTAAAAGGATAAACAGATCATTATTTCGAAATTTTATGATAAAATTAGATCAAAGTTATAATAGGAAAGTATATCACAATTCATAAATTTCGAATTTACAGTTGTTATAACCATAAACAACTGGATCGCACAAGATAAGATCACATAAGATAATCGCACAAGATCAGATCACATAAGAGATGATCTGATCGCATAAGATAATCGCACAAAACTTATGGATCGCACAAGGCATAGCGGATCGCACAAGGCATAACGGATCGCACAAGGCATAACGGATCGCACAACGCATAACGGATCGCACAAGGCCTTATTGATCGCACAAGTTTACTTGGGCCTTATCGATCCGCGCTAACGGGTGGTTTGCTATTAAATAAATGGTTTTGTAATTTACTTAGTTAATTAATCAGAATCAGATAATGTTTTGCAAAACCAGAATAGCTTAACTTGAATGAGTTTTTGATGTATCATTTCTGGCCAAAGCTGACTTGACACATCTACTTATCGTTCAAGTATTACGAAAGCTATGTTGTGTGTGCATCATAAGCATGAATGTCTTAATTTCTGGCCAAAGCTGATTTAATTCATTCATAGATGGCATACTCAACAAGTGCATAACTAAAGTGATTGTTTCAATTTCTGGCCAAAGCTGATTTGTTACAACCACTTTGCACATATGCTTAAATGATTACACTTCTGGCCAAAGCTGTTTTGTTTTCGTTTAAGTAGAATTTTTAGCTAAGTCTATTATTTTGATGTTAGTAATAGACAATATCACAGCTTCATAATGTAAAATGGTCATTATTTATGCCTGCCTTATTTTAACGTGCCCTTAGATCACATTAGGACTTCTTCATTTGTATCATAACTTGCTCATCTTATTTCCACTATCAGCACCAAATTGCGGAATTCCACCTTTGACTGGTGATAACTTTGCTGCATGGAAAGATGCTCTCATGCTTACTCTCGGGCTGCTGGATTTCGATTATGCTCTAAGAGAGGATAAGCCAGCGGAGCTTACTCCACAAAGTACTGCTGCTCAACAGTTAACTCATGACAAGTGGACTAGGTGTAACCGCATGTCTCTCATGTTTATGAAGCAGTCCATAAGCAATGCAATCAGGGGAGCTATTCCTGATTCTGAAGATGCTAAAACCTACTTGGCTTATGTGGAGGCTCAGTTCAAAGGGACGTCTAAAGCACACGCTAGTACTCTTATTCTCAAGTTGGTGACAACTAAGTATGATGGGAGGAGCGGCATTCGCGAGCACATCATGATGATGAATGACATGGCCAATAAGCTGAAGGGGCTGAAAATGGAAATCAGTGATGGTTTCCTTGTTCATTTCATCATTACTTCACTTCCTTCGTCCTTTGAAGCATTCAAGATCAATTACAACACTCAGAAGGACAAATGGACGATGAGTGAGCTGGTCGCTATGTGCGTACAGGAGGAAGAGCGTATGAGGATGGATCGCCATACTGATGTTGCCAACTTCACTACCTCCAACTCTAAGAAAAGGAAGAACAATTATCAGAGGAAGGATGCTTCAAAAGTCCAAAGGCCTAATCCTAATCCTAATACAAGTGCACCTTCCAGCTCTAAGAACTCCTTAGGCAGTATCCGCTGCAAGTTCTATAAAAAGGCAGGACACATGCAGAAGGAATGCCCTGACTTTAAGGAGTGGCTGGCTAAGAAAGGTAACGATTATTTTATGATACTTGAGTCCTATAATTTAAGTGTTCCTGCTAATTCTTGGTGGTTTGATTCTGGTTCTATGGTTCATGTTACCAATTCTACTCAGGGATTCCTTTCAATCCGGAAGCTGGAAAGAAACCAAAGAACGCTTAAGGTTGGGGATGATCGAGAATTAGAAGTGAAGGCCATTGGAACATTACAATTAGTTATGAAAACTGGTTTATGTATTAAACTTTATGATACCTTATATGTTCCTGAGGTAACTCGGAACCTTGTATCAGGACCAAAGTTAGACATGGACGGTTTTATTGTTTCCCATGGTCATCGCAAACTCTCTATCCTTTATGATTCTGTTCTTTATGGTACTGGTATTCTGGATGGTGGTCTCTATAGATTAGAACTAGAAGATAAATTTTCCAAATCTTTGTTGTCATATAACATTAATGAATCACTCACAAAGATGAAAGAGAAACGAGACTTAAAAACTTCATCCATGTTGTGGCATCAGCGTTTAGGCCACATCTCAAGAGAACGATTAAATCGTCTCGTAAAGGATGAAGTCTTACCTCCTCTCGATTTCTCTGATTTTGGAACATGTGTCAAATGTCTTAAAGGTAAAATGACATTAGCGAATAAGAAAGGTGCCACTAGGAGTTCCAATTTATTAGAACTCATTCATACTGACATTAGTGGTCCCTACCAAATCGCTGGCATAACAGGACATACTTCATTTATCACTTTTATTGATGATTATTCTCGTTACATGTACTTGTATCTAATTAAGGAAAAGTCTGAATCTCTTACAACTTTTAAAGATTATAAGGCTGAAGTTGAAAAGCAATTAGATCGTCAGATTAAAGTTGTGAGATCAGATAGAGGCGGTGAATATTATGGAAGACATACTGATGTGGGTCAAGCTCCTGGTCCATTTTATGAGTTTTGTAAGGGCCAGGGGATTGTGAACCAATACACCATGCCTGGTACACCTCAGCAGAACGGTGTGGCTGAAAGAAGAAACCGTACCCTTATGAACATGGTGCGCAGTATGTTAGCCAACACTAATTTACCATTATTCCTCTGGACTGAAGCGTTAAAAGCAGCTGTTCATATACTCAATAGAGTTCCTTCTAAGTCTGTCCCTAAAACTCCTTATGAACTTTGGACAGGAAGGAAACCGAGTCTTAAATATATGAAAGTATGGGGCTGCATTGCTGAAGCAAAACTTTACAATCCTTTCCTAAGGAAACTTGACCCTAAAACAGTTATCTGTTTCTTTATCGGGTATCCTGAGAACTCTAAGGGTTATCGTTTCTATTGTCCTTCCCATGTCACCCGTATTGTTGAAACCAAGCGTGCCGCGTTCCTGGAGGATTTCAAGGTCAGTGGGAGCAGTACCAACCCTTACGAAGAATTTCAAGAAGTACAAGACGCGGGGGGAGAGATTCGTCGCTTACCATTACTCCGATTACTCCTCTTGTACCCAATGCAACTACTGTTCCTGAAGCTACTGCACCAACTCCAAATTTACCTCTACAATCAGAACCCATTATACCTCATGACGAAGGCACATCAAACGCTCAAAACCAAGACAACGCTGAACCCGATAATCCACTCAGGAGGTCATCTAGGCAAAGAAGGCCTACTAATTGGGATGATTATGTTACCTACCTGACTGAAATGGATGCTGGAAAGCTCAATGATCCTATCTCTTACAATGAAGCCATTAGCAGTGATCAGTCTTCTGAATGGAATAAAGCGATGATTGATGAGCTTGAATCCATGAAGAAAAATGACGTTTGGGATTTGGTAGAATTACCCAACGGAGCCAAACCCGTAGGATGTAAATGGGTATTCAAAACAAAACCGGATCCGAATGGTAACGTTGAACGCTACAAAGCGAGATTGGTTGCAAAGGGCTACACTCAGAAAGAGGGAATTGATTATCAAGAGACGTTTTCACCTGTCTCTCGTAAAGATTCATTAAGGATCGTCATGGCCCTAGTAGCTCATTTTGATTTAGAGTTACATCAGATGGATGTTAAAACCGCTTTCCTTAACGGAGATTTGGACAAAGATGTTTACATGAAACAACCTGAAGGCTTTAAACCTGAAGGTGAGGAACATCTAGTCTGTAAGTTGAAGAAATCCATTTACGGGTTAAAACAAGCATCACGTCAATGGTACCTCAAGTTTGATGAAGTCATGAAGAAGCAAGGTTTTATGAAGAATCAAGTGGATCAATGCACCTACCTCAAGATGAGTGGGAGCAACTTTACTATTCTTGTCCTTTACGTAGATGATATTCTATTGGCAAGTAATAGTTTAGACATGTTGCATGAGTCGAAGCGGTTACTTTCGCATAACTTCGACATGAAGGATCTCGGAGAGGCTTCTTACGTCATTGGCATCGAAATTCACCGAGATAGACACAAAGGGATCTTAGGATTGTCCCAAAGGGCCTACATAGATCGTGTCCTTACACGTTACAACATGCAACAGTGCAAACCCTCCGTCGCTCCAGTAGTTAAGGGAGATGTTTTCGGTTCATTCCAGTGTCCGACAACAGAGGTTGAGAATGAGCAAATGAGCCAGATACCTTACGCGTCAGTAGTCGGGAGCTTGATGTATGCTCAAGTCTGTACTCGCCCAGATATCGCTTATATTGCTGGAATGCTAGGCCGTTATCAGACTAATCCTGGCCTAGATCACTGGAAAGCAGCTAAGAAGGTACTTCGATATCTGCAAGGGACGAAAGACTATAAACTGACTTATAGAAGAAGTGATCATTTAGAAGTGGTGGGCTATTCTGATTCTGACTTTGCAAAGTGCAAATATGACAAGAAATCCACTTCGGGCTATATCTTTATGTTATCAGGCGGCCCTATCTCATGGAAGAGTCATAAACAACAGTTGACCACAACTTCCACAATGATGGCAGAGTACATTGCTGTTTATAACGCAACCTATCATGGAATGTTGCTTAGAAATCTGATCACTGGACTCAAAATCGTTAATTCCATTTCTAGACCATTGAAGCTTTACTGTGATAATTCAGCTGCCGTTAGTTTCTCGAACAGTAACAGTTCGACTGGAGCTGGTTTATATCTCGATACAAAATATCTGTTCGTACGTGAACGAGTTGAGGAAAATAATCTTTGTATCGAGTATATTAGTACTAAGGATATGCTCGCGGATCCGATGACTAAAGGTCTCCCTCCTAAGGTTTATGAAGAACATGTTCGTAATATGGGATTTTGTAAAGACCTTATTTGAGCATATTGTACTAGCTTATGTTTTATGTTAATGAAATTTCCTCAGTTTGATTTTGTATGTCTCTTAGAATATGTTCAACCGGTATAATGGCATATTGACAAATAAAGTTACAAATCAAACAAAGGGCTTATGCGTATTTTGATCATAACGATTAGGTTTTAAATTAAGGCTATAGTATGATTAATGGGGGTCCTGAGTCGCATAATGATTCAACGGCTGTATTTCTCTGCTATAGTACTTGTTTAAGGCTAAAATGAGTGTTAACTCCTGATCAGACTTATCTAATACTCATAGTAAATGATTACTCGGCTAAGTGGGAGAATGTAAGATTAAATATATTATGTAACAATATTTAATCTATAGCCATTATAATCATTTACATAATATAGATCAAAATATATAATAACCTATTAAATAATTAGTTGGTAATTGTTGATGGACCATATTACCCTTATTAACTAATTAGGTTTCCTCCTGGGTGCTTATATAAGGAGAATTATGTGGAGGTTAAAGGGTTACTCAGTTACACATTAGAAACAACCCATTAGCCATAACATCATTAATTCGACCTCTTCTCCTAATCGAATCCCCTATTCGATTTCTAAGTCCCCATCATCAGTCAGCACCCTAAGGAGGAACCAGATCACGATGACAAGCATGTCGAACTCCATTACTGGATTCTCCACTGCACTATCTGCTGTAACAGGTATGTTTTATTGTTTTCCCTCATGTACAAACAGAACTGAACCAACAAATATAAGAAGCTTCATGCGTAAAAAAGAAAGATTTTTACATCTTTAATATATACCTGATTGATAATTTTTAACGTTTTTATCAATCAATTTACTAAGCTTGTGTTACAAAAGGGGGCCGAGAAAACTCCGCCTCTCTTCTTGCTCAGTCTCTTTTACCTGGATATGTGACTAGTTAATTTTTTTCTCTTTGTTTTTTTCATGAAAGTCAACTCATGCACACTTTAATTCTACTACTAAATCATTCCTATATGTACACCAAAAACCCTAGGCGATGTAGAGTCATTGTTTTCATAATCAGACCGATCATCTAATTGGCTGCCAGACTGTTCCACTAGTCGGACCGGTTTCAAAAACTGGATGACATTAGGAAATGGGGTGATCCTAGACCTACACCCGTCCAAATGGAATTTCTCCTTGATTGAAATATTCCATCAAAACTTAATCCCTGTCATAGTAGATGTTGGCTTCCTAAGCAAAGAACGATGATTCGTCTTCGTCTTTTCATGAGACAGTTCTAGGATGGCAACTGAAAAAAGAAGTCTTTTCAGTTTTTTGCCTGGACTATTACTTACTCTCGCTAATTAAAAAGACAAAGCCTTATTTAACGCATCGATACCACTAGATTAAGTATGGTTTTTCTCTTTGTAATTTGAAAACATATCATTTTCTTTTAGTTTCTAATTATTATTAGAGTTAAATGCTTGGTTGGTCCCTGTGGTTTGCAAAAATTGCAGACTTGGTCCCAAAACTTTACTAATTACACGCGTGGTCCCTGAACTTGTCAAAAGTGCACTCGGTTGGTCCCTAGCCCTAACATCAGTTAAATTTCTCAGTTAACTATGTGTGAAATGACTATATTACCCTTAGAACAATTAAAAGAAATAAAAATATATAAAACAATATATCTCCTGCCTCCTTCTTCTACCCTAAACCACCACCACCACCATCTCTCCTGCACCACCACCGAACACCCACCACCATCTCACCTTCACCACCACTGAACATCCACCACCACCACCTTCCCTCCTCCACCACTGAACACTCCCCTCCACCACCAATACGTCGTCCATCGTAAGATTCATAACCCCCAAATCAACAATCGAGCTCACATCCCCTGCTCAAAGTCTCCGAGCTCACATCCCTCTTTCAAATCGACCCAATCAACCTTTTAAAACCCAAATATGAACCGGAAAGTGAGTCAAAACAGAACTGAAATGAAATCGATCTAAGTCGTAATACAAGGTTTCAGGCCAATCACTTACCGGAGAAATTAGGTACGACCACCACCATCGTCATCGACGCCAGCGGCTGCTGCCGTCGTAGCCTCTCTCACCATCAACTTTCCACTCTCTCTCTTCTGTTTCGTGTCGCTGCACCACCACTGAACAGTGGTGGTGGTGATCCAAACCGGAGCCCAACTCGAGACCTGAACAGCCGGTGAGACTAGTGAATCGGAGGTAAAGAAGGTGAGTATGAGGGAGATCAACGGTGGTTATCAGTGGTCCTGGCCGTCGATTTGTGTCCACCATAAACCCACCACCACTGCCGTCACCTTCAACCCACCACCTCCGCCGTGACCTTCAACCCACCGCCTCCACCTTCACCGTAAAACCACCACCTTAAACCCACTACAACCACTGTCACAATTATTCGAGTAATCGGGGAGGTTTGGGGTTGCGGCAGTGGAGGATTTGGGGTGGTTATGGTTAGGGTTGATGCAGGTTTCCGACGGTGGTTCTAGACCAGGAATCCAGGATTGATCTGAGTGTGGCGATGGTAATTGAGAGGTAGGAGGGGTGGACCGTTTGTTTTTAGAGAGAGAGAGAGTGTAGAAGATGAAGAAGATGAGGGTTGGTCCCTGTGGTTTTTATAAAGAGGGTTAATAGGCAAGGGTATTTTGGTCATTTAACATGGACTTAACTGAGAAATTTAACTGATGTTAGGGCTAGGGACCAACCGAGTGCACTTTTGACAAGTTCAGGGACCACGCGTGTAATTAGTAAAGTTTTGGGACCAAGTCTGCAATTTTTGCAAACCACAGGGACCAACCAAGCATTTAACTCTTATTATTATTGCAAACAGTTGTTGCTGTACTAGATAACTACTAAAGTATGGATGTTTGGACTTTTGTACATTGGTTGACGAGGTTCATGCATAATTGGACCCACAATTTAAGGCCACATCTAGATACCGTTGGAAGAAGGTTACAGAAACTCATTAAAATATTAATTTAGGTTACGTACCTTACTTGTCCACTTAGGAATCGACATCTGTACAGAGCCAGCAATGACGCATTTCTGAGTATGACATTAAACATACAAATAAAAGACGTCGTTTTACCTGTCTCTTCCATTATTTATTAGTCATTTCTTTTTAAATAATAGATAAGATATCAATTTATAACGTATATATTTTAGAAAAAGATAATTACGTAAACACCATTCCTTTTTAGACTAGTGAATCTAACATAATTTGTTTGTTGTTAGAGCTAAGAGCTGTAATTTAGATTCATGTTTGGATTTAGAATGATTTAAAATTAGCTTGAAACTCTCTTTTTTCTTTTTCTATTCCATGTTATTTTGTCACATTAAAGTTTCCTCTCATTTCACTCTCATCCCTAAATCCATGGTAGTCATCTTTCCCATCTCTCTCATCCAAGTTCAAGCAAGACCACGACATGAACTCACTGATCGGGAACAAATTTCGATGGTAGTGAGGGGACGGGCAATGCCCCTGTTGGTCCCACATGCATTGACGCAGCTTTCAAGGGGCCGAGGGGGGGGGACCCAAAATTTTCGCTCAGTAGTGTATTGGATGTACGTTTCGTATAGAATTTTTTAGGTATACACGTTTTCGACCACCCGTTTTATAAATTTTTTTTACTTATATAGAATTTTTAGGTCCGGTGACTTCCGACCCCCCAGTGTAAATTTTCAAGCTTCGCCACTGCCCACATGCTCCCATCTCGCCTCCCGAACCCATTCCTTGTTGCCTAAGATTAGGGGAACAAAAACTTTTCAATTTTAGGTTATAATATAATATATTCTATCTGAGTTCAATGTTTTTTTTATATATTTGATCTTATAGAAAATAAGAGAGGCCGGAGAGTCAATAAACCCAAAAACACTCTTTTCTTTCCACGCATGAATGCTAGTGAGTTAATCATCATTTATAGAATTATACATCATTTCAGCAATGTAACCATACGTGACCATTCCGTCACGGGTTTGGGCGGTTCAAACTAGAATGGGCGCTCAACTCTACTACAACTAACCAGTCGGGTTTGAGAAGGTGCATTTTTCAGGTTTAAGGTGTCAAGATGTTTAAAGTTTGAAAACAACCCGATCAGTTTGACCAGCAAACCAGTAGAACAGTCGGTTCCCGCCATTCTGTCATAAAAAAATATTTATCTAAAACTTTATGATAATCAAATGAAATTATATTGCTTAATCAAATATGAAATTATATTGCTTAATCAAATATGAAATTATATTGCTTAAACTCTACTACAACGAACCACTTGGTGCAGAGTGAGGCTGTCACACCCCGAAATTATCAGAGCTTGGCGTGACTGGACTGGTATCGTCATTGCACAGCGGAAGCAAATAAGCTAAGTCTTTTAGTATGTGAACGCCCACTAAGTACTCGACTCTTCATGGTTCTCCTATTCCAACCGTGCCATGTCTTAGAAATGCAACCTGAGAAAGAACATGCGAGAAAAATCAACATAAAGTTGAGCGAGTTCATAGTTTGTTTGTAAAAGATTTGAAATAAATCTTTTGAGTTGTGAAAGGTTTGAGATAAATCCTTTGAGTTGTGAAAGATTTGAAATAAATCTTTGGAATAACCGGTTTTTGAAGTAGTATT
Organism: Helianthus tuberosus; assembly: GCA_030545235.1. Classification (NCBI taxonomy): domain Eukaryota; kingdom Viridiplantae; phylum Streptophyta; class Magnoliopsida; order Asterales; family Asteraceae; genus Helianthus; species Helianthus tuberosus. Next base: position 26,033,516 of record CM060432.1, read on the forward strand.
GAGAAAATGAATTTAAAAAAACCATTTTCTTGCAAAGTTATATGGAAACGTTGTGTTTGTAACACGTTATGTTCATAAAACCATGTTTTTGTGATGTTCGTATAATCATCAATGCCCACCCTGACTTTGACCCGCATAATCCTATGCCTTAAATATTGTATAAAACATGGTATTTAATTTGTATGAACAAGTATGTTTCGTAAGTATAAAGTTCCTGGTATGTAGCAGTGTAAGAGGACTTGTGATCACCAATGGTTTGCAAGGCCATTAGCATGTCGTGAAATGCAAGTAGGAAGACACAACCCTAGCCGATTTTTGCGTTGGGCAACCAAGTCACTCCAGGTCCGTTCTGTTGGTCCTCAGAGAGGTCCGTTCTGCTGGGCCTAGAGCTGGGCTCGCTACACCCAGATAGATCTACCGCTTAAGTCCCTCGGTGTTCTAACTACCCATTCACATGATCTAAACCTCCTTACGTTAATCATACCGTGTATAAAAATGTCTGTAATCATTGTACATGTACTTTACCCCAGTCTCTATGACTGATCCTCCCCAGCCACTAAGGCTGATCCTCCCCAGCCACAAAGGCTGGCTCCTCATTCTATATATATTATCACCAATTGATCTGTCCTTAGTCATGAAAATCATTCACATTTTGATAATACTCATTTGTTTTGTAAAAACCGGTATGTTTAGTATAAACCTTTCGTAAATCATTTGAGTTCCTCGAAATCCCTTCGTAATATGATTTAGAAATACGAGTTTTGCATTTGTTCTAAACTTTGTTTGCTTTTGCAAAACGTGCATGTCTTTCCACCCCGAAAACATTTATAAAAATGTAAAGCCGTAAAAAGTGGGGTTATGAACTCACCTGAACATTCTTGTGCAAAGCGAGCTAATTACGACTTCGTGATGTCGTTTCCAAGATGAGACTCGCTAGCGTGCATTCTACAATATTCCTAACACGGAATATCTAATAAGTTTCTAAAAGTGGTAACTAGTCTACGTGTCACCGAGCTCTACCGAATCGCTAATCGAACGATTCGAGTAAGTTATTAACTTAATGAAAATAATTAAGTTATACTTGTTAAGTCTCGTTTAATGTCAGTAGTAGTTTAATAAGTCTTGAAAAAGACTTAGTTTTCGAGAGACTTAAAATGAATAAATATTTATATAAAAATATAAATATATCGTCGTAAGTGTGTTAGCCGTCTCGAGTAGTCGTACGTGTACAAAAAGATTATTTGTATGAAAATATCATATAACAAACTCGTATCGTATATTGCGTTTCGTATGAAAATAATATACAATAACTTGAATTATATATATCACGTCTTGTGTATATTTGCCGAAAATACACGTATATGCCGTCTAGGCGTATAAAATAAATATGAAGAGTTATATTTATTTTATAAAGAAATCGTCGAGTTGTTATGTTTGAAAATAAATATAACCCATATTTATTTTTTGTAAAAGATTTCGCGTTGTACGACATCTAGAATAAATATATAACTATATTTATTTTGTAAAAGTATACGAGTTGACGACGTTCGAAATAAATATAACATTATATTTATTTGTAAAAGCGTTTGGGATTATCATGGTTTGAAATATTATGGACTCGAATTCCATTAAGCGTTGTTATTGAAAAATAATACGTGTCGTGTTTAAGGGTGTTTCTCGAAAAACGGGCAGAGTTTCCTCTGTTTTTGGACGCCCCGACAACACAAGTTGTCGTTATTTTAACAAAAATTCAATCAATAATTATGTATCATCAGTTTATATAAACGAAATAATAACTCAACCAGGTTAACATTACTAATAACTCATTAGTTCGGTTCGAGCTCGTTTTTCACGTAATAAATAAATTTATAAGAATAATGAAATGTATTGCGCCGTAAAATCTTTACCATCTTCTCGTGTCGAAACCGAGCTGACCGAGTCAACTCACTGAGTTGACTGAGTTTGACCGAGTCTGACCGAGTCGACTCGCTGTTGACCGAACTTGAACGAGTCGTTCCTGAACCACGAAATTGAATCTGACCCGAACCGCACCCTAACTGACCGATACCCGAACCAACCCATAGCTCGAACCTGCTGCCGTCTCGAACCGAGACTTGACCAGATCTGACCCGTTGACCCGCGCCATTGACCATCTTTGACTTGCTGACCAGGTTTGACCCGAACCTGATACGCGGTCCGAACCCGAAACCGCACTAATCCGGCCGCCTTGGACCAAAACCGGAGCCATGAGACTAGAATATATCTCGAGACAAAAAGAAAATCAAATCATCTTCAACAATTTCCAGCCACTATCACATAACCTTTTCAGAAACAAAGCAAGAGAAGCTGGGGTTTTACCGGATCTTCATCGGAGAACAAGCACCACTGTCACCGTTACCGGCACCGCCGACCGCCGCCGCGTATGGTGGCCGGCAACTCCTTCTCTCCGTCACATCTTTCTCTCTTCGTCTGTCTCGTCTCTCTCATCCCGACTTCTCTCTCTCATCTCGACTTCTCTCTCTCTCATCTCCGTTTCTATCTCTCTGTTCTTTCTCGCTTGTGCCCGCCTCGAACCGTCATGGCTCTGCTGCCACTACCGTGCGCTAGTCACCAGAAGGGGGGGGGTTTCCACCGACGGAAAGAACCACCGGCAGTCGCCGGACCACCGTTTCACCGGCCGCCTGTCGCGGTTGAGGGGTGAGAGGGATCGAGAGGGTGTTATGGTTGTGTGTGTGTTGTAGAAATTGAAGGGAAGGAGACAACTATATGTCTATGTTTGTTCCCTGTGTATAGATCAAGTGAGAGGGAGAGAAGGATATAGGTGATTGTTTGTTGTCTGCACACATGACCGAGAGAGGGGTTTTTATCTCAATTTGTATGGGTAATAACTAGTGTAATTTTCTTTAGTTTAGTGAATAAAGATCCAAAGAGATCTTACGTAGATTGTAGGGATCTTATGTGTTTCCAATATTGATCTCACAAATCTTTTGTAGAGATTTGTTTTGATTTGGCAAGATTTTATAAGATCATGGAGAGATTTTGGAAAGGTTTATAAGAAAGATCTTGTATAAAAGATCTAATATTATGTGCAGGTTTAGGCTTGGGCCCGGGGCCCACAAGCCCATCTCGTGTGTAAGTGGCCCGTAATTCCTACGAGACCCATTGTCAAAACCGAAATCACCGTAGCCTAGTAAAATAATATTTCGTGCAAAAATAATGTTGGTATCCGTTGTAGTCGCGTTCGCGCGTTGATAACGGTAAAAATCTCGCGTAAAAGGCGTTGTTCGCCGTTTCCTACCATCGCGTTTTTTTTTAATCCACGTTTGCATTTGTGTCGCACGGAAGCCCATTAAATTCACAAAATTAATTTCATAAACATAAAGTACTCGTGTAACATTCATACTTGTCGGCGTTGTCAGTATTTTGTACGGCATCAGTTCGTTGTCGCTTAATATTCGGCAGATTTTGCGTAAATCACCATACGCGCACTGTAAAGTCGTATAGACGTTCCTAGGCACTCCAAAGGCCTAATTAAGTTAATTTGCGCTGTAAACACAATTTATTGTCGCGTTAATCGTCTGTTAATTACGTAATTAAGAGCCGTAAATCACGGGTTGTCACAGAGGCATCGGTGGACAATGATAGAAAACCTAGGGAAACCTGGGTTCGATCTTTGAGCCAAACGTGTTTTACTGTTAATTTCACCGTCGTGGCTATGAGCGGGTGGGTCATCGGGTTTTCCTCGGAATTGGTGGTGTACTCAGGTTTCTCTTTGAGTACTCCATTTGGTCCTGTAAGTGCCCCAAAAGTATTCTGGATTGATTCTGTTGGCTGTTAAAAAAATATATTGCATAAACAAATTTTATTAAAGTAAACTCCAAATAATATATAGGCTAATCCAAATGCTACACGTGTCATGCAAGAATAATTGAACGTGGGACGGCCAAAACTGCCAATGGTTTCCGGTGGAGATTCCCACGGTCCCCGGCGCCGGAAACACCGCCACCGTCTCTTTGCTGACTCTTCTTTATTTTATTTATTTATTTTTATTAATTTAATAATTTAATACTTATTTAAAATTTATTCCAACAGATAAAACCAACACTTTCATTTGGATAACTCCACCTCACTCCACGTCATCATCACGCCTATAAATACACCCCCAAATTCAAAAACCCTAATTCACATCTTACAACTCAAAAAATCATCAACAATGGCGATTTCATTTTCATCTGCATCTTCTTCTCTCTTCACTTCCTCCAATTTCACCTTCAATTCATCCTCACCGTCACAACCGCTTCCAACCGCCGTTAACTACAAACGCGCCACCGTCACCGCCGCCTACGCCACCGCAGAGAGGCCGTCGGAAACATTAAGATCGTACCGTACAGCCGGAAATGGTTCGAATTCACTGTACGACTTGCTAGGAGTAGGAATCGGAGCGGATATGCGAGAGATCAAATCGGCATACCGGAGATTAGCGAGAGTGTTGCATCCTGACGTCGGAAACGGAGAGTCGTCGGCGGATGAGTTTATGAAAGTGCAGTCGGCGTATTCGACGCTTGCGGATCCGGAGAAACGAGCGGTTTATGATCGGAGTTTGTTGCAGAGGCGAGCCGGAGATTTGTTTCCGGTGAGGTCTGGTGGCGGTTATAGAAGCCGGAGATGGGAGACCGATCAGTGTTGGTAGAAATTGAATCTGGATCGTTGAAATCGGATCGTGTTTTAGAGATCTTTGAATTCGTAAATATGGAGATTATTATAGTAGTTTGAATTTAGTAACTGATCTCACAATGCTTTGATAGGTTTTGAAATTAGAGTGTTGGATTTTGGGGATTAGGGTTTTAATTTCTGGATTTTTAATGTCGATTGCGTTATCTTTTATGATATTTGTGACCAATTGGATGTTAGATTTTTCGTTTCTGTTTTAACGACTTTTTTAGTATAAAATTAAGAACATTTATTTAACTTTATTAAGCTACTAGGTTATTCCCCGGGTAGATACCCGGGTAGGAAAATTTAAATTACAATCAAAAGCAACAGTAGTATACGGGTTCAATAGTCATCAACACACCCTTAAATCTTTTTATGAATATGTGTGTTGAGAAATGATATCTTTTTTTATTTTTTGAAAAAAATACATTTAAACATGAACCTTGAAATAAAAGAAACGTTCCGTTACTTATGTATGAAGTTTTCTTTATAAGCCGTGTACAAAAACATCAAGAAAAAGACAAATAATTTTACATTTACAATTTATTAAAGTAACATGAGATTAGTCCACTCTTTACTATCGATCTTCGCAATGGCCGTATTTGAAGCTATAATAAAATTTAAAAATGACTTTAATAATATAATAATCATATAAACAAAAATGATATTAGCAGCCAGCTTACAACCAAGAAAAGCAATGAGAAAGTTTGTTTTTATAGTTTTGATAAGAAGCAAAAAATAAAAGTAACAAAGCTTCTTTCAATCCTCTATTAATTTTTCAAGTTTGTAGCATTACAACACTCACATTCCTTTCATTATTCTACCGTCTATCTCTAGTGTATTGTGAAAAGACGTGAAATACAGAAGGAATTAACATATATGAATGGAAAAAGATCATAATTTCCCTAGTTCAAAGCTGCTAATTCCTAACACTTACATTAATCGTACGTGTATAAATAAAAGTAATGCAAATAAAGTACATTACATAAATTCCTCTATTTGTCCGAAGAACATTTAACTGGCTTCTCAAATGTGTGACGGTTCTGCAATTTTACAATGAAAAACAAACATTAGAATCGATCTTTTTCTTTTCACACCAACCAAAATTCAAGGAGAACATTTAACTGGCTTCTCATCCCTATTTTTATGTATATACTACATAAAGAGAGGCTGAACGCACCTGAGTAGAACGGCAGGAGACCATGAGTGGTTGAATGCGAATTAGAGTACGAATCAGGAAGGCCGTGATCGTAAATTCAAAATCCACAAACAGCGGTGAAACTGTTATCAGAATCATAATCCAATTCGTTGTCATCTTATATCCAAAGCTTGAGCTCAACACGTTCAACACAAAATTTGTTAAACTGAGATTTTCATCATAAAACAAATGAGTTAGAAGGCTACCACCATTAAAGTTATTGCTCACATCTCTACAACCAAGTAAATAGAATTATTAGGAAAAAAACTAAACCCTAAAACACAGACACATTCACATTCACACATATACAATGGTGTGGAATTAAGAAAATGCCCCAATAGTATCATTTACAGCTATGTAAAAATAATCAAAAGAAACTTGAAAAATACCACAAAATTAAAAGAGAATGATAGAATATACAGAAGACAAATCAAAATTATAAAACTACGCACATAAAAAAATAAAATTTTACCTTTTCTCTCTTTCACAGGTCAGCTTCCCGAACTTGTAGCTCATTAACGATTAGTAATCAATGACGATAAATACGAACCAAAAGGTTCAAGAACAAAGTTTTTTCAATAAAATTCAATAAAAGCTAACAATAAACCCTAAATCCCTTATTTATAGTTCAACCATAAGACTTATCAAATAGGAAACAAAATAAAAAAGATTAGGAAAATAAAATTTGAATTAATAAAAGATATCTTGGACGCTCTGCATCAAATAAACTCATAAAATGTAAATAATACAACATATAGAAGCAACATCAAACGGAATGTCAAGCAAGCCATTATAGAAATCTGCTAGTTCATGAGAAAACGCTAAAAGCGTAGTTTGCAGCTGGAGGAACATTTTGATATAAAAAACACAACAAAAAAACCAAAGAAGCATTGTAAACTTGATGATTAAAGTGCAACTAATTGTATGCTTACCCAGCGTGTAAGATAAATCTCAACTATAATTTGTCTTGCCGATGCCTTTCCCCGCCCCCTGATGCCGATCATGTTAAACATTTGATTAAAATAACCCTCTATCTCAAAAAAGATAATACAAAAAAAAAACTTATTAGTAATACCTATCATTTAAGCAAAACTATCACTTTTACCTGATTAGCATATTATAATATAGCTTTAGCATTATCAAGAATTTAATTCTTCATTTCAGCTCTAATCATACTATATGGTTAATCAATTTTTATCAAAAACACCCAGGTATTTGATCCACTTACCCTTAAACATGTAAACTCTTCACGGATTGTTTTATCAATCAATAGTCTTCCTGCCTACAAGTTTATTCACCAAAAAAGTCACACCAAGATAGTCACCAAAATAAATATAGAAAACCACAATATGTATTTTAATGATATATCACCAATTGACAAATACAAACAATATCTTCAAACAAAGTTGATGATCGAAGCACTTTTAATATACTTTAATAACTTCAATAAAAGCTTACATACTAAACTGAATGAAAGACTGAAAGAAAGAATTCAATTAAGAAACTCACATCAACAGTGAACGATAAAATATCTCCTATGCGAATCGCGTCCTTGCTCATACGCATAAACAGAATATCACCCTGCAACATTTTTCAAATGGGTCATTAACAAAACTAAAATTTCATTACAAACACCATAACTATTCATACCAATCAGCGTGTTTTACGTCCCTATTATTACATTATAATCATTTCATATTTTGATACTATAATGCGATTATGATGTTTTGTAGGTTTAACATAATGTTGGAATATGAGTCCGCTGCTCCAGCATGCAACCAGAGATCAATTACAATTTGATGTTCAAGTGAATCGCTTTATCAAAAGTTAACCGTTACTGAAACAAAATAGTTCTTGTAATCGATTTTAACGATTGGTTATTTATAAAATATGAATAAATAAGCAAAAGGAAAGTGTTAGCGGGCCAGCCCAACCCAAACCCACTCTTAACTGTTACCCAGCGTCCCAACCTGCACGTTTTGCTACCTCTGGTTTAGGAATACAAGTATATAATAAGTAAAACGAAGCCTACCTTTAAATTTCCAAATTGATTAACCATTTGTGCATATATGAATATGGCTCCAACACCCGTAAATGCGAATAAGCAAGTAAAGCCTGCGATAAGAGACAGGCTTAAACCTGTAAATGATTATAATAGCAATCAACATATATAGAAAGAAGAAAAGGCAAATTATCCTTAGGGGGGTGGTTTGGATGTGCTATTATTTAAGATTTTTTAGACATCAGAAGAAGGTTTGATTTATATGGTTTTTATAAATTTTTAAAACAAAAAAAACCAACATCTAGTTTGGCAAACCCCCACACCCCAACGTTCACCTCCACTGCCACTACCCCCACCCTCCTTTGACCAAAACTTTACCACCCCAAACTTAGATTTTAAAGTCATGAATAGGGTCAAACCACACAAAGTATTTGTGTAATCTACTCTAGTATTTATTAAAAATAAGAAATTACAATATTTAATTATATATTACATAGGCCAGCAGAGATACTTGTCCTACACGAAAAAAAAATCATAAACACTCTCATATCTTTAAGAAAAACCAGCTAACCTTAATGTTTTCTCATGGTGTGCATCTTTGATCTTCTCTCTGTCAGAATCTTATGTGGGTGTGACAAACAGGTGAACTAATTAACGTACAAGTTAGAGAAGCAGTTACTAAAAAGTTAAAGATGAGAAAAAGTGTACCTTGATGTAAAATCCGTGCTGGATGTCTGCAAGTAGAGAAGAATTACAACAAAACATTAGTTTTTCGTTGAAATTGTGACCTCAAATCTAGATAATCGATGGTGAAAAAGGTAACTTCAGAATCACCATTGTTGATTTGCTAAAAAAGATGCGGTGCAGGTAGGGTTCTGGGTGAGAACGATAGGGAGACGAAGGAGCTCCGGTTGAATTTTGAGAAATTCTCTATTTTCCAAGTGAACCTTACTGATGGCGGATCATCAACTATTGGTGCATCAACAGCATTAGCATTTTCTGACCAGAAAAGGGACCAAGGGAGTACATAATTTGGTTTACTATCAATCAAATTACCTATCTCTACACAAGCACGAACATGAAATACATAGATTCCATGGACGGAAAACAAAACAGCACAAATCCATATATACCTTCCACTGGTTGAGATCCTTCACCAGCAACAAACTCAAAATGTGGGACTGACATCTCTTCCTCTTCCAGCTGCAATATTAAGGTAAATAAAATACAAAAATAATAATAACAATCTAATAAACGAATTCGAAAGGTTCAAGAAAATAATGACAAATCCCTAATGAATCTTTTGTCACCCAGTATATGGTATATAAATAACCGTAAGTAAATATGCGAGTCGTATAGGGTGCATATCCTTTTTACATGAAACAATCATTTATTACCATCTATCATCTTAGATTCAAGCTAAGCACATGAAAAAAATCATTGAAACTCAAGAATGATTCAATCAAGTCCTTAACAAAAATAGTGTGTTTATCGATGATCCAAAACTGAAAACCAAAACTGGTACAAAAACAATAAAAAAAAAAAGCAAAATACAGAAAACCAAATGTAATAAAATGCAAAATCAAAATTGGGGAAATTGAATACTGACCATCCTTCGAATTAGGGTTTCAAGTTTGCTATTCACAGAACAAACGGCAATTGTGACAACATAAAGAACAAAACCCTGTTCTGCAAAAACATAAACACTTACATGCTAGAAAACTAAAAATTGAGGGGCAGATGAACTTCACGTAGTGAGAGATCTTAAACTTCAAAGTGAAGGAACTCATGAACATAGTGTCGGAACCCTAGCAAGTTGAGCAGAAAGGTCGTCGCCATGTCTGCGACACCACCTCTGTCTGTCGCTCTCTTCTTATCAAAACCCATTGTTCAAAAAAACAACAAAACCCAAATTCATAATAACATACAATTAACAATAAAAGCAATTGGACCACAAATTAGGGTTCGGTTGAGGATTGCAGGATACCTGTATTTCAAATATCAAATATATTCTTCAGGCAACATTATTGAAACAATAGCAGATCTGTAAGTCAAGAAAGGCAAAGAATTATAAAATGGAAACCTTAAACATACCTCAAAGAATCGAAGCGGCTTCAATGGAGAGGAGAAAACACAAAGATAGATGAAAAGAATGAAAGCGGCGTTTGTAGTTTAGGGTTTACATAGAAAATGTTCTGATGTATTGCCTTTTATACAGATCCGAATTCAAGGTAACGGATGACCCGTATTCCATCGGATCCCGTGTCCAAACGAAAAAAACAAAGTGGACGTGATTTTCCCGCCAAAAAGCAAAATTTAGAGGCCTGAGAAGCTGACACATCAGCAAAAATTAACACATTTATTATATATAATAGATAATAGATATGGTATGGTCATCACCTTTATGGTCACCATGACCCTCAATATGAGCGTCATGTCACCTACTTCTAATCCATCATTCAAAACCATTACTCTAGGGTGAGGTTATGATCCAAACCACTATTCTCTTATATTAATTTATTTTTGTGAAAAGGAAAAAAATATTGAAAAAGGAAGCTCATGGTTGCCATGGTTTTATCCAATGTTGTAGAAGGCGCTAGGCGCTAGTCGGGCGGTGAGGTACCGCCTAGGGATTAATCGGGATTAATCGGAATGGGATTTTTATATGTATTTTTTCAAAATTATGTATATATACCCAATAATATAAAAATAATACTTCAAAATTCACATAAATACTTCAAGTTTCAGATAGTATGGTTTGATTTTGACCGATTCTGACCAATTTTGACCGCCTAGGACCGATTTTGACCGATTAATATAGTCCGATTAATCCGATTTTTGACCGCCTAGGACCGATTTTGACCATGGCCGATTAATTGACCGACTAGCTCAAAATTAGGCAGTGAATGACCGCCTAGCGCCTAGGCGCCGATTAATCGGCCGCCTAGGCCGATTTTTGCAACACTGGTTTTATCCATGTCAATCATGGTGGATGGACAAGGTGGTGGTGTAGCAATCCATTAATGGTCCTATGTGTCTTTAATGACCCAACTAGGGGTGTAAACAAGCTAGGCCGAGCCTGAGCTCGCCTGGGCTATGTTTTATTTGAAGCTCGAGCTCGGCTCGGTTCGAGCCTATTTATTTGAGTTCGAGCTAGGCTCGCGAGTAAAACCCAAAGCTCGAGCTCGGCTCGAGCTATTTTAAGAACAACCTTAGACGAGTTAAAAACTCGGCTCGAACTCGCTTCAGTATCGCTTAAACGAGCCAAAGCTCGGCTCGCCGATGTTATCATCATTATTATTATTATATTATGTATAAAATAAATAAATTTTTGTTTGGGCTTGTTTAGGCTAGCAAGCCTAAACGAGCTCTATTTCAGGCTCGAGCTCATTAAAGCCCGGCATGTTCGAGCTTTTAACCGAGCCGATAACGAGTAGCTCTGGAGGCTCTGAGCTTGTTTACACCCCTAGACCCAACCCATGCCCCCACACCCTTTAGCCTTATATGGTATGTCTGTGATGGAATTTAGATAACATTTTATATAAAAAAAAATAACATTAATTATTATGATTAAATAATATTAAACTAACTTATTATATCTTATTCCATGTGGATTCGCCACTAACTAGAATCCACACAACTTGAGTGGGTAACATCTTACTACATACTACATAGTTACACTCCTTGTAATTGGTATAGTTAGATTACAAATCTTTGGTCTCTCTTCAAACAAATACACTTGTCACTTAATGTTACGCCATTACATTTTGTGTTTCTCTTGATTAGACTAAGCGGTATGGGGGCCGGCTTAGGCCAGGCGCCGGTCCCCCACACCGCCCCCCTCGCCCCGTCCCGTCGAAACCGGCTGCCACCCGACGTTCTTCACGGGCCTCCCTTCTCTCACATATACCTATACATACATACATACATATATATACATAAAGGGGTTCATCCCCCACCCCCTCCAAGCCACTCCTACGTGGCGCCGACGTGGCGGCCCATCCCCTTGGGGATGGGGCTCTCTATACCCACTAGTCTTATGTATTGAATTGAACTATAATATTATTGAATTCTGGAACCGTAATATTATCTTCGAATTGAACTCAAATATTATTGAATTCTGGAACTGTAATATTGTTTTCCATAGGTCAATGCGTAGAGTTTTATTATGTAGTTTCAAGTTTCAATATAAGGCTAGACAATCATTTGCGTAGCTACATCCCATCAAGAAGCACAATGAATTGAAGATGAAACAACCGTTGATCTGAACGTCTATGAATGGGGGATCAAGGCGTCTTGACCGTAAAAGATAAATTGAAGGTTAAAGCCTTCGGTTTTTCTAAGGGTTTTGTCATGTTCGATTCACATTTATTTTTCCTAGAATTATATGGTTCCAAGCCTTTTAGAAGTTGTATATAATAACTATGTATTATTGCCAAAAAAGTAAACTACAATTTACCTCCTTGTTGTTTAGGTCTTTTCATTTTGCCTCCTTATTTCAAAGACTTTTTGTGTTGCACCATGAAACTTCTGTTTTCTTGCAACTTGCCACCCTGTACTTTGTTTCCATCCAATTTGTTAACCTGTCGGTCATTAAACGAGTGAAAAGACATTTTTACCCTTCTGGTGAATGTTATAAGCTTCCATCTTCTTCAATACAAGCCCTAATTTCATTCCAAGTAACATGTCGCAATTGTTGTTCCAATTTTGATTCCCCTAGCATCGCTCATATTCAACACAATGTCTAAGACTGTGACCTCATCATCACTGGACAGGTCAAAGTTGTCATGATCAACTAGAATATCCTCATCTAAATCAAGATAATGACTAAGTGGAGCTTCGTCTTCAAGATCATCTTCTTCTACATATGATCAACAAAATCCTTAAAGTGGGTCGTGTCCACTTCCTGATCCAGCCCAGTGTGGTCTTATGTTTCCAAATAATTTCGATCAAGCTCTCTGTCCTCCTCATCAGCCTCATCCCTGTCACTATCTTTTTTTCTTATTCATTATTACTACTCTCAAGCCATATAATTGGTCCCGTTTCATCAATAAAAGGTGGAAGTATACTACTTTCAGTCTGAACTAATGGATTGGCTGAAGCATTATCATAATTTATGGAGTTAAAAACACACAAGAATTCCAATATTCCACATAAATTTCAATAAGCTTAACTCCATTTAGTACATGTTCAACAATGTTATCAAAATTAGTATCCACACTTAAAGGCCTTAAACCTATATCCATGCTCAAATTTGGAACTTTTTAATGGAAGTACAAAACGACATCACCATCATAACCTGCTACTTTAACCATTTCTTCCAAAACCTCCATTCCTAAGTCATCAACATTGGACCATTAATGAATGCTTCCTAACCATGCTTGTAACTCCTACATTGTGGGTCTGTGAACATACCACCATGTATAATCTTTATTAAGAAAAGGTTGGGTTTGTGTTAGGATCTGAATTTAACTTGTATGCTTTGGGTGAACAATAATGAATGAAATTCAAGATATAAATGATAAATGCGGAATTATATGAGCATACAAGAGTGGAAAGTTATATCAAAACAACTTTCTATTAATAATCAAAAGATTACAATAATGCAGAAATGATTACACAAACTCCCCCTCAGCCTGATCACACACTTTGCTGTTCGTACAAAAGGAATGTTTGTGCTGATTAGATCTCTAACACATTAGATCTATTTATACAAGTATGAAAGCTCTGTTTGCAATCAGCTGACTTCACTCTGATAGTGACATCTAACATTCCTAACAGGAAAGATTCCACATATGTTAGCAAACATCTGCGAGAATCTAACATCTGATCTATTACAATCAAAACTCCGTTCTAAGCTAAGTATTGTTACATTGAATGAACATCTGTTCTTCAAACCTCGGTTGCCTTGTTTCAAACATTTGTTTGGCCAAAACAGATATTTGATCTTCTTCATAAGTGCTTTGCTTCAACAGGGCTTTGGTCAATGATTAGGGGTTTCTTCTCCTTCAACAGTGGTTCCAAGGCTCTGAACAGATCTTTTAATGTCTTTAACAGATGTTCTGATTAGTGTTCAAGATCCACTATTTTTGGGATGAGAAATGTATCATCTGTCTGTTTATTTCTTAATCAGTAAGTCATGTTTTAGCTTTTGAATATCACTTGTTCTTTTGTAGGTCCAACAATTTGCCATCTAAATAAAAAAATACACAAAGTTTTAGAGCAACTTATAACAAGATTTAACATTAGCTTCCTAAGTGTAACATGACCAACAAAAAACAATAACAATCCACAACATGAACAACAAAAGAAAAACCTATGACTTCAAACAACTTCAGTCAAATTACTGTAACATGAGTAAGGATCGATTTCCTCGCTAGATGCTTGAATTCGCCATTCACCACTCACCACGCTTCATTGATCGATTAACCCTGGGAATCGTCACTGTGTTCATCGTGTTGTAGAGATTGAGACTGAAAATCTTCAATGCGCAGGTTCGTTGATTGAAACGAGAGTGAATTGTGGGAGGTTGCAGAGGGTGTGGGAGAGTTGAAGGGTGAGATTACGATTATACCGTTCTTGATGAACGGCAAGTTAATAGATCGGACGGAAAACAAAGTATAGGGTGGCAAGTTGCAAGAAAATGAAAGTTTCATGGTGCAATACAAAAGGTTTTTGAAATAAAGATCCAAAGTAAAAAATACCCAAACTACATGAAAACAAAATGTAGTTTAGTCTTGCAAAAAATATTTTCTTCTTCTAAAAAGGTTGATTTTATAATAGAAAGGTTGAGCCCAGCTCGGGATTTGTAATTGAAAATTCAAAATTGAGTTCTTTGATTGATAATAGAAGAAAAGTCAAGGATAAAGGGTGTATTTTTCACGACTCTAAAGACTCGGAATCATCATGCCATGCGTAAGAGAACTTTCTTTTTTAGTTACATAAAAAATATAATATTATATAGTGTTAACTAAAGGTGTAACTTTGTAGAATAGTAACATATTATCAATCTTAAGCAGTCAATATAGTTTATTTATAGTGTTAACTAAGTTATCTTACGCAATCAATTTAGTATATTTATTTTATGATGACAACTTATATAACAAAACTTTTAATATAGCGTTAGGTTATTGGATGTACTCTAACATATTGGATCTTCATGATAACATGACATGTTAATCAGTGTTGCGTATCATTCCCTTCTTGTTTTAAGAGTCATTGAAGAGGTTATATGCTAATATATTAACCGGATGTTAAGAAACTGAATTTATTATTCTTTTCTATTTTTAAACTAAAAACCGTTAAAAATAGGGGTTGGATGAACTCAATGAGATTAAACCATTTCCTTAGAGTGAGGTACAATGAAATGAGGAGAAATATGTGATGGAACACTTAGGTGGAGATAAGAATAGTTAAATTATACCCCAAGGCCTTAAATAGTAAGATTCATAACCATCTTGGGCGATATAATTCAGTTTTAACCACTGGGTGACAGCCCAGTGGCCACCGACACCCGCCTTAAAACCGGAACGAGGACCCAACAGGTCTCGGGTTCAATACATGTGTCGGACCCCTCCTTGATGGTTATGGGGATTTACTGCCAGGAAGCCTTGTCGGGTGGTGACCTGGGAGGGGAGAACCCCTCCGCGGTCGGGGGTACCGTGCGATTACCCTTTCCCCGATATAATTCAGTTTTTGGTTTGAACAATATAATTCGTTTATTTAATGAGTCTATTTGAGGGTGGGGTTGGGTTCAATTGGCAAAAGAGTTAGGGTGTGGTTCCTTTGTGGTTAAGAGTTTGAGCCCAGCCGGATACGGATTTGATGTAATTTAAGTCGTTAAATAAGTACCTATTTAAAATTTTATAGGGCTATTTTAAAGTCTTAGTATTTAAAGTTTTATCTTTTGATTTTTATATTTTCAATTTTACTAATTATTTCCTGAAGTGAAATTAATTTTACCTTTCTAACTTTTTTACCAACTCTTCATTTACAACAACTTTATTTTTTACAACTTAATTTTACCTATTTAACTTTGTTCGGGACACTAACTGATCAAAGCTATCAGATACTTGTGGGTGAAAAATCGGTCTAATCTTGAATCGCTTAAATGGGTTAATTGGTGTAGTTTTAGATTCTTGAGCTTGTATTCTTAGTTGTTGTCGTTTGGTTTTAATAAATTCCTCGGTTCAAAAAAAATATATATAATCAAAACAAGAAATATTCTATTCTATTCTATTTCAATTCAAAAGAGAAGTTCTCTTACGCATGGCATGCTGATTCTGGAATTCCCATTTTCTAAGTCGTGAACACTGAGACTGAGTGTAGTTGGGCAACCTTTTGAGTGGGCGTCTTGCGACACGTGGCGCCACGTCACATAAGAGGATTTTGACCAAAAAAGGGGTAGTGGGGCAACCTTGCTGGGTGGGGCGTCTTGCGACACGTGGCACCCATTTAATTTTGATTTTTTTATGTTAAAAATATAAAGTGTTATATTTTTTTATAAAATTATTGATACTCATTAAATAAAATAACCAACATACAACTTATTCATTAAAAAACATACAACAATACACATCTACTACTCATCGTCACTAACGTACTCGTTTAGGTCGAGGTCGACTACATTGTTATTATCTTCATCCTCGTTATCTCCTTCATCCTCGTTAACGAGTTCCGCCTCGTATCCTGGTTGTTTGTTGTCCCATAGGTGATCGATCAAGTCATACATAAGCATGGTGTGTTTCTGTCTATTCTTTATATCCATTATGTTCTCGAGTCGTGTCTCCGATGATACTTCTTGTGTCCAATACTCCGGGAACAATGAAGGGTCATTCTCATTGTAATCTTGGCAAATGGCTTTGTCTTCGTCTTCCAATATCATGTTATGCAAAATAATGCATGTGTAAATGACGTCATGCATTTTTTCCTTTGTCCAGTATCTTGCTGGATAATTGATGACGTGTCATCGCTTTCGAAGAACTCCAAACGCTCGCTCGATATCTTTTCTTGCTGATTCTTGTTTTCTCGTGAAATATTTTCTTTTAAGATCAATAGGCTCGGTGAACGTCTTTACGAACGTTGCGTACTCCGGATAGATACCGTCAGTTAAATAATATCCGCGTTTGTAGTAATTATCGCTCGCATAAAACGCTGAAGTTGGTGCCAACCCGTTTATAATCTCTTCGAGAACCGGCGAAGACTCAAACACGTTGATGTCGTTGTGAGAACCTTGTTGACCAAAATATGCATTCCATATCCAAAGATCATAAGATGCAACCGCCTGCAATATTAACGACGGTTTGCGAATGTCGCCTCTAGTATGTGTACCACGCCAAGCGGTAGGGCATTGTTCCCACTTCCAGTGCATGCAGTCCATGCTACCGATCATACCGGGGAAACCGTGAACGTGCTCATGCACTTCGTACATCCTTTGGAGATCACTCCAAGTCAGACGTCGTAAATAAGCCGGCCCATACAACTCAATCACACCTATATAAATTTAATTTAAATATGTATACGAACATTGACAGTAACATATAAAAAAATTGACGCTAAAGTTAAATATATAAAAAATTTGAAAACAAAATTTACTAAATATACCTTTACAAAAGTGTATGAGTGTGTCTCGCGCAGTCTTGGAAGCCATTCTCAGGTACTCGTCAAATGAATCAACGCTTGTGCCATATGCAAGTTGTCGGATGGCCGCAATACACTTTTGTAACGAAGTAAAGCCAAGATACCCACGAGCGTCATACTTTTGTTTGAAATAATCATAATCTTCCTCCATGTCGTTTGTAATACGGGTAAATAGACGTTTACTCATGCGAAAGCGACGTCTAAATATCTTCGCGTCATATACCGGCTCCTCCCCGAAATAGTCTTGCATCAGCCGTTGTTGTCCTGCGGCACGATCCCGCATAATATAATTTCTTCTTCTAATCAGTGGGTCATCCGTTTCATTGTCCTCGCTAGCAACGTGAACCATTAAATTGATCGTTGTCATTACCGCCTCGTTGATGGCTTCTTCAAATTCATAAGAACTAGATGAAGTTGTATCGTCGTCGGACGAGGATGACGAAGGGACGTTGAACTCCATTTGTGGTTCCAAAAAAACAAAATGGTTATGTTGAAAGAATGTAGTTTTAGAGTGTGTTGTGTTGTATATTTTTAGAGTGTGTTGTGTTGTATGGTAGATGTATATATATATATATATATTAATTTGGTTAAAAAAAAACATAAAATTTAGTCAATATATCCGTTGGAATAACGGCTATATGTTTGAATTGTGTGTTGAGTGGGCGACGAGAAGAGGTTGGGCAAGGGGGGTCGCCACCCAAGTCACCCCCGGGGGAGGTGTTCCAGGCGATATGGGGCGACCTGGGGGTGGGAGTCGCCCCACTACACTCAGTCTGAGATCCACCACACCGTTTGTTTGTTGACTCGCTCTTTGACTTTTCTTCTATTATTTAAATTCAACCAAAGTATCATTCATATAAATTCCTTTTTCATTTCTATTTCATATCGAATTGAAAATCATATATCCATATTTGATTCGAATTTGATTACGTGAATTGAATTCGAATCGAATCAAACTTGAATCTTTGAAAACCGAATTCAAAGCTTGATAATGGAGTTCGAAACGAGTCGAATTTCGAATTTTTCGAATTCGAATCGAATACTAAACAGGCTTAGTTCGTCTGAGGAAAAGGAACAAACCCATGGTATTATAAAATGACAGTTTCAGAATATATTTAACTAGTGAGGGCAAAAAACAGGTTGGTCACTGAAGACTCAAAAACCAGTTGGTCCGACCTGGTCAGAGTATATCTTCAGATGACCTAGCAATAACCTGCAAGATCACAAGGAAACAAGCACACCGTTAGCCTCGTCACAGGGAGGGGGGCCTCTCTGTGACCAAGCTCAGGCGTGAGAATAAGTATTTGTGAGGAGAAGATAGGTCAGGGAGAGAGAGAGGAGTTTAGAGAGAGAAAGTAGCGATTACCCTTTGCTTTAAGTCTTGGCGGGGTATTTATAGTCTTTGGGTATGCCGACGTGGCGAGTTAGTTAAGGTCGGGCCAGTCATTGTCAAGGCCGTTAAAGTTGTGGGTCCCAGTTAGTTATGGCGTACCAACGTGTTTAGTTGGTCTATTTGTGTATTAGGTGCGATCCGATCCTTAAAGTAATGAGCTTCGGTCCTATCTTTGTTGGTGATTCGGTCCGATCAGGGACGTATCCTCATCAAGTCCCCCTTGGTCGTAGCGTTTGTTTAGCAAAAGCTTTGAACTATATGGCGGGGTTTTTGCGATTCGGGGCTTTTATCTACCGCTGTTTTTGCTGACTTTTGAATTTTGAATTTCTTTGGCGGTGATTTTTCTTTTGGTGACCGTCAGTTACCCTATCTCACCCTAGCTGATGTGACTCTTGATATACGTCACTTATCATGACGTGTCGGTATTCTATTGGCCGTTTGGAGGCGGTGTATTCTCTTATAAAAAGGAGATAAAAAGTGACTTTTGTTTTCACTTTTTTACTTCATCTTCTTCCTCTTTTTCTCTGAAGCGAAACGATTCTCCAGGCAAGGTTAGTGTTCCTCTTTACGAGATGGCGAATAAAAGCAACTTGTCTGGCTGTTTTAATATTTGCGATTCGGGGCTTTTATCTACCGCTGTTTTTGCTGACTTTTGAATTTTGAATTTCTTTGGCGGTGATTTTTCTTTTGGTGACCGTCAGTTACCCTATCTCACCCTAGCTGATGTGACTCTTGATATACGTCACTTATCATGACGTGTCGGTATTCTATTGGCCGTTTGGAGGCGGTGTATTCTCTTATAAAAAGGAGATAAAAAGTGACTTTTGTTTTCACTTTTTTACTTCATCTTCTTCCTCTTTTTCTCTGAAGCGAAACGATTCTCCAGGCAAGGTTAGTGTTCCTCTTTACGAGATGGCGAATAAAAGCAACTTGTCTGGCTGTTTTAATATTTTAAATAGAAATGGCTTAGCATGGTATGTCGATAAATATGCGGTTCCTGCTTCCTTACATCCTGTTCTCCCCGAAAAGGATACACCTATTTATCCTTTTCCCCCGGGGAAGATAGGGGTTTATACTCGTTTGTTCGACTACTGTGTTGGATCGTTCGGTGACCCTAAACAGTCAAGTTGAGTAGTTCATCATCATTTGCAAAGGCGGAATCAATGTAAATGACGTCAAACAGCTTGTTTCCTTTTAATCTTTATCTATTGATGATTTCCTGAGCTTATACAATATAATCTTGACAAAAATCCGGCAGCACCTCAGCTCTCACACACTAATTCCGTGCCAAATGAATTAGAGACAACATGTATTTATAGGCAACATAATTCCGCACGAAACATTCATGCGATATTACTAATTCCATACGAAATTAGTAATTCCGTATGAACTACCTAATTCCATGCGAAATTACATCATTGTAATTTCGTGCGGAATTACCTTAAAACCCTGTTTCTCGATTTCCGTGCCCTGATCTATTACAATCAATACAAGACTCATTAAAGACGAAGTTAACATACATCAGTGCACCAACATACTGTAATTATCGTCTCCCTCTGACGAAGTTTTTGATCGACGTTCTGTTATTTCACGAGGTTCATCTTTCTCAAATGAACCCCTTCGGCCTCGCCAAGGTGTGTCATTTCGAGTTGTCCTGTCGTGGTTTGGACTCCGACCCGGATTTGGATGTGTTCCGGGCTTTTTACAAGTTGAATTGGTCCGGTAGTTGGTACACCTTCGAGGTTAGGGATAGGAATGCTTGCTGTTATACCTGGATTACTACCAGTTTAAAGGACTGGAAAGACCGTTTTTTCATGGTTGATGACCGATGCATTCCGGCCGAGATGACATGGAGGTTAAAAAAGTCGCGCCTCCCGCCCCCTCTTCCTGAAGACTTTGAATTCAACACAGATTTATATGCTACTCTGATCAAAGAAGCCGGGCGCGTACAAAAGTTTCCGGAACACATTCTTGTTATGGGACGGATCAGCACGATTTGGGCCGAACCGGAGTGGTACCCTACCCTTAAGTGGAATGGAAAGGGTTAGTCATGTCTTCATCATGATACGGTGCTTTTTTGCACCGCTTGCTTGATTATATTTTTATTGTTATATATTTATGTATACTGCCTGCCTTTTATTATGCCGGACTATGGATATTATTTGTTGTTTGCTTTTATGCAGCTATGGGTTTGAAAGAAGCTTTAAGGCTGAAGTCCTTTGATTCCAAGGAGCTCGATGTCCGGGCTACTAGGACTCCGAAGGGTGATCCTTCGTATCTAAGTATTGTTCAGGAGAATCTTTATTCGATACGGGAACCAGCAGCTCCGGCTAACCAAGGAGGTTCGGCTGGCCAGGGAGGTTCAGGTGGCCAGGGAGGTTCAGGTTCAGCTCCTGCGGCACAAGTGTTGGGTGTTTCTTCGACTCAGGCTGCGGTGGTAATTAGTGGTGACAAAGGCAAAAAGACCAGCTCAAGCGGAACGAAAGGGTCTGGTTCCAAGTTTATTATCGAGGACGAAGGAGTACATGTTTCTATTGAAGATGAAGGAGTGCATGCCGAAGGGGGAGAAGAGGGTGATGATGGTGATGACGAAGAACGTCCTCAAATTAGTTTGAAAAGAAGACGGACTACTTCTTCTAAGTCCGATCCGAAACCCAAACAGGTGAAAAAAGCGAAGATGGATTTTAAATCCATTACATTGGATGACGATGAAGAAGATCAAACTAACGACTTCTCTACTGCTGGGGGTTTGTTGGCAAATTTGGACGCCCATCTTCACGGTGGTCGCACCCCAAGGGACCGTCCGGTTAAAACTCCGACGAGCCCGTTATCCTTTGGAGGGGCAACTACCAAGGTTTTTGAAGATATTCATATGCCCGAGCCTTTATCTTTCAAGAAGATTGAACCATCTCCTTCTGGTAAGCCTACAACGGGGGTTGCTTCCAATGTGTCAAGGTCGAGCCCCCAACCAATTGATGGTGGGGATAGTGCCTCCTCTTCCCCTTTTTGGTATAAAACTGAAGCCGTTTTCTTGTCTCGGGAGTTAGGTTCGGGCGATATGGATTCGGCTCAAGCTTTGGAGAAGTACATACCCGAGTGGTCATTGGTGAATAAAGATAGGATAGTGGACGCCTTGTCGGCAAAGATGGCCTTGTTTCACCTTGGGACTCCGGCCGAGCACGCACATTATCGGAAGATGAGTGGTCCGGAACTTGGGAACGCTCTGATGTTAAATCAAGCCTAGTTGAATTCTTTGGTGGTGGAGACATACAAGCGATGGGTCGAGGCGGAGTCAAACTGCCGTAAGTTCGAGCGTGAGATCGTCAATTTAAAGAGTGAAGATAATGTCCGAATGAAAACCAAACAGGAGCTTTCGTCTCTCCGGTCCCAGGTAGATCGTCTGAAAGAGCAACTTTCGGAGGCAAAAGAGGTTAACAAATCTTCCCAAGCTTCGGCTGCGGCTGCTTATGAAGCTCGAGACAAAGCCCTTCAAGACTTGGAAGCTTTCAAGTTGAATTTTGCTGATCTGGAGAAGAAGTTATCTGGTGCGGAGAAGAGGCATGCGGCTGAGCTGAAAGAAATGTAAATATCTTATGATCAGCTTTTGGCCGATCATCACCGCCTGATAAATGGTGCGTTCATAATTTACTTTTCACTGCTTACTTTTCTTGCTAATTAAATCTTATCTTTCTTTAGATAAGGACGAACTTGAAAGAGCTCGCGACAAGGCGATCGAGTCGCACAAGGCTACGATTGACGAAGCGAAGGGCATGCTGACCCGTTGTGATGGTGAGATGGTTGAATTATATGCCCAGGTATCGGAGCTCATGCTCACTAAACAATGGTTTCTGACGGACGGGGTTGCCTGGGTAGTCAAATTGGTTCATCAAAGCCCTGAGCTGGAGAAAGTCGTTGCAGACCTGGTCAACAGTGTAAACGTAGTTGGAGTGAATGAAGGAATCAAACAAGGCTTCAAAGCCGCTTTGGACTCAGTCCGTTCGGCCGAGGAAGGTCCTGGATATGACGAAGGAGCAGAGGATGCATTGGGTGTCGCAATAAAGGCCTTTGATAATTTTCATATCTTTGTTCTTGGCAAGGTTGTGGATTTAGTAGACAAACCTTTGTCCGTCATAAAACAGAGAAGTGAACTTCCTATCGTGAAAGAAGACTATGAAGTTTGATTTGACGTTTACTTCTGTAATCGTACAGTATTTTGTTTTTCGTTGTGGCATGTATCGAACGACTTAATTTTCTTGCTTGTATTTTTGACGGACCATGCTTTCCTTATCTTTATATGAAGCCATATATATTTTTTAGTTAAACATGTTCATGTCCGGCTTTTCAGCTTTTGAGTTTGCGTCCAAACTTTTCGCTGTTCGGCCGGGTTACCGCTCGGCCATCCAAGTGACCGAATCTAGGTGAGAGGTTTGTAGTTGGACCACATTAGGTGCGGACCTTTTGCTTAATAGATTTTACTATTTTTGGAACTATTTAAGCCTTCTCGATCGGCGCGAGGCATGGGTCGAGGCCCGTTTGTGCACATTTTGATATTGTTCGGACTTATATATATGTACATATGTATGCTATGTTTTATACTTGAAAAAACATAGATCGCTTTATTCGTCAACTTTCTTAAACATAATCCTGGGGCATTACCCTCCCGGTTTACAAGGAAAAATGGAAATACTTTCGGGGCACTACCCTCCTGATTTTTACATGGAAATTGGAAATAAAGAGTAAAAAATAGCGATCTTTCTTGGCCGTAGCAGGCTTGTTTACGTAAAACACTTTTTCAAATGGATCTCGTTCCATGTCCTGGGCACGGGGGTTCCATCGATTTTCTCCAACACATACGAGCCTTTTTCGCTGGCTTCTTTAACCCGGTACGGTCCTTCCCACTTTGGGGTTAGCTTTCCCGATGTTTCGACGCGGCTCGCATCATTGTTTCGGAGTACAAAGTCTCCAACCTTGAATTTGTAAAGCTTGGCACGGGCGTTATAGTACTTCTCGATCTTCTTTTTGTATCGGGCTTCTTTAATCGCCGCGATGTTCCGACGTTCTTCTAGCAGATCAAGATTGGATCGGAGCTCAAGTTCGTTTTCCTCCCAGTTTTTGCACCTTTGGTTTGGGAGTCCGATCTCTGCGAGGATTACGGCCTCAGTGCCATATGTAAGACTGAACGGCGTTTCTCCATTACTAGTCTTGTGTAATGTCCGGTGAGCCCATAGAACGTTCGGTAACTCATCCGCCCATCCCTTGCCTTCGTAACCAAGTCTTCTCTTTATCCCATCAACGATTCGTCGGTTTATCTGTTCGACCTGCCCATTCCCTTGGGGGTGGGCAACTGAGGAAAAGACTTGGTTGATCTTCAGGTTTTCACACCAACGCTTGAATGGGTTTTCCGCGAATTGATTTGCATTGTCGCTTATAATGTAAAGTGGAAGACCGAAATGGCATACGATTTGTTCCCAAAAGAATCTCGTTACGTTGTAGCCGGAGATGATTGTGAATGGCCGGGCTTCCACCCACTTGGTGAAATAATCCACCGCGACTAGCAAGTACTGGGCACTTCCGCTCGATTGTGGAAAAGGACCGACTATATCTGTCACACCCCAACCGATGGCGGAATCATCGGGGCGCGGCACTAGGAGAATCAGATTGCTCAGGAGAATCCATAACAACTATTTACGACAATATTTAATGCATTCATTATCCCATACTAATAAACAAATATAATCACATAAGTCATCACAGATGTTATGTTCTCTCGAACAATACAAATCCGACAACCTAGATTTTTAGTTGAGTTTCTAGACTCCCTAGCTTGATTGAGATAGTCTGCAATCTAACCTGCAACATACGTTAAAATAATGTCAATACAAAAGTATTGGCGAGTACACAGGTTTGATATGTAATAGCCTAATAGATTAAAAATGCTGCGAATTCCTACATACATAAACGGGATACACGACATATATACTCACAAAACCGATACTACCAGCTAAGTCCTCGATGCTCGAATACGCGATGGCAAACTAGACCCCGTCGGGCGCAATAGTACTATACTAGTCATGGTGGGACATCGCGAGTATAAGTCCTAGCACATATGTAACTAGCATCACGTATAAATATGCACGTATGTCATTCGCAAGTGATAAATAGTTTAAGTAATTGATGAGATTCGATTTGATAGCAACGTATGTTACACCCAAAAGTGCGAAAGCAAAAAGAGTTCAAGTATACTCACAGTGCGTAATTGGCAAGTAAACACAACTTGATTGGATTTGATTGAGAATGCGTCTGAGTTAGCCTGATCATGGAATGGTAGCGTAAGCGATGAGCGGCGCGTTAAACGGTGAAAGGTCAAACAAGTGACTAGTGGCTTATCCGATCGGATGGCAATCCGGTCGGATGGTCACTCGTTTGGGGATAACCATTGACTGGTGACTATCCGGTCGGATGGTCACTCGTTTGGATGGTGATCGACTAGTGGCTATCCGGTCGGATGGTCACTTGTTTGGATGGTGATTAACTAGTGGCTATCCAGTCGGATGGCAATCCGGTCGGATGGTCACTCGTTCTGTTTGACTCTTTGTGTGGACAAGGTTGGACTGTCACTCGGTCGGATGGAAATCCGGTCGAGTGGCATCTTGTTTGAAACTGATGAACTTGAAAATTGGGTGTTTGAAAGTCCCAAGTGCAATCCGACCGGATGACGGCTCGGTCGGGTGGCAATCCGTTCCGACGTCCTGATCGTCTTGAACTTGATGGTTTTTGAAAAGAATATTGGTAATTTTTGACCGAAACGGCGTGATATCGTGCTAACCAACTGAAATTTCATCAAGTCCGACCCGTTCTAACAGGCGGGAACCACCCCGTTCCATCAGATCTGGTCGTTCTTGACGGTTTCCCATGTTTAACCCGAAATCACATAACTCTTTGATTAGATAACATAGATTTGAACGAGATTGTGTAAAAACATGTGGAAATCACTCAGATCCGAGCTGTTCATAGTGGGATGAGGTCACACTTTGAAAGTTCATATGAACTCTTGATGACCTCATCCTAGAACACCTCAAATCAGTAGATTTCACGGTTAAAAGTTGAGATTTGAAAGATAGAAAGATGTAGAATCGGGTGTAGATCATAGAAGTACAAGATTTAGGTTGAATTCTTACCGGAATCGCGAAGAATCGAGAGAAAAGGATCCAAGAGCGTCTGGTCGAGTGAGGGCTGTCACATCACTGTTCAAGTGATGTGGCAAGCGCTATTTATAGGCAAGGGAGGAGAAAGGAGGTTGAATGTGCAGGGTCGGATGGTCATCCGTTCGGATGCCCATCCGTTCGGATGCCCATCCGATCGGATGCCCATCCGTTCGGATGGCAATCCGTTCGGATGGCCATTCCGGTTGGATCTTGGTGCGGGGAATTTCATTGTTTCGAGCGTTGCGATAGTTCTGGTTTCCCATATTTAATTGTTTTTATTATATATATGTATATTTTTAATCACAAAAAGGTCGTATATACGTATCCATATTCCCAAGTGTTCGTTTCGAGTATGCATTGCGTTAAGATGCATCACGGCCATCGCAAAGGGTAGAATAGGTCCTCTCTCAACGTCACCATGAGCGTTAGAGTCACAATGACTGTCGGGGTATCAATAACTCGTATTGTCATCATCGTCATGACGACTGGAGGGATAACACTCACCCAAAAGTCCTTGTTAGCGTTAATTGTTGCATTGCGACACATGATGATCATCGAGGAGGGTAGAATAAGTCCTCACTCGACGTCATCGTGAGTGTTAGTATGCGCGATATAATGTATTATAGCGATAAAATACGTGAAATATTCGAATTTGCTGCAATATAGCGATGTATGCGATATAGTTACATTATGATCCGAATCTCTGGTGCTAGGCGTAACGAGTGTAGCGAGTGGTAACAATGCACGAAAGTGCGGGTTGTTACAATATCGACGCCCCACTTTTGGAAAGGCCATGCGGCGGTTACCGGGATCATCTCATTTTTTGCTCGGAGACTCACTGGTGCGTGTTTTTGGCATTCATCACATTGCTGGAGTTCTTTAACTGCACTCTCGTGCATCCCGGGCCAATAATATCCTGCATTTTTCACTTTCGTTACGATCATTTTTTACCCGGCGTGAATACCGCAAATGTCGTAATGTATTTATCTGATGATATAGCTGGTGTTAGGATCTGAGTTTGGTTTTGATTGTGTTTTGTGTTTGAATTAAGATGAAGATGAATGAGTTTTGCAGCGGAAATATAATGGAAACAAACTTTACACACAATCAAACGAGAGAATTGCTTTGATCAAACATTTTCCACAAAGAACCGAAAGATTGAATTTATTTCAATAACGATTACAATGCAATGTATGAATACAAACTCCCCCTCAGCCTGAGCTCACAGTGTTTGTTCGTGCAGGAATAAGATTTTGCAAAGAGCTAAATAGAACAGTGCATGGTACTGTTCTATTTATAGGCATGAGCAAACCACTGAAGCATCTAAGCTGACGTCACCATGAAAGTGACATCTAACCTCCTAACAAACTCTAACCTCTGATCTATACAACCTCTGCTATGCTAACTACTGCTATTACATTTCATTATATTAAGACATCTAAACTACTGCTGCATCCTTCCACTGATGTGAACCCAGCAGTACTTGTCATGATCAGCAGAGCTTGACTCAAGGCAGTAGATTGAACAACAGAGCTTTAGTCTTCCATCAGTTTTTTACTAGATCAGCAGTTTGTAGGTCAGCAGTTTGTACGATCAGTAGATAGGAGGTCAGCAGATGTTGAAACCACTTTCAAGGGGAGAGACATGTAAACAAAACATCTGCTTATTCTAGATCCACTGCTCTGATCCAGTTTTGGCTTTAATTATATGTTCCTTTGGTAGGGTTCAATCCCAACAATCTCCCCCTGGAACAGATAATGTCAAAACTCTTCATTATTGGAAGATCTTTATTGCCTCATCAACAGTTCCCTTATTTGCCCTTTAAGTTGTAATTCAAAGGTTAAGGCATCTGTGTCATTATCATCCCTGCTAAGTGGAAGATCAAGGAGATCCTGCAAATCTTCAAGACTTAGGCCAAGTGCTTGTTCCCTTGTTAATTTCTTCACTTCTCCACTAGACTTGATCACTGTCAGTACATGGGACTGTTTATCAGTTTTCCACTTTAGTACTTTTGAGCCTGGTGGGTTTCTTGGGAGATTTTTATTAGATGAGGTGTTTGGTGAAGCTGGCCTATTTATGACTGACTGAGCAGCACTTGCAGTTTGATCCAAACCAAGAGTTTCTATAATCATTTTCTTTATGCCTTCTTTTACAAGGGCATCTCCTTTTATTAGCTCTTGGATGGTTTCAGCACCCAACTGTTTTTGTTGCCTTCTTTTAAAGGTGGCTGCACCAGCTGGAGCAGTGGCTCTCCTGATTTGCAGCTTTGATGGTCTTTTTGTAACCTCTGCTTCAGGGTAGTCAGGTTTTTGTGAAACTGTGGGATCTTTCTTCCTTAATTCCTCCAACCTTTTGTAGGTGGCCCTGACTGTATCTTCTTTCCATCTTGCCACTTGATTTTTAGACCTATAGTCAGCAGCAACTAATTCCT
The DNA here is from genome assembly GCA_030545235.1 of Helianthus tuberosus. NCBI lineage: Eukaryota > Viridiplantae > Streptophyta > Magnoliopsida > Asterales > Asteraceae > Helianthus > Helianthus tuberosus. Next base: position 26,062,097 of record CM060432.1, read on the forward strand.
CTTTCATTCTCCTCAGCTCCTCCTTTTTATCAGATATATTCTTTTTGAATTTTGCCCAAACTGGAGGAGTGTGTTTGACCTTATTCTTTATTATTTCTTGAATCCTGGCTGCTTCTTGTTCAAGCTCAGGAATGGTCCATTCCTTGTACATATGTTTTTCTCCCTTGTACTTCTTGGTTGCCACGATGCTTTCAATGTAGTCTTTTCTCAAAGTTTCATCTGCTTCCTCTGAGATTTGTTGACAAACATTTTTTTGCAAATTGCTCTAAGGATCTGACTTGGGTGAATAAAAATTGATAATGCCTTTGAATTTCCTTGTCAGTTTTCCCTTGAGAGCTTCTTTTAGAGATATCCTCTGCCTGTTTAGCCTTGATTTTCATCCTCTGCCTGTTTAGCCTTGATTTTCAAGTACTCTTCAATGTTGTTAGGCCTAGGATATCCTTGAACTGATGGCAATTTCCTTTTAGCAGGATCATCCTCATAGTAGAAGGATTTAATCTCTTCTCTGACTGCAATGAGTTCAAGAGGATACTGGAAACCTGCAGGAGTGATAATAGGGATTGGTTGTTGTACAGGAGCTGATGAGAGAGGAACAGGGTTTGGAATCAGTGCAAGTGTTTGGGAAGATGTTGGTGGTGGTGATGGTGAATCATCATCTGGTATGAAAATCCTTCTCCTTTTTATTGTAGGAGAGGCAGATGATGTTTTGGGTGGATCAGTGGTGATGTTTTTGATGGCAGTGGTTTGTGATTGACTAACAACTATTGAAACAACTGGTGTTTCAACCACTGTTGTCATTACAGCCGATGTTGTAACATCTGCTGTCTTCTGCTTTTTGGCAGGAAGCGATGGTGGTGATGTTGTTTTTGGTGGTGATGGTGGTGGTGGTGGTAAGGCAGTGGTTGTGGTGTGTGTTGAAGTGGTGTGTGTTGAAGTGATAACATATGTTGAAACCTCTGAAGTACCAGCAGTAGTTGATAGAGCAGGAGTTACAACAGCTGTTTGGGTGGAGGTTTGATGTTGGAGGCTTTTGGATGGTGGTTTTGGAGTATGCTTTGTGAGTCTGGATGGTGTGGACTTGGGTTCCTTCACTTTTCTAGTGGGATTTCTTTTTAGCTCAGGATTTTGAACATCCTTTAGCCCAGAACAACCCTGCGCATTCAGCTCCATGTAAGCTCTTTTCTCCTTATTCCACCTTGACATATCCTTTGCCGCTCTGTCCCTTTTTACACTTGCTATAGCTTCATCAAGTGCATTTTGGGTAACATCAACCTTTTTGCTACCATCTGGGAAAGGTATCTGCTTGGTCATATTCTCCATTTCTGGTTCTATGTAGAGACCATCATCTACTCCCTTCTTCTTCCATTCTTTAATTTTCTCCCCCTTTTTGGCATTATCTGAGGGTAATTGATCAATGAAAAGAACAGTTGGAGGAGCAGTGCCAGTGGTGTTTGATATGTGGGCCTTGAGTGCCTTGATGTCTGCTTGTGTGTTCTTGAACCTAGACTCCATTGTGTTTCTCAGCTCTTGTACATGTATTGCATGTTGCTGATCAGCCACTTGTTTTTGTTGCTGGAGAAAAGGTTGAAATAGATTCCAGAGCTCATTTGCAGCAGGTGCTTGTGGTGGAGCAGGTGCTTGAGGTGGAATAACAGTGGATTACATCTTTTGTACTTTCAACAACTGTTGTAGCATGTCTTTGATATCTGCAACAGTTGTATCCTGTTTGTCAACTCGTTCCGTCAATTCCAGATATTTTAAACCATCACCCAATTTAATGGGATCATCTGATTTTCCACTAGCAGTGGTTTTATCAGTGGTTGAGGTAGGGAGTGTACTCCAAACATTAACCACTGATGCCCCTTTTTCTTGGTACTGGGGTCTTCTTCCTTCAACACTTGACAACCTTTTGATGTTGCCAGTGGTCAAAACAAATCCACTGGTGGATGTCAGAGGTGCTATGGAAGGAATTGCCTCCAAGGAAGTCTTATTGATGTAACCACTTTCCAAATGCAAACCAGTGGGTTCAGCACTTGTAGTGGCTGCTTCACTTGGATTACCACCAAGAGTTACTTGTAACTCAAGGGGTGTAACCTCCTCAGGTTGTGTTGGTGGGTTAGCAAAGATTGATACATCAGACCCAGTCATTTGTTTAGGAATGTTCTCATTGATAGGTGATTGAGAAGGACTGGTTTGTGCCTGGTTCAAATCAATTGCATCCAACAAAAGTTTAGTTGGTGGGGGAATTGTGGATGTGATGGTTGGTGTAGAAAGAGAATTTGCCCCGGGCATTGGGCTGTGGATGATGGAAGCAAGTGATTCCAGAGCATCATATAGTGGTGTCCCTATATGTACAACTTGTTCTTTTTTAGAAGAGACAGGAGGAGTTTCGGCTATGGGTTGAGATATTTTTACCAACTGCTGTGAGGAAGAAGCAGCAGTGGTTCCTAGTGACTTTTGTGCTGTCACTGGCAGTTGCTCTGGTATCTCATCTTCCAGAGTTGCCTTTTTGATAGGTTTTGGGGGTTTTTGAGTTTTCTTTTTGTTTGGCTTTTTGGTGATTATAGGTGTGGGTTTCAAAGCAGTTGTTTTGCTACTTTGATCACCTTGAGCAGTGGGCTCAGCAGCAGATACCTGAGGAGCAGTGGTAGCTGCTAAATTCTGCTCAGGCACCTCTGCTTGTGTTTTGCTAGGTGTTGACATTCTTGTAAAAGTTTCAGCAGTTAAGCTGTTTATTTGAATAGATTCACCTTGTTTTATTGCAGCAGCATCATTCTTACCAAGTTTCTTTTCAAAATAGTAACTTAGAAATCTTGGAAACAGTAAGAATGCCTTTGTTTCAACATTTTTAACCAGATCATTAATGATTACCTGAGAATAATTAAAATTTTCTTTTTGAAGAATAGCATACCCCAGGTTTTGTATCTTTAATGGTATTTCATTAAAAGCAGTGGTTTTGTTTGAAACACACATTAAGAGGGTATGAAATAAAAATCTTGTTGCAGAAGGGAAGAAACCTTTTTGTAAGGTGTCCCTTTTTACTTCTGCATTATACCCTCTTTCCAGAAAATCATTTTTTAACTCGTTTTTGGGAAAAGAATTTTACCTTTCTGATCATCGAGTTGAAAGACCTCTGAGATGGATTGTGATGTTATTTTGACTGCTTTACCCTTTAACGTGGAGTTAATGGCTATGACATCGTCGCCTTATTTGTCAAGGGTTGCATTCTTCCAAAACTCCCTTTGGGTTTGCATGTAAATGGGTGCATCTGCTGTAAGCAAAGTTTTGTACTTTGACATGAGATCAATGATGGAATCAAAAACCTCGGTGGTGCCGGGTTTTGTGAGAAGACCCAGAAGATTGTGAGAAGGTTTATGTGGAATTTCAATGGGTGTGGCCTTTTGAGAGGCTTCTTTTGAAGATGATTTGGAAGTGGGTTTTGCAGATGACTTCGATTTTGTCATTTTGGACATGATGATCGAAGAAGATTGTGAAGAAATTTGAGAAAAAACTGCTTTAAGAAGAGAATTTTTAAGAATTCAATTCGACAGTAAAACCCTGTTTGGATGTTGAATGGGGGTTTTATAGGGAAAAAGTGAATGCTGACGTGGCAGCGGTTACAAAAGGTCTGACCACTATGTACTGCCCACATGCCAACCCCTGATGAAATGAAGGACAGTACTTTTATGAAAATTACGGATGAATACAGTGATTACAACAGTAACATATGGAAGCAGTGGATGATTTTCACTATCAGTAGATAGCACATCAGTGGATAAAACACTGATTTTGAGCATCAGTGCTTATCAAGAAAATGAGAGAACAGGGGATGGCTTTCAGCAGTGCACAAACTTTGAAGTAGAACATACTTTTGAACAAACAGTGGTTATGGCAGACTTTTAAGGATTTTAATGAAAACTTCATTTTTAGCTATTTTTAAGGATGGATTTTTGATTTTCTGAAAAAAATTTAATGCTTTTATTCATAGAAAAACAAGATTTTGCTTGTTATTCCATGTTTAGCATGCCAATCCTAGAGACCAAGCTTTCAAAGGTGGATGTATCTAATGCTTTTGTGAGCACATCTGCCAGCTGGTCTTTAGTTGGAACATGATGCAGAGAAATCAAACCTTTTTCATAGCAATCCCTCACAAAGTGATGTCTGATGTCGATGTGTTTGGTGGTTGAGTGAGAAACTGGATTTTTGATGATATTTTCTGCTGCCTGGCTATCCAACATGAGTGGTGTCTTTAAGGCAGTGATACCAAAATCCAATAACTGATTTTGAAGCCACAGGAGTTGGGCTGTACAGCTTGCAGCGGCAATGTATTCAGCTTCAGCAGTGGATGTTGAAGCAGCTGCTTGCTTTTTGCTTTGCCATGAAACTAAGCAATCACCTAGAAACTGGCACCCTCCTGATGTGGACTTCCTTGTGGTGTTACATCCAGCAAAGTCACTGTCTGAAAATCCTGAAAGCTTGATATTCCCATTAGCTGGATACCAGATACCAAGTGTGGGAGCACTTTTTATGTACCTGAATATCCTTTTTACAGCAATAAGGTTGGATTTTCTAGGGGCTGATTGACTTCTTGCACAGACACATGTTGCAAACATGATGTCTGGCCTAGATGCAGTTAGGTACAAAAGAGACCCAATCATGCTTCTATATAGAGTTTGGTTAATCAGCTCATCCTTTTCATCAGACATGACTAGCTTATTTGTTGCCATGGGTGTGCTGCATGGTTTACAATCATTCATATCAAATTTGTTTAAAAGTTCTTTAGCATATTTGCTTTGATGAATGAAAGTTCCATTTTGCATTTACTGAACTTGGAGACCAAGAAAGCATTGCAGCTCACCCATTGCACTCATTTCAAACTCAGCTGTCATGAGTTCCCTAAACTCTTCACACATTTTATTACATGTGCTTCCAAAAATAATGTCATCCACATAAATTTGGACAATCATTAAATCCTTTCCTCTCCATTTTAGAAACAATGTTTTATCAATGGTACCTCTTTTGAAACCATTTGAGAGTAGAAAGGTGGAAAGAGTTTCATACCAGGCCCTAGGTGCTTGTTTTAGGCCATACAAGGCTTTGTTTAACCTGTAGACATGATCTGGATAAAACGGATCCTCAAAACCTGGAGGTTGACAAACATACACCTCTTCTTGAATTGTACCATAGAGGAAAGCACTTTTGATATCCATCTGAAACACCTTCATGTTGTGGTTGACAGCAAAGGCCAGGAACAGTCTTATAGCTTCCAATCTTGCTACAGGGGAGAATTTTTCATCATAATCAATCCCCTCTTCCTGTCTGTAACCTTGAACCACTAGCCTGGCTTTATTCTTGACAACAATGCCACTTTCATCAGTTTTGTTTTCGAAGACCCACTTTGTGCCGATGGGACTCACATCTTCTGGCAGTGGTACAAGCTCCCATACTTGTTGTCTTTTGAACTGTTGGAGCTCCTCTTGCATGGCTTCTACCCAGCTGTTGTCTTTTAGTGCATCTTGGTACTTGACTGGCTGATGGAGTGATAGAAAACCAGCAAAAAGACAAATGTTTTGGGTTTGGCTTCTTGTGAGCACCCCTTCATTTATGTTGCCAATGATTTGATCAGGTGGATGAGATCTCAAGAAGATTAAATCTCATTGGTATGGAATGATGGCATTTGTTGGTGAAGGCTGCAAATATGTATCATCTGAGCTAACCACTGCTGGTGACTTTGATGATCCAGCAGTGGCTTCAAAAGGTGGTGGAATAGCAGGTAATGTAGTGGACACATGCTGACTTTGATCCACTGTTTGTGGACTTTTATCAACAGTGCTTGATGATGTGGAAGCATTGGTTAAGGGGCTACTTTGGTCAACAACTGTTGAGGTAGCAGTGGTTGAGCTTTGACAGCTGTTTTGAACATCTGATGCTCTTCCCATTTTGACAGACCTTTGAGGGATGATGATTTCATACCCATAGTCTGGTGTTGAATCCTCTGATGGACCTGCACTGTTAGTCTTGATAGCAGTATTTTCAAAAGTGAATTTTTCAAGATCAAACAAATCTGCAGGATTTGCTGGTATTTTCATTGATGAAAGTTCATTGAACTTTACATTCAAGGTCCCCTCCACTGCTTTGGTCCGTGTATTAAACACTTTATAGGCCTTGGCAGTGGTTAAGTATCCCAGATGATAACCACAATCTACTTTGGCTGCAAATTTTGAGATGGAATCTTTTAAATTCAAAATAAAGCATGGGCAGCAAAATACTTTGAAATATGAGATCAGTGGTTTGATTTTATACAGAATTTCATAAGCAGTCTTTTTGTGCCTGGGGTTTATTAAAACTCTGTTTTGGACATAGCAAGCAGTGTTTACTGCCTCTGCCCAAAAAGTTAATGGCAAACCTGAATCAGCAAGCATGGTTCTGGCAGCCTCATCAAAGTTCTGTTCTTTCTTTCAACTACGCCATTTTGCTCTGGTGTTCTAGGGATGCTGTACTGCCTTACAATCCCTTTCTTCACACAGAAGGCATCCAACTCCTTATTTTTGAATTCTGTGCCATTGTCACTCCTGAAGACTTTTACTGGAAGGTCAAATTGCTTTTCAACCTGTGTCACAAAGTCTTGCAAAATGCCTGCAGTCTCATCTTTTGAGTGTAAAAAGAAAGTCCATGTAAACCTAGAGAAGTCATCAATAATAACTAGACAATATCTCTTTTTCTTGAGACTCATGACTTGGACTGGGCCAAACAAATCCATGTGCAGCATTTGCAAACACTGGGTTGTTTTGGAGTCTTCAATGGACTTAAAGGAGCTTTTATGCTATTTTCCTTTTAAACAGGAAACACAATGCTCAGGACATGAAAACAATTTTTGAGGTAAGCCTCTTACCAAGCCATTTTTTGAAATTTCAGTGATTGTCTTGAGATTTGTGTGTCCCAATCTTCTGTGCCAAAGTTCTGTCTCTTTGTTAGAGGCAGCTGAGAACAGACAGGCATCAGTTCTGGGACACTCTTTTGACATATCAACAACATAAACATTGCCACTTCTTTGAGCAACAAGTTTTGTTTTTCCAGTTTTTATTATTGCTTCAATCTTTTCAACCATTTCTGGTCCAACAATCCTACAACACTCCTTTGTGAAGAATGACCCATACCCCTTATCACTCATTTGTGAAACACTTGGGAGGTTGAATTTCAGATTGTCTATCAGATTGACATTTTCAAATTTTACATTTCCAGACTATACTGTACCAGACCCCAGAACTTTCCCTTTACTATTATTCCCAAAGGATATATCACCCCCTCCATGGATTTTGAAGTCTTTGAGGAGGGCTTTACATCCTGTCATGTGCCTGGAGCCTCCACTATCTACATACCAAAGGCTATCTAAGCATGCAGAAGCTCCCTGCACATGAAGTAAAAGGATTAGTTCATTAGGGTCTCCAAAGCCAATAAGGCTTTGGATGGGGTCTCAACAGTGTCTGTGATGAATTCAGATGCATGGGCAGTGGTTAGATCAGGTGTTTGGTTCTTTTTGGCACATATTTTCTCTAACCACTGTTGGGGGTCTTGCCCAATCATCTGTTGGTACCCAAAGGGATTCCGGTTCACTCTTGGTTTTGAGGGCCTTTTGTAAGCCTCATAAACGTGTGGAACCCTAGGGTATGGTGGTTGTCCCTTACCTCTTCTATATTGATTGGCAGGGGGTGCATCAGTAACCTGAACATCTCTTTTAATAGATGTTTGGTTCAGCTGTTTTGTGACAGCTGTTTGGACTGGCACAAACAGTGGTTGATTCTTGGTGAATTTGACAGATGATGTTGATGAACTCAAGGTTGTTTTTGCAGTGTACTCATTCTTTTTTACATCAAAGTTCTTGAGATACACACATTCTTGAGTTTTGTGGTTTGGTTTACCACAGATGGTGCAGCTTTCAGCAGGTACAATGATACTTGTTCTATTTAAATCATATGCTTTTAAATGGAAACAGTCTTTTGTTAGATGATTCCTTTTTTCACAAAATTCACAAAACAGGTTTTTGATCTTTTCTCTCTTCTTTCTCTTTTCAGACTCCTTTGCAGCAGAGTTTTTAACCTCTGCTGGGATGTCCTTAAGAGGAATGACTTTTGCTTTTGGAGCTTTAACACCATCAGTGGTTGTGAAATCCATGGGTTTAAAATTTTCAAGAATGTCATACTCATCAGACCATGTGGGTTTAAATTGGTATTTCTCAATTTCCTCAAAAGTAGAGGATCCCACTGGTCTCTCAAGTGTGATTTTGTTACCAAGTTTATCAGTGATTTTCACTTCTTGGCCACTCTTGTTTGTTGGGATGAATTCAGTGGATTCATCAGTGGTTTGAACAGATTTTTCAAAAGCAGTGTTTTCAACTTCATCATGTTTTCTAAAACCAATTCCAAATTTCACATTACTTTTGATCTGTTTTTCCAACAAGAGTCCATAGCCTTTGCATGATTCCACCCATTTCTCACATGTGACTTGGGTGGACTCCAACTCCTTTTTGCAAACATGATATTTTTCTATCATGGTTTGAAGTTGGGTCTTGGTTATGCTCTGCTCTTCTTTGAGACTGCTGATTTCTTTATCTTTTTCAGCCAATTTGTTTCTAAGTTCTTTTAAAGACTTTTCAAATTTGACTTCATCAGACAAGACTTTATCCCTAAGGTTTTCATTTACCTCTTTGATGTTAGCAAATGCAATAATGCATTGGTCTGAACACAGTTTTTTCAAGAACTTGAGGTGTTACCTTAGCAGCCATCATTGCACAATCACATTTATAATCACCTTCTTCATCAACTCTCTCTCCTTTCTCACATGCTTTCTTTTCTTCCTTGTCTTCTTCGGACCAGGGATCAGTCAGTGGTTCAATCAGGGTTTCTGAATTTTCTCCCAGCAGTAGTTCACCAGCAACTGCAGTAACCACTGCTTCAGCTACTTTATCCACTATTTCATCACTTAGCTGTTCACCTTCAGTTTCTACCCCTTCAGGTATTGACTCTAATGCCATCAAACAAAATTCATCATTAGAAGGATCATAAAAAGCATTGAGTGCAAAATTTTCATCACCAAGCTCATCAGGCATGCTGCTCCAGTCAACAAAACCTTGGGTGAAAAAGCTTTGTTGATCTGGTTGTGCTACTGTTGGAGCAGCTTGTTGAGGTGCAACAGGTTGCACTTGTGCCTGAGGGACAGGGGTTTGAACATACTGAATTTGTGGAACAGTGGTTTGAACATAATGCACAGGCACAGGGGTTGCATGTAACAACTCTCATCAAAAGTCATATTTATTAAATTAATTTATCCAATAGGAAACCCTAATTGAGACACCCAAGTGATTCTGCACAAACCCTAAAATTTTCAGAACAATCGGAATCAGGATCAGGGCCCCTAAAACTCAGGGGGGGTAAACCCTAGTTACGATTATCTTCAAATCTCGTTGTAAAAATTGAAATTTGCGAATCTGTCAACTCAGCTAGGCTAGTCCCAGACGTGGCCACCCTATGGTCATTAGGTGTCCCTTACGGACCGTAAGGGATGAGTCTTACGGTCCGTAAGCATGGTCAATTTTTGGGTATAAATAGCAGGCATTGGCAATCGAAGTTTGGCACTTGAACGACGTAAATTCTCATTACGTAGACTGAGATATCGCAGAAACACTTCTAAAACACACACGGATCACTAATTGCTGCCGCAATCAGGGTAATAACTCGATCGCTGCTACGATTCAATGTCCGATCGATTAAATTATCCAATGGATGTTTAAGTGCTGCCCACATTAGGGTTATGCTTTGTCATTCGTCGTTAAATCGATGGATGTTTAAGTATCGCACTTTGTCATTCATTGTGAGGGTTTTAATCTCGTGAGTTATCGTAAATGCTGTATTAAGTTACTAACCGAATTGTGTGCCTGTTATTAAATTTAGGTTAAAAGGCTAATCAGTAGGCTAGGCTCTGCTCAAATTAAATTTGCAATGTGAGTCATTCTCTTTTTATCAAATTACTTTCCAAAAGCATGTTTATTTTCAAGGTTATAATTACAGGGATTAAGTCTTTGTAATCACCAAGTTACAGCCGGTATGTGGGGTTTTGTATACATTACTTGATAATCGTCACCATTGGGGCAGCCAATGGGGGATATGACCATAGTCACAGATCCGGTCGAGTGACAAATACCGTGGGTAGTTGGTTTGATATCAGAAACACTGTAATCGCTCTTAATACTGTGAATTATAACAAATGAGTCGTTTTAGTAAAATAGAATGATTCACTCAGTATTTCCCGCTGACAAAACCTTTTTCAAACATGTTTCAGGTGATCTGTTGTGATCCAGGAAAAAATGCCGCGTAGCACTACATGCTTAAGGAAGTGGCTCAGTATAAAATAAAGAAACATGTTTTGTAAAATAAAAGATTTCTTCGTGAAATCTCAAGATTGTAAATTACCGGGTTTTATCCCGAGTTGTGAAATAAAATAATCGGGAAATATTTCAGTTTTAAAAAGATCCTGAAGAAACTTCCGCTGTTAATTAAATACCACGGGATTTCTGTCCCGCGGCTCCTGAAACGGGTCAAACCGGGTCGGGGGCCGTGACAGAAAAAGGTGGTATCAGAGCCACTGATTTAAGCCTATTAAGTATTTAGAAAATACTTAATTTTTCTACTTGTCATTATGTGATTATGTGTTTTATTAATTGAATATTTGTGTACAGTATGGGCAGATCTTTATATGCTAGCCAATGTAGCAATTAATGCAAATCCTTAAATAATTTGACCCAAGTTTTAGCATCTTTATTATCTATAGTCTAGAAACCTTATTCAGTAAATAAATAAATTTACAATAAAACCTAGTGTGTTTTAACTTTTCAGTTGTTTTGTAGTTACCCAGTATGAAATAATATTTAAAGGTTTTCTATGAAATTTGATAAAATTTTAACTTAGTAATTGTGTGTATTTTGCATAACAGCATGAGTGACTTGTCTGACGCCCTACAGAATTTAAATCTCTATCCGGTAAGAATAGAGGTTTCTAGAAATTTCAATAGGTATATACCAGACATAGAAGAACCTATAGAATTCAACGCTTCACCTCTCGAGAAAACCAAGCCTAAGAAAATGGAAATTGGGGAAAGCTCTAGGCAAATTGAGGGATTACTATCTCAGGAAGAGTTAGATTTTATATTGACAAGCTATAATACTATTAAGCCTGTTAATGAAAGTGTTTTTATTCATTCTCTTGAAACACAACTACCAATAAACTTGGACCCAGCAATCCCAGAACCTATACCTAATCCACCTATGAGCAATGAGAATTTAGCTGAACTTCGCCACTTTGGCGAGGAATTAATAGATACAGGAAATAGGATTAGGGAAGTAGGAGAACAGATCTCCTGGAAATACGACGAGAGGGAACGTCGTTACTAAAATACCAACTGACAAAAGGATAATAGGTTGTGAGACTGTGGTTGTAAATTAGCAATAATAATATAATCATGTGAAATACCCTAAATTAAAACTTTGTAAGATAATGGTGTGTATTGATGCATACTATTAAATATAAATGGAAATCGAGAAATCGATAATTTTGGCTATATTGATGTTATGAACTCTGTATAATTGTTATTTATTTGATACTAATAAATTATATATATTAATTATCAGATGGAAAACGCTAATAATGAACCAGTTAATGAGGTTAATCAATCTGAACAACAACCGGGGGATCAATATATGACTAGGCAAGATATAGAAAATATCGTTGCTCAAGGGATAGCTAATGCTATTCCCGCAATAGTCGCTGCTGTCCAGAAACCTGCTGAACCGCAATAAATCGTTCCTAGCAAACGTATTTCTGAAGATAACTTCAGTAATAGCGTAAACGGAGGCAATGATCATGTTAATCATGATAATGAACCACGGCAAGCTCCGCTCCCTAAGAAAATGAAAGCTGCAACATCTGGTTGCACTTATAAAGAATTTCTTGCTTGTAAACCATCTGAGTTTGCAGGCAATGAAGGAGCGACCGCAGCACTGCGTTCGTTAAAGAAGACCGAGGCAGTGATTACAATAAGTAAATGTGCCAAGGACGATCAGGTCATGTACGCGTCAAATCTTTTTAAAGAAGGGGCGCTAGAATGGTGGAACACGGTGTTACAAGCAAAAGGAAGAAATAGGGCTTATGCCATGACCTGGGAAGAATTTAAGATTCTTGTAGAAAGAAAATTATGTCCCGAATATGAAAGAGATCAAATGGCGAATAAGTTCTTAAACCATCGAATGATGGGTGTAGATTGTCGCGGTTATACTTCGACATTCTTTGAATATGCTAGAGTGGTACCAACACTGGCTTCACCAGAACCGGTACTCATTTCTCGCTATATATGGGGCTTGATTGGTGAAATCCGCAATATCGTTAAAGCTGCGAGACCTCGTACGATTGACGATGCTGTGGAATTAGCCAATACCCTAACTGACGAACTGGTACGCACGCAAGATGAAAACAGGAAGAAGGAACTGGCTCAGAAAATTACCCAAGGATTTCGTACGGGTAATAATAACAGCTTCAAGAGAAGAGGAACAGGGCAATCTCCAACTCCGTCATTCTGCAGGAAATGCAAAAAGAAACATTATGGAAGATGCGATATAACCTGCAATTTTTGCAAAACTATAGGACATCGTGAAGAAAACTGCAGGAAGAAATCCACAATTTGTTACAATTGTGGAGAAGCAGGACATTTCAAAACAGAATGTCCTAAATTGGTCAAACCAGCAGACACCAAAGCTAAACCAGCTGACGGAGCTACAAAGAAGAATGTCAGAGCATTCCAGCTAACTACCCAGGAAGCCGAGATGATTCCAGATGTGATAGCTGGTACGTTCTTAGTTCACAACATTTACGTCAAAGTATTATTTGACTCTGGTGCAAACCAAAGTTTTATAAATACTTCATTCTGCCAAGCTCTTAATATACCCTTAACCAACATTAGGCAGATTTTTACAGTCGAAACGGCTGATGGGAATTCAGTTAAAATAGATAAAGTTCTGCAAAATGTAGAAATAGAACTCTTAGGTCATAAATTCTTTGCAAATCTATTACCTATGAAATTAGCCGAATTTGATGTTGTGTTAGGAATGGATTGGTTAGTAGCCAACAATGCTTGAATTCTTTGTGATCAGAATTCCATAGAAATTCAAGCACCTACCAGAGAAGTAATCATAATTACAGGAGATAAACCACGTAAGCCCATGAAGTTCATATCAGTGATGAAAGTTGCTAGTTATGAACGAAAACAAGGAATAGTATATATGATTTCAGTAATCATTAGTACTAAGGGTAAAGAACTTAAGGAGATTCCTGTAGTCTCAGAATACCCAGATGTATTCCCAGAAGAGTTACCAGGGTTACCACCAGATAGGGAAGTAGAGTTTAGGGTTCATCTAATTCCAGGAACTACACCGATAGCCAAGGCACCTTATCGGTTAGCTCCTACCGAAATGTTAGAACTGAAAAAGCAATTAGATGAATTACTAAGCAAAGGATTCATACAACCTAGCTCATCCCCTTGGGGAGCGCCAGTGGTTTTTGTAAAGAAGAAGGATGGTTCGATGAGAATGTGTATTGATTATAGAGAATTGAATAAGGTTACAATTAAGAATCAATACCCATTACCTAGGATTGATGATCTTTTCGATCAACTTCAAGGGGCTAGATATTTTTCTAAGATAGATTTACGCTCCGGATATCATCAATTGAAAGTACAAGAAGAAGACATACCTAAGACTGCTTTCAGAACTAGGTATGGTCATTACGAGTTTACAGTCATGCCCTTTGGATTAACGAATGCACCTGCCGCATTCATGGACATGATGAATAGAATCTGTAAACCGTATTTGGATAAATTTGTAATTGTCTTCATAGACGATATACTTATTTATTCAAAAAGTCAGGACGAACATTGTCAACACTTGCATGCACTCTTAACTTTGTTAAGAAAAGAAAAGCTTTACGCCAAATTCTCGAAGTGTGAATTTTGGTTGCAAGAAGTGCAATTCTTAGGACATATGGTAAATCATGAAGGTATTCATGTAGATCCTATTAAGATAGAAGCAATTACCAAATGGAAGGTTCCGCAAACAGCAATGGAAATTAGAAGTTTTATAGGTTTAGCTGGATATTATAGACGGTTTATTAAGGATTTTTCCAAGATAGCTGTACCATTAACTAAGCTAACCTGTAAAGCCGTTAAGTTTGAATGGGGATCTAAGCAAGAAGAAGCTTTTAGAATTTTAAAGCAAAAGTTAACGAATGCTCCAATCTTAGCCTTACCAGAAGGAACTGAAGATTTTGAAGTATATTGTGATGCTTCAAAACTAGGATTTGGATGTGTGCTAATGCAACGCAAGAAGGTAATTGCGTATGCCTTAAGACAATTGAAAAAGCACGAAGAAAACTATACGACTCATGACTTAGAATTAGGAGCCGTAATTTTTGCCCTTAAAATTTGGAGACATTATCTGTATGGAAGTAAGTTTACTATCTATACAGATCATAAAAGTTTAAGATATATATTCGGGCAAAAAGAGTTAAACATGAGGCAAAGGAGATGGATGGAAATCCTAAGTGACTACGACTGTGATATTCAATATCATGAAGGAAAAGCAAATGTAGTTGCAGATGCCTTAAGTCGTAAGTACCATGAGAAACAACGACGAGTTCGTGCTCTTAGATTAAATCTACAGTTAGATTTAATGGAACAAATAAAACATTTCCAAGAAACAGCAATCAAGGATGATGCTGAAGGAATGAAGGGACGAATAAAAGAATTAGAACAGGGAGCAGATGGAATTTGGAGATTCCATAAAAGCAGAATTTGGGTACCTACGCAGGGAAAATTAAGAAATAAGATTTTAGAAGAAGCTCATAAATCTAGGTATACTATACACCCTGGAAACAATAAGATGTACCAAGATTTAAGAAATAATTTCTGGTGGATAGGCATGAAGAAGGATATAACTCGATATGTTTCTAAGTGTCTTACTTGTTCACAAGTTAAGGCAGAACATCAGAAACCTTCAGGTCTACTACAACAACTAGAAATGGCTCTATGGAAATGGGAACTCATAACAATGGATTTTGTTACTAAGTTACCCAAAACCAGAAAAGGTAATGATGCGATTTGGGTAATTGTGGATTGATTAACCAAATCTGCTCACTTTCTACCAATGAAAGAAACCTTTAGCATGGAAAGAGTGGCAAAGTTGTATGTAGATAAAGTCGTATCTCTACATGGAGTTCCACTCTCCATTGTATCAGATAGAGATAGTCGTTTCACTTCTCATTTCTGGAAAAGTTTCCAGGAAGCTATGGGAACTCGACTAAATTTAAGCACTGCATATCATCCTCAAACAGACGGGCAAAGCGAAAGAACGATCCAAACTCTAGAAGACATGCTTAGAGCATGTGTGATAGATTTTGGTGGGAATTGGGATGATCACTTACCATTAATTGAATTCTCCTATAACAATAGTTATCATTCAAGCATTGAAAGTGCAGAACTCCAGTTTGTTGGGCAGAAATAGGAGAAAGTCAATTATCAGGTCCGGAGATAGTACAAGAAACGACCGACAAGATTACACAAATCAAGGAAAGGCTGAAGACGGCCAGAGATTGCCAGAAGAGTTATGCAGACAATAGATGCAAGCCATTAGAATTCCAAGTTGGAGACAGAGTAATGTTGAAGGTTTCCACTTGGAAAGGAGTTGTTCGATTCGGTAAGAAAGGAAAGCTAAGTCCAAGATACGTAGGACCATTTCCGGTGATCCAACGTATAGGACCAGTTGCTTATCGTTTACAACTACCAGAAGAGATTAGCTGGAGTACATGATGTATTTCATGTATCCAACCTCAAGAAATGTCTATCAGACGAATCTTTGGTAATACCTCTTCAAGATATAGAGGTAAACGAAAAGTTAAAATTTGTAGAGAAACCTATTCAGATAGAAGACAGAAAAGTGAAGTTTCTCAAGCACAAACGACTAGTGCTAGTGAAAGTAAAGTGGGATTCAAGGAGAGGACCCGAATACACTTGGGAACTGGAATCAGAAATGAAACGAAAGTATCCTCAATTATTCCAGTAAATCTCGAGGACGAGATTTTTATTAAGGTAGGGAGAATGTAACAACTCTCATCAAAAGTCATATTTATTAAATTAATTTATCCAATAGGAAACCCTAATTGAGACACCCAAGTGATTCTGCACAAACCCTAAAATTTTCAGAACAATCGGAATCAGGATCAGGGCCCCTAAAACTCAGGGGGGGTAAACCCTAGTTACGATTATCTTCAAATCTCGTTGTAAAAATTGAAATTTGCGAATCTGTCAACTCAGCTAGGCTAGTCCCAGACGTGGCCACCCTATGGTCATTAGGTGTCCCTTACGGACCGTAAGGGATGAGTCTTACGGTCCGTAAGCATGGTCAATTTTTGGGTATAAATAGCAGGCATTGGCAATCGAAGTTTGGCACTTGAACGACGTAAATTCTCATTACGTAGACTGAGATATCGCAGAAACACTTCTAAAACACACACGGATCACTAATTGCTGCCGCAATCAGGGTAATAACTCGATCGCTGCTACGATTCAATGTCCGATCGATTAAATTATCCAATGGATGTTTAAGTGCTGCCCACATTAGGGTTATGCTTTGTCATTCGTCGTTAAATCGATGGATGTTTAAGTATCGCACTTTGTCATTCGTTGTGAGGGTTTTAATCTCGTGAGTTATCGTAAATGCTGTATTAAGTTACTAACCGAATTGTGTGCCTGTTATTAAATTTAGGTTAAAAGGCTAATCAGTAGGCTAGGCTCTGCTCAAATTAAATTTGCAATGTGAGTCATTCTCTTTTTATCAAATTACTTTCCAAAAGCATGTTTATTTTCAAGGTTATAATTACAGGGATTAAGTCTTTGTAATCACCAAGTTACAGCCGGTATGTGGGGTTTTGTATACATTACTTGATAATCGTCACCATTGGGGCAGCCAATGGGGGATATGACCATAGTCACAGATCCGGTCGAGTGACAAATACCGTGGGTAGTTGGTTTGATATCAGAAACACTGTAATCGCTCTTAATACTGTGAATTATAACAAATGAGTCGTTTTAGTAAAATAGAATGATTCACTCAGTATTTCCCGCTGACAAAACCTTTTTCAAACATGTTTCAGGTGATCTGTTGTGATCCAGGAAAAAATGTCGCGTAGCACTACATGCTTAAGGAAGTGGCTCAGTATAAAATAAAGAAACATGTTTTGTAAAATAAAAGATTTCTTCGTGAAATCTCAAGATTGTAAATTACCGGGTTTTATCCCGAGTTGTGAAATAAAATAATCGGGAAATATTTCAGTTTTAAAAAGATCCTGAAGAAACTTCCGCTGTTAATTTAAATACCACGGGATTTCTGTCCCGCGGCTCCTGAAACGGGTCAAACCGGGTCGGGGGCCGTGACAGAAAAAGGTGGTATCAGAGCCACTGATTTAAGCCTATTAAGTATTTAGAAAATACTTAATTTTTCTACTTGTCATTATGTGATTATGTGTTTTATTAATTGAATATTTGTGTACAGTATGGGCAGATCTTTATATGCTAGCCAATGTAGCAATTAATGCAAATCCTTAAATAATTTGACCCAAGTTTTAGCATCTTTATTATCTACAGTCTAGAAACCTTATTCAGTAAATAAATAAATTTACAATAAAACCTAGTGTGTTTTAACTTTTCAGTTGTTTTGTAGTTACCCAGTATGAAATAATATTTAAAGGTTTTCTATGAAATTTGATAAAATTTTAACTTAGTATTTGTGTGTATTTTGCATAACAGCATGAGTGACTTTGCAGCATAGTGAGCAGTGTTAACATGGGCAGCAGGGGTATATTGGGTATAGTGCACAGTGCTTTGCTGTTGTGGTCTAGGGTTTGAGCTGGGATGAGTGATTATTGGACCAGTGGTTTGACTCCTGCATTCCCTAGCAAAATGACCTAGCCTATTGCACTTATAGCACTTAATTTTTGACTTATCCAACCCCACTTTTAAATTCCCATGTAACCCTGGGAATTTTCTCCCTGTTCTTTTATAGAATTTGCTTGTTCTTACACTAAGCAAAGCCAATTGATGCAAAATGTCCATTTCTTCTAAGTCAGTGGGATCAAAGTGTTGCAAATCATTGAGTTCAAAACACAAGTTGTCTGACATCTGGTTTTCACAATTTGCAGTAAAAGCATAATTGGCAAAGTGAGAATCAGGGTTGTTGAAATTTCCACCAGCAGTTATATCAATAAAGTGATCATAACCCTGATCCTTACTAATGCTACCAGATTCTTCCTGACCAAACAGAGCTGTGCTGCCAAATGAATAATCATCAGCAACTTTGCCAGACTCTTGCAACTTCTTTTTCTGTTTAACTCCCTTTCATAGGTCAGGAGTCTACCATGAAGTTGGGTCAGGGTCAGATCTTTGAACTCAGCTGAGTTTCTAGTCACAAATGCAATTGTGTCCCATTTATCATGTAGTGATCTAAGAAACCTACTATTTTGTGTTGATTTTGGAATTTCAACTTTAACAAGCCTTAGCTCACTGATGAGACAACTAAAACGTTCAAACTGTTGGGTCAATGATTCACCCTTAATGTGACAGAAGGTTTCATACTGCTGATTCAGAATTTCCCTATTGTTTTCAATAACTTCTTCAGTTCCCCCAAACTGTTCCTTCAATGCATCCCATAACTCTTTGGCACTGTTACAATGTAACAGTCCAGCATAGATCTCATTGGGTAATGCAGATGCTATGATGCTAAATTCTTTGGCATCGAGTTCGAACTTTTGAAAATCAGTTTCAGTATAGTTTTCAGTTGGTTTAGGAACGAACTTCTTTGCATCCTCAGCACTTGGCACCATAGGAACATGGGGACCAAAAACAACAGACCTCCAACATCCGGTGTTCTGTTGAGCAAGGATGTGACCCATCCTTCTCTCCCAGATGTTGTATTCATTACGTTTAAGCATGGGTGGTTTGAAAAGAGAGCCAATGTTATTCTTATCATCTTGTGATTGTGACGTCATCCTGGTTGTTTTACAGGCACTGATTAATCAACTTTGATGGTGATTAAACCTTGCTCTGTTTTTCAACAAAACGAACAAACGATCAGTATCAACGAATATGAGCTGAACTATTTATGTCAAAATGATTGTTAAATCAAATTTGACTGTCCAAGCTCTGATACCAATTGTTAGGATTTGAGTTTGGTTTTGATTGTGTTTTGTGTTTGAATTAAGATGAAGATGAATGAGTTGTGCAGCGGAAATATAATGGAAACAAACTTTACACACAATCAAACGAGAGAATTGCTTTGATCAAACATTTTCCACAAAGAACCGAAAGATTGAATTTATTTCAATAACGATTACAATGCAATGTATGAATACAAACTCCCCCTCAGCCTGAGCTCACAGTTTTGTTCGTGCAGGAAGAAGATTTTGCAAAGAGCTAAATAGAACAGTGCATGGTACTGTTCTATTTATAGGCACGAGCAAACCACTGAAGCATCTAAGCTGACGTCACCATGAAAGTGACATCTAACCTCCTAACAAACTCTAACCTATGATCTATACAACCTCTGCTATGCTAACTAATGCTATTACATTTCATTATACTAAGACATCTAAACTACTGCTGCATCCTTCCACTGATGTGAACCCAGCAGTACTTGTCATGATCAGCAGAGCTTGACTTAAGGCAGTAGATTGAACATCAGAGCTTTAGTCTTCCATCAGTCTTTTACTAGATCAGCAGTTTGTAGGTCAGTAGTTTGTACGATCAGTAGAGAGGAGGTCAACAGATGTTGAAACCACTTTCAAGGGGAGAGACATGTAAACAAAACATCTGCTTATTCTGGATCCACTGCTCTGATCCAGTTTTGGCTTTAATTATTTATTCCTTTGGTAGGGTTCAATCCCAACAGCTGGCCTGCTCCGGATCAAGACGTTTTAGCAGAGGTCCGAGAAAGGTCTTTCGGTACAAACCTCCTTCCTGTATCTGATATTGAAGCGAATTGATTTGGACCTTTCTTGCTTCTGCTTTATCAACTGGCAAGACATCATGCACCAGATAGTTGATTATGGGTGTCATCCATGTTTGCGACGGAGCTTGTACTTGCATAACGTGAGGACTGGCAATTGAAGGCGTGGTTAACACTTCCACCCTTACCTCTTTAGCCAGATGACTGAATGATACGGACGCCAGCTTGCTTAATGTGTCGGCCTTTTTGTTCTTGCTACGGGGAATATGTTTGACTTTACATGAATCGAATGATGCCATAATCTGTTTTACTTGCTCAAGGTATTCAATCATGTTGGCTTCCCTCGCTTCGTACTCGTCGTTCACCTGATTTGCTACGAGCAACGGATCTACATGGGCCACGACGTTTCTTGCTCCAACTTTCGCTGCCAGACGTAAACCAGCTAGCAGAGCCTCATATCCAGCTTCGTTATTAGAGCTCTTGAATTCCAATCGGAGCGCATACGTCATATCCGTCCCTTCCGGGTCGGTGAGAATCAAACCTGCTCCCGACCCTTCGGAGCTAGAAGCTCCGTCTGTATACAGAGACCAAGGCTTGTTTGGAGCTTTCTCCGTTCCTTCCCTTTCTTTATCCTCCGGCATTTCTACCAGGAAGTCAGCTATCACCTGCCCTTTTAACGGGCCTTTGGTTCTGAAGGTGATATTGAATGCGCCCAGTTCGATCGCCCATTTTGCCATGCGACCTGAAACTTCGGGTCGTCGGAGAACATGCTGAATTCTTTGATCCGTTCGTACCTCAATCGGGTGGGCTTGAAAGTATCGGCGGAGTCTTCTTGAAGCATGGACTAGTGCCAGAGCTAATTTTTCCAAGTTTGAGTACCTTATTTCATAATCTTTTAGCGTTCGGCTCACGTAATAGATGGGAATTTGTGCTCCGGTTCTGTGTGCGACTAGTACTGCGCTGATAGCACCAGATGACGCAGCCAGGTAGACCGTTAGTACCTCGTCTTTTTCTGGTACGGTGAGAGTCGGTAAAGTACCGAGATAAATTTTAAGTTCTTCGAAAGCTCGTGCAGCTTCTTCCGTCCATTTATACTCCGATCTGAAGCTTTTTCTGAGCACGTCCATAAACGGGAGTGACCTGTCTGCTGCTTTTGACAAGAACCGATGGAGGGCAGCCAATCGTCCATTTAAGGACTGGATCTCTTTTACCGAAGTTGGAGGTTTCATTGTAAGAACAACATCGATCTTGTCTGGGTTGGCTCGCAGGCCTTTTGTCACGGCCCCCGACCCGGTTTGACCCGTTTCAGGAGCCGCGGGACAGAAAATCCCGTGGTATTTATTTAATTGAGTTTAACAGCGGAAGATTTCTTCAGAATCTTTTTAAAACTGCAAATTTCCCGATTATTTAATTTCACAACTCGGGATAAAACCCTGGTAATTTACAATCATAAGATTTCACGGAGAAATCTTTATTTTACAAAACATGTTTCTTTATTTTATATTTAGCCACTTCCTTAAGCTTGTAGTGCTACGCGGCACTTTTCCTGGATCACAACAGATCACCTGAAACATGTTTGAAAAAGATTTTGTCAGCGGGAAATACTGGTGAATCATTCTTTTTATTAAAACGACACATTTGTTATAATTTACAGTATTAAGGGAGATTACAATGTTTCAGATATCAACCAACTACCCACAGTATTTGTCACTCGACCGGATCTGTGACTATGGTCATATCACCATTGGCCACCCGTTTGTCCAATGGCAAAGATTATCAAGTAATGTATACAAAACCCCACATACCGGCTGTAATTTGGTGATTACATAAACTTAATCCCTGTAATTATAACCTTGAAAATAAACATGATTTTGAAAGTAATTTGATAAAAAGAGAATGACTCACATTGCAGATTTATTTTGAGCAGAGCCTAGCCTACTGATTAGCCTTTTAACCTAGTTTAAATAACAATGCACACAAACTAGGTCAGTAACTAATACAACATTTACGATAACTCACGAGATAAAACCCTCACAACGAATGATAAAGTGCAATACTTAAACATCCATCGAATTAACGACGAATGACAAAGCATAAACCCTAATGTGGGCAGCACTTAAACATCCATTGGATAGTTTAATCGATCGGACATTGAATCGTAGCAGCGATCGAGTTATTACCCTGTATTGCGGCAGCGATTTGTGAACCGTGTGTGTTTTTTAGACTGTTTCTACGATATCTCTGCGTATATTTTGAATTTTAACGTCGTTCAAGTGTCAGAATTCAAGTCCCAAACACCCCTATTTATACTTAAAATTTGACCCCCTCGCGTGACGCGAGGGGTACCCCCTGGGGCGTCGCGTGGCGCGAGGGGTCACTACCTACCATAGGGTAGCCCCGTGTGTGTGTGTAGGCTTGCTGAGTCGACAAAATTGTAAAATTCGATTTTGACAGCGTTTTATTTGGATAATCGTAACTAGGTAAACCCCCCCCCCCCTGAGTTTTAGGGGCCCTGATCCTGATTCTGATTTTTCTGAAAATTTTAGGGTTTACTCAGAATCACCTGGGTGTCTTAATTAGGGTTTCTTTATTGGACAAATTAATATAATAATTAGGACTTTTGATAAGAGTTGTTACATTCTCACCACCTTAATAAAATCTCGTCCTCGAGATTTACTGGAACAAGTAGGGATACTTTCGCTTCATTTCTGATTCTAACTCCCAAGTGTATTCGGATCCTCTCTTCGAATCCCACTTGACTTTGACCAGTTTTAGTCTCTTGTGCTTGAGAAAATTGATCTTTCTATCTTCAATTTGAAGAGGTTTCTCTACGAATTTCAGTTTTTCATTTACTTCTACATCTTGAAGAGGTACTACCAAGTATTCATCAGACAAACATTTCTTGAGATTGGATACATGAAATACGTCATGTACTCCTGCCAGTTTTTCTGGTAGTTGTAACTGATAAGCAACTGGTCCTATACGTTGGATCACAGAAAATGGTCCTACGTATCTTGGACTTAACTTTCCTTTCTTACCGAATCGTACTATTCCTTTCCAAGGAGAAACTTTCAATAGTACTTTGTCTCCAACTTGGAACTCTAACGGCTTCCGTCTATTGTTGGCATAACTCTTCTGACGATCTCGAGCCGTCTTTAGTCTTTCCTTAATTTGAGTAATCTTGTCGATACTTTCTTGCACTATTTCAGGACCTGACAATTGACTCTCTCCTATTTCTGCCCAACAAACTGGAGTTCTGCACTTACGTCCGTATAGTGCTTCGAATGGGGCAGTTTCAATGCTTGAATGATAACTATTGTTATAGGAGAATTCAATTAAAGGTAAGTGATCATCCCAATTTCCACCAAAATCTATTACACATGCTCTGAGCATGTCTTCCAGAGTTTGGATTGTCCTTTCACTTTGTCCGTCTGTCTGAGGATGATAGGCAGTGCTTAGGTTTAGTCGAGTTCCCATTGCTTCTTGGAAACTAGTCCAGAAATGGGAAGTAAAATGACTATCCCTATCCGAAACAATGGAGAGTGGAACTCTATGTAAGGATACTACTTCATCTACATACAACTTTGCCAATCTTTCCATGCTAAAGGTTTCTTTCATGGGTAAAAATGAGCTGATTTGGTTAATCGATCCACAATTACCCAAATCGCATCATTACCTTTTCTGGTTTTGGGTAACTTTCCCTAGCCTACTGATTAGCCTTTTTAACCTAGTTTAAATAACAATGCACACAAACTAGGTCAGCAACTAATACAGCATTTACGATAACTCACGAGATAAAACCCTCACAACGAATGACAAAGTGCAATACTTAAACATCCATCGAATTAACGACGAATGACAAAGCATAAACCCTAATGTGGGCAGCACTTAAACATCCATTGGATAGTTTAATCGATCGGACATTGAATCGTAGCAGCGATCGAGTTATTACCCTGTATTGCGGCAGCGATTTGTGAATCGTGTGTGTTTTTTAGACTGTTTCTACGATATCTCTGCGTATATTTTGAATTTTAACATCGTTCAAGTGTCAGAATTCAAGTCCCAAACACCCCTATTTATACTTAAAATTTGACCCCCTCGCGTGACGCGAGGGGTACCCCCTGGGGCGTCGCGTGGCGCGAGGGGTCACTACCTACCATAGGGTAGCCCCGTGTGTGTGTAGGCTTGCTGAGTCGACAAAATTGTAAAATTCGATTTTGACAGCGTTTTATTTGGATAATCGTAACTAGGTAAACCCCCCCCCCCCTGAGTTTTAGGGGCCCTGATTCTGATTGTTCTGAAAATTTTAGGGTTTACTCAGAATCACCTGGGTGTCTTAATTAGGGTTTCTTTATTGGAAAAATTAATATAATAATTAGGACTTTTGATAAGAGTTGTTACACCTTTTGACCTGACCATGACTCCCAAGAACTTTCCTTCTTCTACCCCGAACGTACACTTTTTGGGGTTTAACTTCATGTTGATGCTTCGGAGTCGGGTGAATGTCTCGAGTATGTCTTTCAGCATGGCGGTTTCATCGTGACTCATGATTACGATATCGTCAACATATACCTCTACATTTCGTTCGATCTGGTCTTTGAAAGCTTTGTTCATTAAACGCTGATACGTAGCACCAGCGTTTTTCAGCCCAAAAGGCATATTGGTGAAGCAGTAAACTCCTTCGTTGGTGACAAAGGTTGTCTTGTCCTCATCTTCGATTGCCATTTGAATCTGGTGGTACCCTTTGTATGCGTCTAGAAAACACTTCAACCTGAACGTGGCGACAGAGTCAATCTTCTCATCAATCTCCGGTCATGGAAAACAATCTTTCGGGCACGCATCGTTTAGATCGGTGAAGTCGATACACATTCTCCATGAGTTGTCCTTTTTCCGTACCATAACTGGGTTCGACACCCATGTTTGGTACCGAACTTCTCGAATAATTCCGGCATCTAGGAGGCTTTTTACGTCTTTTGCAATAGCCTTAGCTCGATCCGGCGCCATATGCCTTTTTCTCTGTGCTATTGGTTTGATTGACTCTTTTACGTTCAGGTGATGCTGTGCCATAGACCTGGGGACCCCTTGCATATCGGAGTGCTTCCATGCGAAAACATCAATCGAGTTACTTAATAGTTCCCATAGGAGCTTCTTCGTTCGTTTTGGGAGTTGGGCACCGATAGCCACTTGCTGTTCAGGGAAATCCGGATTAATCGCCCAGAGTTCTGTAGGCACTTCGGACTTTTTGGAGCTCGTTTCTGCTGCGTGTCTTACCTCAGCTACGAACGAATTTGATTCTGAAAGGATAGTAGCGACCCCAGCTTCGGTGGGAAACTTTATGGCACCATGTATCGTCGAACTAATTGCTCCAAGAGCTCGTAGCCCGGGTCGTCCGAGTATTATGTTATGTGACGAATGAGTACCAACAACCAGAAAAGTTAATTGAACAGTTCTGCTTTTGTCATCATCCTTGAATGTGGTCGGAAGGGTAATCTGCCCTATCGGACGAACCACCTCTCCCGAAAAACTTACTAGAGGGGTAGACACTTCGATTAGTCTCTTCTTGGTTTGGGGATTCAGCTGCTGGAAACACTGCAAGTACATTATTTCAAAGGCGCTTCCTCCGTCTACATAGACTCGCCGGACCAAGTGCCCTGCGACTATGGCCGATATCGTGATTGGTCCGTCTCGAGCATCTTCCGGATCAATCGGAGGAAAATACGTTGGTTGGTGCATCCAAGCTGCCATATGTTGGCTCGACCGTTTCACCCCTCTTGGCTCGGCGGACCGAATCATATTGATTCCAAGCTCGGTATTCGGATTATCAATTGCAGTCGCAGACTTCTTTCCAACTTTTACTTCTTTTACGAGATGAGAGAGTTTTCCGGATCGTACAGCCTTTTCGATCTCTTGTTTCAAAGCCCAACATTCATCAGTTGTATGCCCCTTGTCTCGGTGATATTCACAATACTTCTTGGAGTGTTTATCCGAAGTAGGCCGTTGCTTCGACGGTGTTGGAAACCGGGTGGTTTCCGTACTAAGGATTTCACTTGGTGATTTCGTTAACTCGGAGAAGGTGTTAAAACGCACGTTTCCTGTTCGGAAACTGCTTCGATCTGATTTCTGATACGGGCCCCGACTTTTGTTCCAGTTGTTGCTTCTATCTTTTGGTGGTGACGCGTTCCGTCTCCACGATGTGGTTCGAGCCTTGGCATTTCGTGCTGCTGTTTCGCTCGGTTGACCGCATGCACTCTTTCCCCGAACGAAGGCTCGAGCTCGTTCCATAAGTATCTCCATGGTTTTTGGGAGATCTTCGTGGAGCTTTTCCACAAGCTGATTGTTCCGAACTCCATGACAAAATCTAGAAACTCGGAGCTGGTCAACCGCTCCACTTATCTTCATGCTTTCTCGATTGAAGCGATCGATAAAATCTTCTACGGACTCTCCGTCGCGGCGCTTTATATGGTGAACCTCGGTAATGTCTTTCTTGCAGCGTCGCTGCTGGCAGAAATTTTGCAAAAATATACGCTGGAAATCTTCGAAGTGATCAATCGATCCTTCTGGCAACCCATCGAACCAAACCCTTGCCGATCCGGTGAGAGTTTGGGCGAACATGTGACACCAAGCCGGCATAGGCCACTGTTCGACCTTAGCCGCTCCGGCGAACGCGAACATGTGGTCGTCCGGATCGGTCGTACCGTCGTAAAACTTCAACGTGGGGGGCATCTTCAGTTTGGCCGGGAGTGGGGCATTGACGATCCGTAACGTAAACTTCGATTGAGAAGTCATAGACGTGGGATGATACGGCATGATCAGCTCCTGATCCTGAGGGTTTAGACCCATATATCCCTGGCGAAACAGGTCGTTGAGACCGTTATTCATCGGAGCACTCGTAAACGAGAAAAATTGTGCAACACATGTTATGGGAGTGGAGATTGTAGGACTTACCATAGATCCAGAGGTGAAGGCTCCAACGAAAACGGGATTAGCCCCTGGATAAACACTGCTGAACAAGTTCGTGCGGAGGCTCTGCAACATTTCTTCTCGCTGCTGCTGCTGTTGTAGCTGCCGTAGTAAATCAGTGTTCCGCAGGAGGAAAGCGTTGTCGAAAGTAGGCAATGGTGTAGTGACTGGAGCGGTAGCCGAAATCGTGGTAACAGAACTCGCGATCACAGAACTTGCAGCTGGAGGTGCCGACGCTGATCCTATCGAAGCCGCTGCGGCGGCAACTGCTGTTGAAGCAGCTGTGGATGCAGCGTTTCCTTCCCATATGTCGTTGTAAGACGGGAAAGTGTTTGTTGGAGCAGCTGTTGTGGATTCCATGACTTGGAATAAACAGAATTAGCAAAGTGAATTAAGTGAATTCGAGGGGATGGCGCCACTGAAGACTCAAAAACCAGTTGGTCCGACCTGGTCAGAGTATATCTTCAGATGACCTAGCAATAACCTGCAAGATCACAAGGAAACAAGCACACCGTTAGCCTCGTCACAGGGAGGGGGGGCCTCTCTGTGACCAAGCTCGGGCGTGAGAATAAGTATTTGTGAGGAGAAGATAGGTCAGGGAGAGAGAGAGAGGAGTTTAGAGAGAGAAAGTAGCGATTACCCTTTGCTTTGAGTCTTGGCGGGGTATTTATAGTCTTTGGGTATGCTGACGTGGCGAGTTAGTTAAGGTCGGACCAGTCATTGTCAAGGCCGTTAAAGCTGTGGGTCCCAGTTAGTTATGGTGTACCAACGTGTTTAGTTGGTCTATTTGTGTATTAGGTGCGATCCGATCCTTAAAGTAATGAGCTTCGGTCCTATCTTTGTTGGTGATTCGGTCCGATCAGGGACGTATCCTTATCAGTCACCAACTACATTATGCCAAAAACAACAAACACCTACTAAGACTAGCAGAAGAATTCGTGGTATCTTATAAATGTTGCGATTTGCTTGAAATAGTTTCACATATTTCACTGCTTTGGATCATTGTAAAAAACGTTACGCTGATACACATATACAAACTTAATACACGTATATATGATGTTGTAGAGGTATGTCATTTTGTTGTTTTGTCAAAACTATTTTTCAAGGTCCATGTAGTGGTTAACATGTGTTAGTTTTATGCATTTGTGTATTTTTTCGAAACGCTCAGTATCATAATTTCTAAAATAAATCTTAGAAATATTGAAATCCATATGAATTTTAGTGAGTTCATATAACAAAAGGATAAGGATAAGCGATATGGGGCGCTAAGCCTATATCATCTCAGCCAGAAATCAATAATAGCGTCTCCATCTCCATACCGTAGGCCCTAGGGGGGGGGGGGGGGGGGCATAGGCCCTATATTTAAAAAATAATAATTTCAAAATCAATTAATATATCCTATATATATACACACAATCTTATTATATTTCACAAAAATACCTCTCCATCCTCTCAGTTTTTTTATACTCTCAACCTTTTTTTTATTAAAATGGCATGTCGTTGGACCGAGACCGAGGATATCGCGTTAGTCACAAGTTAGACGGATAGGGTCGATTTAGGATTCCCTGACGATTCGCCTCAATGTTGGAGCATGATTAAGATTTAAGACTGCATTCTACGAACGTGTATGTGAGAATTTTTGTGGAAAAGAACAAATTTTAGGAAGGTTTATGCATCTACGCATAAAGTGTTCAAATTTTGAGAGGTGCTTTGTCACTGCGAGGAAGGTGTAGCCAAGGATGAAGTGCTTGCCGAGGCATGCACCGAGTACGAAGCAAAGTACGTAAAGTCGGTTGTTCACGTTGCGGCTTGGAAGATTTTTCTAACTCGGAATGGGGGGCTTTTCGTGGCCGACCTTAGATTACGTTTGTTTTATTTAAATGGATGTTTTATTTAAGTGTTATGTTTTTATTTGTAAGTTGTCTAAAAACGTTGGTTGTT
This sequence comes from Helianthus tuberosus, assembly GCA_030545235.1. NCBI lineage: Eukaryota > Viridiplantae > Streptophyta > Magnoliopsida > Asterales > Asteraceae > Helianthus > Helianthus tuberosus. The sequence goes on from CM060432.1 coordinate 26,091,090, forward strand.
TATTTTTTAGTTATTTAAATGTATGGTTTTTATTTATAATTTATTAAAATGTTTTTTAGTACAAGAAAAACATTTAGGCAATTATTGAAGAGGCTCTCTTTCATAACGTTGGTTTTATTCTAAAAAAAGATAATGAAGCCCTTGTCCTACATGTAGCAATGGAGCCCCTTAGACTGCGGGGTGTGGGTTTGGGCCGTAGGAAACCCACCCAAGCCTTGCACACCATCCCCTATAAGCTTGGCTTTGGGCATGGCTATGAAGCCTGGCGTGGGGCGGAGGGGCAGATGATGTTGCTGGCTTGGCATATTTGACCCAAAGATAGCCACGCCCAGCCATATAGAGCCCACCTCTGCCACATATCAACTCAAGCCCTCCACACCCTACAGTCCTATGGAAGGTCCATCCACACCTCGCAGCCTAAGGGTTAAGACCCTTTTCATAATTGTCAGCAATCTATTGGTAAGTATATGTTTTTGCCTCTACAAAGTGGAACTGGGTAAGAGGAATTTTATTAGATTATTAAATATGATTCTATAGTAATGGGTTAGCATCAATTAGAGATATTATAGACCAATTAAGCTAGTAAATTTATACTCAAAACTACTTTAAAATCTCCATATATACAAAGTTAAAGATCTCTAAAACACGATCCAATTACAACTATCCGGTTTCTACCAACACTGATCAGTCTCCCATCTCCCACTCCTATAAGACCTCACCGGAAACAAATCTCCGGCTCGCCTCTGCAACAAACTCCGATCATAAACCGCTCGTTTCTCCGGATCCGCAAGCGTCGAATACGCCGACTGCACTTTCATAAACTCATCCGCCGACGACTCTCCCTTTCCGACGTCAGGATGCAACACTCTCGCTAACTTCCGGTACGCCGATTTGATCTCTCGCATATCCGCTCCGATTCCTACTCCGAGCAAATCGTACAGTGAATTCGAACCTTTTCCGGCTATACGGTACGATCTTAGTGTTTCCGACGGCCTCTCTGCGGTGGCGTAGGCGGCGGTGACGGTGGCGCGTTTGTAGTGTACGGCTGTTGGAAGCGGTTGTGACTGTGAGGATGAGTTGAAGGTGAAATTGGAGGATGTGAAGAGAGAAGAAGATGCAGATGAAAATGAAATCGCCATTTGAAGATGATTTGATTTAGGGTTTTGGATATGAATATGATTATGATTTGGGGTTTTGATATTTATATAGAGTTTTGGAAAGGTTCTAGAGTGGTATTATTATTTAAGTGGATAATAATTAAATATTGTTGAATAATGGAGGCCCATTGGATAAGATGAAAGGCTGAAATGATGCAAAATGATAGTGACATTATTATAAAATATTTGAAAATTATGTGGAGTCTATTACGGTTTTTTGTCTCTAGACTTATTTATCTATTATTGAATATTCACAAGTCTAGAACCTTTTGAAAAAGAAGAGGAGTCGAGTATATAAATCTAAGAACAAAACTATATCCTGCAATATTTTAATCTTCTAGATCAAGAAACCCAAATTATATCCAATTTATTAACATTGAATAAACAGTAAATTATTTTTGAGTTCTTGTGTTTTAGTGGTTTTAACCATTTAAGTCTAAAATCAAAAAATTTAACGCCCTGAGTATCTAACTGTTCATTTTATAACGTTTTGAGTCCAATTTTGTTCATTTTATAACGTTTCAAGTCCAATTTTGTTAAAAAAAAAATGGACTCAAAAGGTTAAAATTTGGACTCAAATGGACTCAAATGGTTATAAAAAAAGCGTCTAGGGACTCAGAGCGTTAAATATTTTGATTTTGTACTCAAATGGTTAAAACCCCTAAAACACAATGACTCAAAAAGTAATTTACTCTTGAATAAATGTTTTCATCGGATCATTATCAATGGAAAAAGATCGAATGAAAATCTATTTATATATAAGGTCAAACAAATTACACCAAGATAGCCGGTAAGCGGGCAACAAGCTGCGCCGCTACCCCCTTTTGAATAGCGAAACCTAACCTAGTAAAAACGAAACCCCGATCTCTAGGAGACGAAATGTTGCTGTGAACAACCCGTTGGACCCGTTCAAGAAATCTGATGGCTTCTGGGGCTAGCGAGCCAAAGGTATCAAAGGCAAAAGGGATAAAGGAATGTTGATTATCCTCGCAGGCTTTTGCATGTTTGTCCATTTTCTTCGCTGCCGCCTTTGCAATCGCCTGACCAGGGACAAAACCTGTATCCCGAAAGCCTACAAGGGGGGAAACCCCGGTAAGATCAACACAAGCGTGTATACCTGCATCCCACCCGAAAACTAAAACGTCCGCGGGGCGCAATGTGGATCTTCCTTCCCTCGGACCTGTCAAAAAGTTTACGGGGGCTTCTTTCTTCACCGAGATCCCCGCCCGTTTGAGGATGTCCCCCAAGACATCCCGCACCCAGTCGTGCCTATACTTAAAACCTGGCAGTTCTTTACAGTGCAGAGCATGCTCCCCAAATTGGTCTAAGCAAGCTTTCCGGCAAATCGGGCATTGCTCATCATCAGGGAACATAGGAATCATGAGCCGATATTTTAAGATAGCACGGTATTCAACGGCTGACATCTTTTGGCCTAAGCCCTCGATGGGGATGACCGATAGAAAATCTTGGGCATGGGGACCCCGCAAGCATTCTAGGACGGCGTTCTGACGAGGGGTCGTACAGAAATCTGATCCAATATTCTGAGCGATACGACAAAACAGAGCACTCGCCAAAGTCTTCTGGGTCTTCGGTGGGGCGGTGTCCCTGTTAGCGAAACCGCCAATATCCAAATCCGGGAGGTGTCTATGCAACTCCCCCAGAGCCATGTCATAATCCATGGGTTTTTTCATTTGCATCTTCATCCTTCACCTCCCTTGATCGTCGTAATGTAAATTAGCTAGAGTATTCCATCCTGACATTGGAAATGGCTACTCGTGTAGGTGGATGAGTTCATGAAGGTGCACTCGGCTTATTCTATGTTCGTGGATTCTCAAAAAGAGCGGTTTATGACCGAACTTTATACGCGAGGCGGGCGGGGGATTCGTTTTCGATGAGAACTGTAGAAAGTTATCAGTGCTTGATATGAGAGACTAACTAGTGTTGATAGAAAATTGGACTATTAAAAACTAAAAAAGAAAAAAAAAATTGCCAATGATCTCTAGATCAAGTGGTGGAGGTCTTGCATTTCTCTTGAGAGATGTAGGTTCGACTCCCACTTGGTGCAGAGTGAGGCATTGGTGGGCAATGATAGGAGACCTAGGAAAACCTGGGTTGGATCCCTGATCCAAACCGGTTTTACCGTTAACTTCACCGTCGTGCCTACGGGCGGGTGGGTTACCGGGTTTTCCCCGAAATTGGTGGTGGACTCGGGTTACTTTTGGAGTACTCCGTTTGTCCAGTGGGTGCCCCGAGAGTGCTTGGGATTGAGTTTGTTGGCCGTTAAAAAAAAATTGGATCGTGTTTTAGAGATGTTTGAGGTTGTAAATAGGGAGTTTATAGTTTGAATTCAGGAACCGATCTCACAATTCTTTGATGTATTTTGAAATCACGGTACTGAATTTTAGAGATAACTAGGGACTTAGGGTTCTAATCTCTGTTTTTATGAAAATAATACATGTTAACCACTACGATAGACTTTTAGTAATATATTATAGAAAATAACAAAAATCCATGTTCTTGTCTATAAAACTAATGCATTTTTAGGAACATCTTTACGTACTTTCCACGTATTCAAGCTCTCCTAGTTGTAGTCTATGTTTCTTATCATTCTAGAATATTATGTAATTTTTTTACTTGGAGTGATTTTTACTTTTACCGATTAAAAATTCATAAATCCACCACTCGGGTTTCTTGTCCTCGTATAAACACATTACCATTTAATTTAAAGGTTTGTAAAAAATGTGTATTTAAAATTTTGAAATCACATTATGGAATATTGGAGAGTTTCAATTTATGGATTGTTTTTTTTTATATTTTCTTTCCATTTAAGAAGGATTTCTATAATATTCATGACCAATAGCGTCTTAGATTTTTTATTGCCGTTTTGAGTATTTGACTATAATTTAGACAATTTTATTAGCTTACGATATATTGTAGTTATAAAATTAGCAACATGCTAACCACTACGATGGAATCTACATAATAGTTTATAGAAAACAGCTAAAATGATTAGTTTTTATGTACTTATTATATGCCTATGAAAAGTGACACTAAATTATCTCATAAAGTCGTGACATATATCATACATATGCACACTCAATTCATTATTGAATTTATTTTTATACATGTATATTACTGAATTTATTTTTATACATGTATTAGAGTAAGGTCATCTAAAATAACTGAAGTAGTGAAATACGTGAACTTATCTCGAGCAAATCGCAACATCTTTTAAATTTTCTAAAATCTTCTACTAGTCTGAGACTGAGTTGTTTCTTGACACAAATAAAAACAACATGATTCCGTAAAACCGGCACTTAGGGGCGGACCTGGGTAGAGTCTAGGTGAGCGGGCGCACCCCTTGAAAAAAGAAATTTAGTATATTTTATAGCACAAAATCTCGATCGCACCCCTTAAAAATTTGGCTAAACCCTTCGTTCGTACCTTTTGAAAATATTTCTTAGATCCGCCATTTTCAGCAAGGTAGGTTGACTCGTACTCAATGTAGCAGGTCTGCCCATGATCCTAAGGCAATTTTTGGTTTTTCTAAAAAGTGACAATATTTTTTTGTTCTTTAATTTATATTTTATTTTGTGTAAAATACATTAGATACCTATTTAATAGTCATTTTGGCAAAAATGTATTTAGTGGAATACTGAATTTTTGTAGGAAAAACAAAATAAATTAACTTTAAATACAAATCTATTATAATAAAATAAACCAACTTTTGTACACGTGTCATTTATTGAAGGTATCCTCAAATCTATACTTATCTTATATTAACTAAATAAATAATAAATTAATATTAAATTTTATCATACTTTAATAGAATATTATCCTCAAATCTAAATTATTAATTTTATATATTTTTAAAACAAATACATCTCTTTTCTACTTATCTTATATTAAATATATAAATAATAAATTAATATTAAATGTTATCCTAATTTATTAAAAATATAAATTTTTTATCATTTGTTATGTAAAATTAGATTTATTCAACACGTGTAATACACGGGGTTTTTTTAAAGATATATTTTTTTTATTATTTGGTAGATTTTCAACCCGACTATACACGGGTTTTTTAAAGATACGACGTTTTTAATATTTAGTATACAAAATTACATTTATTTAATCTGTCTAATACACATGGTTTTTTAAGATATAACTTTTTTTATTATTTGATATATAAAATTATATTTATATAACTTATACAATATACGGGGTTCATAAAGAAATAACTTTTTATTATTTAATATATAAAATTACATTTATTCAACCCGTGTAATACATAGGGTTCTAACCTAGTACTATATTATTTATTTATTGATTTGTCAGTTTTTGAGTGGATAATATATGTAACTTGAATATTCAGTTGATTTTTTTATTCTATGCATTATGTCGCTTTCATTTTGTATTAAGACGTTCATCTTATCCAATGGGCCTGCCGGCTCACATGCAAAAAAGTCCAAACCTTCCAGAATTTAATACTATATTATTATAATTATTATAAAACCACTGGAAGTCTAGAATCTTTTGAAAACTAACAAGAACTACTATAAAAAATAGAGTACATTACAAAAATCGTCCTTAACGTATATCACTTATTGCATATTGTGTTATTTGTCTTCAATAATTACAGAAAAAGTACTCGATGTTTGCAAACACTTGCAAGTTATGTCCTTTAGCCATAATTCAGTTAATTTTTATGGTTAAATCTGACCAAATAGACCCCACATGAGGGTATTTTGTGGTTAAATCTGACCAAATGGACCCCACATGAGAGTAAAATGACCAAAATACCCTTACATGGGGTCCATTTGGTCAGATTTAACCACAAAAAATTAACCGAGTTAGGGCTAAAGGACATAACTTGCAAGGGTTTGCAAACATCGGGTACGTTTTCTGTCATTATTGAAGATAAATGACACAGTTTGCAATAAGTGACACACATAAAGGACGATTTTTGTAATTTACTCTAAAAAATAAGGGAACAAAACTTGTCCTACATTTATTTTTTTCTAAATGGATTATTATTGATCTACAATTGATTACCACACATCTCTGTCCTACAATTTTTTTTTGGCTCATTCTATTCTCACCCCCCCTATTTACTAATTACACCCCCCTATCAAAAATATCACATCCATCAATCATTTACTTTTTGTTTTTAGTCTTTTTTGTCTTTTTGTTGTCTTTTTTTATTCTTTTATTTAATTATTAGTTATTTAGTATTTGTTTATTATTTAATTAGTTATTATTATTATTATTATTATTATATTTATTATTATTAGTAGTAGTAGTAGTAGTAATGATATATTATTTATTATTAGTTTTTATTGTTATAATTTATCAAATTATATTTATACCTGTAACAAAAGCTATATAAAAATAAGTACTTTTTTACAAAATTATTATCATTTAATAATTTACATACCGAGGTTTAATCTGTACACCCCCCAAATGTAGCAGGTTGTGCTATCCAAGACTTATACATATTTTGTCGTGATTCAAATATATTCTCCCAGCCAGCTGCATCATTTTCTCTCATTAATTTCCATAGGTTGTTTGTGCTGGCAATTGGATACTCTCCTTGCAATTCTACCATTATAAAATGGTTACCATTCACGTGTGCAATTGTAATTATTTTTTTTTCTGGGAACTCGTGAGGGCCTCTCCAAAGCGAAAAACAAGTAGAACTGTTTCTTTTTTCTTGAGATAAAAAATGAACGATCACATTAAACTTGTTCGCAATCAAGAATCTTGCCTCTGGCATAATCATCCAGTGTTTTTCAGGTGCAAACCCCGATCCTGACCAAGCCAAGGACGTGAACACATCTTTGAATGAGCCTAAGAAAGCCTTAGTGTACTTATTTCTAAACTCGAGTAGCTCTTCCATCAGTGATCTCTGGATAAATAACCATTCGTCTTCACCGTACCCGAGAGCAGAAGCTGTCGCCCGAAACCCACAATTTCCATCACCTAACACGTTATGTATGCGTGTAACATACGCATGGAAGATTTTTGGAATTAGATGAATATAGTTGTGTATCACCTGTGATGCTTGATCTTGGTTGAACCCCATGAAGTCATAGTCCGGCGCACTTGTAGAGTTGGCGAAAGAACTTTGTCCGACAATATCTTGGTTCAACCCCATGAAATCATATCCCGGTGTGTTTAAAAGGTTGGTAAAAAAACCTTGTCCGTCTGTATCTTGTGTCATGAACGGACTTGGTTCACCAGGATCGTCCTTGAATGGTTTTTTTCCGTAAATATCTTGATTTATGAACGGACTTGTTTCACTAGGCACTTGATAGTTCACGTCTGGACTGATGTAACCAACATAATCATCAGTCTCTAGATACCCGAATGAACTATGTCTCCAAGGCTCTTGAGTGTAATCATGATCTTGGGAGTTCACAAATGAACTATGCCTTGCAGGTTCTTGAGTGTAATCCTGCTCTTGATAGTTCGTAAATGAATTGTGCCTTGCAGACTCTTGAGTGTAATCCTGCTCTTGATAGTTCGTAAATGAATTGTGCCTTGGAGGCTTCTGAGAGTAGCTTCGTTGAAGAGGCGGTTTAGCAATTGCAGGGTTCGGTATTGTTTGTAGTGCCTTTACGGAGAATGTATCATAAAAAACAGAGAATTTGTAACACCTGTATTTTCACACTCGATAACGTATATAAGGGTGGTGACAGCGCCCCATGGGTTCGTCTGCAGGTTGAGCTAGATGGCCAAGCAACACCATCGCAACCCATGTGGGTTTCCCTCACGGGTTGCTTTTATGGTTCATGAATCCGTGAGAGATGGATGTATTGGATGGTGATGTACACAAATTTCGGAGCTGCATTTCTATAAATGTTGTATTGGATGGTGATGTGGCACAATAATATTGGATGATAAGTTGAAATGGGTAGCGGGCTCAACACTTCAACCAGATGAGTGCCCCCTCCGAAATTCTTGACCCATTGACACAATTGATGCCCAACTCGTACGAATTCACATTTTGTTGTTCACAAACACACTTGCAATGATGTTATAGTCATTTACTTGAGTGAGTTTCGTCGTCAACGTTTGACATTAATCATTTAGGCTAATTAAATATCGTTATGCATTTTGAGTCAAACATACGGCTTTTAAGAGCATTATATAACTTTAAACTTTAAAAAGAATTTTCATAAAACTCTTCACTTGAGTTCTTAAACATCATATTTTGATTCAAACATCATTTATGTGATACTTTTAACTAATTCTTGCATCTCTGCTCGACTAAAACATGTCTAACTAATAACCCCCAATTTACATCAACCTAGGTTAATGGTTGCTCTCAATTTACATCAAATTAGGTTAAGGGCAGTTGTACATAATTTCAATCATATCTTATCTGAAATATAATTTTATAATTTTTAAATTTTCATTACTAGCTATTAATAATTTTTTATTTATTATATATTACACGAGTTTCTAACCTACTAATACTAATACATAATAATTGTATCAATTCATAATTTAGGGCTTATAAGTTATACCTTAATAACCAAAGGGAGTTATCGAAGGTTTTATCAAAAGTATAAAGTGGAAATATATTATATTAATGTCGGAGAAAACAAGAATATTAATTATCCTACGTATACAATTATAAGTTGGGGGAATAGTGCCAGGCACATGCCTGGCACTCCCCCATTGGACCAAACTTTTTTTAATTTAATTTTATTCCCAGTATAAAATTACGCTTTCGTCCTTCGTTTATAAATACGTTTTTGCCCCCAGCTCAAAATAAAATTATAATTTTGCCCCTAGCTCAAAATTACGCTTTTGCCCTCGGTTCAAAAATTCATTTTTAATTTTGTTCTCACTTTAAAATTACGGTTTCGCCCTTCGTTAAAAATTACGGTTTTGCCCCCAGTTCAAAATAAAATTTTGGTTTTCCCTCTACTTGAAAATTACGATTCTGCCCTCAGCTCAAAATTACGTTTTCGTCCACAGTTCAAAATAAAATTAAGATCCCCCCCCCCCCCAAGCTCAAAATTATGATTTTGCTCTCAATTTAAAATTATGATTTCGCCTCCAGCTCAAAATATAATTACGATTTTGCCCTCTATACAGACATACATGTTATGAGAGAGAAATATTCGGTTTATTGCCCCGCAACGCGGGCGGGGCAAAAACTAGTTTGATACAAATACCTTTTTATTTTTTAATTTGTTGTTTATGGTAAGTTGACAACGCAACCTTGCACTCTATTAGGCAAACAAAGGGGCGTGTGTAGATGGTTTTCTTTACACATATCGACAGATGTCAATTTTTGAGTGGATGATGTACGTAGATTTGAATATATATTCAATATTTATATTTTTTTTTTGAAAAAGGCGGTGTATTAAAAACCTTAAGCAAGGTGCTCAAGCATAGTACAAACAAGAGGAAAAAGACAACGAAAATACAATATGCTTACACTACAAGACTAAAACTTCTCCATATCTCCCATGACATATCCGAGAGCCCTGACCGATTATAAACCCACGAGTACGAAGTAGATTTAATATCTCCAATCGCTTTTGCCAAAGTTGGAGATTTGTTTTTGACGATAACCTCATTCCTCATTCGCCAAATGATCCAACAAGTTGCCGCCACCACTGTGTACACCGCCCTTTTGAATTTCTTTTCACCTTTGTAAGAGTCAATGAATTCCAACAATTGCACCACACTTAGGGGGCGTTTGGTTCGCGGAATGTGTAGGAATTGGAATTGGAATCCCTATAGGAATTGGAATTGGAATTTGAATTGGAATTTGATGGATTCCTTTGAAATCCATAGATGTGTTTGGTTGATAAATGTATTAATGGAATTATAATTTAAAAATACTTAAAAAGACAAAATTACCCCTACTTATAAACAATTGGCAAAAGTTTTAAAAACAACTATCTTAGATAAAAATTCTAAAAAATTCTAAAAAATCCAAAAAATTATAAAAAATTCTAAAAATTCTAAAAAATTCTAAAAATCATAAAAAAATTATAAAAATTCTAAAAAATCCAAAAAATTCAAAAGTATCAAAAAAATATTAAAAATAAAAAAAATCTAAAAAATAATAAAAAGTTCAAAAAATTATAAAAAATAAAAAAAATTCTAAAAAATAATAAAAATCCAAAAAATCCTAAAAATTCAAAAAAAATCTAAAAAATCCAAAAAATTATAAAAAATAAAAAAAAATTCTAAAAATTCTAAAAAATAATAAAAAATCCTAAAAATTCAAAAAAAATCTAAAAAATAATAAAAAATCCAAAAAAATCTTTAAACAACCGACACCCCGCCCCCCCACCCCTCGCAAAAAAAAAAAACAAAAAAAATCTTAAATAATCTTAACTAAAGTTATACAAAGTATTCAACCAAAATAAAATAAAAATGAACATATTGCCAAATATATGAATCATAATCATATGATACTGACCGAAAGTTCAAACATACAATTAAAAGTTGTTTAACATACGACTAAAAGTTAACTCAAACATACAACTAGAGTTAGTTCCAAAATGTAAATACTACTTCAAATTCTTTAAACAAGTTTCTTAGCCAAACTTAGACAACATATACCTCACCCAAGCCTCCCTTTCTTCTTCACCCAAAGTCCAAAACGTCATCACCCTATTTTGGTCATCCTTTATTATATCAATTGCCGTAAACCTTTCCAGTTGATTCAAAGATGTCGTTTTTGAAAGCTCGGAAGGGATCATCAAAGTTTTCTTTTTTATGTCAAGTTCAAATTTTATGTCTTCACTCAACTCGGCCGAAGTCTCTTTAAGACGATCACCAAATTGAACAACCGCATCATTGAAACCTTGAAATAGAGTATTGACTTGGCTAATGCGTTTCCTCTTCTTACTACGACCACTTGAAGTTTCTTCAAATTGAGAACTTGCATTTGTATTTTCATTATGGCTATGTTCACCAAAATCATCATCCCTTTGGTGCTCTTGTTCTTCCATATTCACCTCTTGTTCCATCTCGACCACACTTTTGGCTCTATTGCCTTGAGCTCGATCTTTTCCAAAAATAATGCACAATTCTTCATAGTGCGGAAGACTTTTTTCTTTCCATTTACCCGCATGTTTATGATTCTATTTCACATGATAATAATAAAATAAACAAAACAAAACATTAATATCTTTTATAATTAACCAAATACAAAAAATTGTAATAGTATAAAAATCGCATGTACCTCAAGATAAGCATCGCATACTCCAGGAGCATTAGTGGTCACACAATTACGTTCTTTGTCATAGCCAAATCCACTAGTATTTAACAAATCATAAACGGCTTGCCAATCTTTCCTCATCGTCTTTATTCTAGATTCAATGTGAGGTTCAGCCAAAATGCCCGATTCTGGAAGTGATTCTTTCAAGCAAGCTTCTAGGTGTTGTAAAAAACCTGGTTTAAAGCCATTATCCGACTTATATCTTCCAGTGTTGACCATGTTTACTAAAGCCTCAACAAGCTTTTGATCTTCAAGTTTACTCATTTGACCCTATTCTTAACATTATGAGCTATAATGTGAAGGAAGATGGCTACTTGCTCATCAATATCCATATTCTTACTTGATCTTAATTCTCCAAATTCTTTAAGCATGTCACACAACTTGATGAAACATGATCGATTCATCCTAATTTGAGATATAGACATACTATCACTCTCATATACATACCTATACAATATCGAATATCTATCTATTTTTTATGAAGAGTATCCAATACGTGGTTTATCCTTTAGATATTTGAATATCAACATGTAAAGTGAAAGTATAAGCAAAGAAACAGTCGTAACAAGTTGGTTCCACCATATCAAAATCAATGTCCTCCTTTGCTTACGTTTGCGAGTTGCTAAACTAAGTCGGGCCATTTCCTATTTACACATTATAAACACACAATGAGTTAACATTTAATCTCAGGTTATGTTAAAAATAGGGAGCAAGAGCATTAACGGTCATGTTTTAGATGAAATCACTATGTTTGCAAGGTTAACGGTGGTGAATAATATGTGTTTCAAACAATCATATCATCACACACATTACTACATTACCCAGATCTCTCATAATTTCCATAATTTAAAACATGGGTCTTTTGCATATTCTTCACTAAATTTGTGGGTCTTGTTTTGTTTGGAAAAAAGACGAAAAAAACTTCTCTTTTTTAGATGTGTTCAGGCTGGTCAACCCACATTGAATTATAGGCTTTTATGCTACTTTGTTGTACTTGTATGTGTTTAAACTGTTTTTCATGCTAACTTTATTTCAGCAAGTTGAAGATTCGTTACAAAAATCATTATCTTCTGAATGCCAAGAGCAAGGTTAGCTAGCAACCACATTCTTCATTTTATACAAGTATAGTTGATTAATAATACACAAGCGTTTTCATTATTATTTCAACCAGAGGCCCGGCTCCTCTCCAAACATCGAGTTCGGACTTCGATCCATTAAACCACCGGAGCCCAAAACTCGGTGATAGGCGCTCACCAAGAAGCGCTGGTTCAGACCCATGGGCATATAACCTCTGTCTGTCTCAACTGCATATACGATGATGATCAGTGCACCATGGGCTGGTGGAAACACCAGGCTTATCAAAAGATGGTCTTATTTCCACTATGGACTTCGCTATAATAAAAATTTTAAATGATAAAAGATACCAATTTGGTCATGAGGTAAGGAACAATTTGGTCATGTCGCGAGCCAGTCTCGACGACCAGCTTGACTCATTTATTACTATATTTGAAATCTAAACACCAATCTGGGTAATGTAGTAACTGTTTAAATCCTAGTAACTAAACTGCAGGGTTTCATTTTTTATCTGAATACTGATAGTGCTGCCCACAATAAAAGTTGATTTTATGAATCAGACCTCTTTGGCTCAGTTCCTTTTAATCATCATCATATACTTTCTACTCTACGATGAATATGCAGCAAAACACATCTAATTTCAGATTCGTTCAAATCAAACAGTCTGCAAACTTGAATAAAACTCAATTAGAAATCTTTCAATTCAGATCTGTATCTTTTAAAAATCAGCAATACGTGTCTGTCTATGAAGGTTCAATCTTAAGAGAAAAAAAAAACTTTCTATCAGTGAGTCATGATGTAAAACATATTCAAACATATTCAAAATGATCATAAACAATCTATCAGCAATACGTATCCATTGTAGCATCTTCCAATCTCAGATTCCTAAATTTGATTTCTAAATGATCGTAAACAATCTATCAGTGAGTCATGATGTAAAACATATTCAAACAATCAACAAATTAAACAAACAAAAGAAGAAATTGATTTACAAAAATAGCAGCAGCATACACGCACATCAATCAACAAATTCATGATAAACAACACAAGATAGATCTCGTTTTGTAACTGCAGGTTAGGAGAATGATGAAAGGGGGAATTGATAAGCAATTGATGGCGATGATCGATACCTGTTGGTCGGAGAAGAAAATCCTAGGGCACGTTGCAGTTGACCTTAGCGGAACAAGGATCAGGGGACGTGAAAGCGATGTCTGGGAGCCGATCGAGATTCAGAGATAAAGAGAATGAAACCCTAGAGATGAGCGATCGAGATCTCAGAGATGAAGGGGCTGAAACCCTAGACAAAGATGAAAGAGGCGAACTGGGGATATTTCCGTAACTTTGAACATTCCCGTGGTTTTTTTTAACTTTCCTTTCAAATATTGAAGGAATCTGAAGTCCATTAAGCAAGGGATTTTGTTGGAATTAAAATCCAATTCCTTTCAATTCCCTTCAACTAATTTATCCAACCAAACACACAAAGGAATGGAATTCAAATTCCAATTCCCTTGAAATCCTATGGATTCCTGTCAACCAAACAGCCCCTTAGAATATACCCCGGTAGTTGAATCTTCATCCATTGAAAGACCGTTGACCAAATCTGTTGTGCCCATTCGCAAGTAATGAGAAGGTGATTGACCGATTCCAACTCCCCATTGCACAGAACACAGTTGACGGAGGTCAGTTGCAGCCGATGAATCTGAAGTGCCTCTTTTGTTGCGATCCGATCCAAAACCACTCTCCATAGAAAGCAATTAACCTTCTTAGGTATCCAATGCAACCAGTTAAGGACCTTAGTTTCGTTGATTAAGCTTATATCATCCAGTTCCTCCCTTACTAAGCTGACTTGAAAGTCCACCAGCTTTTCTCCCAGCTTCCACCGCCACACATCTGGTGTTTGCCGAATGGATACTTTGTTGACCACTGCCAAGCACTCGGTCCATTCGTCTATCGATGCATCAGTTGACAGACTATTGCTACTGCCCCAGAACCATTCTCAATATTTATATACCTACGATAATGTCTTATGTCGTCTTAATTCTATATCTAACCGTTCATCTTATCCAATGTATGAGCTTGCCTCCTCACATGCAAAAAGTTCCAAACCTTCGTTAATTTAGTGATATTTTTATTGGAAACCACTAGAAGTGGATAACCTTTTGAAGCTATCAAAAAGATCTCTTTTTATTGGCTTAAAACTAGATTTAAATTTAATGTTGTTAATTGTGAGTGTTGGTATGGCTTTAGCATTCGTAATATAATTTCGTAATTTGTTACATTAGGTTAGGTGTTATAGCTTTTTGCTAACTCGTTTTTATATCGTATGGAAGCACCGCCAAAAAATTAATATTTTTAAAATAGAAGAGAAACAAGGATAAAATTCAAGGAACAAACCTATGTACGTCTGATCTAATCGATTGATGGTTTTATCTATGGAAACCATTATAAGTTTTTAGAGTAAACTTCCGTTTTGCTCCCTGTGGTTTGGTCATTTTAACGGTTTTGCCCCAAACCTTTTAAAATAGTCATTTTACTCCCTGATCTATGAAGGTCTTTATGATTTTGCTCCCCGCCCCTAAACGCCATCCATTTTAACTGTTAAACCCTGTCACGTGCAAAACACATGAGGGCAGTTATGTCTTTTCCCGACCCTAATTAATGAATTACATTTAAAACCCTAACAACCCATTTCCCCATTCCATCTTCTTCTTCATTGCCTTCAAAACCCTAACTTCCATGGCATCTTCTATCGTCCTCTTCATGCCCTGCAATCTGAATTCTGAAACCAACATCTTCAAAAATAGTACAAGTCATCAATGCATAGATCTATGAAACAAACCATATCCAGTTCAATTTAAGTAGAAACTAAAACCATATTCTTAATCCAAACCACAATCAGTTCCAGTTCCAATCACTATATACAATTAAGTTTTCAATTCCAATTCAAACAGAAACCAAAACATAATTCATCAACAAAAAACATCAGCAATTACTCTAACACTAACTAACAATGAAGCCCTAACACAGATCCACTTTTCACCTCAATCACCACACCATAATTCACTCCACTCTCAACTCGATGAGTAAATATCTTCAAAACCCTAACCCTACCTACCAGTTTCATCCCCATCTCAATCTCCATCGTCTTTCCACTCATCCCAAATTCCGGTCCACCGCCATTCCCCACGGTCTCCGCCGCCGTGACCAGCCGATAAACCTGTCACCATCTCCACCGCATCCCGCCGGTGAACGTGTTCTCCGGCGTACGTCACAATCAGCATCTTCGAATCGTCCACCGCTAACTCCATACACTTCCTCGCCGGACATCCTTTTCCGGTACTACACTTGTAGTAAACTCTACACATTTCACATAAATTCAAATCAATATAGGCATATATTTTCGATTTATCGACGGTTATCGAGTATAAATCAGTAATATAATGTGTGTAATTCAAGTATTTTTGATGATTGAGTAACTAGGGTTTGGTGAATGGTAGCATGAGGCGGTTTTGGTTTGTGGCTGGTGGTGGTACACTGGTACCTAGGGTTGAGAAAAAGAGACAGGAAACAGGATGAAGAAAAGATGAATTGATGTAGAGAGAGAAGATAGTGTGTAGAGAGAAGATGAATATGATATAATATATAAATATCTTTATAACTGAATTACTAAAATGCCCTTACTTTTATTTTAAAATTACCAAAATGTCCTTCTAATTAACAGACATTATGGATGGAGTTAGAGGCGGGGAGCAAAATCATGAAGGCCTTCATAGATCAGGGAGTAAAATGGTTATTTTGAAATGTTTGGGGCAAAACCGTTAAAGTGACCAAACCACAGGGAGCAAAACGGAAGTTTACTCATGTATTTATTTCATGACAGAACTCTAATTGTTCAACAATTTTACTGTGACGATTCATCTTTTGCTACTACCTCTGAATGATTAAGCATTATACTGAGTATAAATGGTTAAGATCTCTAATCTGAATTGGTTAGACATTTGCCTCTGATCGGTTGAGCATTATACTTACTCTTAATGGTTCAGACTTCTTACTAGTTCAGCTCTTAATGGTTCAGACTTCTAACTGGTTTAGCACTTAACCATTCAGATGTTTACAAACAGCCCCTAAGTATATAAATATGAGAAAATGTCACTTAATTTTTAGACAAAATTGCACAAAACAACCTTTATGTATTATCAAAACTGCACACTATACATTTTACTTTAAAATTCGTCAAAACCAACCTTTAACATACATTGCTTAATTTTTTGGTTAAGTCACCTCACATGCAAAGCATGTGAGGGTATTTTAGTCTTTCTAAATGTTTATTTAATATATATTATTTTTAAATAAAACTAAAGGATATAAAGGATTATTATTTTCTTGCTATTCACAATAGTACAATATCAATATAGAAGACCAAAACCGAATCTCCTATTTTCAGTGGAATATACACAATTAATATATAAAATCCTTTCCTATTTACAATAGTTCTAATAAAAACCACAAACATTCTCCACCCACTATCCCCCTCATCTTCAACCCTTACATCTTCTCACACTCGCCATTATCATCACCATGTGTACCACCATACGACCACCACGAAACTACCACTGTATATTCACTATCGATCTCCCTGTAACATCGTCATCATCTTCTAATCACCATAATACCTTTGCTACTAGTCACCATAACACTATTAAAAAGAAACTGAGAGACACCTTGGTCGCCGTAAACCCTATGAATATGTACATGTATATAAACGAGATTATGGTATGAATATTTTTGTGTCCTTTGCATTACATCTCAAGGAAACATATATACACAGACAAACGTAACTAACTTCCTATGATTGAGGAGGTAATTGATTATTGACAAAATGACAGTGCACGTCCTTTAGGTTTAACTAAAAGTACAGTGCACGTCCTTAACGTTTAAAAGTTGCACTACAAATTCTTTAACTTTATTTTCGTTGCATTGCAAGTCCTTTATGGTAAACGGTGTTAATTTTAACCGTTAAATCCCCCATGTGCCTCCCACGTGAGGGGTAGATATGTCATTTCCCTTCATTTTCCTCCTTTAAAACCCCAGTTACCAAAAACATTCAACATTTCTCTTCATCCCTTTCCTCTGTAATAACCATAACCCCAATACGTATTTCCCCTTCAACAAAAATTGGAACCCTAGCTCAGATAAATCTGACCCGCACTTAAATCTGACCGAGTTGCACCAAACCCGAACTCGAATCATGACCGAACCCGTAACGAACTCAATCTGCTGTCGACTAATTTTTAACCCGCACCCGAGACCAAAATAACCACCACCTCAACTGCTGTCGCAGGCGTGGCTCCGACCGTCGAAGCCACCGTCAACATCATCATCATCATCATCAATTATCATCATCAGTCATCGGAAACGAAAGAAAAGAAAAGAATAAAAACAAGAAATGCAATATTAAAGAGCTTCGATTTCGCCACCGCGCCGCCACCAGTTTGTGGTGGTCGGCCGTTTTACTTGAAGGAGAAGGTGGTTGTGAGGTGAGGGGGTGAGAGGGTATACAAAGAGAAGAGGGGGTGTTTGTCGGACCAAAACGGCGTCGGAGGTCACCGATCTGGTGGCCGGATCTGGAAGACGAGAGGGTGAGTCGAAGGGGGTGCGGCTGGGTGGTGTTTGGGTGCCGGAAAAACGAGGGAGGAGGAGTTAGGGGTGTTGTGGGTGTTCGTCGCCGGTAAAACGAGGCGCCGGAGCTCGCCAGAGTACGGCTCCGGTGGCCGGACACGAGAGAGATGACAGAGGGTGAGCGTGTGTGTGCGTGTGCGGGTGTCTGTGTTTGTGAAAAGTGAAGGAGATTAGGGTTTGTTTCTCCTTTGATAACTGGGGTAGGGAAAGGACAGATCCACCCCTCACGTGGGAGGCACATGGGGGATTTAACGGTTAAAATTAACACCGTTTACCATAAAGGACTTGCAATGCAACGAAAATAAAGTTAAAGGATTTGCAGTGCAACTTTTAAACGTTAAGGACGTGCACTATACTTTTAGTTAAACCTAAAGGACGTGCACTGTCATTTTGTCTTGATTATTTCCTCAATTACATAGTTTCTAGAATATGCACAACATATGTGCAGCTAATACGCCCCCTCAGATGGAGCGTGAGTTTTGACGAACGATCAAGCTGGAACGGAAGTTTTCAAACAATTGTCGTGACAATCCTTTCGTGAAGATGTCGGCATATTGATAGGGAGAAGGAACATGTAAAACACGAACATGACCAAGTCGGACTTTCTCACGAACAAAGTGAATGTCAAGCTCCACATGCTTTGTCCTATGGTGTTGAACAAGATTTTCTGACAAGTAGACAGCGGATATGTTATCACAATATACGATGGTGGCCTGGTGAATTGGTGTATGTAATTCAAGCAGAGGTTTCGCAGCCATGTTGTTTCAACAACTGCATTTGCAACCCCACGGTACTCAGCTTCTGCGCTCGAACGAGAGACCGTGGGTTGACGCTTAGAGGACCAAGATAAAAAGGTTATGTCCCATGTAGACACAAAACCCTGAAGTGGAGCGTCGGGAGTCCGGACAACCGCCCCAGTCAGCATCCGAATATGCCACGAGAAAGCTGTTGGGGCCTTGGGTCAATCGTAAACCAAAATATAGTATGCCGTGAATGTATCTTAGAATGTGTTTCAGGAAGGCAAAATGTGGTTCACGCGGATCGTGCATGAACAAAGAAACTTGTTGAACCGCATATGTAATGTCTGGCCGAGTAAAAGTTAAATATTTAAGTTCCCCTGATAGACTTTGATAAAGAGTTCCGTCCGTTAATGGTTCGCCTTCTGTTGCACTAAGTTTCGAAGAGGTATCAACCGGTGTCGCGCATGGTTTGCGATTTGTCATGTTTACACGGTGTAGAATATCCCGTGCGTATTGGGTTTGAGAAATAAATAAATTGGAAAAATCCCGTTGAACTGTAATACCCAGAAAATGATGTAATGCACCCATATCAGTCATAGCAAATTCCCGTGAAAGCATGTTGATGATGTTCCGAAGCAGGTCATCCGATGATGCTGTCAAGATAATATCGTTGACATATAATAACAGATATGCAATTTTATCACCATGGCGATAAATAAACAAAGATGTGTCACACAAGCTGCTTATAAAACCTCGTGAGGTTAGAAAACTCGAGAACCTACTATACCATGCTAGTGGAGCTTGTTTAAGCCCATATAAGAATTTACGAAGGAGACATACAAAGTTAGGCCTTCAGTCATCAACAAAACCGGGCGGTTGGTGCATGAAAACAGTTTCTTGCAAGTTGTCGTGCAAGAAGGAGTTTTTAACATCTAATTGGTTTATGGGCCAACCGCGTGAGATCCCAAGAGAAAGAACTGTTCGCATGGTAGCCGGTTTAACAACCGAACTAAATGTATCAGTGCAATCGATACCAACTGTCACACCCCAACCAATGGCGGAATTATCGGAGTGGGACTTGTTCAAGATTGTAAGAGAATCAAGGAGCTAACGGTATTTATACGCAATCTTATTTTCAGTAATTATGAATACCTTAAATTCATACGCAACTAGTACAAGCTATGCGGATCATGCGACGATCGGTATAATCACGGGTGCACACGGGATTATAGTGATGGGCGTATGAGAACCATAGAGTGTACTACTGTGTATGGTAAGACACGGAACGTAACATGACACCGAATACGAGACAGACGTAATAGGGTCAAAACATGGTGGATACGCCGCTGATACTTCCTATATATAAGTGTTTTCACCATGTTACCAAACTTTTGTAAAACGTGCCATGAGAAATTCAGTGTTTTGGAGACTTTTTGGACCTAATACAAACTTTAAACAACTCACAAACGCATTATATCCGATTATCCATGATGAGACCTCATTCTTAACACACTACTTTCGTATATCCAATACTTATGCCATTCTTATGCTTGCATTCACTTAGAGTCAATCGTTCACTTCCATACTCCCACTATTCTCTATTATTCCATGTCTTTTATACGAACCCCGTTCGCGATCAAGCATCATCTATTCTCTCTGATTAAACCCTTGGATGTCATCTTTTCAAAGGTTTTCCTCTTAGATTTCGAGGATGAAATCTCCTAAAGTAGGGGAGACTGTAACATCCGTCAAAATGGATTCCCGAAATCCGACCCGTTTTGAAATTCGAATCCTAACCTTGAACTAACGGAAATTTTTTTCGCGAATTGAATAACCGTCGAAAGATTTTTTATATGGTTAATTATCTGTGTAATTAATTATTTATTTTGTTAAAAAAATCAATATAGTAATTAAGAGAAAAATGCCCGGATAGTCCCTGTGGTTTCACCTTTTTTCATCTATAGTCCCTATCTTTCTAAAACTACTTGAATAGTCCCCAAGGTTTTCCGTTTTGTTCTCGGATAGTCCCTGGGTCTAACTTCAGTTACTTTTCTCAGTTAAGTGGGTGTTGAAATGACCAAAATACCCTTTCCTTTAAAAGGCCAAACCACAGGGACTATCCGAGCATCTTCTTCATTTTTGTTTATAAAACCCCACCACCACACCCTCCTCCACCCTCCACCGTGCCGCCGCCGGTCTCCGCCGCGCAGAACCACCGTCGTTGACTGGTATAACATTTTTTGTGGTCTGGTTTCTTGTTTTCATCAAAACACCATTACATCACCAGATCTGCACCACCCAGCTACACCCAAATCATTCAACCTGGTATAACATTTTCTTTTATCACAAACATAAACAGAAAGTCCCAATTTATCTGAACAATCAGTATACAGAAATTTATAACACAAATAATCCAAACCGGCATCAAACTTCTTCAACAGAGAGAATTACGAGCCAAGATAGACCGTAGATCATTATGCTTTTATCATTTTGGCTGACTCTAAGCTGATAAACAATCCCGTACCGGTAGACGAAGAATTACACGTCCATCAAGGTCAGTGAACTGGAGGTGCTCGTGTTCCTCCTCCCACCAGAACCCCCAGCTCTTTCAGATCTGCTCCTCCTCCGTCACACCATCACCGTACCCTCTGACCTCAGAGTTTCACGACCACCCACCACGCGAACACCACAACCATCGTACAACTTTACACCTCCGACCACCACTCCGATCATCGTTCACCCCCGCCATTACACCGTTATCATCACCCACAAACCACCGTCACCAGAGCTAAAACATCTTCCACACCAATCATCGACACAGTTTTGGCTCGATTCACTCACAACCCGTCACCACCACTACTCGTCGACACTCACAACCGAACACCACCGCTGCACCCATCCCACAACATCACCTCTGTTACCGACCGTCTGCTGGCAAAGACTTTCGGTCTCGTGTTTGATTGTTTAAGCAAAGAGAGAGTTTGAGAAACATAGTGCAGGTGGCGGCTGATGTTTTGAATTTGTTTAGGGTTCTTGTTCACTGCTTTGGGTTGGTAGAGGAGAGAGGAAGGAAAAGAAGGTGACGGCTGAGTTTGTGGTTAAAATCTTTTAGGGTTTTGGTGTTGTCTCCAATCAATAAAGGAGAAGTCATAACTCAATTTAAACAATTTTTGACATCCGGGGATTTTGAATTTTCAAAACTATTGGGTTTATCATCGGAAAAGTTCACCGGAGAGGCGGCGGTGCCGGAATAACTCGCGTTCAAGATTTAAAGTCGCCGGAAATTAATTTCGCCGGAAAAGTTCGCCGGAAAGTGTGGTGGTGGGGTTTTTCTCTAAAAATGTAGAAGATGCCCGGATAGTCCCTATGGTTTGGCCTTTTAAGGAAAGGGTATTTTGGTCATTTCAACACTCACTTAACTGAGAAAAGTAACTGAAGTTAGACCCAGGGACTATCCGAGAACAAAACGGAAAACCTTGGGGACTATTCAAGTAGTTTTAGAAAGATAGGGACTATAGGTGAAAAAAGGTGAAACCACAGGGACTATCCGGGCATTTTTCTCAGTAATTAATTAATTAATTTAAATGTTATTTAGTTAACCTAGTTAGTTATAGGAAATTAAACTTAAACCAAGTTAATTTAACCATTTAATAAAGTCCTTAAAGTTGAGGGGCTATTGTGTATATAATTGAAAGTTTATAAAAAAAACATATATATCTAAACCCTGAGTCATTCTATCAGCCGCATCCCCAAACCAGACCCCCCTGTCTTCTCTCCCAATTCTGGCGACCGATACCGGAATCCGACCGGCACTCCGGTGTCACTCACTCGACAACACACCCACACTCACCTGCTTTTCCCCTCTTCAAACGGACGACCAGACGCCTCTACGGTGGCAGAACACGGCAGCAGCAACGTCGGTGACAGACGGAAGGGAGAGAGATCGAGAGAGAGATGATGACGACGGCAGAGGTTTAGGCGGCGGCGGTGGTGGTAGATCGGAACGGCGATGCAGAGGCTCGGTTCGGTTTTTGACAAGTGGTTTGGTTCAGCTTCCGATTTCGGATTCAAGTTTCGGCCGACGTCAATCCACTCCAGTCGACATCAGCTAGGTTTGTATTCATTTCAGGTTTAAAATCAGTTCTTAGTTCGGTTCTAGATCTCAGATGTGATTTGTCCGTTGCAGGTTCAAGAACGGTTCGAACATGGTGTTTCCGGCAACCGGTGACAACAGTAGTGGCTGTTATGTCCGGTTCAGGCTCAGTTCCGTTCTGGCGTGAGTTAACTCGGTTCGGTCTGGGTTAACTCAGTTCAGTCTAGTTCGAGTCAGTTTAGTTCCTCGTGTCGGGTCAAACAGTCAACTGGTCAACTCGGGTCACGGGTTAAACGCGGACTCGAATAGCAATGACAGAATTATTAATTTATTTGTTTCGTGTTTAAATAATATTTTATCGTGAAACCGAACCTTTAACTTATTTATAAAAAGAAAATACATAGAACTATATTTATTTATATATTATTATTGAATTGTTGCATTTTGGAATATATGTCGACAACTTGTGTTGTTGGGATCGTCCAAAAACAGAGGAAACTCTGCCCGTTTCGTGTTTATTTAAAAAACGAAACCTATCGGATTCAAATAACTTTTATAACGATAATTGAAAACGTATATTTATTTTGACATTACTTCTATAATATTTTCGATAAACTTAATTTAGAATTATTGCGTAAACTATATAATATAGATATATGTATGTATATATATATATGCATATATATCCATGAGTTATACTTTAAGTTCCCAATTCTAATCCTCCGTAAAAATTTCGATTTCTCATACACCTCTGTTTACCCATATAGGGTGACTTCGGTGTTCCATCCTCCTAATCTCATACACTCGTCAACACTTGGATAATCGAAAGACTTAGCAATCATGTGAGTATACTTGACCCATTTTACCGTTTTCACACTTTTGGGTGTAACATGTTATTATATACAAAACACACTTACTATACATATTCTTATGCAAATGTACAACAAACAATCCAATACATGCTTACTATTTGTTATGCTTGATTCGTGTTTTCTGGACCATACTTATGTGATGAACTTGTCATTAGCTTCGTACGAGCCTCCATTTAACATGTATAGCGCTATAGGAGTAACGCACCACCCGTAGACTAATGGTCATGTTAAATTTCATTCATACTTGCGTAAATAGAGGGTTGACTTGTAAATCGCATGCCAGTTATTACGTTAATCTTGATAACTAGGTTTGCCATGTGGATTGTTCCTTAGTATTTTTATACTTACATACTATGCACCAAACTTGTATGCTCGCCAATACTTTTTGTATTGAACTACACTTTTAAAACATGTTGCAGGTTTAGCGATGATGTTGGTGATGCACGGAATCTAGTAGGATGCTTAGATACATACTTTAATTCGTATTCTTATTGTATTGTATTTCATTATTCATGATGTTGTATTTACTTTAAATTCTTGTAATTGATTCTTTAGAAATGAAATGAAATTTACTATTTAAATACTTGTTGCATTTATTAGTGTTATGATGTCTCGGGCAATCTATTTCGTCTCACTTCGATGTTTCCGCCATCGGTTGGGGTGTGACACCAACGGTTTGGGATTTGCCATTTACTACAAGGCGTTCCTTGTATCATCCCAAGCTGCCATCCGGTTTAAATTTTTGGCGGAATAACCACATGCACCGAATAACTGGATGAGACTGAGGTCGAGGGACCAATTCCCATGTATCATTTTCCATTAGTGCCTGAAACTCGCAGTGCATGGCCCGTTGCCAATTTGGGTCGTTTAAAGCTTTCACATGAGAGGTGGGTATTGGTGAGATGGTTGAAGTTTCGATATGAAGGTTATATTTAGGATTCGGCTTTCGGATGCCTTCTTTGGCTCGAATGAGCATATGATGGTTGTTGTTTGGTGGTGGTGAGGGTGGAGCCGTGGGTTGGTTTGGGGCAGGTATGGGTTCGGTATGTGGTGGTGAGGGGAGGGATGGTGGTGGGTATGGGTTGGGAGGTGGTGTAGGTGGTTGATGATTGTTTATAGGATGTTTTGGTGAAGCCGTATGGGTAGGTGGGTGTGAGGGGAAACTGGGAACGTGTAGGGTGTTAAAGGAACTGGGTCATCATCAAGGAATTGGTAGTAGGTAGTGGGTAAGGGGTTAGCAAAAGGAAAACTGGTCTCATCAAAAGTGACGTATCGGGAGATGTGGACTTTGCCCGTGATGGGGTCCAAGCAACGGTAACCTCAGAAGTTGGGTGGGTAGCCAAGAAATATGCACCGGTGAGCTCGTGGGAGGAGCTTGTTTGGTTGCGTGGCTGATTCATTCGGGTAGCACGCACACCCAAAAATTCGCAGGTGATCATAAGTTGGGTGACATAAGAATAAGGAAAAGGTAGGGGTGTTGTAGTTTAGGCGGGTGGTTGGAAGAATGTTATGTAAGTATGCTGCAGTATGGAGAGCTTCTACCCAAAAAGTGGGCGGAATGTGAGCGTGTGTTAGAAGGGTTCGAATGATATCATTGAGGTGTCGAATCATACACTCCGATCGACCATTTTGGGGTGAGGTTTGAGGGCATGAGAAACTGAATGCGAGGCCTTGGGAGTTTGCAAAGTTGTGAAAAGCGTGGTTTTAAAATTCCCCGCCTAAGTCACATTGAAAAGTTTTGATATTTTTATGAAATTGGGTTTGAACAAATTTATGATACTTAACAAAGGTAGGAAAAGTTTCTGATTTAAATTTCAAAGGGTATACCCAGTCATAATTTGAGAAGTTATCTATAAGAACCATATAATATTTATATGACGCATTACTAATGACCGGTGAGGTCCACAAATCAAAATGCACAATGTCAAATGGAGCAAATGTAAATGAATTAGAATCACCAAGAGCCCAAAGAGGTCACGATATGATTTGGGTGATTATTGATCAACTCACCAAGTCTACACATATCCTACCGATCAGTGAGGAAGACAACACAAGGAAATTAGCAGAGATTTATCTTTGAGAGATTATGGCACGTCATGGAGTGCCTGTTTCTATCTCTTTTGACCGAGATGGTCGTTTTGTGCCGAGGATATGGCAGACGTTTCAGAAGGCATTTGAGTCACGGTTGAACCTTAGTACTACATTTCACCCTCAGACGGACGGCCAGAAGGAACGAACGATACAGATCTTGGAAGACATGTTGCGTGCTTGTGTGTTGGACTTTGGTGAAAGTTGGGATACTCACTTGCCTTTAGTGGAATCTCCCTACAATAATAGTTATCACACCAGCATTTAGGCCGCCCCGTTTTGAAGCCTTATATGGACGTAAGTGTCGGTCCCCGTTGTGTTGAACGGAGACCGGAGATAAACAATTTATTGGCCCCGAGTTGGTTCAGGAAACTACAGACAAGATCGTTCAGATACGTGATCGTATCAAGCCAACACGTGATATACAGAAAAGCTACGCCGACAAGCGGCGGAGACCGTTAGAAATTGAGTTTGGAGATATGGTTTTGTTGAAAGTCTCGCTTTGGAAGGGCGTAGTACGAATTGGAAAAGGGTGGGAAGTTGAACCCACGGTACGTTGGACCCTTCGAGATCCTGGAAAGGATCGGAACCGTTGCATACATGCTGAAACTTCTAGAAGAACTTAGCAGTGTCCCCGACACGTTTCATGTGTCTAACCTTAGGAAGAGTCCTACTCAAGAAACAGTCATCATTCCCGCAAACAAGATTCACATCAATGACAAACTCCAATTTACTAAAGAACCTGTTAAGGTTATGGACTGGAAGTCCCCAAAACACGGAGAAGTCGTATTTAATTTGTTAAAGTTCGTTGGAATTCACATCATGGCCCAGAATTTACTTGGGAACATGAAGACCAACTCAGGTCCACGTACCCACATTTATTTCACAACTCCCCTACAACCGATAACACAGCTTGAATTTCGGGACGAAATTCTTTTAACGGTGGGAGAATGTGACAACTGGCACTTTTTCATGTATTATGTACAATAATGAACAGTAATCTGTGCTTTAATGATTGTGCATGATTGAATTAACAAGACGAATGATTTCCTGATTACTGTCATATACATACAATGACATTTCATGTTGCAAGATTTTTATCATTATTACATGCAACACAGCATGGTATAATTAGTGCGCAAAACAAAGTTAGCACAGCCATCAGACAAATTATAAGTACTGACGGGAGTTCATGTAACACCCCGTGTTTTCACGAGTGAAAGTCAAAGTCAAGGTCAAAGTCAACGACCGAATTCGCGCAACGTGACTTGTAGAATTGTTTCTATTATATTTAGATTATGTGGAGTAAATGTCGTACATTACAATAATCAAGCCTCACCTATCATATTTCGATCGATCTACAACTGTGAACGATAGGAAGTAACAATGCGATAAAGATAATCAAGCAAGCTAATCAAAATCGACACCAAATCGTAACTCGAAAGTTTGTATTTTATTTGTCAGTTATACGTGTGTGTGTGCCTTACGTGTTACTTGTGCGTGATTATGTTATGTTGTGTGGTGATAATCAAGCGAACTCAATCGAACTCGAAGTCTAACTCGAATATGATCGAACCCGAACTCGAATCCCGAATCGAATTGCATAAGAAGTAGTTGGGACTGAAAGTAATTTGAATTAGGAAACCCTATCAATCCGCTCGTGAATCCGAGCCGAATCAACATCGCATCGAGCTCGCCCAAGGTGGTGGCATCCGCACGGATGGCCCATCCGCACGGATGGCCCATCCGCACGGACTGCCAGCCCGCACGGATGGCCAGTCCGCGCGGATAACCTGCCCGGGTGCGTGCCATGCGCACGGCTCATCCTTTCCCTTTTTGGCATCCTATAAATACACGGGTCACTCTCCACTTTTTCCACTTTTGGCAAGTGACGTCCGAACCACACGCATTCTTCACCTTTTCTCAGATTTCTCTCAATCCAGGTAAGATCTCGCACTGATTCTTGTACATCTTTAATCACTACACGATTCTACACATTTCTATCTTTCAAATCTTCACTTTCAACCATGAAATCATCCGGATTTGAGGTATTCACGGGTGACGTCATCATGAAGTTCATAAGAACTTCATGCTGGACTACATTCCATCAAGGATATCTCGGAACTAAACGATTTCTACAAGCTTTTACAATAATTTCACCTAGATCTAAACTTTTCTAAGGATAAAAGAGTTGAAAGAAATAAACCTAAGTTCTCTCCTTCTTTTATCCTTAAAACCGGTACAAATCCGATCAGTCCTAGTGTTTTGCTCGTCAATAGTGATACCCTAGTTCCAGATCTGGAGTTGCACCCTAGACAACTGATTTCGGGGTTATCCGGGACGACAGTTCTGAGCCGCCGGCAGGCCGAGTTAGGGTGGTTCCTAACCGGTCTAGTCACACGGGTGAGAACACAACTCCAAGTGGTTGCCACGTAATCAGAACGTCTCGATAAACGACAACAGAAACCAAGTGTAGACGAACGGAGCAACCAGAGCAGTTGTCCGCACGGATAGGCTACCCGCACGGGCTAGCCACCCGCACGGACAAGCTGTGCGCACGGATACCATCCGCACGCACAGATCATACGCACGGGTTACCACCCGCACGGACTACCCTTGGGGCCCACTTTCCAAGCGAGGTTTGAGTATCGACGAACGAGCAATCCGGACAGACGACCTCTGAATGGATTACTCATCGGATCATGAGATACTAAGGCCTTAAAATGAAAATCGAGCAAACCCCACCCGCACGGCCAAGCCGTGCGCACGGACGGGCTATCCGGACGGATTGACTCTGCCCGCGCGCACAGGCTGTCCGCACGGACTACCATACGCACGGACTACCGTCCGCGCGGCCGGCTTGAAAGGTAGAAACACTTTGGTGTTTTCTAAATGCTACAACGAAAACTCCAAAGCACAAGCCATCATACACAAACACACCTTAGGAAGAAACAATCCACTAGAACGTTTATCCACACAAGCAATCTTACCGTACGGGTAAGTCGTCCGCACGTATAACTCGTCCGCACGGGTTGCCACCCGCACGGACAGTCACACGCACGGATGACCAAACCAGATGGAACACCATCCGCACGCATCACCATCCGTACGGATAGGTCATGCGCACGGATGACTCCTACGCTCGGATGACTGATCCGCACGATCAGTCCTCCTACCCACCCTCACTTGTACTGTTTTACGCGTCACTTATCGTTACGTTATCGAATCTATTCAGGCTAATCGTACTCGCTGTAAAGCGCTCCCTTCAATCCATATCGCTGTGAGTATACTCGAACCCTTTTTGCTTTAGCACTTTTGGGTGTCACATACGTTACAACTATTCAAACTACAACTATCACACTACTCAAGCTATTTTAACGCTTAACCATTATTGCATGTTATACGTGGCTTATGAATGCTTGTTTGTTATGTTTACACATGGAATGCTGTCTACCTGCCTTAGCAACGATAGTACTATAGTTTGGACTCAGCACCCGTTTCCACGGGGGTTGTTAAGGATCTTTTACTTGCATGGATTACAGTGGTAAACATGTATTGCGAACTGCCTCGGGCAGTCAACCCGCAGTCATTGGTATCGATGGATCTATGTCGATAACTAACGTGCTTCATTTCACTATGTGTACGTGCTGGTTATGCGTAAACGAATTGAACTCTATATGCTATTATCAAACTTGTATGCTCACCTTTACATTTTATGTATTGACATTATTTTAACGTATGTGACAGGTGCCTAGGTTGTTTATATGCTTCTCGGGCTGTGATGAAATCAAGGCTAGGAACTGGAGTCTTAGAAACCGATAAATAAATCGTCATGTTTAAATCTGAGTTGTCGGAACAGAATATTTGTTTAGTTTTTGTCTGTAATAACTTGTTTTACTATTTGAGACATGGTATGGGACATGTTAACTTAAATTGAATGGTAATGATAGTTGTTATGGAAACTTCTGGACAATCTGTTTCGCTCAGTGCCGCGCCCCGATGATTCCGCCATCGGTTGGGGTGTGACAGATTGGTATCAGAGCCATAACTGTAGGGAATTAGGCAAGACTCGACCTAGTCCGGGTCGAAGTCTTAGAGACCTAGACTATAGTTAAGAACCAACAGACCAACTCACGCGTATGCGTAATTTCGCCGCTGACACTTACCCTTTCTATCATTGCACTCGAGATTTTTAAATTGTGAACAGACGATGAGGCCGAGAATAGGTGTGAAAACCGCAAACTCTCGACTAAGTTGCCTAGTCAGCTTGCGTTTTTGGCTACAAACGAGGAGAATTATACCAAACCAGGAGTGAAATCCATATTTTGATGAATAATCTCCTCACTTTTTATCAAAAACAAGGACGGAAGTTGCAAGATAGGGGTGAATCCCTAACCTTGACGACTCATCCCGCCTTTATACGAAACTCCACCAAAGTTCGATGGACTCCAACGATCTAGAGACACAATATAACCGATGGGAATTGCGCCAACGCCCAAGAATCGAGGCAAAGGCATAGTCCTGGAGGTCGTTGTGCAGGATCCTTGCGAATAGTCGAGCCACTTTGGTCAGTCGAAGTCTATTAGCCACAGACAATCTACCTTCGATTTATCGATCTTTATGAAAGTTTTACGCGTTTTCTGTTCATTGTTAACGTTTTAAGGAATTATTGGTTTCGACCCGACACTATTGCTTCTGCTAAAACACAAGACTCACTCGACACAGTATTTGCAGATCACTCGCGTTACACTGCTTTCGAACAATCGCAAACTCTGAATACTAGGTTTCTGTTTTCTGACTGCCTTAGTGACTAGGAATACATGTGTTTCTTGCTATTGTGCTTACACGTTTAGGAATATTGTGATTATGTGCTCTATGTGGTTATGTGATTTTGTGACTATATGCGTTTACATGGTACGTGTTACTGAGCTTTAGTAGTCCTAGACGTGTGAGGTGAGAATTCGAATACATATGTTGAGTTCAATGGCGATGACTATTGCAGACAATGTCGTCTGGATCCCGTCATCAACTATCTCCTCAGGAAAAGAGGGACAGACGCCTTGCTTCCATCGTCGCGAAAGCGGTAGCAAAGGCTGTGAGCGATGTCTGCGAGAATGCCAGCAAGTCATCCGAGGAGTCAAGGACTGAGGGTCCCAAAGCTACCGCGAGACCTTTCAGCTTCAAACAATTCAAGTCATGTGGGCCGAAAGAATTCACAGGCGAAGGAGGTCCTACTGCTCTATTCCACTGGTTTGACTCTATCGAGGTCACTCTGCGACAAAGTGGTTGCCCTGATGACCTTCGAACTCTGAATGCTACCGGCGTCTTTCAGTCCCGTGCTCTGGACTGGTGGACGGCCGAGAGGAACAAGAGAGGGAATGATGCAGCCTACGGTTTGTCGTGGGATGAGCTCAAGACAGTCATGCTGGAGGAATTCTGCCCTCCTCACGAACGACAAAAGCTTGAAGATGAATTCTGGCACATACACCAGAAGGATGGAGACAATGCTGGTCTCACTGCTCGCTTCAAACAGCTCAGCATTATCTGTCCTGATCAAGTCAAGACCCCTGAGATCACCATCAAGAAGTATATCCGAGCTTTGCCCGACTGCGTTGCTGATTTCGTGCAAGCGGCTAAGACTACCACGATCGAAGAAACCTATCTGCTGGCCGCTGAGATCAATGACAAAAGGGTCAAGGCTGGGATGTGGGATAAGACCTCCAAACATCTGCATCAAGCCACTACTGCTACACCAACTGCTGAACCCACGTCCTCAAGCAACAAGAGAAAGAACAAGAGAAAGAACAACTCCACCAACAAGAACTGTGCGATCGCTGCTGCACCAGTTCAGGCTGTACCTGCCCAACAGCGTCAAGTGGCGGCGCCTGTGGCCAATGCACCGCCTGCAAAGCGTGCATATACTGGACCACATCCACTCTGCCCTACTTGCACCTATCATCACCCGACTACTATTCAATGCCGCTTCTGTGCTCATTGCAACGTCTACGGCCACTTCACTGCCAACTGCCGTATTCGTCAAGCTCCTGCCAATCAAACTCTACTCGCTGCCCCGCAGGGTCAACAAGCTCCTCCGGCGCCCGCAGTCAAGGCCAGAGCATGCTTCACATGTGGCGACCCGAACCATTTCGCCAACATGTGCCCAAACAGGGTGGTGAAACAAGAACCCCAGCAGCAACAGCAGCAACCACAGCAACAGCAGCAGCAGCAGCAACAGGCCGCACGTGCCAGAACTTTCAATCTCAACGTTCGTCAAGCCCAAGCCGACAACAACGTGGTCAATGGTACGTTCCTTGTGAATGGTATTTATGCTTCATGTTTGTTTGATACTGGAGCCGATAATTGCTTTGTGTCGCTCGAATTTGAGAAACTCCTTAGTCGTAAGCGCTCTCGACTCTCCTCTGCATTCGAAGTTGAGGTCGCTACCGGAAGAACCGTCGCTGTAAACTCTGTTATTCGTGATTGCACACTCGAGCTCAACAATCACATCTTCTCAATCGACCTTATCCCAATGCAACTAGGAAGTTTTGACGTCATAATAGGCATGGACTTTCTTCGCGAAAACCATGCCGAAGTTGTGTGCTTCGATAAAATGATTCGTTTTTCCCTCGCCAACGGGGATTCATTGTGCGTCTATGGAGATACTACCTCGAAGGGTCTCAAACTTATATCATGCCTACAAGCCAGTAAGTATCTCCGTAAGGAGTACAGGGCTTTCTTGGCTCATGTTGTAGCAGCGGAGAAGGGAAAGAAAGAGAAGAAGAAAGTGAAGGACGTTCCAGTGGTTCGAGAATTTCCTCGAGTCTTTCCCGAGGATCTTCCCGGACTACCTCCAAAGCGTGATATCGATTTTCGCATTGATCTCATTCCGGGAGCAAATCCTATTGCCAGAGCTCCCTACCGACTTGCGCCATCCGAAATGCGCGAACTCTCAACCCAACTCCAAGAATTGCTTGAAAAAGGCTTTATTCGCCCGAGCACCTCTCCGTGGGGCGCACCAGTCCTTTTCGTCAAAAAGAAGGATGGGACGTTCCGGATGTGCATCGATTACCGGGAATTGAATAAGTTGACTATCAAGAATCGCTATCCTCTGCCTCGAATCGACGATTTGTTTGATCAACTACAGGGCGCTACGTGTTTCTCGAAGATCGACCTGCGTTCCGGATATCATCAGCTGCGTATACAGGAGGAGGACATTCCCAAAACCGCGTTTCGCACTCGTTACGGCCATTATGAATTCGTTGTCATGCCTTTTGGCCTAACCAATGCACCAGCAGTTTTCATGGATCTGATGAATCGGGTGTGTAAACCGTATCTTGACCGTTTCGTCATCGTGTTCATCGACGATGTCCTGATCTACTCCAAAACGAGATCCGAACACGCGCAACATCTACGTTTGGTTCTCGAGTTACTCCAGGGAAATCAACTCTACGCCAAGTTCTCCAAGTGCGAATTTTGGTTGGGGGAGGTTCAATTCCTGGGTCACATCGTAAATAGTCAGGGCATTCACGTCGATCCTGCGAAGATTGAAGCAGTTAAAAGCTGGGTTACGCCTAAGAACCCGACTGAAGTCCGTTCCTTTCTCGGACTGGCGGGCTATTATCGACGATTTATCAACGGATTCTCGAAGATTGCTGTACCACTTACTTCTCTTACTCATAAGGACCAGCCTTTTGTCTGGGGAACCAAACAAGAGTCTGCCTTTCAAACCCTCAAATGCATGCTTTGCAACGCTCCTGTTCTCACGCTACCCGACGGAAACAATAATTTCATTGTCTACTGTGATGCTTCTAACCTTGGTCTCGGTTGTGTCTTAATGCAACGAGACAAGGTTATAGCCTACGCATCCCGTCAGCTCAAAATCCACGAGAAGAACTATACAACCCACGATCTCGAGCTAGGCGCAGTTGTTTTTGCATTAAAGATTTGGCGACACTACTTGTATGGTACTAAGTGTACGATCTTCACCGATCATAGGAGCCTACAACACATCTTTAATCAGAGGGAACTAAATATGCGTCAACGCCGATGGGTAGAGCTTCTCAACGACTACGACTGCGAGA
The DNA here is from genome assembly GCA_030545235.1 of Helianthus tuberosus. Taxonomy (NCBI): domain Eukaryota; kingdom Viridiplantae; phylum Streptophyta; class Magnoliopsida; order Asterales; family Asteraceae; genus Helianthus; species Helianthus tuberosus. Next base: position 26,125,129 of record CM060432.1, read on the forward strand.
TTCGTTACCACCCAGGCAAAGCAAATGTTGTTGCCGACGCACTTAGCAGACGGAGTTACCTGCTTAGCACCCGTAATGTTCAAGCCCAGCACAATCTAGAAGCTCTTATTCGCGACGCCCAGCATGCATGTTTCAACGAGCGCACCTTGAAGAAAGAAAGGATCTACCACGACGGAGCCCAGCTTGTGAGCAAATCAAACGGGATATTCCACTTTCTAGACAAAATCTGGATTCCCAGGAGAACTAACCTACGACAGATCATCATGGACGAAGCCCACAAATCCCGATACTCTATTCATCCTGGTGCTGACAAAATGTACCATGACCTTCGATATAGGTACTGGTGGCCGGGTATGAAACGGGATATCGCCCTCTACGTCGGAAGATGCCTAACCTGCGCTAGGGTCAAGGCCGAACATCAACGACCCTCTGGCTTGCTCGAACAACCTCCAATTCCTATGTGGAAGTGGGAGAGCATAGCTATGGATTTCGTAACCAAGCTTCCAACCACGTCATCAGGTCACGACAGCATTTGGGTTATCATTGACCGTTTGACCAAATCAGCTCACTTTCTGCCAATACGAGAGGACTACAAGGTGGAACGATTAGCCCGAATCTACACTAACGAGATCATCTGTCGACATGGAACGCCTCGTGACATCATCTCCGACCGTGATGCTCGATTCACTTCGCGATTGTGGGGAACGTTTCAAACAGCACTGGGTACAACGCTTAATCTAAGCACTGCGTTCCACCCACAAACTGACGGTCAGAGTGAGAGAACGATTCGTACACTTGAAGACATGCTCCGTTCATGTGTTCTAGACTTCGGTGGCAATTGGGATAAACACCTTCCGTTAGTCGAATTCTCGTACAACAACAGCTACCAGGCTAGCATCCAGATGGCACCTTTCGAGGCCTTATACGGAAGAAGATGTCGATCGCCTATCGTGTGGCACGAGATCGGTCACTCGCAACTAACCGGTCCGGAACTACTACAAGAAACGACAGACAAAATCTTCCAAATTCGGGACAACCTAGCGAAGGCTCGAGATAGACAGAAGCTTCTCGCCGATAAAAAGCGCAAGCACCGCGAATATGGCATTGGTGACTACGTACTCCTAAAGGTATCGCCTTGGAGGGGTGTAGTCCGATTTGGCAAAAAGGGGAAGCTAGCGCCTCGGTATGTGGGACCTTTTAAGATTCTGGAAAGGATCGGAAAAGTCGCCTACAGACTCGAATTACCGGAAGAACTTAACAATGTCCATCCGATCTTCCACGTGTCAAACCTCCGAAAGACCATCTACGCACCAGCTGTACATGTTCCTCTAGACGATTTACGAGTGAACGAAACATTGCACTTCGTGGAAAAGCCTGTCGAAATCATGGATCGCCAAACCAAAGAACTCAGGCGCTCACGCATTCCCATTGTGAAAGTCCGGTGGGAAGGCAAACAAGGCGCGGAGTTCACTTGGGAACTCGAAAGCGACATGAAGGCAAAGTATCCACAGCTGTTCAACGAAGAAGCAACGTCCAACTAGAACGGCGAGTATCCGAGAGAGATTTCAGAGAATTTGAAATATGATAATATGTATGGAAGCCAACAGGAACCGCCGAAACTAATAAAGATTGAATTTTTATAAATGAACCACGCCATCTGTATGTTATTGTGTGTTCGATCACGTACGTTCACGGATTCCGCACGTCGTACGAGTCGGATCGCAATCGAAGCGAATTCAAACTAGAATCTACAATGATCAAGGTTTTGAAAGAAAAGAAAAAGATCTTGAAGAACTTTATCGAATCTGATGCGAATTGAGATCTGTATACAATGAAATCCGGTACGAATCTTGTTGTTTGATCAGCGCGATCAAAATAATTTGAAAAAGATTCCTCTCAAACGACTTCATAGGCTTTTGAATCAGCCGATTTTAACCATAAATCCTGGTTAATTTGGCGATTCTCCACACGTGATTCACGAATTTGTTACAGCTTCCGGCTTAATTTCGGGACGAAATTTCCTAAACAAGGGGAGGCTGTAACACCCCGTGTTTTCACGAGTGAAAGTCAAAGTCAAGGTCAAAGTCAACGACCGAATTCGCGCAACGTGACTTGTAGAATTGTTTCTATTATATTTAGATTATGTGGAGTAAATGTCGTACATTACAATAATCAAGCCTCACCTATCATATTTCGATCGATCTACAACTGTGAACGATAGGAAGTAACAATGCGATAAAGATAATCAAGCAAGCTAATCAAAATCGACACCAAATCGTAACTCGAAAGTTTGTATTTTATTTGTCAGTTATACGTGTGTGTGTGCCTTACGTGTTACTTGTGCGTGATTATGTTATGTTGTGTGGTGATAATCAAGCGAACTCAATCGAACTCGAAGTCTAACTCGAATATGATCGAACCCGAACTCGAATCCCGAATCGAATTGCATAAGAAGTAGTTGGGACTGAAAGTAATTTGAATTAGGAAACCCTATCAATCCGCTCGTGAATCCGAGCCGAATCAACATCGCATCGAGCTCGCCCAAGGTGGTGGCATCCGCACGGATGGCCCATCCGCACGGATGGCCCATCCGCACGGACTGCCAGCCCGCACGGATGGCCAGTCCGCGCGGATAACCTGCCCGGGTGCGTGCCATGCGCACGGCTCATCCTTTCCCTTTTTGGCATCCTATAAATACACGGGTCACTCTCCACTTTTTCCACTTTTGGCAAGTGACGTCCGAACCACACGCATTCTTCACCTTTTCTCAGATTTCTCTCAATCCAGGTAAGATCTCGCACTGATTCTTGTACATCTTTAATCACTACACGATTCTACACATTTCCATCTTTCAAATCTTCACTTTCAACCATGAAATCATCCGGATTTGAGGTATTCACGGGTGACGTCATCATGAAGTTCATAAGAACTTCATGCTGGACTACATTCCATCAAGGATATCTCGGAACTAAACGATTTCTACAAGCTTTTACAATAATTTCACCTAGATCTAAACTTTTCTAAGGATAAAAGAGTTGAAAGAAATAAACCTAAGTTCTCTCCTTCTTTTATCCTTAAAACCGGTACAAATCCGATCAGTCCTAGTGTTTTGCTCGTCAATAGTGATACCCTAGTTCCAGATCTGGAGTTGCACCCTAGACAACTGATTTCGGGGTTATCCGGGACGACAGTTCTGAGCCGCCGGCAGGCCGAGTTAGGGTGGTTCCTAACCGGTCTAGTCACACGGGTGAGAACACAACTCCAAGTGGTTGCCACGTAATCAGAACGTCTCGATAAACGACAACAGAAACCAAGTGTAGACGAACGGAGCAACCAGAGCAGTTGTCCGCACGGATAGGCTACCCGCACGGGCTAGCCACCCGCACGGACAAGCTGTGCGCACGGATACCATCCGCACGCACAGATCATACGCACGGGTTACCACCCGCACGAACTACCCTTGGGGCCCACTTTCCAAGCGAGGTTTGAGTATCGACGAACGAGCAATCCGGACAGACGACCTCTGAATGGATTACTCATCGGATCATGAGATACTAAGGCCTTAAAATGAAAATCGAGCAAACCCCACCCGCACGGCCAAGCCGTGCGCACGGACGGGCTATCCGGACGGATTGACTCTGCCCGCGCGCACAGGCTGTCCGCACGGACTACCATACGCACGGACTACCGTCCGCGCGGCCGGCTTGAAAGGTAGAAACACTTTGGTGTTTTCTAAATGCTACAACGAAAACTCCAAAGCACAAGCCATCATACACAAACACACCTTAGGAAGAAACAATCCACTAGAACGTTTATCCACACAAGCAATCTTACCGTACGGGTAAGTCGTCCGCACGTATAACTCGTCCGCACGGGTTGCCACCCGCACGGACAGTCACACGCACGGATGACCAAACCAGATGGAACACCATCCGCACGCATCACCATCCGTACGGATAGGTCATGCGCACGGATGACTCCTACGCTCGGATGACTGATCCGCACGATCAGTCCTCCTACCCACCCTCACTTGTACTGTTTTACGCGTCACTTATCGTTACGTTATCGAATCTATTCAGGCTAATCGTACTCGCTGTAAAGCGCTCCCTTCAATCCATATCGCTGTGAGTATACTCGAACCCTTTTTGCTTTAGCACTTTTGGGTGTCACATACGTTACAACTATTCAAACTACAACTATCACACTACTCAAGCTATTTTAACGCTTAACCATTATTGCATGTTATACGTGGCTTATGAATGCTTGTTTGTTATGTTTACACATGGAATGCTGTCTACCTGCCTTAGCAACGATAGTACTATAGTTTGGACTCAGCACCCGTTTCCACGGGGGTTGTTAAGGATCTTTTACTTGCATGGATTACAGTGGTAAACATGTATTGCGAACTGCCTCGGGCAGTCAACCCGCAGTCATTGGTATCGATGGATCTATGTCGATAACTAACGTGCTTCATTTCACTATGTGTACGTGCTGGTTATGCGTAAACGAATTGAACTCTATATGCTATTATCAAACTTGTATGCTCACCTTTACATTTTATGTATTGACATTATTTTAACGTATGTGACAGGTGCCTAGGTTGTTTATATGCTTCTCGGGCTGTGATGAAATCAAGGCTAGGAACTGGAGTCTTAGAAACCGATAAATAAATCGTCATGTTTAAATCTGAGTTGTCGGAACAGAATATTTGTTTAGTTTTTGTCTGTAATAACTTGTTTTACTATTTGAGACATGGTATGGGACATGTTAACTTAAATTGAATGGTAATGATAGTTGTTATGGAAACTTCTGGACAATCTGTTTCGCTCAGTGCCGCGCCCCGATGATTCCGCCATCGGTTGGGGTGTGACAGTTCAGTACTCAGACAGACATGATGTTAAGACACAGAATGAGCCCAAAAACCAAGAGTTACACTAGAATAGTGTGAGAAAGTAGGGATCATAAAACTGCCTTCCTAGTGATGATTTAGGTGTCGGAAAGTGCTAGAAACACACTAAAACTGCAGAACTCTGCAGAAAACAACCAAATTCAGCAATTTTCAGCTTTTTAACTCTAAAATATAATGCATAATTATGGTTTAATGGTCCAGAATACCTTCCTAAGTGTCGGAAATCAAAACTGTCATAAAAGGGAACATAAAGCACACAAAACTGCGTAGTTTAGCACCTTAACGAACCGGTAACCAACCGAACAACCGGACATTACCCGAAACACTAAATTTTCACTAGAAGCATTGTTTTAGTGTTATGAAGCAAGTTATGGTCACCGAAAATCATAACACATCATAAAAACCCTAAACACATTAAACACTAACTAAACACCTTTGAAATCTAACTAAACACTTAACTTATAATTGAAACTCAACCAAGACACCCCCCCCCCCACTTATGGTTACAAACATAAGGGACCCACTTGGATTTCTTTCCCATATTTTATTTGATTTGCAAATACTTTATGAAACATAAGGACCTAAGGTTAACCACATGTTGGGAATTTTCTATTAAAGACCACAAGCTCATGATTCATATTCTTCATCACCATTCCAACCAACAAAACTCGTTCTTCTCCTCTCAAGAAGCTACGGCCAACACCCCTAAACTCACCATAAATTTTTCTAGCAACCTTCCAAGTATTCTAAGGTGATCCTAAGGTGAAACAAGCATAACTAAGAAGGTGGGAAGCAAAGGAAGTTGAAGGACCATCTCTAGGAGCTATTAACCACTTCAAATCTTCATCATCTTCTAACTTGTTCTTCCCTAGCCCTTGTGCTAGTAGTAAGCCTCTAATAACTTGATTTTACTTCTCATTTTGATGGTTAAAAGATTATGTATGTGGTTAATCATAAAGATCATAAAGAAGCAAGAAGATGAACTTTCACATAAAGCTTAAAAACATAAGAATCTATGTTGATTTAGTGTATGTATGATACTTGATTGTGGATTTCTTGTGTTTATGATGTTGATCATCATAAGAAGCTTGCTAGATTGTGATTAAACACATGATCTAGCAAGTGAGAGGATGAATCTTGTGAAAAAGCAAAATGATCATCCTTTATGTTCATCATGAACTTGAAAATAAAGTTGTTTTAGAGTATGATGATGATGGATACATGTTATAAGTCTTGTAAATGGATGATTACAAACATAATTTTCTCAAGAAACCAAAGTTATTTACAAGATTTACAAAATCAGGATTTTTAAAGAAACTAATCATGTTTTAAGTGATAAATCAAAGCTAGAAACATGTTGTTAACAAGAAGAATACAAGAAAAATCATTTTTAGAAAATCATCTTGTAAGTTGTAAAAGACTAAATTTTACAAGAATGAGATTCATAAACAAATAACCATATTTTTAAGGGTAACTAAACTTACTTAACAACATATTAAGTTACTACAAACTTTACAAAATTTCAAGTTCATGAAGTAGTATAAATTGCATGATTTTGGCTCATGGAAAGTCTTATAGATGAATTGTTGATGATTTTAAAAGAAAATGATATGTTTTTAAAGTATGGAAACCTCCATTTTTTAAGGGGAAACTATGGCAAAATTTTTGTAGAATTTAAACACTTAGAAAAATATTTTTAAACAAGTGTTTACAAATAAATTTTTAACCATGGCTTTCATATAAAAAATTGCCATAATTTTTGTTACAAAAATTACAAAAGTTGGAGGTTGATTTTTGATAAATAAAAGTGACTAAGTATATATTTAGGAAAATATATTTAGAAGTCACAAATTGTGTCCTACTTATATATTATGTGTATTAGTTATATTATTTTAGGACTTGAAAATAATATAACTTACCAAAATACCTCAAAAATTGTAATACAAAATAATACCAAAATCCCAAGAAAACAAATATAAAATTTATGCCCGAATATTGGACAAACCGAACACCGACGTATGGACTACACTTATATATATATTCCGGAATTAAATTCGTATATATATATATATGTTTTGACAAATGAGTTAAACGGTATTTTGGAAACCGAAAGAACGAAAAGTATGATTATCACAAGTATTACAAAAATATATCATATTTTTGTCAAGTAGAAAATATATTATTTTGAGTTGAGAAAAATATATATATTTTCTTGAACAATTAGAAGATATATTATTTTTAAAGGAAATAAATATTTTCTTAAACAAATTAAGAATATATATTATTTTGGGAGAAAAATGGATTTATAAATATTTTCTAAGTTAATCTTGAAAATATATTATTTTTGAGATTTATATGAAAATATAATTATTTTTGCCAAGGAAGAATTATAGATAATTTTCTATAAAATTTTTCTTAAAATACACATATTTTAAGAATACAAATTGATGATTTTTATTGGTTAAAGATAATATTTCGGAAAATTAAATAAAAATTAAGTATAAGAATACTTAATAAATACAAGAAAATATGTATTCTCGTACGTACAAATACACACCAGAATACGCCACCAATAATTGGCAATATACACAAGACTAAAAATACACAATTTTAATTATACACATCCTTGGGGATATATTCATGGGGGAATTACAAAGGAGACAAGCAAAAAAGATATTATATTGACAATATTCCAAATAAATGGATGAATATAATTTAAGTTAAAATATTATTATTTTAACTAATAATTATATACTTTGAAATCATATAATGTAAATCAAAGATGTAACTCAAAGTACACCAAGATTTCCAAAACAAGTCTTAATGAACAACTAAGACAAAAGAGTCGTTACACGACCTAAACGTATAATAAAACATGGCACGTGTGTAGGTAGTTGTACGACTCATAGAAGGACCTTTGAGCATACAAGATAGCAGGACGCAAACTTGTGAGTTCATGTCCCCCTTTTCTCTTAACTGTTTTCGGATTTATAACTCTCTGGGGTGAAATACATGTTACATATGTTTCAGTGGTATGATTTGGCTATGAAATGAACTATTAGATCATGTGAGCATAGGCTGAAACTGAAATGCCAATAACTCTCATAAGAATCATGGACAAATGTTAGATCTAACGGGTACGGCCGAGCCCCACTCATGGTCCTTATGTGACCACTTAGAGTGCTTTAGTGTCCCAGTCGAGGTGATTCGACAACAGTCAAGGGGATTTGACACAATCAAGGTGATTTGATACAGTCAAGGGGATTTGACATAACCAAGGTGATTTGACATAGTCGAGGGGATTCGACATAGTTGAGGGGATTCGACATAGTCGAGGGGATTCGACACTGATAATAGTCTACTCGGGTTGAGAACTCCCTATGTTTTTACATACATTAATGTCCTTGCAAAACATTAATTGATCTGTTCATAGACGCTTGTCATACCTGTTTTCAAAGGAGTCTCTCAAATGTTTACAAGTTTATCAGTACTCATACAAAACGCATAAACTCGCTCAACTTTTGTTGATGTTTCAAAATTACATGTATTTCAGGAAACAAGTTGGATCTTGGGCGCTGGTGATGTTTCGGGAAGTAAATTTCAAGTTTAGATGTCATCCACTTTTGTTGGTTTGTAACTTAATCAGAGGTTGTGTTGTTTGAAACTTAAATGACCGGTGTTTGTAATATTTTTAAACTTTATGAATGGATGAACATCATTTTGATCATATAGTTGTTTATTATAATCGAATGCAATGAGAACCGATCGAATCACATGCATACGCTTCCGCAAAAGTCAGGGTGTGACACCAGCCTTGGGGCTACAACTTAATATTAGAAAAACTGAGGTATTTTGGCCGACATGCAACGGGGTGAAGGTTCGGCCAGGGCTTTTCCCCAGTGAGATTGGGAGGCCGAAGAAAGGTGTCAAACTGCTAGGAGGGGCAGTCAGCCGTGATGCCAGTTTTATTAGTGGTCTAGCGGCTAAGAAGGCAACACGAGCTGTTGACATTATGGGACACATTCCCTTATTGCAAGATCCTCAAAGCGAGCTCCTCTTGCTTAGATCTTGTATTGGGGTTGCAAAGTTGCTGTTTGGTTTGCGAACTTGCCAGCCCCCCTTTGTGGATGATGTGTTTCATGTTTTGATAAAGGTCTTCGGGAGGCAATAGAAGACATTGTCGTATGCGGGGGGCCATTTTTTGGTGAACTCCAGTGGCGGATCGCGACCTTCCGATGCGGCTTGGTGGGTTGGGCCTTCTCTCGGCCCGGGATGTGACTGCCTATGCCTTTGTGGCTTCCAGGTCTCAATCTTGGGAGTTGCAGGACCACATCTTATGTAACAGTGTGGTTGCTAACACTGACCCGGATTATGCCAGCGCCTTGGAACGCTTGCATGAATCTCTACCTGACTTTGATCTCGGCGGTTTCTCTAACAAGGACACCGCCCCCAAAAAGCCATAGAAAACTTTGGCGAATGCCCTTTGTTGTCGAATCGCACAAAGTTTGGGAGAAGATTTCCATTTGTACCCCCGCCAGAAAGTCGTTATTTAATGCCTACAGGGGCCCTCACGCTTAGGATTTATTAACTGTTATTCCTATTGAAGGTCTGGGTCAACGTATGTCAGCGATGGAGTACCAGTCAATCCTTAAGTACCGTCTGATGATCCCCATGTTCTCGAATGATGAAACTTGCCCAGTCTGCCGTAAAGCATGCCTGGATAAATACGGGGAGCATGCATTACACTGTAGAGAGTTGTCGGGGTTTAAGTATCGACATGACTTTGTTCGAGACGCGTTAATGGATTTTCTTAGACGAGCAGGGATCTCGACAAAGAAAGAGGCACCGGTTAATTTTCTTACAGACCCGGCGGAAGGGAGGTCCACTCTACGCCCGGCTAATGTGCTAGTTTTTTGTTGGGAGGACGGAAACATGCTTGTGTCGATCTCACAGGTGTATCCCCCCTAGCCGGGTTTCGGGAAAATGAGTTTGTGGCGGGGCAAGCGGTACTGAAAGCAGAGTCAAAGAAGGTGGAAAAGCACGTGAAAACTTGTGAGGATAATCAGCATGCGTTTGTCCCCATGGCGCCTTGGCGCCAGAGGAGGTTCGGTTTTTGGATAGAGTTCAGCGTGTGGTCCACAACAAGTTTTCGCTCCCTCAGGAGTGAGACTTTGTTTTTAGTAGATTAGGGTTTTCTATTCAGAAGGGGATGGCGGCGCATTTTGTTGCTCGTCTACCTGCTATCCTTATGTAATTTTCCCTGGTGATTGGAATGAAACAATTATTACATTGAGGTAAAAATTTTTTTAACATAAATAAGAGGATAGTGGTTTGTGTTATGACCACACCTTAGTGTAGTGGTTTTGGATTGTGGATTAGAGGTGGGTTACATGGCCACTGACGTGGAGGGTCATAATGGTCATGAAAGTCATGACCACACCCTATAGCCTAACAGTTGAAATCTATACTATATAATAAAAGAAACCATGTTAGGGACACATGGCGCTCTATGAGGCGGTTTTAATTATTTTTCTAAATATTTATTATGAAAAGTCAATTATTGATAATATTAAATTTAAAATTTGTAGAAGAGATTTTAATAATAAAGACACAGATAACTGATAATAATATATTAATTATTAAAATCTAAAAAAATGTATTAGCATTTTAAATATTTATAAAGATAAAGATTTTATCTAATTGGTAGTTTTAATTGTTTTTATATTTTGATGATCAGGAAAAGGATAAATGATAATCACATATTAAAATAAAAACATATTGATAATAATATATTAATTATTATAATCATATATTAATTATTAAAATCTAAAAAATATATTAGCATTTTAAATATTTAAAAAATATAAAGATTTTATTTAATTGGTAGTTTTAATTGTTTTTATATTTTGATTATAAGGACAAAGATAACTGATAATCACATATTAAAATAAAAATATTTATTTTAATCAACTATTTCGTTAAAATGATTTACTCAATACATGTAGAACATATATATTTTTTATACATGTGGTATATTTAGAATCCTACTTCTAATAAAGGATCCCATTATCCCGTTTTACACTCCAATAAAATAATAATATTAAATCATAATATACAGCTTATCTCTTGTATATTTAATATTTTTTACTAAAATATTTCTTTTTTTTTTTCTGCTGATTATCCAACATTGGGTAATATGTAAGTTTCAAACCTAATAATAAATAAAAAAACAAAGTAAAATGTTATAAACCATGTAATACACAACTCTCTAACCTAATAAAAAATAAAGTGATATGTTAAAATAAGTAAATAGTAACTCAAAATTCATTTTGTTAGAAAACACATCTTGATGACTAAATGTGTTAACGGATTACATTATTCGTGTAAGACATGTGTTTATTCAAATCGTGCAATACACGAGTTTTTAAAAGATGTAACTATTTTATTACTTAGTATATAAAATTATATTTTTTCAACACGTGTAATACACGGGGTGCTAATCTAGTTGAATATTAAAAAAGAACACGGTTTATATTGCCATTCAAAGTAGATATATAAAACATGATATCCATCATACTCACAAAAAACCAGATGAATATAGTTAAAAGAGATATAATTATTTTGATATAAGACGGAGGAAACAAGGAAGAAACTTTGTTTATGCGTGGCATAAAAGTTGTCGACTACGTAGAAACACCGTAACTGGCGGTGACTGACGGTGGTCGGTGGTGGACCCCAGAGCCATAAACACAACCACTGACTGTTTGCTGACTCACTCGTACCATGGCATGGGCCCACCATAACTCCAGCTCAGCATCCCCAATCTCCTGTTATAAATCCAACTTACAAACTCACCAATCTCAGCTTCCATTAACAATGGCCATTAATCCTACTTCATCATCCTTCTTTACTTCCCCTAATCCCCAATTCACTTCACACAAACCTTCACATTCGAGTCCGAGCTTGGTCCGGTTCGGAAGAGCTCGGGTTTCTGCTGGTTACACAACCGCGGAGAGGACGGGTAATACTAGCTCTTCGTCGTTGTACGAGGTGCTTGGGGTTGGTGTCGGGGCGGATACGCTAGTGGTGAAAGCGGCGTACCGGAGATTGGCTAGAGTTTTGCATCCGGATGTGGGAAGCTGTGAGTCGTCCGCGGATGAGTTTATGAAAGTGCACTTGGCGTATACGACGCTTGTGGATCCTGAAAAACGAGCGGCGTATGATCGCAGTTTGGTCCAGCGACGGACTGTAGTTTCGTCCTCGATGAGATATGCCCCTGGCTATCGGTCGCGAAGATGGGAGACGGATCAGTGTTGGTAGAAATTGATGTTTGAAATTTAATTAGATTTTAGAGATCTTGAGTTTGTAAATTTAGAATTTAGGGACTAAAAATAACTTGGATTTGTAATTCGTGAATCAAACCGTATAAATATTACCGGTATATTTGGCATGAAACTTTCAGGAGCTTCTAGCTTTTATTTTTTAAGAAAAAATTCATACTCAATAAAAAACTTGTTTGGTTGAAGGAGCTTGAAGCTTTTGGTTGAACACTTCTACTAGTAGCGTTTAGAAGGAGCTACAAGCTTTTAGAGAAAAATGACTATTTTAACCTCTATAGATAATGAACTTTTTAATGCACAAACTTTTAAATTTTTAGTTATGTCCATTTTAGTCAATTTATACATTTTGTTAAAAGCTTCATTTACTCTGCCAAATACCAAATATATCTAAAAAGCTACAGCTACTAGCTACCAGCTACAACTTCCAGCCATCAGCTACCAGCTTCTAGCCACCAGTCTCCAGCCACTTTTGTCAAACATACCCTACGTGTCATTAGTTAATCAATACAATATTTATATTCCTCTAATCAAAATCATCAATTTACTTATCCCCAAGTAACTAAGTTAACAATTATTTACAAGTTTCAGATTAATCTGATTTATGAAATATACACCATTAAAAGGAAAATTGAGTTAAACTATATGTATTGTGCAACTGTGTTAGTTGTGAATATGTGTGCAATTTTCTAATAATTAGTAAATAAATATAAATTTAAAAAACTCTTTTACAAAAAAAAAAAAAAAAAGATGCTTTGCGTGGCATAAAGAAACATCAACTAAAGTGGTAATACTAGAAGTGGTAAGACAATTGGTACTAGAGTATCACCAACGGGTGTATGTTAATAGATCGACACCTTACCTTTTCCTAGCAGAAATCCCCGTGAGTCAAAAACCTTAACAGAGCAGGCCCTTTCTCTAGTTCCACTCCCCTCACAACCTATTTTTTTCACATATGATCCATGAACAAGAACTCCCACCTCAAGAATCTTGAGGACCGTCACTCCCCCTCTAACTCAGCGCCACCTTAAGTCCGTCACTCCTACAAACGCCTGGTTTGGCTAACCAGAGCCGTCCCCAAACTCTTGAAAAAATTTAGGCCTTGGGCGATGAAAAGAATTGGGCCCAAAATAATGGTTAAGGGTAAATGAATTACAAAAATAAAAACTTAGTGATGGAGCAAAGACTAGAACTTGATACCTTTACATTATTTTGAGATGGTTTTTGCCACTACACCAACAATATTTTTTTGGATGATAAACGGATAAATATACTAAATATATATAATTTAATAAATATATACAACCTTATAAACACTTTTCGGGCCCTTTGAAATTTTGGGCCTCGGGCGTCGGCAAGGGTTTGCCGGGCCCAGTGCCGGCCCTGTGGCTAACGCTCTTATTAGAGCAATCCCATTGTTAGCATTTTTAAGGGTACATTCCTAATCAAGGATGATTATTGTTGTATAACATTTTTAAAATGCTAGAGTAAAATATATAGATAAAAGATGTCAAGATATGAATATAAACAAGTGATCTCACATTAAGAAGCTATTATAAACATGGAAACAATAGGTTGATGATAATACTTATTATATATTTTCAAATTCATAACTTTCAGTTGATGCCAATGATAAATAACATTTGGTATAAACATGATTAATGTTGTGCATACACATTTGTCACACATCACCGTTCAAAAAATGATTAATGCGTTCTTAATTTCTTTTCACACATACTTAGATAAAACAACAAATATATATGAATACTTTTTAATTGAACAATAAGAAGAAAGATCAAGTCAGGCTAATATATTTATATATTCATGAAGGGTAGAATTGTTTATTAGAATATTGAAGTAAAGGACAGCAATATAATTATCAATAAATGATAAAACATCGATATGTATATGTTTCTAACCGTAGAGTAAACCTCTAGATTGGACTTGACCCAACAGTTTTGGGTCTAATGCATAGGAGCCCACTGAAACCTAGCCCACGTGTTCCTAATATAAAGGATGGTAAGGGACTTCATTTTCTTCCCCTCCACAATACATCGCATACATGTATACTATATTCGTACGGACACATGTCAACGGTTAAACTTAGTATGACTTAAGCGTCAAAAGGATAGTCTAGAGACCACTTCTAACGAGTTCTTTATGGTTTAAAGATTTGACTCCAGATGGAGAAGGCGAGGTGTGGTTATCTTCAAATTTATCAAGTATGAAGTATCTACACTGATATCTTAGATCTAATTCCCGAAGGTCAGTGTTTGCTTCTAACTTTTTATAATCAATTATTTGTAAAAATATCGATTTTTGTATTCGTCAATCCTTTTGTTGAGGAGTGTTTAGAGTAGATGTAAAACTTTTACATAACAAGAATTGTAATTGTAAATATATATCGCTTTTTTACACATATTTATTAGTGATGGTATTAGTGATGGAGTCTGGTAGATTATAACATGGGCGGCGGCAATTTTACTTTCATGTCAAGTGACGGGTCAAAACTTAGCAAACGTGATAGATTTTTGGCGTCTATTGATTTCGTGGGGAAATGGTCTAATGCCTCCCTCAAAGTTCTTCCTAGGTACCTCTCCGACCACAATCCGTTGGTTTTAGCTTCGGTTTCTTTATTTTTTTGGGTTGGGATTAAGTTTAGACCCCCCCCCCCCCCCCCCCCCCAAGCTGATGGCTTTAATCAGGTGGTGGAAGTAGCTTTTGCAAACTTGGCGGTTAGTCGGTTCGTAGACTTAAACATCTCTAATCGGTTTAGAATGCTAAAAAAATAATATAAAAAGTCGGAGGAACCTTGTTAAAAACACTTGGGAAGCCGAAGCTAAAAAAGCTTGTGCAAGGATTGAAGATTTGGAGAACCTTGCAGAGTTTAGAAGTTCAATTAATGAGGAGAAGGCGGAAAGGCTCCGACATACGAATGTTATAAAGTGGTGGGAGGAGGATGTAGCTCGGGATTTGATTCAAAGGGCTAAGATTAATTGGACGTCCAAAGGTGACGAAAACTCTGTCTTTTTCCATGGAATTACTAGCTCTCATAAAGGAGTAGAATTCGCGATTTATTTATTGATGATGTTTGGGTAACTAACCCGGAGAGTGTTAAAAAGAAGGTGCTGAACGCTTTTGAAGATAAATACTTGAAACCATTGGAGTGCAGACCGAAAATGGGAAGCTTGGATTTTCTTGTATCTCGCAAGATAAGGCTAAACTTTTGGTGACTAATTTTTCCTTAGAAGAAGTGAAACTTGCCGTGTGGAATTGTGGGGTAAACAAAACCCCTAGCCCTGATGGGTTTACTTTTGAGTTCATCAAGAAATGTTGGGAGAATTTTTCACCTTTGCTAGTGGAGCTTTTTAATCAATTTGACAACCACATGGTGATTCATAAAGTGAGTGGGGCAAACAAAATGCCTATCCCCGATTTTAGACCCATTTCACTTGTCGGGGTGATTCCTAAAGTGATTTGGAAAGTCCTTGCCAACAGATTTAAAAATGTTATTGGAGATATATTAGACATGCTCAAACCTCTTTCATGGAAGGAAGATATATTCTAGATGGGGCACGTATCCTTAACGAGCTCGTCACTTGGGGTAATAAAGTCTAAACAAACATTTTTTATTTTTAAAGTGGATTTTGAAAAGGCATAATATTCTTTAAATTGGAAAACCCTCCTTATGTTATGGTTATGTCGTAGAGTTTTCCGACTAATTGGAAAAATTGGATATTAGGGATCCTATTCTCTTGTAGACTTCGGTTTTGGTTAACGGGATGCCTACGAAGGAGTTCGGGTTCAACCAGGGTTTAAGACAAAAGGATCCTTCATCCGCACTTCTATTTCTTCTTGTATGGAGATCCTTAATGCTTTAATGAATAAGGCGGTTGAAGAAGGCTTATCTCTTCCTAATGGAGGAGCCACCCTGTCTCACTTGTTTTACGCTGATGACGCAATTTTTATAGGCACTTGGTGGGTATTATGGCTCAACTGGGTGTGGGTATGATAGCTTCGCACATCCGGTGCAAAGCGTGGGGGCCTTTCCTTTTTTATACTTAGGGTTACCCGTTGGTGGCAAGATGAACAAAATTTCGAGTTGGAAACCAGTAGTGGATAAGTTTTACTTGAAACTGTCCTTGTCGAAGGCGAAAACTCTTTCACTTGCTGGTAGAGTTACTCTAGTCAAAGCAGTTTTGAGTAACATTCTGACTTATTATTTCTCTTTGTTTCGGGTGCCGCTGGCAATTATCAAGAAGTTTGAAAGCATTAGAAGAAGGTTTCTTTGGGGCGAGGTGGAGCTCCATAATAAGATTAGATGTGTGCTCCATAATAAGATTAGATGTGTGGCTTGGGAGAGAGTTTTGGTTTCCAAGGCTTGAGGCGGGTTAGGAGTGGGTGGTTTAAGAGGAATGAACGTTGCTTTGATGGTGAAATGGTGGTGGAGGCTGAAAAGCTCAAATTCCTTATAGTATCGGGTAATTCATTCAATATATGGAAGAGTTAAATCCTTCAAATCCATTCGGTTATAGGTTCTATAATGAAAATTGGAAGTCTATTAGGGAGTGGGGGCAAATTTCAAGAAATTTGGAAGCAATATTCACGAGTTGTTGAGTGCAAGATCGGGAGGGGCGAACTAGTTTGCTTCTAGTCGAGAACTGGGCCAGATCTAGGCTGCTTTGCAATATGTTCCTGGAGTCGTATGAAATCCCCAAAAAGAAGAAGGCTATAGTAATTGATTATTATGAAAAAGGTCGGAAATATGGTTCTTTGTGTCTGAATGGGCTGAGTTCACCCAAATCATGAATCTGTTGACTAGAATTCAAGTCACAACAGAAAATGATAAGTGGGTCTGGAAGGATGCTCCAAATGATAGTTTTGAAGTCGAGTATGGTAGGTCGGATCTGGATAGTGTTTTCATTCAGAATTTTGATAACTTTTCTTTTAAAAGGGAACGCGTGGGTGCCTCCTAAAGTCAACATATTCGTGTATCTAGGTGGTGGTGTAATCCGACCGATTACCTAAACTACTAACTATTGGAAAACTAATTCATAATAGCAATGTTGGTAGAAACTACTATTTGTTGGAAAACTAATCCATAGTACCCGTGTCGATAACAATCGCAAGCTAGTTAAGTTAAAGGAGTTTATACAAACAAATATAACTAACACTAAAAGGCATTTTCGTATACAGTCACACACATGAAGTGTCTTAACTATTCTAGTCTAACACCTAAGTCTAAATAAAAGTTCTTTTGTCAAGACACAATTTAGTGTTTCTAGTTTGTCATAAACTAATTATCAGATGCGTCTCTGAGAATTCATGTATCATTTTCGAGCTTGAAAAATGTGTCTTTCCATAACTTTTTTTGGGTTATTGGATTTTATCACCCTCAACTATCGGCCTTTGGCCATTGCCACCCCCAACTAACACTTTGACACCCGGCACCCCCAACGTGACTTTTAGTTTGTGCTGGCACCACTCAGTTAAATCTTCACTAACTGGGTTTGTTTTTTATCCGACGTGGCACATAGTCGATGACTTGGAGCTGATTACGTGGCTGTAGTTGTGTCTACCATTCATCTTTAACCCTAACTCGACTAACGTTCTGATTTTTCCCCAAATTTAGCACCAAATTATTCCAATATCTACCATTCATCTTCTCCATGACGTTCATATCGTTTAATTTCACTCCAAATCTGCTCTAATTTCAACTGCAACTGCTCAAATTCTTCCATCGTTGCCTGGTTTCGGTGGAAGACATTGAATCGATGGCTTCTCACAACCAAAACAAGCCTCCTGTTCCACGCAATCCTGTAACCGTAAGTTGTTTTGATTCTAAATTGTATTGAATTTGTGTTTTATTAATGTATTGAATTTGAAGTTTTGAACAAACGAAACCCTCGAAAACCTAAAAACCCTAATTTTCAAAATCAACAACACTACTACAAAATCAAATTACTGAATCTAAACGGCTGTAATAGTAAAAACACAGCACACGAACTAGTATATCATCAAATCACGCGAAATCAATCGGCTCAAATCCATAAAAATCTGATAAAATAAAAAAACTGAAAAAATTATGTATTTATCTTCGAATTATCAGTATTAACATACTCTTTGTGTTCATTTAACATCAATTTGTGTGACACATCACAGCGACGAAGATTAACGCATCACGGCGACGAACGACATATACGAAGATTAACACATCAAGGCGACGAACGGCGGACAGAAAAGTCATCTCCGGCGAAATCATTACACAATTTTACAGTCAGATTGTCGCCGGCAACGGCGTACGACAGTGATCGGAAAAGTTTTCTGGTTGTTGAGTTGTTTGAGTGTTGTTTGGGGTTAACAGAGAAAATTGAGAGTTTGTATATATAAGGTGTTTATCTGTTCTGCTGACGTGGATATAATTTTGCCTACGTGGATATTATTTACTGACGTGGATATAATTTTCCTACATCATCGCCACATAATCAGCTCCAACTCATCAAATTTGTGCCACGTCGGATAAAAAACAAACCCAGTTAGTGAAGATTTAAATGGGTGGTGCCAGCACAAACAAAAAGTCAAGTTGGGAGTGTCGGGTGTCAAAGTTTTAGTTGGGGGTGGCAACAGCCAAAGGCCGATAGTTGGGGGTGATAAAATCCAATAACCCTTTTTTTTATTATTGTGTTCTAAAATCAAATGGGTATTAGACCCACTAAACCTAATGCTAATGGCCTAACTTCTAAACCATAAAAATTGTTTTGTAAAGGGATATTGAATTTTAATAATCACAACTATTCGGCATTTGCGGCCAAATGTCCAAACTTAAAAAATAACCATTGACAGTCCCAACTATTGACATATTGGCCACCAATGGACCCTGGCTAACAACTGGGACGAAAAGGTTTAGTTTTCAGGCAAAAAGGTTTTTCGGCAAACGGAGACTAACGGCGTTAGGGTTTTGTTAGTCAGGGTCCATTGGAGGCCAAAATGTTAATAGTTGGGACTGCCAGTGTTTATTTTTGAAGTTCAGACTGTTGGCGGCCGACGACAAATAGCTTGAATTATTAAAATCCAATATTCCTTTTGTAAATGAGTCTATCTTGAAGTTGATATGGGTATACTACTTAAAAAATAACATATATATAAATCAATTTTTTTTTTAAAAACACGTGTCCTTGAAATCACGGGCCTGTGTGGTGGTTCTCACCGCACACCCTCATCACCGACACTGCTAATTACGTTTATAGTATAAGTAAAGTTAAGTTTTCATCTTGTATGACTTAGAAAATGATTTATACTCTGGTCTACTGCTACTAAACATACGCCAATGTATTTTACTATTTTAGAAACGCATATATAACCATGTGATGAAAACACTGCGGGACGTTTTAGTTTTATTAAAAAAATCTATTAAAAATTCACAGAGGATCACACTAAGATACACTGCGGGACGTTTTAGTTTTATTAAAAAATTCTATTAAAAATTCACAGAGGATCACACTAAGATATGACTCAAAAACAACCGTGTGATTTTAGAGATTTTTTTTTTTCAAAGTTTCAAATGCAGGTGGTGACCTTTTGTATATAAACTAGAAGGAATACCCGCGCTACGCTGCGGGGTTTCGGTCGATATCTATTTTGGTTCAGTATACCAATCGAAAGAAATATGCTCAAAAGAATATCGACACATGTTTTACATCGACCAAAACCCATAAAAATAAATTTAAATTGGACAGCAGGACGAATTGATTTTAAATTAATTGTAAATGAAAATGTAAATGTTATCTTAAATATAGCTTTAATGAAAACAAACCTAAAACTAAAACACTAAACATAAGAAAACTAAAAAAAAAAAATAATAAAGTCCAGAAAAAAATCAAGAAAGAAACAAAAAAAGTTAATAGGATAAAAGCACTATCCACATAATTTGCTAATTGAAATTTGCGTTAAAGTGTAGACCAACTGAAAACATACATAAAAATAAGCATGAAAACGAATTATATTTGACACATATTTCTGAAGAAAATTTACGTCGAATCATAAACCAACTTAAATTTATACCGACGCGTGCATAAAAATAAACACGTAAGAAAATAGTTACGGCGTGTTGTGTCGTGTCGAAACGTAGAGTGACTCGAATTTATAGCATTTAATGAAAACGTATTTTATTTTACTCGACGTGTTTACGAACAAAATTTACGTCAAAACGTAGACCATTTGAACACGTACATAAAAATAAGCATGAAAACATATTATATTTTAACCAGCTCATTTATAGAAAAAAATTACATCAACACATAAACAAACAGAAAATGTACATAATAATAAGTATAAGGAATATATTATATTTGACCCAACTTATTAACGAGAAAAATATACGTCTAAACGTAAATCAATTTAAATTTATAGAAACGTGTACACAAAAATAAATACGTAAAGCTTGATTACAAAATTTTTAGAAAGTTAAGAGGTTGAAATCGTTAACATTGAAAGTTAAAGGGGTAAAAGTTGAAAGAGAAATAATAAAGACAAAAAAGAAAAAGTCAAAAAGTCAAAAAGCAAAAAAAAAAAAAAAAAAAAAAAAAAAAAAAAAAACTAATACTACTGTACAAGCCCTTTGAAATTGTTAGATATAGAATGATTAAACCGATTAAATCACGTGTGACTTAAATTCTTTAAATATTCTTTACTTTTTGTATTATTCACTTTTCTTATCTTGTGAGTATTTAAAAATTAAACATGCAAAACAAAATGCCCATAAAAATACATAAATAAATAGGGCATCATGTGGCCATTTGGGTAGGGATGAGCATTTGATATTAGATATATTCGGTATCAGTATCCATTTTCCCTGTTATTCGGTATCGGTACTGGTACCGAACCGGTATATTCGATACCGGTACTCATTTTTCCTGTTTTCCAGTACCGGTTCGGTACTGAACGGGTACCGTGTTCATCCCTACATTTGGGTGATATTTGTACACATAAATGAAAAGCTTATTACATTGTAATAATCCTAACTTTCACCTATTAGCCGACATTAATCCTAACTTTAAAAAATCTCTTTGACAATCCCAACCTGTAAGAATTTGGCCCACATCGATAGGGCTGTATTTCTTAACCGAAGCCTGAAACCCAACCCGAAACCGAAGTCAATCGAACCCGAAATAGACGAAATCTGAAGAACTCATAACCGAATAACTGTAAACCCGAACCCAAATATAGGTCTATGGATTGGTTAATGGATTGAATAATGGGTAATCGATTTAACCCGAAATAGCTTTAAAACAATTTGCATATTTTCTAGATATAGCCATATCTTTTAAAAGGACTTGGGGTCTGTTTGGTATGGAGTAATGGAATGAACAAGAGAATATAGTGAACCCAGGAATGGAACGGACAACATAATGAAATGGATCATTCCATTTCATTGTGATGTTTGGTTACCCATATATGAATAGACTGAATCATTACTTTGTACAATTTTATAAACAAAAAAAGACGAGTAATGAAATACAATTAATAAAAGGGTTATTGGATTTTAATAATCCTAAGTTTCACCAGTTGGCCGTTAATAATCCCAACTTTAAAAATCCCCTCAAATAATCCCAACTTGTAAAAGTTTGGCCGCCATTAATCATTTTCAAACATATAAGAATTTGGTCTCCTCAATAGATTCAATTACACCTAGAGACTCCTTAATTGATTTAAATGCACCTATGTTAGAAAAATGCACCTATGTTAGAAAAGGATCAATGGCGGCCAAACTTTTACAAGTTGGGATTATTGGAGGGAATTTTTAAAGTTGGGATTATTATCGGCCTACTGGTGAAACTTAGGATTATTAAAATCCAATAACCCTTAATAAAAACTGTGACAACTGTCAAATTTGCATACATCCGTAAAATTAATTAATATTAAATTTGTGCTTAATGACTGTGCTTGATTACAACTGTGATTAAACTGCTTTCTGATACATACATACATACATGTGCATCACATTACATACTGTCACTCTATTTATTTCACACAAACTTTAGTGACAAACTTGATCCACAAAGCACAGTTAGCACACTGAGCGGATGACCCAGAAAACATGCTGGCAATGCCAGCACCTGGACAGACAATGTTTTGAGGCCAGTATGAGCCAGAGACAGGATACTACACTAGTAGGGAGTGTAGGGAAGTGAGGACCATAAAACTGCGTCACTAGGTGATAGTAAGTGCCGGGAAGTGCCTAAAACATAATTTAATTGCAAAATTCTACACTTTTAAATAAAATTCAGCATTTAGATATGCTAGTAATGTGCAAAAACTTAACAAAATGATCCTAGATACTTTCCAAAGTGTTGGGAATTAAATGTGTCACAAAAAGTAATATAAAAGATACTTTATGAATTAATTTAGCACTTTAACGGGCAACACCAAACCGAACAACCGGACTTTACCCGAAACATAAAAATATTGCCAAACACATTGTTTTTACCTTTCTGAGCTAGTTAGGGTCCCCGAACACCCTAACACACCTTATATTATATAACACACACTAACACACTAACTAAACACTTTAAACTTAACTAGATTGTAACTAGTTCCATCACAACCCAACCCCCTACCCCCCCCCCCCTTCGACGGTTATGTGGGGTGGGACAACCCCCCACTTCTTTTGATTATTTAATTGCTATTGTTGTTGGTTAAAGGAACATTATATATGTTGGATAAACACAAGACTTGGTTTATAAATTAACACATAAGACTTCCATCTTCTCTCATCAAACACCCACCAACAAACACTCTCTCCTTTCCTCCTTCCTTGCTTACGGCCGCCACCACCGTCCACCATACAACCACCTTCAACCTTCCATTCAAGCATTTTCCATACACTCAAAGGTGCAAGAGGTCCAACAAGTAAGCTTGGTGCACTCGGAAGCTCAAGGACCGCTCTTGTTTTCTTTTATCCACCACTTTTACGCTTTGAAACTTCCCTAGCCTTGTGCTTGTAGTAAGTGCTTTAAAACTTCATCTTGTTCTTATTTTTGGTGGTTAATAGATGAAAGAATGATAAATATTAAGAAAACTCTAAAGAACATAATTAAAGTTTATGAACATAAAGGATAAAGAATGGATAAAAGATGAAGTAATGTTAGAATGATGTTGAAATCATGTTGATCTTATGTTGTTATGATTGTGGAATGTTATTTGTTAGTAAAATGAGATGATCCATCACATAGACTTGCTAGATCATGTTTAGAGACATGAACTAGCAAGATGTGAAGGTTAAAGATGTTGTGGATAATGGAATCATCCACACATGAACTTTGAACTTGAACAAATAAGTGATTTCTTGGAAAAATGAGTTGTAAACTTGTAGATCTAAAGATCTATGAGTGGTTTTTCGAAAGAACCAAGTGAAAGGAACAAGTTTTGTTAAAACTTGGATATTACATGAAATAAACACATTTTTAGTAAGTAAACAAGTGTATAAACACTTGTGTAACAAGAAAATTTCACAAAGAAATATTTTTGGAAATCATGACTAGAAGTTGTGAAAATACACATTCTTTAAAAATAAAGTTTTTAAGAAAGTAAACATATTTTTAAAGGTAACAAGACTTACTAATTATGCTAGTAAGTCACTACTCATTTTTATAAACTTTCAAGCTCATAAGTTTATGGTTCATGTCTATTTTTGTCAAGTTTGGTGAATAGAGATTTTGTGTTGGATTATTGATGATTGTTTGAATGATTTTACAAAAGAAAATGATATGCTAAAAAGCATGGACACCTTCATTTACAAAGGAAACTCTGGCGAAATTTTTCTAGAATTTCAACACTTAGTAATATATTTTCCTGACAAGTGTTTACAAAAATATTTCTAACTTTATTTTCGAAATAAACCTTGCCATCATTTTTATTACAAAAATACAAAGTCTCGGAGGTTGATTTTCGTAAATAAAACTCAATAAATATATATATTTAGAATATATATTTTATACTAAAACTATTGTGTGAATGTTGCTTGTTTTGTAAAACTAGTTATATTATTTTTACATTTTTAGGGTAAAAATAATATAACTTATGGTATCACGAGGTTACGACTCCAAAATAATACCGAAGCTTTCGCAAAATAAATAATATGAGTTACACAAGTATTGTTGCTTTACGAAACGCTAAAACGTAACTTATGTATACTTCGGAAAATACTCTCATACGTATATTTTGATTAAGTATTATTTTGGAAAATGTATGAGGTAAAATATAATATTTTTGGGAAAAATATATATTTTGGAATTAAAATGTTTTAGACAAGTGATTAAAATATATTTTCTAAGTGGGACTTAAAATATATTTTTCGGAATTATAAAGCATACATGTATAAATACCCCATCCTTGGGAAGGAAATACGAAGTTAAAATACTCGAGAAGTAGGAATACGAAATATTGATTTACGACTATTCCAAACATTAACTATAATTTAAAGTTAAAATAATTATTTTAACTAATAATTATAACTTGGAATAATTTTGAGAACACAAGAAACGTAACTCAGAAACCTTCAAACTAAGCAAAGGCACAGCCCATTCGTCTAATAGACGTTAGTACACTGTAGGTAGTCGTGTTGGCTGAGGAGACTTGGGTTACACATACTGAAGACGCAATACAGTGAGTTCATGTCCCCCTTTTTTCTTAACTGTTTTCAGTTTTTATACTTCGGGGGTGGAATACATGTTACAATAATTACAGACACTTTATACATGGTATGATTAGCTTAAGGAGGGTTTACTACTTAGATCATGTGAGTGGGTAGGTGGTACTTGAGGCCATTAATCCTCGTTGTAGGACCGAGGGTCATGAGTAGGGCTGTAAACAAACCAAACGTTCAGCGAACAGTTCGTGAACCGTTCGGTGGGAAGTTCGTTTGTGTTCGTTCGTTTATTAAACAAACGAACACGAACAAGAAATTTCGTTCGTTTAGTTAAATGAACAAACATGAACAGAGGTCGCGTTCGTTCGTTTATGTTCGTGAACGTTCGGTAATGTGTTTGATAGTTCATTAGTGTTTTTAGCTTTTATATTTTTTTAAATATATCAAAATTCTGACAAATTAAATATTTAATAAGTGTCAGTGTATTATATATTCTATTCATGAACGATTGTTTGTGTTCGTTTATTTCCATTTGTGTTCATGAACATTAGTTTGTACTCATTTGTGTTCGTCAACGTTCGTTGCCTAAAATTAACAAACAAACAAAAACGAACACGAACAAGTTCATTTCCTTAACAAACGAACATAAACATAAAATCCCGTTCGATAAGTGTTCGTGAACTGTTCGCGAACACATGTATTTTTTAACAAACGAACACGAACAAGGTCTTGTTCGTGTTCGTTCGGTTCGTTTACAGCCCTAGTCATGAGTGATAGATCTATTTGGGTGTAGCGAGCCCCACTCCTGAGTCCGCTGAGTGGACCATGTGGTGACTATGAGCCCGACGCACAAATTTGCTAGGTTTGAGTCTTCCTGCATCACTTCACACATATCATTGGCTTTGCAACCCAATGGTGATCTCTTTTTCCTTAATTGCTACATACCAGGGATTTTCATACATACAGACACATTACAAAGGTTTGTACATACTCACTTACACATGAACTCGCTCAACTTTATGTTGATTTTTCAAACTACATGTATTTTAGGGAATTAGTAAATGGATCTGGCGGGCGTTGGAGTTTTTTTTATGCTGCGTTGAGAATAAAGATGTCATCCATGGTCTTTAAGTTTGGTCAGTGTGTCTCTTTCCTGGACAAGACACGCCTTCCAAACCTTGGTGCTATCTAATATCTTTTGATGAGTCCTTAGTGAACTCATAAACATTTTGTATGATTGTAAAACTTAAATTTGAAGTCTACGTTTTTGAAACAATGTTGCTATGATTTAAACTTAAATTAATGGATGTACATCTACTAGTTTTATCATATAGTGTTGTTATGATCGTATGCAATGGTATTAAGAAGTCACACCAATAAACACGCTTCCGCAAAAGTCAGGGTGTGACAGCTTGGTATCAGAGCTTCGGTCGTAGCGAACTAGGATTCTTTCTCGAGTCTAGACTACGATCATCAGGGCTCTCACGAAAACATTTTCAAACACTTTTACATTGCATACACAAAGCGTCCAGATCCAGGGAATAAACATTTTTACAAACAAAAGGCACACATACACATTTCAAAATTTATATTTATAGTTCAGCCTTAGAGGCAGAGGGAGGATCAGCCTTAGAGACTGAGGGAGGATCAGCCTTAGAGGCTGAGGGAGGATCAGTCTTAGAGACTGAGGGAGGATCAGCCTTAGAGGCTGAGGGAGGATCAGTCTTAGAGACTGAGGGAGGATCAGCCTTAGAGGCTGAGGGAGGATCAGTCTTAGAGGCTGAGGGAGGATTGGTCTTAGAGACCAGGGATTTAGTCTTAGAGACTGGGAGGTTGGTCTTAGAGACCAGGGATTTAGTCTTAGAGACTGGGAGGTTGGTCTTAGAGACCAGGGATTTAGTCTTAGAGGTTGGGAAAGTTGGTCTTAGAGACCAGGGAGTTGGTCTTAGAGACCAGGGAGTTAGTATGAGAGACTAGGGAGTTTAGTCTGAGAGGCTAGGGAGTTTAGTCTGAGAGACTGGGTGGGATAGTCTGGGAAGACTAGGACGAATATGTGGATACATGATTACGTTATGAATTGTCTTTATTTGCAATACACAAAGTGTTAAAGATTACTGTAAATATGCATGCTATGACTACTATATACCAGCACACACGTCACCTTCCTCAGGGAACAAATTGTCAGATGATAACGACCCTACGGCCACCGCCACAGATGATGAGACTGTACCTGCGCCAGATATGTTTACGTCAGACACTGAAAGTGACCCTGACACGCTGACCAAGGACGAGGATGACTTCCAACCATCCGCGCTGCCAGACTTTGGCGATGAATTACCCTTGTTGATGGCTTTCTTGACGAAGATCCCTCTGTCATTCGTGTTTCGCCCCATGACCACTTCATTACTAGTCATCCCGTTGGTAAGCACACCATGGCTCCGATCTTCGACGCCGTACCTCTCGTGGTTATTTTCCCCGAGAATCCGTCTTTTGACGAATTGTTTGATGGCGACATTAATCTGCTTGTTGATGATCCTCCTGTTGACGCCTAGGACGATGGGAAATTAGATGAGAACATTGTTACTAATTGCACATTTTGAGATCCCTGTCGTCAAGCTACCCTCAGATTCTAGCATACACTCGATTTAGACTCCCTTGAGTCTGTGACATTTACAGCTATATAGACGGCCGGATTACATCTTTCTACTACTGACACAGACGACGACGCCATTATGACTGCTGCATTAACACCTGCTCAAGGCACCACACCGTTACACGACCAAGAGCCTGCTCCTGAGCTAGTTTCTGCACCTTTTGGGTCAGCTTGATGTTGCAACTGCTGGTCCTGCACCCTTGCTTGATTATGACCCTATTTTCTTTTGGTTTACCAGACATTGCACCCCTTATACCTGGCCTAGTATCTGCACCTGATGATCTTCTCCTTTGTAGGGACATTTGTTCCTGCACCTGCTAATGTTGCTCATTCCTTTTTATTAGGACATTTTTCCCCTATGGAGACCAACGCCCATTACGCCAACATACCCATCGCTTTCTTTCAGGACATACCCGCACCCCGAAGAGGTACTCCAGGTCGGCACCCGCATGACGATCCTTTTGCCACAGCAGTATTTTCCCCGACCTCACAGGTCTTACCGTTTGCTATCTTCACCTCAACACAGCTGGAAGAGCCATTTTGATGATTCCTATTGTACACTATGCTGAAGTTAGACCCTTACATTATGAAGGCCACACACGAGATGAGTTGCTCCTGTAACATCAACTATAGTTTAAGGATATGAGTCGCAGAATGTTGGAGCATGAGCTGACACCACATTTGGCAACTTCAAATGCAAAACATTACATAACCGAAAACATGATTTAAGTGTCTACATCACAAGACAGCATATTGTCTGAAAAGTTCATGTAAGACACCACGTCCTCCACCTTGTCTATTGCCAGTATACCTTGATCCTCCACATTTACCAAAGATTCCTTTGGCACTCTCACCTGTTATTATTACACTTTTCCCAGGATTTGATGTACGTTTCCTTACTGCCGAACGACAGATCAGTTAATTACTTCGACGTATATACAAGTTGGAGGAGGAGTTCGCGCATGTTAACACTTTACTTTTCTTTCCTCCTCCACCTCAGTCACCAGTATAGTTGGTTTCTGGATTATGCGGATTACATTACATTTGGGTAAAGACACTAATGATAAACCGGGATTGTGGAGACTTTCGAAGACCACTTCTGACTACGTAATTTCGATACACTAATATACTTGTTGGACAAGGGTAGGGTGATCCTGTGTCCCTTTTGATGTGATACATTTTGTAAGACAATGCAATTAAGGTCGGAGAATAATGAGAGCCAATCATCATCAAACATACGACAAAACTGTATGGCCAATGACCAACGAAAGCTCAGCCGCTATGTCTTCATTAAGCGCGTTATTGATCTATATGTGTGTGCTATAACTATAATGCTACGTGCTTACTTACTATGCTCTCATTAAACATAATTACCAAATTACTTTGTTATACTATGATTATACTATTGCTTGATTGGTTGGTGTGATAACCTAATATGTGTATGTGCATATGATCTTTAAACAACTATATGCACTCCCCGAACGAATAAGACCTGACCTAACCAATCTTCTCTTCAGAAGATGTCGATACCAGGGAACGTCGATACCAACAACCCTCTGCCGACAACAGCAGAGTCAGAACTGCAAGGGCGCATCTCGCAAGCCATCGCACAACTCGAGGCCCTTCGCTCCGAACACGGCGGAGGTACCTCAGGAAATAACCCGCCCAGCGGCTGCACTTACGAGCAGTTCTTGAACCACAAACCTCGAAAATTTGACGGCACTGGGGGTGCCTTAGCTTTTGTGCGTTGGGTGGAGAAGACGAATTATGTCTTACAATTGAGCAAATGTGCCCCAGAACATCAGGTCACGTACGTAGCTGGACTATTTGTAGATGGGGCTCTGTCATGGTGGAACCTTCAGGTTCAAACAATGGGCAAGACTGCTGCGAATGCTTTGACGTGGGACGAGCTGAAGGAACTGATGCGTAAAAGATATTGCGCTAGGGCAGAAGTCCAGAAGTTGGAGACTGAATTGTGGAACTTGAAAATGGAAGGTCCAAAGATAGCCGACTATGTGCAGAGATTTGGCGAATTATCACAAGTTGCTTCGCGTTTGGTGGAACCAGAATCTAGGAAGATCGAACGTTTCATCGGGGGACTGGCACCTCAGATTCTAAGCCTGGTAACAACGTCTAAACCTTCAACGATCACCGAGGCTATCGACACAAGCGTGGCGCTCACCGAAGAAGCAACTAGGCTAGGAAAATTTTCCACTACGGACGAGAAAAAGGAGACTCCTGTAGAGTCATCTGGGGATAATAAGAGAAAGATCACAAATTTCAAGATGGTTGCTCGGGCGAGTAGCAAGAAGAAGGCCAAAAAGGGAAAAGACTACATGGGCATCCTACCTAAATGCGACAATAGTCTATGATATCATGTTGGGCGATGTAAATATGGAAAATGTAATAACTGTGGCAAGAGAGGGCACCCTAAGGAAACTTGTAGGCAAGGTACTGGAAGTAGAAATGGAGGCCAAGATGGTAGTGAGAATCACGGAGGAAGCAACGTGTAACACCCCGAAAACGGGTTTGGGTAATCAAACTCCGTTAATACAAAAAGACGGGTAAAGTACCGTTAGTGGTAAAATTTACCCGGTAAATATTAGGATTTAAATAATTAATCCTAATATTAAACAAAAAGTCAATAAAAGCTTTTAAAGAAATAAAATGGATAAAAGGCCCGGGTTAACGGGACCTAAAATAAACTTAGTCATAAATATTCCCGAACCCGCTAAGTTAACTAGGAATATTAAACCTAGTTAATAAGTGGGAATATTATTGAAAATAATTAGGTTATGACCTAATTAATAACTAACCAAACACGAGGGACCAAAGCCGGGTAACTTGAAAATGGAATTATAAACTTCAAATATAACACAACACACACACTTGAGGTGCGTGTGCGTGCGTGAAGTAGTCCAGGAGAAGGAGCAAGAAGCTCCAAACCCTAGCTCAAACAATCTCAATAAATTGAAGGGGCAAATCAAGTCCAAATCAAAATCCGAGTATGAATTAGTGACCTCCATTGAAAAAGGAGTCACGAGGTATGTAAATTTCTTTAGAAATCTCTAGTTGAAATTCTGAGCAAACCTAGAGAATTCGAATCTGAGCTTGCATGTTTGTTGTTTGGATGAAATTAGGGATGGAACTATGTCTAGTAGTAAACCCTAGCCATGTATTTGTTGAATTGATGTTCATAGTTGTGAATTCATGATTATAATCTCATGTGTCAAGTGGGTTTTGATTATGCAGTAAAGATGATGATGTGCACATGTTTAAAATCATCATAGTTGCTAGTAGAAACAAGATACTTGAACAATTTGCAAGTTGGGTGTTGAACATACATGACTTGAAATGGGTTTTTGGATAATTTAATGAAATTGATGTTCTATTGGTGTTTATAAACATCATACTAATTCATATGAATGAACTATTTGAACAAATTAGAGATTTTGTTAAGAGTTCATAAGTGACTAGAAGGGGGTATTGACATAAGAGTTAAAACCATGATTTTGATGGTCAACGTGTGTATATGCTTATAATAACTGAAATTTACATGTTAATTTATTATTACTTGAGGTAGGAATTGGATGACATGTTAGTTAATTTGGCGTCTCAAAAGATGATGCTCACTAAGTGTTGATAATGTGCCTAATTGAGTCTTGTGAACTTGATAGTGCAATCATATGTGATAATTGGCGATTTGACTTTTAAAAAGTCAAACTGACCTACAATATGATGAATACTAATTTTTATATGAAAAATGTAAGGTGGGAATAGTCATGATTTATAATGACTAAACTAACCATCTTACGAATTATGATTATAGTTTGACGCTTAACGAGCTAGGTGGAGGCTTGTGGAGGAAGCGGGTCAAACGGATCGAGTACAAAAGAAAAGCGTGGCTTGGATGCAAGGTAAGTATAGCTTACACTAGTCATAAATCTTAGAATGTTCTTTGTCGTATTAATTACGAATAAGATAAATGCTTAATTGAGATATGGTGTTCCGGCGTGTAGTCGTACGGAATAGGATAACCAAATAGAATAAGAAACCGTATTGATGGTTAAAAATGAGTTAAATCGGTAATTCGATCATGTTGTGACGAATGAAATATTTAATTTTAAAGGTTACCATATAAGGTAAATCATGATAACCAATAAGGGTAAAATTGTAATAAATGTCACCTCGCTAGTAATTGGTCATAGAGACCAAACGGGTCAAAAGGTGAAATAATCACCCTTTGACAATATCGACTAATGGGTTGTCAAGTTGTATGATTTTAGGGAATAAATAGCATATGGATGTTTACAGCGCTATCACTTAGCAGTCACTAAGGCAAGGTATTAAAACGGGTCAATATATTGACCCGAGTCAGGTATGTATAATGATACAACTCATCATGTAGAATTTGGAGTTCTATAACAGTTAGACAAGGTTAAAATAAGATATTCGGTTATCTTTTAGGTAAAGCGAATAAATTGAGTTATGATTAAGGTGTTTTAGAAACATATTGATTTCTAAACAAGAATATAGTTAAAAGGTCGTAATTTGGGATCAAACAAGTACTAATAGTCCTTCGTCGTAAATGAAGGACTAAAATTGACTAAAACACCCTTGTAAGTGTAATTGAGCAAACGAACCATAAAGGTTGTTTGGAAATAAGCGATAGGATGAAATAAATACTTTGAATAAGTATGAAAAGCAAAAGACGTAAATTATTGGTCAACAGTCTCTATAAAGAGTCTTTGCCGTAAAATAATGAATTGAAGTGTGTAATTTGGAATATATAAATCACCACATTGAATCCACCACAAATATAGTTGTGGTGGGAGGTCATTTGATAAGAAATGTGGGCATATGTATTTAGAAACGAATGAAAGAGATTGGTGTTTAAAATATGCATAAATACCCTTAACGGGTCAAAATGAGCATATGAGTGAAAATGGGTTTAAGAAGGTATATAAACCTGTAATTAGAAACCTATTATGTTAAACATTTTTGAACTTGATAGGTTTATGGGAAATAAAGGTCAAACAAACTTGTTTGTTTGATAAAAATAGAACGGGTCAAAAGTTGGTAAAAAGGGAAATAAGCCGAAGACTTAAAAGTCTAAAATTTTGTAAAACCGGAGGTTGGATTTTAACTCCATAAGGTGGGGAATCAAATTACAATCACGTAGGAAGAAACGGTAGGTCAAACGGACAAGCGGTTTGGAAGATACGAAAGTTTTCGTGTCATTAAACGGCAAAATAGAAAGATGGAATGCAGGGACCACCGTAACTTACGGTGCCACCGTAAGTTACGGTGGAGCTGATATAGTTACGGTGGGTTTCTACTGAGTTACGGTGGAAGAATATACTTTCAGGGGCTACCGTAAATTACGGTACCCACCGTAATTTACGGTGGACCCAGTAATAAAATATATTTTAATTAGTTTCAATTCCCGGATTCGTTTAGACACTTTTTAAACCCCGTATGACTAAAGCATTTCATATTTATGAAATGTAGGTACAGTTTGGATGCCGGAAGATGATCAAGCTCAACGAAGAATTGAACACGATATAGATACATGCTTCCGCACTTTGCCACGTTGTAAATTTTAAACAACAAATTCAACCACGTTATGTAGAATAACATATGATTTGTAAAAATTTTAATAAACCCGTATTTTTATAGTATGTGTAGTCTTAGCTACACATCTAACTGTTGGTATTTACACATAAAATCATTAATTAGTAACTAGGGGGTTACACAACGACAACGATAATTATCAAGGCAGGACGAGTGACAAGCAAAAATGTGCTCAAGGTTGTCTTAACTGTGGAAGCAAGAAGCATTTCAGAAAATACTGCCCTAAGAAGAATCAGGCACAAGGATAAAAGCTCAGTAGCAGAGCTAGGGGAGCACACCAGGAATCCAAGCGTGGATATCGGTACGTCCCACATTACTCAACGTTATGCATCTGTGCTGCTAGATACTGTTGCAAATTTTAGCTTCGCATCTCTAAAGTTTGAGGGTATACTTGGTTTAGTAACAAGTAAGATAGATAATCTGCACATGAAAGTGTTAGCTAATGGAAAGCTAGTGGAAGCCAACGAAGTAACTGGAAACGGCAAGATAGAACCCGGAGAGAGTAAGTTTACGGTTGCTCTACTACCAGTTGAGTTGGTAAGCTTCAACGAGGTAATTAGGATGGATTAGTTGCCAAGCGATCGAGCGAAGATTGATATCCACATCCCGACGGCGAATGAGGGGATGATCTTGACTCATGAAGCAGGATGCGCCTCTACGATCTACCAATTGCTTGAAGGCACAGGAAATTGTTGCGTAAAGGATGTGTTGTTTTCTTGGCTCATGTCGGGGACAGGGGAGCCGAAGAATCAAAATTCGAAGATATTCCTGTGATAAGGAAATATCCTGAAGTCTTTCCCGAAGACTTGCCAGAATTATCTCCTCAACGATTAGTCGAATCTCGCATCGATTTGATTCCAGGCGTCGCGCCTGTAGTCGATGCATCTTAGCGACTTACACCTTCGGAGATGCAAGGATTGTCAGTGCAACCTCAGTGGTTGATAGAGAAGGAAGATAACAGACCAAGATTCCCTTTTGGGTAACTCCAAATTCTGCTCGTCAAGAGAAATGACGATGATTTTCAAATGAACATCAAACTACCAAGAGCCGAACGAGCTAGCCAACAAGAGCCAGCAACTCTTACTATGAATTAATGAATTTCTTACTTAACTAACCGCGAGGATCCAACCAGTATTTCCCGACTGATCGATGATCAAGTAGCTGTAAATTCAGGAAGAAAGTATACCGGGGGAAAATTGTGGGACAATAACTTGTTTTAAACATACACAAGAATGGCGTTTCCTACACGATGCACAGAACGATTTTACACCGAATACGAAACTTTGAAAATCTAGAAAACATATACTTAGGACCCTTGGGAACCCAGATCCAAACTCGTAAGGGTTGTTGTTTAGGAACCACACCCATCAACTTAAGCAAAACATATTATTCTGACATATATACTATTACAGTTAACCAAACAGAAAGTACTTAAATTTCTTTTACTTCTAGTGAGTAGATATCTGCACCTCTACTCCCCTTAATGGTAGTTGCATCACATAAATTTTCTCCGCTGAGAGCGAACACCCATTGATTCGAGACTTGGTCATTTCTCCATTTTAGCAAATACACATTGCTTCATTACTTGAAAACTTATATGTTATGCATGCACCTTTTGTTACGCATGCGGTTTCATTTCAAACGCTTCATTGAAGTTCAAATATCATGTTGCTAAATCTAATTACTGTTTCGTGATTCAAATGACCTACATTATTATAATTGTTGGCTCTTTTGCTATCAAGTCAACACACTCTCTTGAAACTTCTTCCATTTCAAGTTACATTCTTGGTTTATTTTTGCTACCATGCCGAGATTCCTTTGTTGATACATACGTTTATTATCAGGTTACGCTGAAACTAAGTTCAATTGCTTGAACTTATCCATTTCGCATGCTTGTTTTGAGACGCTATGTGATGTATTGAGAGCATAATATTCAAATACTTTTGCAAAGGTTCTTTTGTTCGAGTCGTAGTAGGACTTGATTGGTCTACGACTCCACTAAATCATTGTTGATCTCGATACCTTACAGTGATACTCTCACAGAATTAAAGCTTGCGCTAAATTGGTTACGCACCTTATACCCGGATTTAATTGTTTATTGACTTGCTCTAAATCCGTTTTGTTTATCACGATTAAATCGGTCTCAACACAGTTGTGAGTTAAAACAATGGTACATAGATTTATTTCATACCGCAATGTACCTCCTAACGATTCTTTCATAATCAATCGAATGCCTTGCGATACTTATTACTTTCCATCTTTGATCGAAAACAGTAGTTCTTGGAGGTTCCGTATTCAACTAAAAACTTTATGACATTGTGTAAACCAAATCTTTAGATTGTCTCAGTACACTTTCAATTGTTTTCAAACACGGTGAACTTGTTCAGTCACCACTATTATTGAATCTCGTCATTACGACACCTTGCGGTGTCATTAGCTAGTGCCAATCACGGTCAACTGTTTTGCACGAAACTACACATACTTTTGTTTGACCTGCCATTTAAACTTGCCTGATGCAACTACAACAATACACCAGTTTCGCTTGAAATTCATTCGACGTATTTTCGCAACTCAAGAATGTCAACACACCAAACCTTACCAACCATTTATTCAGGAGTTGACAGATCATTTTACTATTACATTTGAGTTATCGATTTTGAATTCATATAGCGGATGCTATGGTTTGGGAAAAACTCGTCTGCATATTGCAATCGATCGTCTGAGGATCCTATTGGTCAAAACTCCACTTTTGTGGAACCCCTGTAACTAGATTACACTAGACTATACGTCGATACGTCTTGTATCTTTGACAGCAAATCCTGAAACACACACTATTTAACTGCTGGGTTCTGATTATAGATATCCTCGGATTCGCCTGATTTGAATAAGTTTTGATTCTGTTTTGGGTTACTTACCTCAGTATTATTCATACACATACACGTGTGACGAAACCACAAGGAGTTAAGGTAGTACAAATTTCGAGGACGAAATTTTCTTAACGGGGGGAGAATGTGACAACTGTCAAATTTGCATACATCCGTACAATTAATTAATATTAAATTTGTGCTTAATGACTGTGCTTGATTACAACTGTGATAAACTGCTTTCTGATTTCTGATACATACATACATGTGCATCACATTACATACTGCCACTCCATTTATTTCACACAAACTTTAGTGACAAACTTGATGCACAAAGCACAGTTAGCACACTGAGCGGATGACCCAGAAAACATGCTGGCAATGCCAGCACCTGGACAGACAATGTTTTGAGGCCAGTATGAGCCAGAGACAGGATACTACACTAGTAGGGAGTGTAGGGAAGTGAGGAACATAAAATTGCGTCACTAGGTGATAGTTATAGTGCCGGGAAGTGCCTAAAACATAATTTAACTGCAAAATTCTGCACTTTTAAATAAAATTCAGCATTTAGATATGCTAGTAATGTGCAAAAACTTGACAAAATGATCCTAGATACTTTCCAAAGTGTTGGGAATTAAATGTGTCACAAAAAGTAATATAAAAGATACTTTATGAATTAATTTAGCACTTTAACGGGCAACACCAAACCGAACAACCGGACTTTACCCGGAACATAAAAATATTGCCAAACACATTGTTTTTACCTTTCTGAGCTAGTTAGGGTCCCCGAACACCCTAACACACCTTATATTATATAACACACACTAACACACTAACTAAACACTTTAAACTTAACTAGATTGTAACTAGTTCCATCACAACCCAACCCCCTACCCCCCCCCCCCCCCTTCGACGGTTATGTGGGGTGGGACAACCCCCACTTCTTTTGATTATTTAATTGCTATTGTTGTTGGTTAAAGGAACATTATATATGTTGGATAAACACAAGACTTGGTTTATAAATTAACACATAAGACTTCCATCTTCTCTCATCAAACACCCACCAACAAACACTCTCTGCTTTCATCCTTCCTTGCTTACGGCCGCCACTACCATCCACCATACAACCACCTTCAACCTTCCATTCAAGCATTTTCCATACACTCAAAGGTGCAAGAGGTCCAACAAGTAAGCTTGGTGCACTCGGAAGCTCAAGGACCGCTCTT
Organism: Helianthus tuberosus; assembly: GCA_030545235.1. Classification (NCBI taxonomy): domain Eukaryota; kingdom Viridiplantae; phylum Streptophyta; class Magnoliopsida; order Asterales; family Asteraceae; genus Helianthus; species Helianthus tuberosus. The sequence continues at coordinate 26,162,398 of CM060432.1, forward strand.
GTTTTCTTTTATCCACCACTTTTACGCTTTGAAACTTCCCTAGCCTTGTGCTAGTAGTAAGTGCTTTAAAACTTCATCTTGTTCTTATTTTTGGTGGTTAATAGATGAAAGAATGATAAATATTAAGAAAACTCTAAAGAACATAATTAAAGTTTATGAACATAAAGGATAAAGAATGGATAAAAGATGAAGTAATGTTAGAATGATGTTGAAATCATGTTGATCTTATGTTGTTATGATTGTGGAATGTTATTTGTTAGTAAAATGAGATGATCCATCACATAGACTTGCTAGATCATGTTTAGAGACATGAACTAGCAAGATGTGAAGGTTAAAGATGTTGTGGATAATGGAATCATCCACACATGAACTTTGAACTTGAACAAATAAGTGATTTCTTGGAAAAATGAGTTGTAAACTTGTAGATCTAAAGATCTATTAGTGGTTTTTCGAAAGAACCAAGTGAAAGGAACAAGTTTTGTTAAAACTTGGATATTACATGAAATAAACACATTTTTAGTAAGTAAACAAGTGTATAAACACTTGTGTAACAAGAAAATTTCACAAAGAAATATTTTTGGAAATCATGACTAGAAGTTGTGAAAATACACATTCTTTAAAAATAAAGTTTTTAAGAAAGTAAACACATTTTTAAAGGTAACAAGACTTACTAATTATGCTAGTAAGTCACTACTCATTTTTATAAACTTTCAAGCTCATAAGTTTATGGTTCATGTCTATTTTTGTCATTTTTGGTGAATAGAGATTTTGTGTTGGATTATTGATGATTGTTTGAATGATTTTACAAAAGAAAATGATATGCTAAAAAGCATGGACACCTCCATTTACAAAGGAAACTCTGGCGAATTTTTTCTAGAATTTCAACACTTAGTAATATATTTTCCTGACAAGTGTTTACAAAAATATTTCTAACTTTATTTTCGAAATAAACCTTGCCATCATTTTTATTACAAAAATACAAAGTCTCGGAGGTTGATTTTCGTAAATAAAACTCAATAAATATATATATTTAGAATATATATATTATACTAAAACTATTGTGTGAATGTTGCTTGTTTTGTAAAACTAGTTATATTATTTTTACATTTTTAGGGTAAAAATAATATAACTTATGGTATCACGAGGTTACGACTCCAAAATAATACCGAAGCTTTCGCAAAATAAATAATATGAGTTACACAAGTATTGTTGCCTTACGAAACGCTAAAACGTAACTTATGTATACTTCGGAAAATACTCTCATACGTATATTTTGATTAAGTATTATTTTGGAAAATGTATGAGGTAAAATATAATATTTTTGGGAAAAATATATATTTTGGAATTAAAATGTTTTAGACAAGTGATTAAAATATATTTTCTAAGTGGGACTTAAAATATATTTTTCGGAATTATAAAGCATACATGTATAAATACCCCATCCTTGGGAAGGAAATACGAAGTTAAAATACTCGAGAAGTAGGAATACGAAATATTGATTTACGACTATTCCAAACATTAACTATAATTCAAAGTTAAAATAATTATTTTAACTAATAATTATAACTTGGAATAATTTTGAGAACACAAGAAACGTAACTCAGAAACCTTCAAACTAAGCAAAGGCACGGCCCGTTCGTCTAATAGACGTTAGTACACTGTAGGTAGTCGTGTTGGCTGAGGAGACTTGGGTTACACATACTGAAGACGCAATACAGTGAGTTCATGTCCCCCTTTTCTCTTAACTGTTTTCAGTTTTTATACTTCGGGGGTGGAATACATGTTACAATAATTACAGACACTTTATACATGGTATGATTAGCTTAAGGAGGGTTTACTACTTAGATCATGTGAGTGGGTAGGTGGTACTTGAGGCCATTAATCCTCGTTGTAGGACCGAGGGTCATGAGTGATAGATCTATTTGGGTGTAGCGAGCCCCACTCCTGAGTCCGCTGAGTGGACCATGTGGTGACTATGAGCCCGACACACAAATTTGCTAGGTTTGAGTCTTCCTGCATCACTTCACACATATCATTGGCTTTGCAACCCAATGGTGATCTCTTTTTCCTTAATTGCTACATACCAGGGATTTTCATACATACAGACACATTACAAAGGTTTGTACATACTCACTTACACATGAACTCGCTCAACTTTATGTTGATTTTTCAAACTACATGTATTTTAGGGAATTAGTAAATGGATCTGGCGGGCGTTGGAGTTTTTTTTATGCTGCGTTGAGAATAAAGATGTCATCCATGGTCTTTAAGTTTGGTCAGTGTGTCTCTTTCCTGGACAAGACACGCCTTCCAAACCTTGGTGCTATCTAATATCTTTTGATGAGTCCTTAGTGAACTAATAAACATTTTGTATGATTGTAAAACTTAAATTTGAAGTCTACGTTTTTGAAACAATGTTGCTATGATTTAAACTTAAATTAAAGGATGTACATCTACTGGTTTTATCATATAGTGTTGTTATAATCGTATGCAATGGTATTAAGAAGTCACACCAACAAACACGCTTCCGCAAAAGTCAGGGTGTGACAAAAACATCAAAAATATAATTGTTTTATTAATATATAATATAATAATATTAAATTGTATCCTCCAGGTCGGCTATTAGCCGAGTGAGAGTTCCCGTAGTATGTATGATCGTCTGGGTCGGTGCGGTCGTACCCCTTGTTGTGGGGTTTGGCCTCAGACGGCTATGTATGCCGGATCCGCGGCGGACTGTTGACTGTCGCCGATTTTCGCCATGTGGGCCAAGGCGATCATGTATTGGACCCGTAGAGCGAGACCCATATGTGGAATCGTCCTCTCTGAGCATACGGACACTACAGTAAGAGGAGCCGCGTTCCCCGCGCCTATCCCGAGAAGTCGGGTTTGTGGGTGCCCTACCCTCGTATTGCAAGATACGAGCCGAAGGTGTGTATGACGCGGGCGTGGGTCCTCTAGGTGTTTGCATCTCTGCGCAAACTTTATTGTAGGCTGCGGCGAGGGCAGTCTGTTGTTGGTAATACCAGGTATGGAGGTCCATACCTGGGGGCAGTACAGAAGCGTACTGTGCAAAGTCTAGGATGAACACTGGGGGGTGCCCCCCTGTGCGGATGTGCCTATGTGGCCAATTTGTTGGGCTGGGGGGGTGTTCCTCGTAGGTCCCAAGTTTGCGGGGTTGTGGTTTTCCCCGATAGCATTTTTTTTATCGATCAGACATGATCTTCAAGAAAGAGAGAGATAGGAATAAGTGCTAAGAGTAGCGGTGGGCGCCAATGATAAAACAGTGGTTAACCAAAGGAGGTTAATTCACTGGTCTCATCAAGTAAGGTTAATCCCTTCTTTCCGAGGATCGGTGGCTGGATCGTCCGCTTGATCTGTCTCCTGCATAAGGAAAACTCACCGTGATTCGTAATAAGAAGGATGGGGTGGGTGGTGCTCCTTGTTACCACTCTCCGGCGTGAGAATCAGTAAATTGCTTGAGAGCAAAGTGTGTGATAGTAGTAAGAGTGAGGGAGTTTGATAAGCGATACCTCAAACCTGGTCCGGGAAGGGTATTTATAGCCGAGGAGTGAAGGAGGGTAATTGAGTGGCTAGACTGACAACGCGCAGCCCCTTGCAGGTGTGCCAGGCTCGTTGGTCAGGGAGGTGATGCCACGTCCCACTGTTGTTGTCAGTTTGTTGCTTACGTGTGGGCTGACATGCAACTGTCATTGGCGCCACTTGCATTTAAGGTGTTAGTCCCACTTGCTCTGTGGGCAGGATGCAGTGCCAGGCCGGCATCGCTGCTCGCGGGATGCGGTGCCAGGCCAAATCGCCGCATGCGGTAACTGTTGTTGTTACCTAGATCCCTTTTCGTGACGGAAATGTTCATAGGATGCGGTGCTAAGCCGCATCGCTATGTGCAACACCCATTTTTATACACAAGGTAAGTCTTCCCATCACTTGACAGATTGGATTCGACCGCTGCGTTCGCGCGTGTCCGCACGGACGCAGATAAGTTCTTGCCGGTGGGAGTATTTGATAAGGGTAATGGTCACTCGCGACCATGTTGGTGCGAGATCTGGGATCATACCCTTCAGGCCTCATAATTTCAAGGGCCCCCAATTTTAATAGGCTACCAATCCTTTTTCATAACTAATATTCTTTGATTCTATAGTATATGTTCCTAGAAAGAGAAGGAAAAAAAAATTGTTATGAGCTCCTCTGTTTTTTTCAAAGAGTTTCTTGAAGAAGATGAAACAGACAATAAAGAAAGTGATAATATGCCAGTGATATAATTATATGACATTTGCCTTTTTACCCCTAGAAATAATCACATCATTTACTGAATTTACCCCTCTCTTTGTTTAAGTATTCATTTAGTGATATTTTTTCCTTCGTTTATACTTTAAATTCAAGTTATTCTACAAAGGCTCCTAATTATAAGAAGTGTAAGAAGGATTTATAGAGTGACAAGTGTCCAATAACCTAAAATTAAACCCACTACATCACCACCCAAAACCTAAACATCCCCCCCTCACCCCCGGCAAAAAAAAGAACAAAAAAAAAGAACTATACCTCACCAAAAAACCCCAAAAAACCTAAACCCCCCCCCCAAAAAAAAAACCTAAAAAAAACTAAACACCCACCCCACCCCACCACCACCCAAAAACCTAAACCCCCATCCCCCACTCCCTCGGAAAAAAAAAATATTTTTTTTTTGTGGGGGTGGGTGATGGGGGTGGGGGTTTAGGTTTTTGGGTGGTGGTGGATGTTTAAGGTTTTTTTTTTTTGTAGTGAATTTTTTAGGAGCCTTTGTACCCTTCTTACAATTAGGAGCTTTGTATTTGATCATAATCCTTATACTTTATAGTTTTATTTAAGGGTTATTGGATTTTATCACCCCCAACAATTGGCTATTGGCCGCTGCCACCCCCAACTATCACTTTGACGCCCGTCACCCCTAACTGAACAATTAGTGTGTTATGTCACCATGTCGTTCACTGATCACTAAGTTTTGATTCTGTTACTATACTTTTGAGGGTGTTGATGTGTGCAAAATGCAACATATAAATTACATCAATTGTGACATAAAACTAACCTTTTTTTAGTACTAATGTTGGAAAAAGTGTGCTTTTGTCTTCCTTTTGTATTTTCAAGATTAAATGAGCTTAAATTAACAAAAGAAACAAAAAGGCAGCTAAATCTAACATAAATACAAGAAAAGGAACAAACGTGGCATGCCCAACGTCCCCGAAAGCCTCTTCCCAAGCAAAACAAGAGAACAGAAGGCTGAACACGCCCCGTGCTCAGTGAGCACGGGGGCGTGCCCAAGTGTCAGCACAAAAGACAAAGTTGTAGAAGCTTCCATCGCCCACCACGGGGCCGTGCTCAGCGGACACGGGGCCGTGGTCAACTATAAGATTCGCAGAATCCAGGCAAATCTTGATAGTACAGATATGCTTCTGCACACGGGGTCGTGCCCAGCGGACACGGGGCCGTGGTCAACTAATACAGACAAGAGCAATTAATGAAGACAGAGAAGAAGGATGGACACGGGGCTGTGCCCACTGGACACGGGGCCGTGCCCGAGCTACTGTTCAGGCTATAAATAGGGGTGCTTGGCTCATTTGCAAACCATCCCTTGGCACACCATCTCTCTCACACTTCACCCACCACCCACCACCATCACAACACCATCATCCACCACCATCATCCATTGTCCATCATAGAGTGTGTGAGTCGTCTCGGGATCCAAGATTGATCGTAAGAGTTCTTGACAATCAAAGGCCATGTTTGCCTAAGTCTCTTACATCACTTGGTGAAGACAAGTGTCTAGTGTAATACTTTTTATTTTTAATCTTTTCGCACTTTTTATTTGGTTATGTATTAATGGCTTTAATAACTAGTTTCTTATGTTGAAGGTGATTCTTCCTTATCGTTTGTCCGTGGTGTCTTGGCATTATTTTACTGTCTATATAAAATAAAATATTTTCACCATTCATATCTCCACGGTCTATATGGAGGCATGTTGGCTACCTGGTCGGGGGTTAAGGAAACGGTTTGGTAAGAGTCTTTCCTTGTTCAGTGTATAGATCCTGCAAGGACCTGGGTCAAATTTAGTATGACCTCCTTCAATACCTACCGGTATTGGATGGCGGGGGTCCAAACTCTTTGATCCCCTCATATGTAAGCTACTATTAATACTTTAACCCGGCTACTTAGGACTGTATCCCTGCTGACTCAGACTACTTAGCCGAGGGTAACGTCACCTTCAAAAGAGGGGCCTACCATAATATGCATTAATAACTTAATTAATTATCTTTCAATAATCCGACCCTTTAGGATTGTATCCTTGCTGACTCAAACTACTGGGTTGAGGGTAACGTCACCTTCAAAAGAGGAGCCTACTACAATAACTCAGATAATCTCTTAAATAGTGCAAAAGTGTGGAAATAATCAAAGGTTACACTAAACACGTGTCGGAGCCAAGTGATTCATCTTGTCTATCTGTTTTTATTTTTATTTTTCAGCATTTTAGTTAGTTTTTATTTTTCTAGTTTAAAACCTTTTTCTAAACTTTTGATTTGATTAGACGTTGAGGATAAACCGGTACTAAAAGCTCTTGTGTCCTTGGACGACCTCGGTATCTTACCAACACTATACTATGCTCACGATGGGTGCACTTGCCCATATGTGTGTTTAGTGTTAGTAAATATCGTGTTTTATAAATTTAAAACTTGGCTAAAAAGTGTTAAAAAGGGCTTAACATATACATTAAAAACTAATAACACTCACGCACATCAAGTTTTTGGCGCCGTTGCCGGGGACACAAGGATTTTAAGAAAGTTAGGAATCAACGGCCTAATCGTTTTTCTTATTTTTCTATTTTTTTTAGGATTTTTCGTAGTTTTTCAGCTTATGCAGAACTCAGCACGGGCCGTGCCCGCTGAACACGCCCCTTGCTCAATCATTGGAACTGGCAATCCTGTTTTAAGTCAGACAGTAAGCTGAACACGGGGCCGTGCCCACCCAACACGCCCCGTGCCCAAGATTCAGTTACTAAAAACAGAACCGTAAGATCCCGACGGTTGGTAATTTCTGACACAAACATGAGTGATAATGATATTTTTTACTTTCGGCACTCTTATGGTACGTGGTGTCAAATATGTGGTGGCTCTCATAAAGAATTAGTATGTTATTTTCTAAATTATATGCCCCACTATATAGACCCATTGTTTTCATGTAGCCTTAAGAGGGGCGAAAGTAAAAATAATCCTTATCTCTCCCTCGAATGCTCTCAACCGGATCTTTTAGGAGAAATGCTTCTTGATGAACTATTTCAAATGGAAGATCTAATTCTTAATTGGTTAGAAGAACTTAGAATAGATTTCAATAATTTATCTCAAGACGATAACCAAGAAGAATTGTTGGGATCGCATAAAAACAACTTCGTTGTTACCAACGTTACCTCTAACTCTAGTGAGGACTTGAGCGATAGTCGTCCCTGTGTCGATTGTTCCGTGAAGGACTCCCCATCGACTTCGTTCGATGCATACATAGACCTGAGCGATTCGGCATACACCTTCTTTAACAAGAGCCCAGAAAAGGGTTGGACTTGTCCACCTACATATAGCATAGGAATCACCCTCACCGACAACCTCTTGCGTTCTCGTCTTAATCTAGAACAATTAAGGTATCTTCGGCACTTTGGGGTTGTTCCATCCAGTAAGGAACCGCCTGATCCGGAAAAGTTCCTTAAAAATAGACAAACTTCATAAACAGCCATTCGACACGGGGCCGTTCCCAGGTCAACACGCCCCCGTGTCCACCAAAAGATTCCTTTCTGACTTTTAGTCAGAATACGAACAAAATGTGTCAGGATCTTGCCTGCACATGGGGCCGTGTCCAGCCGACACGGGGCCGTGTCCAGCATGTTGTCGTTTTCTATAAATGCAGCCAAGAATCCTGCACATTTGGACCATCCAGAGACAGAGATTTGAGAGGATCTTCTCACCTACCATCCTAGGTATTTTCTAAAAGAAGGTTCTAACAAACATCTTGTCATTTCCTCTTTTATCCATTGCCTTCTTCTTCATCTTTCTTGTCTCAACACCTCCATTGAAGCTTGCTCTCAAGCTTTATTGTGTTGATTATTAGATTTTTGTCCAAGGAATCTTGCTAAAAATAAGTTGTGCAACATTGTTTTAAGTTATTTCTGTTAAAAAATGCTTCATAAGTTGGAAAAATAATTTAAAACTCCAAGATTCCTTGTTCCGAAAATCTGCAGAAAGTTGAACACGGGGCCGTGCTCATTGAGCACGGGGCCGTGTCCAATGTACTGTTTCATTTAAAATGAACTATTTCTGGTTTGTTTTCGTAGAATGTCTAGTCAAAACAGTGGAACTTCTTCTGCGCACTCCAGAAACAGTCGAAGGGAGAGAAGGTCATCAATCGAAGCGACTCTCGTACGTTACGTGATGGCATTACGTGAAGCTCTTGACGAGATGACTTCGGTAGAGGAGGTCCTAATAGACCGTATAAATTAGCTTACGGTGGGGTTGGAAAACAGTTTTCAAGAAATAAACCTCTTGCACCAGAGGTTAAACATTCTTGTAACACCACCCATGGAACCAATCCTCCCTCAAGAGGATTGGAACCTAGCACTTGGAATCAACAATCCTACCGGTTGGGACGACATTCCAGCGGAACCTCCTCTTGAAGATCTACAAGAAGTCCCGGTGGAGGTTGCACCTCCTCAAACCAATGCCAATGAGCCCGCCTTTCTTCTCCCTAGGGAGATAGAGGAATGGCTCGCCGACGTGTGAGGAACCCATGCCCGGAGAAAGAAGTTTTTCAAGCCACATCTAACCGAGGGATTTATCTTTTCGGAAATTTTGCTAATAGAATAAGTAGTAGGCTAAAACTTCTTGGTTTAGATTTCTTGTGTTTCTTTGACCTAACTATCCAGTATTTTAAACTTTTAGGATTATTTTGTAATTTTCTCTATGACTTAATGAATGATGGTTTTAGTTAATTTGGTGTTTGGATGATGTTGTAATGAATAAAACACATTCGGGATGGTGAAGGATAACAAGGGAAACTTGGACCAGCACCCCATGCACGAAAACAGGGCCATCCGACGAACTTTCTTCATTACAGCAAGTTCAGCACGGGCCGTGCCCGCCCAACACGGCCCCGTGCTGCACAGTCTGCAGAAAATACCCAGTTCAGGTAAACTGTACACGGGCCGTGTTCACCCAACACGCCCCCGTGTCCAGGCTTCTGTTTCTTTTGTTCAACTTTTTGTTACTAGCACTTGAACACGGGGCCGTGCCCGGTCACCACGGGGTCGTGTCCAGACGCTCAGTAACATAAAATTTTGCTTTTTCACACCTTTTACACATTCAATCAACCTAAAACTTATTTTTGAGACACATTGAGGACAATGTGTAATTTAAGTGTGGAGGGGATGCTAAAACTTCGAATCTTGCAAGTCCTAATTACAAGCTTTACACAAAACTCTATTAGAACCGCTAATCACCCCAAATTTTTTCAAAAGTTTTCATTTTTTTTACTTGTCTAGGTTTAACTTAGGAAATTCAAATTCTAAAAAGGTTATATTTTTACAAATTTACAACCGATAGCGTCGTGATAAAAAAACCAACATAAGAAAATTATGAAAAGGCATGACAAGCTTAGTTAAAATTTAATTATATATACTTGATCACATAAAAACCCATTCCCACAAAAGTGAGTTTTGAGCCTTTATTGAGCATACAAATACATATCTTTAAACTAAATGCTCATTTTTCGTTTCTTGTGTGAATAGCCGTTTGGTTCTTACAACTCTAGAACTTGCCACGACGATACATTCCCGGTCCTTACCAACTTAAACCCGAGTAAGTAAATGATGGAGGCATTAGGACTAACCCTTTTTATTTCTACACCATTATTTTTTTTTACCATCTACCCAAAATCCTCCTAGTTAACCCCTTTGAGCCTAAACCTTTTCATTTCTTAACCCAAACCAAACACCCTTTCACCCACCAAAACATTTTTTTTTATTTTTAACCCTTTATTTTAGTAACAAGCTCGGTTTTTTCGTATGACTTTCAAAAAAAAAATGTTGATGATGAAGCAAAAGAAATAAACAAGCAAGTTCATTAAAAATAACTTTGTTTGAATCATGGCTTCATCAAAATAAAAAAAAATTGCAAAAATAAAAAGTCTTTCGAAAACCGACGCTTTTTACGCTTTTCGCCCTTTTTCTACTAACCACTAACCCAACCACCTACCTTTAACCCAAGCCTAACCCTTCACCCAAAAGTCCTCTTGATATTTACAAAGGTATATAGTTAAAAAGGAGGAGGATTGATTGCTTGGCAAGCCTATGGTAGGAGTAAGTTTCATGCCGCTCTCGAGTGATTCACTAAAATACATCTTCGGCCGAGTGTTGAGTGATCCCCCGTGAGGTATGTGAACTTGTATATAAATAGAATTTTAAAGAGGCATGTTATGCCTTAATAAGTAATTTAACTTATGAAAAGTTTTAAATAAATCATGACGACTAGGATTGTAAATAAATAAAAATAAAACTTAATAAAGAATCTTGGAAATCCCGACACTCTATGACAAGCCCAAAAACCTTCTCTTCTACCCATTCCATTTGGGAGTGTAAAGCCACATTATAAAGAGTTTTGCTTGAGGACAAGCAAAGATTCAAGTGTGGGGGTATTTGATGTGTGCAAAATGCAACATATAAATTACATCAATTGTGGCATAAAACTAACCCTTTTTTAGTACCAATGTTGGAAAAAGTGTGCTTTTGTCTTCCTTTTGTATTTTCATGATTAAATGAGCTCAGTGAGCACGGGGGCGTGCCCAAGTGTCAGCACAAAAGACAAAGTTGTAGAAGCTTCCATCACCCACCACGGGGCCGTGCTCAGCGGACACGGGGCCGTGGTCAACTATAAGATTCGCATAATCCAGGCAAATCTTGATAGTAAAGATATGCTTCTGCATACGGGGTCGTGCCCAGCGGACACGAGGCCGTGGTCAACTAATACAGACAAGAGCAATTAATGAAGACAGAGAAGAAGGATGGACACGGGGCCGTGCCCACTGGACACGGGGCCGTGCCCGAGCTACTGTTCAGGCTATAAACAGGGGTGCTTGGCTCATTTGCAAACCATCCCTTGGCACACCATCTCTCTCACACTTCACCCACCACCCACCACCATCACAACACCATCATCCATTGTCCATCATAGAGTGTGTGAGTCGTCTCGGGATCCAAGATTGATCGTAAGAGTTCTTGACAATCAAAGGCCATGTTTGCCTAAGTCTCTTACATCACTTGGTGAAGACAAGTGTCTAGTGTAATACTTTTTATTTTTAATCTTTTCGCACTTTTTATTTGGTTATGTATTAATGACTTTAATAACTAGTTTCTTATGTTGAAGGCGATTCTTCCTTATCGTTTGTCTGTGGTGTCTTGGCATTATTTTACTGTCTATATAAAATAAAAGATTTTCACCATTCATATCTCCACGGTCTATATGGAGGCATGTTGGCTACCTGGTCGGGGGTTAAGGTAACGGTTTGGTAAGAGTCTTGCCTTGTTCAGTGTATAGATCCTGCAAGGACCTGGGTCAAATTTAGTATGACCTCCTTCAATACCTACCGGTATTGGATGGCGGGGGTCCAAACTCTTTGATCCCCTCATATGTAAGCTACTATTAATACTTTAACCCGGCTACTTAGGACTGTATCCCTGCTGACTCAGACTACTTAGCCGAGGGTAACGTCACCTTCAAAAGAGGGGCCTACCATAATATGCATTAATAACTTAATTAATTATCTTTCAATAATCCGACCCTTTAGGATTGTATCCTTGCTGACTCAAACTACTGGGTTGAGGGTAACGTCACCTTCAAAAGAGGAGCCTACTACAATAACTCAGATAATCTCTTAAATAGTGCAAAAGTGCGGAAATAATCAAAGGTTACACTAAACACGAGTCGGAGCCAAGTGATTCATCTTGTCTATCTGTTTTTATTTTTATTTTTCAGCATTTTAGTTAGTTTTTATTTTTCTAGTTTAAAACCTTTTTCTAAACTTTTGATTTGATTAGACGTTGAGGATAAACCGGTACTAAAAGCTCTTGTGTCCTTGGACGACCTCGGTATCTTACCAACACTATACTATGCTCACGATGGGTGCACTTGCCCATATGTGTGTTTAGTGTTAGTAAATATCGTGTTTTATAAATTTAAAACTTGGCTAAAAAGTGTTAAAAAGGGCTTAACATATACATTAAAAACTAATAACACTCACGCACATCAGGTGTCATAGGGATCCTAGGACACTCCCAAAAGTGTAGTAACAAAATCAAAAGTTAGTAATCAGTTAACAACGTGGTGATAGAACACACTAAGTGTTAAGTTGAGGGTGGCGAGTGTCAAAGTGATAATTGAGGGTGGCAGTGGCCATTAGCCAATAGTTAGAGGTGATAAAATCCAATAACCCGTTTATTTAACAATATATATATATATATATATAAATTTCAATATTCTGCTCTAATTTATTTAGTTATATTTATATTTAAACAACTTGCATTTAATGTAATATATATTTTGGTCTTGAGTTACTGTATATTGATAAAAATAAAGCGGAAGAAATAGTATGCCTTAAGGGAAAATAGGAAAGATGTGTTAAAAGAAAAACTTAAATATTATATTTTTTTATTAAAATAGGAAAGATGTGTTAAAAGAAAAAAAGTAGAAAACAACATGTTTTTGTATTGATATGTTATTTAAGAAGTGCTATTGTCAAAACAAAAAAATTGCTAAACTCCAAAAAAACTTATAGTAAAAAGGCCTCCATTTCATTATTCGCTTTAGATCCTGAGAAACGTTGAGCCGGCCCTGCCGACCTATATGAGTTTAGTACCTTATATCTAAATCAGAATAAACAAACTTGTGATTTAGAGACTTTTTGTCACCCTCCAATTTCACACGAATTGGTAACACATGTCTAGGCGTGTTCAAAATCACGTGTTATTTAAAGGGGTAGGCTAAACGTACCCCCCTTGTTACTTGTCATACCCCCCCTTGAAAAACCACTTTAAAATTTGTCAAACTACCCCCCCTTATAAATCTCATGTTTGTTTATTTATTTCTTTTGTTCATACAAACATAGTTGATTACCCACTAAATTTTTTTTTATCAAATTTAAAAGAAACACTAAATATTTATATTAAAGTACCGTTTAATAATTTCACACAAATAATATCACAATGATACCATAAAAAAATACTAATATGACGAATGAAAATGATTAGTGTATAAATAAAAAAGTTAAAGATCCATGTCAATAGTCTTATAGTGATAATATCACCGCCACGATCGCACATAAGAACGACTTTAGAAACATAGCCCGGCCTAGCTTTTGATCTTTTAGTAATAATAACATAACCAAGAGTACGTGCAATATTTTGAACCCATCCCATCAAATCTTCACGAGACTTGAACTCCTGATCGGTAAAAAAATTAAACATCTTCACGAGACTTGAACTCCATATCATATAAAAAAATATATAAAAATTCGAAAGTAGTATCTACATGCAACGTGATATCAAAGTTGTGGTGTCAAACCTGATCGGTAAAAAAATCAGACATCTTTTTGTATGAGCTTTAATGTCAAATGACCGGTTTATGCAGAAGCGGTAATGGTTCTTGAATAGACCTTTGTAGTAATATCTGACTATAAAACATGCAACACTATGACTATAAACTCATAATAATTTTCAAAACTAAATAAAAATAAACGACAATATTCATGTTTATATGAAACAATATAATATCACGAATCTGAAACATTATACCCAAACACTATACCCAAACAATATATCAGATTCGTGGATTACCTTAGGTTGTAGAAGGGAATCAAAAAAAGGTAGAAGAAGGGAATCAACTAGGATGTTCTCTAAATAACAGAAGTGCAGCTTCGAATAGGATGATTACTTTTCTCCATAAACCTCCACTATCTCAAATTTGTGTATGGTGATTAAATAAAAATGGTCATTATATTTATTAAATTAAATAAAGAACTCATGATTAAGTAATAGAATCGCAGCTTTGAATAAACAAATAAATTTAAAATTTAAAAAGAATCTTAATCTTTTAGAAGATTATATATAAATTTAAAAGATTATATTATTTTAGCAAAAAAGAAAATAAAAGGTTAGAATTGTATTATGTGAAAATTTCAAGGGGGGGGGGGGGGTTATGACTAGTAAAATTAATACAGATGGGGGTACGTTTAGCAGCCCCCTATTTAAATTCTTCAAATATTATTTCCTTTTCTTGATAATTTTTTATTATTCACATACCTTTCTCTTGTTTTCTAGCTTGTGAGTATTTAAACATTCAAAACAAATGTAACATAAATTATTAGTACACACGACCACTTACTGTTTGCTTTATTAGAATTTTTTGGATTTTTTATTATTTTTTTTGATTTTTTTGATTTTTTAGATTATTTTAGATTTTTTAGTTTTTTTTAATTTTTTAGAATTTTTTAGATTTTTTTGGATTTTTTATTATTTTTTTGGTTTTTTTGGATTTTTTAGAATTTTTTGGAATTTTTATTATTTTTTTTGGTTTTTTAGATTTTTTTTTGGTTTTTTAGATTTTTTTTGGGTTTTTTTAGATTTTTGGAATTTTCTGAATTTTTAGAATTTTTTGGATTTTTTAGATTTTTTATTATTTTTTTTGATATTTTAGAGTTTTTTTTTATTTTTTAGAATTTTTAGAATTTTTTTGATTTTTTAGAATATTTTGGATTTTTTTATTATTTTTTTGATTTTTTTGATTTTTTAGAATTTTTTGGATTTTTTATTATTTTTGGATTTTTTTGGATTTTTTAGAATTTTTTATTATTTTTTGGTTTTTAGACAAAAATGAAAGAGGCAAGGGGTTATTTCCGTAACTTTGGAAACATTCCCGTGGTTTTTTAAACTTTCCTTTGAAATTTAGAAGGAATCTGAATTCCATTAAATAAGGGATTTTGTTGGAATTGAAATCCAATTCCCTTCGACTAATTTGTCAAACCAAACACACAAAGGAATGGAATTCAAATTCCAATTCCCTTGAAATCCTATGGATTCCTATCAACCAAACATGCCCTTATTATCTAACCATGCAATCGGACCCATCTGCCTATTTGTAACTCACCAAAGCGTATTGTATTAATCCCCGATCTTTATATAAATCCACCCAGTCTCACTTTCCATTCATCAATGGCGATTTCAACTTCATCTTCCTTGTTTACTTCCCCTAATATCCATTTCAATTCACACAAACCGTTACATTCGAGTTCAAGCTCGGTCCGATTTGGAAGAACTCGGGTTTTTGCGGCTTTTGCCACTGCGGAGAGGACGGGTAACACTAGCTCTTTGTCGTTGTACGAGGTGCTTGGGGTTGGTGCGGATACGCTAGAGGTGAAAGGAGCGTACCGAAGATTAGCTAGAGTTTTGCATCCGGATGTGAGAAGTTGTGAGTCTTCGGCGGATGAGTTCATGAAAGTGCACTTGGCTTATACTACACTTGTTGATCCTGAAAAACGAGCGGCGTATGATCGCAGTCTTGTTCTTCATAGGAGGACTGAGATGAGGTTTGCCCGTAGCCACCGGTCAAGAAGATGGGAGACGGATCAGTGTTGGTAGAGATTGATGTATAAATTAATGTGGATATTAGAGTTGGTTCACTTTTAAGAACCATTCGGACAAATCATTTGCTTGATTTTGAAGTAGGATACGATTGTTCAACCTGTTTTTGTTATTATATTTGATTCATGTTAATGAAGATTGTTAAATTTGATTTTGTTATATATTCCACTAGGTTAAAACCCCTGTATAAATATAATTTTATTTAATAAATAATAAAAAGATATATCTTAAAAAAAAACTCGTATATTGCACGTGTTGAAAAAATATAATGTTATATGTTAATAAAAACAGTCATCAAGACTTAGCTTTTAAAAAAAGTAAACTTCTGTTTTGCTCCCTATGGTTTGGTCATTTTAACGGTTTTGCCTCAATCATTTAAAAATATTCATTTTCCTCCGAAAGTAATTGTTGTTGTTGTTGTTGTTATTATTATTATTATTATTATTATTATTATTATTTAATATGATCATAATAAAAACAAATATTTATCCTTATCTAAATATTTATTCTTATCTAATATTTTTGTTTAAAAGCCCTTCATGTCGGTTGGAGATCTTAAAGCCCAATTGAAAACGCCGAAACAACGCCGAGGGACGGTGTGATATTGTGGGCGTTGACTGACAACAACGCCGCTTGTCCACGTCCACACCCACACCTACACCCACACCATGTTGTCTTAACCTACCTTGGTTTGATTTATGATAACTCATAACTTTATTTAGCAAGAAAAAAACGTGTATGTAAAAACAAGTAAGAAAATCTTCCTATACTAATAAATGAAAATAAAAATATTAGATAAGAATAAATATTTAGATAAGGATAAACATTTGTTTTTATTATGATCATATTAAATAATAATAATAATAATAATAATAACAATAACAACAACAATTACTATTCAACACGTTGTTTTTTTCTTGCCAAATAAAGTTACGAGTTATCATAAATCAAACCAAGGTAGGTTAAGACTGTAACAACTGGCAATTTTCCGTGTATCCGTACAATATTAAACAGTAATTGTTCCTTAATGACTGTGTATGCTTGAAACAATGATGTGAATGATTTTCTGATTTCTGTCATATGCATACAAATGCATTTTATGTTGCAAGGATGTTTATCATTATTGCATGCAACACAGTATGGTTCAATTAGTGCACATAACAAAGTTAGCACATTTATCAGACAAACTAGAAGTACTGACGGGAGTTCAGTACTCTGACATACATGATGTTAAGACACAGAATGAGCTCCGAAACCAAGAGTTACACTAAAATAGTGTGTAGGAAAGTAGAGATCATAAAACTGCCTTTCGAGTGATAGTTTAAGTGCCAGAAAGTACCCGAAACACACTAAAACTGCAGAATTCTGCACAATTCAGCAAAAATCAGTTTTTTAACTTCAAAATATAATGCAGAATTATGGTTTAATGGTCCAGAATACCTTCATAAGTGTCGGGAATCAAAACTGTCCCAAAAGACAACATAAAGCACACTAAACAGCGTAATTCAGCACCTTAACGAACCGGTAACCAACCGAACAACTGGACACTACCCGAAACACCAAATTTTCACTAGAAGCATTGTTTTAACATTACCAAACTAGTTATGATCATCAAGCACCATAATATACCCTAAAACACTAAACATTATACTTAAAATGTTACTAGATTACTTAACTTATCATTGAAACACAACCAACACCCCCCCCCCCCATAGATGACGGTTGTCACACCCTGGCTTTTGCGGAAGCGTGGGTTTATTTGGTGTGACTTCTTAATACCATAGCAACAATCATAACAATGCTATATGATAAAAACACAAGATGTTCATCCATTCATTTAGTTTAAAAATACCACAACATCATTGTTTGAAAATGTCGACACTTAAAATAAGTTACAAACCATACTTGACTACAACGTGTTCATGAGACACAGCAAAAGACTTTAAATAAAACGTGGTTTAAAGACATGTAACCCGTCCAGGTACGGGTTACACCTCCTAAACCTACTACCCTGGATGACATCTTTATTCAACGCAGCTAAACACATGCATACCCCGCCAGATCCGCTAGTTCCCTGAAATACATGTAGTTTGAAAAATCAACAAAAAGTTGAGCGAGTTCATGTGTAGGTGAGTATGTATAAACCTTTGTATTCAATCTATGTATGTATGTCCCGGTATGATTGCAAACAAGGAAAAGATCAACAATGGTTTGCAAGGCCACTGATATGTGTGACGGTGTAGGAAGACTCAAACCTAGCAAAGTTGTACCGGGCTCCCGGCTGGAAGACATAGTTCACCTCTATGGGCTGCCCCGACCTCATGGGTGTGGGCTCGCTACACCCAAATAGATCTATCACTCATGCCCCTCGGTCCTGATACGAGGATTAATAGTCCCAAGTATCCGCCTACCCTATCACATGATCTATGGTTCTTTCCTAGGCTAATCATACCAATAGTATTGTAAGTATCCCTTTGTAACATGTATTTCACCCCCGAAGTAAGTAAACAAAACAATTTAAAGAAAAGGGGGACATGAACTCACTGTATTGCGTCTTCAGTATGTGTAACCCAAGTCTCCTCAGCAAACACGACTACCTACAGTGTACTAACGTCTATTAGACGAACGGGCCGTGCCTTTGCGTAGTATGAAGGTTTTTGAGTTACGTTACTTTGATACTATTCCAAGTTATAACTTCTTGTTAAAATAATAATAATTATTTTAACTTAAGTTTTGTTTTTAGGGTTTTGGAATTATAGTTAGGCAACTATTTCGTATCCATACTCCTCAAGTATTTTATATGCGTATTTCCTTCCCAAGGATGGGGGTATTTATACATGTACATTTGTAGTTTCGAAAAATATATTTTAAGTCCCACGTAGGAAAATATATTTAACTTACTTGTCCAAAATAACGTATTCCCAAAATATATGTATTTTCCCAAAAATAATATATTTTACTTCTTTAGCTTCCAAAATAATATTTTACCAAAAATATATGTGTAAGAGTATTTTCTGGAATAATTCATAAGTTACGTTTTCTTGTTCGGTTTCACAATATTATGTGTGTAACTTAAACATTCATTCCGTGGGATTTTTGGTATTATTTTGGAGTTGTAATTTCCAGTTAATTTGTAAGTTATATTATTTTACCCTAAAATAATATAGCTAGTTCACAAAATATACAAATTTTCACACAAGTGTATTAGTATAAAATATATATTCTAAATATATATTTATCCATTTTTATTTACCATAACCAACCTCCGATACTTTGTATTTTTTTTATAACAAAACCTATGGCGAAGTTTATTCTGAAAAATAAAGTTAAAAATATATTTGTAAACACTTGTTATAAAAATGTTTTCTAAGTGTTGGATTTTTAGAAAATTTCGCCAGAGTTTCCTTTGTAAACGGAGGTGTCCATGCTTATTAGCATATCATTTTCTTTTCGGAAATCATTCAATCAATCAACAACAAGTTACTAAACAATATTACACTAGTCAAGTGCAAAAAACAAAGCACTTTTTATGACAACATGAACTTGGTTTTTCATAAAAACGCGTAGTAACTTTGTAGGGTGTTTAGTGGGTTTAGTTACCCTCCAAAATGTGTTTACTTTTGTTAAAAACTCATTTTCGGGATTTTTAGATGTTTACAACTTGTGAACACATTTTGCAAAAATACTTGTTTACAAAATTTTCTTGCTTCACTAGTATTCTCATACTTATTTCTTTCCAAAAATAGTGTAAGACTCATGACCTTTCAAAAGTCGTCTTTTTAACTTAGTGTATTTAAAAAAAAACCCGTTTGTAAACCTCGGATCCATACGTTCATCAACTCACTTAGTGCACTTATTTTTCAAGAAATCATTTTGTTACCAAGTTTATGTTGAAACATGGAGGTGATTCTTTTATGTAAATCACTAATCACATCCTAACTTGTTAACTTAAGTTTTTAATCTTACTTTAACAAGTTCAACCATTATGTTTAACATCATATCACTAATAATCATCAAGCAAGCAATAAGAAATCAACTACATAACAAAACAACTCAATTTCATCATGATTTCATCTTATTTCATCATCATATTAGCTTTATGTTCAAGACTTAGGTTTATGATCTTTTAGTGTTCTTGTATTTTCATCATAATCTAACTATTAACCACCATAAACATGAAGTAAATGAGGATCAAAGAAGCTTACTACTAGCTTTTAAGCTAGGAAAGAAACACAAGAGAAAATGAGTGGATAAAAGCACACGAGAGAGGTCCTTGATGATTCGTGAGTTCCACACCCCGTTATTCACCTTTGTGCACCTTGTAATGCTCTTGAAATGGATGAAGCTTGAAACAAAAATATGGTGGTGATGATGGGAGTGCTCGACCGAAGCTATGAGGAGAAGAAAGAAAAGGATTTTGGTGGAGATGATGGCTAGGAGATAAGTGTACTTATAACCCTAATCCTCTAGTCCAATGGTTAATATGCTTCAAATAGTACAAACAAGATATCACCAAAACCAAGAAGGGATTTCATGGGGATTAAGGAAAATTTTCAAAAAAATCTTGTGGTGGGGCCTCATGACCCGTAATCAGCCAAGGGGGGGGGGGGCGGGTTAAATTGAGAATTGAATGGTAATTAAATCAATTAGTGGAAGGTTAAAGTGTAAGATCTAATGTATAGTGTGTACCATGTCTTATGTAGTATGTTATAGTGCTCGGGAACCAATACTAGCTCAGAAAAAGTGAAACAATGTTTCTGATAATATTTTAGTGTTCCGGGTAATGTCCGGTTGTTCGGTTTGATACCATTCCGTTAAAGTGCTAAGTTACATCGTAAAGTGTCCCTTATGTAACTCTTAGTGACCCTTTTAATTCCCGACACTTAGCAAAGCATACAGGACCATTTTGCCATATTTTTGCAAGTGACTAGCATATTTAAATGTTGAATTTTTTTAATAGATGCAGAATTTTGCATTTTAAGTGGGTTTTAGGCACTTTCCGGCACCTAAACTATCACCTAGTGACGCAGTTTTATGGTCATTACTTCCCTACACTCCATACTAGTGTAGTACATTGTCTCTGGCTCATACTGGGCCTCAATATATAGTCTGTCTATGTGCTGGTATTGTCAGCATGTTTCTGAGTTATCCGCTCATTGTGCTAACTGTGCTTTGTGCATCAAGCTTGTCACTGAGGGTTGTATGTAATAAATGGAGTGACTGTATGTAATGTGATGCATATGTATGTATGTAACAGAAATCAGTAGCAGTTTATATCATCAGATGTAATCAAGCACAGTCATTAAGCACAAATTTAATATTAATTAATTGTACTTATACCTGTAATTTTGACGGTTGTCACATTCTCCCCCTGTTAGAGAAATTTCGTCCCGAAATTTTAGTTCTGCTACTAGATGCAGGGGTCTTGGGGAATAAATGTGGGTATTTTTCCTTCATACGATCCTCACGCTCCCACGTGAATTCTGGCCCGTGTCGTGCATTCCATCGAACTTTGACGAGTTTGACACTACTCCTGCGCGTCTTATTAACCTTCCAATCCGTAACCTCAACAGGTTCCTCAGTAAAGTGGAGTGTGTCATCAATATGAACTTCGTCGGCAGGAATGTCCACTGTCTCTTAAGTTGGACTCTTTTTCAAATTAGATACATGAAATGTATCATGAACGCCATTAAGTTCAGCAGGGAGATCCAACTTGTAAGCTACGAGACCAATCCGTTCCAGGATTCTAAATGGACCAATGTATCTGGGGTTCAACTTCCCACGCTTCCCAAAGCGTGCCACACCCTTCCAGGGTGAAACTTTCAACAAAACCATATCTCCCACCTCAAATTCCAGAGGTTTCCTTCTCAGGTCCGCATAACTCTTTTGTCGATCACGAGCCGCTTTGATGCGCTCTCGGATCTGTGCAATCTTGTGTGTCGTTTCCTGGACCAATTCTGGGCCAACAAGCTGTCTATCACCTGCGTCTGCCCAACAAATCGGTGATCGACACTTGCGTCCATAGAGAGCTTCGAACGGTGCGGCCTGGATGCTTGCATGATAACTGTTGTTGTATGAAAATTCAACCAATGGTAGGTGAGTGTCCCAACTTCCACCTAAATCCATTACGCAAGCTCGCAACATGTCTTCCAACGTTTGAATCGTTCGTTCGCTCTGTTCGTCTGTCTGCGGGTGAAACGCAGTACTCAGATTTAACTTAGAACCAAAAGCTTCTTGAAAGGATTGCCAAATCCTTGACACCAAGCGTCCATCTCTATCAGAGATAATTGAGAGAGGCACTCCATGTCGTGTAACAATCTCTCTCATGTATATTTCAGCAAGTTTACTCGTATTGTCTTTTTCCTTGATTGGAAAAAAGTGCGCAGACTTCGTTAGACGGTCTACTATTACCCAAATCGTATCGTGACCTCTGGGCGTCCTTGGCAACTTTGTTATAAAATCCATGGAAATCTATTCCCACTTCCACTGGGGTATTTCGGGTTGTTGCAAGAGACCTGAAGGCTTCTGGTATTCGACCTTAACCTTGGCGCAAGTTAAACATTTGCCAACATATATCGCAACATCGCCTTTCATCCTTGGCCACCAATAGAAATCCTATAGTTCTTGGTACATTTTATCCGATCCTGGATGGATCGAGTACCGAGATTTGTGAGCTTCATCAAAAATCACGTCTCTCAAACCACCAAACAGAGGAACCCAAATTCGTTTCATGAAGCACAACGTTCCTTCCCCGTTTGGTACCAACTGTTTCTCCATCCCACAGAGATATTCATTCTCAATATTCCTTTCCTTAAGAGCTTCTCTCTACGCGGCACGAATGCGCAACGAGAGGTCTGTTTGAACAATCATTACCAAAGCTCGAACCCTTATAGGCTTGATTCTTTCCTTTCGACTCAGGGCATCGGCGACCACGTTTGCCTTCCCTGGGTGATACTTGATCTCACAATCATAATCATTCAATAACTCAACCCAGCGTCTTTGCCTCATGTTAAGCTCTTTTTGATCGAAAATGTGCTGCAGGCTTTTGTGATCAGTAAAGATTGTACATCGCGTGCCATATAAGTAATGTCGCCAGATTTTCAAAGCAAACACCACCGCGCCCAATTCCAAATCATGCGTGGTGTAATTTTTCTCGTGGACTTTCAACTGGCGAGAAGCATAGGCTATAACCTTCTGTCGCTGCATCAACACACAGCCTAGACCTTGACGCGAAGCATCGCAATATACCACGAAGTCGTCCGTGCCTTCGGGTAGAGATAAGATAGGTGCGTCACAAAGCTTGTTTTTCAACAACTGGAATGCTTCTTCCTGTTTATCTCCCCAGTCAAACTTCTTGTCTTTCTGCGTAAGGGAGGTAAATGGTTGAGCGATTTTCGAGAAATCCTCAATGAACCTTCGATAATAACCAGCCAAACCTAAGAACTGTCGAATCTCGGTTGGCGTCTTAGGAGTTTCCCAGTTCTTGATCGCCTCGATCTTTGTGGGATCCACATGAATTCCATTCCCATTAACCACATGACCAAGGAACTTGACTTCGTGGAGCCAGAACTCGCACTTCGAGAACTTAGCGTACAACTTTTCCTTTTTAAGTAGCTCTAAGATAGCACTTAAGTGTTGGTCGTGCTCATCCTTCGTCTTTGAGTAGATCAAAATGTCATCAATAAACACAATCACAAACTTATCGAGGTACGGCTTACAAACTCTGTTCATCAAATCCATGAATACAGCTGGCGCGTTTGTCAAACCAAACGACATGATCAGGAACTCGTAATGTCCATAGCGAGTCCTAAAAGCAGTCTTGGGAATACTTTCCTCCTGAATCCTCAACTGGTGATACCCTGATCGTAGATCGATCTTTGAGTAAAAACTTGAACCTTGTAAGTGATCGAACAGGTCATCGATCCTGGGCAAAGGATATCTGTTCTTGATTGTCAACTTGTTCAGCTCCCGGTAGTCGATACACATGCGAAAACTACCATCTTTCTTCTTAACAAACAATACTGGAGCTCCCCAAGGCGAGAAGCTTGGTCTGATAAATCCTTTGTCTAACAACTCCTGAAGTTGTGTCGACAGCTCTTGCATCTCTGAAGGTGCAAGTCTATAGGGTGCCTTACCCACAGGCGCGGCGCCTGGAACTAAGTCATTATGAAACTCGACTTGTCTTTGTGGCGGCAATCCTAGCAAGTCTTCTGGAAAGACTTCAGGATACTCCTTCACGGCTGGAATGTCTTCTAACTTCGGCTCAGTGGCTTCTTTATCAACGATGTGTGCCAAGAAGGCAACACATCCCTTCTTTAAACATTTTCTAGCCTTCAAGCAACTAATGATTCTCAGGGGCGTATCGCGCTTCTCTCCATGTACCACAATCGTTTCTCCATCCGCCATTGGGATGCGAATGGTCTTCTTGTGACATACAATCTCCGCTTTGTTACTTGACAACCAATCCATCCCTACTACCACATCGAAGCTTCCCAACTCGACTGGCAGTAGATCCAGTGTAAACTCGTGTTCTCCCAGCTCTATTACGCATCCTCTAATGACTTCATTCGTTTCAACTAGCTTTCCATTAGCCAGTTCACTTGAGTACAGAATGTCTAACTTACTAGCAGTTAACCCAAGCATTTTCTTAAATTCTAGTGATACGAAACTATAATCGGCACCAGTATCAAATAGCACAGATGCAAAGCGTTGATTAATAGGGAACGTACCAGTAACGACATTTGGATCTTGGCGTGCTTCCCTTGCACCTATGTTGAAGACTCTGCCTTGTGCTTGGTTGAGTTTTGGGCATTCACGCTTGAAGTGCCCGATGTCTCCGCAGTTAAAACATCCCGGTCCTCGACCATTACCATTACCACCATGAGCGTTGTTTTGGTTGCGATTCCCAGCTTGATTTGCAACATTCCCACGATTACCATTTCCTCTATTATTTCCTTGCGGACGGTTCCCATTTCCATTACCTCCACGGTTGTTGTTTCCAAAACCCCTTTGGCCAACCCGGCCTGAACCAACCCAACAAGTTTCTTTCGAGTGCCCAGTTCTACCACATGATTCACAATTTCCAGATCTGCATCGTCCCTCTTGATGCAACTGACAAGCGTTACACTTGGGCAAGGTGCCCATATACCCTTTTGCTTTGGCCTTGGCCGGTGTGCTTATGCTGCTGGTACCCTTTTTGAAGTTTGAGAACTTCCGTTTGTTCTCTCCGGAAGACTCCACATGAGTCTCCTTTTTCTTGGGGTCAGAAATTGAAAACTTGTTTAGCCTGATCGCCTCTTCAGTTAAAGCCACGCTTAGATCAATCGCCTCAGTAATTGTGGCAGGCTTCGATGTTGTCACCATGCTCATAATCTGGGGTGCCAACCCCCAGATGAAACGTTCCACGCGTTTGAATTCAGGCGTACCCATGTATGGTACTACATGGGATAGATCATGAAACCTCTGAACATACTCGGCGATCTTCGTGCCATCCATTTTAAGATTCCAAAACTCAGTTTCCAGCTTTTGTATTTCGACCCGTGAACAATATTTCTTCCGCATGAGCTCTTTCAGCTCAGCCCATGTCAATGCATACGCCGCCGCCTCCCCTAGGGTTTGTACTTGAAGGTTCCACCAGGATAAAGCACCATCAAGAAAAAGCCCTGAGATGTAAGTAACTTGTTGTTCAGGAGCACACTTGCTCATCCTCAAAACAGAATCCGTCTTTTCTGCCCATCTGACGAAAGCAACAGCACCCTAGTGCCGTCGAAATTTGAGCTTTCATTTAATCATGACAACAGTATAGTTTTACATGTTTCACAGTACATCATACATCAAAGTAAGATCATAGGGTTACATCACCCCAAAATACAAGTCAGTCTACACAAATCATATACAAAAACGTGGTCTTCCAAAAGTCTTCATATGTTGGCCCAATTGCGACTCTCTCACCAAAACAATCTACCTGCATCAAACCAAAAATATAGCTACGCTGATGGCGGAGGAGGAGGTGGAGGAGGGAAGAAAAGCAAACGGCGCAAATGCACCCAATCCTCCTCGAGGGCGTGGATAATGCACAGCAGGTAGGCAATCTGCTGCTCCGGAGTGAGGAAGGGGACATCAGAATCCGGGTTTAGTCCGAGAGGAGCTGGTGGTGTAGCAAATGGAGACTGGCAATGACAAGGGGGAGGACGCAGAGTCCTCTCCAGCTCCTGGACTCATCGGCTCAATGCATCCTGTTGTAACTACAGGGATATAAGTATGTCATCCGTGGTATATCCAACATGAAAAGGGTGGTATGGGTCCGACAAAGGCATGATATTGGGCGAAGACCACAGAAATGGCTCGCCTGAGAGTGCTGACGAAGGAAAAACTGCGTGTGCAGCAGGTGCAAAAGGGGATGTAGTGCGAGGAAGCTGAGACATGAATGGAACAGCTGACGACACAGGCGGGACATAAGCAGGCTGCTGTCTCGAAGATCCCTCCCAAGGACGAGGTGGAGGAATGTCCTGGAGAAAAGTGATAGGAAGGTCGGTGAGGTGGATATCTGACACATGGGGAAACTGAGGGGTAACATCAATCGGTGCAAAGATGGGTGCGTGAGGGGGAGTGACTGGTATAACATGTGGGGGATAATCGTTATCACCGACCCACCCGTTGTGGGTGTCAGCATATCGAGGATCGATATGGGCGGCAAACGGAGCATGGTCATCAACTATAAGGAATGGATCAGGTAATATTGGTGCAATATCAGGTATCTCAGCAACGACAGGGTCATGACCTGGCGATGGAACAGGGTCAGCTGGGGATAGATCTAGATCAGCGGGTACAACAGGGGGCTGATCGATAGGAGCAACAGGAGCAACAGGAGCCACTAGAGGCTGATCATCGTGCATAAGCCCAATCTCAAGATCTGGGTCGCAATCGTGAGGTGGAATAGGGGCCTCGAATGGCTGCTCATCAGGAGCATAGTCTATCTCATGCTCGGCGTCATTAGCAAGGTCAAACTCATGATCGGGGTCATCAGCAAGGTCAAAATCATGATCGGGGTCATCAGCAAGGTCAAAATCAGGGTCCTGATCGGATGCGGCTGACATGGCCATATCGGAATCTGAGTCGGTGGGGTATCGCTGTAATCCCAGCGCATGGAGAGTAGAAGATGATACTGACTCAAAAGAGTCTGGACCAGAAGATTCAGAAGAAACCTCCATAACCGGAACCTCAATGACAGGAATAACGACATCATCATCGAGTGGCAGATCCTCAACAGGAACTGCAGCGAGGGGAACGGGAGCAGGGATCTCAGCAAGAGGTAGATCCCCGACTGGAATACCATCAGCGAGCTGAACATCGTCTCCGACATCCGGCAAAGCAAAAGCCTGGAAATCGTCCTCATCTGTACTCGTGGTATCCGATGTATAGACCTCATCCTCAGGGACAATCTCGTCGTCCGACACAATCGCCATAGGATCCAATGTGTCTGACACTCCGGTATCAGAAGATGATGGCATGGTGTCTATAACACAACCACACATATGCACATATATCAACATGTAATCAAATAAGCATGTAAGTCACAATGATGTACGCAAGT
Organism: Helianthus tuberosus; assembly: GCA_030545235.1. Taxonomy (NCBI): domain Eukaryota; kingdom Viridiplantae; phylum Streptophyta; class Magnoliopsida; order Asterales; family Asteraceae; genus Helianthus; species Helianthus tuberosus. The sequence goes on from CM060432.1 coordinate 26,189,703, forward strand.
AATCATCCTAGTCTTCCCCAGACTATCCCACCCAGTCTCTCAGACTAAATTCCTTAGTCTCTCAGACTAACTCCCTGGCCTCTAAGACAAACTCCCTGGTCTCTAAGACCAACTCCCTGGTCTCCAAGACCAACTCCCCAGTCTCTAAGACTAAGTTCCCTGGTCTCTAAGACCAACCTCCCAGTCTCTAAGACTAAATCCTCCCTCAGTCTCTAAGACTGATCCTCCCTCAGTCTCTAATACTGAATTATAAATATAAGTTTTGAAATGTGTATTTGTGCCTTTTTCTTTGTAAAAATGTGTGTTCCCTGGATCTGGACGTATAGTGTATGCAATGTAAAAATGTTTGAAAACATTTTCGTGAGAGCCCCGATGATCATAGTCTAGACTCGAGAAAGAATCATAGTTCGCTATGATCGAGGCTCTGATACCAAGCTGTCACACCCTGGCTTTTGCGGAAGCGTGGGTTTATTTGGTGTGACTTCTTAATACCATAGCAATAATCATAACAATGCTATATGATAAAAACACAAGATGTTCATCCATTCATTTAGTTTAAAAATACCACAACATCATTGTTTGAAAATGTCGACACTTAAAATAAGTTACAAACCATACTTGACTACAACGTGTTCATGAGACACAGCAAAAGACTTTAAATAAAACGTGGTTTAAAGACATGTAACCCGTCCAGGTAAGGGTTACACCTCCTAAACCTACTACCCTGGATGACATCTTTATTCAACGCAGCTAAACACATGCATACCCCGCCAGATCCGCTACTTCCCTGAAATACATGTAGTTTGAAAAATCAACAAAAAGTTGAGCGAGTTCATGTGTATGTGAGTATGTATAAACCTTTGTATTCAATGTATGTATGTATGTATGTATGTATGTCCCGGTATGATTGCAAACAAGGAAAAGATCACCAATGGTTTGCAAGGCCACTGATATGTGTGACGGTGTAGGAAGACTCAAACCTAGCAAAGTTGTACCGGGCTCCCGGCTGGAAGACATAGTTCACCTCTATGGGCCGCCCCGGCCTCATGGGTGTGGGCACGCTACACCCAAATAGATCTATCACTCATGCCCCTCGGTCCTGATACGAGGATTAATGGTCCCAAGTATCCGCCTACCCTATCACATGATCTATGGTTCTTTCCTAGGCTAATCATACCAATAGTATTGTAAGTATCCCTTTGTAACATGTATTTCACCCCCGAAGTAAGTAAACAAAACAGTTTAAAGAAAAGGGGGACATGAACTCACTGTATTACGTCTTCAGTATGTGTAACCCAAGTCTCCTCAGCAAACACGACTACCTACAGTGTACTAACGTCTATTAGACGAACGGGCCATGCCTTTGCGTAGTATGAAGGTTTTTGAGTTACGTTACTTTGATACTATTCCAAGTTATAACTTCTTGTTAAAATAATAATAATTATTTTAACTTAAGTTTTGTTTTTAGGGTTTTGGAATAATAGTTAGGAAACTATTTCGTATCCATACTCCTCAAGTATTTTATATGCGTATTTCATTCCCAAGGATGGGGGTATTTATACATGTACAGTTGTAGTTTCGAAAAACATATTTTAAGTCCCACGTAGGAAAATATATTTAACTTACTTGTCCAAAATAACTTATTCCCAAAATATATGTATTTTCCCAAAAATAATATATTTTACTTCTTTAGCTTCCAAAATAATATTTTACCAAAATATATGTGTAAGAGTATTTTCTGGAATAATTCATAAGTTACGTTTTCTTGTTCGGTTTCACAATATTATGTGTGTAACTTAAACATTCATTCCGTGGGATTTTTGGTATTATTTTGGAGTTGTAATTTCCAGTTAATTTGTAAGTTATATTATTTTACTCTAAAATAATATAGCTAGTTCACAAAATATACAAATTTTCACACAAGTGTATTAGTATAAAATATATATTCTAAATATATATTTATCCATTTTTATTTACCAAAACCAACCTCCGATACTTTGTATTTTTTTGTAACAAAACCTATGGCGAAGTTTATTCTGAAAAATAAAGTTAAAAATATATTTGTAAACACTTGTTAGAAAAATATTTTCTAAGTGTTGGATTTTTAGAAAATTTAGCCAGAGTTTCCTTTGTAAACGGATGTGTCCATGCTTATTAGCATATCATTTTCTTTTCGGAAATCATTGAATCAATCAACAACAAGTTACTAAACAATATTACACTAGTCAAGTGCAAAAAACAAAGCACTTTTTATGACAACATGAACTTGGTTTTTCATAAAAAACGCGTAGTAACTTTGTAGGGTGTTTAGTGGGTTTAGTTACCCTCCAAAATGTGTTTACTTTTGTTAAAAACTCATTTTCGGGATTTTTAGATGTTCACAACTTGTGAACACATTTTGCAAAAATACTTGTTTACAACATTTTCTTGCTTCACTAGTATTCTCATACTTATTTCTTTCCAAAAATAGTGTAAGACTCATGACCTTTCAAAAGTCGTCTTTTTAACTTAGTGTATTTAAAAAAAAACCGTTTGTAAACCTCGGATCCATACGATCATCAACTCACTTAGTGCACTTATTTTTCAAGAAATCATTTTGTTACCAAGTTTACGTTGAAACATGGTGGTGATTCTTTTATGTAAATCACTAATCACCTCCTAACTTGTTAACATAAGTTTTTAATCTTACTTTAACAAGTTCAACCATGATGTTTAACATCATATCACTAATAATCATCAAGCAAGCAATAAGAAATCAACTACATAACAAAACAACTCAATTTCATAAAGATTTCCTCTTATTTCATCATCATATTAGCTTTATGTTCAAGACTTAGGTTTATGATCTTTTAGTGTTCTTGTATTTTCATCATAATCTAACTATTAACCACCATAAACATGAAGTAAACGAGGATCAAAGAAGCTTACTACTAGCTTTTAAGCTAGGAAAGAAACACAAGAGAAAATGAGTGGATAAAAGCACACGAGAGAGGTCCTTGATGATTCGTGAGTTCCACACCCCGTTATTCACCTTTGTGCACCTTGTAATGCTCTTGAAATGGATGAAGCTTGAAACAAAAATATGGTGGTGATGATGGGAGTGCTCGGCCGAAGCTATGAGGAGAAGAAAGAAAAGGATTTTGGTGGAGATGATGGTTAGGAGATAAGTGTACTTATAACCCTAATCCTCTAGTCCAATGGTTAATATGCTTCAAATAGTACAAACAAGATATCACCAAAACCAAGAAGGGATTTCATGGGGATTAAGGAAAATTTTCAAAAAAATATTGTGGTGGGGCCTCATGACCCGTAATCAGCCAAGGGGGGGGGGGGGGTTAAATTGAGAATTGAATGGTAATTAAATCAATTAGTGGAAGGTTAAAGTGTAAGATCTAATGTGTAGTGTGTACCATGTCTTATGTAGTATGTTATAGTGCTCGGGAACCAATACTAGCTCAGAAAAAGTGAAACAATGTTTCTGATAATATTTTAGTGTTCCGGGTAATGTCCGGTTGTTCGGTTTGATACCATTCCGTTAAACTGCTAAGTTACATCGTAAAGTGTCCCTTATGTAACTCTTAGTGTCCCTTTTAATTCCCGACACTTAGGAAAGCATACAGGACCATTTTGCCATATTTTTGCAAATGACTAGCATATTTAAATGTTGAATTTTTTAATAGATGCAGAATTTTGCATTTTAAGTGGGTTTTAGGCACTTTCCAGCACCTAAACTATCACCTAGTGACGCAGTTTTATGGTCCTTACTTCCCTACACTCCATACTAGTGTAGTACCTTGTCTCTGGCTCATACTGGGCCTCAATATATAGTCTGTCTATGTGCTGGTATTGTCAGCATGTTTCTGAGTTATCCGCTCATTGTGCTAACTGTGCTTTGTGCATCAAGCTTGTCACTGAGGGTTGTATGTAATAAATGGAGTGACAGTATGTAATGTGATGCATATGTATGTAACAGAAATCAGTAGCAGTTTATATCATCACCTGTAATCAAGCACAGTCATTAAGCACAAATTTAATATTAATTAATTGTACTTATACCTGTAATTTTGACGGTTGTCACATTCTCCCCCTGTTAGAGAAATTTCGTCCCGAAATTTTAGTTCTGCTACTAGATGCAGGGGTCTTGGGGAATAAATGTGGGTATTTTTCCTTCATACGATCCTCACGCTCCCACGTGAATTCTGGCCCGTGTCGTGCATTCCATCGAACTTTGACGAGTTTGACACTACTCCTGCGCGTCTTATTAACCTTCCAATCCGTAACCTCAACAGGTTCCTCAGTAAAGTGGAGTGTGTCATCAATATGAACTTCGTCGGCAGGAATGTCCACTGTCTCTTAAGTTGGACTCTTTTTCAAATTAGATACATGAAATGTATCATGAACGCCATTAAGTTCAGCAGGGAGATCCAACTTGTAAGCTACGAGACCAATCCGTTCCAGGATTCTAAATGGACCAATGTATCTGGGGTTCAACTTCCCACGCTTCCCAAAGCGTGCCACACCCTTCCAGGGTGAAACTTTCAACAAAACCATATCTCCCACCTCAAATTCCAGAGGTTTCCTTCTCAGGTCCGCATAACTCTTTTGTCGATCACGAGCCGCTTTGATGCGCTCTCGGATCTGTGCAATCTTGTCTGTCATTTCCTGGACCAATTCCGGGCCAACAAGCTGTCTATCACCTGCGTCTGCCCAACAAATCGGTGATCGACACTTGCGTCCATAGAGAGCTTCGAACGGTGCGGCCTGGATGCTTGTATGATAACTGTTGTTGTATGAAAATTCAACCAATGGTAGGTGAGTGTCCCAACTTCCACCTAAATCCATTACGCAAGCTCGCAACATGTCTTCCAACGTTTGAATCGTTCGTTCGCTCTGTCCGTCTGTCTGCGGGTGAAACGCAGTACTCAGATTTAACTTAGAACCAAAAGCTTCTTGAAAGGATTGCCAAATCCTTGACACGAAGCGTCCATCTCTATCAGAGATAATTGAGAGAGGCACTCCATCTCGTGTAACAATCTCTCTCATGTATATTTCAGCAAGTTTACTCGTATTGTCTTTTTCCTTGATTGGAAAAAAGTGCGCAGACTTCGTTAGACGGTCTACTATTACCCAAATCGTATCGTGACCTCTGGGCGTCCTTGGCAACTTTGTTATAAAATCCATGGAAATCTGTTCCCACTTCCACTGGGGTATTTCGGGTTGTTGCAATAGACCTGAAGGCTTCTGGTATTCGACCTTAACCTTGGCGTAAGTTAAACATTTGCCAACATATATCGCAACATCGCCTTTCATCCTTGGCCACCAATAGAAATCCTTTAGGTCTTGGTACCTTTTATCCGATCCTGGATGGATCGAGTACCGAGATTTGTAAGCTTCATCAAAAATCACATCTCTCAAACCACCAAACAGAGGAACCCAAATTCGTTTCATGAAGCACAACGTTCCTTCCCCGTTTGGTACCAACTGTTTATCCATCCCACGGAGATATTCATTCTCAATATTCCTTTCCTTAAGAGCTTCTCTCTACGCGGCACGAATGCGCAACGAGAGGTCTGTTTGAACAATCATTTCCGAAGCTCGAACCCTTATAGGCTTGATTCTTTCCTTTTGACTCAGGGCATCGGCGACCACGTTTGCCTTCCCTGGGTGATACTTGATCTCACAATCATAATCATTCAATAACTCAACCCAGCGTCTTTGCCTCATGTTAAGCTCTTTTTGATCGAAAATGTGCTGCAGGCTTTTGTGATCAGTAAAGATTGTACATCGCGTGCCATATAAGTAATGTCGCCAGATTTTCAAAGCAAACACCACCGCGCCCAATTCCAAATCATGCGTGGTGTGATTTTTCTCGTGGACTTTCAACTGGCGAGAAGCATAGGCTATAACCTTCTGTCGCAGCATCAACACACAGCCTAGACCTTGACGCGAAGCATCGCAATATACCACGAAGTCGTCCGTGCCTTCGGGTAGAGATAAGATAGGTGCGTCACAAAGCTTATTTTTCAACAACTGGAATGCTTCTTCCTGTTTATCTCCCCAGTCAAACTTCTTGTCTTTCTGCGTAAGGGAGGTCAATGGTTGAGCGATTTTCGAGAAATCCTCAATGAACCTTCGATAATAACCAGCCAAACCTAAGAACTATCGAATCTCGGTTGGCGTCTTAGGAGTTTCCTAGTTCTTGATCGCCTCGATCTTTGTGGGATCCACATGAATTCCATTCCCATTAACCACATGACCAAGGAACTGGACTTCGCGGAGCCAGAAATCGCACTTCGAGAACTTCGCGTACAACTTTTCCTTTTTAAGTAGCTCTAAGATAGCTCTTAAGTGTTGTTCGTGCTCATCCTTCGTCTTTGAGTAGATCAAAATGTCATCAATAAACACAATCACAAACTTATCGAGGTACGGCTTACAAACTCTGTTCATCAAATCCATGAATACAGCTGGCGCGTTTGTCAAACCAAACGGCATGACCAGGAACTCGTAATGTCCATAGCGAGTCCTAAAAGCAGTCTTGGGAATACTTTCCTCCTGAATCCTCAACTGGTGATACCCTGATTGTAGATCGATCTTTGAGTAAAAACTTGAACCTTGTAATTGATCGAACAGATCATCGATCCTGGGCAAAGGATATCTGTTCTTGATTGTCAACTTGTTCAGCTCCCGGTAGTCGATACACATGCGAAAACTACCATCTTTCTTCTTAACAAACAATACTGGAGCTCCCCAAGGCGAGAAGCTTGGTCTGATAAATACTTTGTCTAACAACTCCTGAAGTTGTGTCGACAGCTCTTGCATCTCTGAAGGTGCAAGTCTATAGGGTGCCTTAGCCACAGGCGCGGCGCCTGGAACTAAGTCAATATGAAACTCGACTTGTCTTTGTGGCGGCAATCCTGGAAAGTCTTCTGGAAAGACTTCAGGATACTCCTTCACGACTGGAATGTCTTCTAACTTCGGCTCAGTGGCTTCTTTATCAACGATGTGTGCCAGGAAGGCAACACATCCCTTCTTCAAACATTTTCTAGCCTTCAAGCAACTAATGATTCTCAGGGGCGTATCGCGCTTCTCTCCATGTACCACAATCGTTTCTCCATCCGCCATTAGGATGCGAATGGTCTTCTTGTGACATACAATCTCCGCTTTGTTACTTGACAACCAATCCATCCCTACTACCACATCGAAGCTTCCCAACTCGACTGGCAGTAGATCCAGTGTAAACTTGTGTTCTCCCAGCTCTATTACGCATCCTCTGATGACTTCATTCGTTTCAACTAGCTTTCCATTAGCCAGTTCAATTGAGTACGGAATGTCTAACTTACTAGCAGTTAACCCAAGCATTTTCTTAAATTCTAGTGATACGAAACTATAATCGGCACTAGTATCAAATAGCACAGATGCAAAGAGTTTATTAATAGGGAACGTACCAGTAACGACATTTGGATCTTGGCGTGCTTCCCTTGCACCTATGTTGAAGACTCTGCCTTGTGCTTGGTTGAGTTTTGGGCATTCACGCTTGAAGTTCCCGATGTCTCCGTAGTTAAAACATCCCGGTCCTCGACCATTACCATTACCACCATGAGCGTTGTTTTGGTTGCGATTCCCAGCTTGATTTGCAACATTCCCACGATTACCATTTCCTCCATTATTTCCTTGCGGACGGTTCCCATTTCCATTACCTCCACGGTTGTTGTTTCCAAAACCCCTTTGGCCAACCTGGCCTGAACCAACCCAACAAGTTTCTTTCGAGTGCCCAGTTCTACCACATGATTCACATTTTCCAGATCTGCATCGTCCCTCATGATGCAACTGACAAGCATTACACTTGGGCAAGGTGCCCATATACCCTTTTCCTTTGGCCTTGGCCGGTGCGCTTATGCTGCTGGTACCCTTTTTGAAGTTTGAGAACTTCCGTTTGTTCTCTCCGGACGACTCCACATGAGTCTCCTTTTTCTTGGGGTCAGAAATTGAAAACTTGTTTAGCCTGATCGCCTCTTCAGTTAAAGCCACGCTTAGATCAATCGCCTCAATAATTGTGGCAGGCTTCGATGTTGTCACCATGCTCATAATCTGGGGTGCCAACCCCCAGATGAAACGTTCCACGTGTTTGAATTCAGGCGTACCCATGTATGGTACTACATGGGATAGATCATGAAACCTCTGAACATACTCGGCGATCTTCGAGCCGTCCATTTTAAGATTCCAAAACTCAGTTTCCAGCTTTTGTATTTCGACCCGTGAACAATATTTCTTCCGCATGAGCTCTTTCAACTCAGCCCATGTCAATGCATACGCCGCCGCCTCCCCTAGGGTTTGTACTTGAAGGTTCCACCAGGATAAAGCACCATCAAGAAAAAGCCCTGAGATGTAAGTAACTTGTTGTTCAGGAGCACACTTGCTCATCCTCAAAACAGAATCCATCTTTTCTGCCCATCTGACGAAAGCAACAGCACCCTAGTGCCGTCGAAATTTAAGGGCTTACAATCCAGAAATTGTTTGTAGGTACAGCCTGTACAGGCAATAATATTTACAGAAAGCATTAGCAATTGCACATGGAATGTCCAAATGTAATGTAATGTGTCTCAGTGACTTAAACATTACCATGTGGTGGGTTGTTGTTTCTAGAGGTACCTCCGCTGGTCTCAGCGCGGGAGGCCTCGTAATCAGCAATGGCTTGCGAAATTCTTGCTTGCAATTCTGCCTCAGTAGTAGGCAAACGTGTGTCTCGTCGTGGAGGCATCTTCTAAAAGAAGATCATATTGGTCAGGTCATCGTAAGTATAGTAAGTAAGTAATATGCGTATGTAACAACATCCATCAACCTCATAAAACATAACATCCCATGTTATAATACAAAACAAATAATTCAACAATGCATGTAGTGAGAACGTTGCCATTGAGCTTTCATTTAATCATGACAACAGTATAGTTTTACATGTTTCACAGTACATCATATATCAAAGTAAGATCATAGGGTTACATCACCCCAAAATACAAGTCAGTCTACACAAATCATATACAAAAACGTGGTCTTCCAAAAGTCTTCATATGTTGGCCCAATTGCGACTCTCTCACCAAAACAATCTACCTGCATCAAACCAAAAATATAGCTACGCTGATGGCGGAGGAGGAGGTGGAGGTGGAGGAGGGAAGAAAAGAAAACGGCGCAAATGCACCCAATCCTCCTCGAGGGCGTGGATAATGCGCAGCAGGTAGGCAATCCGCTGCTCCGGAGTGAGGAAGCGGACATCAGAATCCGGGTTTAGTCTGAGAGGAGCTGGTGGTGTAGCAAATGGAGACTGGCAATGACAAGGGGGAGGACGCGGAGTCCTCCCCAGCTCCTGGACTCGTCGGCCCAATGCATCCTGCTGTAACTGCAGGGATATAAGTATGTCATCCGTGGTATATCCAACATGAAAAGGGTGGTATGGGTCCGACAAAGGCATGATATTGGGCGAAGACCACAGAAATGGCTCGCCTGAGAGTGCTGACGAAGGAAAAACCGCGTGTGCAGCAGGTGCAAAAGGGAATGTAGTGCGAGGAAGCTGAGACATGAATGGAACAGCTGACGACACAGGCGGGACATAAGCAGGCTGCTGTCTCGAAGATCCCTCCCCAGGACGAGGTGGAGGAATGTCCTGGAGAAAAGTGATAGGAAGGTCGGTACGGTGGATATCTGACACATGGGGAAACTGAGGGGTAACATCAATCGGTGTAGAGATGGGTGCGTGAGGGGGAGTGACTGGTATAACATGTGGGGGATAATCGTTATCACCGACCCACCCGTTGAGGGTGTCAGCATATCGAGGATCGATGTGGGCGGCAAACGGAGCATGGTCATTAACCATAAGGACTGGATTAGGTAATATCGGTGCAATATCAGGTATCTCAACAAAGACAGGGTCATGACCTGGCGATGGAACAGGGTCAGCTGGGGCTAGATCTAGATCAGCGGGTACAACAGGGGGCTGATCGATAGGAGCAACAGGAGCAACAGGAGCCACTAGAGGCTGATCATCATGCATAAGCCCAATCTCAAGATCTGGGTCGAAATCGTGAGGTGGAATAGGGGCCTCAAATGGCTGCTCATCAGGAGCATAGTCTATCTCATGCTCGGCGTCATTAGCAAGGTCAAACTCATGATCGGGGTCATCAGCAAGGTCAAAATCATGATCGGGGTCATCAGCAAGGTCAAAATCAGGGTCCTGATCGGATGCGGCTGACATGGCCATATCGGAATCTGAGTCGGTGGGGTATCGCTGTAACCCCAGCGCATGGAGAGTAGAAGATGATACTGACTCAAAAGAGTCTGGACCAGAAGAATCAGAAGAAACCTCCATAACCGGAACCTCAATGACAGGAATAACGACATCATCATCGAGTGGCAGATCATCAACAGGAACTGCAGCGAGGGGAACGGGAGCATGGATCTCAGCAAGAGGTAGATCCCCGACTGGAATACCATCAGCGAGCTGAACATCGTCTCCGACATCCGGCAAAGCAAAAGGCTGGAAATCATCCTCATCTGTACTCGTGGTATCCGATGTATAGACCTCATCCTCAGGGACAATCTCGTCGTCCGACACAATCGCCATAGGATCCAATGTGTCTGACACTCCGGTATCAGAAGATGATGGCATGGTGTCTGTAACACAACCACACATATGCACATATATCAACATGTAATCAAATAAGCATGTAAGTCACAATGATGTACGCAAGTAATCATCCTAGTCTTCCCCAGACTATCCCACCCAGTCTCTCAGACTAAATTCCTTAGTCTCTCAGACTAACTCCCTGGCCTCTAAGACCAACTCCCTGGTCTCTAAGACCAACTCCCTGGTCTCTAAGACCAACTCCCTGGTCTCCAAGACCAACTCCCCAGTCTCTAAGACTAAATTCCCTGGTCTCTAAGACCAACCTCCCAGTCTCTAAGACTAAATCCCTGGTCTCTAAGACCTACCTCCCAGTCTCTAAGACTAAATCCTCCCTCAGTCTCTAAGACTGATCCTCCCTCAGTCTCTAAGACTGATCCTCCCTCAATCTCTAATACTGAATTATAAATATAAGTTTTGAAATGTGTATTTGTGCCTTTTTGTTTGTAAAACTGTGTGTTCCCTGGATCTGGACGTATAGTGTATGCAATGTAAAAATGTTTGAAAACATTTTCGTGAGAGCCCCGATGATCATAGTCTAGACTCGAGAAAGAATCATAGTTCGCTATGATCGAGGCTCTGATACCAAGCTGTCACACCCTGGCTTTTGCGGAAGCGTGGGTTTATTTGGTGTGACTTCTTAATACCATAGCAATAATCATAACAATGCTATATGATAAAAACACAAGATGTTCATCCATTCATTTAGTTTAAAAATACCACAACATCATTGTTTGAAAATGTCGACACTTAAAATAAGTTACAAACCATACTTGACTACAACGTGTTCATGAGACACAGCAAAAGACTTTAAATAAAACGTGGTTTAAAGACATGTAACCCATCCAGGTAAGGGTTACACCTCCTAATCCTACTACCCTGGATGACATCTTTATTCAACGCAGCTAAACACATGCATACCCCGCCAGATCCGCTACTTCCCTGAAATACATGTAGTTTGAAAAATCAACAAAAAGTTGAGCGAGTTCATGTGTATGTGAGTATGTATAAACCTTTGTATTCAATGTATGTATGTATGTATGTATGTATGTCCCGGTATGATTGCAAACAAGGAAAAGATCACCAATGGTTTGCAAGGCCACTGATATGTGTGACGGTGTAGGAAGACTCAAACCTAGCAAAGTTGTACCGGGCTCCCGGCTGGAAGACATAGTTCACCTCTATGGGCCGCCCCGGCCTCATGGGTGTGGGCTCGCTACACCCAAATAGATCTATCACTCATGCCCCTCGGTCCTGATACGAGGATTAATGGTCCCAAGTATCCGCCTACCCTATCACATGATCTATGGTTCTTTCCTAGGCTAATCATACCAATAGTATTGTAAGTATCCCTTTGTAACATGTATTTCACCCCCGAAGTAAGTAAACAAAACAGTTTAAAGAAAAGGGGGACATGAACTCACTGTATTACGTCTTCAGTATGTGTAACCCAAGTCTCCTCAGCAAACACGACTACCTACACTGTACTAACGTCTATTAGACGAACGGGCCGTGCCTTTGCGTAGTATGAAGGTTTTTGAGTTACGTTACTTTGATACTATTCCAAGTTATAACTTCTTGTTAAAATAATAATAATTATTTTAACTTAAGTTTTGTTTTTAGGGTTTTGGAATTATAGTTAGGCAACTGTTTTGTATCCATACTCCTCAAGTATTTTATATGCGTATTTCTTTCCCAAGGATGGGGGTATTTATACATGTACAGTTGTAGTTTCGAAAAACATATTTTAAGTCCCACGTAGGAAAATATATTTAACTTACTTGTCCAAAATAACGTATTCCCAAAATATATGTATTTTCCCAAAAATAATATATTTTACTTCTTTAGCTTCCAAAATAATATTTTACCAAAAATATATGTGTAAGAGTATTTTCTGGAATAATTCATAAGTTACGTTTTCTTGTTCGGTTTCACAATATTATGTGTGTAACTTAAACATTCATTCCGTGGGATTTTTGGTATTATTTTGGAGTTGTAATTTCCAGTTAATTTGTAAGTTATATTATTTTATCCTAAAATAATATAGCTAGTTCACAAAATATACAAATTTTCACACAAGTGTATTAGTATAAAATATATATTCTAAATATATATTTATCCATTTTTATTTACCAAAACCAACCTACGATACTTTGTATTTTTTTTGTAACAAAACCTATGGCGAAGTTTATTCTGAAAAATAAAGTTAAAAATATATTTGTAAACACTTGTTAGAAAAATATTTTCTAAGTGTTGGATTTTTAGAAAATTTCGCCAGTGTTTCCTTTGTAAACGGAGGCGTCCATGCTTATTAGCATATCATTTTCTTTTCGGAAATCATTCAATCAATCAACAACAAGTTACTAAACAATATTACACTAGTCAAGTGCAAAAAACAAAGCACTTTTTATGACAACATGAACTTGGTTTTTCATAAAAACGCGTAGTAACTTTGTAGGGTGTTTAGTGGGTTTAGTTACCCTCCAAAATGTGTTTACTTTTGTTAAAAACTCATTTTCGGGATTTTTAGATGTTCACAACTTGTGAACACATTTTGCAAAAATACTTGTTTACAACATTTTCTTGCTTCACTAGTATTCTCATACTTATTTCTTTCCAAAAATAGAGTACTTATTTCTTTCCAAAAATAGAGTAAGACTCATGACCTTTCAAAAGTCGTCTTTTTAACATAGTGTATTTAAAAAAAACCGTTTGTAAACCTCGGATCCATACGATCATCAACTCACTTAGTGCACTTATTTTTCAAGAAATCATTTTGTTACCAAGTTTATGTTGAAACATGGAGGTGATTCTTTTATGTAAATCACTAATCACCTCCTAACTTGTTAACTTAAGTTTTTAATCTTACTTTAACAAGTTCAACCATGATGTTTAACATCATATCACTAATAATCATCAAGCAAGCAACAAGAAATCAACTACATAACAAAACAACTCAATTTCATCATGATTTCATCTTATTTCATCATCATATTAACTTTATGTTCAAGACTTAGGTTTATGATCTTTTAGTGTTCTTGTATTTTCATCATAATCTAACTATTAACCACCATAAACATGAAGTAAATGAGGATCAAATAAGCTTACTACTAGCTTTTAAGCTAGGGAAGAAACACAAGAGAAAATGAGTGGATAAAAGCACACGAGAGAGGTCCTTGATGATTCATGAATTCCACACCCCGTTATTCACCTTTGTGCACATTGTAATGCTCTTGAAATGGATGAAGCTTGAAACAAAAATATGGTGGTGATGATGGGAGTGCTCGGCCGAAGCTATGAGGAGAAGAAAGAAAAGGATTTTGGTGGAGATGATGGTTAGGAGATAAGTTTACTTATAACCCTAATCCTCTAGTCCAATGGTTAATATGCTTCAAATAGTACAAACAAGATATCACCAAAACCAAGAAGGGATTTCATGGGGATTAAGGAAAATTTTCAAAAAAATCTTGTGGTGGGGCCTCATGAACCGTAATCAGCCAAGGGGGGGGGGGTAAATTGAGAATTGAATGGTAATTAAATCAATTAGTGGAAGGTTAAAGTGTAAGATCTAATGTGTAGTGTGTACCATGTCTTATGTAGTATGTTATAGTGCTCGGGAACCAATACTAGCTCAGAAAAAGTGAAACAATGTTTCTGATAATATTTTAGTGTTCCGGGTAATGTCTGGTTGTTCGGTTTGATACCGTTCCGTTAAAGTGCTAAGTTACATCGTAAAGTGTCCCTTATGTAACTCTTAGTGACCCTTTTAATTCCCGACACTTAGGAAAGCATACAGGACCATTTTGCCATATTTTTGCAAGTGACTAGCATATTTAAATGCTGAATTTTGTTAATAGATGCAGAAATTTGCATTTTAAGTGGGTTTTAGGCACTTTCCGGCACCTAAACTATTACCTAGTGACGCAGTTTTATGGTCCTTACTTCCCTACACTCCATACTAGTGTAGTACCTTGTCTCTGGCTCATACTGGGCCTCATTATATAGTCTGTCTATGTGCTGGTATTGTCAGCATGTTTCTGAGTTATCCGCTCATTGTGCTAACTGTGTTTGTGCATCAAGCTTGTCACTGAGAGTTGTATGTAATAAATGGAGTGACAGTATGTAATGTGATGCATATGTATGTATGTAACAGAAATCAGTAGCAGTTTATATCATCAGCTGTAATCAAGCACAGTCATCAAGCACAAATTTAATATTAATTAATTATACGGATACCTGTAATTTTGACGGTTGTCACAACGGTCACAAGTGGGCCCCCACTTGTTAAATTCTTTTGCTTATTTTATTTGATTTGCTCTCTTGATTTGGAACATTATATCCATTATATAAACTAATGTTGGAGGATTGTTTTAAATAACCACAAGTCCTCACTCTCATCACTTTCACTTCTCCAAAACAACACCAACATCTCTTCTCTTCTTCTCCTTGTCTACAGCCCCAACACACACACATACAACCTCCATTTTCATTCAATTCTCAAGCATTCTAAGGTGATCTAGAGGTGTCTTAAGCCCATCTAAGAAGCTTGGAAGCATTGGAAGTGGAAGGACCTTCTCCTAGAGCTTTTATCCATCACTTTTCTTCATCATTTTCATACTTATTTCTTCCCCAGCCTTAGAGCTAGTAGTAAGCTCCTTACATCTTGTTATTACTTCTAATTTTAGTGGTTAAAGTGTTATGTAACTTGTTAATCTAAAGAATCTCAAAGAAACATAAGCATGAACACTAACATAAAACTTAAAAACAAGAAAATCAAAGTTGTTTTAGTGTATGTATGAAACTTGTTTGTTGATTTCTTGTGATTATGATGTTGATCATCATAAGAAGCTTGCTAGATGATGATTAAACGCAGTATCTAGCAAGTGTAAGGATGGATCTCGAGAAATTTGTAATTATCATCATTTATGTTAAACATGAACTTGAAGATGAACTTGTTTAAATGTATGATGATTATTTATACAAGTTATAAGTCTTAAAAATAAAAGATTTCAAAGATAATATTTTCAAGAAACCAAAGTCAAGATTTAACATGATCATGGTTTTTAAAGAAAGTAATCATGTATTAAGGGTTAAATCAAAACTAGAAAAGTGTTGGTAACAAGAAAAATACAAGAAGACTTATTTTTGAAAAATCATCATACAAGTTGTGAAGAACCAGAATTCACAAGAATGAGTTTTATAAACTAAAAACCATGTTTTTAGAGGTAACTAAGCTTACTAAACAACATGTGAAATTACTACACATTTTTGTTAAACTTGAAGTTCATGACATATTGTTAAAATGCATATTTTGGCTCATGGTATGTTATGTGTAAATTGTTGATGATTGGTGATGTGTTTTTAAAAGAAAATGATATGCTTATGAGCATGGAAACCTCCATTTTTAAGGAGAAACTATGGCAAATTTTTTGTAGAAATTAAACACTTAGAAAACTATTTTTAAACAAGTGTTTACAAGTAAATTTTGATCATGGTTTTCATATAAAAATTTGCTATAATTTTTATTACAAAAATTACAAATATTGAAGGTTGATTTTTGATAATAAAAATGACTAAGTATGTATTTAGGACAATATATATTTAGATGTCACAAATTGTGTGCTATTTGTATATTGATTATATTAGTTATATTATTTTAGAAACTTGAAAATAATATAACTCACCAATATACTAAAATTTTAATACAAAAATATTATCAAAATTCCAAGAAAATGAATATATAATTTATACCCAAATATTGGACAATCGGACAAACGGACATATGGACTATAAGTATATATATTCCGGAAATAAATTGGTAACTTAACAAATGTGACGAACGGTATTTTTGAAACCGAAGAAACGGTAAAATATGGATTTTTATAACTATTACAAAATATATCATATTTTGTCAAATAGAGTGGAGAAAAATATATATTTTCTTAAACAATTTGAAGATATATTATTTTTTAATGGAGAAAAATATATATTTTCTTAAACAAGTTAAAAATATATTATTTTTGGTGAAAACTAGAAATATATATTTTCTAAAGTTAATCTTAAAAATATATATTATTTTTGAGATTTATATGGAAATATACTTATTTTTGCCAAATAAATTTATAGATATTTTTCTATAAACATTCTCTTAAAATATGAATATTTTGAGAATATAAATTTGGTGATTTTTAGTTGTCTAAAAATAATATTCCGGAATATTAAATACAAACTAAGTATAAAATACTTGATACATACAAGAAAATGCGTATCCTCATACGTATAAATACACACCGGAATACACCACAAATACTTGGCAAAATACACAAGTATAAAAATACATAAGTCTGAAAATACACAAGTACAAGTATACCCATACTTGGAAAAAATACATATGTGGAAATACATAATAAACCAAGTTAAAATATATTATTTTAACAATATTCCAAATAATTGGATAAATATAATTTAAGTTAAAATATTAATGTTTTAACTAATAATTATATACTTTGGAATTATGTGATGTACATCAAAGATGTAACTAAAAGTATACCATGAATTCCAAAATAAGTCTTAATAAACAACTAAGACTAAGAATCGTTACACGACCTAAACGTCTAATAAAACTTGGCACGTGTGTAGGTGATAGTACGGTTTAAGGAAACATACTTTGAGTACACAAGAGACAGGACGCAAACATGTGAGTTCATGTCCCCCTTTTATTCTAACTGTTTTCAGTTTTATAACTTACGGTGGTGAAATACATGTTTCAAATGTTTCAAACCTTTACAAATGGTATGGTTAGCTAAGGACTGAACTGTTAGATCATGTGAATGGGTAGGCGTTAACTTAAGACCATTAATCTTCATATGAAGACCGTGGGGCATGAGTGATAGATCTATTTGGGTGTTTCGAGCCCCATCCATGGGTCCGCGAGTTGGCCCATGTGGTGACTATGTCATTCCAGCCGGGTGACTATGGTTTTTTTTGGCTTAGCAGTTGAAAACTTGATGTGTGCGAGTGCGTATATATATATCGGACATACTAATATTACACACAACCGGAAAGCATACCGGTCTTGCAATATATAGTATAGACAGTAAGAACAAGTATCGAACCCAGGAACTCTATTCAGCAACTCCTAATATTTAACCTCCACCGAATTCATAGCCTAAAATTTATTTGGTTTTTATGTGGGGTTTTAATTAATTGTTTAATCTAATGAAAACTAATGAGAATTAACGAAACTAAGACAAAGACTCAAGCAACTAGAAAGTGAGTGATTAACCAATGAGAATGAATAATCATCCAGATAATTAATCCATAAGGACATGCAATGACTCCTATTCTGACAGTTGATCAAGTTCTGATTATATGATTATGGTTCTATTTATGATTTATACTGAGAACGAAATAATAGAAACATGACTATGAAGAGTTGAACAACAATGTTTCTTTCTAGAATGCTAGAAGTGTCATACGATTCATTATTATGTAAAATAAGTCATTATGCTACATTAACTTTTTCTATTGCTATAACAATTAACGTCGTGCTAATAAATTATTTCTTTATAAATATTTTTTTTTTGTTTTAAGGGTCTATATACATATGTGTTTCCAAAGTCTACTAACCTCACACGAGTTGGTAAAACATGTCTATGAGTTCAAAATCACGTGTTATTTAAATACTTTAAATATTCTTTACTTTTCCTTGAAGATTTTATATTATCCACTTATCTTTCTCTTGTTCTCTTGTGAGTATTTATGACTAAATAAACATAAATCATTAGTTCACACGTACACTTACTATTTGCTGACTCACTTTCTTTTATCCAACCATGCAATCGGACCTAGGGCTGTAAACGAACCGAACGTTCAGCGAACAGTTCTTGAACCGTTCGGCGGGAAGTTCGTTTATGTTCGTTCGTTTAGTAAATGAACGAACACGGACAAGAAATTTCGTTCGTTAAGTTAAATGAACGAACATGAACAGCGGTTGCGTTCGTTCGTTTATGTTCGTGAACGTTCGGTAATGTGTTCTTTTATGTTCGTGAGTGTTCGGTAATGAGTTCATTTATGTTTGATTGTTAATATTTATTTGTGTTAGTTCGTTAAAGGTTTTATATGTTGTATTTTGTTTTATTATTTCTAGTTTTTAATTTGAAACCCTAGTTATCTTATATGCCTCTCACAACATCCCTCATTTCATTATTTCAATTTTAGTTTGTGTTAAGGCTTAACAAACTCTTAATTTTTTGTTTATCATGTTTTTGATAATCACGCCAACTCTGTTCGGATAATTATGTTAAGTGTTTATTTATTTTTTGTGGATTCTTCGTAATGTTTGTGATGAAAATGCAGATTTTATTCTAAAATGAATATTGTGTTCATATACGTCGTTTGTGTTCATTTATGTTCATGAACATTTGTTAGAGTTGATTAGCATATGGTAAGTGTTCGTGAACAGTTCACGAACATGTTCGTTTCCTTAATGAACGAACACGAACAAGAAATCTCGTTCGGTAAGCGTTCGTGAACAGTTCATGAACAAGCTTTTTCCATAATGAACGAACACGAACATGGCCTTGTTCGTGTTCGTTCGGTTCGTTTACAGCCCTAATCGGACCCATATATGCTATTTCCAACTCACCCACGCGTATTCATCCCCAATCTTTTTTACATATATAAATCCAAACAATCTCAATTTCCATTCATCAATGGCAATGGCAATTTCAACTTCATCTTCCTTGTTTGCTTCCCCTAATTTCCCTTTCACTTCACACAAACCGTCACATTCGAGTTCAAGCTCTGCCCGATTTGGAAGAGCTCGAGTCTTTGCAGTTTTCGCTACCGTGGAGAGGACGGGTAATACTAGCTCTTCGTTGTTGTACGAGGTGCTTGGGGTTGGTGTTGGAGCGGATACACTAGCGGTGAAAGGAGAGTACCGGAGATTAGCTAGAGTTTTACATCCGGATGTGGGAAGTTGTGAGTCGTTGGCGGATGAGTTCATGAAAGTGCACTTAGCGTATACGACACTCGTAGACCCTGAAAAACGAGCTGCGTATGATCACAGTCTGGTCCAGAGGCGGACTGCAGTTTCGTCCTCAATGAGATTTGCCCGTAGCTACCAGTCAAGAAGATGGGAGACGGATCAGTGTTTGTAGAGATTGATGTGTAAATGTGGATATTAGCATGTGAGTGTTAACCTTTTTTTGTTATTATATTTAAGTATTATTTATTATTAAATAAATAATAAATAAGTGCACCCATAACAAATTCTTAATCTTTATGAGAAAAATAAATAAGTGAGTAAAAGAGATCAAAGTGTGTAAAATAATATCATGTAACCATATTTAGAATGTAATTACGTAAATCACTAAAATCATAAAAAATCATCACATTCTCACTCATAGGGCCGGTTTTGGGCCTGTGCAAGAGGTGCCATCGCACAGGACCCAAAACATTTAGGGGCCCAAAATTGTTTAAAAGTTAATATATATTTTATATATAAATTTGCTGTTGGAAGAGTTGTATGTATTAGTCATTTAGCTCAATGGATGCAACAATTAATTTCAAAGCAGGACATACTGGGTTCGAATCCTCCTGTTGGTTTTTACATTTTTAATTCATTTTTTGTTTTTCATTTCTAATTGATGTTTTTTTTCCATTTTTAATTCATTTTTTTTTTCATTTCTAATTGATGTTTTGTTTTTGTTTGGCCCTTAAGTGGCTGATTTCAGCATGTTTTATCAGTAGGGGAAAAAGTCTCATGTGCTCACACCAATTGCAATTTTGTAAGATTATTTTTTAGTTTTAACTTTGATTTATGCTAACACCAATTGCAACTTTGCAAGCTTATTTTTTAGTTTTAATTTTGATATTTCATATCTAAATTTGGCATCCACAAATTTACAAGTTCATCCATTTTTTCTTCTCATTTAATCATTTGCGTAACAAACTTTACATGTTTTCTTGTAGGTTTTTTTATTTATCATTTAACCATTTACAATATAAACTTAAAAGAACTCAGTATCTAGTTCTATTTTTTTTATATGAAAAGGTTTGTGTAGCCAAATTAGTTTGGATATGTTTAAACATATTATAGTTCTTCTCCTCAAAGGATTCAAGTGTTAGTTATTTTTGCTTGTGGGTGTTGAAACTAATGTTAGGTGTATTAATTTATTTGTAATATACAACTAGGATTTATTATTTTAATCGATGCTAGCATTCACTCTATGAACATGGATAATTATGATACATTGAAATATAAAGAAGAATCGGCATGGTTTATAAATACTTGATCGGGAACTTTACATTCAAAAAATGCTAAAAAGCCTCACGATTCGCTTAAGTAATGTTCCAACGTAAGTTTGTTCATTTTGCTACACTACTTTTGTTTTGTTTATTTTTTACAACAATTATCGTCGTATTGTGATTTATTTTATATGATTGATGAGTTTATATTATAGGAAGGGGCCCAAATTTTTTACCTCGCGCAAGGCCCAAAAGTTTTTTACCATTTTCGGAGACGGCCCTGCTCACTCACAAGCGCGTAAACCACCAAAAGCATAAAAAAGCATCACATTCTCTCTCACAAGCAGTTTATTCATCACATAACACCTCTCGATAGACAACATTTGAGTTGTATACCCTGTCTCGTCTAAAGTCTTTGGCATCATGTACTAATACATTTGTATTAGCACGTGATATCTCTCTTGATAAACCGACATAAAGTTGTCCATGCGAAAATACTAAATCGGAAAGATAAGCACAACATGCGGAATTGTTTGACCTTGAACTTTGTTGATTGTCATGGAAAAACTAAGTCGAATGGGAAACTGTTTTCTTTTCAGCTTGAACGGGGAACATGTCGTCTTCAGAAAGACACACAGGAATTATTGGCAAAAATACTCTTTTTCCGGCATTTTGCTTGTAAAGTAAGTTTATTTTTTTGTTAAATTATAAAGTTTATAATTTTATTCTTTAAAGTTCATAACTTTTTTAAATATCCACATAGTAGTTATCTAATAATTTAGTTTAAAATTTTTGTTTTTTATAAAAATAAAAAAATAGTAATTGACTCATAAGTACGTTTTAGGGGTCGTTTGGCAACATCTGAATGGTTAAGTGCTGAACCAGTAAGAGGTCTGAACCATTAAGTGCTGAACCAGTAATAGGTATGAACCATTAAGAACTTGTATAATGTGTAACCGTTCGGAGGCAAATGTCCGACCAAATCAGATTAGAGGTCTTAACCATTCAGACTCTGTATAAGGCTTAACCATTCAGAGACAAATGTCTGAACCATTCAGACATCTGCTTGTGAAACAAACAGTCTGAACCATTTAGTGTTGAACCAGTAAGAGGATTGATTCATTAAGAGCCTCATTAAGAGGTAAACAAATAGCTAGGGCTGTAAACGAACCGAACGTTCAGCGAACAGTTCGTGAACCGTTCGGCGGGAAGTTCGTTTATGTTCGTTCGTTTAATAAACGAACGAACATGAACAAGAAATTTCGTTCGATTAGTTAAATGAACGAACATGAACAGAGCTCTCGTTCGTTCGATTGTGTTCGTGAACGTTCGGTAAGGTGTTCGTGAACGTGTTCATGAACATTCGTTGATTTGCGCTCGTTTATGTTCGTATGTTTGTGTTTTAATTGAAGATCTTTGTGCTTTCTTATATTTTATTTGTACTTTTTATATTATTAAACTTTTATTTATTTTTATTACCCTAACAATTAAACTAGGAAACCCACTTTCACCTTGTTTATGCATCATTTCCCTTTCATTTCTCATTATTTTCATCGGCGAATACGATCGAGCTCCGTTCCACAAGAAGGGATTGAAGTTCAAGTGCTACTCTCTTGGCCATCTATCTTTATCCTTCGTCGGTTTCGCCAAATTTATTTGTGTTCGTGAACTGTTCGCGAACACGCTCATTTCCTTAATGAACGAACACGAACATAAAATCTCGTTCGGTAAGTGTTCGTGAACCGTTCGTGAACACATTTATTCCTTAACGAACGAACACGAACAAGGCCTTGTTCGTGTTCGTTCGGTTCGTTTACACCCCTACAAACAGCCCCTTAGACCTTTAACCTCAATTGTAAGTTTCGTTTTATATATATATATATATATATATATATAATTTATATTTTTTTTTAAATAAAAAAATTATATTTTTATAAAAAAAATAGAATGTTAAGAGTTTATATCTATAAACATATATATAAAATCCAAATAGGATGTTAGGAGGTTGTATATAAAAGCATACATATAGAAGTCTAAATTTTTAACTAACAGTTACATTTTAGTTGTGTTTTGAACTTTTTAATAAAATATATATACTTTAAAAACTTGTTTTACAATTTCTCGGTGATCCATACAAGTGAATGTTTTTTAAGTCAACATTTTTAAATATTATAGTAAGTTCAGTTTTTTTATTTAAATAATAAAGTTTTTAATTTTATTAACTTTATTATTTTTTTAATATAGTCAATAACTAAAATATAATAACGCCAAGAATAAAGTTCAAATATAAAATAAAATTTATTCATAGGTTTAGATCAAACAAAGGAAAAATGAAAATGAAAAAAAAAACACAAAAACACTTAATAGATATCATATTAGACTATATGAAATATGTTTCGCTTCCAAATTGACACCCGAGGTATCTTAACTCGGGTATTTTGGTTTGTGCTTGAATCTGCAGTATCTTCTAATACCTCTTCTTTGTCATGATGCTCAGAATCATCTAAATTATTAACCTCACTCTATTTCCATTCAGAGAGCCTCTTAGATATTTTCCTTTGAGTTTCAAACTTCTGATCCTTAAAAAAGGACAAAACTGAATACATAATTAAAAAAAAAAAAAGATTAACTAAACCTTAAAGTTACATCTTCACTAAATTCACGTTGAAGATCATACTTGTATGGACTAAACATTGTACCATAACAAATAATATTAACACTTTTATCACCATCATCCTACAATATAACACACATATATTAACATAACAAACATGTTAATATGAAAGATATACACAAAAATCAAAACTTAAAAACCAACAAAATCAATACCTTAGAAGCTTGTACGGCGACTGTCTCATAACGTTGATGATGACGACCAGTGTGGGCCACCAATTCAGACATTTCACTATCAATTCATAAACCTAATGATAACAACCTTTTATCATCGCTTCAGTTATACCCACTTGGAGAATCAAACAGAAACAAAAAAAAGATTTTCTTTTTTAAAACCTTTTTTTTCCGGATGAATCGTTTTCAGCAGAAAAAAGATTTTGATTCCGATTGCTTTACAATGCTGCAAGTTTTCTTCATTGCTCAACCGATTGTCGGAAGAGGTGGGGGTTGCAGGTTTAAGGTGGTAGCTGGTGGAAACAAGGGGTTGCAGGTTTGGGGTGGTGGCAGGTGGAAACGAGGTGTTGCAGGTTTGAGGTGGTGCTTATGGTGAATATGAGAAGTGGTGGAAGAGAAAAGGGTGGAGAAGAAGCGGTTTATCTTTTAATTAAATGAGCGGGGCCCACTAAAGGGTAATTTGGTTTTTTTTCTAATAGGAAGAGGTTATTTTGTCATTTTACATGGACTTAACTGAGCAAACTAATGGTCATCCACTCAGGGGACTATCCGAGTAACAACTTGACAAACCACAGGGAGTACGGGTGTAATTTCTAAAAGTTAGGGACTAAAGGTGAAATTTCACAAAACGACAGGGACTATCCGGGTATTTTACTCTATAAAATAAGAAATTTTTCTTTTGCAGTGGGTTTTGTTCTTATTTCTCAAGTGATTGATGTAGTGATATTCGAGAAAGATTTAGGGATTAGAGATTTGTGACTTGTAATTTTAATTTTTTATTGTTATATATGTAATAAAAATACGTCAGTAATGACACCTAAATGCTCTAAGCCACAATTCTAACTTGGGCGAGATTCAAATTTGATTTCAATTCACTGAAGATTGTTTTCCCCTTGATTCATGTTGGTTTGAGTAACTTGGGCGAGATTCAAATTTGATTTCAATTCACTGAAGATTGTTTTCCCCTTAATTCATGTTGGTTTGAGATATTACACTGCAGTTATCTAATTTTATAAATATTTATCTAACCAATTCTCGCTCCTATTTCATTTGTATTAATAAATTTCCACAAACTTGTAATCTTAATCAAAATTATACCAATTAGTTGTTAAACATTTGGTGACATTGACGTTATTTAATCACTTGACATTAAGACCAAGTACGTTAGGATTTAATCACTTGTACACTAAGACATCATCTACTTGTACCTTTTAATCCACACGTCGGTACTGAACAAAACAACTATCGAAACACCGACAAAAATGAGTAGGTCGTCATGGTGTCTTTGGATTTTTTTTTAAAAACATTATAGTTTATAATATATAGCAAGAATACGTAAAAGAATTATAAGTTTATTATGGAGGGGGGTGGGTGGGGGAAAGGTAACCAATTATCTATAATTATGTTAAAATTTAGGGATTTAAGTGTAATAAGTTTGTGGGCTAAAATATAATTATTGTTTAAAGGGGAATTGGCCTGTAATACTCCCACCTAGACCTTATTGGCCATTAATAATCCCACCTCAGAATATTCCCTCCACCAGTCCCAACTTTCATCTATTTTTTCTACAATGGTCCCCCATTAAAAAAAACTTAACGGAGTTAAGCTTTTTTCTAAATTACAAACATATTTTTAGGGCTTTTGATCAGAACGATGATACGAGTCTATTGATGTAAAACTTACTTCGAAATGGTGCTCCAAGTGACTTTATTTTGGTTAATTGGAAATTTAAACACCCAAATTGAAGCGCCGTTTTCATCGTTTGGAGCACCGTTTCGAGGCAAGTTTTACATCAATGGACTCGTATGGTCGTTCTAATCAAAAGCTGTCACACCCTGACTTTCGCGGAAGCGTGATTATTGGTGTGACTTCTTAATACCATTGCATACGATCATAACAACACTATATGATAAAACCAGTAGATGTACATCCATTAATTTAAGTTTAAAAGTAGTACAACATCGTTGTCTGAAATGTCGATACCAAATTCAAGTTACAAATCATAACATGTTTTAAGGAGTTCAAAAAGACTCAACAAAAGATTTTAAAACAAACCCGAGTTTAGGACCACGTATCTCGTCCAGGATTAAGATACGTCTCCTAAGCCCTAATGACTTGGATGACATCTTTATTCACAACGCAGCTTAAAAACTCCAACGCCCGCCAGATCCATTTACTAATTCCCTGAAATACATGTAGTTTGAAAAATCAACATAAAGTTGAGCGAGTTCATGTGTAAGTGAGTATGTATAAATCTTTGTAATGTGTCTGTATGTATGAAAATCCCTGGTATGTAGCAATTAAGGAAAAAGAGATCACCATTGTGTTGCAAAGCCAATGATATGTGTGAAGTGATGCAGGAAGACTCAAACCTAGCAAATTTGTGCGTCGGGCACATAGTCACCGCCTGGTCCACTCAGCGGACTCAGGAGTGGGGCTCGCTACACCCAAATAGATCTATCACTCATGTCCCTCGGTCCTACAACGAGGATTAATGGCCTCAAGTTCCACCTACCCACTCACATGATCTAAGTAGTAAACCCTCCTTAAGCTAACCATACCATGTATATAAAAGGTTGTAATAATTGTCACATGTATTTCACCCCCGAAGTATGAAACTGAAATAGTAAGGAGAAAAGGGGGAACATGAACTCACTGTATTGCGTCTTCGTACTTGTAACCCAAATCTCCGCGGCAAACACGACTACCTACAATGGTCTAACGTCTATTAGACGAACGGGTCGTGCCTTGTCTTAGTATTTTTATTTTTGAGTTATGATTTCTTGTCATTATTCCAAGTTGTAATCACTAGTTAACATTTGGATCAATTGCTAAACAATATTTCATATTCCTACTTCTCAAGTATTTTAACTTCGTATTTTCCTTCCCAAGGATGGGGGTATCTCAAACATATATTTTCGTATTTGTATTTGTATAGCTTGCCAAGTAATGGCGTCGCATTTCGGTGTATTGTTCCAACTAAAAATATGTTAACATATTCCCAATATACATTTCCAAAACCATATATTTCAAGTCTCACTTAAATATATATAAACTTATTTTGTTCAATCATGTATTGTCCCAGAAAATATACATTTTTCTCAAAAATTATATATCTTCTAAATATATTAGGAAAATATATTTTTAACTCCCAAAAATAATATATTTTCTTGTTGTAAAAAATATGATATACTTGGTAATATTTACGAAATCATATTTTCACTTCTTTCATTTCCAAAATAATATTTACCAAAAATATAGTGTAATGGTATATCCCGGAATATTTTCATAAGTTACGTTTTCTTGTTCGGTTCCACAATATTATGTGTGTAACTTAAATATTTTATTCCTTGCAATTTTTGGTATTATTTTGGAGTTGTAATTTCCATGGTATTTTGTAAGTTATATTATTTACCCTAAATTAATATAACTAGTTCACAAATCAACAAACATTCACACAAGCGTTTTAGTAATAAATATATATTCTAAATATATATTTATCCGCTTTTGTTTACGAAAACCCACCTCCGACACTTTGTATCTTGTTACAAAAATTATGGCGGGGTTTGTATTTGAAAAGCATAGTCTAAAATACACTTGTAAACCCTTATATAGAAAATATTTTCTAAGTGCTAGGATTTTCAGAAAATTTCGCCATAGTCTCCTTTGTAAATGGAGGTGTCCATGCTAAATAGCATATCATTTTCTTTAACATATAACACGTTAGATCGCTTTCAAAAAACCAACCCGACATTTAGGCATGCAAAATACTACTTATATCGTTTCAGTTTTAATATACAAAACTGGGCTGTTTTTGGGTATTTTAATAAAATAGTTATCTTATTCCAAAAATTTCCATTTTTTTACAGAATGTCTTATACGATCCAAATATTATTGTGTAAAAATATCGGGGTCCAAATCAACACCATTTTTTTTATAGAAAATCATTTTCCGGACTACAATCAGATTCATCTTTTTCTGACTGCAGTCCACGGAGTAATTTATTTAAAATTCATCGTACGTCCGATTTATGAAATTCCAGTGGGAGAATTACAAATACATCAGAGGTCATCTACAGTACAAATTTAATGACCTAATCCTACACAGGTTTCAAGTTATGACGAAAAACATAACACCTATTTTCAGCAGTAAAAATGCAGCTTTAGTTGCTGTTAGAAAACGACCCTTTAAAAATAGCAAACGAAGTCCAAAAATTATGATTCCGGTGCCATTAGAACCGTATTTCATAATAACACGTTATAGACTCAAGAAAATCAGTTTTTCGTTAAGTTATGATCTGGTTACAGCCAGTTGAAGGTGGCTGAAAATGCAAATCAGCAAGCTGTTTATAGGTTAAATGTTACTAAAATGTACACCTACGATTACCATTCCTTCTAATAACGATTTATATCATAATGTGAGTCTTTTACAGCAGGTTATCACTTATATATCTCAGATTTATCATGTATTATTATCTTTCATCTCATGACCTTTATGTTAAGCTCTTATGTTCATGCTTTAGGGGTATGTTCATTTGGTGTTCATATGATTTCAACAAACAACAACTATTAACCATCATAAACAAGAAGTAGATGAAGATTCAAGAGACTTACCACTAGCTCAAGGCTAGGGGAGTTCAAGAATGAAGATGATGAAGATATGAGGTGGTTAATAGCTCTCCAAGAAGGTCCTTCAAGTTCCAATGCCTCCCACTTTCTTAGATATGCTTCTTATGCCTCTAAATCACCTTAGATTGTATTGGAATTGATTGAAAATGGATGTGGTATGTGGGTGTGCTTGGGCCGTAAGCTAGAAGGAGGGGAGGAAGTGATGGAGTTGTGAAGAAGGTGTAATGAAGGAAGGTGATTATCCTTGGGTTTTATAAAACTAGCTTCCAACATTTTATAATCTATTGGTCCTAATGTTTCAAAAGAAGTAGACAAATCTAATACACAATGAAAGGAAAATCAAGGGGTGTCCCCCTTGTTTCATAACCGGTTATGGGGGGGGGGGGGTTGGTTTAGTTGTGTTGCAATGGTAAGTAACTAAGTTAGTTAGGAGGTTAAGGGTTTAGTTAGTGGCTTATGGTGTGTTATTAAATATATGGTGTGTTAGGGTGTTCGGGGACCCTAACTAGCTCAGAAAAATAAAAAAACAATGTGTTTGGCAATATTTTTATGTTCCGGGTAATGTCCGGTTGGGTATCGTTCCGTTAAAGTGCTTAATTGTTCCGTAAAGTGTCATTTATAATGCTTTTTGTGTCACAATTAATTCCCGACACTTTAGAAGGTATACATGATCATTTTGTCAAGTTTTTGCACATTACTAGCATATTTAAATGCTGAATTTTATTTAAAAGTGCAGAATTTTGCAATTAAAGTATGTTTTAGGCACTTCCCGGCACTATAACTATCACCTAGTGACGCAGTTTTATGGTCCTCACTTCCCTACACACTACCCTAGTGTGATACTTTATTTCTGACTCATACTGGGCCTCAAAATACTGTATGTCTTTGTGCTGGCATTGTCAGCATGTTTTATGGGTTATCCGCTCACCGTGCTAACTGTGCTTTTATGCATCAAGTTTGTCACTAAAAGTTTGTGTGAAATAAATGGAGTGACAGTATGAATGTGATGCATATGTATGTATATAACAGAAATCAGAAAGTAGTTAAATCAACAGTTGAAATCAAGCACAGTCACTAAGTACAAATTAAATATTAATTAATTGTACGGATACCTGCAAATTTGACAGTTGTCACATTCTCCCCCCGTTAAGAAAATTTCGTCCTCGAAATTTGTACTACCTTAACTCCTTATGGTTACGTCACACGAGTATGTATATTATTAATATTGAGGTAGATAATCATCAAACCGAATCAAACCTTACTCACATCAGGTGAGTCCAATAATATATAGCTACCCGAATCTTATGGTTAAAAGGTATGTGCTTCTAGCCTTTGATGTCAAAGGTACAAGACGTATATTCTAGTGTAATCCAGCTAGCAGGGGGGATTCCACAAAAGAGGAGTTTTGACTAATAAGATCCTCAAACGATCGATTGCAATATGCAGACGAGTTTTTCCCAAACCATAGCATCCGCTATATGAATTCAAAGTCAACGACTCAAATGTAATAGTAAAATGATCTGTCAACTCCCGAGTAAATGGATGGTAAGGTTTAAGGTATTGACATTCTTAGATTTCGAAAGTACGCCGAATGAAATACAAGCGTATCTGGTGTATCATTGTCTTGATTCGTAGTTGCATCAGAAATGTTTAAATGATAAGTCAAGCGAAAGTATATGTAGTTTTGTATGAACGGTTGACCTTGATTAGCACAAGTTACAAGTTTGTAATGACACCACAAGGTGTCGTAATGACATAATTCAAGTATAGTGGTGACTGAACAAGTTCACCATGTTGGAAATCAAATGAATATGTACCGAACAAGCCTGATGATTTGATTTACACAATGTCATAGAGTTTTCAGTTGAGTATGGAACCTCAAAGAGCTACTGTTTTTTATCACAGGTGAGAAAGCAATAAATACCACAGGGCATTCGATCGATCATAAAAGAATCGTTAGGAGGTACGCTGTGATATGAAATGAATCTATGTACCTTTGCGTAACACACAACTGTGTTGATACCGATTTAATCGTGATAAACAAGACGGATTTAGGGCAAGTTATCAAATAATCAATTAAATCCTTGTATGGAGTAAGTTACCAAATAAGCGCAAGCTTCAATTTTGTCAAGGTATCCCCACAAAGTGTCGTAACCAACAAATGATCTAGTGAAGTCGTAGACCAAGCAAGTCTACTACGACTCAAAACAAAAGAATCTTTGCCAATGATATGAATATGATGCTCTCAATACATCATATGACGTCTTAAACTGAATATGCGAAATGAATAAGTTCAAGCAATTGAACTTGGTTCTGGCGTAACCCGACAATAAATGTATGTACCAACAAAGGAATCTAGGCATGGTCACAAAGATAAACCATGAATGTAAATTGAAATAAAAGGAGTTTCAGGAAAGTGTGTTGACTAGATAGCAAAAGAGTCAACAATTACAATAATGTAGGTCATTCGAATCACAAACCAGTGATTAAGTTTAGCAATTTAATGTTTCAATTTTCAAAGAAGCGTTTGTCCGAAATGAAACCACATGCGTAGCAAATGGTGCATGTGTGACACATAAGTTCCCGAGTACTGAAACAATGAGTATTTGCGAAGGTGAAGGAATGACCAAATATTGAAGCAATTGTGTGTTCGCTCTCAGCGAAGAAAAATAACGCGATGTAACCACCATTAAGGGGAGTAGAGATGCAAACATCTACTCTCTAGAAGTAAAAGAAATTTAAGTACGTTCTGTTTGGTCAACTGAAATAGTATATATGTCAGAATAATAGGTTTTGCTTGAGTTAATGGTGTGGTTCCTAAACAACAACCCTTACGAGTTTGGACCTGGGTTCCCAAGGGTCCTACGTATATGTTTTCTGGATTTTCAAAGTTTCGTATTTGGTGTAGAATCGTTCTGTGCACCGTGTAGGAAACACCACTCTTGTGCACGTTAAAACAAATTATTGTCCCACAATTTTCCCCGGTATACTTTCTTCCTGAATTCACAGCTAAAGACCCTCGATCATCGATTAGTCGTGTACTAGTAGTTAGGTCCTCGCAGTTAGTTAAGTACGAAGCTCATTAATCCTCAGCAAGAGTTATCGGCTCTTGTTGGTTAGCTCGTTAGGCTCCTGGTAGTCGATGCTCATTTGAAAATCACGTCCTTCTTCTTGATGAGTAGGAATGGGGTTACCCAAAACGGGAATCTTGGTCTGTTATCTTCCTTCTCTATCATCTACTGAAGCTACACTGTTAATCCTTGCCTTTCCGAAGGTGTAAGTCGCTAAGGTGCATTGACTGCAGGCACAACGCCTGGAATCAAATCTATGAAAAATTCGACTTATCGTTGAGGAGATAATTCTGGTAAGTCTTCGGGGAGGGCTTCAGGATATTTCCCTATCACAGGAATATCTTCGAGTTTTGGTTCTTCGGCTCCTTTGTCCCCGACATGAGCCAAGAAAACAACACATCCTATACGCAACGATTTCCCTGTGCCTTTAAGCAATTGGTAAATTGTAGAGGCTTATCCTGCTTCATGAGTCAAGATCGTTCCTTTACTCGCCACTGGGATGCGGACATCAATCTCCGCTCGATCACTCGAAAATTAATCCATCTCAATTACTTCGTCGAAGTTTCCCAACTCCACTGCAGCCGATCAAGCGTAAACTTACGCTCTCTGGGTCCTATCTTGCCGTTTCTAGTTACGGCGTTGGTTTCCACTAGTTTCACTTAGCTAGTTCCATCGAGTACTGGGTTATCTAACTTACTGGCTACTAAACCAAATATACTCTCAAACTCTAGAGATGCGAAGCTTAAAATTTGCAACAGTATCTAGCAGCACAGATGCATGACGTTGAGTAATATGGGACGTACCGGTATCCACGCTTGGATTCCTGGTGTGCTCCCCTAGCTCTGCTACTGAGCTTTTATCCTTGTGCCTGATTCTTCTTAGGGCAGTATTTTCTGAAATGTTTCTTGCTCCCACAGTTAAGACAACCTTGAGCACGTTTTTGCTTGTCACTCGTCCTGCCTTGATAATTATCGTTGTCGTTGCTTCCTCCGTGATTCTCGCTGCTATCTTGGTCTCCACTTCTACGTTCAGCATCTTGCCTACAAGTTTCCTTAGGGTGCCCCCTCTTGCCACAGTTATCGCATTTTCCATATTTACATTGCCCGACATGATAACGTAAACAATTGTCGCACTTAGGTAGGATACCCATGTAGTCTTTTCCCTTTTTGGCCTCTTTCTAGTTACTCGCCCGGGTAACTTTCTTGAAATTTGCGAACTTTCTCTTGTTATCCCCAGATGACTCTACAGGAGTCTCCTTTTTCTCGTCCGTAGTGGAAAATTTTCCTAGCCTAATTGCTTCTTCGGTGAGCACCACGCTTGTGTCGATAGCCTCGGTGATCGTTGAAGGTTTAGACGTTGTTACCAGGCTTAGAATCTGGGGTGCCAGTCCCCCGATGAAACGTTCGATCTTCCTAGATTCTGGTTCCACCAAACGCGAAGCAACTTGTGATAATTCGCCAAATCTCTGCACATAGTCGGCTATCTTTGGACCTTCCATTTTCAAGTTCCACAATTCAGTCTCCAACTTCTGGACTTCTGCCCTAGAGTAATATCTTTTACGCATCAGTTCCTTCAGCTCGTCCCACGTCAAAGCATTCGCAGCAGTCTCGCCCATTGTTTGAACCTGAAGGTTCCACCATGACAGAGCTCCATCTACAAACAGTCCAGCTACGTACGTGACCTGATGTTCTGGGGCACATTTGCTTAACTGTAAGGCAGAATTCGTCTTCTCCACCCAACGCACAAAAGCTAAGGCACCCCTAGTGCCGTCGAATTTTCGAGGTTTGTGGTTCAAGAACTGCTCGTAAGTGCAGCCGCTGGGTGGGTTATTTCCTGAGGTACCTTCGCCGTGTTTGGAGCGAAGGGCCTCGAGTTGTGCGATGGCTTGCGAGATGCGCCCTTGCAGTTCTGACTCTGCTGTTGTCGGCAGAGGGTTGTTGGTATCGTCGTTCCCTTGTATCGACATCTTCTGAGAAGAAGATTGGTCAGGTCTTATTCGTTCGGAGAGTGCATATAGCTGTTTAGAGATCATATGCACATACACATAATAGGTTATCATACCAACCAATCGAACAATAGTATAATCATAGTATAACTATGTAATTTGGTAATTGTGTTTAATGAGAGCATAGCAAGTACGCACGTAGCATTATAATTATAGCACACACGAATAGATTAATAACGCGCTTGACGAAGACATAGCGACTGAGCTTTCGTTGGTTATTGGCCACAAAGTGTTGTCGTATGTTTAATGATGATTGGCTCTCATTATTCTCCGACCTTAATTGCATTGTCTTACAACATGTATCACATCAAAAGGGACACAGGATCACCCTACCCTTGTCCTAACAAGTATATCAGTGTATCGAAATTACGTAGTCAGAAGTGGTCTTCGAAAGTCTCCACAATCCCGGTTTATCATTAGTGTCTTTACCCAAATGTAATGTAATCCACATAATCAGAAACCAACTATGCTGGTGACTGAGGTGGAGGAGGAAAGAAAAGTAAACTGTTAACATGCGCGGACTCCTCCTCGAGCTTGTATATACGTCGAAGTAATTAACTGATCTGTCGTTCGGCAGTAAGGAAACGTATATCAAATCCTGGGAAAAGTGTAATAATAACAGGTGAGAGTGCCAAAGGAATCTTTGGTAAATGTGGAGGATCAAGATATACTGGCAATAGACAAGGTGGAGGACGTGGTGTCTTACATGAACTTTTCAGACAATATGTTGTCTTGTGATGTAGACACTTAAATCATGTTTTCGGTTATGTAATGTTTTGCATTTGAAGTTGCCAAATGTGGTGTCAGCTCAAGCTCCAACATTCTGCAACTCATATCCTTAAACTGTAGTTGATGTTACAGGAGCAACTCATCTCGTGTGTGGCCTTCATAATGTAAGGGTCTAACTTCAGCATAGTGTACAATAGGAATCATCGAAATGGCTCGTCCAGCTGTGTTGAGGTGAAGATAGCAAACGGTGCGGCCTGTGAGGTCGGGGAGAGTGCTGCTGTAGCAAAAAGGATCGTTATGCGGGTGCCGACCTGGAGTACCTCTCCGGGGTGAGGGTATGTCCTGAAAGAAAGTGATAGGCATGATGGCGCAATGGGCGTCGGTCTTCACAAGAGCAACATCAGCGGGTGAAGGTGCAGAAACAAACGTCTCAACCAATAAGAAGATCATCAGATGCAGGTACTAGGTCAGGTATAAGGGTGCAATGTCTGGTAAGCCAAAAGAAAACAGGGTCATAATCAAGCAAGGGTGCAGGACCAGCAGTTGCAACATCAAGCTGACCCAAAAGGTGTAGAAGCTAGCTCGGGGTCGTGTAAAGGTGTGGTGCCTTGAGCAGGTGTTAGTGCAGCAGTCATAATGGTGTCGTCGTCTGTGTCAGTAGTAGAAAGATGTAATCCGGCCGTCTATATGGCTGTAAATGTCGCAGATTCAAAGGAGTCTGAAATCGAGTGTATACTAGAATCAGAGGGTAGCTTGACGACAGGATCTCAAAATTGCAATTAGTAACAATGTTCTCATCTAATTTCCCATCGTCCTGGGCGTCAACAGGAGGATCATCAACAAGCAGATTAATGTTGCCATCAAACATTCGTCAAAAAGGCGGATTCTCGGGGAAAATAACCACGAGGGGTACGGCGTCGAGGATCCGAGACATGATGTGCTCGCCATCGAAGTGTCCAAATGATAAGATGGTCGTGGACTGAAACAAGAATGACAGAAAGATTTTTGTCAAGGAAGCCATCAGCAAGGGTAATTCATCGCCAAAGTCTGGCAGTGCGGACGGTTGGAAGTCGTCCTCGTCCTTGTTCAGCATGTCGGGGTTACTTTCAGTGTCTGACGTAAATATCTCCGGCGCAGGTATGGTCTCATCAGGTGTGGTCCCTTCATCTGTGGCGGTGGCCATAGGGTCGTCATCATCTGACAATTTGTTCCCTGAGGAAGGTGACGTGTGTGCCGGTACATAATAGTCATAGCATGCATACAGTAATCTTTAACACTTTGTGTATTGCAAATAAAGACAATTTATAGTGTAATCATGTATCCACATATTCGTCCTAGTCTTCCCAGACTATCCAACGCAGTCTCTCAGACTAAACTCCCTACTCTCTCAGACTAACTCCCTGGTCTCTAAGACCAACTCCCTGGTCTCTAAGACCAACTTTCCCAGCCTCTAAGACTAAATCCCTGGTCTCTAAGACCAATCCTCCCTCAGTCTCTAAGACTGATCCTCCTTCAGCCTCTAAGACTGATCCTCCCTCAGCCTCTAAGCCTCTAAGACTGATCCTCCCTCAGCCTCTAAGACTGATCCTCCCTCAGCCTCTAAGAGTCATCTAATAATATAAATTTTGAAATGTGTATATGTGCCTTTTTG
Organism: Helianthus tuberosus; assembly: GCA_030545235.1. NCBI lineage: Eukaryota > Viridiplantae > Streptophyta > Magnoliopsida > Asterales > Asteraceae > Helianthus > Helianthus tuberosus. Next base: position 26,225,557 of record CM060432.1, read on the forward strand.
TTTGTAAAAATGTTCGTTCCCTGGATCTGGACGCTTTGTGTATGCAATTTAAAAGTGTTTGAAAATGTTTTCGTGAGAGCCCTGATGATCGTAGTCTAGACTCGAGAAAGAATCCTAGTTCGCGACGATCGAAGCTCTGATACCAAGCTGTCACACCCTGACTTTTGCGGAAGCGTGATTATTGGTGTGACTTCTTAATACCATTGCATACGATCATAACAACACTATATGATAAAACCAGTAGATGTACATCCATTAATTTAAGTTTAAAAGTAGTACAACATCGTTGTCTGAAATATCGATACCAAATTCAAGTTACAAATCATAACATGTTTTAAGGAGTTCAAAAAGACTCAACAAAAGATTTTAAAACAAACCCGAGTTTAGGACCACGTATCTCGTCCAGGATTAAGATACGTCTCCTAAGCCCTAATGACTTGGATGACATCTTTATTCACAACGCAGCTTAAAAACTCCAACGCCCGCCAGATCCATTTACTAATTCCCTGAAATACATGTAGTTTGAAAAATCAACATAAAGTTGAGCGAGTTAATGTGTAAGTGAGTATGTATAAACCTTTGGAATGTGTCTGTATGTATGAAAATCCCTGGTATGTAGCAATTAAGGAAAAAGAGATCACCATTGGGTTGCAAAGCCAATGATATATGTGAAGTGATGCAGGAAGACTCAAACCTAGCAAATTTGTGCGTCGGGCACATAGTCACCGCCTGGTCCACTCAGCGGACTCAGGAGTGGGGCTCGCTACACCCAAATAGATCTATCACTCATGTCCCTCGGTCCTACAACGAGGATTAATGGCCTCAAGTTCCACCTACCCACTCACATGATCTAAGTAGTAAACCCTCCTTAAGCTAACCATACCATGTATATAAAAGTCTGTAATAATTATCGCATGTATTTCACCCCCGAAGTATAAAACCGAAACAGTAAGGAGAAAAGGGGGAACATGAACTCACTGTATTGCGTCTTCGTACTTGTAACCCAAATCTCCACGGCAAACACGACTACCTACAATGATCTAACGTCTATTAGACGAACGGGTCGTGCCTTGTCTTAGTATTTATATTTTTGAGTTACGATTTCTTGTCATTATTCCAAGTTGTAATCACTAGTTAACATTTGGATCAATTGCTAAACAATATTTCATATTCCTATTTCTCTAGTATTTTAACTTCGTATTTTCCTTCCCAAGGATGGGGGTATCTCAAACATGTATTTTCGTATTTGTATTTGCATAGTTTGCCAAGTAATGGCGTCGCATTTCGGTGTATTGTTCCAACTAAAAATATGTTAACATATTCCCAATATACATTTCCAAAACCATATATTTCAAGTCTCACTTAAATATATATAAATTTATTTTGTTCAATCATGTATTGTCCCAGAAAATATACATTTTTCTCAAAAATTATATATCTTCTAAATATACTAGGAAAATATATTTTTAACTCCCAAAATAATATATTTTCTTGTTGTCAAAAATATGATATACTTGGTAATATTTACGAAATCATATTTTCACTTCTTTCATTTCCAAAATAATATTTACCAAAAATATTGTGTAATGGTATATCCCGGAATATTTTCATAAGTTACGTTTTCTTGTTCGGTTCCACAATATTACGTGTGTAACTTAAATATTTTATTCCTTGCAATTTTTGGTATTATTTTGGAGTTGTAATTTCCATGGTATTTTGTAAGTTATATTATTTACCCTAAATTAATATAACTAGTTCCCAAATCAACAAACATTCACACAAGCGTTTTAGTAATAAATATATATTCTAAATATATATTTATCCGCTTTTGTTTACGAAAACCCACCTCCGACACTTTGTATCTTGTTACAAAAATTATGGCGAGGTTTGTATTTGAAAAGCATAGTCTAAAATACACTTGTAAACCCTTATATAGAAAATATTTTCTAAGTGCTAGGATTTTCAGAAAATTTTGCCATAGTCTCCTTTGTAAATGGAGGTGTCTATGCTAAATAGCATATCATTTTCTTTAACATATAACACGTTAGATCGCTTTCAAATAACCAACCCGACATTTAGGCATGCAAAATACTACTTATATCGTTTCAGCTTTAAGATACAAAACTGGGCTGTTTTTGGGTATTTTAATAAAATAGTTATCTTATTCCAAAAATTCCCAAATTTTTACAGAATGTCTTATACGATCCAAATATTATTTTGTAAAAATATCGGGGTCTAAATCATCACCAATTGTTTATAGAAAATTATTTTCCGGACTGCAATCAGATTCATCTTTTTCTGACTGCAGTCCACGGAATAATTTATTTAAAATTCATTGTACGTCCGATTTATGAAATTCCAGTGGGAGAATTAAAAATACATCAGAGGTCATCTACAGTACAAATTTCATGACCTAATCCTACACAGGTTTCATGTTATGACGAAAAACATAACACCTATTTTCAGCAGTAAAAATACAGCTTTGGTTGCTGTTAGAAAACGACCCTTTAAAAATAGCAAACGAAGTCCAAAAATTATGATTCCGGTGCCATTAGAACCGTATTTCATAATAACACGTTATAGACTCAATAAATCAGTTTTTCGTTAAGTTATGATCTGGTTACAGCCAGTTGAAGGTGGCTGAAAATGCAAATTAGCAAGCTGTTTATAGGTTAAATGTTACTAAAATGTACACCTACGATTACCATTCCTTCTAATAACGATTTATATCCTAATGTGAGTCTTTTACAGCAGGTTATCACTTATATATCTCAGATTTATCATGTATTATTATCTTTCATCTCATGACCTTTATGTAAAGCTCTTATGTTCATGCTTTAGGGGTATGTTCATTTGGTGTTCATATGATTTCAACAAACAACAACTATTAACCATCATAAACAAGAAGTAGATGAAGATTCAAGAGACTTACCACTAGCTCAAGGCTAGGGGAGTTCAAGAATGAAGATGATGAAGATATGAGGTGGTTAATAGCTCTCCAAGAAGGTCCTTCAAGTTCCAATGCCTCCCACTTTCTTAGATATGCTTCTTATGCCTCTAAATCACCTTAGATTGTATTGGAATTGATTGAAAATGGATGTGGTATGTGGGTGTGCTTGGGCCGTAAGCTAGAAGGAGGGGAGGAAGTGATGGAGTTGTGAAGAAGGTGTAATGAAGGAAGGTGATTATCCTTGGGTTTTATAAAACTAGCTTCCAACATTTTATAATCTATTGGTCCTAATGTTTCAAAAGAAGTAGACAAATCTAATAAACAATGAAAGGAAAATCAAGGGGTGTCCCCCTTGTTTCATAACCGGTTATGGGGGGGGGGGGGTTGGTTTAGTTGTGTTGCAATGGTAAGTAACTAAGTTAGTTAGGAGGTTAAGGGTTTAGTTAGTGGCTTATGGTGTGTTATTAAATATATGGTGTGTCAGGGTGTTCGGGGACCCTAACTAGCTCAGAAAAATAAAAACAATGTGTTTGACAATATTTTTATGTTCCGGGTAATGTCCGGTTGGGTATCGTTCCGTTAAAGTGCTTAATTGTTCCGTAAAGTGTCATTTATAATGTTTTTTGTGTCACAATTAATTCCCGACACTTTAGAAGGTATACAGGATCATTTTGTCAAGTTTTTGCACATTACTAGCATATTTAAATGCTGAATTTTATTTAAAAGTGCAGAATTTTGCAGTTAAAGTATGTTTTAGGCACTTCCCGGCACTATAACTATCACCTAGTGACGCAGTTTTATGGTCCTCACTTCCCTACACACTACCCTAGTGTGATACTTTATTTCTGACTCATACTAGGCCTCAAAATACTGTATGTCTTTGTGCTGGCATTGTTAGCATGTTTTCTGGGTTATCCGCTCACCGTGCTAACTGTGCTTTTGTGCATCAAGTTTGTCACTAAAAGTTTGTGTGAAATAAATGGAGTGACAGTATGAATGTGATGCATATGTATGTATATAACAGAAATCAGAAATTAGTTAAATCAGCAGTTGAAATCAAGCACAGTCATTAAGCACAAATTAAATATTAATTAATTGTACGGATACCTGCAAAATTGACAGTTGTCACAAAAGCCCTAAAAATCTGTTTGTAATTTGGAAAAAAGCTTAACTCCGTTAAGTTTTTTTAACGGGTGACCATTGTAGGAAAAATAAGTGAAAGGTGAGACTGGTGGGGGGAATATTCTGAGGTGGGATTATTAATGGCCAATAAGGTATAGGTGGGATTATTACAGGCCAATTTCTCTTGTTTAAAAGACAAATATATAATCATTTTAGAGGTGTGTGTATCCATAGATAAAGGATGTAAAAGTTCTTATTTTTTTGGATATTTTAAAATGTCTCTCTCTCATCCATTATAAGGTCAGGAGGTGTGGTATACCGTCCCTGGCCACATGATCTTTGTTAGCGCCCTCTGACGCCTCACACTCATCCCGAGCCCGCCAAAGAAGGGGCGCTATAGCCCCATCGCCAGCCCAGTAACGAGCAAAAATTCGCGTTGTTTGAGATATTTGGTCAAAATGACCGTTGTAAAACGATAAAAAAGTAAGTTTTAATTTTTTATTTTAACACTATAAATACACTACCCTTTTAGTCAAATATTCATCCATTCTCCATCTAAAAACTTTACAAATTTTTTTATATTCACACAATGTTTCCCAACCTACCGAAGGAGAACCGAGTCATTTTAGAGGCTCGTAAGACAAAAATCCGAGCTAAATATATGTAGTTTTTTTATTTTCAAGTAGTTTATTTTTTTAAATTTTTAAGTACTTTGTGATGTTTTGTTTATTTTATTGAAATTATGTTTTTTTGTAATTTTGTTTTACATAAAATTGGCATATAAATTAAAAAAAATTCAAAATATAATAATAAATAATTAGGTAATAATAATAATAAGGGATTTAAACCATTGCATGCAAGTTAAAGAACGTGACTTTAAAGGCCCCCATATAGAACCATCACTAGTGCTCTAGTGGTGGCCACGGGTATTTAAGTTCCACTTATGGTGGGCCCGGGTGAGTTTTCCTCTCAAGGTCTCAAGTTCGAGTCTTGGTGATAGGGGTTTCTCATTGAGGGGTTTAAATTGGGGATCTATTGTGCGAGGGGGCTCTCTAGCGCGGACCCGGTTAAGACAACGTATGCTAGACCTCCCGACATTCGCGAATAATTCACACCTTTCAAAAAAAAAAAGGCCCCCATATAGAGCGACGTCTAAGTGGATCTGACGTGTCGTAATAAAGCCTTTAGCGACTTTAAACCACACCCCTAGCCTAATATAGTATCGATTAAAAATATTAAATACAACTTAAAAAAGAAGCAGGAGCCTAAAAATAAGTTTTCATTTTCAAACAGAGAAGCTTCTTTTGACTCGTCACAAAAAAATAATCACCGGCAATATCGCTGAGATACCTTTCTTCCCGGTAACTCCAACTGTTTGGTTTGCTGTGTGACCCCTCCCTCCACCATATTATTCACACTGACTGACAACCCAACTATTCTATTTGGATAACCCCAATTCCACCTCACTTCCACGTATCCACCCTCCTCCTCCTCCTCCTCCTCCTCCTCCTCCTCCTCCTCCTCCTCTATAAATAAATATGAAATGATCCCCCAACATAACATAACATAACAATTCACATCAATGGCAACTTCATTTTCATCATCATTGTTTTCTTCTCCTAATTTCACACTCAATTCGACCCGACCATCACATTCACATTCAACTTCATTCTCAAATTCAATTTCTATCACAAGATATCCGATTTCCGCTGCCTACGCCACCACCGCAGAAAGGACGGCGGCATCAGTGACGGAGACGAACAGATCGTACGGTAGTTACATTCAACGATCACTGTACGAGGTGCTCGGTGTTGAGATAGGAGCGGATACACGAGAGGTGAAATCGGCGTACCGGAGATTAGCTAGAGTATTGCATCCGGATGTGGGAAGTTGTGAGTCGTCCGCGGATGTGGGAAGTTATGAGAGTGCACTCGCGTATGCTACGCTTGTGGATCCGGTGAAGCGAGCGGAGTATGATCAGAGAAGGACCGGAGGATTGGCTCCGGTGAGAACTGCCGGTGGTTGTAGGAGTGGTAGTAGTAGAAGGTGGGAGACTGATCAGTGTTGGTAGGATGTGAATGTTAAAGTTTGATAGATATTTTAGTGATCTTGAATTTGTAAATTTGTAGACTAAATTGGGTTTAATATTAAGATCAACTTGACCAAAACTTTATTTGATACTATAAATAGTTGTTGATTTTGTAAGTGCATATTCATGAAAAGTATTAAAATCTCCTATATGTGTCTATACTTTCAAACACATCATATTCAAACCGTGAAACCACTGTATATATTTCATATCATGTATCTTTAATTAGTTAAAAACTTCAAATTGAAAATTGAAATAATATTGGGCACTACTAATTAGAGTGGGTTAAATCCCTAGTCCATGTTCCTAAGGGGGAGCGGGGCACCCTCGGTGACCCCGTGCGGGAACCAACTTTGCCGAGCGGGGCGGTGCCGCCATCCAGGCGGGGAGCCAAATCGGGGAGCCATTTCGTGGAGGGGCACTGAAGAAGGAAGGAGAGAGAAGGTGGGCCACCCTTTTTTTCAACCAATGAAAACTTTTTTTTTTTTGAATAAAAAAACAATTCCCCTAAGAGGGGAGTGCCGCCATCAAATTGGGGTGCGAGGGGAGTTTAAGAGAGGAGTTGACGTGGCATAACCTGATTGGGTGTGCGTAAGAGAGGGGACTCTCCTAAGAGGGGAGTGCCCCTCTCACCCTGAGCATTCTCATCCAAACCATCAAAATATGTGAGGGGTAGTTTTTATATTATAAAGGGTATATAAAATGGTTGTGAGTGGAGGAGAGAGAAAATGTTACTGTTCATCTGTATATTTGGGGAGACACTGTTCACCCAGTATAATTTTTTTTAATATATATTGAAAGTGGTTGCGAGTGAAGGAGAGAGAAAAATGTAATGATAATATTATTTAATTGAAAAGGAGAGAGAAAAATTATTTGTTTTTAGTGAAAATATAGAGTGAATTGCAAGTTGTGTCCTTTATCTTTAGGCCACTTTGCAAGTTTTGTCCTTTATGTTTAAAGTTGACGAGTTTTGTCCTTTATGTTAAAAATCAAGCACGTTTTACCCTTTGGGTCTTAAAAATCAAGCACGTTTTGTCCTTTATGTTTAAAAATCAAGCACGTTTTGTCCTTTATGTTTAAAAAATCAAGCACGTTTTGTCCTTAAAAATCAGGCACGTTTTGCCCAAAAGGGTAAAACGTGCTTGATTTTTAAACATAAAGGACAAAACTCGTCAACTTTAAACATAAAAGACAAAACTTGCAAAGTGGCCTAAAGATAAAGGACAAAACTTGCAATTCACTCGAAAATATATTGATATAGGAGTTGTTTTTTAGTGGAATGTATGTATAATTTGATGGATTGGAAGAGCATTCACATCCAATCCACTAAAATATACATACATTTCACTAAAAAACAATTCATATATCAATATATTTCCACTAAAAACAAATACTTTTTATCTCTCATTTTCAATATATATTACATTTTTCTCTCCTTCACTAACAACCACTTTCAATATATATTAAAAAATTATAGTGGGTGAACAGTGTCCCCTCAAATATACAGATGAACAGTAACATTTTCTCTCTCCTCAACTCACAACCACTTTTTATACTCTTTACATTTTAAAAACCCCACACACTACATATGATGGACTGGATAGGAATGCTCTTATGTTTTCTCTAATAAAATTGTTAAAGTGGGTTCTAATCCTCATGTTCCTTTATTTTAATCTGTATTTTCTGTAGAACAGAAACCCAAGGTCTTCACTTTTAAAAACCATATGTTTAAAGGTTTTAACTTTAGAAATAGACCCGATTGGTGTTTCACAAACCATTTATGTTAAGTTCAAAAGTCACATTAGCAATAAGTGATGGCTCAACCATTATCCCAAATGAAGTAGAAACATGAGGCCTTTTCCGGTATAAAATAAAAATAATCGAAGAACAAACATGAGGCCTTTTCCGACATAAAATAAAATAATTGAAGAACAAACATGAGGCATTTTCCAATATAAAAATAATAAAATGGTTAGTGCTTTCAATTATTAGAAAGGACTCATATAAAGTTGGTTATCATAAATTTAAGAGTAAACTGCCATTTTGGTCCCTGTGGTTTGGCCAGTTTTGCCACTTTAGTCCAAATCTCAAACTTATTACATCCAGGGCCCTGTGGTTTGCATTTTGTTGCCATTTTGGTCCAAAAGTGAAATTTGACTAGAATTCCCAATTTCAACCCCCCTGTTTTGTCCTTATCTCCAGGGGTATTTTTGTCATTTTGGTTTTATTGTAAATGATTATTAATCCAAACACCCCCTAAACTGATTATAAATCCCAAACACCCCCTAAACTCTGATTATAAATCCCAAACACCACCTCTTTATCTTCAAACCCAGATTATAAATCCCAAACACTGTTAATCGATTACTTTCTCCTCCTGCCGCCACAAACCACCATCACCGTCTGCCGCGACACGACACCCCCTAAACTCCGATTACTCTCCTCCGATTGAATCTGATAACACCACCTATCTCTCTCCGACAACAACAAATCAAACTTCATCATCAAGAACATCATCTTCAAAATACAGACAACAACAAATCAAAGTTCATCATCAAGAACATCATCTTCAACAACAAATCAAGAACATCATATTCAACAACAAATCAAGAACATCATCTTCAAAATACAGACAACAACCATCAAACTTCATCATCAAGAACATCATCTTCAAGAAAAGGCATCTCCTTCCCCAAATTCACCACCGCCACAAGCACCACCACCACCACCACCTCCTCCCCCTTCTTACCACCGCCACCATCAACACCCACCCTACCGCCACTACATCGTTCACCGCCACCCACCGCCTCTGCACTCTCAAAACCCCCTCTGTCTCTCTCTACCCTGTTTCCAACAACCCTCAAAAACCCCCAAATGACCCCCAAAATCAACCCACCGCTACCTCTCCTCCGCCATCGCCATCACCGTCCTCCGATTTCGAGCGTTTGAGCTTCGATTTGAGCACCAGCAGCGTTTGAGCTTCGATTTTGAGCGTTTGAGCTTCGATTTACCATGTGTTTTCGAGCGTTCCGGTATTTTAGAGAGAGAACAGAGTTGGCGGCGGTGGGATGGTGGTGGGGATGAAGATGATGGCGGCGGTGGGATGGTGGTGGGGATGAAGAAGATGATGGCGGCGGTGGGATGTTGGTGGGGATGAAGATGTATGTTGAGAGAGAGAGAGAGAGATGTCTGAGATGAGGGTCTGAGATGAGGTTGAAGATGATGATGATCAAGGGTTTTATTATAAATGGGTTATAACAAAGAGATAATAAATCTAAAATGACCAAAATGCCCCTGAGGGTAAAGACAAAATAGCAGGTCATTAATGGGAAATCTGGTCAAATTTGGATTTTGGACTAAAATGGCAACAAAATGCAAACCACAGGGCCCTGGATGTAATAAGTTTGAGATTTGGACTAAAGTGGCAAAACTGGCCAAACCACAGGGACCAAAATGGCAGTTTACTCTAAATTTAATCAAGGTTGCTAGGTTCGAAATTATTAAAAGACTAACATAAAGTTGGAAACTATTAAAAAAAAAACTCATATATAACATCTAATCAATCTATAAACTTGGTTGCTATTTCTAGCCAAATAAAATTGGTTATCATAAATCAAACCAAGATAGGTTAAAGGAGTTTGATATGTAATAGGTTGTGTTTGGGTGGTAGGAAACAACGTATTATGATGAAATATCATGGAACCAGTGGTGGAGCTTGAACTTTTAAATAAGGGGGTCCGAAAGTTTTAAAGAAAAAAATAAGGGGCGGGACCACCCCTGGCCTATACTAAAAAGTTCGGAGAGTCGGCCGCCCCCTCCCGCACCTAAAAAGATTCGCCCAGGATTCCTCCTTCAATCCACGTTCAATTTTTCCTCAATTCCTGACATCGACAATTAGGGCTCACATCATTTGTATTTGTGTGTGTTCATTTATAAAGTTAATTAATGGTACAGATTTTAAGAACAAGTATTCCAGCAACAGTTTTGAGAATCTTTATTCCAGGTTTTGCCACAAGTCAATTTTAAAGGACAGTGGTTTCGTACCCTGGATGAAGAAAACTTTATTGCTAAGGCAACTCATTTTCGTTTAATATTCAATTAAAACATGATTACCCTAGTAGTTCAAGCATAGTTAGCAATCAACCTTTGAAAACAATTTAAGAGCAAACCTAAGTATGACATGATCTTGACATATGTACCATTTCCTTTTGACCTATATAAGATAATAATAATACCAACAAAAATAAGGTATTATATCCTGACAGGAACTGAAACCATTGCCAACAAAAACAAGCAACGGTTTCAAATATATTATTCCAAAAAAAAAATGAACAATATATCCTGATTATTCGAGAAAATCCTTTTAGGAAAAAAAAGGTTAAGGATTTTCTGAGAACAGCATCAAAAAGGATCTGGTATATTTTCAAAAGAAAACATAATCATATCATTCTCAAGTTATTGAAAATGGTCAGTGGTTTGAGATATTGAATACATTTTGACCACTGTTAAGGACCATTTGATTTGTCAGTTGATTGCAAACATGGTTCTCTTTGAGGTTCATTCACTGGAATCAAAACCTTTTCCTGAATCAGATGAATGCACACAGTTGGTTAATGACCATTTTACCCTAAACTTTAACTCATAAGTGTTTTATGTTTATACTCTTTTCTTTTGACTTCAAAAGTTTTGAGATAGACACACTTCTGAGTTTTTGTGAATTTTCTTAATGTATTTTAACATAGTTGATTTTGTCCTTTTGAGGAACTCAACCTGTTTTCAAACACATAAGATTTGAATGACTAAAGTTTTAATTCCCCTCTTTTTAGGTTAACAAAAACACTAATGTTTTATGAACATAGGTTTTTGTTAATCTGAGGTTCACACTTTAGCATTTTAATAAGGTGACATCACAATTTTCATAACAGCAGTTTAAATCAATTTTAAAAACATGAAATAATCCCATAGTTTAACAGATATGTTTTCAGATCTGAAAACTATGAGTGACTTGTGCATGAAATCACTTGTTGTGTGAAATTTGTGTGTCATATGACATCTTGGTTGATTTACAGAGTTTTTGATTAACCATTTTGAACATGATTTACTCGATACTCTGTTTTTCAACTAAATACAACCAACCTTAGTATCAATGAATTTTGAGCCGAACTGTTATGTCAATTTGACTGTTAAATCGAAATTGACTGTCCAGGCTCTGATACCAATTGTTGGATCTGAGTTTGTTTCTGATTGTATTTTCGTTTGAACTTAAGATGGAAATGAAAGAGTTGTGCAGCGGAATTAATATGGAAACAAACTTTGCATACAATCAAATGAGAGTATTGCTTTGATCAAGACATTTTTAACAAGGAACCGAATGATTGAATTATCTTTCAACAACGATTACAAGTAATGCTTGAATACAAACTCCCCCTCAGCCAGAGCTCAGTGTTTGTTCGTGCAAAGAAGACGGTATTGCAAGAGCTAATAGAACAGTACAAAGTACTGAAATATTTATAGGCACCAGCAAACCACTGAGCATCTTAACTGACGTCACCATGAAAGTGACATCTAACCTCCTAACAAACTCTAACATCTGATCTATACAAACACTGATGTACTAAACTACTGCTATTACAATTTATTACATAAAAGACACTTAAACAGCTGCTGCATCCTTCCACTGCTGTGAACCCAACAGTGCTTGTCCGGATCAGCAGTACTAGACTCAAGGCAGTAGATTGAATCAGCAGAGCTTTGGTCTTCCATCAGTCTTTGACATTTGACAGTAGATGCAAGGCAGCAGTTGTAGGTCAGCACTTAGTAAGATCAGCAGATAGGAGGTCAGCAGATATGAAACCACTTTCAAGGGGAGAGATTTGTATGTAAACATCTGCTTATTCTGGATCCACTGCTCTGACCTAGTTTTGGCTTTAATTATCTGTTCCTCTGATAGGGTTCAATCCCAACAATCTCCCCCTGGAACAGATAATGCCAAAACTCTTCATTATTGTGGAATTCTTTATTGCCTCATCAACAGTTCCCTTATCTGACCTTTAAATTGTAATTCAAAGTCTAGGGCATCTGTATCTTCATCATCCCTGCTAAGTGGAAGATCAAGGAGATCCTGCAAATCTTCAAGACTCAGGCCAAGAGCTTGTTCCCTTGATAATTTCTCCACTTCTCCACCAGACCTGAGCAAAGTCAATACGCACGTCTGTTTGTCAGTTTCCCACTTTTGTATTTTTGAGCTATAAAAACCATATCATTGAGAAGGATGCTATGACCAGAAAAATTCCATTGCCTGATGGTAGTAAAAAGGTTGATGCAACTCAAGAAGCACTTGATGAAGGAGTAGCAAGTGTTAAAAGAGATAGAATGGCAAAGGATATCTCAAGATGGAATGAGGAGAAAAGAGCTTTCATGGAACTGTATGAGCAAGGTTGTTCTGGATCAAAGGATTCCAAAAATCCAAAGACAAAAGGGAAACCTAAGTCCATCTCATCCAGATTTCCAAAGCCTCCAAAACCACCTTCCAAAAGCCATCAGCATCAAACCTCCACCCAAACAGCTGTTGAAACGTCTGTTGTATCAACTACTGCTGGTACTTCAGTGGTTTCAACATCTGCCCCCACTTCAACACACACCACTTCATCACACACCAAATCCACTGCCTTACCATCAGTACCACCAAAAACAAAATCACCTCCTTCCAAAAAGGAGAAGACAGTAGTTGTTACAACATCTGCTGTAATGACAACAGTGGTTGGAACACCAGTTGTTTCAACAACTGTTTGTCAATCACAGACCACTGCCACTACATCCACCACCACTGATCCACCCAAAACATCATCTGCTTCTTCTAAAACAAAAAGGAGAAGGATTTATATATCAGATGATGATTCACCTTCACCACCACCAACATCTTCAAAAGCCCTATCACTTGTCACTATTTCAAAACCCATACCTCTCTCTTCAACTCAAATTTTAAAACCACTACCTCCTGCTGGTGTCTCATTTCCTCTAGAACTCATTGCAGTTAGGGAAGAAACAAAATCCTTTTATTATGAGGATGACCCAGCCAAAAGGAGTTTGCCATCAATTGCAGGATATCCCAGGCCTAACAATATTGAAGAATACTTGAAACTCAAGGCCAAACAAGCAGAGGATATTTCAATAAAATCAAAAAGGGGAAATCTGATAGAGAATTTCAACAAAACTATCAGTTTTTACTCTCACAGGTCAATGCTATGGAGCGTTTTGCTAAAAATGTATGTCAGCAAATTTCAGAAAGGGCAGATGAGTCCTTGAGAAAAGACTACATTGAGAACATCATGATCTACAAGAAATACAAGGGGGAGAAACACATGTACAAGAACTGGACCATTCCTGAGCTTGAAAAAGAAGCAGCCAGGATTCAAAGAATGATTAAAAATAAGGTCAAGCAGACTCCTCCTGAAAAATTTAAACAATTTGAAGCTGAGAAGATGTTAGAGTTGAGGAGAATGAAAGAGGAGCTGATTGCAGCTGATTATGGGTCAAAGAACTCTGTGACAAAGTGGGGAGAAGATAGAGTCAGGGCAACCTATAAAAGATTAGAGGAACTTAGAAAGAAAGATCCAAGAGTTCCACAAAAGCCTGACTACTCCAAAGTAGAGGTCTCAAAAGGACCACCAAAGCTGCAAGTTAAAAGAACCACTGCTCCAGCTGGTGCTGCCATCTACAAAAGAAGGAGCAAAAACCAGTTGAGTATGGAAACAATTCAAGATCTATTAGCTGGAGATGCTATTGTAAAAGCAGGCACGGAAGTAATGATAAAAGAAGATCTTGAATTGGAACAATCTGCAAGTGCTGCTCAGCCAGCTATGAATAGGCCAGCCTCACCAAATACTTCTGCAAATAAACATCTCCCAAGAAACCCACCAGGCTCAAAAATACAAAAGTGGGAAACTGACAAACAGACCTGCGTATTGACTTTGCTCAGGTCTGGTGGAGAAGTGGAGAAATTATCAAGGGAACAAGCTCTTGGCCTGAGTCTTGAAGATTTGCAGGATCTCCTTGATCTTCCACTTAGCAGGGATGATGAAGATACAGATGCCCTAGACTTTGAATTACAATTTAAAGGTCAGATAAGGGAACTGTTGATGAGGCAATAAAGAATTCCACAATAATGAAGAGTTTTGGCATTATCTGTTCCAGGGGGAGATTGTTGGGATTGAACCCTATCAGAGGAACATATAATTAAAGCCAAAACTGGGTCAGAGCAGTGGATCCAGAATAAGCAGATGTTTACATACAAATCTCTCCCCTTGAAAGTGGTTTCATATCTGCTGACCTCCTATCTGCTGATCTTACTAAGTGCTGACCTACAAGTGCTGCCTTGCATCTACTGTCAAATGTCAAAGACTGATGGAAGACCAAAGCTCTGCTGATTCAATCTACTGCCTTGAGTCTAGTACTGCTGATCCGGACAAGCACTGCTGGGTTCACAGCAGTGGAAGGATGCAGCAGCTGTTTAAGTGTCTTTTATGTAATAAATTGTAATAGCAGTAGTTTAGTACATCAGTGTTTGTATAGATCAGAGGTTAGAGTTTGTTAGGAGGTTAGATGTCACTTTCATGGTGACGTCAGTTAAGATGCTCAGTGGTTTGCTAGTGCCTATAAATAGTTCAGTACTTTGTACTGTTCTATTAGCTCTTGCAATACCGTCTTCTTTGCACGAACAAACGCTGAGCTCTGGCTGAGGGGGAGTTTGTATTCAAGCATTACTTGTAATCGTTGTTGAAAGATAATTCAATCATTCGGTTCCTTGTTAAAAATGTCTTGTTCAAAGCAATACTCTCGTTTGATTGTATGCAAAGTTTGTTTCCATATTAATTCCGCTGCACAACTCTTTCATTTCCATCTTAAGTTCAAACGAAAATACAATCAGAAACAAACTCAGATCCAACAATTGGTATCAGAGCTTGGACAGTCAAATTTGATTTAACAATCATTTTGACATAAATAGTTCGGCTCATAATAGTTGATACTGATCGTTTGTTCGTCCGTTGAAAAACAGAGCAAGGATTAATCACCATTAAAGTTGATTTCTCAGTGTCTGTAAAACAACAAGAATGACGTCACAATCTCAAGATGATAAAAACAACATCGGCTCACTTTTTGAACCACCTATGCTAAAAAGAAATGAGTACAACATCTGGCAGAGGAGGATGGGTCACATCCTTGCTCAACAAAGCACAGGTTGTTGGAGGTCTGTCATTTATGGTCCCCATGTTCCTTCAGTGCCAAGCGCTGAAGATGCTAAAAAGTTCGTTCCAAAACCAGTTGAAAATTATACCGAAATCGACTTTCAAAAGATCGAACTGGATGCTAAAGCGTTTAGCATCATAGCATCAGCGCTGCCCAATGAAATATATGCTGGACTGTTACACTGTAACAGTGCCAAAGAGTTATGGGACGCACTTAAGGAACAGTTTGGGGGAACCGAAGAAGTCATAGAAAACAATAGGGAAATCCTGAACCAACAGTATGAAACATTTTGTTACGTTAAAGGTGAATCACTAACGCAACAATTTGAGCGTTTCAGTTGTCTCATCAGTGAACCGAGGCTTGTTAACACCACTTTTACAAACTCAACTCAAAATAGCAGGTTCCTCAGGTCACTGCCAGAAAAATGGGACACCATAGCTTTTGTCACCCGTAACTCACCAGAGTTCAAGGATCTGACCTTGACCTAACTCCACGGTCGACTCCTGACCTACGAAAGGGAGTTGAACCAGAAAAGGAGGTTACAAGAGTCAGGAAAAGTTACTGATGATTACACTTTCGGTAATACTGCTCTTCTGGGTCAAGAAGAATCTGGGAGCAGTGGTAAGGATCAGGGTTAAGATCACTTCATTGACATAACTGCTGGTGCAAATTTTAACAACCCTGATCCTCACTCTGCAAGTTATGCATTCACTGCTAACGAAAACCAGATGTCAGATAATCTAAGCTTTGAACTAAATGATTTACAACATTTCGATCCCACTGACTTAGAGGAAATGGACATCCTGCACCAACTGGCTTTGCTAAGTGTTAGAACTAGCAAATTTTACAAAAGAACAAGGCGAAAATTCCCAGGTTTGCATGGGAATCTAAGGGTTGGGTTGGATAAATCGAAAATCAAGTGCTACAAGTGTAATAGGTTGGGACACTTCGCTAGGGAATGTAGGAGTCAAACTACTGGTCCCATAATTACTCATCCTAGCTCAAATCCTAGACCTCAAAACCAAAGCACTGTGCACTATGCCCAGTATGCCCCAGCAGCTCAAGTGAACACTGCTCACTATGCTGCTGCCCCTGTGCCAGTACACTATGTCCAAACTACTGTTCCACAAATCCAATATGTTCAAACCCCTGTTCCCCAGGTACAAGTGCAGCCTGCACCTCAAACCACTGCTCCAGCAGCAGTACAACCAGATCAACAAAGTTTTTTCACACAAGGGTTTGTTGACTGGAGCAGTATGCCTGAAGATCTTAGTGATGAAAATTTTGCACTCTATGCTTCTAATGATTCTTCTAATAATGAATTTTGTTTGATGGCATTAGAGTCAATACAGGAGGGGGTTGAAACTGAGGAGGAACAGCTGAGCATTGAAACAGTGGATGAGGTGACTGAAGCAGTGGTTACTGCTGTGGCTGGTGAACTACTGTTGGGAGAAAGTTCAGGTACCCTGATTGAACCAATGACAGATCCATGGTCCGAAGAGGACAAAGAAGAAGAGAAGGAAGAAAAGGCTGGTGAAAAGAAGGTGAAAGCTGATGATGAGGAAGATCATCAATGTGATTGTGCAATGATGGCAGCTGCCAAGGTATCTCCTCAAGTTCTTGAAAAACTGTGTTCTGACAATTGCATAATTGCTTTTGCTAACATCAAAGAGGTGAATGAAAACCTTCGGGATAAAATCTTGACTGATGAAGTTAAATTTGAAAAGTCTCTAAAAGAACTTAAAAACAAATTGACTGAAAAGGAAAAAGAGATCAGTTGTCTGAAAGAAGAGCAAAGCATAACCAAAACCCAACTTCAAACTATGGTAGAAAAATACCAAGTTTGCAAAAAGGAGTTGGAATCCACCCAGATTACTTGTGAAAGATGGGTGGAATCCTGCAGAGGATATGAGGTGATGCTTGCTAAACAGATTGAAAGTAATGTGAAATTTGGGGTTGGGTATAGAAAATATGATGATGAATGCATTACTTGTGAAAAATCTGTTCAAAACACTGTTGAAACCACTGATGTAACCACTAAGTTCATTCCCACAAACAAGAATGGCCAAGAAGTGAAAATCACTGACAAACTTGGTAACAAAATCACACTTGGCAGAACAAGGAGTTCCTCTACTTTTGAAGAACTTGAAAAATATCAGTTTAAACCCACTTGGTCTGACGAGTGTGATATTCTTGAAAATTTCAAACCAATGGACTTTACATCAACTGATGGTGTTAAAGCTCCAAAAGCTAAAGTCATACCTCTCAAGGACATCCCAGCAGTGGTTAAAACCTCTGCTGCAAAGGAGTCTGAAAAGAGAAAGAAGAAAGAAAAAATTGACAACTTGTTTTGTGAATTCTGTGAGAAAAGGAATCATCTAACAAAAGACTGCTTCCATTTGAAAGCTTATGATTTAAACAGAACAAGTGTCATTGTTTCAGCAGAAAGTTGCATTGTTTGTGGTAAAACAAACCACAAAACTCAAGCATGTGTGTATCTCAAAAACTTTGATGTGAAAAAGAATGAGTACATGGCTAAAACATCCTTGAGTCCATCATCATCATCATCATCTGTCAAGTTCACCAAGAAACAACCACTGTTTGTGCCAGTTCAAACAGCTGTCACAAAACAGCTGAACCAAACATCTGTCAAAAGAGATGTTCAGGTTACTGATGCACCCCCTGCTAATCAATTCAGAAAAGGCAGGGAAAAACAATCTTACCAAAGGATTCCACACGTTTATGAGGCCTACAAGAGGCCCTCTAAACCCAGAGTGAACAGGCATCCTTTTGGTTACCAGCAGGTGATAGGTCAGGACCCACAACAGTGGTTAGAGAAACACTGTCCTAAAACAGTCCAAACCCCTGACCTAACCACTGTCCATCATTCTGCATCCATCCCAGACACTGTTGAGACCCCATCCAAAGCCTTGTTGGCTTTGGAGACCTTAATGAACTAATCCTTTTACTTCATGTGCAGGGAGCTTCTGCATGCTTTGATAGTCTTTGGTATGTAGATAGTGGAGGCTCCAGGCACATGACATGATGTAAAGCCCTCCTCAAAGACTTTAAAATCCATGGTGGGGGTGATATATCCTTTGGGAATAATAGTAAAGGGAAAGTTCTGGGGTCTGGTACAGTGCAATCTGGAAATGTAAAATTTGAAAATGTCAATCTGATAGACAATCTAAAATTCAACCTTCTGAGTGTGTCCCAAATGAGTGACAAGGGATTTGGGTCATTCTTCACAAAAGACTGTTGTAGGATTGTTGGACCAGAAATGGTCAAAAAGATTGAAGCAATAATCAAAACTGGTCAAACTAAACTTGTTGCTCAAAGAAGTGGCAATGTTTATGTTGTTGACATGTCAAAAGAGTGTCCCAGAGCTGATGCCTGTCTGTTCTCAGCTGCCTCTAACAAAGAGACAGAACTTTGGCACAAAAGGCCGGGGCACACAAATCTTAAGACAATCACAGAAATTTCAAAAAATGGTTTGGTGAGAGGCCTACCACAAAAATTGTTTTCATGTCCTGAACAATGCATTTCCTGCTTAAAAGGAAAACAGCATAAAAGTTCTTTCAAGTCCATTGAAGAGTCCAAAACAACCCAGTGTCTGCAAATGCTACACATGGATTTTTTTGGCCCAGTTCAAGTCATAAGCCTAAAAAAGAAAAGATATTGTTTGGTTATTGTTGATGACTTTTCTAGGTTTACATGGACTTTCTTTCTGCACTCAAAAGATGAAACTGCAGGCATTTTGCAAGACTTTGTGACACAGGTTGAAAAGCAATTTGACCTTCCACTGAAAAGCTTCAGGAGTGACAATGGCACAGAATTTAAAAATAAGGAGTTGGATGCCTTCTGTGTGAAGAAAGGGATTGTAAGGCAGTACAGCATCCCTAGAACACCAGAGCAGAATGGGGTAGTGGAAAGGAAGAACAGAACTTTGATTGAGGCTGCCAGAACCATGCTTGCAGATTCAGGTTTGCCATTAACTTTCTGGGCAGAGGCAGTAAACACTGCTTGCTATGTTCAGAACAGAGTTTTAATAAACCCCAGGCACAAAAAGACTGCTTATGAACTTCTGTATAAAATCAAACCACTGATCTCATATTTCAAAGTGTTTGGCTGCCCATGCTTTATTTTGAACTTAAAAGATTCCATTTCAAAATTTGCAGCCAAAATTGATTGTGGTTATCATTTGGGATACTCAACCACTGCCAAGGCCTACAAAGTGTTCAATACACGAACCAAGGCAGTGGAGGAGACTTTGAATGTAAAGTTCAATGAACTTTCATCAATGAAAATCCCAGCAAACCCTGCAGATCTGTTTGATCTTGAAAAATTTACTTTTGAAAATACTGCTGTCAAGACTAACAATGCAGGTCCATCAGAGGATACAACACCAGACTATGGGTATGAAATCATCATCCCTAAAAGGTCTGCCACAAAGGGAAAAGCACCAGCTGTTCAAAACAGTTGTCAAAGCTCAACCACTGCTACCTCAACAGTTGTTGACCAAAGTAGCCCATCAACCACTGCTTCACATCCTCAAACACTGCTGACAAAAGTCCTCAAACAGTGGATAAAAGTCAGCAGTTGTCCACTTCATTACCTCCTATTCCACCACCTTTTGAAGCCACTGCTGGATCATCAAAGTCCCCAGCAGTGGTTAGCTCAGATGATACACATTTGCAGCCTTCACCAACCAATGCCATCATACCATACCAAGGAGATTTAATCTTCTTGAGATCTCATCCACCTGATCAAATTATTGGCAACATAAATGAAGGGGTGCTCACAAGAAGCCAAACCCAAAACATTTGTCTTTTTGCTGGTTTTCTGTCACTCCATCAGCCAGTCAAGTACCAAGAGGCACTGAAAGACAACAGCTGGGTAGAAGCCATGCAAGAGGATCTCCAACAGTTTAAAAGACAACAAGTATGGGAGCTTGTACCATTGCCAGAAGAGGTTAGTCCCATTGGCACAAAGTGGGTCTTCAAGAACAAAACTGATGAAAGGGGTATTGTTGTCAAGAATAAAGCCAGGCTTGTGGTTCAAGGTTACAGACAGGAAGAGGGGATTGATTATGATGAAACATTTGCCCCTGTTGCAAGATTGGAAGCCATTAGACTGTTCCTGGCCTTTGCTGTCAACCACAATATGAAGGTGTTTCAAATGGATATCAAAAGTGCTTTCCTCTATGGTACAATTCAAGAAGAGGTGTATGTTTGCCAACCTCCAGGTTTTGAGGATCCATTTTATCCAGATCATGTCTACAGGCTAAACAAAGCCTTGTATGGCCTGAAACAAGCACCAAGGGCCTGGTATGAAACTCTTTCCAACTTCCTACTCTCAAATGGTTTCAAAAGAGGTACCATTGATAAAACACTATTTTTAAAATGGAGAGGGAAGGATTTAATGATTGTCCAGATTTATATGGATGACATTATTTTTGGAAGCACATGTAACTCAATGTGTGAAGAGTTTAGAGAACTCATGACAGCTGAGTTTGAAATGAGTGCAATGGGTGAGCTGCAATGCTTTCTTGGTCTCCAAGTACAGCAAATGCAAAATGGAACATTCATTCATCAAAGCAAATATGCTAAAGAACTTTTAACCAAATTTGATATGAATGATTGTAAACCATGCAGCACACCCATGGCAACAAATAAGCTGGTCATGTCTGATGAAAAGGATGAGCTGATTGACCAAACACTTTATAGAATGATTGGGTCTTTATTGTACCTAACTACATCTAGACCAGACATCATGTTTGCAACATGTGTCTGTGCAAGAAGACAATCAGCTCCCAGAAAATCAAATCTCATTGCTGTAAAAAGGATCTTCAGATACATAAAAGGTGCTCCCACACTTGGTATCTGGTATCCAGCTAATGGGAACATCAAGCTTTCAGGTTTTTCAGACAGTGACTTTGCTGGATGTCACACCACAAGGAAGTCCACATCAGGAGGGTGCCAGTTTCTAGGTGATTGCTTAGTTTCATGGCAAAGCAAAAAGCAAGCAGCTGTTTCAACATCCACTGCTGAAGCTGAATACATTGCTGCTGCAAGCTGTACAGCCCAACTCCTGTGGCTTCAAAATCAGTTGCTGGATTTTGGTATCACTGCCTTAAAGACACCACTTATGTTGGACAGCCAGGCAGCAGAAAATATCATCAAAAATCCAGTTTCCCATTCAACCACCAAACACATCGACATCAGACATCACTTTGTGAGGGATTGCTATGAAAAAGGTTTGATTTCTCTGCATCATGTCCCAACTAAAGAGCAGCTGGCTGATGTGCTCACAAAAGCACTTGATACAGCCACTTTTGAAAGCTTGGTCTCTAGGATTGGGATGCTGAACATGGAATAACAAGCAGCATCTTGTTTTTCTATGAATAAAAGCAACAAAATGTTTTCAGAAAATCAAAACTCCATCCTTAAAAATAGTTAAAAATGAAATATTTCATTAAAATCCTTAAAAGTCTGCCATTAACCACTGATTGTTCAAAAGTCTGCTTTACTTCAAACGCCTGTCCACTGCTGAAAGTCAACCCCTGTTCTCTCATTCCTTTGATAAACTCTGTTGTTCAAAAGCAGTGTCTTATCCACTGATATACTATCCACTGATAGTGAAAATCATCCACTGCTCTACTACCACTGCCTTCATCAGTCACTTTCACAAAAGTACTGTCCTTCACTTTCACCAGGGGTTGTCACGTGGGCAGTACATATTGGTCAGACTTTTTGTAACGGCTGCCACGTCAGCATTCACTTTCTTCCCTATAAAATCCTCCACTCACCACCAAAACAGGGTTTTACTGTCGAATTGAATTCTTACAAATTCTCTTCTCAAAGCAGTTTTTCTTCTCATCTCTCACAAATTTCTTCGATCATTCATCTTCAAAATGACAAAATCGAAGTCATCTTCAAAACCCTCATCCAAATCATCATCGAAAACAGCCTCTCAAAAGGCAATCTCCACTGAAATTCCACATAAACCATCTCACAGTCTCCTGGGTCTTCTCACAAAACCAGGAACCACAAATGTTTTCAATTCCATCATTGACATCATGGCAAAATCAAAGTACAAAACTTTGTTCACTGCCGATGCACCAATCTATTTGGCGACCCAAAGAGAGTTCTGGAAGAATGCAACCCTTGAAAAACAAGGAGACACTGCAACCACCATAAACTCTTCTATAAAGGGTAAAGCTGTCCAAATCACGCCACAATCCATTTCAGAGGTCTTTCAACTCGGTGATCAGGAAGGTAAAATTTCTTTCACTAAAACGAGTTACAAACTGACTTCATTGAGAGAGGGTATGAAGCCACAATGATGAAGAAACTTACCTTACAAAAAGGTTATTTTCCTTCTGCAACCAGATTTTTATTTCATACCCTCCTACTATGTGTTTCAAACAAAACCACTTCTTTCAATGAAATCCCTTTAAAGATTCAAAATCTGGGATATGCAATTCTTCAAGGAGAAAATTTTAACTATTCTCAGGAAGTTTTTAAAGATTTGGTTAATAATGTTGAAACAAAATCATTCTTACTGTTTCCAAGGTTTTTAAGTTACTATTTTACAAAGGAATTCAGTAAGAATGATTTAGATGTAATAAACCAAGGTGATTCTACTCAAATAAACAGTTTAACAACTGAAACTTTTTCAAGAATGTTAGCACCTTGTAAAACACAAGCAGAGGTGCCTGAGCAGATTTTAGCAGTTACAACTGCTCCTCAGGTATCTGCTGCTGAGCCCACTGCTCAAGGTGATCAAAGCAGCAGCACAACTGCTTTGAAACCCACACCTATAATCTCCAAAAAGCCTACAAAAAGAAAAACTCAAAAACCCCCAAAACCCATAAAAAAGGCAACTCTGGAGGATGAGATACCAGAGCTCCTGCATGTGACAACTCAAGTGTCACAAGAAACCACTGCTGCTACTTCCTCACAGCAGTTGGTACAAATATCTCAACCCATAACCGAAACTCCTCCTGCTTCTTCACAAAAAGAACAGGTTGTACAAATAGGGTCTCCACATCATGATGCTCTGGAAACACTCGTTTCTATCATCCACAGCTCAATACCCGGGGCAAATCCACTTTCTACACCACCCTTCACATCCACAATTCCCCCACCAACTAAACTGCTGTTGGATGCAATTGATTTGAACCAGGCATTAACCAGTCCTTCTCAATCACCTATCAATGAGAATATACCTCAACAACTGACTGGGTCTGATGTATCAATCTTTGCTAACCCACCAACACAACCTGAGGAGGTTAGACCCCTTGAGTTACAAGTAACTCTTGGTGGTAATCCAAGTGAAGCAGCCACTACATCTGTTGAACCCACTGGTTTACAGTTGGACAGTGGTTACATTAATAAGACTTCCTTGGAGGCAATTCCTTACATAGCACCTTTGCCAACCACCAGTGGATTTATTTATCCTACTGGCAACATCAAAAGGTTGTCAAGTGTTGAAGGAAGAAGACCCCAGTACCAAGAAAAAGGGGCATCAGTGGTTAATGTTTGGAGCATACTCCCTACATCTACCACTGATAAAACCACTGCTTGTAGGAAATCAGATGATCCCATTAACTTGGGTGATGGTTTAAAGTACCAGAAATTGACGGATTGTATTGAAAAGCTTGATAATTCTGTTGCAGAACTCAAAGATATGCTACAACAGGTGTTACAAGTACAAAAGGTACAATCAACTGCTGTTCTAGCTCAAGCACCTGCTCCACAAATGGCACCTGCTACAAATGAGCTCTGGAATTTGTTTCAACCTTTTCTCCATCAACAAGCACAACTAGCAGATCAGCAACATGAAAAACATGTTCAACAACTGAGAAATGTAATGGAGTCAAGGTTCAAAAATACTCAGGCTGATCTAAAGGCTCTCAAAACTTAGATCCTGAAAACCACTAGCACCGCTTCTCCAACAGTACTTTTCATTGATCAACTCCCAGATGATAATGCCAAAAAGGGGGAGAAAATTCAGGAGTGGAAGAAGAAAGGAATCGATGATGGTCTGTACATTGAACCTGAGAAGGATGCTATGACCAGAAAAATTCCATTGCCAGATGGTAGTAAAAAGGTTGATGCAACTCAAGAAGCACTTGATGAAGGAGTACCAAGTGTTAAAAGAGATAGAATGGCAAAGGATATCTCAAGATGGAATGAGGAGAAAAGAGCTTTCATGGAACTGTATGAGCAAGGTTGTTCTGGATCAAAGGATTCCAAAAATCCAAAGACAAAAGGGAAACCTAAGTCCATCTCATCCAGATTTCCAAAGCCTCCAAAACCACCTTCCAAAAGCCATCAGCATCAAACCTCCACCCAAACAGCTGTTGAAGCGTCTGTTGTATCAACTACTGCTGGTACTTCAGTGGTTTCAACAACTGCTCCAGCTGGTGCTGCCATCTACAAAAGAAGGAGCAAAAACCAGTTGAGTATTGAAACAATTCAAGATCTATTAGCTGGAGATGCCATTGTAAAAGCAGGCACGAAAGTAATGATAAAAGAAGATCTTGAATTGGAACAATCTGCAAGTGCTGCTCAGGCAGTTATGAATAGGCCAGCCTCACCAAATACTTCTGCAAATAAACATCTCCCAAGAAACCCACCAGGCTCAAAAAAACAAAAGTGGGAAACTGACAAACAGACCTGCGTATTGACTTTGCTCAGGTCTGGTGGAGAAGTGGAGAAATTATCAAGGGAACAAGCACTTGGCCTGAGTCTTGAAGATTTGCAGGATCTCCTTGATCTTCCACTTAGCAGGGATGATGAAGATACAGATGCCCTATACTTTGAATTACAATTTAAAGGTCAGATAAGGGAACTGTTGACGAGGCAATAAAGAATTCCACAATAATGAAGAGTTTTGGCATTATCTGTTCCAGGGGGAGATTGTTGGGATTGAACCCTATCAGAGGAACAGATAATTAAAGCCAAAACTGGATCAGAGCAGTGGATCCAGAATAAGCAGATGATTACATACAAAGCTCTTCGCTTGAAAGTGGTTTCATATCTGCTGACCTCCTATCTACTGATCTTACTAAGTGCTGACCTACAACTGCTGCCCTGCGTCTACTGTCAAATGTCAAAGACTGATGGAAGACCAAAGCTCTGCTGATTCAATCTACTGCCTTGAGTCTAGTACTGCTGATCCGGACAAGCACTGCTGGGTTCACAGCAGTGGAAGGATGCAGCAGCTGTTTAAGTGTCTTTTATGTAATGAATTGTAATAGCAGTAGTTTAGTACATCAGTGTTTGTATAGATCAGAGGTTAGAGTTTGTTAGGAGGTTAGATGTCACTTTCATGGTGCCGTTAGTTAAGATGCTCAGTGGTTTGCTAGTGCCTATAAATAGTTCAGTACTTTGTACTGTTCTATTAGCTCTTGCAATACCGTCTTCTTTGCACGAACAAACGTTGAGCTCTGGCTGAGGGGGAGTTTGTATTCAAGCAGTACTTGTAATCGTTGTTGAAAGATAATTCAATCATTCGGTTCCATGTTAAAAATGTCTTGATCAAAGCAATACTCTTGTTTGATTGTATGCAAAGTTTGTTTCCATATTAATTCCGCTGCACAACTCTTTCATTTCCATCTTAAGTTCAAACGAAAATACAATCAGAAACAAACTCAGATCCAACACTATACTACACTATTATCACACTAACACTCACGGAGGCATTGAGTGAGGACCTATTCTACCCTCCTCAGTGGCCGTGATGTGTCGAGCATAAAACAATTAACGCTAACAAAGACTCTCGGGTGAGTGCTATAACTCCAGTCGTCATGACGATGATGACAATACGAGTGAATGGTACCCCGTCAGTCATTGTGGCACCACTCGCAATAATGTTCACGATGACGTCGAGAGAGGAGCTATACTACCCTCCTTGATGGCCGTGAAACGTCGCTTATAATTTCACACTCGAAACGGAAACCGATTGTTAAGTATCGAAACTTTGGAATATGGATACGTAAATACGACCCTTAGTGATATATATACATATATAATAATAATATAAAATTACTATGAAAGGCGCGTACTTAAAAAACTATCAAAACGATCGAAACGGAGAAATTCATCGCGTCAGAATAGCCATCCGGACGGATAGCAATCCGGACGGACAGCTATCCGCGCGGATGGGCTATCCGCGTAGATGGGCTATCCGCACGATCGGGCCATCCGGACCAAAACCCACTCCCTTCTCCTCTCTGTTGCCTATAAATACCATGTCACATCACTTGAACAGTGATGTGACAGCTCCCGCTCGGCCAAACACGCTCAGAACCCTTTTCTCTCGATTTCCTCGCGAATCCGGTAAGATTTCAACCTAAAACTTGTAATTCTATGATCTACACTCAATTCTACATCATTCTATCTTTCAAAACTCAATTTCTAACCGTGAAATCTACGGATTTGAGGTGTTTTGAGGTGATGTCACCAAGAGTTCTTATGAACTTCCAGTTGTGACCTCATCCCACCATAAACGACTCAGATCTGGGTGATTTCCACATGTTTTGGTAACAAATCTCGCCTAAATCTAAGTATCTACCCAAGGAACGGTGCGATTTCGAGTTAACCATGAAGAACCATCACGAACGGCCAGATCTGATGGAACGGGGTGATTCCCGGCCGTTAGAGCGGGTCGGAATTGACGGGACTTCAAATCTTAGTGCGAGATTACACTGTCCCGGTGACTCTACCCGTATTCCTTCCGTTAAACACTCAGAAACAGAAACAGACGTGTTGTCCGCACGGATCACGTGTAATCCGCACGGATAACATGCCATCCGCACGGATAACATGTCATCCGGACGGATACATGTCATCCGGACGGAGTAAATATCAACCCGCATGAGTGACATGTCCGCACGGACGACATGTCCGCACGGACGACATGTCCGCACGGGTGACATGTCCGCACGAGTTACTTGTCCGAATGAACGACATGACTGTCCGCACGAGTTACACTTGTCCGAACGGACGACAATTCGGACGAGTCACCACTTACCCGCACGGATCACACATGATCCGCACGGATCACACATCATCCGCACGGATCACCTGTTATCCGGACGGATAACATGTCAATCCGCACGGATGAGCACCATTCGACCAAGTGAGTGACTTTTCAAGGCTAATCTCGCTTAACCGTACATCGTTTACTCTATTCTTCAAGGATCAACACAGACGTACTCGCAACCGACTCAATCAAGTTGTATTCTCGCTAAATACGCACTGTGAGTATACTTGACCCCCTTTTAATCGCATTTTGGGTGTAACATACGTTTCTAACAAAATCAAACTTATCAAACGAATTATTCAATCAATCGAATTATCACTTGCGAATAACTGTTATGCATAGATATACGTGATACTAGTTGCATATGTGCTAGGGCTTATACTCGCGACGTCCCACCACGACTAGTATAGTACTATTGCGCCCGACGGGGTCTAGTTATGCCATCGTACATTCGAGCATCGAGGACTTAGTTGGTAGTATCAGTTTTGTGAGTATATATGTCGTGTGTTACGTTCTTGCATATGGAAATTCGCTACACTTTTTATCTACTATGCTATACTTATCAAACCTGTATACTCGCCAATACTTTTGTATTGACAAATATTTTAACGTATGTTGCAGGTTAGATTGCAGACTATATCAAATCAAGCTAGGAAGTCTAGAAACGCAACTAAAATCTAGGTTGTCGGATTTGTATTGTTCGAGAGGACAAGAAATCTGTGATAACTTATGTGATTGTATTATTTGTTAGTATGGGATAACGAATGTATTAAATATTATCGCAATATAGTTGTTATGGATTCTCTTGAGCAATCTGATTCGCCTAGTGCCGCGCCCCGATGATTCCGCCATCGGTTGGGGTGTGACAGATTGGTATCAGAGCCATAACTATAGTGAATTAGGTCAGACTCGACCTAGTCCGGGTCGACGTCTTAGAAATTGACCTAGTCTATAGTCTAAGTACCAACAGGCCGACTCGTACGAACCCAGTAGGGTTTGTATTGGGCCTACTTGGTACTCTCGATCGAAATTACTAAAAGCTACAACTTTGTGTGAATACCGCGTACTACAACTTCACACGAAGAAGCCTTTCCTAAGGCTAAAGTACTACTTAGCCTTTCCTAAGGCCGACACAATACACATGTATTCAAGAATACTCGCATAACGAAACCGAGCGATCCAGTCAAGACCAGGTGTGAAAACCAAGAACTCTCGATAGGATTGCTCACTCAGCGCATCTTTCTAGCACGAGAACCTTTCATCGAGTTAGGAGTGACATCCACATCTCGACGAAAGTCTCCATTTCGAAATCTAGTGGAACTCACGAATTTATTCAAAGAGCATAACCACAATTAGGAACGAAACTGTTAAGTCAGGGGTGAAACCCGTACCTTAATAAGCCGTTCCACTCCCTATAAACTGGTTTTCAAAAAGCTCTCACCAAGGACTCGACTATTATGGTAACTCGAGCCACGTGATTGACTAGAAAGATGAATGCCATGAGCTGCATCCCAGTGGAAGCATGGAGTCTTCTAGGTCAACGCACGCGCACGAACTTGTTAAATATAGTTGGGCTACCTTGGGTAGTCGACGCCTAAACACCCAAGGCACTCTATCATACGACCGCCAAATTTTACAACTGGCCGGAACTTACTTACGTTTTGAAACTTTACGCTTTATCAATTTATCGATTTAACGATTTTCACTCCCTACTTTATAAACGCACAATTCGCACAGCCATCGCAATCTAAAACAAAACCCGAATATTCGCAACAAAACTAATGCATAATCTATCGTCTTCGCTCTCGCCTTCTCACTTCAACGCGTCCTCGCTTATTCTAAATCGACCTATATGCGTACGATTACAAGTTACATCTAAATAAATAAATATATATATATATATATATACGTGTAAACAAACAAGTCATTGGGTGAGAACTTAGGAATTTCGAGTCTCCTATGTGGCTCCTACGTGACTCGTATTACTACTATACTATCGCACCAAGTTTTGAACGCACTCAATCGCATCGCAAAACTCAAAATCATTATGATCGAATCTCACACCAAGTCTCTTTCTGTCTAGATGCCTTCCAACAACTCTACCTCGAGACGAGTAGCTAGGAGGAGAGCCAAACGAAGTGTCAATAAGAGGATTGCATCACTTGTGACTAAGGAAGTGAGTAAGCTTATTCCTCGAATTGCCGCTCGAGTGCACTCTCTCAGCAACTCTCGAGCCTCGGAAGACTCCAAGACGGAAGCGCCGCAATCTACTTTTCTCTACAAGCACTTCAAAGCCTGTGACCCGATGGAGTTCACGGGTGAAGGAAGTGCATCTCAACTACTCCAGTGGTTCGATTCTATCGAAGTCACCCTTCGTCAAAGCGGGTGTCCCGATAGTTTCCGTACTACTTACGTTACCGGAGTATTTCAATCGCAAGCACTCGACTGGTGGACTGCTGAACGTAACAAGCGGGGGATCTCCGCAGCTTACGCTCTCTCTTGGGATGAGCTGAAAGAGCTTATGAAGAAAGAGTACTGCCCTCCCCACGAGATTCAGAAGCTAGAAAACGAATTTTGGGAAATCAAGCAAACCAAAGGAGACAACGCTGGCTACACCGCAAGGTTCAAACAGCTTAGCATAATCTGCCCAAGTCAAGTCAACACTTCAGGGAAAGCCATTTCGAAGTATATTCGCGGCTTACCTGAGTGTGTGGGTGATTTTGTCGAAGCTGCAAGACCGGCTACCATCGAAGAAACATACCGCTTAGCCGCAGAAATCAACAACAAACGACTCATGGAAGGATTTTACTCCAAGAATCCTGCCAAGCAAGCTCATCAAGCAATCGCCATTAATCCTTCAGGCGAACATGTTGACGAATCTTCTGATGAATCTACCGACGAATCTTCTGACAAATCTGCTGGCGATTCTTCTAACGAATCAGCTAACGATTCTTCTGACGAATCTGTTGACGATTCTTCGGACGGATCTGCTGCCGATCCTTCTGACAAATCTGCCGACGGATCTTCCGACAAATCAGCCAAAGACTCTGCAAGTGAGTCTTCAGACGAATCCTCCAACGACGACATCTCTTCGCAAGACATCGCCAAACCCAGTCGCAAACGAAAGACTTCAAGCCCAAGCTCGTCAACCACTGAACTGCTGCAACCGAAACCTCTCCGAACAGTTCCGATGTTTCCAAAACGAGCCTACACTGGAGCTCATCCTCAGTGTTACTCGTGTACCTATCATCATCCAGTTGGGGCTGACTGTCGCTATTGCAATAACTGCAACCGCTACGGTCACTTCACCCGCAACTGCCGCGTCGAACCGTGAACTCAAGTACAACAACAACAACTCCAGCAAAAGTCTTCAGCATCCGACATCTAGCAAGCGTAGGATAAAGTTGTAATGATACGATTTTCGACGATAATTTCTAAGTTTTGAACCTACTCTATTATTCGAAGTTATCACTATGTGTAACATCAACTCTCGTTTTCGTTTCCTCCATCGCACTCTAGTCGTCGCACTTAGCCTAGATTCACACACACACTATATATTATATCACGAAATAATGTGTTTTACCCTCACTACACTCTTAGAACGAGGTACGATAAACGTGCAAGGAACGATTAATCACGGGTGCACACGGGATTATTTGGGTCAGTGCACGGAGATCGTAGTGAATTCTAAGGTGCCATAAGCGTTTCGACGAAGTATGACACCAAATCACGGGATCTAAGTAGTAGGGGTCAAGCAAGGTGTGCTTCATCATACTACCAAAGTTCCGTGAAGAAAGTGCCACGTGGAGTTGAACGTTATTAGACCTATTATACTATTGTGATTATTTTCAACACACTACACTTAATCCCAAGGCGTAACAACCGAAATTGTACCGTCGCAAGACTTGTCGTAAGTCTGCAAATACAATGCAATCGCCTCATCGATGGACTCTGGAGAGTCTACCTCGCAGGACAATTGCATCAACGCAAGACTGGTCGTAAGTCTATAGCAATCAATCTCATCAAGCACATTAACGCTCACGACATTGTCGGGTGAGGACCTATTCTACCCTCCTCGATAACTGTGATGCGTCGCAACGTAACGTAAGCTTATTCAAAACAAAACTCGACTAATCGAAATCGTTTATCATGAGTATCTCGCAATCTCTGTTGTTTATTATGAGAAACTATATCGTTTGCTGTGTATCAATCTATCGCTATACCGTTAGCCGTGATATTCGTGTTAAGTTAGCACGCATGACCTCGCTTCACGAGATGAAGCTCATATGGTTAAAGCAGGGTGTTTTAGTCATATCATCGACCTTTCGTGGAAAAAGGCCATGTGGGGTTTAATGTTAGTTAAACTCTGTGGTGTAAATCAAATCGAATCGCATAAACCGCGCATACCTCCATCGCTTGCAACGCAACAACTGCCGATTATCGTAATTCGTTTATCGCTGCCGTCATTACTGGTGTTGTGTTGTATTACTCGCTTAATCGCTTATCGTCTATCGTATGTAGCCTACCACTTATTCGTGTATCGCGTACCGTTTATCGCTCGCTTGGTGTTCATTTCAGTCTGTGTGGTACACACATGACATCGCTTCACGAGGCGAAACTAACCTAGTCAAACATGGTGTTTCACTATGTTAGGAAACCCTCGTGGGAACATGCCATGTGGGTTTAATATGGAATCAAATCGCAAACACACTATTCGCTTATCGCTGGTCGCTCGACGCCTACCCAGACACGACACAGAAATGTTTCGTGTCACCAGGCTACTCGCGCACGCTGCTACAACTACGTTCGTAATTCAACTCGCCGGCTAAACTTATTCGATTCTATCTTATACTCGGTCTGACTTTCTGTCGATCGGGCCGAGTAAGCGCAATTCTACCCGTGTCATATCGGCACACCTGACACTGCCTCACGAAACGGAAGTAATATGGACAAAGCATGGTGGATACGCCGCTGGTACTTCCTATATATAAGTGTTTTAAGCATATTAACGAACTTTCGTGGGAAAGTGCCAAGTGGGGCTCGGTGATCAACTATATTTTGTACTATTAAAACTTGTTTTTATAAATTTTTTTTTGATTTAAAACCGGTGGGCAAAGTGAAATTTTCTCACAACGTGGAGATAACATCGAATCAGCTTAACTCCATGTCCAGGAAAAGTTTCATAAGCCCAAGTTTTCCTTAAAGCTTTTACAACATTCAAACGAAATCCCTCTTAAACCATTGGTTCGACATCGAGTTCAGCTTGAACCCATGCCGTAGGAGAGTTTTCGTAACTTCAGTTCCATCTTCGAATTCCTTAGCATGTTTAAAACCTAAAACTTCCTTGCAACATTGGTTAACATCGACTCAGTTGACCTTATGTTAAGAGGAAAATTTTCAAAATTCCATCCTAAAATTTCTTTTTAAATATCTAAAAATAAACGTTTCTCGTAACGTTGGTTAACGATCGACTCAGTTAATGCTACGTCAGGAGAGACCTTTTCAAGCCCTTTAAAGATTTCAATCGCATCGAACTAACGAATTCTTCGCAACACGAAGTACTTTAGAACGCCAACTCGTGGGATATTACTTTTGACTTTTACGCCGCCTCCTCGCTATCGCAATCGATCTCTCTTATTCGAAACACTCTCGTTGTCAGCTCTCGGTCAAATCACTCGCTGTATCGCTACTCATACAAGATCAACTCTTAGAAGTCTACCTATTGGATTAATTTCGGGACGAAATTTCCTAAAGTAGGGGAGACTGTAACAACCCGCACTTTCGTGCGTTGTTACCACTCGATATACTCGTTACGCCTAGCACCAGAGATTCGGATCATAATGTAACTATATCGTATATATCGCTATTCGAAGGATAATCGCATATTTTCGAAATACAATATCACTATACTACACTATTATCACACTAACACTCACGGAGGCATTGAGTGAGGACCTATTCTACCCTCCTCAGTGGCCGTGATGTGTCGAGCATAAAACAATTAACGCTAACAAAGACTCTCGGGTGAGTGCTATAACTCCAGTCGTCGTGACGATGATGACAAGACGAGTGAATGGTACCCCGTCATCATTGTGGCACCACTCGCAATAACGTTCACGATGACGTCGAGAGAGGACCTATACTACCCTCCTTGATGGCCGTGAAACGTCGCTTATAATTTCACACTCGAAACGGAAACCGATTGTTAAGTATCGAAACTTTGGAATATGGATACGTAAATACGACCCTTAGTGATATATATACATATATAATAATAATATAAAATTACTATGAAAGGCGCGTACTTCAAAAACTATCAAAACGATTGAAACGGAGAAATTCATCGCGTCAGAATAGCCATCCGGACGGATAGCCATCCGGACGGATAGCAATCCGGACGGACAGCAATCCGGACGGACAGCTATCCGCGCGGATGGGCTATCCGCACGATTGGGCCATCCGGACCAAAACCCACTCCCTTCTCCTCTCTGTTGCCTATAAATACCATGTCACATCACTTGAACAGTGATGTGACAGCTCCCGCTCGGCCAAACACGCTCAGAACCCTTTTCTCTCGATTTCCTCGCGAATCCGGTAAGATTTCAACCTAAAACTTGTACTTCTATGATCTACACTCAATTCTACATCATTCTATCTTTCAAAACTCAATTTCTAACCGTGAAATCTACGGATTTGAGGCGTTTTGAGGTGATGTCACCAAGAGTTCTTATGAACTTCCAGTTGTGACCTCATCCTACCATAAACGACTCAGATCTGGGTGATTTCCACATGTTTTGGTAACAAATCTCGCCTAAATCTAAGTATCTACCCAAGGAACGGTGCGATTTCGAGTTAACCATGAAGAACCATCACGAACGGCCAGATCTGATGGAACGGGGTGATTCCCGGCCGTTAGAGCGGGTCGAAATTGACGGGACTTCAAATGTTAGTGCGAGATTACACTGTCCCGGTGACTCTACCCGTATTCCTTCCGTTAAACACTCAGAAACAGAATCAGACGTGTTGTCCGCACGGATCACGTGTAATCCGCACGGATAACATGCCATCCGCACGGATAACATGTCATCCGGACGGATACATGTCATCCGGACGGAGTAAATATCAACCCGCACGAGTGACATGTCCGCACGGACGACATGTCCGAACGGGTGACATGTCCGCACGAGTTACTTGTCCGAATGAACGACATGACTGTCCGCACGAGTTACACTTGTCCGAACGGACGACAATTCGGACGAGTCACCACTTACCCGCACGGATCACACATGATCCGCACGGATCACACATCATCCGCACGGATCACCTGTTATCCGGACGGATAACATGTCAATCCGCACGGATGAGCACCATTCGACCAAGTGAGTGACTTTTCAAGGCTAATCTCGCTTAACCGTACATCGTCTACTCTATTCTTCAAGGATCAACACAGACGTACTCGCAACCGACTCAATCAAGTTGTATTCTCGCTAAATACGCACTGTGAGTATACTTGACCCCCTTTTAATCGCATTTTGGGTGTAACATACGTTTCTAACAAAATCAAACTTATCAAACGAATTATTCAATCAATCGAATTATCACTTACGAATAACTGTTATGCATAGATATACGTGATACTAGTTGCATATGTGCTAGGGCTTATACTCGCGACGTCCCACCACGACTAGTATAGTACTATTGCGCCCGACGGGGTCTAGTTATGCCATCGTACATTCGAGCATCGAGAACTTAGTTGGTAGTATCAGTTTTGTGAGTATATATGTCGTGTGTTACGTTCTTGCATATGGAAATTCGCTACACTTTTTATCTACTATGCTATACTTATCAAACCTGTATACTCGCCAATACTTTTGTATTGACAAATATTTTAACGTATGTTGCAGGTTAGATTGCAGACTATATCAAATCAAGCTAGGAAGTCTAGAAACGCAACTAAAATCTAGGTTGTCGGATTTGTATTGTTCGAGAGGACAAGAAATCTTTGATAACTTATGTGATTGTATTATTTGTTAGTATGGGATAACGAATGTATTAAATATTATCGCAATATAGTTGTTATGGATTCTCTTGAGCAATCTGATTCGCCTAGTGCTGCGCCCCGATGATTCCGCCATCGGTTGGGGTGTGACATGAACTTTTGTAATTCAATTCAATATTTCGACTAATGAAAACATGTGTGATGTAAGCTGTCTCTCTTTGATTGTGTTATAAAGTTTTCTTTTATTTCCGTTGTAATTGTTCTCTGATCTATCTTCTTTCATCAATCATTTTGTTAAAACAACACAATCAGGACAAACTCAGTTCCTAACAGAGCAGCACAGACGAAGGAAAGAACCACGCTAACGACAGCGATGGTTATCTAGGGTTCCAAATGTTGGTCGATGGCGGCGATAATTCCCGTGAAGACCTAGCCGCCGACTCCCGAGATGGCGGCTAGGATTCCGATTGGAACTCCGGTAAGATTTAAATATGATTTTTCATGCTTGCATGTTTCATTTTGCAATCATTATAGGTAGAGTTGAAGCATCATAGGATTGCAAAAACATGTTTATGGTTTTTAAGTTATTCGTTGTTGTTTGGGATTTCACTTGATGCACTTTCACTTTACATTGTTTTTATTTGTTTTGTAATCTTTATTTATTTTGTTGTATACTATAT
Source organism: Helianthus tuberosus (assembly GCA_030545235.1). Lineage (NCBI taxonomy): Eukaryota > Viridiplantae > Streptophyta > Magnoliopsida > Asterales > Asteraceae > Helianthus > Helianthus tuberosus. Next base: position 26,261,697 of record CM060432.1, read on the forward strand.
GCTATCAATTCTTATTTTACTGTTGGTTGTCATGGATGGTGTACTTTGTTTTTGTTAAAGAGGTGATATTTAGAATGTGAATAACAGTTTCTCTGCCGTAGATCTAGAAGATTTGTTCTCTGTGTTAGTTAGGGCAAACTAAGCACACATCACTCATGAGAAAATGGAGTTTTCATTTTAAATTTTATTCTTTGATCTTTTTATCTGAGTATACCAAAGTTTTGCTATCACATATTATTTGGTGTTTTAACATGTAAACATAGGGCTGTAAACGAACCGAACGAACACGAACGACGCCTTGTTCGTGTTTGTTCGTTAAGGAAATAAATGTGTTCACGAACGGTTCGTGAACACCTACCGAACAAGATTTTATGTTCGTGTTCGTTCATTAAGGAAATGAGCGTGTTCACGAACGGTTCACGAACACAAGCGAGCACAAATAAATTTGGCAACGCGATGAAGGATAAAAGTGGATGGCCCAGATAGTAGCACTAGAGCTTGAATCCCTTATTGTGGAACGGAGGTAGATCATATTCGTCGATGTAAATAATGAGAAAAGAAAGGGAAATGGTGCATAAACAAGGTGAAAGAGGGTTTCCTAGTTTAATTGTTAGGGTAATGATATAAATAAAAGTTTAATAGTATAAAAAATATAGATAAAATATATGAAAGTATAAACATATTTAATTAAAACACGAACATACGAACATAAACAAACGCAAATGAAAGAATGTTCATGAACACCTTACCGAACGTTCACGAACACATTTGAACGAACGAGACCTTTGTTCATGTTCGTTCATTTAACTAATCGAACGGAATTTCTTGTTCATGTTCGTTCATTTATTAAACAAACGAACATAAACGAACTTCCCGCCGAACGGTTCACGAACTGTTCGCTGAACGTTCGGTTCGTTTACAGCCCTATGTAAACATACTTACTTTCAATTGCATCATACCGTATTTCCCATTAAAACTGAGATTTTTTTGTTTCGTTTTTATCAGGTTTAGTACTCTATTAGGTATTATTTTGGAAACTCATAATCGATTTTTGACTTATTGCAGTCATACTTAACAAAATGGATATCCATATTTTCATTTGAGAAACGCTATATAACTATAGAATCTGACTTTTTAAAATCAAGTAGACCTGTTTTTAACTTCAAAATCTAAAAGTACATGTAATGTTCATTGAAATTGAAAATTTGTAGAAGGTTTTAAAACTCTAAATTCATAGGGCTTTAGCAACTTAGTATGTTAATAAATAGTAGTTGGGTCACTTACATTGGAATACTTTTTATTCTTACAACTTAGAGCATTCACATTCTATCCATCAAAATATGTGAGGGGGAGTTTTTATATTATAAAGGGTATAAAAAGTGGTTGTGAGTGGAGGAGAGAGAAAATGTTACTGTTCATCTGTATATTTGGGGGGATACTGTTCACCCAGTATAATTTTTTTAATATATATTGAAAGTGGTTGTGAGTGAAGGAGAGAGAAAAATGTGATGATAATATTATTTAATTGAAAAGGAGAGAGAAAAAGTATTTGTTTTTAGTGAAAATATATTGATATAGTAGTTGTTTTTTAGTGGAATGTATGTATAATTTGATGGTTTGGATGTGAATGCTCTTAGTATGTTAATAAATAGTAGTTGGGTCACTTACATTGGAATACTCTTTATTCTTACAACAATGGTATCTTTGGTGGTCTCGCTCCTGACGCTGTGCGACTTTTGAACGGGTTCAAAAAGTCGTTAATAGTAATTCTTCGTCGCTAAAGGTTTCAAACTTTGTATTTAGTAGAATTGGTTTTTCTATTCAAAAAGGGGTGGCGGCGCAACTTGTTGCCCGACTACCTGCCATTGCTTTGTAATTGCCCTTCTTCCTGTGAAAAAAAAAAGTAAGGAGAAATCAAAAAACAGTTGTATTGCTAAAAGTTTATTAACTTTTGAATGAGAAAGCTTCAAAGTGCAAAGTTATTTAAAAAAAAAAAATTCTTGTTGTAACATCCAGTATATTTCGGCTGTGTTTTATGACCCAACATATTTTCCCCAATATTTGTACCTCAAAATTCTTTTATCAATAAAACACCTGGACCAACCAAAATAATTAAATCTTTGTCTGGTATAAATGAACTAACATATCGTAGAACTTGTTAGTTGAGTAGTGACAATTTTTATGATTAAATAATAAATTATCTATAATATACAATATAAAGCAAATGTGATGGACGAGATTGTAATTTTACCATGCTTACAAGTAATGAAGCACCATGTACAAGGACGTGTAAGCCATTTTAAAGGGGTTAAATGTGTATTTCACCCAAAGTTTTAAGACACTAGAGGGGTAATTTGGGGATTTCATAGATACCTTTCATTGAAATTGAATGTATTAAGTGTCAACCCATTCATCTCCTATTGAATGTAAGATCAGTTTCAAATCCCCTCAAATACAGAGCAACAAATCCATCAAAATCGGCTTCGTATGTTGCAAAACCCTAATTCGTAGCCCAATTTGTTGTTTTTTTATCTATCCACAACCTCACGTCAAAATACGATTTTCACAGTTATATGATCCGTTATATGGAAGAAGAGTTTCAAAGAATAGTTGGAGTAAGGTAATGAATTTTCTTTCTTTCTTATTTATTTTTCCTGTGTTTTGGTTATATGGGTACGGGTGGGAATGATGGAAGTGGATCTGGTGATTGGATTTATGATGGTTCTGGTGATCAAGATCAGCAATTGCATGTTTTTACGAACCTGAATGTTATGCTCACCAACTGTTCGAAGAATGTCCTCACACAAGATCTTCATCTGAAAATTATCATACAGGTTACATGTCCCTTTGGTTTTAGTGAGTTTGATTTATCTGATATTGTGAATGATTCTTTTGTTAGAATTTTGTGAATTCTAGATTATATGATATAATCAGTCGCTGGTGAAACACATCGGCAAGGATCCGGAAGGCTATGGTCATATCACATTAGATTTTTACAATTTAGAGTATCGATTTTTTTTTAATTTAGATATGAATTATCATATTAAATGCATATTATATCTTTGATCTTTCGTCAATCATTTTACTTGAGGTCATAACTGATAACTCGAGGCTGGACGATGGGAGGGTGCAGGGCAAAATGATTCTTGGTTGAAACATGTTTTTTAGTGTTACTTCGGCAACCGACCTCTGGTCCAGATCTCAACCACGGTCTCCTATTCATCATCAACTCTTTGTTTAATCTATTTTATCTTTGATTTTCGTTTATTTATGTGGCTCCAAATCAATGTTGAGCAATGACTTTCACAACCATCTCTTTCAAACGGTGCATAGGTATGCATATTTCGTGGCGTTATTTTGTCAATGATAATTTTTTTGGGGTTAATGATCCTCGCTTTCTAATCCTTTTTAGCTTAACGACTGGTGCTTAATGTGTTTTTTGCATTACTTTTATCTTTTATTAGGTACTTAAATTCTTGAAGTTTATTTAAAACTTCCGGTAATCTGGTCAACAACAGTTGTTGAACGGGTGGTTGTGTCACTCGAAACATTTTCACTTTTATTTTGGGAATTTCAAATGAGCTACAAACATTTTCACTTTTATTTTCACTATGGAGGCTCGATGGTGATTTTAGCAAGGCTGCAGGAGCGGAGACAACCTTCTGCCGCTGGACAGTGGTGATTGAAGGTGGTTCGAGTGGCACAATTAGAAGCAATATTTCGGAGCAAGTTTTCTTACCAAAGGAGTTAGTTTTCCAAATCATATTTTTTTAATCTTGAAATCATAAACCCTAGATATAACACTAGATGACTTGTTTAAGGTTTGTTCCTAAATTCTTACAGAACTGTTTTGGTTATTCATCTTTGCTTCGCTTGTTTAACGTAAAGATTAAAGAATAGAAGCGGTGGAAATGCATCTTAGAAATACAGGGTAAATTATTACTATTGTTATTATTATTATGTTGTTTTTTTTAATTTATTTGCAGGAGGAATTTGTGAGGGGAGATGAAGTCGGAAGGCTGGGATGCGGACATGGGTACCATACTCCATGCATAAACCAGTGGTTGGGTCTCAAGAACTGGTGTCCCATCTGCAAGGCTTCACCAAAACCATTATCCACACATGCTTGATATTGGTAAAAATCACATTTGATTTCCTTTTCTTTTATAGTCACATGTACATGAATACATAGGGATGTTGGTTTTTTGGATTTTAGAACTTTATATGGTCTCAAATCTTTTATTTTTTTGCGGGTTTGGGATTTGGTGATATATCAGTTTACCCGATATAGTAAACCCGTTTACCCGATTGTATACCCGATATAATTTCTTTTATATTTTTAAATATGTAAATATATAATACATCCTTTTTTTTTCTATACATATAGGTATTTTATCCCATATACATTATAGTTATTTGATATATTTTTGAATGATAATACTAAATGTAACTGATTAGTAGTTATTCGATGGGTTTTGGGTCAGGTATACCCAACGGGTAAACTTTTTAAAATTAATGGGTTACCTGAAACCCCCGGGTATACCCGATACCCGATGGGTATTTACCCGCTAGAAACCTGACGGATTTTGGGGCGTGTTTGGGACAAACTTATCTAATCGTGTTTGGGGTTGGGATTACCAAAACCCGACTCATTGCCATCCCTAAGCATTTGTCATATCTGGAGGTTTAACGAGTAGCTTTTTTTTTGGTTTTTCAGTGGATCATTGACTGCAAGACTCACCCACATATTTTGTAACGACTAAATTAGTATTGTTACAACAATAGTGTATATGGACTTAAGTTTGTTATTTTATCTGGTGGAGATTATCAGTTTTGGTTGCAACAATTTTATCAGGTTTGGTTTTATCTGTAGTGGATTATTCAAGTGTAGTTGACATGGTAAGGGTCTAGGCGCAAGGCACTTAAAAAGGAGGGATTTTTTTAAGCAAGGCGTACAATATAGACAGACCATTTTTAGGGATTTAGGCATGTATTAGGGCTAATTTAGGTTATTTTTTAAGGCATCTTTATAAAACCAAGCCTATATTAGTTGAACTCGTCTTTATTTCTGGCTGGGTATCATGTTATATCTAACTCTTTTCTTGTTAAATGAGTTGCGTGCAAGGGTGAGAAGGTGGAATACGGAAGCGCATGCTCATTTATTTTACCCCAATGGGTTGTTGCTTTCTCCAGTAGCAACGGTACGTGTCCTTTTGTTACACTCAAATTTCAATAAAAAATCGAAATAGTAGGACACTATCTGTTCCTTTTTAATTCCAACAATTTCACAGTATTTGATGTTTCAATATTTTATTGGTAAGTGAGTAGGAACTTTTATTTGTTTTTAGCTTATAACATAGTCCTTAGAGATTGATATTGAAGGTGAATCCCTCATCCCTGTTACCAGTGGCGGACCCAGGATTTTGGAACAATGGGGTCCAAATTTTCCTGTGTTCAAAATTTTCAGGTTTAAAAAAAAAACACAAAAAAATGTAACAAACAGGTATCGAACCTAGGATCTTTTGTGTGTAAACAAGGGGTTTTACCACTGCACCAGGCTCACTTTCATTGTTATGGGGTCCAACTTAATAATTTTATGGGGTCCGTAGCAAATTTTATATACCGATTCTACTACTTTTTAAAAAAAGATTGGGGTCCGGGGACCCCGTTCCGCTATACATGGGTCCGCCCCTGCCTGTTACTTATTTGGTTTTCTACGTCTATGACGTTTATTTCTTTTTTGGTTCCGGTCTGGTACAAAAGTATGAGGAATTCTATCCGATTCACTTGCTTAAACGTTTTATAAAAAAATAAGTGTCTGGTTCACAGTCTGATCGTTTCCAACATTTTTGAAAGTTTTGGTTCCAGTTTGGCCATGTCTTGTTCGGGATTGAATCTTCACATGCATAAAAGTAATACCATTAAATACAACCGTTTGTAATGCTACATAAATGGTTAGAATCTCTCGAGGAATGTGGAGATCTTGATGAAGCGTTGCAACTTGCGGAAAGAGACCTGACAGGATGTTGGCAATGTAGGCATTGATTTGTTCTTTGAAATGCTTTTTGAAAGCTTATCCATGGTACTAATTGTTATTTTTTGGTTATGTTTTTGGCTATCTTGAACTTAATTGCAAAGTCTTGCTTGTGTTGTAAACCAGGTTTATATACATCAAACCCAACCAGTTCCTTACAAATCTGTCCAGGTGTGTCATTATGTAGGATACTATTTTAGTAAGTAAAAACATCTTGATTGGCTTATAAAATACGTTATATGTGGCTATTTCTACCCAGTAATATTGAAACGGATCAATTCAGGTTGTATGTGATTGACAGCGGGCCAAAACATTACAAAAAACTGAAACAAAAGTTTAAATGGGTCAAATGGGCCAAAGGTTGCAAATCGTGCACTTAAATGATTACCATGTTATAAATTGTTTGTCTTATAAGACATTATCTTTGGATAGTGTTTTTTTATAATATATCGAGTTATTAATTATATACCGTTAAAGCCGACTGAACCACCCAAACCACAGTACATCTGCTTGTTGAGGCGGTTTAAAGAACTGAGTTTTGACGGTTCATGTCACACCCCGACCACGTATAACATACAAAACGTGGCGGAAAACGTCGAGGAGTGTTGTAACAGAATTAATTGTTTCATAACCATGGCATTCAAAGTTGTATTTTATTTATCAACATAAGAGTTACATTGTCTCAAAACAGGAAATAAAGTACACAACATCAACTAAACTAATCTTGCTTCTTTTATTGTCACTAAGGCCCGAGTCCACCCTAGTGTATCCCGATCAAACCTATGCACCTGCTCCTGAAACACATGTGAAAATAGGTACGTCAGCATAAAAATGCCAGTGAGATACATAGGTTTGTGAAAATAGGATTCATGACTTATAAGTTTAGAAAAAAACTTGTTTAGCAAAAGTCAGTCATGAACCTTGTAAGTTGTTTTGTTTTGTAAATCATTTAAAAAGCGATAAGATCAAATGATATGGATAAATAAGAGAATAATGTGTGGTTAAGTGTATAACCAAGTAAAATGTGTTGTATAAATTAAATTATTTGTAAACCAAAGTCTTGTGAAAATCGTGTTACTTGTGTAAAATGTATAAGTCCAAATGGAATGATTTAATTAACGCTATGATATGTAATATAATACAAACACTTATATATAGGAAGTACCAACGACGTATCCACCATGCTTGTATCATATTACTCACATCTCGTTACTTAAATCACTTAAACAAACCACCAATGTATAAAGTCTATGTTTAAGCCAATTGTCAAAAAGTCCTTGTATAAGCCATGTCAAATGTTTAAAAGTCCAAACATAGTCAAGTAATGTGTAACAAATGTTATGTATTGTAAGTAAAGTATTGTCACATAGTCCAAATGTAGAAATGTACAAAACAAAGTATTTTGAATATATCAAAAAGTTATGTTTTGCAAAGTAATGCATGTTACATTGATACAAACATTTATGTGGTAAGTTAACGCATACATTCAAGCCTTGAGACAGTCGGATAACCCTTTTAGTCAAGGTTATCAAAAGAAATGTTTTCGGATTCAGTCATTCCTTACATCCAAACAAACCCGAGATGTCAGGAATGGGATTTGTCAAGTCCTATGGTACCACTACTTACTCCCGAGCGGCGTAGCTAATGTTAATGAACGTATATAAGTCTTGTTTGTGCAAACCAAATGTTATAGCAATTGTATACATATCATATGAAAACAATGTACTAAGTATGCTAAGTTAACATACAAAGCAGAAAAGTCATGTAAATCAATGTGCTAGCATGCTATCAGTTAACATACATAGCAGAAATGTAATGTAAAACAATGTACTAAGTATGCACACAATGGGCATACATAGCATAAAATGTAATAAAATCATGTACTATAATGTACTAATGAACATAACAAGCATATGATATGAAAGCATGAAAAGCACGAAAGTAACAAGTAGGCACATGTGTTTCACCCCAAAACAGTTTGGAAAACAGTAAAAGAGGGGTCTATGTACTCACTTGAGATTGCTTAGTAGTCCTTGAGTAACAACCAAACAATGCTAGAGATCACGGATATCAAACAGCACCTAATATACGTAACTACATTAATAAACCAGACCTAAATCAGACGATCGGATAGAATGTGATTTAGACCCGACAAGTTTGAAGACTTGTTTAATATGGGTATTTCATACACATTCTGGATTTCGAGATAAACCGAACCGAACGCGTTATCAGCGTAACGGGTATTTATGAGAGCCATATACAGGTTTCCTAAGTTAATTATGCCTCAAATATGTTGTGACATCAGTAAGATGTCTTTCATTATGCCCGAAATGAATTTAAACAAAAACTATGCCCCGTAGGGGTAGTTTGGTCTTTTAAAAGGTTATAAAAGAGTTCAAGTGTTATCATGAATTACAGGTCTGATATAATCAGCAAAAATACTTAGTTTACTAAGTTATAACAGTAGGGTAAAGTATATATGTGAAATTTATCAATTATAACCAAACTATGCACCGTAGGGGCATTTTGGTAATTTCACATAAGCCGTAAAGCTCAAAACTGAAGTCTGAGTTTAACAACCTTTGCTTACTGTTAGAATATTATAATTTACCTAAAATATCAGTAGGTATCAACCCTTGTATGTTTAAAATAGTTTTAGTACATACTATGCGTTAATAACGCTTAAAAAGGCGATTAAGAAGCCGTTTCCGGGTGCTATATATAAAGCTGATATTTTTATCATTGCAGAAGGCTTAAAATAATTTATTTATCATTTAAAATCAGTAGCAAAAGGTTTGGAGTCAATTAGATATGTAAAACTCATTTTATAGCCCGTTAGGGCAAAATCGACAATTACCGGATTAAGCCTACGACTATAAGTTATGCTCAGCCTAAAATTAATTAAAAATCTTCAAAAATCCCAAAATAATATATTACATCAGTGGGTAATAAGTTTGATATCAAAACGTAGGCTTAAATAGGCTATACGCTAATTACGCCGTTTAATTAACATAAAGCTTTCATGCATAACTCTCAATCTACACCACCAATTGATCTCAAATTTTGGGTACAAGTTTATATATCAGTAACAAAGGTTTCTACTCTTTTACATTTTCAAAAATCACGTTTTAAGGTGAAAAGGGCATAATGGTCAACATATGAGCAATTAACGGAAACATGCATATTAATTGGATAACTAATGAACCAAGGTGTATAATCACAGAGGGTTATACTAGTATGTAACCTAGTCCAATTAAAGCTCTGAGGGATTTCTAAAACATGCCTAAACGGGTCAGAACTGAAAGTCAAAGCAAAAGTCAAACTATGCGACTTTCGGTTCCGAACCGGGTCTAAACAGGAAATTGTCGGGTTGAACATGTTTAGACATGTTCTTACACTAATTACCAAGTTATAATTATGATCAAACAGGTTGTATATGTTCTACATTGCTAATTATTCATAAATTAGAATTTAAGTATCCTGTTGACTTTTTTATTAGCAAGTTTGACCCGACTTTTGACCTAGTTAGAGTGGGAATCAGGGGGAACCCTTTTAAGGGTTTATTACCCACATAATTACCAACTTATAACTACTTTTGATTCGACTAATCACTGGACCATTAGTGATTAATCTTAAAGTCAACCGTTAATTATGACGGTTTGACTTTTAAGCTATAACTAAGCAAAACTTAACTAAGAAAGGATTAGCAAACTTACTGAAGTCCTAAGCTTGATTAGTGATCACTTTGAGAGAAGACTTGAGCTCCAGAAATGATCAGAAAGCTGAAGGAAGGTGTGAAGAACTTGGTTGCAACAAAGGCCCTTTTATAGTGAATTTTTCACCATAGAATGTTGACACATAGGTCTACAACTGACCACAATTCATCCACAAGTGTCCCTAAGTGTATAGGGGTCGTTTAGGGGCCAAGCAAGATGAGGAAAATCGAGTAAAAGTCGATTACAAGGACCATGGCAGACAAGAAATCCAAGAAAATCGAAATCTGTTCAGATGTGGCCGTCGCGTAGCGCTACGACATGGATGGTTAGTGCTCGCGCTACGCGAGCATACATGATCTGCCAAATCAATTTTCCTTTAATTGCAGTTTTGGTCCCTGGTCCTTCTAAAGGTCGCTTTCGTGTCTTGTTTTGCACAATGAGCCCTCTAAATTGACTTATAAGGGCTTTAAGACATTTACCCACTTTGTTTAGCCCTCGGTTAACTTTATTGTTACCCGAAAAGTCATAAACTTCAACGTTGACGCTTTAACCCCTTGTACACGAATTTGATCATAACTTTCTCGTACGATAACGAAACTTTATGAAATTTATATCGTGCATTCTAGTGAGCATAATTAACCGTTACAAAGCTTCGGGTTTGTCAAGTTTAGTCCCTGTAAGCGAATTAACTTGTTTTTTGCCATACCAAAGCCTTCAAAACTTATTTCTAAGTTATGTAAGGGTTATTTAAGGTATGTTAAGTATATGTTGAAGTTCCGGAGTATTTGTCGCATTAAACTGATTACGTTTACGCACCAGTTTGCGTATAAATCTCCAGAAAGTGATATAGAGTTTGAAATTGGACAAAAGTCAAAACATGAAAAATGTAAAACACAACCAAACAAACATTGGGATCAAATAACATTGTTTTATTGATAATTGAACTGTTCATAATGATTACAAGCACAAATGTTACAGTCTCCCCTACTTGTGGAAATTTCATCCCGTAATTTATTTAGAGGAAACTCGTGGGAAAAGATGCGGATACTTCGCCTTCATTTGATCTTCGCGTTCCCAAGTAAACTCGGGTCCACGTTTAGCTTCCCAGCGAACTTTGACCAAAGGAATACGCTTGCGTTTGAGCCACTTGACTTCACGTTCCATGATTTCCACTGGCTTCTCAACAAATTTCAGTGTTTTGTCAACACGAATTTCGTCAAGCGGTATGTGGAGGTTCTCATCAGCTAAACACCTCTTGAGATTGGACACGTGAAAAGTTGGATGAACATTTCCAAGTTCAGGAGGTAACTCAAGTCTGTAGGCTACCTTACCGATTCTTTCGACGATCTTGAATGGTCCAACGTATCTAGGTGCAAGTTTTCCTTTCTTTCCAAATCTGATCACACCTTTCCAAGGTGAGACCTTAAGTAATACTCGATCACCGACTTGAAATTCCAAGGGCTTGCGTTTTGGGTCCGCGTAACTCTTTTGACGGCTTCTAGCTGTCTGAAGGTTATCACGAACTTTCTTAATCTTGTCAGTTGTCTCTAAAATGAGGGCAGGTCCAGTAAGCTGAGCCTCGCCGATCTCATTCCAGCAGACTGGTGAACGACATTTTTGACCATAGAGAGCTTCGAAAGGAGCCATTTTGATACTGGTGTGATAACTGTTGTTGTAGGAGAATTCAATTAACGGAAGATGTGAATCCCAACTACCACCAAAGTCGATCACACAAACTCTAAGCATATCCTCCAGAGTCTGGATTGTTCTTTCAGATTGACCATCCGTTTGCGGATAATAAGCTGTGCTCAGGTTAAGTTGGGTCCCCATAGCAGATTGCATGGTTCTCCAAAAATGAGAAGTGAAACGAGCATCTCTGTAAGAAATGATGTTCAAAGGAACACCATGTCGAGCTACAATTTCATCCACATAGATTTTAGCAAGTTTGTCAGCAGGAAAATCCTCACGGATTGGCAAGAAATGCGCTGACTTAGTAAGACGATCAACGACTACCTAGATGGCATCATGACCTTTCTTTGTGCGCGGAAGTTTAGTAATGAGATCCATAGTAATGTTTTCCCATTTCCAAACTGGGATCTCTGGTTGCACCAATAAACCCGAAGGACGTTGATGTTCAGCCTTAACCTTAAGACAAGTAAGGCATTTTGATACATATAAGGCAATGTCTTTCTTCATACCAGGCCATCAATACTGTATACGAAGATCCTTATACATCTTATCTGAGCCAGGATGAACAGAATAACGAGACTTATGGGCTTCATCCATAAGTAAGGTGCGAAGGTTATCATGGCTTGGGACCCACAAACGGTCCATGAAGTAATACGATCTATTGTCCTTCAGTTCCAAATCAGGTGTTATGTGATAGGGAAATTCCTTATCCATCAAACCTTGTGAAACACAAGATTGTTGAGCCTGAGAAATACGTGCCTGGATATCGGATCGAGCTTGGATAACAGATTGAACACGCACACAATGAAGCTTAGTACGTGTAACACCCCGAAAATGGCTTTGGGTAATTAAACCCCGTTAATACTAAAGAGCGGGTAAAATACAGTTAGCGGTAAAGGTTTACCCGGAGATTAATAGGATTTAAATAAATAAGCTTAATAATAAATAAAAAGAGAGCAAACGACTTGAGAAGACAAAGTTTATAAAAAGGGACCCGAGTTAACGGGACATAAATAAACGGGTTATAACTCCCGGAACTAACAAAGTAAACTAGGAATAATCAACCTAGTTAGTTAAAAGTCTCGTAATGATATGTGAGTGGATTAAAAACACCTAAAGTATGAACCTGATAATAATAGAGGGGCCAAAGGTGTTAAAAAGCAAACTAGTTTTAGATTAAAACAAAAAAATAAATTCCAGACACACACTTGTGTGTGTGGATCGTACAGAACACAGGAGGGGGCGACCAAGCTTACCCACAAACCCTAGCTCACCCAAATCTGCCAAATTGAATGCCAAGATTAGCTCGAATCAAATGCATGAACACATAGAAACGATCACCTAGTCGTGGGGATCGTAAGGTATGTCAAATTTTTTTATATTTATGAAGTTGAGATTTTGATGAACTTATGAAAAATCGAAATTCAAGCTTGAATGATTGATGTTTGGGTGAAACTAGGATGAATTCATGTTTAGAAACAAACCCTAGTTGAAAAACTTGATGAATTAGTATTAAAGACTAGGGATTTAATGATTTCTCTTGCATGTGCTAAGTGGGTTTTGACTAAATTCGTGTATGTGATACTTTTAGGGGTTTTGATTGCTAAGAATAAGTGTTATAATGTCATAAACATGTTCAAATTGAAAGCTGAATTCAACCAGCTTCTGATCAGAATTTACAGCCGACTTGTATTGGCTGTAACCTGGACAAAACGTGACAAAATATGTGTTTCTTGAGTCTAAAATGTAATTCCAGGAAATATCTTTAAAACCCCACTGGAATCGCATTTTTTCGACGAAAATTGAGCGTTTTATGAATTTTTCCGTATCAAAGAAAAGAAAAGCGTAATTTTGATGCGAGGTAAGTAAAACTTACACTCTTTTTTTTTATAAAATGTTTAATCATTATAAGGGTTACGAATATGTTAAGCTAATGGTTAAAATGTGGTGTTCCGACGTAGTTGATACGGCTCGGAATAAGTAAAAACGATGGAAAACCATAATGGATGGTAAAAATGGGTAAATGGTGGTATAGTCATGGAATGACAAACATACAATGAGTTTTGAAACATTGCCCTATGGGATAACTCATAATAATGATGGGGATAAAATGGTAATTAGTTGCGTGACGACCAACGTAAGATAAAGTTAAATGATACCCTACGGCGTAAGCCGAAATGGGTTAAATAACGAAATGGTAAATATATATATATATATACCATTCAAATACAAATGCAAAATGTTTGGTCGTTTAGACCAAACGGGTTAAAGGGCAATTTTTAGCGCCATTTGACAAATAACGACTAATAAGTATTGTCGAGTCTAATGCTCACAGGATAAGAATGGCTTACGGAAGTTTGCATTTGCTATAAATTAGCAAAATTATTAAAGCAAGATATTAGAGCGGGTCAATACTTGACCCGAGCCAGGTACGCATATTTTAATTATAGTTAGAAGTAATATGTTGGGCAAATATCAGTGAAAGCCCTTCGTCGTAAAATGAGGGACTGAAATTGACCAAAATACCCATGAACGCTAAACCGGGTAAACGTTCTTTATGAGCCGTTTAAGATCGTGTATTATGATAATATAAGTTATAGATAAGTATAAAGTGGATTTTGCATAACAAAAGGGAAAAATTTAAACTTAGAAGGTTTAAGTCTTCGAAACAGGTCAAAAGAATTATGAGCATAGATTGAGTACTAGCCGCGTAATTCATAGAAGTTACAAACCCGAACTATAGATTTTGAGTTAAGCATGTTGATGTATGCTAAATGGTTAATTAGAAACAAGGTTGTAAACTTTTAAAACAAATGGGTCGAATAAATGAAATAATAAATTATAAACTAATCGTTTATAATTCAGGTTTCATATGCGGAAATTAGGATAAATTGATGCGTATTTTTATTACAAACGCGTAGGAAAAAGAATCACCTAAAACGGACTTGTAGATAAAAAGTTATGACACTTTAAAGATTGTTTTACGATTAAAACCATAGCTGGGAAAAATGCAGGTTTCAGCAACAAAACTGCTGGAAAATCATCTCCCCCGCGACACGTGACAGGGAGCAGTAATCCTGGCGCGACACGTGAGGGCTCTAGCGGCACGCGAAAGATCAAGAGGAGTCTGTCGCGTGGCGCGACATACTAAATTCCGAAATTTTATTTTGTTTTTGATTGTTCGATACTAGAACTTTATTATACTAATATTTAAGATATCGAAACTAACTTTTAAGTTGGTTTTGATCATAGGTGAATGTGAAGATGTCCCGGATGAAGATCAAGCTCATTGAAGAACCGAACACGATCAAGATACAAGCTTCCGCACATGGTTTCGTCGTCATTTAAAAACGACGAATTTATACATATTGTATTGCATTGTTTCAAATCCGAAAATGTTTTAATTTAACCGTATTTTTCAATGTATATGTAATTATAATTACATGTTTATTTACGTAAATAATACGAAAACCCTAAAAAAATAGCAAGAGTGTTACAGTACGTTCCTTACGACTCAATGCATCGGCTACGACATTCGCCTTACCAGGATGGTAGCGAATTTCACAGTCATAGTCGTTTAGAAGCTCCACCCAACGTCATTGTCTCATGTTGAGTTCTTTCTGATTGAAGATATGCTGAAGACTTTTGTGGTCCGTGAAAACCACACATTTTGTTCCGTACAAATAGTGTCTCCAGATCTTAAGAGCGAAGACAACTGCACCCATCTCAAGATCATGGGTGGTGTAGTTTTTCTCATGTATCTTCAACTGCCTCGATGCATATGCTATAACTTTGTTCCTTTGCATCAGAACACAGCCAAGACCCAATTTAGATGCATCGCAATAAACGACGAAATCATCATTGCCCTCAGGCAAAGTCAGAACAGGCGCGTCGCAAAGTTTTTGTTTCAAAGTCAGAAAAGCTTCCTCTTGCTTGAATCCCCAATCAAAGGGTTTGTTCTTCTGAGTTAGAGCAGTTAGAGGAACTGCAATCTTTGAGAAGTTCTCAATGAAGCGGCGGTAATAACCCGCTAGTCCAAGAAAAGAACGAACTTCAGTAGGAGTAGTAGGCGTATCCCAATCCTTAATCGCACTGATCTTGGAGGGATCTACATGAATACCTTGTTTGTTGACAATATGTCCTAAGAATTGAATTTCTTTAAGCCAGAATTCACACTTGGAGAATTTGGCGAAAAGTTGCTCTTTCTTTAGGAGTTCCAAAGTAAGACGTAGATGTTGCTCATGATCAGCTCGCGTCTTAGAGTAAATCAAGATGTCATCAATAAAAACAATGACGAACTGATCCAAATAAGGCTTGCAGACCCTATTCATTAAGTCCATGAAAACAGCAGGAGCATTAGTCAAACCGAATGGCATGACTGTGAACTCATAATGCCCATAACGAGTGCGGAACGCTGTCTTGGGAATATCTTCTTCATGCACCCGGAGTTGATGATATCCAGATCGCAGATCAATCTTTGAAAAATAAGTAGCGCCCTGTAACTGATCAAAGAGATCATCGATGCGAGGTAGGGGATATCGATTCTTGATGGTAAGCTTGTTAAGCTCACGATAATCGATACACATCCTAAATGATCCATCCTTCTTCTTGACAAAAAGAATGGGAGCACCCCAAGGTGAAAAGCTAGGACGGATAAAACCTTTGTCAGAGAGCTCCTGAAGCTGCTTAGACAACTCTTGCATCTCAGACGGTGCAAGACGATATGGAGCTCTGGCAATGGGATTTGCACCAGGTACGAGATCAATACGGAACTCGACTTGGCGTGCTGGGGGTAGACCAGGTAAATCTTCAGGGAATACTTCAGAATAATCCTGAACAACGGGAATATCTTGGATAGACTTACCTTTGCCTTTATCTGCTGTGACATGTGCCAAGAAGGCCACATAATTATTTCGCAGGTACTTCCGAGCTTTAAAACAAGACATGAGTTTGAGACCACCGACAGGTTTCTCACCACGAACCTGTAGGATCTCGCCTGTCAAAAGCGGCACACGAACAATCTTCTGAAAACAAACTACCTTTGCGCGATGCTTGGCTAACCAATCCATACCCACAATAACGTCGAAGCTTCCAAGTTGCATAGGCGTGAGGTCGATAGGAAAAAGATGGTCGTTAATGTTCAACTGACAGTTGCGAAGAACAGAATCAAGAACAATGGGTTCACCACTAGCAACTTCTACTGTCAAAGGTTTACCTAGTTTCGTTCTAGACACGCGAAGCATTGGCTCAAAAGACAATGACACAAAACTCTTGTCGGCACCCGAATAAAAAAGAACAGATGCAGGCTGATTATTAATAAAGAACGTACCGTTCACCACTTCATTGTCTGCTTGTGCCTCTTGTGCATTCATGTTGAAGACTCGACCTCGAGCCTGAGCTTGATTCTGATTTGGATTCTGATTCTGGTTGGCTAGCCTTGGGCACCGGTTTCTGTAGTGGGTCAGATCCCCACAATTGTAGCACGAACCAGGAGGAAAATGAGGTCGTGCAGCTTGACCTTGTTGCTGAGCAAGAGGCTACGCAACTTGTTGGGCTTGGTTCTGAACTGCCTGGTTCTGGTTAACAGGAATGCGACAAGTAGCGGCAAGATGGCCAATTCTCCCACAGTTAGTGCAATGACGACATTGGAGATGTGGTAGGTGATGGCCGTTACACCTGTTGCACAAAGGTGCATTGCCAAGATAAGGCTTCTTGGCTAGTGGTTGCGCAGGCTGATTTGGCGCAGCTTGGGCCTGTGCAGTAACGGCATAGTTTTGGGAAGCCTTTCGCTTCCTAGACCCTTTTGAGGAACCAGAATTCTTTCCCTTCTTGTTTTCACCTTTCTTACCATTCCCCTTGTCAGATGCCTGCTTCTTACCCTTGTCACCCTTTTTGTGCAGTTTTCCCTTTCGAACCTGCGACTCAGTCAATGTCGCTGCTAACTCGATCGCCTGACGAAGTGTGGCAGGGTTACTACCAGTAATGATGTCTTGCACTGAGTCAGGTAGGCCGTCGATGTACCTTTCAATAGCCTTGTCGAGTGGGGTAACCATTGTCGGGCAAAGCAGACTCAACTCCTCAAATCTATCAGTATATGCCATGTGCTCGCCACTGTCTTGTTTCAAGTCATCAAACTCTTTCTCCAACGCTCGCTGTTCATGACGAGGACAGAACTCCCTCATCATAAGGGCCCTAAGTTCGGCCCAAGTTTGTGCTAGAGCAACTTCTGCACCACGGTCTCTCATAACCCCGTTCCACCATGTGAGAGCCCTCTTCTGAAACACACTCGAAGAAAACTCGACCTTGCGATTGTCCGGACACTGCACGTGGCGGAAAGTATTCTCAATGCTCTCGAACCATTGAAGAAGCCCAGTCGCTCCCTCAGAACCACTAAACTTGAGCGGTTTAGCCGAGTTAAAATCCTTGAATTTGCATGGGGCATTGTTGTTGTTGTTGGCTTGGTTCCATTAAGCAAAGAGGTTTGGAATTGAGCAGCCATCTGCTGCGCAATGATTTCTGCCAGTTCGGCAGTCGCTATCTGGTTTTCGCGTCGAGGAGGCATTCTAAAAGAGGAAACATGAAAGGAAACGAGTGAGATGATTGGATGAAGAGAATGAGATGAAACAAAATCAACAAAAGCAAAGATGGTGGTCATTCGTCCGTATTACAAACAAACGACACACAGTGGCTAATCAAAGTAAATGGGTGAAAAATAATGTATCGCGAAGACATGCTCGCCTATAAGTGAACACTCACCCCAAGAGTTCCCAGGTAAGAGTGACTTGTCCGATTATGTGGATTTGTACGAACACTCTAGCCTTAGACAGAAAACGCAGGGTACAGGCATTCACTCTTTCAGTTTGCACGTGTTCACACTATTTAAAACCCAAAACTTTGACGAGATTTTGAAAACTCAAAGGGGTTCAAAACCATATAACAGAGGGTTCAAAACCTTACAATAGAGGGTTCAAAACCTAGTAATCAATCATCCTAGAACAGATGATTAATTTTCAAAGCGGATTCGGAATCGATGTTCTCGTTGTGGTTATCACCTAAGGATAGGTGAAGTACATGTTTTAAAATCTAAACACAAGATAACTTGTGTTGGGGTCCTAGAAAAGTTATAGTCTAGGTCAAAGCATTACTAATAACCTAATTCCCTATAACCATTGGCTCTGATACCAACTCTTCTGTCACACCCCGACCACGTATAACATACAAAACGTGGCGGAAAACGTCGGGGAGTGTTGTAACAGAATTAATTGTTTCATAACCATGGCATTCAAAGTTGTATTTTATTTATCAACATAAGAGTTACATTGTCTCAAAACAGGAAATAAAGTACACAACATCAACTAAACTAATCTTGCTTCTTTTATTGTCACTAAGGCCCGAGTCCACCCTAGTGTATCCCGACCAAACCTATGCACCTGCTTTTGAAACACATGTGAAAATAGGTACGTCAGCATAAAAATGCCTATGAGATACATAGGTTTGTGAAAATAGGAGTCATGACTTATAAGTTTAAAAAAAAAGTTGTTTAGCAAAAGTCAGTCATGAACCTTGTAAGTTGTTTTGTTTTGTAAATCATTTAAAAAGCGATAAGATCAAATGATATGGATAAATAAGAGAATAATGTGTGGTTAAGTGTATAACCACGTAAAATGTGTTGTATAAATTAAATTATTTGTAAACCAAAGTCTTGTGAAAATCGTGTTACTTGTGTAAAATGTATAAGTCCAAATGGAATGATTTAATTAACGCTATGATATGTAATATAATACAAACACTTATATATAGGAAGTACCAACGACGTATCCACCATGCTTGTATCATATTACTCACATCTCGTTACTTAAATCACTTAAATAAACCACCAATGTATAAAGTCTATGTTTAAGCCAATTGTCAAAAAGTCCTTGTATAAGCCATGTCAAATGTTTAAAAGTCCAAACGTAGTCAAGTAATGTGTAACAAATGTTATGTATTGTAAGTAAAGTATTGTCACATAGTCCAAATGTAGAAATGTACAAAACAAAGTATTTTGAATATATCAAAAAGTTATGTTTTGCAAAGTAATGCATGTTACATTGATACAAACATTTATGTGGTAAGTTAACGCATACATTCAAGCCTTGAGACAGTCGGATAACCCTTTTAGTCAAGGTTATCAAAAGAAATGTTTTCGGATTCAGTCATTCCTTTCATCCAAACAAACCAGAGATGTCAGGAATGGGATTTGTCAAGTCCTATGGTACCACTACTTACTCCCGAGCGGCGTAGCTAATGTTAATGAACGTATATAAGTCTTGTTTGTGCAAACCAAATGTTATAGCAATTGTATACATATCATATGAAAACAATGTACTAAGTATGCTAAGTTAACATACAAAGCAGAAAAGTCATGTAAATCAATGTGCTAGCATGCTATCAGTTAACATACATAGCAGAAATGTAATGTAAAACAATGTACTAAGTATGCACACAATGGACATACATAGCATAAAATGTAATGAAATCATGTACTATAATGTACTAATGAACATAACAAGCATATGATATGAAAGCATGAAAAGCACGAAAGTAACAAGTAGGCACATGTGTTTCACCCCAAAACAGTTTGGAAAACAGTAAAAGAGGGGTCTATGTACTCACTTGAGATTGCTTAGTAGTCCTTGAGTAACAACCAAACAATGCTAGAGATCACGGATATCAAACGACACCTAATATAGGTAACTACATTAATAAACCGGACCTAAATCGGACGATCGGATAGAATGTGATTTAGACCCGACAAGTTTGAAGACTTGTTTAATATGGGTATTTCATACACATTATGGATTTCGAGATAAAACCGATAAGGTTTGCCCCGCTTCGGCTAATTTATGTAAACTAGTTAGATAAACCGAACCGAACGCGTAATCAGCGTAACGGGTATTTATGAGAGCCATATACAGGTTTCCTAAGTTAATTATGCCTCAAATATGTTGTGACATCAGTAAGATGTCTTTCATTATGCCCGAAACGAATTTAAACACAAACTATGCCCCGTAGGGGTAGTTTGGTCTTTTAAAAGGTTATAAAAGAGTTCAAGTGTTATCCTGAATTACAGGTCTGATATAATCAGCAAAAATACTTAGTTTACTAAGTTATAACAGTAGGGTAAAGTATATATGTGAAATTTATCAATTATAACCAAACTATGCACCGTAGGGGCATTTTGGTAATTTCATATAAGCCGTAAAGCTCAAAACTGAAGTCTGAGTTTAATTTACCTAAAATATCAGTAGGTATCAACCCTTGTATGTTTAAAATAGTTTTAGTACATACTATGCGTTAATAACGCTTAAAAAGGCGATTAAGAAGCCGTTTCCGGGTGCTATATATAAAGCTGATATTTTTATCATTCCAGAAGTCTTAAAATAATTTATTTATCATTTAAAATCAGTAGCAAAAGGTTTGGAGTCAATTAGATATGTAAAACTCATTTTATAACCCGTAAGGGCAAAATCGACAATTACCGGATTTAGCCTACGACTATAAGTTATGCTCAGCCTAAAATTAATTAAAAATCTTCAAAAATCCCAAAATAATGTATTACATCAGTGGGTAATAAGTTTGATATCAAAAAGTAGGCTTAAATAGGCTATACGCTAATTACGCCGTTTAATTAACATAAAGCTTTCATTTTGTGCTAATGAGCATAACTCTCAGTCTACACCACCAATTGATCTCAAATTTTGGGTACAAATTTATATATCAGTAACAAAGGTTTCTACTCGTTTACATTTTCAAAAATCACGTTTTAAGGTGAAAAGGGCATAATGGTCAACATATGAGCAATTAACGGAAACATGCATATTAATTGGATAACTAATGAACCAAGGTTTATAATCACAGAGGGTTATACTAGTATGTAACCTAGTCCAATTAAAGCTCTGAGGCATTTCTAAAACATGCCTAAACGGGTCAGAACTGAAAGTCAAAGCAAAAGTCAAACTATGCGACTTTCGGTTCCGAACCGGGTCTAAACAGGAAATTGTCGGGTTGAACATGTTTAGACATGTTCTTACACTAATTAACAAGTTATAATTATGATCAAACAGGTTGTATATGTTCTACATTGCTAATTATGCATAAATTAGAATTTAAGTATCCTGTTGACTTTTTTATTAGCAAGTTTGACCCGACTTTTGACCTAGTTAGAGTGGGAATCAGGGGGAACCCTTTTAAGGGTTTATTACCCACATAATTACCAACTTATAACTACTTTTGATTCGACTAATCACTGGACCATTAGTGATTAATCTTAAAGTCAACCGTTAATTACGACGGTTTGACTTTTAAGCTATAACTAAGCAAAACTTAACTAAGAAAGGATTAGCAAACTTACTGAAGTCCTAAGCTTGATTAGTGATCACTTTGAGAGAAGACTTGAGCTCCAGAAATGATCAGAAAGCTGAAGGAAGGTGTGAAGAACTTGGTTGCAACAAAGGCCCTTTTATAGTGAATTTTTCACCATAGAATGTTGACACATAGGTCTACAACTGACCACAATTCATCCACAAGTGTCCCTAAGTGTATAGGGGTCGTTTAGGGGCCAAGCAAGATGAGGAAAATCGAGTTAAAGTCGATTACAAGGGCCATGGCAGACAAGAAATCCAAGAAAATCGAAATCTGTTCAGATGTGGCCGTCGCGTAGCGCGACGGCATGGATGGTTAGTGCTCGCGCTACGCGAGCATACATGATCTGCCAAATCAATTTTCCTTTAATTGCAGTTTTGGTCCCTGGTCCTTCTAAAGGTCGCTTTCGTGTCTTGTTTTGCACAATGAGCCCTCTAAATTGACTTATAAGGGCTTTAAGACATTTACCCACTTTGTTTAGCCCTCGGTTAACTTTATTGTTACCCGAAAAGTCATAAACTTCAACGTTGACGCTTTAACCCCTTGTACATGAATTTGATCATAACTTTCTCGTACGATAACGAAACTTTATGAAATTTATATCGTGCATTCTAGTGAGCATAATTAACCGTTACAAAGCTTCGGGTTTGTCAAGTTTAGTCCCTGTAAGCGAATTAACTTGTTTTTTGCCATACCAAAGCCTTCAAAACTTATTTCTAAGTTATGTAAGGGTTATTTAAGGTATGTTAAGTATATGTTGAAGTTCCGGAGTATTTGTCGCATTAAACTGATTACGTTTACGCACCAGTTTGCGTATAAATCTCCAGAAAGTGATATAGAGTTTGAAATTGGACAAAAGTCAAAACATGAAAAATGTAAAACACAACCAAACAAACATTGGGATCAAATAACATTGTTTTATTGATAATTGAACTGTTCATAATGATTACAAGCACAGATGTTACAGTTCAGCTACGATCTAGAACTTGTAACCATCCGTTTAATATATTATGTATAATATTTATGAACAATCTTTATCGTTTTAAACAATTTAATGGAAGCTAACGGTCTTGGATAAAGGGAAAAAATGTTCAAACCGCTAAAATCGGACCCTTTGCCTTTGTTAGAAAACGTAGTTAGTAGTTGGGCCCAACATTCCAAACCAGACCATGAACACCTATATTATTGAATACTTGATCTTATTCCTCAGCTGGTTATTATTTGACTAATTGATGTGTGTAAAATGCAACATATAAATTACATCAAATGAGGCATAAAACTAACCCCTTTTTAGTACCAATGTTGGAAAAAGTGTCTTTTTGTCTTTCTTTTGTATTTTCTGGACCAAATGAGCTTAAATGAACAAAAGAAACAAATATGCAACAAAAACTAACATAAATACAAAGAAAAGGAATAAACGTGGCATGTCTGACCCCTCGACAGCATCTCCCCAAGCAAAAACAAGAAACAGAGGGCTGACCATGGCCCGTGTCCATCAGACACAGGGGCGTGGTCAGGTGTCTGCAGAAAATGGCAAAGTTGTAGAAGATTCTATTCCCATCACGGGGGCGTGCCCAGCTCAGCACGGGCTGTGGTCAACACTAAGATTCGTAGAATCTTGCAATTCTTGATAGTACAGATACGCTTCTACACACGGGGCTGTGCCCAGCGAACACGGTGGCGTGTGGAGCCTAATGCAGACAATTGCAATTAATGAAGAAAGAGAAAGATGATGGCCACGGGGCCGTGTCCGGGCTTCTGTTCAGGCTATAAATAGGGGTGCTTGGTTCACTTCAAAGGCATCCCTTGGCAAACCACCTCTCTCCCACTTCACCACCACTCCACCACCACCACTACAACACCCACATCCACCACCATCATCCATCATCCACCTTAGAGTGTGTGTAGTAGTCTCGGAATCCAAGATTGATAGTAAGAGTTCTTGTCAATCAAAGGCCATGTTTGGCTAAGTCTCTTACATCACTTGGTGAAGACAAACATTTAATATAAGACTTTTGATTTTTAATCTTTTCGCACTTTTTGGTTTTGTATTAATGACTTTAATAACTAGTTTCTTATGTTGAAGGTGAAACTTCCTTATCATTTGTCTGTGGTGTCTTGGCATTACTTTACTGTTTATATAAAGTAAAAGATTTTCACCATTCATATCTCTACGGTCTATATAGAGATATGTTGGTTACCCGTTCGGGGGCTAAGGGAATGGTTTGGTAAGGTTCTGCCTTGTTCAGTGTATAGATCCTGCAAGGACCTAGGTCAAGCTTACTAGGACCTCCTTCAATACCTACTGGTATTGGATGGCAGGGATGTGAATGGCTTGATCCCCTCATATGTAAACTACTATTAATACATTAACCCAGCTACTTGGGATTGTATCCCTGCTGACTCAAACCACTTAGCCGAGGGTAACGTCGCCTTCAAAAGAGGGGCCTACCACTTTACGCATTAATAACTTAATTAATTATCTTTCAATATTCTGACCCTTTGGGATTGTATCCTTGCTGACTCAAACCACTGGGTTGAGGATAACTTCATCTTCAAAAGAGGGGCCTACTACTATAACTAAGATAATCTCTTAAAAAGTGCAAAAGTGCGGAAATCATCAAAGGTTACATTAAAGGCGAGTCGGATCCAAGTGATTCATCTTATCTATCTGTTTTTATTTTATTTTTATTTTCTGCATTTTAGTTTTTATTTCATGTTTAAAACCTTTTCTAAAAATTTTTGATTAGATTAGATGTTGAGGATAAACCGGTACTAAAAGCTCATTTGTCCTTGGATGACCTCGGTATCTTACCAACACTATACTACGCTCACGATAGGTGCACTTGCCCATATGTGTGTTTAGTGTTAATAGAATATCGTGTTTTATAAATTTAAAACTTGACTAATGTGTAAAATGGGCTTAAAATGTTAATAAAAATATAACACACTCTACACGCATCAAGGATTTTAAGAAAGTTAGGAATCAACGGCCTAATCGTTTTTCTTGTTTTTCTATTTTTTAGGATTTTTCTAGATTTTTCAGCTTCTGCAGAGCTCAGCACGGGGCCGTGCCCGCTGAACACGCCCCTGTACCCAATATTTGGTACTGGCAATCTTGTTTTAAGTCAGACAGTAGCTGAACACGGGGCCGTGCCCACCGAACACGCCCCCGTGCCCAAGCTTCAGATACTGAAAACAGAACCGTAAGATCCTGACGGTTGGTAATTTCTGACACAAACATGAGTGATACTGATTATTTTTACTTTTGCTCCTCTTTTGGTGCGTGGTGTCAAATATGTGGCGAATCTCATCGTTTTCCTGTAACCTTAAGATGGGCGAAAGTAAAAATAATCCTTATCTCTCCCTCGAATGCTCTCAATCATCTCTTCTAGATGATATGATTCTCGAAGAATTATTTCAAATGGAAGAAGTAATTCTCCAATTGATAAGAGAACATTAGATGGAAATAACTAATTCATCTCAAGACGACGATCAAGGAAAATTATTGAAATCGCATTCGGATTATAACAACATCGTTGCTCCCGAAAGCACCTCCAATTCTTGTGAGGACATGAGCGATAGTCATCCCTGTGTCGATTGTGCCGTGAAGGACCCTCCATCGGTCTCCACCGATGTATACATAGACCTGAGCAATTTGACTTATACCTTCTTTAACAAGAGCCCGGGTAAGGGAAATAAAGGTTGGTCTCACCAACCGGTATTTAGCTTAGGATTCACCATTTCCGATAACCTCTTGCGTTCTTGTCTAAAATTAGGGCAATTAAGGTACCTCGGGCACTTCGGTGTTGTTCCGTCTAGTAAGGAACCACCCGATCTGGATAATGTCACACCCCAACCGATGGCGGAAACTTCGGGGTGCGAGCACTAAGCGTTCAGATTGCTCATTCCATAATACTAAAAGTTTCGATAGTTATTAATCAAGAATTCATGAAAAATTGTCTAAAAGCATCAAATACCCAAAATGTCAAATACAATCATCCAAAATAGTTTCAAAGTTTCTAAATTTAACTAGAATGTGTTTCTAAGCAACATCCTAGCAAGTTCTTGATTCACAGCATCCTATCAGCCTGCAACATATATTAAAATAGAGTCAGTACTAAAATGTACCGACGAGTATACAAGTTTGAGTATATAGAATAATAGATTAAAACAACTCATATCCAAAATGTAAGAAGTAAAATAGTTTCAGCCGTGCTAGTGTCGCAGTCCAACTAGTGATAGCCCAAGTATCCCGATGCTTTTGTGTTTACCCGAGACTCAAGGTAAACTAGAATCCTCCTAACAATACCCCTGAGAATAATGGGGAGGTGCATCTCCTATAGCACTACTATTGTTAAGGCGGAACTATACACTCTGGATTAAACGTCACATAGCACAAAGAATCAAGAATCAAGAATCACAAGTTTCACATACACATAGGATAGAGTGTAGATTCAAAAGTATCAAGTTTCGTAGTTTACATGTTACATCCCAAAGTTTAAAACAAAAAGGGATCGAGTATACTCACAGTGATTGCTTAACAGTTAAGACCGTTATTGGATCAAAGGGAGCTCTTTTAGAATTAGCCTGATTAGATTACAACAGATAAGAGTCGGGCAGAATAACGAGATTGCACAAAGGGTTGGATCAGTCACTGGATCGGATGGTTGTCCGATTGGATGGCCATCCGATCGGATTGCCAGTCGATTGAGGTGACAATGTGTGAGGGATCAGATGACTATCCGATCGGATGGCTATCCGATCAGATTGCCACTCGATTCAAGTGTAGTTGATGCTAAGTGTTTGGTCACCTTGATCGGATGGCTATTCGATCGGATGGTTGTTCGGTCGGATTGCCATTCAATTGAGGTTTCCCAATATTTCAAGTTTTTGAAAAAGTTTCTAAGTGTTGGAAGATGTTGGACCCAGTTTGGGCTTAAAAACTTCTTTTCACGTAATATGGCAAGTGATTTCAGTAGATGTGAAAAAGATAAGCGGAAATGGAAATCAGACTTTCAAGAAACAAGACCTATAGAATTATCAAGTTTATATCACTTTGAAAGAAAATAGTTTACAAGGTGATTGTAAGATTATTATCTAATACAAATGAATCTTGAATTCTGTGGGTGAGAGGGCAATGGAGTTTATGTAGTATGTATGAATGCTAAGCTTCAAACTCATCGTCTTCTGCTTGGTGAGCCTTCTATTTATAGAAGGCTGGGTACATGAATAAACAATTGTTTGTTCATGCAATAAGTCCTGCATAAAGTAGCAATTTGACATATTCATTGAATCCAACGTTCAAGTTGCCTTTGTAATCATGATATCCAATAATGTCAAGTTGCTTCGTTCATTGTGGCAGGATAGAGCTGATTTTTAGACAAGTGGGGTATTCATCAGAATTTCTGATAAACCACTTCATCAGAAATTCTGATGAACAAATCATCAGAAAATCTGATGATCAGAATCGTCAGAAATTGATGATATTTCATCAGAAATATCATCAGATCCATCAGAAATGACCTTCTCTGATAATTTTCTTCAGCTCTTGATCAACTTGTGATTGTTTGAAGTAGATGCTGTTCATTTCAGTTGTCTTATCTGATCTTCTTCTTCTTGTTGTGATCTTCAGGACTGTTATCTTCTTCATAGATCCAGTTGAATCTGATTTTCTTCAATACTTACAAATAAAGTTTCCTAACAGTTTCCCCCTAAGTATTGTAAGAAAATGAACTATCTCATGAACTGAAAATTTCCAAACAGTGGAAACATAACATTTGCAAAATTTAAACCAGTTACTATTGTTCTGAAAAACAAATTACATAATAAAATAGAAAGAAAAAAACGTTTTTCAAGTCAGCTTCAACTTCTTGTGCACATCTCCTTTCTTTAGTTGCTTCTTGTAAGAGATGTACTTGTTGTAGATGTCATACATGTCTTTGTACCATGTTCTTGCTTGGATCCATTCTTCAATTATTTGCTCAAGTTCTTTCCGATCTTTTGAAGGTGTTCTTGTCTCTTGTTCATACCTTTCATGATAAAATTTAGAGTCTGATTTGAGTACTTGCAGATATCAACACTTCTGAACAGAGCTTTGTTTCTATCAATATCTCTGAAGATGACAACATAGTTATGATTGTCAGTTTTACTTGGTAGTTCAATGATGTCTCAAGATCTTGCATTTTCGAATATTTCTGAGGGAACTTTTGTCTTTGGTGATCTGACATACACCTTTTTATTGTGCACATGTTCATAATTGATGCACAAATCAAAGTCTGAAAAAGCCATTCTTTCAAACAACAGTATTCCAGCCTTTGATATGCCTTTTAATGCTCTTCTGACTTCTTTGGTGTTTTTCTTTTCTTTCTCATAATGATCCTTCATAAACAGAATGTCTAAAGGATGTAACTTGTCAGCAATTTCCTCGTCAGTCACTCTTTCTTCTTCCCCATTTGCTTTGAGAAGTGTGTATTTGTTCTGCACATAGGTTCCTCCAACACCATCAGTTGCAACTTTTACTTCATTCACTTTTAAGATTCTTTTTACATGATTCTCATTCTTGTAGTGAATGTTGTCTGAACCTCTTTTTATCCTCTCTTCCCTTAAAGCCAGTCTGATAGGACTCAATGGTTTTGGTGGTTCATCTTCTTTTATCAAATAATATTTCACCAGATTGTACTCAAGAAATATCATTACATCCATGTCAATCTCTCTAACCAAGAAAGACTGAGTATCAGAGATTTTTCTTTTAACAATCTTTGATTTTCTTGAATCACCATCTTGTTCCCACTCATTCATTTTTTGCAGATTCATAAATTTACTTATGGCAGAGTCATCAGAAAACGTTGGTTTTGGGACAGATGTTAGTAGTTTCAAATTTGTAATAACTTGAGGTTTTGCAGTTGCTAACCTTTTTACCATTTCTTCTCTTGGGACATTTGGAGGTGGACCCATCATTGTGGTTCCAGCTTTGGTGATTGGTGTGATTGGTGATTGTTGTGGGGTTGACTTTGGAGCTTCTTGGTGTGAACTTTCAGCAGGAATTTCTTTCGTGATTTCCTTTGGATCCACTTTGGCCAATCTTGCAATGTTGAATTGCATTTTCTTCACCAGTTGTTGCACCTCTTTCACCTGATTTGAGTTGCTGGCTATGTTTTTCTGAACTTTGGTGAATTCAGTTTGAGCTTTCATCTGTATTGTAGCCCATTCTTTTGACAGCTTCTCAAGGGCATCTGTGATACTGTTGTTGCTTGCCCTTAGGATGGTAACTTCTTCCAAAACTCTGTTTGCACTGCTTGATTGTCTTGATTCCACAGTATTTGCAACTTGTGTCTTGATCTTTTCTATTTCTGTGAGAATCATCTGGATTTCTGATGCAGAGATGTTGGATTCTGATGCTTTTTCTTTCATCTTTTGAATATACTTTAGTGCTTCAGTGTTTCTTTCAGTTTGTTTCTTTATCATCTCCACTGATTCTGACAAAGTCTTTATATCAGCTATTTGACCTTTTATTTCTGACAGCAACATATCAAGCTTTTCATCTACTGGATTTCTTTTTCAGGCTTTGTAAACATTTTCCAGCACAGTTCCCAAATTTTCTTGGTTCATGGGTGTTTCAGGGATATTTGGAACAACAAATGCTCCTAACATTCCAGCTGCACATTTGCTGCTGTTTTGGAAATGATAGGGTCACTTTTGGCTTCATCAGATTTTGGTGCAGCTTTAAGTGTACCAGAATCATCTCCACTAGTGGTGAAAAACACATTTTCATCCTGGATTTCCTTATGACCTTGAATCATATCAATATATGATTCTCCATAAGTTTTTGAGGTAAACAGATTACCTTTTGCCAGATTTCCTTATTCAGTTCCCTGATCTCTATCTGTTAGGATCTCATCCTATTCCTCACTTTCTGATTCAGAGTTGAGATTAATGGAACTAGTAACCTCTTCATTAACATTAGTTTTTCTATATTCTAACTTGTAAGAAACATTAATTGAACTATCTGATTTTGCTTCTTTTGAACGAGTATCAACCAAAACAGTGTTTAAAAGAGATGTACCGGCAACCCGAGATTCTTCATGATGTATAATTTCAGTGGCTTAAATTGCAGTACCATCAAAGTGAGTTTCTTCATAATGTTGTTCTTCAGCATCTTCATGAGTTCCTCCAGCAATGTGTGATTCTGCATAGTGTTCATGTACTTTCTCTTGATGAATATCAAATTCATGATGAATTCCTCCTTCTTGAATCTGTTGACTCTCAGCATGTTCTGTCTTGTTTTCTGGTGACTTAGGTATCTCCAGAATTCCTACTCCTCCAGCAGCCTATGTTATTGATGACCAGGACTTCTCAACTTCTTCTTCTTCTAGTGATGAAGAGCAGTTCACAACTTCTTTGCTAGGTTCTTCTGTTGGAGAATCTGATTTGGTCAGAAGTTCTTCATGTTGTATTATGTATTGTGAGTCTGGTGCAATGAGGCATAACATGCTTTCTGGTAACTCAGGGATATCTTTGTCAGATTCCCATCCATGATTGGAACTCCAGGCCTTCATGGTATTTCAACTCCAAATATCTTCCAAAATAGGAATTTCTATGTCTCTTTCAGCAAATGTTTCAGAAATAAAAATTGAGATTAACCTTGGATATGGCAGATGTGAGGTTATTCTTCCATTTCTGGTGAGGATTGATCTTTTGAGTAGGTTAAAGATTTCTGTTCCATAATCAATTTTGAACCCAGTTATGAGTCCATACATGATTGTCAAAATAGCTTGACTGATTTGATCAGTTCCTCCTATCTTTGATGTGAGACATCTGTTTAATACTTCCATCGTCACTTGCCAGATGGCTGGCATTTCATTTCTTCTTATTGCTCCAATTTTGTTGATTTCCTTTTTTCTTGTAGCCAAGCTTAATGATAAAGCTTATCAAATCTTTTCTGCTTGGTGCTTCAATGTAACTTTCAAGAACTGGTAGTTCAAGCCATTCTCTTACCCTTGCAGGGGTTAATGTAACAAAAACATTTCCCCATATATGAGCAGAGAACTGATTCTCTTCATCTTCTTTAAAAGAGTGAACAAATTGCTATAGTAACTTTTCTGGTACTTCTCTTCCTTTTGTTAGTGCTCCTGAGATTGGACATTTCATAAGATATTCTACCAGAAGTTGACATCTTACATCATATTCAGAATGCTCTGTATTCATTAGCAGATTGTTTTCTTTCATTGGTAAATTATGTGTCTTCAATAAAAGGTACTTCATGTTGAACAATTGGGATGTTGAGGTTTACTTCAGCCATTGTTGAATTTTCTGAGTTAGGGTTCGAAATTTAGGGATTTTTGGATTTTGAGTGAAAAACAGAGGATATTGTGGTTTGAAGTTTTTGTGAGGAAGGTGAGTGATTCTTGAATTTCTGCTAAGGTGTAACACCCTTAAATTTTTACTTGAATATAAGTAATATTTTATAGAAAAGACGATAATTTAACATAAATTTCAAAAGTATCAAGATTATAACATATAAACATTAGTCAACTAATGAGTAATTTAAAACATTTCAAAAGTTGTTTAACATGTGTTTACAACCCATACACAAGGACTACAAAAGATTTAAAAACATAGCGGAAGCTTCATAAGTCGTGTTCGGTTCCTTGACGTTGCTTGACCACCATCCGTAAGGTCCATCTAGTCACCTAGGGTCAAAACCATTAAAACATTAGTTTTGACTTTGGGAATTAAGATTAAACATATAATACAACATTAATTTAAATAAAACAAAAATATAAAATTTCCTGGCTCCACCGTAAATTACGGTATTACCGTAATTTACGGTGACATCTGGAAATCCCTGATTTCACCGTAAACCAGTAGTGAATCACCGTAAAAGTCATGACCTCTACCGTAAATTACGGTACTACCGTAATTTACGGTAGTTCCTGGAAATCCCTGTTTTGCTTGTTTTGTTCAATGCTCTTGAACCCAACTTTCGGATTTCGTTTTTCTAAGAATTCACTACATCAAATTCTAGTATTTCTAACCATTTATATGTTAACCAATATCAAAGTAAAATTCTCATATTCCGTAGTATTAATCATGTTTTATTTTGATTATTTGACCCGTTAGCTCGTCTACGGAAATCCCTTCCTTATGACGACTACCAACGAATTATAACCAACTTTTGACCAATTATCTTATATAGCGACATCAACGCTTTATTCCATGGCATCCTTTATTCTAAAATTCAAGTATACATTATATAAACATCCAATCTACTAAATGTAACGGGTCAAGTTACATACCTTTAAAGCAAGCCTTTCAAACGTGCGTCCCCACCGGTTTGTCCGCTAGATGACCCGGCTTCCTTTCCTATAGAGTTCAATCACTTTATGTTTAGAACTCCTTGTTTCATATACATAACGCATATTTTACCTTACATCATTATTATGCGTTTTTAACTTAACAATTAAATTTCAAGCCTTCTTTGAGGCATTTTATCAAACACTTTAAGGGCAGAATTTTATATCTTCACATTCAAGTTTATAACTTGCTAATTAGCTAACTTAATCATCAATAAGGCCATCATATAGTATTTAACATCATATTTTTCTGAGATTACTCTCTCTAAGATCAAATTACACTAGAATAACCCTTCTTAACCCTAGTGTTCATCATCATCATGTAAAACCCACAACCCACCTTCAAGGTGTTCATGGAACTTTCTGAATTTGGTCATGATTTCTCAAATAGTTAGCTAGGTTTTACTTCTAAACACCTAATCAACTTTAATCTAACCAAATAACACACATGCAAGCATCTAATTTCAGATTTTCAAAATCATGAGAATTTCAAGTTGATAGATTTCATCAAATTTCACATACCTTAGAATCCTCTTGCGATGAGGATCACAATTCTAAGCTCTAATTTCGATTTCGACCTGGATTGAGCCTTCAATTTACTGATTTAGTGAATTTTTAGGTTTTGAAGATGGGGTGTCGCCCCCCTGTTCTTTCTTGATCGACCAGCCCCTTGTAAAAGGGGTGTTTGGTTTATTTTTATTTAGTAAATCAAATTTAGTTTCAAATTTAACAATTTAGGCCCCTCAACTTTGTTCAACATATCTTTTAGTAGCTCTAAACCCTATTATAGGCTATTTCTAGTAAACTAATTAACTAGGTTAAAATTCTTGTTAGTAAATTCTTGTCTATTTATACTTTATAGTTCCAATATAAAGTTTTATATTTTCGGGGTGTTACATAAGGGTGATTTATATAGTGAGGGTTTTAGTAGAGAATTGTGGGTTTATGTAGTTGAGGGGATAGGGAACGTGCCATTGTAATGGCGGTTAAAAGATCATTAATTGTCTTTATTACCGTTAGATCGTGTGATGTGATTTTTGGTTCAGAATGTAACCGTTGGATCGTGGGTATCAAGACAATTAATGACGGTTGATCGTGTAATCGTGTTTATGCCCTTTCAACTTGTAGTTTCTTCAATCATTCCTTCAAAGAAATGTTAAACTGAATTTTGATTGGAGAAAGCTATCGGTCATATGACACCATTTCATCTTTGTGGACCCCATTTTGTAAAGAGGTCCAATTAGCTTTCTTCATCCCCTCTTCCTTATCAGTCAAAGTTCCATTGATGACCCTCTTCAACAGAATTTTTCAACTTTCTTCAACAGAATTTTTCAATTGAAATTCCCCTTAAATTTGTGACCCTCTTCAACAGATTTTGAAGTTTCTCTTTTGATTGATTTAGAGGTGTACTGGTACCTCTTTTTTTTTTTTTTTTTTTTTGAGATGAGAGGGAATGAGATAAGATCAGAAGACTCACATATGATTCTTCTGGTGGCATCCACGTCTCTTGGCTTTTTCTGATATTTTCTAAAAAAATTATTTTGAAGTTTTAACAGAAAAAAAAAATTTAGAGATGCATTTTAAGTTTGAGTTACCAGATTTTGTCTCCTGTCATCAGAAACACAGAATTTTGTGTCAAATGTTTTTGTGTTCTGATGATCATGTTTTTCATTTACCCATTTTTCCTTTTTCCAAACCATAAGCCAGATAACAAAGTAATATAGGAAACACACTATATAAACATATTATCATGCAAAATATCTATACAAACTAGGTTTAAACAAAGAAAAACCTAATCAATGTCTACCCCTTCTCCATGATCCATCTCAAGCAGCACCCATAGATCAGTCACCAAACCAGAATTCTGATCAGTAGGTCTGAGCACACTGAGATTCATGTTTTGTTGGAGTCTCATCTCAGCTCTGAGATAACCTGCAGGAACTCCTCCAAAGCCTAGCTGGCTTGTGATTATCCTCATCAGAAAACGAGGATAAATCAAGAATGGCATGCCAAACCACATATTACTTGCAAAATCTTTCATCAAGTAATTAGAGAAGTTGTAAGGTATGTCTAAGATGAGTGCTCGAACAGTATCCATCAACCTATGGGATGCTTCATGATGGTTAATGACCTTCTTTGAGAAGCATGCACCCATTTGTGTGATCAGAAATTGCCATGGCTTGTTGAAGCCATTTTTGGTGATTGCTCGTGGTGAGTTTACAGGTTTGTAATCCATCAGCTACAAGGTTTCTTCTATTTCAGTCTTTGTGAATATCAGAACATCACTATCATCATTGAGTTGTAGAGATGTCCTGATGATACCTTCATCTACTCGAACTATTTTGTTGAGCACAACACTTTCAAAAAATATATGTCCCCTATTCTCATATTCTGACAAAGTTGCATTTTGCCAGAACATTTGCATAATTTCCGGGAAGACAATTATATTGGCTGTGATGGCATATTTCAAGTTACTTCCCATGAGCAGATTCACCACTGTTTGGCATCCTTCCCAGTGAGGACCCTCAAAGTTGGTTCTTAGCTATAGGGTAAATTATTACTGTTGTTATTATTATTATGTTGTTTTTTTTAATTTATTTGCAGGAGGAATTTGTGAGGGGAGATGAAGTCGGAAGGCTGGGATGCGGACATGGGTACCATACTCCATGCATAAACCAGTGGTTAGGTCTTAAGAACTGGTGTCCCATCTGCAAGGCTTCACCAAAACCATTATCCACACATGCTTGATATTGGTAAAAATCACATTTGATTTCCTTTTCTTTTATAGTCACATGTACATGAATACTTAGGGATGTTGGTTTTTTGGATTTTAGAACTTTATATGGTCTCAAATCTTTTATTTTTTCACGGGTTTGGGATGGGTTTGGGATTTGGTGATATATCAGTTTACCCAATATATTAAACCCGTTTACCCGATTGTATACCCGATATAATTTCTTTTATATTTTTAAATATGTAAATATATAATACATCTTTTTTTCTATACGTATAGGTATTTTATCCCATATACATTATAGTTATTTGACATATTTTTGAAAGATAATACTAAATGTAACTGATTAGTAGTTATTCGATGGGTTTTGGGTCGGGTATACCCAACGGGTAAACTTTTTAAAATTAATGGGTTACCCGAAACCCCCGGGTATACCCGATACCCGATGGGTATTTACCCGCTAGAAACCCAACGGATTTTGGGACGTGTTTGGGACAAACTTATCTAATCGTGTTTGGGGTTGGGATTACCTAAACCCGACTCATTGCCATCCCTAAGCATTTGTCATATCTGGAGGTTTAACGAGTAGTTTTTTTTTGGTTTTTCAGTGGATCATTGACAGCAAGACTCACCCACATATTTTGTAACGACTAAATTAGTATTGTTATAACAATAGTGTATATGGACTTAAGTTTGTTATTTTATCTGGTGGAGATTATCAGTTTTGGTTGCAACAATTTTATCAGGTTTGGTTTTATCTGTAGTGGATTATTCAAGTGTAGTTAACATGGTAAGGGTCTAGGCGCAAGGCACTTAAAAAGGAGGGATTTTTTTTAAGCAAGGCGTACAATATAGACAGACCATTTTTAGGGATTTAGGGATGTATTAGGGCTAATTTAGGTTATTTTTTAAGGCATCTTTATAAAACCAAGCCTATATTAGTTGAACTCGTCTTTATTTCTGGCTGGGTATCATGTTATATCTAACTCTTTTCTTGTTAAATGAGTTGCGTGCAAGGGTGAGAAGGTGGAATAAGGAAGCGCATGCTCATTTATTTTACCCCAATGGGTTGTTGCTTTCTCCAGTAGCAACGGTACGTGTCCTTTTGTTACACTCAAATTTCAATAAAAAATCGAAATAGTAGGACACTATCTGTTCCTTTTTAATTCCAACAAATTCACAGTATTTGATGTTTCAATATTTTATTGGTAAGTGAGTAGGAACTTTTATTTGTTTTTAGCTTATAACATAGTCCTTAGAGATTGATATTGAAGGTGAATCCCTCATCCCTGTTACTTATTTGGTTTTATGCATCTATGACGTTTATTTCTTTTTTGGTTCTAGTCTGGTACAAAAGTATGAGGAATTCTATCCGATTCACTAGCTTAAACATTTTATAAAAAAAAGTGTCTGGTTCACAGTCTGATCGTTTCCAACATTTTTGAAAGTTTTGGTTCCAGTTTGGTCAGGTCTCGTTCGGGTTTGAATCTTCACACGCATAAAAGTAATACCATTAAATACAACCGTTTGTAATGCTACATAAATGGTTAGAAGCTCTCGAGGAATGTGGAGATCTTGGTGAAGCGTTGCAACTTGCGGAAAGAGACCTGACGGGATGTTGGCAATGTAGGCATTGATTTGTTCTTTGAAATGCTTTTTGAAAGCTTATCCATGGTGCTAATTGTTATTTTTTGGTTATGTTTTTGGCTATCTTGAACTTAATTGCAAAGTCTTGCTTGTGTTGTAAACCAGGTTTATATACATCGAACCCAACCAGTTCCTTACAAATCTGTCCAGGTGTATCATTATGTAGGATACTATTTTAGTAAGTAAAAACATCTTGATTGGCTTATAAAAGACGTTATATGTGGCTATTTCTACCCAGTAATATTGAAACAGATCAATTCAGGTTGTATGTGATTGACAGCGGGCCAAAACATTACAAAAAACTGAAACACAAGTTTAAATGGGTCAAATGGGCCAAAGGTTGCAAATCGTGCACTTAAATGATTACCATGTTATAAATTGTTTGTCTTATAAGAAATTATCTTTGGATAGTGTTTTTTGTAATATATCGAGTTATTAATTATATACCGTTAAAGCCGACTGAACCACCCAAACAACAGTACATCTGCTTGTTGAGGCGGTTTAAAGAACTGAGTTTTGACGGTTCAGCTACGATCTAGAACTTGTAACCATCCGTTTAATATATTGTGTATAATATTTATGAACAATCTTTATCGTTTTAAACAATTTAATGGAAGCTAACGGTCTTGGATAAAGGGAAAAAATGTTCAAACAGCTAAA
Source organism: Helianthus tuberosus (assembly GCA_030545235.1). NCBI lineage: Eukaryota > Viridiplantae > Streptophyta > Magnoliopsida > Asterales > Asteraceae > Helianthus > Helianthus tuberosus. The sequence continues at coordinate 26,298,936 of CM060432.1, forward strand.
ACCGGACCCTTTGCCTTTGTTCGAAAACGTAGTTAGCGGTTGGGCCCAACATACCAAACCAGACCATGAACACCTATATTATTGAATACTTGATCTTATTCCTCAGTTGGTTATTATTTGACTAATTGATGTGTGTAAAATGCAATATATAAATTACAACAAATGAGGCATAAAACAAACCTTTTTTTAGTACCAATATTGGAAAAAGTGTGTTTTTGTCTTCCTTTTGTATTTTCTGGACCAAATGAGCTTAAATGAACAAAAGAAACAAATATGCAGTAAAAACTAACATAAATACAAAGAAAAGGAATAAACGTGGCATGTCCGACCCCTCGACAACATCTTCCCAAGCAATAACAAGAAATAGAGGGCTGACCACGGCCCGTGCCCATCGGACACAGGGGCGTGGTCAGGTGTCTGCAGAAAATGACAAAGTTGTAGAAGCTTCTATTCCCATCACGGGGGCGTGCCCAGCTCAGCACGGGGCGTGGTCAACACTAAGATTCGTAGAATCTTGCAATTCTTGATAGTACAGATACGCTTCTACACACGGGGCTGTGCCCAGCGAACACGGGGGCGTGTGGAGCCTAATGCAGACAATTGCAATTAATGAAGAAAGAGAAAGATGATGGCCACGGGGCCGTGTCCGGGCTTCTGTTCAGGCTATAAATAGGGGTGCTTGGTTCACTTCAAAGGCATCCCTTGCAAACCACCTCTCTCCTACTTCACCACCACTCCACCACCACTACAACACCCACATCCACCACCATCATCCATCATCCACCTTAGAGTGTGTGTAGTAGTCTCGGAATCCAAGATTGATAGTAAGAGTTCTTGTCAATCAAAGGCCATGTTTGGCTAAGTCTCTTACATCACTTGGTGAAGACAAACATTTAATATAATACTTTTGATTTTTAATCTTTTCGCACTTTTTGGTTTTATATTAATGACTTTAATAACTAGTTTCTTATGTTGAAGGTGAAACTTCCTTATCATTTGTCTGTGGTGTCTTGGCATTACTTTACTGTTTATATAAAGTAAAAGATTTTCACCATTCATATCTCTACGGTCTATATAGAGATATGTTGGTTACCTGGTCGGGGGCTAAAGGAATGGTTTGGTAAGGTTCTGCCTTGTTCAGTGTATAGATCCTGCAAGGACCTGGGTCAAGCTTACTAGGACCTCCTTCAACACCCACTGGTATTGGATGGCAGGGGTGCAAATGGCTTGATCCCCTCATATGTAAACTACTATTAATACATTAATCCGGCTACTTGGGATTGTATCCCTGCTGACTCAAACCACTTAGCCGAGGGTAACGTCGCCTTCAAAAGAGGGGCCTACACTTTACGCATTAATAACTTAATTAATTATCTTTCAATATTCCGACCCTTTGGGATTGTATCCTTGCTGACTCAAACCACTGGGTTGAGGATAACGTCATCTTCAAAAGAGGGGCCTACTACTATAACTAAGATAATCTCTTAAAAAGTGCAAAAGTGCGGAAATCATCAAAGGTTACATTAAAGGCGAGTCGGATCCAAGTGATTCATCTTGTCTATCTGTCTTTATTTTATTTTTATTTTCAGCATTTTAGTTTTTATTTCATGTTTAAAACCTTTTCTAAAAATTTTGATTAGATTAGACGTTGAGGATAAACCGGTACTAAAAGCTCTTGTGTCCTTGGACGACCTCGGTATCTTACCAACACTATACTACGCTCACGATAGGTGCACTTGCCCATATGTGTGTTTAGTGTTAGTAGAATATCGTGTTATATAAATTTAAAACTTGACTAATGTGTAAAATGGGCTTAAAATGTTAATAAAAATATAACACACTCTACACGCATCAAGTTTTTGGCGCCACTGCCGGGGACACAAGGATTTTAAGAAAGTTAGGAATCAACGGCCTAATCGTTTTTCTTGTTTTTCTATTTTTTTAGGATTTTTCTAGATTTTTCAGCTTCTGCAGAGCTCAGCACGGGGCCGTGCCCGCTGAACACGCCCCTGTACCCAATCTTTGGTACTGGCAATCTTGTTTTAAGTCAGACAGTAGTTGAACACGGGGCCGTACCCACCGAACACGCCCCCGTGCCCAAGCTTCAGATACTGAAAACAGAACCGTAAGATCCTGACGGTTGGTAATTTCTGACACAAACATGATTGATACTGATTATTTTTACTTTTGCTCCTCTTTTGGTGCGTGGTGTCAAATATATGGCGAATCTCATCGTTTTCCTGTAACCTTAAGATGGGCGAAAGTAAAAATAATCCTTATCTCTCCCTCGAATGCTCTCAATCATCTCTCCTAGATGATATGATTCTCGAAGAATTATTTCAAATGGAAGAAGTAATTCTCCAATTGATAAGAGAACATGAGATGTAAATAACTAATTCATATCAAGACGATGATCAAGGAAAATTATTGAAATCGCATTCGGATTATAACAACATCGTTGCTCCCGAAAGCACCTCCAACTCTTGTAAGGACATGAGCGATAGTCATCCTTGTGTCGATTGTGCCATGAAGGACTCTCCATCGGTCTCCGCCGATGCATACATAGACCTGAGCAATTCGACATATACCTTCTTTAACAAGAGCCCGGGTAAGGGAAATAAAGGTTGGTCTCGCCAACCGGTATTTAGCTTAGGATTCACCCTTTCCGATAACCTCTTGCGTTCTTGTCTAAAATTAGGGCAATTAAGGTACCTCAGGCACTTCGGTGTTGTTCCGTCTAGTAAGGAACCACCCGATCTGGATAATGTCACACCCCAACCGATGGCGAAAACATCGAGGTGCGAGCACTAAGCGATCAGATTGCTCATTCCATAACACTAAAAGTTTCGATAGTTATTAATCAAGATTTCATGACAAATTGTCTAAAAGCATCAAATACCCAAAATGTCAAATACAATCATCCAACATAGTTTCAAAGTTTCTAAATTTAACTAGAATGTGTTTCTAAGCAACATCCTAGCAAGTTCTTGATTCACAGCATCCTATCAGCCTGCAACATGTATTAAAATAGAGTCAGTACAAAAATGTACCGGCGAGTATACAAGTTTGAGTATATAGAATAATAGATTAAAACAACTCATATCCACAATGTAAGTAGTAAAATAGTTTCAGCCGTGCTAGTGTCTCAGTCGAACCAGTGATAGCCCAAGTATCCCGATGCTTTAGTGTTTACCCAAGACTCAAGGTAAACTAGAATCCTCCTAACAATACCCCCGAGAATAATGGGGAGGTGCATCTCCTATAGCGCTACTATTGTTAAGGCGGAACTATACACTCTGGATTAAACGTCACATAGCACAAAGAATCAAGAATCACAAGTTTCACGTACACATAGGATAGAGTGTAGATTCAAAAGTATCAAGTTTCGTAGTTTACATGTTACATCCCAAAGTTTAAAACAAAAAGGGATCGAGTATACTCACAGTGATTGCTTAACAGTTAAGACCGTTATTTGATCAAAGGGAGCTCTTTTAGAATTAGCTTGATTAGATTACAACAGATAAGAGTCGGGTAGAATAACGAGATTGTATTAATCTCAAATCATTACATCCCTGTCAATCTCTCTAACCAAGAAAGACTGAGTATCAGAGATTTTTCTTTTAACAATCTTTGATTTTCTTGAATCCACCGTCTTGTTCCCACTCATTCATTGTTTGCAGATTCATAAATTTACTTATGGCAGAGTCATCAGACAACGTTGGTTTTGGGACAGATGTTAGTAGTTTCAAATTTGTAATAACTTGAGGTTTTGCAGTTACTAACCTTTTTACCATTTCTTCTCTTGGCATCATTGTGGTTCCAGCTTTGGTGATTGGTGTAGCTGATGATTGTTGTGGGGTTGACTTTGGAGCTTCTTGGTGTGAACTTTCAGCAGGAATTTCTTTCATGATTTCCTTTGGATCCACTTTGGCCAATCTTGCAATGTTGAATTGCATTTTCTTCACCAGTTGTTGCACCTCTTTCACCTGATTTGAGTTGCTGGCTATGTTTTTCTGAACTTTGGTGAATTCAGTTTGAGCTTTCATCTGTATTGCAGCCCATTCTTTTGACAACTTCTCAAGGGCATCTGTGATACTATTGTTGCTTGCCCTTAGGATGGTAACTTCTTCCAAAACTCTGTTTGCACTGCTTGATTGTCTTGATTCCACAATATTTGCAACTTGTGTCTTGATCTTTTCTATTTCTGTGAAAATCATCTGGATTTCTTATGCAGAGATGTTGGATTCTGGTGCTTTTTCTTTCATCTTTTGAAGAGACTTTAGTGCTTCAGTGTTTCTTTCAGTTTGTTTCTTTATCACCTCCACTGATTGTGACAAAGTCTTTATATCTGCCCTTTGAGCTTTTATTTCTGACAACAACATATCAAGCTTTTCATCTATTAGATTTCTTTTGTAAACATTTTCCAGCACAGTTTCCAAATTTTCTTGGTTCATGTGTGTTTCAGGGATATTTGGAACAACAAATGCTCCTAACATTCCAGCTGCAAACACATTTGCTGCTGTTTTGGAAATGATAGGGTCAATTTTGGCTTTACCAGATTTTGGTGCAGCTTTAAGTGTACCAGAATCATCTCCACCAGTGGTGAAAAACAAATTTTCATCCTGGATTTCCTTATGTCCTTGAATCATATCAATATATGATTCTCCATAAGTTTTTGAGGTAAACAAATTACCTTTTGCCAGATTTCCTTGATCAGTTCCCCGATCTCTATCTGTTGGGATCTCATCCTATTCCTCACTTTCTGATTCAGAGTTGAGATTAATGGAACTAGTAACCTCTTCATCAACATTAGTTTTTCTATATTCTAACTTGTAAGAAACATTAATTGAACTATCTGATTTTGCTTGTTTTGAACGAGTATCAACCAAAACAGTGTTTAAAAGAGATGACCCAGCAACCCGAGATTCTTCATGATGTATAATTTCAGTGGCTTAAATTGCAGTACCATCAAAGTGAGTTTCTTCATAATGTTGTTCTTCAGCATCTTCATGAGTTCCTCCAGCAATCTGTGATTCTGTATAGTGTTCATGTACTTTCTCTTGATGAATATCAAATTCATGATGAATTCCTCCTTCATGAATCTGATGACTCTTAGCATGTTCTGTCTTGTTTTCTGGTGACTTAGGTATCTCCAGAATTCCTCCTCCTCCTGCAGCCTCTGTTATTGATGTCCAGGACTTCTCAACTTCTTCTTCTGGTGATGAAGAGCAGTTCACAACTTCTTTGCTAGGTTCTTCTGTTGGAGAATCTGATTTGGTCAGAAGTTCTTCATGTTGTATTCTGTATTGTGAGTCTGGTGCAATGAGGCATAACATGCTTTCTGGTAACTCAGGGATAGCTTTGTCAGATTCCCATCCATGATTGGAACTCCAGGCCTTTATGGTATTTGAACTCCAAATATCTTCCAAAATTGGAATTTCTATGTCTCTTTCAGCAAATGTTTCAGAAATAAAAATTGAGATTAACCTTGGATATGGCAGATGTGAGGTTATTCTTCCATTTCTGGTGAGGATTGATCTTTTGAGTAGGTTAAAGATTTCTGTTCCATAATCAATTTTGAACCCAGTTATGAGTCCATACATGATTGTCAAAATAGCTTGACTGATTTGATCAGTTCCTCCTATCTTTGATGTGAGACATCTGTTTAATACTTCCATCGTCACTTGCCAGATGGCTGGCATTTCATTTCTTCTTATTGCTCCAATTTTGTTGATTTCCTTTTTTCTTGTAGCCAAGCTTAATGATAAAGCTTATCAAATCTTTTCTGCTTGGTGCTTCAATGTAACTTTCAAGAACTGGTAGTTCAAGCCATTCTCTTACCCTTGCAGGGGTTAATGTTACAAAAAACATTTCCCCATATATGAGCAGAGACCTGATTCTCTTCATCTTCTTTAAAAGAGTGAACAAATTGCTGTAGTAACTTTTCTGGTAATTCTCTTCCTTTTGTTAGTGCTCCTGAGATTGGACATTTCATATGATATTCTACCAGAAGTTGACATCTTACATCATATTCAGAATGCTCTGTATTCATTAGCAGATTGTTTTCTTTCATTGGTAGAAATTATGTGTCTTCAACAAAAGGTACTTCATGATGAACAATTGGGATGTTGAGGTTTACTTCAGTCATTGTTGAATTTTGTGAATTAGGGTTTAAAGTTTTGGGATTTTTGGATTTTGAGTGAAGAACAGAGGATATTGTGGTTTGAAGTTTTTGTGAGGAAGGTGAGTGATTCTTGAATTTCTGCTAAGTGTAATTTATATAGTGAGGGTTTTAGCAGAGAATTGTGGGTTTATGGAGTTAAGGGGATAGGGAACGTGCCATTGTAATGGCGGTTAAAAGATCATTAATTGTCTTTATTACCGTTAGATCGTGTGATGTGATTTTTGGTTCAGAATGTAACCGTTGGATCGTGGGTATCAAGACAATTAATGACGGTTGATCGTGTAATCATGTTTATGCCATTTCAACTTGTAGTTTCTTCAATCATTCCTTCACGGAAATGTTAAACTGAATTTTGATTGGAGAAAGCTATCGGTCATATGACACCTTTTCATCTTTGTGGACCCCATTTTGTAAAGAGGTCCAATTAGCTTTCTCCATCCCCTCTTCCTTATCTGTCAAAGTTCCATTGATGATGTCATCAGAAATTCAACATAAATTCTGTTAAGAATATATTTTCTCTTTTATTTTGACTTTTGTTGACCTTTTAGATGTGGTCAACAGAAGTCAACTTTCTTCAACAGAATTTTTCAATTGAAATTACCCCTAAATTTTTGACCCTCTTCAACAGATTTTGAAGTTTCTCTTTTGATTGATTTAGAGGTGTACTGGTACCTCCTTTTTTTTGAGATGAGAGGGAATGAGATAAGATCAGAAGACTCACATATGATTCTTCTGGTGGCATCCACGTCTCTTGGCTTTTTCTGATATTTTCTAAAAAAATTATTTTGAAGTTTTAACAGAAAAAAAAAATTTAGAGATGCATTTTAAGTTTGAGTTACCAGATTTTGTCTCCTGTCATCAGAAACACAGAATTTTGTGTCAAATGTTTTTGTGTTCTTATGATCATGTTTTTCATTTACCCATTTTTCCTTTTTCCAAACCATAAGCCAGATAACAAAGTAATATAGGAAACACACTATATAAATATATTATCATGCAAAATATCTATACAAACTAGGTTTAAACAAAGAAAAACCTAATCAATGTCTACCCCTTCTCCATGATCCATCTCAAGGAGCACCCATAGATCGGTCACCAAACCAAAATTCTGATCAGTAGGTCTGAGCACACTGAGATTCATGTTTTGTTGGAGTCTCATCTCAGCTCTGAGATAACCTGCAGGAACTCCTCCAAAGCCTAGCTGGCTTGTGATTATCCTCATCAGAAAACGAGGATAAATCAAGAATGGCCTGCCAGACCACATATTACTTGCAAAATCTTTCATCAAGTAATAAGAGAAGTTGTAAAGTATGTCTAAGATGAGTGCTAGAACAGTCTCCATCAACCTATGGGATGCTTCATGATGATTAATGACCTTCTTTGAGAAGCATGCACCCATTTGTGTGATCAGAAATTGCCATGGCTTGATGAAGCCATTTCTGGTGATTGCTCGTGGTGAGTTTACAGGTTTGTAACCCATCAGCTCTAAGGTTTCTTCTATTTCAGTCTTTGTGAACATCAGAACATCACTATCATCATTGAGTTGTAGAGATGTCCAGATGATACCTTCATCTACTCGAACTCTTTTGTTGAGCACAACACTTTCAATAAATATATGTCCCCTATTCTCATATTCTGACAAAGTTGCATTTTGCCAGAACATTTGAAGAATTTCCGGGAAGACAATTATATTGGCTTTGAGGGCATATTTCAAGTTACTTCCCATGAGCAGATTCACCACTGTTTGGCATCCTTCCCAGTGAGGACCCTCAAAGTTGGTTCTTAGCTTGAGGTTGTGGTAAGGATGGTGAGGAAGTGGGAAACGGCCAGCTTTTATGGTAAGCATTTTTGTGAGTGGGAGAAGATGTGAGAGATGAAGAAGAAAATGAAGATAAATTTTCTGGTGTTTCCTTATGTGATGGTGACAGTCTTTGCTTAAGGTGGTGAACATATATAGTAAACTTAAAGTTTGCCATAAATGACATCTACCTACTTATAGGTTTTGTTCATCACAATCTTTGTTATTAAATTTTCTATCAGTTGGCATAAAGAATAATTCAGATAAAACTCCCCTGCATTAAATGATTTAGGCGGCCATTTTCTGATTATCTATCATGATTACCTACCAATATGTCACTTCAGTGTATTTAATGAAGGAGAGAAAAAGCTTTACACCCACTAACGAGTTCCCAGAAAGTCTTTTGTCAAATGATGTTATCAACACAAAGAAGAAAACTAAAATGCAAAGAAGATAATGAAAACTAAAAGAAAACGGTACAGATTATGAATTTGCAGATATGAGATATAGATAAAGATGATGATATGTATGAATTTGTTCTAATAATCAATTAATGATTCTGATTTTTCAACATATTTTCTTGATGAGTTACCAGAAATTCTGATGATTTATCAGATATTCTGATGATGTATCAGATTTTCTGATAATTTATCAGATTTTCTGGTGCTTTATCAGATTTACAATCCTTTTCTTTTGATTATTATTGAGACAAATTTTTGAGCATTTTTCTAGTAATAAGGATATTTGAAAGACCCTTATCACAAAATTGACCAATATTTAGCAGATTGTACTTTAAGCCTTCAACATAGGATACTTTCTCTATGGTCAAACATCCATACCTTATGCATCCATATCCCATGATCCTCCCTTTTACTCCATTTCCAAAATTTACCATTTTACCCAGCTTTGAAACAATGTTGCTGAGTAAGCTCCTGTCCCCAGTCATGTGCTTGGAGCTTCCTGAGTCGCAGTACCAGATCTGCTGCACATGATGGTCCTGAAATGGAATGTTTAGAGGGTTTTTGGTACCTAGGCTTGCTTGGGTACTCTTTCTGATGAGATTTTAATCAGATTATTTTCTCTTAATGGCCTTTCATCAGAATATCTGTTGTATGCTGAGCCATAAACAAATTTTTCACTTTTCTTTTGGAGATGGTGTTGAACAAGCTTCAGTATGTCAACACACATACAAGATTTATCAGAAATTTCTGATATTCTTTCTTGTGATGGAATGAGTGGATAATTTTGAAAAGATGAGTGAACTGCTTCTGGAGTCTTTAAAGATTCCTGTTTGCATTCACTTCTTTTTGGTTTGAAGTTGGGTTTTTCAAAAGAGTATTAAGAACAGGTTGACTTGCAAGATTCAGAATCAGATTCTGATGAAAATTTATCAGAAATTTAATGGGTTGCTTTTACAAAGACAGTGGGTTTACTTTCTATTATTTTTACATATTCTAAACCCTCTCCTTTGTTCTTTGGTGTGGACTCAATGAAATTTATGAATTCTTTGGCTTGTTGAAAACATCTTACATTAATTTCTTTATCATTGATTTTCTTGTAAAGATCTTTTATTTCATTTTCATATAACTCAATTTTAGCTCTTTGATCTAAACTTTCTTCTATTAGTAATTGGTTTTCAAGAATGATTTCATTCATGGTCCTTTGCAACTCATCAGATTTTTTAATATCTGATTGATGTTTATCTTGCAAATTTAGAAAATCTGACATGAGCTTGTTTAGCTTGTGTTCAAGATCAAGATTGTCTAAATTTACCTTTTGTCTTGAAGTTTCTGGTATGTCATCAGAAAGTGCCATGAGACAGAAGTTAGCCATTTATTCTTCTTCTTTATCAGAAGAGTCATCAGAGAGCCATGTGTCTGTCCCTGCAATTAAACTGACTTAATGCTGCTTCTTAGCTTCTTCTCATAATAAGCAACATCTTTCAGCTTCTTGGTCTTGCATTCTGATGCATAGTGTCCTCTTTGCTTGCACTTGTAACACACAACTTCTGCCTTCCCCTTATCCTTAGATATTCCCTCTTCCTTAGATCTTCCATCCATCCTCCCTCTGTCACTTCTCTGGTATCTTTGGCCTCCTCCCCTCAACCTCTGCTCAAATGTTTTGGTGAGCAGTGCTATTGCCTCAGCAAAAGCTGAAAAATCTGATGATGTATCAGAAATTTCAAGATTTTAACTGTTTGATGGTTGTGGATCATTGGTAGGTGGTATTCTTTGTGAGTTTGAGATAAGAGCTAAAGATCTCCCTCTTTGAATGCTTTCTTCAAATATTTCTTCCTCTCTGGGGATCAAGATGCTGTATAAGTCATGAAGACTCATATTTCCTAGTTCTAAGGTTGAGGACAAAGTCATGGTTAGACTTCTCCATTCTCTAGGTAAAGCATCTAGAAATTTTATGTTTCTTTCATCATTTGATTTTGTTATACCAAATTTCTTTAGCTCGTTCAAAAGTTTTATAAATATTTGATATGTATCATTTAATCTTTCATTGGGTAAACTTTTGAACCTCTCATATGAGGAATCATTGTTCGTTCTCTTGTTTCTTCTCATCCTTTCTCCTCATTCACAAAGATTTTCCAACTGATCTCATATTTCCTTAGCTGATGCACATGCATCAACTTGTGAAAATATGTAATTGGGGATGGCCATTATTAAAAGTGACTTTGCCCTTTCATCCCCAGCCACCAGTTCCTTGTCTTCCGCGCTCAAGTTTATTTCACTTTTGGGAGCACGGGAGGCAGGGATAACAGGTGATTGGTCAGTTGCTGGAATTGTCGGTATTTCAGTCATTGGTATATGTGGACCCCTTTCAATGGATTGAAACAGAGCTCGGTCATGACCATTTAGGAAATTGACCATCCTGATTTTCCATTGGGGGTATTCCTCTCTGACCAGAGTCGGAGGTTTAGACAAAGAACCAATGTTAAAAGCATTATTCCAGGATTGAAAGCTGGCCATATTTAGAGAAAAGAAGATGAGCGATTGATCGTTTGAAAATAGTTTATTCAATCTGCTCTGATACCAATTGTTGGACCCAGTTTGGGCTTAAAACTTCTTTTCACGTAATATGGCAAGTGATTTCAGTAGATGTGAAAAAGATGTGCGGAAATGGAAATCAAACTTTCAAGAAACAAGACCTAGAGAATTATCAAGTTTATATCACTTTGAAACAAAATAGTTTACAAGGTGATTGTAAGATTATTATCTAATACAAATGAATCTTGAATTATGTGGGTGAGAGGGCAATGGAGTTTATGTAGTATGTATGAATGCTAAGCTTCAAACTCATCGTATTCTGCTTGGTGAGCCTTCTATTTATAGAAGGCTGGGTACATGAATAAACAATTGTTTATTCATGCAATAAGTGCTGCGTAAAGTAGCAATTTGACATATTCATTGAATCCAACGTTCAAGTTTCCTTTGTAATCATGATATCCAATAATGTCAAGTTGCTTCGGTCATTGTGGCAGGATAGAGCTGATTTTTAGACAAGTGGGGTATTCATCAAAATTTCTGATAAACCACTTCATCAGAAATTCTGGTGAACAAATCATCAGAAAATCTGATGATCAGAATCGTCAGAAACTGGTGATATTTCATCAGAAATATCATCAGATCCATCAGAAATGACCTTCTCTGATAATTTTCTTCAGCTCATGATCAACTTGTGATTCTTTGAAGTAGATGCTGTTGATTTCAGTTGTCTTATCCGATCTTCTTCTTCTTGTTGTGATCTTCAGGACTGTTATCTTCTTCATAGATCCAGTTGAATCTGATTTTCTTCAATACTTACAAATAAAGTTTCCTAACAGAAGATTACAAGACAGCTGTCACCTGATCGAGTGGCTGTTCGATCGGATGGCTATCCGATCGGATTGCCGCTCGATCGAGTGGTCCTTCTTCCGTCTAAGAATTTACAAAGTTTCTAAGTTTCTAGATTAACGATGATGGCACGGTACGTACTGAGACAACGGTAAACTTATCATCATACAGCCGTTCTGATCGGGTGGGAATCACCCCTGTCCGGTCAGTCGTCTGTTGATAACGAGTTTATGTCGGAATCCTTCCTATGGTTATCTTCTCTGGCAACAATCCGTATCCAAACCAACTCCAGACTATCCATCAAGACTATAGTCCGTTTAGACCCGGATTCCACCGTTTAAAGTGAAAAGTCGAAGAAAAGATGAAGTTAACTTTAAGTTTTATTATGAAAAATCTTAGATCTAGCTTAGAATAGGTGAAGAACACTTGGAATTCCTCAGATCTGAGCTAGATCTTACCAGGAATGACATCATATAGTAGTTTGTACAAACCACCATGATGACACCATCCTCAAGAACTCAGATCTAAGAGATTTCACGGTGAAAAATGTGATTTCAAAGAAGAATCACGTAGAGAATGGGGTGTAGATCAAGAAAGTACAAGAATCTAGTGTAAAACGTACCGAAATCGCGGAGAAATCAAAGAAATGTGGTGTGCGTGTGTCTGGGTCGAGTGAGGCTGTCACATCAGTGAAGGACTGATGTGACAGGCCTATTTATAGTGTGGGAGAGAGACTAGGGCGGTGTGCAGCGGATCGGATGGCGGGTCGATCGAGTGGTCATCTGATCGGGTGGCTATCCGATCGGATGGCTATCCGATCGGATTGCCACTTGGTCAATCCTATCCTTTCCGCGTTCCCGTCTTTGATTCGTTTTGCAAGTTAGACTAAGCGTTGCATTGCGTATTAGTTGGTAAAAGTATCACATAACTAGATTACATCATAAACACCAAAAGTTTCCAAGTTTAATAGATTCCGCCAGTGACCAGACTCCAGTCTCTCGTTCAACCAAGAATCAAGTTTCACGAGTCTCAAGAGTCAGGCACCAATTAAGTATCAAGAATCAACATAAAGAATCTGGTTTTCATAGTGTTAAGAATCAAGTGTCCAGAGTTAAGCATTAAGAATAAAGTATCATAGAATAAGACTCACCAAGTATCAAAGTATCAACATTACATAGATTAAGGACTAAAACTAACAATAGGCTAAGTCTAGGGACTAAACTTGCCAAAAGCCTAAAGTCTAGGGACGAAGGGCGTTATAGATAAATTCCTTAAAATAAGACGAAACTTCATAAAAACCTCTAGCCACGGGGCCGTGTCCAGGTCAACACGCCCCCATGCCCAACTAAAGATTTATGTTTGACTTTAAGTCAGAATACGGACAAATTGTGTCAGATTCTTGTTTGACCACGGGGCCGTGTCCAGCGGACACGGGGACGTGGTCAGCGTGATGTCGTTTTCTATAAATGCAGCAAGATTCCTGCACTCTTGGACCCATTCTAAAGACAAAGATCTGGTGGGATCTTCACATATACCCTATAAGGTATATTCTAAAGAAGGTTCTCAACAACCATCTTTTCTTTACTACTTTTGTCCATTGCCTTTTTCTTCATTTACTCCTCAAAACCTCCATTAAAGCTTGAAATCTCCATGTTCTCAAGCTTTATTATGATATTTGTTAAGTTTTTATTCAAGGAATCTTATCAAAAATAAGTTTTACAACACTGTTTTAAGTTATTTCTGCTTAGAAATGTTTCAAAAGTCAGAAAAATAATTTAAAGGTCCAAGATTCCTTATTTCAAAAATCTATAGAGTGGTGGCCACGGGGCCGTGGCCAGAGTTACTGTTCATTAAATTGAACTTTTCGACTTGTTTTCTTGGAATGTCAAGCCAGAATAGCGGAACCTCTTCAGCTCATTCAAGGAACAGTCGCAGGGAACAAAGGCCTTCGATTGAAGCAACCCTTGTGCGTTACGTGATGGCACTAAGAGAAGCTCTCGACGAGATGACATCCGTAGAAGAAGCCCTAATCGGCCGTATCAACTATCTAATACTGGGGGCTAGAAACTAGCTTCCAAGAAATCAACCTATTGCACCAAAGGTTGAATATTCTTGCAATACCTCCTATGGAACCAATCTTCCCCCAAGAAGATTGGAACTTGGCACAAGAAGTTATTAATCCCACCGGATGGGATGACATCCCCGTGGAACCTCCTCTTGATGCCTTACAAGAGGTTCCAGTGGAAGTCGCACCCCCTCAAAACGAGGAAGACAATGAGCCCGCCTTCCTTCTCCCTCGGGAGATAGAAGAATGGCTTAACGAAGTGTGAGGGGCCCTTTCCGGAGAAGAAGCTCTACAAGCCTTTTTCAACTGAAAAAATTATCTTTTCGGAAATTTTGTTCTTAAAATAAAAATATCTAGGCTAGGACTTCTTTGTGGTTTGAGATTTCTTGTATTTCATGACCTATTTATCCAGATTTAGTTTATGCTTTTTTATCTTCTAGGAAATTATGTAATTCACTCTTGAATGAATGATGGTTTCTAAGTATTAAATGGTGTTTGGATGATATTGTAATGGTAAAACACACTGGAAATGGTGGAAGTTACTAAGGGAGCCATAAACCCACACCCCATGCACAAAAACAAGAGCCCCCCGACAATTTTTCTTCATTACATCAAGTTCAGCACGAGGCCGTGCTCAGCCCAACACGCCCCCGTGCCCGAGGTTCTGTAGAAAACGCCCAGTTCAGGTAACTGGACACGGGGCCGTGTTCACTAAACACGCCCCCGTGCCCAGCCTTCTGTTAAATATGATACTAGCAATCTGAGCACGGGGTCGTGCCCGGACCAACACAGGCCCGTGCCCAGACGCCCAGTAACATAAAATTTTGTTTTTAAACACCTTTTTACACATTCAATCAACCTTAAAACATATTTTTGGGACACATTGAGGACAATGTGTAATTTAAGTATAGGGGGATGCTAAAACCTTGAATTTTGCAAGTCCTAATAACAAGTCTTAAACAAAACTCTATTGGAACTGCTAATAACCCCAAATTTTTTTCAAAAACTTTTCATTTTTTACTTGTCTTGGTTTAATTTGGGAATAACAAGTTCTAAAAAGGTTATATTTTTACAAATTTACAACCGATAGCGTCGTGATAAAAAGAACCAACATAAGACAATTATGAAACGGCATGACAAATCTAGTTAAAAATTTGATTATATATACTTGATCACATTATAAACCCATTCCCACAAAAAGTGAGTTTTGAGCCTTTATAGAGCATACAAGCATACATCTTTAAACTAAATGCTCATTTTTCGTTTCTTGTGTGAATAGCCGCTTGATTTCTTACGACTCTAGAACTTGCCACGACAATACATTCCCGGTTATTACCAACTTAAACCCAAGTAAGTAAATGATGGAGGCATTAGGACTAACCCATTTTTCTTTCAACACCATTATTTTTTCATTTTTTATCACCTACCCAAAATCCCCCTAGTTAACCCCTTTGAACCTAAACCTTTTCATTTCTAAACCCACAAAACAAACACCCTGTACCCACCAAAACCTTTTTATTTTAAACCCTTTATTTTAGTAAAAAGCTCAGTTTTCTCGTGACGTTCTTTATAAAAAAAATGAAGTCTAGCAATAAACAAACAAGTTCCTCAAAGAAACTTTGTTTGAAAATGCTTAGTTTGAATAAAAGTCACAAAAACAAAAAAATTTACAACGACCGATGCTTTTTACGATTTTAGCCCTTTTTTACTAACCACTAACCCAAAACCACCTACCTTTAACCCAAGCCTAACCCTTCCCCAAGTCCTCTTGATATTTACAAAGGTTTATAGTTAAAAAGGAGGAGGATTGATTGCTTGGCAAGCATATGGTAGAAGTAAGTTCCATGCCGGGCTCGAGTGTTTCACAAAAATACATATTCGACCGAGTGTTGAGTGATCTCCCGAGAGGTATGTGAACTTGTATATAAATGGAATTTTCAAGAGGCATGTTATGCCCAAATAAGTAATTTCTCTTATGAAACGTTCTAAATAAATCATAATGAAAAGGATTGTAAATAGTATAAAAATAAAACCCAATAAAGATCTTGGATTCCCGACAATTAAGACAAGCCCAAAAACTTCTCTTCTACCCATTCCATTTGGGTGTGTAAGCAACATAATAAAGAGTTTTGCTTGAGGACAAGCAAAGATTCAAGTGTGGGGGTATTTGATGTGTGTAAAATGCAATATATAAATTACATCAAATGAGGCATAAAACTAACCCTTTTTCAGTACTAATGTTGGAAAAAGTGTGTTTTTATTTTCCTTGTGTATTTTCAGGACCAAATGAGCTCAAATGAACAAAAGGAACAAATATGCAGCAAAAACTAACATAAATACAAAGAAAAGGAATAAGCGTGGCATGCCCGACCCCTCGACAGCATCTCCCCAAGCAGTAACAATAAACAGAGGGCTGACCACGGCCCGTGCCCAGCGGACACGGGGGCGAGGTCAGGTGTCTGCAGAAAATGACAAAGTTGTAGAAGCTTCTATTCCCAGCACGGGGGCGTGCCCAGCTCAGCACGGGGCGTGGTCAACACTAAGATTCGCAAAATCTTGCAAATCTTGATAGTACAGATACGCTTCTACACACGGGGCCATGCCCAGCGAACATGGGGGCGTGTGGAGCCTAATGCAGACAACCCGAACTTTCAAGGTTAGTATCTTTCAGTTCCGTGATTCCGATCACTCACTATTCCTTCTTTACACGTTCTTTACTTTAGTGAGTCTGTTTAACGCTCGTGACTTTAATAGATTTGTTTAATGTAAATGTTTGGGTGTGATTGAGTGTGTAAGTGGGTTAATATTGTGTCTAGTAGTTTTTGGACCGCGTCTATCGTTAAACCACATTGAACCGATCACGAGTGTTATTGGGCTGCCACCGTTTTTAAATATACTCGGCCCAATCCATCAAGTTTAAACGAAACTCGGCCCACATTTTAAATGAAACTCGGCCCAACCCTCCCCTCTCTCTTTTATGTATACGTGAAAACATAAGTGTGTGGCACAACCCTTTTGCAATATTACAAACCCTAAACCTCTTCCTCCTCTCTTGCAAACGACGGCAGTATTCGAATCATCATCACCCGAAGCCCTTTTCCTCCCTGATACTCGGGTATGTTTTGTGTAATATTTATAGATTATTTGGTGGTGCTTTGACCTTTCGAATGTATTGCATGATTAATAGATAACATGAAACTGTTTGTTGGGATGTATTTGTCAAAGCATGTATGATTAATTAATATGCATTGGTTAGGAGTTCAATATGATGATGATTTATCCGATGTGAATGTATTGTGAATTACTAAATCGTTGTTTTAAAATTCATGTTAATCAATGATGTTGTGTGATTATTGGGCCGCTTCACTTATCGAATTATTAGTTCAGTGATGTATATGATAGGATTTAGTTTAGCTTAACTTGGTTGAATATTTACAATTGTGGCATAATTATTAGAGAAGACTATGGAATTCAATGATAAATACTAAGGTTGCATGATGGTTCGGAATATGTGGTGTCGACTGGATGATGAATGTGTTGGCCCATAACTGTTACCAAAGTGTGGATAGATCTGATAACCATAATCTGTAAATGATAAGGGAGTTTCGTCAGAGCTTGTGACGACGAAACATGGGAGTTTCGCCGGAGTTTCGTCGGAGCCTGTGATGACGAAACATGGGAGTTTCGTCGGAGCCGGTAATGACGAAACACGGGAGTTTTGTCGTATATTATCTGAGTTTATAGCATACTGTTTGGGCTTCGTTGGGCCATCCGCACACACGCACACTTACCAGATAACATGTCACATTTGGCCTCACGTGTAAACGAGCAAGCTGGGCCGCAAACTGGGATCAATAGCACAGACCAAATGAATTTATTTTGGAACGCTCACGTGACTGGGCCATGTCTGGTCATTGGGCCAGACCATATCTCAATTGCGGACCAGATTGCAAATCTTGGGCTAATGTCGTTAATTGCACCCTTGACTTGAGTCGCACACTTATATACACGGTTACACCTTAGTCTCATTGGTATATTACATAAATGGATTGTTGGATTGTTATGTGATGTTCTAACATGTGACATGAACTCGTATGTGATTCAAGTAATGGCTAGGTAGTATGAAGCGATGTCTAGTACATGCGACCTACTAGAATGCATGATATCATGGTATGCAAAAACCAATTATTTCAATGAATGTTATGGTTTGCATGTAGCACGATTCCTTGTTATGATTAGCATGTCGTTATGTGCAATACTTGTTTGTCACCTGTGTAATGCGAATGTAGAATGCGTGATTTATGTGCGTAGAACTGATCGTTACCAGTAACCATGTTAGGGCGTGTTTGATCAACTGATAAACGAGTAACTAGTCTTACCGAGCAAACCAAAGGTGAGTTCATTTCTCTTGAGCATGCGTCCCGGTGGTTGGGACAGTCATTGGGTATCCCTGAGAGGGATAGGTTTTTGGGTAAATCAATTGGGTATTCCTGAGAGGAATACGTCTTGTGGGTAAAATCAGGAATGTTGGATAATACACTCATCCTATCACTATTAAAGTCCCTCCTTGTTGTTTGTTACCTGAGAGGTAACGGAGTATTAGTTGGTAGCGCTATCTAGGTTTGGCACCCTCACCCCGTACCTGAGAGGACGGGTGTGAACTAATGACTCAGTCATGCCCAATGCTTTGATAGGAGCATTGGGGAAAGGGCAATGTAAATCAGGAGCCATCTTGTATCCGAGGTATTATCAACATTGAAATCAATGAACGGAATTAAACACTTGGTAACTAATATTTTCGTAAAACTATGAATTCACCAGCGTTGTCTGATACACGTGTGTGCATGCTCGCAGGTTATAGATTATGTGGATCGTGGAACTTGCTGTCTGGGATGCTGGAGTGGTCATGGGTTGTAAGGCATGGGAATGCAAGACAAATCTAATGGTTTTTGTTTATACTGTTTATGTAACACTTATGATTTATGCTTCCGCTGAATACGATGAGTCATGCTTTATGTAATGTAATACTTTACCTTAATAAATGAAAGTTTTATTTAAATCATGTATGAGTTCAATGTGATTGGTGGCTAGATCCTGTACGTCACACGCCTTGCGGGGGTTTCCGCATGTGGTATTTTAGGGGTGTGACAGTTTGGTATCAGAGCCACTGGTTATAGTGAACTTGGTTTTAAAACGTTTTTATAAAACCAGACTATAACCGAACAGTTCTGAATACGTGAATACGACCATGACACTCAGCTCCAGATTGCAAGGTTCGTCTTTCTCACTTGTTGCATACATTACATGACTAGTACACATTTGTTTATGACGTAACATACGAATACACACTCGTCACTATAGCATGATGGCATGGATTGCTTGCTTACTCTATGATGTGTTAATAGTATGCCATAGACCTCGGATTTTCTTCTTTTGTGATCTCATTACTTTGACAACCTTCGTTTGATATCTGGGTATGAAGAACCATTTGACACGAGTTAGGAGGAACTGAGATGAGCATACAAATCCCAATATTATTGTGGGTGCACACATAATAATAATGTGGGGTGCATGCGAGTCCCAGTGAGCCTTAACGAGTGAAGAAGGGGTTCTGTTCTGTTATTTGATCAATGTGAAACGTAACAAGTCTATAGGAGTCATAGCAGTCATTGTCTCCTACTCGAACGTGATCTTTTCACTCCTCTATGAATCCTTTCGAACCTCGATGCTATCGAGTATTACCTGAACACCCATCTGAACGCCTAGCAAATTGTGTAGAATGTTAGGTGCTAGTACGAACGTCTCTGTGTTGGATGTCGCAACGTCGAATGATTTGTCTAAACCTATCTCACTCTTCTTCATTGATTGGAACTCAGTGTACTGACGCCTTAGATTCCGTAAGTGCGATCACTTCAGCAACACTCTAGCAGCATACCGTGTATTACCCAATCGACATGCAAGATCGATGGACAGGAAGGTGAGCATAGTACTGTACCGAACTCAGTAATTGGACAACCCTGATTACCGGCAATGAACGCCAGCAAATTGACTTCAATCGAATCTTTAACCTAGTCAGCGACTTATGGGAGTCAATTCTTACGAGTTAATCGGGACATAAACGATGACAATTGACTATGGTGTGGAAGTGTGACTACCAGCACAGTGAGTAGCGCGATAGGACGTGGCGCAGAATGTGAAAAGATGGACTTGGTTGGTGAAAGATTGTAGGGCTCCGTTTCAAGCAGCAACGTTAGGGACAACAGTCACGGCGACATCAAGGTATTTGTAACCATGGCCTACAGTATGGAAATGAAGGTGCCTTCGACATGGATTGGCCGTTGTTAGAATCAGGAAGACAACAACCATGGGAACGACGACAATAACAACACTGGAAATGATGCTCGTGGAAGGGAATTTAGGATTGGCATGGGCGACGCCAGGATTATAGCAACATGGTAGCTTGTATGGGTAGCTAAACGCTTCGTCTCTGTTCTATTTAACCCTGATACTTCTTGAAACCAAACCTGTTGTGGAATCGGATGATGGCAAGACAAATGAACCCTCGTATGTTCGTTAGGATGCAAACTCGACCATGTGGGACAAGTGTTAGACACTGACCTTCTTTCTACCATCCTTGATAGTTTTGATGCAGCAGTTAGTGTGGAATGGTTATCCAGGTATCGTGCGGATATACCCTGTGAGAATAAAATTTCACGTATCTTTCTCCCTAGTGGAGAATCGTTATCAGTTCTAAAACGTCAGAGTGGTGCGAGGGTTAGCAACGTTTCAGCTATGAAGGCCCAGAAGTGTCTACAGGGGGGATTACCCCGCTACGTTACCAACCGTTACTGACATTAAGGCTAAGGAGGTGAGGACCAAGGATCCACCTATTGTTCGTGATTCCTCTCGGTGTGCTACCCGAGGAACTTTCAGGTTTACTTCCACAACTGTTAGGCATAATTTCAGTTTGATCTCATGCTAGAGGCAGCCCTGATTACTCGTACTCTTACCGTCTTGCACCAGGAGGGTTACAAGAGCAGTCTAATCAACTACAGGAACTGTTTTACAGGAGTTTTGTCGGACTTAGCTTTTTCGCTTAGGGGAGCCCTAGTTATACCCGTGAAGGTAAGCCTTTTCGTATGTGTGCTGATTATCGAGAACTTAACAAGGTGACAGTCAAGAACCGCTTGCCTCGACCATGTATTGACAACCTGTCGGGTAGTCACGAGGGACAAGCTTTCATGCGAGGATTGATTAACAAATGAACCATTATCAGATGGAAGTTCAAGGGGAGAATGTTCCTGGAACGGCATATCGAACGCAATACGGCCATTGTGACTTTGTATACCATGACTCTTGGGTTAACCAACACACCAGCAGCTTTATGGGCCACATGAATCGACCGTGTTTATTGTCGACGTTTTGGAGCACTACCAGGGGGAAAGGAACACCATGAACGGCACCTGTATTTTATCCTAGAGCTCCTAGGGGAGGAGCAACTTCACGTGAAGTCTACCAAAGTGTGACATCAGGATTTCGGAGGTACACTTTCTTGGTCACATAGTCATCAAAGTGGGGACACATGCAGATCTTGCTAGAGACCCATTTCATTAGATATTAATCGGCACCAAATAGCCCATCAGGGATACGGTGATTTCTTGGTTTAGCTAGATCCTATCGCAGATTCATCACAGGATTTTCGAAGATCGCGCAGCTTTAGTCTCTTTAACACAGCAGGGTGCTGTGTTCGTGGAAGACAAAACAGGAGGACGTCTTTTCAGCTTTTGAGACCCAATACTACAACGCACTGAGCATCGTCTTCACCTGAGGGTACGGGTAATCCAGTGGTATACCGTGATGGTTCGAATCAGAGTCCCAGTTACACGCCAATGCAATACGAGAAGGTGATGATCTACGTAGCGGATTTGCGAAGGGGAATTGCACGAGTCACAACCTGTGGTGGAAACCGTGGTCTTGGGATTTAAGTTGGAGGCATTACTTGGATGGTACCAAATGCATTACTTAGACCGATCACAAGGGCCTCCCGTGTATCGTAGTTTCAAAAAGGCTAAAGCATGCAAAGATATCACTGGATGGAACTTTTGAATGATTACGATTGTGAAACATGATCATGTACAAGCTTTGCAACTCACTATCGACTCTAACCTACCTGATCAGACTCGCTCTGTTCAAACCGGAGAACTGAAGGAAGAGAATTTTCAAGTTGAACTCATGCGGGGCATAGAGAAGCAACCTTTGGCAGGTCGGATGATATTCGCTACCTCATGGAACGAATGTGGATCTCATTATAAGACAACTTTAGGGAACTTGTGCTGAGCAAAGCACACCGGCCTCGATATTCTAGTCATCTGGGTTTCGATAAGAGATATTAGGATCTATAAACCTTGTGCTGGTGGTCGGGCATGAAGGCCCACCTGGCAGTGTATGTGAATGATGTTTGATTTGTGGGAAAGTCAAGGTGGAGTATCAGCAACCAGAAGCATCGAAACGGAAACAATAACATCTGGGTGATCGTTAATTGTCTTACGTAACCAACGCATTTTATTGCAATCAAGGACATTGACGAGTCGTCATAGTTTGTGAATATTCCTCGGGGAGAGGCGGCTTTTGGGCACGAGGTGCCAACTCTTGTTACCTCTGATTTTGAACTACATCCGATTTATGACAGGCAATACACAACACCTCGACTCATGTCTAGACATGAACATTGCTTATGACCGTTGGACAAATGGTCAGAACAAACGAACCATCCTGACACTCGAAGACATGCTGCGAGCATGTGTGCGATTGACTTTAGTAAGAGATAGGAGGACGTTTACCTTTGGTTGAGTTCTACTGCAGCAATTACCATTCTAGTATTCAGACAGCTCTGTTTGAGGCATTGTATGGACGATAATGCCAGCCTCCTTGTTGGACTAGGGTGATCGACAACTTAAATATGAGTCCAGGACTTGTACTCAAAACTCTTGGGAAGATTGATTAGATCGCAAATTGCGTGACGATAACGCGTGATTTCCAGGAGAACTGACGAGCTTAGGAGATGCTGGGAGTTCACTGCAGGCGAACGTGTCATGATCGAAAGTCTCGCCCTGGGAGGGTGCGGTACGCTTTGGGCAAGTGTGACAAGCTTAATTTACGTTGCGTTGGGCCCTTCAAAGCTCTGGAAAGAATCGGTAGCATGACCTGCAAACTCGGGTTACCCGACGAATTGGGTAACGTACACAATGTCATTTATGTCTCAAATCGAAGGCAATGGTTGTTCGATGAAACACTTGTGATACCTTTATTGGACAAGTTGCAGTTGTTGAAGAACCCATCGAAATCATGGATCGGAAAGTTAAGGTTCGTAAGCATAGTCGTATTCCAATCATGAGAGTTCGTAGGAACTCAAGTCGTGGATTGGAGTTCACGTGGGAACGCAAAGATCCGATGAAGCCCTGGTATCTTTAATTGGTCGAATAGTTGAATCAACTTTCGATGTCATTGTCGAATTTCGGGACGAAATTCCCTTTCAAGTTGGGGATGATGTGGTACCCGAGGAAAATCCACAGCCATCCTGATTTGACACCGTGCTGCTTTGGATTGTCTATCAAATTTCGGGGTGAAATTTCTTTCAAGTTGGGGATGATGTGACAACCCGAACTTTCAAGGTTAGTATCTTTCAGTTCCGTGATTCCGATCCCTCACTATTCCTTCTTTACACGTTCTTTACTTTAGTGAGTCTGTTTAACGCTCGTGACTTTAATAGATTTGTTTAACGTAAATGTTTGGGTTTGATTGAGTGTGTAAGTAGGTTAATATTGTGTCTAGTAGTTTTTGGGCCGCGTCTATCGTTAAACCACATTGAATCGATCACGAGTGTTATTGGGCTGCCACCGTTTTTAAATATACTTGGCCCAATCCATCAAGTTTAAATGAAACTCGGCCCACATTTTAAATGAAACTCGACCCAACCCTCCCCTCTCTCTTTTATATATACGTGAACACATAAGTGTGTGGCACAACCCTTTTGCAATATTACAAACCCTAAACCTCTTCCCCCTCTCTTGCAAACGACGGCAGTATTTGAATCATCATCACCCGAAGCCCTTTTCCTCCCTGATACTCGGGTATGTTTTGTGTAGTATTTATAGATTATTTGGTGGTGCTTTGACCTTTCGAATGTATTGCATGATTAATAGATAACATGAAACTGTTTGTTGTGATATATTTGTCAAAGCATGTATGATTAATTAATATGCATAGGTTAGGGGTTCAATATGATGATGATTTATCCGATGTGAATGTATTGTGAAATACTAAATCGTTGTTTTAAAATTCATGTTAATCAATGATGCTGTGTGATTATTGGGCCGCTTCACTTATCGAATTATTAGTTCAGTGATGTATATGATAGGATTTAGTTTAGCTTAACTTGGTTGAATATTTACAATTGTGGCATAATTATTAGAGAAGACTATGGAGTTCAATGATAAATACTAAGGTTGCATGATGGTTCGGAATATGTGGTGTCGACTGGATGATGAATGTGTTTGCTCATAACTGTTACCAAAGTGCGGATAGATCTGATAACCATAATCTGTAAATGATAAGGGAGTTTCGTCGGAGCTTGTGACGACGAAACATGGGAGTTTCGTCGGAGCTGGTAATGACGAAACATGGGAGTTTCGTCGGAGCCGGTAATGACGAAACATGGGAGTTTCGTCGTATATTATCTGAGTTTATAGCATACTGTTTGGGCTTCGTTTGGCCACCCGCACACACGCAGACTTACCAGATAACATGTCACATTGGGCCTCACGTGTAAACGAGCAAGCTGGGCCGCGAACTGGGATCAATAGCACAGTCCAAATGAATTTATTTTGGAACGCTCACGTGACTGGGCCATGTCTGGTCATTGGGCCAGACCATATCTCAATTGCGTACCAGATTGCACATCTTGGGCTAATGTCGTTAATTGCACCCTTGACTTGAGTCGCACACTTATATACACGGTTACACCTTAGTCTCATTGGTATATTACATAAATGGATTGTTGGATTGTTATGTGATGTTCTAACATGTGACATGAACTCGTATGTGATTCAAGTAATGGCTAGGTAGTATGAAGCGATGTCTAGTATATGCGCCCTACTAGAATGCATGATATCATGGTATGCAAAAACCAATTATTTCAATGAATGTTATGGTTTGCATGTAGCACGATTCCTTGTTATGATTAGCATGTCGTTATGTGCAATACTTGTGTGTTACCTGTGCAATGCTAATGTAGAATGCGTGACTTATGTGCGTAGAACTGATCGTTACCGGTAACCATGTTAGGGCGTGTTTGATCAACTGATAAACGAGTAACTAGTCTTACCGAGCAAACCAAAGGTGAGTTCATTTCTCTTGAGAATGCGTCCCGGTGGTTGGGACAGTCATTGGGTATCCCTGAGAGGGATAGGTTTTTGGGTAAATCAATTGGGTATTCCTGAGAGGAATACGTCTTGTGGGTAAAATCGGGAATGTTGGATAATACACTCATCCTATCACTATTAAAGTCCCTCCTTGTTGTTTGTTACCTGAGAGGTAACGGAGTATTAGTTGGTAGCGCTATCTTGGTTTGGCACCCTCACCCCGTACCTGAGAGGACGGGTGTGAACTAATGACTCAGTCATGCCCAATGCTTTGATAGGAGCATTGGGGAAAGGGCAATGTAAATCAGGAGCCGTCTTGTATCCGAGGTATTATCAACATTGAAATCATTGAACGGAATTAAACACTTGGTAACTAATGTTTTCGTAAAACTATGAACTAACCAGCATTTTCTGATACACGTGTGTGCATGCTCGTAGGTTATAGATTATGTGGATCATGGAACTTGCTGTCTGGGATGCTGGAGTGGTCATGGGTCGTAAGGAATGGGAATGCAAGACAAATCTAATGGTTTTTGTTTATACTGTTTATGTAACACTTATGATTTATGCTTCCGCTGAATACGATGAGTCATGCTTTATGTAATGTAATACTTTACCTTTATAAATGAAAGTTTTATTTAAATCATGTATGCGTTTAATGTGATTGGTGGCTAGATCCTGGTACGTCACACGCCTTGCGGGGGTTTCCGCATGTGGTATTTTGGGGGTGTGACATGGTCGGGGGTTAAGGGAATTGTTTGGTAAGGTTCTTGCCTTGTTCAGTGTATAGATCCTACAAGGACCCGGGTCAAGCTTACTAGGACCTCCTTCAATACCCACTGGTATTGGGTGGCGGGGGTGCGAATGGCTTGATCCCCTCATATGTAAACTATTATTAATACATTAACCCGGCTACTTGGGATTGTATCCTTGCTGATTCAAACCACTTAGCCGAGGGTAACGTCGCCTTCAAAAGAGGGGCCTACCACTTTACGCATTAATAACTTAATTAATTATCTTTCAATATTCTGACCCTTTGGGATTGTATCCTTGCTGACTCAAACCACTAACTTGAGGGTAACGTCACCTTCAAAAGAGGGGCCTACTACTATAACTAAGATAATCTCTTAAAAAGTGCAAAAGTGCGAAAATCATCAAATGTCACATTAAATGTGAGTCGGATCCAAGTGATTCATCTTGTCTATCTGTTTTTATTTTCAACATTTTAGTTTTTATTTTCCATGTTTAAAACCTTTTCTAAAAATTTGGATTGGATTAGACGTTGAGGATAAATCGGTACTAAAAGCTCTTGTGTCCTTGGACGACCTCGGTATCTTACCAACACTATACTACGCTCACGATGGGTGCACTTGCCCATATGTGTGTTTAGTGTTAGTAGAATATCGTGTTTTATAGTTTTAAAACTTGACTAATGTGTAAAATGTGCTTGAAATGTTAATAAAAATATAACACACTCTACACGCATCACTAACGTGTGTATATATATTGTGTTTGAAGAATTTGGTATAGTATATGTGCCATGTTGCGCTTTAACGTGTTATTGAACCGAATCAATAACAAGTTATCTTGTGTGTATCTCTTATCATGTATGTTTACCTTCTAAATAATATAGTATAGTTTTAGTCAAGATTGTATTTGAATGGTTGGCTTATTGTGTTATTTTCTTTTGTGCAATCTTCTATGTAGACACTAAAACATAAAAAAATGATATACAATAAGGTGTAAAGCATCTTCAACAAAGACACCAAAATGCTTTGGAAATGTGAATATATCTAAATTACCTTGTGTAGCAAAATCTACATACATATTTGGTGGATGCATTGAGGTTACAAAATTTGGTGCAACTATATTTCAATAATACACTCTTTATACATTAAAGTTATGTAAATGGTGTAAAATTGTAAATATGTTTTTTTACGTTAAAGAATATTTCAATAATATGCTCATTTTGCATTATAGTTAACGTATCTTAATTGAATTGTTTTTGTTCTTGACTAGATATGGACAAATATGTTTGTTGATATACACGGGTTGCATGAACTAAATAGCTTTTGGTTATGTCGGTCGTATGAGCCAAATTAAATTATTATGAACAAATACCTGATGTGAGTCATGTAGCATAATAAAGTTATATAATGAATAACCCACAAATGTCATACACACGACACAAACCCCAAGAACACTCACGAGGCGACAAAACAGGCGTACCCGCTGCAACGCGCGAGCATTCCCACTAGTAGTAAAAGAAATAATTAAAGTATACTTATGATATATAGTACATGGCACTAATTAAATGATTATGTGATATATACGTGATGTGTACAAAATGCAACATATAAATTACATCAATATAGTCATAAAACCAACCCCTCTTTTAGTACTAATGTTGGAAAAAGCGCGTTTCTTTCTTTCTTTTGAATTTACAAGACCAAATGAGCTTAAAAGAAACAAAAGGAACAAATAAACAGCCAAAAACCAACATAAATACAAGAAGAAGGAATAACGTGACATGCCCAACCCCTCGACAGCATCTCCCAAGACAAAAACAAGGAAATAGAAGCTGACAACGGGGCCGTGCCCAGCCAGGCATGGGCCATGGTCAGACCTCACACATAAAGACAAAGCCTACGCCCACCACAGGGTTGTGCCCAGCTCACCATGGGGCGTGATCATCTCTCAGATTTGCAGAATCTCGATAGTATAGCAAAGAGTTGACCACGGGGCCGTGTCCAGAAGCCACGGGGTCGTGTGGGGCCCTCTGCTGGCAGCTGCAATTAATGAAGGAAGAGAAGAAGCTGGCCACGGGCCGTACCCAATGGACACGGGGCCGTGGCCAGGGTACTGTTCTGACTAAAAATAGGGGTGCTTGGTTCACTTCAAAAGGCATCCCTTGGCAAATCACTTCTCTCTCACTTTGCCATCACTCCACCACAACTACAACACCAACACCCACCACCTTATCCAACTTTCATATTTAGAGTATGTAGTAGTCTCAGGATCCAAGATTGATAGTAAGAGTTCTTGTCAATCAAAGGTTATGCTTGGCTAATCTCTTACATCACTTGGTGAAAAAAGTTTTTAATGTATTACTTTTGATTTTTAATCTTTTGGCACTTTTTTAATTGGATATGTATTAATGACTTTAATAACTATTTTCTTATGTTGAAAGTGAATTTTTTTTACCCTTTTTTCATGATGTCATTGATTTGCTCATCCGTGTCTTTACGGTCTATATAAAGCACGTTAACTACTTGGAAGGGGGTTAGAAGGATGGTTTGGTAAAGTTCTTGTCTCGTTCAGTGTATAGATCCTGCGACGACTTGGTTTAAGCTAACTAGGACCTCCTTCAATACCCCAAAGGTATTGGATGGCGGGGGTGCGAATAGCTTGAACCCCTCATATGTAAACTACTATTAAAATTTTAAATCGGCTTCTTGGGATTGTATCCTTACTGACTCAAACCACTTAGCCAAGGGTAACGTCACCTTCAAAAGAAGGGCCTACCACTTTTGGAATTAATAACTTATTTAATTATCTTTCAATATTCCGACCCTTTGGGATTGTATCCCTGCTGACTCAAACCACTGGGTTGAGGGTAACGTCACCTTCAAAAGAGGGGCCTACTACTATAACTAAGATAATCTCTTAAAGAGTCCGAAAGTGAAAAAAACATCAAAGGGTACATTAAAGAAGAGTTGGATCCAAGTCATTCTATCTTGTCTGATTGTTTTTCATTTTATCTATCAAAGTCATTCTATCTTGTCTGTTTGGGATGTTCCTCTAAAACAGGGGAATAGCTGGGGATGGAGAAAAATTATGAAGCTTAGATCAACATTACAAAATCATATGTGGTCGAAAATTGGGGATGGTAAACTGACATCAGCCTGGTACGATAAATGGTCGAATGTGGAACCCATTGGAAATTTTATTACGCCTAGAATGATTCAGCAAGCAGGCTTTAGGATTCAATCAAAAGTTGCGGATGTGGTTCAAGACGGTCAATGGCTTTGGCCAGTGGCGTGGATGGAGATCTACCCAGTTCTTATCAATATGCAACCTCCTAGTTTGAGCACCAATAGACTAGACACTATTAGCTGGATTGATAATGAAGGTAAAGAGGTACAATATTCGTCGAAGGCTGTTTGGAATACTCTTCGTGTTCATGGTCTGAGAGTAGAGTGGCATAATGTGGTTTGGTTTTCTCAATGTATCCCTCGTCATGCGTTTCTTATGTGGTTAGTCATTGGCAACAAGTTAAAGACACAAGATAAGCTAAAGCATTGGGAAGTTGGAGGGACTATTAATCTTAGGTTGATGTGTTGTTCCTTATGTCAGAATGGTAATGATTCCCATGCACATTTATTTTTCGAATGTGTATTTGCGGCTCAAATTTGGTCGAAGGTTAAAGCAATAGGAGACATGCAACACCTAACGCATAACTGGGAGAATGTTCTTGATCACCTAGTTTCTAAAGCAAAATCTAAGTCCGCGAAAAGTGTGATCGGTAGACTTCTAGTGACTGCTACAGTGTACCACATATGGCAAGAAAGAAACTGCAGGTTATTCTCGGATAGAAAGAGGACGGTCACCCAGGTTGCTGATGCGATTGCTGCTTCTGTTCGATTAAAGTTAATAACGATGAGGTTCAAGAATACGAGACAAGTGGATCAGATTCTTAGAGATTGGAAGCTGCCTAAAAGGCTCGTTATTTATGACGGGGTCGTCTAAGGATGAGAGTCTAGCGAGTGATGCAGATTAGTCTCTTAGCTTCTAGTTTGCATTTCATGTTTTAGTTTTGTTAGTTTTGGCTCTGTTTAGTGGCTGAACATATGCTCGGCATGTCGGGTATATGAACTGGTTGGCATTTTCGCCTTCCACTTGTTTTATTTTGGTTTGTTGTGCAATGAAATTTACCAGGGTGAAACCTTTACCCAAAAAAAATTTAGATTTATTTTCATGCTTAAAAACTTTTATTAAAATTTTGATCGATTAGACGTTGACGATAAACCGGTATTAAAAGCTTTTGTGTCCTTAGACGACCTCGGTATCTTAGCAACACTATACTACGCTCGCGATGGGTGCACTTGCGCTAGTGTGTGTTTAGTGTTAGTACAATATGGTGTTTTATAAATTTAAAACTTTACTAATACGTAAAACGAACTTAAAATATTAATAAAATCATATCTCGCTCGACACGCACCAAAACGTATGCACAGTATTATATTACTATAATGAGTGACATATTTTAAGAAAGCTATTAGAAATTTATTTACGAAATGAATTAATTAACCAAATGAATTCCAAAGTGGTCAAAATTTAAATGAGTGACCTAAATCATTTCCCTGATTGAAACGTTCAACCTTCTTCTACATATTGGAATCGTTCCCTTCACCTTTTTGTAACCTACATGGCGTAAATGGCCATCATATGGAGGTGTAAACTGGTGACCATTACTTAACTCTTCATAAATCTATAGTTAAACTACCTCTTGATCATTTTTTTGGTGTCTCTAAAGGTTAACAAACCCATTCTCGATTCCTCGCTAATGCCGTCATCGGTCACTTTCAAGTTCTTTGTAGTTCATGGGTTATCCGAGATCGAAAACTGTTGCGGATTGCTTCCCTGCAACAAACAATCGTTTCCAAACCAACAACTACTGCCTTGTCGTCACCACTCGTCGGGTTAATCACCGCGACTGTTGACACAGTCGCTGCTACTCGAGTCAGAACCACCGCGGCCGAGTCCGGTTTTGCTTCTCCCCGGTTCAGTTTCGTGACGATGGTGTTTCTATCGTACCGGTTTTCATGGTATCGAGGATTGATGTTTACTTAAGCACTCCAAGGTAATCAACTAGTTCTTTTTTATACTACATGATACAGGTGGCAATCTTGACACAAAGGCTTTCAAGTGGGTTAGTTTGGGTTGCTTTTAAAATTATATGGGTTAGTTTGGGTAAGATATTTTAACTAAACGGGTCACAACGGGTCAATTAAAATTTCATTTTATTATTTTCGGGTCAAAGCGGGTCGACAACTTTAAAGAAATGAGTCGATGTGGGTTAGCACCTTAAAGAAACGGGTCAGATTTCGGATAAGAATGGGTTTTGGGCCGGCACAAGTATCCGCACAAGACGGGTTACGGCACGAAATAGGAGTTGGATCAGAACGGTTTTAGTTCCAATTGAGTTTCGGACCGAGACGGGTTTTGGTACGTGGCGGGTTTTGGATCGGAACGGGTCTGTTCGGATCGGGTTCGGGCCGACACGGGTTTTCGGCACGGGACGGGTTTCGGATCGCAACGGGTTTTAGGGTGACACGAGTTTCCGCACCGGACTGGTTTTAGGCCGACAAGAGTTTCCGCACAGGACGGGTTACAGATCACTACGGGTTTTAGACATACACGGGTTTCCACACGGGACGGGTTTCGGATCGCAACGGGTTTTAGGCCGACACGAGTTTCCGCACGGTACAAGTTTTAGGCCGACATGAGTTTCCGCACGGGACGGGTTTCAGATCGTAACGGGTTTTAGGCCGATACGGTTGAGTTTTGATTTTTAGTTTCGTTTTGTACAAAAACAAGTTCACAGAATAGTTCATGAACATTTGGCTCATTTACAAGCAATATATTGGTTATACGTTAAAATTTAAGATATGAGAACTATGTATCTGCATGTGTAATTGTGTAAATAGACAAACAAAACTCAGCGCACCTCAGTTCCTGAATATGCCTTGAGAATTTTCTTCGCAACAGCACCAGCAGCAACTCTCTCAATTGTCTCTCTAGCTGATGATCGACCACCACCCTACGATCCATCAACATGTTTTAAACCAAACCTGTTTGCAACTGATCCTCAACAGACCGATCTTTTAAACCAAACCTGTTTCGGTCGAGCAGTTATCACAGTTGATAAAGATAAACAATGGTTTCAGTTTACTTTAGAGGAAGCCTTTTATCTATGCTTTTCTCTAACATGTATCAAGATAGTAGATAGTGATCATCATGCAAAATCGAACAACGAGTTATGGCGGTATATGGTTTCGAAACAGCCATCTTTCGTTCACAGTTTCAAGGCGTATTCTCATCTAAGAATTGAGTTTTGATTTTAACAGTAGTTAAGTTTGTTAGTATATTCAGTTAGGTGGGTTAGTTAGTACATAACCCCTTGATGTACAATCTCTTTTTTTTAAAGAAAGCAATTTTTCACCAACCCGACCCGACCCGAAACCCATTCTGACCCGGACCCGTTTCAACCCGAACCCATTCCGACTAGAATCCGTTTCGACCCGAATCAAAACAACCTTTTTTTGTAATTGACCCGTTTTGACCCATGACCCGACCCGACCCGAACCAACCCGTTTGCCAGGTCTACTACATGATCTTAGATCACCCATGGTTTTGCTCTTTTGTTAAACCAACATGAAAAGAAATCCTATTAATAACATAGAAAAAGAAAGCAAGAGAAAAAAAAAACCTACTGCTTCTAATAAGGGAATGAAGAAGACGTTTCATGGATCTTATTTTGTAGGTTTTTATTATTATTATTATTACTTTTCACACTTCAATGATTATTTCAATAATTAAGTATACAAAATATGTTTTGTTATAAATATATTATTAATATTATGGTTATCAACACAAAAAATAGATTAGCTTCTTCTCCAAGTTTTCTTCTCCTATATATACTTCCCATTGTATCTCTTGTATGATATATCTATCAATGAAATGTCTCTTTCTTCCTACATTTCTTTCTCTTATTGTTTGCTATTAGGTTTGTTTCACAACACGTTATCAGCACCGTTCGCTCACATTCTCATCTCCAACAACATCACTCATGTCACAATACCATCGTTCTAATCAAGAACATAGTTGCATGGACACTTGGTTAAAGCACAAACTACACGATTGGATGTTTGACAAATCAGTCACCAAGTTAAAACTATTATGGTGACTGTAGAATTGATCGAATAAGATGGCTAAAGAACCCAGAAGCCATGGCGTCAGAGACTCGCCAGAACAACGATTGCGACAGCAACAAATTTCTTTCGATTTTACGTTTCAAGAACAAAAACATGTTGCAGCCTCAACTTAGTTTGACAAACGAACAGATCCGTCATTTTCAATCTACCTTTGAATTACAACAATCAGGTAACCAACCGAACCATTTTAGAATTTATGAGTGTTAGATTACATTTATATGTTATGTTTTATCTTGTTCCGGCGACTGAGTTTGTTGATCGGAAAATTGAGCAACGCCAATGATGCCTGATGGGGTTTTCGCTTGCGTATAATGCGTCGCCGGAAATAATGAACGACCACCGCTTTTAATGGTGGTCGTTGAACGAACACTCCGTATTTGTTTCCTTATTAAAATATCGGTTTTCCAAATAATATCAATCAAACACATTTAATATATTAAACTTCATGTATTGTTTTGTGAAGGTGTATTTATTGTCGGTTATTATATATAGATAAACGAGTTGGCGCAACCCGCGCGTTGCGGCGGAATGTTAAAAAAGCTAATATAAAATACATTTTAAAATTTTATATGTTTCAGTGTAACTTACAATTATGCTCCTAAAAATGAAATATTCACTATATTATAAAAAAACATAACACTTAATATGATACTCACGACACAGGAAGTTAAATATGGACCGAATCCTTTATGCTCATAAGTTAGGAATTTATTTGTATACGACATGTGAAAAAACCAAATTCTAAAACAACACCACTTATCGCCACTATCCTCTCTACAACAACAATCAACTCAATAATCATAGAAATGGAAACATGTTAATTACGAATGCACAAACAACGGATAACATAACCAATAGAATAACAAATTGACGAACATACCAATGTATTTGAATTATTAAAATAATAATCTGGATCGAATCAGAAAATATAATACAAACAATTGCTGGGTTATACTAATTTGTTTTCTTTCATACTGATTTCTGGGTTATATTATACTATATCAAAGATTTTGTAGAGTCTATTATGTTCTCCCTGAAATACTAATTTGTTTGGTGAGTTTCAAATTTCAAGCAATGTTGATATATCAATTAAACTTATGTCCTCTGTTAATGCAATCTACAATTCCTCAATAACAAACACGAATCATTTTTAACTAACGTCGGTCGCAATATGTTTCTGTTGGCACTATTGACGTTGCACGTTATTGTTGTTGCCCTAAGTTCGTTGACGACGTAACCCAATATTTTTGCGTCGGCCGGATGTAATTCCTTCGATGGTTAGAAGAGGACACTATTGAAGATTTACATCATTTGTTGCTTCTATGATCAACACACAATTTTGCATGCTTGAATTTGAATGGAATAAAAACATATACATTTGGGAAGAAGACAATTTTCTTTAAAGACTCTAAAAAAAACTGATTTTGATTACATAAAATTTCTTCAAAATATCAAATTTGCCTGCTTAAATTTGAACCCACATTTAACTAACATGTTGTGAGATCTAAGAGGAAGATAATATAAATCATCCTCTTGAATCCCACAAAATGTACATCATCTAGTTGTTCAAAATACAACCAATCTCATACCTGATTTAGATTGCATCTCCTTATTTAAGTGTTCGCCATAGCCATCAACAGTCGTTCAAATCGCATCTTAGATCGGAGACTATAAACCCTATAAACGCCGGCGTTTGTTAGACTGTTTCGATTGGTCGATGTTGATAAAAAAATACCCAGTTATTTGTTTAACGTCGACGCACTGATTCATTGAAGAACACAACACATAAATCACTCCACAAATCCGTCTTGAATCTGGGTAACATAATAGTGATAAACGAACCCAGTGATTTTCAAAAATCCTTCAAAATCAAACAAAAAAATGAACCTGGGTAAATGTTGTGGATATGTTTTTAGTTTTGATGAATCCACTGACTTCATCATCATAAAACCTGGATTCAAAATCAAAATATGAATCCACTGACTTCATCATCATCAAACCTGGATCAAAATAAAAATCAAATCATTTTCACATCTGGGATTAGTCTGCAACTGGGTTTTTCATGCGACATATGTAAAAGAATAAAGAGATCTCATAAATGAATGTAAATTGAGGGGAATAGAAAAGGGTTCGGAGTCGGTTGTCGGTTGTCGGTTCTTACAGAAAAAGGAAGTGAAAAGGAAAAAAATCGAAAGAACGGGATTGGTTGGGAGTCGAACCGGCAAAAGGAAGTAAAAGGGAAAAAAATCGAACGGATGGGATTGATTAGGAGTCGAACCGGCGCCTCATATTTGTTGAAGTGGCATGACAACCACCGAAACGATTTGTGCTTTTGTTTATTAATCGGTGTCTTTTATATGAATAGATACGTTGGTATCATGAGGCACCCTAAGTTACTTTTTGTAAGATAAGATAATATATAACAGGAACCATATCTTGTTACCTTTAAAAGAAAGAACCATATCTTGTTGTGAGTTAGGTTGACTTAATCAATGTTAGCATGTATGTTATTCATTTTTTTAGTAAATTCCTAAACTAACTTATTTTCAAAAAATTGCTTAAATCTATTAATATTGATTTTTCAATGCCAAGTTTAATAAAGATATATATGTTATACATGGTTAACGAGAGTATCTATTGATATAATTCTAGTATCACAAGTTTTATCGAAAATGATACCAAATACCTAACATACTATATATGAAAAAATATGTTTGGCTAACTAGAGTATATTGCACTAAATAGATTACACAACAGTGAATGTAGTGAGTAGCAAGAATTTACTAGAAAAATATATGTTCACCATATGACATGCTTATTTTGAATAGTTGTTGCATATGCAAGAGTTGTAGGAATTTTAATAATGATTAAAATATAGATTTGAAAGATACGTTATGTATAGATTGCTACTAGATGAGATTAAACTGGACTAAAAGAAATTGAGAACCAATAATGAACTTGAATTTGGCAACAATTTTTATAATTCATTTGTTCTTCTGTTGACCTATATTTGTGTATGTCTAAAATTTGTTTGCTTGGTTATGTGTATATTTGTTTGGTTGTTTTTATATGGGTTGAATCTAATGTCTCGGTTAAGTAGCCGTAATCCATTATGTAATAGTAAGTAAATGAAAGTTTAAATATTGTATAAAATTTATACATTTGCTTGTAACTGGTGAACATGGGCATTAATAATAGGCCAATTGCATTTTAACACCTTTAACTTTGAAGAATTGGCCGATAACACCCGCAACTAACACTTTGATCTGTGACACCCCAAACTTTTAATTTTGTTTGTCATTTCACCACTCAGTTAAAAAATGACTAACTGAGTTAGTCTTCCATCCTAGCTGGCATCCTACGTGGACTATTTTTGCCGATGTGGCACATCATCTAATCTGAACCTGAACCAAACTTAAAACAATTTGAACCAAACACCCGAACATCATCTAATCTGAACCTGTCTTGAACAAAGCTGAGCCACCACATTCCTCCGCCACCGTTGCCGTCGGACCACCTCCATGTCGCCGCTGTCGCCGTTAATCATCATCATCTTCAACTGTCAGAACCCATCGGATAAAGACTAAGACCGCCGGACCCTGACAAAGACCGCCGGGCCGAGTCTCCGACTGCCGGACTGAGTCTCGGACCGCCGCTGCCACTGTTGCCGGTGTCGGAGAAGATGACCGGAGCTTCTCTCTCTTCAACTTCAACCATCGCCGACGTATCCCCCCACACCACCACCACCACCGCCATGGAATCCAACCCATCTAATCCCACCACCACCCTCAAGACTTCCTCATAATCCCAATATTTAATGTCCAACTCATTGGTATCCCCTTTTGTTTCATTAATCCGCTGTTTCGAATCGGTATCAATATCGCTAACACCAGTACCCTTATTATCACTAACCGAATCCGAATTAACAACATCCAATTCTCCTTGACCTAAATTACTATCCTCTTTCCTACTCTCCAAAACCCTAGACACAAAAATCTGAACATAAAGCACAAATTCAGCACGCAAACGCAACGTGTTGGAATCAAAACTCCAAACACCTGACGTATTATCATTAAACTGTAGAAGTTCTACAGTACATATATACGTTAAAATCGCCGGTGAACAATTGGAACTAAACAGGATATTCTCATACCGGCCACCGTTGGCAACAATTTTTTGAAGAATTGAGCGAGCGAGCTAGGTTAGGGTTTCGAGATCGGAGAGCGAGAATTGTGGCTCGAAATGGTTCGCTTTGACCTAGAAACAGGTGGTTAGCTGCGAGACGAGATAGCAGGTCAGTTTCCATACCTGCGTGTTGCAATTGCGACTCCATTGTTGTTGATTGGAAGCTATGGATGGTATAGATACATGTGTGTATGTATAGGTTGAAGAAGAAGAACTGAAGAAGAAGAAGAAGGCAACTGAAAATGGTGGGTGATGGAAGTCTTTAGGGTGCCACGTAATCAAGTCAGTCGCCACATAATCCTGTCCATCTCATCAAGTGTTTGCCACATAGCAAAAATAGTCCACGTAGGATGTCAGCTAGGATGGAAGACTAACTCAGTTAGTCATTTTTTGTGACAACCCGCACTAAACCAGGTATCCGTACAACTTAATTAATGATTAATTACTACTTGATTACTGTGCTTGATTGAACTAGCTGATAAACTGCTACCTGCATACTGATATATGCACTTACTTGCATCATACTTTATTTGCTGTCACTACATTAATTACATACTGAACCCTAGTGACAAACATGATGCACAAAAAGCACAGTAGCACTAAACGGATACACAGTGAACATGCTGATATAACCAGCATCAGGCAAATACTGCCTCTAAGGCCTGTTAAGAGCCTCATAAATTTTGACTACACCGGTAGTGAGTGTAGGGATATACGGGTTATGGTACCGCGTCTCTAGGGATAAGATACACTGTTTCGGATGTGCCAAAAACGTACTTTAAGTACCAAACACAGCACTTTAATAATTTAACCAGCTTCTAGCTGACTAGTAAAGTGCCAGTAAATGAGAAAAATAACACTAGACACTTTCTAAAGTGTTGGAAACAAAATGTGTCACAAAAAAATGTAATAACGACACTTTAAAGCTTTATTAAGCGCTTTAACGGATTACTATCCAACCGAACAACCGGACTATACCCGGAACACGAAAATATTAATATTTTCACTAACTATAATTTTCTGAGCCAGTTAGGGTCCCTGATTACCCTAACACCCGTCATAACACTTAACATACAACTAACCAAGTTAATCCTAAACTTAACTTACTTAACCTAAACTAACCCCTAACCACCCACTTCTAATCGAACTAACCCAACCCCCCTATTGAAACCGGCCCCAATTAGGGGAACAAACAAGTACCAGGTTTGATTATAATATTGAGTTATGTTGGGTATCTAACTAACACTAATACCTTTGGATAATACACTTTCTTTTTTTTCCTATAAATAACACTAACCTATTAGAGATTTTACCACTTAACAAGCCAACAACAACTCTCTTCTCTTTTGCCCTCCCACTCACGGCCGAACATCAACCCACCCACCTTCATACTTTCAAGTGTTGATCTTGCATTCCAACATTATACAAGCCTCACAAGTCGCGTATTAGGAGCTTTGGTGCAAGCGGAACACGAAGGACCTCTCTCGTTATCTTTTATCCACGCGTTTTTCGTCACGATTCTTCCCTAGCCCCGAGCTAGAGGTATATTGTTTAAAACTTGTTTTTAAGCTTGTCTAAAGTGGTTAAAAGGATTATTGTCGGTTGAATCTTGTTATATGGAAAGATGATGCATTAAAGTCTAGAAAAATCACTAAAATGGAGGTTAATAGCATATAACTTGTGTAAAAGTCGTAGGACTTGAAATTTGTGTTTATCTAGACCCGATCTATGATGTGGTAGCTCAATTCTTCGTTTAACCCGACTTTGTAAAATCATGTATCATCACATAAGCTTGTTTTTGAAAGATACAAGGGTTAAAGTGAAACACTACCACATTTTAGAGACATGAACTTGTGTAGAAATATTTTTCTTGCGTAAAAGAGATTTAACCGGTAAAATGGTGTCTAAAACTAGCGGATCTACGTATCCGCAAGTGGTATTTTTGAAAGACCACACTTTAAAGAAATCATGTTTTTCTAAAGATGGATCTTACACTAATAAATATGATTTTATAAACCACAAGTGTGTAGACACTTGTGAAATGGAAAGATCCGACAAATAACTATTTTTGGGAAAATGACTAGAAGTTGTAAAGACGAATTTCTTTAAACACGGGGTTTTTACAAGATTAAAGCTACTTTATATAAGGATCCATATATATAAAGGTGATTTACATTATAGTTGCGGAAAAACTACAAGTTCATGCGATTATGCAAATTTACATACTTGTCGACTAGTTTGTTGTGTTGGAGATTGTTTGATTGAATAAAGAAGATTGTTGATTGATTTGTTAAAAGAAAATGATACGCTTGAAAGCGTGGCCACCTCCAGTTACAGAGGAAACTCTGGCGAAATTTTTCTAAAAACCTAACACTTAGACTTTTTACACAACAAGTGTTAGAACTATTTTTGGACATACTTTCGAAACATAAATTTCGCCAGCACTATATTTTACTAAATATTCGGAGGTGGGATTTTCACAAAGATTAAAGTGATAAATATACTTGTCACGACACGGTTTATGATTATTTTGTGAAAATACATAAATATTATTTTAGAGTAAAAATAATATTTACAAGCGTTAATGATTCCAAAACTTTACGAACGCTTCCACTAACATATAAGTTACACCGGTAATTACATTACCACAAGATTGATAAAACGTAACTTACGCACATGCATTGTATCCCCCATCCTTGGGAAGGAAGATAACTACCAAGCATATACGACATGTAACACGAAATAGTTGTCTAACTATTTCCCGCAAACATAAACTGTAAAGCTAAAGCACGGCCGTCCGTCTAATAGAATTAGCACTTGTAGGTCGTTGCACAGCTTACTGTATTGGAGACGCTTGATAGAGATACGCATTCACTGTGAGTTCATGTCCCCCTTTTCTCTAACTGTTTTCAGTTTTCTTAACTGCGGGGGTGAAATACATGTTACTTTGTTTACAAGTACTTGATACACGGTATGATTAACGTAAGGAGGTTTAGATCATGTGAATGGGTAGTTAGAACACCGAGGGACTCGAGCGGTAGATCTATCTGGGTGTAGCGAGCCCAGCTCTAGGCCAAACGGACCTCTCTGAGGCCAACAGAACGGACCTGGAGTGACTTGGTTGCCCAACGCAAAAATCGGCTAGGTCGTGTCTTACTATTTGCATTTCACAACATGCTAATGGCCTTGCAAACCATTGGTGATCACAAGTCCTCTTACACTGCTACATACCAGGAAACTTTTATACTTACAAGTGTTTTACTTACTCACTTGCACATGAACTCGCTCAACATTATTGTTGATTTTTCAACTTACATGTATTTCAGGAAATTAACGAGATCTGGCACGGTATGGCATGTTTTTCCGCTGCACTAGTTTCCGAGGTCATCCGGGGTTTAGGGGATGTGTCTCTTTCCTGGACAAGACACAGTCCTTAAATCATGTTTATGTTATGTTTAAGTTGTAACGTCTGTTGAACAAGGTTATGGTTGTTAGTTAAAACAATGGTACTGTACTTGGTTTTCAAAACTTAATGGATGATCTTGCATGTTTTTAACTCATATAGCTTTGGTATGATTAAGCTATGGTATTAAGAAGTCACACCAAAATTAACCACGCTTCCGCAAAGCCAGGGTGTGACAGCTTGGTATCAGAGCTCTGATCATAGCGAACTAGGATTCTATCTCGAGTCTAGACTATGATCACTAGGGCTCTCACGAAAACATTTTTCTGCATACCACTTAAGTCCAGATCCACAACTTTTTACAAACAAATGTTGAGCACATTTTATTTATTATTCTAGGCTCAGTCTGGGAGGCTGAGGTAGGAGGCTAGTGGGACTAGAAGTATTGGCTAGTGGGACTAGAAGTATTGGCTAGTGGGACTAGAAGTATTGGCTAGTGGGACTAGAAGTGTTGGCTAGTGGGACTAGAAGTGTTGGCTAGTGGGACTAGAAGTCTTGGCTAGTGGGACTAGGAGTGTTGGCTAGTGGGACTAGAAGTGTTGGCTAGTGGGACTAGAAGTATTGGCTAGTGGGACTAGAAGTGTTGGTTTGAATGCTTGCTTGATGACTTATGTGACTATTCGATTATATGATTGACAATTTGTACATGTTTGTGTATATGTTACAGACACATGGATTCAGCAGACTCGGGCGGTTCAGGCACCACCGGCCCCAGACCTATTGTATCAGATGACCTGGAGTCATCAGAGCATGAGGTTTTTACGTCAGATTTCACCAGCACGGATGATGATGACTTTCAGCCATTCGCCTTACCCGACGGCGTTGATGAGCTCCCAGTTGATCTTCCTGCAGGGGATCTACCACTCGTTGTGATCCCTGCTCCAGTACCCCTTGCAGCATACCCTGTTTTACCCATCGACGACGAGGAGGACGACGTCGATATGTTTGAGGAGGAGCCTTTGGAGGATGCTCAGGGCGAGGCCCTACCTGCTGTTGCTCCCTTACTGATCGCAGATGCTCCTGCTGCGGAGTCACCTGCTCATTCCCCAGTCGCGGACTCCTTTGAGTCTGTGGCTTCTGCACCCACACATACTCATAGTGCGCAGCACTTCTCCCATGGGTCCGATTCTGACCAGGCTTTTTCTGTTGCTTCCATACCTGGACTTGTTTTTGACCATGACGACGAGGAGGATTCAGATCCTATGTTTCCACCAGGATTTGAGCCTGACCGTGATTTAGAGTTTGTCCCGATGGACGAGTTGATGGAGGATCCAGCAGATCCTATTGACCCTTTTGATCCGATTGACCCAGATTTTGAGTTTGACATGGCATTTGACGACTTTGAGCCTGCCGTTGCTCCTGAGCAGGCAGCCGCTCTTGACCCTTTACCAGAGCATGACCCTGTGCATGCTGATATACCTTTTGAGCCCATTGCTGATGATCACCACATAGACGTTCCTGTTGATCCCATTGGTCCCTTACCCATTGTTGCTGTACCAGTTGACCCCCCTCTCGAGCACTTGGCACCCGTTCACCCAGTTGTTGCTCCCTTGTTTGATCCCGTTCCCATAGAGCCCGGACATGCACCGTTCGCGGCACATATGGACCCACCGGGCGAGTCTGCCCAGCATGGCTGGATACCGGCAGACGAGGACGTTCCCCCATTCCCTCCACAGATTCCTGTTGCACCACACACTGACTTTTCGTTTCAGGTACCTATGTTTATACCTCCAGCAGGGCCTGGAGAGGGCTCTTCAGCACACCCTGATGGGCATGTACCGATGCCCATGCCTTTCATGCCTCAGATTCCTTTTGTTCCACCTACTACAGCTCCTTTTGGGGTGGCACCCTTTGACCCCACACGTGAGCCACTG
Source organism: Helianthus tuberosus (assembly GCA_030545235.1). Taxonomy (NCBI): domain Eukaryota; kingdom Viridiplantae; phylum Streptophyta; class Magnoliopsida; order Asterales; family Asteraceae; genus Helianthus; species Helianthus tuberosus. Next base: position 26,341,761 of record CM060432.1, read on the forward strand.
CTGTGGTCACCGTTTTCCCCTATGCCACCCACTGATCCATACCACAGGTTTCATGTGGGCCATACCATCGAGGATGTATTGATGTCGTTTGTACACCAGCATGAGTCGCATGAGCAGCGACTACAGGAGTTGGAAAGAGCCCATCTGCAGCCATGTCAGTGCCATGGCCGGGTACCCTCTCCGTTACAGCCGTTTCGACCATTACCCCCTGACTATGCTGCTCGTCTTACTACTGTGGAGCAGCAGATTGCTTCCATTATTCGCACACAGCAGGCGATGGAGGCGGACTGGTTACAGTTGCGCCGTTTGTTTTATACCCATTTTCCCCCTCCTCCACCACCATCTACTTAGAGCTCATCGGTGCCACTTGGGTAGGCGAGGTGATAAGGCGGCGATTGCTTTTTGACTGCACAGCTTTTTGAGGAGACTACGTTATGACTTGACTTTTGTTATGTACTTGATGTTGTATTGATATTGATGTAGCTTTTGACAGGGGTTATGTAGCCCCTAGTGATTGATGATTGTATGTATACACTTACGATGTGGTCTCATTTATATGGCAATCGCAGTTTTCTCACCATATTTTGGATTCGCTTGATTACTTGTTTATATTTTATGACATGGGATGTTGTGTGAATGATAATTGTGATATGTGATAACATGAGATGTTATGTGATTATACTATTACTACCGTTATATACATTACGAACTGATTTACGTATTATAACATCGGAGCCTTCTATGGCCTAACCAACTTAAACCATCTTTTAGAAAGATGCCGCCAAGACGTCAACAGCAGCCTATGCCTACCACCCAGGAAGAGCTACAACAAATCATTGCTGCTGCCATAGCGCAGTACGCAGCTTCTCAGCCGGGAGGGAGCGGAAGTGTTAATCAAGGCAATAACATTCCACCTCACGGTAATACCACGCCATTCGAACCTACCATGAACTAGTTGGAGATTTTAGCGGTGATGCTAATGCCAAACACATGTTTTAACATACGTGCAGGATGCACCTACAAGCAGTTCTTAGACTGCAAACCAGTTAACTTCGATGGCACAGGAGGTGCAGTTGCCTTTACCCGCTGGGCTGAGAAAACCGATTCCGTCTTACGCATGAGCAAGTGTGCAGAGAATCAGCAAGTTACGTACATTTCAGGGCTATTCCTAGACGGAGCCCTATCTTGGTGGAACCTACAAGTCCAAACACTAGGCGAAGCTGCCGCCTACGCCCTGACTTGGGCCGAATTGAAAGAACTGATGCGCAAAAAGTACTGGTCACGCGCAGAAATTCAAAGGTTGGAGACTGAATTTTGGCACTTAAAGATGGATGGACCAAAGATTGCGGAGTACGTTCAGAGGTTTCACGACTTATCTCAAGTGGTTCCTTACATGGTTACGCCTGAATACAAGCGAATCGAGCGCTTCATTTGGGGTTTGGCTCCCCAAATAATAAGCATGGTAACCTCCTCCAAACCGGCGACTATCACTGAAGCCATCGATTTGAGCGTGGCTCTCACCGAGGAGGCGATTCGTTTAAACAAGTTTGGTGATGTAAAGGCAAAGGAGAAAGAGACTCATGTTGAGTCGTCAGGAGGTAACAAAAGAAAGTTTTCGAACTTCAAACAAAGTGTTAGCGGTGATGGTAAGAGAGGAGCACCAAGCACGCCAGCTCAGGGTGCAGCTGGCAGTGGAAGGAAAGGAAGAGGATACATGGGCACCCAGCCCAGATGCAATACCTGTCAACGCCACCATTCGGGTCAATGTCGGTTAAAAGTATGCGAAGTATGTGGGAAACGTGGTCATTTGAAGGACACCTGTTGGGTTGGTACTGGCCGGGGAGGTCAGGGAGGATCTGAAAATAGGAATAACAACCGTGGTGGTTTTGGAGATCGCCCACAAGGGAATAATCGAGGCTACAATGCCAATCAAGCCGGAAATGCCAATCAGAACAACCCGCCAGTTGGGGATGGTGCAGGAAGTGGTAAAAGACTTGGATGTTTTCATTGCGGTGACATTGGGCACTTCAAGAAGGATTGCCCGGGATTGAACCAAGCCCGTGGAAGGGTGTTCCAGATCGGTGCACGGGAAGCACGCCAGGATCCCAACGTTGTTACGGGTACGTTCCCTATCAATCAACGCTATGCATCTGTTCTGTTTGATACTGGTGCCGACTATAGCTTCGTATCACTAGAATTTAAGAATATACTTGGGCTAGCCACTAATAAGTTAGACATTCCCTACGCAATTGAATTGGCTAATGGAAAGTTGGTAGAAGCCAATGATGTTATCAGAGGCTGTGTGATTGAATTAGGAGAACGTGAGTTTGCCTTGGATCTACTACCAGTCCAATTGGGAAGTTTCGACGTGGTAGTGGGAATGGATTGGTTATCAGGCAATAAAGCTGAGATAGTTTGCCACGAAAAGGTTGTTCGTATTCCAACCGAGGATGGTGAGACCATTGTTGTTCATGGGGAGAAGCGTGAGACGCCGTTGCGGATTATCAGCTGTTTGAAGGCAAGGAAGTGTTTACAGAAAGGATGTGTTGCTTTTCTGGCACACATCGTAGATAAGAAGGCTGCCGAGCCAAGAATCGAAGACATCCCTGTCGTAAGGGAGTATCCAGAAGTCTTCCCAGAAGACTTACCCGGACTGCCACCTCAGAGACAAGTGGAGTTTCATATCGACTTAGTTCCAGGCGCCGCGCCTGTAGCTAAGGCACCTTACAGACTTGCACCGTCTGAAATGCAGGAATTGTCGACGCAACTTCAAGAGTTGTTAGACAAGGGTTTTATCCGACCAAGCTTCTCGCCTTGGGGAGCTCCGGTCCTGTTTGTCAAAAAAAAGGACGGAAGTTTCCGCATGTGCATCGACTACAGAGAATTGAACAAGCTGACGATCAAGAACAGGTATTCTCTGCCAAGAATCGACGATCTATTCGATCAATTTCAAGGTTCAAGCTGTTACTCTAAGATCGATCTTCGATCTGGATACCATCAACTAAGGATACAGGAGGAAAGTATCCCGAAAACAGCCTTCCGAACTCGTTATGGACACTACGAGTTCCTCGTTATGCCATTTGGTTTGACAAACGCACCTGCAGTCTTTATGGACTTGATGAATAGGGTTTGCAAGCCATACTTAGACAAGTTCGTGATTGTATTCATCGACGACATCCTGATTTACTCAAAGACGAAGGCTGAACACGAACAACATCTGAGGACCATATTGGAGCTGCTAAAGAAAGAACAACTGTACGCCAAATTCTCCAAGTGCGAGTTTTGGCTACGCGAAGTCCAGTTTCTTGGACATGTGGTTAATAGGGATGGAATCCATGTTGATCCCACGAAGATTGAGGCAATCAAGAATTGGGAGACGCCTACAACGCCAACCGAGATTCGACAATTCTTGGGTTTGGCTGGTTACTATCGAAGGTTCATCGAGGATTTCTCGAAAATCGCTCAACCTTTGACGCTCCTCACACAGAAGGACAAGACGTTTGATTGGGGAATCAAACAGGATGAAGCGTTTCAGATATTGAAGGGTAAGCTTTGTAACGCGCCGATCTTAGCTCTACCAGAAGGTACTGATGACTTTGTGGTATACTGCGACGCATCGCGTCAAGGATTGGGTTGTGTGTTGATGCAACGCCAAAAGGTCATTGCTTACACATCACGCCAACTGAAAGTGCACGAAAAGAACTATACCACCCACGATTTAGAGCTTGGCGCAGTGGTTTTCGCTTTGAAGATCTGGAGACACTACCTGTACGGTACGAAATGCACAATTTTCACAGATCACAAAAGCCTACAGCATATATTCAACCAGAAGGAGTTGAATATGAGGCAAAGACGATGGGTTGAATTGTTAAACGACTACGACTGCGAGATAAAGTATCACCCAGGGAAGGCGAATGTAGTCGCCGATGCCCTAAGTCGTAAAGAAAGAATCAAGCCCATAAGGGTTAGAGCTTTGGAAATGATTATACGAACCGATCTTTCCTCGCGCATTCGTGCTGCACAAAAGGAAGCTCTCAAGGAGGGAAACCTTGAGGAAGAATATCTCCGTGGGATGGAGAAGTTATTGGCACCAAACAAGGAAGGAACATTATGTTTCGAGAAAAGGATTTGGGTTCCTTTGTTTGGAGATTTAAGGAAAGTTATTCTCGACGAAGCGCACAAGTCACGATACTCTATCCACCCTGGATCGGATAAGATGTACCAGGATCTCAAAGATTACTATTGGTGGCCTAGGATGAGAGGCGACGTTGCTGTTTACGTGAGCAAGTGTTTAACATGCGCTAAAGTTAAAGCGGAATACCAGAAGCCTTCGGGGCTGCTGCAGCAACCTGAGATTCCCAAGTGGAAGTGGGAACAAATCTCAATGGATTTTGTTACAAAACTGCCAAAAACGCCAAGAGGCCATGATATGATTTGGGTAATAGTTGACCGCCTAACAAAGATAGCACACTTCTTACCTATCAGAGAAAAGGATAACACAAGCAAATTGGCTGAAATTTACATGAGAGAGATCGTCGCACGGCATGGAGTGCCTCTCTCAATCATTTCTGATAGAGACGGAAGGTTTGTGTCAAGAATATGGCAATCCTTCCAAGAAGCTTTTGGCTCTCAATTGAATCTGAGCACTGCGTTTCATCCGCAAACTGATGGCCAGAGCGAGCGCACGATACAAACTTTGGAGGACATGCTGAGAGCATGTGTTATGGATTTGGGAGGTAGCTGGGATAAACACTTACCCCTGGTCGAATTCTCATATAACAACAGCTACCACACCAGTATTGGTGTTGCGCCTTTTGAAGCCCTATACGGACGCAAGTGTCGATCACCACTATGTTGGGCTGACGCAGGTGAAAGGCAGCTTGCCGGTCCCGAAATCGTCCAAGAGACGACAGACAAGATTGCGCAGATTCTTAAACATATCGAAGCCGCTCGCCACAGACAAAAGGCCTACGCGGATCCAAACCGGAAGCATGTGGACTTCCAAGTTGGAGAAATGGTGTTGTTAAAGGTTTCACCCTGGAAAGGGGTAGCACGCTTTGGAAAGCGTGGAAAGTTAAATCCGCGCTACATTGGTCCCTTTAGAATTCTAGAAAGAATTGGGACGGTAGCATACAAGTTGGACCTACCCGCTGAACTAAAAGGTGTTCACGATACATTTCATGTATCCAATTTAAAGAAAAGTCCAACTCAAGTTGACGTCGCCATTCCTATCGACGAGATTCATATTGACGACACGCTCCACTTCGTTGAAGAACCTGTTGAGGTCACGGATTGGAAAGTTAACAAGACCCGCCGGAGCAGTGTCAAACTCGTCAAAGTACGTTGGAATGCCAGACATGGTCCTGAATTCACATGGGAACGTGAGGACCGGATGAAAGAAAAATACCCCCACCTATTTCCTAAGAACTCTGCATCTACAAGCAGAACTTAAATTTCGGGACGAAATTTATTTAACGGGGGGAGAATGTGACAACCCGCACTAAACCAGGTATCCGTACAACTTAATTAATGATTAATTACTACTTGATTACTGTGCTTGATTGAACTAGCTGATAAACTGCTACCTGCATACTGATACATGCACTTACTTGCATCATACTTTATTTGCTGTCACTACATTAATTACATACTGAACCCTAGTGACAAACATGATGCACAAAAAGCACAGTAGCACTAAACGGATACACAGTGAACATGCTGATATAACCAGCATCAGGCAAATACTGCCTCTAAGGCCTGTTAAGAGCCTCATAAATTTTGACTACACCGGTAGTGAGTGTAGGGATATACGGGTTATGGTACCGCGTCTCTAGGGATAAGATACACTGTTTCGGATGTGCCAAAAACGTACTTTAAGTACCAAACACAGCACTTTAATAATTTAACCAGCTTCTAGCTGACTAGTAAAGTGCCAGTAAATGAGAAAAATAACACTAGACACTTTCTAAAGTGTTGGAAACAAAATGTGTCACAAAAAAATGTAATAACGACACTTTAAAGCTTTATTAAGCGCTTTAACGGATTACTATCCAACCGAACAACCGGACTATACCCGGAACACGAAAATATTAATATTTTCACTAACTATAATTTTCTGAGCCAGTTAGGGTCCCTGATTACCCTAACACCCGTCATAACACTTAACATACAACTAACCAAGTTAATCCTAAACTTAACTTACTTAACCTAAACTAACCCCTAACCACCCACTTCTAATCGAACTAACCCAACCCCCCTATTGAAACCGGCCCCAATTAGGGGAACAAACAAGTACCAGGTTTGATTATAATATTGAGTTATGTTGGGTATCTAACTAACACTAATACCTTTGGATAATACACTTTCTTTTTTTTTCCTATAAATAACACTAACCTATTAGAGATTTTACCACTTAACAAGCCAACAACAACTCTCTTCTCTTTTGCCCTCCCACTCACGGCCGAACATCAACCCACCCACCTTCATACTTTCAAGTGTTGATCTTGCATTCCAACATTATACAAGCCTCACAAGTCGCGTATTAGGAGCTTTGGTGCAAGCGGAACACGAAGGACCTCTCTCGTTATCTTTTATCCACGCGTTTTTCGTCACGATTCTTCCCTAGCCCCGAGCTAGAGGTATATTGTTTAAAACTTGTTTTTAAGCTTGTCTAAAGTGGTTAAAAGGATTATTGTCGGTTGAATCTTGTTATATGGAAAGATGATGCATTAAAGTCTAGAAAAATCACTAAAATGGAGGTTAATAGCATATAACTTGTGTAAAAGTCGTAGGACTTGAAATTTGTGTTTATCTAGACCCGATCTATGATGTGGTAGCTCAATTCTTCGTTTAACCCGACTTTGTAAAATCATGTATCATCACATAAGCTTGTTTTTGAAAGATACAAGGGTTAAAGTGAAACACTACCACATTTTAGAGACATGAACTTGTGTAGAAATATTTTTCTTGCGTAAAAGAGATTTAACCGGTAAAATGGTGTCTAAAACTAGCGGATCTACGTATCCGCAAGTGGTATTTTTGAAAGACCACACTTTAAAGAAATCATGTTTTTCTAAAGATGGATCTTACACTAATAAATATGATTTTATAAACCACAAGTGTGTAGACACTTGTGAAATGGAAAGATCCGACAAATAACTATTTTTGGGAAAATGACTAGAAGTTGTAAAGACGAATTTCTTTAAACACGGGGTTTTTACAAGATTAAAGCTACTTTATATAAGGATCCATATATATAAAGGTGATTTACATTATAGTTGCGGAAAAACTACAAGTTCATGCGATTATGCAAATTTACATACTTGTCGACTAGTTTGTTGTGTTGGAGATTGTTTGATTGAATAAAGAAGATTGTTGATTGATTTGTTAAAAGAAAATGATACGCTTGAAAGCGTGGCCACCTCCAGTTACAGAGGAAACTCTGGCGAAATTTTTCTAAAAACCTAACACTTAGACTTTTTACACAACAAGTGTTAGAACTATTTTTGGACATACTTTCGAAACATAAATTTCGCCAGCACTATATTTTACTAAATATTCGGAGGTGGGATTTTCACAAAGATTAAAGTGATAAATATACTTGTCACGACACGGTTTATGATTATTTTGTGAAAATACATAAATATTATTTTAAAGTAAAAATAATATTTACAAGCGTTAATGATTCCAAAACTTTACGAACGCTTCCACTAACATATAAGTTACACCGGTAATTACATTACCACAAGATTGATAAAACGTAACTTACGCACATGCATTGTATCCCCCATCCTTGGGAAGGAAGATAACTACCAAGCATATACGACATGTAACACGAAATAGTTGTCTAACTATTTCCCGCAAACATAAACTGTAAAGCTAAAGCACGGCCGTCCGTCTAATAGAATTAGCACTTGTAGGTCGTTGCACAGCTTACTGTATTGGAGACGCTTGATAGAGATACGCATTCACTGTGAGTTCATGTCCCCCTTTTCTCTAACTGTTTTCAGTTTTCTTAACTGCGGGGGTGAAATACATGTTACTTTGTTTACAAGTACTTGATACACGGTATGATTAACGTAAGGAGGTTTAGATCATGTGAATGGGTAGTTAGAACACCGAGGGACTCGAGCGGTAGATCTATCTGGGTGTAGCGAGCCCAGCTCTAGGCCAAACGGACCTCTCTGAGGCCAACAGAACGGACCTGGAGTGACTTGGTTGCCCAACGCAAAAATCGGCTAGGTCGTGTCTTACTATTTGCATTTCACAACATGCTAATGGCCTTGCAAACCATTGGTGATCACAAGTCCTCTTACACTGCTACATACCAGGAAACTTTTATACTTACAAGTGTTTTACTTACTCACTTGCACATGAACTCGCTCAACATTATTGTTGATTTTTCAACTTACATGTATTTCAGGAAATTAACGAGATCTGGCACGGTATGGCATGTTTTTCCGCTGCACTAGTTTCCGAGGTCATCCGGGGTTTAGGGGATGTGTCTCTTTCCTGGACAAGACACAGTCCTTAAATCATGTTTATGTTATGTTTAAGTTGTAACGTCTGTTGAACAAGGTTATGGTTGTTAGTTAAAACAATGGTACTGTACTTGGTTTTCAAAACTTAATGGATGATCTTGCATGTTTTTAACTCATATAGCTTTGGTATGATTAAGCTATGGTATTAAGAAGTCACACCAAAATTAACCACGCTTCCGCAAAGCCAGGGTGTGACATTTTTTAACTGAGTGGTGAAATGACAAACAAAATTAAAAGTTTGGGGTGTCACAGATCAAAGTGTTAGTTGCGGGTGTTATCGGCCAATTCTTCAAAGTTAAAGGTGTTAAAATCCAATTGGCCTTAATAATATATCATAAAGTTTTGTTATAATTAGTTTTATAATGCAATATAATGTTTATTATATAATTTAACTTTATGGTATCATATATATATATATATATATATATATATATAGAAACGTGATCAGGAGAAAACGCTCAAAAGTGTGAGAAGTGTGAGAACGGTGAAAACGCTTCCTCGCCTAACACGTGTCACGCTGCTTAGAGAAAGGCGGAGGGGCTTTTTTGCCCTTTCATATTTCTTTTTTATTTACGCGTGTCCCTTCATCTTTCCATTTTTTGGTGTTTATTAAATACGCGGCGTTTTTATTGTTTTTAGATAAGAACTATAGTAAATATTTTGGCGTTTTAAGTATTTGTTGATTTTTAGATTAGGATGCAGGCTTTTAATTTAAAAACATCATTAATTTTCTTGATTTTATTATATCAAGTGTTTTGTCATTTAGGATACAGGCCTATAATGTGACATGCAATTATGGTGTTTTGAAAAGATAAATAATTTTTAATTTTCCATGTAGTGGCATTAATATAACTATAATGTTTTTGGCAATAAATGATACCGTTTCTTTATTTTACTGTTATCTTTTCAATTTTTATCTGTCAATTAGTGTTGATTTTTCCAGTAATACTTTGTTTGCGTTTTATATAGCAACCTCGTACTTTGGTAGCATTGGTTCTCACAGTTTTCAAACTATCAGGCGTTTTGGTGTTTGTAGATTTTGGCGTTTTATACTCAATTTTTTTTAAAATAGCAGAGAATTAGATGATAAACAACAAAGAATTACATAACAAACAATAGAAAATGAAAAAAAAAATTACAATCTAATTTCTCATTCAAATCTTCACTGTCTCAGCCTCTTCTACTTTAACATTTTTGGCGTTTTGAACCTGTATTTTGCATGCCTTATGTAGATCCTTATTTTCCTACATAACGGCCGTTTTTAGAAGATGCTTATTTTTTGTGGCATCCTTTATGGTGGGTGGATATATACTTGTTTGATGACATGTTGAACACCAACGCCTGCTCTAATGTATTGATCCCTTCATGCCATCAATATATCCATCAAGAACAAAGTGACATGATGTCATATCAGTGTCATCAGTCTCTTTGTATTGAATATTTGTCCATCTCATTCAGCAAAAGATTTTAGAGATACCCAACTTAGAGAAGAATCCATTCAGTGAAACTTCATTCAGATCAATACTCAATATAGCAGAATCGAGGTTCTGCATCTGTGGCTTTTTAAGTTTTTTTTTTTGGCGTTTTTAAAGTGAATGGTTTCTAGAGAATATGGCGTTTTTTCTGGTTTTGTGATAAGTTGTTTGTGCAGAGAAGTCTCTCTTTATAGGATGTTTTTGGCGCGTAGTTTAGGCGGGATTTTATTTATAATAAATGATATTAATAAAGTAGCCGTCTTTTCAGTTTTACTGTGTATTTTTACTGTTTTTTTGTTCAGCTTTTTCAGGTTTGGCGTTTTTGAATGGGTTTAAGTAGTTTTTGGCGTTTTTTTTTTTCCATTTTTAGCTTTTTTTAATGAATACTTCTGCAAGTTACTTTCATTATAGTTTGGTAGTTTTTTTGCGTTTTTACTCCATTTATGGCGTTTTCATATGCATTATGACTGTTTGGCGTTTAATTAAGATAATGTATTTTTTATTCTAAGTTGAAAAATACATAGCAAACAACAGAAAAAGAAAATTAAAAAAATAAAAATAAAAACAATTCATCTTCCAAATCTTCACTGTCATCAGTCTCTTTCTTTTTTGAATCATGTTCGCTGGTGGTTTGGCTTAGCCATGCTTGTGTTTTCGTGGCCGTTTGGAAAGACAAAATGACATGAGTTTTTTTTAATATGTATCTTCAAACAACTCAGTAGTGCCATTCGTCTTTTCATGCCATTAAAATATTCATCAAGAACAAAACACAGAAAATGACATAAGTCTGGCCCCAGCATCTTTTTGTTTATGATTTGTCCATCTCATGCAGCAAAATGTTATTTGAGTCACAACACCTCATGGAAGAATGCATTATCCTACACTTTGGCGTAGAACAATATTTTGAATATACAAGAAACGATATTTGGCATTTTTGGCGTTTACTGAGGAAATAGTGTATCTGAAAGAACAGTCGATCTTTTGGAATCTTTTGATGTTTGAATGTTTTTGGCGTTTTCTAAGATGAATGGTATATAGTAGAAAATATGGCGTTTTTGAGTAGTTGTGTTTGATGTTTTGGGAATTTTGGCGTTTGTAAGTTGAATGGTATATAGTAGAAATTATGGCGTTTCAGGTTCTGGGGGATGTGTTTTTATGTCTTGGATGTTTTTTGTTTATATAGCGATTTGATTTGGTCCGTATTGGCGTTTTATTCATCATTATGGCGTTTTGGTATAGAGGTGTAAAGACGCTTTTACCCTTAATGAGGCGTGTCCACGTAATAAAATTGATGTTATTTACGAAAACGCCACCGCGCCAATCTAGTCCATAGATTGTTTTAATCGAACGATCCATAAGCATTCTCACCGTTCTCACACTTTCTACCGTTTTCTCCAAATCCCGACCCTATACACACACACACACACACACACACTCAGGGCTGGCCCTGAGAATTCTCGTACCCTGTTCGAGCTCCAAAAAAAATGTGCCCTTAGGCCTTAATGAAATTGGGTATTGAGCTCAATAAAAGTCTAAACCTAATGTCAATGGGCTAATAACTAATCTAAAGCATAAGAATAGTTTTGTAAGTGGGCCTATGTTGGTGTTTGTATAGGTATACCCTATAAAAAAGAAATTTTTACCTATACATATCGGGTTTTTCTAAAAATAGTGTGCCCTCCAAAATATCGGGCCCTGGCCGGTGGTCCTCCCCGCCCACCCCCAGGGCCGGCCCTGCACATACTCCATATGTTATCATATAAATAGTATTGAATAGAAAAATAAATTAAAGTTGTGGTTTTCTATCACTCTCATGAAAGAGTATAACTTAGATATGATACACAAAGTGTCATACTTATTGAATCTCATTATTAATTTATAAAAAGGTCATAAGATTTTAGACTGGTAAATCGTACATGACTCGGACATATTAGTAAAAGTTATGTGAAGAGAAGATTATAAAAGAAAATATGGTTAAAACAATTTCCATTTATCTTACCTCAATTTGCTCATGAAGTAGTAATATTGTCAAATGTCTAAAGGTATGTTGTGACTTTATATCCATATGTCCGAGAGAATAATAAAAAAAAATCTTGGGACTTTTCTAGTTTTACTCCATTCCCTGAAGTGAATGTGACTATATATTGGACGAGATTGAAAATTTTTAATGAGATCGACCATCAGAAATGCAACGATGATCATGTTAATAATGAGATGAAACACCAAAAGTGGTAAACTAAGGAATTATTCTCTCGTATCCTATGTTTTATATTACATTAGTGCAAGTAATAAATATACGATTATAAACTAGAAGTTTATAGATCATGATTATTTACTTTATTGGCACGACTGGTTAGACCACACCAAGTCAATGATGATGTGAAACATAATGATAATGAAGAACTAGAAGATTCTTCAAGCTGATAATTAGCATGTAATGTTTGCTCTCAAGGGAAATTTTATATTTGCCAAATAAGGGAGGGTGTGTATCCCTAAATATTCTAGAAGTGATTAAAGGATATGGATATCCCACATGATACCATTTAGTTATTTAAATCGATGCATCGTCTAAATGGTTATCAAATCCGCAACCTAATGTTTGTGTGATTGTGACTTAAGTAATGTGTTAGCAAGCATATTAATCCAGATGGATATATTTATTTTGGTAATAACGGTGAATTCAATTCCCAAGTTATTAATGATTATTGGAATATATGTTGAACTTCATATTGCTTATGTTTATACATGAATTTCTTTGTTGAGATAATCACTAAACATTCGCAATTCTTTACAGAGCCAATGATCAACATTCATATTTGTATTTGGCTACATGTGATTTTTCATGCACAACAATATTTCACATCAAGCCAATAACTTATAGTTCTCCCTATACAGTTGGTTTTTAGTCAGGAATCAAAGATGTCTCATCAAATATTTTGTTGTGTGACATATATTGAAACTCATCCACCACACCGCACAAAGATGGGACATCTAAAAAGTTTGAGAATATGTTGGGTATAAATAATCGTCTATTATTGAATACTTAAAGCCATTAGTGAGAAATTTGTCTATGGCTCATTGTTTTTCACTTTAGTGAATGAATGTTCCCAACATTAGGGGGAGATAACAAGCAGTTGGAAAGTGAAAAGTGGAATGAATTATCATGTCATCTTGATCCTTAGACTATAAACGGTGAACCAGAAGTTCAAAGGATAATTCATTTACCAATATTAAAGAACAAATTACCAGACAAGTTCACTGGCCTAAATAGAGTGACTAAGTAAGTCACATAATCAACTGCTTATGCTCCAATTATATTTGTGTCCCAAGAGGACAACCACATAATTTGTAATAAGTCTATTGCACGCCTAAAGCGTGTTAGACTAGTTGATTCCAATAATAAAATTCCTCGAAAATTGGAGCAAATAATTAAGATGGTCAAGTCGAGGTTATAGTAATAAGATCTCCTGAAGAGACAGTAGACATAATGGTTCAAGAAGAACCTCAGGTACCTGAAAATAAAGAGATCTCGATAAGTTGTATCATGTCTAAGATATGTATGGAATCGAAATAAAATCGACGTCGTTATACTTTTGTAAATAATATAGCGCTTGAAATGATGAAGTGATGAGGGTCAAGATTTAAGATCTGCCTATGAATGAAAACATATAAATGATTGGCCAAAATGGAAAGACACAAATAAGGCAGAGTTGAATTCTCTAATAACATGGAAAGTTTCTGGACCAACAATCCATACAACTGAAGTTGTAAAATATGTTGGATACAAATGGGTCTTTTATGCGAATCATGTGAAAATTAAATAAAGTGATACAAGGCAAAATTGGTGACACAATGTTGGGATTGAACCCTAAAAAGGAACATTTGATTAAAGCCAAAACTGGATCAGAGTAGTGGATCCAGAATAAGCAGATGTTTGTATTCAAGCTTTCCCCTTGGAAGTGGCCCTAACAACTGATGACCTGCATCCACTGCTCCTTTACAACAACTGCTCTTCCTCATCAACTGCTAAAGACTGTTGAAGATAAACACTGATGCTCAATCTAGTGTCATGGTTCAAGTACTGCTGAGATGTCACACCCCTTTCTGCGGCGGAAGCACGAGGTGTGATCATGAAAGGTTCTCATTGCATACGAAAGGTAAACATGCTACATGCTCGTAAAAATACTTCAAATACCATAATTTGAAAACATAAGATAGCGTTTACATCGATAGACAGCTTAAAACATTGTCTTAAAAGTTTACAACTTTATTTAAAGTTAAACACAAGCGACATCCACGAGCATAAGCAAGACCGCGCGCACATCCATCCTAGTTACCTGAAATACATGTGAGTTTTTGGAAAAACGTCAACATAATGTTGGTGTGAATTCATGCAGGGATTGTTTTGAATGTTTAAATACTTGAATGAAAACATAGTATGTAACTTGTCGAATGTATGAATGTTTGAATGTAACTTGTAAAACGCATCTATAACTGAGTACTATGAATGTTTGAATGTATCGATAACACATATCTGTAATATCTTTACTATGAATGTTTGACTGTGTGAGATCGCTAGTGGTTTACAAGGCCACTAACATATGTCACGACATAGGAAGCCACCAAACCTAGGCATTTTTGTCGACTTTGACTGAGACACAGAAGCACTCATTGGTAGAAGTAGGCCAAGAGTGGGGTTGCCTGAAACCCATTAGATCTAACCTTTTGTTCCGCGGTCTGAATGTATACGTTGATTAATGGTGCTTATGGTACCCTATTCGAGACATGATCTAGAATGTTTCACTTGAATGTTTTTGTACTCCATCATACCATATGTAAACAATGTAATATTTGTAACATGTATTTCACCCCCGAAGTTATAAAACCAAAAACAGTTAAAGAAAAGGGGGGGCATGAACTCACAACTTTGCGTTCCTGTGCGTCGTAAACTTCACCGGATTTGCTTAATTAACGTCGTAACCTATACGCGTTTTCTTAACGTTAGTCACTAGACTTGCGTCGCACAAGTACAGTCACTCTCTTTTGTGTATATTTTCTTGTGTTAAAGATATTTCATATTTTTAACTAAGTATCTTACTTATATTATTTTCTCTAAAATAAATATAAGCTTTTGTGTTTTGCACTTTGCACCCGAATTATGTATCTTGTGTGTTGTATGTGTATTTTTATGTTTATACTCCTCATGAGTATTTAGTGTATTTTTAAGTCTTAATACACTAGCACGTATAACACATACTATAGACACTTAGCACACAAGTTGGTGATCAAATAATATATATTTTTCTCTCAAAAACATATATACTTAATATCCATTTTTATTTTTGAAGAAATCCTTATTTCTTATCACCAAAAATTAGGGAAACCTTGGTAATACTCTTAAATACATTTTTAGGGAATAAGTTTCTCAAAAACTTATATTTTTCTAAGTGTCAAAATTTATAAAAATTTTGACAGAGTTTCCCCTAAAAATGCAGGTTTCCCATGTTTTCAAAACATGTGTTTATTTTCTTTTAAATCGTCAACAATCATCAACAACAATTATCAGCAATAATCATCAACAATAATCACTAATTTCTCCATTTCATGAACTTGAATATTTACAAAAATGTGTAGTAACTTACTAGCACATTTAGTAAGTCTTGTCATCTTTAAAAATAAGTTTAATTTCTTAAAAACTTTATTTTTAAAGATCTTGAAGTTTCACAACTTCTAGTCATGATTTACCAAACATAGTTCTTGTTAAATTTTTCTTGTGACACAAGTGTTTACACACTTGTTTATTTACTAAAATGCTTTTAGTTTATGTAAGGTTCGGGTTTAAAACAAGACTTGTACATTTTACTTGGTTCTTCCGAAAAACCACTTGTAGATCTTTAGATCTACATGTTTAGAGTCTTATTTTACAAGAAAAATTACTTTTACTCAAGTTCATGTTTCATGAGTGGAAGGGTTCATCATCTTTCACATCTCTAGCACTAACATACTACTAGTTCATGTTCTTGAACATGACCTAGCATGGTTAGATGATGATCCATCCCACTTCTAGTATCAAACAACATCAAATAATAACAACCATACAAGATTCACATGATTTACACACATATCTACTCTTTATCCACCTTATTCATCTTATGTTCAATACTTTAATGTAAGTTCTTTAGTGTTTCATGATTTTTAGCCATTAAATCATCTATTAACCATCATAAACAAGAACAAGATGAAGATTTGAAGCACTTACTACTAGCACAAGGCTAGGGAAGTTCAAGAGGACAAATGAAGTGGATAAAAGCAAATGAAGAAGGTCCTTCAAGATCCGCTTGCACCGAGCTTCGTTAGTGACCTTCTTACACCTTAATATCACCTTGGAATGGATGGATGATGTTTGAAAATGAGGGTGGTGGTGGTGTTTGGTTGAGCCGAGAACAAGGGAGGGAGGAAGAGGTGGTGTGTAGGTGATGTTGATGAAGATGAAGTTATGTGCTAATGGGTATACTTATAACACACTAACTCACCTTTTTCCATTGTGTAATATGTTCAATACAAGGAGACATGATCTAATATTTTAAACAAAGAAAATCCAATGGTGGGGTCACCATATAACCGTATGGTTAGGGGGGGGGGGTTCTTGGTTAGTGGTTAACTAGATAGTTAGGTCATATGGTTAAGAACCAAGTATCTAGTTAAAGGTTTATGTGTGTGGTGTAATATATAGTGTGTTAGGGTGTTCGGGGACCCTAACTAGCTTAGAAAAATAGAAACAATGCTTCTAGCATTATTTTGGTGCTCCGGGTAATATCCGGTTGTTCGGTTAGATACCGATTCGTTAAAGTGCTAAATCACACTTTTTAGTGTCTTTTGAGTACCTTTTTGTATCCTTTCAATTCCCAACACTTGGGGAAGTATTTTGGATAATAAAACGTAATTTCTGCATAATATTCGTGTGCTAAAAGCTGAATTATAGCTGATTTGTATAAATTTCTGCACTTAAAGTGCGTTTCGGGTGCTTTTTAGTGCTTATTTTTGCTTTCAAATAGTACATATATTAAACCCTTGTATGTACTCTTGGGTTTTAATGCATTCTTGTTGTCGGACCTACACCTAGGCTCCAATTTTAATGTATGACTGCTTTCTGCAGTTCTGTTTGACACAGTGTGTCTTACCGGTGAGTTTACTAGTATTTCTGACGCAACGCTCTCGTTTATGCATAAAGCAATATTTTGTAGTATACAACGTGCATGAATTCACTTGTTTAATCATGTGTTCAGTCATTGCTGAGAATTAAGCACATAATTGTAGTCATTAAATAATAATTAAAGTGTACGGAAATTACCAGTTTGGTGCCAGTTGTCACATGAGAAGACAAAGCACTGCTAGGAGTATAACTGTGGAATGAGAAGCAGTAATTTAGCTGTCTTTGTATTGTAATGTAATAAGTAGTTTGTAATAAGCAGTAGTTGTATTAGATCAGTAGTTAGAGGTTGTTAGGAGGTTAGATGTCACTTTCATGGTGACGTCAGCAAAGATGCCACAGTGGTTTGCTCGTGCCTATAAATAGAACAGTACTCTGTACTGTTCTATTAGCTCTTTCAGCACTTGTCTTCCTGTACGAACAAATACTGTGAGCTCAGGCTGAGGGGGAGTTTGTAATACATGCATGCATTGTAATTGAAGCTTGAAATAAATTCAATCATTCGGTTCTATGTTAAAAATGTGTGTTGAAAGCATTTCTCCTATTTGATTGTGTGTGAAAGTTTGTTTCCATTTATATTCCGCTGCAATTACTCTTTCATCTTCTTAATTATCAAACAAAAACACAATCATAAGAAACTCAGATCCTAACAATTGGTATCAGAGCAAGGACAGTCAAATTTGATCTAACAGTCATTTTGACGTAAAAGTTCAGCTCACAATCATTGATACTTATAATTGTTCATTTTGTTGAAAAACAGAGTAAGGTTTAATCACGAACAAAGTTGATTAATCAGTACTTGTAAAACAACCAGGATGACATCACAATCACAAGATGTTAACAATAACATTGTTTCACTCTTCAAACCACCCATGTTGAAGCGAAATGAGTACAACATCTGGCAGAGAAGGATGGGTCACATCCTTGCTCAACAGAATACCGGATGTTGGAAGTCGGTTATCTTTGGACTACATGTTCCAATGGTGCCGAGTGCTGAGGATTCAAAGAATTTCAAACCTAAGAAAGTTGAACCTGAAACTGATTTTCAAATATTTGAACTGGATGCCATGGCATTTAGCATCGTTGCATGCACTACCCAATGAAATTTATGGGATGCACTTAAGGAACAATTTGGGGGAACTGAAGAAGTAATTGAAAATAACAGGGAAATTTTGAATCAGCAGTATGAAACGTTTTGTCATGTTAAGGGTGAAACATTAACACAACTGTTTAAACGATTCTGTTGTCTCATTAGTGAGCTAAGACTTGTTAATGTTGAGTTTGCTAAATCAACACAAAATAGCAGGTTTCTTAGATCACTGCCTGAAAAATGGGATACAATTGCTTTTGTGACTAGAAATTCTGTTGAGTTTAAAGATCTGACACTGACCCAACTTCATGGTAGACTCCTGACATATGAAAGGGAGTTAAACCAGAAAAAGAAGTTGCAAGAGTCTGGCAAAGTTGCAGATGATTACACATTTGGCAACACAGCTCTTCTGGGTCAGGAAGAGTCTGGCAGTAGTAAGGATCAGAGTTATGATCATTTTATTGACATAACTGCTGGTGGTAATTTCAACTCTGATCCTCACTCATCCAGTTATGCTTTCACAGCTAATGGAGAAAGCCAGATCTCTGATAATCTAAGCTTTGAACTCAATGACCTTCAGCATTTTGATCCCACTGACTGTCACACCCCCAAAATCCACAAGCGGTGTATCACCGCAGGAGGCGTGACTGACCAGGATCTAGCCACCAATCACATTGAACTCATAGTTATACTTAAATAAAGCTTTCATTTATTAACATAAAGTGTTACAACGTTACAAATAATTCACGGTATACAGCGGAAGCATAATTCATTCGTTAAGTGTTTATAAGTGATCGGTGCATTGTAGGTACACGTTATTAGATATAAATTATAATATAAATGCACCGATATTAGTGTAAAATGTATTAATATGCATTAGTTTTTGGGGATGTCATGTTATGAAGAAAAGGAGCTTAATATGGTGGTTTTATAATAAAAATAAATTAGTAACAAAGTCTATAATTTGTAAAAAGCAACATTAATAGTTATTAACTACCATTAATTATTAATTTGGTTTGTGGGTCGACGAGTGAACAAAGAAGAAAAATATATTAGACAATTGAATGGATATTACAATTAATAATGAGGTAATTAATTCAATTGATAAAGCACTTCAATGTCATTTCTTCTAGTACAGGTACAAGGTAAAGAATAAAAAGAAAAAGACAAGGCTTATGGATAAGCTGATGGAATTCAAGTGAATTATGGCTGCACATGGGCTTGGCAGATTTTCGTGGGGGGTACTTTTGTTCCATTAATACAATATTGGATCAATGATGGGCAGCATCATTACGAAATATTGGCAGTCAATTCTCGAAACTGGGCAGCAAGAATATACAACTCTTGGGCTTTGATAACCACTCGACATCATCATATCATCTTATCATCATCATCGATTTTTGGGAGACACAATATACTTTTTGGCAGCTCCTAAATCGGCCCAAGAGGAACATTATTCACCATCGAAATTGGCAGCCTTCCTTAAAAGACTTTTGGGCTCATAATTAGAAAACATCATCATTACCTATCGAAGTTGAGGAGCCGTATAACAATTTTGGGTGGGGCTCTCAGTTCATCCTCTTCCATCATTAATCATCCGCACATACCGAATCAATCATGCCTTCAACTTCATATCAAGCTTTTGATCGGACGAGTATCATGAGCGGCTAAATCTCTCGTGGACACTTCGGGTGAATGATTCTTGTGAGACACTTTTAATTCTAGTTTCTGTTTTGTATTGAGATTTGGATTTGTAGTCGGGTGACAGCCGACTATTTGCGTGATTATATAATTTGTGTGACAGACAAATCCTGAGTGACAGCCAGAGTTATAATTATGTTTTGAATCCAATTATGCTTTTGTTGATTGAATGATTCCTATGTATGTTTGTTTTAATATTTATCTGATCAATTAATATTTTGAACTGCATAGGTAATTGGTAGATGTGACAGATTTACTATTCAATCAATAGCATCCAATAAAATCAGAACTAGGTTATTAGTAATTACAGAATCTGAATCCCAGAGTGATCACCTTTTCTCATCATTGTTTATTACAATTCAATCTTTTTCTTAATTGCATCTTGTTTCATGTGTTTTTAATTCCATATCAGTTTTATAATCATCAGTTAGTTTAGTAAAATTTACAAACAAAACGTGTAACACTAACCACATGCTCCTCATGGATTCGACACCCGACTTACCCTGTCTATAAGTAAAGTTAGGTTACTTATTTGTGAGTGGCCCACGACAGCCACGTCAATAAGCCACATGTAAAAGCCATTAGTCTTGTATTGTGATTCCATGTATCTCGACCCATGACCACTCCAGCTTCCCAGACAGCAAGTTCCAACAATATGCACCTAAAGGCCTGCAAGGCATGTAACAACGAAGCAACAACAAAGTTGAGCGAGTTCACAGTTGGTTGTCCGTTTTTAAAGTTGTTCTAAAAATCATAAGTTCATTCGAAAACAAGTAGTTAATCAGTTCCTTGTTTCCCAAACCATAACCAGTGGGGGCTACCCCATGTTGTGAACCACTAGACTAGTTATATATATATATATATATATTGGCGTCCTTCCCAATCCAAGGACGGAGGTACGTATTCTACCCAACCGAGAATACGCAGGTTAAATGTAGGCGTCCTTCCCAATCCGAGGACGGAGGTACGTATTCTTCCCAATCTGAGAATACGCAGGTTTAGTGTAGGCGTCCTTCCCAATCCGAGGACGGAGGTACGTAGTCTAAGCGTCCTTCCCAACCGAGGACGGAGGTGTGTAGTCTATTAGTGGTGAATATACCGGTTTCGTCTTAGCTTCTTAATCCCATTCCCAACCCACCAGGAATCCCATGCCTTAAGAGTGTGAACTCACCTTTGCTTTGCTCGGTAGATAAAGCATTTGTCCTAAGTTGGTCAACCATATCCTATTATGGTTATCATTTATTAGGACGGTAAACAAGTAATCACGTATAAGCTACACGTATCTAACACGTATTCCTCATGTAGTGTACACGTATCAATTATGGTATTACACCTTAACCATAAATAAATGATGTATAAAACAGTTAATCACGAAATAATAATATGGAACAGTGAGTGTGCGACCTTTTAAAAGATTTGGGCTTTTCTAGTGTGTGGCCCACTAGCATAAGGCCCAATATATGTTTAACGTGCGGCCCACTTGATAAGTGTGAGTCTTGCTTGACAAGTGTGCGGTCGTGCAAGTGGGACAAAAGAGAGTGTGTGGTCCTAAAGTGTGCGGTTTAACTAAATTATAAATCACGTATAAAATTTAATTGTCTATAAACAATATTACAAAAATCAACCAATTTCAGTTATCACAGCCATGCCTTCTATTTAATAAAACTTAAATCTAACAAATCAACAAATACATGTTTCAGGTCTTTCGCAAATAGTTTGTCATTGATCAATTTATTAGTGATTGCTTACATGGACATGATGGCCATATCAACATATTTTTAACTATTCAATAATACCTGGCATGTAACCTGCTGTCGACTATTGGTATTACAAGATGCAAGTATGTTGTATTGTTTGTAAAAAAAATATATTGTATGCTACATGGTTTGATTAAAGAAAGACTTAACAAATTAAGTATTTTCTAGTACAAGATGGTTTATTTTCCTAATTTCAAGAAAATAAGAAGCTCAAAAATTGTAGTAGTCTAAAATAGTCCAACAGCATATGGCCAGACATTCGAAACATTAAATGTCAGTTGCTACCAAAATATAAAGTATTAAAGTTTAATGAGAATGCATACACAAGTTACCGATTCCATTCCCATCTGATTAATTACGACTCACATTGAAGAGGTATGGTCCTAATTCCTTGCCAACATGGCAAGGACCATACCACTTTCTCCATCCTACATGGCGTTGACATCAACCGTATCATCCAGAAGCTTCTAGAAGCTTCTGGAAAAAATCCAGGTGACACCAAAGATGCTCCATCCGACATAAAGGACAACACGTGTCACCAGCCATCAAGCGCCAAGTGGACCTGCAACAGGTCAGGGAGCAGCCCGACAACATCAGTACGATGTTTCCAAATTAGGCAAATGCAGGCGCGCCACGTGTACCACTACACTGACCGCAGCAGAGGAGACCAAAGGGATATTCCCCTTGGTCGGACAGCTGGCGCGCGTCTACAGCTAGCACTGCTGCTCCTTCCTTTCTTCACCCTCCGGCTATAAATAGGACCCTTCACCATCCAGGTTGATCATCTTGCTCTCTCCATTCTCACACTTAACACACACTCTTATTTCTTCCTCGGAACAGTACTTATTCTCACGCCGGAGCCTGGTTAAGAGGGAAACCCCCATATTCCCCTCTTAACGAGACTAACGGTGTCGCTGTTTTGCAGGAACCAAGCCATCTGACGAGTAGAAAGAGAGATTGAACCCGCAGGAGAAATAACCCCGCTGATTAACCATAGTGTTAATCAGTGTTTCATCATTGGCGCCATCCGCTTTTAGCAAAAACCACTCTCATCTCTTTTTCTTTTTGAAAAACTCTCGTCCAAATGGCTGAACAAAACCATCCTCACCCGGCAGACGGAGACGTTTCTTCCTTCGAACTCATTTCGGACAACGTACACGTCCAAAGAGATCAAATGAACGAAATTATCCAAGAAAGGCCGATGAACAACGAGTTTCCCAGCATCTTTGGGAGTACATCCAGGATTGCTACTCAAAACGCACCTGGTACTGCTTTTCAAACTCCACCCAGAATCATCACTCAGACCACAAATGGAGCTACGTTTCAGCCTCTGTCAGAGGTAGTCCAACCGACACCACCAGTGCAAACTCAGAGCCATGGAGCTGGCCCCTCAGTTCCATCGGACCAAGCACAACTAAACTTCTCAGCGTTATTAGGGCTACCCGAAGGAAAAACTCTAGCTTCCTGGTATGCCGAGCAAGTGGCATCGATAAACCTCGTTTACACACAACTCAGCGCGCAGCAAGCTTTGCTTCAAGCACAAGCTCACCAGTCAGCATTTGTCACTCCACCGCAAAGGCCTTTGAGCGCTCCTATGCCTCAACAGGCCAATGCATACAACCTGCGTCCTGAGTCAGTACCTCCACCGCATGTTAGAAGGCCAAGCGCGCACGACACGCGCGATACTTACGGTGAAACAGAAAGCAATTACGTGCAATACTCTCAACCACCGAAGAAGCCAATACAAAGCCGTTTAGGCCCGCGCAACATCAACGACGAATTTGACGATGACAACGACACGAACACAGTGTTCAGTAGGTTACCACCAGAGCATGAAGCGTACAAACCTCGCAAGCGCGCAGGTTATGATCCAAAAGCTGAGCATGATTACACTCTAAGCTATCGTCCGGACGACATGGCTGAGAATTCAAAGTTCATCCGAGAGATCGCCACGGCTGCCATAGACAAAACCAAATTGCCACACAACGTGGGCAAATACAACGGGTTGACAGACCCAGACGATCATCTCCAAGTTTTCAACGGTGGATGGAACTTGCCAACCTGGTGTCACCTCTTTGCTCAAACCTTCGTAGGCGCGGCGCGCATCTGGTTTGACAGCTTACCAGCAGGAAAATCAAATCATGGATCGATTTCAGAGAGAAGTTCCTGGCACACTTCTCACAACAACGACGACACACCAGGGATCCAGCCGATTGCTTGAACATATGGCGCAGAGACCACGAAAGCGTAGAAGATTTCATTACTCGGTACAACAAAGAATGTTTGGAGATCGGCGACGTAGGCGAGAAGATGATGCGCGCACACTTCATGCGGGCAGTCAAGTGCGATGATTTAATCAAGCGTGTAAAAGGCAGAGACGGAGGACCCAAAGATTGGGAAACCTTCATTGAGGCAGCCAAAACTATCGCGCAGTCGGACAGACAGTTGACCGGCGACGATCACCGTCAACGCAGCTACAACCATAACGACCGGCATAGCAAGAAGGGCAGAAGCCAACCTTGGAAGGCGTCCGGTCACAGAGAACGAAGCCCGGTAAGAGAGGATGCGCGCCACACGATCAATCAAATAGCACATCGAAAAGAAGTGAAAAGGGAAAACAGAGAAAAGCAGTGGACAGTCCTAACAAAAACCCCTTCAGAAGTCTTGGCAACCGAGAACCACCAGTTCAAGCCACCACTACAGATGCGCAACAAAAGGGGCCAAGACCCAAATCTTTTCTGCGAATTCCACAAGGACACTGGTCACTTAACCGACGATTGTTTCAGCCTCAAACAAGAAATCGAAAGGGCCTTAAGAGACGGAAAGTTAACTCACCTGGTCAAAGGTGGAAAGCGTGATTACCGTCAGATTCAAAGAAGAGAAGAAGGGCCGGATAACAAAAAGCTCCGAAAGTTAGAAACCCACATGGTTCAAGGGGGTCCACGAAGACAAAGAAGAAACTACAACAAGCGCGCACAAGATGACTCATGGCGCGAGAAACAGGTTGTTTTTCCTGTCGTAAGAGGAGGCCCTCGAGAAAGAAGACCAATTGTCATCTCAGGTGTCATAGGGCATTACCAAACAGATTACATCTTCATCGATCCGGGGAGCACTGCGGATATCATATATGAACAGTGTTTTAATCAACTCGATCAGGAGGACAAAGCGTGCTTAGAACCAGTTGATTACCCGCTCACTGGTTTCTGCAACGAAGCCGTTTTTCCTCTAGGGCAAATATCGTTCCCAGTGTTGCTCTCGGACGGAAGAAACTCAAGAACGGAAGAAGTCACATTCATGGTGCTGCCAGCACATTCAAGACACGACATTCTGCTGGGGAGAGAATCCCAAGGTGATTTCAGCATGATTTGCTCTGGCCCACATTCCGCAGTGGGATTTCCAACAGAAACAGGAGTAGCCATCATCTATGCAAGCAAAGAAGTACTAGCGACATATGAGCTAAGACCTGCAAAGACAAGGAAACCAGAAGCACGCCAAGAGGCAGAAAAATGGGTGCTAAACAGCGCATATCCAGAACAGACAGTAACCTTAGGACCCGCAATGTTCGATCTGACGCGCGCGGCGCTAAAAAAACTGTTGTTCCAAAATATGGATGTCTTTGCCTGGACGCCAGCAGACATGGTGGGCGTTCCACGGCACATAGCTGAACACCGCTTAAACGTCTCGGAAGAAGCCAAACCGGTGGTACATGCTAAGCGCCATTTGGGAGATATCAAACATGGGTGGCAAGCCCAGTGATGGTCCAGAAAAACAATGGTTGCTGGAGAATGTGCGTAGACTACAAGGATCTGAATAAGGCATGTCCGCGCGACTGTTACGCCTTACCAGACATCGATGAAAAGATCGATTCACTTGCCACATTCCGATGGAAATGTTTCCTTGATTGCTACAAAGGGTACCACCAGGTACAGATGGCCGTGCAGGATGAGGACAAGACCGCGTTCCGCACGCCAACAGGGCTATACTGCTATACCAAAATGCCTTTTGGTTTAAAAAATGCGGGCGCGACTTATCAGAGGCTCATGAACGAAACCTTCCACGACGCCATCGGCAAATACATAGAAGTGTATATGGATGATCTGGTTATTATGAGCAAAGAGGAGAGTACAATGTTGCTGAACATCCAAAAGACGTTTGACACCTTGCGCGGAGTCAGCATCAAGTTAAACCCAGCGAAGTGCTCCTTCGGAATGGAGGAGGGGAAATTCCTGGGTTTCATTGTCACGAAAGACGGTTTCAAGGTGAACCCTGACAAGATACAAGCAATAGAACGCATGCCGTCACCGTCAACGATCAAGGAGATGCAAAAATTGGCAGGACGGTTGGCAGCACTCAACCGCTTCCTGGCCAATCACGCAGCTAAATCATTTCCGTTTATAAAAACTCTCCGTAACTGCATGAAGAAGAGTCAATTTCAGTGGACTCCGGAAGCCGAAAGCGCATTCCGCGAGATGAAAGACTGCCTCATCAAGCTGCCAACCTTAACTGCACCAGTCAAGGGCGAACCTCTGGTACTATACTTATCAGCCTCCGGCCGGGCAGTAGGAGCAGTGTTGCTTGTAGATCGACAGGGTGTCCAGACGCCAGTCTATTATGTGTCACGAACTCTAACCGACCCAGAAACCCGGTACGCAATCATGGAGAAACTAGTACTCGCGCTGATCCATGCATCAAGAAGGCTGCGCAGGTACTTTGCCAACCACGTCATTCACGTGCTAACAAACTACAACATTGGCAACATACTCGCAAGGCCAGATATTTCAGGGAGACTAGCAAAATGGGCAATAGAGCTCGGGGGTCATAACGTAGTGTTCAGACCAAGACCGGCGATCAAAGGCCAAGTACTTGCAGATTTCATGACAGAGGTGCCAGATGACAAAGATCGAGAATGCAAAGCGATGGAAAAAGCCGAGAAACAGCAAGTGGAAGAACCATGGCTACTATACACAGATGGTGCGTCTAACGAAGACGGCGCAGGTGCTGGCCTCCGGCTGGTGAGCCCTGACAAACACGAGTTCACCTACGCCATACGCCTGGATTTTAAAAGCACCAACAACGAAGCTGAATACGAAGCCTTCCTCGCTGGTTTAAGGTTGGCAATCAAAATGGGAGTACGACACATCGAAGCGCATGTAGATTCCATGTTGGTGGCAGGGCAAATCAACGGGGAGTACGAAGCCAGGGGAGATACAATGGCACTTTACCTGAGCCAAGCAAAGACACTGCTGCAAACCTTCTACTCCTACAAAGTACATCACATTAATAGAAGCGAGAACAAGCCAGCTGACGCGCTCAGTAAACTCGCCTCTACAAGCTTCCAACACCTAGCAAAAGATGTACGCATAGAGGTTTTAAGCAACCCGTCCGTGCCACTGCGAGAAGTAAGCGTCGTTCAAACCGGGACAACGTCTTGGATGACTCCGATAATCACATACCTCCAATCTGGAATACTCCTGGAGAACAAGGCAGAAGCAAGGAAAATCCAGTACAAATCCGAACATTACCAGATGGTTGATGGGATTTTGTACAGAAAATCATACCTCGGGCCTTTGTTAAGATGTGTAGATCCAGAAGACGCACGATACCTGATCAGAGAAGTGCACGAGGGAATCTGTGGTATACATTCCGGACCAAGAATGGTGGTGGCAAAGGTCATGAATGCAGGGTATTACTGGCCCGGGATGCATTTAGACGCGGTCAAAGAATTGAGAAAATGCAGCGGATGTCAAAGACATGCCCCCAAAACGATGCGCCCCAAGAATGAGTTGGTACCAGTCACCACGGCGTGGCCATTTCAACAATGGGGAATAGACATGGTCGGACCTTTCCCCGAAGCCCCAGGAGCTGTCAAATTCATAATAGTCGCAGTTGACTATTTCACCAAATGGGTAGAGGCAAAGGCCCTCGCATCGACCACAGCCACCGTCGTCAAAAAATTCATTTGGGAACACATCATCTGCCGTTTTGGTCTACCTCTCAAGATAATCACCGACAATGGAACCAACTTTGCCGAAGACAACCTCCAACAGTGGTTCAAGGAATTACACATCGAGCATACCTTCTCCTCGGTCGCGCACCCGCAGGGGAATGGTCAAGTGGAAGCCGTTAACAAGAGTATAGTCGACGGAATTAAGGCAAGGTTGGGAGAAAAAAGAAGAGGTTGGGTAGACGAACTGCCAAGCATTTTATGGGCACACAGGACGATGCCCAAAACAAGCAACGGGGAAACACCGTTTAGCCTGGTTTACGGATCAGAGGCAGTAATACCAGCAGAGATAGGACTGCCGTCACCCCGAATGCTCTCGACGAACATGATCAACAACGAAGAAGAAAGGAGGATCGACCTTGACCTCCTGGAAGAGAGAAAAGAGATGGCAGCAATCAATGAAGCCAAATATAAATCGAAGCTGGAAAAATATTACAACTCCAAAGTCCGAGTCTGCATCTTCAACCCGGGAGACTATGTCCTCAGAGACAACGAGGCCTCAAATGCAGAGAGGCCCGGGAAGTTGGCTCCCAAGTGGGAGGGCCCATATGTCATCGACGCCGTGCTCGGAAAGGGAGCCTATAAGCTGCGCACCATCGACAACAAAGACGTTCCTCGCACATGGAACGCCCAACAGCTGAGAAAATGTTACCTGTGAAGGAAATTCTTGTAATAGCAATGGCCAAGTCGCCAACACGTTTATGATAATACAAGAAGTGTTTGGCTATCATGCAAATTTCTTTGTCATAACTGCATATATTACTTTGGGCATACACGAAAACATCAATGGCTCGACCATTAGGAAACGTTGTAGACCTCCAAGGCCTGTCACAAACCAGTGCACAGCCGGGTCAGACACACAACTAAAGCCTAACAAATGCCAAACAAATACTTCGTGCCCACACAAACACGAAAACATCAAACACAGGACAAACAAACATTGTAAGCACCCCCAAGGCTGAGCACAGCCAGGTCCACACAATAACCTGTAGATTCGATCACTTCGTAGTCACGAACCAACTTGCGCACATAAACGACAGAATAAAACGTTGTAATAAACACAACACAGCCTGTCAGCGCCACCATTCATTCGTGATACCTGAATCAAAGTAATTTACATGCACATATTATGACGATAACAAAATTCGCAACGACGCGAAAGCATATATTAAATGTCAAACATACCAAATTATCCAATAACACGACCGATAAAAGAAGTTATAATTGTTCACAAACATTTCAACGATTACAAGACCAAAGCAGGTCATACGCGGCACGCAAGCCGGAAACCTTCATTCTGGATGACTAGATCCAGCACCTCCGGTCGTACCACCGTCATCGCCAAGCGCCTTCTTTAACAACGTGACACCGTCCGATCTTCTAGCCAATTTGCTCGCAGCCTTAACCACAGCAAACTCCAAAGACGAAAACTCTTTTCTTTTTTCAGCATAAGCCGCACCACAGTCTTCCTTCCATAGCTCAAAGCGATGCTCTTTCTCCTTATTAGCAGCCGCAGCTCTGCCCTCGATATAACCATCCTTACGCCCGCTATTATAGCCCGCTTGCCCCAACTCAAACATGTAGTTGGCCAGTTCATGTGACTTGACAATACGATCAGCAATCTACAATGAACACACAAATAAGGGACAATTCACAAAAGTCACAAATAAAGTGAAAGAGATTACCAGAGGCACAGCGCGAGAGAGCAACCACTTGCAATCGGCCGACGTCTCCTCAGCAAGGACCTCAGAAGCCCTGCATTCGACAGTTTTCTCTTGCAAAAGACGGTCAGCAGTTTCATATTGCCTGGCAAGCTCTTCCAGTTTAGCAATACGCGCAAGATACTCTTTCTCCTTCTTTTCAAAGGCAACACGCGCTTCTTGGGCTTCATTAGCAAGCTCAGTCTTCTCCCCGGACAAATGAGTAATAGTATCACGCTGAGTTCGAAGCTCTGCATTGGTACGTTCGCACGCAGCTTCCCAATTTTTCTGCTTGTCAGCATTGATCTTCCTCTCCTGGGCAAGTTTCCCCTCTGCATCAGCAACCCTCCACTCCAAACCTTTCTTCTCAGCATTGAATTTCTCCTTCTCTTCCGCAAGCAGTCTCTTATCATTCTCAAACTCCAAGGTGTCCTCCCCCATCTGTTTCCACTCACGGACAATCTCCTGAGTAGTAGAGAAAAAATTAACCCCGGCTTGAACATGATCATCCAATAGATCAAACCGACGGCGTTTTTTCTGAAACATCCTTTCAGCTGGGGGGAGAGCCAACGAATAGAAGTCATGACAATTTTCAAGATTATCCATCCTAGAACCTTGGGTCAAGTTCCAATGGGGGACGTGCGGAAGATCATCACATGCAGGATTCGTTGTATCAAAAGAATCAGCATAAACCTTTCCAGACTGGGGGCTGCGGACAGCACCTGAAGTGGCACCACCACCGTCACCTGGTGGGCGTTTTCTATATATCGTCCGATGCGGGGTGGTCTCACTTGTCTGCACCTCGGTCTCAATACCCTTACCGCGATCACCACCAACAACACCGCCCGCAGCACCACCTGGATTAACACCACCTTCCGCAACTTGCTCAACATCCGCAGTCTTTTTCTGCCCGTCAGGAGCATCATGAGGGGGAGACAACCCGAATGCCCTCGACGGCGGAGACTCAGGACGAGTAATCTTAGAAATATCAATCTTGTGCCCACTTTGGGCTGTTTTGACACCTGCTCCAAGACGAGCAGCACATTCAGACAAAAGGAGGACAAAATACAAATACAAGACAAACAAAAATAAAGGGATATGCTGGAAACTGAAAAATCGAGTACCAGAAGCTTCAAAAATCTTCTGCAGCAAATCAGAGGGTTTTTCAGCAAAAATACCCATGTCAATCTCTGACTCAGAAGGGGCAGGAGGATCCCCTTTTCGAAGTTTAATTTTCTTCGATGCAAGCACAGCAGCAGCCTGCTCATCAAGTTTTCGCTTCCTATCATCAAAGGCTTTCTTCTGCATTATCTCCGTCAAAGTCGCGCGGTCCTCAGGGTCCGACTCAGGTCTTTTCTCTCCAATCCCTAAACCGGGCAACGTGTCAGAAACGACAACATAATCAAGGTTACGAGGAGTATGAAGTCGCTTACGAGGAGACTTAGAGGAAGTTCCTTCAGTCCTTTTCCCTTTCCCTTCCGCCTTGTCAGCTTTCGCCTTCCTCTTCGTTTCCAATGGGTTAACAGGATCGACCGGAATCTCCAAATCATCACCTACAGCCTCGTTCACCGGTTCATGCACAACCCCCTGCGCCGGACCTGCACGCGCGGAAGGAGAGGTTAGGTCTCCCAACGATCTGCCAGAACCATCACTCGAGAGAACGATAACTTCCTCTCGAATGGAATCAAATGAACCATCCTTATTTTCAATCTCCTCACCTAAAGCAGTGTTCACGTAAGCAGCGAAACTCTCATCACTCGGATGCAGAAACCGATGGCGAATCTGATCCAACCAGGGTCTTTTTTCAGTTCTCTGTATCGCCTCAACCATTGCACCCGGAGCATCGGGATCCAAAACATTCATCAATGTGTACCCTACTGCAAAAAAGGAGGAAATAAAGCACAATACAAAATAATACAACCAAAGGAAAAACAAAAGGGGGATATGGAACAAACGTACACTTGCCACCATAACCGTAAACCGGAACACCCAGCGGATTTTTGGGAACCCACTTCATACTCATCCCGGCACCAACTAACGCCATCTCCTCAAGCTGAACTATCGGAGTAGCCTTCCGGGTCAACTTCTTATACCAGTCCTGATTAGCAAAGTCTGCAACCACATCAACCTTTGGGATACCCTCATCCACAGATCTGTAATGCATATCCACAGGAACAACCCCCCGGCGAATAAAGAAAAACTTCTGTTTCCAGTCATGTATACCCTTTAACGGCACAGAACAAACTGGCGACACGCCGGTACGAGCGCTAAAGGAGTAAAAACCATTCGTATACGTAACAGTGTAGAAGACGTTGAACATCTCAAACGTCGGATCTAACCGGTTGGCCATACAAACGAACTCAAAGTGGGTGATACGGGGGAGCCCGATGGCATTAATTTGAGATATATGGAGACCGTAACCCCTCAAAACGTCAGCAGTTAATCGAGTCATCGGAAGCCTAAAATTACCCTCCCGGAAAAAAGCAGCGTACAAAGTCATGTACCCGGGAGGAGCTTCCATGGCCGTGGAACCAGCAATAGGATATTGAGCACCCCAATCAGGGAGAAAACCCATCTCCCTTACTAGATTCTGAAATTCCTCTTCTTTCCAACCAATAACCGCCTGATCTGGGCCGGGAGGAGTTTTACCCTTTTTCCTCCTTTTCTTCGAAGAAGGATTCGAAGTAGACATCGTGAAAAACGGAAGGAGAAAGCAGATGAACTCAAAAGTTGAAGGAGGAAGATAAGGGAAGAGGAGAGAAACCTGGAATTCAAAATTCGAATTTTGGGAAAGTGTTGAAGAAAGAGGAACCACCATATATTTATACCCATCGCATTTAATGCGATGGGTAGTGGAGGAGTCAGGGTTTGAAAAAGTAACCAACAGGAGAGAGACACGTCAGAAGAGAGAGAAGACGGCACCTCTTTTTCCGGAAGCAGGTGAACAGACATCTGACATATCGCCGAAAAAGCAACTGATGTGACTGAAAAGGCGCCTGTTCGCCTGACATCAGACAGTCACGTCAGTCACTCCTCCCCAAGACAACAAAGCTTCTTCCTGAAGACAACACTCATAGAGCGCCAAAACCATGCGCCATGCGCCATGCGTCCATTTGACTCACTTCCGCAAGGAGTCAAAACCCATGCGCCATGAGCCATGCGTCCATTTGGCTCACTTCCGCAAGGAGTCAAAACCCATGCGCCATGAGCCATGCGTCCATTTGGCTCACTTCCGCAAGGAGTCAAAACCCATGCGCCATGCTCCATGCGTCCGTTTGGCTCAGTTCCGCAAGGAGTCAAAAACCATGTGCCATGCGCCATGCGTCCGTCTGGCTCAGTTCCGCAAGGAGTCAAAACCATGCGCGATGCGCCATGCGTCCGTTTGACTCAGTTCCGCAAGGAGTCAAAAACCATGTGCCATGCGCCATGCGTCCGTCTGGCTCAGTTCCGCAAGGAGTCAAAACCATGCGCCATGCGTCCTTTTGTTTCACTTCCGCAAAGAGTCAAAACCCATGCGCAGGACTCCATGTGCCATGTGCTTATCAGGGGCAAATCTGTGAGAAAAACCATAAACAACCCCACATCATAACAAACACTACCTTCATAAGTCCAGAATCCCTCCTAGACGATCAACTCACCTAGAAGGCACACTGGACTGGGGGGACTTGAAGAGGTATGGTACTAATTGCTTGCCAACATGGCAAGGACCATACCACTTTCTCCATCCTACATGGCGTTGACATCAACCGTATCATCCAGAAGCTTCTAGAAGCTTCTGGAAAAAATCCAGGTGACACCAAAGATGCTCCATCCGACATAAAGGACAACACGTGTCACCAGCCATCAAGCGCCAAGTGGACCTGCAACAGGTCAGGGAGCAGCCCGACAACATCAGTACGATGTTTCCAAATTAGGCAAATGCAGGCGCGCCACGTGTACTACTACACTGACCGCAGCAGAGGAGACCAAGGGGATATTCCCCTTGGTCGGACAGCTGGCGCGCGTCTACAGCTAGCACTGCTGCTCCTTCCTTTCTTCACCCTCCGGCTATAAATAGGACCCTTCACCATCCAGGTTGATCATCTTGCTCTCTCCATTCTCACACTTAACACACACTCTTATTTCTTCCTCGGAACAGTACTTATTCTCACGCCGGAGCCTGGTTAAGAGGGAAACCCCCATATTCCCCTCTTAACGAGACTAACGGTGTCGCTGTTTTGCAGGAACCAAGCCATCTCACTAGTAGAAAGAGAGATTGAACCCGCAGGAGAAATAACCCCGCTGATTAACCATAGTGTTAATCAGTGTTTCATCACACATCAACATAACAAGCCCTTATAACACTCTTGCATAAAAAAAAAATCCCAGATCATCATCCTAATCATCATGCTCATTCTAATCTTTAAAAATCGGTAAATCAACAACTCAATTCATCAAGCACAAAAACTTAAACAAACATTGACAAACACACTGACTAACTTTCATAATCTTAAACAACCATATAGTAACAAGTGTACAGCCAAGATTCATAACACATACTACTATCCAAACAGTTCGGACCTTACGTATCTTTTGCAAATCAAGCAGCTAACACTCATGTATACATACTCAGAACCTCCCAACATGAGAAACACATAGGTATATACCTGTCGCTTGGCTCCTGACTCCGTCGTCGGCACCTCTGATCCGTCGGGGAAACACCACCAGCCTCATCGTCGGTCATCATCATTCTCGATCATCCTCGGAGACTTGTTGGAAGCCCAAGAACACTGTTGCCGTCGCCGTAGACGGCGCTGCTGCCGTTGATCTCGTTGGGCGCCGCCACCGTCGCTTCAGTGGTCACCGCCGGAATTCAACGCCGGCTCCACCTTCTCTCACTTCAGCTTTTCTCTCTCTCTAAAATTGTTGGCCGTGAGTGCTCAAGGAATGGTGAAATCAGAGGTGTGTATAAGAAGGAGGGGTGTGCGGGCATCGTCAGCTTGTCGGGGTTTTGGCCGGAACCGATCGCCGAATCCGACTACCTGATCTCCGGTGATCGCAGAGGAGAGAATGGGGAGGGAATCACTGTGTGCGGCTAGTGAGACTTGTTTAGGGTTTTTATTTAATTTTTTTATTAGAAAATAAGGGGGTGGGGTTAAAAATGGTATATATATATATATAGGGTAGGGTTTTCTAGAGTGTGTAGGTTGGGCTTGGACCATGGGTATGAACCCGTTAAACGTCATGATTTGTTTACGAACTCCCCGATTAACGTTAACGACTTATTATAACGGTGTAAATATATATATATAGGGAGGAGCTCATGCGAGAACTACCTTTATTGTGAGAACCGCGAGAACCAATGTGAACACAACCTAAAATAGCTAAAAAAACCTAACCCCCCCCCAAAAAACCTAAACCCCCCACCCCCACCCCCCAAAAAAAAAACCTAAACCCCCCTAAGCTAAATGCTAAAAACTAAAACCTAATAAAAACCTAATCCCACCCCCCCCCCCCCCCCCAAAAAAAACCTAAACCCCCCTCCCCCACCCCCAAAAACCTAAACCCCCAACCCCCCCCCCCCAAGCTAAAATGCTAAAAACTAAACCCCAAAAAACCTAAAAAAATCTAAATTTTTTTTTTGAATTTTTTATGTTAAAATCGCTACTTTTAGAAGCAAATTTTTTTTTTTTTTAAAATATTTTTTTTGGCTTCGAAAAGTAGCGATTTTTTTTATAAAAAATTCAAACAAAATTTTTTTGTGTGATTTTTAGCTATTTTTAGGCATTTTTGGTTGTGTTCACATTGGTTCTCGCGGTTCTCGCAATAAGAGGTGGTTCTCGCATGATCTTCTCCCTATATATATATATATAGAGAGAGAGAGAGAGAGAGAGAGGTTAACGTACAAAACTGCTTAACCTACAAAACGTACGCGACAGCTTAACAACATGCGGGATTAAGTTTATAACGTGCGTGATTATATATTGAACAAAATAACCATGCGTGATTACATACATGTATGCGTAATAATGCAGAAAATCAGCTCCCATGCGTGATTAGGTTTCCATTTACAACTTGCGTGATTTTCAAATGCACTTGCGTACTTTGGTCGTGTACGTTTTGTAGGTTAAGCCGTAATGTACATTATACTTAATCTATATATATATATATATATATATATATATATATATATATATATATATATATATATATAGTGGAGGGTTCAAATGAGAAGAATTTTTTTGTAAGAAGAAAAAAGAAGAAGTTTCAACCAATGAGAATGCTTTATTTTACTTCATTTAATATTTGTATTTAATTTTAATAAAAGGGTATATTGGTAAACTTACATAAATCATTAATTTGTATTCTTCCCCTTTAATAACTAGCTAAATTAAATTTGTAACTCTTTTTCAAAATATATACTTTTCCAAATTAAAAAAAAACAACTTAATTTAAAGTGTAGAATAAATTACTAGTTGTGTAGGATAAATTACGAGTTGTGTAGTATATATATCGAGGTGTGTAGGATATATTTCGACTGTGTAGGATAAAATTCTATAATGTGTAGGGTATATGTAGGAAAATTTTGATATGTGTAGGTTTTGTAGATTATATGTAGGATAATTAATGATTTGTTAACTAATTAATTAAAGAGAGAAAAATTAATGATATGAGTTATAAATGAAATAACATTTTACTAATATGTCCTTTCTTCTCACATTAAATTTCTTCTCAAATGAACCTTCCCCTATATATATATATATATATATATATATATATATATATATATATATATATATATACATGTGTATTATTTTAAGTACACGTAGTGCACGTTATCAGTTAAACGGTGCGTTCCTCTCGTCACAGTTATTATTATTAGATAAATAATAATAATAATAAAATACCCCTCTCTCGATGATCGGGATCAAGAGTACGGCTTGTCACATTCTCCCCATGTTACAGGAATTTCGTCCTCGAAATTTAAGCTAAGTCATACGATCCGTTCCATTTATAGATTCTTTGATAACCTATTGTCTTATGTAATTACACGTATTTTCACGAAAGTTCACAAAATGAATCATGTAAGCCACGTAGCACATAAAGCCACGTATCATGTAAAGTCACGTAATTCACATAATATGGAAATTCACATAGTACGAAAATTCACAAAGTTTGTACTTATTCCTCATAGCATAGTGTTTCACATAAATTATATCTATTTACACAGGAATACTTTGTATACTGACTGTGTCATGAGCGTATGTGAAATTTTTGAGACACTTGGTTTATCCGGATTTTTAAACGTAATACCCAAGTGAATGCTGAGTTAACGGGGTTTGTGTTCACCCTGTGGAAGCTGGGTGTCACATCATCCCCTAGTTGAAAGAATTTTCGTCCCGAAAATTTAAATTACAACGTTCTAAAATGATGGTTGAAAGTTTGTTCTTAAACGACTGGGATACGTGCGCATCATCTGCTCTTCTCGCTCCCGAGTAAACCTCCGGGTCACGACGTGAGTTCCAACGAACTCAATCTATAGGTAACTTACAACGCTTGAGGGTTATGGTCTCACCCAGTCCCTCAACGAAGTGATAAGGTTGAGTTTATTAGCTAATCATCGAAGTTATACCAATACGTCTAAAAGTATTCCTCCCCAATCCAAGGATAGTAGTATTCCAATCCAGGAATATGAAGCAGTCCCAACCCAGGGATAGTAGTGGTTCCCAACCGTTGTCAAGATCGATGATACGTTCTTGCAGTATGTGTCTTCAAGAGTTTGGATGGTGCGTTCAGTCTGCCCATCCGTCTGTGGATGATATGTTGTGCTCATGTCTAGAGGTGAGCCAAAGGATTTGTGCATCGCTTGCCACAAATCAGATGTAAACCGTGGGTCGTGATCAGAGATAATGGAGGTTGGCACCCCGTGCCTAGCAACCACTTCTTTCAGGTAGATGACTGCAAGTGTAGAAAACTTATTTGTTTCCTTGATGGCTAGAACGTGTGTGTGGGTTACGTGAGACAAGCAACGATCATCCAGGTGATATTGTTTCCGTTTCAAGTTGTAAGTAGACTAGCGACCAAATCCATGGCAGTCTGTTTTCGCTTTCCGTATAGGTGTTTCTGGTTGCTAACACTTCACCTTGACTTTCCCACAAGTCAAACATCATTCCCATACCTAGCTAGGTGGGCCTTTATGC
Organism: Helianthus tuberosus; assembly: GCA_030545235.1. NCBI lineage: Eukaryota > Viridiplantae > Streptophyta > Magnoliopsida > Asterales > Asteraceae > Helianthus > Helianthus tuberosus. Next base: position 26,379,418 of record CM060432.1, read on the forward strand.
CCGATTACCAGTACAAGGTTTATAAATCCTGATGTCTCTCATCAAAACCCAGACGACTAGAATATTGAAGCTGGTGTGCTTTGCTCAACACGAGTTCCCTACAGTTGCCGTATAATGAGACCCACATTCATTCTATGAGGTAACGAGTATCGTCCGACCTGTCAAAGGTTGCTTCTCCATGCCCCGCATGGGTTCAACTTGTAAATCCTCTTCCCTCAGTTCTCCAGTTTGAACAGAGCGAGTCTGGTCAAGTAAGTTAGAGTCGATAGTGAGCTGCGAAGCTCGTGCACGTTCAATTTCATAATCGTAATCATCCTAAAGTTCCCTCCAATGATGTCATTAACTGATTTAGCTCTGTCGATGCCAAGGTACACAGGAGGCCCTTGTGATCGGTCTAAATAACGCATCTGGTACCGTCCAAGTAACGCCTCCATCTAAAATCCCAAGGCCATGGTTCTCACCGCCAATTGTGTGTCGTGCAGTTCCTCTTTGTAATTCCATCACGTAAGTCATCACTCTCTCATGTTGCGTCGGTGTGTAACCGGGACTCTGATTCAAACTATCATGGTATACCACTAAATCATCAGTACTTTTGGATAAAGACGATGCTCAGTGTATTGCTGAGTTGCGATTCGAAAGCTGTAAAGACATCCCCTGTTTGTCTTCCACAGCACCCTGCTGTGCTAAAGAGATTCAAGCTGTGCGACCTTCGAAAATCCTGTGGGTAAGCTGCGATGGTATCTAGCGAAACCAAGGAATTGCTGCATCCCCGAAGGAATCTTTGGTGTCGATCAGTTGCTATCAAGATGCATCCTAGCGAGATCCATGTGTATTCCTACTCCGTTAGTTACATGATCAAAATGCATTTCTCGAATCTAGATGTGACATTTAACAAGGCCTCACACGTAATGGCTCCTCCCACAGAAGCGCTGAAATAGGATACATATGCCACCCATGGTTTTCCTTCCTCCTGGTCATGATTCAGAACGTCGTCAACAAATACGGTCGATTCATGTGATCCTGAAGCTGCTGGTGTGTTGATCAACTCAATGATCCTGGTGTACAGAGTTGAAATGGCCGCATTGCGTTCGACATGCCGCCCTAAGAGCATTCTCCTCTTGGACTTCCATCTGATGATAGTTCGTTCACTAGCCAATCCTCGAATGGAAGCTTATTCCTCGAAACTGGTCGACGGGTTGTCAATACGTGACCGAGGCGAACGGTTCTTGACTGTCACCTTGTTGAGTTCTCGATAGTCAGTACACATACAAAAGGCTTCTCTTCATGGGTATAGCGAGGGCTCATTAAGGCGAAAAATCCTATCCGACAGTTCCTGAAGTTGATTAGGCAGTTCCTGCAACCTTCCTGGTGTAAGACAATAAGGAATACTAGTAACAAGGGCTGCTTCTGACATGATTCCAGTCTGATATTCCATCTGATAATGTGGAGGTAAACCTGATCGTTCATCTGGTAGCACTTTGGGAGAAAATCACGAACAATTGGTGGATCCCCGATCCTCTTTTCCTTAGCCTTGACATTAGTAACGAGTGCTATCATGGCGGGGTAATCCTTCCGTGGACACTTCTGGCCTTCACTGCTGAATTGATGCTAACCTCTGCACCACTCAGATACTTTACGACAGACGACAACTTTCCCTTCACAGGGTATAACCGAGCGATGTCCGGTTAACCCACCCATAATGACTACTGCATTAACACCATCACGGGTAGTAGAAGGAATATCAACGTCGAAAACATGTCCCACACGGTTGATTTTTGCATCCGTACAACCATATAATGCTTCGATTGACTTACCATCAGCCTTTTGAGAAGCATCAGGGTTAAACAGGACAGAGACGAAGCGATTAGCTACCCGTACAAGCTTCCAAGTTGCCACCATCCTGGCGTCGCCCACGCCAACCCTAAATGTCCTTCCATGAGCATTATTTCCAGTGTTGCTGTTTTCATTACAAGGATTTCAAGTACTGTCATTGCTTATGTCCCGGTTGATTCGTAAGTGTTGACTCCCATGAGTCGCTGACAGGGGTTAAGGATTCGATTGAAGCCAATTCGCTGGTGCTCGTTGCCAGTAATCAGGGTCGTCAAAGTACTGGGGTCGGTAACGTACTACGCTCAACCTCCTGTCCATCGATGTTGCAATTTGTTTGAGTAATACACCGTGTGCTGCGGGAGTGTTGCAGAAGTGATCACACTTCAGGATCTAAGTCGTCAATACATGGGTTCCAGGAAACGAGGAGGAGTGAGAAAGGTATCGATCGATCATTCGACGCTGCGACATCCAACTCAGGGACGTTCGCATAAGCACCTAACATTCTACACGGTTCGCTAAGTGTTCAGATGGGTGTTCAGGTAATACTCGATAGCATCGTGATTCGAAAGGATCTAGAGAGGAATAAAAAGTTCACGTTCGAGTAGGGGACAATTACTGCTATGACCCCTATAGGTTTGTTATGTTTCACATTGATCAAATAACAAAACGGAACCCCTTTTCACTTGTTAAGCCTCACTGGGACTCGCATGCACCCCACATTATTATTATGTGTGCACCCACAATAATATTGTGATTTGCATGCTCATCTCAGCTCCTCTTAACTCATGTCAAATGGTTCCTCAAACTCGAGTAGCAAACAAAGAGCATCATGAAGCGTAAGTCATGAATGTTTAGGGAAATACCACCCTATCAGTCACATAACACATGCAAGTAATACATGAATTCATACTGTTGTGCTAAACGTGCAATCTCATGCAATATCATATGTAAGTGTTCACTAGCTATGCAGTACAATGAGAATATGAGAGACGAACCTTGCAATCTGGAGCTGAGTGTCATGGTCGTATTCACATTTTCAGAACTGTTCGGTTATAGTCTGCAAGGCATGTAACAACGAATCAACAACAAAGTTGAGCGAGTTCACAGTTGGTTGTCCGTTTTTAAAGTTGTTCTAAAAATCATAAGTTCATTCGAAAACCAGTAGTTAATCAGTTCCTTGTTTCCCAAACCATAACCAGTGGGGGCTACCCCATGTTGTGAACCACTAGACTACTTATATATATATATTGGCGTCCTTCCCAATCCGAGGACGGAGGTACATATTCTACCCAACCGAGAATACGCAGGTTAAATGTAGGCGTCCTTCCCAATCCGAGGACAGAGGTACGTATTCTTCCCAATCCGAGAATACGCAGGTTTAGTGTAGGCGTCCTTCCCAATCCGAGGACGGAGGTACGTAGTCTAGGCGTCCTTCCCAACCGAGGACGGAGGTGTGTAGTCTATTAGTGGTGAATATACCGGTTTCGTCTTAGCTTCTTAATCCCATTCCCAACCCACCAGGAATCCCATGCCTTAAGAGTGTGAACTCACCTTTGCTTTGCTCGGTAGATAAAGCATTTGTCCTAAGTTGGTCAACCATATCCTAATATGGTTATCATTTATTAGGACGGTAAACAAGTAATCACGTATAAGCTACACGTATCTAACACGTATTCCTCATGTAGTGTACACGTATCAATTATGGTATTACACCTTAACCATAAATAAATGATGTATAAAACAGTTAATCACGAAATAATAATATGGAACAGTGAGTGTGCGACCTTTTAAAAGATTTGGGCTTTTCTAGTGTGTGGCCCACTAGCATAAGGCCCAATATATGTTTAACGTGCGGTCCACTTGATAAGTGTGAGTCTTGCTTGACAAGTGTGCGGTCGTGCAAGTGGGACAAAAGAGAGTGTGTGGTCCTAAAGTGTGCGGTTTAACTAAATTATAAATCACGTATAAAATTTAATTGTCTATAAACAATATTACAAAAATCAACCAATTTCAGTTATCACAGCCATGCCTTCTATTTAATAAAACTTAAATCTAACAAATCAACAAATACATGTTTCAGGTCTTTCGCAAATAGTTTGTCATTGATCAATTTATTAGTGATTGCTTACATGGACATGATGGCCATATCAACATATTTTTAACTATTCAATAATACCTGGCATGTAACCTGCTGTCGACTATTGGTATTACAAGATGCAAGTATGTTGTATTGTTTGTAAAAAAAATATATTGTATGCTACATGGTTTGATTAAAGAAAGACTTAACAAATTAAGTATTTTCTAGTACAAGATGGTTTATTTTCCTAATTTCAAGAAAATAAGAAGCTCAAAAATTGTAGTAGTCTAAAATAGTCCAACAGCATATGGCCAGACATTCGAAACATTAAATGTCAGTTGCTACCAAAATATAAAGTATTAAAGTTTAATGAGAATGCATACACAAGTTACCGATTCCATTCCCATCTGATTAATTACGACTCACATCAACATAACAAGCCCTTATAACACACTCTTGCATAAAAAAAAAATCCCAGATCATCATCCTAATCATCATGCTCATTCTAATCTTTAAAAATCGGTAGATCAACAACTCAATTCATCAAGCACAAAAACTTAAACAAACATTGACAAACACACTGACTAACTTTCATAATCTTAAACAACCAAATAGTAACAAGTGTACAGCCAAGATTCATAACACATACTACTATCCAAACAGTTCGGACCTTACGTATCTTTTGCAAATCAAGCAGCTAACACTCATGTATACATACTCAGAACCTCCCAACATGAGAAACACATAGGTATATACCTGTCGCTCGGCTCCTGACTCCGTCGTCGGCACCTCTGATCCGTCGGGGAAACACCACCAGCCTCATCGTCGGTCATCATCATTCTCGATCATCCTCGGAGACTTGTTGGAAGCCCAAGAACACTGTCACCGTCGCCGTAGACGGCGCTGCTGCCGTTGACCTTGTTGGGCGCCGCCACCGTGGCTTCGGTGGTCACCGCCGGAATTCAACGCGGGCTCCACCTTCTCTCTCTTCAGCTTTTCTCTCTCTCTAAATTGTTGGTCGTGAGTGCACAAGGAATGGTGAAATCAGAGGTGTGTATAAGAAGGAGGGGTGTGCGGGCATCGTCAGCTTGTCGGGGTTTGGCCGGAACCGATCGCCGAATCCGACTACCTGATCTCCGGTGATCGCATAGGAGAGAATGGGGAGGGAATCACTGTGTGCGGCTAGTGAGACTTGCTTAGGGTTTTTATTTTATTTTTTTATTAGAAAATAAGGGGGTGGGGTTAATAATGATGTTTCTAATGATGATTACTAATGATGCTTCTAATGATGCTTCTAATGATGATTACTATTTTATGGCATTAGAGTCAATACCAGAAGAGCTGGATGCTGAAGAAGGACAGTTAAGTGCTGAAACAGTGGATGAAGTTGCTGAAGTAGTGGTTACTGCTGTTGCTGGTGAAATATTGCTGGGAAAAAGTTCAGAACCCCTGTTAGAACCACTTTCTGACCCTTGGTCTGAAGAAGAGGAAAAGAAACATGGTAAAAAGGAAGAGAAGGTGACTGATGAGGAAGAGCATGCTTGTGACTGTGCCATGATGGTTGCAGCTAAGGTATCATCTCAGGTTCTTAAAAATCTGTGTTCAGACAAATGCATCATAGCATTTGCTAACATTAAAGAGGTGAATGAAAACCTTAGGGATAAAGTGTTAAATGATGAAGTTCAATTTGAGAAGTCTATAAAAGAACTTAAAATCAAATTGGCCGAAAAAGATAAAGAAATTTGCAGTCTCAAAGAAGAGCATAGCATAACCAAGAACCAACTCCAAACAATGATAGAAAAATATCAAGTTTGCAAAAAGGAGTTGGAATCCACCCAAATCACTTGTGAAAAATGGGTGGAATCCTGCAAAGGTTTTGAGATAATGCTTGAGAAACAGCTTGAAAGCAATGTAAAATTTGGCATTGGGTTTAGGAAAAATGACCAAGTTGAAAACAATGCTTATGATCTGAACAAAACAAGTACTGTTGTGCCTTCAAAGAGCTGCACCATTTGTGGAAAATCAAATCATTCCACTCAAGAGTGTGTGTACTTGAAATCCTTTGAGGTAAAAAAGGAAGAGTACATGTCAAAAACACCTGTGAGTTCATAAAAAACATCTGTCAAGTTCACCAGGAATCAACCACTGTTTGTGCTTGTTCAAACAGCTGTTACAAAACAGCTGAACCAAACCTCTGTTAAAAGAGAAGTTCAGGTGACTGATGCACCCCCTGCAAACCAATACCAAAAAGGTAAAGGTAAAAGACCATACCAAAGGGTCCCACATGTTTATGAGGTTTACAAAAAGCCTTCTAAACCTAGAATAAACAGGCATCCCTTTGGTTATCAACAGCTGATTGGGCAAGACCCCCAGCAGTGGTTAGAGAAAAACAATTCCAAAACTGTCCAAACCCCTGAGCTAACCACTGTCCATCCACCTGAACTTACCACAGACACTGTTGAGACCCCATCCAAAGCCTTATTGGCTTTAGAGACCCTAATGAACTAACCTTTTACTTGATGTGCAGGGAGCTTCTGCATGCTTAGATAGTCTTTGGTATGTAGATAGTGGAGGCTCCAGGTACATGACAGGATGTAAAGCCCTACTCAAAGATTTCAAAACTCATGGAGGGGGTGATATATCCTTTAGTAATAATAGTAAAGGGAAGGTTCTGGGGTCTGGTACAGTTCAATCTAGTAATGTTAAGTTTGAAAATGTCAATCTAATAGATAATCTAAAATTCAACCTCCTGAGTGTCTCACAAATGAGTGATAAGGGCTATGGCTCATTCTTCACAAAGGATTGTTGTAGGATTGTTGGATCAGAAATGGTTAAAAAGATTGAAGAAATAATAAAAAATGGAAAAACCCAACTTATTGCTCAAAGGAGTGGCAATGTCTATGTAGTTGATCTATCAAAAGAGAGCCCCAGGACTGATGCCTGTCTGTTCTCAGCTGCTTCTAACAAAGAGACAGAATTATGGCACATGAGATTGGGGTACACAAATCTCAAGACAATCACTGCTTTGTCAAAACAGGGGTTAGTAAGAGGTCTTCCTCAAAAACTGTACACCTGTCCTGAGCATTGTGTTTCCTGCTTAAAAGGAAAACAACATAAAAACTCTTACAAGTCCATTGAAGAGTCCAAAACAACCAAGTGCTTGCAAATGCTACACATGGATCTGTTTGGCCCAGTTAAAGTCATGAGTCTTAAAAAGAAGAGATATTGTTTGGTAATTGTAGATGACTTTTCTAGGTTTACATGGACTTATTTCTTACATTCCAAAGATGAGACTGCAGGCATTCTGCAAGACTTTGTTACACAGGTTGAAAAGCAGTTTGACTTGCCAGTAAAAGTCTTCAGGAGTGACAATGGCACAGAGTTCAAAAATAAGGAGTTGGATGAAAGGAAATGTAAGGCAGTACAGCATTCCAAGGACACCAGAGCAAAATGGGGTTGTTGAAAGAAAGAACAGGACATTGATTGAGGCTGCCAGAACCATGCTTGCTGATTCAGGTTTGCCATTAACTTTCTGGGCAGAAGCAGTAAACAATGCTTGCTATGTCCAGAACAGAGTTTTAATCAACCCCAGGCATCAAAAGACTGCCTATGAACTGCTGTATAAAATCAAACCACTGATCTCATACTTCAAAGTATTTGGCTGCCCAGGCTTTATTTTGAACTTAAAAGACTCTATTTCAAAATTTGCAGCCAAAGTAGACAGTGAATATCATTTGGGATACTCAACCACTGCTAAGGCCTACAAAGTTTTTAACATAAGGACCAAAATAGTGGAAGAGACTTTGAATGTGAAGTTCAATGAACTCTCTTCAATGAAAATCCCTGCAAATCCTGTAGAATTTGTGACACCTGTGTCACTTCAACCATCAAACAAATACCAAACCAATGAAATCTTTTATTTCATACTTGGGATTTGTAAAAATCTGTGTATCGTTTGCACATATCGATCCTTGTTCGATTTCAAGCTTTAAACCGTTTTCTGGAGGGTTGTACGCGCACTGATGCGTAAATATAACCAGTTTAATGCAACAAACACTCCGTAATAGTGAAATAGGCTTAACATAACTTAAATAACCTTCACATAACTTAGAAATAAGTTTTGGAAGGTTTGGTGTGTCGAAATCAAGTTTATTCGCTTACAGGGACTAATTTCAACAAACTGTGAAAGTATGCCGATTTGTACTGTAACGAACATTCCGGAACATGAACATAAGTTAAACATACCCTAAATATCCTTTACATAGCCTAGAAATAGGCTTTGAGGGGTTCGGTGTGCTAAAATAAACTTTATGGTCATTCAGGGACTAAAAGCGTCAAAAGTGCATAAGTTTGCATTTTCGCGCATATCTTACGTTCTGAATACATCCAGACATCCAAAAATTTATGTAATCATTAAAATATTTTATTTTAGTGATTGGCATGATAAAATTCCAATCGTCGCGTAATTTGGATCGTTTTTGCGTTCGTTACGACTTCCGTCGTAATTAACTGAACAACGCAACCGTACGACCAAACGAACCGACATCCGAGATATTTTTGAGCATGTTTTGAGTTACCTATACTTTAACTTCATTTTAGAGCCTTGAAATGAGGTTAACGGGGCTTAACGTGTCAAAAATGAGCCGAAATGCAAGATTCTGAAGTTCAGGGACCAAAATTGTCATTCTGCCATAGTTATCTTAGGAAGGGACCAAAATGAAAAATCTAAATTCCAGCTTGTTCCAGCTGTTCCCCTCATTTTCACATGGTTTTAATGAAACTATGGGCTCCCATGGTTTCACAAAACCATGGGCACATGTGTACGGAGGAGATCGAAGCTCGTTTTACGATGAACGATCCTAACGGTTCTAGTTTTCCTATAAATAGCTACCCCCATTCACTTGCAAAACCCACATTGATCTGATTTTGGCCCTCTAAGTTGGAGTGAACACTTCATACCTGAGGGTAAATCGGATCAAAGCTTGCGGGGACCTTTTGTAAGTATTCTTTCGTTCTTTTATCGCTTTTCGAGTCTGAAAGTCAAACTGCGTTTGACTTTCTGCATTGACTAGTTTATGGTCAATGCGAAGTTCGTTTGAACTTCATAACATGAGCGTAATCACGATGGTTATAGTCTCTAGTGACTATACCTACTGATTACCACGTTATCTAGGTGTAGTGACGAGTCGTAGTTTCGGCCAAAATGCGCATTCTTGCGTATTTTGTAACCAAACTACTTATAGGTATCAAAACCGTTTGTTTTGATACCAAATCTATTTTCTAAATTCGTTAAACATGTTTTAACATGTTTAACTCGTCACTTTTTTGATTAGTGCTTATGTAGAGTCGTAAGTCAAGCGGTCTAAACAACCGCTTAGACTTTCGAACTAGACCCGTTTGGTCGATCATTAGGATCTGACCAAACATGTTTAGTGACCATAGTTGTATAGGGAATAACCTTCTAAGGTTATACCTTATGGTCACGTCGTTTAGCTAGTTATATGATAGGTAGTTTATATGGCTTAAGAAAATTACCAAAATACCCTTTTTATGCATAATTGATATTTAAGCATATGTAACCCAAACTTTTGTCACTTAACTGATTATGCAACATAATTAAACATGTTTAGGCATATAATACTTGTCATAGGACTAGTTAGGAGGTCCGAACGCGTTTTGCGCGAACGACGCGTTAAAGTAGCATAAGCTACCTAAACGGGTCATAATGGGTCGTAAGCACTTAGGTTAGGTTTCCTTTTAGTATGTAGGCCTTGTTGAACCATATCATATGAGTTCCCACACTCATTTGGTTTACGAGACCTCATCCTATCCGATCTTCTGTTTTAGGTCCGGTTTATTTATGTAGTTATCAATATTAGGTGCCGTTTGATTTCCGTGCTCCCTCTAGCTTTGCTTGGTTGTTGTTCAAGACTTCTAAGCATTCTCAAGTGAATACATAGTCCCCTCTTTTACTGTTTTCAAATGTTTTGGGGTGAAATATGTGTACCTATTTGTTATGTTCTTGTTTTCAAAAGTATAATTGATTATGCATATTAGTACTTATCCTTTTTACAAACTGAATGATTATTTATGGTCTAAACTCTAATTTTCTTAAAGATTATAAAATTAATTGTTGGATAGTACTTATTTTTGTTCTCCAGACCGGTTGGTAGTATGATATAGCGCTATAGGATTTGACACCCCATTCCAGTTGTCATGGAATGTCTGAAACCAATTTATTTTTCTCCATCCAAATAGGGATTGCCTTTGTGGTATTCCTATAGTCTCAAAGGTGTATTTTGATGCACTAGGTCTGAATGAATTCTTAAATCACATTATTTTTTTATATTTAGTTATACTCCCAAAAGTATAGTTTGATATGCTCTCATATGTGATAATGTACAAAACCAACATATATTTTGTTAAATCATTAAAGCATAGTTTAATATGTTATTTATAAAACCAAAACATAGTTTAATATGTTATTTATAAAACCAAAACATATTTTAATATGTGATTTTTCAAACCAAAACATAGTTTAATATGTTATTTATTAAATCCTAAGTATACTTTTAATATACTACTGAAAATTATTATTTTTAACAACTAAAGTATATTTAATATACTATTTGTTTAACAATTGGGTTTTGGTTAGTGTTTAGATAACGGGGCGGGTGTAGTGTGATGAAAACATGGTAGATACGCCGCTGGTACTTCTTATATATAAGTGTTTTCATCACATTACATACCGTGGCGTTATTTAGTACACTTGGGTTAACGATTTTGGAACTGAAATATATTTTAATATATTACTTATTCGACTTTCTTAAAACCAAAGTGTATTTTTATATATGCTATAAACCTTTTTATCAAAATATTGTTTTTTTTTCAAACAATACATTTTATACAAACTCATTTTACTTAATTATTTAATTTCCTATGTATTATTATTTTATATCATCTGATTTCTTATAAATTTTAGTATGATTTATAAAAGAAAACCTTTTGCAAGGATCATGACTACTTTTATTAAAACTTTTTCTTTAAACTTATAAGTCATGAATCCTAATTACAATAAAACCTATGTATCTCACAGGCATTTTATGCTGACGTACCTATTTTTACACATGTTTCAGGTGCTGTTATGTGATGATTGTTGGTGCATGCTATACATAGGATGGAATCGTGCCTTAGCGACTTTAAAATTTGAAAGATAATAGTTGTACTTATTTGATTTGTATTAAAACAATGAGTTCAATATTGCAATAAAACAAAATTATTTATTCCATGGTTGTGAAACAATGATTCTGTTACAACACTCCCCGACGTTTCTGTCACGTCTTGTTGTTTTACGTGGTCGGGGTGTGATAACCCTCACTAAACCAGGTATCCGTACAACTTAATTAATAATTAATTACTGCTTAATTACTGTGCTTGCTTGAACTTGTGAATAAACTGCTACTTGACTACTGATACATGTACTTACTTGCATCATACTTTACTTGCTGTCACTACATTATTTACATACTGAACCTTAGTGACAAACATGATGCACAAAAAGCACAGTAGCACTATAACGGATAACCTATTGAACATGCTGATAAAGCCAGCATCAGGCAAACACTGCCTCTAAGGCCTGTATGAGCCAGAAATATTTTGCTACACTAGTGGTGAGTGTAGGGATATAAGGGTTGTAGAACTGCGTCTCTAGGAATAAGTCTCAATGACTGGATGTGCCTAAAACGTGCTCTAAGCACAAAATTCAGCACTTTACATAATAATTCAGCTTTTAGCTACCTAATAAGGTGCCAAAACATGAGAAAAATATTACTAGACACTTTCCAAAGTGTCAGAAATGAGTTGTGTCACTAAAAAGGGGTATAACGACACTTTAAAGCTTTGTTAAGCACTTTAACGGATTACTATCCAACCGAACAACCGGACTATACCCGGAGCATGAAAATATTGTTATTTTCATTATTTATCTTTTTCTGAGCCAGTTAGGGTCCCTGATTACCCTAACACCCATTGTAACACACTACACACAACTAACCGGGTTAAGCACTTAACTAACTTACTTAACCTAACTAATATACTTAACTAATGGTTGGTTTTGGACTAGAACCCCCCCCCCCCCTTTACGATTTCGGTCACCTTGGGGTGACACCTCATGTACTTGTAAGATTATTATAATCTTCCATGTCTAATATCAAGTAGACATAGTAACCATTGGATAATGATCATTCTAATTATCTATAAGTATGAGCTATTACACATATGATCATTCACTTAACACAACACCACTTCACAACTCTCTCTCCCTCCCTACTAACTCTCGGCCAAACACCCCTCTTTCAACCATCCATTTTCGATTTTGATCTTGCAAGTTCCAAGCATCTACAAGTGTTAAGGGTCGCATATTAGGAAGCTTGGTGCAATCGGAAGGCGAAGGACCTCTTTATCTTGCTTTTATCCACGCGTTTTTCGCATAGATTCTTCCCTAGCCTTGAGCTAGTGGTATGTTACTTAAATCACCTTCTTGAACTATTCCAAAGTGGTTAAAACGATATATGACGGTTAAAATTTATGAACATGCAAGTTGTAGCACAAAAGTCTACTAAAAACACTTAAAAAGATGGTTAAAAGCTTATAAGTTGTGTAAATGTTGTAGTATTTGATTTGTGTGATTACTTGGACCCGATCTATGTTGTGGTAGCTCAGATCATCATTTAACCCGGTTTAGTCACGACCTTGGATTATGACATAAAGCTTGTTTAAGTGTAACAAGGGTTAGAAGATGAAACTCTACCACACACGAGTCATGAACTTGTGTAAAAGTGTTTTAGTTTGTACAATAGTGATTAAAACTAGTAGATCTACGTATCTACAAGTGGTATTTTCAAAGGACCAAGTGTCAAGAGAAAACATGCTTTTAAAAACGGATCTTACACTAACACGAATGGTTTTAGAACACACAAGTGTGTAAACACTTGTGTAACACAAAGTTTCGACAAGATAACTATTTTTGAAACGGATGACGAGAAGTTGTAAAGATGGAACTTTCATAAAAACGAGGTTTTTACAAAATCGGATAGTTTTATATAAAGATCCACTAAAAGTAATGGGATTTACTTCATAGTTTGAATAAATCACAAGTTCATGAAATTTATGCGATTTATATACATATTTTGACTAGTTTGTGATTTGAACATTGTTTTGATTGAATAAGAAGATTGTTGGTTTGATTTATAAAAGAAAATGATACGCCTGAAAGCGTGGCCACCTCCAGTTACAGAGGAAACTCTGGCGAAATTTTTTTCCAAAAACCTAACACTTAGAAATATTTTCACTATAAGTGTTAGAAATACATTTTGACTTGTTTGCAAAATATAAGTTTCGCCGCGACTATATTTACAAAACATCGGAGGTGGGATTTTCACAAAATAAAACGTGATACATAAATATATTTAGTATATATTTTTCACAACATCACTTGTATAAGTGTTTATGATTATTTTGTGAACTACGTAAATATTATTTTTAGAATAAAAATAATATTACCAAGTATTATTTTGGGAAAATCACATGTATTAAAATATAATATTTGTGGGAAGAATATTTATATTTTGAAGTTGGAAATAAAATATTAAGTGAGACTTAATAGTGTAATCCGAAGTATACGAACGCATATATATTAAATCCCCCATCCATGGGAAGGAAAATGACTACCAAGTATATACAGAACGTAAACACGAAATAGTTGCCTAACTATTTCCCAAAAACTTAAACCATAAAGCTAAGGCACGGCCATCCGTCTAATAGAGTTAGTACGTGTAGGTCGTCATACAGCTGATCGATTTGGAGGCATACTTGGTAGAGACGCACCACTGTGAGTTCATGTCCCCCTTTTCTCTAACTGTTTTCAGTTTTCTTAACTACGGGGGTGAAATACATGTTACTTTGATTACAAGTACTTTATACATGGTATGGTTAGCGTAAGGAGGTTTACTACTTAGATCATGTGAGTGGGTAGGAGCAATATGAGGCCATTAGTCCTCATGGCGGGACCGAGGGACAGGAGCGGTAGATCTATCTGGGTGTAGCGAGCCCAGCCCCAGGCCAAACTAGAAACGGACCTCGGGGTGACTTTGTCCACATACTAATGCCGTGGCGAAATCTGCTAGGTTTGAGTCTCCCTATTTGCACTTCACATATATCAGTGGCCTTGCAAACCATTGGTGATCTCAATTCCCTTATTTGCTACATACCAAAGACTATTTTTATACTCACAAAGGTTTATTTACTCACTTACACATGAACTCGCTCAACATTATTGTTAATTTTTCAACTTACATGTATTTCAGGAAATTAAAGATCTGGCGCGGTATGTTATGTTTTCCCGCTGCATAAGGGTTCCAAGGTCATCCCAGTTTAGGAAATGTGACTCTTTCTTGGACAAGTCACAAATCTTAAACTGCATTTATTTCATGTTAATGTTTATGTTTTTCAAGACAATGTTTTACGTTACGATGTTGTAAGTCTCTAAGACAATGGTATGTTACTCTGGTTTTAAAACTTAATCAAATGGATGATCTTGCATGATTTTATTTCATATAGCTTTGTTATGGTTAAGCTATGGTATTAAGAAGTCACACCAAATTAACCACGCTTCCGCAAAGCCAAGGTGTGACAGCTTGGTATCAGAGCTCTGATCATAGCGAACTAGGATTCTTTCTCGAGTCTAGACTATGATCACTAGGGCTCTCATGAAAACATTTTTACTGCATACCACTTAAGTCCAGATCCAAAAGTTTTTTATAAACAAATGTTGAGCACATTTTATTATTTTTAGGCTCAGTCCGGAAAGACTGAGGCTCGGTCTTGGAGGCCGAGGCTCGGTCTGAGAGATCGAGGTAGTTGGCTAGTTGGACTAGGAAGAGTAGGCTCAGTCTTGAAGGCTGAGGCTCGGTCTTAGAGGCCGAGGCTCGATCTAAGAGGTCGAGGTAGATGATAGAGCAGTCTAGGAGACTGGGAGGCTAGTGTGACTAGGAGAATTATTTGATTGACTAATATGTTTATATGATTATATGATTGATTATCATACGTATATGTGTTTGTGTTACAAACGTCATGCTTTCATCATGTACTAGAAAGATGGACACTACGAATCCCATGGCCATAGTATCAGACGACATAGTTTCATCGAAGCACGAGGTGTACATTTCCGATACTACTGGCACAGACAATGACGACTTTCAGCCCTTTTGCGCTGCCTGAAGTCGTAGCAGAGCCTACTGATGACCATCTTGTTGGGAATTTGCCACTCGCGGTGATCCCTGCTCCTGTGCCCCTTGCCGCTTATCCCGTTGTTGATATACCCCCGACGTTGTCTCTGACGACGATGTCAATCTATTAGAGGAGGACCCACTTAAGGGCAAGGCCCTATGGCTGCTGGTATTAGACTACTGCATGCGGACGCTTCTGCAGGGGAGACTCATGCCCATTCCCCTATCCCAGACTCATTTGAGTTTCTGACATCCGTATCTTCGCATATACAGGGAGTGCAGCACCACTCACACGACGCCGACCCTGATATGGCGTCATCAGCTGCACCGGTTCCTGCACGCAGCTTTGAGTTTGATCACAGTATTGAGGGTGATCTTGTTCTTCCACCTGGTTTTGATCCAGACCATGACCTTGAGTTCATACACTTAGACCAGCCCTTGGAGGATCCTGTAACCCCCTGGGTTTGTTGATCCAGCTGATCTTGAGATGGAGTTTTTGATCCGGAGCCAGCCGTGGCCCCTGAGCCAGGCGTTGCTCCTGACCCCGCATTGGAGCATGACCCTGTTCATGCCGATGCACCTGCTGTTGCTCCTTGATTGATCATCTGCTTGGACGAGAGAAAATTGGGGTAACTGTGCAAGACAATTTATTATTACGGGGGCCCACGTAATAACGACTTGTAGTGCACAGAAATCCTGGTGGACTCTGCGGGTCAAGCTAGTGAAAACCAAAGTAGCAGGAAATAACTAAAACACGAATGACCAAGGCGATGTAGCCTCGAGTTCATTCTATTACAAGCAATAAGCCAATTTGGCAAGCCTATGTGATAGCTCGGAAATTTATTTCCCCAGTCATACATTGAGTAGATTTGCGTGAAAAATTGGGTGATCACCCGATGGCTTATGGTGCTATGTATCTCATAGACAATCGAAATGTTGTCTAACCCGCTTCATGCCACTTCGGCAGAAGAAAATGCCACCCAGGCGTGACACAAACACCAGTACGTTGCCAAGGATAAAAGCCGAGCTGCAAAAATGCATCTCACAGGCAATTGCACGACATGAGGCCCTCCGCTGTAAGCACAGCAATGGCACTACTGAAAATAACCCCCCAACTGGCTGCACCTATAAACAGTTCCTGAACTGCAAGCCTTTGAATTTTGACGGAATGGGAGGCGACATTGCATTTGTTCGTTGGTCCGAAAAGACTGACCCCATTCTAAGAATGAGTACCTGTTCGCCTCAAAGAGAGGGTTACCTATATCTCGGGGTTAATTCTAGATGACACACTCTCATGGTGGAACCTCCAGGTTCAGATCCTTGGTACAGACGCTGCTTATGCACTGAGCTGGGACGAGCTCAAGGAAACGATGGAGAAGAAATGTTGTTTTAGGACTGGAATTCAGAAGCTTGAGGTGGAGTTCAGGAATTTGAAAATGGACAAACCAGAAATTCCTGAACTTGTCCAGCGATCGCACGACTTGTCTAGGGTCGTCCCCTACTAAGTCATTGACATTGTATGATACAGTTGTGTACTTGTAAGCTTTACATGGTGGTCTCAATTTGTGGCAATGCAATCGCAGTATTCTCAGCACTTGTGATGTTTGATTTATTGTTTATGTTCTATGACAAGAGATGTTATGTGTTGATATTGTTGAATACATACGAACATTTTACTTGCTATGACCTAACCTACGTGAAACATCTTTTAGAACATGCCACCAAGACGCGAAATGCGCATGCCCACCTCAGAGGCGGAACTTCAAGAGATAATTGCTGCAGCTATAGCACAGCATGAGGCCCTACGCTCCGAACCTAGTAGAGGTACCTCAGCAAATAACGGTTGTTCCTACTGGCACTTCCTCAACTACAAGCCTCCGAAGTTCGACGGCACTGGAGGTGCCATAGCTTTTGTGAAATGGATCGAAAGTATGGATTCCATCTTTCAAGTAAGCGGTTGTATGCCGGAACAACAAGTCCTATACGTTTCTGAGCTGTTTCTAGATGAAGCCCGATTATGGTGGAATCTTCAGACCCATATAAAGGGTGCTACTGCAGCATATGCATTAACCTGGGGTGAACTGAAAGGAATGATGCATAAGAAGTATTGCCCCCAAACGGAAACCCAGAAGTGGGAAGATGAATTTCGGAGCCTGATGATGGAAGGTCCGAAGGTGTTGGAGTACGTGCAAAGACTTCATGATTCGTCACGAGTTGTTCCGTACCTGGTGAGACCAGAATTAAAGAAATTGGAACAATTCATTTGGGAACTGGCGCCTCAAGTCTTGAGCTTGATGACAACATCAACGCCACCAACAACTGATGTTGCAAGTAAGATGGGTCTGGCACTCGTTACGGAAGCAATTAGACTAGAAAAACTTGCAAACCCTGACAAGGAGACTCAGGTAGAGTCGTCTGGAAAGAACAAAAGGAAGCTTACCGAAGATACCCAAACGAATAAGGATGAACAAAGATCTATTCGAGGTTGTTTTGACTGCGGGGACAAAGGGCATTTCAAGAAAGACTGCCCTAACAACAAACAGGCCAAAGATAAGATTTACTTAGAAACTAAACCAAACCGTGCCGAGTGCAAGTATCACCACGATTGTGGATGTCGAAGGTCTAGGTGCGGGAGGAAGGGACACAACAGGGATGGTTGTGGGATGAAGAGTCCCAGACAAGGAGAAAACAGTAACAACGTTCAAGGTGGAAATGGGAAAGGAAATGGCCGAGTGTCAGGATGTTTCCATTGTGGGGATGTTGGACACCTTAAGAGGGAATGCCCGAAGTTGAAACAAGACCGTGAAAGGACATCCAACATCGGAGCTTGTGAAGTATGCCAGGATCCAGGCGTGACTACTGGTACATTCTCTACCAAACAAAACTTTTGCATCTATTTTGTTTAATACTGGTGCCAATTATAGCTTCGTATCGTTAGAATTTAAGAATATGCTTGGTTTAGCCGCTAATAAGTTATATTTTCCGTACTCCATCGAATTGGCTAATGGAAAGTTAGTAGAAGCCAATGAAGTTATCAGAGGTTGTGTGATCGAATTGGGAGAGCGTGAGTTTGCTTTGGATCCACTACCAGTCCAGTTGGGAAGCTTCGACGTGGTGGTAGGAATGGATTGGTTATCAGGCAACAAGGCTCAGATAGTTTGTCACGAAAAGGTTGTCCGTATCCCAACCAAAGATGGCGAAACAATTGTGGTTCACAGGGAGAAGCGTGATACACCGCTAAGAATTATCAGCTGCCTGAAAGCGCGGAAGTGTTTGCAGAAGGGATGTGTTGCCTTCCTGGCACACATTGTGGATAAGAAGGCTGCTGAGCCGAGAATAGAAGACATCCCTGTCGTGAGGGAATATCCAGAAGTCTTCCCAGAAGACTTAACTGGACTGCCACCTCAGAGGCAAGTAGAGTTTCACATTGACTTAGTCCCAGGCGCCGCGCCTGTGGCTAAGGCACCTTATAGACTTGCTCCGTCTGAGATGCAAGAATTGTCGACACAACTTCAAGAGTTGTTAGACAAGGGATTTATCCGACCAAGCTTCTCGCCTTGGGGAGCTCCGGTCCTGTTTGTCAAGAAGAAGGACGGTAGTTTTCGTATGTGCATCGACTACCGGGAGCTGAACAAGCTGACGATCAAAAATAGATATCCTCTGCCAAGAATTGACGATCTGTTTGACCAACTGCAAGGTTCAAGCTTTTATTCAAAGATCAATCTGCGATCTGGATACCATCAGTTAAGGATACAAGAGGAGAGTATCCCAAAGACAGCCTTCAGAACTCGTTATGGACACTACGAGTTCCTTGTTATGCCGTTTGGTTTGACAAACGCACCTGCAGTCTTTATGGACTTAATGAATAGAGTTTGCAAGCCGTACTTGGACAAGTTCGAAATTGTGTTTATCGACGATATCTTGATTTATTCAAGGACAAAGGCTGAGCACGAGCAGCATCTAAGAGCTATTTTGGAGTTGCTAAAGAAGGAACAGTTGTATGCCAAATTCTCTAAGTGCGAATTTTGGCTACGTGAAGTCCAATTTCTTGGACATGTGGTTAATGGAAATGGAATCCATGTTGATCCCACAAAGATTGAAGCGATCAAGAATTGGGAAACGCCTACGACGCCAACCGAGATTCGACAATTCTTGGGCTTGGCGGGCTACTATCGAAGGTTCATCGAGGATTTCTCAAAGATCGCTCAACCATTGACGCTCCTCATGCAGAAAGATAAGAAGTTTGATTGGGGAATCAAACAGGAAGAAGCGTTCCAGATATTGAAGGATAAGCTCTGCAATGCGCCAATCTTAGCACTTCCGGAAGGTACAGATGATTTTGTGGTATACTGCGACGCTTCGCGACAAGGATTGGGTTGCGTGTTGATGCAACGCCAGAAGGTTATTGCTTACGCATCGCGTCAATTGAAAGTGCACGAAAAGAACTATACCACACATGATTTGGAGCTTGGCGTAGTGGTTTTTGCATTAAAGATCTGGAGACACTACCTTTATGGTACGCAGTGTACAATTTTTACAGATCACAAGAGCCTACAACACATATTCAACCAGAAGGAGCTGAATATGAGGCAAAGACGATGGGTTGAGTTGCTGGACGATTACGACTGTGAGATAAAGTATCATCCAGGGAAGGCGAATGTAGTCGCCGATGCCCTAAGTCAAAAGGAGAGGATCAAGCCCATAAGGGTTAGAGCTTTAGAAATGATAATCCGAACTGATCTTTCCTTGCGCATTCGTGCCGCGCAGAAAGAAGCTCTCAAGGAAGGAAACCTTGAAGAAGAATATCTCCGTGGGATGGAGAAGCTTTTGATGCCAAACGAGGAAGGAACGTTATGTTTTGAGAAAAGGATTTGGGTTCCTTTGTTTGGAGGTTTAAGGAAGGTTATTTTTGATGAAGCTCACAAGTCACGGTACTCTATCCACCCTGGAGCGGATAAGATGTACCAAGATCTCAAAGATTGTTATTGGTGGCCTAGGATGAAAGGCGATGTTGCTATGTATGTGAGCAAATGTCTAACGTGTGCTAAGGTTAAAGCCGAATACCAGAAGCCTTCAGGACTTCTGCAACAACCTGAGATTCCCAAATGGAAATGGGAACAAATCTCAATGGATTTTGTTACGAAGTTGCCAAGAACGCCAAGAGGCCATGACACTATTTGGGTAATAGTGGATCGACTAACAAAGTCAGCACACTTTCTGCCAATTAAAGAGAAGGATAATACGAGCAAGTTGGCTGAAATTTACATGAGAGAGATCGTTGCACGTCATGGAGTGCCTCTCTCGATCATCTCTGATAGAGACGGAAGGTTTGTGTCAAGGATATGGCAATCCTTCCAAGAAGCTTTTGGATCGCAATTGAATCTGAGCACTGCGTTTCATCCGCAAACTGACGGTCAGAGCGAGCGCACAATACAGACTTTGGAAGACATGCTGAGAGCGTGTGTTATGGATTTGGGCGGTAGCTGGGATAAGCATTTGCCTTTGGTCGAATTTTCCTACAACAACAGCTACCACACCAGTATTGGCGTTGCGCCATTCGAAGCCCTTTACGGACACAAGTGCCGATCACCCCTATGCTGGGCTGACGCAGGTGATAGGCAGCTTGCTGGTCCCGAAATCGTCCAAGAGACGACGGACAAGATTGCGCAGATTCTAAAACGCATCGAAGCAGCTCGCCACAGACAGAAGGCCTATGCGGATCCAAACCGAAAACACGTGGAATTTCAAGTGGGAGAAATGGTTTTATTGAAGGTTTCACCCTGGAAAGGGGTGGCACGCTTCGGAAAGCGTGGAAAGCTAAATCCGCGCTACATTGGTCCTTTCAGAATTTTGGAAAGAATAGGACTAGTAGCATACAAGCTGGACTTACCTGCTGAACTCCATTCAGCTCACGATACATTTCATGTATCCAGCCTGAAGAAAAGTCCAATTCAAGATACCATTGCCATTCCCACTGACGAGATTCATGTCGACGACACGCTCCACTTCACAGAAGAACCTGTTGAGGTCACGAATTGGAAGGTAAACAAGACCCGCCGGAGCAGTGTCAGGCTCGTCAAAGTTCGTGGGAATGCCAGACATGGTCCTGAATACACCTGGGAGCGCGAGGACCGGATGAAAGAGGAATACCCCCACTTATTTCCTAAGAACCCTGCATCTAGTAGCAGAACTTAAAATTTCGGGACGAAATTTATTTAACGGGGGGAGAATGTGACAACCCTCACTAAACCAGGTATCCGTACAACTTAATTAATAATTAATTACTGCTTAATTACTGTGCTTGCTTGAACTTGTGAATAAACTGCTACTTGACTACTGATACATGTACTTACTTGCATCATACTTTACTTGCTGTCACTACATTATTTACATACTGAACCTTAGTGACAAACATGATGCACAAAAAGCACAGTAGCACTATAACGGATAACCTATTGAACATGCTGATAAAGCCAGCATCAGGCAAACACTGCCTCTAAGGCCTGTATGAGCCAGAAATATTTTGCTACACTAGTGGTGAGTGTAGGGATATAAGGGTTGTAGAACTGCGTCTCTAGGAATAAGTCTCAATGACTGGATGTGCCTAAAACGTGCTCTAAGCACAAAATTCAGCACTTTACATAATAATTCATCTTTTAGCTACCTAATAAGGTGCCAAAACATGAGAAAAATATTACTAGACATTTTCCAAAGTGTCAGAAATGAGTTGTGTCACTAAAAAGGGGTATAACGACACTTTAAAGCTTTGTTAAGCACTTTAACGGATTACTATCCAACCGAACAACCGGACTATACCCGGAGCATGAAAATATTGTTATTTTCATTATTTATCTTTTTCTGAGCCAGTTAGGGTCCCTGATTACCCTAACACCCATTGTAACACACTACACACAACTAACCGGGTTAAGCACTTAACTAACTTACTTAACCTAACTAATATACTTAACTAATGGTTGGTTTTGGACTAGAACCCCCCCCCCCCCCTTTACGATTTCGGTCACCTTGGGGTGACACCTCATGTACTTGTAAGATTATTATAATCTTCCATGTCTAATATCAAGTAGACATAGTAACCATTGGATAATGATCATTCTAATTATCTATAAGTATGAGCTATTACACATATAATCATTCACTTAACACAACACCACTTCACAACTCTCTCTCCCTCCCTACTAACTCTCGGCCGAACACCCCTCTTTCAACCATCCATTTTCGAGTTTGATCTTGCAAGTTCCAAGCATCTACAAGTGTTAAGGGTCGCATATTAGGAAGCTTGGTGCAATCGGAAGGTGAAGGACCTCTTTATCTTGCTTTTATCCACGCGTTTTTCGCATAGATTCTTCCCTAGCCTTGAGTTAGTGGTATGTTACTTAAATCACCTTCTTGAACTATTCCAAAGTGGTTAAAACGATATATGACGGTTAAAATTTATGAACATGCAAGTTGTAGCACAAAAGTCTACTAAAAACACTTAAAAAGATGGTTAAAAGCTTATAAGTTGTGTAAATGTTGTAGTATTTGATTTGTGTGATTACTTGGACCCGATCTATGTTGTGGTAGCTCGGATCATCATTTAACCCGGTTTAGTCACGACCCTGGATTATGACATAAAGCTTGTTTAAGTGTAACAAGGGTTAGAAGATGAAACTCTACCACACACGAGTCATGAACTTGTGTAAAAGTGTTTTAGTTTGTACAATAGTGATTAAAACTAGTAGATCTACGTATCTACAAGTGGTATTTTCAAAGGACCAAGTGTCAAGAGAAAACATGCTTTTAAAAACGGATCTTACACTAACACGAATGGTTTTAGAACACACAAGTGTGTAAACACTTGTGTAACACAAAGTTTCGACAAGATAACTATTTTTGAAACGGATGACGAGAAGTTGTAAAGATGGAACTTTCATAAAAACGAGGTTTTTACAAAATCGGATAGTTTTATATAAAGATCCACTAAAAGTAATGGGATTTACTTCATAGTTTGAATAAATCACAAGTTCATGAAATTTATGCGATTTATATACATATTTTGACTAGTTTGTGATTTGAACATTGTTTTGATTGAATAAGAAGATTGTTGGTTTGATTTATAAAAGAAAATGATACGCCTGAAAGCGTGGCCACCTCCAGTTACAGAGGAAACTCTGGCGAAATTTTTTTCCAAAAACCTAACACTTAGAAATATTTTCACTATAAGTGTTAGAAATACATTTTGACTTGTTTTCAAAATATAAGTTTCGCCGCGACTATATTTACAAAACATCGGAGGTGGGATTTTCACAAAATAAAACGTGATACATAAATATATTTAGTATATATTTTTCACAACATCACTTGTATAAGTGTTTATGATTATTTTGTGATACGTAAATATTATTTTTAGAATAAAAATAATATTACCAAGTATTATTTTGGTAAAATCACATGTATTAAAATATAATATTTGTGGGAAGAATATTTATATTTTGAAGTTGGAAATAAAATATTAAGTGAGACTTAATAGTGTAATCCGAAGTATACGAACGCATATATATTAAATCCCCCATCCTTGGGAAGGAAAATGACTACCAAGTATATACAGAACGTAAACACGAAATAGTTGCCTAACTATTTCCCAAAAACTTAAACCATAAAGCTAAGGCACGGCCATCCGTCTAATAGAGTTAGTACGTGTAGGTCGTCATACAGCTGATCGATTTGGAGGCATACTTGGTAGAGACGCGCCACTGTGAGTTCATGTCCCCCTTTTCTCTAACTGTTTTCAGTTTTCTTAACTACGGGGGTGAAATACATGTTACTTTGATTACAAGTACTTTATACATGGTATGGTTAGCGTAAGGAGGTTTACTACTTAGATCATGTGAGTGGGTAGGAGCAATATGAGGCCATTAGTCCTCATGGCGGGACCGAGGGACAGGAGCGGTAGATCTATCTGGGTGTAGCGAGCCCAGCCCCAGGCCAAACTAGAAACGGACCTCGGGGTGACTTTGTCCACATACTAATGCCGTGGCGAAATCTGCTAGGTTTGAGTCTCCATATTTGCACTTCACATATATCAGTGGCCTTGCAAACCATTGGTGATCTCAATTCCCTTATTTGCTACATACCAAAGACTATTTTTATACTCACAAAGGTTTATTTACTCACTTACACATGAACTCGCTCAACATTATTGTTGATTTTTCAACTTACATGTATTTCAGGAAATTAAAGATCTGGCGCGGTATGTTATGTTTTCCCGCTGCATAAGGGTTCCAAGGTCATCCCAGTTTAGGAAATGTGACTCTTTCCTGGACAAGTCACAAATCTTAAACTGCGTTTATTTCATGTTAATGTTTATGTTTTTCAAGACAATGTTTTACGTTACGATGTTGTAAGTCTCTAAGACAATGGTATGTTACTCTGGTTTTAAAACTTAATCAAATGGGTGATCTTGCATGATTTTATTTCATATAGCTTTGTTATGGTTAAGCTATGGTATTAGGAAGTCACACCAAATTAACCACGCTTCCGCAAAGCCAGGGTGTGACACGGGGTGTGACAGAAAAGTTGGTATCAGAGCCAATGGTTATAGGGAATTAGGTTATTAGTAATGCTTTGACCTAGACTATAACCTTCCTAGGACCCTAACACAAGTTATCTTGTGTTTTGTTTTAAAACAATACCTTCACTTATCCTTAGGTGACAACCTCAATAAGAACACAAATTTCAATCCCGCTTTGAAAACTAATCATCTGTTCTAGGATGATTGATTATAAGGTTTTGAACCCTTTAAGTTTTCAAAATATCATCAAAGTTGGGTCTTATAATGTGAACACATGCAAACTGGAAGGGTGGGTGCCTGTACTCTGAGCTTTCTGTCTAAGGCTAGAGTGTTCGTACAAATCCACATAATCGGACCAGTCACTCTTACCTGGGAACTCTTGGGGTGAGTGTCCACTTATAGGCAAGCATGTCTTCGCGATACATTAT
Source organism: Helianthus tuberosus (assembly GCA_030545235.1). Lineage (NCBI taxonomy): Eukaryota > Viridiplantae > Streptophyta > Magnoliopsida > Asterales > Asteraceae > Helianthus > Helianthus tuberosus. Next base: position 26,404,609 of record CM060432.1, read on the forward strand.
ATTGACCCATTTACTTTGATTAGTCACCGTCTCATTTGTTTGCCTTAGGTAACAAACAAATGATCGAAATTTTTATGCATTGTCATTCTATTTTCATTTCACTTGTTTCCTCCCATATCTTTCATTGTCTTCATGATGCCTCTTCATCGCAACAACAATGTCCGAACTAAGTGCTTCAATTGCCCAACAAATAGGCGTCGTACTCCAGAAGACCGTTGATTTACCTATCACCATGACTCGCCTCAGGGATGAAGCTGTACAAGGGAACCGCTTTTTGGTGCAATCAATGTAACCGTCATCATCCGAATCAGATACCCTGTTTCAAATGTACCTACGGTGGACGATGGGGACATTTGGTTAACATGTGTCGCTTTGCTGTCCAAAGCAAAGCTGTTGCAAACCCTGCTGCTAATTAACCTCTAAACTCTGCTTCATATGTCGCCTTGGCATATCTAGCACCTCAACCTCATGAACTTTCTACTTTGTGTATCGACTTAAGCACGTCTAGTGCAAGGTTTCGAAACACCTCTCGTTACACAAATTCCAAAATCCAAAATAGGATCTTTCTATCCTCATAATTAGATCCTTGTGGATAAATATCGCTCAAATCGGAGCCCTTAATTGAATTATTCGTATGCCTTAATACGTACATTACGATTCAATAAGGACAAAGCCAAATTCTTATTAAGATCTTCCTATCTTTATGGTTAGATTCTTAAAAATATTTAAAGTACCAAATGAAATCCATGGATTGGATTCCTGGTATGCTTTAAATACTCGTGACCAAAGATAAAAAATTAAAGATCAAGTTAATTAATTATGTGATTATGTGCTTTTGTGTTTTCTTATATGTTTTGTGTTTTCATGCGATCCATCCAAATCCTCGTAGAATCTTCCATATCTCATATGAGGGATTCATAGTAGGATATCCAAAGGTACTATCTTAAATCCTTAATGGACTTTTACGTTGTAGTAAAGTCCCTTGGGTTATGAAGTACTACTCTATAATTGGACCCCTTGAGTGGTCTAGTTAAACAGATTGATTTGAAAATCTGGTTAGGAATATCATGTGATGATATAATTGAAAAGATCCCTTAAGTGGTCTATTTAAGAAGATTGTACGACGGTCTAGTTAAGTAGATCATGTGTTGATCTAGTTAAAAAGATTGTTCGTTGATCTAGTTAAAAAGATCCTTTGGTGGTCTAGTCAAGTCGTTTCATGTTTATTCAATTGATTTTTACCCTACGCATTATGAAATGAACTGTGCGGACTGTGCAAGGAATTACGTAATTATGGATGCATACATAATTATGGAATTCAGTGCACAGAAATCATAGCAAATTTTGTCATGTGTTAAGACCTATAGTGATGAAAATAACGAAACGGGAACAATGTAGAAAGGAGCATGGTGGATACGCCGCCCATACTTCCTATATATAAGTGTTCCTTACTACATTGCGAACGTAGCATTATTTAAGTTACTGGAAGTCCTAGACCTTGACCAATGTTATTTTATCTTACACTCCCCAATTCTGATTTCAAGCACACACAAGTTTCCTATGATAAGTCTTCATAAGAAATGTTCTTTTGTCCGTAGTTCGAAACCCCATGTTTTGTTACTACAAGGACTTCACTTTGAGAGTTGACAATTTCGCTAAGAATCCAGAGATGGCCCAGATTTTTACTTAGGGTTCAAGGGATTCATTTGAAAGCGAAACCATCACAGTTGTCTTCACAAGTTTCCTCTAAAATTAAATTTCGGGACGAAATTTCCTAAAGTAGGGGAGACTGTGACACCTGTGTCACTTCAAGCATCAAACAAATACCAAACCAATGAAATATTGTATTTCATACTTGGGATTTGTAAAAATATGTGTATCGTTTGAACATATCGATCCTTGTTCGATTTCAAGCTTTAAACCGTTTTCTTGAGGGTTGTACGCGCACTGATGCGTAAATATAACCAGTTTAATGCAACAAACACTCCGGAATAGTGAAATAGGCTTAACATACCTTAAATAAGCTTCACATAACTTAGAAATAAGTTTTGGAAGGTTTGGTGTGTCGAAATCAAGTTAATTCGCTTACAGGGACTAATTTCGACAAACTGCGAAAGTATGCCGATTTGTACTGTAACGAACATTCCGGAACATGACCATAAGTTAAAAATACCCTAAATATCCTTTACATAGCTTAGAAAGAGGCTTTGAGGGATTCGGTGTGCTAAAATAAACTTTTTGGTCATTCAGGGACTAAAAGCGTCAAAAATGCATAAGTTTGCATTTTCGCGCATATCTTACGTTCTGAATACATCCAGACATCCAAAACTTTATGTAATCATTAAAATATTTTATTTTAGTGATTGGCATGATAAAATTCCATTCGTCGCGTAATTTGGATCGTATTTGCGTTCGTTACGACTTTCGTCGTAATTAACCGAACAACGCAACCGTACGACCAAACGAACCGAAATCCGAGATATTTTTGAGCATGTTTTGAGTTCCCTATACTTTAACTTCATTTTAGAGCCTTGAAATGAGGTTAACGGGGCTTAAACGTGTCAAAAATGAGCCGAAATGCAAGATTCTGAAGTTCATGGACCAAAATTGTCATTCTGCCATAGTTATCTTATGAAGGGACCAAAATGAAAAATCTAAATTCCAGCTTGTTCCAGCTGTTCTCCTCATTTGCACATGGTTTTAATGAAACTATGGGCTCCCATGGTTTCACAAAACCATGGGCACATGTGTACGGATGAGATCGAAGCTCGTTTTACGATGAACGATCTTAATGGTTCTAGTTTTCCTATAAATAGATACCCCCATTCACTTGAAAAACCCACATTGATCTGATTTTGGCCCTCTAAGTTGGAGTGAACACTTCATACCTGAGGGTAAATCAGATCAAAGCTTGCGGGGACCTTTTGTAAGTATTCTTTCGTTCTTTCATCGCTTTTCTGACTTTCTGCATTGACTAGTTTATGGTTAATGCGAAGTTCGTTTGAACTTCATAACGTGAGCATAATCACGATGGTTATAGTCCCTAGTGACTATACCTACTGATTACCACGTTATCTAGGTGTAGTGACGAGTCGTAGTTTCGGCCAAAATGCGCATTCTTGCGTATTTTGTAACCAAACTACTTATAGGTATCAAAACCGTTTGTTTTGATACCAAATCTATTTTCTAAATTCGTTAAACATGTTTTAACATGTTTAACTCGTCACTTTTTAGATTAGTGCTTATGTAGAGTCGTAAGTCAAGCGGTCTAAACAACCGCTTAGACTTTCGAACTAGACCCGTTTGGTCTATCATTAGGATCTGACCAAACATGTTTAGTGACCATAGTTGTATAGGGAATAACCTTCCGAGGTTATACCTTATGGTCACGTCATTTAGCTAGTTATATGATAGGTAGTTTATATGGCTTAGGAAAATTACCAAAATACCCTTTTTATGCATAATTGATATTTAAGCATATGTAACCCAAACTTTTGTCACTTAACTGATTATGCAACATAATTAAACATGTTTAGGCATATAATACTTGTCATAGGACTAGTTAGGCGGTCCGAACGCGTTTTGCGCAAACGACGCGTTAAAGTAGCATAAGCTACCTAAACGGGTCATAATGGTCTAAACTCTAATTTTCTTAAAGATTATAAAATTAATTGTTGGATAGTACTTATTTTTGTTCTCCAGACCGGTTGGTAGTATGATATAGCGCTATAGGATTTGACACCCCATTCCTGTTGTCATGGAATGTCTGAAACCAATTTATTTTTCTCCATCCAAATAGGGATTGCCTTTGTGGTATTCCTATAGTCTCAAAGGTGTATTTTGATGCACTAGGTCTGAATGAATTCTTAAATCACATTATTTTTGTATATTTAGTTATACTCCCAAAAGTATAGTTTGATATGCTCTCATATGTGATAATGTACAAAACCAACATATATTTTGTTAAATCATTAAAGCATAGTTTAATATGTTATTTATAAAACCAAAACATAGGTTAATATGTTATTTATAAAACCAAAACATATTTTAATATGTTATTTTTCAAACCAAAACATAGTTTAATATGTTATTTATTAAATCCTAAGTATACTTTTAATATACTACTGAAAATTATTATTTTTAACAACTAAAGTATATTTAATATACTATTTGTTTAACAATTGGGTTTTGGTTAATGTTTAGATAACGGGGCGGGTGTAGTGTGATGAAAACATGGTAGATACGCCGCTGGTACGTCTTATATATAAGTGTTTTCATCACATTACATACCGTGGCGTTATTTAGTACACTTGGGTTAACGATTTTGTAACTGAAATATATTTTAATATATTACTTATTCGACTTTCTTAAAACCAAAGTATATTTTTATATATGTTATAAACCTTTTTATCAAAATATTGTTTTTTTTTTTCAAACAATACATTTTATACAAACTCATTTTACTTAATTATTTAATTTCCTATGTATTATTATTTTATATCATCTGATTTCTTATAAATTTTAGTATGATTTATAAAAGAAAACCTTTTGCAAGGATCATGACTACTTTTATTAAAACTTTTTCTTTAAACTTATAAGTCATGAATCCTAATTACAATAAAACATATGTATCTCACATGCATTTTTATGCTGACGTACCTATTTTTACACATGTTTCAGGTGCTGTTATGTGATGATTGTTGGTGCATGCTATACATAGGATGGACTCGTGCCTTAGCGACTTTAAAATTTGAAAGATAATAGTTGTACTTATTTGATTTGTATTAAAACAATGAGTTCAATATTGCAATAAAACAAAATTATTTATTCCATGGTTTTGAAACAATGATTCTGTTACAACACTCCCCGACGTTTCCGCCACGTCTTGTTGTTTTACGTGGTCGGGGTGTGACAGAATTGTTTGATCTTGATAAATTTACTTTTGAAAATACTGTTGTCAAGACTAACAGCGCAGGTCCATCAGAAACTCCTCCATCAGACAATGGGTATGAAGTGATCATTCCACAACAAACCTTCAAATCCATTGCCAGAGCAGCAGATGTTCAAAACAGCAGTCAAAGCTCAACCACTGCTACCTCAACAGTTGTTGACCAAGGTAGCCCATTAACACCTGCTTCGACATCATCAAACACTGCTGATAAAACAGTGGATCAAAGTCAGCATGTTTTCACACCAATTTCACCTATTCCTCCACCTCCATTTCAAGACACTGTTGGATCATCAAAGTCACCAACAGTTGTTAGCTCAGATGATTCACATATGCAGCCTTCATCATTAAATGCCATTGTTCCATACCAAGGAGATCTGATCTTCTTGAAGTCTCATCCACCTGACCAAATCATTGGCAACATCAATGAAGTGGTGCTCACAAGAAGTCAATCCCAAAACATTTGTCTTTTTGTTAGTTTTCTATCTCTCCATCAACCAGTCAAGTATCAAGAGGCACTGAAAGACAACAGCTGGGTAGAAGCCATGCAAGAGGAGCTCCAACAGTTTAAAAGACAACAAGTATGGGAGCTTGTACCACTGCCAGAGAATGTAAGTCCTATTGGCACAAAGTGGGTCTTCAAGAAAAAAACTGATGAAAGGGGTATTGTTGTCAAGAATAAAGCTAGGCTAGTGGTTCAAGGTTTCAGACAGGAGGAGGGCATTGATTATGATGAAACTTTTGCCCCTGTAGCAAGATTGGAAGCTATCAGACTGTTCCTAGCCTTTGCTATCAACCACAACATAAAGGTGTTTAAAATGGATATCAAATGTGCATTCCTCTATGGTAAGATTCATGAAGAGGCATATGTTTGTCAACCTCCTTGTTTTGAGGATCCATTTTATCCAGATCATGTCTACAAGCTAAACAAAGCTTTGTATGACTTGAAACAAGCACCAAGAGCCTGGTATGAAACTCTTTCCACCTTTCTTCACTCTTTTGGTTTCACAAGAGGTAAAATAGACAAAACAGTGTTTTTAAAATGGAGAGGGAAAGACTTGATGATTGTCCAGATTTATGTGGATGACATCATTTTTGGAAGCACATGTTCTAAAATGTGTGAAGAGTTCAGACAACTCATGACAGCCGAGTTTGAGATTAGTGCAATGGGTGAACTCCAGTGCTTTCTTGGTCTTCGAGTAAGGCAACCGCAAAATGGTACTTTCATCCATTAAGGCAAATATGCCAAAGAACTTTTAAAGAAATTTGAGATGGATGATTGCAAGCCATGTAGTACACCCATTGCAACCACAAAAATAGTCATGTCTAATGAAAAGGATGATTTGGTTGATCAAACTCTTTATAGAAGCATGATTGGGTCTTTATTGTACCTAACTGCATCTAGGCCAGACATCATGTTTGCAAGATGTGTTTGTGCAAGATCCCAATCAGCCCCTAGAAAGTCAAACCTTATTGCTATAAAAAGGATATTCAGATACCTCAAAGGTGCTCCCACACTTGGTATCTGGTATCCAGCTGATGGAAATATCAAGCTTTCAGATTTCTCAGATAGTGACTTTGCTGGATGTAACACAACAAGGAAGTCCACTTCAGGAGGGTGCCAATTCCTAAGCAATTACTTAGTGTCTTGGCAAAGAAAAAATCAAGCAGCTGTTTCAACATCCACTGCTGAGGCAGAGTATATAGCTGCTGCAAGCTGTACAACCCAACTGCTTTGGCTGCAAAATCAACTGCTGGATTTTGGTATCACTACCCTAAAGACACCTCTTATGTTGGACAGTCAGGCAGTAGAAAATATCATCAAAAATCCAGTTTCACATTCAACCACCAAGCACATTGATATCAGACATCACTTTGTGAGGGATTGCTATGAAAAAGGTTTGATTTCTCTGCATCATGTTCATACCAAGGATCAGCTGGCAGATGTACTAACAAAAGCATTAGACACATCTACCTTTGAAAGCTTGATCTCTAGGATTGGAATGCTGAACATGGAATAACAGGCAAAATCCTGTTTTTCTATGAATAAAAGCATTAAAATGTTTTCAGAAAATCAAAAATTCATCTTTAAAAATAGCTAAAAATGAAATTTTCATTAAATCCTTAAAAGTCTGCCATAACCACTGTTTTGTTCAAACATCTGTTCTGTAAAAAGTTGTCCACTGTTGAAAGTCAACCCCTGTTCTCTCATTTTCTTGGTAATCACTGTTGTTCAAAATCAGTGTTTTCATCCACTGATAAGCTATCCTCTAATAGTTAAAGTCACCCAGTGTTATCATTTTACCGTTGCAACCACTGATATTGCTTCATCAGTGGTTTCCACAAACAACTATCTTCCATTACTCATAAGGAGTTGGCACGTGGATAGTACATAGCGGTTAGATTTTTGTAACCGCTGCCACGTTAGCATTCACTTTTTCTCCTATAAAACCCTGATCAAAACCCCCAAACAGGGTTTTCACTGTCGAATCAAATTCAAAATTCCTTTCTCAAAGCAGTTATCATCCATTTCTCTCAAAATCACTCATCTTCTTCTTCGTCTTCTTCCTCTCGCATTCATTTCAAAATCACCATGGCACTCCCATTCAAAGCACCTCACAACTACTTGGGTCTTCTTACAAAACCAAGTCATACCACCACTTTCGATTCCGTCATTGATGCTCTTTCTTCCTCAAAGTACAAAACTTTGTTGACTTATGATGCTACAGTTTACCTGGCAACCCAGCAAGAATTTTGGAAAAATGCTAAATTAGAAACTGTGGATAAAAAGCCCATAGCCATAAATTCTTCAATAAAGGGAGTTCCAGTTACAATCACCCCACAAACCATCTCCGAAGTGTTTGAACTCAATGATCTTCAAGGTAAAACATCTTTTCGTAAAACAGAGTATCAAATTGATTTTCTTGAAAGGGGGTATGAAGAGGAAATGAAAAAGGACACCTTACAAAAAGGCAGTTTTCCTCCTGCAACAAGGTTTTTATTTCATACCCTGCTTATGTGTGTTTCCAACAAAACAACTGCTTTCAATGAAATACCATTGAAGATTCAATACCTGGGTTATGCTATATTGAATGAAGAATATTTTAACTACTCCCAGGAAATCTTCAATGATTTGGTTAAAAATGTTAATAAAAAATCATTTTTACTATTTCCAAGGTTCTTAAGTTACTACTTTCAAAAGAAATTTTCAAAGGATAATGCTCATGTGCTTATCCAAGGAGAACCTTGTCAAATAAACAGCCTCACTTATAAAACCTTTACAAGGCTGTCAAAACCTTCTTCAAAAACACAAGCAGAGGCTCCTGAGCAGACTTTAGCAGCTACCACTACTCCTCAGGCACCTGCTACTGAGCCCACTGCTCAAGGTGATCACAGTAGCAAAACAACTGCTGTGAAACCCACACCTAAAACCCCCAAAAGACCAAAACAGAAAATATCTCAAAAGCCCCCCAAACCCAAAACAAAGGTAACTCTGGAAGATGAGATCCCAGAGTAACTACCAGTGACAACACAAAAGTCACCAATAACCACTGCTGCTACTTCCACACAGCAGATGGAAGAAAGATCTCAACCTATGCCTCAAACTCCTCCTACTTCTTCTAAAAAAGAACAGGTTGTAAGCTAAGGGACACCACAATATGAAACATATGATTCACTTGAACATATGTTCAATAGCCCAGCTCCCGGGGTAAATTCTCTTTCAACCCCCATCCTCACTTCACAAATTCCACCACAAACAAAACTTTTGTTGGGTGCCCTTGATTTAGCCCAGACACAAACCAGTTCTTCTCAAGCACCTATTACTGAGAATATACCCCAACAAGTGACTGGGTCTGGTGTTTCAATCATTGCTAACCCACCAACAACTGAGGAGGTTACACTGCAGGAAGTACAAGTACTTCCTGTCAGTAGTTCAAGTGGAGCAGCTACTACAGATGTTGAACCCACTAGTTTACATATGGGCAGTAGTTTCATAAGTGAGACTCCCTTGAAGGCAATTTCTTCATTGGGCACCAGGGTGTTTCCAGTATTTACTGCTTCACTAAAACTGGTCAACCCTCCTGTAGAAGGAAGTCCCCAGTACCAAGAAAAAGGGGCATCGGTGGATGACTTTTGGAATACTTTCCCTAAGTCAACTGCTGATACAACCACTACCAGTGGGAAATCAGATGATCCCATTAACTTGGGTGATGGTTTAATGTACTGAGAATTGACGGATAGAGTTGACAAACTTGATACATATGTTGAAGAAATCAAAGACATGCTGCAAAAGTTGTTGAAAGCACAAAAGGTACCATCCACTGCTACATCAGCTCAACCAGCTGCTCCTTCATCTTCTCCTACTCCCAATGAACTTTGGAGTTTATTTCAACCTTTGCTTTAACAACAAAGAAAATATGCTGATCAGCAACATGAAATACAAGTTCAAAAGATCAGAAATATGATGGAAGCTAGGTTCATGGATACCCAAGCAGACATAAAGGCAATCAAGGCCCACTTGCTGAATACCACTGGTTCTGCTCCTCCTCCTATAATTTTTGTTGATAATCCTCCACCAGCTGATGCCAAAAAGGGGGAGAAAATGAAGCAGCTAAGGAAAAAGGGATATGAAGATGGTTTGTACATTGCACCAGACAAATCAAGTATGCTTGCAGACATCCCTAAACCAGATGGTTCTAAAAAGGTTGATGTGACCTTAAATGCCTGATGAAAAGATAAGGCTGAAAAAGGATATGGAGGCAAAGGGCAAGTCAAGGTTTGAAGAGGAGAAGAAAGTTTTTATGGCAATGGAAGATCAGGGTGTTTCTGAGCCCATGGATGAAGAAAGTCCTGAGCCTAAAAGAAAACAGCCCACTAGAAAAGTGAGACAACCCAAATCCATACCTTCCAGAATCACAAAACATACTCCCAAACCTCCCAAAAGCTCCACACATCAAACCTCCAAACCAGTAGTTGTTAAAACACCTGTTGTATCAACAGCTGTTAGTACTTCAGTGGTTTCAACAACTGTTAGCCAAACAACTGCCACCACCACTTCAACACACACATCATCCACTGCCCTACCAAAAATCACCTCACCACCAAAAACAACTTCATTACCACCAACACCACCTGCTAAAAAGCAGAAGACATTAGGTGACACATCATCTGTTGTAATGACAACAGTGGTTGAAACAACAGTTGTTTCAACAACTGTTATCAGAAACCAACCACTCAAATCACCACCACTCAACCCACCAAAACACCACCAACCTCTCCTAAAGCTAAAAGGAGAAGGATAATTTTAAATGATGAACCTTCACCACCTCCTACATCTTCACAACCATTGACTCTTGTTACCATTCCAAACCCTGTTCCACTTTCTTCAGAACAAGCCATTAATCCAAACACTGCCATTACTCCTGCAGGTGCCCAGTATCCTTTAGAACTTATAGCAGTTAGAGAGGAGATCAAATCCTTCTACATTGAGGATGATCCTGCTAAAAGGAGTTTTCCATCTCTTCAAGGATATCCTAGGCCTAATAACATTGAAGAATATTTGAAGTTAAAGGCTCAACAAGCAGAGGATAGCTCTAAAAGAAATTCACATGGTAAATCTGACAAAGAAATCCAAAGATACTATCAATATCTGCTAACTCAAGTCAGAACTTTGGAGCAGTTTGCAAAAAAACTTTGTCAGCAACTTTCAGAAAGAGATGATGTAAGTCTGCGAAAAGATTACATTGAGCATACTATGGCATTCAAGAAATACAAGGGAGACAAGAGTCAATATAAAGAATGGACCCTTCGTGAGCTCAAAGAGGAGTTGGAAAGAATTGAAAAAATGAACAAAGAGAAAGTGAAACACACTCCTCCTGTCTGGTCAAAGTACATGAAAAATGTGCCAGACAAGGTGTTAAGGCTGAAGAGAATGAAAGAGGAACTTATTGCTGCTGACTTTGGATCAAGGAATCAGGTAACAAGGTGGAAAGAAGAAAAAGTCACGGCCAGTTACAAAAAGTTGGAATAATTGAGAAAGAAAAATCCAAATGTTCCTCAAAAGCCTGACTACCCTGAAGCAGTGGTTCCCGTAAGACAAAAAACTGCCCATCAGGAGATCCACTGCTCCACCTGCTGCCATCCTTTATCAAAGAAGGAGACAAAAGCAGATGGATGCAGAAACACCAGAAGATGTAGCAGCAGGGGATGAAGTTATAAAAATGGTCCTCAAACAGATGATAGCAGAGAACCCTGAATTGGCAAAAACTTTAAGCACTGCTCAACCTGTTATCACCAGGCCACCATCTCCAAACTCATCTCCAATAAAAACTCTCCCAAGAAACCCAATGGATTCAAAAATACTAAAGTGGAAATCTGACAAACAGACCCACGTATTGACTCTGATCAAATCCAATGGTGAAGTGAAGAAAATATCAAGGGAACAAGCACTGGGCATGGGTGTTGAAGATCTGCAAGATCTCCTTGATCTTACATTGTGCAGGGATGAGGATGACACAGATTCCTTGGACTTTGAATTACAATAAAGATCCACAATAATGAAGGGTTTTGGCATCATCTGTTCCAGGGGAGATTGTTGGGATTGAACCCTACAAAGGAACAGTTGATTAAAGCCAAAACTGGATCAGAGCAGTGGATCCAGAATAAGCAGATGTTTGTATTCAAGCTTTCCCCTTGGATGTGGCCCTAACAACTGATGACCTGCATCCACTGCTCCATTACAACAACTGCTCTTCTTCATCAACTGCTAAAGAATGATAAAGACTGTTGAAGATAAACACTGATGCTCAATCTACTGTCATGGTTCAAGTACTGCTGAGAAGACAAAGCACTGCTAGGAGTATAACAGTGGAATGAGAAGCAGTAGTTTAGATGTATTTGTATTGTAATGTAATCAGTAGTTTGTAATAAGCAGTAGTTGTATTAGATCAGTAGTTAGAGGTTGTTAGGAGGTTAGATGTCACTTTCATGGTGACGTCAGCAAATATGCCACAGTGGTTTGCTCGTGCCTATAAATAGAACAGTACTATGTACTGTTCTATTAGCTCTTTTAGCACTTGTCTTCCTGTATGAACAAATACTGTGAGCTCAGGCTGAGGGGGAGTTTGTAATACATGCATGCATTGTAATTGAAGCTTGAAATAAATTCAGTCATTCGGTTCTATGTTAAACATGTGTGTTGAAAGCATTTCTCCTATTTGATTGTGTGTGAAAGTTTGTTTCCATATATTCCGCTGCAATTACTCTTTCATCTTCTTAATTATCAAACAAAAACACAATCATAAGAAACTCAGATCCTAACACAAAAGTATTTTCGCAAAGACCTATGACTGATTATGAGGAGACGTATTCTCCGGTGGTGGATGTATTGACTTTCCAATATTTAATTAGTCTGGTAATATAAAAAGAGAATTGATATGTGTCTTATGAAAGTTATGAATCTCTGGATACTAAAAGTTTACATGAAAGTCCCTTAAGGATTCAATTTATTAAAATCATGTAAAATAAGTTCTTGAGAATGATATGATCGTTGTATACAGATTCATATTTGAATACGTTGAATATAATTGGAACTCCTGATGAGTATCCTAAAGCATTTATGTGCTTATAAGGTTAAGTGGAAACATCTTATGGATGTAATTCTTGTGCACCAATAAACATACATAGAATACCTGTACTTGGTGATTATTGTATCTCAATGTACAATGTATAAACATGGTACAATATTTATTATACAAATGAAGCAAGTGTTCAAGACATCCTTGCATATGATATAGAAATCAATAAGGAGGTTTATGTAACAGAACTCCTAAAGTATGTATTCACATACATTGTTTTTCATAGTGGAAAGAAGTAAGTGAATGATTGTAAATGCCTGAAGCATTAATTTCAAAACCTCATGAATGTATCTTTATAAACTTAAAAAGATAGTATGGACAAAATAGTTTGATTGAGTGTTGTACAACTCATGAGATATTATGATAAAGAGCAATATGAGTTTGACAAGATCATCCATCTTTATAAAAAGTCCTCTCCTAAAAGTTCAATATAATCGCAGTTTACAGTGATGATGTCTAGGCACCATCGAGAGAAACTGTCGAGCTTTTAGAGAGAGAATTTTTGAATGACCTTGACACATTGTAATTATTGCTCGACCTGCAGTTTGAGTATATGTGTAATCAATCAAACTATATCTATTAGAAGTTGATGCGTTTTACTACGGACAAAGTTTATCCTTTAAATACGTTAAAGGTTATTCAATTACTTGATATATAAAATGGCTGTTATAGCTTCATATGAAAGAAACTGAAATTTTTGGTCTAGAGGTATCATCTTTTAGTGCAATTGTGCATTAGTATTTCTTGCTATCTATTCATGATTTTATATATCTTTATTGAATTTATCGATTTGATATAGTGTTTTGGTCAAAAATTACCGAAGCAATTAAGTGATCAAATTAGTTAAGTGAGGTAGTGTGCTAAAAAGTGTGTTGAAAATATGTTGGTTAAGTTGTTTGGAAAAACAGTATTCAGGATACGGCTCAGGATATTGAGCTGTATCTACGATCAAACAATGAGCAAAAAGTAAAGGGGGTGACACGAGATATACGAGGAAAGCCCTTGATCAATCTAGACCGCTGGCATAAAACCTCGGGAGCTGACAATCGCAGCTGCCTTGTTCTTCTTATTACTTTAAATGTCAGGATACAATGCAGGATATCGACCAGATCGCTAAGTGTTACAAAGCTTTTGTGCGAAAGTGAAAATTGCTAGAGAACAAGTGTAAGAGTGTAGTGAGTGTTCATGTGATGTCCTCTTCGATCTGATATACCCACCTATTTATAGTAACGAATTACAAACAAAAATTCCTATAAATATGGGATGCTCCGAATATTCCATTGTTAACGTTGTAGACCGAGTAATGCGGCTTCAACGTCTTTATTTGAACGACTTGGACCGAGTCTTCCGCGGAATGAGTCCTTGTGAACGTTGCTAGCTTCTAACCCACGTACCTGCATATAATCCGTTAGTGATCCTGAGGATACCATTCAGGATGTTACCAATATCCTGAATCAGCATCCCAGATGTGAACAGATATCATATAACCAAGATATAACCCAAGTTATTTCTCAGGATATGGGCTCAGAATTTCACCCATAACAATTGTCCCCAAAAATGTTACCGTTTAGTATCCAGCCACTAACGGTTACATTTTTCATGGAGATCGAGGCAATTAAGAGATAAGACCCATGATGTGACCGTTTGCAACTTACTCAGCCTATATTTACTCATTACACCCTATATCTTCTCATCCCCATCTCTTTTTTAATCACTACCGATAAGGAAAAAGGTAAACATTCTCTCTCTAATCTTCATCTTCATCCTCCTTTTTCGGTAAAAAATCAGGCGATCAAATGCCGAGACAGACAAGATCTAGTTCTGGTGATTCGGATCCCATATTTATCCAGCAGAATCTTCTCCAAGAACCGGAGAAAGAAATATGCTCTTTTGATAGTGCCCACTTGTCGGCTCTCAAATCCTCCGGTATCTTTCCGGAAGGAACGATATTCCGGCCGTTCGACCGGGAAATCCGGTCGGATATGGTCTCCAATGAGTGGTTGTGCTTTAGTGCCTTTCCCTTCACCTTAGGGTTACAGTTCCCCTTCCCAGACTTTATCACCGAATTCTTCAACATTACAAAAATCTCTTTTAGCCAAACAATGCCGATGCTTTGGCGTGTTCTGTCCGTTCTTGACCAGATCAAGAAAAATCACATCCCTGATCTTTCTGTTCATGATCTCCCCCTAGCTTACCGGCTTAGATGCCACGGATCATGTAGATTTTTGTTTTATTCCACCTCCGGCGACCCGCTGATACTTCGTGCCACCAGGAACGAGGATAATTGGCAATCTAAGTTCTTCTTTGTAAAAAGAGACTCAATCCCTGGTGGAACGGAATATCCAGTGAAATGGTTGAAAAAGGGTAGGATTTAGGGTTTAAGGATGATCCTGCCTCTTATCCTGTTCCATATCCTGAACTGATCATCTTTCTTTTTTCTGTTGTGCATGCAGCTGATTTTAGGAAGATTTCACCTCCCCTTGTTGATTCACAAAAAGGATTGACGCCATCAGACTCCTTCCAGAGGCTGAAAGAAGTTTCAACCCATCTCCACCATCTCCAAGTCCTCTTTCTAGTGCAAACATGTCTGGTAAGGATCCTGCAAAATATCCTGTACATACATGTCTTTATTTGATAAACTTAGGAGAAATTTTACTCCCTGTATGCAGACTCCAGCAAGGTTCCAGTCTACCTAGACCTTGAGGAACTTGACATCTACCCTACTCCAGTCACGGTCAAGAAAGAGACCCCTGCTGCCACCAGCTCCAAGCCACTCCCGGCTCCTAAGGCTAATCCAAGAACTCGTGCTTCCACAGCAAAAAAGAGGAAAGGTCCTGAAGTCAGTGCTCCAGGTCCAGAAGGGTTCTCCTACGATGAACTCAGCTTTTCTGACTCCTTAGAGCCAATGACATCCTTCCTCAACAAGGTAATATCCTGCTACATATCCTGCACATATATCCTGATAGGATATCCTGACAGGATATCCTGGTTAATATATTCTGACTCATACCTGAATTTGATGTGCAGGGCCTCCAGCATTTGCTCCACCTGTACAACGATGCCTGTGGTACTGCTGCACTCCATGAAGCCTGGATTAAACAGCTCGAAAGTACCGTTGCCGACCAAGGTGCCATTGCTGAAGCAAAGACCCGGCACTACGAGGGCATGCTGAAGAAGGTCACCCAAGATGCTGAGCTCAAACTCGCCACTGTCCAAATGGATCACGAACAGGCCATGGTTTCTTTCTGATTAGGAATCAAAGCCTCTGCTATCGTCTCCCTGCTACAAGCTCGCATCAAGATGGCCTACGAGGCCAAGGAGACAGGCCTTGTATGCCCATCCTGGCCGGTTGAATCCTGGGTGGCCAAGCTGAAGGAGCTTGGAGGCAAAGCTGTGCCACTTCCTGCTGAAGCCGGAGAATCCTCTAAGTCAGCAGAGGTGGTAGACAAGGCTGGAGATAAGAAGGATGCTGGAGAGGATGCTGGGACAGATGCTTGTGAGGATGCTGCTCAGGATGCTGAAGCTGGAAAGGCAGAGAAGGTTGGAGAAGATGCCGCTGTGTGAGGGCATTCAGGTGGGCAATGATGGATATATGTGCCAAGGCCGGAGCCCACCTTTTTAAATTTGAATGTTGGTCTGTAATCCCCAAAACAATTTACTTTTTCCGCACTTTACTTTTCTGCACCTGAACAATTTACATTTCCTGCATGCTTTTTGAACAATACAACAGTTGGAGGTGGATGGGTCTCGGTTTGAGATGAAACCTTCAACTGTTGGGTAAATATGTTTAAAGACTAATTGTGCTTTTGGTGGATGGATCTCGGTTTGAGATGAAACCAAAAGCACAAACTTTTGCTATGTTAATAATATAACTTTCCTTTTGGCCTTACCATTGTTGTTATTAGTGCACAAATTTTATTTATGAAAACTGTTTTGTTTGAACATTCTTGGGAATATTATGGGAACATATTCTGAGAATATCCTGACAAGTATCCTAAGAGATATCCTGGTCTGGATATTGTCATATAACTTAGAAAACTTAAGTCATTTGAAAAAAGGAGAGATCATACCAAAGACTCTTAGAGAGTCAATTCCAATCTTCCACCTTAGGAATGTCCCCAGTGCACACTTACAAACTTGGCTCCATCCTTTGAATAGTATAATGTATGTCCCCTGTGTACGACACAGAAATGCAAATGTATTCACACTTTGGCTTGAATAAATTCCGAACACCCCGAGGCAAAACCCATGATATCCTGAAATGAATCCTTAGCATACTGGGGATAAACCCTTAATATCCTGGGGATAAACCCTAATATCCTGGAGATAAACCCTGAGTTTCATGCGCTACAGGCGAGAATGTATAAACTCCAAATCTTAGAAAGGTGAAAACCTTTAAACCTTAGAGAGTATGAAAATACGCCTTCGTGAGAGAGGGTGATGAATCCTCATATACCTTCAGGATCCAGGATATAGCCAACAGTAACGAAATTATCAGCCACTTTTACATGAACTGGTCCCGCTACCTTGAACTATACCTAGATAACTTGCGCTCCAAGGGAGGTGTTTAAACCCAATTCGAAAGAAAGGTGAATACCTTTAAACCTTTGAAGGGATCAGGATCCCTTAAACGTGAGAGAGGGGGCCAATCCTCTAATCTTTCGAGTTATCCTGAGTGCATATCCTAGAGCTATATCCTGAAACATATGCTGCAAAACAACTGTAAACTAAGGTGGGTGTTAGCTTGGCTAACACCCCTCCGATGCTTAAGTCAGTATTGGGTTCAAGATAATAAACAAATATATTTAAAAGAGATAGAATACATACCATTCTGAGATAGAAATTAAATTCTATTCTTACTTGAAATAGAGCTTTAAGTGTATTGCATTCCAGGATCTCGGTAGCATATCCCCTTCCATATTCTTGAGTCGATATGCTCCTTTCCCTGCTTCTGACTCAACTTCATATGGTCCTTCCCATTTTGGAGCTAGCTTGCCATCGGCAGGATTAGTGGTATTTTGAAGCCTTTCTTAGCACCCAATCACCAACTCGAAATCTCCTAGTCCTTATATTCTTGTTATATGCTCTGGATATTCTTTGTTGATATGCTGCCATCCTTAGCCTTGCTGCATCTCTTTTTTCATCTATAGTATCCAAATCTCGACATAAGGCTTCAGGATTCTGTTCAGGATCCTGTAGGATAGACCTTGCAGTAGGTATCGCCATTTCCGTTGGAATCACTGCTTCTGCTCCAAATACCAAGGAAAACGGGGTTTGGCCGGTTGCATTCTTTACCGTTGTCCTATCAGCCCACAAAACAAAGGGTAATTCTTCTGCCCATCTTCCTTTTTTGGCTCCAAGTCTCTTCTTTAAGTTATTGACAATTATCTTGTTTGAGGATTCAGCTTGTCCATTCGCTTGAGGATGTACCGGAGTAGACGTGATTGTTTTGGTCAAAAATTACCGAAGTAATTAAGTGATCAAATTAGTTTAGTGAGGTAGTGTGCTAGAAGTAAATGTCAAAAATATGTTAATTAAATTACTTGCAAAAGCAGTTTAAGGATACGGCTCGGAATATTGAGCTGTATCGATGATCAAACAATGAGCAATTAATGAGCAAAAAGTAAAGGAAGCGACACGAGATGTACGAGGAAAGCCCTTGATCAATCTAGATCGCCGGCATAAAACCTCGGGAGCTGACAATCGCAGCTGCCTTGTTCTTCAATTGCTTCAAAAGTCAGGATACAGTGCAGGATGTGGTACGGATCGACTAAGTGTTACAACGAAAATGAAATACAAGTGTGGTGTTTGCTATCAGCTAGAGAGTGATTGTGTTCGAGAGCGTAAGTGTGAAATGATGTCTTCTAAGTTGATCCGACCTCATCTATTTATAGTAAAGATAAGATAACTAACTACCCTAAACTCGCGGGATTCACCGAATATTCCTTCTTGGAACGTTGCAGACCTGGTCTTTCGGGCTCAACGTCTCTTTCTCAGCAAATTCGTCCGAGTCTTGAGGAGAAGAAGTCCTTGTGACCGTTAGCAAGCCCCTGCCCTTAATCTGCACGTGATTAATTCAATAAGCTTCAGGATATCGCCCAAGATGTCAGCAATATCCTCTTCCAGCATCCTGATTACAAATAACCAAACAAAGGCAGGATATTGGTCAGGATACATATGTTAAGAAAATGACCCCTAAGAGTGATCATTTTGATTCCCCAACTCTTGCAAAAGTCAGTAGTCCTCTTGCTTATAAACTGGGATCCATTATCACAAATGATTTCAGCTGGTACCCCAAACCTGGTCAGGATATTCCTCTTTATGAAGGATACTACTTCTTGGTCTCTAACTTGAACAAATGCTTCAGCTTCAACCCACTTAGAGAAATAATCCGTCATTGCTAGCATAAAGACTTTTCCTCCCGGAGCTTTTGGTAACTTCCCTACTATATCCATCCCCCATTTCATGAATGGCCAAGGGGAAGCTACAGGATATAGTGGTTCAGCTGGTTGATGTAGTATGTTACTATGCCTTTGACATGCATCACACCTTCGAGCATATTCTGCAGCATCTTTCCTCATCGTTGGCCAATAATATCCTGTCCTTAATACTTTCGAGAACAATGACCTGCCCCCAGTGTGGTTACTGCAATCCCCTTCATGTATATCCTGAAGTACTTCTTTGGCTTCAGGATCGTCCAAGCACCTCAAATAGGGTCCTGCAAGAGATTTCTTGTATAAAACATTATTTATAATAGTGAATCGTGATACCTTCATCCTAAATGCCTTAGGATTTTCATCTCCGGGGATGTGTCCTTCCTTGAGATATCTCATGATTGGAGCCGTCCAGGATTTAGGATCCTTTTCAGGATACTCTGCTCCAGGATCCTGAATACCCGCTACTTCTTTATCCTGAGGATTCGTTGCAGGATACAAGATATGTAATATTGGTATTTGGGTCCCTTCTGGTATCCTGATCGATGATCCCAGATTTGCTAAGGCATCTGCTTCAGCATTATCCTCCCTTGGTACCTGTTCAAGTGTAAAAACATCGAAATATCCTGCTAATTTTTTGAGAATATCGAGGTATTCGATTAATTTCTCACCCTTAACTGCATAGGATCCATTAAAATGGTTAGTAATTAACAAGGAGTCAACATATACTTGCAAATTCTTGATACTCATATTCTTAGCCAACTCTAATCCTGCAATTAAAGCCTCATACTCTGCTTCATTATTAGTAGCAGGGAATTCACACCTAATAACCTTGGGTAATATGTCCCCCTGTGGCGATTTTAGTAGTATTCCCAATCCTACTCCTCTTATATTAGATGCACTATCAGTATATAACGTCCAGGATCCTGAGGATTCTCCTAACTGTTGGACTTCTAGGTCTACCTCATCTTGAATGTCACTACTGAAATCAGCCACAAAGTCAGCTAAAGCCTGAGACTTTATGGCATTCCTAGGTTCATATACTAAATCATAAGCACTCAACTTTACTGACCACTTGGCCATCCTGCCTGACATCTCTGGTTTCCTAAGCACATTTTTGACAGGATAATTTGTTTTAACATGAATCCTATGTGTCTCAAAGTAATGTCTAAGCTTCATTGATGCCATAACTAATGCTAGTATCAACTTTTCTAAATGAGAATACCTAGTTTCAGCATTTAACAAACTTTTACTAACATAATAAACAGGATATTGCTGACCTTCATGATCCTTTACAAGGACGGCACTTACAGCATTCCCTGATACTGCGAGGTATAGGGATAATGGTTCACCATTCTCAGGCTTCATCAGTAGAGGTGCAGTTGAAAGATATTGCTTCAAATCCTGCAGGGCTGCTTCATGCTTCTCACCCCATTCGAATTTATTGTTCTTCTTCAGGATATCATAAAACTCTTTGCATTTCTCTGAGGATCTCGAAATAAATCTGTTTAATGCTGCCACTCACCCTGTTAATCGTTGAACATCCTTCATATTTGAGGGTGATTTAATATCCAAGATGGCTTTAATCTGCTCCGGGCTCGCCTCTATTCCTCTTTTGGTCACCATATATCCTAGAAATTTTCCTGCCGCTACTCCGAAATGACACTTAGCAGGATTTAGCTTCATGTTATATTGATCCAGGATATCAAATGCTCCTTTAATATCCTGGAGGTGATCCTGAGCTTTCCTTGATTTTACCACCATATCGTCAATGTATACCTCCATGGTGTCCCCCAGCTTCTCTTTGAACATCATGTTTACCAATCTCTGGTATGTTGCACTTGCATTTTTCAAACCAAAAGGCATAGCCGTATAACAATAAATACCTGTTGGTGTCATGAAGGCAGTATCCTCCTGGTCAGAAGGCTCCATTTGAATCTGCTGAAATCCTGAGGATGCATCCATGAAGGTCAACATTTCATGCCCGGCTGTAGCGTCCACCATTGCATCAATGTGAGGAAGAGGGAATGGGTCTTTAGGACAAGCCTTGTTCAAGTCTGTGTAGTCTACACAGACTCTCCATTTCCCATTTTTCTTCTGTACCACAACTACGTTTGCTAGCCATCTTGGAAACTTGACTTCTCTGATCATCCTGGACTTCAACAATCTTTCAACTTCCTCTTGGATAATCGTATTCCGCTCAGGAGCAAATTTCCTTCTTTTTTGCTGAACAGGCTTGAATGATCTGTCAATCCCAAGCTTGTGAGTGATAATGTCTTTGGATATACCTGTCATATCCTCATGCTTCCATGCAAACGTTGACATCCTGCATTTCAAAAAGTTAGTTAACTGCTCTTCAATATCCTGAGGGATATTGGTTCCTACGAGCACCGAGATATCAGGATTATCCTGATCCAGGATAATTTTCTTCACATCCTGCTCCGAATCCTCCATGATATCCTGGGCCCGCATCTTTAATTGCTATGCTGTACTAGGCTTGGTTGAGGATTTCATCGAGGATGAGTAGCATTCTTTCGCCTCCTGCTGATCACTATCAACCTTGACAACTCCCCAAGGGGTAGGGATCTTGATGCATTGGTGATATGTTGATGGCACAGCCTTTATATCTTCTCTTTTCTTGTTTGAAAAGCAGATATCATCAACAGTCCCTTCAGGTAATTCTCCATTTTCGACTTTCTTCCTGTCAATTTACTTCACCTTACTAGCAATGGCCGCCGAGACCTTCACCCAGCAGAATCTTCTCAAAAATCCCGAAAAGGAGATCTGCGCCTTTGACAACGCAGATATTGCAGCTTTAAGAGCCTCCGGCGCTTTCCCTGATAGCACAGTCTTCAGGCCATTTGATCGGTCAATCCGATCGGATGTTAGTTCTACCGAATGGATCTGTTTTCCAGCATATCCTTTTTCACTAGGCCTTCGATACCCCTTCCCAGAATTCATGATGCAATTCTTTCGTATCACTGGCATCTCTTTTGCTCAAACCATGCCCATGGTTTGGAGAGTATTAATTGTACTCAACCAAATCAAAAACCTCCACTGTTCTGACCTCTGCATCGAGGATCTACCTATTGCTTATCGCCTCCGATCCCACGGCTCCAGCCGGTTTTTGCTTTTTTCAACCTCTAGCAAACCCCTGATCCTCAAAGCCACCAAAGATGAAGACGGATGGCAACGCAAATTCTTCTTTGTCAAACGAGATTCCATTGCTGAGGGTGCTAACCTTCCGGTGGAGTGGTTAACCACCGGTAGGATCATAAATATCCTCATAGACGATCTGATTGTTATCCTCTATTAATATTCTTCTTTTTGATCTTTATGCAGTGAACTTCAAGGAAGTTGCTCCTCCTACCGCTGAGTCAGAAGAGAGAATCAACACCGTTTACCGGTTACCTGCAACAGACAGGACTTTTACCACACACGTTCCGAGTTCAAGTCAGTACTCGTCATCCGAGATGTCTGGTAAGAATTCCTTTCAGAATAATTAGTCAAAACAATATAATGATAAAGAGTTAAACTTTTCCCTTTACGCAGCACCAGCTAAGATCCCTGAAGTCTTTGATCTTGACGAACTGGATAGCTATTCTGACCAGATCCAGGTCAAGAAAGAATCCGGCTCCAAGACTACTGCTACATCCAAACCCAGCAGCTCCAGAGCCATAATCATTCCTAAACCTTCACCGGCTACCAAGCCCCGGAGTTCAAGTTCCCGCAAAAGGAAAGAACCCGATTCCCCCGTTATTTCTGACACCTTTCCTTATGAAAAGCACGGATTCATTGAAGCCAGTGGTTTTATGACTTCTTTTCTCAACCAGGTTAGTATCTTTATATCATATCCTGCAATTTAAACTATTTTCAAAGACTTAACAATATTGATCCCTGTCCTTTTACCTTTGTAGGGTCTTGAGCGTTTGGTTCACTTATATCAAGAATCCTGCAAGCTCAACAAAACACTTGAATCTAAGCTAAAGGAAGCAGAAATCACAATCTCTGACCAAGGCATGATTGCGGCCGCCAAGTCTCGTCATTACGAGGAGAAATACAAAGCTATGACCCAAGAACACCAAGTTGCTCTCAACAAAGCTACTCTTCAAGCTCAGGCCGATCTGGAAGCTGCCCATGTACAGTACGAACGGGATATGGTCAGTTACCGAGAAAGTCTCAAAAGTTCCGTCATCATTTCCCTTCTCCAGGCTAGGTTGAAGATGGCTCATGAAGCCAAAACATTAGGCTTCGAATGCCCTTCTTGGGACGTTGGTGCTTGGGAGACCAAGCTGAAGAATCTTGGCGGTACCTCTTCCAAATCTGCCGATGAACCTCCTAAAACAGTTGAAAAGGCAGTCGATGCTGACAAGGATGCTGAGGCGGATCCCAAGATGGATGTTGCTGAAACCGCTTTGGACTAAGAAGGCGCTACCCCCTAGGGCTTATCTTTATTCGAACAATTTTATGTTTTTATGAACAATTTTCATTTCTGTTTCTAAACACTTTGATAACCGAGGGCGGATGGGTCTTGAGTTTCAGGATGAAACCTTCGGTTATCAACCAGTATTGATCGCTTTAAGAATAATTTCATCTTTTGACTTATTTTTCTGTTGCTTTGCATTATTTAGTGTAAGTTTTAGCTTTACAAAAATCTCATACTGTTATTTCACAAAATATCCTGATTGGTATGCTCAAAAACATACTGCAAAAGCCTTTTATTAAATAGATCTTCCAGACATTCCTTTATCTTTATAAAAAGTTTTCTAGAAAGTAAAAAATAGCTTATCTCTTCAAAACCAAGTTTTGATGATGATCAAAATTCCAAACCAATACTAGTTTCAAACATCCCAGCCAAATATCCTTAAAAGGACTTTGAGGATATGTGTCAAGATATTTAACATGATGTTATTAAAAATTTAAATGAGACTTGCAAAGGAAAGACCATACCAGACATAGGATATAAACCTATTACCAAACTTCAATCCCTTTGCAACTCTTCCAATGAAAATGTCCCCAGTGCAAGGTACTTAATGCATTAGTCGCAAACTTCATTCTTTTAACTCTACACCACCGTCTTGGCAAGGATGTCCCCTGCGTACAATGTCTTCAAGTATCTTAGAAACCTATTTAATGTCAATTTCCATGGCATAAGCAGTTTTCCTCGTTCCGAGGGTATAACCCAAGGATGTACTGGAGATAAATCCTTTGTATCCTGGGGAAAATCCCAATTTTTCATGCGCTACAGGCGGGAGTGTATAAACTCCAAGACTTAGAAAGGTGAAAACCTTTAAACCTTAGAGAGTATGAAAATACCCTTTCGTGAGAGAGGGTGATCAATCCTCATATACCGTTAGGATTCAGGATATAGTCAATGGTAACGAAATTGTCAGCCACTTTTACATGGACTGGTCCCGCCACCTTGAACTATCCCTGAATAACTTGCGCTCCAGGCGGGGTGTTTAAACCCAATTCGGAAGAAAGGTGAATACCTTTAAACATGTGAAGGGATCAGTATCCCTTAAACGTGAGAGAGGGGGCCAATCCTCTAATCTTCTGAGTTATCCCGAGTGCATAGTCTGGAGCTATATCCTGAAACATATCTTGCAAAACAAATGTAAACTAAGGTGGGTGTTAGCTTGGCTAACACCCCTCCGATGCTTAAGTCAGTATTGGGTTATAAAGAACAAATTACACCAAACACATTTAAAAGAAGTAAGAATTCATACCATCTCGAGTTAGAAATTAAATTCTAGACTCACTTGAAATAGATCTTGAGGTGTATAGCATTCCAAGATCTCGGTAGCATATCTCCCTCCATATTCTTGAGTCTATACGCTCCTTTCCCTGCTTCTGATTCAACTTCATATGGTCCTTCCCATTTTGGAGCTAACTTGCCATCGGCAGGATTAGTAGTATTTTGGAAGGCCTTTCTTAATACCCAATCTCCAACCTTAAATCTTCTGGTTCTAATATTCTTGTTGTATGCCCTGGATATTCTCTGTTGATATGCTGCCATCCTTAGCCTTGCTGCATCTCTCTTTTCATCTATAGTGTCTAAATCCTGACTCAAGGCTTCAGGATTCTTCTCAGGATCACTTAAGATAGATCTTGCAGTAGGTATTGTCATCTCCGTTGGAATCACTGCTTCTGCTCCAAACACCAACGAAAATGGGGTTTGACCTGTTGCATTCTTTATCGTTGTCCTGTCAGCCCATAAAACAAAGGGTAATTCTTCTGCCCATCTTCCTTTTTTGGCTCCAAGCCTTTTCTTTAAGTTGTTGACAATTATCTTGTTAGAGGATTCTGCTTGTCCATTTGCTTGAGGATGTACCGGAGTAGATGTGATCATTTTGATTCCCCAATTCTTGCAAAAGTCTGTAGTCCTCTTACTTATGAACTGAGAGCCATTGTCACAGATTATCTCAGCTGGTACTCCGAATCTGGTCAGGATATTTCTCTTGATGAAGGATACTACTTCTTGGTCTCTTACTTGAACAAATGCTTCAGCTTCAACCCACTTAGAGAAGTAATCCGTCATTGCTAGCATAAAGACTTTTCCTCCCGGAGCTTTCGGTAACTTTCCTACTATATCCATCCCCCACTTCATGAATGGCCAAGGGGAAATTACAGGATATAGTGGTTCAGCTGGTTGATGTAGTATGTTACTATGCCTTTGACATGCATCACATCTTCGAACATATTCTGCAGCATCTTTCCTCATTGTTGGCCAAAAGTATCCTGTCCTCAATACTTTCGAGAATAATGATCTGCCCCCAGTATGATTACCACAGTCCCCTTCATGTATATCTTGAAGTACTTCTTTAGCTTCATGATCCTCCAAGCATCTTAAATATGGTCCTGCAAGAGATTTCTTGTATAAAATATTATCTATAATAGTGAATCGGGATACCTTCATCCTAAATGCCTTAGGATTTTCATTTCCAGGAATGTGTCCTTCTTTGAGATATTTCATGATTGGAGCCGTCCAGGTTCTAGGATCCTCTTCAGGATATTCCGCCCCAGGATCCTGAATACCAGCTACTTCTTTATCCCGAGGATTCGTTGCAGGATATAAGACATGTACTATTGGTATTTGTGTCCCTTCAGGTATCCTGACCGACGATCCCAGATTTGCTAAGGCGTCTGCTTCTGCATTATCTTCCCTTGGTACCTGTTTAAGTATAAAAACATCGAAATATCCTGCTAATTTTTTGAGAATATCGAGATATTCGATTAATTTCTCTCCCTTAACTGCATATGATCCATTAAAATGGTTAGTAATTAACAGAGAGTCAACATATACTTGCAAATTTTTGATACTCATGCTCTTAGCCAATTCTAACCCTGCAATTAAAGCTTCATATTCTGCCTCATTATTGGTAGCAGGAAATTCACACCTAATAGCCTGGGGTAATATGTCCCCATGTGGCGATTTTAGTAGTATTCCTAATCCTACTCCTCTTACATTAGATGCACCATCAGTATATAATGTCCAGGATCCTGAGGATTCTCCTAGTTGTTGAACTTCTAGGTCTACCTCATCCTGAATGTCACTACTAAAGTCAGCCACAAAGTCAGCTAAAGCCTGAGACTTTATGGCATTCCTAGGTTCATATACTAAATCATAAGCACTCAACTTTACTGACCACTTGGCCATCCTGCCTGACATCTCTGGTTTCCTAAGCACATTTTTAATAGGATAGTTTGTTTTAACATGAATCCTATGTGTCTCGAAATAATGCCTAAGTTTCGTTGATGCCATAATTAATGCTAGTATCAATTTTTCTAAATGAGAATACCTAGTTTCAGCATCTAACAAACTTTTACTAACATAATAAACAGGGTACTGCTGACCTTCATGGTCTTTTATAAGAACGGCACTTACATCATTCCCTGATACAGCAAGGTATAGGGATAGTGGTTCACCATTTTCCGGCTTCATCAATAGAGGTGCGGTTGAGAGATACCGTTTCAAATCTTGTAGGGCTGCTTCATGCTTTTCCCCCCATTCGAATCTTTTGTTCTTCTTTAGGATATCATAGAAGTCTTTGCATTTCTCCGAGGATCTTGAGATAAATCTGTTTAGAGCTGCTACCCGGCCTGTTAATCTTTGTACATCCTTCATATTCGAGGGTGATTTTATATCCAGGATAGCTTTAATCTGCTCCGAGCTTGCCTCTATCCCCCTTTTCGTCACCATATACCCAAGAAACTTTCCTGCCCCCACTCCGAAATGGCACTTAGCAGGATTCAGCTTCATATTATACTGATCCAGGATATCAAATGCTCCTTTAATATCCTGGAGGTGATCCTGAGCTTTCTTTGACTTTACTACCATATCGTCAATGTATACTTCCATGGTGTCCCCCAGTTTGTCTTTGAACATCATGTTTACCAATCTTTGGTATGTTGCACCTGCGTTTTTCAAACCAAAAGGCATAGCTGTATAACAATAAATACCTGTTGGCGTCATGAAGGCGGTATCCTCCTGGTCAGAAGGCTCCATTTGTATCTGTTGAAATCCTGAGGATGCGTCCATGAAAGTCAGCATTTCATGCCCAGCAGTAGCATCTACCATTGCATCAATATGGGGGAGAGGAAATGGGTCTTTAGGACAAGCTTTGTTCAAGTCTGTGTAGTCTACACAAACTCTCCATTTCCCATTCTTCTTCTGTACTACAACCACGTTTGCAAGCCACCTTGGGAACTTAACCTCTCTGATCATTCTTGACTTTAATAATCTCTCAACTTCCTCTTGGATAATCGTGTTCCGCTCAGGAGCAAACTTCCTTCTTTTTTGTTGCACAGGCTTGAACGACTTATCAATTCCAAGCTTGTGAGTGATGATATCTTTGGATATGCCAGTCATATCCTCATGTTTCCATGCAAACGTAGACATCCAGAGCATCATGGTGAGGATCCTGGACAGTATCCCTGTCATCAGCATCAAAAGTGATCACTTTGTCAGTTGTGAGGGTCGTCATCCTGACAGGTTTGTCTCCCCGTTCGGCCTTGGCTTCCTTTGCATGTCTTTTTGCTGCCGAATACGAAGTTCCACAAATGTCGGATCCCCCCGAAATGAAGTTGATTATCTTGGCAACCGCGGGAGGTGATGCAGCTCGCTCAGGATCCTTCTCCGTATCCTGACCCTTATTCTTCTTTTTTTCCCAAGAGATCTTTCAGATATCCCTTGCTTTGAAGATAGCTTATTTCTTTCCTTAAAGCAATGCAATCCTCAGTCATATGTCCGAAATCTTCGTGGAAAGCGCACCATTTCGACTTATCTTTCCAGTCAGCCTTTTGTTGATTCTTTCGAGGCCATCTAGCCTTGTCTCCTAGACCCTGCATAGCATACATCAATTCAGGAATATTAACAGAAAAGCAATATTCAGACAACTCAGGATACTCTTCAGGATCCTCATCTTCGACAGCGTTCACTCTCTTGTTTTCATTTCTACCATATGGCTTAGGCCGATATGACTTAAATGAGGATTCTGACTTCCTGTTAGTTGACTCATAAGTGTTGGATGAGTTCATCCTTTCTTGCATCTTTCTGTCATCTTCCAACCGAATGTATCTTAGGGCCCTGTTCCGAGCTTCATCCAGGTTCCTACATGGGTTCATTACAAGGTCTTGGTAAAATTGAGAATCTTTTTGCAACCCCATCTTGAAAGCTTGCACAGCTGTTGCAACATCAAGATGAGGAATGTCTAGTGATTCTCGGCTAAACTTGTTCACATAATCCCTAAGGGATTCCTGAGGCCCTTGTGTTATCCTGTAGAGATCACTTGTTAATTTTTCAAAGCTCCTACTACAAGAAAACTGACTATTAAATAAATTTACTAAATGAGCAAAAGATGTAATTGAATGTGGAGGAACATTCAAGAGCCACTTCAAAGCTGATCCTGTCAAGGTTGAACCAAAACCCTTGCACAAGCATGCTTCTTTGAGATCCGGAGGGATAGGGTTGATCTCCATCCTCTCCCTATACTGAGCGATATGCTCCTCAGGATCCGTCGTTCCGTCGTAAAGCTTCATGTTGGGGCTTTGGAACCTCTTTGGGATCTCAGCATCACATATAGGGTATACAAAATGAGATATCTTGTGGCTATCCTGGGACACTTCTGGGATCGGCTGGACCACCCCAGGTACACTAGATATCATGTCCTTCAACTTTTGAAGTTCCCTAGTAAGTGCTGATGTTACATCTGTATCCTGCAAAGATCCATTATTGTTAGTAGCATGAGTATTATTATTATTTGACACGTTACCCGTTGGAGGGTTTTGCCCATATCCTGAAGCATATCCTGAGCTCCTCATGGTTGACATCCTGACCGAGGAGGGTATTTCAGGAGTATGATTCTGAGGAATACTGGGCACGCTATTCCCCCTGTTATCCTCGGTATACACAGCTGAACTAAAGTTCAACGCTCTGGGGTGTAATGGAGTGACAATATCCTCAGCGGATCTGCTCGAGCCAGACTTCAGGAGTTGTATTTCCCTTAAAAGCATTTGGTTTGTTTCCTGCTGCTGCCTCATTTGTTCCTGCACACTTCCAAACAAGGTTAAAATTTCGTCGTTAGATGCTAAAACAGGAGCAGATCCCTGGACACTCCGAGTAGGGATAACATCTTGAGATTGTGTAGAGGCTGGCATCCTTGGAGGAGGTGGTGGAAGCACCGAACCGGTAGTAGCAGAAGCCATAGCAGACATAGTAGAGGAACTCATGTTTGATCGTGAGGCCATTGTGGACAATGTAGCAAAAAGTTTTGAAAATAAAAAACCGATTAGCGATTTAACAAAAAAATTTAGTAAAGAGAGCACCACTTGCCCCACGGTGGGCGCCAAATTGTTTTGGTCAAAAATTACCGAAATAATTAAGTGATCAAATTAGTTTAGTGAGGTAGTGTGCTAGAAGTAAATGTCAAAAATATGTTAATTAAATTACTTGCAAAAGCAGTTTAAGGATACGGCTCGGAATATTGAGCTGTATCGATGATCAAACAATGAGCAATTAATGAGCAAAAAGTAAAGGAAGCGACACGAGATGTACGAGGAAAGCCCTTGATCAATCTAGATCGCCGGCATAAAACCTCGGGAGCTGACAATCGCAGCTGCCTTGTTCTTCAATTGCTTCAAAAGTCAGGATACAGTGCAGGATGTGGTACGGATCGACTAAGTGTTACAACGAAAATGAAATACAAGTGTGGTGTTTGCTATCAGCTAGAGAGTGATTGTGTTCGAGAGCGTAAGTGTGAAATGATGTCTTCTAAGTTGATCCGACCTCATCTATTTATAGTAAAGATAAGATAACTAACTACCCTAAACTCGCGGGATTCACCGAATATTCCTTCTTGGAACGTTGCAGACCTGGTCTTTCGGGCTCAACGTCTCTTTCTCAACAAATTCGTCCGAGTCTTGAGGAGAAGAAGTCCTTGTGACCGTTAGCAAGCCCCTGCCCTTAATCTGCACGTGATTAATTCAATAAGCTTCAGGATATCGCCCAAGATGTCAGCAATATCCTCTTCCAGCATCCTGATTACAAATAACCAAACAAAGGCGGGATATTGGTCAGGATACATATGTTAAGAAAATGACCCCTAAGAGTGATCATTTTGATTCCCCAACTCTTGCAAAAGTCAGTAGTCCTCTTGCTTATAAACTGGGATCCATTATCACAAATGATTTCAGCTGGTACCCCAAACCTGGTCAGGATATTCCTCTTTATGAAGGATACTACTTCTTGGTCTCTAACTTGAACAAATGCTTCAGCTTCAACCCACTTAGAGAAATAATCCGTCATTGCTAGCATAAAGACTTTTCCTCCCGGAGCTTTTGGTAACTTCCCTACTATATCCATCCCCCATTTCATGAATGGCCAAGGGGAAGCTACAGGATATAGTGGTTCAGCTGGTTGATGTAGTATGTTACTATGCCTTTGACATGCATCACACCTTCGAGCATATTCTGCAGCATCTTTCCTCATCGTTGGCCAATAATATCCTGTCCTTAATACTTTCGAGAACAATGACCTGCCCCCAGTGTGGTTACTGCAATCCCCTTCATGTATATCCTGAAGTACTTCTTTGGCTTCAGGATCGTCCAAGCACCTCAAATAGGGTCCTGCAAGAGATTTCTTGTATAAAACATTATTTATAATAGTGAATCGTGATACCTTCATCCTAAATGCCTTAGGATTTTCATCTCCGGGGATGTGTCCTTCCTTGAGATATCTCATGATTGGAGCCGTCCAGGATTTAGGATCCTTTTCAGGATACTCTGCTCCAGGATCCTGAATACCCGCTACTTCTTTATCCTGAGGATTCGTTGCAGGATACAAGATATGTAATATTGGTATTTGGGTCCCTTCTGGTATCCTGATCGATGATCCCAGATTTGCTAAGGCATCTGCTTCAGCATTATCCTCCCTTGGTACCTGTTCAAGTGTAAAAACATCGAAATATCCTGCTAATTTTTTGAGAATATCGAGGTATTCGATTAATTTCTCACCCTTAACTGCATAGGATCCATTAAAATGGTTAGTAATTAACAAGGAGTCAACATATACTTGCAAATTCTTGATACTCATATTCTTAGCCAACTCTAATCCTGCAATTAAAGCCTCATACTCTGCTTCATTATTAGTAGCAGGGAATTCACACCTAATAACCTTGGGTAATATGTCCCCCTATGGCGATTTTAGTAGTATTCCCAATCCTACTCCTCTTATATTAGATGCACTATCAGTATATAACGTCCAGGATCCTGAGGATTCTCCTAACTGTTGGACTTCTAGGTCTACCTCATCTTGAATGTCACTACTGAAATCAGCCACAAAGTCAGCTAAAGCCTGAGACTTTATGGCATTCCTAGGTTCATATACTAAATCATAAGCACTCAACTTTACTGACCACTTGGCCATCCTGCCTGACATCTCTGGTTTCCTAAGCACATTTTTGACAGGATAATTTGTTTTAACATGAATCCTATGTGTCTCAAAGTAATGTCTAAGCTTCATTGATGCCATAACTAATGCTAGTATCAACTTTTCTAAATGAGAATACCTAGTTTCAGCATTTAACAAACTTTTACTAACATAATAAACAGGATATTGCTGACCTTCATGATCCTTTACAAGGACGGCACTTACAGCATTCCCTGATACTGCGAGGTATAGGGATAGTGGTTCACCATTCTCAGGCTTCATCAGTAGAGGTGCAGTTGAAAGATATTGCTTCAAATCCTGCAGGGCTGCTTCATGCTTCTCACCCCATTCGAATTTATTGTTCTTCTTCAGGATATCATAAAACTCTTTGCATTTCTCTGAGGATCTCGAAATAAATCTGTTTAATGCTGCCACTCACCCTGTTAATCGTTGAACATCCTTCATATTTGAGGGTGATTTAATATCCAAGATGGCTTTAATCTGCTCCGGGCTCGCCTCTATTCCTCTTTTGGTCACCATATATCCTAGAAATTTTCCTGCCGCTACTCCGAAATGACACTTAGCAGGATTTAGCTTCATGTTATATTGATCCAGGATATCAAATGCTCCTTTAATATCCTGGAGGTGATCCTGAGCTTTCCTTGATTTTACCACCATATCGTCAATGTATACCTCCATGGTGTCCCCCAGCTTCTCTTTGAACATCATGTTTACCAATCTCTGGTATGTTGCACTTGCATTTTTCAAACCAAAAGGCATAGCCGTATAACAATAAATACCTGTTGGTGTCATGAAGGCAGTATCCTCCTGGTCAGAAGGCTCCATTTGAATCTGCTGAAATCCTGAGGATGCATCCATGAAGGTCAACATTTCATGCCCGGCTGTAGCGTCCACCATTGCATCAATGTGAGGAAGAGGGAATGGGTCTTTAGGACAAGCCTTGTTCAAGTCTGTGTAGTCTACACAGACTCTCCATTTCCCATTTTTCTTCTGTACCACAACTACGTTTGCTAGCCATCTTGGAAACTTGACTTCTCTGATCATCCTGGACTTCAACAATCTTTCAACTTCCTCTTGGATAATCGTATTCCGCTCAGGAGCAAATTTCCTTCTTTTTTGCTGAACAGGCTTGAATGATCTGTCAATCCCAAGCTTGTGAGTGATAATGTCTTTGGATATACCTGTCATATCCTCATGCTTCCATGCAAACGTTGACATCCTGCATTTCAAAAAGTTAGTTAACTGCTCTTCAATATCCTGAGGGATATTGGTTCCTACGAGCACCGAGATATCAGGATTATCCTGATCCAGGATAATTTTCTTCACATCCTGCTCCGAATCCTCCATGATATCCTGGGCCCGCATCTTTAATTGCTATGCTGTACTAGGCTTGGTTGAGGATTTCATCGAGGATGAGTAGCATTCTTTCGCCTCCTGCTGATCACTATCAACCTTGACAACTCCCCAAGGGGTAGGGATCTTGATGCATTGGTGATATGTTGATGGCACAGCCTTTATATCGTGAATCCATGGTCTTCCCAGTATGATGTTATAACAGGATAGAGAATCCATCACACAGAAACGTTGTATCGAGTTGACTCCTTCAACATATACTGGTAACTTTATCTCTCCCACTGTGTTCCTAGCCTCTCCACTGAACCCAACAAGCACGGTGGACTTCGAAGTGATATCCATCGGAGATACATTCATTCTCTTCAGAGTCTCTAGTTGGATTATGTTGACGGAGCTGCCATTATCAACCAATATCCTGCGTACAAAATGGTTAGCCACATATAATGTTATTACCAGAGCATCATGATGAGGATCCTGGACAGTATCCCTGTCATCAGCATCAAATGTGATCACTTTGTCAGTTGTGAGGGTAGTCATCCTGACAGGTTTGTCTCCCCTTTCGGCCTTAGCTTCTTTTGCATGTCTCTTCGCCGCCGAATACGAAGTCCCACAAATGTCGGTTCCTCCCGAAATAAAGTTGATTATCTTGGCATCCGCGGGAGGTGACGCTGCTCGCTCAGGATCCTTCTCAGTATCCTGACCCTTATTCTTCTTTCTTCCTAAGAGATCGTTCAGATACCCCTTGCTTAGAAGATAGCTTATTTCTTTCCTTAGAGCAATGCAATCCTCAGTTACATGTCCGAAATCTTCGTGGAAGGCACACCATTTTGATTTATCTTTCCAATCGGCTTTTTGTTGATTCTTTCGAGGCCACCTAGCCTTGTCTCCTAAACCCTGCATGGCATACATCAATTCAGGAATGTTAACAGAAAAGCAATATTCAGATAATTCAGGATATTCTTCAGGATCCTCGTCTTCGATATCATTCACTTTCTTGTTTTCATTTCTACCATATGGCTTAGAACGATATGGCTTAAATGAGGATTCTGACTTCCTGTTAGTTGACTCATAGGTGTTGGATGAGTTCATCCTCTCTTGCATCTTTCTGTCATCCTCCAATCGAATATATCTTAGGGCCCTGTTTCGAGCTTCATCCAAGTTCCTGCATGGGTTCATTACAAGGTCTTGGTAAAATTGAGAATCTTTTTGCAGCCCCATCTTGAAAGCTTGCACAGCTGTTGCAACATCAAGATGCGGAATGTCCAAGGATTCCTGGCTGAACTTGTTCACATAATCCCTTAGGGATTCTTGAGGCCCCTGTGTTATCCTGTAGAGGTCACTTGTTAGTTTTTCAATGCTTCTACTACAAGAAAACTGACTATTAAATAAATTCACTAGGTGAGCAAATGATGTAATCGAATGAGGAGGAACATTTAGGAGCCATTTCAAGGCTGATCCTGTTAAGGTAGAACCAAAACCCTTGCAGAAGCATGCTTCCTTGAGCTCCGAAGGGATAGGGTTAATCTCCATTCTTTCCCTATACTGGGCAATATGCTCTTCAGGATCCGTAGTTCCATCATAAAGCTTCATGTTGGGGGTTTGAAATCTCTTTGGAATCTCAGCATCACAGATAGGATATGCAAAGAGAGATATCCTGTGGCTGTCTTGGGACACTTCCGGGATTGGCTGGACCACTCCAGGTACACTGGATATCATGTCCTTCAACTTCTGAAGCTCCCTAGTAAATGCTGATGTTACACCTGTATCCTGCAAAGATCCACTATTGTTAGCAGCATGAGTATTATTATTATTTGACACGTTACCCGTCTGAGGATTCTGCCCATATCCTGAAGCATATCCTGAGCTCCTCATGGTTGACATCCTGACCGAGGAGGGTATTTCAGGAGTATGATTCTGAGGAAGGCTGGGCACAATATTCCCCCTATTATCCTCAGTGTACACAGCCGAACTGAAGTTCAAAGTTCTGGGTTGTAATGGAGTGACGATATCCTCAGCAGATCTGCTCGAGCCAGACTTCAGGAGTTGTATTTCCCTCAACAACATTTGGTTTGTTTCCTGTTGCTGCCTCATTTGTTCCTGCACACTTCCAAATAAGGTTAGAATTTCATCATTAGAAGCTAAAATGGGAGCAGATCCCTGAATACTCCGAGTAGGGATAATATCCTGAGGTTGTGAAGAAGATTGCATCCTTGGAGGAGGTGGTGGAAGCACCGGACCAGTAGTAGCAGAAGTTGTAGCAGACACAGTGGAGGAGCTCATGTTTGATCTTGAGGCCATTGTAGACAATGTGGCAAAAAGTTTTGAAAACAGAAAACCGATTAACGATTTCACAAAGATTTTTAGTAAAGAGAGCACCACTTGCCCCACGGTGGGCGCCAAATTGTTTTGGTCAAAAATTACCGAAGCAATTAAGTGATCAAATTAGTTAAGTGAGGTAGTGTGCTAAAAAGTGTGTTGAAAATATGCTGGTTAAGTTGTTTGGAAAAACAGTATTCAGGATACGGCTCAGGATATTGAGCTGTATCTACGATCAAACAATGAGCAAAAAGTAAAGGGGGTGACACGAGATATACGAGGAAAGCCCTTGATCAATCTAGACCGCCGGCATAAAACCTCGGGAGCTGACAATCGCAGCTGCCTTGTTCTTCTTATTACTTTAAACGTCAGGATACAGTGCAGGATATCGACCAGATCGCTAAGTGTTACAACGCTTTTGTGCGAAAGTGAAAATTGCTAGAGAACAAGTGTAAGAGTGTAGTGAGTGTTCATGTGATGTCTGTTTTGGTCAAAAATCAGACGAAGATAATGCAACCAAACTCTTTGTTACGGGGTATGCTGCGTGAATTGGTAAACAACAATGAGGATTACTATGAAATGAATTGCACAGGAGACACAAGGATTTATACGAGGAAAAAGCCCTTGATCAATGAATGATCTCCGGCATAAAAACCTCGGGTGATGGAAACTACCGATCACCAACTCAAATTAAACAAGAAATATAATACAACTTCGGATGATAGCGAGCTAAGTACAAGGATCACTATAGTGTATCGTGTAGAAATGTATGAAAAATGCTAAGTGTTTCGCCAAGAGCTGGTGAGTGCGGTTGTATGAGTGTGTGTAGCCAAAAATAGCCAAAAGTGTTGTCTAATTAGCTCGCTACCCCTTTTAAATTAGAAAATATCTAGCCTAACTAATAATCCGCAAATGGTGCAAGTCCTCCACGACTCCACAACCTCCATTTCTGACCAAGCACGTGCGGAATAGACTTAGAATATTCTCCAGGAATATCGCCAAGACCAAGTCCAAATTGATACTCCTGCAAAACAATTACGAATTCAAAGCAGACAATCATTAGTATAAGGATCACTAGGATGATCCATGATCCTGATCCTGAAGCACTTCTGAGGATCACTAACTGACACAGAAGTAAGGATCATCAAGCAGGATAATAATTGAGGATCATGGGTCATTTAGAAATCCACCCCTAACAATTGCCCCCAAAATATAAGGAGTAATATTGTAAATAAACGAGTTGTATTTTGTTGATCTCATCCGCAACAAACTAACGGATAACTAGCCGTTGAAGAAGGACTAACCGTTGCAAACCTGACGTCACTGAGGTGACTATCCTGCAGAATCATAATTATAAATAGGAGTTAGAGATAGGATCAATTTGCATTCAAATCCGAGAGAAACTCCCTTTAAATTCTCAGCCGAAGATCAATCAGGTGTCTCTTTTCCTATTTCTCCTTCTCTTACTCTGTTTTTCTTTCTTTACCAACACCCCGTTAAGAATGATGCTCCGGTCCTCCCCCGCCAAGGATCACCAGAAGGATAGCCCCTTGAAGAGTCAAGGGATCATCTAAGACTCAGCGAATGAGAGGTGTTGCTTTAACGATGCACAAGTAGATAAGATCCGGCACTGCTTCCCGGCGAACGCCTTTTTCAAACCCTTTGATCCCACTGTTCTGAGCGACTACATTTCTGAGACATGGGTTGCCTTTCCGGTTACCCCATTCACCATAGGATACACCTATCCTTTTCCAGCTTTTACCCAATCCTTTTTCTCCCTAACCGGCATCTCTTACATCCAAGCTATGCCAATGATCTGGAGGGTCTTATATACCCTTGAAAGGATCATAGAGCAGGAAGGGATTGATTTAGGAATGTCGGAACTGGCAGAGATGTATGATCTCACGACGTTTGGATCCCACCGATATCTGTTTAAACGAAAACCCGGCGAAGAACATCCCATTTTTAAGGCCACCAAGAACGATACAAACTGGAAACGACGCTTTTTCTTTGTCAGAAGGGATACCATTCAAAACGGAAAGGATCTACCAAGGAAGTGGTCCACCCATGGTAGGACAGAGGATCCTGAGAAGGATCACCAGGTAATCTTGCTTTTGTGATAGGATCACTAACACTCTTTTGTTTTATGTCATACAGCTGTCTCTGTTTCGCACCTCATACCATCACCTACCACCTAGGAGAAGCTTGCTGCTTTTAGAAGGCTTGAACCTGTAACAAGATCATTCAAGACAGACACCCAGGATTCACAGGAAGTATCCTCAGGTTCTATCACCATGTCAAGTAAGTATCATGTTCTTTGTATAGTTAAAGACTTAAATAAATAGTTAAATGGAAATAGGATAAGGATACTTATCTGTTTTGAATGTGTAGGTGCCGGAAAAGCTTCCAAGTCTGCCTCCCAGTTCAACATTGCCGACCTTGACACTGTTCGATCCAGAAAGAAGAAGGCCATTGCCAGCCCTAGTGTCTCCATCCCCAAGGCACCCACTAAAGGAAGGGGTGGCAAGAAGAGGAAAAACTCTGAGATAGAGGATCTACAAGGCCTGCCACTGATCCGCCACCAGTTCCTCGAATACTTCAATGACGTAAGGATCACTAATTCTGCCTAAGTATCCTACTTATTTAAGGATCACCTGATCTTGAACTGCTTTGTCTTTTTTGCAGAAATTTGCTGAGATTGAAGACTACGTGGGGAGTGTTGAGGAGCTGGATAAGAAGATTGCTGACCTCCAACAAGTTGCAGTGCTCAAGGATCTTAAGATTGCTGATCTCAAAAAAGCCCTTCAAGACGCCAAGACTAAGACAGCTAAAATCTTGATCGACATCGACTACGAGAAGCATGATCTCATAGAAGGTGCAAAGGTCTCCGCTGCTATCATAATGTACAAGACAAAACTGAAGATGGCCGAGGAGGCTCAAGATCCTGATTTTGACAGAAGCAGCTGGGATGTTGAAGGCTGGAAGGCGAGGTTAGCTGATCTGGAAGATGATGAGGAGGCTGAGGAGGTTTTGGCGATTGAGGCTGGAAGTAGTGGAAAAGATCAGGTGAAGGATACCGAAGCTGGAGGGGATGAAGATGCAGCAAAGGTGTAGGCTGCATGATTGGGCAATGATGGACATTCCTAGACGTAGCCGGAGCCCAATTTTTAAATTTGGTAGTTTATTTTGGTTATGGTGTTTTTGTTGAACAATGATGGGTCTGTATTTGAACAATAGTAACTAGGGTTGAGGATCATGGATGATCCTTTGAACAATAGGTAGGATTACAAGTGGTGGAGGGATCGTCTGTTTGGGGGATGAAACCATTGTGATCCTGCCGTCTTTTGATTCCTGCACTCGAAAAACCTATGAACAATGGACACCCTTTACCTACCCCAGCGGACGGGCCACGTCTTGCTGGTAGATGCTCGCGGTAGGTAATTTTGACAACCTTAAAAGGGTTTAAGCTTTTGTGAATAAAATGACTTTAACTTTTTGGCTATATCCTGTGTTGATATCCTTGTTGTTATCTTATTTTTTAATTGTTTTGATGTACACTTGTCTGAGTAAGAAAAGTTGAACAAATCAGATAAAAAGTTTAGGATATGATCCAGGATCAAATATCTTATAGTTGAAAAATTCCAAAAAGTAGTATATTTTAAGGATCATGAGTTCAATTGTCAAAGTATAAGGGTTATTCAAATAAATAATGAATAAAATCAAAATAGTTAAGGATCATACCTGAGAATCCAAGTTAGGATCCTAACCTTTAACACTTATAATCAGGATAACCAAAAGACAAACCTTAGTAGAAAGTAAGGATCAAGGATCCTTGGTCATCTGTCTCCAAAAACCTGAAATAGGATACAACTTGGGACTAAGCCATTATAAGATAAAAGTTAGCAACTGGGGACAAGCCCTAAGGATAACTGGGGACAAGCCCAAGGATAACTGGGGACAAGCCCAAGGATAACTGGGGACAAGCCCAAGGATCGTGTGTGAACTAGAGTATGGCCCTAACTGGCGACTATCCAAACTTAGTGGCATGAAAATGCCAAAACCTTAGCTAACGTGAAAACGTTAGAAACCTTAAGAACGGATGTATGGTACGTCTACCATTATACGTAGGATCCTAGGTATAGCCAGTACAATGGAATTATCAGCCCCTAAAACGAGTACTGGTCCCACTGCCATGAACTATACCAGGATCATCATGCGCTACTGGCGGAACTGGGGTCAAGCCCAAATAACTGGGGTCAAACCCAAGTAACTGGTTGCTTTTGTGGATAATCATCCTTTTGCTAAGAGTACCTGAACCTTCAAAACTCAAAATCACGTGAAAGGAGGATAAAGGATGCGGGATCCTTATCCTTTTTGTGAGAAAGTAAGGAAATGAAATAGATTAAGATTAGAATGTTACCCAAATGAGGATCATCTGTGCTTTAAGGATCCTTTAAAGATATTTATCATGTGAGGATCATGGATCCTTATCACATGAAGTATTTCTTAAAATGGACAGCATTCCAGGCTCTAGGTAGCAAATCACCTTCCATTGTTAGCAATCGATATGCCCCCTTTCCTGCCTCAGCTTCAATCAAGTAAGGTCCTTCCCATTTTGGTGCCAACTTTCCATCAGCAGGATTGGTGGTATTCTGAAATGCTTTCCGTAGTACCATATCACCAACTTGGAATTTCCTGATCCTGACATTTTTGTTGTAGGCTCCAGCCATTCTTTGCTGATAACTGGCCATCCTTATCCTTGCCAAATCTCTGATTTCTTCTATAGTATCTAGGTCTTGAACCAAGTTCTCATCATTTTCCTCAGGATCATGAATACTTGTTCTAGCAGTTGGAACCACCATTTCTGTAGGGATCACTGATTCTGCCCCAAATACCAAAGAGAATGGAGTTTGGCCTGTAGCATTCTTAGGAGTTGTCCTATCAGTCCAAAGCACATAAGGTAGTTCTTCTGCCCATTTCCCTTTCTTGGATCCAAGCTTCTTCTTCAAATTGTTGATGATGATCTTATTGGAGGATTCTGCCTGACCATTAGCTTGTGGGTGGATTGGTGTTGATGTTATCATCTTAATCCCCCAGCTGTCACAAAAGTTAGTAGTTCTTCCCCCAATGAATTGGGAACCATTATCACATATAATTTCAGAAGGAATACCAAATCTAGTTATAATATTTCTTTTAATGAAGGATATAACTTCCTTTTCCCTGACTTGGGCAAAAGCTTCAGCCTCTATCCACTTGGAGAAGTAATCAGTCATAGCAAGCATGAACACTTTTTCACCAGGTGCCTTAGGGAGCTTACCAACTATATCCATGTCCCATCTCATGAACGGCCAAGTGGAGGATATAGGATGCAATAATTCAGCCGGTTGATGAAGGATATTGCTGTGTCTCTGACAAGGATCACACTTCTTAGCATACTCTACAACATCTCTCTTCATAGTTGGCCAATAGTATCCTGTCCTCAGGATCCTTGAGAATAATGCCTTGCCCCCAGTGTGGTTTCCACAATCTCCTTCATGGAAGTCTTTTAAAACTTCTTGGATTTCAGGATCCTCAATGCATCTTAAATATGGTCCTGCGAGAGATCGTTTATACAACATATTATTTAAAATTGTGAATTGAGATACCTTAAGTTTGAAAGCCCTAGGGTTTTCTCCTGTAGGAATCTCTCCATGTTGTAAGTATCTCATGATTGGGAAGATCCATGATCCTGGATGAGTTTGAGTATCCTCACTAGGGATAATTGCAGAATCCTCTTCTATTTCCATAGCCACATGATCCTCGATAGCCGGGGCCAGGATATGGATAATAGGGATCTTGATATCCTCTGGGATCTTCAAGGATGATCCTAAATTGGCTAATGCATCAGCTTCTTCATTTTCTTCCCTTGGTACCTTTGTCAAACTAAAGGATACAAAAGAGAGTGCCAATTCTTTGACTATCTCCAAATATTTGGTTAACTTTTCACCTTTAACAGCATAGGATCCATTAAAGTGATTAGTGATTAACAAAGAATCTACATGTACCTCAAGATACCTGATCCTCATATGCTTAGCAATTTGCAAACCAGCTATCAAGGCTTCATATTCAGCCTCATTGTTAGTGGTTTGGAACTCACAAGCTATAGAGTGGGGTATTATGTCCCCCTGTGGCGATTTTAGTAGTATTCCAAGCCCTGTTCCTTTGACATTTGAGGATCCATCAGTATATAGGATCCAAGGATCCTTGGTCTCCTTTAGCTGTTGGACTTCTAACTCAGCTTCCTTTTGCAAATCACTACTGAAATCTGCCACAAAGTCGGCTAATGCTTGAGATTTAATGGCTGTCCTGGGCTCATATCTTATATCATATGCACTAAGCTTCACTGCCCACTTGGCCATCCTTCCTGACATTTCAGGTTTCCTGAGGACATTCTTAATTGGAAAATTAGTTTTGACGATAATGGCATGAGTTTCAAAATAATGTCTCAATTTAGTAGATGCCATAATTAATGCAAGGATAAGTTTTTCTAAGTGTGAATACCTGGATTCAGCATCAAGTAAACTCTTACTTACATAATAGACAGGATGTTGTGTACCTTGGTGATCCTTAACAAGGACTACACTTACTGCTTTTGAGGATACCGCCAAGTATAAGGATAACACATCTCCCTTTTCTGGTTTCATCAAGGTTGGGGCTGAGGATAGGTAATCCTTAAGAGCTTTTAAGGCATTTTCATGCTTCTCAGTCCACTCGAATTTCTTGTTCTTCCTTAGGATATCATAGAATTCCTTGCACCTTTCTGAGGATTTGGATATGAATCTGTTTAAAGCTGCAATCCTGCCTGTTAATCTCTGAACATCTTTAGCATTGGCAGGGGACTTGATGTTCACTATAGCTTTGATTTGTTCTGGACTGGCTTCGATGCCCCTCTTTGTCACCATATATCCTAAGAATTTACCTGCCTTTACACCAAAATGACACTTAGAAGGATTAAGTTTCATATTATATTTGTCAAGGATATTGAATGCTTCCTCCAAGTCTCTAAGGTGATCCTCAGCCTTTTTTGATTTTACCACCATATCGTCTATGTAAACCTCCATAGTTTGTCCAATCTGATCCTTGAACATCATATTCACTAGACTTTGATAAGTTGCACCTGCATTTCTTAGTCCAAATGACATAGCAATATAACAGTATATACCAGTTGGAGTCATAAAGGCTGTATCCTCTTGATCGGATGGTTCCATCTGAATTTGTTGAAATCCAGATGAAGCATCCATAAAAGTTAAAAGTTCATGACCCGCAGTTGCATCCACCATGGAGTCAATGTGGGGTAATGGGAAAGGATCCTTGGGACATGCCTTATTTAAATCGGTGAAATCGACACATACCCTCCACTTTCCGTTTTTCTTTTGAACAACAACCACATTGGCCAACCATCTTGGATACTTGACCTCTCTAATCATACCTGCTCGGAGTAATTTCTCTACCTCCTCCTGGATAATGGCATTTCTTTCTGGTGCAAATTTCCTCCTCTTTTGATGGATTGGTTTGAATGACCTATCAATGCCAAGTTTGTGAGTG
Source organism: Helianthus tuberosus (assembly GCA_030545235.1). Lineage (NCBI taxonomy): Eukaryota > Viridiplantae > Streptophyta > Magnoliopsida > Asterales > Asteraceae > Helianthus > Helianthus tuberosus. The sequence goes on from CM060432.1 coordinate 26,447,830, forward strand.
ATTATATCCTTAGATATACCTGTCATGTCTTCGTGTTTCCATGCAAAGGTAGTCTTTCTCCTTTTGAGGAAGGATATGAGGTCTTCCTTTATTTCGCCAAGGATCCCTGATCCTATATAAACTTTAGATTCAGGATCATCAGGATCCATAAGGATTTCTACCACATCCTGTTCTCTTGCCTCCAAGACATCTCTTGGAGGATACTTTAATTGCTATTGCTCCCTTGACTTTGAAGCTGGTTTCATTGATGAGGTGTAGCAGTTCTTAGCTTCTTGCTGATCACTATCAATCTTCACTATTCCCCAAGGACTAGGAAGCTTCACACATTGATGATAAGTGGATGGGACTGCCTTCATGTCATGTATCCAAGGCCTGCCAAGGATAACATTACAACAAGATAAACAGTCAATAACACAAAATTTTTGGTAAGAATGTAGGCCTTCGATATAGATTGGGAGTTTAATGTCCCCCAGAGTATTCTTAGTCTCGCCACTGAATCCCACGAGCACAGAGGATCTTGGTATGATATCGGATTCAGGAATATTCATCTTCTTGAGGACATCAAGCTGGATAATGTTCACAGAGCTCCCTCCGTCTATAAGGATCCTGCGAACAAAATGGTTAGAAATAAAAAGAGTGATAACCAAACCATCGTGATGAGGATCCTGAATGTCAACACGATCATCCTCGTCAAAAGTTATAACTTTTCCTTCGGAGACACTGGATGTTCGAACGGGTCTATCTCCATTATCCATCTTGGTTTCCTTTGCATGTCTTTTAGCTGCAGAGAAGGATGTTCCACAAATGTCTGATCCTCCAGAAATAAAGTTTATAACTTGTGCATCTGCTGGAGGGGCTGGAGCTTTCTCTGGGATCCTTTCAGGATCCTGAGTCCTTGACTTCTTTCTCCCCAACGATTCTTTTAAGTGCCCCTTGCTCAACAAGTATCCAATTTCTTTTCTCAGTGCGATGCATTCTTCTGTGAGATGCCCAAAATCTTCATGATATGCACACCACTTTGACTTATCTTTGGTTGCAGCTGGTCTGTCATTTTTCCTGGGCCATCTAGCTTTATCACCTAAATTCTGCATCGCAAGGATTAGTTCATTGTTATCAACAGAAAAACAATATTCAGAAATTGGAGGATAATCCTCATCGTCCTCTTCTTGTTCAACAACATGCACATTCTGGTTATCAGATTTGTTATAGGATCTGAACTTGTTGTTCTTGAATGAGGATCCTTGCTTCTCTTGCTTTGAGGATCCTGCTAACCTCTCCTGGATCCTTTTGTCATCCTCTAGCCGGATGAACCTAAGGGCCCGGGTTCTTACCTCATCTAGATTCCTGCTTGGTGTCATAACAAGATCATCATAGAATAACGAATCCCTAAGCAATCCCATTTTAAAGGCTTCAACAGCCGTAGCTATATCCAGGTTAGGGATATCTAAGGATTCTTTACTAAATTTAGTGATATAATCCCTTAATGATTCATTATGACCTTGGGTTATCCTATACAAATCACTAGTTAAACGCTCAAATATCCTACTACAAGAAAATTGGTTATTAAATAGGTTAACTAGATTAGCAAATGAGGTAATAGAGTAAGGGGGAAGACTTAGCAGCCATTTTAGAGCCGATCCAGTAAGAGTGGATCCAAATCCCTTGCACAGACATGCTTCCTTTAACCTTTCTGGGATGGGATTGATCTCTATCCTTTCCCTGTATTGTGCTATGTGTTCTTCAGGATCTGTTGAACCGTCATACAACTTCATAGTAGGCACATGGAACCTCTTTGGTATCTCAGCATCACATATTGGTGGTGCAAAACGAGATATCTTATGGCTCCCATCTGCAATCTCCGGGATAGGCTTGACCACTCCTGGAACACTTGATATCATATCCTTTAACTTTTGCAATTCTCTGGCCATGGCATGATTGATACCTGTATCCTGCATAAGGCCATGGTTAGTGGTATAAGAATTATTGAAAGTGTTACCTCCCATTGGATTCAAATTAGGAAGAGTGGATGTGAATCCATATTGTTGGGGCTCTGGAATGACCGATGGACCAATAGAAGCAATGGTCTGCATTGGAATGAAATCTCCCTGATGGATATCGGAATTCCCTGATTGCAAACTCCTTAAGGATCCATGAAACTGAGAGGATCCTTGAACCTGTGAGGATCCTGGGACGTAGGAGGATCCTTGAACCTGGGAGAATCCTTGAAACTGGGAGGATCCTTGAACCTGTGAGGATCCTGGAACATAGGAGGATCCTTGAACCTGGGAGGATCCTTGGACCTGGGAGGATCCTTGAATCTGCTGCGCTCCTGAATATCCTCCTGAGCTGGCGAAGGATCCTATATGCTGAGGATGGGATCCTGCTGGTTGGAAGTGTAACCCTGAAGCCTGAGTCATTGCTGATGATCCGTAATGCACTCCTTTTGGTCCTCCCACATATTGAACGTCTGGAACCACTGAAGGCTGAGAAGTTATAACCGGAGTATCGAAATTCAAAGATCTGGGCATCAGTGGGGAATGATCCTCTGCCGATCTCTTCTGTTTCTTGATGTCTCCAATTTCTCTAAGAATCCTTTCATTGGTCTTATCATGCTGCTGTATATGCTCCTTCATCTGCAAAATCAGAGTAAACAAGTCACTAGTAGTGGGAGTATAAGAAGCAGAAGAAGTTGGAGGTTTTGAGAAAATGGGAGTTGGTTTCTTCTCGGCATTTTTCTGAGGTCCAGAAGGTGGTGGAGGCAATGGTGTAATGCCCTGAGATGAATTGACTGCAGACATCGCACTGGAGGTGTTCTTTGATGATGAAGCCATCTGCTTGGATGTAACGAACCGAAATGATCACAAAAATGAGAATTTCTTAGGAATGAAGCACCAATTTCCCCACGGTGGGCGCCAAACTGTTTTGGTAAAAAATCAGACGAGGATAATGCAACCAAACTCTTTGTTACGGGGTATGATGCTTGAATTGGTAAACAACAATGAGGATTACTATGAAATGAATTGCACAGGAGACACAAGGATTTATACGAGGAAAAAGCCCTTGATCAATGAATGATCTCCGGCATAAAAAACCTCGGGTGATGGAAACTACCGATCACCAACTCAAATTAAACAAGAAATATAATACAACTTCGGATGATAGCGAGCTAAGTACAAGGATCACTATAGTGTATCGTGTAGAAATGTATGAAAAATGCTAAGTGTTTCGCCAAGAGCTGGTGAGTGCGGTTGTATGAGTGTGTGTAGCCAAAAATAGCCAAAAGTGTTGTCTAATTAGCTCGCTACCCCTTTTAAATTAGAAAATATCTAGCCTAACAAATAATCCGCAAATGGTGCAAGTCCTCCACGACTCCACAACGTCCATTTCTGACCAAGCACGTGCGGAATAGACTTAGAATATTCTCCAGGAATATCGCCAAGACCAAGTCCAAATTGATACTCCTACAAAACAATTACGAATTCAAAGCAGACAATCATTAGTATAAGGATCACTAGGATGATCCATGATCCTGATCCTGAAGCACTTCTGAGGATCACTAACTGACACAGAAGTAAGGATCATCAAGCAGGATAATAATTGAGGATCACGGGTCATTTAGAAATCCACCCCTAACAATGTCCTCTTCGATATGATATACCCACATATTTATAGTAACGAATTACAAACGAAAAATCCTATAAATATGGGATGCTCCGAATATTCCATTGTTAACGTTGTAGACCGAGTAATGCGGCTTCAACGTCTTTATTTGAACGACTTGGACCGAGTCTTCCGCGGAATGAGTCCTTGTGAACGTTGCTAGCTTCTAACCCACGTACCTGCACATAATCCGTTAGTGATCCTGAGGATACCATTCAGGATGTTACCAATATCCTGAATCAGCATCCCGGATGTGAACAGATATCATATAACCAAGATATAACCCAAGATATTTCTCAGGATATGGGCTCAGAATTTCACCCATAACATATAGCATGTGTTAAACAACGAAATATTGAAATGGGAAAACATCTATTTCAATACATCTAAGGTACGTAAGATATGAATTTATATTTTACTAACCTATCAAAACAAGTTTGGTTAGTTTTGTAAATGCAGGAAATGTAACAAATCTTAGTTGTGGATCTTATGATATTTATTTAAAAGAAGAGGCACTAGAAGGCTTATATGAAGATATACAACATTGCAAACATAAAGAATTGCACATTAAGGGATCAAGCGGCAAATCATTGATTACAAAAACTTTGAGCAACTTTCAAAAAAAAGGGCACTGGTCACTTGAAGAATACATGTTAAATGAGGGGGAGTATTATATAAGTTGCACTCTTTATCCCTTCACTAAGTTTTATCCCATTGGGTTTTCTTAGTAAGGTTTTTAATGAGACAACGTACATGATCCAAAAGTATCAGGGGAGACGATACGCGCTGCACTCTTTTTCCCTTAGCTAAGGTTTTGTCCCACTGGATTTTCCTAGCAAGGTTTTTAACGTGGCAGTATCTCCAAGCGTATCAAGTTGATAACCAAGGGGGAGTGTTATAAATATATTATTAATATTATGGTTATCAACACCAAAAATAGATTAGCTTCTTCTCCAAGTTTTCTTCTCCTATATATAATTCCCATTGTATCTCTTGTATGATATATCTATCAATGAAATATCTCTTTCTCCCTACATTTCTTTCTCTTATTGTTTGCTATTAGGTTTGTTTCACAACATGTTTCTTATTTTTTTTAAAGGCAAGTATACAGAATATAATGGTTTCAATTTATTTTTATAAAATATATAAAAATTTGTGTTGACTCACTAATTGAAACTAGATTGATATATTGTGTGATCCACTAGTTACGTAAAACAGTTGAAAACTTAGTAAAAGATCACGCTTTGGATTTAAAGAGATGATGTGTACACACAAATCTTATTTGAATAAGGTTATTAAGGCTATTAAGGCTATAGGGTATGGTCATGACTCTCATGACCATCATGACCCCTCACGTCAGTGTCATGTCACATACCTCTAATCCACTATTCAAAACCAATACTCTAAGGGTGTGATCATGACCCATACCATTATTCCCTTATTTAATTTAATTTATCTTTGTCTAAAGAAAAAGGAAATGATTTCTTGAAAAATGGAAAGGAAAACCATGGTTGCCATGGTTTAATCCATGCAAACCATGGTGGATCATGCAAAGAGGTAGTGTAGCCTTCCATTCATATTCCTATGTGACGAATCATGTCCCATCCATAACCCCCACACCCTTTAGCCTGATAATAAAAAAAATTAGTATTATTTCTCTAACCTGGATAGTGATTTCGATTATTATTCTAGATTCCACCTATTATTCCTGTTCATGCGCTAATTCTCGTGGAATGTTTATTCGCAACCAGTGAGTAGATTCGACTATTTTCCCCATTTTTTCCATTTACTCATTTTGGGTGTATCTCGTGCTTGATTTCAAATTTGTTATTTAAATTGTTAACATGTTATTCGATTTGTTTCTATGTGTCACTTGTTGCTAAATTCTATTGTTTCTCTATACGTGCATCTGTGTGTTACTCGCTTTGTGTCACAGGTTTCGCGTGGATCCACCTGGCTGAGTCTTGAAGACTTGCAGGATCTCCTTGATCATTTTGGGTGTATCTAGTGGAGAAGTGGAGAAGTGAAGAAAATAACAAGGGAACAAGCACTTGGCCTAAGTCTTGAAGATTTGCAGGATCTCCTTGATCTTCCACTGTGTAGGGATGATGATGACACAGATGCCTTAGCCTTTGAGTTACAACTCAAAGGGCAAATAAGGGAACTGTTGATGAGGCAATAAAGATCTACCAATAATGAAGGGTTTTGGCATTATCTGTTCCAGGGGGAGATTGTTGGGATTGAACCCTATCAGAGGAACAGATAATTAAAGCCAAAACTGGATCAGAGCAGTGGATCCAGAATAAACAGATGTTGTGTATACAAGTCTCTCCCCTTGAAAGTGGTTTCAACATCTGCTGACCTCCTATCTACTGATCGGTACAACTGCTGACCTACAACTGCTGATCAAGTCAAAGACTGATGAAGACTAAAGCCCTGCTGTTCAATCTACTGCCTTGAGTCAAGCACTGCTGGGTTATATCAAGTGCTGTTGGGTTCACATCAGTGGAAGGATTCAGCAGTAGTTTAGTTTATCTTTATGCAATGAATTTATATGTTATGTTTTATGAGTGTTAGATTACATTTATATGTTATGTTTTATCTTGTTCCGGCGACTGAGTTTGTTGATCGGAAAATTGAGCAACGCCAATGATGCCTGATGGGGTTTTCGCTTGCGTATAATGCGTCGCCGGAAATAATCACTACAAGAAAATGAAGCTAATGCAACTCTAGTAAAGTGTTACATTAGGCCTTGTAAATGTTACATTAGGCCTAATGCAACCTTTTAACAAAAGCTGCGTTAGGCGAAGTTGCATTAGACCTAATGCAACTTTTTTGTTAGATAATGCAACTTTTTTTGAAAATGTTGCATTTAGTATTCAAATGCAACCTTTTTATAATGCAACCTTTTTTACTAGCTAGTGCAACTTTTTTACTTTTAAATGCAACCTTTGATGCACGAAAATGTAACCTTTGCTACACTGAAAGCAACTTTTGTTTCACTCAAATGCAACCTTTTTTTACATCAAATGCAACGCTTTTAAAGATTTTGGTTATAGTAAATGCAACATTTTTTTACAATCAAATACAACTCCACAGCATCATTGTTTAAAGTACTAAAATTTATATTATTATCTCAATTACACCAATACAATAGTAAGAAAAATACAAAAGATAACCTTATATATATTAACATATGTCCAAACTCAATATTACAATGTAATCAATATAAAAATAAAGGTGTCAATTACAATGAAAAAGGCAATATAAGGAATAGGTTGCTGGGTTTGATAATAAAACCTTCCAAACAGCCTTGTGATGCTACTGAACTTGGAGCAGTATGAGATATTATATATGCCTGATGCTATTTTACATGAACAATTTGGCAGTTTGGTTGCCGGTTGTATTGTCCATTGAGCTTCATTGACTTCCTGTTTTCTTTTGATCATAGAGTGTCACACCTTCCTTCAGATCTTCAGGAAACATCTTGTGGGACATCCATACCTCTGCATCCCTCCTTTTTACCCTCATTTCTACTCTTAATGTCACTGAGTAAAGATATCTATGTTGCACCAACCAAAACAATCAAAATAAAATATGTGCATATATTAGTTTAATAACACAATGTGTATGCAAGATATACATGTTGCCTAGAAGAAGAAACTAGAATAATACATGTCCAAGAATCCCATAAGTAGGTACTTGTCTTGAGGTTTTGACCAAGCGAGCCAACTGATTGAAAAATAATAAAATGCTTACTACCAGAGTTATTTAATATGGTTGAAGAGGTTTGCAAGTTGTGTTCCCCCATACGGTTTTCACCACAGTATGGAGACGTTATATCACAATTCATGTTATCCTTGCATGTAGCAAGCCAGCAGTCATCAGCCCTATCCACAGAGAACAAGCACCAGAAGAATCCAATCACCTGAAACCATAGTTGTTAATAGCGAATAGCGGTAAATAGTGACAAGCTACCTATATGCTACGTAGCAAGAGCGAGAGCTATTTGATGTTTAGCGATAACGTATTAATTTTTTTAATTAAATTTGGGTTTTATTCACGTATTTAAGGTTTTTTGATGCAATTAGTGAAGATTACAGTTATTTGGTCGATTAAAATGCCTAAAAATCGGTTTTTTAAATATTTAAAAAAAAAAGAAAAAAACCCAAACCATCGCTATCTCAGGCTATTGAGCGCTAAACATCAGATAGCGACGATCCATCGGTACGCTATTTGCTATAGCACTCTCCATCATCGCTATTAAATAGGTAAAACAGGTCGTAAATAGGTTGGCGGGTCGATCGGCTTGATTAAACAGGTTAAGTAGGTCAACCCGAACATGGCCCATTCATTAAACAGGTTTAAATATGGCAACCCGAAACCTGGTTTTTCAGTGTCATGTATCAGCCACCCAATAGCTACAAGGGCATATCAGAAATCAATATCGTTAGTTCGATGCTAAATTCAATCTGCAGACATATCCTTACAGGAAAAAAGGTAGATCATTGCATGCCGACACTTCAGGAGTTCCGTTTTTCAAGCTGACTAGACCAACTGCAGCCCAACCTTCAACACCACCAAGAAAGATATAAGAAAACTAAGATCAAATGAAACTAAGATAAACCATGAAGATTAATTAATGTATGGGCTTATGGGATACTCGTGACCAAAAAATGCCTGGAGGAAGGTGTAAGGAGAAGCACTAATGGGCTGCAAATTGTGGTATACAGTTGTAAGGGGTAAAGGATGCTTTGAGCCATCCAAGTTTACAGTCAGATTATCAGATTGTGGCCAATGTCCCCCATCAACAAGGATAAAAGGAACCTATCCATAAAAAAATTATGAATGTCATGAGAAATTCTGATTCCTGAAGTGAGAAGATAATTGAAGTTCATTAAAGGAAAAAAAACATTCCAGTAAAGTTGTCACAAATTATAAGATAGTTGGAGGCAGTAGTGGTTGGTGAAGATCCACAAATAGCGGTCATGTGAAGTTAATTAAAGGAAAAAAACATTCCAGTAAACATATAATTTCAGGAAAAAAACATTCCAGTAAACATACAATTCCAGGAAAAAAAACATTCCAATAAACATACAATTCCAGGAAAAAAAACATTCCAGTAAACAAGAATTGTTAGACTCGAATGAAAAGGTAGGTGAATCATACAATTTCACAATACAATAAAATCACTTAAGTTATAAAAGGTAGCAAAATTACAACAGCAAACAACATAAAATTGGGAACAAACATGGCATTCAAATTAGCAATAAGAATATCAACGCGACTAAAAATTAAGGGGGTTTATGATGATCCTAGTAAATGTGCAGAAACGATATCTGCCACAGCCAAAACCATATAGCTTTTCGTTTACCTGTTTAGAACAGAAATTGACTATGCAACCGGCTGAAGGGCCGTTCATATTAGCATCTGGACCCATACTGGAAAGAAATTTTTGACACAAACCGGCATCTAATTTACTTATGCATTATTTAATAAAAAATGTGTTTTTTTTTTCTCTTTATGTATATTTAAAAATAAACTACAATATCAAATTAGAACTTATATGACGAACATAGGCAGGCTATGTTGAAGCTCCAAATATGAGGGGTCGCTGTTTTAATGTCACACCGCGCAAAAGCGGAAACGTGGGATTCAACTTTCATGGTTTTTCATACCACATGATTAAGCAAACACTTACGTGGATTTGATACCGAATGTTTAAAACCGTTTTACAACCACAAATTGTTTGAAAATAAGAGTTGAAATTTACAACAATGGCCTAATTAAAAGGCTATCTAAGAAAATCTTCAAAATGTTTATGTATCCTAGTATGCATGCAAATCAAAAGCAGGATCTTTGCCATAATTTAGTTACCTTGAAAACATCCTTAAAAGCGCCAATACAAGTTTAATGGCCAAAATTGGAAATCATTTCATGGAAAACTTGGGAACCATAAGATGAACAAAACAAGGACTACGAATAATGTGACAAATTAGCCTATAACCAAACCATGATGGAATACTATTTACCCCACCCCATGTACCTTTAAACAATGGAAGAAATTTGGAATAATATGCAATCACTCGACAAGTTGATCGTGGTTTGCACGACTAACCATGAAAGGGGCGTCAACCCACTAGTACTATTTATTTGATCTATGGCTAAGTCCATAGCTACTAGTCATGCACACAACAGAATCAAGTAGTTATTTCTCGTTTTTTGTTATCGTATAAATTGAACTCATGCATGTTTTCACCAAATATGAAAACAGTAACAATACAAGTTGTGAACGTGTGAAAACCTGACCTAGACGTGCCCTAAAACATGGAAGGACACTTAAGGCCTACAGGAATACATCTAGCAATATCAGTTTGTTTTGAAAAAAAAAAACTCATTTTCAAGTTAATAATAAAAACTATAGATAGATATGACGATGGGTACCCCTCCCACTCTTGAAAAAAATGATAATTCATAATTTATTCAAATAAGAAAGTCAAGAAAAATGACATGCTTATAGTGTACAGATAACAACGAAGTGTTATTAAGATAATGAACCGATTTGAACAATATATGTATAGAAATAATAAAATCAAAAATAGTTATTTCAATCAAAATATCTACAAATGACAAAGCCCTAATTTCAGACACTTGATTCAGGTTGATTCCATGGGCGAATTCATTTAACGAATGTGATTAAGATGGGTAAAAAACTGCAATACTAAAGCAAATGATCGAGTCTAAACATAAATTAGAAAGAAATTAAACCTTTTAAGGACCGATTGAGTGGCTGGACCAGCGCCCGCGTGCCTGTTGTTGCTACTATGATTGTTCACCCTCTCGCCACAACAAAATCTGTAATCAAAGGAAGCACAAGATTGATTGGATTAGATTTTGAATCGAAAAACGATAGATTTAGAAAAAAGAATGTGAGACAATTTGATTGATTATCTCCTCAATCTTGGTTATGAGTTTAAATTTAAGTAATAAGGTGAAAACGACTAGGGTTTGGGGACTGGGATAACGGGAGAATAAAATTTTTTTAGTTAAGGGTCGATTTGGGGAAGCGGGGAATTGAAATAGTTTGAGTAAATCAATTTGGGAAAGGAGGGAAATAAAATTGTTTGTGTGAAATGAGGGTATAGCTAGGAAACTGATTTCTGGGAAGAAGAAAACAATAACGTTTAATAAATTTAAAAAAAATATATATATATTTACATGGTACTAAAAGAATTATAACAAAAAACCAATCACCATCATACTTCTCGGCAAATAAGACTTTTTTTTTCTTTTTTTTTAACATTTTTTCTTTTATTACTTCTATTGTTATAACTAATTCTAAGCCTATTTTATTTTTCTTTTATAAATTATAGAATATAGTATTTTACGATTATAGCATTAAAAATAAAGGATTTGATGTAGAACCCAGTGGCATGTGCAAAGCTCATCTTATTATTTATTTTATTATAAAAGAGTATTATGTAAATATCAAATATCACCAAAACAATAATGAATTTTTTTTACTATTTACAAATTAAAACATTCTTTTCTTTGTTGTCGTTTTCATTGACTTGCGCAACTTTTGAAAATAAGATCTGAATGTAAGTATAGCAATGTAACTTTTCTAACAAAAGTTGTAACTTTCAATAAGTTTTGCAACGTTTTAAGACAAAGGTTGCAATTTTAATACAATTTTGCAATTTTTTTATCAAAAAGGTTGCAGTAGATCGTCTAATGCAACCTTTGTATTTAACGAAGTTGCATTAGAGTCAAATGCAACACAATTGAAAAGACTTGCAGTTAAAAAGTTGCATTAGCCTCATTTTCTAGTAGTGAAAATACTGGATGTTGGAGATCTGTTGTTTTTGGACCACACGTTCCCATGGTGCCAAGTGCTGAGGATACAAAGAAGTTCGAACCTAAAAAACCTGAAAATTATACTGAAACTGATTTCCAAAAGTTCGAACTCGATGCCAAAGCATTTAGCATCATTGCATCTGCATTACCCAATGAAATCTATGCTGGGCTGTTACATTGTAACAGTGCCAAAGAGCTATGGGATGCACTGAAGGAACAGTTTGAGGGAACGGAAGAAGTCATTGAAAATAATAGGGAAATTCTGAATCAGCAGTATGAAACCTTTTGTCACATCAAGGGTGAATCATTGACCCAACAATTTGAGCGATTTAGCTGTCTCATTAGGGAGCTAAGACTTGTTAAAGTTACATTTCCTAATTCAACACAAAATAGCAGGTTTCTTAGATCACTACCTGAAAAATGGGACACAATTGCTTTTGTAACTAGAAATTCAGCTGAGTTCAAAGATCTGACCTTGACCCAACTTCATGGTAGACTCCTGACCTATGAAAGGGAGTTAAACCAGAAAAAGAAGTTGCAAGAGTCTGGCAAAGTTGCTGATGACTATGCATTTGGCAGCACAACTCTTTTTGGTCAGGAAGAATCTGGTAGCAGTAGTAAGGATCAGAGTTTTGATCATTTTATTGATATAACTACCGGTGGAAATTTTAACAACTCTGATTCTCACTCTGCAAATTATGCTTTTACTGCAAATTGTGAAAACCAGATGTCAGATAACTTGTGTTTTGAACTAAATGATTTGCAACACTTTGATCCCACTGACTTAGAGGAGATGGACATTTTGCATCAATTGGCTTTGCTTAGTGTAAGAACAAGCAAATTCTATAAAAGAACAGGGAGAAAATTCCCAGGGTTACATGGGAATTTAATAGTGGGGTTGGATAAATCAAAACTGAAGTGTTACAAGTGCAATAGGCTAGGTCATTTTGCTAGGGAATGCAGGAGTCAAACCACTGGTCCAATAATAACTCATCCCAGCTTAAACCCTAGACCACAACACCAAAGCACTGTGCACTATACCCAATATACCCCTGCAGCACATGTTAACACTGCTCACTATGCTGCAACCCATGTGCCTGTGCATTATGTTCAAACCACTGTTCCACAAATTCAGTATGTTCAAACCCCTGTCCCTCAGGCACAAGTGCAACCTGTTGCACCTCAATAAGCTGCTCCAACAGTGGTACAACTAGATCAGCAAAGCTTTTTCACCCAAGGCTTTGTTGACTGGAGCAGCATGCCTGATGAGCTTGGTGATGAAAATTTTGCACTCTATGCTTCTAATGATACTTTTAATGATGAATTTTGTTTGATGGCATTAGAGTCAATACCAGAAGGGGTAGAAACTGAAGGTGAACAGCTGAGTAATGAAACAGTGGATGAAGTGGCTGAAGCAGTGGTTACTGCAGTTGCTGGTGAACTACTGCTGGGAGAAAATTCAGAAACCCTGATTGAACCACTGTCTGACCCTTGGTCCAAAGAAGACAAAGAAGAAGAGGAAGAGAAGAAAGCAGGTGAGAAAGAAGTTAGAGTTGATGAAGAAGGTGATCATCAATGTGATTGTGCCATGATGGCTGCTGCTAAGGTATCACCTCAAGTTCTTGAAAAACTGTGTTCAGATAAATGCATTATTGCATTTGCTAGCATTAAAGAGGTAAATGAAAACCTTAGGGATAAAGTCTTAACTGATGAAGGCAAATTTGAAAAGTCATTGAAAGAACTTAAAAACAAATTGGCTGAAAAAGACAAAGAAATCAGCAGTCTCAAAGAAGAGCAAAGCATAACCAAGAACTAACTCCAAACTATGGTAGAAAAATACCAAGTTTGCAAAAAGGAGTTGGAATCTACCCAGATCACTTGTGAAAGATGGGTGGAATCTTGCAAAGGTTATGAGGTTATGCTTGAAAAACAGCTTGAAAGCAATGTTAAGTTTGGTATAGGATATAGAAAATATGATGATCTTGAAAACACTGCTGTCAAACAAGCTGGTTCAACTGAAATAATACCAACCAACAAGAATGGCCAAGAAGTAAAGATTACTGACAAACTTGGTAACAAAATCACTCTGGAAAGATCATCTGTGGGGTCCTCAACTTTTGAGGAAATTGAGAAATACCAATTTAAACCCACATGGTCTGATGAGTGTGACATTCTTGAAAATTTCAAACCCATGGATTTCACAACCACTGATGGTGTCACAGATCCAAAAGCAAAGGTCATTCCTATCAAAGACATCCCAACAGTAGTTCAAAACTCTGTTGCTAAGGAGTCTAAGAAAAGGAAGAAAAGAGAAAAGATCAAAAACCTGTTTTGTGATTTTTGTGAAAAGAGGAATCAACTAACAAAAGACTGTTTTCATCTAAAAGCATATGATCTAAACAAAACAAGTATCATTGTACCTGCTGACAATGTTGTAGAAGGCGCTAGGCACTAGTCGGGCGGTGAGGTACAGCCTAGGGATTAATCGGGATTAATCGGAATGGGATTTTTATATGTATTTTTTCAAAATTATATATATATATATATACCCAATAATATAAAAATAATACTTCAAAATTCACATAAATACTTCAAGTTTCAGATAGTATGGTTCGATTTTGACCGATTTTGACCAATTTTGACCGCCTAGAACCGCCTAGGACCGATTTTGATCGATTTTGACCGACTAATATTGTCCGATTAATCCGATTTTTGACTGCCTAGGACCGATTTTGACCGCCTAGGACCGATTTTGACCGATTTTTTACCATGACCGATTAATTGACCGCCTAGCTCAAAATTAGGCAGTAGATGACCGCCTAGCGCCTAGGCGCCGGTTAATCGGCCGCCTAGGCTGATTTCTGCAACCATGCCTGCTGAAAGCTGCACCATCTGTGGTAAAAATAACCAAAAAACTCAAGAATGTGTGTATCTCAAGAACTTTGATGTGAAAAAGAATGAGTACACTGCTAAAACATCCTTGAGTCCATCAACATCATCTGTCAAATTCACCAAGAATCAACCACTGTTTGTGCCAGTCCAAACAGCTGTTACAAAACAGTTGAATCAAACATCTGTCCAAAGAGATGTTCAAGTGACTGATGCACCCCCTGCCAACCAATACAGAAGAGGCAAGGGACAACCACCATACCAAAGGATCCCACATGTTCATGAGACCTACAAAAGGCCCTCTAAACCAAGGGTGAACAGGCATCCTTTTGGTTATCAGCAGGTGATTGGTCAAGAACCCCAACAGTGGTTAGAGAAAAACAGTTATAAAACTGTCCAAACCCCTGACCTAACTACTGTCCATCCATCTGAACTCATCCCAGACACTGTTGAGACCCCATCCAAAGCCTTATTGGCTTTGGAGACCCTAATGAACAAATCCTTTTACTTCATGTGCAGGGAGCTTCTGCATGCTTAGATAGCCTTTGGTATGTAGATAGTGGAGGCTCCAGGCACATAACAGGATGTAAAGCCCTTCTCAAAGATTTCAAAATCCATGGAGGGGGTGATATATCCTTTGGTAATAATAGTAAAGGGAAAGTTCTGGGGTCTGGTACAGTACAGTCTGGTAATGTAAAATTTGAAAATGTCAATCTGATAGACAATCTAAAATTCAACCTCCTGAGTGTTTCACAAATGAGTGATAAGGGGTATGGATCATTCTTCACAAAGGAGTGTTGTAAGATTTTTGGACCAGAAATGGTTGAAAAGATTGAAGCAATAATAAAAACTGGAAAAACAAAACTTGTTGCTCAAAGAAGTGGCGATGTTTATGTGGTGGATATGTCAAAAGAGAGCCCCAGAACTGATGCCGGTCTGTTCTCGGCTGCATCAAACAAAGAGACAGAATTATGGCACAGGAGATTGGGGCACACAAATCTTAAGACAATCACTGCCATTTCAAAACAGGGTTTAGTAAAAGGTTTACCTCAAAAATTGTTCACCTGTCCTGAGCATTGTGTTTCCTGCCTAAAAGGAAAACAACATAAAAGCTCCTACATATCCATTGATGAGTCCAAAGCAACCAAATGTTTGTAAATGCTTCATATGGATTTGTTTGGCCCAGTTAAAGTCATGAGTCTTAGGAAAAAGTGATATTGTTTGGTTATTGTTGATGATTTTCTAGGTTTACATGGACTTACTTTTTACACTCAAAAGATGAGACTACAGGCATTCTGCAAGACTTTGTGAAACAGGTTGAAAAGCAGTTTGACCTTCCAGTAAAAATATTCAGAAGTGACAATGGCACAGAGTTCAGGAACAAGGAGTTAGATGATTTCTGTGTGTCAAAAGGAATTGTGAGGCAATACAGCATTCCAAGAACACCAGAACAAAATGGGGTTGTTGAAAGAAAGAACAGAACTTTGATTGAGGCTGCCAGAACCATGCTTGCTGATTCAGGTTTGCCATTAACTTTTTGGGCAGAGGCAGTAAACACTGCTTGTTATGTCCAAAACAGAGTTTTAATCAACCCCAGGCATCAAAAGACTGCCTATGAACTGTTGTATAAAATAAAGCCATTGATTTCATATTTCAATTTTTTTGGCTGCCCATGCTTCATTTTAAACTTAAAAGATTCTATCTCAAAGTTTGCAGCAAAAATTGATTGTGGTTATCATCTGGGATACTCAACCACTGCTAAGGCCTACAAAGTGTTTAACACAAGGACCGGAATAGTGGAAGAGACTTTGAATGTAAAGTTCAATGAACTTTCATCAATGAAAATCCCAGCAAACCCTGCAGATTTGTTTGATCTTGATAAATTCACTTTTGAAAATACTGCTGTAAAGACTAACAGTGCAGGACCATCAGAGGATTCATCACCAGACTATGGGTATGAGATCATCATTCCTCAACAAAAGTCTGCCACAATGGGAAGAGCAGCAGATGTTCAAAACAGCTGTCAAAGCTCAACCTCTGCTACCTCAACAGTTGTTGATCAAAGTAGCCCATTAACCCCTGCTTCTACATCATCAAACACTGTTGGCAAAAGTCCTCAAACAGTGGATCAAAGTCAGCATGTGTCCACACCATTACCTCCTATTCCACCACCTTTTGAAGCCACTGCTGGATCATCAAAGTCACCAGCAGTGGTTAGCTCAGATGATTCACATCTGTAGCCCTCCCCACTCAATGCCATTGTTCCATACCAAGGAGATCTTATCTTCTTAAAATCTCATCTACCAGACCAAATTATTGGCAACATCAATGAACGGGTGCTCACAAGAAGTCAATCCCAAAAAAATTATCTTTTTGCTAGTTTTCTATCTCTCCATCAGCCAGTCAAGTACCAAGAGGCACTAAAAGACAACAGCTAGGTAGAGGCCATGCACGAGGAGCTCCAACAGTTTAGAAGACAACAAGTTTGGGAGCTTGTACCATTGCCAGAGGGTGTAAGTCCTATTGGCACAAAATGGGTCTTCAAAAATAAAACTGATAAAAGGGGTATTGTTGTCAAGAATAAAGCCATGCTTGTGGTTCAAGGTTTCAGACAAGAAGAAGGCATTGACTATGATGAAACATTTTCCCCAGTAGCAAGACTTGAAGCTATCAGATTATTTATGGCCTTTGCTGTCAACCACAACATCAAGGTGTACCAAATGGATATCAAATGTGCATTCCTCTATGGTAAGATTCAAGAGGAGGTTTATGTTTGTCAACCTCCAGGCTTTGAGGATCCATTTAATCCAAATCATGTCTACAAGCTGAACAAAGCTTTGTATTGCCTGAAACAAGCACCAAGGGCCTGGTATGAAACTCTTTCCACCTTTCTAATTTCCATTGGTTTCACAAGAGGTAAGATAGACAAAACATTGTTTCTAAAATGGAGAGGAAAGGATTTGATGATTGTCCAGATTTATGTGGATGACATCATTTTTGGAAGCACATGTAATAGAATGTGTGAAGAGTTTAGGCAACTCATGACAGCTGAGTTTGAAATGAGTGCAATGGGTGAACTCCAGTGCTTTCTTGGTCTCCAAGTATGGCAGCTGCAAAATGGCACTTTTATCCATCAAGGCAAATATGCCAAAGAACTTTTAAAGAAATTTGAGATGGATGATTGTAAGCCATGTAGTACACCCATTGCAACCAATAAGTTAGTCATGTCTGATGAGAAGGATGATTTGGTTGATCAAACTTTATATAGAAGCATGATTGGGTCTTTATTGTACCTAACTGCATCTAGGCCAGACATCATGTTTGCAACATGTGTTTGTGCAAGATCCCAATCAGCCCCTAGAAAGTCAAACCTTATTGCTGTAAAAAGGATATTCAGATACCTAAAAGGTGTTCCCACACTTGGTATCTGGTATCCAGCTGATGGTAAAATTGAGCTTTCAGGTTTCTCAGATAGTGACTTTGCTGGATGTGACAAGACAAGGAAGTCCACTTCAGGAGGGTGCCAATTCCTAGGCAATTGTTTAGTGTCTTGGCAAAGCAAAAAGCAAGCAGCTGTTTCAACATCCACTGCTGAGGCAGAATATATAGCTGCTGCAAGCTGTACAGCCCAACTGCTTTGGCTTCAAAATCAGTTGCTGGATTTTGGTATCACTGCCTTAAAAACACCACTCATGTTGGATAGCCAGGCAGCAGAAAATATCATCAAAAATCCAGTTTCCCACTCAACCACCAAGCACATCGACATCAGACATCACTTTGTGAGGGATTGCTATGAAAAAGGTTTGATTTCTCTGCACCATGTTCCAACTAAGGATCAGCTGGCAGATGTGCTAACCAAAGCATTAGACACATCCACCTTTGAAAGCTTGATCTCTAGGATTGGCATGCTAAACATGGAATAACAAGCAAAATCCTGTTTTTCTATGAATAAAAGCATTAAAATGTTTTCAGAAAATCAAAAATCCATCCTTAAAAATAGCTAAAAATGAACTTTTCATTAAAATCCTTAAAAGTCTGCCATAACCACTGCTTGGTTCAAAGGTCTGTTCTACTGAAAAACACTGTCCACTGCTGAAAGTCAACCCCTGTTCTCTCATTTCTTGATAAACACTGTTGTTCAAACTCAGTGTTTTATCCACTGATATGTTATCCACTAATAGTAAAAATCACCCACTGCTTTCATTTTTACTATTACAACCACCGGTCTTGTTCCATCAGTGGTCTTCATAAAAGACAAATTGTCCTTCATCTCATCAGGGGTTGGCACGTGGACAGTACATAGCGGTCAGATCTTTTGTAACCGCTGCCACGTCAGCATTCACTTTTTCCTTTATAAAACCCTTCAAAACCCCAAACAGGGTTTTACTGTCGAATTGAATTCTTAAAAATTCCTTTCTCAAAGCAGTTCTCATCTCATTTCCTCAAATCTCTTCACAAAATTCTTCGATCGTCTTCTCCAAAATGACAAAATCGAAGTCATCTGCAACACCCACTTCAAAATCTTCTTGTCAAAAGGCCGCTCAAAAGGCTACACCTATTGAAATCCCATACAAATCACCACACAATTATCTGGGCCTTCTTACAAAACCAGGCACCACCGATGCTTTCGATTCCATTATTGACATCATGTCTGCATCAAAGTACAAAACTTTGTTAACAGCAGATGCTCCAATTTACTTGGACACCCAAAGAGAGTTTTGGAAGAATATTACCCTTGACAAACAAGGCGAGAATGTCATAGCCATTAACTCTTCTCTAATGGGTAAACCTGTCAAAATCACACCACAATCCATCTCGGAAGTCTTTGAACTCAATGATCAGCAAGGTAAAACTTCTTTTCCCAAAAATGAGTTAAAAACTGATTTCCTTGAAAGGGGGTATGCATAACAAATTAAAAAGGATACCTTACAAAAAGGCAATTTTCCACCTGCAACAAGATTTCTGTTCCATACCCTGCTTATGTGTGTTTCAAACAAAACCACATCTTTTAATGAGATACCATTAAAGATCCAAAACCTGGGATATGCTATTCTTCAAGATGAAAATTTTAATTACTCCCAGGAAATCTTTAATGATTTGGTTAAAAATGTTGATAAAAAGCCATTCTTACTTTTTCCAAGATTTCTAAGCTATTATTTTGAAAAGAAATTTGGTAAGGACGATGCTTCTACAATAAAACAAGGTGCATCTTTTCAAATAAACAGCTTAACTGCTGAAACTTTTACAAGAATATCAACACCTTGCAAAACACAAGCAGAGGTGCCTGAGCAGACTTTAGCAGCTACCACTGCTCCTCAGGTATCTGCTGCTGAGCCCACTACTCAAGGTGATCATAGCAGCAAAACAACTGCTTTGAAACCCACACCTAAAATCACCAAAAGGCCAAAACAAAAGAAATCCCAAAAGCCCCCCAAACCTATCAAAAAGGCAACTCTGGAGGATGAGATACCAGAGCAACTGCCTGTGACAGCACAAAAGTCACAAGAAACCACTGCTGCTACTTCCTCACAGCAGTTGGTAGAAATATCTCAACCCATGCCTGAAACTCCTCCTGCTTCTTCTCAAAAAGAACAGGTTGTACAAATAGGGACACCACAATATGATGCTCTGGAATCACTTGCTTCCATCATCCACAGCCCAATGCCCGGGGCCAATTCTCTTTCTACACCCAACCTCACCTCCACAATTCCCCCACCAACTAAATTATTGTTGGATGCTATTGATCTGAACCAGGCACAAACCAGTCCTTCTCACTCACCTATCAATGAGAACATACTTCAACAAATGACTGGGTCTGATGTATCAATCACAGCTAACCCACCAACAAGACCCGAGGAGGTTACACCCCTTGAGTTACAAGTAACTCTTGGTGGTAATCCAAGTGAAGCAGCCACTACAAATGTTGAACCCATTGGTTTACATTTGGACAGTGGTTACATCAATAAGAATTCCTTGGAGGCAATTCCTTCTATAGCACCTCTGATAACCACTAATGAGTTTGTTTTAACCACTGGTACCATCAAAAGGTTATCAAGTGTTGAGGGAAGAAGTCCCCAGTACCAAGACAAAGGGGCATCAGTGGATGACTTTTGGAATACAATCCCTGAGTCAACCACTGTTACAACCACTCTTAGTGGGAAATCAGATGATCCCATTAAGTTGGGTGATGGTTTAAAGTACCTAGAATTGACGGATAGAATTGACAAACTGGATACCTCTGTTGCAGAAATCAAAGAAATGCTGCAACAGTTGTTGAAAGTTCAAAAGGTGCAACCCACTGTTGTTCCAGCTCAAGCATCTGCTCCACCACAAGCACCTGCTGCAAATGAGTTATGGAATCTCTTTCAACCCTTGCTCCAACAACAACAACAACAAATGGCTGATCAGCAACATGCAATACATGTACAAGAGCTGAGAAACATAATGGAGTCCAGGTTTAGAAACACCCAAGCAGACATCAAGGCTATAAAGGCCCATCTCTTGAACACCACTGGCACTGCTCCTCCCACTGTTCTCTTCATTGATCAACTACCCCCAGATAATGCCAAAAAGGGGGAGAAAATCAGGGAGTGGAAGAAGAAGGGAATAGATGATGGTCTGTATATTGAACCAGAAAAAGATGCAATGACTAAAAAGATTGATGTTACCACAAATGCACTTGCTGAAGCAAAAGCAAATGTAAAAAGGGACAGAGAGGCAAAGGATATGTCTAGGTGGAATGAGGAGAAAAGAGCTTATATGGAGCTGAATGCGCAGGGTTGTTCTGAGCCAAAGGATGTTCAAAATCCTGAGTCAAAAAGAAAGAATCCCACTAGAAAAGTGAGGGAACCCAAATCCACACCATCCAGACTCACTAAGCATACTTCCATACCACTTTCCAAAAGCCCCCAACATCAATCTTCTACTCAAACAGCTGTTGTAACTCCTGCTATATCAACAACTGCTGGTACTTAAGTAGTTTCAACATCTGCTATCACTTCACCACACACTACTTCAACACACACCACAACCACTACCTTACCACCACCTCCAAAAATCATCTCATCACCAAAACCACCATCACCACTAAAAACAATCTCACCACCATCACCTCCTGCCAAAAAGCAGAAGACATCAGATGTTACAACATCTGTTGTAATGGCAATAGTGGTTGAAACACCAGTTGTTTCAACAACTGTTAGTCAGCCACCTTCTATCACTTAAAACACCACCACTGATCCACCCAAAACATCATCAGCCTCTCCTATAATAAAAAGGAGAAGGATTTTTATACCTGATGATGATTCTCCATCACCACCACCAACATTCTCACAATCTCTTTCACTTGTTACCATACCAAACCTGTTCCTCTCTCATTAGCTCAGATTCTAAAGCCAATAGCTCCTGCAGGTGTTCAATTTCCTCTTGAGCTCATAGCAGTCAGAGAAGAAATCAAATCCTTCTATTATGAGGATGACCCTGCAAAAAGGAGATTACCATCTGTTGAAGGATATCCCAGGCCCAATAACATTGAAGAATATTTGAAAGTCAAAGCTAAACAAGCTGAGGATGTCTCCAAAAGAGATGCTCAAGGAAAGACTGACAAAGAAATTCAGAGACATTATCAATTTCTGCTCACACAAGTCAGATCTTTGGAACAATTTGCAAAAAATGTGTGCTAGCAGATATCAGAAAGAGCAGATGAATCCCTGAGAAAAGATTATGTTGAAAACATCATGGCTCACAAGAAATACAAGGGAGAAAAATACATGTATAAAGACTGGACCATTCCTGAGCTGGAAAGTGAAGCAGCTAGTATTCAGGAAATGATCAAAAACAAAGTCAAACATACTCCTCCTGATTGGGCAAAGTACAAGAAGAATGTACCTGACAAAAAGGTAGAGCTGAGGAGAATGAAAGAGGAATTAATTGCTGCTGATTATGGATCTGAAAATCAAGTGATGAGATGGAAAGAAGATAAAGTCAAGGCCACTTAAAAAAGGTTGGAGGAACTAAGGAAGAAAGATCCTGAAGTTCCACAAAAACCTGACTACCCTGAAGCAGAGGATTCAACAAGACCACCAAAGCTGTAAATCAGGAGATCCACTGCTCCAGCTGGTGCTGCCATCTATAAAAGAAGACAACAACAGTTGGATACTGAAACAGTGGCAGAATTAATGGCAGGAGATGAACTTGTAAAAGAGGGTATTAAGAAAATGATAGCTGAAACTCTTGGCCTAAATCAACCTGCAAGCACTGCTCAAACAGTCATCACAAGTCCTGCATCCCCAAACTCCTCATCTAATAAAAATCTCCCAAGAAACCCACCAGACTCAAAAGTACTAAAGTGGAAAACTGACAAACAGACCCATGTACTGACAGTGATCAAGTCTAGTGGAGAAGTGAAGAAAATAACAAGGGAACAAGCACTTGGCCTAAGTCTTGAAGATTTGCAGGATCTCCTTGATTTTCCACTGTGCAGGGATGATGATGACACAGATGCCTTAGCCTTTGAGTTACAACTCAAGGGGCAAATAAGGGAACTGTTGATGAGGCAATAAAGATCTACCAATAATGAAGGGTTTTGGCATTATCTGTTCCAGGGGGAGATTGTTGGGATTGAACCCTATCAGAGGAACAAATAATTAAAGCCAAAACTGGATCAGAGCAGTGGATCCAGAATAAACAGATGTTGTGTATACAAGTCTCTCCCCTTGAAAGTGGTTTCAA
Source organism: Helianthus tuberosus (assembly GCA_030545235.1). Classification (NCBI taxonomy): domain Eukaryota; kingdom Viridiplantae; phylum Streptophyta; class Magnoliopsida; order Asterales; family Asteraceae; genus Helianthus; species Helianthus tuberosus. The sequence goes on from CM060432.1 coordinate 26,470,966, forward strand.
CATCTGCTGACCTCCTATCTACTGATCGGTACAACTGCTGATCAAGTCAAAGACTGATGAAGACTAAAGCCCTGTTGTTTAATCTACTGGCTTGAGTCAAGCACTGCTGGGTTATATCAAGTGCTGCTGGGTTCACATCAGTGGAAGGATTCAGCAGTAGTTTAGTTTATCTTTATGCAATGAATTGTAATAACAGTTATTAGCATAGCAGTACTTGTAAAGATCAGAGGTTAGAGTTTGTTAGGAGGTTAGATGTCACTTTCATGGTGACGTCAGCAAAGATGCCACAGTGGTTTGTCCGTGCCTATAAATAGAACAGTACCCTGTACGAACAAATCATTGTGAGCTCAGGCTGAGGGGGAGTTTGTTGCATACATGCAATTGTAATCGTTGATGAAATAAATTCAATCATTCGGTTCATTGTTGAAAATGTGTGTTGAAAGCAATTCTCCTGTTTGATTGTGAAAAGTTTGTTTCCATTAATTTTCGCTGCATATCTTATTCATTGTTCATCTAAATTCAAACGTAAAACACAATCAAAACCAAACTCAGATCCTAACATTACCCTTGGCAATAGCCGCTTTGATCGCAACATTTAGTTGATTTCGAGAAGTAAGTTGGCGGCCGTTGAACATCCAAAGCAAAGTAATCAAACTCCCGTTGTCGCTACCATTTCAACAGTAATTTTTGTTGATTAAAATAATGGATAAACTTAAAATGGTTTATTCTTGTTGTTGATGCAACAAATAATAGACCACAGATGGTAGCTTGGCTGGTTAGGCAAAAGGGTTGAAGGGTTCAACTTTGCTTAACGCAGGTCGTGGGGTCCCCCCACGTTTGCAAGACGTGGAGAGAGGTTCACTAGTTTATTTTTATTATTTGCTGAAGATCCTCCTCTGAAGTGTATTCAGATTCGGATGAATGAGCAAACGGAATGTGTGTGTTGGATATGAGACGAAGTAACTCGCATGAAGCAAGTACTCGAAGGGAATGACCAGAGATTTCAGGAATCAGGGCTGGCCTCTTGTCCTACTTAGTAAATGAAGTGTCTAATATATAGGAGAAGACATCACTCAAAGAGAAATGCATTTGACTAGTGACCATGCTTGCAGTGGGGGGTTTTGCCCTTTTTGGGGGTTGAAGGCTTTGACCTGCGGGTAAAAGAGTGTGTTTTGTGGATCCGTGTTGCTTTTGCGGCTGGTGAGTTGGTGAGGCAATCCGGAGATGTGACAATTTACTGTTCTCGTATTGCTTTACTTCATCTCCCCAGCTTTTCAACCCTTGAACCGTTTAACCTTTTGAGCATTCATGTATTTAAATCATTTTATTTGGTTTTGGGCTACCCCCGTCATCAGCCCCCCAAGTCAGAGGTTTTCGGGGAATGAGCTCAAAAGACTTCTGACTTTTATACATGTATTTTGCTTGCCTAAAGGCTTCAAGGGTTCAAGGCTTGAAGGGTTGAAAACGGTTGAGTTTTCAAATTTGAAAAAACTGACAACTGATTTGATTGATGTGTGTCAGTTAATAGGTCGGCGGTTTTTTGCAGGGGTGGTTTAATGACTATCATGATTTTTTTATTTTGATCCTTATCTTTTTATTTGAAGACTCACAATAACTTTTCCATTTTCCTTTCAAGTTTTCCTCTGCCTTTTCTTTCCATCTTCAGGTTAGTTCCAGTTTTTACCCTATTTCCTTGTTTTCTTCTTATTTTCTTCAAAATGGGTGCTCGTAAGGATTTCGCAAAATCCTTTTCTCGATTAACCCAGGAAGAAGTAGAGTTGTTTTGTATGGAATATGGTATTGGGACCAAGTTTAAACCGGTTGCACCGGCTTGTGATAAGTCTATCGATCAATGTCCCCCTGGTTCGATTGCTTTGTATTGTCGACATTTTGAGTTTTCAAATCTTCGTCATCCGTTTTCAAACTTTGTTTTGAACATCTTGGAATATTATCACATATCTTTTGGTCAAGTTCACCCAAAGGGCATGGCTAGGGTTTTACATTTCGAAGTTTTATGTCGTGCCCTTGGTTATGATCCTTCACTCTTGCTTTTTCGCCGATTTTTCCGATTGGCTAAAAACGGTGATTGGTTCACCTTTGAAACGTCCAAGGTTGATGCTTGTCTTATTTCTTCCATGGTTACCACCCTTGGTTCCTGGAAGGATCGTTTTTTCTGGGTGTCCGATTCTATCGTTCCTTTCAAAATGGTGTGGAGGCTCCCGGATGCTGTTCTCAATGAACCGGAACCCCCTGAATCCGATTTGAATGACGCTTTTCTCAAAGCCATCCGGGAGTGCCCTTCAAGGGTTCGTCCCTTTCCTGAACATTTGCTAGTCTTGTTAGGGGTTAGTAAAGTGTGGGAAAAGGCCAATTGGGATCTGGTTATGATGAGGAATGGCACGGGTATGCTTTTTTCTTATTTACTCCCTTTGTGTTTTCCTTAATTTATGTCTTATGTGCATTCTGTTTTGTTCTTATTTGCAGTCATGTCTGCCCTAGATTTTATCAAGAGTGATGACACGTCTGATGTTGCGTTTGGAGATGTTCCAGTTATTCCTGATGAGAATGTTGTGGTTAAGGGTGCTGAGCAAAGGTTTGAGGGTACTGGGTATGTTAGTGTCTCCAATGTGAAGGGTTTTTCTAAACCTGTTGCCCCCAAGGCTTCAACCCATCGATCTACTCGCCGTTTACTTAAGGGTGCTACTCAATCCACTTCCACTGAACCAGTGGAGTTGAGTGATGACATTGAAGCTTCTGGAGGTGAAGGTGTTGAAGCGGGTGTTGAGAAGGAAAAGAAGTTGGTTATTCATGGGAAGAAGAAGACTCCGGCTCAGAAGGTTATCTCTACTCCTGTTCAAGGTCCTTCGAGCAGGGACGTTGAAGGGTTTGATCCGGGTGAGGTGTATGTACCTAGTTGGTCGGTGAAGGTTGATGATAGTTTCAAGGATGCTGCTGTTTGCGAAGATGTGCTGAGCCATATTGCTCCTCCTTCGGTTCATGACACCATTGCTGACATGGATGATGATATGATGTTGTCCCGCGTGATTTTGAGCACTTGCAACCTTGCTGCCATGCTTCCTCAGGGAATTGCTCGTGTTCGTAAGAGGATGCTGGAATATGAAGAGTTTTATAAGAAGAAAGATAAAATGAAATCTTCAATGGCTTCAATGAAGAAGGAGATTAGTGGTTTTGCTGAGAAGGAGGAGGCTTGGGCTAAAAAGGTTGGTGAACTGACTAGAAGACATAAGATTGAAATAGGTCATCTTAAGAAAAGCTTCGAGGCTGATCGGTTGAAACTTAAAGCTGATAGGGAAGCTTTGTCTGTTCAACAAAGGGCTTTTGATGCAGAGAAGGAAGGGTTGAAGGCTGCGGTTGCTCAGACCACTGATGATAACCAATGGTTGATTGAGCAAGGCTTTCAACAGGTTGTCACCTACCTTCTCCACTCCAAGGAGTTCAATTCCGCACTTGGTGAAGTTTACACTAAATTACTTAACTTGGGGAAGCATCAAGGCCTCATTGCTGGTTATAAGCTTCATGAATCTGGCCATCCTTTGGAGAAGTCTCCCTTATTTCATCCTGAGGCTTCCGATGTTTTCAAGGGCTCCGTTGAACAGATGGAGAGGCTGACCTATCCGTATATTCATCAAGTTTCTACTTGTTTTGGTAAGCCTCTTACTGTGTTGCAGGATTTGAAACCGGAGGGCCTTAATGAGAAGGTCTGTGCTGAAGTCTTGGGTTCTCTTTCAAGGAAGAAATCCTACTCGGGAGATAGTGATGACACCCTTTCAGGTGGGCCGGATGCTTCAAAGGTTATAAGCTTGGAGGCTTCAGTGGTAGGTGGTGATGGTGGTGTAAAAGCTAAGAAGTCAAAGAAAGCAAAAAAGGTCAAGGGTGAAGGTTCCGGGGTTTCCAAGCCTTCTGCTGATGCTTGATGGATATTCGTAGCTTTCTTAGCACTCTTGAAAACAATTTATGGTTTGTATGTTAACTTCAAACAATATTAGGTTTTGCAGGAACCCTTAAGGTTCCTGTTATGTGGTTGTGTTTCAGGCCTTTATGTCCATTTGAACAATTTCTGAACTTACAAGTCACTAGGACTTGTCTTAGCTTGTGTTTGGATGGTTGAAAGTCTTTCAAGGCTTTCTTTGTTATGATACTATGTTTAACTATTTTCTTTGTGTTGTGTTTTTATACCTGTGCCTATTTTGTTTAAGGCAGCTTGGTTGGTTTTAATCCTTCAAGCTTTTTGGTTATCATATACGTAGATTGAAGCCTTTAAGGCTTTGAGTTGTCACATATGCAGCTTGAAGCCTTTAAGGGTTCTAAGTTTTGTGACATAGCTTGGTTTGTATCTTTATAACTTTTCGTTTAAGTTGTTGCATCATTCTTTAGGTTATTTTTGTCTTCTTGTAACTTTATCTTTGTCGAGTTTACGTTGCCTTTATGTTTTTTATACCTTAAAGGGTTTAGTGCCGCAGTCACTTAGCCTTGGTATTTTAACAAGAAGACATAGCACCTATCCTATTTATTTTCTTGTTTTTGTTTGATTTCGTAAGCCTGTTTGTTGATTATTCTTCTAAGGCTTAAGGAACATTTGGTGTAGGCTGTTCAAACCCGTCTATGAGACAATTTTGTTTTTAATTAATAAGTCTCATGGAGTTGTATTGATTTAGGAACTCACCCCTTATATAGGTTCATTCAACCCTTGAACCTATTGAGCGACGTGGCCTGGGAGCTCATCCCCTTACATGGCCCTTGCCATGGAGTTTTTTGCTAGGTTCTCAACCTGATCTTAGGATAGAAAGACAAATTTGATAAAACAACTTCATTCATTCAAGAGATACTTGTTTTTACAAAAGGTGTTCGTAGTGCTATTTTCGAGATACAACTTGTGAAATACAAACCAATTTTTCCTGTTTAGACATGGAACCTTTTCAAGGTCTTTCCATTCCAATGCCTTGGAAGCCTTTTACCCTCTGAGTCTGATAGCTTGTAAGATCCACCCTTATGTGCTTCAAGGATGGCATACGGGCCTTCCCATTTTGGGCCAAGCTTTCCTTGATTCTCTTTTTTGCTAGCTTCATTGTTTCTAAGTACCCGATTTCCTGGCTTGAAGCATTCGTTCTTGACTCTCTTGTTGTCGTAGGCTTCCATTCGTTGCTTGTACTTGGCTTCTTGAATTGCAGCTTGGTCTCGTGTTTCCTCTAGGAGTTGTAAGTTCAACATGGTCTCTTTTCGGTTTGTTTCGGGATCCATGTTGACAATTCGTTGTGTTACAACTCCTACTTCAGCGGGGATTACGGCTTCGGACCCAAATACCAAGCTATAGGGTGTTCTTTTATGGCTTGTTTTTTCGGTTGTTCTTATGGCCCATAGAACACTAGGCAATTCTTCAAGCCAGTTGCTTTCGTACCTCCCCAATCTTGTTTTGATACCTTCCACTATGCTTCGATTCGTCCTTTCAACCTGACCGTTTGATTGCGGGTAAGCCACTGAGCTGAAAACCTGGTTGATTCTGTATTCTTTGCACCAAACGCTGAAAGGCTTCTCAGCAAATTGTTTTCCATTGTCAGTGACAAGTACTCCCGGCAATCCATAGCGGCAAATAATGTTCTCCCAAACAAAGTCAATGACCTGTTTGCCCGTGATCTTTGCAAGTGGTTTAACCTCGGGCCACTTGGTGAAATAATCTATGGCCACCAACAAGAACTTCACCCCCCCTTTGCTAGGGGGAAACGGGCCGACAATGTCCATCCCCCATTTATAGAATGGCCATGCTGAGGTTATTGGGACCAGATCATGCTTGGGACTTTTTGGGATTGGTGAATGAATTTGGCAGGCATCACATTTCCTTAATTGCTTAGTGGTATCCCGGTGCATTGAGGGCCAAAAATACCCCAGGTTCATAAGTTTTGCAACCACCGACCTAGCTCCAAAATGGGCTCCGCATATACCTTCGTGAATTTCTTTGATCAAATACTGACTTTTCTCGGGACCCACATATCTTAGCAAAGGAGCAAGATAACCCTTTTTGTAAAGGGTTTCATCTTGTAGCACATATTGCCTTGCTTTGATCTTAACCCTTTCGGCTTCTATTTGATCACTTGGCAATTCACTATTTTTAAGGAATTTCTTGATTGGAGTCATCCAATTTGGATCTTCCTCGGTGACTACGTCTTGAACTTCCAACTCGTCGATTGATGGAGCCTTTAACACTTCTACCAACACCTTCTTGGTAAGGTGGGCAAAAGTGAGAGATGCAAGCTTACTCAAGGCATCCGCCTTTTTGTTTTGGGACCTGGGAATTTGCTTAATGTTGCATGTTTGGAAGGTACTCATCAGCTCCTTGGATTTTTCTTTGTATCTTTTCATGTTGGGCTCCTTTGCAACGTAGCTATCATTCCCTTGGCTCGAGACCAACAACGAATCTGTGAATACTTCAAGCTTTTTGACCTTCATTTCTTTAGGCAGTCTTAAGCCGGCGATTAGTGCCTCGTATTCAGCCTCGTTGTTAGTGGTCTGAAAATCAAAACGGAGAGCATATGTGAATTCCAACCCTTATGGGTTAATAAAAATGAGCCCAACCCCTGACCCTTCAACGCTTGAAGCCCCATCGGTGAAAAGTTTCCAGGCTTCAAGGTCTGAAGGTTCAGTGGCAGCAGTGTTCACTTCAGTGACCGTTTGCATTGAGATTTCTATAATGAAATCAGCCAAGACTTGGGCTTTGATAGCTTTTCTTGGGGCGTAGGTGATGTTGTGCTCACCTAGTTCTACTGCCCATTTGGCTAGTCGTCCCGAGTTTTCTGGTTTTTCAAGCACACTCTTAATAGGTTGGTCGGTGACCACTTGTATAGGGTGTGCTTGGAAATACCTTCGAAGCCTTCTAGCTGTTTGAACTAGGGCTAGGGCAAGTTTTTCAAGAGGAGGATATTTGGTTTCAGCCAATTTTAGAGTTTTGCTGAAGAAATAAACGGGTACCTGGGCCTTTTCTCGCTCAATGGCGAGGACCGCGCTTATGGCCTCCTCAGCGTCTGAAAGGTACATCGAGATTAACTCCCCCGTTTCTGGAGCTGCAATGTCAGGTAAGGAAGCGAGATGTTGTTTCATTTGGTTAAAGGCTTCTTCAGCCTCCTCAGTCCATTTGAAGTCTTTCTTATCAGAGCAGTTCTTGAGCGTTTTGTAGAAGGGCAAAGATCTTTCAGCCAACTTGGAGGTAAAACGCTTCAAGGCTGCAAGCTTCCCATTTAAGCTCTCAACCTCTTTCTTGCTTCTTGGTGGTTTGGTTTCCAGAACAGCTTTCACCTTATTCGGGTTGGCTTTAATGCTTTGTTTTCCCACAATGTGCCCAAGGAATTTACCTTCCTCAAACCCAAAAGAGCATTTCTATGGGTTGAGTTTCATGTTGACCTTCCTTAGGTTCTTGAAGGTTTCTTGAATGTCATCGAGCATTTGATACTCCGTCTTACTTTTAATCACCAAGTCGTCGACATATGCCTCCATGTTTTTACCAATTTGACTTGCAAAAGCCTTGTCAACTAGGCGTTGATTGGTTGCTCCAGCGTTTTTGAGGCCAAAGGGCATCTTTTGATAACAAAAGATCCCTTTGTCCGTGTGAAAGGCGGTTTTTTCCTCATCTTCTTCCTTCATGAGGATTTGATGATAGCCTTTGTAGGCATCAAGAAAACATTTGAACGGGTACCCGGTGAGGGAGTCTGCCTTGAGATCAATTTCAGGTAACGGATAGCAGTCTTTGGGACAAGCCTTGTTAAGATCCTTGAAATCTATGCACATTCTCCACGAATTGTCTGGCTTTCGGACCATCACCGGGTTTGCAACCCAGGATTGATACTTGACCTCACGGAGAATGCCGGCTGACACAAGCTTTTCAACCTCTTGGCATGCAGCCAAGCTTCTTTCGGGTGCTAGACTTCGTTTCTTCTGGACGACGGGCTTGACATTGGGTGGTATCTTCAATTCATGTTCAGCGATGCTACGCGGGATGCCTGTCATGTCTTCCGGGCACCAAGCAAAGACATAACTGTAATGTGTTAACAGTTTTTCAAGATACGAGAGGGTTTCTTGTGAGAGGCTTGGATTGACTCTTATCTTCTGCTCAGGGTATTTGGGATTTATCATTAGCCTTTGTTTGTCTTCCTCACTTTTGGAGCTTTCACCTTCGACCAGGTAAGCCTCCTGAGAAGGTTGAAGGGTTGTTATTCCCCTCTCGGTGGGGAATTTGACAATGCCATGGCCAACAGACACAGCCATATAAAATACACACTGTCCCGGCCTCCCGATGATCACATCATAGCTTGAAGGTATGTTGATAACCACAAAGGTGAGTGGTTGGACTCTCTCCTTCTGACCTTCACTGAAACGAACATCAAGTGTCAGTTGCCCAAAAGGCTTGAGGGGTATGTCGGCAATACCTTTTATGGAGGTTCCGGAGGGTTGGAGCCTTGAACGTTCTTCATTGCTTAGACGATTGAAGAACGTTTCAAACATGATTTCGGTGGCAGCACCAGTGTCTATGTATGCTCTACTTGTTTGCAACGTCCCCACAGTAGCCTCAACCACAAGAGGGTTGGAAAGAGGGTCTTTCTCAGTTGGGGGGAAACAAACACACTGAAGCTCCCAAGCTTCCAACCGCTGCCTTTTGTGCGGAACCCTTCCATCGAAATTTTCCATATTGACTTCCTTTCCCTTTCCTTCAACCATTTTGTCCCTTACTCCTTTGACCAAGTGAGTAAGTTCCCCAGACTTGACGGCTTCTTCGATCCTCTTTTTAAGTTGGAAGCAAACGTTGGTATGGTGTCCCTTTTCTTCATGAAATTCACAATATTGTGCGGAGTTTTCATTCTTCCTACTTTTGGGGAGAGGCCTAGGAGGCCGAAAGTTTTGCTTGACCTCTTCTGTTGCAAGGATTTCTTGAGGAGTCTTTGTGAGGGGTGTGAAACTTATGCCTTTCTCCCTGGTGGAAGGGTTCCGACCTTCAAGCCTTCGATGGTCTGAACCCTTTTGTCATCTGTTATAGGAGTTAAAGTTCCCTCTTTTTCTGGCTGGGCTGTTGCTTCGCCAACTGGATCCTCTTTTCCTTTGTTCTTTAATATCTACTGCCTCCTCTCCCCGGATATGGGCTTCTGCTCTTTCGAGAGATTCTTCCAAGGTTTTGGGCAGGGATTTGTTGAAATCTCTTGTGAGATATTTTGAGGTGATAGCATTCATAAAACCAGCTACCCTCATTTTCTCGTCTGCCCCCACATATGTCAGACCTTCCTTCTTGTATCGTTCGATAAACTCTCGAAGACTTTCATCGTCACGTTGTTTTATCTGAAAGATCACTGTTGCATCTTTGACATATCGCCGTTGTTGGGAGAAATTGGCCAGAAAACCCTTGCTGAGGTCATTGAAGCTTCGAACGTTTCGAGCAGGTAAATCATTGAACCAAATCCTGGCTGATCCGACAAGCGTTTGCATGAACATTAGACAACATTCGGCGTTTGACCATTTCTCAATCCTTGCTGCACCAGTGAAGATCTGAAGATGGTCCTCAGGATCTTCCGTCCCATCATACGTTTTGATGTGGGATGGCATCTTGATTTTCGTTTGAAAATCATAATCGGCTATTTGCTGTGAAAAGCACGAGAGGTTACTCGGCTTGTAAGGCTTGGCCAAATCTTCTTCAGCCCTTGCACCCGTGTTGTTGCCATTGTTGCCGTTCCCCTGAGTGGCCAGCACCTGATTAATAAAGTGCTGCCACGGGAAGCTGGCCATCATCTGGGTCATCATCTGGGGCATGAGGTTGAAGCCTTAAAGGCTTCCGGGTGCTACTGGGCAACTAACTCCCAAAGGGGTGCTCATAACAGTGCTTCGTGCCAAGGGGAGCACGGACAAAGCTTTTTCCCACGAAGTTGTTGTTGAGGGTTGAAGGCTCGTTACCGGGGACTGCAGGAGGTGGTCAAGGGTCAGCTCATGCCCCAAAGGAGCACCACTTGTAACTGGTTGAGAAGAGAAGAGAGGATATGTTGTAGGATTCGGCTTTGTGGACAGATATGGATTAGGGTTTGGAGGATTACTGGGACCAGCCTCGTCCCTAGATGTAAAAGGCGGGACGGGAGGTCCGGGAGATAACGTTGGTTCTGGCACATCATAGTCTAGACGAATCCTTACTCCCTTGTCCCTTTCCCTACTCACATATTGGTTGAGGAGAGACCTCAACTCAAGGAAATTGTTGACAACCCCCTTAGGGGTAAGTTCAACACGTGTTGGGGTGTCAGAGACACCAACATTGGGGGAAGGGACTCCGGATCTGGACGGAGTTGGAGCGTTGAAAGTGAGAAACTTGGGAGCGCTCCCCGGAGTTGAGAAAGAAGTGGGTATAGCCACATGAGTTTGGCTAGTACCCGGGGTAGAGGTGTTTGAAACCTGATTCACTTCTCCCGGGGATCCACTTTCTGACATGGTAGTTTCAAGAGAAAAGAGCTACACTACTAGGTCTTTTTGAGGAGAAATAGCGGAGTAGCCCCACGGTGGGCGCCAACTTGTTGATGCAACAAATAATAGACCACAGATGGTAGCTTGGCTGGTTAGGCAAAATGGTTGAAGGGTTCAACTTTGCCTAACGCAGGTCGTGGGGTCCCCCCACGTTTGCAAGACGTGGAGAGAGGTTCACTAGTTTATTTTTATTGTTTGCTGAAGATCCTCCTCTGAAGTGTATTCAGATTCGGATGAATGAGCAAATGGAATGTGTGTGTTGGATGTGAGAGGAAGTAACTCGCATGAAGCAAGTACTCGAAGGGAATGACCAGAGATTTCAGGAATCAGGGCTGGCCTCTTATCCTGCTTAGTAAATGAAGTGTCTAATATATAGGAGAAGACATCACTCAAAGAGTAATGCATTTGACTTGTGACCATGCTTGCAGTGGGAGTTTTGCCCTTTTTGGGGGTTGAAGGCTTTGACCTGCGGGTAAAAGAGTGTGTTCCGTGGATCCGTGTTGCTTTTGCAGCTGGTGAGTTGGTGAGGCAATTCGGAGATGTGACCATTTACTGTTCTCGTATTGCTTTACTTCATCTCCCCAGCTTTTCAACCCTTGAACCGTTTAACCTTTTGAGCATTCATGTATTTAAATCACTTTATTTGGTTTTTGGCTACCCCCGTCATCACTTGTGAAAGCGAATGAAGATTTTGTTTTAATACGTAACGTAAGTGACTAAGTTCAACGGAATTTTGGATTTGTTTAAGTTCGGTACATGTGATGGATGTGTTTTGTTATGTACAAGTTGTGTTGAATGTGTGTGTATTACTCCAATAGTCCATTTATCCTGGAATATATTCCTCTAATGCTTATAATGCTTTTAAGAAATGAAAAAAATACATGGGAAGTAAGTTAATTCATGTCACAACAAGAAATTAAGTTTTGAGTTGGTTAATATAGTTTCTTTATTAATAATTTACAGTCAACCTAAACTCAACATGTTGAGCTAATTTGTGTTTGAGCTAATTTATTAACACAAATATGATTGGTTTATTGAATGGATTGATTCGTCAACCAGTTTAAAGTTTAATACATTTTTATTCTCTTTGAATACGCATTTTCTAGAAGTGATTTTTTTTCTTTGTAAATTAAATGAACTGAGATTGCGTTTAAATAAGCCCGAGCTTGATTACACCCCTACTTCGGTTAAATTGAATGCCTACTCCACGTTGATGTTTACATTACACCCCTACTTCAATCATTATGTTTGGTTACCTACCTAGTACTTACCTCCTCATTGATATATAGTTATATACACCCATCAATCGATGTGTTTCCGTACCACTGCATTGATATATACACTCATATTTCAAATGGTGGGTACCCACCTCCAACCTATTTATGGGTCGCACATGGGAAGGGGTCTCTTTCCATGTATTACTCTCGTATCTTAGATATATGCTACAATCATAGTTCTTTTATGTATGTGTTTAGTTCCACAGGGTTTATTCTTGTGAAAGCGAATGAAGATTCTGCTTTAATACGTAACGTAAGTAACTAAGTTCAACAGGGTTTTGGATTTGTTTAAGTTCGGTACATGTGATAGATGTGTTTTGTTATGTACAAGTTGTGTTGAATGTGTGTGTATTACTCCATTAGTCCATTTATCCTGGAATATATTCCTCTAATGCATATAATGCTTTTAAGAAATGAAAAAAAATACATGGGAAGTAAGTTAATTCATGTCACAACAAGAAATTAAGTTTTGAGTTGGTTAATATAGTCTCTTTATTAATAATTTACAGTCAACCTAAACTTAACATGTTGAGCTAATTTATTAACACAAATATGATTGGTTTATTGAATGGATTGATTCGTCAACCAGTTTAAAGTTTAATACATTTTTATTCTCTTTGAATACGCATTTTCTAGAAGTGATTTTTTTTCTTTTTAAATTAAATGAACTGAGATTGCGTTTAAATAAGCCCGAGCTTGATTACACCCCTACTTCGGTTAAATTGAATGCCTACTCCACGTTGATGTTTACACCCCTACTTCAATCATTATGTTTGGTTACCTACCTAGTACTTACCTCCTCATTTTTATTTTTTTTTTGAAAGATAAACTTCATTAAAAACAACTTACCTCCTCATTGATATATAGTTATATACACCCATCAATCGATGTGTTTCCGTACCACTGCATTGATATAGGCCTGGTCTATTCGCACACGGCATTAGTCTTTTTGCACACTCGAAGCGCCCCGCTTTGGCCATAGCGGGGCGCTTTGGACAAGGTCAACAGACAAGGACTGACTTGGAAAGTGACTTTTTAGTGTTGCATGCATGCCCTCAACCCTGTTGGTCGTAGTTTGGTGAAAGTTGATAGTTTTGTTAATCCAGCATGATACAAACTTTTCACGGTACGGATCCAACCAGGATTTCTTCATATAATCAAAAACCTCTAAAATTAAAAAAAACGTAAATAGTCAGTTTTTGTTATTATATAAAATTTGAACATAATTATGTAAGAAATACCTACGTTCACGGTCATCTTCTTTCAGCTGTGCTTCAAAGTTTTCCAAGTTATACCTGTATATTTCCTCGGTCGTAGACTCGCACAATAACCAAAAACTACGTACGAATTCTTTCCAATCCTTGTCAGAGAATTTCTTCTTGCTGTTCTTATTAATATTTTGTTGAATATGGAACCGACAAAGATACTTATGCGCTTTTGGAAAAACTTGTTCACACGCGTTCATCAGCGCAAAATCCCTGTCTGTTAAAATCACGCGCGGTTCCATACATCCTACCAGCATAGACTTGATCCTCTGCAACACCCATAGGTAGTTCTCTGACTTCTCAGCGGAAATTACCGCACAAGCAGCCGTAAACGATTTGTTTGTCGACGTCATGCCTACGACCTGAACAAATGGCAGGTTGTACATGTTCGTTTTGTAGGTGGCGTCAATAATTAGCACATGCGGGAAGGCACACCACATATTGAATGATCTTTCGTGAACAAAGAAGACATCTTCAACTTCGTTTGATATCTCATTCGTGCGCATGTAATAAGTGTAATTTTTTTCGAGAAGAATGCTTTCAAGTTTTTGCATCGGAGACTTACCGACATTTTTTTCGGCGTTGATCTTCTGAACAGCGTTGTGTATATCTTTCGGAATAAGCTTTCTAGCCGGATTGTTTTTTGTCAGCGTTCGCCAGATACTTTGGTTAGGAATGTCTTGCTCTGCCAGCTCCTTAACCAGTTTTGTATCCTCCGAAGAAAGCCTTCTCGCATACGCGTGACCCTCTAAGTTTTCAATAGGAGTGTGGTTATGCTTCGCCTTCGTCACCTCTATCCTCCAAACACTTCCGGATGATTCCGAAAACCCGATCATCTCGAACGGGCAGCCTATTTTCTTGCTACCCGTTTTCCTCTGTGTAGCTATACTCTTATGCTCCCCACCAAAAGTACATTGAAACCAAATCTTGTAATTCTCTCCTCTTTTATTCGACCTCTTAGTCACAATGAGGTAACCGTTGTCTTTTGCCGTGTCTTGTACCCAACGCACCAACTCTTTACGTGACGAAAAGGTCTGCGTCGTATCAAACGAAAACGTAACCGGGTAACAGCCTTCCTCGTCAACAGACACATCCCCCGGCTCACCATCGTCACCGAGGTCCGAATATACTTGATGTTCAAAGTTGTGCTCGCCACCGTAACCGAAATTCGAATAACCTTGTAAGCTCTGTTGACAACCGTAACTGTCGTTTGGACCACACTCCTGCTGTACAAAGCTGTACTCGCCACCGTAACCGAAATTAGAATAACCTTGTTGTGCGTAAGGGTCCTCCACAGGGGTATTCAAATCCAGCGTCACCGTGTTATCACGATAACGAATGCCAGATACAACCTCTGCCTCCCTCAAGTTGGACGATACCGGTTTCTCATACGAGTCAGAAATAGCGGTCCCCTCGTAAGAATCAGGAACAACTGTCTCGTCAGAATATTGACCGAAAATATAGTTGTTTAACCACGACATCGTTTTTTGTAAACAACAAACAACAAAACACTCGAATACCCACGTATGTTTGTAAACAACGTGAAGAAGAAGAACGAGAGGTTGCTGAAGAAGAACTTCAATCAGTAGTTTGCTTTTAAAAGTGAAAAGTTGGATCGAAGCGCCGCGCTATGGCCAAAGCGCGGCGCTTAGGGTTAACGACAAAACATGTCAATCAGCTTTATGTCAGTCAAACAGTAGGGAATGTCTCAAACGTCAATCGAAGCACGTATTGTCGATCGAAGCGCCGCGCTTTGGCCATAGCGCGGCGCTTTGGGGTGTGAAAATAATTTTGGGCGTGTGCAGCTAGCATGACCCTTGATATATACACTCATATTTCAAATGGTGGGTACCCACCTCCAACCTATTCCCGCTTGCGGTATGCTCATATAATGTATATATGCGTGGGCGCTCGGGGGGCAAAAGTGAAAGTGCACTAATTTTAACGTTATTTTACTAATTTCGTGAAAATAACGTTAAAAGAGGGGGACGGTTAATCATGCATCATGTGGTGGCGTTGATAGCCAAAAGACAAAGGGGTGCATGCACTAATCGGCGTTTGTCTCAATTGCTGAGTGTTATGTGCCTTATGTCCAAGGCTTGATGCAAATCCACAATCGAGCCGGGGGTCTCATTGGAAGCAGCCTCTCTATTCCTACGGGGTAGAGGTAAGGCTGTCTACATCTCACCCTCCTCAGACCCTACCTTAGCTTTGCTATTGGTGGGATATACTGAGTATGATGATGATGATGATGATGATGACATGGGAAGGGGTCTCTTTCCATGTATTGCTCCCGTATCTTAGGTATATGCTACAATCATAGTTCATTTATGTACGTGTTTAGTTCCAAGTTATTTTTTTGAGCTTATGTTTTTAGTTTAGTTCAGATATATTTTTCAGGCATAATAACTATAAAATATGCTATTTTAACCTTTCCAACCTTATATTTTTTTTCGGTGATTTGAAAATAATAAATCTAATAATGGTAGCTCACATCCAAGATTATCTTCATGGTCAGGGGCGGACCCACATGGTGCCGGTCGGGGTCCACAGACCCTAATGTTTTAAAAAAAAATAGTAGAACCACTATGATAAATTTTTCAAGAAGCCTATAAATTAAATTAGTTGGACACCCTAGTATTAAAAACAAAGTTGGTTTGGTGGTAGATCTCCTTGTGTTCCGTCACGGCCCCTGGCCCGGTTTTACCCGGTCCAGAAGCCGCGGGACAGAAACCCGTCGTATTTGTATTTAATTTGGCAGCGGAAATATCAACAGGATCGTTTAAACTGAAAATACCCAATTATTTTATTTTACACTTTTAAGATAAACCCCATAATTTACAATAAAGGAATTTCACGGGGAAATTCCCTATTTTACAAAAACATGTTTATTTATTTTATTTACTGAGCCACATTCTTCAAGCTGTAGTGCTACGCGACACTCTTTCCTGGTTCACAGTAAATCACCTAAAACATGTTTAAAAAGATTTTATCAGCTGGGAAATACCGGCGAGTCATTCAATTTGCATAAAACGACACAGTGTTACAATTTACAACATTAAGAGTTTTTACATTTGCCCCTATCTATTAATTAACTGGTTCAGTTGTCACTCGACCGGATCTATGACTGTGGACATATCACTAATTTGGCTCGCCCACCTAAGAGTGATAAATCATTAGTAGTAATGTGCACAAAACCCCCACATACTGCCAGTAATTAAAGATTAACAAAGGCTTAATCATTGCAAAATATAACTGGAAAACATTTAGGTTTTTGTAAAGCAATTTGATAAAAAGAGAATGACTCACATTGCAAGTTTAATTGGACAGACCCTTGCCTACTGATTTAGCCTTGTAACATAGTTAAATAACAATGCACACGAAACTAGGTCAGTAACGTAATACAACATTTACGATAAACTCACGAAATCAAAACCCTCACGAAAAATGACAAAGTATAGCCCGATTTCGGGTAGCACTTAAACATCCATCGGATCGGTTTCAATCGATCGGACATTGTATCGTAGCAGTGATCGAGTTAGTACCCTGTACTCGTAGCAGCGTTTCCCTAAGTGAACTTTCGAATTTAAGCAATATACTTCGTTTTTAAACAAAATTTTCGAACACAGATGAAAGCCCCATGCTTGGCAGAATGAAGTATTTATAAAACTTTGGTTTGCACCAGAGTCAAATAATACTTTCGCATAAACGTCATGTACCAAAAACGTACCAGCTATTACATCAGAAATTAGATCAGCTTCCTGCGTGGTCAGCTGGAAGGCTCTTGCGTTCTTCTTATTAGTTCCTTCAGCAGGTTTGGCCTTGTTGCCAGCTGGCTTGGCCAGTTTTGGGCAGTCGGGCCTAAAGTGCCCTGCTTCGCCACAGTTGTAGCAGATTACTGATTTCTTCCTGCAATCCTCTTCAAGGTGACCTGGTCTCTTGCAGAAATTGCAATTTTCCCTACATTTTCCGAAATGTTTCTTTTTACAATTTTCACAGAATGGCGGGGCGGAAGATTGCCCAGTACCCTTTTTCTTGTAATTACTAGTATTACCCCACGGAAGCCTTGGGTAATCTTTTGGGCTAATTCTTTCTTCCGGTTTTCTTCCCTCGTGCGTATCAGCCTGTCGGTTAAAGTGTTGGCCAACTCCACCGCATCGTCAATGGTGCGGGGTTTCGCAGCTTTAACAATATCACGAATCTCGCTAATTAAACCCCAAATGTAGCGAGAAATAAGTACCGGTTCTGGCGAAGCCAGAGTTGGTACAATTCGAGCTTATTCGAAGAACTTCGAAGTATACCCTCGACAGTCAACATCCACCATTCGGTGGCTCAGGAACTTATTGGCCATTTGTTCTTTTTCATATTCGGGGCAGAATTTCCTTTCCACCAGTTGCTTAAATTCTTCCCAATTCGTAGCGTAAGCCATGTCACTTCCTTTGGCCTGTAATACCGTATTCCACTATTTTAATGCCTCTTCCTTGAAAAGGTGAGAAGCATACATGACCTTATCCTCCTTGGCACATTTACTTATTTTAATTACTGCCTCGGTCTTTTCCAACCAACGCAGTGCAGCAGTCGCCCCTTAGTTGCCTGCAAATTCAACAGGTTAACAGGCAAGAAATTCTTTATAAGTGTAACCAGGTGTTGCAACTTTCATTTTCTTAAGTATTGGGGCTTGAATTACGTTGTTGTCATTATTGCCGCCTCCGTTAACACTTTTACTGAAATTATCGTCGCGCGTGCGTTTACTGGGATTGGCTTGTGAAGGCTCAACAGGGCTTTTAACAGCAGCAACGATTGCTGGGATAGCATATGCTATTCCCTGGGCAACGATATTTTCTATATCTTGCCTATTAAGAAAGTGATCCTCATTGTTTTGCTCAGATTGGTTAACTTCGTTAACTGGTTAATTAACGGCATGTTCCATCTGATAATTAACAATATATATAAGTTATTAGCTCAAAATAAATAACAACCAAACGCAATAAAGCAATCACACATAATCATGTCAACACGTATAGCCAAAATTTTCGACTTTGCGACTTTCATATTTTATATATATATATATATATATATATATATTAGTATGCATCCATACACACCAGATATCTTACAAAAGTTTTATTTTAAGTTATTTTACATGATTATATTTTTATTATTTATTATTATCATTTTATTATTATTATTAAACACACAGTCACACAACCACACAACTACAGTCAGCTGGCATTTCAGAAACGATGCTCCCTCTCGTTGTATTTCCACGTGATTTTCTCCCCCACATCCCGAATTTTATTTCCTGCCTCCATCAGCTCCTCACCATAGTGACGGAGTTCAACCAAGTTTTTTGTGCTCATAGGTGGGTTTGGTGCAGGCTCAGGGTCAAATTGGGGGAAGTAGACGTTAGGGTTATTCATGAAATTCTGAAATTGCCAGTCGTTTGTCCACCATTCTTCCAGCTCTCCGGGTAGAGGTCGGGGGTTGATAATAGGATCTGGGATAGCAGGTTCCAAGTTAACTGGAAGTTGTGATTCAGCGGGGTAATTGAAGAGGTTTTCATCGGCAGGTCCGATGAGGTCACAATTTGCAAGTTTGCGATCCAGCTCCTCCCATGGTGTCATTTCCTGGGCTTGCCTGGAACTTTCCCAGATCTCTTTTCCTTTCCCTTTATCCTTCGGATCCTCAGTCTTTTTAACCTTCTGTGCCGCTGGTTTCTTCATACGCCCACGTTTCCAGTCCAAGATTCTCCTCCTCTTTTTCGGCTTTGGTTTCTCCTGGGCCTGGAAAGTTAGTGGTTCCTCCGTATCTGCCAGATAGCCAGATGGATTTCCTGTGGTATCCATATCGGTGCTATGGATAGTAAAGTTTCGGAGTGCCTCCGACAGTTCGTTCATGCTGATAACACACATGAAGAAACACACACAAACTTAAGTTAAAATTTTATTTATTTATTGTAATTTAAATTCTCACAGAATCACAAAATGGCAATTAGAAAAATTAAGTATTTCTAAATACTTAATTGGCTTAAATGAGTGGCTCTGATACCACCTTTTTCTGTCACGGCCCCCGGCCCGGTTTTACCCGGTCCAGAAGCCGCGGGACAGAAACCCGTGGTATTTGTATTTAATTTGGGAGCAAAAATATCAACAGGATCGTTTAAACTGAAAATACCCAATTATTTTATTTCACACTTTTGGTATAAACCCCATAATTTACAATAAAGGAATTTCACGGGGAAATTCCCTATTTTACAGAAACATGTTTATTTATTTTATTTACTGAGCCTCATTCTTCAAGCCGTAGTGCTACGCAGCACTCTTTCCTGGTTCACAGTAAATCACCTGAAACATGTTTAAAAAGATTTTATCAGCGGGGAAACACTTGCGAGTCATTCAATTTGCACAAAACGACACAGTGTTACAATTTACAGCATTAAGAGTTTTTACGTTTGCCCCTATCTATTAATTAACTGGTTCAGTTGTCACTCGACCGGATCTATGACTGTGGACATATCACTAATTAGGCTCGCCCACTTAAGAGTGATAAATCATTAGTAGTAATGTGCACAAAACCCCCACATACTGCCAGTAATTAAATATTAGCAAAGACTTAATCACTGCAAAATATAACTAGAAAACATTTAGGTTTTTGTAAAGCAATTTGATAAAAAGAGAATGACTCTTATTGCAAGTTTAATTGGACAGACCCTTGCCTACTGATTTAGCCTTGTAACCTAGTTAAATAACAATGCACACGAAACTAGGTCAGTAACTTAATACAACATTTACGATAAACTCACGAAATCAAAACCCTCACGACGAATGACAAAGTATAGCCCGATTTCGGGCAGCACTTAAACATCCATCGGATCGGTTTCAATCGATCGGACATTGTATTGTAGCAGTGATCGAGTTAGTACCCTGTACTCGTAGCAGCGTTTCCCTAAGTGAACTTTCGAATTTAAGCAGTATACTTCGTTTTTAAACAAAATTTTCGAACACAGATGAAAGCCCCATGCACGAGCAATTTATAGCAAAATTTTGGGTTTTACGCGGCCCGCGTAAACCCTCTCAAGATCTTACACGGCCCGCGAGGGCCACCTATTCTACGATTAGGGCTAGCGTGTCATGCATAGGTCCGCCACGTGTCTGACACGTGACCTGAACGCTTATCCGGAGATCTTCAAGCTGTCGCGGCCCACGTAAGCTTCCCTTAAGTCTTACGCAGCCCGCGATAGACCCTTAAATTTTGATTTTCTTGATTTTTTTAACAAGGATTAGGGTTTTAGGGGTCCGGGTTTCTACTTACTGGTCGTTTTGGGACATTTTTGCAAGTCCTTACATGTTCCAACAAAGAGATCCTAAATTTCAAGTCTTACATGTCATTTTTTTAGTTTGTTTTTTCCCATCAAAATTAAACTTGTGTTTTAAAACAGCCCAACCACCTAGGGCTGTAAATGAACCGAACGAACACGAACAAGGCTTTGTTCGTGTTCGTTCGTTAAGGAAATAAATGTGTTCACGAATGGTTCATGAACACTTAACGAAATAGATTTTATGTTCGTGTTCATTCATTAAGGAAATGAGCGTGTTCGCGAATGGTTCACGAACACAAATAAATTTGGCGAACTCGACGAAGGATAAAGATAGATGGCCCAGAATGTAGCACTCGAACTTGAATCCCTTATTGTGGAACTGAGGTCAATCGTATTCGTGGATGTAAATAATGAGAAATGAAAGGGAAATGATGCATAAACAAGGTGAAAGTGGGTTTCCTAGTTTAATTGTTAGGGAAATAAAATAAATAAAAGTTTAATAATATAAAAAATACATATAAAATATAAGAAAGTACAAAGATCTTCAATTAAAACACAAACATACGAACATAAACGAACGCAAATCAACGAATGTTCATGAACACCTTACCGAACATTCACGAACACAATCGAACGAACGAGACCTCTGTTCATGTTCGGTCATTTAACTAATCGAACGAAATTTCTTGTTCATGTTCGTTCGTTTATTAAACGAACGAACATAAACGAACTTCCCGCCGAACGGTTCGCGAACTGTTCGCTGAACGTTCGGTTCGTTTACAGCCCTATAACCACCCATTGACCCTCTAATTTACTTCTTTAAAATGATAAATTGTATGTCTCCGAATTATTTTATTTCACATTTGATTACTAAATAAGACTTCCAACATATAGTGGCGTCCATAAAATAAAACTTTAAACAAAATTTTGAAGTTACGTGAAGTAATTGTGTTTTTTAGGTAGCTATTTGTTCCAAGCAACTTATTAATCACCACTGTACCACTATTTGATATCTTGATACTTAAAATTGGTTCTTAATAATGTAGTGGTTTCATTTCCACTAAATGCTTCTACATTATTTCCTATCCCTGACCCGACCTGACTACGATGACCGACCTGAAAATTTTAATGTTTGGTTGTGAAAAATTCTTACACAAAAAATGGACCTCAATGGAAAAAAATCATGGGTCCGCCACTGATAATGGCAACCAACCCTATCCATATCTTATTAATCATTGAACTTAGAATGAGGGGTGAGCATCAGGTTCAAACCGGATCTCTTAATTCGCTATTCATTAACAGAAAACTAATGGGAGTCCGCGTGCTACGCGACTGGCTTTTGGTTGGTATCAGTTTGACTCGTTACAATACACGTACCATACTCGAACTCAGTGTAGAAATCGATACGTGTTTTACATCAATCAAAACCATAAAAATGAATATCGTTACTCTTGTTGGACGTTATTACGTTATTGATTCAGTTCACCATGGTTCTGGGATAGCACCGACACTCGATACAACTAATGATACTAAAAATGCTCTATTTCGAATAAAAATTTGTTTCATTGAAATTTATATATAAAGGTTGAAAAACTATAGAAACGAACAGTAACATCAATATTATGCGGGCGATATTGACTAAGTTAGTCGGTAAAGAAAGAAAATCAGTTGTTTTTTACTTGTTCAATTTTGAACAAAATTAACGTTTATCGAAACGTATATAAAAAAACTTATTATAATGGTATATTCAAAACTTTTTGACCCGTTATATTATTAGAATGATAAAAAGGGTAAACGCGTCAATTTGGGAAAAAAACTAAACTATAAAGTAGCTTTAATGAAGTGGATGTTTATTTCTTTGATTACCTGTATATTTCAATTCACAACTCGGTTTTCTAGTAAAATTTATATGGAGATGTAAATAAAAATAAACATGCCACAAGAACATACCTCATGGCCGGCCTTGAGGGTGGGCGGGGAGGACCACCAGACAGGGTCTGATATTTCGAATGGAACGTTATTATAAAAAAATTTATATGTATATGAAAAAAAATAAATTAATAGGGTATATTAATACAAACACCAACATACGCCCACTTACAAAACTATTTTTAAGGTTTAAATTAGTTATTAGACCATTGTCATTAGATTTAGACCTCCCAATACCCAATTTCGTTAAGGCCTAAGGACACATTTTTTCAAGCTCGAACAAGATATACGAATTCTCAAGGTTGGCCCTGACATAACTAATCATATCTTAAAAGTTATACGATATAACAAAATATGTTTAAAAGTAATTTTAATAATTAAATATATTTTTTAACGGCAAAGATGATATTATTAACACCATACTAGCAAAGATGCTAGAGAACGGATATAAAAAAAAATTACAATGAGGTATCGATGTTACACCAACTAGTATTTCTTTTGAAATGATACCGTACAAACAATTTCGGTAGACACATATGTATTCTTTTCACGTAGTATTAATTTATGATTTCTGGTATATATTTGGTTCAAAACATATTTGAGTTAAACTAGTGTTTTGAAATAGTAGCAAATGTCGGGGACCAACGTTACTTTGTTTTTTTACACGTTACAGACTTACAGACTATTCACAACACCCTTAAAAAGCACGGTTTTCCTACTCGACTACTCACAATCCCAAACCTCTTACACAAAATGGACATCATAACCCCGCTCCTATACACCTTCTTCACTGCCTTGGTATTCTTTGTACTACATAGCCAGCACTCGCGTCATTCTAAACGTCTACCACCAGGCCCGACCCCATGGCCAATCGTAGGAAACCTACCGCACCTCAGTACACTTCCGCATCACTCCCTGATTGCCTTGGCGAAAAAGTACGGCCCGTTGATGCACCTCCGATTCGGCTTTGTTGACGTGGTGGTGGTTACATCCGCGTCAGTCGCTGCACAAATTATAAAGGTTCATGACGTGAATTTCGCAAGCAGGCCACCAAACTCCGGAGCGAAGCACATGGCGTATAATTACCATGATCTGGTGTTTGCGCCGTATGGTCCGAGGTGGCGGATGCTTCGTAAGATTTACGTCTTGAACCTTTTTTCTGCCAAAGCACTAGCGAACTTCCGTCATGTTCGACAGGTTTTTAATCTTACGTACTTTTCACGATTTCTTATGATCTGATTTGTGTACGAATCAAATCATTTTGAAGCAAAAGCAAATTAAAACCCAACAAGTTAGTATAATCTAGCAATCAAGTCTCAATAATCTAGCAAATGGTCAATTCATTCACTAATAAGAAGTAAATTAACATAACAAGTTAGTATAAAATATATGAGGTGAATGTTGATTATATCTTTAAACATAGGTTAAAAACATAGAACCCTAATCATGTTTATTCAATCATGATCTAAATATAGATACCAAGTTAGAGATACTTACTTGTAGGGATGATTATTGTCAATATATATTAACATGCCTCCATAACTTTAATCAAATATTCTAAAAGGCATATGGTTTTGCAATAAGGATTCAAAAATAAATAGATTATTCTACATCACCGGACGAGAACATGAAGGGTTTATGAAACTTTAAACAAATTTCATATCATCTTACCTTTTTGATATTCATTACTTGCCATAATATAAAGACAATAAACTTTGATGATATCAAATGGTAAGGAATATGAGTAAAATCCATTTACCAAGTCATCCATCTAACAAATACATGAATTCATAAATATTATATTATGAATTTTACTTTTTGGGATATGGATTGCCGTAAAACCATTAATAGATTATAAAATTAAATTAATTCAATGATGTTATAAGTTGAAAAACGGTTCATTGATCTTCAATTCCAGAAAATGCAAACTCATTATGAAGATCACATACAATCGAATTAAGATATAATCAATACAGTGCTCTGATAACACATGTTGATTATATCTTTAAACATGGGTTAAAAACATAGAACCCTAATCATGTTTATTCAATTATGATCTAAATATAGATACCAAGTTAGAGATACTTACTTGTAGGGATGATTATCTTTGAGGATAAAAATGAAGCAATGATTCCCGTTATGGTACCTTGTGTTGATGGATCACACTAGAGAGAATTTTTGTATTGGTGTTCTACAAGAGTTTTTGATCACCACTTAATATCAATATATATATAAAGATCAATGATTAATGGTCATGAATAGTGATCCGTTATAAAAACTCTATGTATTCTCTATTAATGGTACCTAAAGGGAAATCATAATTGTCCTTTGAACTAATCGATATTTACAATTACTGTCATCAAGTAATTGTCGGGGACTAGTTATGTCATATTGGTAATGTTACCAAATGATCCGTGAGGCCACATCAACAGGTTATTTCTAACAGTGAAAGCTGTACGTGAAGTATGGAAGTGGAAAACGAGTAAAAATTATAGCATCAACATGATGGTTTATTGTTTAATTATATGCTTGATCTGTGGGCTTCGTCTTAATAATTTACAGCTATACCACATATATATACATGATAAATATAATTAACTCGTGGAATCATGAGTTTAAATTCTCTGAGTCTAATATTTTTTCCATGCTAATTTTATTCACTTTTTTCGTATTTTATTTCTTAATAGTATAACAAAAGAACAGTATTAATTTTTTTTTATGGACGATTTTCTAACCTAGCATACTTGATAAATACTGTAATATCACATAAAGCAAGAATCCAACGTTAGAATGATTTTAGCAATAGTGAAGATTAATTGGTATTAGAAAAAGTATTAATAACAAAATAGAAAATAAAAATTACTCCCTATTTGTTGTCTATAATATAAAGAGTAAACAAGCTCATTCGTCTCTTTCTTAGCACCAAATAACAGCGATCAACATTCATATGACAACTTTGCTACATAATTATCCCAAACACGCAAATTTATATCCGAAACATGGAGTTACTCTTTGTTTTTTTTTTCGTTTTCCAAAGGCGGGTTTTGGAAAACTTAATTACAAAAGAGTGTGGTTTAAAGAATATGTACCCAAATAGTGATGTCAGATTTCTTTTCTTTATGTACGCAGGAGGAGGTAGCCAAACTCACCCGCGCTTTGGCTGGTGCGGGACAATCAACAGTGAGATTAGGTCAACTAATAAACGTGTGCACCACAAACGCATTAGCGCGAGTATTGTTAGGCCGGAGAGTATTTGATGACAGTGATCCAAAGGCGAATGAGTTTAAAGAAATGGTGATTGAGCTCATGGTGTTGGGTGCCGAATTTAACATCGGTGACTTCATTCCCGCGCTTGACTGGCTTGACCTGCAAGGCATTACAAAAAAGATGAAGAAACTACACGATCGATTTGATTCGTTCATTAATGTCATTTTTGAAGAACATAAGTCCGCCAACAGGGGCGAGCCGCATCACATTGACTTGTTGACCACACTAAAGAATGACGTCGATGGAGAGGGAAGTAAGCTTTCAGATATCGAAATCAAAGCTTTGTATTTGGTATGTTCCTAATGTGTGGGTGATACACACCCAGTTAAATTATTTAAAAAAAATCAAATATAATATCATTTTTTATATAATAGAGTAAACTGCCAAAACCGTCCTTGAGGTTTAGTCACTTTTGTCACTTTAGTTCAAAACTCAAATCTTTTGAATCTGGGTCCCTGTGGTTTCAATTTTGTTGCCATTTTCATCCAAAATCAAAATCTGGTAAGATTTTTCAATTAACATCTTTTTTTCTGTCTTTTTCCTCATTTTTAATGAAGTGCAAAATTGTGTTTTAACGTTTTATTATAAAAATTAAAAAAATCTGACCATTTTACCCTTCATTAAAAGAGAGGAAAAAGACAGAAAAGCTAGATGTTAACTGAAAAATCTGACCAGATTTTAATTTTAGATGAAAATGACAACAAAATTGAAACCACATGGACCCAGATTCAAAAGGTTTGAGTTTGAATTAAAGTGACAAAAGTGACCAAACCTCAGGGACTATTTTGACAGTTTACTCAATATAATATATATTAATAGATGTCTAACTAGAAATTGTGAATGTCCAGAACTTATTCACCGCAGGAACAGACCCAACAAATAGTACAGTGGAATGGGCAATAGCCGAACTCATTCGCCATCCACAAATACTAAAACAAGCCCAAAAAGAATTGGACAATGTGGTTGGTCAAAACCGGCTAGTAACCAAACTGGACCTAGGCCAACTAACAATCATCCAAGCCATTACAAAGGAGACATTTAGGCTCCATCCTCCATCCGCAATTGCGCTACCAAGAATTGCATCAGAGAGTTGTGAAGTTGATAGGTACTACATTCCTAAGGGATCCACGCTCCTTTTTAATTTGTGGGCAATTGCCCGTGACCCAAAGTTATGGACCGACCCGCTTGAATTCAAACCCACACGTTTTTTGCCTGGAGGTGGAAAGTCCAATGTTGATATTCGAGGGAACGATTTTGAGGTCATGCCATTTGGGGCTGGACGGAGGATGTGTGTGGGTATGAGCCTGGGGTTGAGAATGACCCAATTGCTTATAGCAACGTTGATCCAAAGCTTTGATTGGGAATTGGCTAACGGGTTAGAGCCGGAGAAACTCAACATGGATGAATCCTATGGGCTAACCCTTCAAAAGGCTGAGCCCTTGATGGTGCACCCAAAGCCGAGGTTAGCTCCTATCGTGTATCAAAGCGTCTAAGATCTACATGAAACATCCTAAATTTATGTGTAATATATTTGGAATAGTTTTGTTTGGTATTATGAAAACAAAACTCTTGTTTGTGGCGTGTCAAGATGAAACATCCTAAATCTATGTGTAATGTATTTGGAATATTTTTGTTTGGTGTTATGATAATAAAACTCTTGTTTCAAAGTCTAATCGCGGAAAATTGGTGGAAATCTCAACGCATCCATAGGTCTCGAAACATCACATGTGATGGTGTTTTTAACTTGTATTTCATAAGTTTTGGATATATGTTTTCTTCATGAATCTAATTGGATTTAAACAATAGTGAGATTTTGGGTGAAATTGTGTGTTTAGTCCTCATTGTTAGTATGGATTTAAATCAAAATATGTTGGCTAATTTTGAAAATGGTTTTTTATGTCGAAAGAGACACGAAACGAACAAATGGTGATTTAATAAAAAACATATAGCCAAGAAAAAGGCGGTGGTGGAGTGGTAAGAGAGAGACTTGGTGTTCTAAAGGACCCAAGTTCGATTTCTGCCCTCCCCATTATTTTATGCGGCACCTGGTGATGATGGGAGACTAGGCGAATAGGTGGAGATCGCTAGTTCGATCTTTGAACTGAGCGGGTTTTAGCTCACCGCACTGTCGTGCCTTCGGGCGAGTGTTCACGTGATCTGGCCCTAAGTGAGGGTTTTCCCCGGTTCGGAGGCGAGTGTATCCCGATGTATTGAATTTCACCAGTAGCTCATTTGGAGAATTCGTTGGTCGTTCAAAAAAAAAAAGCATATAGATTCATACAAAAAATAATAATAAATAAAGATCTAGATCACTACCATTCCATAGTCTTCATGAGCAAATGTTAGACGAGAAAATGGAATGGACGAGAAAATGAAATAGACGAGGTAATGGAATGCACAAAGGAATGAAATAGATCATTACCATTCCATGGTCTTGTTTGTTACCATGTGGGAATTGAATGAATTCATTACCTTCTCTTGTTTGGTGGCTGGAAAAGACAATAAAATAAAATCGGCAATGGGCGGCGGTATTAGGTGGTGGGGGTGTCGACGATTGGTGGCGGAGGCAGTAGGTGGCGATGACGGTGGGTAGCAGTGGTTGGTGGTGGTGGCGGGTGGTTGCAGTAGTCGACGATGGAAGTGGCATCAGTGGTCGATGGAGGAGGGTGGCAGTAGTGGCGCCGATGGGTGGCGGCAATGGTCGGTGGTGGTGGCGGGGGTCGACAGTAATAGTGGTCTGTGGTGGCACCAGTGGTCGACGGCGGAGGGTGGCGAAAGGTGTGGGTGGTGGTGGTCGGTGGTAGTCCCGACCGCGTATACAACCCACGGCAGAATCGTCGGGAAGTCACGTTACAAATTGCTCACAACACATGGTAATAAAGTTTCATTATATTGATTATATTGTTTTACAAACACAAAGGAATACAATTATTGTTTTTATATTTAGAAGCAATCTAAGACCCAATGTGTTCATATGTGTAGCATACTTGAAATGTCGATACCTTAAACATATGTGAAAATAGACAGTCAACAATAAAGTTGGTGAGCGACATAGGTTTTGTTGGCCAAATTTATGGCAAAATGTTTGGTATTGCAATACATTGTCCAACCACACGAGTTGTCAAATGATAATAGATTTTTGTAACCAATATATGGCAAAAAGTTTAGTATTGCAATACATTGTTTTGATAATAAAGCTTATGACAAAAATGTTTTGTGAATGGCAATATGTATAATACCAAGTAATTTTTGTGTTAATGAAAATTGTACTTTGTTCTTTGTTTCACTTGTACTTTGTCTCGTTATAACACAGAATCATCAAGTGATTTTGGATAACGTTGTGAAGGGTAACACGATAAGAGCACTTATATATAGGAAGTACAACGGCGTATCCACCATGCCCTTATCGTATTACACTCGCCCCGTTATCCTAAATCGCTCTAGATTCTATGTTATAACACCACACCACACAACACATAAACACATAGCATAGAAATCGACCAAGAACTTAAAGAAGTACTCTTAGAAATCCAATCAAGGATTTAAAATAGTACTTTGAGTATCCATTAAGGATCTAACTATTGATATAGGGAGATCCTACATGGATTTGGGATTTGTACTTTGTTTCTCCAAAACATAGAATCTTCAAGTGATTTGGATAACGCTACGATGAGTAATACAATAAGAGCACATATATATAGGAAGTACCAGCGGTGTATCCACCATTCTCTTATCGTATTAAACTTGTCTGGTTATCTAAATCACTCTAGATTCTATATTATAACACTGCACAACTCTACACATAACTACTTGTACTTTTTTTGTCTCATAAGTTGTATACACAAAGAGCACTTAGTAAACACATATGCCATACATGTTATTTGAGAAAATGGTTAGCACATATGAATTACCCGAAACAAGTTGAAAATGGAAAAGTGGGGAAACTATGTACTCACAGGTTGCGTAGATGTTTTGTCCAATCGTGTATGCAAAGCTTAAGTGTTTCTTATTTATGTCGAATTGTTATATAGTTAGTGTGTATCGTGGCTTAAACATTAGAATGGATAGAAAGTGGTTTATTAACCAAACGAGGGAAGGTTCTCCTATAATATGGTTTACTATACCTTACATTCTAATTGGAAAGTGTCTAATGGTGTTTTGACCTGTTACAACTTGTTAAAATGGTTTACGCCACTTTAACGGGTCATTTGCGTAAATACAGGTCTAGATGGTCAAATGAATCCTATGACGAGTACAATATGTCAAAACATGTTTACTAATGTCGTATGATCAGTTTATATGTCAAAACTATTGCTCATGTAGGTTTAAAACTATTTTACGTAAAATGGGTATTTTTGACATTTTAAAAGTGTATACAGTTGACTCATCATTTGACTAACCAACGGAATGATCATAAGGTATAACCTCAGAGGGTTATTCCCTATATTACTACGGTCATATAAATGGGCTTGGTCGGATTCTAAGGTTGACCAAACGGGTCAGATTTGAAAGTCAAAGCAAAAGTCAAACTGCTTGACATTCGATATAGAATTGAGGTCTAAACTGAGTATGATGAGTTAAGCATGTCAAAATATATGTAATATTAGTTCATACAAACTGATATGATGTAAAAACATTTGATTTAGATAGTTTAAAGTTCAATTAGCGTAAAATGCACATTTACTAGTTTTGACTTTTCGGATAATATGTTCGACTCATCATTTTGTCTATTAGACGTGATTGTCGGAGGGTATGGTCACGGGGGAATCATACCAACATTATTACGATCACGTAGAAAAGTTTGGATTGAACTTAGCCTTGACAATAGTGGTCAGAATTGAAAGTCAAATTGTTTGACTTTCAGTTGAAAAATAACTATTTAAATGAAATTGAGCAAAGGGGGAGGACTTACTGAACTTAAGGACTTGTAGGATCGTTGTACGACCTGAATGAGTCGATCAGAAGAGTTTTAATCCATATCAAAGGCGGAATCAATGATACGAACTTGATTACAGCTTGATTCACGTTTATAATCACTTGTTTATTGATTTCAAAGCATTACAAATCAGTTGACAATTTGGCAGCACCTCGGCTCTGAAATATCGAACCCTTACAAATGAATGACCAAGAGCTCCTATTTATAGATGTTGCCAGTTCACATGGACTGGCTTTGTCACTTCACACGAAGTGGTCACTTCGTATGAACTGGCTTTGCCAGTTCATGTGGACTGGTCAAACAACACTAAAACCCTATTTTCTTGACTACCGAGCTCTGGTTTATCCTATCTAATTACAAGACTCGATACAAGACGAAGTTGACAGACATTTGCACCAACAGACTCCCCCTTTGATGTTGATGAAGTCTTCAGTGTCGAGTCTTCAGTCTTGATCAGTCTTCTCACTTTTTCAAAAAATATCTGACATTGAAAGCATCCTTCAATCTCTATCTTTTCTTCTAACTCTCTTACTCTCCTCAGTATCAGCAGCTCCCTTGAATGGTAGATCCAGAATCTATATCTGGCTCTTGAGTCTTCAAACTCCCCCTTTCAATAAGCTGGGATCTTGCTTTGCTGCTTTCACAGGTTCAAAACTATTACCTGGCTTTCACCTGCACAAACTCTACCTAAACATAATATTTTTATTTATAACAATTTCAATCTATGCTTACCACTTGAAAATCAATACCAAAACAACACTTGTTAGAATATGACATTTTTCATTTTTCATCTCAAACACACTTTCCCAATCCTGTTGTTTTTATCAGTTTTATAATCCACTTAAGTATCCAGATCCAAGTTAATGACCCTGGGTACTTAAATTTGTCTACCAAGTCCAACTTAATGACCATGGTTGACCTAAGACAAAACAAAACTGACTTTTGTTCAACATGTTTCAAAATATTATTCTGTAAATTACAAGTCTCAAATTAATGAACTTGATTTGACTATTTAAGCGACCAAGATTGGAACATAGCTCTTTAATCTGATTTTAACAGTTAAGAATCCAAATCCCTCACAGTAAATCATCCAAGTCCAAATTAATGACCTTGGAGATATCACAAACTGTTTTTTATTTTAAAAAATTTCAAGTTTCAACTTAATGAACTTGTTTATTTTCAGAAACATGATTAGCATACTTAGAGTTTGAAACTCAGCTCTTAGACATCGGTTGTCGAAAATAAAGCGGAATCAAAAATCTTTTTGAAGTTTTCTGAAATATAAGCAGTAAAGAAATATTTACAGACAATATTTTTGTTTGAGTTCGTGTCAGAGGATCATATCATTTTATGACAAATCACTAGTACCGTTGAGCTTTAAACACTTTAAGTTCAAAACAATTCACTTAGATTGTCAGTATACTGATCCACTTAAATTTTCACACAAAGTTCAACTGTTTCGAGATACGAAATTAGTGTTTTAAGACTTAAACTTATTCGTGTGTCCCACCTCAGAATATACTCCTGTATCAAAATTCCCTAGATTCAGTCTTACAGGTGAGTATACCAATTTGATATATGTTCTCTGGGTTAGTACGAAACCTTGAGAGCTCAGGTATGAACTTCCGTTCAGTCAAAGAGATGAAGGCTCGACTTAAGGTGTGTTCCCTTTAGAGAATGTTTTCTTCAACTGCAATTGATTCATATCTTTCGATATTTTATCAATATTTATGCAGAGGTGAGCTTTAAAAGCGCGTAAAGTATTATACGAGGTCTAGGCCATTGCTTCCTCAAAATCAGAAGACCAGGTATAATACCCCATATATCAAACAGTATAAAGACCTAGTATCTCAGAATCAGGCAATCTCTCAAACAAGATTTCGGGGGTTACCCATATATCCGAGAGATGTTCCCCACGAGATAAGTAAGTATTTGATATTTAGGTTTATATCTCGAAAACAATCTACTAAGCGTGTAAAAACCTATTGGCATATCATCAGTGAGACCGTTTATCACATTATAGCATTACATTTCTTTAGCGTACTGTGATTGTCTACTGATGTACTATCATTTCCTCTTTTTACACAAAAACTCAATTTTTGAATTTTATCATGTTTTTGGTTTTTTTCAAATTTTCTAATGTTTTTGTATTTTCTGAAATTTCCTTACCCCCCCCCCCCCCTAAAATGCAAAACCATTTAAAGAAAATTTGACAAACCGATGTAGATAGCTTTTTCACGCCATCCATTTTCTGCTTTTCGTGCACTGATTTGCAAAAAAATAATGTACCCCCATGATTTACAACACATTGATATTTTACAGTTTGAAAACCGTTTTTTCAATCTTGTGAAATTAATCATGTTTGTTCCGCCGTGAGGGTTTTGGCATATTCAATCAACATATTTTTTGAATTTTTGAATATTTGACAAAATTTAAAAACAAACATATTTTTGATGTTTCAAATTTTTGACAAAATGAAAACATATTTTTGGTTTTTAAAATTTTTCAATTTTTAGGGTTTTTAGAAATATTGTTTATTTATGTACAGAAATCAAACTAACTCCCTGTTTCAACCAACGCATGGTTCAGCAGCCTCCTCCTCTTGTGCCAGGCTGCTCCGATTTCCATTCTCACAGTCTTCAATTTTCTTGAGCACCTACACATTCAAACTATTTAATTATTTGAACAATTTAGCCCAGGTCTATTTGACCTTAGGCATTTCAACACAATATGCATCATTTAACTTCGGAAAATCTTGGTCATTCTGAACAAAGATTTTGTCAATTTTGACTTCAACTTTTTCATCATTTACCAAAGTCATTTGTTTCTTAACTGTCCATGTTTGACCTTTTGGAGTCCCTTTTTTGTAAAAACGTGAATCTTTTTGAACATTTTGATTTTGAACAACTTTTGGTTTCCAAAACTGGTTTGGTTTTGTTGCATCAACCGTTGTTTTCCAACTTTGTGTTGTTCTTAATTTGGATGTCACTGGTTTCTGTAACACCTCGAAAATTCACGTCATATAATGTATTGACACGTGTCATAAGCTTGAACGTGTGAAAGTATACTCTAGAGGGACTAAAGTTGACAAACATGGAAAGTATGTGAATATAAGGGTTCAAAATGTCAACAATGGATAAATATCTTTTAAGATAACCCTACATAATGTTTATACATTCAAACGAATAAATCATGGATCATACGAAGCTAAATATGAAAGAAAGTGAGAGATTACAAACTACAGGGGTTAAATATGTCAACATGTTTAAAAGTATACCTCTGAGTGACCTTTTAGCAAACCCGAAGCTTTGTAACAGTTAATTATGCTCACTAGAATGCACGATATAAATTTCATAAAGTTTCGTTATCGTATGAGAAAGTTATGATCAAATTCGTGTACGAGGGGTTAAAGCGTCAATGTTAAAAACTTTTCGGGTAATAACAAAGCGGCCAAGGACTTAACAAAGAAGGTATAAGTCTTGAAGCCCTTGTAGGTAAAGGTAAAGGGGTCAAAATGCAAGAAATAAGCTTAGTTGACCTTTCGAAAGGCCAAGGGACAATATGCAACAACTTTTGGCTTCTGCAGAAGGCTTGCGCACCGCAAGCAATAACCTTACGGTGCGCAAGGGATTGCCCAGCGACAGAAAAACTGACAGGTGGCTGTTTTGAGCTTGTAACCGACTTTGATTGATATTTTCTTCATTCATGCGCGCCCCCTACATGTTTTTAGACCCTAGGAACACCTGTTGATGATCAAGGACCAATGGTAGAGTGATTTGTCATGCTCACAAGCCATAAAATTCACTATATAAGGCCACAATGTTTGCAACTTTGTGATCATCCCTTCTATTCAACAACTGATCAATTCTGGAGCTCAAGTGCATTTCCAACTCATCCCTAATCATTCATTAGACACTTGTAAGTATGCTTGACCTTCCTTAATTAAGTTTGCTTAGTTTATAGCCTTAAAGTCAAACCGTCGTAATTAACGGTTGACTTATCAATTAATCGCTAATGGTCCAGCGATTAGTCAAACTTAGGGTTGTTATAAGTTGGTAATTTTGTGGGCATTAAACCCTTAAAAGGGCACTCACTGATTCCCGTCCTAACTAGGTCGTTTGTCGGGTCAAAGGTTATGATAAAAAGTCAACATAAATGTAATATGCGATTTAGTACACAATTAACAATGTAAAAGGCGTGTAACCTATTTTATCATTCGTATAACATGGTAATATGTATAAGAACTACTCTAAACATGTTTGATCCGACAATATTTCAGTTTTGGATCGATTCGGAACCGAAAGGCGCATAGTTTGACTTTTGCCTTGACTTCGGTTCTGACCCGATTTTGATAGTTTTAGACATGCCTTAAAGTTCCATTAGGACCTAGTTACATGATAGTATAACCCTCTGCGTTGATACTACTTGAATCATTGATTGTCCGATTCGTTTACACGTTTCCGTTAAATGCCTAATGTTGACCATAATGCCCTTTTGACCTTAAAACGAGAATTTTGAATATATGAAAGGACAATAATCTTTGTTACTAATTTATAAACATGTCCCTAAAATTTCACATCAGTTGGAGGTCTAGATTAGGAGTTATGCTCATTAGCGTAATCATAACGCCTTTTATTAATTAAACGGCGTAATTAGCATATAGCCTATCTAAACCCAATCTTTGATACCAAACTTTTTACCCACTGATAAAATATAATATTTTGGGATTTTTGAAGATTTTTAATTAATTTTAGGCTGAGCATAACATAGGGTTGTAGCTTTATGTCGGTTAATGCCGGTTTTGCCCTTTCGGGCTATAAAATGAGTTTTACAAATCCTTTTGACCCCAAACCTTTTTCTACTGATCTAATATGATAAATAAAATATTTTGAGCCTTCTGGAATAATAAAAATATCAGCCTTCCTTTGAAAACCCGGAAATGGCTCCAAATCGCCTTCTTAAGCGTTTTTAACGCATAGTATGTATCAAGACCATTTTATAAATATAAGACTTGATACCCTACCGTTATAACTTATTAAATTAAGTATTTTACTGATTACATCATAACCGAAACCCATATTTATATTTGAACTCTTTTAAAATCTTTAAATTGACCAAAATACCCCTACGGGGCTTAATTGGAAATTAAACTCGTTTTGGGCATAATGGAAGGTATCCTACTGATATCACAACATACCTAAGGCATATTAACTTAGGAAACCTGTATATAATTCTTATGGTTACCCGTTACGCTTCTTGCGCGTTCGGTTCGGTTTATGTAACTAGTTTGCATAAATTAGCCGAAACGGGTCAAACCTTATCGTTATTATCTCAAAATCCAGAATGTGTTTAGATTACCCATATTATACAAGTCTTCAAACTTGTCGGGTCTAAATCACATTCTATTCCGGTCTTCGCTTTATCATGCGTTTGAACCGTATCTTCCTCTTGAAAACTAATCGGTCTAAGTCAAGGCTTAATTAAAGACCCGTTAGGATTCTAATAGGTTATTAAAAACCTTCGTTCCAGATTTAGGAGCCCAGTAAAAGCTATCTGTACTTGCTGATTTGATACGGCTGGGATTGAATTTATATTTAGCTCAGGTAAATACTTTTAACTTATTTTCCCTTATACGGGCTTGGGGTACGGTATATAAAATACCGCTTGGCCGGGCATTCGACCTTAATCGTTTGGTGGTTAAGTATTATCGAGATGACCGTTTAAATTGTTTTGTTTGCTTAAAGCCTTTGGGGGGTTAATGACCATGTCCCGGATATCCCTGGCATCATTTTACGAAATGGCCACGACCTAAGCACGGGGCGTAGGCGTACGCCCGTCGGTGTTTCATATAATTAATGTGGTGTGTCCATTGATCTTTAACCCGGCACGAACCGGGCTACTGAACGCATAAGAAACATGTAAATCTTTTACGAGTATTATATTCAAATAATTATCCCAAGTTATAAAATATTATTTGTGCCATGTGCATTCAAATCAATCATTTTTAAACCCTTTTCAAAATGAGTCGGTTGATTGTATTTACCAGTGTAAACTGACGTATTTTCCAAAAAGGCTAAGTGCAGGTACTAGACGAAATAGGCTGGCTACTCCAGGCATCATTACTCAAGTTTCGCAAGCTCTAGATGTCAAAGTCTGTTGAACTATTGTTTCTATTTTTTTTTGATCCGCCTGTGGATCTTTTACTTTCCGTTGTAATACTGGATATTACTTTATATTCGGATTGTAATAATATTTATCTTTGCTTCCGCTGTGCATTTATATATTGTGTTGTTTGACTATTATGTTGCCAACCACGTCACGATACTCCCCACCGGGCCCACCGGTGACACGTGGAAAGTCGGGGTGTGACAGTTTCCATGTTTGTTGTGAGTCAGTCTTTGACATTTTTGGCTTCCTAGTTTGCTTTGAATCAAACTTGGTTGACTTCTGATTCACAACGTCAGATTTCTGTTTTTGAACATAAACAGACTTCTTTTTCGTCTCAACACCAACATGTTTCAGATTTGGACACTTGCGTGCAAGATGTCCAGTTTGATCACATTTGAAACATGTTCTCTTGGACACATCTTTGACCTGTTGTTGTTGTTTTTTCTGAGCATAGAACTCTTCATTAGACTGTCGTCTAAATTGGAGTTCTTTCTCTTTTTCGGAACTTGTTCCGTGAACAAAAATCATTTTTGCCTGATAATTTGGCATTTCATTTCTTTTCCAACTTTGTTTCTTCTAATAACCCAACCCAGCCTTCATGTTTTTCTTTTTGTAACCAGGTTTGTTATAAAAAGTTTTGTGACCTTTTCCAGCAAACTTTGGAATTTCAGATTTTTCAATTTGAACCATTTTGAAAACTTTGTCAATCTTTTCTGAAATCAAATTCTGAATCGGGAATACAATATCTAAGAATAATTTGTCCGATCCAATCATGGTATAAACCAATCCTTTTGAATCTTCATTCAAATTTTTCTCAGATTTTGAGTTTTTCAAATATTCTTCATGAAAACTACCTTCATTTTCATCCTGTGATTCAGATTTACCTGTTTCAACCGACTCTTCTTTCAACACACTTTCAACGACTTTACCTACCACCTCTGAATCACTAGAATCATCAGATTTGGAATAGGTTACGTCAATGTTATCTGGCAATTGATCTACCATGTTGAAAGCTTTTTCGACCTTTTCATCATCATAAAATGCAAACTTTTCCGGTGGAGGAACTTGATGATACTCAGAACCAATGCCCTTTTTGTTTTTCTCAGAATCATCATCACCCGGTTTTATGTTGAAAATTCTTTCAAGCACATATGATGACGCATGATAACTTTTTAACTTGTTGTTATCCTGTTCTAAATCAGCAATCTGATGCTTTAGCTTAGCAACATCCTCAATATAAGAATTTACAACTTGTTGCTTTATTTCATACTGTCGCTTAAGCGTATCAGTTGTTTCAGAACAGTATCTCAGTCTGGATTGAACAAGTTTCATTTGACTCTTCACATTTTCATATGACTCTTTTGTAATGTGATATGCCAATTTTATTGAATCATATTCTTTTTTTCATTTCTTGACAAACATTTTCTTTCTGAGAACATTCTTCTGTCATTTTCAAAACATTTTCTTTCAAAACTTCATTTTATTTTTCTAATTTTTTACATTTTTCTGAAAGCTTTTCATCATTATCTTTCAAAACTCTTTCATTTTCTAACATTTCTTTGCATTTATTTTTGAAAACTTCTTCGATTTTATTAAACTCTAGATTTCTTGTTTTGAATTTTTCATCTTTTTCAGTACAAGCACTGCATGGTTCCATGCAT
The DNA here is from genome assembly GCA_030545235.1 of Helianthus tuberosus. NCBI lineage: Eukaryota > Viridiplantae > Streptophyta > Magnoliopsida > Asterales > Asteraceae > Helianthus > Helianthus tuberosus. The sequence goes on from CM060432.1 coordinate 26,509,284, forward strand.
TTCTTGCACTGTTCAACGATTTTGTTTAAGATTTCAGAATTAGAATTTACCTCAATGATTGGCACTTTGGTGTTTTCTGCTGCATCTGTCTGATCAGCATCTTTCTACTTTTCTTTTTCACCAACACCAGCATCATCACCAACATCACCAGTAACTAAACTCTCATTCTTCACTTCTCCTTCTTCTTTTTTCTTCATTTCCTCTTCAACATCCTGCTGTTTTTCAATAACAGCTTCTTCAACTTTTTTTAACTTCACATCTTCCCCTTTAACAGCTTCAACTTTGACTTCCTCAGCGACTTTCTTCAAATTATCAACTAGATTTTCAACATTCTTCTTCATTCTTTCTTCATCCCTCTTCCTCAAACTTGATGTCATGGCATGTCTTATGATTTTTTCCAGCCTTTTCGCATATGTTTTATCTTTTGCAGCATTTGAATAATATTCGCCAGATCGAGGAATTACTAAAAGAACATCATCATGAATTATGTCCCTCTTGGGAACAACATGTTCACCATCTCTGTTGACATAGCACTCTCGCTTCTTGTCCCATCTTTTATTGCTTACAGCATTTTCATACTCTTCTTGTATTTCATCAATTCTGTTTCCAGCAATGTTTCTTTCTCTGTATGTTTTTTCCTTCAGAATCTCTTCTCTGGTTTTCTCTTTGATTTCAGCAACAAAAACATGATGTTTGCTCTTTGATATAGTTTTGCCATGAGCTGTACATCGATTATCAACACGATCTTCTTCTGGAAGAATCTGACTCCAATCATACCCTTCATCATCATGGATTACTGCATATGCTCTTGACTTCTCTTTGGGATTATTTTCGATCATTTTTTACTCTTCTTTGCTTCGGTGGTAGATCGCCTTTCGGTAATAATCATCTCTGAAAGGATGTTCATTTCCATCAACTGCAGAGTTGTTGCATTCTCTCTTGAAATGACCTTTTTGCTTACATTTGAAACAGGTCACTTTGGATTCGTCAAATCCCAGCTTAGTTGATGGTCCACCGATGGTCTGTTTCCCAGTAATCTCCATGTATCTCTGAGCTCTGCGGATGCATCTTGCCAAACACCAGCGAATGTCTATGAGTTCCATTTCTTCTGGATCAATCTGGTCGTAGTCTTCTTTGGTCAATTCAGAATTTCCAATTTTGCCAACTACTAGACCTTCATATGATTCCAGAACAGATGCAAGGAAGCTCATTTGCTGTTTAGCAGAATTGATGCTCATAGCAGGAGAATTCTTTAATTTAAGAGCAATGTTACACAGTATCTCCTCTGATTCATCAGACTTTGTTTTTGAAGAAGATGAATGATATCCCGGATTGTAGCTTGATGAGCTTGTCTGAGGTTCTTTTGTCTTCTCACCACTAAATGCTGTCTTTGGTGATTCACCAACTTTTACTGAAGGTATGTTACCTTTATAGTAAAGACCCACATTTTGTTGATGTGAAGAACTGATCATCTTGCTTTGCTTTTGTAGCTCAAGCTCATGACTTTCTATTTTTTCTATCAAGACATCAAGAGAAATTGTATCATATAACACATCATTTTTCAAAATGAACACAAACGTTTGCCACTGATCAACTCGTGGTAACGCTTCTATGATTTTATCGATTATTTCTTCTCGAGTTTTAACAATTCCAAAACGATCAAGTTCAATTTTTAAATGACCAAATCTTTCTATCATTTGTCGAACTGATTCACCTTTCAAGCTATCAAACAAATCAAATTCTTTCTTTAATAAAGCAATTTTATTTTTCTTGATTTGTTTACCCCCCTCAGCTTTAACCCGTAAAGCTTCCCAAACAAATTTTGATGACCCGTCATGTTGAAGTAAAGCAAACATGTCATTTCTAATTGATGATTGTATTAAAGCAATCATTCTCTGTTCAGCTGCGAATTCGGATTTGTCATCTTTGTTTAAGCTTTTGAGCGAGATTTCTTCTCCTTTATCATCGACCGGCCTATTATAACCAAATTCCAAACAGAACCAACTTTCATGCGCATAAGCTTTTGCCCAGTTGATGAAACGTTCTTTCCACCAAGTGTAGTCTTCAATACTTTCGAGCGTTGGTGGTTTTGAATATGTTCCGTAGAAGTTATCATGTTTAATGTTTTCATTAATCACTTTTGTTATGGTTTTTGGTGTAACAATTGAGGTTTCAGAAGACTCGGATGTAAACGCCTTGTAAAACATGTTGTAGAACTCTTCAGCCATGACGTTTCTTGTTTACCACTTCGAATATCACTTCGTATGGACTGGGATAACTTTCAAACGATCTGACAATCTTTCACTTCATACGAACTGAGTACAATTTCAAACGAACTGATTAAGTCCACTTCATGTGGACTGATCAGCTTTCAAACGACTTGAACTTATCCCCCACTTCATGTGAACTGGAAGGATAAAAGGCAATTCGTGTGAACTGGAATCTTCAGTTCGTGTGAACTGGAATCTTCAGTTCGTGTGAAGTGGCTGCATGTCAAGCGATCTGAACATATTTGTCAAATTGGCCAAGTTTTAGCTCGATTTAGGGTCTAATTCTTTCAAGGATTGTTTAAAACATAGTTTCGCGTGTTATATCAAAAATTCAATCCATTTTAACCATGAAAACTCCGTGAATTTTGAAAAACGTGAAGAAGAATGAGTAGAAGTCAGATTTTATGGTGAAAACAAGCTGAATTGGTATGAACTATCACTCCTGAGCTCTGATACCACTTGTAGGATCGTTGTACGACCTGAATGAGTCGATCAGAAGAGTTTTAATCCATATCAAAGGCGGAATCAATGATACGAACTTGATTACAGCTTGATTCACGTTTATAATCACTTGTTTATTGATTTCAAAGCATTACAGATCAGTTGACAATTTGGCAGCACCTCGGCTCTGAAATCTTGAACCCTTACAAATGAATGACCAAGAGCTCCTATTTATAGATGTTGCCAGTTCACATGGACTCGCTTTATCACTTCACATGAAGTGGTCACTTCGTATGAATTGGCTTTGCCAGTTCATGTGGACTGGTCAAACAACACTAAAACCCTATTTTCTTGACTACCGAGCTCTGGTTTATCCTATCTAATTACAAGACTCGATACAAGAGGAAGTTGATAGATGTTTGCACCAACAGACTACAAAGAAGAATTGAGAGTTGCTCCTAAACTCCAGGGAAGCTCCAAAAATCAGATTTAAAGTGAGTAGTGAAGATGTGAGTGAAGTGATCAACATAAACACCTATTTATACTACTCCAAAAGGCCCCAAATCTTGACAAGTGTTAGCCAAGTTGCTTAGGAACTGATTAGTGGCACCTAAGGTGTCATAAGGAGGAGCAAGAGTGGAAATTTCAGAGCCATGTGGCAGCAAAACAGCAAAGGAATGACAGTTGTGATTTTGCTGTCACTGGGCACCCCTTGCGGACCGTAACCAGTGCCTTACGGTCCTCTGTAAGGCCTTCTGTTGGATCGTGTACGTGACCCTGAAAGTCAGTTAAGGTAGTTCAACATCAATTACTAAGGCGGAATCAAAGTAAACGATGTCCAAAACAGCTTATATTCTTTAATCTTCCTTTCTATTATCAACCGTGTGCTTTGTACAATAAGATCTGATGAAAATCCGACAGCACTTCGTGACTTGCACAATGACCTCCTACGGTTCCGTTTGAAATGAACCTATCACATTCCTATTTATAGACCAAGTACCCTTCCGTTTGAACATAACATCTCTTGGTTCAAACGGAACCCTATGTTTCAAACTTTGAACTCAAACGGAACCCTATGTTTCAAACTTTGAACTCAAACGGAACCCTATGTTTCAAACGGAACCCCTATACAAATAACTGTTTTCAAACGGAACCCTCTAAAACATTTCCTAAAACACAAATTAAACCCTAATTTGACATTTAAGATCCAATATTAACTTTCTTGAACTAAGACTTGATGAAGATGTAGTCAACAGACATTCTTGTGCATCAACAGACTCCCCCTTGGATGTTGACGTAGTCTTCATGTAACAACTCTCATCAAAAGTACTATTTAATATATTAATTAGTCCAAAAAGGAAACCCTAATTGAGAGACCCAAGTGATTCTGAACCAACCCTAAAATTTTCATAATTTTCAGAATCAGGATTAGGGCCCCTAAAACTCAGGGGGGGTAAACCCCATTCGGTAATATCTAAACAGTTTGTTGTCAAAAACTTAAAAATTTACGAAACCAACTCAGATAAGCTACTGTGACACGAAGCTACCCTAGTGTAGACTAGGTCCTGTCGCGCCACGCGACAGGAATAGGTGAACCCCTCGCGTGGCGCGAGGGGGGCATTTTTCAAGTATAAATAGATTTGTCTGTTTGATGCAATTCTGCGTTGATGCGACGTTTCAATTCCAAATTCACTTCGAGTTATTATAGAAATAGTCTGATAACACACACGGGTATCGAAATTCTGCTACAAAACAGGGTATTAACACAATCGCTGCTACGATTCAATTATCCGACGATCAAGATATCCAATGCATGTTTAAATGCCGCCCACATTAGGGTTATACTTTATCGTTCGTCATTAATTTGACGGATTGTCGTTAATTCGATAGGTAAAGTATTATACTTTATCGTTCGTTGTTAATTCAACGGATCATCGTTAATTCGATGGGTAAAGTATTATACCTTGTCGTTCATTGTTAATTCAATGGATCATCGTTAATTCGATGGACAAAGTATTGCATTTTGACATTTATTGTGATAATTTGATCTCGTAAATTATCGTAATTGCTGGATTGATTACTAACCCAGTTTTGTGTGCATTGTTATTTATATTAGGTTAACAAGGCTAAATCATAGATTAGACTCTGACCATATTAAATCAGCAATGTGAGTCATTCTTCTTTTCTCACAGTTTGTGAGTCATTCTCTCTTTTTATCAAATCTATTTACAAAATCATGTTTATTTCAAAGTTATAATTACGGGGATTAAGTCTTTGTAATCACCAAGTTACAGCCGGTATGTGGGGTTTTGTATACATTACTTGATAATCGTCACCATTGGGGCAGCCAATGGGGGATATGACCATAGTCACAGACACCATTGGACGAATGGGCCAATGGGTCGAGTGGCAAGTACCGTGGGTAGTTGGCTTGATATCAGAAACATTGTAATCACTTTTAATACTGTATATTATAACAAATGAGTCATTTTAGTAAATAGAATGATTCACTCAGTATTTCCCGCTGACAAAACCTTTTTCAAACATGTTTCAGGTGATTTGCTGTAATTCAGGAAAAGTGCTGGGGAGCATTTCAAGCTTAAATTAGTGGCTCATTATAAAATAAATAAATAAATTTTTGTAATATCACGCTTTTATAGTAAAAACATATTATTGTAAATTATCAGGGTTTTATCCCGAATTGTGAAATAAATAATCGGGGAAAAAATTTTTAGCTTTAAGCGATCCTGTTTCCGCTGTTAAACTCAATTAAATCAATACCGCAGTATTTCTGTCCCGCGGCTTTTGAAACGGGTCAAACCGGGTCGGGGGCCGTGACAGAAAAAGGTGGTATCAGAGCCACTGAGTTAAGCTAATTAAGTATTTAAAAATACTTAATTTTTCCTGATTACTATTATGTGATTATTTGTATTATTAACTGATTATTTGATTATTTGTTAGTTACAGTATGGGTAAGAAAAAGCTGTCAAGCATCTATCTTAAATTAGAGAAATCATCTAATGAGAAGGGAAGTTCATCCCGAACCAAATCCTCGAATCAGACTGAAATTCCTGAAGAAGGAATATTCGTGCGAAAGGCACAATACGAGGAATCACTTTCTCCTCAAAGGAGGGAGATGATTATTAAGAAAAGTAAAGAGCAAATTCGACAAAAGAAGATTAAACGGGAAACCCAGGAATTAATTGATAAATCACCTTGGGAAGATAAACTAGATGAGAAATTGGCAAATTTATATATGCTAGCCACTGTAGCAGAAAATATAAATCTTTAAAAGTTTAGCACCCTACTCTCATAAATCTAGAAACCTTGTGTGATAAATAAAATCTGAAACCTGAGTATGTTTATTAGTTATCTTTGTAATCAACTAGCATACAGTATGTAATAAATTACAAAGTTATTTATTTTTAACTCAGTATTTTATGCAATTTGCATATATGCTACATCAGCATGAGTGGGCTATCCGAAGATTTTCAGAATCTTAATCTGTATCCCGTAACTGTCGAAGCTTCCAAAGAATATACTAGCTACTATCCCGATGTTGAACAACCAGTAGAATTCAAGGTTCCACCTATGAGCAAGCCAAAACAAAAGAAGAGAACTTATGTAGGATGGAGAAAAATACGTAAGAAGAAGCCAGCTAAGAAACTGCCCAAAATAAATAATCCTTTGAAAAAGGGAAAAGAAGTCATAACCGGAGAGAATTCCAAACCACAAGAAATGGAAACTGGAGACAAAAAGAAAGATAAGGAGGTAGAAATACAAATGGAGGAAATTACTAAAGAAGTAATAATGGAAGTTGGGCAAGGGTCTATACCAGCTCAGAGAGAAATCGGGGAGAGTTCCAATCCAACCCAGGAAAGAACTTTTCAAGAGGAGATAGATTTTCTGTTGGAAAACTGTGAGACGATTCAGCCTGTCCAGACAAATCTTTTTACCTATCCTATTGAAAATCAATTCCCTATGAATTGGGAACCAGCAGCAATTCCAGACCCAATAGTCCACTCCCAAACCATAGGAATGGACGAATGGTGGACAAACGATTGGCAATTCCAAAATATTGTCAACGATCCTTACTCTTTTCTTCCACAATTCGATCCAGAACCATTACCTAATCCACCCATGAGTACTGAAAACATGTCCGAACTCCGCCACTTTGGCGAAGAGTTGTTTGATATGGGGAATAGAATGAGGGAGATAGGTGGACAGATTGCTTGGAAGTATGACGAGAGGGAAATGCGTTTTTAACAACAAGTGACGAGAGATAAAATGGTAGTTGTATAATAGTACTAATAAAGTTAGTCTGTAAATAACCAATAAAACTCTGTATGATATCTGTGAGTAACGATGCATACTATATTAAATATAAAATGAAATCGAGAAATCGATTGTTTTGATTATATTTGTATTATAAAATTTTCTGATTATTTGTATATAATTATTAATTGTCAGTTACTAATAAAAATTATATATATACATTATCAGATGGCAAACAGTGGTAATGAACCCATAAATGAAGTTAATCATTCTGAGCAACATCCAGGAGATCAATATATGACTCGGCAAGATATCGAAAACATTGTTGCTCAAGGGATAGCTAATGCTATTCCAGCATTCGTTGCTGCTATCAAGAATCCACCTGAACCACAACAAATTGTCCCTAGTAAACAGATTACTGAAGACAACTTCAGTAATAGTTTAAATGGAGGCAATAATCATGTTAATCATAATAAGGAACCATATCAAGTTCCATTACCCAAGAAAATGAAAACTGCAACGCCTGGTTGCACTTTCAAAGAATTCCTTGCTTGTAAACCCACTGAATTCGCAGGCAATGAAGGAGCAACTGCATCACTACGTTGGTTAGAGAAAACCGAAGCAGTCATTGCAATAAGTAAATGTGGTAAAGATGATCAGGTCATGTATTCATCCAATCTGTTCAAAGAAATAGCACTCGAATGGTGGAACACTGTGCTACAATCAAAAGGAAGAGTAATAGCCTATGCTATGACTTGGGAAGAATTTAAGGGTTTGGTGGAAAGAAAATTCTGTCCCGAGTATGAAAAAGAACAGATGGCGAATAAGTTTCTAAATCATCGGATGATGAGTGTGGACTGTCGCGGTTATACCTCGACATTCTTCGAATATGCTAGAGTGGTGCCAACACTGGCTTCGCCAGAACCGGTACTTATTTCTCGCTATATTTGGGGGCTAATTAGCGAAATCCGCAATATTGTTAAAGCTGCGAGACCTCGCACTATTGATGATGCGGTAGAATTAGCCAACACTCTAACCGATGAATTGGTGCGCACAAGAGATGAAGATAGGAAAAAGGCATTAGCCCAGAAAATTACCCAAGGATTTCGCGTGGGTAATAATAACAGCTTCAAGAGAAAAGGAACAGGGCAAGCTCCAACTCCGTCATTCTGCAAGAAATGCAAAAAGAAGCATTATGGAAGATGCGATATCACTTGCAATTTTTGCAAAGGTATAGGACATCGTGAAGAAAACTGCAAAAAGAAAACAGTAATCTGTTTTAACTGTGGAGAAGCAGGGCATTATAAAACAGAATGTCCTAAATTGATCAAGCCAGTAGATAACAAACCCAAGACAACCGAAGGAACTACAAAGAAGAATGCCAGGGCATTTCAGCTGACCACTCAAGAAGCAGAACTTATTCCAGATGTGATAGCGGGTACGTTCTTAGTTCACAATGTGTACGCAAAAGTATTATTTGACTCTGGTGCAAACCAAAGTTTTATAAATACTTCATTCTGTCAAGCTCTTAGTTTACCTTTAACCAATATTAGGCAGATTTTTACCGTTGAAACAGCAGACGGAAATTCAGTTAAAATAGATAAAGTGTTGCAAGAAGGAAACATAGAACTTTTAGGACATAAATTCTCTGCAAGACTATTGCCGATGAATTTAGCTGAATTTGATGTTGTATTAGGAATGGATTGGTTAGTAGCCAACCATGCCAGAATCCTTTGTGATCAGAATTCCATAGAAATTCAATCACCTACCGGAGAAATGATTAGGATTACAGGAGATAAACCACGGAAACCCATGAAGTTCATATCAGTAATGAAAGTTGCTAATTATGAACGAAAACAAGGAATAGTGTATATGATTTCAGTAATCATTAGCACTAAGGGAAAAGATCTTAAGGAAATACCAGTAGTATCAGAATATTCTGATATATTTCCAGAAGATTTACCAGGATTACCTCCAGATAGGGAAGTAGAATTTAGGATTCATTTAATTCCAGGAACTACATCGATAGCCAAGGCACCTTATCGGTTAGCACCCACAGAAATGTTAGAATTGAAAAAGCAATTAGATGAATTACTAAGTAAAGGATTCATACAACCTAGCTCATCCCCTTGGGGAGCGCCAGTGTTGTTTGTGAAGAAAAAGGATGGTTCAATGAGAATGTGTATCGATTATAGGGAATTGAATAAGGTTACAATTAAGAATCGATATCCATTAGCTAGGATTGATGATCTTTTTGATCAACTTCAGGGGGCTAGATATTTTTCTAAGATAGATTTACGCTCCGGATACCATCAATTGAAGGTACAAGAAGAAGACATACCTAAGACTGCTTTCAGAACTAGGTATGGTCATTACGAGTTTACAGTTATGCCATTCGGGTTAACAAATGCACCTGCAGCATTCATGGACATGATGAATAGGATCTGTAAACCGTATTTGGATAAATTTGTAATTGTTTTTATAGACGATATACTTATTTATTCCAAAAGTCAGACAGAGCATTGTGAACATCTTCATGCACTCTTAACTTTGTTAAGAAAAGAAAAGTTGTACGCCAAATTCTCGAAGTGTGAATTTTGGCTAAAGGAAGTACAATTTTTAGGACACATGGTGAATCATGAAGGTATTCATGTAGATCCTGCTAAGATAGAGGCAATTACCAAATGGAAGGTTCCACAAACAGCAATGGAAATTAGAAGTTTTATAGGATTAGCTGGGTATTATAGACGGTTTATTAAGGATTTTTCCAAGATAGCCGTACCATTAACTAAGTTAACCTGTAAAGCCACTAAGTTTGAATGGGGACCTAAACAGGAAGAATCTTTTAGAATTTTGAAACAGAAATTAACCCATGCACCAATCTTAGCCTTACCAGAAGGAACTGAAGATTTTGAAGTATATTGTGATGCTTCAAAATTAGGATTTGGATGTGTGCTTATGCAACGCAAGAAGGTAATTGCGTATGCATCAAGGCAGTTGAAAAAGCACGAAGAGAATTATACGACTCATGATTTGGAATTAGGAGCCGTAATTTTTGCCCTTAAGATTTGGAGACATTATCTTTACGGAAGTAAATTTACTGTCTACACAGACCACAAAAGTTTAAAATATATATTTGGGCAAAAAGAGTTAAACATGAGACAAAGGAGATGGATGGAAATCTTAAGTGACTACGACTGTGATATTCAGTATCACGAAGGAAAGGCGAATGTAGTTGCAGATGCCTTAAGTCGTAAGTATTATGAGAAACAACGACGAGTTCGTGCTCTCAGATTAAATCTACAAATAGATTTAATGGAACAATTGAAGAATGTTCAAACAACAGCAATCAAGGATGATGCTGAAGGAATGAAAGGACGAATCAAGGAATTAGAGCAAGGAGCAGATGGAATTTGGAGATTCCATAAAAGTAGAATTTGGGTACCTAAGCAGGGAGACTTAAGACCTAAGATTTTAGAAGAAGCTCATAAATCTAGGTACACTATGCATCCAGGAAACAATAAGATGTACCAAGATTTAAGGAAGAACTTCTGGTGGATAGGAATGAAAAAGGACATAGCCAGCTATGTTTCTAAATGTCTTACTTGTTCACAAGTTAAGGCAGAACATCAGAAACCTTCAGGATTACTACAACAATTAGAAATGCCAGTATGGAAATGGGAACTTATAACAATGGATTTTGTTACTAAGTTACCCAAAACCAGAAAAGGTAATGATGCGATTTGGGTAATTGTGGATCGATTAACCAAATCAGCACACTTTCTACCTATGAAAGAAACCTTTAGCATGGAAAGACTGGCTAAATTGTATGTAGATGAAGTTGTATCTTTACATGGAGTTCCACTCTCCATTGTTTCGGATAGAGATAGTCGTTTTACTTCCCATTTCTGGAAAAGTTTCCAGCAAGCTATGGGAACTCGACTAAACTTAAGCACTGCATATCATCCACAAACAGACGGACAAAGTGAAAGGACGATCCAAACTCTAGAAGACATGCTCCGAGCATGTGTAATAGACTTTGGTGGAAGTTGGGATGATCACTTACCATTAATTGAATTCTCCTATAACAATAGTTATCATTCAAGCATTGAAACCGCTCCATTCGAGGCACTGTATGGAAGAAAGTGCAGAACTCCCGTTTGTTGGGCAGAAATAGGAGAAAGTCAATTATCAGGTCCTGAAATAGTGCAAGAAACAACTGATAAGATTACTCAAATCAAAGAAAGGCTGAAGACGGCTCGAGATCGTCAGAAGAGTTATGCAGATAATAGAAGCAAGCCGTTAGAATTCCAAGTTGGAGACCGAGTACTGTTGAAAGTTTCTCCTTGGAAAGGAGTAGTCAGATTTGGAAAGAAAGGAAAGTTAAGTCCAAGGTACGTAGGACCATTTTCAGTGATCCAATGTATAGGACCAGTAGCTTATCGTTTACAATTACCAGAAGAATTATCTGGAGTACATAATGTATTTCATGTATCCAATCTCAAGAAATGCTTATCAGATGAATCTCTGGTAGTACCTCTTCAAGATATAGAGGTAAACGAAAAATTTAAATTTGTTGAGAAACCTCTTCAAATTGAGGATCGAAAGATCAAGTTTCTCAAACACAAACGACTAGTTTTAGTCAAAGTCAAGTGGGACTCAAAGAGAGGAGCTGAATACACTTGGGAACTGGAATCAGAAATGAAGAAAAAGTATCCACACTTATTCCAGTAAATCTCGAGGACGAGATTTTTCTTAAGGTGGGTAGAATGTAACAACTCTCATCAAAAGTACTATTTAATATATTAATTAGTCCAAAAAGGAAACCCTAATTGAGAGACCCAAGTGATTCTGAACCAACCCTAAAATTTTCATAATTTTCAGAATCAGGATTAGGGCCCTTAAAACTCAGGGGGGGTAAACCCCATTCGGTAATATCTAAACAGTTTGTTGTCAAAAACTTACAAATTTACGAAACCAACTCAGATAAGCTACTGTGACACGAAGCTACCCTAGTGTAGACTAGGTCCTGTCGCGCCACGCGACAGGAATAGGTGAACCCCTCGCGTGGCGCGAGGGGGGCATTTTTCAAGTATAAATAGATTTGTCTGTTTGATGCAATTCTGCGTTGATGCGACGTTTCAATTCCAAATTCACTTCGAGTTATTATAGAAATAGTCTGATAACACACACGGGTATCGAAATTCTGCTACAAAACAGGGTATTAACACAATCGCTGCTACGATTCAATTATCCGACGATCAAGATATCCAATGCATGTTTAAATGCCGCCCACATTAGGGTTATACTTTATCGTTCGTCATTAATTTGACGGATTGTCGTTAATTCGATAGGTAAAGTATTATACTTTATCGTTCGTTGTTAATTCAACGGATCATCGTTAATTCGATGGGTAAAGTATTATACCTTGTCGTTCATTGTTAATTCAATGGATCATCGTTAATTCGATGGACAAAGTATTGCATTTTGACATTTATTGTGATAATTTGATCTCGTAAATTATCGTAATTGCTGGATTGATTACTAACCCAGTTTTGTGTGCATTGTTATTTATATTAGGTTAACAAGGCTAAATCATAGATTAGACTCTGACCATATTAAATCAGCAATGTGAGTCATTCTTCTTTTCTCACAGTTTGTGAGTCATTCTCTCTTTTTATCAAATCTATTTACAAAATCATGTTTATTTCAAAGTTATAATTACGGGGATTAAGTCTTTGTAATCACCAAGTTACAGCCGGTATGTGGGGTTTTGTATACATTACTTGATAATCGTCACCATTGGGGCAGCCAATGGGGGATATGACCATAGTCACAGACACCATTGGACGAATGGGCCAATGGGTCGAGTGGCAAGTACCGTGGGTAGTTGGCTTGATATCAGAAACATTGTAATCGCTCTTAATACTGTATATTATAACAAATGAGTCATTTTAGTAAATAGAATGATTCACTCAGTATTTCCCGCTGACAAAACCTTTTTCAAACATGTTTCAGGTGATTTGCTGTAATTCAGGAAAAGTGCTGGGGAGCATTTCAAGCTTAAATTAGTGGCTCATTATAAAATAAATAAATAAATTTTTGTAATATCACGCTTTTATAGTAAAAACATATTATTGTAAATTATCAGGGTTTTATCCCGAATTGTGAAATAAATAATCGGGGAAAAAAATTTTAGCTTTAAGCGATCCTGTTTCCGCTGTTAAACTCAATTAAATCAATACCGCAGTATTTCTGTCCCGCGGCTTTTGAAACGGGTCAAACCGGGTCGGGGGCCGTGACACTTCAGTTCCTGAGTCTTCAGTCTTAGTCTTTTCTTCAACTCTGACTTTTCATCATAAGCACTTTATCTTCACACTCCCATATACTGTTGATCCAGACTCCCCCTTTCACAGGCTCCCCCTCTCGATATGCTGAATCTGAGATATCTGGTTCAAGCTTTGACAAATAGCTTCCGTTGGGAATAATGAAGTCCAAATCTGTTACTCAACCAACAAACATTACAATTCTATCTTTTCAATCACAAAAACACAAACTTAATCAGTTTTAGAAATCCACTCAAGTATTCAGGTCCAAGTTAATGACCCTGATCACTTGATTAATCTACCAAGTCCAAATTAATGACCTTGGTTGATCTTTTGACGAAACAAACTGAATTTAAAACAACAATTTCAAACATTTTCTGAAAATAACAAGTATCAAGTTAATGAACTTGTTTTTATCATTTCAAACAATTCAAACTTCTTCAAAGTAAGCTCTCCTCATTCTTCAGTCCAGAATCTCCTGCATCTGCTTCAAACATCTGTGAATCCAACAATCAACTCTCCACTTTGGTTTGTCGGATAATAAAGCAGAAATAAAATCTTTTTTTTTTTTTTTTTTTAATCAAAGTGTTCTAAACTAAGAAATAAAATACAGAAAACTTAAATTGCAGAAATTAAACAAAGTAAACTATTTACAAACATATTTTTGGTGAGCGTGTCAGGGAATCATATCAGCTTTTCAGACAAATCACAAGTACCGTTAAGCTACATTACATACTCAGATTTAAACAATTCACCTCGATTGTCGATATACTGATCCATCTTAAATTCTCACACAAATTTCAATTTACTCAGGATACGATTTAGATGAATTAAGAACTTAGATCATTCATGTGTCCCACCTCTTGAATATACTCCCGTATCCAGAATCCCAATAATCAGTCTTACAGGTGAGAATACTACAATGATATCTGTATATAATTTAGGTATGCGAGGGCCGAGGGATCTCAGATCGATACTTCCGTATACGCAGAGAGATATCAACTTTGACTTTTCGGTGTGTCCCCTTTAGAGGATCTTTTTGCTTACAACAGCAGCATATATCAATTTTATTGTTTCAGCATGCTGAGGGTTTAATGCTGTGTTTCAAGCATTGCAGCAAGTATTAGCCAGGGACTAGGTCAGAACTACCGTTCAGCAGAAGTCCCGGAATAATACCCCAGATATCATAGAGTATAAAGACCTAGTATATCAGATTAAGAGACCTTTCAAACGAGATTTCAGGGGTTACCTATATATCCAAGTAGTGTTCCCCACGAATTCACAAGTTTGAATTTAGGTTTATATCCCGAATAAATCTACTAAATGTGTTAAAACCTATCAACACATCATCAGTAAGATTGTTTAATTCTTTTATACTTTTCAAATCTTTAGCATACTGTAATCGTCTAGCTGATGTACTATCATTTTCCCTATATACACAAGCTCTTTTTCATTTTATCATGTTTTTGTATTTTTGTATTTTTTACTGTTTTTGTATTTTCTGAAAATAAACTATGTACAAACATCTACTCCCCCTAAATACCAAAACAAGTAAAAATTCGACAAACCATTGCAGATTGTTTCTCATCTTCATCCGCAACAGTACTCTCATCAACGCCAATTATGCCATCCGACACCGACAGAAGCTTCATACCATTCAGTTTTAACAAATATTTAAACCGATTTTTATCAAAAGCTTTGGTATGTAAATCAGCTTTCTGTTCGTCAGTGTGGATTTTCTCAATTCGTATCAACTTTTTCTCAAAGCAATCACGAATAAAGTGATGACGAATTTCTATGTGTTTAGTTTTAGCGTGATGTACTGGATTTTTAGTTATATTTATTGCGGCCTCATTATCAACAAAAAGAGATGTGTTAAGAAACTACAAACCATAGTCGCGCATCTGTTGCTGTATCCACAAGATCTGAGAGCAGCAACTGCTAGCAGAAACATACTCTGCTTCACAAGTAGATAACGCCACAGACGTTTGTTTCTTACACTGCCAGGTAACCAATCTTGGACCAAAGAACTGGCATCCTGCAGTTGTTGATTTTGAATTGACTTTGCAGCATCCGAAATCTGAATCGGAATACCCTTCGAGCGTAAAATCGCCTTTTCTAGGATACCACAACCCCAATGAAGGAGTTCCTTTCAGGTAGCGCAATATCCTCTTCACAATAATCATGTGCGATGCTCTCGGGTTAGACCGAAATCTTGCTGCGAGGCACGTTGGGTACATGATATGAGGACGTGAAGCAGTTAGGTACATTAAAGAACCTATCATGGATCGGTAAAACGTTTCATCAGCCCTGTCTCCGGTGAGATCTGGGTGAATCCCATGATTTGTTGCAAGTGGGGTAGCAGCTGGAGTAGATCCTGACATCCCGAATTTCTCCAAGATATCATGAACATACTTTGACTGATGAATGAAAATTCCCTCAGGAAGTTGTTCAACTTGTAATCCCAGAAAGAATTTCATCTCCCCCATTGATGACATTTCAAACTTTTGCTTCATCACTGATTCAAAATCTTTGCATAGATTTTCATTTGTCGACCCAAAGATTATATCGTCCACATAAATCTGAACTATCAGAAGATGACCATCGACCTCTTTAGTGAAGAGAGTGGCATCCACTTTTCCACGAATGAACTTGTTGGCTAGTAGGTGTTGAGACAAAGTCTCGTACCAAGCTCTCGGGGCCTGGTTTAAACCATACAGCGCTTTATCCAATAAGTAGACCTTGTTTTTGTGGATTGGATCGGTAAAGCCCGGTGGCTGACCGACATAAACCTCCTCTTTAACCTTCCCATATAGAAACGCCGATTTAACATCCAATTGATAAACTTTGAAGTTCTTCCAAGACGCAAATGCTAGGAAAATTCTGATCGCCTCTAGTCGTGCTACAGGAGCATAGACTTCGGTAAAATCAATTCCCTCCTGTTGACTAAAGCCCTGAACAACGAGTCGAGCTTTGTTCCTTACGACAACTCCTCTATCGTCCCTCTTACACTTAAACACCCACTTGGTGTTAATCTTTCTCTGACCATCCGGCAAATCAACTAACTTCCACACTCCCAATTTCTCGAATAGACTAAGTTCCTCCTGCATAGCATTGACCCCAAGAGTCTTCAGTAAGCGCCTCTTTGTAAGTTCTTGGTTCAATCTGCGAGATAAAACAACTTAATGAGAATTCAGTTTGCAAAGAAGCAACTTTTGTATAAAAACATGTAAGCCCTTTATCAATCTGATTTCGAGTGCGAACACCAGCTTGCAATTCTCCTATGATCAACTCCTCTGGATGATATGAAAAAGTTCGCGGCATCACTTCGCTTGGAACATCTACATTTCCCGCCAGATTAGTAACATTCTGCTCTGCATCTTGTTCACCAACTTGGTTTGTTTGACCTGAAATCTGAATTTGCTCCCCCTCAGAATCTGAATCTGAATCACCATGATCAAATACTGGCATGTTTTCAGCTTCTAGATTATCATTCTGAGCCGACTGATTCTCCTGAGCAACTTCATTCTGTTGGACATCATCATGTTCACCAGCATTACTTGGACCTGCTTCATCATCATTTGAAGTTTCCGTGGTCTCCTCGAATACTCAGCTGGGAACCTTAACTGCGACTCATATTCACGCAAAATATCCAACTCATCAAAGAAATCTTCTTCATCCTCTGATTCTTCTCTCATGTCAAACGAATCCCAAAGTTTGTCATAATGATAACGCCATGAATCACCAGGATTCTGTGGCGGCATAGTATACCCTTGACATTCAACATTATATGCCTCAATAATCGTTTTCCAAATGGGAATGAAAACTCGTTTCAATGGACTTGCATAGCCCACGAATATTCCTTCTAAGCCTTTTTCACCAAATTTGCCTTGAAAATCGAGAACTGTACAGGGAGACCCAAACGGTTCAAGATACTTCAGATTTGGTTTACGATTATTGATCAGCTCAAAACATGTTTTGTTGAACTTCTTGACAGTGAGAACCCTGTTGAGTGTATAGCATGCGGTGGAAACAGCTTCAGCCCAAAAATTAATTGGTAACTTTGAATCTACGAGCATAGTTCTAGCCGTCTCGATTAGTGTCCGGTTTTTGCGTTCTGCGACTCCATTCTGCTGCGGAGTATACGGAGCACTAAACTCATGCAAAATACCTCTTTCATCACAAAATTCTTCCATCTTTCTGTTCTTGAATTCAGTACCATTATCACTTCGAATTCTTTTAATACGCCTTTGGTACAAATTCTCAATCTTTCTGAACAGACCCATCAAACTGTCAAATGTTTCATCTTTCGTCTTCAAGAAAGAAACCCACGAAAATCTAGAATAATCATCAGTAACGACCAAACAATAGTAATCTCCTGTAATACTTTTGACATTCACAGGACCAAACAAATCCATGTGAAGTCTTTCCAGAGGACATAAAACTGAATTGACTCGCTTAGCAGGGTGTGACTTTTTCTTCTGCTTGCCTTTGATGCAGCTAATGCACTCCCCTTCCAGATGAAAACCTTTGATATTAACACCCAATACCAAAACATTGTGCACCAAGTAATTCATCTTCCGTAGGTGAATATGCCCCATCTTTCGGTGCCACAATCTTGATTCTTTCTCAGTTGCTTTAGACACGAAACAATGTGCTTGACCAGTTGTTGTAGTTGCTACAGACATATCTAACACATATAAATCATTCACTCTAGGTGCCCTCATAATAATCCATTCTTCAGGGATAACAAAACCAGGTTTCAAAATCAAACACTCTTTATCAGTGAAGTGAGTAGAATACTGATTGTCACAAATCTGCGAGATACTAAGCAGATTGTTCTCCAGCTCAGTGATGTAGTTAACTCTCTCAAACGTTACAATCCCATTGGATAACGTTCCTTCACCAACAATTCTACCACCTTCATGACCAGCAAATCCCACATAACCACCATTGATATTCTTCACATCATACAGTAATGCAGTTTTTCCTGTCATATGTCGAGATGCGCCACTATCCATGATCCATCTTGAAATGGCTCTTGGAAGATCCTGCACATACCACAAGTTGATTTAAAACATTTCAATAAAGATGCCGATTCATGCTTCGCAATCCAGGAAGCTCCGACAATTCAAACTGCTTATTCGAACATGGTGTCCACCCAGGCCTCATCAGCCTTAGGTGTAACCTTGACTCTAGCAACTTGAATTTTGAAATTTTCAGCCTTCAAAGGTGGAAAATTTGCATCATAATCAACCGAAATTGATTCATCAGCCTTTTTCACTTCAGAAGTTGAAATTTTCATTTCAGTTTTTGGTTTCCAAACTTGTTGAGATAATGCAACCTGTTTATAAAACTTGTTATTTTTAGTTACCACTTTCTTAACAGGTTCATTTTTCACTTTGATATTGTCATTTTTCACACTCTTTTTCTCAACAACGATTGGTGCTTTACCCTTCACATCAACTTTCTTCTGTTGACACTTCACAGTCTCAGTCTTAGGCTTCACATTAGTACACTTTCGTGCAATGTGACCCACTTGATTACATCTGAAACATGTACGAGTATCAACAACTCGACTTGTGCCTTCAGACTGATAATGTGAAGCTCTTTTCTCAAAGAACTCTTTATTTGATTTTGAAAAAATTTCATTTTCCTCATCAGAACGTGAACTTGAACTGTTCACAAACACCTTCTTTTCAGCAAACCTCTTGTTTTGAAAACTCTTTTTCTGATAACTGTTACCACCCCGATAACCACCCGACCAATTGTTTCGATTGTTATTATAAAAACGTGGTGGAACAGCAGGCTTTTTGTAATAAGCTTTATCTTTCTCAAAATTCATTTGCCTTTTTGTTTGACACAAACTGTTCACTTCTGACAACTCAACTTCAACTAATTTGAAAACATTTGTCAACTTTTTCACATTAACATTCTCAATTGGAAACTCAGAATCCGAATACAACTTATCAGATCCAGCCATCTTGTACATCACAAGACCCGGTTCATCACTTAAGTTGTTTTTGGACTTTGATTTCTGAATGTATTTGTCCAAGAAACACCCATCATCTTCAGCTGAATCACTATTCAAAACACTTTCAGCTGTGCTCTTAACAATCTCTGTCTGAACACTCTCATCAGATGATGTAGAAAAAGTAACATCAATGTTCTCCGGAAGTTTAACTTCTTTTTCTTCCTCAATTTCAACCAACCCAGACTGCTTTTTAGTGTAATTATGAAGAACAGGTGGTGGTACTTGATGAAAACCCACCCCAGTTCCATCAGAATACACATCTTCGCCCGCTTTGTCTTTCCCGATGGGTTTGGGAATGATATGTTGCAAAACAAAGCTTGCGGAGCTGTAACTGTTAAGCTTCAACTGGATTCGCTCGTTTTCGATTACAGCCTCTTGAACTTTAAGTTTCAATTTAGCGATTTCATCCAGTTGTTTGTTGATTGATTCTTCTTTAACTCTAACCACTGCTTTTAAATGTTCATTTTCTTTAAAAGTTTTACCATTTCGATCATCACAATCTTTCATTGTGCTTTTGAGTTTTTCAAATTTTTCAGAAATCTGACGGTTTTCAAGAATCAACTTTTCATTTTCCTTTTTAATTTTGTCATGATCAATTTTATCAGTTTCAATTTGAGTAATTAATTCTCTTATCCGTTCAGTTGAAGCTTTAACTGTTTTGTCACGACCAATAATCTGATCCTCAACATTTCTGACCTTTGCTGTCAGATCCTCAACTTTCTTAATGTTGAGATACGTGACTGTGCTACAAAATTTGCACTCTTTGTTGCAATTTTTGCAATCAGCATTTCCTTCAATCTTTTTACCTGACGCATTTGTTGACACATCTGAACTGACCTGGCTTTTTGACTCAGACACGGAGTTAGAGTCTACCTCAAGTGCTTTGGCAGCCAGCACTTTGTCAGCCATTTTTCCCAGATTCTCTGCATTCAACTCCTGCGTAGTATCGATAACTCCAGTATCAATCTTCTTGGATTCTTTTCCTTCTTTCTCTTCTTTCTCCTTTCTTTCTCTTTCTTCTTTCTCCTCTTCAATCATTTTCGAAGTTGGAGTTCCCCACCATTTGTGTTGCCAATACTCATCATTTTCTTTCATCTCCATGATTAAGACTTCTATATCGAGAGTTTTGTGATCAACTGCAATATTTCCATACTCATCAAGATAACACTCTCTGTCTGGATCCCATCTGTTGGCTCTTTTTGCATCCAAATAGATACGAGAAAGTCTAGTAATTTTGTTTTCCGAAATCATCTTTCTGTATTTATACTTCTGCTCTTCAGTTCTCTCATCTTTCCATGGAATAGGTTCATTTTTCGCCATGAATGCGTAACCAACCGCATCTTCTTCTGGTAGAACCTCTTGACTCCAATCATATCCCTCATCATCATAAATCACTGCAAAAGCTCTAGATTTCTCTCTGTTATCTTCAACCTGCTTCAATCTAGGCGGCTCGGATTTATTCTGGTGATAAATCGCCTTCTTGTAGTAATCATCTCTGAAAGGATTCTCCGACTCATCAACATAAGCATTTCGACATTCTCTCTTGAAATGACCCTTCTGCTTACACTTGAAGCATGTCACTTTTGATTTATCAAACCCTAGCTTTGTTGAAGCACCACCAATTGATTTTCTTCCAGTAATTTCCATGAATCTTTGTGCACGACGAACAGCACTTGCCATAGCCCAACGAATATCGATCAGTTCCATTTCCTCCGGATCAATCTGATCGTAATCTTCTTTCGTCAGATTTGTATTACCAATCTTCCCAGCTACCAATCCTTCATACGATTCCAACACCGATGCTAGAAAGATCATTTGCTGCTTTGCCGACTCTTCGTCAAAATTCTGAGCATTCTTCAAATCTATCGCAATGTTACATTGAAAACGATTCTTTGCATCAGCATTTCCAGAAAATGAAGATCCACTGTGAAAACCACTGTGACTTCCACTGCTTTGACCACTTTGACTTTCTTTGCCGGCTGTCGACACATTTTCAACAGAAAATGCAGTTTTTGGTGAAGTAGCTTTCGGCATCATGCTCTTTGGATAGTATAGCTCCAGATTCTGCTGATAAGATGAATGATTAACTTTGTACATCTTTTTCAACTCCAACTCATGACTCTCGAGTTTTTCAATCAGCAAATCTAATGTCAGCTTTTGTGGTTCTTTGATGGTATTCTTCAGCATCAGCGCATAATATCTCCAATCCATCTCGTCAGGAAACGAATCGAACAATTTGTCGATAAGATCTTCTTCAGGAATGTCAATCTCATGTCTTACTAATTCCAGCTTCAGATGACCGAACCTTTCTATCATTTTACATACTGACTCGTTCTTTAAACATCCAAACAAATCAAATTCTTTTTTAAGAAGTTTCTTTTTGTTTTTCTTAATTTCTTGACTACCGACACATTTCTTTTCCAACTTTGCCCAAAGATCTTTAGCATTTTTATAGTCTATCAATGAGATGATATCCTCCCGAACAGACTGAAATAACAACGCCACACACTTTTGTTCGGCTACGAATGAATCAATCTCATCAGATCCTGTTAAAACTTCTCCATTCTTGTTTCCTTGGTCATAACCATTTTTTAGACTTTTCCAGCTTGTAAACGCGAATGCCATCATCCAATCTTCAAACTTTTTGGACCAACGACTGTACTCCTCGATAGCCATTAGCTTTGGAGGTTTATTGAACGTTCCGAAGGCGCTTTCCGATTCCCAAGCTTCCTTTTTCTTCTCTTTTTGTTTATTTTCATTTACATTGTTTGATGAATCATCAATGTTTCCGGAATCTCCAGCGAATGCGTACATGTCGCTAAACGGGTTTAAGAAAATATCATCCATTGTGAATGTACCTGTAAAATCAAACAACACTTAGACAAATTTTGATTTTGAAAAATATAGGAACTTGTTCAAACGGAATAGTCTGCTTCGAAATTCATTTAGTTGATAATAACAATTGTTAAAAAAAAATCCGATTGGACCTCCAATATTGATGCAAACAATATTCAATTAATTGATATAATCGAGACAATATTCAATTTCACATGATATAATCGAGACAAGTATGGTGGACTGACAACTTTATGTTCACTTAATTGATGCAAACAATATTCAATTTCAAATGTATTGGTCCGATATTCGTAAATGTATCTGATTGGACCAACTAAACCACTCAGTCGACAAAATTAAATCCCTTTCATCAATTCTAGAACATCACTTTATATCTGTTATTTGTTATTCATAAGTCTCACACAATTCGACAATCTTTCATGCAAAATCAGATATATCACAAACGGTCACAGATTCAAACTGTCAGGTCTGTTTCAAACAATCATGTGCTAGTTCAAACGACAAAAGTTTCAAACGACAGCTGTTCAAACGACAAAGTTCAAACGATGAACTTGTTTCAAACGATAAACTTTCAAACGACAGACTTTCAAACGATCAGTTCAAACGATGAATCAGATTTCAAACGATAGAACAGTTTTCAAACGATGGAACAGGTGACGTCAGCAAAATGCGAAACTTTTCAAACGGTCTGATCGATTTAGATCTGTTTTAGGTCTAATTATGATTCCAAACTTTCAAGGATTATTTAATAGTCAATTTCGTTTGTTATGTGATCGTTTCAAGCCATTTTAACCGGTTCTCGCGGTTAAAAACAGAAAAGAAAGGTAGAAGTGAGATAATCCGATGATTTCAAGCTGAATTCGGTATGAACTCCTCGTCCTGAGCTCTGATACCACTTGTTGGATCGTGTACGTGACCCTGAAAGTCAGTTAAGGTAGTTCAACATCAATTACTAAGGCGGAATCAAAGTAAACGATGTCCAAAACAGCTTATATTCTTTAATCTTCCTTTCTATTATCAACCGTGTGCTTTGTACAATAAGATCTGATGAAAATCCGACAGCACTTCGTGACTTGCACAATGACCTCCTACGGTTCCGTTTGAAATGAACCTATCACATTCCTATTTATAGACCAAGTACCCTTCCGTTTGAACATAACATCTCTTGGTTCAAACGGAACCCTATGTTTCAAACTTTGAACTCAAACGGAACCCTATGTTTCAAACTTTGAACTCAAACGGAACCCTATGTTTCAAACGGAACCCCTATACAAATAACTGTTTTCAAACGGAACCCTCTAAAACATTTCCTAAAACACAAATTAAACCCTAATTTGACATTTAAGATCCAATATTAACTTTCTTGAACTAAGACTTGATGAAGATGTAGTCAACAGACATTCTTGTGCATCAACACCTTCCAGCGGGCAAAATTTTGATTTTCAACAGTTTTGGCCCCTAGACTTATATTATCAGCTTTTTGACATATTTAACTCCTCTAACTTGTTACTTAAGCTATATGAAGGGTATTTGGGGTATGTGTAACTTATATCTTTGTCTCAGAATGTTAAATTCGTTATGTATAAATATCGGTTAACGAAATACTT
Organism: Helianthus tuberosus; assembly: GCA_030545235.1. Classification (NCBI taxonomy): domain Eukaryota; kingdom Viridiplantae; phylum Streptophyta; class Magnoliopsida; order Asterales; family Asteraceae; genus Helianthus; species Helianthus tuberosus. The sequence goes on from CM060432.1 coordinate 26,533,093, forward strand.
TCGAAAGAAATAGAAAAGTTTTTCAAGACTCAAAATTTTTGCGGGGGTTACAGGTAGTGGGCGGTGGCGGCAGTGGTCCATGGTGGCACCGGTGGTCGATGGTGGTAATTACTGGTGAGAGAAGTAATGAAATGAAAAAAACAAGGGGGTTGATGAAATGAATTTGAGGGATGGAATGCCTTATGTAATGGGTGATTGCATTACCTTGACTAACCAAACACATTTTTTTTCATTCCCTGGCACATGGCCGGTCCAACTTTTTTGGATTCCTAAGCAAACTACAAAGTCATGGCCCTATTGAATTCGTATAAAGAAAATCTGCGAATCAACCTTTTTCTATAATTAACCTAAGTAGTGCCTTCGAATCTAGAAATATGAATCTGCAATCGTCCAATCCCTTATTTGACTCTTGAATACTCGACAACCCTATAAATATATCAATATAATCGCCAACACCAAATCAAAATCGTAAATATTATAGATTAAATCATTCAATTTGCAAAACTGATTATATACACACACACACATACACATTAGTAAATGATGAATAATTAGTAGTTACCTATTATGTTTCTACAATTGAGATTAAGATTTGAGACATTGAATAACCATAACGATGATTACCCTAAATGTCGGTCCTAATTTCGCCCAATCCACAATCAGTTTGACATTGGTTACTCAAAAGATGTTGCAAGTAACTGAGGGTTAGTGTGTTGCGTCGATGCTTATGGATTCTGGAATGAAGCATGTGTGGACTCCTAGAGTAAAATCCTAAATTTTGGGCCTAGAAACTTTGTTTAAATAGGGCAAAATAAGTCTAATATATGAAAAGAAAGAAGACAGTGGCCTTTGTTTTTTCGGTGGACCTAGGCCTAAGCCTAGGTTGATAAGCCCAGCTGTAATGCTTCGCATTTCTATACTTTCCTTATTTAGAAGGTGTATTCGTATTTCTATTTTTGGAAACTTGTAATCGTATCGTATTCGTATTTCCTTTCCAATCTTGTAGTCTGAGACTTTAATCATAATGGAATTCATTTTTATACTTATACATGTTACATACTTGTGTTATACGCTACAATCTTTAAATACATGTTTATACCAAAATTGAGACTTAAAATATACTTTGGATACCTAAAAACACGTTAAAATACAAGAAAACGGCATAAAATAACCTAGTTACAAAGTGCATGGACTAAAAGTGAGGAAAACCAAAAGCTTTTCCACCTCATTTCTCCTCTAATCACATTCCACCCATTTTTAAGCCAATCATATTTCACCATTCTCCACCTCCTTTCTCCTCCAATCACATTCCACCTTCATTAACTCACAAGCCCTAATCCCCACTTATAAATACAAGCCTCCACGGCATCCTAAACACTTTCCACACACTAATCTACTCCCAACCTCTCTAATCCTCTCAAGAAGTCCATGCAAGGAAGAATACTTTCAAGTTTTCTAAGTGAGTTTTCACTCACTTTTCTTCACCTTTCTTCTTCTAATCTTTTTTCAAACTACTTGGGCAACCTCTAGGAAGGTTTCCACAAGTTTGCCATGGCAAAATAAGGTGTAACCTTACCATATTTGAGGTCCAAAGTAGCATAAAATTATGCTCTAATTTATCTTTTTTGTTTCTTGTATATAATGCTTAAAACTTAGTGGAATCTTGTACCCACCTTGCTCCCAACTAAGCTTATAGTTGTGGGTTTGTGTGTGGTTGATTTTCACCAAGAAATAAGGCTCAAAACCTCTTTAAAATTCTGCCCAAAATGTTCTAAGTGTTGAAACCATCCAAGCTTCCAACCTTCAATTTGGAAGACTTGTATATTGGTGAAAGTGTGAACCGTAGGAGCCTTGGCTTTCCAAACTAGTTCCACTACCTCACTTGCTTGTTTTGTGATATTCATCCAAGTAGCTTCCAAGACTCAAAGTAACACACCCCGCCGCACTCACAACATTTGCCATGATGGGTATGAAACACTCGGGTTGATCTTACTTAGCTACTTGGTAAACTAGTTAGTTTGTAATTCTTATTATTATTACATAACCAACTGGGTTATCAACTATGATGATAACCTTGTGCTTTGGTGAATCCATACAATGAGGTTAATGGATGTTAATCATCCTACTTCCATTCTTGACTTACATGAGTTATATGATATTATATGATGGACTTAAACTATGTAATATAAAATATATATTTAGCCGAATTCATGATACTGACCGGATTATGGTTAGATGTTATGAACTTAGGCTATGTTATCTTTGTTCTTTATTCCTCGTTTGTGATTCTAATGGGCAAGTTAGGACCCATGAAAACACATAAAATCTTAGTGTCCAAACGAGTATTTAGACGAGAAATATTTTCATGTACATATACTTTCATATACTTAACTCCGAATCTAAACTTGCCACTAAGTCTGAAACTGACACACCTTCGTTTCCCAGTGTAGGGTAACTTCGGTTTTCCAATCTCCATAACTAGTCAACTCTCGGTTAAATCGGAAAGCTTTGCAAAATCGTGAGTGTACATGACCCTTTTTACTTTTCATCACTTTTGGGTGCAATACTTATTCCTTATTAAACCACACACTTACACTTATGCTTACAAACAAATAATCCAATATACATGCTTGATACATGACTGACGTGCGTGCGCGTGTATATATTTTTGGTTATATTTTTAGCTCTTTTTACTCGCTAATTTCAAGTTTTAATTTTATAAAACACGATATTCTACTATCACTCTACACACACGCTAGGGCAAGTGCGCCCATCGTGGACGTATAGTGATGGCAAGATACCGAGGTCGTCCAAGGACACAAGAGCTTTTAGTACCGGCTTATCGTCAACGTCTAATCAAACCAATTTTTGAGAAGAGATTTTTAAGCTAATAAAAAGAAAATAAAAACATAAAATAAAAATGATAGACAAGAAAGAATCACTTGGATCCAACTTATCTTTCATGTACCCTTTTGATGATTTCCACACTTTGGGCATTTTAAGAGATTATCTTAGTTATAGTAGTAGGCCCCTCTTTTGGAGGCGACATTATCCTCAACCTAGTGGTTTGAGTCAGCAAGGATATAATCCCAATAGATCGGAATATTGAAAGATAATTAAGTAAGTTATTAATGCAAAATGTGGTGGACCCCCCTTACGAGGTGGCAATCACCCTCAACCCGTTGGTATGAGTCAACAGGGATACAGTCCTCATGGGGTTTGTTTAAAGTTTAAGTAGTAGTTTAAGAATAAGGGATTCAAGCTTTTTGCACCTCCCGTGGTGGGTAATGCCCGCTCCTACTCGTGAGGTGTTATCAGGCTTGAACCTGGTTCTCGCAGGATCTATACACTGAACGAGACATAGAATTACCCAAACCACCCTTCTAATCTCCCTTTCAGGTTAATTAACATGCTTTATATAGACCGTAAAGACATGAACATGTTGACTAAACGAACATATGAAGAGTATTTGAATAAATTCGCCTTCAATATAAAAAAACTAATTACTAAAGTCATTAATACATACCCAATTAAAAAGTAGCCAAAGATTGGAAATCATAAAAGAAATACATAAAAGATAAGTCTTCACCAAGTGATGTAAGAATTTAGCCAAGCATGGCCTTTGTTTAACAAAGATTCTTACCATCCCGAGACTACACACACACTCTAAAGATGGAAAAATGGATGATGGTGGTGGATGATGGTGTTGTAGTGGTGGTGGAGTGGTGGCAAGTGAGAGAGAAGTGGTTTGTCAAGGGATGAGTTGATGTGAAGCCAAGAATCCCTATTTATAGCTGAAAACAGAACATCTAGCATGGCCCGTGCCCGCCTGGCACGGCCCCGTGGCCATCAGTCTCTCTCTTCTACATTAACTGCAGTGTCAGACATATACTAACACGTCCCCGTGTGTCGACGGCACGGCCTGTGGCCAATGTACTTGCTGTACTTCTTCAGATTATGGAAATCTAAGAGTTGACCACGCCCCATGTTGGTTTAGCACGGCCCCTTGTTGAGCTTGAATTTTGTCTTTTATTGTTGTCTCTTTCTGCTGTAGTGAATTCCCACCGGGCACGGTCCGTGCTAAGTGAGCACGGCCCGTGCCAGAGCTTCTGTCTTTGTTATTTCTTGGGTTTGGATGTGGATGGGGGCTCGGCAAGCTAGTCAATCCTTCTTTATAGCATTTTATGTTGGTTTTTGCTGTCTTTTTGCTTCTTTTGTTCTTTTAAGCTCATTTAACACTGTTTATTCAAAAGGAACAAAAACGCAAGCTTTTTCCAACATTAGCACTAGAAAAGGGTTGATTTTATGTCTTATTTGATGTATTTTATATGTTGTATTTTGAACACATCAGTGACACTAGAACTCATACATGCTAGAAACTTATTTGCTTTATACTTGTCATTAACTTCGTACAAGCCTGCTATAGCACTAACGAACCGCCCGTATTCTTGAAGTCATGTTAAGTTAAACAAAACGGTTTTGTCGTTGCTACGACATGATTACGCTAGTGTCACACCCCGGATTTCCATGTGTCACCGGTGGGCCCGGTGGGGGAGTATCGTGACGTGGTTGGCAACATAATAGTCAAACAACACAATATTTAAATGCACAGCGGAAGCAAAGTATAGATTCTGTTGATGCATGAAATGTCTGTTGACTGCGTCTACAAGAAGTCACAAGTCAAGATTGGTCAACAGAGGGTCAAATGTGTCAAAATATGTATTTTATAAGTCTGGTTCGCTTTTATGTCATTATCTTAAGTCTGGTTCGCTTTTATGACACTATGTTAGGTCTGGTCCGCTTATGTGTCAAGTTCTGGTCAGCTTATATGTCAAGAGGTCTGGTTCGCTTATTTGTCATGCCGTATATCCGGACCAGAAACATTATAAATAGGCTGGTTGTGTTCATTAGTGTTAGGAGAGAGGTCATTGCTTAGGAGCTGAATCTTTGTCAAAATATCATCATAAAGCAATAAAGAGATAGAAATTAGAAAGGAATAGCTGTTGTTACTTTATATGCATTGATTCCGCCTTTACATATGAAGTTGAGCTACTCGGATTGACGTTTTCGGGTCAAAGAACGGTCCAACAAGTGGTATCAGAGCATCAGGACGAGAAGCTCATACTACATCAGCTGATTCTGCGACATTATCTCATTTCTACTCATACTTTCTCTTTTATTTTTCGATTTTATCAAATTTTGTCGGACAGAATGGATTGAAGCTTTAGTATATTGACCGAAACTTGTTATTATACAATCCGTATAAGTTTTAGACAATAAAACACCGTAAAACTCATTCAAATTCATCAAAATAGTAATCAGTTTTCGGACAGAAGTTTAAAACTTAGATGTGTAATGGATTAGTGGTCGGTTTTGGACGAAAATTATATCATTACGATCGGAATTAAAAGTATTATAATCCTTGAAAGTTTCAGAGTGTTTTTCGGACTAAAATTGGTTAAAATTTGTGGTTCGCGTTTACGGACATTGCAAGTTTCAGATCTTGATATTGTCTGGTTCGCTCGAGTGAACATACTTGATATTGTCTGGTCCGCTCGAGTGAACATACTTGATATCGATCTGGTTCGATTATCAGGTCATTGATCTGGTCCGCTGTTGTGTACAAGCTGGTCCGCTTGAATGTACAAGAGCTGATTCGCTCAAACGAAAATTGTCTAGTTCGCTCATTCGGACATCTGCTGGTCCGCTCGAGAGAACCATATCTGAACCGCTCGAACGAACTTGATATGGTCCGCTTATTCGGACATAGACCTGGTCCGCTTATTAGATCATTGTCTGGACTGCTCGAACGAACGTCAGCTGGTTCGCTCGAACGATCATTTTCTGCGGTTACGTACATTAGCTGGTTCGCTCGAACGAACAGCTTGTGTGGTTCGCTTATCTGAACATCGGCTGGTTCGCCCGATTGAACATCAGCTAGTCCACTCGAAAGGACATCATCTGGTCCGCTCGAACAGACAAATTCTGGTTCGCCCATACAGACAAAGTCTGGTCCGTTCGAACAGATTTTCTGGTTCGCTCATTAGTACACTTTTTGTTCGTGTGAATCTTCGACAACGAGTCTTAGATTGAGTTTGTTAACAAACAATTTTACGTGTTCAGCGTGTTTAAATTAATTGTTCGCTTTGTTTGTTTGCAGGTGATTTTGAGGAAATTCAAGGACATAAAATCATGGAGATAAACGACGAACCTAAGCCATGGAAAGATGATCGTACTGAGGAAGAGAAGTATCAATACCGGAAGATGATTGCTGAAACCAAGATTATCAGACTTTCTGGTATCTATCTGGAAGCTAGAAGAGCAAATAGATGGGATCCAAAAAGAGAGTGTTATCTTGACCCATATGGAAATATTGCAATCGATGACAAAACGCTTGATATCGAAGCCATAATCCAGCAGTACAAAGAAGAGGATGAGTATTGGCAGAAGAAATGGTGGGGAGATGAAGAAGAGAAAAAGAAAAAGAAAGAGTTACTAGATGAAATTGAAAGAAACTCAGAAAATATGAGTTTGGATGAATTTAGTGAATTAATCAATAAGATTAGAGAAGGAATGACAAAGAATGAAGAATCAAAGATGGATGAAACTTCGAAAAGTGAAGTTATATGCTCAAAATGCGAAAAATCCGAAGCAGAAAATTTCAATCTCTTGAAGGATGTGGAGAGTTTGACTTTGGAAAACAATACTCTGAAGATCGAGAAGAAGACTGATGAAGAACAGATTTTGAGTTTGCGCCTGAACTGCGAAAAATTGAGATCTGATAATGACAAACTTTTAAAGATTGTTGAGAGTTTGTCATTAGAAAACAAAATTTTGAAAGAAAATGAAAAAGATTTTGAAAGTAAAAGAAAATCCTCAGAAAATGAAGATTTTTGGATAAAATTGGAAAACAAAAATTTAAAAGAAAATGAAACAAGATTTCAAGAACAGTTAAAAGGTTTAGAAAATGAAAAATATGTTCTTGAAAATCTTAAAATTGAAAATGAAAATTCTATCAAGTTCTATCTTGAAAGAATCTCTCAGCTTGAAAAAGAAGCTGAGAATTCAAGAAACAAGATTGATGAACTTGAAAAGAAATTGAAAGGTTTTGTGACTGCACCAGATAGTTTGAATTTTCCCTGTCCAAAACCAATCAATTCTGTTCCAATAAGTGACAAGGTCACAAACTTTGACAATGTCAAAGTTGAAGATTGTAATGAAATATCTGATGATGAAAAAGAAAAGAAAAGAAAAATATTTTTAGATTTACAAGAAAAATTTAAAAATACTGTTTTGCAGTCTACTGAAACAGGTGAATGTTCTAAACAAAAATCTGTTAAGAAGATTGTAGAACAGAAACAAATAGTTAAAAATTTGAAAAATTTTAAAAATGAAAATAAAAGCTCATCAGATAAGTCATCCAATCATTATCAAAAATCACAAAAATCTAAAAATGAAAACTCACAAAATGTTGGTAATAAGTGGTGCAGGTTTGACCACAGTGCTTCAAAGCCAAATCTAGTTTTCAGGAGGAGTGATAATCACCACAAAGCCAGACAATGTTATGATCTAAGCATATGGTGTGAAAGTGGTGAATGGTACGATAACAGAGTGTGCTACACTTGTGGTGTGAGAGGACACATTGCTGTTAACTGCCAGAATTGGAATTATGAGACAAGAAGATGCTATAATTGTCAAATTAGAGGACATATTGCCAGAGATTGCCCAAGGAGATCAATGGGAAGATCGAGGGTTGAATCTCAAAGAATGGTAAAGAAACCAGTCAACGTCAAGCCCCATGAACAGAAGGTTCTAAAACCTAAAGTTCAGGATCAGAAAATTCAAGAAAAGAAAGTGAAGCTTTCTCAGGGGCAGAAAGACAGACTGAGGAAGAAGAGGAAAAAGAAGAGAGAGTATCTTGAGAAAATTTTGTCTTCGGGTTCACCGGACAGATTGAATAAGAGTTCTGATGAATCAACTCACTTGACTGCAAAGACAAGTAAATTGAATTCTTCAGATACAAATCTGAGGACAAAAGTGAAAAAGGAGAAAAAGAAAATGGTCGGCGATGAATCTGATGTGTTAAAGTCAGACAAGCCACCATCAGGCAATGAATCTGACAGGTCAAAGTCAGACAAGCCACATTCAGGCAATGATTCTGGTTTGTCAAAACCAGAAGAGCCATCTGTTGAGGTAAAAATTGTCAAACCCAAGGCTGGTCAGGCTTGGGTAAATCTTTTCAAATAGAAAAACCTGACTTGCCGGAGCTTCCAGGTTGGTAAGCGTGAAGCAGGTATCGGCATCATTCTTGAGAAATTCACAGGATGGTAACTGTGATATTTCGATTTACAAGTGGTAAATCAGGGACATTAAGTTGTACTTGATTTTCTACTAGTGTTTGTTATTGACAAGGGTCTTAATTGTTAATTCTTTAAAATGGTTGAAATAAGAACAATGTGATGAAACCCCGAGTTTGTGAAAAGACAAACAAAACTAATTTTCTGGAAAAGTCATTTGATTAAAACAAACTTAAGTGTTTTGAAATCATAATGGGAAAATAGTTTGTTGTCAGGGGGAGTTCTGATTGTTTGTGCCGAGTGAATGGCGAATTGAAGCGATTTGATATCAGTTTGTCATGTTTCTTGTATAGTTTGTTTTCAAATTTTCCTTGAAAATCAAAATTGAAACATATTTTGATTTTAGGGGGGGGGGAAATTTTAAAAAAATTAGAAAATTTGAAAATGTCAAAAACATTGAAAAATAAAAAATGAGTTTTGGTGTATAAAAGAGGAAATGATAGTAAATCAGTGGACTTTCACAGCATGCTAAAGAATTGGAAAGTTAAATGTGATAAACGGTCTCACTGATGATGTGTCAGTAGGTTTTTGCACATTTAGTAAATTGTGACGAGATATAAAACTAAATTTCAAACTTGCTTATATCGTGGGTAACATCTCTAGGATATATGGGTAACCCCCGAAATCTCGTTTGAAAGGTTTCGTATTCTGATATACAGGTCTTTATACTCTATGATGTCTGGGGTATTATTCCGGGACTTCTGCTGAACGGTAGTTCTGACCTAGTCCTCGAATAATACTTTCTGCAAATGCTTGAAACATAGCATCACCCTCAGCATAAATGATAAGACAATAAAATTGCTTAGCAAATGCTGTTGTAAAAAAGATCCTCTAAAGGGGACACACCCAAGTTGAGTCATGATCTCTCTGCTGAACGGTAGTTCTGACCTGAGCTCTCATGATTCTTCATAAATTATTAACCCCTACAGATATCATTGATGTTATACTTACCTGTAAGACTGAATATTGGGATCTGGATACGGGAGTATATTCTGAGGTGGGATACGTGATTAAGTTTAAGTATCTAAGACATTAAACTTGTATCTCGAAGCAGTTGAACTTTGTGTGAAAATTTAAGTGGACCAATATACTGACAATCTAAGTGAATCGTTTAGAACTTAAAATGTCAAAAGCTTAACGGTGCTTGTGATTTGTCACATAAACTGATATGATCCTCTTACACAAACTCACAAAAATATTGTTTGTATATATTTCTTTACTGCATTTCAGTCAAGATTAAAAATCCAAAAAGATTTTCGGAGTGTTTTAGCATAAAATTTTGAAAAGTCCAAAAAGATTTTCGACAACTGATGTTGAGGAGCTGATATTCAAAATTCCAAGTGCTAAACATGATGAATTGGTTTGGGAGAGTTTGTTGAAAACTTTGAATGTTATATACAAATATTTTTTTGAAAGAGTGAGAAGTTAGTTAATCAAGGTCATTTATTTGAACTTGATGTAACTAGTATGTTTGTTGAATAAATATTGTCTACCTGTAAGTTTTTAAATTCAACTGTTATAAATTTGTGAATCTTATATTGTGGTAGAGGATGTGCAGGTTAAACAGGTTTGGTTCTTCATTATTTCCAACGGAAGATATTTGTCAAAGCTTGAACCAGATATCTCAGATTCTAGCATATCGAGAGGGGGAGTCTGTGAAAGGGGGAGTCTGGATCAACAATTAATGGGAATGTGAAGATAGAGTGCTTATGATGAAAAGACAGAGTTGAAGAGAAGATTAAGATTGAAGACTCAGGAGCTAAAAGACTACGTCAACATCCAAGGGGGAGTCTGTTGATGCATGAAATGTCTGTTGACTGCGTCTACAAGAAGTCACAAGTCAAGATTGGTCAACAGAGGGTCAAATGTGTCAAAATATGTATTTTATAAGTCTGGTTCGCTTTTGTGTCATTATCTTAAGTCTGGTTCGCTTTTATGACACTATGTTAGGTCTGGTCCGCTTATGTGTCAAGTTCTGGTCAGCTTATATGTCAAGAGGTCTGGTTCGCTTATTTGTCATGCCGTATATCCGGACCAGAAACATTATAAATAGGCTGGTAGTGTTCATTAGTCATAGAGTTGTATGTGTGTAAGCTTGGAGCCAAACTCTGTCAAAATCTCGTTTGATAAGCAATAAAGTGATAGGAAATTAAAGGATAAGCTGTTGTAACTTCTTATATGTTGATTCCGCCTTCATATATGAAGATGAGTTACTCGGATTGACATTTTCGGGTCAAGAACGGTCCAACAGATTCATTTCAACCAAACGATATTGTAATATTAAGTATCACAAGTAGTTGAATATAAATCCACAGGTAGATCAAAATAAAAGGAAACAATGTTCAACAGTCTATGACATCCAAGCTTGCAAGACTTATTGTTGATGCTAGGAGAAAAGCCAGCCTATTACGCGTAGTACCTGCACTTAACCTTTTTGAGAAAATACGTCAGTTTACACTGGTAAATACAATCAACCGACTCATTTTGAAAAGAGTTTAAGAAAATGCATTTAAGGCACAAGGCACAAATAATATTTTATAACTTGGGATAATTATTTAATATATAATACTTGTAAAGGATTTACATGTTTCTTATGCGTTCAGTAGCCCGGATCGAGCCGGGTTAAAGATCAATAGACACACCACATTATGTATATGAGACACTGGCAGGTGTACGCCTACACCTGTGTGCTAAGGTCGTGGCCATTTCGTAAAATGATGCCAGGGATATCCGGGACATGGTCATTAACCCCCCAAAGGCTTTAAGCAAACAAAACAAATTAAACGAGACATCTCAATACTTTAACCATCATACAATTAAAGATTCAATGCCCGACCAAGCGGTATTTTATATACCGTACCCCAAGCCCGTATAGGGAAAATAAGTTAAAAGTATTTACCTGAGCAAGTATAAATCAAATCAGCGAGTGCAAGTATCTTTTACCGGTTCTCCTAATCTGGAACGAAGGTTTATAATAACCTATTAGAATCCTAACGGGTCTTTAATTAAGCTTAAGCTTAGACCGGTTAGTTTTAAAGATACGGTTCGTACGCACGATTAAGCGAAGACCGGATAGAATGTGATTTAGACCCGACAAGTTTGAAGACTTTCTTAATATGGGTATATTATACACATTCTGGATTTTGAGATAAAACCGATAAGGTTTGACCCGTTTCGGCTAATTTATGTAAACTAGTTACATAAACCGAACCGAACGCGCATGAAGCGTAACGGGTAACCATAAGAGTCCTAAACAGGTTTCCTAAGTTAAAATGCCTTAAATATGTTGTGATATCAGTAGGATACATTCCATTATGCCCATAACGAGTTTAATCTCATATTAAGCCCCGTAGGGGTATTTTGGTCATTTTAAAGATTATAAAAGGGATTAATTTATCTTCTGTGACCCGGGTCTGAATAAATCAGTAAAATAGCTTATTTTAACAGGTTATAACATTTGGTTATAAGTCTTATATGCCAAAATAGTTTTAAACCCAAACTATGCGTTTAATACGCGTATAAAGCCGTTTTAAGCGACGTACGGGTTAAAATAGGATTCTGAGTTTTCTGATCAATTAAACAGGTTCAAAACACTACATTTATTATTTTAAATCAGTAGCAATTGGATTGGCATCAAAAGGATTTGTAAAACTCATTTTATGGCCGAAAAGGGCATATTCGGTATTTACCGAATTAAGGCACTAATCCTAGCTTATGATTAGTTTAAAAATAATTAAAAATCTTCAAAAATCCCAAAATATTATATTACATTAGTGGGTAAAAGGTTTGGTGTCAAAAATTGGGTTTAGATAGGCTTTACGCTAATGACGCCATTTAATCACTAAGAATCGTTCAAATTACGTCATTGAGCATAACTCCTAATCTATATGTCCAACTGATGTAAAAATTTACAGACATGTTTAATAATCAGTAACTAAGATTATTTTACTTTCATATTTCCAAAATTCTCGTTGTATGATCATAAGGGCATTATGGTCACTATTTAAGCAATTAACGGAAACGTCGAACAATCGAGGTTTCAAGTGGTATAAACGCAGAGGGTTATACCAACATGTAACTAGGTCCTAATGGAACTTTAAGGCATGTCTAAACCTATCAAAACCGGGTCAGAACTGAAGTCAAAGCAAAAGTCAAACTTTTGCGTCTTTCGGTTCCGAATCGGTTCAAAACAGAAAGTTGTTGAATCAAACAAGTTTAGACAAGTCCGTACACTTATTACCAAGTTATATGAATGATAAAACAGGTTACATGCCTTCTATATCGTTAATTACGCGTTTAATCAAAGTTTAGTATTTCTGTTGACTTTTTCGGACAACGTTTGACTCGACAAACGACCTAGTTAGGATTGGAATCAGTGAGTACCCTTTTAAGGGTTAATTGCCCACATAATTACCAACTTATAACAACTTTCATTTCGGCAAAACACTGGATCATTTGTGTTTTATCGTTAAGTCAAACCGTAATTACGACGGTTTGACTTCTAGGCTTTAAACTAAGCAAGACTTAATTTAGAAGGGTTAAACATACTTACTCGTGTCTAATGATGATTAGGAAGGTCTTGTGTCTGCTGTTGTGCTCCTCAAAATGTCCAGAAGTTGAAGTGTGGTTGCATGTTGCAACATGAGACTTATATATGAACTTTGATCATACTAGATTGATGCCAAATGGGTCTACTAACAATCAAGGATGTAAACATGTGTCCTCTATAGGCTAAATACCATCATAGGCAGCCCATGGTATCGAAAACTTGAGTTTTAAGTCAGTTAAAGACACAACAGGCAGTTGGCTGTTGTTTTCTGCATCTGGGGTCTTGACGCGGCCCGCGTAAGGTATTGGCAAATCCTTACGCGGCCCGCATGGAGGCTGGCTTTAGGTTTCAAACTTTCCTTTTATTGCATTTCAGTCCCCGGTCCTCCTAAACGTCGCTTTCACTTTCATTCTTGCATTTTAAACCTTTAAAATTGACATTTAGGGGCTTTAAGACTTATACCCTCTTTGTCAAGTCCTCGGGTAACTTTGTGATCACCCGAAAAACCCTAATTTTCAATATTGACGATTCTAACCCTCACACACGAATTTTATCATAACTTTCTCATACGGTAACGAAACTTGGTGAAATTTTTATGGTGCATCCTAGTGAGCATAATTAATCGTTACAAGGCTTCGGGTTTGCTAAAAGGTCACTCAGAGGTATATCTTAAACATGTTGACACATTTAACCCCTGTAGTTTGTAATCTCTCACTTTCTTTCACAATTCGCTTCGTATGATCCATGATCCATTCGTTTAAGGTTATAAACATCATGTAGGGTTATTGTAAAGTATGTTTATTCATTGTTGACACTTTGAACCCTTATATTTACATAGTTTCATTGTTTATCAACTTTAGTCCCTCGAAAGTATTCTTTCACACGTTCAAAGGTTATGACACGTGTCAAGACATTATAGGACGTAAATTTTCGAGGTGTTACATCCTCACCCCCTTAAAAGAAATCTCGACCTCGAGATTTACTGAAATAGATAAGGGTACTTTTCTTTCATCGTGGACTCAACCTCCCAAGTGTATTCGGGACCTCTACGGGCATCCCATTTGACCTTTACAATCGGTACATGCTTCCTTCGAAGCTTCTTAACCTGTCGATCCTCGATCGACAATGGTTTTTCCACAAATGTCAAGCTTTCATCTATATGCACATCTGAATGTGGTATGACCAGTGATTCATCAGCGAAACACTTTTTCAGATTGCAGATGTGAAATACATTGTGAATTCCACTGAGCTCTTCTGGTAAGTTTAGCTTATAGGCAACTGACCCGACACGTTTGATAACCTCGAAAGGTCCTATGTATCTCGGGCTTAGCTTGCCTTTCTTACCAAATCGCATCACTCCTTTCCAGGGTGATACTTTAAGCAAAACTTTATCACCTACCTCGAAGTTAAAAGCTTTACGCTTTGGATCAGCGTAACTCTTCTGCCTATCTCGGGCAGCTTTGAGACGGTCACGAATCTGGACAATCTTGTCCGTCGTTTCGAACACTATCTCTGGTCCCGATAATTGGACATCTCCAACTTCCGCCCAACAAACGGGCGTTCTACACTTTCTACCGTATAAGGCCTCGAAAGGCGCAGCCTTTATACTGGTGTGGTAGCTATTGTTGTAGGAGAACTCAATTAGTGGTAGGCGGTTATCCCAACTACCACCCAAACCAATCACACATGCACGAAGCATGTCTTCCAACGTTTGAATAGTACTCTCACTCTGACCATCTGTCTGAGGATGGTAAGCCGTACTAAAATTTAAACGCGTGCCCAAAGATTGTTGGAAGCTTTTCCAAAAATGTGACGTGTATCTAGTATCTCTATCAGAGATAATAGACACAGGTATGCCATGTAAGGCTACAATCTTATCCACGTATAACTGGGCTAACATGTCGGAGCTATAAGTCTCCTTGATGGGTAAGAAATGTGCTGACTTAGTCAGTCTGTCAACTATAACCCATATTGTATCATTTCCTTTCCTTGTCTTTGGCAGCTTGGTGATGAAATCCATCGTCACCATCTCCCACTTCCACGTAGGAAGTTCAGGCTGTTGTAGCAAACCTGACGGTTTCTGATGCTCGGCTTTGACTTGCGCACATGTCAAGCATTTAGCTACATAGGCGGCTACAGACTTTTTCAAGCCTATCCACCAATAATTTGCCCTTAGATCCTGGTACATCTTATCAGCTCCAGGATGAACGGAGTATTTGGAACTATGGGCTTCCTGGAGGATAACATCTCAAAGTCCTCCATAAATTGGAACCCATATTCGTCCATTCAATCTTAGTATTCCGTCCTTGCTAAGTGTTAACTGCTCCTCAGTTACCCCTAGCTTTTCGTTAGGATAATTAGCTTCCAACAGAGCTTCCTTCTGTGCAGCTAACAACCTTTCAATCAAATTGTTCTTTATTTCCATGCGCTTGGCATTGCTTCGGATGGGTTTCACCCTTTCCTTCCGACTCAAGGCATCGGCGACTACATTCGCCTTGCCGGGATGGTATCTTATTTCACAATTGTAATCATTCAGAGTTTCCATCCAACGACGTTGCCTCATGTTCAAGTCCTTCTGATTGAACAGATGTTGAAGGCTTTTGTGATCAGAATAGATCACACATTTGATTCCATATAAGTAGTGCCTCCACAGTTTTAGTGCGAATACAACGGCACCCAATTCCAAGTCATGGGTGGTGTAATTCTTTTCGTGCACCTTTAACTGGCGTGAAGCATAGGCAATGACTTTGCCTTTCTGCATAAGCACACATCCCATCCCGGTGTGTGATGCATCACAATAAACTACAAACTCCTCTATTCCTTCAGGCAATGTCAGAACTGGAGCATTGCTCAACTTTTGTTTCAGAATATCGAAGGATTCCTGCTGCTTAGGACCCCAGTCAAACTTAATCTTCTTACGCGTCAGCGAAGTCAGGGGTGCAGCAATCCTTGAGAAGTTTTTAATGAATCGCCTATAGTATCCTGCCAAACCTAGGAAGCTACGAATTTCTGTAGGCGTCTTTGGCTCATGCCAATTCATGACAGCTTCAACTTTAGCGGGATCTACTTGGATACCACGCTCACTAACAACATGTCCAAGAAATTGGACTTCTCGAAGCCAGAATTCACACTTCGAGAACTTGGCATAGAGCTTTTCCTTATGAAGTAGTTCTAAAATGCAGTGAAGATGCTTCTCGTGGTCAGCTTGGTTCTTCGAGTAGATGAGGATATCATCAATGAAAACGATGACGAATTTATCTAAGTGCGGCTTGCAAACGCGATTCATGAGATCCATGAATGCGGCCGGTGCATTAGTGAGCCCAAAAGGCATCACTAGGAACTCGTAATGACCATAACGAGTCCTAAATGCAGTCTTGTGTATGTCTTCATCTCTAACCTTTAGTTGGTGATAGCCTGACCTTAAGTCAATCTTAGAGAAGAAACTTGCCCCTTGCAGTTGATCGAACAGATCGTCGATTCTGGGCAAAGGATACCTATTCTTGATAGTGACCTTATTAAGCTCACGGTAGTCGATGCACAGACGCATCGATCCATCCTTTTTCTTGACAAATAAAACTGGTGCTCCCCAAGGAGACGAACTAGGTTTGATGAAACCTTTGGCTAGCAAATCATCTAGCTGCGTTCTCAATTCCTTCATCTCTGTTGGTGCCAACCTATAAGGCGCCCTTGCAACTGGTGCTGATCCAGGAATAATGTCAATTCTGAATTCTACTTGTCTATCTGGTGGCAAACCAGGTAGTTCTTCAGAAAAAACTTCAGGGTATTCAGAAATGACGGGGATATCCCCAATCTTGGGCTTCGGCTCCTCAATAATCACTTGTGCCATGTAGATGACACAACCCTTCTTTAAACACTTAGAGTCCTTGAGCATTGACATTTTCTCAGGCAGCACATACTGGGTATCTCCCTGGATAGTAAGTGATTCACCAGACTGAGTCTTGATCACCACTTGCTTCTTATTACAAATAATCTGGGCCTGGTTATGAGATAACCAGTCCATACCCAAAACTATGTCGAAACCGACTAGTTTCAAAGGAAGTAGGGACAAAGGAAAAGAGTGGTTCTTAATGGATATAAAACATCCATCTAATAAGGTTGAGGCGGTTTCTAAAGTGCCATCTGCTAGTTCCACCTCATACTTCACCCTTAAGGTCTTAACAGGTAATTTTAACAATTCACAAAACTTATTATCTACGAACGACTTATCAGCGCCTGAATCAAATAACACTCTCGCATAAACATCATTTACGAGAAAGGTACCTGTTATCACATTGTCGTCCTTGACGGCTTCCTTAGCATCCATCCTGAAGACCCTAGCATTGGTCTTCTTAGCCTCTTCAGGCTTCTTGGCGTATTTTGGGCAATTGGTCTTGATATGCCCCCTTTCATTGCAACCGTAGCAGGTCGCATCCTTCATCTTTTTGCAATCCAAGGTCTTGTGTTCCTTGGACTTGCACAACCCACATGCAAAAGCTTTCGATTGTGAATTCGATTTCGATTCATACCTGCACTTCCCAAAGTGCTGTCTCTTGCAGATTTTACATCTGGGTTTTTCACCCGACTGCTGACCATCCTTCTTAAATCCTGACCCCTTCTTGTGATCATTGTTTCCCTTATGCTTCTTGTCTGAACGCCGTGAGTTGTCATCCTCACGCTTCCTCTTTTCGGTATCGGTGTTCCTCTGCGATTTCAGCCTGACCGCATCCAAGGTAAGAGACAATGATATGTCCGCTACGGACCGAAAAGTAGCTGGTCTGGAGGCCTTTACACTTGCCTTGATCTCCGGGGCCAAACCCCTGATAAAACGAGCTATACGTTTGGGTTCCGGAGTTACCAAATATGGAACCAACCTTGACAAGGTGTTGAAACTGGTAAGGTAGGCCTGACAGTCTCGGTTTCTCATGACCAGCGACAAGAAGTCAGCTTCAATTTTCTCAACCTCATGTTGAGGGCAGTAATTTTCCTTGATCAGTGCCATGAACTGTTCCCAAGTCATATTGTACAATGGGACTTTCCCTGTAGCTTGGATCAAAGATCTCCACCAAGCTAATGCTTCTCCCTTAAAAGACTGAGACACGAATTTCACAATATCCCTATTATTGCAACCACTGATGTCCACAACCGTATCCATCTCGTCCAACCAAGTCATGCAATCTACTGCTCATTTTTCCCCAGTGAAATCCCTGGGTTTGCACGATACGAAGTACTTATAGGAGCAACCCTTATTACGGGGTTCTTGATTCTGTACGACTCTTTGGGATGGAGCACTCCTCTGGTTTGATGAGTGGTGAGAATTACTGTTGTGGGCAGTGTGGGTCCTGGAGGGTGTTCTAGAGTGTGGTGCAGATTGGGTCCTTGCACGAGTACCACTTGATTCATGGAGCTGTCTATCCATAGCTCGATTAACGGCATTATCTATCATTGCCTGTAATTTTGCGCCCGCTACATTTACTCGGGCATTATCAAGCTCTCCCCGAGGGTGAATATTAATCTCGTTTGAGTCTGCCATGTAGCCTGAACTGTTACATATTGACAATAATTTATCGGTGAGTTTATTATAGAATTGTCTGTTATGGCAATTTTATTAACCGTGGTAATCATAGACCATATATGGTTAATTTATTACTCACATTTATTTAGGATTTCTAATATAATTTATCCTAATTATAAAACCATAACAGTTTTACTAGCACATAAGGCCTAGTCACAGGGACAAATTAAATCATAAGCTATGATTTCAGAGAATCAAGGCTTTTAAAGTTTGAACATAGTTCATTACCTTTATCAGACAGGGTCACAGACTATTACTGTCTTTTGTCTCATATGAAAATGAGAAGGGCCCGTAGGCATTCTATTACCAATGGATGGTAAAAAGAACTGATCATCTTTATTGATGATTTAACCCATGATTCAGAGATCATTTAGTTGGGTTTGGAATCTTTGAAAAGATCCTTTTATAATAATAACACGTGTGATTTTAACGAATCATGTCTGCCAGGAGTGTTAACATGTTTTCAGATGTTAACTGGGATTTGAATCTTTTTAACGGGTTTTACCATCTGGGCCAGGTCTTAAAATGACATGCAGGCTAGGTTATACCTTTAAGATCCTTAATTAAAAATTTAAATAGGCAGATAGATTTTTAAAAGGAATGATTCCGATTTATTTATTTCATATTTAATTTAATTATGCATAACATAGCAAAGATGAAATTTATAAACTTTCATTCCATTAAAACTTAAAAGTAGTACACTTTGCCCTAAACGGGACTTTTCACATAAACACTTGCCCACGCAGGAGCTATACAGATAATACATGTCCTCACATGGACGGTTTACAAAAGTAAATGTCCACGCAGGGACTAATAGAGACAAGTCCTCGTAGGGACTAAGTACAAAGATAGATGTCCACACAGGGACTACATACACACATAAATAAGTGTCCACGCAGGGACTACATACATACTTAAAGAAATGTCCACACAGGGACTTGATTTAAACTAGGCAATACAATAATACATATCGGGATTTAACGATCCGTTTTCTTCTTTCCCTTCAGCAAACTTGCCAAGCCACTCATGAATCCCTGATTCTTCTTACGCTCTCTCTGGAGGTCTCGCTCAACCCTGTCCAGCCTATAACGGAGATCCTCCTGCTCTGGAGGGGAAAACTGTGGTGGCTGATGCTGAAGTGGTGGCTGAGCAGGTACTTGATATCCACGAGCTGGGTGTCCCATTCCCCAAGGGGTTCCATATGGTCCCTCAGGATTTTGGGCAAGGTAGTTTGCTGCCACTTGGTATGGGTCGGCCTCGGCATAGTTATAGTTATGGTATGCTGGCGGTCCGTAAGGGTTGTAAGCTGCCGGAGCCGTATAAGCAGGGATAGGGTTGCCAAAACCCGATGGTGACGGTGCTATAGGTGCCGAATTCACCTCTGATACTGGAACTGAAGGTCCATCCTCCTGTGGTTCTTCATATAGTGGCGGGTAGTGGCTGCCACTAGAGTGTTGAGGGGTGCTGAAATGAAAATCCCCTGCTCGTGCTGTCATCCGCGCGCCAGTCCTCCTACGTCTTGGTGGTGCTGGAGGCGCTAGATTAACTGGCGGCGGTGGAGGCGGTGGCGTGACTGCCTCGTAACGTGGATCCCTAGAGGGATCTTGCTGCTGCTGCTGTTGCGGCTGCTGGTGAGGCGATGAATGGTAAGATGGCGTAAAGTACCACTCACACCGTTCGAACCGTGCCTGATGGCTATCCGGACCTTGGTATGGTGTTCCGTGAAAAGACGAACCATTAGAGATTTCAACAGGATGGTTCGGGGTTCCGGTTGCAGGCTCGACGGGATCTGTGTCCTCGTCCATGTCCATCGCTTGATCACCTGAAAAATGATCCTCCGGTCCTAGTGGGTTAAAACCCCCCTGTTCTGGTAGGTAGTCTGCCGGGTTAAACTGGACCCGAAAGACAGGAGTAGGGTCGTCGAAGGAACGGTGCGATGATGATCGATGTAGAGGTATGTATGAAGGTTGCGGGTTGTTGGGCTCATTCTCAGATTGAGGCCCATAGGAGTGATGATATGGAGGCGTTGAACTATACGACGTAGATCGTCTGGAAGGCTCCTCATAAATCCTCCAAGGTTCTTGCGGATCTGCACTCCTTGTAGAAGAAGGAGTTCGCCGGCGCGAAGGCCCGACCTCGTGGTCGTTAGGGGCGCTGATTGGCCCTTTTCCTCGATCTCCTCGTCTGAATCTTGGCGACATTGCTAAACCTGTTAATATAAACAAGGTAATAACAAGGAAAAAAATAACGGACAAAATTTAAATTAAAAAAACATTTTGGATTATTCCTATGTTCTTTGTCTAGACTCGAAAATTTAGGAATGTGCAATTGTGCCATTGAGATTAAACACAAAAGGCTAGTGTTTAATTCACTCAACGTTGGCTCTGATACCAACCTGTCACACCCCGGATTTCCACGTGTCACCGGTGGGCCCGGTGGGGGAGTATCGTGACGTGGTTGGCAATATAATAGTCAAACAACACAATATTTAAATGCACAGCGGAAGCAAAGTATAGATTCATTTCAACCAAACGATATTGTAATATTAAGTATCACAAGTAGTTGAATATAAATCCACAGGTAGATCAAAATAAAAGGAAACAATGTTCAACAGTCTATGACATCCAAGCTTGCGAGACTTATTGTGGATGCTAGGAGCAAAGGCAGCCTATTACGCGTAGTACCTGCACTTAACCTTTTTGAGAAAATACGTCAGTTTACACTGGTAAATACAATCAACCGACTCATTTTGAAAAGAGTTTAAGAAAATGCATTTAAGGCACAAGGCACACATAATATTTTATAACTTGGGATAATTATTTAATATATAATACTTGTAAAGGATTTACATGTTTCTTATGCGTTCAGTAGCCCGGATCGAGCCGGGTTAAAGATCAATAGACACACCACATTATGTATATGAGACACTGACAGGTGTACGCCTACACCTGTGTGCTAAGGTCGTGGCCATTTCGTAAAATGATGCCAGGGATATCCGGGACATGGTCATTAACCCCCCAAAGGCTTTAAGCAAACAAAACAAATTAAACGAGACATCTCAATACTTTAACCATCATAAATTAAAGATTCAATGCCCGACCAAGTGGTATTTTATATACCGTACCCCAAGCCCGTATAGGGAAAATAAGTTAAAAGTATTTACCTGAGCAAATATAAATCAAATCAGCGAGTGCAAGTATCTTTTACCGGTTCTCCTAATCTGGAACGAAGGTTTATAATAACATATTAGAATCCTAACGGGTCTTTAATTAAGCTTAAGCTTAGACCGGTTAGTTTTAAAGATACGGTTCGTACGCACGATTAAGCGAAGACCGGATAGAATGTGATTTAGACCCGACAAGTTTGAAGACTAGCTTAATATGGGTATATTATACACATTCTGGATTTTGAGATAAAACCGATAAGGTTTGACCCGTTTCGGCTAATTTATGTAAACTAGTTACATAAACCGAACCGAACGCGCATGAAGCGTAACGGGTAACCATAAGAGTCCTAAACAGGTTTCCTAAGTTAACATGCCTTAAATATGTTGTGATATCAGTAGGATACCTTCCATTATGCCCATAACGAGTTTAATCTCATATTAAGCCCCGTAGGGGTATTTTGGTCATTTTAAAGATTATAAAAGGGATTAATTTATCTTCTGTGACCCGGGTCTGAATAAATCAGTAAAATAGCTTATTTTAACAGGTTATAACATTTGGTTATAAGTCTTATATGCCAAAATAGTTTTAAACCCAAACTATGCGTTTAATACGCGTATAAAGCCGTTTTAAGCGACGTACGGGTTAAAATAGGATTCTGAGTTTTCTGATCAATTAAACAGGTTCAAAACACTACATTTATTATTTAAAATCAGTAGCAATTGGATTGGCATCAAAAGGATTTGTAAAACTCATTTTATGGCCGAAAAGGGCATATTCGGTATTTACCGAATTAAGGCACTAATCCTAGTTTATGATTAGTTTAAAAATAATTAAAAATCTTCAAAAATCCCAAAATATTATATTACATCAGTGGGTAGAAGGTTTGGTGTCAAAAATTGGGTTTAGATAGGCTTTACGCTAATGACGCCATTTAATCACTAAGAATCGTTCAAATTACGTCATTGAGCATAACTCCTAATCTATATGTCCAACTGATGTAAAAATTTACAGACATGTTTAATAATCAGTAACTAAGATTATTTTACTTTCATATTTCCAAAATTCTCGTTGTATGATCATAAGGGCATTATGGTCACTATTTAAGCAATTAACGGAAACGTCGGACAATCGAGGTTTCAAGTGGTATAAACGCAGAGGGTTATACCAACATGTAACTAGGTCCTAATGGAACTTTAAGGCATGTCTAAACCTATCAAAACCGGGTCAGAACTGAAGTCAAAGCAAAAGTCAAACTTTTTCGTCTTTCGGTTCCGAATCGGTTCAAAACAGAAAGTTGTTGAATCAAACATGTTTAGACAAGTCCGTACACTTATTACCAAGTTATATGAATGATAAAATAGGTTACACGCCTTCTATATCGTTAATTACGCGTTTAATCAAAGTTTAGTATTTCTGTTGACTTTTTTCGGACAACGTTTGACTCGACAAACGACCTAGTTAGGATTGGAATCAGTGAGTACCCTTTTAAGGGTTAATTGCCCACATAATTACCAACTTATAACAACTTTCATTTCGGAAAAACACTGGACCGTTTGTGTTTTATCGTTAAGTCAAACCGTAATTACGACGGTTTGACTTCTAGGCTATAAACTAAGCAAGACTTAATTTAGAAGGGTTAAACATACTTACTCGTGTCTAATGATGATTAGGAAGGTCTTGTGTCTGCTGTTGTGCTCCTCAAAATGTCCAGAAGTTGAAGTGTGGTTGCATGTTGCAACATGAGACTTATATATGAACTTTGATCATACTAGATTGATGCCAAATGGGTCTACTAACAATCAAGGATGTAAACATGTGTCCTCTATAGGCTAAATACCATCATAGGCAGCCCATGGTATCGAAAACTTGAGTTTTAAGTCGGTTAAAGACACAACAGGCAGCTGGCTGTTGTTTTCTGCATCTGGGGTCCTGACGCGGCCCGCGTAAGGTATTGGCAAATCCTTACGCGGCCCGCATGGAGGCTGGCTTCAGGTTTCAAACTTTCCTTTTATTGCATTTAAGTCCCCGGTCCTCCTAAACGTCGCTTCACTTTCATTCTTGCATTTTAAACCTTTAAAATTGACATTTAGGGGCTTTAAGACTTATACCCTCTTTGTCAAGTCCTCGGGTAACTTTGTGATCACCCGAAAAACCCTAATTTTCAATATTGACGATTCTAACCCTCACACACGAATTTTAGCATAACTTTCTCATACGGTAACGAAACTTGGTGAAATTTTTATGGTGCATCCTAGTGAGCATAATTAATCGTTACAAGGCTTCGGGTTTGCTAAAAGGTCACTCAGAGGTATATCTTAAACATGTTGACACATTTAACCCCTGTAGTTTGTAATCTCTCACTTTCTTTCACAATTCGCTTCGTATGATCCATGATCCATTCGTTTAAGGTTATAAACATCATGTAGGGTTATTGTAAAGTATGTTTATTCATTGTTGACACTTTGAACCCTTATATTTACATAGTTTCATTGTTTGTCAACTTTAGTCCCTCGAAAGTATTCTTTCACACGTTCAAAGGTTATGACACGTGTCAAGACATTATAGGACGTAAATTTTCGAGGTGTTACAGCTAGCGGGAAACTTTGGGTTGCAGTGGCGGAGCTTGACCAAAAGTTTCGGGGGGGGGGGGGACTTATGGGACCCGATTAATATATTGTATAAATATTTAAGCAAAAAAATTGGAGGGACGATCCTATATAATTTTAAAAATTTTGGATGAAAAATCGAACATTTTACACTTCTAACTGAAACATTGGGGGGGGGGGGTTGCACCCCCGGGTTCCCACTAAGTTCCTCCCCTGTTGGGTTGACAATTATAAGTTGCATGCTATTATTGTTATGTTAAGTCTTAGATTACGATTATACCATGTGATTTCTTCAAAATGTTTACACTTATGTTAGTACTCAAACTTGTATGTTCGCCAATACTTTATGTGTTGACATATACTTTAGTAAGTATTGCAGGAAATTGATTATGATGAAGATGAACGGATTCTAGTAGGATGACTAGAAACCCATTTTAATTTTAGTATCATTCTTGTAATTTGCTTCTTGTTCAACTTGTTGTATTTGTTTCAAAACAATGTACTTTTGATCTAGAAATGAAATAAAATTTTGATTATTAAATACTTGTCGCAAATAGTCGTTTTGAAGTCTCTTGCAATCTCGTTTTCGTCTCACTCCGATGTTTCTGCCATCGATTGAGGTGTGACACCAGCGGACTGGCCTGACCCTCGCAATAGTCTATTCCGTTTCACATCTCATTCATGTATACCAAACACTACCTTATATATATTAGCTTGATTCCAAATATCAACAATGGACCATAATCTAGTTCAGATTAATATACATTATTGTGCATTGTGCTTCCAGATCTCGATAATGAAATATAAGATCTTCTCCTTCGATAAGTCAAACAAAACTAATCGCGCAACCAAGTTGATTTGGAAACATGGTTTATATGTTCATAACGTTTTATTTTATAACTAGTTGAAGTCCCGTGTATTACACGTATGTTCTCACAATAAATTATATTATTTAACAATGTTGAAAGAAATGTTTACATAAATGAAAGAAATGTTCCATTACTAATTTTGATTTTAATGTTAATGAGATGATTATGCTTATTAAATCAAAATTGGTATAAACTTATGTAGTGAAATCAAATTTGATTTACGTATTATTAATTACTGAATTTAAATTTAAATTTAACTCGAAAATGATTTTCTACTATATACAATTTGATAAAAAAAAATTATAATTATATATACAATTTCATAAAGAAATTATAATCTATTATATATAATAAACAAGAAGATTTGGGCTGATGTGGCATTAGATTAGAGCCTCTAGGATTGGGTTTTGGCGGGAAACTCAATACGCAGCAAAAAAAAATCACGCGGATCTTTCTTTTTTCTAACCCGACCCATTGATTTCGGGTCATATATAATAACCTCTTTCATCAAACCTTTTCTTATTCTATCATACGAAACCCTAGCCTCCCCGAAAGCTTCTATCATACGCTTTCTTGAGATGCTTCTTCTTCTTCTACCTGCATCTCATTCTCTCTGAGTCACTTGTGCTTGAATGGCTTAACAAAGGATTCCAAAATCAAGCTTATTCACGAAGGTTTTAATTTTTTGATCGTTCGTTCTTCTGTGAAACCCTATCGGTGTTGGTACTAAGATTTTAATCAAAACCAACTGTTTGATCCGTCTTGTGGTTCAATCGTATGTTTATCTTTGTGCATCTTGTGTTTATTTTGCTTATTTTCTATTCTAATTGCTTCTAAACTACCCCCGATTTCTTCAAGCTTTTGTTAATTGACTCATACAACAGTCCCTGCATATTTTCAATTTCTATGATCCTTGATCAAAAGATGATTGCTAGACCAACAACGATTATATTGATCAATTCATTTTAGGGCTGTTAAAACTCGCTCTTACGATCTGTTAGGGTTTCAATTCATTTGTTGTTTTAAATGCACAATAAATTCAAAATATGATTAGAACGATTAGAGTTCTTGATATATATTATTGCACACTTACACATTTATTGTTGATTGAAGAAAATTGTGAAGTTGGAAATTAATTGATAAGGGTTTTATCTTTGAATAAAATTGTTTTTTTTTCTAGAACGTTTTTTGACAAATTAGATGTCTTTTATTGATCATACTCAATTCAAGGGAGATGTGAATGACTACACAATTTTATGGTCGTGAAGGCTGGGCAACATTTTTCTTTATTGCAGGTATGTTTGTGTCCGGTGAGAAGCTCACGTCTAGCGATTAGCAGGGGGTTATGCTAAAACGGGTTGGTTTGACCCAAAACATTTTTTATCTCATTATGTTTGATGGTTGTTGAGTGGGTTGGTTTGTTGTGATGTGTTTAGGATGAATAGAGGAAGTTAAATTGGGCATGGATGTTGTATCTGCAGAGATACTGGAGGGATGCACTGGATGCGAAAAAGGAGGCTTTGATTCGGTTTCTTCAGAATGGGTCGTTGGAGATTGTTGGAGGTGATGGGGTGATGAATGATGAGGTATTGTTTTTTGGTTGTTGCTTTTTTTATTTTGTTCTTATAGCATTTAATCATAAATTATAAGAGCACGAATGTACAGATGTTTTAATACTAAAAAACACCATGTGTAGTTGCAACACACTTAAAGTACACAGGTTTTTATAGTTAGATTTTCAAGTCCGGAAACCGATCAGTCTTTGTGTACTCGAGTCGTTATTCTCTTTTTGTTCTTATGAATCAAAATATGGTTTTATTGACAAAATTGATTGTGATACATCGGGGTTATTCTTAGGAGGTGGTGGAGTGAACCTTAGTGCTGGTTATTAAGTAAACTACAAGAAAACTTAACCATATTAACTACTTCTAAGATTGGATATAATCCTGTGTGTGCAGGTGCAACAATATTTGACGGGGAATACTCAAAATAGGTTTATAATCTTCAATAGGAGAAGGCACTTATTGTCAGGGTTTCATGGAAGGCCCCAGGTCATTAATAGGTCACTTGCATATCATTGATGGAAGCAAGGTCAGCCATTGACTTGGGTAGATTTATATGTGTGTTTGTTATATGTATATATGTATGTGTGTTTAAACTGTAATATATACGATATGATTTATTATTTTTGAGGTTGAAATAATTTGTATAGTGAAAAGATGTAAAAAAGGTGAGTTCTTGAAGCGAAGCCTCATGACGCGTTGGTATTTTTTTCAAGGAAATGCAATCTGGTAGATTCTGAATCGGATTTTAGAGACAAGGTAAAGTTTCATTTTATTTTTTAAATTAGTGTGTTTGGCTTAATATATAAGTGGCAATTTTCTGATTTTAAACAGAAATATGATCGCTACCAGGCATACTTAAGTGTGTCTAACATTGCAAGTAAGTCTTCCTTCTTAATATGATTTTGGTTTAACATTCTTGAAGTATATTAGTTTATTAATTCTTTATTTCTACTGTTAATTTTGTGTTATATGGTTCACCTCATACTACCACCAGGTCATGAATAGGTTACTTGCATATCATTGATGGAAGCAAGGTCCGCCATTGACTCGGTACATTTATATGCGTGTTTGTTATATGTATATATGTATGTGTGTGTAAACTGTAATATACATGATATGATTTATTTATTTTTGATGTTGAAATAGTTTGTATAGTGAAAAGATGTAGAAAAAGGTGAGTTCTTGAAGCGAAGCCGCTTGACGCGTTGGTATTTTTTTTCAAGGAAATGCAATCTGTTCTTGAGCTCTTGAAGGTTAGTTCTTCAAGTCACATTTATATGTGTGTTTGTTATATGTATATATGTATGTGTGTGTAAACTGTAATATACATGATATGATTTATTTATTTTTGATGTTGAAATAATTTGTATAGTGAAAAGATGTAGAAAAAGGTGAGTTCTTGAAGTGAAGCCGCTTGACGCTTTGGTATTTTTTTTCAAGGAAATGCAATCTGTTCTTGAGCTCTTGAAGGTAAGTTCTTCAAGTCAAATTGTTTGACTAAAACGTACACAAGAACACCTAAAACATGAGTGATTTGGGGGCCAAATTATAAGCAAGTAACCTGAAATTTTAGAGGCAAACTAACAGAACCTACATGACTGTGAGAAGTTATTGACAAAAAAGGAAACAAACTAAATAACAATATTACTGTTTTTCGTTACCATTTTCAAAATATGAATCAAATATTAAAATTTTGCATAGCAGTTAGCTATCATGCCTGTTTGAAGTTGTAGATTGCTTCATGTTCATTGATTTGGGCCTGCTCATATTGTTGAAAAAGTCATATGGGTCGTCCGTAATAGGGGTGTTCTTAAACCGTCGAAACCCACCAACCCGTCTAAACGCAAGAACATCGGCTGGTTCAAAATACTTTAAAAAGAAATTTATTTCTATATGCTTATAAATATAGGGGTTGGTTCCGGTATAAATATAAAGAAGCTGCAGTGTAATTTATAAATATTTTTTAAATTAGTTATGAGGTAATTTGATTTTTAAATCCGGTTCAATGGTCTCGGTTATCTGACCAGTGAACGAGAAGTGATCTGACCTGATTTTGACTATGATCGATCGTTAATTGCAGTGATCCATGAACCGAATGGACCAACACCGTATTCACAATTTGAGCATTCTTCTATCGCGGCAACTGTAAAGAAATTCTTCAATTTAGAATTCGATTTCTTGACCAAGCGCGATGAGTGGGCTGGAACCTTTGAGAGTTACTTCAACCTTCGTAGTACTCCACGTGAGGATTGTCCAGGTAACCACGTCAACATTATCTTAGATCATAAATTTTGTAGTTAATTGCTTTTTATTGCACTTCGGATGTTAAATGGGTCATGTTTACGAAACGAGCCTAAATAAATGATTGGAATCCGAAAATCATGCCGGACACATACAACATGAGTTTATGCGGGTTGGCATGAACACGAACCATTTAACGTGAAATTTTATTATATTTTTTACATATTAATACTAAAAGATTACTGACTTAGATTTTAGAACCAAGAATACACATTTATATAAAAAATATATATATTTAAACCACAAAACTTGATGCTTATTTCAAATAGGTCAAATGGGTCAACCCGTGAACCACCAAGATGACCTGAAACATATCAGATTACCATTTGTGTTCCATCTTGTATAGCATGGTGCGGTCGTCGTAGTTGAAAAGCTATACATTGTTGGTGGAAGTCGTGATGGGATGTAGTTAGCTAATGTTTAGGTATTTTGTCATGCCAACTTCTAAATGTATTTCTGCTTAGTGAAGGTTGGATACAAGTTTTTAAACAATGGATTATTATGGTTGCAGACACTTGACTTGAGAAATTTAAGCTGGTCCACGATTAAGGTAAAAACTCAGGGTTGATAATATAAAAAAGTAGTGGATTGTTGGACGTTTTTTCTGCTACATCTGGTTATAGTATGGTGAGCATTTTTATTGAATAAAGTGTAACTATTTTGTTGTCTTGGGTCTACAGTCTACTAATAGTTCATTGACTTTCAATTGTCATTTTATCATGCTATATAATATAACTTTTTAATTCAGGTTAAATGGGAAACAAACTCTTATTCCTTGGTGGTCACTCAAAGGAGACCTCTGATAATGTTACAGGTTTGTTTATATTATTCTTAGAGGGATAGTAATGCTATTGGACATAAATTATTTAATTTTTATAGGACCTTATGATATATAATTAATTTGTGGTGTGTTTCATTGATCTTAAGTCACAAGTGATCGGAGGTTGGCGTGAGCCGGTGGCTAATGTGTCGGCTCAAAGTTTCACGGTTTTGGGATTACCCTACCCGGTTTGGAGGAGGTGTCGAACCGAATGGTGGAGGTTACTATGCCCAGTCTGCTCAACTAGGTCGCGTACACTCACCGAGTCGTCTTCGAATCAACAAGGTGGTAAGTCTCTTTCAGACAAAGATATTTATTCTCACATTCTCTTTAATTGAAGCTGCTGTGATCCTTGGAACATGAAGGTATAATATTGTTTTTATCTTATTAAAAAAAGAAACTTCACTTTATTGTTAACTTCACGTTTAGAGCATTCGAACAGGACTGCGCAGTTTACGGCTTTGGGATAATGTGTTCAGACTTGAATGGAATAGATGGGTCCCGTTAAAGGTTATTTTTTAGTTTTGAGGACGGCAAGGAAACGGGTACCTAGAAAATCAGAATTGGCTAGGCAAAACGTGCAGCTCCGAACTATCAGATGTTGTTTATAATACGACGGGGACGAGACAGTGGGCCATCTCTTCGTTTCCTGTCCATTCGCTCAAAAGATTTAGGTCATTATGATTTCGTGGTGTAAAGGTACTTCACTTTTTGTATTTTCCGCCAAGGATTTAGTGCAAGTTCACTGGTACATTAACGGGTCAAATAAATGGAATAAAGCCATATATTCACTGGTACATTGTTTTTTTTTTAACTTAATGTATGTTTCCATTGTAAATCGTAATTCCATATCAGTTAATCACTGTTGCAGTTATCCACTTTGTTCCATATCATGTTTTGATCGGTTTACACATCAACCCAATGTCAGTTTCAAGTTTTATTGAAACCGGTTGACCCGTTAAACACCAATATATGTTTCTCATTCTTTATTGTAACATATAACATAAGTTCGGGTTGTACAACTTTTTATGTAGCGGTTGGATTTGGGACAACCCCACACTGATTTGTAAACAATTGATATGTTATATACAATGTGTTCAAGAACAAGCGATTCACCGGTCAATAGGCAACATTTAGGTAACTCCGTCTCCCTCCCTCTCCCTTGCATGTATTATTTATTGTTCTCTTAATTTCATGGACTTATATACACGTTGGTTAGTCAAGTATTCAAATGGCATTGTAGGTTCAAGGCTTAGTGTTTATGTTAAAATTCTTTTTATTAACATAGATTATATTGTTTGTTCTATTGCAATCTTAGAAGTTACAGTATTAAATTCTTTTTATATATCAACTTTGCTTTTTAATTTTTATTAACAAAATATAAACCTTTCTGATCCACAAAAGTACAGCTTCATGGTATACCCCAATTATTTGAGACATAACTTTTGGTTTCTTGGAACCTGTTTGAATCTTATACGGTTATTATTCAAAATGATCATTTGTTATATACAATTAACCTAATCAATGGTGCTTGTGAAAACTGGGGATTCTTTAAGGTATATTTAGAATTCATTTAAACTTAATTTATTATTTTATGTATGTTTTCTGACCATTGTCTTTCTATTTTTGATAGCTACTTTCTAAAAATTAAAAGTCTCCTTTGACATGGTTATATTTATTAAAAGTCTCAGGTGTGTATGTAAATGTAATGTTATGCAATTTGTAATTTTGCATCAAATCATTTTGTAATTTTTTTTAAAAAAGGTCAACAAAGTGTTTTATGCTAACTTGACCCGCCTGTTTTGACCCATATCAAAAGGTCTCATACGATCTTTGTTTTTTTATACTTCAGCTCAAATAAAAGTGGAAGAGACATCCCTCAGGTACTTATCTCACCATTTGATTATCCTCTCTCTTGCGGCTTAGCCGGAGATGATGAGAGGAAGCCTGCCGTGTGCCTTCTGCCACTTATTCGGTCTCTATCTTATCTTATCTCAGTTTCGGGGCTTTAAAGTAGTTGAAACCAAACATCATGTGAAAATCAAGTTGCTCTTATTTGTTCACTTGACCAACATACATTTAGTTGTAACCCTCATAGTTTGCAAGCCTTATTATTAGTATGGTGTTATTTTTTTATCATTTAAATATTTTGAACTTCCTTACTTGTGTTTAATATATCAACTAATTTTTCTGTTGTCTTGTCAGTCATAAAAATAATAAAAAAAGTAAATTATAAATACGTAGTTATAACTCATCAATATTTGAAAGATCCTGTGTTCACTCATGGTCAGTTGTACGTTGCATTATCAAGGGTCAAGACCAGAGAAGGAGTTAAAATATTGATATTCGATGCCGATGAAAAACCAACAAATAAGACGTCTAATGTCGTCTATAAAGAAGTCTTTGGTAGCTTATAATGTAAACTGTTGCTTTTTGATTTCATATAACATGTCACTTATTTTTTATCATTTTATTTAAGTATGTATTGCTTATAAATAATAAGTGACATGTATAACTTTCTCCAGCCCGGGAAGCATTCCCGGGTGATAACCTAGTTATTTGATAAGTTAGGAATAGGGTTGTAATCGAACCGAATGAACACAAACAAGGCCATGTTCGTGTTCGTTCGTTAATGAAATTAACATGTTCGCGAACTGTTCACGAACACATACCAAACATAAGTTTCTATTCATGTTTGTTCGTTAAGAAAATTCAGTTGTTCACGAACAGTTCGTGAAGACTGCTCTCGAACACAAACGAACGTAAACAAACATTTAACTTGAAAATAAAAAATAAAAACATTATTAACCTTAAACATTTGACATAAGTAGTTAAATACAACCATCAAATGATAAATCAAAACACAAGGAGTCTACTACTATCACCAAACA
Source organism: Helianthus tuberosus (assembly GCA_030545235.1). NCBI lineage: Eukaryota > Viridiplantae > Streptophyta > Magnoliopsida > Asterales > Asteraceae > Helianthus > Helianthus tuberosus. Next base: position 26,565,790 of record CM060432.1, read on the forward strand.
GTGAATCAAATTTAATTAATTTAGATATAATTATCCAGAATTACTTATATAATTATTCAAGGTTTAACTAACTTAGACATGATTATCCCAAAAAAAAGTATTGAATGTCCAAATTTTAGCTAACTTAGAAAAAAAATAGGGTTTTAAGTTTTCAATATATTTAAATAAAATATTTATTATTTATTATTTTTTAATATAATTAAACGAACACGAACGTAACCGAACATATTACCGAACGTTCACAAACGCAGTCGAACGAACGAGATCTTTGTTCATGTCCGTTCGTTAAGCTAACCGGACGAAATATTTTGTTCGTATTCGTTCATTAAGCTAAATTGAACGGACATAAATGAATTTCCCGCCGAACTGTTCACTGAACGTTCGATCCGTTTACAGCCGTAGTTAGGAAAGATATAAATATTATATTTGTTCTTAATGTTAATGACACACTTACGTATTTTAAATAAAATTTGTAATAAAGAAATGATTAATTACGGAATTTGAATTGGTGTCGAAACCATTTAGTACTTCAAAATTTTAAATTTCAATCCAATTGATAATTAAAGAAAAAATTAGTTATTATATTTGGTTTTAATGTTAATGAGAGAATTAACTTTTTAACATCAAATTCTAGTTCATAATTAAGGTAAGATTTAAATATATATTTAAAATTCAATGAACAACTTTAAACCATATGTTGTGAGCAAACCCTTGTCTCTTCTCTCCTAAACACAATAATAGTGGATTAAAAGGTTGACACGAGTCACTTAATAATCTAAGTGAACGACAAGTGGCTAAAGTTTGTTTTTATTTATTATAAAAGATATAGATTGATCATGATGGTGTCATACTTCCTCGTCCATTTCACTAATCTTATCTTTTCCTTTAGTAGTGGACGTACTGTTTTGATTATCACTGCATATTAATTAATATATTATCAATAATTAAAATGCTTTTCAATCATAAATGTAAATATAAGTAAACTAGGTTAGAATCACGTATATTACATGAGTTAATATATAATAAATAGTAAAAAGGAAAATATGATTATAATTATGCAACTTATACATATGATTTCGCAATCTATACTAATAATTACACACATACATAATTAAACAATTTATAATAATAATAATAATAATAATAATAATAATAATAATAATAATATTAAGAGTAAAATGCACCGATAATTCATGTTGTTTGGTGAAGTTTCACCTTTAGTCCCTATCTTTTCAAAATTATATGTATGTTTCCTGTCGTTTGTTCAGTTATTACTCGGATAGTCCCTAACGTGGATGGATGTTAGTTTTCTCAGTTATATGGACGTAAAACGACCAAATGCCCCTTTACCTTATAAAAGAAAAATAAAGTCAATAAACTAAAATAGATAGGATTGACTTATATATACTATTAAATATTTCATTATTATTATCAACATATACATTATCAAGTGGCTTACGTAATCGGGTAATAGTATTGTCAAGTGGTTGGTCACTTTTTGCGGCCACTTTGACTTTTGTTTTTTTTCTTTTTCCATATAATAGGTATTTATAGGTGAAGCCAAATTACAATTTTATCCCAGGTGTAAAATTACGATTTCGCACTCGATTCAAAATAAAATTTTGCTTTTGCCCCTTGCTTAAATTTACGATTTTGCCCTCAATTAAAAAATACAATTTTGCCCCCAGTTCAAAATAAAATTATGGTTTTGCCCTCAGCTAGAGTCCTGCCAAGTTACGATTTGGTTCCCAGTTTAAAATTACGATTTTGCCCCCAGCTAAAAATTACGAATTTGCCCGCAGCTAAAATATTACGATTTTGCCCCCATTTCAAAAAAAATGGTTTTGCCCTCAGTTCAAAATATTATTTTACCTCCATTTTAAAATTACGATTTTACCTCCGCTAAAAATTGCAATCTTGCCATCGTTTTTTTTTTCTTTGGCAAAACCATGGTAGTGTTTTATTTTACTTTTTTGACTTAATTTTGTTTTTATTCACGCCAAACAGCTGCCTAGCACTCGCTAATTGGTCCTGACAAATTATTGTTTTGCCTCCAACTCTAAATTACACGTTTGTCATCGTTTTAGTTAATTTTTTTATCATAACTATGGTACTGTTTTTCTTTAATTGGTTAACTTGATGTATCTTTTTTTATATCGTGCTATATGTAGCATGTATAACTAACCGACATAAAGGCGTACATGTTATTAACCTAAGAAATACTCGGTTTAGCGCCCCACAACGCGGGCGGCGCATAACTCTAGCTGCCTAACACTAACTCATTATTCCTGAAAATTTATAGTTTTGCCCTGAGTCAAAAATTACGGTCTTATCATCGTTTTTTTTCATAGCAAAATTATAGTAGTCTTTTCTTAATTGATTGAGAATTATTCAGCCATCGCCTCGCAACATGACATACACCTTTAAAGAATACAGTACGTGTCACCATCATCACCATTACATTGAAACAACCACACCCATACAACTATACAACCATCATAACCGCCCACATACGAACACCATCAAATTGGACCCCCCACATCCATCCTAGATCACTATCTTCAACCACCACCGTCGGCAATGTCACAACAATCCACCACCGTCTAAGTGCTTCTTGGGTTGCATCAACCTTTTTACTACCATCTGGCACAGGAATTTTTCTGGTCATAGCATCCCTTTCTGGTTCAATGTAAAGACTATCATCTATTCCATTCTTCTTTCACTCCTGAATTTTCTCCCCCTTTTTGGCATTATCTTCTGGGAGTTGATCAATGAAAAGTACTGTTGGAGGAGCAGTGCCAATGGTTTCCAATAAATGGGCCTTGATTGCCTTAATATCTGCTTGAGTGTTCTTGTACCTAGACTCCATTATGTTTCTCAGCTTTTTGACATGTAGTTCATGTTGCTGATCAGCCATTTCTTTTTGGTGTTGGAGAAAAGGTTGGAAAAGGTTCCAGAGCTCATTTGTAGCAGATGCTTGTGGTAGAGCAGGTGCTTGAGGTGGAACAACAGTGGATTGCATCTTTTGTATTTTCAACACCTGTTGTAGCATGTCTTTAATATCTGCAACAGATGTATCTAATTTGTCAACTCGTTCCGTCAAATCCTGATATTTTAAATCATCACCCAATTTAATGGGATCATCTGATTTCCCACTCACAGTGGTTTTATCAGTGGTTGAGGTAGGGAGTGTACTCCAAACACTAACCACTGATGCCCCTTTTTCTTGGTACTGGGGTCTTCTTCCTTCAACACTTGACAACCGTTTGATGTTGCCAGTGGGAAAAATAAATCCACTGGTGGTTGGCAGAGGTGCTATGTAAGGAATTGCCTCCAAGGAAGTCTTATTAATGTAACCACTGTCCAACTGTAAACCAGTGGGTTCAACAGTTGTAGTGGCTGCTTCACTTGGATTACCACCAAGAGTTACTTGTAACTCAAGGGGTGTAACCTCCTCAGGTTGTGTTGGTGGGTTAGCAAGGATTGATACATCAGACCCAGTTAGTTGTTGAGGTATGTTCTCATTGATAGGTGATTGAGAAGGACTGGTTAGTGCCTGGTTCAAATCAATTGCATCCAACAGCAGTTTAGTTGGTGTGGGAATTGTGGATGTGATGTTTGGTGTAGAAAGAGGATTTGCCCCGGGAATTGAGCTGTGGATGATGGAAACAAATGCTTCCAGAGCATCATGATGTGGTGTCCCAATTTGTACAACCTGTTCTTTTTGTGAAGAAGCAGGAGGGGTTTCAGCTATGGGTTGAGATATTTGTACCAACTGCTGTGAGGAAGTAGCAGCAGTGGTTTCTTGTGACTTTTGTGCTGTCACTGGCAGTAGCTCTGGTATCTCATCCTCCAGAGTTTCCTTTTTGATGGATTTGGGGGGTTTTTGAGTTTTTCTTTTTGTTGGCTTTTTGGTGTTTTTAGGTGTGGGTTTCAAAACAGTTGTTCTGCTGCTTTGATCACCTTGAGCAGTGGGCTCAGCAGCCAATACCTGAGGAGCAGTGGTAGCTGCTAAATTCTACTCAGGCACCTCTGCTTGTGTTTTGCAAGGTGTTAACATTCTTGTAAAAGTTTCAGCAGTTAAACTGTTCATTTGAAGATAATCACCTTGGTTTATTGCAGCAATATCATCCTTACTAAATTTCTTTTCAAAATAATAACTTAAAAACCTTGGAAACAGTAAGAATGATTTTGTTTCAACATTATTAACCAAATCATTAAAGATTTCCCGAGAATAATTAAAATTTTCTTCTTGAAGAATAGCATATCCCAGATTTTGAATCTTTAATGGTATTTCATTAAAAGAAGTGGTTTTGTTTGAAACACACATTAGGAGGGTATGGAATAAAAACCTTGTTGCAGAAGGAAAGAAACCTTTTTGTAAGGTAGCTTTCTTCATCATTGTGTCTGCATACCCTCTCTCAATGAAGTCAATTTTTAACTCGTTTTTAGGGAAAGAAGTTTTACCTTGCTGATCCTCGAGTTGAAAGACTTCTGATATCGATTGTGGCGTGATTTGAACAGCTTTACCCTTTAAAGAGGAGTTAATGGCTACCACAGTTTCACCTTGTTTGTCAAGGGTTGCGTTTTTCCAAAACTCTCGTTGGGTTGCTAAGTAAATTGGTGCATCGGCTGTTAACAAAGTTTTGTACTTTGATTTAGCCATTTTGGCGATGATGGATTCGAAAGCATCTATGGTGCCGGGTTTTGTGAGAAGACCCAGAAGATTGTGAGATGGTTTGTGTGGGATTTCAGTGGTATTGACCTTTTGAGAGGCCGCTTTCGACGATGATTTGGAATTGGGTTTCCCAGATGACTTCGATTTTATCATTTTGGAGATGATGATCGAAGAATTTTTTGAAGGAATTTGAAGAAAAACTGTTTTGAGAAGAGAATTTTTGAGAATTCAATTCGACAGTAAAACCCTGTTTTGGTGTGAAGTGGGGGTTTTATAGAGGAAAAAGTGAAGGCTGACGTGGCAGCGGTTACAAAAGTACTGACCACTATGTACTGCCCACATGCCAAACTCTGAGGAAATGAAGGACAGTACTTTTATGAAAGTTACTGATGAAGGCAGTGGTTACAACGGTATAATGAAAGCAGTGGATGATTTTCACTATCAGTGGATAGCATATGAGTGGATAAGACACTACTTTTGAACAACAGAGTTTATCAATGAAATAAGTGAACAGAGGATGGCTTTCAGCAGTGTACAGACTTTGAAGTAGAGCAGACTTTTGAACAATCAGTGGTTATGGCAGACTTTTAAGGATTTTAATGAAAATTTCATTTTTAGCTATTTTTAAGGATGGATTTTTGATTTTCTGAAAACATTTTAATGCTTTTATTCACAGAAAACAAGATTTTGCTTGTTATTCCATGTTTAGCATGCCAATCCTAGAGACCAAGCTTTCAAAGGTGGCAGTATCTAATGCTTTTGTGAGCACATCTGCCAGCTGGTCTTTAGTTGGAACACGATGCAGAGAAATCAAACCTTTTTCATAGCAATCCCTCACAAAGTGATGTCTGATGTCGATGTGTTTGGTGGTTGAATGGGAAACTGGATTTTTGATGATATTTTCTGCTGCCTGGCTATCCAACATGAGTGGAGTCTTTAAGGCAGTGATACCAAAATCCAGCAACTGATTTTGAAGCCACAGGAGTTGGGCTGTACAGCTTGCAGCAGCAATGTATTCAGCTTCAGCAGTGGATGTTGAAACAGCTGCTTGCTTTTTGCTTTGCCATGAAACTAAGCAGTCACCTAGAAACTGGCACCTTCCTGATGTGGACTTCCTTGTGGTGTTACATCCAGGAAAGTCACTTTCTGAAAATCCTGAAAGGTTGATATTCCCATTAGCTGGATACCAGATACCAAGTGTGGGATCACTTTTTATGTATCTGAATATTCTTTTTACAGCAACAAGATTGGATTTTCTAGGGGCTGATTTACTTCTTGCACAAACACATGTTGCAAACATGATGTCTAGCCTAGATGCAGTTAGGTACAGTAAAGACCCAATCATGCTTCTATATAGAGTTTGGTCAATCAGCTCATCCTTTTCATCAGACATGACAAGCTTATTTGTAGCCATGGGTTGTGACACCTGTGCCACTTCAACCATCAAACAAATACCAAACCAATGAAATATTGTATTTCATACTTGGGATTTGTACAAATATGTGTATCATTTGCACATATCAATTCTTGTTCGATTTCGGGCTCTAAATCGCTTTCTTGAAAGTTATACGCGCACTGATGCGTAAATATAACCAGTTTAATGCAACGAACACTCCGGAATAGTGAAATATACTTAACATACCTTAAATAACCTTTACATAACTTAGAAATAAGTTTTGAAGGCTTTGGTATGGCAAAAACAAGTTAATTTGCTTACAGGGACTAAATTTGACAAACTGCGAAAGTATGCCAATTTGAACTGTAACAGACATTCCGGAACATGAACATAAGTTAAACATACCATAAATATCCTTTACATAGCTTAGAAATAGGCTTTGAGGGGTTCGGTGTGCTAAAATAAACTTTTGGGTCATTCAGGGACTAAAAGCGTCAAAAAGTGCACAAGTTTGCATTTTCGCGCATAACTTACGATCTGAATACATCCGGACATCCAAAAATTTATGTAAGCACTAAAATATTTTATTTTAGTGTTTGGCATAAGAAAAATCCATTCGTCGCGTCATTTGGATCGTTTTTCGCGCTTGTGCGCATTCCGTCGTAATTAAGCGAACATCGCGATCGTACGACCAAACGAACTGACATCCGACATATTTTTGAGCATGTTTCATGTCCACAATGTTTAGGCATCATTTTAGGGCCTTAAAGTTGGCTTTACGGGCCTTAGAAGTGTTGGGAATGGCCTTAAAACACAACAGGGACCAAAACTGTCATTTCTGAAAGTTGGTTACTGATCAGACAGGCCAGGCGGCCCGCGTAAACCCAAGGTGTATCCTTACACGGCCCGCGTCAGGCTCCCAGACCAGATTCAGTGTATTAACAGCCTGTTAACAGCCCTTCAAACACCCCAAAGGCCAATGCCAAGTGTCAAACTCTTGTGGTGGGAGCAAAATGAGTTACCACAACATTCCGACAAGTGTACTGGCGAGATCAAGGCACGTTATCCAAGAAACGATCCTAACGGTGAACCGAAATCTATAAATACCCACCTCAACTTCACTCATTCCTCACAAGAATCTGATTTGAGAAGCTCTAAGTTGAAACCTTTGTTTCATACCTGAGCTACTTGAATCAAGATTAGCATTCGGGGACCCTTTGTAAGTATTCCTTCGTTCTTTTATTGCTTTTCGAGTCCGAAAGTCAAACTTTGTTTGACTTTCTACATTAACCAGTTTATGGTCAATGTGAAGTTCGTTTGAACTTCGCAACGTGAGCGTAATCACGATGGTTATAGTCCCTTGTGACTATGTCTACTGATTACCATGTTGTCTAGGGTCGTAAGGGTAAGCGATCTAATAAATCGCTTATACCTTCGAACCCAACCCATTTGGTCGATCATTAGGATCCGACCAAACACATTAGGTGAGCATAGTATATAGGGAATAACCTTCCGAGGTTATACCTTATGGTTGCTTCGTTTAAGTAGTTGTATGATAGGTAGTTTATATGCCTTAGGTAAATTACCAAAATACCCCTTTGATGCCAAAATTCATTTTAAACGTATGTAACATAACTTTTGACATCTAAACTGATTTGACAACAATATTAGACATGTTAAGGCATATGTTACTTGTCATACGACTAGTTAAGCGGTCCGAACGCGTTTCACGCGAACGACGCGTTAAAGTAGCATAAGCTACCTAAACGGGTCGTAATGGGTCGTAAGCACTTAGGTTAGGTTTCATTTAGTATGTAGGCTTTGTTAAACCATACTACATGAGTTTCCATACTCATTTGGTTTACGAGCCCTCATTCTATCCAATCCTCCGATATAGGTCCGGTTTATTAACGTAGTTACCTATATTAGGTGTCGTTTGATTCCGTGATCTCTAGCATTGCTTGGTGGTTATATTAGGACTTCTGAGCAATCTCAAGTGAGTACATAGTCCCCTCTTTTACTGTTTTCAACTGTTTTGGGGTGAAGCATGTGTACCTATATGTTATTTTCATGATTTCAAAGTATAATTGATTATACATGTTATTACTTATCATTTGACAAACTAAATGACTATCTATGGTTTAAACACAGATTTCTCAAAGAACATAAAATAAAATGTTGAATTGTACTTATTTTATGATCACCAGACCGATTGTTAGTATGATATAGCGCTATAGGATTTGATACCCCATTCCTGTTGTGATGGAATGTCTGAAACCAATTTGTTTCTCCATCCAAATAGGGATTTCCTTTGTGGTATCCCTATAGTCTCAAAGGTGTATTTTGATGCACTAGGTCTGAATGAATTCTTAAATCACATTATTTTTTTGTATATTTAGTTATACTCCCAAAAGTATAGTTTGATATGCTCCCATGTGTGATATTGTACAAAACCAACATATATTTTGTTAATCATCCAAAGCATATTTTGATATGTTATTTATAAAACCAAAACATAGTTTAATATGTTATTTATAAATCCGAAGTATACTCGTAATATACTACTTAAAACTATTATTTTGAACAACGAAGGTATATTTAATGTACTATCTATCTATCGATTGGGTTTTGGTTAGTGTTTAGATAACGGGACGGGTGTAATTTGATGAAAACATGGTAGATACGCCGCTGGTACTTCTTATATATAAGTGTTTTCATTGCATTACATACCGTGGCGTTATTTAGTACACTTGGGTTAACGATATTGGAACTGAAATATACTTTAATATATTACTCATTCGATTCTCTTAAAATCCAAAGTATATTTTCAAATATACTATAAGCCTTTTTATCAAAATATTGTTTTACAAGCAACTTATCTTATACAAACTCATTTTACATGGTTATTCATTTAACCTTACATTTATTTATACATATCATCTGATCTTATTGTTTTTCAAACGATTTACAAAACAAATCAATTTACAAGGTTCATGACTAAACTTTATTAAACATTTTCTTAAACTTACAAGTCATGAATCCTATTTTCACAAAACCTATGTATCTCACAGGCATTTTTATGCTGACGTACCTATTTTTACACATGTTTCAGGTACTGCTTTGCAATGATTGTTGATACATGCTACATTTAGGATGGACTCGTGCCTTAGAAACTTTAAAACTTGGAAGATCATAGCTGTACTTATTTTATTGTATTAAAACAATGAGTTCATTTATTCAATAAAACAGAATTTATTTATTCCATGGTTATGAAACAATGATTCTGTTACAACACTCCCCGACGTTTCCGCCACGTCTAGTTGTTCTACGTGGTCGGGGTGTGACAGACAAGTTGGTATCAGAGCCAATGGTTATAGGGAATTAGGTTATTAGTAATGCTTTGACCTAGACTATAACCTTCCTAGGACCCTAACACAAGTTTTCTTGTGTTTAGTTTTAAAACAATACCGTCACTTATTCTTAGGTGACAACCACAATAAGAACATAAATTTCTATCCCGCTTTGAAAACTAATCATCTGTTCTAGGATGATTTATTATATGGTTTTGAACCCTTTGAGTTTTCAAAATCCCGTCAAAGTTGGTCTAAATAATGTGAACACGTGCAAACTGGAAGGGTGGGTGCCTGTACCCTGAGTTTTCTGTCTAAGGCTAGAGTGTTCATACAAATCCACATAATCGGACCAGTCACTCTTACCTGGGAACTCTTGGGGTGAGTGTCCACTTATAGGCGAGCATGTCTTCGCGATACATTATTTTTTGACCTATTTACTTTGATTAATCACCGGGGTCGTTTGTTGCTTTGTAGTAACAAACAAATGACCAATATCCTTGCTTTCATCAGATTTGTTTCATCTCATTCTTTTCATCTAATTCTCTCACTCGTTTCCTTTCATGTTTCCTCTTTTAGAATGCCTCCTCGACGCGACAATCAGATGGCGAATGTAGAACTGGCGGAAATCATCGCGCAGCAAATGGCTGCTGCCTTCCCAAATCTTTATGCTCAAATGATTCAAGCCATCAACAACAACAATGCTCCATGCAATTTCAAGAATTTTAACTCGGCTAAACCGCTCAAGTTTAGTGGTTCTGAGGGAGCAACTGGGCTTCTTCAATGGTTCAAGAGCATTGAGAATACTTTCCGTCACGTTCAGTGTCCTGAAAATCGCAAGGTCGAGTTTTCTTCGAGTGTGTTTCAGAAGAGGGCTCTTACGTGGTGGAACGGGGTTTTGAGAGACCGCGGTGCTGAGGTTGCATTAGCACAGACTTGGGCTGAGCTTAGGGCTCTTATGATGAAGGAATTCTGTCCTCGTCATGAGCTAAGGGCTCTAGAAAGGGAATTTGATGATTTGAAGCAAGACAGTGGGGAACATCGAGCCTATACTGACCGCTTTGAGGAATTGAGCTTGTTATGCCCTACTATGGTTACGCCTCTGGATAAGTCGATTGAGAAATACATTGATGGTCTTCCTGACTTAGTTCAGGATATTGTTACTGGCAGCAACCCTACTACTGTCAGACAAGCCATTGAATTGTCTGCCACTCTGACTGAATCCCATATCAGGAAGCGCAAGCTGTTTCGGAAGGGCGACTCAAGACCATCTGAGAAGACTGCTCAAGTGGAACCAAAGGAAGAAAATGTTGAGGTGTCCAAGAAGAAGAAGCGCAAAGCCTCTCAAAACTACGCTGTAACTGCTCAAGACAAACAGGTTGCACCAAACCAGCTAGCACAACCTCGCAAAAGGCAAAACTATGTTGGTACCGCACCTTTGTGCAACAAGTGCAACCGTCATCATCTGGAGCAAGAGCAGTGTCACAAATGTACCCACTGTGGGCGGTTGGGACATTTGATCAATGTTTGTCGTTATGCAAATCAAGCTGCTGCAAACCCTGCTGCTGTTCAAGCACGGTTTCCACCGGGGTCATGTTATAGCTGTGGTGACCTTACTCACTACAAAAACAATTTCCCGAGACTTGTTAACGCACCTCCAGCGCGAGGACGAGCATTTAACATCAATGAGGCAAACGGGAACAATGATACAACAGTGAACAATTAGTGTTTTGTAATTCCTTGGTTGTTATCTTTTGACACTTCAAGACAATTCGGTTGTTGCATAAATAAAGATTTGTTGTTTTTATTTCTGCAAAATTTATGCGATTGTGTGAATGTTTGATGCAACCTTATGATGTCAACCCAATGATAAACTACTCGTGTGGTTCAGTTATCTTATGATCACTTGTGATCTCCCCAAGAACCTTAAACACTCGTTTCTTTTAAGAAACAAGGCCAAACTCTTATTGAGAATCCTTCTATCTTTATAGATAGATCCTTGAAAATCATTAAAGTGCCAAATGAAATCCATGGATTGGATTCCTAGTGTACTTTAAATGTCCATACCTAAAGATAACAAATTAAAGAATCAAGTTAACTAATTTTGTGCTTATGTGTTTTCTTACATGTTTTGTGGTTGTATGTGATCCATCCAAATCCTCGTAGAATCTTTCATATCTCATATGAGGAATTCATAGTAGGATATCCAAAGTTACTATCTTAAATCCTTAATGGACTTCTACGTTGTAGTCAAGTCCCTTGGGTTTTAAAGTACTATTCTAAAATTGGACCCCTTGAGTGGTCAAGATAAACAGATTAATTTGAAAATCTGATTAGAAATATCATGTGATGATATAGTTAAAAAAAATCCTTTAAGTGGTCTATTTAAGGAGATCGTACGACGGTCTAGTTAAGAAGATCATGTGTTGATCTACTTAAAAAGATCGTTCGCTGATCTAGTTGAAAAGATCCTTGGGTGGTCTAGTCAAGTCGCTTCATGTTTATTCAATTGATTTTTTTTTCTACGCATTATGAAATGAACTGTGCGGACTGTGCAAGGGATTACGTAATTATGGAGGCCTACATAATTATGGAAATTCAGTGCACAGAAACCACAGGAAGCTTTGTCATGTGTTAAGACCTATAGTGACAAGAATAATGATACGGGAGAAGTCTTGGAACTTGACCGATGTCATTTTATCTTACACTCCCCAATTCTGATTTCAAGCACACACAAGTTTCCTATGATGAGTCTTCATAAGGAACATTTTTCAGCCCGTAGTTCGAAACTCCATGTTTTGTTACTACAAGGACTTCACTTCGAGGGTTGACATTTTCGCAAAGAATCCTAACATGGCCCGGAGTTTTACTTAAGGGTTCAATGGATTTGTCTGAAAGCGAACCGTCACAACTGTCTTCACAAGTTTCCTCTAAAACTAAATTTCGGGACGAAATTTCCTAAAGTAGGGGAGACTGTGACACCTGTGTCACTTCAACCATCAAACAAATACCAAACCAATGAAATATTGTATTTCATACTTGGGATTTGTACAAATATGTGTATCATTTGCACATATCAATTCTTGTTCGATTTCGGGCTCTAAATCGCTTTCTTGAAAGTTATACGCGCACTGATGCGTAAATATAACCAGTTTAATGCAACGAACACTCCGGAATAGTGAAATATACTTAACATACCTTAAATAACCTTTACATAACTTAGAAATAAGTTTTAAAGGCTTTGGTATGGCAAAAACAAGTTAATTTGCTTACAGGGACTAAATTTGACAAACTGCGAAAGTATGCCAATTTGAACTGTAACAGACAATCCGGAACATGAACATAAGTTAAACATACCATAAATATCCTTTACATAGCTTAGAAATAGGCTTTGTGGGGTTCGGTGTGCTAAAATAAACTTTTGGGTCATTCAGGGACTAAAAGCGTCAAAAAGTGCACAAGTTTGCATTTTCGCGCATAACTTACGATCTGAATACATACAACTTACGATCTGAATACATACGGACATCCAAAAATTTATGTAAGCACTAAAATATTTTATTTTAGTGTTTGGCATAAGAAAAATCCATTCGTCGCGTCATTTGGATCGTTTTTCGCGCTTGTGCGCATTCCGTCGTAATTAAGCGAACATCGCGATCGTACGACCAAACGAACTGACATCCGACATATTTTTGAGCATGTTTCATGTCCACAATGTTTAGGCATCATTTTAGGGCCTTAAAGTTGGCTTTACGGGCCTTAGAAGTGTCGGGAATGGCCTTAAAACACAACAGGGACCAAAACTGTCATTTCTGAAAGTTGGTTACTGATCAGACAGGCCAGGCGGCCCGCGTAAACCCAAGGTGTATCCTTACGCGGCCCGCGTCAGGCTCCCAGACCAGATTCAGTGTATTAACAGCCTGTTAACAGCCCTTCAAACACCCCAAAGGCCAATGCCAAGTGTCAAACTCTTGTGGTGGGAGCAAAATGAGTTACCACAACATTCCGACAAGTGTACGGGCGAGATAAAGGCACGTTATCCAAGAAACGATCCTAACGGTGAACCGAAATCTATAAATACCCACCTCAACTTCACTCATTCCTCACAAGAATCTGATTTGAGAAGCTCTAAGTTGAAACCTTTGTTTCATACCTGAGCTACTTGAATCAAGATTAGCATTCGGGGACCCTTTGTAAGTATTCCTTCGTTCTTTTATTGCTTTTCGAGTCCGAAAGTCAAACTTTGTTTGACTTTCTACATTGACCAGTTTATGGTCAACGCGAAGTTCGTTTGAACTTCGCAACGTGAGCGTAATCACGATGGTTATAGTCCCTTGTGACTATGTCTACTGATTACCACGTTGTCTAGGGTCGTAAGGGTAAGCGATCTAATAAATCGCTTATACCTTCGAACCCGACCCATTTGGTCGATCATTAGGATCCGACCAAACACATTAGGTGACCATAGTATATAGGGAATAACCTTCCGAGGTTATACCTTATGGTCGCTTCGTTTAAGTAGTTGTATGATAGGTAGTTTATATGCCTTAGGTAAATTACCAAAATAATCCTTTGATGCCAAAATTCATTTTAAACGTATGTAACATAACTTTTGACATCTAAACTGATTTGACAACAATATTAGACATGTTAAGACATATGTTACTTGTCATAGGACTAGTTAAGCGGTCCGAACGCGTTTCACACGAACGACGCGTTAAAGTAGCATAAGCTACCTAAACGGGTCGTAATGGGTCGTAAGCACTTAGGTTAGGTTTCATTTAGTATGTAGGCTTTGTTAAACCATACTACATGAGTTTCCATACTCATTTGGTTTACGAGCCCGCATTCTATCCAATCCTCCGATATAGGTCCGGTTTATTAACGTAGTTACCTATATTAGGTGCCGTTTGATTCCATGATCTCTAGCATTGCTTGGTGGTTATCTTAGGACTTCTGAGCAATCTCAAGTGAGTACATAGTCCCCTCTTTTACTGTTTTCAACTGTTTTGGGGTGAAGCATGTGTACCTATATGTTATTTTCATGATTTCAAAGTATAATTGATTATACATGTTATTACTTATCATTTGACAAACTAAATGACTATCTATGGTTTAAACACTGATTTCTCAAAGAACATAAAATAAAATGTTGAATTGTACTTATTTTATGATCACCAGACCGATTGTTAATATGATATAGCGCTATAGGATTTGACACCCCATACCTGTTGTCATGGAATGTCTGAAACCAATTTGTTTCTCCATCCAAATAGGGATTTCCTTTGTGGTATCCCTATAGTCTCAAAGGTGTATTTTGATGCACTAGGTCTGAATGAATTCTTAAATCACATTATTTTTTTGTATATTTAGTTATACTCCCAAAAGTATAGTTTGATATGCTCCCATGTGTGATATTGTACAAAACCAACATATATTTTGTTAATCATCCAAAGCATATTTTGATATGTTATTTATAAAACCAAAACATAGTTTAATATGTTATTTATAAATCTGAAGTATACTCGTAATATACTACTTAAAACTATTATTTTAAACAACGAAGGTATATTTAATGTACTATCTATCTATCGATTGGGTTTTGGTTAGTGTTTAGATAACGGGACGGGTGTAATGTGATGAAAACATGGTAGATACGCCGCAGGTACTTCTTATATATAAGTGTTTTCATTGCATTACATACCGTGGCGTTATTTAGTACACTTGGGTTAACGATATTGGAACTGAAATATACTTTAATATATTACTCATTCGATTCTCTTAAAATCCAAAGTATATTTTCAAATATACTATAAGCCTTTTTATCAAAATATTGTTTTACAAGCAACTTATCTTATACAAACTCATTTTACATGGTTATTCATTTAACCTTACATTTATTTATACATATCATCTGATCTTATTGTTTTTCAAACGATTTACAAAACAAATCAATTTACAAGGTTCATGACTAAACTTTATTAAACATTTTCTTAAACTTACAAGTCATGAATCCTATTTTCACAAAACCTATGTATCTCACAGGCATTTTTATGCTGACGTACCTATTTTTACACATGTTTCAGGTACTGCTTTGTAATGATTGTTGATACATGCTACATTTAGGATGGACTCGTGCCTTAGCAACTTTAAAACTTGGAAGATCATCGTTGTACTTATTTTATTGTATTAAAACAATGAGTTCATTTATTCAATAAAACAGAATTTATTTATTCCATGGTTATGAAACAATGATTCTGTTACAACACTCCCCGATGTTTCCGCCACGTCTAGTTGTTCTACGTGGTCGGGGTGTGACATGGGTGTGCTGCATGGTTTACAATCATTCATATCAAATTTGTTTAAAAGTTCTTTTGCATATTTGCTTTGATGAATGAAAGTACCATTTTGCATTTGCTGAACTTGGAGACCAAGAAAGCACTGCAGCTCACCCATTGCACTCATTTCAAACTCAGCTGTCATGAGTTCCCTAAACTCTTCACACATTTTGTTGCATGTGCTTCCAAAAATAATGTCATCCACATAAATTTGGACAATCATTAATTCCTTTCCTCTCCATTTTAGAAACAGTGTTTTATCAATGGTACCTCTTTTGAAACCATTTTGAGAGTAGAAAGGTGGAAAGAGTTTCATACCAGGCTCTTGGTGCTTGTTTCAGGCCATACAGGGCTTTGTTCAGCCTGTAGACATGATCTGGATAAAATGGATCCTCAAAACCTGGAGGTTGACATACATATACCTCTTCTTGAATTGTACCATAGAGGAAAGCACTTTTAATATCCATTTGAAACACCTTCATGTTGTGGTTGACAGCAAAGGCCAGGAACAGTCTAATGGCTTCCAATCTTGCAACAGGGGCGAATGTTTTATCATAATCAATCCCATCTTCCTGTCTGTAACTTTGAACCACAAGCCTGGCTTTATTCTTGACAACAATACCCCTTTCATCAGTTTTGTTTTTGAAGACCCACTTTGTGCCAATGGGACTAACCTCTTCTGGCAGTGGTACAAGCTCCCATACTTGTTGTCTTTTAAACTATTGGAGCTCCTCTTGCATGGCTTCTACCCAGCTGTTGTCTTTCAGTGCCTCTTGGTACTTGACTGGCTGATGGAATGACAGAAAACCAGCAAAAAGACAAATGTTTTGGGTTTGGCTTCTTGTGAGCACCCCTTCATTTATGTTGCCAATGATTTGATCAGGTGGATGAGATCTCAAGAAGATTAAATCTCCTTGGTATGGTATGATGGCATTTGTTGGTGAAGGCTGCAAATGTGCATCATCTGAGCTAACCACTGCTGGGGACTTTGATGATCCAGCAGTGGTTTCAAAAGGTGGTGGAATTGGAGGTAATGAAGTGGACACATGCTGACTTTTATCCACTGTTTGGGGACTTTTGTCAACAGTGTTTGAGGATGTGGAAGCAGTGGTTGATGGGCTACTTTGGTCAACAACTGTTGAGGTAGCAGTGGTTGAGCTTTGACAGCTGTTTTGAACATCTGATGCTCTTCCCATTTTGGCAGACCTTTGAGGGATGATGATTTCATACCCATAGTCTGGTGTTGAATCCTCTGATGGACCTGCACTGTTAGTCTTGACAGCAGTATTTTCAAAAGTAAATTTTTCAAGATCAAACAGATCTGCAGGATTTGCTGGGATTTTCATTGATGAAAGTTCATTGAACTTTAAATTCAAAGTCTCCTCCACTGCCTTGGTCCGTGTATTAAACACTTTGTAGGCCTTGGCAGTGGTTGAGTACCCCAGATAATAACCACAATCAATTTTGGCTGCAAATTTTGAAATGGAATCTTTTAAGTTCAAAATAAAGCATGGGCAGCCAAACACCTTGAAGTATGAGATCAGTGGTTTGATTTAATACAGAATTTCATAAGCAGTCTTTTTGTGCCTGGGGTTTATTAAAACTCTGTTCTGGACATAGCAGGCAGTGTTTACTGCCTCTGCCCAGAAAGTTAATGGCAAACCTGAATCAGCAAGCATGGTTCTGGCAGCCTCAATCAATGTTCTGTTCTTTCTTTCAACTACCCCATTTTGCTCTGGTGTTCTAGGGATGTTGTACTGCCTTACAATCCCTTTCTTCACACAGAAGGCATCCAACTCCTTATTTTTAAATTCTGTGCCATTGTCACTCCTGAAGCTTTTCACTGGAAGGTCAAATTGCTTTTCAACCTGTGTCACAAAGTCTTGCAAAATGCCTGCAGTCTCATCTTTTGAGTGTAAAAAGAAAGTCCATGTAAACCTAGAAAAGTCATCAACAATAACCAGACAATATCTCTTCTTTTTGAGACTCATGACTTGAACTGGGCCAAACAAATCCATGTGTAGCATTTGCAAACACTGGGTTGTTTTGGACTCTTCAATGGACTTATAAGAACTTTTATGTTGTTTTCCTTTTAAACAGAAAATGCAATGTTCAGGACATGAAAACAATTTTTGTGGTAGGCCTCTTACCAAACCATTTTTTGAAATTTCAGTGATTGTCTTAAGATTTGTGTGTCCCAGCCTTCTGTGCCAAAGTTCTGTCTCTTCGTTAGAGGCAGCTGAGAACAGACAGGCATCAGCTCTAGGACACTCTTTAGACATATCAACAACATAAACATTGCCACTTCTTTGAGCAACAAGTTTTGTTTGACCAGTTTTTATTATTGCTTCAATCTTTTTGACCATTTCTGGTCCAACAATCCTACAACACTCCTTTGTGAAGAATGACCCATACCCCTTGTCACTCATTTGTGAAACACTCAAGAGGTTGAATTTCAGACTGTCTATCAGATTGACATTTTCAAATTTTACATTTCCAGACTGTACTGTACCAGACCCCAGAACTTTCCCTTTACTGTTATTCCCAAAGGATATATCACCCCCTCCATGAATTTTGAAATCTTTGAGTAGGGCTTTACATCCAGTCATGTGCCTGGAGCCTCCACTATCAACATACCAAAGGCTATCTAAACAGGCAGAAGCTCCCTGCACATGAAGTAAAAGGATTAGTTCATTAGGGTTTCCAAAGCCAATAAGGCTTTGGATGGGATCTCAACAGTGTCTGGGATGAATGCACATTGATGGACAGTGGTTAGGTCAGGGGTTTGGACAGTTTTAGTACTGTTTCTTGCTAACCACTGTTGGGGGTCTTGACCAATCACCTGTTGGTACCCAAAAGGATGCCTGTTCACTTTTGGTTTAGAGGGCCTTTTGTAGGCCTCATAAACGTGTGGAATCCTTTGGTAAGACTGTTTTTCCTTGCCTTTTCTGAACTGATTGGCAAGGGGTGCATCAGTAACCTGAACATCTCTTTTGACAGATGTTTGGTTCAGCTGTTTTGTGACAGCTGTTTGAACTGGCACAAACAGTGGTTGGTTCTTGGTGAATTTGACAGATGATGTTGATGGACTCAAGGATGTTTTAGCAGTGTACTCATTCTTTTTCACATCAAAGGTTTTGAGGTACACACATGCTTGAGTTTTGTGGTTTGTTTTTCCACAAACAATGCAGCTTTCAGCTGGAACAATGACACTTGTTTTGTTCAAATCATAAGCTTTTAAGTGGAAACAGTCTTTTGTTAGATGATTCCTTTTCTCACAGAATTCACAAAACAAGTTATTGATCTTTTCTTTCTTCTTTCTCTTTTCGGACTCCTTTGCAGCAGAGGTTTTAACCTCTGTTGGGATGTCCTTAAGAGGAATGACTTTAGTTTTGGAGCTTTAACACCATCAGTTGATGTAAAGTCCATGGGCTTGAAATTTTCAAGAATATCACACTCATCAGACCATTTTGGTTTAAACTGATAATTTTCAAGCTCATCAAAAGTAGAGGATCCCATTGGTCTGTCAAGTGTGATTTTGTTTCCAAGTTTATCAGTGATTTTCACTTCTTGGCCATTCTTGTTTGTGGGGATGAACTCAGTGGTTACATCAGTGGTTTGAACAGATTTTTCAAAAACAGTGTTTTCATCATCATGTTTTCTATAACCAACACCAAATTTTACATTGCTTTTAATCTGTTCTTCAAGCATAACCTCATACCCTTTGTATGATTCCACCCATTTTTCACAGGTGATCTGGGTGGACTCCAACTCCTTTTTGCAAACTTGGTATTTTTCTACCATAGTTTGGAGTTGAGTTTTGGTTATGCTTTGCTCTTCTTTAAGACTGCTGATCTCTTTCTCTTTTTCTGTCAATTTGTATTTAAGTTCTTTTAAAGAACTCTCAAATTTGACTTCATCAGTTAAGATTTTATTCCGAAGGTTTTCATTTACCTCTTTGATGTTAGCAAAAGCAATAATGCAATTGTCAGAACACAGTTTTTCAAGAACTTGAGGAGATACCTTGGCAGCAGCCATCATTGCACAATCACATTGATGATTTTCTTCATCATCAGCTCTTACTTCCTTCTCACCTGCTCTCTTTTCTTCCTCTTCTTCTTTGTCCTCTTTGGACCATGGGTCAGTCAGTGGTTCAATCAGGGTTTCTGAATTTTCTTCCAGCAGCAATTCACCAGCAACTGCATTAACAACTGCTTCAGTCACCTCATCCACTGTTTCATCACTTAGCTGTTCACCTTCAGTTTCAATCCCCTCTGGTATTGACTCTAATGCCATCAAACAAAATTCATCATTAGAAGGTTCATTAGAAGCATAGAGTGCAAAAATTTCATCACTAAGCTCATCAGGCATGCTGCTCCAGTCAACAAAGCCTTGAGTGAAAAAGCTTTGCTGATCTGGTTGTACCACTGCTGGAGCAGCTGTTTGAGGTGCAACAGGTTGCACTTGTGCCTGGGGGACAGGGGTTTGAACATATTGAATCTGTGTTACAGTGGTTTGGACATAATGCACAGGCACAGGGGCAGCAGCATAATGAGCAGTGTTAACATGAGCTGCAGGGGTATATTGGGTATAGTGCACAGTGCTTTGATTTTGAGGTCTAGGGTTTGAGCTAGGATGAGTGATTATAGGACCAGTAGTTTGACTCCTGCATTCCCTAGCGAAATGACCTAGCCTATTGCACTTATAACACTTGATTTTCGATTTATCCAACCCAACCCTTAGATTCCCATGTAACCCTGGGAACTTTCTCCCTGTTCTTTTATAGAATTTGCTTGTTCTCACACTAAGCAAAGCCAACTGATGCAAAATGTCCATCTCCTCTAAGTCAGTGGGATCAAAATGTTGTAAATCATTGAGTTCAAAGCACAAATTATCTGACATCTGGTTTTCAGTGTTTGCAGTAAAAGCATAATTTGCAGAGTGAGGATCAGGGTTGGTAAAGTTTCCACCAGTTGTTATATCAATGAAATGATCATAACCCTGTTCCTTACTACTGCTACCAGATTCTTCCTGACCAAGAAGAGCTGTGCTACCGAATGAGTAATCATCAGTAGCTTTTCCAGACTCTTGCAACTTCTTTTTCTGGTTCAACTCCCTTTCATAAGTCAGGAGTCTACCATGAAGTTGGGTCAGGGTCAGATCTTTGAACTCAACAGAGTTTCTAGTCACAAATGCAATTGTGTCCCATTTATCAGGTAGCAATCTAAGAAACCTGCTATTTTGGGTTGATTTTGGAAATTCAACCTTAACAAGCCTTAGCTCACTGATGAGACAACTGAAACGTTCAAATTGTTGGGTCAATGATTCACCCTTAATGTGACAGAAGGTTTCATACTGCTGATTCAGAATTTCCCTATTGTTTTCAATAACTTCTTTGGTTCCCCCAAACTGTTCCTTCAATGCATCCCATAGCTCTTTGGCGTTGTTACAGTGTAACAGTCCAGCATAGATCTCATTTGGTAATGCAGATACTATGATGCTAAATGCTTTGGCATCGAGTTCGAACTTTTGAAAATCAATTTCAATATAGTTTTCATAAGGTTTTGGTACGAACTTCTTTGGATCCTCAGCACTTGGCACCATAGGAACATGGGGACCAAAAACAACAGACCTCCAACATCCAGTGTTCTGTTGAGCAAGGATGTGACCCATCCTTCGCTCCCAGATGTTGTACTCATTTCTTTTAAGCATGGGTGGTTTAAAAAGTGAGCCAATGTTATTCTTATCATCTTGAGATTGTGACGTCATCCTGGTTGTTTTACAGACACCGATTTTGAGCTGAACTATTTATGTCAAAATGATTGTTAAATCAAATTTGACTGTCCAGGCTCTGATACCAATTGTTGGATCTGAGTTTGGTTTTGATTGTATTTTACGTTCGAAATAAAGATGGAAATGAATGAGTTGTGCAGCGGAATTAAGATGGAAACAAACTTTGCATACAATCAAACGAGAGTATTGCTTTAATCAAAACACTTTTCACTATGAACCGAAAGATTGAATTTAGTTTCAACAACGATTACAAAGCAATGCTTGATACAAACTCCCCCTCAGCCAGAGCTCAGTGTTTGTTCGTGCAGAGAAGACGATTTTTGCAAAGAGCTAATAGAACAGTACAGAGCACTATTCTATTTATAGGCACTAGCAAACCACTGAGCATCTAAGCTGACGTCACCATGAAAGTGACATCTAACCTCCTAACAAACTCTAACCTCTGATCTATACAAACACTGCTATACTAACTACTGCTTATTACATTACATAACATAAAGACAGAGTAAACAACTGCTGCATCCCTCCACTGCTGTGAACCCAACAGTACTTGTCCGGATCAGCAGTGCTTGAAACAAGGCAGTAGATTGAGCAGCAGAGCTTTAGTCTTTCATCAGGTCTTTACTTGATCAGCAGTTTGTAGATCAGCAGATTGCACGATCAGTAGATAGGAGGTCAGTAGATGTTGAATTCACTTTCAAGGGGAGAGACTTGTATGTAACATCTGCTTATTTTGGATCCACTGCTTTGACCCAGTTTTGGCTTTAATTATCTGTTCCTCTGGTAGGGTTCAATCCAAACATTACATCACATACTGAACAACATTAAAGTTCAAATCTAACAATAACAGCAAGAATTAAGAAACTTAAGCATCAACTCCATCGATTGCTGAACCTCTCGATGTATATCTTTCAGCATCGCCATGAACTCAACGTCTCTATCACCGCACTCTATATTACTGACAACACAAAGCTCACGAACGGAGGTTGAAGGCATGCGCATAAGATCTCTGGAAACCTGCTCTCTAGTGAACAGGCCAACTTGCAATCCATCAAAATATCTCTACAACTCTTGAAGAGTAGCCCTGTCTTCATACACCTGTTCCTTGATTTGCTTGACAAAACGCTGCTTGAAATCATCCGATTTTGCATTTGTGAATGAGGCCATTTGAATAAACTATATTACTCGACTTTCCTGAAAACGTGATGAAAAACAGGTGAAGTGACTATGAGTTTATATACTGAACTTTTTAATTATGAAAACGTGTAGATTTAATATATATATATATATATAAACATATTAATGTATATTTCAAAACAGCAGTCTTTTAATGCGAAAACCTTTTCAAAACCCCAACTTTTATGGGAAAACTGTAAAATTAAATACCAAGAAACCCAAGTGACAAAATATCGAAATTCAAAGAACAAAAGCAGATTATCAAAATTACAATTAAACTCTTCATTTACCATGTAGACGCGTTTTTAAACTCTATAAAAGACCGATGATTACTTTTGATTCAAAACATCAACAACTCGTCCTACAAATCACTTTCTGTCAAAAATAGTTCCAAATCAGAAAACCAACAAAAAATCTACATGGCAAACTTCAGTTTCTACCACTGGTCAGACACCAGCGATCTTAAAACACAATTCTCGATGTGGTCACTCAAAGAACAAAGAACAGACCAAGAACTAAACAGGAAAGTCGACATAATCAACAACACTAATTACAACAAAACCTGGAACAACATAGCATTGCTCGATGAAGTCCTCCACTCTCCTCCATCAGAGTTCTAGGAGAATGCAGAAGAGTTTCTGACACAACTTCTAGAACAGGATTAGAAAATCTGCAACTTGCTAACTGACCTGAAATTAAAAAGAGAGCATGAAATCACATGGAGAAAGACTAGAGTCTACGAAATCTTAGCAAGTGTTAACCCTAGCGTGTAATACTTTATAAATATTTCATTAAATTCCTATTTTTCTATGTAGTAGTTCATTTTAATAATATAAACATGCATCTTAACAGTTAATCAAAAATAAGAAAAAAACCTAAAATGCAAAGGTCTCTTCTCAACTGTTGTAGCACAACTGACTTTTCACGATAGAAGATACATATCGTCGGTTCAAGTTGCAACTCTCCCATCAAAGAATGTAGCACGTGCAACTTTTCACGATGTTGCAACAATTATACTGCAACATCGATATTGAAAGGTTGATGTGTGATGGGAAGCTTCATTGAAACGAAGATGTTGGAACAATGATACCAGAACGATAACATGTAAACAGAGTCATCAAACATTCGAACAAAGAAGTGTAATCGGAGAATAGCGGCTGAAACACGAGAAAGATGCATTTGAGAGAGAGAGAGAGAGACACGCTCGCAGATATCCGCGAGAGAGATTTGAATGTGGAGCCAGATAATTATGTCTTATTTATAGAATTAGAAAATATGGTTTGAATTTTGAATTTTGAATGTGGAGCCAGAATTTTGAATTGGGAACAGATGTTTGATTATAAAATGTTGAGGACAGATGTTGAGGGAACTGGATTTGAGGGAGAGGTGAAAGTGTGGAGCCAGAATTCTGAACTGGGAATAGATGTTTCAATATGGAGGGATTTTCAAATTTGAATCATCAGAGGTTTAAGGTTTAAGGCAGTCGTCAGAGGTTTAAGGTTTAAGGCAGTGGCTTGATGGCAGGCCTTTGGAATATGAATGTGGGCCAACTTTGAATTTTAAAGTCTTTTAATATTAGGCATTATGATGTAATAGTGGCATAAGAAAAGCCTTGTTGGACATGCTCTCTAGCTGACACATCAGCTATTCTTATGTCACTTGGATTTCTCCTTTTATAGAAAGTATAGATTGTTTTTATTACATTTTTGTCCTATTGCATTAATTATCTTTTATTATAAATCAGAATTTTTTTATTAAAGAATTTTTAAAATCAGCTTCTTTGATAATTTTTTTTACAAGATTTGTTTTAAAAAATATTTTTAAGAGCCGTTTTTTATGCCCCGTTTTTTACGCGCGTTTTTTTACGGCACGTTTTACGCCCTGTTTTTACGCTCCGTTTTTTCGCGCCGTTTTTTTGACTGGTTTTTACGTGCCGTTTTTTACGTTCTACGTTAAAAAGTTTTTTTTGCATAAAAGTTTATGTTTTACATTTTTGCGTTAAAAAGTTTACGTTTTAATTTTTACGTTTTAGGTTAAAAGTTTACGTTTTCCGTTAAAAAGTTTACGTTTTACATTTTACATTAAAAAGTTTACGTTTTACGTTAAAAAGTTTACGTTTTACGTTAAAAAGTTTACGTTTTACGTTAAAAAAATTACGTTTTACGTTAAAAACTTTACGTTTTACGTTAATAAAGTTTACGTTTTACGTTAAAAAGTTTACGGTGTAAACTTTTTTTTACAAATTTTTTTACACAAAACGAACGCACCTATAAATAACAACTCGGTAGTTGTCTCTGATAGATTTAAGTTATCATCATCGATGTCACACCCCTTTCTAAGGCGGAAGCACGAGGTGTGATCTTGAAAGGTTCTCATTGCATACGAAAGATAAACATACTACATGCTCGTAAAATAACTCCAAATGCCATTAACATAACATAAGTTAAATGTTTACATCACAAGACAGCATATTGTTTGAAAGGTTTACAACTTTATTCAAAGACAAACATAAAGGTTTTGGTCCTTATATCACCACACGGAGTGGGACATAACAACCAAACCCAACAAAACGGCATAGGAGTCTTGCCACACATAGCTAACAACATAAACAACATCTAAGAGCAAGACTAAGACCGCGCGCACATCCACTTTAGTTACCTGAAATACATGTGAGTTTTTGGAAAAAAAACGTCAACATAATGTTGGTGTGAATTCATGCAGTTTTTGTATTGAACGTTTGTATACTTTAAATGAAAACATGGTATGTAATTTGTATGAAACAAGTATTTTTGTAACTATAAGGAAATCAAGATCGCTAATGGTTTGCAAGGCCATTAACATGTGACACGACATAGGAATCATCCAAACCATAGACATTTTTCGTTGTCGATTCACGACTAGAGACACAAAAGCACTGCTTGGTACTAGTTATGACCAAGAGTGTGGCTGGCTGAAACCCATTAGATCTAACCTTTTGTTCCGCGGTCTTGGTATGTAAACGATTAATGGTGCTTATGACACCCTATTCGTGACATGATCTAAAGTATCATTCCTTAGTTTTCGTATCCAACATACCATAACACATGTGTTTTCCCCAAGTTTAGAAAGTATGTAAAAGTTTAAAAGTGGGGACATGAACTCACAACTTTGCGTTTCCTGCGCCGTAAATGTAACAACTCTCATCAAAAGTTATATTTATTTAATTAAATTGTCCAATAGGAAACCCTAATTGAGACACCCAAGTGATCCTGCACAAACCCTAAAATTTTCAGAATTTTCAGAATCAGGATTAGGGCCCCTAAAACTCAGGGGGGGGGGGGTAAAACCCTAGTTACGATTATCTACATGATTCGTTGTCAAAATCGAATTTAGACGAATGACCAACTCACCTGAGCTACAAACACACGTGGCTAGTCTATAAATAGGTGAGGAGGCCTCGCGTCACGCGACGCCTAGGACAGGACCCCTCGCGTCACGCGAGGGGGGTTAAATTTTACCTATAAATTGAGGACATTGGCACTTGAATTCTGCAATTGAAACAACGTTCAAACTCCAAAATTTCGCTGAGTTATCATAGAATTACTATCTCAACACACACTGATTACGAAGTGCTGCCACAATTCAGGGTAATAACTCGATCGCTGCTACGATTCAATGTCTGATCGATTAAACTATCCAATGGATGTTTGAGTGCTGCCCACATTAGGGTTTATGCTTTGTCATTCGTCGTTAAATCGATGGATGTTTAAGTATCGCACTTTGTCATTCGTTGTGAAGGTTTTAATCTCGTGAGTTATCGTAAATGCTGTATTAAGTTACTAACCTAGTTTGTGTGCCTGATTATTTAAATTAGGTTATCAAGGCTAATCAGTAGAATAAGCTCTGTTAAATATGCAATGTGAGTCATTCTCTTTTTATCCAATTACTTTCAAAAGCATGTTTATTTTCAAAGTTATAATTACAGGGATTAAGTCTTTGTAATCACCATATTACAGCCGGTATATGGGGTTTTGTATACATTACTTGATAATCTTCACCATTAGACAACGAGTTAGCTAATGGGTGATATGACCATAGTCACAGAAACGAGTCGAGTGACAAATACCGAGGGTAGTTGGTTGATATCTGAAACATTGTAATTGCTCTTAATACTGTAATTTATAACAAATGTGTCGTTTTAGTAAATAGAATGATTCACTCAGTATTTCCCGCTGACAAAACCTTTTTCAAACATGTTTCAGGTGATATGTTGTGATCCAGGAAAAGTGCCGTGAAGCACTATCAGCTTAAAGAAGTGGCTCAGTATAAAATAAAGAAACATGTTTTGTAAAAATAAAAGATTTCTTCGTGAAATCTCAATATTGTAAATTACTGGGTTTTATCCCGAATTGTAAAATAAAATAATCGAGAAATATTTCAGTTTTAAAAAGATCCTGAAGAAACTTCCGCTGTTAATTAAATACCACGGGATTTCTGTCCCGCGGCTCCTGAAACGGGTCAAATCGGGTCAGGGGCCGTGACAGAAATAAGGTGGTATCAGAGCCACTGATCTAAGCCTATTAAGTATTTAGAAATACTTAATTTTACTGATTGCCAAATATGTGATTATATGTTTTACTAACTGATTATTTGTTAATTACAGTATGGGTAAACAAAAGCTGTCAAACATCTATCTTAAACTAGATAGGTCATCCAATGAGAAGGGAAGTTCATCCCAAACAAAACCTTATGTAATTCCTGAAGAAGGAATATTTGTCCGTAAGGCACATTACGAGGAACCACTTTCTCCTAATAAAAGAAGTTTGATTATTAGGAAAAGTCAGGAGGAAATAAGGAAAAACCGAGATAAGAAAGTTAAACAAGAAACCCAGGATTTAATCAATAAATCACCTTGGGAGGACAAATTAGATGAGAAATGGACAAATCTTTATATGCTAGCCACAGTAGCAGAAAATGCAAATCTCTAAATTCTCAAAAGTTTTAGTACTTTTATTTTCCAGAAACCTTATTTAGTAAATAAATAAGTTATAGTAAATCGTAGTATAAATTACTTGTCAGTTGTTTTATGTATGCAATAATATTTACAGGTTATCTATAAAATTTTGTTATTTTATTTTAACATTTGGTATGTATTTTGCATATATGCTAAACAGCATGAATGAGATATCTGAAGGTTTAGAAAATCTTAACCTCTATCCCGTTAAGATAGAAGTTTCGAAGGAATTCACCGGTTACTTCGCTGATAAAGAAGAACCCATGGAATTTCAATCCAAACCACTGGCAAAACCTAAACCCAAGAAAAGAAGCAGATTTGTGGGCTGGAGGCGTGTACGAAAGAAAAAGCCAGTAACAAGAAAGATTACTAAAACTGAAGAACCAAAAGACAAAGGGAAAGGGGTAGAAATTGAGGAAAATATTAATCAAATAGAGATAGAAGCTGAGAAGAGTTTTAAGCAAACAGAAAGAGAAATCGAAGAAAGTTCTAGACAGAAACAGAAAATGACTCCTTGGGAAGTTTTAGATCATAATTTAGTAATGAGTGACCTCATCGGACCTGCCGATGGAAATCTTGAACCAGCTAATCCAAACCTTATATTTATTGAAGAAGATCTTTTCGGCTACCCATTAGAAGCTCCAATTCCAATTAATCTGGAACCTGCTATTCCAGATCCTATTGTCCAACCTCAACCACTACCAGTAGAATTAGATGAATGGTGGACAACTGATTGGCAATACCAAAATCTTTTAAACAACCCTGATACATTTTTCCCACAAGTTGACCCAGAACCTCCACTATACCCAACTATGAGCCCGGAGAATCTGACTGAACTTCGTCTTTGGGGCGAAGAGTTAATTGATGCCGGAAATAGGATTAGGGATGTGGGAGAAAGAGTTACTTGAAAGTATGACGAAAGGGAGCGTCGTTTTTAAGAAATTAGCTGACCAGATAATGGAAGTTTGCAGGAATATATGTTAATAAATAACCATAAAAACCAGTATGTATAATAACTTAACAATAAAACGTTGTATGATAATCGTGTGTACGAGGCATAATATAATATATAGAAATGAAACTTGTGAAATTGATAATTTTTGGATATATATGTTAATGTGAGTATGTGCAAACTATTTTATTTGTATTTATACTAATTATTTATATAAAATTTATTATCAGATGGAAAACGCTAATAACGAACCAGTAAATGAAGTTAATCAGTCTGAGCAACATCCAGGAGATCAATATATGACTAGGCAAGATATCGAAAATATTGTTGCTCAAGGGATAGCCAATGCTATTCCAGCCATCGTTGCTGCTGTAAAGAATCCAATCGAACCGCAACAAATTGTTCCTAGTAAACGTATTTCTGAAGATAACTTCAGTAATAGTGTAAACGGAGGCAATGATAATGTTAATCATAATGGGGAACCACATCAAGCTCCATTAACAAAGAAAATAAAAACTGCAACACCTGGTTGCACTTTCAAAGAATTTCTTGCTTGTAAACCCATCGAATTTGCAGGCAATGAAGGAGCAACTGCATCACTGCGTTGGTTAGAGAAAACCGAAGCAGTAATTGCAATAAGTAAATGTGCTAAAGATGATCAGGTTATGTACGCATCAAATCTTTTCAAGGAAGGAGCACTTGAATGGTGGAACACTGTGTTACAATCAAAAGGAAGAATAATAGCCTATGCCATGACTTGGGAAGAATTTAAGGGTTTTCTAGAAAGAAAATTCTGTCCCGAGTATGAAAAGGAACAGATGACAAGTAAGTTCCTAAATCATCGGATGATGGGTGTAGATTGTCGCAGTTATACTTCGACATTCTTTGAATATGCTAGAGTGGTACCAACACTGGCTTCGCCAGAACCGGTACTCATTTCTCGCTATATTTGGGGATTGGTTAGTGAAATCCGCAACATCGTTAAAGCTACGAGACCTCGCACTATTGACGATGCAGTGGAATTAGCTAATACCCTAACTGACGAACTAGTACGCACCCAAGATGAAAACAGGAAGAAGGAATTAGCTCAGAAAATTACCCAAGGATTTCGTACGGGTAATAATAGCAACTTCAACAGAAGAGGAATGGGAAAATCCTCAACTATGCCATTCTGCAAGAATTGCAAAAGAAAACATTATGGAAGATGTAATGTAACTTGCAATTTTTGCAAAATGGTAGGACATCGGGAAGAAGAGTGCAGAAAGAAAACAACGATCTGCTATAACTGTGGAGAAAAAGGACATTTTAAACCAGAATGTCCTAAATTAATCAAACCAGCAGACAACAAAACTAAGGCGACCGACGGAACTACTAAGAAGAATGCTAGGGCATTTCAGCTGACCACTCAAGAAGCAGAACTCATCCCAGATGTGATAGCGGGTACGTTCTTAGTTCACAACATTTACGCCAAAGTATTATTTGACTCTGGTGCAAACCAAAGTTTTATAAATACTTCATTCTGCCAAGCTCTTAATTTACCTTTAACCAATACTAGGCAGATTTTTACAGTTGAAACGGCAGACGGAAATTCAGTTAAAATAGATAAAGTTTTGCAAGAAGAAAACATAGAACTTTTAGGACATAAATTCTCTGCAAAACTGTTGCCGATGAATTTAGCTGAATTTGATGTTGTATTACGAATGGATTGGTTAGTAGCCAACCATGCTACAATCCTTTGTGATCAGAATTCCATAGAAATTCAATCACCCACCGGAGAAGTAATCAAGATTACAGGAGATAAACCACGTAAGCCCATGAAGTTCATATCAGTAATGAAAGTTGCTAATTATGAACGAAAACAAGGAATAGTATATATGATTTCAGTAATCATTAGTACTAAGGGTAAAGAACTTAAAGAAATTCCTATAGTCTCAGAATATCCAGATATATTCCCAGAAGATTTACCAGGATTACCTCCGGATAGGGAAGTAGAATTTAGGATTCATCTAATTCCAGGAACTATACCGATAGCCAAGGCACCTTATCGGTTAGCACCCACAGAAATGTTAGAACTGAAAACGCAATTAGATGAATTACTAAGTAAAGGATTCATACAACCTAGCTCATCCCCTTGGGGAGCGCCAGTGTTGTTTGTAAAGAAGAAGGATGGTTCGATGAGAATGTGTATTGATTATAGAGAACTGAATAAGGTCACAATTAAGAATCGATACCCATTACCTAGGATTGATGATCTATTCGATCAACTTCAGGGGGCTAGATATTTTTCTAAAATAGATTTACGTTCCGGATATCATCAATTGAAAGTACAAGAAGAAGACATACCTAAGACTGCTTTCAGAACTAGGTATGGTCATTACGAGTTTACAGTCATGCCTTTCGGATTAACGAATGCACCTGCAGCATTCATGGACATGATGAATAGGATCTGTAAACCGTACGTGGATAAATTTGTAATTGTCTTCATAGACGATATACTTATTTATTCCAAAAGTCAGGACGAACATTGTCAGCATTTGCATGTACTCTTAACTTTGTTAAGAAAAGAAAAGCTTTATGCCAAATTCTCAAAGTGTGAATTTTGGCTAAAGGAAGTGCAATTCTTAGGACACATGGTGAATCACGAAGGTATTCACGTAGATCCTGCTAAGATAGAGGCAATTACCAATTGGAAGGTTCCACAAACAGCAATGGAAATTAGAAGTTTTATAGGTTTAGCTGGATATTATCGAAGGTTTATTAAGGATTTTTCCAAGATAGCCGTACCATTAACTAAGTTAACCTGTAAAGCAGTTAAGTTTGAATGGGGATCAAAGCAAGAAGAAGCCTTTAGAATATTAAAACAGAAATTAACCAATGCACCAATCTTAGCCTTACCAGAAGGAACTGAAGATTTTGAAGTATATTGTGATGCTTCAAAACTAGGATATGGGTGTGTGCTTATGCAACGCAAAAAGGTTATTGCATATGCTTCAAGGCAATTGAAAAAGCACGAAGAGAACTATACAACTCATGATTTAGAATTAGGAGCCGTAATTTTTGCCCTTAAGATTTGGAGACATTATCTGTATGGAAGTAAATTTACTGTCTATACAGATCATAAAAGTCTAAGATATATATTTGGGCAAAAAGAGTTAAATATGAGGCAAAGAAGATGGATGGAAATCCTAAGCGACTATGATTGTGATATTCAATATCATGAAGGAAAGGCAAATGTAGTTGCAGATGCCTTAAGTCGTAAGTACCATGAGAAGCAAAAGCGAGTTCGTGCCCTCAGATTAAATCTACAGTTAGATTTAATGGAACAAATAAAGAAATTTCAGGAAACAGCAATCAAGGATGATGCTGAAGGAATGAAGGGACGAATAAAAGAGTTAGAACAAGGATCTGATGGAATTTGGAGATTCCATAAGAAAAGGATTTGGGTACCGAAGCAGGGAGAATTAAGAAATAAGATCTTAGAGGAAGCTCATAAATCTAGGTATACCATACACCCTGGAAACAATAAGATGTACCAAGATTTAAGAAATAATTTCTGGTGGATAGGTATGAAGAAGGATATAGCTAGATATGTTTCTAAATGTATTACTTGTTCCCAAGTTAAGGCGGAGCATCAGAAACCTTCAGGTTTATTACAACAATTAGAAATGCCAATATGGAAATGGGAACTTATAACAATGGATTTTGTTACTAAGTTACCCAAAACCAGAAAAGGTAACGATGCAATTTGGGTAATTGTGGATCGATTAACCAAATCTGCTCACTTTCTACCAATGAAAGAAACCTTTAGTATGGAAAGGTTGGCGAAATTGTATGTAGATGAAATTGTATCCTTACATGGAGTTCCACTCTCCATTGTTTCGGATAGGGATAGTCGTTTTACTTCTCATTTCTGGAAAAGTTTCCAGCAAGCTATGGGAACTCGATTAAATTTAAGCACTGCATATCATCCACAAACAGACGGACAAAGTGAAAGGACGATCCAAACTCTAGAAGACATGCTCCGAGCATGTGTAATAGATTTTGGTGGAAATTGGGACGACCATTTACCTTTAATTGAATTCTCCTATAACAATAGTTATCATTCAAGTATTGAAACTGCCCCATTCGAGGCATTGTACGGAAGAAAGTGCAGAACTCCAGTTTGTTGGGCAGAAATAGGAGAAAGTCAATTATCAGGTCCTGAAATAATGCAAGAGACGACTGATAAGATTACTCAAATCAAGGAAAAACTAAAAATGGCTCGCGATCGTCAGAAGAGTTATGCAGACAATAGATGCAAGCCGTTAGAATTCCAAGTTGGAGACAAAGTATTATTAAAAGTTTCTCCTTGGAAAGGAGTAGTTAGATTCGGAAAGAAATGAAAGCTAAGTCCAAGGTACGTAGGACCATTTTCAGTGATCCAACGTATAGGACCAGTTGCTTATCGTTTACAACTACCAGAAGAATTAGCAGGAGTACATGATGTATTTCATGTATCCAATCTCAAGAAATGTTTATCAGACGAATCACTGGTAGTACCTCTTCGAGATATAGAGGTAAACGAAAAGCTGAAATTTGTTGAGAAACCTCTCCAAATTGAGGATCGAAAAATCAAGTTTCTCAAACACAAACGACTAGTTTTAGTCAAAGTCAAATGGGATTCAAAGAGAGGAGCTGAACATACTTGGGAGCTGGAATCGGAAATGAAACGAAAGTATCCTCACTTGTTCCAGTAAATCTCGAGGACAAGATTCTTATTAAGGTGGGGAGAATGTAACAACTCTCATCAAAAGTTATATTTATTTAATTAAATTGTCCAATAGGAAACCCTAATTGAGACACCCAAGTGATCCTGCACAAACCCTAAAATTTTTAGAATTTTCAGAATCAGGATTAGGGCCCCTAAAACTCAGGGGGGGTAAAACCCTAGTTACGATTATCTACATGATTCGTTGTCAAAATCGAATTTAGACGAATGACCAACTCACCTGAGCTACAAACACACGTGGCTAGTCTATAAATAGGTGAGGAGGCCTCGCGTCACGCGACGCCCAGGACAGGACCCCTCGCGTCACGCGAGGGGGGTTAAATTTTACCTATAAATTGAGGGCATTGGCACTTGAATTCTGCAATTGAAACAACGTTCAAACTCCAAAATTTCGCTGAGTTATCATAGAATTACTATCTCAACACACACTGATCATGAAGTGTTGCCACAATTCAGGGTAATAACTCGATCGCTGCTACGATTCAATGTCCGATCGATTAAACTATCCAATGGATGTTTAAGTGCTGCCCACATTAGGGTTTATGCTTTGTCATTCGTCGTTAAATCGATGGATGTTTAAGTATCGCACTTTGTCATTCGTTGTGAAGGTTTTAATCTCGTGAGTTATCGTAAATGCTGTATTAAGTTACTAACCTAGTTTGTGTGCCTGATTATTTAAATTAGGTTATCAAGGCTAATCAGTAGAATAAGCTCTGTTAAATCTGCAATGTGAGTCATTC
Organism: Helianthus tuberosus; assembly: GCA_030545235.1. Taxonomy (NCBI): domain Eukaryota; kingdom Viridiplantae; phylum Streptophyta; class Magnoliopsida; order Asterales; family Asteraceae; genus Helianthus; species Helianthus tuberosus. The sequence continues at coordinate 26,599,974 of CM060432.1, forward strand.
TCTTTTTATCAAATTACTTTCAAAAGCATGTTTATTTTCAAAGTTATAATTACAGGGATTAAGTCTTTGTAATCACCATATTACTGCCGGTATATGGATTTTTGTATACATTACTTGATAATCTTCACCATTAGACAACGAGTTAGCTAATGGGTGATATGACCATAGTCACAGAAACGAGTCGAGTGACAAATACCGAGGGTAGTTGGTTGATATCTGAAACATTGTAATTGCTCTTAATACTGTAATTTATAACAAATGTGTCGTTTTAGTAAATAGAATGATTCACTCAGTATTTCCCGCTGACAAAACCTTTTTCAAACATGTTTCAGGTGATATGTTGTGATCCAGGAAAAGTGCCGTGAAGCACTATCAGCTTAAAGAAGTGGCTCAGTATAAAATAAAGAAACATGTTTTGTAAAAATAAAAGATTTCTTCGTGAAATCTCAATATTGTAAATTACCGGGTTTTATCCCGAATTGTAAAATAAAATAATCGGGAAATATTTCAGTTTTAAAAAGATCCTGAAGAAACTTCCGCTGTTAATTAAATACCACGGGATTTCTGTCCCGCGGCTCCTGAAACGGGTCAAATCGGGTCAGGGGTCGTGACAGTAAACTTCACCGGGTTTGCTTATTTAGCGTCGTGACCTATACGCGTTTTATTAACGTTAGTCACTAGACTTGTATCGCACAAGTACAAGTCACCATCTTTTATGTATGTGTTCTTTGTTGTTAAAAATAATTTATATTTTTAACTATGTCTCTTACTTATATTATTTTTCCAAAAATAAATATAAGTATCTTGTATCTTTTTCACCCGAGTTACATATTTTCGTCCAAAAAGCCATTTTAAGTTCGTAACTTGTCCAAGTTACATAATCTTTTAAGAAATATATTTTCATAAATATATGTTCTTGTATTTGTCTAAGCATGTTGTATGTGTATTTTGTATTTCTACTCCTTGGGAGTATTCATTGTATTTTCAAGTCCTAATACACTATTACATACAATACATATTACATACACTTAGCACAAAATTTGGTGACCAATAAATATATATTTTTCTCAAAAATATACATACTTAGTATCAATTTTTATCTTGAAGAAATCATCATTTCTTAACTAGGAATTTTACACAAAAATTAGAGAAACCTTGGTAAATATTTTTAGGTAAATTTTTAGGGAATAAGTTTCACCAAAACTTATATTTTTCTAAGTGTCAAAATTTTATAGAAATTTTGACATAGTTTCCCCTAAAATGGAGGTTTCCCATGTTTTCAAAACATGTGTTTATTTTCTTTTTAAAATCATCCTCAATCATCAACAATACAATCAAAACTTACCATAAGCCAATATCATGTAAATTACATTACATCATGAACTTGAAGTTTTTGTAAAAATTGTAGTAACTTACCATGTTATTTAGTAGGTTTAGTTACCCTTTAAAACATATTTATTTGTTTCTAAATCACCCTCTTGAAAGATTTAGTCATTTACAACTTGTAAGATGATTTTTCTAAAATTATTTCTTTTGTATTTTTCTTGTTACAAACATGTTTCTAGTCCTGTTTAAACACTAAAAATATGATTTGTTTGCTTAGAAACCATGACTTTGTAAATCTCATAAATAAACTTGGTTTCTTGAGAAAATTATTTTTGTAATCATCTATTTACAAGATTTGTATTTTGTTTAAATCATCTTTACATATGAAAACCAATTTCATCATTCAAGTTCATGAAGACATAAAGCATGATGATCTTGGTCTTTCACAAGATCACCACCTTAACTTACTAGATCATGTGTTTAATCACAATCTAGTAGGTTTCTTATGATGTCTAACATCATTAACACAAATAATCAATCATCAAGAAGCAAATAAACACAAATCAACATGTATTCTTATGTTATTAAGCTTATGTTAAAGTATCATGATCATGTTCTTTAGTGTTCTTCAAGATTTAACAATGTTCATCATCTTTTATCCAACTAAATATGAAGTGAAAACAAGTGATAAGAAGCTTACTACTACCACAAGGGCTAGGGAAGAACACAAGATGTTGAAGATGATAAATGGGTTGGTTAATAGCAAATGAAGAAGGTCCCTCAATCTCCAAGACCACCAAGCTTCATTAAACACCTTCTTACAACTTGAGATGAACTTAGATTGGACGAACAAGATTGAATGGAGGTGGTGGTGTGGATGGTGATCTTCGGCCGAGAAAGGGAGGAGAGGAAGAAGGAGAGTTGTGTGAAGTGATGAATGAGGGTCTTGATCTATGTGTTTACTTATAACCATGTTTTAGAGTTTTGTCCAAGGGATAACATGTCCCTCAAGTACTAAGCATAATCTTCTTCCAAATCAAGGGAGATCATATAGAATCAAGGGAGATCACATGTGGGACCCATGTTGTATCCGCCATGAGGGGGGGTTATAATTGGATTTCAATCTTTAGTTAGGGATTTAGTTGGAATGTAAGGGTGTTAGTTAGGCACTTTATGTGTTTAGTGCTTAGGGGATGTAATATGATGCTCGGTGTTCATAACTTGCTTCTTAATATTAAAACAATGCTTCTAGTATAATTTTGATGTTTCGGGAAGTGTCTGGTTGTTCGGTTAGATATCGGTTCGTTAAAGTGCTAAATTACACCGTTTAGTGATCTTTTAGTACCATTTTGTGACACTTTCAATTCCCGACACTTAGGAAGGCATTCAGGACTAATTACTCATATTTTTACATGTTACTGACTTGTTACAAGGCTGAATTTTGCTGAAATATATGCAATTCAGCATTTAAAGTGTGTTTCGGGCGCTTTTCAGTGCGTATTTTAGCTTCCGGAAAGTCTATATGTTAAGCCTTGTATACATTCTTGGGTATTAATGTATTTTAGACATTGGACCTTCTCCTAGGCCCCAATTCTATTGTCTGGTTGCTTTCTGCAGAATTGCTGACACAATGTGTCTTACCGGTGAGTTTCCTAGTCTTTCTGACGCAACGCTAATAGTAATGCATAAAGCAATATTTGAAGTATAAAACGTGCATGAATTCACAAGTATAGCATGTAATCAGACTATGTTGATGTTTAAGCACATAATTGCAGATATTAAATAATAATTAAATTGTACGGAAATTACCGATTTTGTGCCAGTTGTCACAGTCTCCCCCCGTTAAAAGAATTTCGTCCCGAAATTCAGGCTGAGCTAACTCTCGCAGGAGTTTTCTTGAACAGGTGGGGGTACTTGTCTTTAAACTGGTCTTCACGTTCCCACGTGTACTCGGGTCCCTGCCTAGAGTTCCAACGTACTTTGACAAGTTTGACACTACTCCTTCGGGTCTTGTTGACTTTCCAGTATGTAACTTCAACGGGTTGTTCTGTAAATCGGAGTGTGTCGTCGATATGCACTTCATTCGCAGGGATGATCACTGTTTCTTGGGTTGGACTCTTCTTGAGGTTGGACACATGAAACGTATCATGCACTCCGTTAAGTTCTTCCGGTAATTCCAACTTGTACGCCGCGGTACCAATTCTTTACAAGATCTTGAATGGTCCGATGTATCGTGGATTCAGCTTTCCACGTTTTTCGAATCTTACTACGCCCTTCCAAGGTGGGACCTTCAACAATCCTTTATCTCCCACCTCGAACTCTAATGGTTTTCGTCTTCGATCAGCGTAGCTCTTTTGTCGATCTCGAGCCACCTTAATGCGCTCTCGGATTTGCATGATTTTGTCCGTTGTCTCTTGAACAAGTTGAGGACCAACCATTCGTTTGTCTCCAGCGTCTGCCCAACATAATGGCGAGTGGCACTTGCGGCCATACAGAGCTTCGAACGGTGCGGCTTTTATGCTCGTATAATAACTGTTATTATAGGAAAACTCAACTAAAGGTAGGTGAGTATCCCAGCTGCCGCCTAGGTTCATAACACATGCGCGAAGCATATCTTCCAGTGTTTGTATGGTTCGTTCACTCTGGTCGTCTGTTTGTGGATGGAAGGCCGTGCTTAGATCTAGTTGAGATCCAAAGGCTTCCTGAAAGGATTGCCAGATCCTTGAGACAAAACGTCCATCTCTGTCTGAAATAATTGAGATAGGCACTCCATGACGTGCCACGATTTCTTTCAAGTACAACTCAGCAAGCTTTCCAGTGCTATCCTACTCTCGGATCGGTAGGAAATGCGCAGATTTCGTTAACCGATCGACTATCACCCATATCATATCGTGCCCCCTAGGGGTCCTGGGTAATTTTGTTATGAAGTCCATCGAGATTTGCTCCCATTTCCACATGGGTATCTCTGGTTGTTGCAGTAGTCCGGACGGTTTCTGATATTCAGCCTTAACCTTAGCACAGGTTAGGCATTTTCCAACATAGATAGCCACATCGCTTTTAAGCCTCAGCCACCAATAGTATTCCTTCAAGTCTTGATACATTTTGTCCGATCCTGGATGGATCGAGTATCTTGACTTGTGAGCTTCATTAAGGATGACTTCTCGAATACCGCCATAGAGCGGAACCCAAATACGCCCCTTAAAGTACAAGGTTCCCTCTTTGTTTGGCACCAAATTCTTCAGCATACCTCGGAGGTATTCGGCTCTACGATTCTCCCCCTTAAGGGCTTTTTGTTGTGCGTCATGAATGCATGCAGTGAGGTTCGTTCCAATAGTCATTTCCAATGCTCGAATCCTTAGGGTCTTAACCCTTTCTTTTCGGCTTAACGCATCTGCTACAACATTTGCCTTTCCATGATGGTACTTAATCTCACAGTCATAATCGTTCAGCAGCTCGACCTAACGTCGCTGACGCATGTTCAGTTCCTTCTGATCAAATATGTGTTGTAGGCTTTTGTGATCTGTGAAGATTGTACATCGAGTACCATATAAATAGTGTCGCCAGATCTTCAAAGCGAATACCACCGCTCCTGGTTCCAGGTCATGAGTGGTATAGTTCCTTTCATGCACCTTCAACTGCCTGGAAGAGTAAGCGATGACTTTTTGGCGTTGCATGAGCACGCAACCCAAACCTTGACGCGAAGCGTCGCAGTATACCACGAAGTCTTCAGTGCCCTCGGGTAAGGATAGTATCGGTGCATCGCATAGTTTATTTTTGAGCAGCTGGAAGGCTTCTTCCTGCTTATCACCCCAGTCGTACTTCTTGTCTTTCTGCGTAAGGGTTGTCAGCGGTTGAGCTATTTTGGAGAAATTCTCAATAAACCATTGGTAATAGCCCGCTAAGCCCAAAAATTGTCGAACTTCAGTTGGGGTTTTGGGGGCTTCCCAATTCTTTATTGCTTCAATCTTGGATGGGTCTATATGAATGCCCTTCTCATTCACAACGTGACCAAGAAACTGTACTTCGCGAATCCAGAATTCGCACTTTGAAAACTTTGCATAAAGTTTCTCTTTCTTCAGTAGTTCCAAAAGGGTTCTGAGGTGTTGCTCGTGCTCTTCTCTCGTTTGCGAGTAAATCAAGATATCATCGATAAATACAATCACGAATTTATCGAGGTATCGTTTGCATACGCGGTTCATCGGATCCATAAATACCGCTGGTGCGTTCGTCAATCTGAATGGCATCACAAGGAACTCGTAATGCCCATAACGCGTTCTGAATGCAGTCTTTGGTACGCTTTCCTCTTGGATTCTTAGCTGATGGTATCCAGATCGAAGGTCGATCTTGGAATAGTAGCTCGATCCTTGCAAATGATCAAATAAGTCATCAATCCTCGGTAGGGGGTACCGATTCTTGATTGTGAGCTTGTTCAACTCTCTATAGTCGATACACATCCGCAAGGTTCCATCCTTCTTCTTTACTAACAATACTGGATCTCCCCAAGGCGAGAAGCTTGGCCTTATGAATCCTTTATCCAACAACTCCTGGATTTGTGTAGATAATTCTTGCATCTCGGATGGTGCAAGCCGATAGGGTGCCTTGGCTACAGGAGCAGCTCCTGGAACCAAGTCTATATGGAATTCGACTTGTCGTTGCAGAGGTAGTCCTGGCAGATCTTCGGGAAAAACATCAGGGAATTCCTTCACCACAGGAATGTCTTCGAGTTTCGGCTCCTCGGCCTTCTTATCTACAACGTGCGCCAGGAAGGCAACACATCCTTTCCTTAAGCACTTCTGCGCCTTCATACAACTGATGATCCGCAGAGGCGCGTCTCGTTTTTCTCCATGTACGAGGAGAGTTTCATCATTCGCCAGAGGGATGCGAATGATTTTCTCGTGACAAATAACTTCAACCTTGTTCTTGTACAGTCAGTCCATTCCGACAACTACATCTAAGCTACCCAATTGAATAGGTAAGAGATCAATGCTAAATCTTTGCTCACCAAGTTCTAATGAGCAGCCCCTAACAACTTTGCCTGATTCAACAAGTTTACCATTGGCTAATTCTATGGAATAAGGAATATCTAATCTACTAGATTCTATTCCAAGCATATGTTTAAATTCCACAGACATGAAGCTATAGTTGGCACCAATGTCAAATAGTATGGATGCAAAGTGATTGTTAACGAGAAACGTACCGGTGACCACATTAGGGTCCTCGCGTGCGTTCCTTGCTCCAATCACAAATGCTCGAGCCTGAGCATTGTTCCCCCTTGGGCAATCTTTCATGAAATGATCCTTGCTTCCACAACTAAAGCATCCTTGGTTCTGCCCAGCTCCATTACCATTCCTTCCACCACCGTTTTTATTACCAGCACCGTTGTGGTTTCCATTCCCGTTTCTATTACCATTTCCACTTCCTTTTCCCTAACAGTTCTCAGTATGGTGACCCAGTTTTCCACACTTGTCGCATATTGGAATGCGACAAACTCCTTCGTGGTGATGCTTGCACTGGTTGCAAATGGGCAGAGTGCTCAGGTATCCTCTGGTATGAGCGTCATTCATGGTTGCAAGAGTTTTCGCCTCCGGAGGTGGGTTGGGGTCGCGCTTCTTGTTGTTGGAACCCTTGTTGTTACGTGACGCTTGATTCAGGCTCACATGCTTCCTTTTCTTGTCACCAGACGACTCAGCATGCGTCTCGGTCTTTTCAGTTGGGTTCAGTGATAACTTCTTCATACGAACAACATCTTCAGTAAGGCTGACAGCCAGAGTTACAGCCTGAGTGATCGTTTCAGGTTTAGCCGAAGTTACCATGCTGCGAAACTCTGGAGCCAATCCCTAGATGTAGTGTTCAACGCGCTTAAATTCGGGAGTCACCATATAGGGGATCACTCTTGATAAATCGTGGAACCTTCGGGTATAACCAGTAATGTTTGCACCTTCCATGGTCAAGTGCCAGAACTCCGTCTCCAACCTTTGGAGTTTAGCACGAGAGCAATACTTCTCTCTCATTCGATCTTTTAATTCATCCCACGTCATGCCGTACGCAGCATCATCACCCAGAGTCTAGACTTGCAAATTCCACCAAGTCAAAGCTTCATCAACAAACAGCCTCGTAACAAAAGTGACTTGCTGATCCGCGGTACACTTGCTCATGCGGATAGTGGAATCGGTCTTCTCCGTCCAGTGTACAAAAGCCACTGCACCTCCAGTGCCGCCGTAATTCAGCGGCTTGCAGTCAAGAAACTGCTTGAAAGTGCAGCCTTGAGCTGTGTTTCCTCCAGATGTATCTCCCTGCCCATTACATCTAGCATTGCTTGGTCCTCCACTTTGTTCGGTGCGGTTCGCCTCGTATTGAGCGATAGCTGCGGAGATCCTTTCTTCTAATAGGGCGTTCAGTTCCTCAGTGGTCCTCGGCAGAAGAGGAGGAGGGGGTTGATCAGAATCCTGATTGTTCACAGCTCTCCTAGGTGCCATGTTCTGAAAGAACACAACACAATAGGGTTAGAAATTTGTTTGATATCGTCATACGAGACAGTAGTAGTATATATACACAGACATTTACTCACATAAGTGACATCAAACAATTCGCCAAACATATAAATCAATTCATACAGCAATCAAGCATGCATAAATATATAAATACTGATGTGTCTTAAGATGTTCACCGAGTCTTTACACATATCAGAACAACTTGTTACATCATTGTTTGCGAAGTAAACAAAATGCATAAGGGTTACTTCTCCCCAAACTACAAGTTTAATATATGTAAAGGATAAAATATCTTACTTCACATTGGCGGTTCTTGTCTTTATACCCTAAATTATTACTCCAACAGAGTATTTAATAGGCTGGGGGAGGGGTGAGGGTATTCACGTTTGACCTTTTCTTGTATTGAAGGAATCTTGTTTGATACGTGACAAGACTTGCTGTGGTTTCTGTGCACTGAATTCCATAATTATGTGTACATCCATAATTACGTAAGTCCTTGCACAGTCCGCACAGTTCGTTTCATCGTCGGATCACTTCCTTCAGATAGGCCACTGTTTTCAGACGAAGTCACGTATACCTGTGATATTCTATTTCTAGTATATGTATATATTAATTATCACACATAATCGCAAGTAATTCTTAGACAAAGACAAGTGCTACTCCAGTGCACCCTAAGTCTCGTAGTGTCTTTTCTTGACTCTTTGAAAATAGTTTCAGGTAGTGGATGTCGCGGAAAGTTTTATGCAATGAAAACTTTTAAAAAAATTGTTTTCGTGAAAGGATCCTAAAGATTGTAGTCTATACTCGAGAAGGAATCCTGGTTCATTACAATCGCAGCTCTGATACCAATCTGTCACACCCCTTTCTAAGGCGGAAGCACGAGGTGTGATCTTGAAAGGTTCTCATTGCATACGAAAGGTAAACATACTACATGCTCGTAAAATAACTCCAAATGCCATTAACATAACATAAGTTAAATGTTTACATCACAAGACAGCATATTGTTTGAAAGGTTTACAACTTTATTCAAAGACAAACATAAAGGTTTTGGTCCTTATATCACCACACGGAGTGGGACACAACGACCAAACCCAGCAAAACGGCATAGGAGTCTTGACACACATAGCTAACAACATAAACAACATCCAAGAGCAAGAGTAAGACCGCGCGCACATCCACTTTAGTTACCTGAAATACATGTGAGTTTTTGGAAAAAAAACGTCAACATAATGTTGGTGTGAATTCATGCGGTTTTTGTATTGAACGTTTGTATACTTTGAATGAAAACATGGTATGTAATTTGTATGAAACAAGTATTTCTGTAAATATAAGGAAATCGAGATCGCTAATGGTTTGCAAGGTCATTAACATGTGACACGACATAGGAAGCATCCAAACCATAGGCATTTTTCGTTGTCGATTCACGACTAGAGACACAAAAGCACTGCTTGGTACTAGTTATGACCAAGAGTGTGGCTTCCTGAAACCCATTAGATCTAACCTTTTGTTCCGCGGTCTTGGTATATAAACGATTAATGGTGCTTATGACACCCTATTCGCGACATGATCTAAAGTATCATTCCTTGGTTTTCGTATCCAACATACCATAACACATGTGTTTTCCCCAAGTTTAGAAAGTATGTAAAAGTTTAAAGTGGGGACATGAACTCACAACTTTGCGTTTCCTGCGCCGTAAACTTCACCGGGTTTGCTTATTTAGCGTCGTGACCTATACGTGTTTTATTAACGTTAGTCACTAGACTTGTATCGTACAAGTACAAGTCGCCATCTTTTATGCATGTGTTCTTTGTTGTTAAAAATAATTTATATTTTTAACTATGTCTCTTACTTATATTATTTTCCCAAAAATAAATATAAGTATCTTGTATCTTTTTCACCCGAGTTACATATTTTCGTCCAAAAAGACATTTTAAGTTCGTAACTTGTCCAAGTTACATAATCTTTTAAGAAATATATTTTCATAAATATATGTTCTTGTATTTTTCTAAGCATGTTGTATGTGTATTTTGTATTTCTACTCCTTGGGAGTATTCAGTGTATTTTCAAGTCCTAATACACTATTACGTACAATACATATTACATACACTTAGCACAAAATTTGGTGACCAATAAATATATATTTTTCTCAAAAATATACATACTTAGTATCAATTTTTATCTTAAAGAAATCATCATTTCTTAACTTGGAATTTTACACAAAAATTAGGGAAACCTTGGTAAATATTTTTAGGTAAATTTTTAGGGAATAAGTTTCACCAAAACTTATATTTTTCTAAGTGTCAAAATTTTATAGAAATTTTGACATAGTTTTCCCTAAAAATGGAGGTTTCCCATGTTTTCAAAACATGTGTTTATTTTCTTTTTAAAATCATCTTCACTCATCAACAATACAATCAAGACTTACTATAAGCCAAGATCATGTAAATTACATTACATCATGAACTTGAAGTTTTTGTAAAAACTTGTAGTAACTTACCATGTTATTTAGTAGGTTTAGTTACCCTTTAAAACATATTTATTTGTTTCTAAATCACCCTCTTGAAAGATTTAGTCATTTACAACTTGTAAGATGATTTTTCTAAAATTATTTCTTTTGTATTTTTCTTGTTACAAACATGTTTCTAGTCCTGTTTAAACACTAAAAATATGATTCGTTTGCTTAGAAACCATGACTTTGTAAATCTCATAAATAAACTTGGTTTCTTGAGAAAATTATTTTTGTAATCATCTATTTACAAGATTTGTATTTTGTTTAAATCATCTTTACATATGAAAACCAATTTCATCATTCAAGTTTATGAAGACATAAAGCATGATGATCTTGGTCTTTCACAAGATCACCACCTTAACTTACTAGATCATGTGTTTAATCACAATCTAGTAGGTTTCTTAGGATATCTAACATCACTAACAGAAATAATCAATCATCAAGAAGCAAATCAACACAAATCAACATGTATTCTTATGTTATAAAGCTTATGTTAAAGTATCATGATCATGTTCTTTAGTGTTCTTCAAGATTTAACAATGTTCATCATCTTTTATCCAACTAAATATGAAGTGAAAACAAGTGATAAGAAGCTTACAACTAGCACAAGGGCTAGGGAAGAACACAAGATGTTGAAGATGATAAATGGGTTGGTTAATAGCAAATGAAGAAGGTCCCTCAATCTCCAAGACCACCAAGCTTCATTAAACACCTTCTTACAACTTGAGATGAACTTAGATTGGACGAACAAGATTGAATGGAGGTGGTGGTGTGGATGGTGATCTTCGACCGAGAATGGGAGGAGAGGAAGAAGGAGAGTTGTGTGAAGTGATGAATGAGGGTCTTGATCTATATGTTTACTTATAACCATGTTTTAGAGTTTTGTCCAAGGGATAACATGTCCCTCAAGTACTAAGCATAATCTTCTACCAAATCAAGGGAGATCACATGTGGGACCCATGTTGGATCCGCCATGAGGGGGGGTGTATAATTGAATTTCAATCTTTAGTTAGGGATTTAGTTGGAATGTAAGGGTGTTAGTTAGGCACTTTATGTGTTTAGTGCTTAGGGGATGTAATATGATGCTCGGTGTTCATAACTAGCTTCGTAATATTAAAACAATGTTTCTAGTATAATTTTGATGTTTCGGGTAGTGTCTGGTTATTTGGTTAGATACCGGTTCGTTAAAGTGCTAAATTACACCGTTTAGTGATCTTTAAGTACCCTTCTGTGACACTTTCAATTCCCGACACTTAGGAAGACATTCAGGACTAATTAGTCATATTTTTACATGTTACTGACTTGTTACAATGCTGAATTTTGCTGAAATATATGCAATTCAGCATTTAAAGTGTGTTTCGGGTGCTTTTCAGTGCGTATGTTAGCTTCCGGAAAGTCTATATGTTAACCCTTGTATACATTCTTGGGTTTTAATGTATTTTAGAAATTGGACCTTCTCCTAGGCCCCAATTCTATCATCTGGCTGCTTTCTGCAGAATTGCTGACACAATGTGTCTTACCGGTGAGTTTACTAGTCTTTCTGACGCAACGCTAATAGTAATGCATAAAGCAATATTTGATGTATAAAACGTGCATGAATTCACAAGTATAGCATGTAATCAGACAATGTTGACGTTTAAGCACATAATTGCATATATTAAATAATAATTAAATTGTACGGAAATTACCGGTTTTGTGCCAGTTGTCACAATCGACTGCAAAAAAATATGAAAAACCAAACAACAAAAAAATCAAAACAAAATGCGTGGATGTTGAAAAAAACGGTGTTTGGCTCAAAGTTTCCAATAATAAGGCTGCAAAGTGGGGTTGCAGGTTCAAAAACCTACCCTCCACCATCCTTTGCCGCGCCATAATTGCAAATATTAAATAATAAATGCCCAGTTCAAGTACATTGCCAAGTACGATTTTCTGAACTTTCGTCCTTACTTTCTCTCTCTACTTTCTCTCACTGCCAATACTTATCCTCACGCCGGAGGGTGGTCGCAGAGGGGCCCTCCCATCTCTGCGACGAGCCTAACGGTTTATTGTTTTGCAGGTAGAAGTTCTTACCTCCCACAAGATCCAATTTCTCCCTTACAGGCTTCGGCCTTGCTTAATTTTGAATCTTCAATTGGCGCGATCCGTGAGATACAGCTCCATAACAAAGACATTTGATTGAGCTTGATTTAGTAACACCGCCGCTCCCAAGTCTTGGTTTTTCATTCTCCTACTCCGGGCATGATCCAAAGGAGTATTGATATTGAACAAGAACATCCTGGCCGTAAGATCATTCATCACAGAATCCTTATTCCGAATATCCCATTCTAGAATGAACTTGTCATCAGCGGTATTTGGATCAATCTCCAAGTCGTCCGAGAATACATCTGCATATAAAAAAAAGGACATCAACTCGGGTCCGAACCAAGACGGAGGAAGAGAAGACACCTGATCTTCCTCATCATCAATAAAGCAATCCGGACCCAGAGAAGAATCCAGAATCGTACCTGAAAATGTCACCACCTTTGCTCCACCCTGATTCTCTCCATCCCCCTTTCCTGAGATAGCGGGATTCTCAACCTCCATATGTTCAGTCTCGTTTACGGGAAGGAAGCCACTCAAAAAGGCCGGAGTCGGAGCCGATCGAGCCAAAGCGGCCTCCTCCCTGGATGACTTTTCGCCAGAAAGATGCTCATCCAGTTCGATCATGACGTTATCGCTTGAATGAGAGCGGGAGGAACCTTTGGTTCTTTTTACTAATTTAGGCATAGGTAGAGAGGAGGAAGAACGAATTTGTACACTCTCTGCCTTCCGCTTCCGGTGAACCAACCCTTTCGGCTCAGAATCCAAGGAGACACCCTTGTTTTTAAAAGAAACATCAGAAGTTTTGTACGCCAAAGCTTCGTCCAAACTCCGAACTTCCGGGTCACTATCTACGTCATCCAGAATAGACACCTTTTTAACTTGTGACCCAGATGACCCGGCAACTTCCCTCACAGGTTTATCAACGGTGGACGTTGCATCAGCAGTAGGGGGATCTGAAGTACTCTGATCGGTCAAAGGACGGATTTGATGAGCCGCTGAAGACACCTGCTTCATGAAAGGAACCTCGCCCTCTAATTGCTCATCAAAATCAAAATCTAACACATTGAAATTTGGGACCTTCAATGCGTCCCTCAAAGACATCTCAGTTCCTGCATTTCAGAAGGTAAAAACGAATTAAAAACAAAAAAAGAAAGAAGAAGTGCCGAAGGGAAGGTAAAAGGCCGGGGACTTACTTTCACGCTTCGTGCGGATAACCGGCCAATCCCTGTCCCCTCGGCCCCATGAAAAATATACCCGTACCCAAAAAAGAAGATGTCCGGGAAGGGGACGGATAGGGGACTTCTGCTCGATTTGGGCACGGGCCAATTCTTTATTAAAAACGAAATCCTCCCCAAGGTCAAAAGACATCGTTTGATCTTTAAACCTCCACACCATCTCCACCGGAAGACAACGGTCATCCAACCAGAAAAAGTTATCTTTCCAGTTTTTTAAGCTAGACCGTTCATCTCTGGAAGGAGAAGGAATACCCTTCTGGTAGGCGAAGGTGTACCAGTCTCCGGCAGTAATAAACTCATAAAAGTATCGGAAAACATCTAAGTCCGGCCTCTGACCCTGGGCCCTACAAGAGATTTCAAAATGATTTATACGGCTAAGACCGAACGGGTTAACTTGGCAGATGTGAACCCGGAAAAATTGAAGAACCCTAATCAGAAACCTCGAAAACGGAACCCTGTAATTCGCAAAATTACATACGCGAGTATATAAGGGGAACTCCCCCTGACGAAAGGGGTATATGGTTTCGTTCTTTGAAGGAAGGACCGGATGGAGATCTAAAGGGATCCTATACTCTTGAACAAACTTATCCAACTGACGTTGGGTAAGAATGCTGACACTGTCGGCAAGGTTATCCTGGCCAGGAGCCATGATTATGACAAAGAAAATAGCGCACCTTTTAAAGAAGAAGAGGAATGGACAAAGAGGGTAAAAACTGATGAAGAAGGAGAGAGAGTAAAAAGGTAAAAATGAAATAAGAAAAAAGGTTTTTATAGGAAAGGTTTAAGTCGGTTAAGGGTTGTCAAGTCAAAACCATCCCATTAAGGGGCGATTACGATTCCCAAAGAAGGGTTTCGTAACCGTCACCCATCGGTGACTGACAGTCAACACATTTGCATCACCCACGCCACGTCAGGACCAATCATGCAACACCACATCATTCAGTCAGAAACACCCGGTAAAAAACATTTTATCAAGTCCTTTACAGGACTTAACAAACTGGGGGACTTGAAGATACATATCCGGGTCTGGATATGATCCTTAAGGACGGACCGAACAACACATGGACGAACACTTTGAAGACCTCCGTTCCCCATGTCGCCGAGGACGGACATCCGTTTAAGTGCGTCTGGACGAATGACATCATCACAGTTGACCATTTTAAATGCCCAGTTCAAGTACATTGCCAAGTACGATTTTCTAAACTTTCGTCCTTACTTTCTCTCTCTACTTTCTCTCACTACCAATACTTATCCTCACGCCGGAGGGTGGTCGTAGAGGGGCCCTCCCATCTCTGCGATGAGCCTAACGGTTTATTGTTTTGCAGGTAGAAGTTCTTACCTCCCACAAGATCCAATTTCTCCCTTACAGGCTTCGGCCTTGCTTAATTTTGGATCTTCACTAACTATTGACAATACTTCCAGCCATGCCCACAATTATCATGTTGACTTCCAGTTTCTTGAGTCACCTGTTGACTTTAACTAGTTCTAACTAATTTTCAACACTACTTGCAAATTAGAGGCGGTAAATCTTTCGTATAAAGAAAATTATTTAAAAAACTGATTATTTGATGAATGAATGCATTTCACGTTCTCTTTGAATTCAAGTCTCTCATTGCTGCCAAAAAGATATTTAATTCTAACATTATTATTCTAGAATACATACGTTATGAATTTAATGGGATAGCTGGTAAACGGGCAACAAGCTGTGCCGCTACCCCTTTTTGAATAGCAAAACTAAGTCTTTTAAACACTACGTCCATAGATCTCGGGGTCATAACATTACTATGCCTGACCCTTTGAACTCGACTAAGTAGGTCCACGGCCTCTGGCGCTAGAAAACCAAAAGTATCAAAAGCAAACGGGATAAACACGTGCTGGTTGTCAAGGCACGCTTTCTCGTGTTGGTCACTTTACCCGAAGCAGCCTTTAAAGCAGCCTGACCCACCGTGAAACCACTACCCCCTAAGCCCACAAGCGGGGAAACCCCTGTTAGATCCACACAGTCATGTTTTCCTGCTACCCATCCAAAGACCATAATGTCGGCTGGTCGAAGGGTAATCTCCCTTCCAACGGGTCAGTTAAGGAATTAACAGGTGCCTCTTTCTTCGCAGAAATACCAGCGCGCCTGAATATTTCAAAAAGGACATCCCTAACCAAATCATGTCGGTATTTGAACCCCGGGAGCTCTCTACAATGAACTGCATGCTCCCCAAAAGAATCCAAACACGCCTTATGACAAACAGGGCATACCTCATCAACTGGGAATAAAGGAATCATAAGGCGATACGTAAGGATAGTACAGTACTCCACCTGTGACATATGCTGGCTTTTTGTCTAACGGTCAAGTCAAACTATACTTCGATGTCGTGGACAATTTTACTAAAAAGAGCACTCGCCAATGCATGTTGCGCTTTAGGGGGCGGTGTCCTTATTAGTCAAACCGCTGAAATCAAAGTTTGGAATCATATCACGAAGACAAGCCAAAGCACAAACATAATCAGAATCCACACCACATATGCCACTGTCTCTTAAGATGTGGTCCTTTAGCACACACGATTGGGCCCTCGAGGCCACAAAAGCATAGGATGAAGCCTCTACAGCCGAATACAACCCCAAGCCCCCAAACCTAATAGGTAAGGAAGCAAGTCACCACTGGAAGTCTCCAAAGAAAGGACCTCAACAAACCACCAATTCCTCAATCGCCTCATGAAAACCTTTGTCAAAGAACAACGTTGCATCTTCCATGTGTACAGGTTGGCATGTCCTCAAGGCAAAGAAGAGTTTGGAAATGCCCATACAGGATCGAAGCAAGAGTAGTTCACTCTGCGGGTCATTTAATTTGGGTAGAAGACGCATCAAATCTACCGCCTTAGCAACTCTTTTCTTTGCCAACCCACTAATAAAACTTGCGTCTCTACTAACTGCCCCCCCCCCCAAGAAGCTTCACCCCCACTAATGGCCTCCCAATGTCCGTAGGAAATAACCCTTCACGAAACTTGGTACCATCACAAAAAGGCCAAAATAGCTCAGTTTTCTTAATATTAAGTTCAAGACCCAATGTTGGGCCCGTCACCTTAATGATGTCCAACACTCTAGCCACCTCTTCTGAACCTCCAATGACAGTCCCATCGTCAAGATACCAAGCATGAAGGAGAAGCTTGCATTTGTCTCTAATCTGATGCACAAGGGGATGCAAAACAAGAGCGAAAAGAAGCGGTCCCAATGGGTCCCCTTGCTGAACTCCCGTGGTAGACCAAATGTGCCCATCTCCAAGATACAATCTTGCTGGCTGCCCATAAAGAAATTCTACCCACAAAGAAATCGAAGGGCCCCTTATCCTGACCTCACGAAGTAAGGCTGATCTATCCACCTGGTTAACAACATTAGAAAAAATCTATAGTAAGAATTGCAAGAGACCCATCAGTGTGACGTTCACTTAGAACCCTGTTGACGCTGTGTAAAATGGCCTCAGCGCCACCCGACACGCCGACCCCAAACTGAAAATCATTAAGGTACTTGGTTATTAACATGAAAATCATTAACTTAATAACTAATAAAAGAACAATCATAGGCTGCATCATTTCCACGCTTGTACTTTGAGATTCGATGACCACATTAAGATATTAATGTTAATATCTAGTAACTAAAGTATCTAACCAATACTTGGATTTTAACTTAATAACTAACTAGATAGTTCAACCTAAGCCTACTACCCCCCCCCCCCCCACCTATGTAATCGGCCAACATGGCCCCCACATAGACATTTCTTTCAATATTATATTAGATTGTGTTTCTCTATTAAGAACATAAGAATCATGAGTTAAAAGGTGAAAATGGATTTATAAATTAACCTTAAGCACATAAGTCCCATTCTAACACACACTAAAACACACACATCTTTCCTCTCCTCCCTCTTGTGCTCTCGACCGAACTCACCACCACCATCATCACTATCATTCAATCATCTTCAACTAATTCCAAGCACATCCAAGGGTGATAGAAGGTGCATAAGGAAGCTAGGAAATTTCGGAAGTTCAAGGACCTTCATCATTTGCTTTTATCCATCTCTTATCTTCACTTGATCATCCCTAGCCTTGAGCTAGAGGTAAGAACACCATACACTCTATTTTACATCTATTTCAAGTGGTTAAAAGATGTTACATGTTGAATATTGTGAAGAACACTAAGAATCACAAGAAAGAAACTTAAACATAAGCTTAAATCATGAAGAAATCTTAATGTTTATGTGTTTTTATGCTTGATGATTGTTGTTTATGCATGTATTTGATGTTGATCATCATATGATCTTGCTAGATCATGATTAAAAACATAATCTAGCAAGATGAGAGGATGAAAAGGTTGTAGGATTATGGATCATCCTCACATAGAACATGAACTAGGAAGAACATGTGGTTTTCTTGTAAAATAATGATCAAAGTAAGTTGTAATACTTGTAGATCTAAAGTTTCATGGATGGTTTTTCAAAGGAACCAAGTGAAAAACACAAGATTTACTTGATCTTGGTTCCTAAACAAATAAACCTTATTTTTTGTGGTTAATAAAGTGTAGAAGTATATGTGTAACAAGAGAAATCCATGAAGAAACATTTTTAGAAAACATGAATATAAGTTGTAAAGATCTATTTTCTTTAAAAATAATGTTTTCAAAGAATCAATCACACTTTAAAGGGTAACAAGGCTTACTAAGAACACTAGTAAGTTACTACAAATTTTTGTGAAATTTCAAGTTCATGAAGTAGAAGATTATGCTTGTTAATGGCAAAGTCGGTAAGTGTAGAATGTGTATTGTTGATTGTGGATTGATTGTGTTGATTTTAAGTCGAGTAAAATTTTAGGTTATATCATAATCCATAAAACATATTACTCGTATCAAATAACATCTGATATTATAATGTTTCAGAGGTATCCTATCTGAATTGTGTCATCTTATATTAATATCTTTGATTAAGATACTAATGTTAATATCATAATATTTAAAATCATATCATGCTCGACACGTGACGGAGGAATAAACTTGTTACACCCTGACTTTTTGCGGAAGCATGATTAATAAAATCATATCATGCTCGACACGCACCAAGTTTTTAGCGTCGTTGCCGGGGACACAAGGATTTTAACAAAGTTTAAAATCAACGGCCCAATTACTTTTAGCAAAATTTTTTTTGGGTTTTTTCTCAATCTTTAGCAAATTCTACGCTTTCTGTAGGCTGCAGCACGGGGCCGTGTCCATCCAGCATGCCCCCATGTCCAATAAACAGCAGCAACAATTCTGTCTTAAGTCAGACAGTAGCTGACCACGGGGCCGTGTCACTCGAACACAGGGTCGTACCCAATACTCAGTTACTGAAAACAGAATCATCAGATCCCAACGGTTGGTAACCTCTGACAAAAACATAGATGATATCGATTATTTTTACTTTCGCCACTCTTACGGTGAATGGTGCCAACTATGTGGTGGGTTTCATCAAGTTTTAAAATGTTGCATTCTAAAATTTGATCCCCATTACCTAGGAGACCCATCGTTTTCCTGTGATAATCATCTTAAGATGGGCGAAAGTAAAAATGATCATTATTATCCAACCGAATGTCCTCAGCCATCTATTCCATATGACATAACCTCCATCAACATATGTGAAATAGAAGAAAGGATTCTCCAAAAATTAAAAGAAATAGAACTTATGATGAAAATGAGGTGTTCATCACAGGAACAAAGTCAAGGAGAATTTTTAAGGCCACATTCGGAATATATCAACATCGACGACACCAAAAGTACCTCAACCTCTTGTGAAAGCTTTAGCGTTAGTCGTCCCTGTGTTGATGTGCCGTGAAGGACTCTCCATCGGCCGCCACCGATGCGCTCATAGACCTGAGCGATTCGACATATACCTTCTTTAATAAGAGCCCTGATAAGGCGAATAAAGGTTGGTTCCGCCCACTGGTAAGTAGTTTAGGTTTTACCCTTTCCGATAACCTCTTGCGTTCTTGCATAAATCAAGAGCAATTGAGGTACCTTAGGCACTTCGGTGTTGTTCCCTCCAGCAAGGAACCACCCGACCCGAATAAAAACCTTAAAAATAATATAGACATTACTTCATAAAACTCTAGCCACGGGGCCGTGCTCAGGTCAACACGCCTCGTGTGCCCACCTAAAAGTTCCACCACGGGGCCGTGTAAAACAAACATGCCTCGTGCTCACAATACGGACAAAGTTGTCTGACCCATCTCTGACCACGGGGCCGTGGTCAGTGTGCTGTCACTTTCTATAAAGTCAGGCTTAGGGCAGCATGTTTGGACCTATTCCAAAGACAAAGATGTGCCCTGATTTGCACACATACCCAAAAAGGTATATTCTTAAAAAGGTTTCACTCAAACAATCTTGTCTTTGCCACTTTTGTCAATTTCCTTCTTCTCCAAAGCTCTCCCACCTCCATTAAAGCTTGAAGCTTCATAACTTCAAGCTTTATCTAAGTAATTGCGAGGTTTTTAACCAAGAAGTCTTAATAAACATAAGCTTTACAACACTGTTTTGAGTTATTTATTGTCAGAAATGTTTTAAAACACAGAAAAAATAATTTAAAATAATGAATTTCTGGGTTCAAAAATCTTGCAGAGGTGTCACCACAGTGCCTCCCGACAACTTTTCCAACCTTCCACCATGTGCAGCACGGGGTCATGCCCAACCCAACACGCCCCTTGCCCGGAGCTCTGCAGAAAAACTTCTTGTCAGGTAATTGACCACGGGCCATGCCCAGTGGACACACCCCGTGGTCAACCTTCTGTTCATTTTTGTTACTGGCACTCTGACCGCGAGGTCGTGCCTGGACCACACGGGCCCGTGGCCAGGTGCGCAGTAACATGAAAACTTGTTTTTAACACGCTTTTACACATTCGAATCAACCTAAAAACTTATTTTTGGACACATTGAGGACAACGTATAATTGAAGTGTGGGGGGGGGGGGGGAAGCTAAAACCTTGAATCTTGCAAGTCCTAATAACAAGCCTTACACAAAACTCGTATTGGAACCGCTTATCACCCCAAATCTTTTAAAAAATTTTCATTTTTTTTACTTGTCTTGGTTTAATTTGGGAATAACAAGTTCTAAAAAGGTTATGTTTTACAAATTTACAACCGACAGCGTCGTGATAAAAAGAACCAAACAAGAAAAATTATAAAAAGGCATGACAAATCTTTTTAAAATTTGATTATATATACTTGTTCACACTATAAACCCATTCCCACAATAAGTGAGTTTTGAGCCTTTATTGAGCATACATGCATACATCTTTAAACTAAATGCTCATTTTCGTTTCTAGTGTGAATAGCCGCTTGGTTCTTACAACTCTAGAACTTGCCAAGACGATACATTCCCGGTCCTTACCAACTTGAACCTAAGTAAATGATGGAGGCATTAGGACTAACTTTTTTTTTCAAAACCATTGTTTTCCTTTTTTTACTTCACTACCTAAAATCCCCCTAGTTAACCCCTTTGAGCCTAAACCTTTTTGTTTCAAAAACCCATAAAACAAACACCCATTACCCACCAAAACCTTTTTCCTTTCAAACCCATTTGTTTTAGTAAAAAGCTCAGTTATCTTATGACAAAAAAAATGGAATTTTGCAATAACCAAACAAGTTCCTCAAAAATCTTGTTTGAATATGCTTAGTACAAATAAATGTCACAAAGATAAAAAGTTTTACGACAACCGACGCTTATACGCTTTTCGCCATTTTACTAACTACTAACCCAAAAACCACCTACCCTTAGCCCAAGCCTAACCCTTTCCAAAGTCCTCTTGATATTTACAAAGGTTTATAGTTAAAAAGGAGGAGGTTTGATCGCTTGGCAAGCATATGGTAGAAGTAAGTCTTATGCCGGAGTCGAGTGTTTCACAAAAATACACATTCGGCCGAGTGTTTAGTGATCTCCCATGAGGTATGTGAACTTGTATATAAATAAATAGAATTTTAAAGAGGTATGTTATGCCCAAATAAATAATTTTTCTTAACAAGTTGTTCTAAATAAATGATGACGAATAGGATTGTAAAATAAAATAAAAACAAAATTAAATAAAGATCTTGGATTCCCGATACTCAAGATAAGCCTCAAAACTTATTCTCTACTATTCCATTTGAGTGTGTAAGCCACATTTAAAGAGTTTTGCTTGAGGACAAGCAAAGATTCAAGTGTGGGGGTATTTGATGTGTACAAAATGCAACATATAAATTACATCAATAGAGGCATAAAACCAACCCTTTTAGTACTAATGTTGGAAAAAGCGCATTTCTTTCTTCCTTTTAAATTTATAGGACCAAATGAGCTTAAAAGAACAAAAGGAACAAATAAGTAGCCAAAAACCAACATAAATACAAGAAGAAGGAATAACGTGACATGCCCGACCCGTCGGCAGCATATCCCAAGACAAAAACAAGAAAACAGAAACTGACCACGGGGCCGTGCCCAGCCAGGCATGGGCCATGGTCAGACCTCACACATAAAGACAAGACCAGTAGAAGCTTCTACGCCCACCACGAGGCACTCTCAGATTTGTAGAATGTTGATAGTACAGCGAAGAGTTGACCATGGGGCCGTGTCAAGAAGCCACGGGGTCGTGTGGGGCCCTCTGCTGACAGCTGCAATTAATGAAGGAAGAGAAGGAGCTGGCCACGGGCCGTGCCCAATGGACACTAGGCCGTGGCCGGGGTACTATTCTGACTATAAATAGGGGTGCTTGGTTCACTTCAATGGCATCCCTTGGCAAACCACTTCTCTCTCACTTTGCCACCACTCCACCACTACTACAACACCAACACCCACCACCATCATCCATCTTTCCTCTTTAGAGTGTGTAGTAGTCTCAGGATCCAAGATTGATAGTAAGAGTTCTTGTCAATCAAAGGCAATGCTTGCCTAATCTCTTACATCACTTGGTGAAGACAAGTCTTTAATGTATTACTTTTGATTTTTAATCTTCGGCACTTTTTAATTGGGTATGTATTAATGACTTTAATAACTAGTTTCTTATGTTGAAAGTGAATTTTCTTTACCATTTCTTCATGATGTCATTGATTTGCGCATTCGTGTCTTTACGGTCTATATAAAGCGCGCTAACTACTTGGAAAGGGGTTAGAAGGGTGGTTTGGTAAAGTTCTTGTCTCGTTCAGTGTATAGATCCTGCGAGGACTTGGTTCAAGCTTACTAGGACCTCCTTCAATGCCCCAAAGGTATTGGATGGCGGGGGTGCGAATAGCTTGAACCCCTCATATGTAAACTACTATTGAAACATTAAACCGGCTTCTTGGGATTGTATCCTTGCTGACTCAAACCACTTAGCAGAGGGTAACGTCACCTTCAAAAGAGGGTCCTACCACTTTTCGCATTAATAACTTATTTAATTATCTTTCAATATTCCGACCCTTCGGGATTGTATCCCTGCTAACTCAAACCACTGGATTGAGGATAACGTCACCTTCAAAAGAGGGGCCTACTACTATAAATAAGATAATCTCTTAAAAAGTCCGAAAGTGCGAAAATCATCAAAGGGTACATTAAAGAGGGGATGGATCCAAGTGATTCTATCTTGTCTATTTGTTTTTCATTTTATTATCTTTTAATTTTTAGATTTACTTTCATGTTTAAAAACTTTGATAAAAAATTTAGATCGATTAGACGTTGACAATAAACCGGTATTAAAAGCACTTGTGTCCTTTGACGACCTCGGTATCTTACCAACATTATACTACGCTTGCGATGGGTGCACTTGCCCTAGTGTTTGTTTAGTGTTAGTACAATATCGTATTTTATAAATTTAAAACTTGACTAATGCGTAAAACGAACTTAAAATATTAATAAAATCATATGACGCTCGACACGCACCACCTCACTTTTCTTTAATTTTGCCATCTGGTGTTCATTGAAACCCTACATATATGATCTCATCATTCTAGACTATATCATTTTGCAGGCAACGATAAATTAAATGTACAGCATGGAGAATTCAACATACCAAGTCATCAAACCATTGATCAATCTATCACTCTCTCTTTCTTCTCTCTCTTTTTCTGGTACCACCACCATCACCTCCACCGCCATCATCACCACTACTCACCACCACCACCACCGCCTCCACAACCACCCCCGCCACAACCACCACCGGTTCCACCTCCATCATGATCAACTCCACAACCACCCCCGTCACAACCACCCCCGCCACAACCACCCCCACCACCCTTAAATCGATCACTCTGTGCAGGTGTGACGAAACTGTTGTCGGTGAGAGGTGTGTGTATGGCGGTTGTGAAGAGGAGGTGGTAGGTAAGGCGGTTACGGAGAAGAAGGTGTTGATGGTGCATTCGAGGGAAAGAGAAGTAATTTTTTATGAACTTGAATTTGTTCATGGTGGTTCAAGATGTTGAAGATCAAGATTTAAGTTTTGAGCCTGTGATTACGAGGCTTGAGATTTGCAGTTGAATTGGAAAGATTAAAGGAATATGTCTGCATATTTTGGAGATCTGAGATCGAAGGAGGAGGTTGGTGGAGAGTGTTTGTGTTTGTCTTGGAGGCTTCGCCCGATGCAGTGGAACAAGCTTAGTGGGTGGTGGTGGTGGTGTGGAGAAAGAGGATGATGATTGGGTAGTGGTGGGGGTGGGCCCCACTTAAATCATTTAATATATATATATATATAGGACAAAGATCCGTTAGGAACCACCCCTTATTGCGAGAACCGCAAGAACCAATGTGAACACAACAAAAAATGCCTAAAAATAGCTAAAAAACACACAAATTTTTTTTAAATATTTTTTATGCTAAAATTGCTACTTTTAGTAGCCAAAAAAAAATTTTTAAAATTTTTTTTGGCTACTAAAAGTAGCGATTTTAACATAAAAAATATTAAAAAAAAATTTTAGATTTTTTTAGGTTTTTTGGGGGTTTAGTTTTTAGCATTTTAGCTTGGGGGGGGGGTTAGGTTTTTTTTTAGGTTTTTTGGGGGTTTTAATTTTTAGCATTTAGCTTGGGGAGGGGGGAGGGGTTAGGTTTTTTTTTTTGGGTGGGGGGGGGGGGTTAGGTTTTTTTAGCTATTTTAGGTTGTGTTCACATTGCTTCTCGCGGTTCTCGCAATAAAGGTGGTTCTCGCATGAACCTTACCATATATATATATATATATATATATATATAGGGGAATGTTCATTTGAGAAGAAAAAGAACAAAGGGTAATTTTGTAAAACATTCAGTAGTTTTTTCACTTATCTCATTTATTATCATTTTTTACTAAATAATTAGTCATAAAGACTAGTATCCTCAACACTAATTTTTTTTGCCTACACACGTCAAAAGTTGTCTTACATATTTCGAAATTCATCCTACACGTTGAAATTTATCCTACACAACTCGTAATTTATCCTACACTTTAAATTATTTTATTTTATTTTTTTGAAAAAATATATATTTTGAAGATAAGTTACAAAAAATTTCATGTAGTTAGCTATTAAAGAGGAAGACTACAAATTAATGACCTATGTAGATTTACCAATGTACCCTTATAGTAACATTAATTACTTATATTAAATGAAGTAAAATAAAACATTCTTATTGGTTAAAATTTCTTCTTTTTTCTTCTTACAAAAAATTTATTCTCATTTGAACTTTCCAATATATATATATATATATATATATATATATATATATATATATATATAGGGAGAAGATCATGCGAGAACCACCTCTTATTGTGAGAACCGCGAGAACCAATGTGAACACACCAAAAAATGCCTAAAAATAGCTAAAAAATCACACAAAAATTTTTTTTTTGATTTTTTTTAATATTTTTTAGGTTAAAATCGCTACTTTTTGAAGTAAAAAAATAAAAAATTTAATTTTTTTTTTTTTTGCTTCGAAAAGTAGCGATTTTAACCTAAAAAATATTAAAAAAAATTAAATAAATAATTTAGATTTTTTTTTATTTTTTTAGATTTTTTTTAGATTTTTTTGAGGTTTTTTGGGGGGTTGTAGTTGTTTTAGCATTTTAGCTTGGGGGGGGGGGGGGGTCGGGGGGGTTTAGGTTTTTTGGGGGGTGGGGGAGGGGGGTGTTAGGTTTTTTTTGGGGGGTGGGGTTGGGTTTATTTTAGGTTTTTTTTTGGGGGGGGGGGGGGGTTTAGGTTTTTTTTTTTTGGGGGGGGGGGGGTGGTGGGGTTTAGGTTTTTTTTAGCTATTTTAGGTTGTGTTCACATTGGTTCTCAAGGTTCTCACAATAAGGGTGGTTCTCGCATGAGCCCCTCCCTATATATATATATATATTATATATATTCCTTTTAAATAATAAAATCAGATTTTTATGTTTAGTAAGGACACTTTAACAATTTCACACCAACTTACTGACCAAACTAACTGATATTTACTCAGGTGACTCTCCGAGTAACAAAATAACAAACCATATGGAGCATACCAGCTATTTCCAAATGGTGAGGACTAAACGTGAAAAAACGTGAAACCACAGGGACTATGCGGGCAATTAACTCTAAAATAAAACTAACATAAATCATAAACCTTCTTACTAACATAAATTAAACTATTTAAATCCTTCAACTTTTGAGCTATGATAAGATTACTCCTTACAACGTATGTGTTTTTAAAGGTTTATTTCTAAACATTTTCTTTAAATTATATAAATTACTTTCTTTCACTGTCTTACAAAAATAAATTAGGGTATGTGTTTAAAAATAAAGATGCAAAACTATAAAATGAAGAAATAAAACTAAAAGAATTATCCTTTATATCAAAATGAATAAAAAAAGCTTTCACATAGTCTCACATCTTTATATCTTATTCCCATATCATTTTGTCACTTTATCTCTCTCTATATATATCTATGTACATACAGAGAGAGAAATGGAGGAGATAGGTGTATGAATATTATTATATTTATGTACATAAAGAGAGAGAAATATGGCTCTCACTATTCTCACACTTCTAAATCTTATTCACACATCCTTTTTTCACCAATGTTTTTAAACCCGGACCGGCGACCGCTAGCCTAGGCGGTCCGGTTCGAGGTGTTAGACCCTTTCAACATCTGGCCGGCCGGCGACCGGCGGTCGGACCGGAAATTCGGCAATATGACGGTTAGGCCGACGACATTGAATAAAACAATCTGGTCGGAGGATGAGGTGGTTGAGCGACGGTGCGCGTAGTTGGCCAAGACGAGAGTAGAATGTGGCGGCAGTGGTGCTTAATCCTTCATATTTTTCAGTAGTATATAAGGTTAAAAGAAAAGAAGAGTAGAATGCTTATAGTATTCCGGCCACTGTGTGGTGGGTGCAGCGGCGGTCCTTTAACTCCAGCGACTGGTATGTGTTATTTGTCCTTGTCGGAAGAGAAAATAAGATATGGGGTGTAGTTGTTCCAATGAAGTTTGAGAGAAAAGAAAATTGGAGTTGCAGGTTTTGCCACTTTAGTCCAAATCTCAAACTTATTACATCTGGGTCCCTGTGGTTGCATTTTGTTGCCATTTTAGTCCAAAATCCAAAAACCCTCTATTTTGAGAGTTGAAAACTGATTATTTTGTCCTTTAGTGCAGGGGCATTTTGGTCCATGTCAATTTATTATAACATTTCAATAATTAATAACATCATCTTCAAGAACATCATCTTTTATCATCATCAAAACCCAGAAATCCAGAAAATCAAGAACATCATCTTCAAGAAAATCAAGAACCCAGAAAATCAAGAACATCATCTTCAAGAACATCATCAAAACCCAGACCTCGTTCATCTTCAAACCCAGAAAATCAAGAACATCATCTTCAAGAACATCACCGCCTGCAGCAAATCAAAAGCCCTAACTCTAACTGCAGCAAACTAAACAGTTAACTGTTTTCAATCAAAAGCCCTAACTGCAGCAAATCATATCCAATTACTCACCGATGATACAAACTAAACAAAACCTAACAACAAGTTATCCAAAACCTACAAACAACCAAATCTAAACAAATTAATCCAATTAAACCCTAACCTACACAATTCACTTACTTCAGCACCAAATTAACCACAATCAGAAACAAACAGATCCAAATCAACAACCACTAACCTTTAAAATACGAATCCAGATCCTCGTGATTTTTGGAATTAGGGCTTCTTGTAAAATGGGAAATTCGAGAAAAGCGGTGGAAGCATCAGCAGATCTGAACCACCATCTCTCACGGCGCACCACCACGCCAACATATCTGAAACAAGCATCAGAGATCACGATGACGATGGTGGATCTGAGTTTCGGTCGGGTTTCGAGCCAAGAGCGGTGGTGAGAAGGGGGACGACGCCGGAGTGGCGGTGGTGAGAAGGGGGATGAGGTGGCGGCGGTGGTGGTGCTATAGAGAGAGAGAAGAGAGAGAGAGGGAGGAGGTGGCGGTGGTGGTGCTATAGAGAGAGAGAGAGAAGAGAGATCTGATTATTTTTGGGGATGATGATGACGATGATGAAGCCGGTGGTTGGGTGGCCGGTGGTGGTGGTGGTGGTGGTGGCGGGGTAGCCGGTGACTAGTCTGGATTGATCGGCCATGATGAGGATGATGCCGATGATGAAGATGATGACTGGTCTGCAGATTAAAGGGTGGGTTTGTGGTTTGGGAACTTTGAAGAAGATGATTTATGTTGAGAGAGAGAGAGAGAGTTGTCTGTTTGAGAGATGAGGTTGAAGATGATGCTGATAAGGGGTTTTATTATAATTGAGTTATAATAAAGAGATAATAAATCTAAAATGACCAAAATGCCCCTGAGGGTAAAGACAAAATAGCAGGTCATTAATGGGAAATCTAGTCAAATTTGAAATTTGGACTAAAATGGCAACAAAATGCAAACCACAGGGACCCAGATGTAATAAGTTTGAGATTTGGACTAAAGTGGCAAAACTGGCCAAACCACAGGGACCAAAATGGCAGTTTACTCTTACTAATTTAAATAAAGATAATAAACTCGTATACCAATAATATATCAAATTTATCTATACTTTCTATAAAAGGAGAAAATTGAGTGACATAAGAAAAGCTGATGTGGCAGCCATAGAGGCTGTCCAACAATGCTTTTCTTATGTCATTATTGCATCATAAAGCTTAATATATAAAACCACTTTAATTTTCAAACCTCTGCTCCACATTCAAATTCAAAGTTCTGGCCCACATTCAATTTCAAAGCTCCGCCCACATACAAAATGGCAAAGCTCTGCCCACATACAAGTTTCAAAGCTCTGCTCCACATTCAAAATTCAAAACCTCTATCACATTCAAAATTCAAAATTCTGGCTCCACATATATAAGATAAATCATTCAGGCTCACATTCAAAATTCAAACTACATGTTCAATGCATCTCTCCCTCAAATCCATATCCCTCAAATCCCCTCTTCCAGGTATGACATCATCCATGCTAGAAGTGTTTATCTGATCTGTAGTTTTAGGGGTGTTTAGATATACAACATACCCTCTTCTTCAATCAATTACTCTCTCTCTATTCATTCACCACTTTCTTTCTCTAAGTTAAGATCTATACTAATTTTGTTGTTTTCTCCGTGAAGAACTAGAGTTTTTAACGTAACAATAACGGCACGCAAGAAGATCAGAGAGTATGATTCAAAGAGGCTGGTGAAGGAGCATTTTAAATGGATTTTTGGTTCTGAATTGGCTATTAAATCAGCACAAGTATATGATGAAGTTTTGTATTCGATTGGATTGGATTGTTAGGGATTGTTTCGTACCCTAATTGTTGTTCTAAGAGAAGATTCAATTGAATCTGTAGTGTATTAGCTGGATCTCGAACTTAATTGGTGACTGATTAGTAATGGATCATGTGTATAGTTGAGTGGTGTATATATTTGAGTGGTGTTGATATTGTTTTTACAGTCAATCAGACTTCTAGCCGATGCATCTGCTTCTTTCAAAAAGAATTTTGTGAGTGGCATTCAAGCAAATAGGGAAAGGATATCAAAGCTATTGCACGGGTAACGTAACAGGAAAATAAAGTTTTGAAATTTGCTGTGATTTTGTGTTTTTAAGTGCAACGTAATTCATAATGTTATTATCTTTGTTGATCCTTGCAGTCAGTTATGCTTGTGACATCCTTAAATTCTGTAAGCTTCTGTTTGAATTTACAACTCTATGTCTTTTACATATACTAATTTCTAAATATTAACTGATTAAATTGCCATTTGGAATTTATTGATACAGAAAATTGGCTATGACAATGCTGCAGCGGTTGCCAAACTGCCCACAAGCAGGGATGCACACTCAAGGTAGGTGTTTCATTTTTTTATTTTTTATTTTTTTGCCTCATTTGAGATTAACATTTTGAACTTGTGCAGGAAGCTGCTCTTAATGGTTAAGATATGTAGAGAAAATTTGTTGCATGATTTGGAGGATTAAACTATCTTTCTACTGTTGAACATATATAAGTCAATTTAGCAGATATGCTCTTTTCAAATTACCTCATTTTCCTTTTCCATTGTTACAAAAGCATGATGAGAATAACTGATGGCTTACAGGATTTGTTCTACTCAGCACTACGGTGCTCACGAGAGTGGCTGTAAGGTTAAGACTGCGAAACGGTGAGGAGCTCTCGACCGATGCTGATTTTGCTGATTATGTGGAGCTGCAGCCTGAGGTATTATCCAATCTAATGTCATGTGTTTATCCAATCTAAAGGCTGCTGTGAAGGCTTGAAATGGAAAGAACTGTCTTATATCGGTATAATGTGCTCTTTTCGATATCCAGATTGGTGAACGTTCTGGCCTAGTCTTAAAGTTTGCACCAGGCTTATTGTTCCGATATGCCAATGTAAGTGCATTTCTTCAATATGATTTTGTATTATATTTTCATAACTAATGCTCATCAATTAAAACCACTATTGTTGATACATCTGTTGATACAGTGGTTGATGCATCTGTTGACTTTGGTCAACAGATGGGTTAAAACAGATGTTTGAAACCACTGTTGGGTTAAAAAGGTGTTTTGTGGAGAAAACAGTGGTTGCTTTTTTTACAAACAGTGGTTTGACTTTAGTCAAATAGACTTTGGTCAAACAGACTTTGGTCAAAACAGACTTTGAACCACTAAGAATCATAGTTTTACAAACAGTGGTTTGACTTTGGTCAAACAGTGGTTAGGGTTTCAGTACCGATGTTCCTGATCTTTGTCAAACAGTGGTTAAAAAGTGGTTTCACTATGTTTAAACAGACTTTTGAACCACTAAGAATCATAGTTTTGCAAACAGTGGTTTGACTTGGTCAAACAGACTTTTTTTGCAAACAGTGGTTTGACTTTCGTCAAACAGTGGTTAGGGTTTCAGTACCGATGTTTCTTCGGGCATCCGGGTAATCTACAAATCCATTCTCTTAAATGAACATTCTTATTGTTTTTAATTCCCATTTTATTTAATCATATTTGTACCAACGAGGTTGACAGTAAAGAAGCTGAAGATGTTTTGGCGCAAGCCGAAAAAACGCGACAGCAGCTTTTGAATCTGCAAAAGAAATAGGAGTGATCATGTATGACATACAAGATTTCCCGAGAAAGCATTGCAAAATAGAAACATCAGCGGGAATAGGAGGCGAATCCACCACTTTAGATTGATGGGATTATAGCAATTTAAATGTATGCCTTTTGTTTTACAAAGTTAATGGTTTGCTATAAAGTACCATCTTCCAATAAACCAGGTATACGAGTTACATTGTAATAATTGTATTTTATCATGTGATTATTGTCGACATTGTATTGTTGAGAAACTCTATCCTTTTATTGTTAAGAAGTGTTTTCATATATTGATACATCTTAGATTATGTAAGTGATGTATAGTCATTCATCGTTTAACAAAATGGCATAGATTTGTAAGAATAACTGATGACTAATTTAATACTAATTAATCAAAACAAAAATTAAACTAAACTAAAAATTACAAGTTTTGGTACAATATCTATATCAATGTGTGGGTACTCTTTTTTTTGGATAGGAGAATGGAAATAGTCGTATGTAACTGATATATTAACCGATCATCTATGTTTATAGTTGTCTATTATCTATAATAGATAACAATTTTTGGTACAATATCTATATATCTATCTATACTTTCTATTAAAATGTGTTATGAATGGTTTTCTAAAAACCACCGTGTTTGCACACGTGTCTTACTACTAGTACTACATAATAAAAGAAACTATTTTAGGACACATGTCATCATATTAGGCTATATCTTATAGATAATTATTATTTTAGTTTAATCTCTTCTAATTATTTATAGATAACCCTTCTACTAAATATTATTTAGTTTAATATCTTATGGATAATTATTATTTAGTTTAATCTCCTTCTCATTTATAATATTTATTATTTGAATTAATTATTACTTTATATTTATCTATTTACTTCAAACTCAAACTTAGTTATCTAATTTGATCTTAACTATATATTTGAACGTTTTGTTTAGTTTCATATCAAATAGATTTTACAAAACTTAAAATAAAATTAACTAATATTATTTATCATTTATATAGTTACGGAGTTTTAAATAAAGAATTAAATTTATTGAGACTTTGTTAACAAAATTTGCTACAACAAAAATAATCTATTTATATCGATCTAAATCTTTATCTATACTATACTATATAATAAAACATTAATATGTGACACCTGTCGTTCATTACAGGCATTTATTTTATGATTTTCTCGCCTCACTTCCAAACTTATCTTATATTAATTAAATAAATAAATGAATAATGAGCAAATATTAAATTTTGTCCGACTTGAAATTTCGAATACCATTCTTCTATTTTTCTAATAAAATATTATCCTAAATTTTAAATTGTTAATTTAAAATATTTTTAAATAAAACAAATTATTTATCACGAAAACCGAACTTGTATTAATATATTAAATATTTTATTTTCACTATACAAAATTACATTTACTCGACCCGTGTAATACATGAGGTTTTTTAAGATATAACTTTTTATTTTTTAACATATAAAATTAGATTTATTCAATTCGTACAATACACGGGGTTTTTAGGTTACATATTTTTTTTTATTTAGTATAGAAAATTACATTTATTCAAACTGTTTAATAGAAAATACGCATATTTTTAAAGATGTAACTTTTTTATTATTTGGTATATAAAATTACATTTGTTCAACCCGTGTAATAAATGAGGTTTTTTAAAGATGTATTATTTTATTATTTGGTAAACAATATTAAATATATTCAACCCATGTAATACACGTGATTTTAAAGATACAAAACTTTTTTATTTTGTATATAAAATTACATATATTCAACCTGTATAATATGGTTCTTATATATATAACTTTGGGTAAATTACTTTTTGAGTCCCTGTGTTTTAGTGGTTTTAACCACTTGAGTACAAATTCAAAATGTTTAACGCCCTGAGTCCCCATAATCACTTTTCTTAACCATTTGAGTCCAAATTTCTAACACCATCCACCAAGTCTGTTAACTATGAGGGTAATTTAGTCATTTATACACAAAGTACAACTCTTATATGCATAAGAGTATAATGAACAAGTGTATGATGCATCACGATTTTAATAAAATTAATAAAGATAAATTATATATATTATTATACACAGACACTTTTCTGTATATCTCCTTTCTCTCTCATCTAGACCCTACCACCACCATTAATACCACCGCACCACCACCATCCCCACCGCACCTCCACCACTATCACCACCTTCTCCACCGTCAAACACCACTGTCACTGTCTGCAAACCGCACCTTCACCACTATCACCACCTTCTCCACCGTCAACCACCACTGCACCACCTGCAACTACGAATCCAACCATTATAAACAATCGAGACCACCACCAAAGTCACCAAACATGTCAGAAACAACCTTAGATGTAACGGAACTAGGCAAAACAGAAGCGTGCAATGTTTTCTCTACTCACCGGAGAGTCATGCGTCGCCGGAAAGTAGGTTCGACATTTAGATCTGGTCGACAAACTCCGATCCTTCCATGCAATAAATGAGGTTTTTAAAGATACATTGTTTTATTATTTAGTATATAAAATTTATTTGTTCAACCCGTGTAATACACGTGGTTATAAACTGGTGTTATATATAAAGAATTATTTAAAGATTTGTGAATTAAATTTACAAATTTTCATTATTATATTGAATTCATAATTCAGTCATAATTTTTTTTAAATTATTTTTTCATTATTCAACCCGTATAGTACACGTGTTTTAAAGTTATTTTATATATAAATTAATATTTATAAATTTAAAAAACGTATTTCTATATATAACAATTTACGTTTGGTCTTATGAACAGTATACCAATTAGACAACTTTGGGATCTTATTTACGGTAATGCCACCAGCTTTATTATATGAAAAATAGAAACTGAGATTCATCATTGAGAGATGAGAGAGAGTGAACAAATGGGTCCGGCGCTGGTGGTTTCGTGTCAGCAACACCACCGTTCAGGCACGTGGTTTGGTTCTGCTCCCGAGTGTGAAGGAGTGGAAGCCACCTCCGGCGCGCCATTTCCGTCAACTATTTACGATCACTCCCCCCTGATATTCAACCAGATCTAAACCCAACGTCGCCGGCAGTCGTTTGTGTGATTGATGAATAAACCACCAAAAATCACCAAGAGCCGGACCCGCTCTTCCTTTCTCTCTCTAGGTACTTTCGACCTCTCTCCTTGACACATACATGTATGTGCTTTGGTTTCTTGCGCCACAAGGTTTGGTGGTAGTCGGTGGCTGAAGGAGGTGGTAGCCATCGGATGAACGGAATTTTATTCTGATGAGAACTCTTGAGTTGAAGGAGTTGGGAATTTTATTCTGGTGAGAACTCTTGAAAAGAGTTCATTTGAAGAGTCTGTGGTAGTGGTGCATCAGAAAGAAGCAAACTGCAAAAGTAATAAATTATATGAAGTCTTTTATTTTATTACAGTAATAAATTGTATAAATTGAGTGATGGGGCTCCTATTGATGGTGGCGATGGAGCTGGCTTTGACAGTTTGACTGATGGCGGGAGTGGTGATGGTAGAGGTATAGTTATGGTGGTTGTAGGGATTTAAGATATGGAGATGGGAATGTTGACTTTGACTCATATTATTATTTAACAGTAGGGGTATTTTGGTCATTTCACATCTATTTAACACCAAAAACTAACCCTCTTCCGTGCCAGGGACTATTCGGGAACGAAATTGCAAATGTTAGGGACTACAGCTGTAATTTTAGAAAGTTAGGGACTAAAGGTGAAAAATGAGCAAACCACAAAGACTATCCAGACATTTTTCTCATTTTTGATTTTTTATGGAACGATGACTATTTTGTATTAGGATACCACAGTCTTTAAATATAGATATTAAGTAG
This sequence comes from Helianthus tuberosus, assembly GCA_030545235.1. Classification (NCBI taxonomy): domain Eukaryota; kingdom Viridiplantae; phylum Streptophyta; class Magnoliopsida; order Asterales; family Asteraceae; genus Helianthus; species Helianthus tuberosus. Next base: position 26,635,016 of record CM060432.1, read on the forward strand.
TGTAATTATAATACCATAACATCAAAGTTTAAATAAGTGGATTCGCATAAAATTTAATAAGATCAATAAATATAGTTTGTTATTTAAATAGTATACACCAGATAAGCTTATATTGGTTTTATTTTATTGTTTCGATTTAACGTTGAACACGTGTCAAGGACATATCACAACTTTATTTTTAAGGCTTTCTCCATCAGTTATTTTAAGAAGTACCAGTATTATAACGAATCGAATCGACACTAAACGAGTTCCCGCCGCGTAGCGCGGGGGAACCTCCTAGTTATATATATACAATTAAGGTAAGTCTTAGGAATAGTGTTTGGGATTTTTTTTTTCTTTTTTTCTTATAGTTGGGGTTTTTTTATTTTAATATTTTATTGTTTCCGTCTTGTAGTAGTAGTAGTAAAGGTGGTTTATACTTTTAGTTAGTTCCTGAGGTTTGTACCTTTCACTTTTAGCCTTTTAAGTTTTGTTGTTTCTTTATCTTTAAGTTAAAGCATTCTTGATAAAAGTTTGAGTTTGTCTACGTTTTACATCACATGGTGGTATGTCGCGGCCCCCGAACCCACCCTGGGAGCGGGTGTCGCAAGCCTGACTGGTGGTATCAGTGTTTATTAAATTTGCAGCGGAATTAAAACATCAGGATCATAGTTAGGAAATAATTTCAGAGTTTGTAAAACACCAAATTTTTTTATATTAAAAAAATGGGCTAAAACCCATATTTCATTTATAATGTATTTATAGGGATAAACCCTAGTTGCTGAACAATATAATTTCCTTCTTTTATTCAGGTAACTATAGCCACTTTATTTAAGCCTTCAGTGCTTCATAACTGGCTTCTAATAGCTTCACATCAAGTTACCTGAAACACGTTTTAAAAATATTTTATCAGCAAGCTTGCTGATAAAAAGACACATTGTTATATTTTACAGTATCAAGAGCGATTATAATGTTTATATCTAACAAAACTCCAAGGTACTTATCACTCGACGGATCTATGACTATGGTCATATCACACGTTGGCTACCCGTGTCAAATTGTGAAGGTTATCAAGTAATGTATACAAAACCCCATAATATCAACAGTAATTTGTAGAATACAAAGACTTAATCACTGTAAGTATAACTGAAAACATTTAGGGTTTTGCAAAGCAGTTTGATAAAAAGGGAGAATGACTCACTTTGTAAAATTAGGTTTTACTATATGCTTCCTGGAAATATTTTCTGGTGATTTTCTTGAGTTCCTATTAAAAATATACAATGCGCGCGTGTTAGTATAATAACACAATTCAACTTTATCAATAAGTCACGAGATCAGAACCCCCACGTAGTTTATAAAGCATAGCCTTTATCAGGCAGCGCCTTGACATACGTTGCTGGGTTCAAGATTGATCGAACAGGGTATCGAATCAGTGATCATGGTTAAAACACTTACAATGGGGCAGAGCTTTGTGAAATTAGGGGTATAATTTCGTTTAGAAGCTTGAGAGAGAAAGAGAATTGAACGGTTTGGAAAGGTAGACTGACTGCTCTATTTATACTTGTAATTTTATCCCATCGCGCCCTGCAGAGCTTTTAAGCTAAGCCCGCCGCGACCCGCGATAGCCTTCTAGCTTGTCACACCCCGATATTTCCACGTATTACCGGTGGGCCCGGTGGGGAGTAACGTGACGTAGTTGATATCATCATAGTCAAACAACACAATATATAAATGCACAGCGGAAGCAAAAGATAAATATATTACAATCCGAATATAAAGTAATATCAAATATTACAACGGAATGTAAGATGGATCCACAGGCGGATCTAAAATAGAAAGATAACACTGTTCAACAGACTTTAACATCTAAAGCTTGCGAGACTTGATTATTGATGCCTGGAGTAGCCAGCCTATTACGTATAGTACCTGCATTTAGCCTTTTTGGAAAATACGTTAGTTTACACTGGTAAATACAATTTAACTGACTCATTTTGAAAATGGTTAAGAAAATTGATTTGAGTGCAAGCGGCACAAAATATCTTTTATAACTTGGGACAATTATTTGAATATAATACTTGGAAAAGAATTACATGTTTCTTATGCGTTCAGTAGCCCGGTTCGTGCCGGGTTAAAGCTTGATAGACACACCACATGATATAGTCCCGCGGCAGGTTGTTCCCGTTACCAGCGGTTATACCTTATTATTTATAAATGCACTAGCGGGTGTACGCCTACACGCGCGTGCTAAGGTCGTGGCCATTTCGTAAAATGATGCCAAGGATATCTGGGACATGGTCATTAACCTCCCAAAGGCTTTAAGCAAACAAAACAATTTAAACGGGCCGATAAATATAAATTAACAACCAAACGATGGAAGATTTAATGCCCGACCAAGCGGTATTTTATATACCGTACCCCAAGCCCGTATAGGGAAAATAAGTTAAAAGTATTTACCTGAGCTAAATATAAATTCAATCCCAGCCGTATCAAATCGGCAAGTACAGATAGCTTTTACTGGACTCCTAAATCTGGAACGAAGGTTTTTAATAACCTATTAGAATCCTAACGGGTCTTTAATTAAGTCTTGACTTAGAACGGTTAGTTTTCAAAAGGAAGATACGATCAGACGCATGATAAAGCGAAGACCGGTTTAAAATGTGGTTTTGATCCGACAAGCTTGTATACTTGTTTAATATGGGTAACTTAAACACATTCTGGATTTTGAGACAAAAAGATATGTTTTGACCCGTTTCGGCTAATATATGCGAACTAGTCACATAAGCCGATCCAAACGCGACAAGTGCGTAACGAATAACCAAAAGAGTCATATACAGGTTCCCTAAGTTAATATGCCTTAAATATGTTGTGATATCAGTAGGATACCTTCCATTATGCCCAAAACGAATTTAATCTCAATTTAAGCCCCGTACGGGTATTTTTGTCATTTTAAATATTATAAAAGAGGTTAATTGAAATTCTGAGATTCGGGTCCGAATACATCAGTAAAATAACTTATTTTATTAGGTCATATCAGTTGGTAATAAGTCTTATGTGACAAAATGGTTTTAAACCTAAACTATGCGTTTAATACGCTTTAAAAGCCATTTTAAGCGATTTCCGGGTTATACAGGAAATCTGAGTTTTCTGATTAGGTTATAAAGTTCAAAATACTTTATTTATTATATAAAATCAGTAGCAATTGGATTGGTGTCAAAATACTATGTAGAACTCATTTTATGACCGAAAAGGGTATATTCGGTATTTACCGAATTAATGCCATAACCTTAGGTTATGAGCAGGTTAAAAATAATTAAAAATCTTTAAAAATCCCAAAATATTATATTACATCAGTGGGTAAAAGGTTTGGTGTCAAAAATTTGGTTTAAATAGGCTTTATGCTAATTGCGCCTTTTAATTACTAA